>JAQPPZ010017246.1:2735000-5470000 GCA_028583015.1 Wollemia nobilis | reverse complement strand
TGATGACTAAATACTACAAAGAGAAAGAACATATAGAGTGGCTAGCTAAAGCCCTTAAGTAGGAAAAGACACACCAAAATGCCTTGTAGGAGCATATCCAATAGATGTAGATAAGTCTTAATGATGCCTTGACACCGGCATAATTATGGGTGAATGATGATAAGAATGAGACTCTATAGAAAATAGTGCAAGACCTACAACAAGAGCTTGCTATGACCAAACAAAAAATCTAGGCCTCTAATATTTCTATAGATGCCTTTCAAAGAATTAAAAATTTATTTTGGGCTCATATTTTTGAGGTTATTTAAGACATGGTCTCCAACCATAGAATTTATCAATTACTACTAGCAAATTACTCAAGAAGTGCAAGTTGACCTCAAGACCATGGAGAATAATATTGGTGAAAAGGGCCTAAAAGCACATACCATAATAGATGCACTAAATAAATACTCTAGACAACAAATTTCTTTGGATAAAGATAGGGTGGAAATATACCCGATGGTGGTAGGGATCATTGAGTGTGTGCAACTAATGAAACAAGGATATCAGGCTCTCAATTCACTCATTGCCACTGAGAACAAAATTTTGAGTGGAATAAATGAAGTCAATGGTGACAAACTTCCAAATATATAGGGGGAGCTAGATGGCCATTCTTATTCCATGGATGAGCTAAATGGTATTTTTGATATGGTAGTTGAAGACCCAATCAAATTTTTTGATTAGTCGTACAATTTTGATAAAGATAAAAATTTTGATTTTTCAAATAAATTGGTTGCACTACATATCAGAATTTGGGAAGCACTATAAAGCTCTTACATACAATAAATCCTTTGAATTAATGTCCATTCATGAGAAGGCTAAAATATTTTGGGTCCCAATAGAATAGGAATGAGATGTAGCCAAACAGGGCTTAGACCTATAAGTTGAAGATCTTGCATTCGATACAAAGGAAATAGAGGACCTTGATGTAGAAGGATAGGATTCATAGATGGAAAAACAAGACTCTAAAATATAATAATGACACTTGGGCTCAAAATGTTTAAGTAAAATTTCCCCAGAGACGCTAATAATGTAGCCAAATTCTTTGTCAACATCCAAAATTGTAAATTCTTTATTTTTTCAAGCTCGAAGAACTTCTTCAGACTCAAGATTCTTTTAAAAAAAAATTATTCTTTCAAAATGAGCCTAAGGAAGCAATTGTAGGATTGAAATTTCTTAAAAGTTGCTTATTCATTGAAGCCAAAAAATTTGGTCTAGATTAACTTCATATTCTTCACAAAAAAAACTTGCAAAGTCTTAGTGACATCAACTAGACACCGTCAAATCTCTAGTTTTCCATTAAGAGAGTATTTTAATTCTAAAAGGAAGTAAGCCAAAGCTTTTTTAAAGTGACATTAGCAAAGCACTTCAAAATATCCAGCCAATGTGATGCTTGTGTAACAAAAGGTATCATTCCAAAAGAGAAGCAAGTCAAATTTTTTTGTGATTATGTCGGCCTAAGCTTCCTTAATTTTTGACTAGGTGAATAGGCTTGCATTAAGCAAAAGAAGCATCTTGGAGTGCAATTAAAAAGGAAGAAGCATCCTAGACCAAATATTCTTAGCATAGACAATGATATCATCACCTAAAACATTCGACATGCTTACAAATCAACATTGCTTAAAGAAGGAATCCAACACTCATGGATAAAAGTAGTTAAGCTAGAATCACTAATTATTAGAGCATGAAAGTGACAACCACTCCATCAAACCATAACTAATGATCTTGCAAATCATAACTACTAGAGGACTGACAAAGGATGTGTTGAACATGTTAAAGATGTTGAGTGTTGCTAAATCGTCCTAGGTCGTGCAAGACCAGTCTACTTATGATTGTATATAGTAGTTAGCATCATCCCTAACAAGGTAAAAAATATAAATCGGTAAATGCTCCTCATTATAAAAAAGTTATATAATTCAACATTTTCCTATTGTAAGCTTTTTATTCATACTATTCTAATGCAATTAAGGGTTGTTTGACCTACCTCAATTGAAGTGTGAAGAATTATTGATTACAAAGATATTTACACTTTTAACATTGTTGTTTATGCTTTAGTGGAAGTAAGATCTATTAGGCTTAAAGTTGTTTGACTTAGTTCAATTAATAATTGAAGTAAGATCTATTAGGCTTGAAGTTGTTTGGATTATTTTTATTAGAGTGTTTGGAATGTTGAATGATGTAGTGTTTGAGCTTATTGTAATTTTTGCCTAACTTTAATTGAATCATCTATTAGGAATTGTTTATAGTATATGGTCAATGCTCATTCAGCTGAAAATAGTGTTTTTATTTGAACTCCAACCACATTAATCATTCTCTCTATCTCTACTCTTTCATTTTCTATCTTTTTATTTTTATTTTTATACATAGTATGATTTATATAAGTAACCGACCTTCCTTGAAGGTGTTGAGGGTGATGTCAAATGTTACCCATAATTATTAAATTAGTGTTATTTTTTATGAAATGTTATTTTTATCTAAAATCAGTTAATAAGTCAATATAAATCAGATTAAATAGTTAGATTGAGTTAAAGTCAAGTTCTATATTTATTTCTAGAAAATAGGGCCAACAGGGAGTTAATTTATAGGAAAGTTATCTTCATAAAGAGAGTGCCTCAAATCAAGGCCAGTTAAGTGAGTTATAAATAAACTAAAGTACATGCAAAAATATCTCAAATTGGGTGCTTTATATTATGCCAATTAAGAATTTCAGTGAACTGAAAAAAAAAAAAAAAAACACCATGTAAGGTGATCACAATAGAAGCTAGTTTTTTTTTGGTAGGTAAAAGTAAATTTTATTTACTTTATGGGTTGAAGGGGCTCGACCCTATTTACATATGGAATAGCTGCACAAAAGTTGCACATAATACAAACACAAACAGGCCAAGCCACGAGGCTGGAAACAATCCAAAAAGAAACAAGCCCTCTAACCCGGGCATCCCAAAACCAAAAATATATGTAACCGAGCAACATAGAAAAAGAAAGGAAACCCCCCTCTAAAACCACTAGAACTGTCGCCATCATTTCCCAGTCTCCTAGGACTTGTCACCACTGGGAAGGAGAGCCTCCAGGATTGTTGGGAGCCTCTTGAGCTCCTTAGTGGCCCTCATCATGAGGTTGGTCCCTTCGTGGAGAACGTTGGATGTCATTAGATAGTTATCCACTGCCTCTGTGATTTAGCTGATCGCAACCATGTGAAGCATACTGTGCGGTTCAGGGTCTGGGCTTCGGTCCTTTTGCTCAACTGGATTGGTATCATCTAGACTTTTCTCCTTGTGCCCTTCCTAATCATTGCTAGAGCCACTTTTGAAAAAAAATTACACCATGGCATCGAGGAGACACCATTGTGGTGGCTAATGCCACCGTTGCTTCTAAAACTAAGGTTGGATGAGGACTCTGAATGGTCCCTTTGCGAGCCTAGCCTGAGACTAGACCTTGATAGGACAGAGCTAACTGGTGGGTATTTTGCCCATATCATGGTTAACCTTTTCGATAATTTTTATGGGAAAATTGCTTTCACAAATGATGAGGGAGCTTCCTCTGATAGATCTGTTGGTGAGGATGTCAGCCACTTGGTTGGCTTCTCTGTAGATGTGCTTGATCTGGTTTCTCTCCCTATCGTGGATCCATCGTTGGCAATCCAAGATGATATTTTGGATATTTTTCACTCCCCTATTGCTGCTCTGAATGAGGTTCACTATGATTTTAGAGTCCCCTTCAAAGATAATTGGGCTTGCTAGGTTTTTGCATAAATCCATGCACCTCCAAACCGCTCTAGCCTCGGTAAAGTTGTTGGTTTGGGTGCCCAGGTTTTCAGAAAAGGCCTTGATGATGTTGCCTTTATGATCTCTGATGACTCCACATGCCTCAACTTTGTCTGGGTTCCCTTTGGATGCTACATCGAAGTTGACCTTTAGCCATCCTTGAGGGGGGGATTCCACTTGACCAAGGCTCTATCCTTCAGGGGTTCTTGGTTTTACAATAGTCTTAAGGGATCTTAAGGGAAGAACAAAGCTGCTCTTCAATACTAGGAGGAGGCAAGAGCTAGTAGGGAATAAGACTATTGTTTTCCATGGTGAAGGCCAAGGCTTTAACATCCACTACATCCTAGGTTCTGGGTTCTTTGCTGAAAACTCGTCTGTTACGTTCTAGTCATATCTGCCAAAAAATGTGGTGGATGATGGAACTCCATAGGAAACTAAGTTTGGTATTCTTGAAGGGTATTGGCCATTGAATGATCAACCCTTTGATTGATTTGGGCCATGTCCAATAGACCTGGAATCTATCAGTGGCTACAAAAAACACTTTCTTGGCAAAGGAACAGTCCATTAAGATGTGTTGGGTTGATTCCCAATCCTGCATGCAAAGGTAGCACCTATTAGGGACCATGACCCCTCTATGAATTAGGTTGTCTATGGTGAGTATTTTATTATGAACAACGGTCCAGTAGAAGTGGGCTATTTTGGGGATGAGGTACTTGAGCCATATCCTTTGGGAAACCAGTTTCCTATTGATGGAGCCTTCCCCAATGGCCTTCCTTTCACAGAGGTGATATGCAGTCTTGATTAAGAAATTCTTGTCGATGGTGCTATTCCATCATTGTTCGTCCTCCTTCTTGGATTGGGGGAGAAAAATTGACCTTAGGACCTCTTGGATCCCTTATACCATCGTGGTGATGGTATCATTAGTAATCTTGAACTTGATCGGCTTCCAATCCTGGATCCCTTGGTTAGAGGAAATGAAGTTGGCAACTCTAGGCCTGAACTTGTTGTCGGTCAGATGCCTAACTACAGCCAGCTTGGGATTACTATCAAGGGCTTCTTTCCTAGCCTAGACGTCCTCCTAGAATTTTATGTTAGATTCATCATCCAAAATCCACCTAGAACCTTCATGGATGATTCTTTGGGAAAGCAAAATGGATTTCCAAAAAATGGAGCAATTGTGGGGTATGGTGGCTTGGAGAAAGGGCTGATACTGGAGGTAATTTATTTTCACAATGTTCACCCACTTAGTGCTAGTGTTGGTAACCACTCTCCAAGCTTGCTTGGATAGGAGTGCTATGTTGGTGACATTGATGTGGCACAGACCCAGGCCTCCATGATCTTTTGGGTGTAGACTTTATCCCAAGCCATAAGGTGGAACTTCTTCTAGGTTTTAAACCTCGACCACAAGAACTATTTCTAAATTTTTTTAATGGCTTCACCCACGGTCATCAGGATTTTAAAAACTGACAAAAAATACGTGGGAATACTCTACAAGACTGATTTTACCAAGTTTTCCCTCCCTGCACTGGAGAGGAGAACGCCATTCCACCCTGCTAGCCTATTGCTAATCTTGTCCACCACATTCTCCCACATGCCAGGGCAGGTCCTTCCCTGGAACATGGGAAGACCAAGGTAGGTGGTCAGGAAGTCTGTTATGGAGCATCCTAGAATTCTACCAATCTTATTCTACCTTCTTATAGGGGTGTGGATGAAAAACAACTTTCTTTTGGTGTAGTTGATCTTCTGACCAGGAGCCTCTTCAAAGAGGTTAAGGATATCCTTGATCACAATGGCGTATGCAATGGAGGCTTTAATTGTGAGCAGGGTGTCATCCACAAACTATTGGTGGGTTAAGGGGGGACCCCTAAAGCTGATTTGATGTCGAAGAGTTTATTTCTAGAATAGGCTTCTTTGATAGTTCTTCCCAAAATTTCAGCAAGAATGATGAACAGGATAGGAGACAGGGGGTCTCCTTGTCTCAAGCCCCTAGAACTCAGAAAGTAGCCTGTAGCAAAACCATTCACCATAACCAAGAACCAGGAAGAGGATATGCAATTATAGACCAGATTCACCCAGGCCTCATGGAACCCAAACTTGAGGAGGACTTGGCTGAGAAATTCCCTATTGACCCTATCGAAGGCTAACAGAAGCTAGTTTTTTAGAAACTTGAGTTGTTTTAGATTTTTTGATTGATCGAGGTTGATTTATCATTATATGCATTGTAATTGGACTTAGTTTGAATATAGAAGAATAAATATTTTAGATCACACATTGGGTGCACTATTGTGGAGCCTTTTTTTAAGTTTTTGTGTGTTTTATTCAATTCTAGATCTATTTTTTTGGTTTGGACCAGCAACATAGTTTGCTGAAATTAGAGCTTTTTTGTTAAGGGTATTCCATCATTTGATATTCAAAATTGGTTTAGCCTAATCACTAAACACTCTTGGACCATTTTTGGTTGAAATTCATGCTCCATTAATGTTCATTTTGTTTGATATTAGAATTTCTTTATTGCTATTTTTTAGATCTCTCCACCTCAAGAACTTTCATTTGGTATCAGAGCAGAGTTTTGTGTATGATTTCAATATTTACAGGTGAAGCTATGACAAGAGAGGGTGAAAATTTTTATTCCCAACATCCTTTACAAGAGTTTGGATCATAAATACTTGTGGCTATTCATTTTCTATCATGGCAACAAATAGTACATCCTTAAATATACCTACATTCAAGGGAGACAACTTTGAATATTGGAGAGATCAATTGAGGAGGATATTTGTATGGAAGGGAGTTTGGAAAATTATAGTTCAGCCATATGCTCCTCCTGATGATTGGAGTGTTCTTCCTCAAGATCAAAAGGAGACATTGGAAGAATAAAATAATTATGCTCAAACTTTCTTCTACTTGTAGAGTGCAATATATCCAAGCATCTATCCAAGGATAGTTGGTTGTGATAATTCCCATGAGGTATGGAAAACCTTGGAGATATCATATCAAGGCTCAAAAAAGGTAATATTAGTAAATCTCTCTACATTAAGAATCAATTTTGAAAATATAAAAATGCATAATGATGAGAATGTTGGATACTATTGTATTAGAGTAAATGACATAGTGCATATAATGAGTGTATGGTGAAGTCATAAAAATAGAGTAGTAGTAAGAAATATTTTGAGATATCTATCCCTAAAATGAATCCATATTATCATTACACTTGAGGGGTGTAAATATATGGACCAAATTAAGGTTGAATAGTTAGTGGGTTCTTTATTTTCCCATGAGGATAAAATAAAAATTTACTCAAATCATTTGAATCATACACCAAATATTTCGAAACCAAATGCAAAGCCCTCAAATAAAATTGTAATTTTTTTCTCAAATTTTAGATCAGAAAGGGGAAAACCAATCAAATTCAAAGAGAAAGGGTAAGAAGGTCATCACTTGTCATTATTGTAAGAAACCAAATCACATGGTAAAAGACTGTAAGAAACTAATAACCAGGAAAATTCAAACCAAGATGGGGGTGAGAAAAAGACCTACCAAGCTGATAATAATGATGACCAAATTAATTATTCTTTTTCATGTAATTCAGGTTTGGATGATAACAAAGATATGTGGTTTCTTGATTCAAGATGTTTTAACCACATGTCATGTTTTAAGGATTGTTTTGACAAGCTAGATGGTTTATTCAAAAACCAAGTTCACTTAGGATATGGAAAGGAGATTAATTTAGAAGATAAATGGAATGTCTATCACCATAAATCATGGGAATGGTTACATCAACAACAACTCTACTCATGAAGCACAATCTCATGAGTGTTGGATTACTAGTAGCAAAAGGGTATGCACAAACATATGGTAAATACTATAAGGAGACATTTGTTCATGTGAATTTCTAAGATACTATTAGGTTTATGCTTTCAATTGCTTCTCAAAAAGGATGGTAATTTCATAAAATGAATGTCAAGAGTGCATTCTTGAATGGTTACATTAAAGAAGAGGTATATGTGGAGCAGCCACAAGGTTATGAAATGAAGGGTAAATATCATTGGGTATACAAGTTGAAAAATGCACTTTATGGGATGAAACAAGCTCTAAGAGCTTGGTACTCAAAGATATATGGATGGTTCTATAAAATGTATTTGAAAGGAGCAAAAATGGACCAACACTTATAAAAAAATTTGACACTAACAGATTTTATGTTTACCTTTATGTTGATGATATCATTTTTATAGAAAGTTTCAAAGCTATGATGCAAGACTTCAAGGATAGCATGAAAAGAGATTTTGAGATATCTAATATTGGAAAAATAAAATACTTTCATGGAATGATGAGATATTCATATGCCAAGTCAAGTACACCCAAGACATATTGAAGAAATTTTTACTTCTAGACTACAAGGCAGTTAATACTCCTATTGCTAGTGGGAAGAAGCTTATGAAAGAGGATGAATGTCCTCTTATTGATGAGAAGAGTTTCAAGAGTATGGTGGTTGTATTGATGTACCTTAAATCCACAAGAACCTATATTACCTATGTGGTTTCACTAGTTTCCTAGTTTATGAGCTTATTAGCTAAAAGGCATATGCAAGCGGTGAAACGGATCTTGAGATATGTGAAGGGAACCTTTGATCATGGCATACACTTCAGATAAAAAATCACTTCAAGGATAGTTGGTTGTGTTTATTTATATTGGGGAGGTTCTATTGATGATCAAAAATCCACTATATGGCATTGTTTCACCTTGGGAAGTGGGTTGATTTCTTGGTCATCCAAGAAACAAAGTACAATGGATTTGTCTTCCATCGAATCCAAATATGCAGCCCTTAATTCATCTTGTACACGAGATTTTGCTGAGGATAATGTTGAAGGATTTTAGTGAGACTCAACATAAGCCTACTAAAATATTTTGTGATAACATTGAGGTAATACAATTGTCCAAAAATCAAGTTTTCCATGCAAGGACCAAACACATAGAGTTGAAGCACTATTTTATCAGATACTTGGTATATGATAAATATTTTATCATTGAGTATGTTAATAGTGATGATAAAGTTGTTGATATACTTACAAAGGGTTTACTAAAGGTGACTCAAGGGAGACTCAAAGAAATGTTGGACATTTCTTCCTTTAACATCAAAGGGGGTATTGTTAATGGTGATGTCAAAAGTCACCCATAATTATTAAATCAGTGTTATGTTTTTTAGATGCTATTTTTATCTATAATTAGTTAATAATTCAATCTATATCAGATTGGATAGTTAAACTGAGTTAAATTTAAGTTCTAGATTTATTCCTAGAAAATAGGGCCAACGGGGAGTTAATTCCTAAGCAAGTTATCGTCATGAAGAGGGTGCATCAAATCAAGGCCAATTGAGTGAGTTGTAACTAAAATAAAGCACATGTAAAAACATATTAAATTGGGTGCTTTATTTTATACAAATAAAGAATTTTAGTTAACTGGAAAAAACACCATGAAAGGTGGCCATGACAAAAGCTAGTTTTTTTAGAAACTTGAGTTGTTTTAGCTTTTATGATTGATCAAGGTTTATTGATCATTATATATTTTAATTAGACTCATTTTGAATATAGAAGAATCAATATTTTTCAAAGCACACATTGGGTGCACTATTGTGGATCCTTTTTAAAGTTTTTGTGTGTTTTCTTCAATTCTAGATCTAATTTTCTGGTTTTGACCAACAACATAGTTTGCTAAAATTGGAGCTATTTTGTTAAGGATATTTCATAATTCGATATTCAGAATTGGTTTAGCTTAATAACTAAACACTCACAAAGACTAATGGGGACAGTCACATGTCAGATAACATGGCTCCTAGTCATATTAGTAATTTGAGGTTTGTTGATAATAACAAGGCAGGAAAGAAATGACAATATAAAACTTCGAACCAGAGCCACATGGACCACTAGATAGCCACCGCCATAAATATAGCCAGCAGGTTCACTTCTCCAAGGCTAATAGGACAAGACATGATGTGGTCCCAAAGCATGTCATATACGAAAGAAATCAATTACCAAAGAATTATTAAGAGTAACTGTCAATACAGAGCTTGTGGGAGTTTTTTTCAGTACTCTGCTATGTGTGTATGCAGCTTTTTGTTTCTCCACTATTTCAAGGAAGGGATTTGTATCTGTTTCTTTTTTTGTAATTATGATGCAGGTGTGTTTTCTTGTGGTATACCCAAAATCTTGTATGGGAAGTTTCTTTTTGATAATAGGCTATGTGCCTTACCGGATGTAATGGCTTTGGTGGTATGTAGATTTTACATATATAGGATCCTTAGTAAGGACATGTTCATCAACATCCCTGGGCTGATTTTTGTAAAAGTTTTTGGGTCAACCTGTAAAACCCGGTATTAATGCTATAGTATCTTATATACCAAAAAAAATAAACACCCCTGGACCATTTTTGGGTGATATTCATGCTCCATTAATGTTCATTTTATCTTAAATTAGAATTGCTTTATTTTTTTTTTGGATCTCGCCACCTTAAGAACTTTGAGGAGGTTGACTTAGAAGAAATTTTGAATCATCCAATCTTGACCTCGGTCTAGGGCACATATTTTGTATTAGATAAATCGAATGATCAAGAATCACTATTGAAGTATTGAATAAAATATGGAGAGGTATTTAAAGAATGTAATTTCATTTTTTCCTGATCAACATTTTTCAAAAAAAAACTTTATTTTTTTATTATATTAAATATTTATTAAAAATTAATTTATATATAGATGTTTTATAGTTGGGAAAAGGTCTAAATTCAATTTTAAACCAACATAAAAATCATATATATATGAAAGTTGAATGTTTAACATGTGAAAATACATTTAAAAATAAAAATAAATAAATTTAAAAAACAATAATAATAATAATAATAAATAAATATCAAATACCTATAAGACCACAAATGTCATTATGAATTAGATATGGAGTATAAGATTTGTTAAGAATTGTTCTAGGAAATAAATCTAAATTTTGTTTCCCTAACACACATCCTTCATAAACTCCTAAATATGTATCAATCGATGAAAGATCATCGAACCATGTTTAGATGATTCATGTATTTCAAGGAATCATAATTGATATGCCCCATTTTTTAATGCTAGAACTCACTATTAGATTTGATCCTATACAACATGGAAATAAAAACTTGCTTATTTGAAGGAGTTGAAGCATGACCAAATTTATAATTACGATATATCTCATTTAAATATATTCAATTAATAACCTTGAATCCATTATCCATATTCTTAATGATTCATCAATGTAGTTAAATCCCCATATTATTTTTTATGTGACTAATTGATAAAGTTTGGCTTTGGAAATATAGAGTATCTCTCTCAACTTGGTGTCACTACCAATGATGCCATTGCAAGATGAAATATGCAAAGGTCAAATCATTACAAATAATAACATGCTCTTTGATGTGTTATGGCTATAACATAAAAATGAGAGAATGATGATGATTAGTCATATGTGCCTGTAGGTCCAAAATTGACAATCCACTCTTGAGAAGAAGAGAATGAAAAATATGTAGAGTGCACCATAATATCTACAAAAAAAAATATCCCTTATTATGTTGAGATTAACCTAGAATAATCTCATACAACTTGTCCTTCTTAATCTTAATTTCAATCTTCTAGAGCCTCATAATACAATTTTTGAGATTGTGACCTTTCATTTTATAGAATACACAACTAGGGTTTTTCTTATTTGAATATTTTGACTTTTTGATCTTAGAATTATCTATGCTATTCATCTTAGGTTTTGAAAAATATTTTGTATGAAAATGTTTAGTAGAAAGATCACTCATATTCCTTAAAGCACAAAAAAATCACCAAATCATCAAGGGTTATTTCTTTTTGTTCCTTTGTGTACATAGGAAGCATATGATACATCAAATATATTATTTCATATGGAGAAGAAATATTGACTAGAAAAATCTTGACATAGTCTAGATTTATCTTATATGTGCTATCAAAATTCACAATATCTTTCCTCAAAGTCTTGAATTTAGCAATAGAGTTCTCATCATTGTCAAACGCTCCCTATTTAAAAGTAGCCAAGTCCATTTCCAAGTGACTAATTTTCAAAATTTTCTTTCATACTTGGATAGGATCTAGTTCAATGAATAACAAGAAAAGACTAAGAGCTTCTTCTTTCTCATATTGAAGAGTTTTACAATCAAGAATTGCTACTGGAAAGTTATTCCATAAGCTTGTACTTTGTAGTATACCAATTTTCTAGATAAACCAATAAATCTATTTTTTTCCATTTAAGTAGAAAATATATAATTTGGGACCTATCTGTTACGAAACTCTATTATCATTAACATAATTCATTCATCAATATGCAAAAATATCAAATCATTCATCCACAATAATTATCCACAATAACAATAAAAAAATGAGAGAGAGATAGATTATACCCTTAAGATAGGAAAACACCAATAATAATCCTTAAAGAATAACTCCACAAGATCTCCCAAGATGAGAGAGCCACTTAAGGAGGGAAAAGTCCCATAAACGACTTCATGGGTAAAGATAATTATATATGATTGATCTCCCTGATGATTACAATGACAAATATATCTACTTTACATATCCACCTTCTTATTCTACTTTGGGGAGCCTACTACTAATATAATATAAGATTATAGTACAATCAAACTTGGGTTATGTGTGTCCTATGCAAACCCTTATACAATATAATAATATATCCCCAAATATTTATTTCTAGATACCCTAACATGACATCCTCCTTACAAATATTTCATCCTTGAAACATGTGAAGAAATAAGATAATATGATTTGCTAAGCAATGTTAGCAACTAGTACCAATCTCGATCATCCATCCATCCAAGTGAAACACATTGATGTTGGTATGTCATTTTGTTACTTGAGTATCCAAATCTACTTCGTTGGCTCCATGTTCCTACTGTTGTATTTTGATAACTTGAATGATGGATCCACTTGTTCTATGATGCTGATGAACTGCTCTGAAAACCAGGATTACTATGCTTTATCTAGCAAAAATTACCATATTTGGTGCCTTTCTAATTACATGTAGAACCATAATATTTTTGCCTTGAGCCATGCCTCCCACATTGTTTCCACTCATGGTGGTGTGGATGGAAATATGGTATAACCTTAGCTTGATTTTCTACCTTCTTTAAATCTTTAACGTTTGGCTCCATTATTTTAAATTTTTCTACATATTGTTCTTTCATGTTCCCCTTGTTTGGTGTGTCATTATGCTCTTCTATCAAAGCTTCCTTGGACTCTACTACTGTTATTTCCATGAACTCAATTATTGTTGCTTCTTCCATGGACTCTGTTGCTGCTACTACCTTCTTGGATTCTATTTTAGGTTCTTCTATGTGTTCTTCAATTTGTTTCTCTACAACCACTTCTTGTTTTTCCTTAGATCCTTGCTCCTTAAGCTGAGAAATATCCTACAATGTTATCTTCTTTTTCCTATACCATAACTTCATAAATTTCTTTTGCACATTAATGTTAACAGTACCCAAATAATCTAACCAAGGATAACCAAGCACAATACCCTCATCATCCATCTCAATAGCATAAAAATTTGAATGTAAAACATATTTATCCATGGCGATATTCAAATATTTAAAAATCTGAACATTCTCACCCTTCAACTATATGTCCTTAATTTTTGTTGCTTGAACTTGCAACTTCTTAGCCAAATAAATATTAATAAAATTATATATGCTATTAGGATCAATGGAAATAATAACTTGTTCCTTTTGAATGCTTCCATGAACCTACAAAATAGAACTTTTAGCTGAATTTAAACCTTTTTTATTCTGCTCTTACTTTTGTAGAACCAAAGATATGCTTTCTCCATTCCTCTGATTATCTTCCTTGACCTTTTCCTCTTTTTTTCCTTAAGTAATTTTATTTTATTTTCATAGTCTTCATTATGTTTCTTGAGAAATTCCTACTCACTTTTAATTTTTGTTTGTTTGTTTTGAAGCATGTTTATTTTTTCTTCATATCCTTTGATGGTGACCTTCAAACTAGCTAGCTTTTTATATGGGTCTCATCTACTCAAGAATACATGATCCATTGTTTTCCAAGTTAGTTCATCTTTATGGGCGTGAGGAAATTTACAATACCAAAAAAGAGCTTCTCCTCTAAGACAACAAGAAAGCATACATTTCCAAAGAGGATTACGATGATACAAGGATTTAAAATTTTACCACCAATCCCTAACATCAATATCATCTTCTCCAAAAACAATTTGGAGTTCCATAGTTGATGCCCTAATGCAAACTAGGATTTTTTGACAATATATCATGCCCTAATGCAAACTAGGATTTTATGGAAATAAAAATCTTCCCACTGATTTGAAGCTAAAATTCCATAGAGACAACTAGATCAGCAATTTTTCTTCCAAACAAAATAAATTGTAACTGATTTGCTTACCCGAACTAAACAAATTTTATCTTTCGAAATAATTGTGAATTGAAAATTTGTCACTACCCTTATTCCATATGGTTGACTTCAGAAGATTGTATATCCCTCAATAGTACTCAGATTCCTTTATATGATCACTCATTTTAAAGCTCTTAAAATTTCACACAAACTGATACAAGAATCATCTAAATCGGATAAAATTTCACAAAGATATGGCTACTAAAATATGAGATGCTTTTCTAGAAAAATCTGTAAAATTCATCACTATCCTTGTTTTAGATGACTGAATTCAAAAGTTTGTATCTCCCTCAATACTGCTTGTATTCCTTCATATGACCACTCATTTTAAAGCTCTTCAAATTATGCACAAAATTATCCAAGAATAATTTGAATTAGATAAACTTTCATAGAGATATGGCTCCTAAAAGATGAGATATTTTTTCAAAAACAAATATGCCCTAATTCTACAATTCCACAAAAAAATCCCCACTTTGCCAAAATCGTTGCTCTGATACCACTTGTTATAAAACTTTATTATCATTAATAGAAATCATTCACCAATATGCAAAAATATCAAATCATTCATCCATAATAATTATCCATAATAACAATCCACAAATGAGAGAGAGATAGATAATACCCTTAAGGTAGGAAAACACCAATAATAATCCTTAATGAAGGAATAACTCCATAAGATCTTCCAAGATGAGAGAGCCACTTAAGGAGGTTAAATTCCCATAATCCACTTTGTGGGTAAATATGATTACATATGATTGATCTCCTTGATGATTACAATGACAAATATCTCTTCTTTATATATCCATCTTCTTATTCTACTTTAGGGAGCCTACTACTAATATAATATTATATTATAATATAATATAATATTATAATACAATCAACCTTGGGTTATGTATGGCCCATGCCAAACCTTATACAATATAATAATATATCCCCAAATATCTATTCCTAGGTACCCTAACACTATCACTAATCTACACAAATATGTATATGGTCTTATTAAAATTAAAAAAAAAGTAGAGGCCAATACCATGGAGAGTGGAAAAAATTATATTATAAAAAAATAGGGTTCAAATATTTCATATAGAAAATATATGGGCTCTATAAGCAAATCCCTAAAAACATATGCTTTGAAAAAAAAGTAAACCTTATTTTTCTCCTTAAAAAATTGGTCTTTCTATGTAGCATATTACAACTAGCTAAAGATTTAGTAACCCATTGCTAATTATATTGTGATAGTTATTGCTTCAAACCAAATGAAAGAGGGCTCTTTATTTGTACTCTTTGGGAAATTTATTTCATAGAAAAATAGACTTGATATGTTTTGTTTAAAACATATTAATAAATTCATTTGTGACCACAATAATACAATGGATTAGGTGGATGAGGTGTATAAACTACCTTAATATCTAATTATAAGTTACATAATCCTTGATTGATATAACATTAGAAACATAATAAGGTTAACCATTACAAGGTTAAACCATGGTCCTATAGGCTAATTATATAAATCCTCATTAAACATCATATAATGGGTGCTCATAGGCTTATACATGATTATGTCATATAATATTGATCTTAATAAACTAAAATCAAACCTATATTTTGAACTAAGAGTTGAAGAAGAGAACATATTATTAATAAGAACATCTTCCTCTACGTCATGTAAGTTCTAATTTGTCAATTAACTATGGAATGATGATAATGCATCATAATTTTCCTCATAATTTTGGATTGTTGCTTATTGCCTTATTTAAATTAACTTTAGTGCTCTAATCTTACTAAAATAGTTCTTAGGAGGATGTCCTTTCCTTTTACAATATCTATAAAAGGTTTTTGACTTCTTTGAAGACTCCAACTTACCCTTAGGTTGTTAGGCCTTAGCGTCTATTAATTTTACATCTTTTGTATAAGCCCATACCTCAATAGGAGCAACATAATTTTGTATAGCCATCTCTAAGTGCATATGAAGAGAAAATATGACATTAAGGGTTAATTTTGCATGCTAATTTAAGTAATAACAACCATATAAATCAAGGGTCTAACAATCTAATAGAAAGAAAAAATATTAAAAATTAAAATCTTGAATTATTTTTCATAATCCTTCTTATTGCCTAGGAAATTGAAATATATTTTTCAATATTATCAGAATCTATCATCTTGATCAAAAAAATCTAACTCCAAGTGAATGACCTCAATGTTATTAACCATTCTAAAAAAATATTGTAATTTTCTCCACACCTTGTTGGGATCACTCCCATATTTAATGTAAAAATATATGTTAGACTCAGTCGATATCAAAGATAGAACTAGGGTCTTCTTCCATTAAGGGGTTCCATAGGTTATTCCTTAAAGATGCACCACATATTATTACTTCTCAATAGACCAATCATTTGACTTGACCATATATTATGATTCCAAATATTCAAGCAAGATAAACCAAAGGATCCATTTCTCTCATATTTATCCTTGGTATTATAACAATTCCTTGAACTATTGTTGCCAATGCAAAGAGCTCAAGAATCATGTATTCTAAAAAATGGTTCCAAAATGCTTTCATATGTAAAATTAATGGCCTTCAAACACTTGGTCCAACTAATATTCCAAGTATAAAAATATTATATTTCTCAAATGTTATGAAACCATAAATAAACTAGAGTATTCCCCTTGGTGCACAAAGATAACATGATTTCTATCACACAATCACCATCTATAAAGACTTATGAATACTAGGATGTCACTTGTGCTAGTGTGACTAGATGACCATTTGTATTTATATAAAAAAATGGGCATGTAATCTAGTTGCACTCCCCATAGCCTACTATTTTAAACTAAACCTCTACCAATATTTATAAATAAGAAAAATTGAGGGTCATGAGAACCAAACTAAGTCTCCTAGATAATGAGTATCCTAATATACCTAGGCTATCTAGGAATGCATAAAATTCACCAAAAATAAAATCTATCCACCAACTAAGTGATATAGAATTATTTTATATCCATGATAGGCACATTCCAAAATGCCTACCAAATAGAGATAGTATAGGAGTCAAACACCTTACCTATTTCAACCCTCATACACAACCCTACTAGACAATATGTTGATCTTGACCATAATATCACAAGGGTAAACAATTCCTTGGAAACATTTTTCCTACCTATAACATTTATATGCATGTAAGGGCACTAAAACCATTATTGACTAACCAAAAAGGTAAGCCAACTATGCCTAATGGAGAGGTGTGTCATTCTTTCAATATAAGAAAACCCTTTATTCCAAGAAAATGGTACATTTTACCTCCCAAAATTTATGATACCAACATTGAAAAAAGATGAGTGGGACGAATAAAACCTCATGACAAGGTGCTAAGTATATCTCGAGCCAATTTATAACCAAAATATTATTTCACAATGATGAGAAGAAGGTGCTCAATGATCCTTGAAGAGACCATGGCCTCCTCCTTTTCAAGAAACATGTCAATGAACTAGACTTATCATAAGTGGGACTTAAACCCATGTAATCCAAGGCAAATGTGTATCAAATAGAGCTACAATACCATGAATCTTGACTTCTTCAATGAATTTGTGGTGGTTCAACCTTAACCTAGACTTGTTCTTTCACCCACATCTCCATATCAAAAGATAAAGAGTGCAAATAAAGAGGAAGAAATAAGAATTTTTATTTTGCAAAACATGATTTTGACAATACTAGATTGAAACATTTATTCATTGAAACCTTATGTTAAAAATAAATATATAAAGTTCTAGAAAATAATACGTCCTTGCAATTAAAAGAAGTTAAAGAAGCTCTGAGAGAGTTATTTATTTTACCAAGTGATGATGCTCCATACTTTTCTTTGATACCATGTTGGATTTTACAATAGCTTTCTAGAACAAACAAAAGAAAATCATCCACTCAAATCTTATAGCAAGATAAAATAGAGGGTAAAGTAGTTTTTAACGTCCACAAAACCATAGACCATAAGACATGACCCTCATGGAGGATGTTTTTTACCCAATATATGGTTATCCAACCATACTCTAGTTATCAAAGCATGATGTACAATCATACACCCCATAGGATTTTGACCTTACACCTCTATTCAAAGTTTGAAAGTCTCCACCATTAGGCCACTCAGGTTATACATATATGAAATAGTGATAAAAATTCAAGAGACATTGTGAAAGAGTGTACCATTAGGACCTCTATTTATAAGTAATTATAGAGAGAATAAGGAAATAGTGATAATACCCAATAGATGAAAGATACTCTTAAGAATCCACACAAAATGATCAAGATAAACATCACACTGATACATATAAATACCTCAATAATTAATTGTAAATTACATAACCCTTGATTGACATAACTTTAGGGTAAGAGTATAGTAAGGTTAACCATTACAATATTAAACCATGGAACCATAAGCTATATAGATAAATCCTCTTTAAACATCATATAATTCTTATCCATATCATATAATGTCATCCTTTGCAAATAAGGTCACATTACACATTTTTAATAGATCAAATATGAAGCAGCTTATAAATCCCTTAAATTAATTAAATTATTTTTTTATAAAAATTAACTAAGAATTTTAGAAAACCCTAAAAATCATGTTATCTTCTTTACTAAAAAAAGTAATCTTGAACCGATATAAAGGATGGTTGGGGGATGGAGCATAAATTCTTCTTATATATATATATATATATATATATATATATATATATAATTAATTAATTAATTGGTTATGTATAATTGAAATGGCACCACTTCTATTAGGTCAATAGCACATAATGGCATTACAATAATTTGACGATTATAAAAATTGTTTGGCAATATTCGAACTGAGTCTTCTCCTTGAATGTTGAGGAATATAGCCAACTGAGCGAGTGCCATTTGATGATACATTATAATATATTGTAATAAAGTGAACCCAATAGTTTTTGTTAATTTTACAAGCAAATAAAATTATTATTATTCTCTTGGATGTTAAAAATTCTAGCCCCATAGATTATTTTGGTATCATGGATGTAATTAATACAATTTCATCTTATTCATTCAACATATTAAATTGGTTGATGCAACATGACATGGACCACTGATGGCAAGCCGAGATTCACACAACAAACTTTACATTAATTTTCCAAGAAATTGCTTAATACAGTTTTACAGCACCATTTCCAGGCATAGAACTTCTCCTCCCAATCCCGAACTCACCATCCCCTTTCTTACATTTTTCTCGAGTTTTTATCGAGGCCTCGATCCTCCAGGAAATTAATGCCCTGCCCAACAAAATTTCCAGTTCGTTTTCCCTCCCGACCGAGTTTTTCAAATTTTTGCCATAAATGGGCAACTGCCCGATCCACCATGACGCTTGCATTGATGGCCTCCCTTAACCTGCATCGGCCGCTTTGTTCAGGCTGTCCTCTGTACTGTTGTCTCCTCCATAAAGCCATCACCTGTAATTGCTGTGTTTCCAGAAGTAATAAATAAAATAAAAAATGCGTGGCCGACACCTCTCTTATCAATCTACGTGACCCTCATCTTTGTTTCCATACACGTAGCCGACCGCGTGTAAATCTGGCCATGCCTTCTCCTTGACGCAATATATTTGAAACACGTGTCCTTCACAACTGTCATGCTACACGTGGCTGTCCACGTGTCAAATTCGGCCTTGCTCGACCGTCCGCTTATTCTCTTTTGGGCCTTGTCTTCTCCTGGCCGCGATACCGCGACAGGTCACGAAATCGCGACATGTCGCGATATCGCGACCAAATGCGCCTCTCCTTCGCTGAAGCCTTTTGGGGTCACGATTTCGTGACATGTCATGAAATCATGACATGTCACGATTTCGTGACCCCCACTCCCCCTTTTGCCTTGCCCTGTTCTCTATCTTCTCCAACTCTGCAGCTATCAAGTGTCACGCCACGTGTCGGCCTTTAACTGGCCACGATATCGCGACAGGTCGCGATATCGCGACGACACCATCCCCTCCGCCTTTGCTTTAACAATCATCACGATATCACGACGTCGCGATATCACGACGGGACTTCACTTCTCATCTTTGCTCCGAACTATCGTCGCGATATCGCGACGGGACTTCACTCCTCACCTTTGCTCCGAACTATGGTCGCGATATCGCGACGTCGCGATATCACGACGAAACTGGCTCAAGCCCTGCCAAGCCTTTTGAGGTCGCGATTTCGTGACCCCTCCCCATGCTTCAAGAAACTTACCCCCTTTGCTCCACAAAACTTCCCCCCTTGGAAAATACCGAAAATAAATCAAATGCAAGGTACTTAGAAAATTTAGAAACATTTTTGGAAGATGCAAGATTGCTCTACGGTCACCGGATGCTCCTGCATCAGACACCCGGGGTAAATAAAAAAAAGTGACCCTCACTTCTGTTCTGTTAGGGGAAGACCCAGGCGGTCAACCTCCGTCTTCGACAACCAAGTTGCATCTTCAACAGGTCTGCCTTTCCACTTTATCAAATACTCAGAATACTGCTTGTTTCTGGTGCTTCTGCCTTCACGAGTGTCCAATATTTCCTCGACCTCGTCTGTGGTTGGAGTAGATGCTGGAATTTGCCATAATTCTGCACTTGGTACCTCTGTACTCTCTCCCTCATGATATTCTACTAAATCTAAAATATTAAAAATAGGTGAAATATCAAGCCAACTTGGCAATTCCACTTCATATGCATTTCCTGACTCCCGTTTTCCCAGTATTCTGCATGGCCCAAACTTCTTCATCTTCAATTTGTTATAAGTCTTGGCAGGAAATCTCTCCTTCCTGAGATGCACCATGACCTCATCTCCTACTTTGAACTCCTTGAACCGCCGCTTCTGGTCTGCCCTTGTCTTATATTGAGTATTCATTTTAATAATTTGTTTCCTTACTCCTTCATGCAGACTTTTCATATGTTCCGCAAATTCTTCTGCCTCGGCACTGCACTTTTCTCTCTTGCCCAACTTTCTTAGTTCAGACACATTTCTCGGGTTGTTCCCATATATTATCTGGAATGGAGATTTATTTGTGCTCTTATTGACTAAAATGTTATACGCAAATTCCGCCTGCGGTAAAACTAAATCCCATCCCTTGGGTTGATCTGCTATCAAGCATCTCAGCAAATTACCCGAGCTTCTATTCACCACCTCTGTCTGTCCGTCAATCTGTGGGTGGTATGCAGAACTAAATTTTAGATCTGTCTTCAACTTCTTCCACAAAGTTCTCCAGAAATACCCAACAAACTTTGTATCTCTGTCAGAAACTATGCTTCTTGGTAGACCGTGAAGTCGTACCACTTCCTTGAAGAATAACCCTGCAATGTGAACTGCATCACTCGTCTTCTGGCAGGGAATAAAATGTGCCATTTTGGAGAATCGGTCAACCACCACAAATACAGAGTCATTTCCCCTCTGCGTCTTCGGCAATCCAAGAATAAAATCCATGCTTATGTCCTCCCATGGCCTCTCTGGCATAGGTAATGGCTGGTATAATCCTGTGTTTTGCCTTACACCTTTTGCCATCTGGCATATTCTACAACCTTGCATAAACTTCCGCACATCTTGTTGAAGTTGCGGCCAGTAGTAATTTTCCTCCACCAGGGCAATGGTCTTATCCCGACCAAAATGCCCAGCCAGTCCCCCGCTGTGTTTCTCCTTGATTAAGTTTTCCCGCATGGAACTCCTTGGAATGCATAACTTACTTCCCCTGAACAACATTCCATCTTGGATTAGGAAATCCAACCATCTTGTCCTGTCCTCGCAATAGGTGTCAAGCAAGCCGTCCGGGCTTCGCAAAATCTGGATCTTCGTGGTACAAACCCTTCAGTTCTTCAAACCCCACTACTTCCACTGTCATTTTAATCAGTAAATTCTGCCTTCTACTCAAGGCATCTGCAACTCTATTGGATTTCCCACTTCTGTGCTTCAGCACAAAGGTATAGCTTTGGAGGAACTCCACCCACTTCATGTGCCTTTGATTCAGTTTTGTTTGACTGTTAATATATTGTAAAGCCTGATGATCAGTAAATAGAACAAACTCCTTTGGCAATAAATAATGTCTCCACTTCTTCAGAGCTTGAACAATAGCATAAAATTCTTGGTCATAAACGGAATACTTTTTTCGAGCATCATTTAACTTCTCACTGAAATAAGCAACAGGTCTGCCTTCCTGACTCAGTACAACCCCTATTGCACTGCCACTGGCATCACAGTCCACCTGAAATACCTTGTTAAAGTCTGGGAGTGCCAAAATAGGTTGTTCTGTGACCTTTTTCTTTAATGCATCAAAGCTCCTCTCAGCCCCTAATGTCCACTTGAACTCCTTTTTATCCCCTCTCATTGTTTCCGTGAGAGGTGCACAAATGCTGCTGAAGTTCTTTATGAACTTCCTGTAAAAGCTGGCTAGACCATGAAATGATCTTACTTCTATTGTGCTTCTTGGGGTAGGCCATTCGATGATGGCTCTCACCTTCTCTGGGTCCATTTTTAGACCTTCTGCTGAGATTACAAACCCCAGGTATACTAACTCTTTCTTGACAAAATTACACTTTTTCAGATTTATTAATAACTGCTCCTCCCGCAGCTTTTCAAAAACCCTCCTGATATGCATCAGGTGTTCCTCCAGGGTTCTGCTGAAAATTAATATATCATCTAAATAAACAATGACAAACTTTCCCAGAAACTCTTTCAGTACTTCATTCATCAGCCGCATGAAGGTACTTGGTGCATTGGACAGCCCAAATGGCATGACCAACCACTCATACAAGCCCTCTCTTGTCTTGAAGGCTGTCTTCCACTCATCTCCTTCTCGGATACGGATCTGATGATAGCCACTTTTCAGGTCAATCTTCGTGAAGTACTCAGCTCCACTCAAACAGTCCATGATATCATCCATCCTTGGCAATGGGAATCTGTATTTGATAGTGATCTTGTTGATGGCCCGTGAATCTATACACATTCTCCATTCCCCATCCTTCTTTGGCGCCAACACTACGGGTACTACGCATGGGCTCAAACTTTCCCGAATCAATCCCTTCTCCAATAATTCTTGGACCTGCCTGTTTAACTCCTCAGTCTCTACAGGCGTCATTCTGTGTGCAGCTTTATTTGGCAAGCTCGATCCTGGCACCAAATCTATATGGTGGCTGATTTTCCTTATTGGGGGTAAACCCTCAGGCACATTATCAGACACAATATCTGGAAATTCCTCCAGCAGATCTAGGACTTCTATTGGGGTATCTTGGCATTCTTTCTCCCTAACTCTAGGAATTATTGCATAACATAAATGTTCATGCTTCAAACCGTCCAGAAACTTTCTCCCTTCAACTAAACAGATTCTGGAGCTGTTACATACCTTTTCATCCGCCTCCTTCAAGGGCTTCAGCTTATGGCGTACACCATTCTTTGTCAATGAGTAGGTGTTGGCACGGCCATCATGCACTGCACTCCGATCGAACTGCCAGGGCCTCCCCAGCAACATATGGCAAGCATCCATAGGTAGGATGTCGCACAGGACCTCATCACAATAATTTCCAATATTAAATTTAATGGAGCACCGCTCATTGACCAAAGCCCTATGGTCCTTCTGTAACCATGCGACCCGATATGGGTGCGGGTGCTTCTTCCTCTCTAATTTTAGCTTGGTAACCATTTCTTCTGAAACCAGGTTATCCGTGCTACCATTATCAATAATAATATTGCAAACCTTGCCCGCACATTTACATCTTGTGCGAAATAAACTTCTTCTCCGATCTCGTGTCCTTCTCCTCATTCAATAGGACTCTTCTTACGATCATTGCTTCCCCTCTCTCCGCTTCTTCCGAATGTTCGGACTCAAGCATCTTCCTCTCGCCACAAGCATCCTCGGCTGGACCCTCGGGCCTCTTGTTCATCCTTTCTCGGTGTTGTGGACACTCAAATGCCCGATGTCCTTCTTCACCACTAGTGGAAACATGTCCCACGAAATACTCCTCTTCCAAACCCTCGTCCGGATCCACCCCGTCCTCTTGGGTAGTCTGTTTCGATCTCGGGGCCGATAAACATCCTCTTCCCTTTGATCCCGGTTACTACTGGCTTCACCAGTCTTCTTCGGGTCTTTATATTTTTCTCCACTGGTTCTCCCACCAGTTCTTCCACCACGGCCCCTTCCTCTTTGCTTGCCTTCAAACCGCCTATTCAGTTTTTCTTCCACCTTTAAGGCAAACCGGTAAGCATCCTCAATGGTGCTTACCCGAACTAGGCTCAGCCTCTTCCTGGATTTCGAGTCTCAACCCATTGATATAACGGGCTACCTTTTCTTTGTTTGCCTCTAAATGCCCAGTTCTAATAGAGATCTTGTAAAACTCCTCGGTGTATTCTTGGACAGTTTTGTTTGTCTGTCTCAAACTCTGCATTTTTCTTAGCAGATCCAACTCGTAATCTATCGGAATAAACTGTCTTTTCAGTTTTTCCACCATTCTATCCCATCTTGTTATTCTCTCCTTCCCTCTTCTGTTCCTCTCCAACTGTATTCCCCTCCACCAAATGCTGGCATGACCCTTCAACTTGGTCTTAGCAAATCTGACCCGATTGGGGTCTTCAACCTCCTCATATTCGAAATATTCTTCTAAATCATTTATCCAATCAATCACCTCTTCTGGATTTAGGTTTCCCGAGTATGTAGAAACCTCCATTTTTGGTTGCTTTCCAATCTGAGAGATGGCCTTGTACAACCGGGCTTGTGCAGGATCCACAGCCTCTTCCTCTTCCTCAGATTGGTCTTCTTCTTCAACTTCGTCTTCACTTCCCTCATCCCTTCCGGGCTCGTGCCTTCTACGTAACTCTTCTTGCAGGGCTTGAACTTGTCTCTGCAAGGCTCGAAAGTCTTCGACCGGCACCACATTTCCTACTCCACCACGATTTCTTCGTGGAGGCATTTTTCTTTCTTCCCTTATGAATCCTTCCACAGATCCTGGTGTAACTGCCTCTCTTTCGGTGATCTGTTACACGCTCAGGAGCTCCCGCTCTGATACCACTTGATGGCAAGCCGAGATTCACACAACAAACTTTACATTAATTTTCCAAGAAATTGCTTAATACAGTTTTACAGCACCATTTCCAGGCATAGAACTTCTCCTCCCAATCCCGAACTCACCATCCCCTTTCTTACATTTTTCTCGAGTTTTTATCGAGGCCTCGATCCTCCAGGCAATTAATGCCCTGCCCAACAAAATTTCCAGTTCGTTTTCCCTCCCGACCGAGTTTTTCAAATTTTTGCCATAAATGGGCAACTGCCCGATCCACCATGACGCTTGCATTGATGGCCTCCCTTAACCTGCACCGGCCGCTTTGTTCAGGCTGTCCTCTGTACTGCTGTCTCCTCCATAAAGCCATCACCTGTAATTGCTGTGTTGCCAGAAGTAATAAATAAAAAAAATGCGTGGCCGACACCTCTCTTATCAATCTACGTGACCCTCATCTTTGTTTCCATACACGTAGCCGACCGCATGTAAATCTGGCCATGCCTTCTCCTTGACGCAATATATTTGAAACACGTGTCCTTCACAACTTTCATGCTACACGTGGCTGTCCACGTGTCAAATTCGGCCTTGCTCGACCGTCCGCTTATTCTCTTTTGGGCCTTGTCTTCTCCTGGCCGCGATATCGCGACAGGTCACGAAATCGTGACATGTCGCGATATCGCGACCAAATGCGCCTCTCCTTCGCTGAAGCCTTTTGGGGTCACGATTTCGTGACCCCCACTCCCCCTTTTGCCTTGCCCTATTCTCTATCTTCTCCAACTCTGCAGCTATCAAGTGTCACGCCACGTGTCGGCCTTTAACTGGCCGCGATATCGCGACCGGTCGCGATATCGCGATGGCACCATCCCCTCCGCCTTTGCTTTAAACAATCATCACGATATCGCGACGGGACTTCACTTCTCACCTTTGCTCCGAACTATCGTCGCGATATCGCGACGTCGCGATATCGCGACGGGACTTCACTCCTCACCTTTGCTCCGAACTATGGTCGCGATATCGCGACGTCGCGATATCACGACGAAACTGGCTCAAGCCCTGCCAAGCCTTTTGAGGTCGCGATTTCGCGACCCCTCCCCATGCTTCAAGAAACTTACCCCCTTTGCTCCACAAAACTTCCCCCCTTGGAAAATACCGAAAATAAATCAAATGCAAGGTACTTAGAAAATTTAGAAACATTTTTGGAAGATGCAAGATTGCTCTACGGTCACCGGATGCTCCTGCATCAACCACTTTCCAATGTGTTAAAAGGATTTGTAGGTTTATATAATATATCACAACATACAATGTCAATATTTCTCAATAAGTATACCAATTCAATGTCCCAAAAAAGAGTCACGAAAAATGAAATTATAAAGTGCAAAGGATTAGGGTTTTTTCCTTAAAAACATCTCATCTTTTAGGAGTCATATCTTCGTGAAGAGTTATCCGATTCAACTGATTCTTGGACCAACTTATGTAGAATTTGAATAGCTTTAATATGAGTGGTCATATGCAAAAATTCAAGCAATATTGAGGGAGATACGACCCTATGAAGTCAACCATTCGGAACAAGGGCAGTGACAATTTTTCAAGTTATGAAAAGCAAAATTGCAAAGTGTGAAGGATTAGGGTTTTTTCCTAAAAATATCTCATCTTTTAGGAGCTATATCTTTGCGAAGAGTTATCCGATTCAGCTGATTCTTGGACCAACTTATGCAGAATTTGAATAGCTTTAATATGAGTAAACCATTCGAAACAAGGGCAATGACGATTTTTAAGTCACGAAAAACGAAATTGCAAATATTTGCCAACTAGGGTTCGAACAATGGGAAGAGCAATGAAGAGATAGGACTTCAGCGAGGCAAGACATTCTATCTGGACAAAGAATTTTTCAGCTAAGTTTTTTTCCCTTTCTTTATCTTAGAAATTGTGCATGAAAAATTTATAAAGTTTTTATCAAATATTATATTTGCTATAGGATTTTCAGATAAATTTCAATAGATTTTGAGTTTTAGTTTCCTTTCCATGGATTGATTTATAGTTAAATCCTTAGAATCATCTCTAGTGGTAGAGGTTAGTGAGCGCACCTTAGAGAGATCCTCATTGCTCCAAGATAGGGAAATTTTTGGTAAATTTAATGGGTATTGGCCAGGGGCTTCAGCCTTGAGAAAATGGATTGATAGGAGTTAGAAGTCTCCAGGAGTGATTCTATCATTTCTTCCCAAAGGTTTCTTCCTAGCCATTTTTTGTTCTAGGGAAGAAAGAGAAAGAATCCTAAAAGGGGGTCCTTGGTTTATGGGAAGAGCAAGACTCTTCCTTACTTGCTGGTATGAAGGCTTTTCACCTAAAAATGTAAATCTATCCCTAGTACTAGTCTAGGTTAGGATGTTTGGGTTACCCATTGAATTTTGGGAAATAGATACCTTCAAGGCAATAGGCAACACTCTAGGAGAATTCCTTGAGATTTTAGATACAACAAAAGATGGATTTTTGGCTATTTATGCTCGAATATTGGTCATGATTGATATAAGTAAAGCTTTACCAAAATCAATCATTCTTAAGTATGGGGATAAGATGTGGATCCAAACTATAGATTATGAAAACATATCTTTTAGATGTAGAAGATGTCATAAGGTGGGGTATATTGAGAGATCATGCCCTAAGAAGAGCCCAACAGAATCATTTGTAGAAAACCGCAAGAGAAATTTACAAATGGTTATGGATGAAGATGGTTTTCAACTTCCAAAAAATAGATCTAGAAAAATAGAAGAAAACAAATAGTGGAGACCAATAAGGAAGGATATTGGAAGAAATACCAACTCTTTTGAGGCTTTAGCCTATGAAGAAAAAGTATATCAAAACTTAGAGGACACAGTACAACAATTTCAACATATTAGCAAGGAACTATCTATTCAGTATGATCCTAATTTAAGGAAGAACATTCTCGATGAAGCTAAGGAATGTGTCTCATCATATTTTGAAGACTCTCTTGAAGTACCATGCACCATTCAGAAAAAAATAATTGGTAAAGAAAATGCAGTTTTAGAAGTTAATACCTCTGCCATTAATAAGGAAATACCAGAAAATGAGTAGGACAAGTCAAAAGCTTCTATAATAGAGCCAGGAGAGGATAAATATGTTGAAAAATAAAATTGTGAAAGAATATTGAGGAATAGAATAATAAGACCTACTCTTGATATAGGCAAGGCAAAAAGAGGAAAACCCTCAAATTATCAAGCAAGATCCAGGGAAGCAAGAGCTAACATAGAGAAAGGAACACAAACTAAGTTGGTTGAACTTCTCTTTACCAAACAACAAAATGATATTGGTAATACGCAGGAGGGGCCAAAATCCCCTAATGAGACATGATTATCATCTCATGGAATATAAGGGGTGCTAATGCCCCCTCAAAGCATAGGTGTATTAGGGACCTATGTTTAAGTAATAAACCTGATATTCTCTGTATCCAGGAAACTAAAATGATAAAAGAAGAAGTTTCAAAAACTATGAAAGTAGTTTGGGCAAGATGTGAATGGGATGCTATGGATTTTGAAGGAGCGATAGGGGGAATTCTAACTTGTTGGAATCCTTCTAGAACCTCTTGTGTAACCATTCATAAAACTAGGCATTGGATAGCCTCTTTAGTCACTTGCTACTTTGCAGATATTCATTTCATCCTTATTAATGTCTATGGACCTACAACTCAGTCAGGTAGATTAGAATTTTGGAGTGGGATTGAAGCCTTTATGAGAAGTAAAGACCAAGAAACCTGATTCATGATCATTGGAGATTTTAATGCCATAACCAAGTTGAATGAAAAATTTGGGGGAATTAGGAAATTGACCCAAAGTATGAAATATTTCTCAGCTTTTATTCAAAATAATAATCTATGGGAAGTTGAGTTTGAAGAAGATAACTATACTTGGACCAACAACAGGAGAGGCCAGAACCTAATAGCAAAAAAATTAGATAGATGCATTCTCTCAGATCATTGGCTAGATGAAGGAACTTGTGCTAAAATTAATACCTTAACAAGGATTGGTTCAAATCATTGGCCAATAAGAGTTACAATGGCGGTAAGTGAATTTAAAAAAATATCATATTTTAAATATGAGTAGATGTGGGAAGACCATCCTCAATTTGTTGATATGATAGCTCAAACATGGAATTATTTAGGTAATGGTGGGTTGTATGCTCTTCCAAACCAAATTAAAGCTATGACATCTAGATTAAAAGAATGGAACAAGAACACCTTTGGAAATATTTTTGAGAAGAAAGAAGATCTAAAAGATAAACTTTCAAAATTCCAAAAAGGTGATGATAATAATCCAAGCTTAGAGGAAAGGGAGTTGCTTAGTGAATATCATAATATTTTGAGTAAGGAAGAGAAATTCTGGAGATTAAAATCAAGATAGACTTGGTTAAAATAAGGAGATAAAAATACAAAGTTTTTTCATAGGATGGCTATAGTATAGAGATCATCTTCTAGAATTAGTAGAATTAAATCAATAGAAGGGGTTTGGATTGAATATCAAAGTGAAATTAGAAAAGATGTAAATTCATTTTATCAGAATATTCTAGGTTTAGAGGATACCGAAGTTCTTAATGATAAACTTCTTCAAGATGTTCCTTCAGTTATAATGAATGAAGACAATAGGAAACTGATGGAGCCTATTACTCTAGAAGAAGTTCATTTAGCTCTTTTCTCTTTTAATAAGGATAAATCCCCAGGTCCAGATGGGCTCTCTGTAGCTTTTTACCAACATAATTGGGATATAGTGAAGGATTATTTATTGGTGGCAGTGGAGCAATCTAGGGTAAAACAATACATTCCTTATAAAATAAATGCAACTTATCTTACCCTAATTCCAAAAAAGAAGGATGCTGAATTATTTGATTCTTTTAGACCCATAAGCCTATGTAATATGGCTTATAATATTATTTCCAAAGTGATGGCGAATAGATTAAGGCCATTGTTAGACAAAATTATTTCAGAAGAGCAAGGAGGATTTGTGAAAGGGAGACAAATTTTGGATGGGATCATAGTAGCTCATGAAGTTATACATTCAGCAACTTCAAGAAAAGAGAAAGCTATGATCTTAAAACTTGATATGAGTAAAGCCTATGATAGGGTTAAATGGGATTTTATTTTTGCAGTTTTAGATAAGTTTGGTTTTGGGAAGAAATGGGTTAGATGGATTAAAGCTTGTGTCTCTATAGTTTCTTATTCAGTGTTGGTCAATGGGTTAGTGACAGAATATTTTAAATCCAAGAGAGGCCTTAGATAAGGAGATCCTCTATCTCCTTATTTGTTCATTATTATGGTAGAAGTTTTGAGTAGGAACTTAAATAAGGCTTACAAATATGGGCTTATAAGTGGACTTAAGGTTAGTAATAACATCGATAACATCACCCATCAACAATTTGTAGATGATACAACCCTTTTTGGAAAGGTAAGGATAAATGAGGCTAGAGCTTTGAATAACTTTTTAAAAGAGTACGAAAGAGCTTCAAGGCAAAAAATTAATAGGACTAAATCCAAAATTTACTTCCTTAACACTCCTAATATCAAAGCAAGAATTTATAGGTTGCTTCAAATGGAGGAGGTAAATTTACCAACAACTTATCTAGGGATGCCTTTATTTGAGGGGAGAATGAGGATAGATTTATGGAATCCAGTTATTAGTAAAGTTTAAAATAAACTTCCAGCTTGGAAAGGTAGATGGTTATCATTAGTAGGAAGAGTGTAGTTAATTAAGTCAGTCTTACAAGCCATTCCAACATATTATATGTCATTGTATTCTATGCCAAAATCAGTTGAAAAATTTTTAATCTATATTATGCGATCCTTTTTATGGTCAGGTTTACATGATAAAAGGAAATTTCCTTTGGTGAAATGGAGCAAGTTGTGTGATGATAAAACTAGGGGAGGTCTTGGTTTAAGAGTTCTTACAGATGCAAACTTAGCTCTTAGGGAAAAAGTTATCTGGAGATTGTACAAAGAGAGTCAAAGACAATGGGCAAGAATTCTTCCAAGTAAGTATGTTGATCCCAATGACCCAAGTTTAATATTTACAACATTCTCTCTTCCAAATGGTTCTACTCTTTGGAATGGTTTAAAAAATCTATTGATCTTATGATTAAAGGTTTAATATGGGTGGTGGGAACTGGAGAAAAAAATTCTATTTGGATGGATACTTGGTGTGATAAAAAATCACTCAACTTAGATCCAACTTTGAAACCTTGATGAGATTGCTTCAAGACAAATACGGTGATAGAGTTTCAAACATTTTGTACAAGGATCGAGAAGGGAGATACAAATGGAAAGAATATTTTTACAAGTATTCAATACAACAATGCTAGGAGGCAATATGAGTAGAATATGGAGAGATATTTGGGATAGCCCAAGCATTCCTAAAGTCAAAATGTTTGTTTGGCTAGTAGGTCATAGAAGAATTTTATCCTGGGATAACCTTATGAAAAGGGGTTTTCATGGCCCCTCTCAATGTGTTTTTTGTAATAAGGAGGAGGAGAGTATAGACCATCTCTTGGGACATTGCTCAATAGTCTAGAATCTATGGCAATGGATTCTTAATATGTTTGGTAAATGCATGGTGATGAATAGTAGAATTGAATATTGGTTAAAGCAATGGTAGAGCACTTATAAAAGTGAGGCTTTACAGACAATATGGGATATATCAAAAGATACAATACTTTGGACTATATGGCTAGAAAGGAATAGAATAATATTTAAAGGAAAGGAAAGCAGTTTAGAGGTAATGAAAAAGAAGATATGTTTAGCCATAGAGGAGTCTAAACCAACCCTATCAACTCACCCAATCCCTAATTTGGAAGCAGAGAGTCTTGATAGATGGAGTCAAGTCATTAAATGGAATTATGATGTTGGGTACAAGAGAAGCAAAAAGAAGGCAAAAAATATAAAGTGGAAACCACCAGATGTGGAGTGGGTTAAATTGAATTTTTATGGAGCATCTAAAGGAAATCCAGGACCAAGAGGAGGAGGAATAATTAGAAATAATAGAGGAGAGATTTTATCTCATTATGCTTTCAATAGTGGATTTAAGATAAATAATGAAGCTGAAGCTTGGGCAGCTTTAGAAGGGTTAAAAATATGTAAACAAATGAAATGGAATAGAGTATGGATGGAAGGTGATTCTCTCATAGTAATAAATACAATTTTGAGGAAAGCAAAGGCTCCATGGAACATACAAGAGATAATTGTGGAAATTCAAGATCTTGCTAAAGAGTTTGAAGAAATTAGGTTTACACATATATTAAGGGAAGGAAACAAATGTGTAGATAAGCTAGCCAATAGAGGGGTTTTGATTGAGGATTGTGAAGTTAAATTCTCCTTTCCATGGTTAGAGGAAGTAGAAATTTTAGTTGAAGCTAAAAAAAAATGTTGATTGCCTAAATCAATTAATGATTAAGATTTACTTTAATGTTTTCCATTGGTAATATCTGCTTTATTTTGTAACATTAATGTGTTTTCATTTAGACTATTTATTATAATTTTTGTGGTTGCACTTGTGTTTTAGGAAGGAAACTAGCAATCCAAATTTGGTAAAGCGGACTATGATAGTGCGATGTTTTGGAAATATTACTCTACTAAGATGTAAGGCATAGATAGTAGAGGTGAATTTTTGGTATTGTGAAGGTTGCTATAGGAAAATGTCAAGAAAGATGCTAAATTATGGAGTAATTGTATTCATACAGAAATTTGAAAAGATCCAAAAAATGAAAATCAAGAATTCAGACATTTTATGTAAAATGATGTAGGTTTCTAGCTATAGCATCTCAATTGAGATGAGAAGTGTATCTATTTGTAAACTCTCAAGCTCTAAAGAAGAGATATGTAATTTTTCAAGGGTGGGGGACCCGAGTACAACCCCTTATTATCCAAAAAAAAAAATCTTGCTCAATAATTAAATATTATACATTCCAACACTACATAAACTTTATATTTATTTTGATATGTAACTTTTTATGCTTTGTGTGAAACTAAGCAATTATTTGATTATCTCCAAACATTGATTTAAAAGAAACTTTTTCAAGGTATATGGAACTTTCTCATCATTTGTTTCTTTATCTATATTATAAACTTGTTTTTTATTCTTCTACACTTAAGTGCCCATCTTCCAAGTATTTTTGACCTAATATTTTTGTCCACTTCCATTTGAAGTGAATGAGAGGATAATGCCAATTTTATTTTATCATTATTAGCCTATGCAATAGGTTCTTGATTTAATTTCATTAGTTCATCTAGCATCACAAATATTTTCTCTTTTCAATCTCCTACTGCCCTTTGGATTTTTTATATTCTTCGAAGCTTTAAATGGTCTTTTATTGATATTAGGAGGCAAAAATGATTTTTTCTTTATATTATCTTATTCAACATATCAAGGACTATCTCTTACCATATGCTAGTTTTTATTGTAAATTTTGCATTCAAAATTGAAAATTTTATAATAAGATAAAACCTATTTTTCTGTTTCAATTTTATTCATAATTTTCTTTGGAAGTCATTTGGATGTATTTATCATAGCACAAACCTTGGCATGTATGACATTTTTTTTATACATCAAAGGATGTGCAACGATAATGAAATTTTCAAAAATATTATAATTTTTTGCAATACGTCTTCTTGCATTAGATAAAAAGTAAGACCAAATGATTTGGCACTAGTTTATTTGTTTGATAGTTGGATCAAAATGTTCATCTTAAACTCACATAAATGATATTGCATGAACCATAAAACATGGTCAACTTAAAAATATTCTATCCCTTTCTTCTCAATTCTTAAAAATTATAAGTGGAAACTTTAGGTAAGAAACTCATTAAATTCTCATATTTGGTTTTCCATTATAATGTAATGTATTTCTTTATCTTTGTGAAGACTAACCATCATTTGATATTTTTATGTCAACCTTTTTTTTAGAACATTCATGTCATGTTTTGATATGTAGTCTTTAAAAACCACCTTTGGGACATTTGAATCTACTAGTAATGGAGATATCTAACTCTTGAATCCATATTTGTCAATTAAAACTTATTTAGAATATTTTCACTTTTGCTCAAGGTTACTATTCTCCTACCCTTTATGCTTGGTCCCCTTTGTTGCAAAAAATAATGCTTATGCACCTTTTTCATCCTCAAATGAATGCTCAACTAATCCCTCCATACTTGTTTTAATTAAAAATAATATATTTAAGTGGTTATACAAGATCCAAGTAATATCACCTATATTACATCCTAACTACATTATCATGTTATTTTAACAAATCACATAATGATATTATAATATTATTTTGACAAATACACATATATTATTTGATTAAATTTAAACTTTCCATACATGTTTTAATTAAAATAATATATTTAAGTGGTTATACAAGATCCAAGTAATATCATCTATATTACATCATAACTACATTATCATGTTATTTTAACAAATCACATAATGATATTATAATATTATTTTGACAAATACACATATATTATTTGATTAAATTTAAACTTGATCTCCTTCCTAAAAATCTATATTTTTAACTGATTAAATTCTTACAATTGAAGGTCCGAGGTGTAGACCAATTGGTTCATCCAAACCCCATAAGGGGGCGGAGGTCCAAGGTTCAAATCTCGGGCCTCGTCGGATTGAACGCTTGTCCCTTTCCTGGTGCTTTCAGCGGCTTAAAAGGTTTAAAATGATTGTGGCATGGTGGTTATAGGGTTGGACTGCACGAAGATCTGTGTGGCGGCTTCTGGGGTGGACAACGCAGAATACTGTGGCGGCCATAAAAAGCTGGACAGCCTGCCCGGATTCGTGGCGGCTACCGATTCCACCATGTAAATTAAAAAAAAAAAAAATTCTTACAATTGATAATTAAAACATATTTTATAATAATTCTTTTATCATATTTTTTATAAAATATAAATTATAATGAAGGATTAATAATTATTAATAGTATTATTAACTAATATTAATAAAGGGGGCAGAGTGATTAGAAATGATAAAGATCAAATTTTATAGGCTTATGTAGAGGATTATGGAGTTTAGACCAACCATATGGCAGAAGCCAAAGCTCTTTTTTAGGAGTTCAACAGTTATATGATAGAGGTTATAGAAAAGTTATGGTCCAAGGGGACTCTCTAAACATTATTAGAGATTTGAAATAAGGAGAAACATAGAATAGGTTTATACTTAACATTATAAAAGACACTTCAAAGATCCTAAAAGAGATGAGTGATGTTGTAATTGATCATATCTATAGAGAAGGTAATTATGTTGCTGATGTTATGGCCAATATGGGGGTGGATTGTTGTCAAAACAGAATTTGGGATGACAAATTTCCATTGCCATTACAAAGAATAGTTGCATTGGAGGTTCAAGATCAGCCTATTAGATTGAATAATATAAATTTATTGAAGTGGGTTGTCAGTTTCTATCAAGGTCATTGAGCTAAAAGACAATGCTTAAGATGAGTCTAGTCTATCTAGGCAGTATATTTATAATTCATTTTTTTGTTAATGTATCTTTAGCATCATTCATTCCTAAGAGGAAAGGTGTGTGATTTTTGTTAGGATCTCTTTTGTTGGCCTGTGATTTTTATTTTCCAATATAATCAAGCCTCTCTTGTAAAAGGGTTAGGGCCCCTTTCAAACCCCTATTTTTTCACCCAATATCAAAAAATAATTATTAATAATAGTTAATGGAGCGAAAGGGATGCAAATCCTAGGTGTAGTCAAGCTTGCAAGAAGAGGGTTGTTTGCAACCTACTTGTTGTAGTCAGGAGGACATGATGATGGAATGGAGCAAAATGGGTGTAAATCCTAGGTGCAGTTAAGAATTGAAAAAAAAGGTTGTTTGCGACCCGTTCATTATACTCAAGAGGATATTAGTCGCTCTTTAACCTATGAGAAAGTCTCTTCAGTTAGAAGAAATGTCTCTCAAGGATCTTTGGGTTCGTGGGTGGAGCTTTTTGATGAACCTTTACCCTCTATCAAGATTTTGGAGGATGAATTTGGGTTGGATATGATTGATCATGAAGCCCAAACAATTATTTGCAAACTCAGGGGCAAAAGACCAGGCCTGAAGGAGCTCAAAGGATACATTAAACTTTGGTGGTCTAGTAAATTCTAAGTAACTTTGCTACCCTGTTTTTTTTGTTTCCTTTTCTGATTTAGTGGATAGAGATAGGGTAATCTATTATAGATACAATTGGTTTTTTGGACAAAGGGGTGTGACCTTGGACTCTCGATTTCCATACCCTTACTAAAGAAGTTAATGGATTCCCAATCTAGGTGAATCTATATGCTCTCCCTATGGAATTTTGAAAGAGAAGATATTTGCCAAAATTGGTAACACCATTGGTGCATTCTAGTATATAGATGCCCAAATAAAAAAATTTATCCAATAAAATTAATATGAGTAAAGCAAGATTGGCTATTTGGATGGATGTTTCAGTTCCTTGGCCTCAATCCATTACTACCTCCTTAAGCAAAGGGAAATGGATCCAAAATATTGAATATAAAAACTTCTCCCTGAGATGTTATGGTTGTCAATAATATGGCCACCTGAAGAAGATATGCTCGATCATCTAATCATGCTTTGATTCCTTCTTGGTGGAGGAGAAGGCCATGCATGCAAATGATCCTAAACCTTCAAATGTCCTAGTTCACAAGGAAGAAGCTCATCCTCCAGCTACGCTCATTGTCCAACAAGAATCAAGTGAGCAACAAAATACTCAATCCTAAAAGAACTCGAATAAGATCATTGATAAAAGTCAAATGGTTACTAAAGACCATCCAATTAGTTCCATGGAAAAAATTAACACCTCAAATAGTATTCTTGAAGCTAATTATGAAACAATCATTGACAATCAATTTTTTAAAAATGAAGATCATACAAAATGTGTTACAACTAGATATTACCTTAGAAGCTTGAAGTAAAAAATGCATTCTCAGGTCTTGTCACTCTGAAGGAGGAAGAACCTATGCTACAAAAGAAAAACAATCAAAAGATCCATCGGCTAGGAACTCTGTAACAACCCCAATGGTTATGGATTGTTCTGTTTGTTATGATTGGGTGGTAGCTACATTTTTTTTTAGTTTTTATTTTGAAAATGGTCTAGTAATCTGTCATATTTTGGAAGTTGTTTTATCTAGTATTCTAAGGTTTAGTTGTCGTAACAAGTAGATGATAGTATTTTGTAAGGTTTTTGCAACATATTATACTATCTTACACAACTTGATGTACATGTTTGGGACCTTACAACCCCTTTTTACCCTAATTAATTAATAAATATATATATATATATATATATTATAATTCTGTCAAAAACATTATAATGACAAAAGGTATTTGGCTCTCCATCTCTTCCTAATGGAGACCCAAATTCAATTCACAGTGAGGTGGCCCCGAGTTGTCCCCAACTTTTCAACCTATTAAATTTTTTTATTTATATTAGTTATCTTGGTAATAATTAATTACGTTAATATAAAAATGATATCAACATTAGTTATCTTAATTATGCTTATTTTAAACGTATAGACAATTGTTTATAGAATATATTCTTAAAAATCCAATATAAAATCCACTCATGTAGAGGAGTTTGAGAGCAAGTGGGTAGTTAAAACTCTCCAATTAAAATTAAGAGACCCAGGTTCAAATCTCTCCCGATATGCTATGTGCATAAAAGGTTATAAATAAAAATCCAATATAATCAACGAATAAAGTTTGTGGTTTACTTCACTTGCATTGATAATGTAACTCAAGTTCAACCTCACCACAAATGTATATAAAAGGGAAAAAAAAATGGATATACCACCAAAGGTTTTTATCTTGTCGTTTTATGGTTCCTATTCTTAATTGCAATAATACTTTAGATGACAACATCACAAAATAACATGATTTGATGCCCTTTCGTGTATTGTCATTATATTTGTCCCATTTGAAAAAAGTTGGGAAGGGTTATAAATTTTCTCCAACTTCACTTAAAAGTATAAAGGTTGGATCCCAACGCATATGTGTAAGCTTGTAAAGCATGTTTTAATTTACAGATTATTAATTTACATTTAATTATATAGTATTAAATTTTTAAAATATAATTTTAATTTTAATTTTTTTTAAATATTATATAAGAAATTTTAAATTGATTTAAACTATAACAATCTTTAACCTTTTAAGATACAAACCTTACCTCGTATTTTTACCCCCAAAACCTTAAAGTTTAAAATATATTTTAATAATCCTATAAAATTTAGGTATAACATCTTAGTTAAATAAAACTAAACTGCCATCATTTTGGTGGATCTTGATTTTATCAAGTACCCATATAACTTTTACTAAGTCAAAAAAAAAAAAACACACCACAATAATGACAACAGATGGATGATTACTAACATTATCCTTTTTCCCATGCGTATGGAGATGTTACAAGAGTAGATGATTACTAACATTGTCCTTTTTCCCATGCGTATGGGTATGGAGATGGATGTGATTTTTATTTATTTATTTTTATTTTTATAAAGGAATTGGTTACATTTTTATGATCAAGTAGGTTTAAATTTTGGGGCTGTTTTTTATAACTCATATTCAACTTTGTTATTGTTGACCTATGAGGGAAGACTTTTGGTTGCTTGGGATCGGTACCGCAGTTGTTGACCAAGCATGCACTCAAAAGAATTAGGTCAGATTACTACCTTTGCAAACAAGATTGTCCCAAGGGTTTGAACCTAGGTTTCTTCTTGGTAAGTGCATAATCTTACCAATTCACCTAACCCTTTGGAGATGGAGTAATTTTAGATTAACTTATTATCTTATGATCAGCTTAGATATAAAGAATATATATCTAAAAACGCCGAGAGTTATCAATCTTGAGGCGCCTAGTTTAAATATTTTAAATGTTTACAATGGTTGGTTAGTCATTTGTTTTAGTTTAAATATTTCCGATTTTTTAATATAAAAATAAAAAATTGTTTACGGTGTGACATGTATGACCTCTTTGCCTCCCACCCCCCGTCTGCCATTGTAGGAATGCCTCTCGATGTACTAAGATTTTTTTTTCTATGTTTAACTCATTAACCTTATAATAGTTATTAAAATATAACTAAAAATATTGTAAATTATTTATTTATATTTTTAAATGATTATATAAATAGTTTTAACAATATTATATTGTCGTTATATTGTATAATGGTATTATAATAAGTTGATTATTATGTGCACTTGGGGGTGCAGCGCAATGGTTTGGGCTTTGGCTCTCCTTAAGGAGGTTCAAAGTTCAAACCGCGGCGTGGGCAAGTGTGAGGGGGTGGGTGTGTGGTGGCTTTGTGTTAAATTCCCTATTGATAAGTATAGCTCTCAACTTTAGGAGGGGTCATGGTTGGGAGGAACGTTGGTCATAGGGGTTTCTCACGATAACCAAATCCAAAATTATTATGTATATATAGCTTGACAAAATTTCAAATTCTAAAGCAAGTCTTCTTCTTAGAAGTTAAAAACTTTACTAATTAAGCTAATACTATTTACTAATATACAAGACTTAACATTTAGAGGTGGCATATGGGGTTTCTCACAGTAACCAAATGAAAAAAAAAAAAAAAAACTTGATTATTATGTATGTATAGCTTGACTAAATTTCAAATTCCAAGGCAAGTCTTCTTAGAAGTTAAAAAACTTTACTAATTAAGCTAATACTATTTACTAATATACAAGACTTAACATTTAGAGGTGGAAATAAACTCTGTGTGACACTTTTATGATAGAAAATATGACTCTACAACCCATATTCTTTAAAATAAAAGTTGTAGATAGAAATGAAGATTTTACATTCAAGCATACTTATTGAGAACTGAATAAGAAGGCAAATTAACTCTCAAAGGACAAGCTACTAATTGAACCAAGCATGTCCTTAGTACAAGAATTCAAAGGGGGCTATTCACAACAACTAGTCCATATTTCTACCTAATCCACTCCAACCGAAACATGTAGACCCAAATTCTATATTTCATATTAAATAATTGTGATGCTAATAATGAAATGTTAGTTTCTAGTTTGGCATGTTCATAGATTTCCATATTCCATATTAAATAATTGTGATGCTAATAATTAAATGTTAGTTTCTAGTTTGGCATGTTCATAGATTTCTTAACAAGGATAGGTAAAACAACTTTCTAAAAACTCGAAAGTTAGTGTTTTTATGCCATGACCTGCAATTTGGTGAATTAAACCCTCTTTTGTTTGAAAGAATAAACATGCATATTTTATTTAAATCAAGAAGCCTTTGCCAACATGCAGTTGCCTTAGTGGTTAAAGATGGTGGTTGTTTCTTAAGTGGTCTTGTGTTCAAATCTCTTGAGGGTGGTTTTTGATGTAATTTGTAAACGTTCTCCTGAAAAAAAAAGAAAATTCAAAGAGTCTTTTTGTTTAAAAGAATAAACATATGTATTTTATTTAAATAAAGAGACCTTTTTGTTTGAAAGAATAAATATGCTTTTTGAAACAAAAGAAAAGAATCATTTTTATAAAAGGAGATATTTTTGAAAAGAAAATAACATTTTATTTAAAATATTTGGCCCTGTCTACCTACGCAGGTGGGATTTTAATTTCAATAGGTGGGCTTTGATTTTTATATTAGAAGGAATGTTTTCCTTCTTACCTTTTGGGGATGAAAATATAGAAGGAAAATATTATAAAGTGGTTGTCAAATACCTTTGAGAGAAGGGGGCTCGAAATTGGAAGGGGGCATCCTTAGTGAGGTCATTCTAAAGGAAGGCCATGAAGGAGTGCACGAAGACGGTGGAGGGGAAACCTTAGAGGCTAGCTGAAGGAATTTGGAGATAAATTTCGGAGTTTGAAGAAGGCTTAGTTCAAGTTGGGGCACTCCTTTCACATAAAAATTTGTAGATGATCAATTATTATGTATTTTCCCCTATGAATTGCTATGTTAAATCTCATTTATAAGAATGAACCAATGTTCTTCTTAGACCCTCATAGAACCAGTATATTGAAGCTTAGTTTGTTGTAATCAACCTTATGCTTGGATTATATTTTGATTCACCTTGAAACCAATTTAAACAACAGGAGGATTAGGATTTATCTGCTCCTATTCGCAGGGGTTATCCACTAAAACTCTGTTGCTTTTAATGATTGTTATACTCTATGTTGTTTGAGTGAAGTTTGAAACCCATTTAAACCTTTGCAACTGCACCTTATTGTACATTACCAAGCATATAGGATATTTATGGGGATTTTAGATAAGAGTCTGAGCTCTAATTAAACCTTCATTGCTTGATTCTCCCTTGCAAATTTTATTTTACCCCTATTGCTCCGTTAAAAATCCATGGCAAACAGAGGAGTGGTGGGTTTTAAATTCTGCCATCATATGCAAATATTGCTATCGTCCCTTTTCAAGGGTTTCTAAGGATTGACTTAAAAATTATGTTAATTCTTTTGATTAAAATTTCAACACCGCCACCACAGTAATGCCACAGTACGACATTCCCACACTCAAGGAAGCATATGTAGGGGAGGGTTGCTTTGACCATCCTGCACAATTATTCCACATGGGATATGCGCAAGGGCCAACGTGCCTAAAAAGGGACTATATTCCCCTTGTTCTTCAACCACAGGATGTGGTTAGGGGCTTCCCATGTGGTGGGCCACCCTATGCCAGTGGAGGACGCGTGAGTTGACACCTCTATGATAGGTGGCTTTGACCGTCACTTGGCAGGTTTGTTTGACTTTGTGTTGATTGGTTAGTGGTTTAACCTATTTTTCTATTGTGCCCAATTGTTGGGTGATGTTAAAACCTTTTAAAAACCTTGTGGGATATTTATCCCACATACCTTGTGGGGAAGGTTTGAAGTTGTTCATAAGTGCTTAGGCGTATAAGACTCATTAGCCAAGCGCCTAGGTGCCTGGGTCTTTGATTGAATTACGTGTTGGGCTTTGATTTATTAAAAGGCAGGCCTTTCGATTTTATCGAATAATGGGCATGGTGATTATATATAAAAATAGACTTGTAAAGAATAAAATTATATCTTAAAGATTATATTTGATTTATGAAGTCATTTAGGATAAAACTTATATTTTAAATATTAGATTTGACTCATGAAGTTTTAAAGGATAAAACTTATATGTTCAAGATTAGATTTGATTTATGAAGTTTTAAAGTATAAATTTATATCTTAAAGATTAGATTTTATTTATGAAATTTTAAAGGATAAAACTTATATCTTAAATATTAGATTTGATTTATGAAGTTTTAAAGGATAAACTTTTATCTTAAATATTAGATTTGATTTATGAAGTTTTAAAGGATAAACTTATATCTTAAAGATTAGATTTGATTTACGATTAAATATTATATTTGATTTACGAAGTATTAAAGGATAAACTTATATCTTAAATATTATATTTGATTTACAAAATTTGTAAAGGATAAACTTATATCTTAAATATTAGATTTGATTTATGAAGTTTTAAAGGATAAACTTATGTCTTAAAGATTAGATTTGATTTATGAAGTTTTAAAGGATAAACTTATGTCTTAAAGATTAGATTTGATTTATGAAGTTTTAAAGGATAAACTTATGTCTTAAAGATTAGATTTGATTTATGAAGTTTTAAAGGATAAACTTATATCTGAAATAATAGATTTGTTTTATTAAAAGAAAGATATTTTGAAATGGGAAAGATAGACTTCTTGGATTAATTTGAGAGAAGGAATATATTTTAGTTAAATGAAAGAATGACTTTTTGTTTAGTTTAAATTGAAATAAGGACATTTCATTTAAATTAAAATAAAGTGGTTTTGATAAGTATTTGATTGATTAGGAGTATGGGCTCTTAATTGATTAAAAAAATAGGTTTTTATAAGTATTTGATTGATTAGGGCTCTTTGTTGATTAAATAAAGTGGTTTGATAAGTATTTCATTGATTAGGAGTATGGGCTCTTAATTGATTAAATAAATTGTTTGATAAGTATTTGACTAATTAGGAGTATGAGCTCTTAATTGATTAAAGAAAGTGGTTTGGTAAGTAATTGATTGTTTATAAGTATGGGCTTTTAACAAATTAAATGAAATGGTTCTTATGTATTTATTTTGGTATTGATGTTATTGATACATTGGAACTTGAAATCTGAATCATATTGACGACGTGCCAGATTATGATGCAAACGAAATTGATCTATGGTGCAGATGCTAAGTCCTACGAATGGGATGAAACAAATGCATGCAGGAAACAAAGCAAAAAGAAGCGAGATGTAAGCAAAAAAAAGTGGGGCCTCTTTTATTAATGTTGCTTTCAATATGGTTACAATATGTCTCCCCCCTCTAGGGCTCAGAGCGTTGATACAGTTTGTTACATCAACGGATGGTACGCTTCCAGTGTCCTCCGCATGCCCACATTCGAAATGGGTGGGCCAAACGTTGTCGTCGCTTGCGTCCGTGTGTTCGTGGTTCCTTGTTTTCGCTCTGATGTTCTTGGTAGTGAGATCCTACGTATAGAGAAATAGTAAATAGTTAATAGCATATGTGGATATTAGGAAAACATGCAATCCCTAAAGCCTCCGACTGGTTAATGTAAAAAAGAATGAAATGATGATCAAAGCATGTCATAATGAACCCAAATTTTGACAGAAGCATCCAGACATCATCAGGGACCCATTGCAAAAAGAATAGTTAGAAAATCATGCATGGATTTCTAATCACTCTAGGGTGGGACGATTAGGACTGTCACAAAACGTGCAAGAGTGACCTTGCAAATGTCCTGCCTAGAGGCCTCCAAAACTCTTGCAAACTTTGGGTTAGGCTAAAAGGGGTATTTTTGGATGACACAAAAGGTCGGATTTGGTAGACTCTGCCCAGATTTACCTGTATTTGAAGGCGCTCCCTATATGTTAGTAAACACGTAAAATGATACAAACACGGTCAAATCAAGTCAGAATAACATGAAACTTGAATAGCAGCATAAGTACATGAAACATGACAGAATGCAAAAAGAACAGTAGAGAAATCCTTCACATATTTCTAATAGCTTTGGGGTAGGACGATTAGGACTACAGCAGTGCGGGGGGCGCCCAGGGGCAGGTTGCCCACCATTTGGGGCCTAGTTTTTGCACCAATCCAAATGGGATGGGTCAAAAACCTCCTAGGGGGTTGTGTCAAAAAATTTGGTGTGGGATTGTGGCCAATTGCTTGGGTTTTGGTTCAATATTGCGTTCCTAGTGTTCACCCGATAACCTCTCTTCCAATTGAGAAATTAGGGATGTAGGAAACACAAAGGGGAATGGGGGCACAATTTGGTAGCACTCCGTTGCTCCAAATGCTCCAGCTCTCTTTTCTTTTGGGGTGAGGAGGCTCACCCTTTTATAGACCTTGGGGGTCTCCTTTAAATGCGCATGTGAGGGCACCACTTGGATTGCCATGCCTTTCTTGGGGAGAGAAAATTCCCCCCTGATTTAGGGCCTCCTTGCATGAGGCCTCCATGATCAAGGCATGCTTGACTAAAGTCCCTCTCTCTGATTTGAAATCGTTCCTTGCAATTGCATGCTATGAAGGTGAAGTTGAATGGCGGATCTGGGCTGCCATTTTTCAAGGCTTGACTTTTTGCTAGTCAAACTTGCTACTCGTCCCACCCTGGGACGATTGTTGCTAATCGTCCCGGGGTGGGGCGAATAGGATTCTAATCGTCCCAGGGTGGGACGAATAGGGAGCAAAGTGCTTAAAATGTGCCAAATTGACCTCTAACCTTCCAAAACTAATTTGGGAGTGGTTAGGACCACTTTTTAACCGCTAGAGGCTGCCCTAGGGGGTATGTATGCCAATTGGTCAGTGCTTGTAGTCACATAATCGGATTGGTGTTGTTTTGGTGTCTATAGAACTTTAGAAATATGTTAATCCTTTAAATTTTTAGAAGGAAGAAACCATCCTTAGAAGAAGGAATGTGAAATTCGTTCAAGGTAATTATGGGGTTCCCTCATTGTTCATGTAATGTGGATTAAAAAAAAAAATCATGTACATGAGAGTTATGGAGTTCTTATGTATTTATACTGGTAATGATGTTGGAAAAGGAATTATGGGATTCCTTTGTATAGTTGTATTGGAGACAACTAAACTTATGCAATAAAAGGGATGTTTGAAGCTAGGTTTTCCCATAAGGGTTTTTCCTATGATATATGATGTTTATGTGTGTTTTAATATCTTCTTTCTTTGATCTTGCATTTAATAAATATTAGATGAATGGAGCATATATTTTACCTATTATTGATAAAGATCTATGATGTTATGATTTGAGTAAATTATCATGTTAGGATAATGGAACTAAATAGGGATTACATATTTTATGTGACTTCTTATTGATGAGGTTGTAGATGTTATTTGATGCTTAATTAAATAGATAGACTTATTTGCATTCCTATTTAAGGAAGGAATATCGGGTGATATTTATGTTTAACCACCAAAAAGGCTCTTGATATCTAATCTATCTATTGCAATTTATAAAATAAGCACAAAATGGAAAACATAAGTTGACGACAAGAAATGAAACAAATATAAAGAATATCTTTATTAATTTCAATAAAACCAAGTTACAGATTCATCCCTCTTAGGAATACCCATTTGATACATCAATTACAATAGAGTTTCAAATCCCTCATAAGGGTAGATGCAATCAAAATGCTTTCTAGGGTGACACGAACTGCTCTAGGGTGTCGATGACCCTATTCTCCATGATTAGAGGCATTATTTTTTTTTGCTTCCCAAAACCTTGTTAGTCCTGAATGCTATAAACAACAATAAACATTAAAAACAAAGGAGGCCTCTCTTGATGAGGCTTTAAAAGGATATTTGCACAAAAGATGTCATGATAATCAAGAAAGTGATTTAATAAATGTAAATTGATATAAAACATGATAATCTGCCATTAGAAACATGAAAGAAACTAAGATTAATCTATCTAAGCTCATAATTAATCAATTGGAGGTGTGAAAGCATGAAAAATATTTATTATGTCTACACTACAACAATGAAGGAAAATTGCAATTAACACCTAATCTACTGGTCAAATATCTCTAAATTACTGAATTAACCCGAAAAAATGATTAATCTAATCTAGTTAAACAAAATGTAAAACTGATAGCAAGGATATTAGGTATCACCTGTTGACCGCGACTCATTCACGCGGGGGGGCACTATTCATTGTGGATGATGGCCACGACGGAGATTGAAGTAAGTTTTCCCTCCAAATTAGGGCTAATTCTCTGATTCTCCTTGCCAAATTGGTGGTCAAGGTTCGCATCTATGTCCTCTGACAGATGTGGCAGTTGAATTACTCTGTGAGTGCACGAATTGTATGGATTAGTGTTTCTTGGCTCTCCTATCCTCCTAGGACCTCCATGGAAATGTGATATCCAATTGGGTAGAAAAATTATTCCTATCAATGCATGTGAGTGGTTATGCAATTCGATAGGGCTTCACTGCTCAATTTATTATGCTTGTCTTTCTTATTTTTTCCAATTCGGAGGGGGATTATATAGCAATTGCCAAGGGGCTAGGAGTAGCTTCATGAGGAAGCTAAGATCAATATTGAGTGGTTGAGCTTGTTGGATGGAAGGATCCAAAACCTTCCTCACTCAAACCGCTCCAATCTGCAACCAATTGGCCGTTGCAACCGATTTTGGGTCGGATGAAGGCCAACTGATTATGAGTGTTGACCGCAGATGATAGGCGCGATGAGCACTGCTAACCACGGGTGTCAGCAGCAGCTAGCACTGACTAGGAAAAGGTACCCAAATTGAGTGGTAAAAACCATTACTATACCTTGGAATCTATCCAAGGTCTTCCATATGGTCTTCTAGCATGTCCCATATGAGTAGTCGCATCGGCATGATGCATTTTAGGTGTCTACAGATGCTCCTTTTGAGATGTGTTGTGAGATCGAACAACGCTGAGCAAAAATAGACCTCCTAAAATGATATCATAGGTTGCATGATGATCATTAGTCTGATCAACATTAGATGCCCAAGTATTGCAAAGAGGATGTGCATCCAAGAATTATTGCTTCCAACTTCGTGAAAGGCTTAATTTAAAAGGGTTTGCACTCGTAATCAGACATTCGGGTAGCTTTGGTGCTACAATAGGATTTAGGCCTATATAACCAAAATAAGGAGAGATACAAACAAACTATCATATATACTATTTTCTCCAGCAGAAGGGTAAGCTTATGATAGTATTTGACAATGATTTGTAATACGAATGCAATTTTGACAAGATCTAGGGATCTTCTATTGACTTTGATTATGATTTGATATTATGACTACCCCCTCAAGCGACGAGTCTATGAGGGTAATGACAATAAATGAAGCGATGAGGTCACTTGACCACTATGAATGATCTTGAACAAATTAAGATTTAGAATTTGAATACTTGACAAGGCCTAATCAGCTATGATTACAAATGTTAATATTAATTGTCTATTTCTATCCCATGGAGCGATCTAGCCATGAAGGCCTTCTTAGGGAATCAAAATGAAGACAATCTAAATTAGGCATGTGTTGAATCATATTATCAATGATATGTTGAAAATATCATAGGAGAATTATGATGAATATCTTGTTCCCTTGGAGCAGTCCGGCCATTAAGGCCTTCTTAGGGATTGAAATGAAGCATAACAATTCCATGATGATGAATTTGCCCCAAATGTCCTTATGGTAATTTACTCATCTTTTCGGATTTCACGGATCGCAAGTCGCTACAACTACCAAGTGTATAGGGTAAATGACTGAATACGAGGCACATTTGGATTTTGATTTATTTGATTTTTTTTGTTAATTTTGAATTTAATTTATTTTATTGGCTGGGAGGTGCAGTGTTCTAAGGAAGGATTTCCATAGCGACAATCTTGTTTGAATGTACTTTGTAATCTCAACCAGTTATCCTATTTTTACCTTATGATGATATTTTCTAATGTCGTGCTTTTTTTGGCTTATTTAGATTATTTTATATTTTTTGTAGCAATTTTGGTCTGATGAAATTTTTTATTTTGACCCTTTAAGGCTCTCCACGGTGGGAATTGGGAGCATTTATTGTAGCCTACTGATTGTTCCTGTCAATTATGGGTAATTTGCTTGACCGCGACTCAAATCCGTGGTCGCAAAACCCTAATTCAGGGACCGCGATTATCAGTCGCGGGCCAACCCAAATTCAAAAAATATAAATAAGGATTTGCTTTTGAAAAATTCATTACTTACCTGATAGTAATAGTAAATTTGAGATCTGAGAGGTAAATATTAAAATTTAACCCGAGATGCTGATGAAAGCTCAACCCATTCCATATATTCCACACCAATGGTCGACTAGCCGAAGGCTTCGACCAGTGGAGGAGTCGGTGCCTCCAAGGTAACTCGAAAACCGAGACCTTGCTTGCAAATTATCGGATTAAAATTAACCACATTAATAAAATGGTAAATGAACCTTATTAAACTACCGGTAACGAACCTCACCCTAGCTAGGTTTAGCATAGATTAGTTTAGGGGGTGGGTTAATTAATTTTTTTTTAGGGTTTATTTAGGGAGGACGGGGCCCGAAAAGGGTCTTTCTCCTTAGCTATGGGTGGCAACCGTAGCTCCCAATTGGAAGATTGGGGACTGCGGTTGTCAACCACGATGGGATTTAAATCCCAACGATCACTTTTTTTCAAAAAAATTTATTTTTTGGATTTTGGGGGCAATTAATGCCATTTAATGTGTTTTTGAAGTACTCTTTTGACATTTGTTTTTGAAATTTTTTATCACATTTTGCATGTTTTTGCTTTTTTATGAGATTTATGATTTGTTTGTCATTTTTAGTTGTTTTTAATTATTTTTCATTTTTACTTGATTGCTTTTATTTAGTCCCTGACGAGCAGAGCGAGGGAGACCGATCTCCTTCGTAATCTTCGTTGCACACTGATTTACGGGGAGCGGGGTTGGTTTACTATTGTGGGGTTCGACTTCATATTAGACCTTCCCATACCCAGGTGTTGTAGGTGAGTTGGAGAGGAGAGGGCAATCCTCCAAGGGAGGTCCCAGGTTCGAATATCCACCCTACCAAAAAGCTGAATTGGGTATCCAAAATCCAATTGATAATGTTGGTGCAGGCAGGGCTGGGTGCGACCCCCGAGTGACTTTGATGGTGTAGAACCCCCTGTTCATGGTCTCGTAGACCAAGGTGGCATCGTGAGGGATTTTTTGCTTAAAATATATATATATTAGACCTTCCCACTATCTGAGTGGACCAGGTGTACCTTACTACATTGGCCCATTTCTGAGATGCAAGGACCAATACATTTCACCTACCTACGGGTGAAATGACTGTCACCCTAGAGGATGTGTACTGCATATTTTAGCTACCCATTGATGGTGAGTCCATCACATCCTCTCCTACCACTATGAGGAAGGTTGTATTTGATGTTATCTTCAGGCAGTAGAGCGTGGAGGCACAGGGCCACATTGACCACGAAGGTGTCCACATTTAAGAGTGGTACCAAGCCAATTTTTTCTCACATGGGGAGGCAATATTTATGCATATTATCATTTAGATAGTCCTCTCAGACTCTTTGGGTGTGAGGTTCCCTTGGAACATCCTAGCTCAGACCAGAGATGTCATGGTTAGTTCAATCGATTGATCGCTTATCTTGTCCTAGGAGAGCACTCTCTTAGCCCAGCTCTACCACGAGCTATTTTAGATTACCCACCATAGTAGAGTGAGCATCGATTTCAGCTTTATTTTGTTGATCTGGGGCTAGTAGCATATCTTGATAGAGCACCCTGTTGATTTACCCCTATAGATCACTACCCTTGCGAATGATCAATAGTGTTATATCGTCTACTAGCCCTAGAAGCAAGAGGGATTTAGGAGTAGATCTTATGCAAGAGATCTAGATCATTATATCGATCACTTCACTCAGCTACACCTCGATGATATCCAGTGGAGACCTTACATGGACTATCCACCTTGGATAGAGGTAGCCAAATACCTACATCGGGTGTGCAAAGACATATGGATCATCAGTCGCAAGGCCGATTTGTGCAAGTATCACTACTTCTCTCACATTCTACGATAGTTTAGGATTTAGTAGGATATCCCATATATGTCAACCATATACAGATGCTTGGTCCTAAAGAGGGACCTGACCTGGCCCTAGGTCACTCCACTAGGAGAGGATGATGACAACTTCCAAGAGTCAGGGCTAGCAGATGCAGGTACTACTCGAGACTATGATGGCTGGTGGGTCGACTTATAATGGCATGATGAGGGTCCTCTAGGTCGACCAGTTAAGGGATTTATAGTTGAGGGTACATAGAGCGTAGAAGTGGATCTACATGGGTGCAAGACCCGCTAGCGAATAGAGGGATCATAGGGTGTAGTAGAGGAGGGCCAACAGGTAAAGGTTGAGGAGGAGGTTTCTAAGGAGGGTGAGGTAGCTCTAGATAAAGAGAAATCACTGACCTACAAAGCTAGGTGGGGAGACTCTGCACTCATCTCCTACATAGGGATACCTCTATCGCTACTCTAAATGCAAAGCTAGCTCATGAGTAGAAGTAGTGGCATGGCTACGAGGAGGAGAGGACAACTCTCCAGTCATAGGCTACCACAACTAACACTCGAATTGCACAGCTTACTCGTGAGCACGATCTGGCATAGGCATATCTGAGTGCAATGAATACTGAGAGGGACTTGCTTAGGGCAATGAGGGGAGATCCCTCATCCTCATAGGTTATCATGGGACCTCCTGTAGTACCATATTCTTTATTTCTAGGAGATTATGACCCTATGGTAGAGATCATGTGGCTACATATCCTCGTGGAGGAGGGTAATAATCGGTATACAACAAGTGTAGCTCGCATCGCCCAAATAGAGGGTCACATCAAGCTGCTAGGTGAGGAGGTTCCAGAGGATACCCACACTATAGGGACCCACAGGAGCAGGTCTAGGACCAGAGATACAAGGTAGTCATCCGCTAGATCTAGCCACAGGATGCACAGGACTGAGAGAACTCATAGGTCTTCGAGTACTCATGGTTCCAGCTCATAGAGGACCCACAAGGAGGGTAGAGGCGACAGAGGTGCCTCACATACTGGGGGCATAGGCCCTATGTAGTATATATTTTTAGAGATGCTTATTGTACCATTTTTTAGTGTAAGGTCGAGGACCTACACGTATGTAGCCTATGAGCATTTTGATGTACCCCACTTATTATGTACATTTGACACACACACACATGCATATATATATATATGTGTGTGTGTGTGTGTGTGTGTGTGTGTGTGTGTGTGTGTGTGTGTGTGTGTGTGTGTGTGTGTGAAATTTCATCTCATTACATGTGTACTTTATTTTTGGTATTTTATGTTTTATGTTATGCATATGGATGCAATGCGTTATTGATTTGATGCTACATGATGTGATGTATGGATGACATGCACTAAATAGCTATCCGATAGATGATTAGATGTTATGAGTTATGTATGCAGATATACTACTTATGATGGATGCATTATGAATGCCATATTTTGATGTTACATGCATGTATATATTTTGTTTTACTTGTATGCATTTAGTTTACACTGCTATAACATAATGTATGCCATGTATGTACTGCATGTATTTCTTTGTTTCTTTGATAATGTGTTTCTAAAATGGACATGTATGCTTTAATCACTTAAAACATAATGTATGCAATGTGAGTTTTAATCAATCTAATGGATGACACCACAAAATGTATAACAATCATGGATTGTAGTTGTTTTATCTTTATGAATGTTTGATAATTTGTACACCCATTTATGAGATGCAATGATATATTGTTTCTATTCATGGGCTTTTGTAAATTAAAAGGATATGTATAATATAATCAGTTGTCATCTAAACATCATTTCTGACATCCATACAATATCTAATTATATAGTAGAAATAATTCTAATAAATAAACTCTCATAAAAGAAATTGATTTTTGATGATTGCAATTTGAATTATTGTTGCTATTTGGAAATTTTTGAGGTTTACCATGAGACTCAAACACCCTAGTTGACTTATCAAAAGTTGTATACTAACCATACTAGACTTCTGAAACATAAGGATTTCACTAGGATAGGCCCTAATTGTTCATTACCCCTATGTGTGCAAGTGAGTATATTTGATAAGGCATAAGCATACCGATGTCAGGTGATATTCTTTCAGCCCATTGCTAAGATCGGGGGTCCACAAATGTTTTACCCAATCCCAGGTTTAGATTTCAGTTGGACTAGACCACTAGGTGATATAGGACAACAGAAGCTAGCTCTTTCACATTCAAACATTGGTCTATACACAAGAAAAATGCTAGTGCATTAGATATATCGTCATGCGTAAGGTACAATAGTGTTGAAAATTCCAGGGATTCAAGCTCACCCCCTTCTTTTCTTCAATTTTTTGGGATACTTGCTCATCTGTAGTGACAAAAATCACTGTTTATTTTGTACTATAGTGATAATAATCAATGTTTATTTTGTACTTTCTTTTTCTTAAGCAAGGGATTTGATAATTGATTTGAATATGAACTTTATTTTGATCTTCATTTGATCTTAATTTGAATACTGGAGATTTGACTTTGAAATATCAATTTGGGATATCGATCTAGGATATCGATAGGGGATATCAATATTGATCTGGGATATCACTTTGGGATATTGATCCTTCATTTGTGAGCAAGGGAATTACATGGATAGGGAGTAAACTTGTCCTTTTTCCAATTGCCCACATGTCCCATACCGTCCGCATAGGGTGATAAGTAAGAATAAATATTTTCACCTCAGGACACCTTGTCCTGCTTCGTGGCTTTCATCTTCCCCTAGTCCTTATTAGGATTTTTTATTTTTTTATTAGTGATAGGATTATGATATGCTAAGGGCTATACTAACTAGACCTCAACTACAAAAGCAAAGCAAGATTTCTATCAACTCTTGAGAAAACCTCTAGGTATGGTTGAATGACCGAAAAACCCTAGTATATTTTTCATAGCAACAATATGGGTTGTGTTGAAAAGCACAATTACTCACAAGGGTGATAAATGGATGAAAAATATAGTGCATAGATGCATGATTGAGATACAAATGTGGTATCGTTTGTAAGATTGTAAACACAATTTATCCTAATGTAGGGACAATGTATGGAAATGCCTAATGTAATGCAAAGGTGAAATGTATGGTGAAAATGAGATGCATGATGTAAAATGCAATGCAATGATGCGAATGAAATGTAAATGTTTTTTATTTTTGATATTTTTCCAATACAAGGGATTTTGAAACCTTGGAGCCTTTTAGGATTGACCAAGTGGTTTTGAGAAACCCTTGGAGCCTTTTATGTTTGACCAAGTGGTTTTGAGAAACCCTTAGAGCCTTTTGGGATCGACCAAGCGGTTTTGAGAAACCTTTGGAGCCTTTTGGGATTGGCCAAGCGATTTTGAGAAACCCTTGGAGCCTTTTGGGATTGACCAAGGGGTTTTGATAAGCCTTTGGAGCCTTTTGGGATTGACCAAGCGGTTTTAAGAAACCCTTAGAGCCTTTTGGGATTGACCAAGCAATTTTGAGAAACCCTTGGAGCCTTTTTTGAATGACCAAAGGGCTTACAGATGCCTTTGGAGCCTTTTTTGGATGACCAAAGGGCTTACAAATGCCTTTGGAGCCTTTTATAGATGACCAAAGGGCTTACAAATGCCTTTGGAGCCTTTTATGGATGACCAAAGGGCTTACAGATGCCTTTGAAGCCTTTTTTGAATGACCAAAGGGCTTACAGATGCCTTTGGATCCTTTTATGATTCTTAGGCATAGAAAAATTTAAGATGAAGGATATTGATAGGTTCAGGCTCTTCAACTCCTCTAAGCGATGTCAAGTGATATGTCCCAAGTCCAATATTCTTCGAGATCATATAAGGACCCAATCAGTTAGCCATTAATTTGTCTCACATTTTTGATGATAAATTTGAGTTTTGTTAGTTCTCTTTCACCACAAGATCACCAACCTCAAAGTATCTTAGATGGACTTTGCTATTGTAAGCTAGTTTTAAGTGCTCTTTATAAACGTGGAGGTGCTCGAGGGCATTCACATGACATTCATAAAGTAGCATCAATTGATCTAGGTGAGCTTGTCATGTAGTGTCGTCATCAATGAACTCTTTCAATGCAACGCGCAACATTGGAATTTCCAACTCTAAGGGCATAATGGCATCAACACCATATACCAATGAAAATGGAGTTGCCCCAATGGGCATCCGAATACTAGTCCTGTAAGCCCATAATGCAAGGGGTAGCTAGATGTGCCAATATTTGTGGTGCTCTTGTACCATATTTTTCAAGATGGAGACCGCTGTCTTATTTGAAGCTTTAGCCTGCCTGTTTGCCTATGGATAATATGGAGTTGTAAAACTACGTTTGATTATATACTTAGACATCAAAACTCTCACAGTTTTATTCTTAAATGACGTTCCATTATCCAAAATTATCTTGGATGGTATCCCAAAATGACTAATGATATTGGTGAGTATAAACTCAGCAATACGCGCTCCAGTTGTCGTTGTTAAGGGAATGGCTTCCATCCACTTAGTGAAATACTCAGTAGCCGTGATAGTAAAAGTATGTTAGCCTAATGACAGAGGATAGATCTTACCAATAATATCAAGTCCCCACTGATAAAATGGCCAAGCTGCTTGAATGGGTTGTAAGGCCTGTGATGGTAGGTGCATAAGATTAGTATGATGTTGACATTTAACGCATTTTCTAACATACACATTGTTATCCTTATCCATAGTGGGCCAATAATAACCCATATGAAGGATGTCGTTGATGATAGCCATGTCATTGAAATGGCCACTAGACGTACCGTCATGAGCTTGCAAAATTGCCCAAGATGACTCTTGGGGCTCAAGACAACAAAGGAAAACTCCATCATAGCTTCTACGATATAGGATGTCTGCTAACAAGACATACTTTGTCACTTTTTATTTGAATGTGTATTTTACGACAAGCGACAATCCCTGAGGGATTACACCAAGTTTAAGGAAGTCACATATCTGTGATGTCCAGTTATGATAAGCTTTTACCTCGACTGACAAGACAACATGCTCCCCCTACGGTTCTACATTTGCAAATGTAGACTAAGAAACAACCTTGTGGTGAATGGTAATGCCACTCCCCATAGAATCCTGTGAGATCAAAGACCCCCAGGATGCTCTCTTAAGAAAGTATTTGGATTTGTAGAACCTACATGAATTATGTTGATTGACTCTTTGTTATCCAATGCTTCACGTTGCATAATAGAATGTGACAACGTTTTTACATGGATGGTAGTGAAATCAGTAGATAAATTCTAAGGGATTAAAGATCCAAAATATACCATCATGTCTGCAAATCTATTATATGAATGAGATATTGCCTCGATGTCATACCATTCCAATTGAGCTAGATAAATATCAACAAGATCCTTGTAAGCTTTCAATATCAGAAATCAACATTGAAATAATCCCTTAACTTGGTTAACAATGAGAAGGGAATCGCCAAATATGTTTAACCTTTTTATCTTCATGGCGATAGTTGTTTAGAGACCCAAAATTAGGGCTTCATATTCACTATTTTTGTTAGTGCAAAGAAAGTCCAACTTGAATGACAAAGACATTGGAGCACCTTGTGGCATGAACAACACTATTCCTGCACCACCCCCTTGCTCACACTTCAAACCATCAAAGAATAAGGTCATATTGGCTTTTTTGTTTGATTCTTCAGGTTTGGGTGCTTCTGATAAGGCAAAGATTGCATCATCAGGAATCTCTATGGTGAGGGGCCTACTATTTTCAAGAGGTGCCTCAGCCAGTTGATCTACTATGACTTGTCCCTTAATGGGCTTTTGACTTATGAATTCCAAATTGAATTCTATCAGTAGCATGATCCACTTTGCAATATGTGTATTATGATATGTCTTACTCATCATATACTGCAAAGTATTTTGTTTGGATATGACATACATTGTTATGACTCAACATATAGTGTCATAATTTCTTTGTAGTGAACACTACTGCTAAACATAATTTTTCAACGTATGCATATCCAAACTCATTACTCACCAAGGTTCAGCTAATATAATATATGGCCTGTTCTTTATCTTGCACATTCTTTTGGGATAACATGGTTCCCAGTGTAAAGTTGGTTGTTGATATATATAGCAAAAATGGCACATATGGCCTTGGTGGAGCTAGCACTGGTGACGTTGCCAAGTATTGCTTAATCTCAGCAAAGGTTGCTTGACAGTCCTCATCCCAGTTGAATGAGACCCCCTTGTGTAGAAGTCGATTCATGGGTCGATATTTATTCAATAATTGGGCGATAAATTGCTTTATGGATGCTACTTTGCCTTGAAGGCTTCTTAATTCTTTGATGTTTTTGGGAGGATACATTTCTAAAATAGCCTTGACCTTTGTTGGGTCGACTTCGATGCCTCATTTTGAAATGATGAATCCTAAGAGTTTTCTTGAAGTTATGCCAAATACACACTTCTTAGGATTCAACCTGACATTATGCTCTATCATGCAATTGAAGACCTTCCTCAAGACCCTTTGCATGCTCGGAACACAATAATGACTTTGCCAACAAGTCATCAATGTAATCCTCTAGGATATTCTGCATATAGTCATGAAAGATATATGTCATAGCCCGCTGATATGTGGCACCAACATTTTAAGACCTAATGGCATAACTTTATAGCAAAATATTTCCCATGGCATTATAAACATGGTTTTATGCTGGTCTTCGGGCTTAATCTGAATTTGATTGTAACCAAAAAAATCATCCATTAAGGAGAGCATTTCATGACCTGGAGTTGCATCTACAAGAGCATCGATATTCGACAACGAAAATGAATCCTTTGGTGTTGCCTCATTTAGGTCTCTAAAATATGTACAAATATGTTTCCTTCCATCAATTTTTTCTACAGGTACCATATTGGATACCCATTCTAGATAGTCAATGGAGATGACAAACTCTACATCCAACAAATTTTGCAATTCATATTTAACCATTAAGGCTATTGTTGGATGCATCTTCCTGAGTTTTTTCTTGATTGGCTTCTTTGATAGATCTAGTGAAAGGTCATGAGTAACCAATTTCAGATCTAGACCTAGCATATCCTTATAAGTCAAAGCAAAGAGAGCAAGTCTCTCTCTCGATAGAGGGATGAATTCCCATCGTGATCGCCTTCTGTAACCACCAAAAAGGCTCTTGTTATCTAATATATATATTGCAATTGACAAAATAATCACAAATGGGAAAACATAAGTTGATGACAAGTAATGAAACAAATATAAAGAATATCTTTATTAATTTCAATGAAGCCAAGTTACAGATTCGTCCCTCGTAGGGATACCCATTTGATACATCAATTACAATAGAGCTTCAAATCCATCTCAAGGGTAGATGCAATTAAAATACCTTCCAGGGTGACATGAACTGCTCTAGGGTGTCGATGACCCTCTTCTCCATGATTAGAGGTATTTGTTGTCTTGCATCCCAAAACCCTATTAGTCCTGTGTGCAATAAACAACAAGAAACATTAAAAACAAAGGAGGCCTCTCTTGATGAGGCTTTAAAAGGATATTTGCACAAAAGATGTCATGATAATAAAGAAATCAAGAAAGTGATTTAATACATGTAAATTGATCTAAAACATGATAATCTTCCATTAGAAACATGAAAGAAACTAAGATTAATCTATCTAAGCTCCTAATTAATCAATTGAAGGTGTGAAAGCATGAAAAAGATTCATTATGCCTACACTACAACAATGAAGGAAAATTGCAATTAACACCTAATCTGCTGGTCAAATGTCTCTAAATTACTAAATTAACCCGACAAAATGATTAATCTAATCTAGTTAAACAAAATACAAAATTGAGAACAAAGAGATCAGGGATCACTTTCTAACCGTGGCTTATTCATGCGGGGGGAACTGTTCACCGCGGATGATAGCCGCGATAGAGATTGAAGTAAATTTTCCCTCCAAATCAAGGTCAATTCTCTGATTCTCCTTGCCAAATTGATGGTCAAGGGTTGCCTGTATGTCCTCTGATAGATGTGGCAGTTGAATTACTCTGTGAGTGCACGGATTGCATGGATTAGTGTTTCTTGGCTCGCATATCCTCCTAGGACCTCCATGGCAATGTGATCTCCAATTGGGTAGCAAAAGTATTCCTATAAATGCATGTGAGTGCTTATGCAATTTGACAGGGCTTCACTGCTCAATTTATTATGCTTGTATTTCTTATTTTCTCCAACTCGGAGGGGGATTATATAGCAATTGCCAAGGGGCTAAGAGTAGCTTCATGAGGAAGCTAAGATCAAGATTAGGTGGTTGAGCTAGTTGGATGGAAGGATCCAGAACCTTCCTCACTCAAACAACTCCAATCCACAACCAATTGGTTGTTGCATCTAATTTTGGGTCGGATGAAGGCCAACTGATTCTGAGTGCTAACTGTGGATGATAGGCACGATGAACATTGCTAACCATGGGTGTCAAGGTGCCCAAATTGAGTGGTAAAAACCACTGCTATACCTTGGAATCTATCCAAGGTCTTCCATATGGTCTTCTAGCATGTCCCATATGAGTAGTTGCCTTGGCATGACACATTTTAGGTGTCTAAATTATGAATGGTCTAATGAATATTAGATGATTAGATAATGACATCTATTAATGTATGCTTATGGATTAGAAGTATCCTAGTAAGTTGTAAAGTATTTATACATGCTAGTGATACTTGGAATATTCTCCTAGTTAGCAAGGACATTTATTCATTATAACTTAGAGAGAGTTAATAATAAGGTATTATGAGGTCACTTTGAGAAGGGAAGGGGTAACCCTAGTTCCACAATTTCTCCTTAATGACCTAGCCTTGAATAGTTGCGGGAAAGCAATAATTAAATTATTGTGTCAATGAATAGACTATCATGTGAAGTGATGGATGCTTTGGTTGGCTCATTGTTTTAATGATATGGAAAACTGAAGCTTACCTATGTAGATGGACTTATGTATGGTAAATAAAGCAAGGAAATCTTATGTCCCTATACTTAGTACACCTACATATATGGACTTATTTACGGTATAGGGATGGGCATACTCTTTAATAGACTAAAGAGATAAGTTGACTCATTATGAATATGAGATAGACAACTTAATCATAAGGCTTCTCATTAATAGGTACCTTCATAGAATGACTTATATAAGGTGGGGATATATAGATCTCTAATGAGTGTAAAAAAAAAAAATCTCTAGAGTTGGTTGTTTTTATTTGTTGTTACATTAAAGGATTTCATTTAGCAATATGGGAAGGTGTCTAAGGATAGAACTTTGTCTGTTGGAGATAACCAACTATGATGTATACACGAACTGATTTTTAGGTCACTATTAAATGTCGAAGAGGCATTTAAAGAATGTATTTTCATATTTTCTTAATATAAAATTATGTTTTTTTCAAAAACAAATCTTTAATTTTTTTTTATATTTAAATTTTAAAAAATAAGTTCTATATAGGGTTTTAATGGTTGGAAATTGGGATGATTTGACTTCTATAAAGAAAGTCCAAATTCAATTTTAAACCAACATAAAATCCAAATATATATGAAATATGAATGTTTAACATGTGACAATACAATAATAAATAAAGATCAAATACCAATAGGACCACAAATGTCATTATGAATTAGATCTAGAGTATAAGATTTGTCAAGAATTGTTCTTAGGAAATTAGTCTTAACTTTGTTTCCCTAACACACATCCTTCATAAACTCCTATGAATGTATCAATCAACAAAATATGATAAACCTTGTTAATATGATTCATGTAATTCAAGGAACCATAATTGATATACCCCATTTGTAGATGCCAAAACTCATTAGTAGCATTGACCCTATCCAACATGGAAATAAAGAACTTGCTTATTTGGAGTTGAAGCATGACCGAATAAATAATTATGATATATCTCATTAATATCTTGAATTAATAACCTTGAATCCATTATCGATATTCTTAATGACTCATCAATCTAGTTAAATCTCCACCTTATTTTTCATGTGAGTGATTGATATGTAGCGAAAATATTAGGTCCGACCTTGGAAACATAGAGTATCTCTCTAAACTTGGTGTCACTGCCAATGATGCCATTGCAATATGAAATATGTAAAGGTGGAATCATTACAAATAATCACTTGCTCTTTGATGTGCTATGGCTATAACATAAAAATGAGAGGATGTTAATTGTTAGTAATATGTGTTTGTAGGTCCAAAATCCACGATCCACTCTTAAGAAGAAGGGAATGAAAAATATGTAGAGTGCACCATAATATGTACACAAAAGAATCTCCTTGATTGTGTTGAGATTAATATAGAATAATCTCATCAAAATTGGCCTTCTTCAATCTTCTAGAGCCTCATAATTCAATTTTTGAGATTGTGACCTTTCATTTTTTAGAATACACAACTAGGATTTTTCTTCTTTAAATATTTTGACTTTTGCTCTAAGACTTATCTATCTTATTCATCTTAGGTTTTGAAAAATATTTTGTATGAACCTGTTTAGTAGAAATATTACTCATATTCCTTAATAATCATAAAAATTTACCAAAACATCAAGGGTTATTTATTTTTGTTCCTTTGTGTACATATGAAGCATATGATACATCAAATAGATTATTTTATATAAAGAAGAAATACTGACTAGGGGAACCTTGACATATTCTAGATTTCTCTTATATGTGCTACCAAAAGTCACAATACCCTCCCTCAAAGTCTTGAATTTATCAATAGAGTTCTTATCATTGTCAAACCCTCCCAATTTAAAAGTAGCAAACTCCATTTCCAAGTGACTTTTTTTTTAATAGATTCTTTCATACTTGGATAGGATCTAGCTCAATGAACAAAAATAATAGGATAAGAGCGTCTTATTTCTCATATTGGAAAGTTTTACAATCAATAACAACTACTGCAAAGCTATGATATAAGCTTGTACTTTGTAGCATACCAGTTTTCAAGATAAGTCAACAAATATAATTTTCTTCATTTAAGTAGAAAATGTATAATTTGGGACATATCACTAACCTACACAAATATGTATATGATCTTATTAAAATAAAATATAAATTAGATGCCAATACCATGGAGAGTGGGAAAATTATACAATCTAAAAAAGGGAGGTTAAAAATATTTCATATAGGAAAGATATGGACTCTAAAAGCAAATCCCTATAAACATATTCTAAATGATGTTTTTGAAAAAAAATAAATCTTATTTTTCTCTTTAAAAAATTGGTCTTTCTATGTAGCATATTACAACTAGTTAAAAAATTAGTAACCCATTGCTAATTATACTATGATATCTATTACTTCGAACCTATTGAAATAAGACTCGTCTTTTGTACTCTTTGAGTAAATTATTTCTTAAAACAACCAAATTCTTCTTGATAGATGTTAGAAATAGATCATATTACATCATTTGGGTCATGTAAATGTACCTACCAAGGTACATACTTAGGACATTAGATTACTTTAGGGGGAAGTTACCTAGTTTCTTCATGCAATGTAATAAATGCACAAGTGTCAATGTGCAAGTTGTACATGTGCAAGTTGTCCCTTGCACAACTAGATAGAGTGTTGGCCAAGGAACCTATCTTCCTATATAATGGCCTTATTGTCATAGATCACAAAATATCATATAGAGCATCATAGTATAACATAGAGAGCATTAGATAAAGTCACCCATATTGGATATGGGTGCAATGTAGTCCAGTAGCATTATTCATGGAGTGTTCATTTCCTCCATAGCTACATTGTATTCATTTCCATCATTTCTATTTATAGCATATTTCAGTCATCTCACAGATTTACTTTCTTTCATATTATTATTTTTGCATCTTGTGATTGCTATCTCCCATTGCATATAACATCAAAATCTAATAGTGGTATCAGAGCTATGGTAGATCTAGCCATAGGAAAGCCACCATTATCAATGAGCCTAAGTTTATTTGTCAACCTAATGCACCTTTGGACCAATCACTATCAAAAACTCTCAGAAGAGTCTAGGTGGTAGAATCAAGGAGAGCCACAAGTGAGGACTGAAAGAAATCTCAGTTTCAAAAATACTGAGATTACATTTGGCTAGAGTCTTTCCACAGAGTTGCAGGAAAAACTCATGAAGACTAGGACTCAACATTCAATCCACTAGATTGACAAATCAACTAGTGAAGATAATTCAAGATATCTAGAATTTCTTAACTATTGCCCAAAGTTTCTTTTTGTTGTAGAAATATAATTCTTAGAAGATTGGGATTCCTCCTACAATAGAAATCTAGGAGACTTCAACTTCATTGCCTGAAGGTCGACGTATCTTCATAGTGTAGAGGTTAGTTTCTTGTCCAAGAAAAGAATATTGTGGAAGAAGACTTCTGGAGAAGAGTTGTGGTGAAGTTAGGAGATAGGAGATCTCCATTACTAAATTGAGAACTTCACACAAGAATAAAAGGCCATAGTAGCCTTGATCAAGAAGAAAATACCATAGAAGCCTTGATCTAGAAGAAAAGGCCATAGAAGCCTAAATCTAGAAGAAAAAGCCATAGAAGCCTTGATATAGAAAAAGGCCATAAAAGCCTTGATCCTGAAAAAGGCCATAGAAGCCTTGATACTAAAATAAGGCCATAGTAGCCTTGATCCTGAAGAAGACTCTAGAAGAGAGTATCTGATTTAGAAGGAGATTAAGATTTTAGTACTAATACTTTGTTGTAGGGAAAGGAGATTTAGTGAGTCGGGAAAACTTCCTACAAGAAATCTAGGAAGAGTATCTTCTTCAGAATCAATCCAGCACCTACAGGTAAAGAGATCAGGAGAAGATCTCATTGAAGAACTTCTAGTCTTGGAAGAAGAAGGACTAGGAGAGTCCTGCTCAAATCCAGAAGCAGTAGAAGTGAAGATCTAGAGGAAGATCTCACCACCAACACTTCCAGGAGTAGAAGGTTGAAGAAAAGGTCTCAAGGAAGACCAGAAGAAGTTGCAAGATCAAAGACCTTGGGGAGGTCTCAATGAGCATCTAGTAAAAGGCTTGGAGAGCCTTATTGAAGAAATCATCAAAGAAGAACTCATTGGAGAAATCCACTACCAAGGAGAAGCCCTTGATAGTGAAGGACTTGGGACAATTATCACCATCCGACAACAAGCCCAAGAGGAGAAGAATTTGGCAAGGAGTGCCAAATCCTAGAAGAAGAATCTAGTGAAGACCTCAAGACACTCAGAATATTGAGAAGAAGATCCTGTTTGAAGTCAGAATTTGACAAGAAGCTTGAAGGAAGATTCAGATAGAAGAAGCCTACCAAATCTAGGAGATTTGGAGATTACCTCTCACAGCAAGAAGGCACCACTTCAGAAATGAAGATCTCTTCAAATCTATAGCAAAAGGAGGAGACTACAAGAGGAGAACAAGCCACCAAAATCCTAGGCTCATGAAAGAAAGTTCGAGACCATATTTTGGTGAAGATGAAGTTGTTCAAGGCAGCCTACAAAGAGCTGCAACATCTTACACAAGGCAGCAACTTGGTGATCCTAGACACCAAGATCTACATCCTCTACAGAAGTGGCAAAAGAGCTTTCAAAAAAATGTATGCAACTATTGGTGCAAGTAGATTCATTAATTGGATTACTTATCAGATTTGTTTAAGCACCTTAATTTGAATTAAAGTTGCAAAAAGGAGAATTGAATTATAGTCTTCAAAAGTGCAAAAATAGAAAGGTTCCTTTTAGGTTCATTTGCACTTTAGGAGTTGATTAGATTTTAGAATTTCAACTATCTATCAACTACCTATCATCTACTTTGGAAAGCAAAAGAAGACTAGCTCCTACTACCTTTGCTTATAATGAAATTGCAGAATAAGTCTTGAAGATTCATTTCAGATTATTCTTGATTAGTTGCAGTAAATTGATTGAGTGCATTAATTTTTTAGAGTTAATTGGAGTGATAAGGTGAAATTGTTAGTGCATTAAAAGTGAAAATTTATTAGATTTATTTGCACTATCCTATTGCTCTCAAAATATTGTTATTTGTGTTCTTGAGAAAGGCACAAAAATATAATTTTTCAAAGTGTCTAAAGACACTATTAGTGCATAGAGATCTACAACTTTGAGTGGCCTAAGGAAGCCACAAAATCAGCTCAATCCTCCAAGCATTGGAGAAGAAAGTAACCACCAAAAGAGCAGCAAAGGAAGCCTCGAACGAGACTTGGTGAGTCTCAAGCTCAAAGCACATTAAGTTTTCTACAAAAGAAATAGTGCAAAAAAATACAGAAAAAGAGAGCTTCTATCAAGTGGTTACAAGCTTGGATCCATTTATAAAATATCCAAGCAAAAAGGGGAGGTGTCTAATCAAAGAGACAACCTCAAAACCCCTCATATTGCATTCAAAATTCTGCCACAAAACCAAAAAATCAGACCTTGAAAAAGAGGTGTAAAAGAAGGTGCAATAAGACCTATTTTATACATTAATATGTTACATTTCATTGCACTATCCTAATATGGTTTATACAGAAAAAGGAGGTAGATTTGAAGGTGTCTCAAGGGCTCAACATTCATTGGAAAAACCAATCGAAGGCGGTTGTTCACTAACGTCCATCCAAGCACATCAAAGGAGGTAGATTTGAAGGTGTCTCAAGGGCTCAACATTCATTGGAAAAACTAGTCGAAGGTGGTCATTCATTAACGTCCCTCCAAGCACATCAAAGGAGTCACTTTAAAGACTCTTACTCCCTCATATTGGATGACTGAACCTACAAGAGACAAGATGAAAAATTAAAGGGAGAAAATGATGTTATAATCTAGAGCAACGTTGTCTACAAGGAGGACGTATAATAGGTGAGTTAAGAGGAAAATAGAAGCACCATTGGAGCATTCCAGTCTCCACATATTTGAAGTAAAAATTTGGTGCTCAAGCCTTCAGATCGATGCTCCTCAACTCATCCTGAAACAACCTACAAGCAAGTGCAATTGATCGAAAAAGGAGCTATGGATATTACAGGGTTTAAAGAACCTCCAAGAAGGATACGTTGAAGGAGTGTTATAGAATATGCCCATGCACAAGGAGGAAGTGATATTTGTCACTTGAAACAAGACCCTAACGCTCCTCACTCAAGCGCTCATCATCAACAACAAGGGAGTTACAAGCTACAAGTTGGTGCAATTATCATATGAGGAACACTTATCCAAAGGAAAGCCAAGTGCTTCATTAAAATAATGTAACATCCATACGTTACTAAGTGTTCTCAAGAATCTTCAACTCCTCAAGTGCTCATGAAGAAATGGACGTGCCACTTGGCACTCATACCAATATTCTCCTCCAATTTAAGAGCATCAATGATCAACGCATTCAAGGAGAGCATTTACATCCAAGGTCTATGAACACAAGGTGAAGTGATAGTATGGAAGCAAGGTATGGAAGAGCCTTCAATGCTCTGAATAAGGAAGGTCAAGAGTAGATGTAAACAATGCCACATTTGGAATGTCTATTCCCACTAAGGTTCCAAGAAAATCATTGAAGGAAGAGCCAAAGAATCAATGTCTATATTGCAGTGCATGCACAATGAATACAACGTCGAATATTGAATGATATAAGGTAAGCTTTATTCCCACCATAATATGCTTTCTCTTTCTTGGGAGTTATAAGGTTGAACTTAGAGAAATACAACTACATTGAAAGCTATATCTTAAAGGGGAATAATATATCATATCAATAAAATATTTGCAATATTAACATAGGAGTAATAAGGAATTCTACTAGAATTTATTTATAAAATATTTGCAAATATTATTGTGATCTAATTTTCCAACATTTGGGAGTTATAAGGGTTACTACATCAAATTGACTTATTGGAAATTAGATACACTTCAATCAAAACCATAAGGGATATTTAAAAAGAGGTTATTAAAATCTTTATGCTAAGGTTGGAAATTTATATACTTGTCTCAAACACATCAAAAAAAGGATAAAAGAAATCCAACATTAAAACCTCTTCAAAATTGGAAAAGTGCTTAGTTCAATAGGAGCAATAAGGGATAGATAAAAGTTGATTTTTGATATTTACAAAACCTTACAAAATCAACCAAAAATTGAACTATCTTTTCAAAAGCACTATATTATATCCCTAGGGAGTCATAAGGAATTCTACAAAACTTGGTAATATCAACATTTATCATAAATTATCAAGTTGCAAATCCATTGGAAAAATATAAGCTTTTTACAAAACCTAAAATTCCATTAGGTGTATACACTCTCATAACTAGGGAGACATAAGGAAGCCTACAAACCTAAGGATCAATAAAGGTTTTATCAAAATCAAGCTTATATACTTCAAATTTGAAAGATAGACTACTAAGATTCTATCAAATTCAATCCTAAGAAATAGCAAGTTCTATCATGGATGAAATTTTGAGAAAAGCTTTCAACAATGAAGAATTTTTCCATGAAGTAGAATTTTATTCTCAAAACTTAATAGATACTTTAGAAGGATATGAGTATCTATCTACTAATGATCAAGAGAAATTCTCCTTGTTTCTTAGAGAAGCCAAAGAAGGTAACTTTACAACATTGATTAACTATCTTCATGAAATCCTCTTCATAGCATGGTGGAACTCACAAATATTGGTTATATTTTCACCAGAAGAGTGTCTGATGATTTATCTATCATTAATTGTGTTTGTACTTACTCAACACAAGAAACAAGTTAGCAAGAAGGAACAATATTTTTGTGATGATAGACTAACTTGTCATGAAGCAGAAATCCCATCAACACCAATGCAGAATCACAAGAGAAGGAGGAAAAAGAAGAAGAAACATGCTAGAAAGAAACATGGCATCATGAGGACTGAACCAGTAGATCACACACAAAATACAGAAGAGCCTGCATCTACAACCACAACTTACTTTGCATCACATGAAGAACAAATTTGAGTTACGGATGTAAGCAATGAAGGAGAATACATAGTTCAAGATCATTCAATGGAAGAAGATCCACATTGAAGACTAAAGTCTTCAATACCCAAATAATGTAATACATGGGGGTGTTAGAAATAGATCATATTACATCATTTGGGTCATGTAAATGTACCTACCAAGGTACATACTTAGGACATTAGATTACTTTAGGGGGAAGTTACCTAGTTTCTTCATGCAATGTAATAAATGCACAAGTGTCAATGTGCAAGTTGTACATGTGCAAGTTATCCCTTGCACAACTAGATAGAGTGTTGGCCAAGGAACCTATCTTCCTATATAATGGCCTTATTGTCATAGATTAGAGCATAACATATAGAATAGTGTAGATTAGTGTAGATCAGAGTATAACATAGAGAGCATTAGATAAAGTCACCCATATTGGAGATGGGTGCAATGTAGTCCAGTAGCATTATTCATGGAGTGTTCATTTCCTCCATAGCTACATTGTATTCATTTTCATCATTTCTATTTATAGCATATTTCAGTCATCTCGTAGATTTACTTTCTTTCATATTATTTTTGCATCTTGTGATTGCTATCTCCCATTGCATACAACATCAAAAGCTAACAATAGATGTCATTAGAAATTAAAATATGTAAGAAAACTTTCTTACCTTCTTATAGCCTGATATTGAATATTATTATCTATAGTGTTGAAAATTCTACCCAAGGGCCTATTGATGCATTGAGGTCATCCATAAAAATTCAATATGGTAGGCAATATTCCATGAGATAGAGTATCCATTATAAATATTGAGAAAGAAGGCCTAGTAATAAAAAATCCTTTACGAAAACACCCTTGTTACCACTTTCTATAAAATATCAGTCCTATTGGATTTCACAATACTTTCTAGAATAAATAGAAGCATATTGTCCACTTGAATCTTATCGTAAGATAAAATAAATATCAAAATAAAAGAGTCATAACATGTAAGAGATTAAGGATGCCCTTAGGCATCCACACAAAATGATCCACACCAATACAAAGGATTAGGTGGATGAGATGTATAAATTACCTTAGTACTTAATTACAAGCTACATAATACTTGATTGTCATAGCATTAGAAACATAGTAAGGTTAACCATTACAAGGTTAAACCATGGTCTTATAGGCTAATTATATAAATCCTCATTAAACATCAAATAGTGTTTGCTCATAGTCTTACACATGATTATGTCATATCATGTTGAAATTAATCAAATAAAATCAAACCATAATTTGAACTAAGGGTCGAAGAAGATAAAATATTATTAATAAGAACATATTCCTCTACTTCATGGAAGTTCTAATTAGTAAATTAATTATGGAATGACGAGAATCCATCAAAACTTTCCTCATAATTTTGGATGGTTGCTTCTTACCTTATTTAAATTAAATTTAATATTCTCTAATATCACATAAATAGTTCTTAGGAGGATGTCCTTCCCTTTTACAATATCTATAAGAGGTTTTTGACTTCTTTTTAGACTCCAACTTTCCCTTAGGTTGTTAGGCCTTAGCATCTATTAGTTAGACATCATTTGTATGAGCCTATACTTTAGAAGGAACATCATAAGTTTTGTATAGCCACATCAAAGTCCATAAGAAGAGAAAATAGGATATCGAGGGTTAACTTTTTATGCTCTTTTTAGTTTAAAACAACAATATAAAGCAACCATCTAACAATATAAAAAAAAGGATAAAAATGTATCATTTTGAATGATTTTGAAGCATCCTTCTTGTTGCCTAGAATCTTAAAATATATTTATCAATGTTTGTAGAATATACCATCTTGATGGAAAAAAGCTCTAGCTCCAATTGAATGACCTCTATGTTATTAATCCTTCTAAACAAATATTGCAATTTTATCCACACCTTCTCCCATATTTAATGTAGAAATATATGTTAAACTCAATCAAAATCAAATATAGAACGAGGGTCTTCTTGCATTAAGGGGTTCCATAGTTTATTCCTTAAAGTTACACTAAATATTCTTACTTCTCACTAGACCAATCATTTGAGTTGACCATAAATTGTGATTCCACGTATTCAATAAAGACAATCTAAGGGATGAAAGCGGTTCTTTTTTGAAAAACCTAAACATAAAATTTTGGAACTCTTATAGGGTTTGATGAGGAAAAACTATTCTGCTAGGGTTTGATGAAGAAAAACTACTCTGCGGGGATGGCAGCAGCTTTCAAAGGAGGTCTAAAAAATTGGAGGAATGTTGTGAAGGCATCGGTTCTGGCACAGAGAGTGCATGCTTGTGATGTTTTTTCATCTAAAAATTACTGGAAGGAACAGGATTTTCTAGTGCATGTTAGGAATCGCTTGTTAAAGAACAATGGATGTTTGGAATGACGTGAATCTAGGCCAGTTCTAGTGGTTCAACCATACTCGATGGCAGAATATGTGGAGTATCTAACCAAACATGCCCTTATTGGAAAATTTTTGGGTATCTAAATTTCTCTCCCTTTTATGGAGGCTTGGGTCAGGAAGACTTGGAATCCTAAAGGTGATGTGGAGGTGATGTTGAGTGTGAACAACTATTTTATGGTGGTTTTCTCTTGTATTGCAGATTGTAACAAAGCATTTGAAGAGGGTCCTTATTTCTATAACCAAGTGGGACTCTTTCTTAAACCCTGGCATGTGGGTTTCAACCCATAAGAGGAGCGGTCGTCGTAGGTTCCAGTATGGGTGCGACTTCCATGGCTCCTGTTGGAATTTTGGAGAACTGATATCTTGCATAAGATTGCCCTTCTTCTTGGGAAATCGGTTGGATCATCACAACAAAAAATGGATAAAATGGTAATCTCTGTTGCTCATATTTGTGTTGAAATTGACTTAAATAATCCTATTCCAGATTCTATTGAAATACAATTTGGATCAACTACATGGGTTCAAAAACTTGACTATGAAGCTCTTCCATTTCATTGCTAGATTTACCGTGAATATGGCCACCTGCAAAGAAAATGCCCTAAGTTTGTCCCATATGTGGCTTCAAATCCTAGGTCCTCTTGGTCTGGACAAAGTTTAGATAAAGGAAAAGCCTCGATAAAGGAAGGGGAATGGGATAAGGAAGGTTTTGTTTCGGTAAAATACCAAAATAGAGGATGAAGGGCAAACAAATACCTTAAGGATAGTCAGTGTTGCAGTCCAAACATAGCAGCGTCGGCTATGTTTTTCCAAGAGATTAACATTTAGTATATATATTCACAATAGTTGATTTGAATATTATCATCTTATATTTTTTATACTTTCATCTGCGTTTGCGCAAGGGTGTGCCCACCTTAAGTGGCCATTGATTCATTCCATTTGTTCTCTGCAATTTTATTGAATTTCTAAATTCGTCTTCCATTTGTTTAATTATTTTATTCCCTGCAAGTTTCTGGAATCGAAGGATAGAAGAATCCTTTCACGTGGTATCAGATTCAGCCGTCTTGAGAGAACCGCTTTGTCGCTCGTTTCGTTCTACCTTCCTACCTGTTCGTTTCATCCGTTTCGTTTCGTTCACTGTCTACCTGTTCGTTTTCAAATGATATCCACAGTCGCGCACTGTAACACCAGAAATACCATCACCAAGCACCCGCGTCCGGCGTCCTATTGTTCCAAACTTTAACTCAGGGTGGAAGAACGTCGTACGCAATTTAATCCGACGCATTTAGGTGGCCAAACCAGTCTCCAGATCGCCATTACATGCAGGAATACGCCATTATCGCTGGGAACGCTTTCGGCCAATCAGTGAGCGCGAAGAAATTCACATCGCATTATATTATAAGGTACCGAACTTTATTATATATATATATATATATTTTTTTTTTAATTTTTTGCGTGGGCAATTATCCCACATACAAGGTGTTTTCGGCGTTTAAAGGTTTATAAGGCGCTTAGCACGCATATTGAGTCGTGGCTTTGGCCACACGCTCAACTCCTTGCGCTTGCCTTGCCATTCCGTTCGTTGGTCTTCTGTTGCGTCGTTCTGTGTTAAGTTTTCTGTCACGTATCGTGTCTCCGTCTGTCCTGTCCGGTCCACGCGTTAGTCCTCCGTTTGTTCGGTTCTCTGATTTTCGGTCGCGTCGTGTCTGTTGTTCGTTCCTGTTGTCTGTTGTCGCGTCGTGTCTGTTGTTCGTTCCGCTCGTGTCGCGTCATGTCTGTTGTTCGTTTCGCTCGTGGGTCACGTCGTATCCTGTATTGATCCGCTCGCGTGTCCTGTCTTGATCCGCACGTCGTGTCCTGTCCTGTATTGATCCGCTCACGTGTCCTGTCTTGCTTCGTGCATCGTGTCTCGGTCTGCTCGCATTTCGCGTATCCGTTCCTCTGTCTCGGTCCGCACGTCGTGTCTTAGTCTAGTGTCAAGTTGACAAATTCTGAGTTGGTCGCATCCTGTATTGTTGAAAATCATCCAAAGTCGCTGAAAGTCCTCAAAGGAAGTGAGCCAGCAAATTCAATTCCGTGCCACAGTTGGAGTGGCAGTAAAGCGGACAACAAATTTTGTTCTTTCTGCCATAGCTCAATTTTGCAGAAATTGACGTTCAAGGACACTACTCAGCAAGAAATTTTGAAGTTCAAGAACTACTAAGCAAACAATTTTGAGCAGTGCATGAGTAAAAGTTGGATCAAAGGGCCTGACGGTCGATTATCAAGCTCGGAGACGACCAATAACAACACAAGAAGACCTAATCGCAGCCCAGGTACTAAAAATTCTCTTTCTCCTTTTAAAATTGGTAGTTATAATCCACATCATCCACTAGTAGATCCTATGGCTACTAATCCTTCCCCAACTCACGAAAACATCACACAAGGAAACTCAAGTAACTCAGCCATTTCCGATAGGGATTCTCTTCGACTCTTACTAGATGGTATGGACGAAATTAGTATCCTCCTAAAAGACCTTGTGAAAGCACAAAAACAACCTAATCCCAATACTAATCCCCAAAATCACTCCCATGCCCAACGGAATGAAGAAAATGTCGATCCTAATGATGATTGGGAACAACAACAGGGTGATTCGGATAATTACAGGGATCCCTATCAAAGACAGCGGTATAACCAAAATCAAGAAAGGGACACGGGTTATCACCAACCAAGAGGCCCTAATAATAATAATTTTCCACGAATTGATATGCCCACTTTTGAAGGTCATGATCCTCGTGGTTGGTTAGCCAAAATGGAAGGCATCCTTGACTTATATCAAATTAAGGAAATTGATAGAGTTCCTTTCATCTGCATCAAAATTAGGCATTGAGGCCTACCAATGGTTTGTATGGCTTAAACGAGAGAATGAAGCTATTATTACTTGGAGAAAATTCACTACCTCTTTTTTAGAAAGATTTGACGACGGAGCTACATCATCCTACACAGTAAGATTGTTATCTCTTAAACAAGAAGGGTCAGTTAGTGAATTCGTTTCGGAGTTTACCAGTTTACTACCATACACTTCAGACCTCAGTCCCGACACAGTGGTAGGTGCCTTTCGCAATGGTTTGAAAGAAAGTATTCGAGTGGAGGTAGACATGCACGATCCAACCTTGTTGAACAGTTGTATAAGAATAGCCAAGTTGGCCGAGAAGAGACATCAGTTGTCTGCACGGCGGGAAACGTATAGTCGTCCCTCATATCGCAACAATTCCTTTCGTAGAAATGATCAACCATCAAGATATTTTTGCTATAAATGTCGCACTCATCACCCCAGGGAACAAGCATGTGCCCAAAAACAAAACTTTCATATTGAAGGTGATCAATGTGAAGGAGAAGAGGATGAACCTTACCAATCAGAAGAACCTATGCCCAGAAGACCTACCATATACTATAGACGAAAAAGAAGAGGATACAATGGCGATTTCAGTGCATGCTCTCATGGGTTTAACCGCCCACCATACCATCAAGGTACCAGGCTTTCTCCGCCAAAAAAAGGTGAATGTGCTAATTGATTCTGGTAGCACCCACAATTTTATCGACATCAAAACAGCAAAAGCTTTGAATTTATTCATTAACTCTTCCAACAAAGACAAATTCCAGGTTCTAGTGGCCAACGGGGTGAACGCACAATGTGTTGGTCGCACATCTCAAGTTTCCATAAATATGGGAACTTATACCTGGTTAGGATCCCTTTTTGTCATGAATTTAGGGAACTCTGATGTCATTTTGGGAGTTGAATGGTTGGAAACATTAGACACGGTTAGCTTCAACTTCAAAAAATTATTTGTGGAATGGAAGGAAAATGGACGAGTCATTCGCTTACAAGGCATTACTACTCCTCCATCACAAATGGTGAGCTCTCATAGTATGGAGAAGATGTTAAAAAAGGGTGGATATGGGTTTATAGCTCAAATTAATTGTTTGGAAAAACAATCTTCAGCAACTTCGGATATTATTGCACCTGAGTTACAAGATATCATAACACATTACGAAGAGGTTTTCCAAGAACCTCAAGGATTACCACCTAAACGATCTCATGATCATGCCATCCATTTGATGCCAGGGAGTGTCCCACCTAACAGTCGTCCTTATCGCTACCCTCAACCACAAAAGACAGAAATCGAACAGATCGTTCAGGATTTGTTGGATCATGGAGTCATTCGTCACAGCACTAGTCCTTATTCCTCACCTGTAGTCCTGGCTAGACGAAAAGATAACTCTTGGCGTATGTGTCCTGACTTTCGTTCTCTCAATAAACTCACTATCAAGGACAAATTTCCTATCCCTGTCATAGATGACCTATTAGATGAGTTGCATGGTGCAAAATTTTTTACAAAATTAGACCTTCGCTTCGGCTTTCACCAAATCCGTGTTAGAGAAGAAGATATTCCCAAAACAGCCTTTCGTACTCATGAAGGTCATTACGAATTTTTGGTCATGCCTTTTGGTCTCACTAATGCACCATCCACATTCCAAAGCCTCATGAACCAAGTGTTTCGTCCACTCCTCCGTAAGTTTGTGTTAGTTTTTTTTGATGATATTCTCATATACGACAAAACATGGACGGACCATTTACATCATGTGGATCAAGCCCTTCACATTTTACACAAAGAAAAATTATTTGTTAAACGTTCCAAATGTTCATTTGGTGTTCAAGAAGTCGAGTATCTTGGTCATATAGTTTCACACGAAGGCGTCAAAGTGGATCCCAATAAGATTAAGGCAATTCAAGAGTGGCCTTTACCTAAAACCATCAAGAAACTTCGTGGTTTTTTGGGTCTCACGGGCTACTATCGCAAGTTTGTACAGAATTATGGTAAGATTGCAGCACCTCTCACGGCACTCACAAAAAAGGATGCTTTTCGTTGGTCGGAAGAGGCTACTCTAGCTTTTGAAGCTCTTAAGGAGGCCATGTGTACAACTCCAGTATTAGCAACCCCCAATTTTCACAAACCATTTATTATCGAATGTGATGCATCAGGAACAGGAATTGGGGCTATATTAATGCAAGAAGGTCATCCTTTGGCATTTGAAAGTAAACAACTCTCCGGAAAAAATTTGGGAAGATCGACATATGAAAAAGAAATGTTGGCTATTCTTCATGCCGTAGAAAAATGGAGACACTACCTAATCAGCAGCCGCTTCATTATCAAAACAGATCATAGTAGTCTCAAACATTTTCTTGAGCAGAGGTTTTCCTATCCGGAACAAAATAAGTGGTTAACCAAACTATTGGGGTATGATTTTGTTATCGAATACAAGAAGGGGAAGGAAAATATAGCTGTCGATGCGTTGTCCAGGAAATATGAAGATGAAGTAGTCATTAACGCTATTTCAGGTCCTTGCTCCCAATGGGTGAATCAATTACAAGATGAATGGTTGTCCAATAGCGAAACTGCTCAGATAATTCAAGAATTATCTATAGGGTCCTCTAAATACCCTTTGTTCTCTTATGAAGATGAAATCCTCCGGAAGAAAAACCGCATTTATGTTCCACACAATTCAGAACTCAAATCAAAGATCCTAGACGAATCACACGCCTCTCCATCAGCAGGACATTCAGGATTTTTGAAGACATATTTAAGGGCCAAACAATCATTTTGTTGGAAAGGATTAAAAGCAGAAGTCAAACAATGGGTAGCAGAATGTGAAGTTTGCCAGCGCAATAAAGGAGAAACAGTCAAATCACCGGGATTGTTACAACCATTACCCATCCCTGAACGACAGTGGGAACATATATCCATGGATTTTATTGAGGGTCTTCCGAAGTCAGAAGGCAGGACAGTAATCTTCGTTGTCGTAGACCGGTTATCCAAATACGCTCACTTTCAGGCTTTACAACATCCATTTTCCGCAAGCAAGGTGGCAAAGGTATTTATGGATTCAATTTTCAAATTACATGGTATGCCAAAAAATATTGTAAGTGATAGAGATCCCATCTTCACTAGTAACTTTTGGCGGGAATTATTTCGATTAAGTGGTACCAAATTGAACATGTCTTCACCTACCATCCTCGGACAGATGGTCAAACGAAGTAGTTAACAAATGTTTGGGTACGTACTTAAGATGTTTTGCTCAAGATAAACAATACCAATGGAGCCATTGGTTAGCATTGGCAGAATGGTGGTACAACACTTCTTACCATTACTCAATTAAGATGTCTCCATTTGAAGCATTGTATGGCACCAAACCTCCAAAAGTCGTCGATTACGTACAGGGCTCATCCAAAGTAGCCAAAGTGGATGATTGGTTCCAACAAAGGCAGTCTACACTCACCATCCTCAAAGAGAATTTAGTCCAAGCACAGAATCGTATGAAACAACAACAAGACTTACACCGATCAGAGAGAACTTTTAATATTGGTGATTGGGTGTTCCTAAAGTTGCAACCTTACAAACAAGCCTCGTTGAAGATAAAGTCCAGCCAAAAATTGGCCCCACGATTCTATGGTCCCTACCAAATTGTGCGCCGCATTGGAGAAGTAGCCTATCAATTAGAGCTACCTACATCTTCACGAATACACCCGGTATTTCATGTTTCATGTCTCAAAAAAGTAATTGGTCAGAAAGTACAAAGTCAATCAGAATTACCAGTGCTCGATGAGGAAGGACGCATACATCTCCAACCGGAAGATATACTACAACATAGAGTCCAAAAACTGAGATCACGTCAGATTCACGAATTTCTCATTAAATGGCAAGATTTATCGAGAGGAAGATGCAACATGGGAACCTGAAAGTATCTTCCAGACATTTCCAGCTTTGAGGACAAAGCTTTCCGAGGAGGGGAGTCATGTTGCAGTCCAAACATAGCAGCGTCGGCTATGTTTTTCCAAGAGATTAACATTTAGTATATATATTCACAATAGTTGATTTGAATAGCATCATCTTATATCTTTTTATTCTTCATCTGCGTTTGCGCAAGGGTGTGCCCACCTTAAGTGGCCATTGATTTATTCCATTTGTTCTCTGCAATTTTATTGAATTTCTAAATTCGTCTTCCATTTGTTTAATTATTTTATTCCCTGCAAGTTTCTGGAATCGAAGGATAGAAGAATCCTTTCAGCCAACCAGATGCTCTACTCAACCGTTTTGAAATATTAGATGATCTTGATCAATGCATGGAGATACTTGAAATGTCGCTACTTGATGCAAATATAACAAGGCCGAATCAAATGTCTCTTCTTGAGGGGGAACTTAAGGAATCAGATCTAGGGGGTTTAAATGAAGAACAAAGGGCTTTGGATCTGAGTATAGGGGACATGGTTGGGTCTAGCCCTATAAGGGAAACTATTTTGGAAAGTGGTACAGATTTAGTTATGCCCTCTCCTACTCAGGCACTGATGTAGTCATCCTTGGATTGCAAAACTCCTACGGTGTTGGGATTGCAGCAGAAAATAATTAAAAAAAGTTTTTCGAATAAGAATATGAAGGTGGGTCGGAAGAAGGACCAGGATAAAATTAAGTTAATGGGGGAGACTTTGGTGGAGTCAGGCTTGGTGAGAACATTGGACTCCCATTTTTATAACCCCCAAAAATGATTATCCTCTCATGGAATGTAAGGGGGTTGAACAACATCCCCAGACAAAAAATTGTTCGTGATTTGGTTCGTGTGCATTCTCCGGATGTGGTGTTTATTCAGGAGACTAAATTGGCTATTGATAGTATGTTCAATATTGCTCCCAAGTTGTGGAGAAGGGGGCAATGCCAGTGTATTGGTGCATGTGGATATGTTGGTGGCGTCGCTTGTTTATGGGATCCGGTTAAGATATCCCCTCTTACTTGGATTTCCAGCAGATGGTCTATTTCGATGGTCGGGCATGATAATGAATCTGGTGAAACCATCCTACTTACAAATGTGTATGCTCCTATTGATTACAATGGTAAAGTGAATTTGTGGGAGCACATTTGCTTTGTGAGAAGTTTGGTTCCCCTGTACCCATGGATTTTGGCTGGAGACTTCAACTCTATCACTTGTCTAGAGGAGAAACGTGGTGGGGTGGACCATCTCGAGCCTTTTTCTTCTGTCTTCAGTGCTCATATCCAGGCCCTAAACTTGGTTGACATCAAGCCAGATAATGGGATCTTTACTTGGCACAATAGAAGGTGTGGGGAAGCTTCCATCTCAGAGAGACTGGATAGGTTTTTGATATCCAGTTATTGGATGGGTAATAATAGAAGTGCTAGTTCTATGATTCTGGAGGGTAGGGGATCTGATCATTGGCCTATCAAACTCTCTGCTTTGGAGTTAGGGCTAAAAAATAATCCCTCCTTTAAGTTTCAACTTATGTGGCTTCGTGATCCTAAGCTTCATGATTTCATGCGAGGTTGGTGGACCACTGGCAAACCTCCTCATGGCACCGCTATGTATTCCTTTATGAAGCGACTACAATTTGTAAAACATAAATTGAAGAGATGGAATAGACTAAATTTTGGGAACCTTTCCTTGGCTAAGTTGGCAGCTCTTAGGAGGATGGAAGAAGCTTCAAGGAATATTAGAGATCAGGGATTCATGAAGGAGCTTCTTGTTGAGGAATCTGAGGCTGCGAAAGACCTTGTTGAATGGGAACTGAGGGAAGAATTTTTTTGGAAACAAAAAGCTCGAGTAGATTGGCTTCAGGAAGGGGATAGGAACACAACCTTCTTTTATAACTCAGTTAAGGCTCATCGTAATGGTAACTTGATTACCTCTCTTGTGAATTCTCAGGGTGCCCTGCTCTCTTCTTTCAGGGATATTTCAGAAGAGACTAAGAGGTATTTTTCCTCTCTCTTCAAGGAGGACTCCCTATCAGATGATGAGAATGAAAAGCTTATTCTAAACTGTATTCCAGTGATTGTTTCTAGAGAGATGAATGAGCACTTGATGGGTCCAATTTCCCTTGAGGAGTTGGAAAATGTTGTATTCAAGATGAAAAAAGGAAAAGCCCCAGGCCCAGATGGATTCTCGATTGAGTTTTATCAAGAGTTTTGGGATTTAATCAAATTTGATCTTTTGGAGGTGGTCCATGAGTCCCAAAAGAACAAACAGATGCTAAGGGCCCTAAATGCTACCTTTGTGGTGCTTATACCCAAAAAAGAGGGAGCAAATTCCTTGGATATGTTCAGGCCTATTGCTCTCTGCAATGTTGTGTATAAGATCATCACAAAAATTATTGTTGAGAGGCTGAAGATATGGTTGAGCAAAATCATCTCTGAGGAGCAAGGAGGGTTTGTTGTTGGCCGAAAAATCTTGGATGGGGTTGTTATTGCTACAGAAGCTATTCACTCGATGGAAACTTCTAAGGAGAAAACTATGTTCATTAAGTTGGACATGGCCAAAGCCTATGATCGGGTCAGATGGTCCTTTCTTCAGAAAGTTCTTGCTTGCTTTTGGATTTGAGGAGGAATGGATTAGATGGGTGATGAGTTGTGTTTCTTCTTCCTCATTCTCTGTTCTTGTTAATAATGAGCCATCAGAGTTGTTTGAGGCCTCAAGGGGATTGAGGCAAGGAGATCCTTTATCTCCTTATTTTTTTATCATTATGGCAGAAGGGTTGGGAAGATTGCTCAAGTCTCAAGTCATGCAGGGTCTCATTCAGGGGTGGAAGTGGGATAGTAGTTTGCCACCTCTTTCCCACCTTCAATTTGTTGATGATACTACTTTGTTGGGAGTTGCCACTATCAGGGAAGCTGGAAATATTAGACAATCTCTTGACATATATCTTGGTGCTTCTGGACAGTTGATTAATGAGGACAAGTCTTCTATTTTCTTCTTCAATACCCCTCCTCTTATTCAAGCCAGGATTGCTCGCATTCTAAGATTCCAGGTTGGGACTCCCCCCTTCATTTATCTTGGTATTCCAATTTCATCTCATCCTCTACCTAGATCTTCTTGGCAGTCTATGCTTGATAAGTTTAGAAGGAAGGTGAATCATTGGACTTTCATATGGCTATCCACTGTAGGTAGAGTGTTGCTTTTAAAATATGTTGTTCAAGCTTTACCCATTTATAGATGTTTTGTACAAATAGCTCCCTCTCACTTCATCAAGGACATGGATGCTTTGTCAAGATAGTTTTTATGGTCTGGAAAACTTGATCAATCTAAATGGAGTTTGGTTAGGTGGGATTCTATATGTAGGCCGGTGCAAGAGGGAGGCCTTGGGTTGCGACAGACAACTCTTTTTGGGTAGGCTTTGGCTGCAAAACTTTATTGGAGATGGTGTACCTCTCAAGATCAGATTTGGGCTAAAATATTATCTTGTAAATACTTGAGAGGTATTTATGAGGCTGAGATCCCTAGAGTCAGCTTGGTTGGGAAAGGTTCAGTTATCTAGGACACTACGAAAAGAGGAGCTAATTTAATCAAGCAGGGTTTGTTCTGGATTTGCAATCGGGGATCAAATGCTCTTTTTTGGGAGGATTCTTGGGATGGCCACCCTCCTATCTTGAATCAATATCCTAGGTTACGTTCCCTAAGCATTTTTTTCTTGGAAGCGAGTTGGTCTCGTGTGGAGGACTTTAAAAAAATCTAGTCTTTTGGAAATATGGAGATGTACAGGTGGAAAGATCCGCAAGAATGGCCCCAGGGGGGACTGGCCAAGGACAGAGAGGTGCTTGCTCTTATTCTTATGAGGAGGCCTTGTTCTTCATTGAGGGGTAAAGATATTCTAGCTTGGAACCCTGATCCTAAGGGAACCTACTCGGTAGCCTATGGTTATCAGGTTCTTGATAAGCAAAAGTATGGGAGTCTTCCTGTCACTTGGTGGAAAAAGGTGTGGAACAAATTTTCTTGGCCAAAATGTAACTTCTTTCTCTGGTTGGTAGCTCGTAATAAATGCCTCACTTGGGATAATGTGAGGAAGAGGGGATTTCAGGGTCCCTCTTTTTGTGTCCTTTGCGGTAAGAATGAGGATGACTCTTCTCATTTATTTTTCCAATGCTCCTTTGCCAGAGACATTTGGCACCATTGGTGGAGCACTTGGAACCATCCATGTTTTCATGTGCTATCCCTGGTGGAGTTTTGGAGTAGTCTGGGTAGACCTCTGGCCAAGGCCCCCTTCCTTCGGGTGGCTTGGAATTTGGGCCCTTCTTGCATCATCTGGAAAATTTGGCTCGAACAAAACCGACGCATATTTCAGGGCAGTTATTTGGTTGTTCAACAGATCTGGCAAAGGATCTTGTATATGGTTCAGGAAACCATCCATAGCAAATGTGATGTGGACCCTCTTTTGGATTCTAGGGAGGAGAAGGTACAACAAGCCCTTGGTCTCTTTGGGGATGGTGTGAACTCTTCTAGCCCTAGTAGGGTTCCTCGGCTCAGCAAGAAGGTTAGGAGAGATGGTAGGTGGAGGCCACCCCCTAGAGGAGTTTTAAAAATTAATACTGATGGATCGTCCAGGGGTAATCCTGGACATGTTGGCATTGGCGGTGTTGGGAGAGATTCTACTTGGTGGTGTCAAGTTTTTCTTTTCCATTTATAAAGGTGTTCACTCCAACAATTTTATGGAAGCTCTTGCAATTCTTGAGGCCTTGCGGAGGGGGTTTTCTCTTGGCTGGCATAGGATTATCTGTGAGTCTGACTCTCAAATTGTGGTTAATATTTTAAACAGTAAAAGGGTGGAGGAAGTTAATTGGCAGTTGGCCTCTATAGCCGTTCAGATTCTCAGAATGAGTGAAGAGTTTGAATTTATATCCTTTGTGCACATTCCAAGGGAATGGAATGTGGTTGCTGATTACCTGGCCAAAAGGGCTTTTGAGCTGCTGGATCCTTGGAGTATCGATAATTGGGAGAGTCTCCCATCTGGGGACTCTCAACGCCTATGGGAGTTGATCCACAAGGATGTCGAGACTTAATGTGGTTTGTTCTTGTTGTCTTTTTTGGGTGTCATTCTAGTCTAGTGGTTTTAGCCTGTTTGGTTGTTTATTTGAGTCCTGGTTGGAAGCTCAGTTGTACTCTGTAATCCAGACTTTTTATCAATAAATTTTTACCCCTTTATTTAAAAAAAAAAGATAATCCAAGGGATCCATGCCTCTCATATTTATCCTTGGCATTATAACAAGTCCTTGAACTATTTTCGCCAATGCAAAGAGCTCAAAAAATCATGTGTTCTAAAAATGGTCCCAAAATGCTTTATATGTAAAAGTAATGGCCTCAAAATTTTTGGTCCAACTAATATTACAAGCATAAAAATATTAGATTTCTCAAATTTTATGAAACCATTAACGAACTAGAGTTTTCCCCTTTGTGCACGAGTATAGGATGATTTCTATCACACAATCACCATCTATCAAGATTATGAATACTAGGATGCCACTTATGCTAGTGTGACTAGATGACCATTTGTATTAATATAAAAAAATAGACATTTAATCTAGTTGAATTCACCATGGCCTACCATGTCAAGCTAGAAATCTACCAAGATTTACAAATAATTCAAATGGAGGGGTCATAAGAATCAAATTGAGTCTCTTATATAATGAGTATCCTAATATACCTAGGCTATCTAGGTATGCATAATATCCACCAAAAATAAAACCTATCCACCACTAGGCAAGAGAGAATTACTTTATATCCATGATAGGCACATTCCAAAAGGCCTACCAAATAGGGATAGTCTAGGAGTCAAAACCCTTACCTCTTTCAACCTCATACATAACCCTACTAGCCAATATACTGATCTTGACCATAATATCACAAGGGTAAACTTTTTCTTGGATAATTTTCTTTCCTATAACATTTATATGCATGTAAGGGAACTAAAACCATTTTTGACTAACCAAAATGATAAGCCAACTATACCTAATGGATATGTGTCTCACTCTTTCAATCTAAGGAAACCCTTTGTTTCAAGCAAATGATACATTTTGTGATCCAAAATTAATGATACCAACATTGAACAAAGATGCATGAGAGGAATAAAACCTCATGCCAAGGCGCTAAGGATGTTGTAAACCAATTTATGATAAAATATTATGTCACCATGGTGATTAGAGGATGCTCAATAATCCTTGAAGAGACCATGGCCTCCTCCTCTTCAATAAAACGATCAATGAACCATACTTGTCATAAGTGGGATTTAAACCCATGTAATCCAAGGAAAATGTGTATTAGATAGACCTAAAATACCATGAAACCTACCCTCTTCATTAAATTTGTGGTGGTTTGACCTTAACCTAGACTTGTTCTTTCACCAACATCTCAATATCGAAAGATAAAGAATGCAAATAAAGAGGAATAAATAGAAATTTTTCTTTTTTAAAACATGATTGTGACAATACTAAGACTAAAACATTTATTCCTTGAATCTTTATGTTAATAATATATATATAAAGCTCTAAAAATAATATCCTTGCAATGAAAGGAAGTTAAAGAATATCTAAGAGAGTTATTTATGTCACCACGTGATGATGCTCCATACTTTGCTTTGATACCATGTTATATTTTGCAATATTTTTCTAGAATAAACAAAAGTAAATCATTCAATCAAATCTTATAGCAAGAGAAAATAGAGGGTAAAGTAGTTTTTTTTTTTTGAGCGAAAAACCCTTTGTGGGGCCACCTTGGTCTAAGAGACCACAAACAGGGGGTTCTACACCGTCAAAGTCACCCGTGAGTCGCACTCGACCCTGCCCGCACCAACATTATCAATTGGATTTTGGGTACCCAATTCAAATTTTTGGTAGTGTGGAGATTCAAACCTGGGACCTCCCTCGGAGGATTGCCCTCTCCTCTCCAACTCACCTACAACACCTTGGTAGGGTAAAGTAGTTTTTAATGTCCACAATATCATAGGCTATATGATATGACCCTCATGGAGGATGTTTTTTAATCCAATAAATGGTTATCCAACCATACTCTAGTTACCGAAGCATGATTTACAATCTTACACCCCATAGGACTTGAATCTTATACCTCTATTTAGAGTTTGAAAGTCTCCACCATTAGGCCACCCAAGTTATATATATAGTGATAAAAATTCAAGAGATAATATGAAATAGTGTACCCTTAGGACCTCTATTTGCAAGTAATTATAGAGAGAATAAGGAGATAGTGATAACACCTACGAGATGAAGGACGAAGGATACTCTTAAGCATCCGCACAAAATGATCAAGATAAAGATCACACTAATACATATAAATACCTCAATAATTACTTATAAATTGCATGACCCTTGATTGACATAAAATTTAGATAAGGGTATAGTAAGGTTAACCATTACAAAGTTAAACCATGGGCCCATAAGCTAAATAGATAAACCCTCATTAGACATCATATAATGCTTACCCATAGGCTTACACATAATTATATCATACAATGTCATCCTTTGCAAATAAGGCCATATTACATATTTTTAATAAATTAAATATGAAGTAAATTATAAATCCCTTTAACTAATTAAATTAGATTTTTTACAAAAAAATAACTAAGGTTTTTAGAAAATCCTAAAACTCGTGTTAAAAACTCTATACTTAATAGTCACTCCTCTAGAATTGTTGCAACAAGAGATTATGAGCCAAAATTTTGGTTGTGTTGATGGTGATTCACGCTTGCTTTCATATCTTGGTAAAGTTTATAATATTTCAAAATAAATGAATGAAATCAATGTACTAATAAAATAGCTACATGAAGATAGAAGGAACATTAAAAGAAAATAAATATCACAAAATATGGAGATGACCCCCTTAGACTCTAATTATCTTCTTTACTAACAATGAAAGTAATCTTGTATGCCTAGGATAGCATAGTGGTTAGGGCTTTGGCCTCTCTTTGGGAGGTCTAAGGTTTAAACCACGATGTACCTAGAAGGGGATAGGCTAGATGGTAGTGGTCGAATGTTTGGTAGTTGGCTGTCCCAGTTCCATGCCTTGGAGGGTCAAGGGTCTTGTTGACTTAATATTACCTAATGGGCTAGGGTATATAGAGGCAACATCCAATGCAATTACCAATTTCCCTATGCATAAAAAAATAAAAGTAATCTTGAACTGGTATAATGGTGGTTGGGGGATGAAGCATAAATACTTCTTTATATATATATATATATAATAGGTTATATAGAATTGAAACAAACCCCACATGTATTGCATTAGGAGCATATAGTGGTATTACAACAATATGACAATTATGCATATCGTTTGGCAAGATTCAAACCTAGGTCTTCTCCTTGAATGTTGAGGCATATAACCGAATGAGCTAATGTCATTTGATAATACAATAGAATATATTATAATAAGTGAAACCAATAGTTTTTATTAATTTTACAAACAAATATATTATTTTTTCTTGAATGTTAAAACTCCTAGTCCTACAAATTATTTAGGTATTATGGATGTAATTAATACCATTTCATTTGATTCATTCAACTTATTAAATTGGTGAATACAACATGGTATGAAGAACTTTGCAATGTGTCAAATGGATTTGTAGGCTTATGTAATAATATTACAATATACAAAATTTTATTTTTATTTTGCTATGTAATTTTTTATGCTTTGTGTCAAACTATGCAATTATTTGATTATCTCCAAACATTGATTTAAATAAACTTTTTCAAGGTATATGGAACTTTCTCATCATTGATTTAAAGAAACCTTTTCAAGTTATAGGAAACTTCTTTTTTATTCTCCTCCACTTAGGTGCCCATCTTCCAAGTATTTTTGACCTAATAATTTTGTCCACTTCCATTTGAAGTGAATGAGAGGATGATGACAATTGTATTTTGTCGATACTAGCCTACGTAATAGGTTTTTGATTTGATTTCTTTAGTTCATCTAGTATCACAATTTTTATCTCTATTTTCAATCTCCTTTTTCCTTTTTTTTTTTTTTTATTCTTTGAAGTTTTAAATGTTTTTTATTGACATTAGGAGACAAAAAATGAAGTTTTCTTTATATTATCTTATCCAACATATCAAGGATATATCTTCCATTATGACTACTTTTATTGTAATATTTGCATTCAGAACTAAAATTTTTATAATGAGATTAAACTCATTTTTGTGTTTCAAATTGAATCGTATTTTTCTTTGAAACTCACTTGGATGTATTTTATGATAACATAAATCTTGGTATGGATGAAAAATGATCTATACATCAAAGAATGTGCAATGACAATGGACTTTTCAAAAATATTTCCAATATTTTACAATTAGTCTTCTTAATAAAAAGTAAGACTAAATGATTTGACACTAGTTTATTTGTTAGTTAGTTGGATCAAAATGTTTCTCCTAAACTCGCATGAATAATATTGCATTACCCATAAAACATGGCCAGCTTAAAAAAATTCTATCCCTTTCTTCTCAACTCTTAAAAATTATAAGTGGAAACTTCTAGGTTAGAAACTCATAAATGCTTATCTTTGGTTTTCCACTCTAATGTATTTCTTTATATTAGAGAAGCCTAACCATCATTTGATAAATTTTTATATCAACCTTCTTTTTTTAGAGCATTCACATTATGTTTTGATACGTGGTCTTTAACAACCATCTTTGGAATATTTGAATCTACCAATAATTTCTGATTTCTAAGGATATCTAGCTCTTCAATTCATATTTGTCAATTAAAACTTATTTAAAAGATTTTCAATTTCTCTCAAGGTTACTATTCTCTTACCTTTTGATGCTAGTCCCCTCTCATTGCAAAAAATAATGTTTGTGCACCCTCTCAATGCTCAAACCAATGCTCATCTAACCCCTCCAAACTTGTTTTAATCAACAATACTATATTTTAAGTGGTTATACAAGATTGAAACGATTTCACCCATACTACATCATTGACTATATTATCATGGTATTTATTATATTATTCTTTCAATTGATTATATGGGATTGAAATGGGCCCCACTCCCACTTGTATTGCATTATCACCACATAGTGGAATTACAACAACTTGGGTATTTTCTATATATCACTTGGCAAGATTTGAAACTAAATCTCCTCCTTAATTGGTTACGCTATTGCCATATACTAATATTATATTATTATTTATTTATATATATATAAATAAAGAGAGAGGTGACAACCACACTATTTTAATAATTGACAAGCCTCATTATTGTTGACCCGACGTGAAGGGGACCACCAATTGCTCATGATTTATACCGTCATCATCGATCTGTGCACTCAAATGATTCAAATCAGACTACTACCTTTGCAAACAAGCTACCCAAGGTTTGAACCTAGGTGTCTTTTTGATTCAGATCAGACTACTACCTTTGCAACTAAGCTACCCGATGTTTGAACCTGGGTGTCTTCTTAGTAAGTGTCTGGTCAAACAAGCACTTACCAATCCACCTAACCCTATCTTATTAAATTTGAACTTGACCTCCTTTCTAAAAATCTATATCTTTAAATATTTAAATTCTTACCATTTATTAATTAAAATTTATATTATAATAATTATTTTGAAATATTTATTATGAGATATAAATTATAATAGGAAATTTTTAATTAATAATTATAAATATTAGTTGTCTTTAAAATAATTAATTATATTTATTAATATTAGTTTAATAAATAGCTATTAATATTAGTTGTCTTTATAATAATTAGTTATATTTGCATAATGAAATATAATATCAACATTCGTTGTCTTAATTATGCTTATTAAAATATCTCATTAAGAACCCATTGTAATTAGTGGATAAAATTTGTGGGTATACCATCAAAGGTTTTGGCCTTGTCGTTTTAGATTTCATGTATAGGTCATCCTATTATTATTGCAATAATACTTTAGATGACAATATTACAAAATAACATGATTTCATGCCCTTTAGTGTGTGATCATTATATTTATACCATGTGAAAAAAGTTGGATCCAATGTATATCTATAAGCTTTAAGCTGGAAAACCATAGTTTTTTCTTACACTTATTTATTTTATATGGGCTTATTTATAGCATTACGATTTTTAAAATATAATTTTATTTTTATTTTTTAAAAATATCATGATTATATGGAATTTGAACCTTTAATTTTTGTAATCTTTAATTTTCTATAATTAATTTTTTTTAAGTTTTATAAAGAATCTCACAAAATGCTTATAATTTTATTTTTATATATCACTTTACCAAAAATTAAAATTTAAAATTATATTTTAATAATCCTATAAAATTTTAGGTAAAAAAAAGTTAAGCTGCCATCGTTAAAATTATATTTTAATAATCCTATAAAATTTAAGGTATAAAATTTTAGGTAAAAAAAAAGTTAAGCTGCCATCATTTTGGTGGACTTTGATTTTATCAATTACTAAGTCAAATGAACACACCATAATTCCTGAGAGTGGATGATTACTAAGATTGTCCTCTTTCCCATTGGTATAGAGATGTTACTTAGTATCAAACTGGTTAATATCCCAAAATAAAACATGTTTCCTTCGAAACCACCTTCAAAATCATAGAATAAAATCTTAACAATTATATAAGAGTTTTTCAATTATCATAAACATGTTTTCAAAGGTATATTTTTACAACGGGATTTCTTTTTATTCTTAAAATTATTTTATTTATATTTTTAATGGATTATATAAATAGTTTTATTTTTATTGTATTATCGTTATATTATGTAATATTATGTAGTGGTATTATAATACTTTGTTTATCATGTATATATAATTTAATAAGATTTTAATACAGTTTCAAAGAATTTTATTAATTAAGTTAGTATTATTTTTTAAATATTTATTTATTTTTATAATATTTTTAATTTTTTATTATATTAAAAATTAAAAAATTAAGTTTTATATAAAATGTTTATAGTTAGAATAATTTGACTGCTACAAAGAAGGTCCAAATTTGATTTTAAATCAATGCAAAAATCAAATATATATGAAAAATTAATGTTTAATATGTGATAATACATTTAAAATTTAAAATTTAAAATAATAAATAAAGATACAATATGTTTTTTTTTAAGTTATATCTCGCTTTTACTAGTTCACTTTCATCAAAATGGTAAAATATTACATTTGTTGTTAAATCAATCAAACCATATCTAAATAGAGAGGGTTTTTAGATTTTTCTTAGCTAGTGGTTGGGTTTTTGGTTGTTGGGCAGAATTTTACATCTTCCTTTGAACGTTCCAGAATTTTGTTGTTTTTTCATTTTGAGCGCTCAGATTCAATTATCGTTTCCAAGGTTTTGGGTTCCTTTCAAAACTCTGCTCCTTTGTTTCACGGTTCCTTTCAAAACCTTATGTTTAGGTTCTGGGTTCCTTTCAAAACCTAGTTTTCTTGCTGAGTTTTGTTGCTCGTGTCTAATGTGTCTGGTTCTCCTGCTGGGTGAGATTTTTCAAATGGGTGGGAAATTTTCAAATTTTAAATCTGAGCGCCTAATTTTTTTTTAAATTGGCAGGTTCTCCCGCTGGGCGAGAAATATTCAAATGAGCTGAAGAATTTCAAATGTCAAATTTGAGTGTCCAATTTTTAAATTCTATTTTGACAAGATCTCTGGCAGATGCCACGTTTTGGGTGTTGGATGCCGGATCACTTTTATCGGATGCAAGATTAGTTCTCCTTAGAGAAGACAACCTCAATTATGTTTTTTTTGTGATTTTCATAAAATATCCTTATGACCACATATAGGTTTGGGGCCCCTTATAAAACCCCATTGTAAAAGTTTTTGGAACCCTTTCAAAACCCCCTCTTCCACCTAATAAAAAAAATCAAACCATATCTAACATGCATTTTTGTCACAAATCTTTTTCATTTTTTTCTATTAAATATACTCTTTAATTTCCTTGCAGTGCTATGTTTCTACAACTAGCTCCTTGACATTATTTTTATTAAATGATAATATCTCGCTTGTCCAGTTGCTTTTTAAAATTTCAATTTCATCAAATCAACGATGTGAATGACTAAATTATTTGCTATATGATTTTTTTTTTCTATGAATATGCTTCCGTTTCCAAGAGATTACCTCCAATAATAGGTGATAAACATCAGCAATAATTTTATTTGTTATCTAATCCTCACATCCATTTTGTTGGTAACATTAATAATAATTTGTGAGTCCCCCTCAATTGAAATATATTTTCATCGTTTTTCTATTGTAATTTTAATCCCTGTAACAAGTTCCTTAGCCTCTAAATATTGTTAGTTGAAGTTCCATATGATTCTAAGTAAATGAGGAGAATTTTACCTTTATTATTTCTAAAAACACCACCTCCACCAAATTTTCCCAAATATCCTTTAAAAGCATAATCAAAATTAATTTTGATAAACACAATTTCTGGACATTTTTATTTTACTCTAGATTGAAGTAGATCCTTTGTTGTAATTCCATTTTGATAGATAATTGTTCCATGTATGTTCAAATCCTATAACTAAGTTGTTACCACCTATTTTTACACACTTAAGACTGCCTATTATGAGTACCATATTTGTGGATATTTTGCAAGAGAGGCAACAGTACGGTTTTAAACTTGGGCATGATTTTGAGATTTATTTTTAAAAATTTCTATAATATAGTTCCAAACTTGGGCATGGTTTTGAAATTTACACACTTAAGACTACCTATAATGGGCACTATATTTGTGGATATTTTGCAAGAGAGGTAATAATATGGTTTCAAACTTGGGCATGATTTTGAGATTTATTTTTAAAAAATCTATAATATAGTTCCAAATTTTGAGATTTATTTTTAAAAATTCTATTATTCCTTTCAAGCCATAAATTCTAACAAATAGTAATAGAGCCAATCCTTTGCACAATACATAATGCTTTACCTTTGAAATAACTAATTCAACATGTCATCAACTCCTTCAATGCTAATGAAGCTACCCAATGTATTTTCATATTTTTAAAAAGGTAATCCAAATGGTGTGAGCAAAGGGACAATGAAGAAGTAAATGATCTCATGATTCTAAATTCTTCTCACACAAAGCACATTTGAAAGGGCCATGATATCCTCTTCTTTGAGTATTATTTCTAGTACGAATCTTGCTTTAAACTGCTAACCAAAAAAATGTTAAGACCTTAGAGAGAGCCTCTAGTGACTAAACATTCTTCCAAGGAAAATCTTTGGAAGGAGGAAGTTTTGATTGTTGTAAATCCTCATATTGCAACTTGATCAAGTATCCACCATGCTTTGATAGATTCCAAACCAACTTATCCTTTCATGTAAAAATTGATAAATAAAACTCTTGAAGCATCTTTTGAAGTTCATCTACAATTTTTTTGAGTTCCTTTCCTCTTCAACTAGGTTACTAATAAAAATACATGATTTGAAGTTGTTGCTCATATTAATATAATCTTTGACCTTTAGACCTTTACAAGCTAGGAATGTTTGAGTCAATGGTTACCATTTTGAATAAAAAATTAGAGGATAAGGCTTCAACCAAGCATCAAACCAAAAATTTGCATAATTCTCCTTACTGACTGGCCATCTAATATGTTTCTTATCAATTTCAAACTATCTAATATGAAGTTCTATGTTGATGATGTTTTGGATAGGTTCTTTTTCTTAAATTGTTTCATTACATCAAGAGAACCTATATATTTTTGAAGTAATATTTTTTCCCAATTCTTTCCTTGATCTCTAAATAATCTCCACCCAAGCTTTGCCCCTAATGCCAAACTCATAAGTCTACAAGTATGCAATCTTGCTTCTCTAATATTCTTTCCTTTGCAAACCCTATCCCACTTACAAAGAGGAAACCCTTATTTTCGGGGTTTTATTCATACCCTAATATTCCATGATATCATTTTCATGAATTTTGAAATAATCAATTAGTTATAAAAAGAAAAACTATTTTTGTTATATCATGAATTTTTATTGTATTTCTATCTCCTTCCTTGAGCCATTTCTCCCTAGATTTTTGGAACCAATATGACTCATTTTTCAATGCATTATGATAATAAAAAAGTAATTGTTTTCTTTCACATAAGAATCTTGATCCATTCCATTAGTTTCTACTATCTCTTGTAAATTTTTGAGCTTGGATTCAATTTCTTTCTTTTCTTTAAAAATGTTACCAAAATATTTGGCATTCCAAATCTTCATTTGCTCCTTTAAATATTTCATCTTTTGAACAAACCTGTACATATATGATCCTTCAAAATTTGCTTCATCCCACCATAACATAACCATCTAGAAGAAATCAAGGTCTTGGAGCCACATAGACTAGAAGCAAAATGGCTTTGGATGACCATTATTGGGTAAATCACAAGTCAAAAGAATGAGTTTGTGATTTGATCCTGCTCATAATAAAATATCTAAAGAGATTGTATACTCTATTTGCAACCATTTGTTGGATAACAAGAATCTATCCAATATTTCTACTATATGAGTTTTCCCAATGCGTCTATTATCCCATGTATATTGAAAACTTGAAGGACTAACATCCCAAAGGCCATTTGAATTGACAAATGAAGCAAAATCTTGCATTGATTTAGACCATCCTAGAGTACCACCCTTCTTTTCCAAAGGAGATAGAACAATGTTGAAATCACCCCCAAGAATCCATAGATCATAATTATGAATCATCATTGTGTTTGACAAAAATATGCTAAGGTCCTTCCAACATCTTTCACAAGGAGTAACTATAGTTGGAGCATATACATTTATAACCCCAACTTTGATGTTTTCCTCTTTCCTGCAAAATAGTCCAACAACCCAATTACTTTTTGCTTCTAATAATTGCCCATCCCATTTGTATTTGTCCCATATTATTGCAATACTCCTGAAGCTCCTATAGAAGAAATTGCTAGACAATCACCCATCTTCCAAATCTTTTTAAAAGCATCCTTACATTCCTCACTACTTAATTTTGTTTCTTGTATTAAAATAAACTTAGGACTATAACAACCTATTAATTCCTTAATAACTCTTTTTTAGGGGTCTTATTCATACCCCTAATATTCCATGATATCATTTTCATCATCATCACTTTTTATTTTTATTAGTGGGCTTAGCCCCACTTCTTGTTAACACCTATGATATTTTTATTTGGCTTCCCAAATCGATATCCCTTTGAGTTTCTTTTTCTCTTTGTTCATGCTTTGATGACCTTCCTCTCCTTTTCCCATTCCCACCAACACTCTCATCTTCATCAATCTCTTCTATTTTTCCATATTGTTCATAATGAGACTTATCTTCTAAAGATTTATGTTGCCCTAAAGAATCTAAAATGCAAGGAATAGCCTCATAAACACTTTCTTCTTTATGTTGCCCTAAAAACCCTAAAGTGCATGGATGATCCTCCATAGTCATTACTTTCTTATGCTGCCTTGGAAACCCTAAATTTCCTTGGATATCCTCCATATGCTTTTCTTTATTATGTTGCTCTTGAAACCCTAAAGTGCAATGAATACACTTTGTACTACTTTCATTTTTATTGCAAGGAGAAGATTTTATGCTACTTGAGGAAAATGAAGATGATTTACCTAGATTAACCTTGACCTCCTTCACCTCATTCACTTTAAAATTTGCCTTCCCATCTTCCTTTGCTTTAAAATTTGCCTCTCCATCTTCCTTTGCACCTTTAACTCCTTTTGTATTTGAACTTGCACATTGTACTTCCTCATCCCTTGTGTCATTTTTTCTTCTAATGGTTGATTCGAGTGAACTATAATGACCTTTGCCATTTGATGATGCAGAGGGGTTTTTCTTGCCACTTTCTTAGGAGTGGAAAATCCTTGATTTGACCCAACTTCTCCTATGATATGATCTCCTTGTTTCATATTGAAGTTTGCCTCATGCCCAAAATTTTCCATCTCTTTCTCCATCATTTTCACTTTGCAATCTCTTGCCATGTGTCTAGTTTCATGACATTTGTGACATCAAAATGCAATATTTTCATAATCCACTTGTTGATCTCATTCTCTTGATTCAGATTTAATCCTAATGGACTGTGGTAAAGGTTTTGAAATATCCATGGCAACACATATTTGAGTGTATACAACATGCCTTCTCTCCTTAGTAGTTGGTCCCTCTTGGATGAACTCGCCTAGAGTATTGCCAATATTCTTCAAAACCTCCTTATTGATGAGTTGATAAGGAAGTCCAAAAAGCCTAATCCACATTGGAAGCCTTTTAATAGTCTTTATCTCCATAGAAAAATTCTCACTCCATGGTCTTAAATATAATGCATCTTTGCCCCTAAACCAAGGGCCTCCATCCATTATTTTATCCCTTATTTTTGAATTGGAGAAGATAATGAGGAAAAATCCTTTTGGAAGAAAAGTCATGGAGTAATTTGAATTCAATCTCCACTTCCACTTGATCCAATTTTGAATCTCATAAAAACTTGCCAATATCCATAGAACTTACATATTAACCCTTTAGTTTTAAGAACCATTATATCATGCTTAATCATCTCATCCTTGATAATCACTTTTGGTGTAGTATCTGCTACCTAGATAGGGTTTGCCATAGATTCACTCTTCCTCTTATCGCTAACTAGGGCATCCATACTTCCAACTAGGGCATCCTTACTTCTAGTAAGGACTTTCAAAAATGACTTTCTTGCCATGTTACCTAGATTTTCTTCACATGAATCCTTTAGTTTTTGAGTTTCTCCTAAGATCTGGAACAAGAAGAAGTGGCACTTGCTCCTTGATCGCACTTTGCTTTCTACTTCCTGCTCACGCTTCTTACTTATTCCTAGCTCACGCTTGCTCCTGACTTGCTTCTCGCTCTCACGTTTCCTGCTTCCTGCCTCCTACTCAGACCCGATTCACGCTCGCTCTCGACTTATAATTGCTCTTGGCTGACACTCACTCCAAGGATAATATATTTTTTTAAATACAATTTTAAATAATATTAATTTATAAGCTAAATTATTTAACAAGAAAACTAAATCTTAATCTTAATATAATTATAAGATAATATCTATTTTAATGTTTTATAACCAATTAAAAAATAAAATAAATAAAGATGCAGATAAATAAGTGATTCCCCGCATGTTACATCGAATGAATCATGTTAAAAGTCCACTATTCCACACAAGATCAAGATCATGCAGAAAAGTCATATTTTAAATATTAAATGGGCATTATGCAAACATATTATTAAATCAAATAGCCTTGGTCATCATTAAGCAAGGCCATCTCATTGTTCTAGATCTATATTTCGTACAAGGGTCAATGTCAATCCTTGTCAATCCCTCTCATTCCTCATAATTGTCTTCTCTGTCATAAAGAATCCAAACCTCAAAGCAGATTCAAAATTACTATACTACCTATAAAAAAAGCTCAGTAAACTTTGCGAATGTTTGTACTATGAATTTAAACAAGGGAATAAAAATATCAGAAGCCACTCCCATGATATGATGAGGGAAGCCTAGTGCCATGGTGTCCTTTATTCAATACATGTACTCGAGCAAACAAAAGGAATAAGAATTGTCAAAGAATTCAAAACTAATTAGAGACTATCCAGGGCCATCATCACGACAAAAGAAAGTGGATGCACACGAGGTCCATCATTATTATAATACAAAGTCCTGAGGTCCAAGGTCTCATCTCCCCATGAGCTTACTTAAGCATAGCAGGATCAAGGACTTTCGTGCATCACCAAGCCAAGCATGGATTTGAGCATATACACATTGTCTATCTCGGTCTCTGTGTTGGTATTTTCTCTGTGGATTGTTTGGTTTTTAAGAAAATTCAGGAACAATGGTGTGTATCCCCCTTCGGTTGGCACAATGCTGAGCCATGTTATGAACTTTGAACGTCTTCATGACTATCATACAGACCAAGCTCAGCTCCACAGGACTTTCACGGTGGTGTATCCCACCTCCAGCTATGTTTTCACTGCAGATCCCATAAATGTGGAGCACATCCTCAAGACCAACTTCACAAATTATGTCAAGGTTAGCTCATGAATTTTATGGTGATCATCTGTTTCTATTGATAGATAGATAGTTTAGTTATATAGGTATTGCATGGTTAAATTCTATGTTGAATCTGATGAGATTTGAGACAGCTGCAATGTTGATTGTTGGGTTGGTTTGGTTGTAGGGAATGTTTAACCATGAAATTATGAAAGATCTTCTTGGAGATGGCATTTTCAATGTCGATGCAGACAAGTGGAAGCAGCAGAGAAAGTTGGCTAGCTTGGAATTTTCTGCTAAGGCTTTCATGGACCTTAGCAGTGTGGTTTTCAATGGTATTGCAGTAAAGCTTGCCAGCATTTTGACAGAAGCTGCCGAGGGAAAAAGAAGTGTGGAGATGCAGGTGACATACACCTTCTATGCTACAATTTTAAATTTTGATATAATATGGATTTGGCTTCAAGAGTCTTGTCAGTATGTAATCCAAGAAGCAAGCTTGCGATGTTAGAAGCCTCTCCTCTCGTAGGAATACTGCTTAGAAGTACCTCTCATGCTTTATAGTCCCCTTATCTGGTAGTTATTACCATACTGATCCATTTTGAACTTCTATAAAAGGATTTTGACTTGGGAATCTTAAGAGTTTTATATGTTTTCAGACATGAAGATCTAATGTATGTTATCTGTCAATCCCAAAACAAGTTTCATAGACAAATCTCTAGGTTGTCATATTAGTAGCCTCCTCTTTTCTAGCACATGCATAGTGTATAGCTTTGTAGATCACCCATCTTAAGGTGGTTATTAATTTTCCCTTCCTCTGAACTCATGTTAATACTTATCTGAGTTGTAGTTCATCAAGATTTTAACACATCTTTTGTAAGGAAGAGTTTTAGGAATTGGGTGTATTAAATTCTCATTTTCACTGCTAGTGCCAGTGACTAATTTTGTACTTTTGTTTCAACTTATACTAAAATTGGCTGTGTCATTGTTAGGATCTGTTTATGAGGTCATCACTTGATACCATCTGCAGGGTGGTATTTGGTGTAGACATCAACAGCTTATCAAGTACAAAATCAAAACCAGGGCCAGAGGCTTCTTTTGCAGAGGCTTTTGATGTTGCAAATGCTATGATGTTTCACCGTTATGTTGGCAGCTTTTGGAAAGTCAAAAGTTTTTTCAACATTGGATCAGAGGCCATCATGAGGAAAAGCATGAATGTTGTGAATGATTTTCTGTACAAGGTCATTCAGAACAGAAGGCAGGAGTTGGCCTCTGCGGAAAAGGAAAATGTAAGACCTTGATTTACACATATCTCTGAGTATTTAATTTCTTCCTAGAAATTTGGAACCGTGTTCATCATAACCCTGGTTTCTGTTTTCGGTCCTGGTTTAAATTTTCTCCTATTGATCATAACTGCTTTTCTGGAACACAGGTGAAACCAGATATATTGTCTAGGTACATCACATTGAGTGACAAAGAGACAGAAATTTTTTCTGACAAATATCTAAGGGATATTATCCTTAATTTCATGATCGCTGCTAGGGATACAACAGCAATTACATTGTCATGGTTCTTCTACATGCTCTGTAAGCACCCACAAGTTCAAGACAAAATTGTTCAGGAAATTCTCAGCGTGGTTGAGGATCAAGAATGCAACGAGATCAGCACCTTTGCCCATTCTCTAACACAGGAAGTACTGGATAAAATGCATTATCTCCATGCTTCTTTGTCTGAGACTCTGAGGTTATATCCAGCGGTTCCTGTTGTAAGTCTCTTCTGATAGAGATGGATATATAGATTTAAATTGTGGCTTCACTTGGAATTGGGAATTGTCTAATTGCATTGATTTTGCTGTGTTTAGAGGTCGCCTTTAATATTAAATACTTACTCATAATTGGGTATCTCTAAAGTATATCAAGTATATTGTTTTTCACCTCTATAATTCTTCTGTTGAGCAATGCAGGATGGGAAGTATGTAGTCAAGGATGACATTCTGCCAGATGGGTTCAAAGTTAAGAAGGGAGATTTTGTCAATTATATCCCCTATGCTATGGGGAGGATGGCATACCTGTGGGGCAATGATGCAAAGGAGTTTAAGCCTGAAAGATGGATTGAGAATGGGGTTTTCCAAGCCCAATCACCCTTCAAGTTTACTGCATTTCAGGTATACAAGTCCTATATCTATAACTATAAATAGATAAATCCATAAATACATGGATAGAAATTGTAAATTTTGTACACCCATCTATAGATCTATAGATAGATTGATTTATCTATCCTTTTACCAATAAATAGGTAAATGTAAAGGTGAAAAGCAAAATGAATTTTTGAGAGACTTCACCTAGTCAGTCCCTCAGATTAATGTTGAACCCCTTAAAGAAATTTTCAGTTGGCCTTCTGTATACCATTCTAGATTTTGTACCACCTTGGATTTGGACTTCAGGGTAAATTGAAGTTTTTATATATAAATTGATTGAAAGTATATAGGGTACAATTTAAGAGGAGAAATGCTCATGATATCTTATTGTGATTGCAATGGTATAGGCTGGACCTCGAATTTGCATTGGCAAGGACTTTGCCTACCTGCAGATGAAGACCATTGCTGCAGTGCTCCTTCGCTTCTTCAAGTTTCAAGCTGTTAACACAAAGGAGATCAGATACAAGACAAAGCTCACACTCCATATGGATGAAGGTGGCTTGAATGTGCATGTCAACCCAAGAGTATAGTTGGAATAGTGTGAGGAGAAGATCAATGATTATGAATAGTTTGTTTAGAGTATTACAAGGAAAACAAGGATCAGCAAAGGTTTTCAGTGTGAAATTTGTTGTAGAGCATGGATAGATTGATTAGCAAAGGTTTTCATGTTGTACTTATTTTATTTATAATTCTGAACAGAGGAAGTTCAGTAGGAGTCAAAAGTTTCATAAGTTCTGAACTCAGGACAGAAGTGTTGTTCAGAATGGTTTGGCATATGACAAGAAATAATTAGCTTAAAGTTTCTTCTTGATCCTTCTTCTGGAAAGCTGCCACCATAACTCTAAGGCTTTCATGTGCTATACTCATTGAGCTTAGAGTGGTATTCGGAAAAGATATTATTTTATTATTATTAATTTTTTAATTTCTGGCAGTTGTCCAATTTATGGGGTTTACAAGTTGATTAAGATTTATTATTATTTTTTTTCCATAGATTTTTTTTATTTATATTAAAAGATAAAATGGTTGGTTTTATGTTTTTATTTTTATTTTTTAAAAGGTAAATATTATTATGTGGTTACGACATAACCTACATGTGAGGGGAGAGATTTGAACCTGGGCCTCTCGATTTTAATGGAGAGTTTTAACTACCCACTTGCTCTTCAACTCCTTAGCAGATAAAAACTTTAATTACATAACAATACAAGTACTTTTAAATGTTATAAGCTCACTTTGACTAAGGATAATAGATTTATTTTAAAAATAAAAAATTTATTTAAGCTCACTTTGATTAGGGACAGGTAATTTTGAGGATACGAATTGACATTTCATCCATAATGGTGTTTCAATAGTTTCTTTATTTAAAAATGTCAATTTAGTATTGAATTTGTTTATTAAAAAAAAATGTTTTAAAAAAAATGTTATAATCATCAATTCTCTTATATAAAAAAAAATTATAATTAATTTTATTTATATATAAATAATTTGAAAAGATAATTATAAATTTTTATTATAATTTATATGAGTTTTATTTAAATAAATAATATAAGATTAAAACAAATTTTATTTTTGTTACATGTTATATGGTGATTATATAATGATATTACAACTTAATAATTATACATATGTTACTGATAAGATTTGAATCTAAATCTCTTCTCTATATATTTTAAAGTTGTAATAATATTAATTTTTTTTATGCTTGATTTTTTTATATATATTTTTTAATTATTAATAAATTAACCCGAATCTCTTTCTTATATATGATTTAATTTTTCAATAAGTTTACGTAATTTTAGGTTTTTATGAGGGGTTATGGTCCCCTCATACTGAATGGAGTTTAAACCTTGAACCTCTCAAAGAGAGGCTAAAGCCCTTACCACTGCAATAATTTTTTGAATGTAAAGGCCTAACTTTTAATTAATTTAAAAATACAAGTCTTTACAACCAAAAAAATAGGTGGATAGGCACACCCCAATATGTAGTCACACTAACTCAGGTGGAGTTAGGCAGCGTTACTCAAAACAATAAAAACAGGGTTAAACCCGTCACCAACCACAACACCAAAAAGCATGCATTAAATCATGTCAATCATGGAGGTATGCTCACGAGGTGAATGTCCATCACCCGCCAGATGCTAACAACCGATATTAGAAGGAATGGAAATGAGCCACCCATCCTCCCCAGGCGTGCCAACATTATCACTTGTACCAGAACCATCAATGCCATCAGAGACAAGATCGAGAAGGTTGTATAGAAGGCACTCGGATGACCGTACATGGGGCATTACCCCAGTGTTGCATAAGAGCGCGAAGATGCTCCACCTCTATATGAACTTTCTCCACTTGAACTGAAATCTGGAGCCAAAAATCAGAGTAAATTGTGCACTTATCAACAATTGAAAATTCATCTGAACTATGCTGCTGAGAAAAGAGAATTTTGTTACGAGTTTTCCAAATATGAAAGAGCACACTGATGCGAAGAATGTTCCACACTTCCAACAAGGGCAAGGAAAAATCTGGTGGGTCGCCAAGCAAAACATGATGCCAGGTGAATGAACTGGCCATATGAGGCCGAAAGAAGGTCTCAAGCCAATCCCAAGCCATTCGAGCTTTCCTGCATTGCCAAAAAAGATGAAGTGGGTCCTCTGGAGCACCGCAAAAATGATAGGAAGGATTCTCTATTCCAAGGTAGTTTAATCTTTGTCCAAGAGGAAGACCATAGGATAAGAGGCTCCAAGCAAAGAAAGCCTGTTTGGGTTCAATATATCCTGCCCAAGCCATTTTAAATCTTAGACTCCAACGAGTTTGAGTGGAAAGAAGATCCCACCGGGCATTGAGTCTTTGAACCATAGGGACATTGGGAGTAAGCCAAGCATACCCTAACTTAGGTTTGTAAGTAAGAAGTGGGGTTTTCTTAAACCATCCCCAATCAGACCACCAAGGCTTTTGAGAATGTCTACAGATCATGGGCCAAAGGGAAAAGGGGATACAATCCAAAATAGTGTCATAAGTAATCTTATCATCTGGCCGTAGACCAAACAATCTCCTGAAATCATCCCATGGGATCCAATCCCTGGAATATCTCGAAAAAAAGTCTGCCACTATTGAAATCCCTTTCCTGAAGAACCGTTGAGCATGAATCCATTGCACGGAAGCAAGAGGGGAACCTTGAAGAGTAATAAAAGGTGACCACCAAACATTATAAGTGGAAATAGAAGCACCTTTCCGATGCCCATCCCCTAGCCAACTCAACCAGGGCTTAATTTTCTCCCAAGCCCTCCATATGCTCTGAATGACAAAAGAGCCTTGAATTTTAACTGGGATAGGAGCAACCAGGAGGGATTGAAAATTCATGCCTTTCCAAGCCTTCCTGCCAAGAGGTAAACCAGTGGAGATGCAGTGCCGAATGAGAACTTTCCAAGCTTCAGAACCACTTAAGGCTCGAAGAATCCATTTAGCAGATAAAGCAAAACCTTGTCTTTGACAATCATGCAGTCCCATACCTCCTGATTTTTTGGGAAGACAACAGATTTCCCAGGAAACTCTATGAAACCCTCGTTTATGTGATGAGTTAGCCCAAAGAAAATCCCTTAAAAGCTTTTCCAACTTTTTATAGCAGGCTTGAGAAGGGACCCAACAAGATGAATAGTACACATGAGTAGAAGCAATAATTTTGGAACACACCTGAAACTTACCAGCTAGAGTAAGTTTTTTGGTGATCCAAAAGGAAATTTTTTTCTCTACTTTTTGTAAAACATAATTCCACAAGACAACAGGGGAACTCTGGAAAGCAAATGGGATGCCAAGGAATTTAAACATCTCCCCTGGTTGGATCCAATGCCACTGGAAGCTTTCAAGCCAGCTTGGAAGGTCCAAAGAGGATTGCCTATAGCATGAGGTCTTCCTCCATTGAATGCTAGATCCTGATGCATTGCAAAAAATATCCAGACAATCTAGAGCCTGTTTGACAAAGCGTTCATCCTCATGAAGAGTCAAAAAAGAATCATCTGCAAAATATCCATTTATAAGTTGAGAAGATTCTCCAGGTAAAGAAATACCCCTAATATTACCTTGACTCACTTGGTTAGCAAGAAGGTATCCAAAAGCTTCAACTGCCAATATGAAAAGAGAAGGAGCCAAAGGACAACCCTGTCTGATAGATCTGAACAATCCAATTGATTCAGATTGACAATTGTTCAAAGTAAGCACAACTGAAGCATCCACAAAAAGCATACTAACCGAGCTCAAGAAATGTGGCCCAAAACCAAGAGCTTGAAGCATGGTAAGGATGAAATTCCATTCAATCCTATCATAGGCTTTCTCAAAATCAATCTTGATGAAAAGAGTATTTTGTTGAGTGGCTCTAGCCCATTCCATGCCCTCCCAAACAACAATTACATTATCCAGAATATATCTGCTCTGCACAAACCCAGTTTGCTCAGGATGAATAATAAGTGGCAACAGAGGTCTAAGGCGTAAGGCCAAAGCCTTAGCAATAATTTTGTAACTCACATTGAGTAAAGTAATAGGTCTCCAGTTGGTGAGCACTTCTGGATCCCCCTACTTAGGGATGAATTTAATATTGCCCTTATTAATTATAGAACCTAAAGAGCCAAAAGCCATTGCTTCCTGATAAACATACAATAAATCTGGGCCAACCATGTCCCAATACTCCTTATAAAATTCACAAGGAAATCCATCTAATCCTGGAGCTTTATCATTGGCCATCCTGGATAGGGCTTCAACAAGATCATCCAATGACAAAGGACGCTCACAAGCTTCCTTTTGAAGAGTTGAAAGCTTCTCAGGAACAACTGCACAACAAGCTTGAATTGCAGCCTGTCGTTCAGGAGTTAACTCCTGAGAAGCAAAAACTTTCTGATAATGCTTGACAAAAACTTTAATAATATTAGGAAGTGAAGTCCAACGAACCCCTGCATCCTGAATAGCATTGAATTGAATGGATTGTCTCAAGGGCTTTATTTTTTGAAAAAAATCTTTTGAAACCCTATCACCAATTTTTAGCCAGTGAAGTCGAGCACGAAGTTGAGCTCCCCTTGCTTCATAAAGCTCAATTTTTTTAAGCTCATGCCTAAGACTTGCAACTTGGGCTTGAAGAATAGAGCTTAGAGGGCTCACTTCTAGTCTGACAGAAGCGCGAGCCAGTTCAGCTTTAAGGGCTGCATTAGAGATTCGTCTCCGCTTGGCAACTTCAACTCCTAAATTCCTGAGAAGAACAGTTGTTCTGGAGATAGCTTCATTCCACCAGGAAATTCTACCATGAATTCCAGTTGGTCTAGGAACTAGATTCCAAATCCTACGAATATGAGCAGACATAGCTTGATGTTTCAAAAAAGAAACATTCAGATAAAACTGAGACTTGAACTGACGAGGCGGAGGTGGAGAACAAGAGATGGAAAACACAATGGGAGCATGATCAGAAAGGGTGGTATCAGGAACAATTGAAACAAAGGGCAGAGAAGCCGACAAGCGATGGAAATGAAAATGAGAATGTTCAGATAGCATAGCTCTATCAAGCCACTTCAAAATACGGGCATTGCCAGCTTGAAAGTTGGACCAGGTATACCACATAGACTCAAGAAAATCAGAGGGTATAAAGCAGGAATTAGGGTCACTCAACCCAAGCTTATTTTTGAAAAAAAACCATGCTTCCCGCTCACCAATATTCCAACGCATAGGGAGCAAGCCAAGTTTGTCAATCGGTTTCTCCACCATATTGAAATCACCACACACCACCCAAACCGCTTCAGGCAGGGAAAGAGCAAGCCATCGCCATAAAGCACACCTTTTCGATGCATTATTAGAAGCATATACATTAATCAAACCAAAAGGGATACCACCAACTTCAAAAAGAGTCCAAACTGCTTGATTTGAGGGGTCCACCCCCCATGTGACAAGATGAGAATGCCATCTGGGAGAAATGAAAGTGACAGCTCCTCCTCTACCAGGAGTATGATGGGAACAAAAAAACTTACTTGTCGACCATAAAAAGGTACAAGTACTATCCAAAATGAAGTCAACAACCTTAACTTCTTGCAAACACAAAAAATCCAAACTACCATGCAAGCGAGCAACATTCTGAATCTCTCTGCGGACCTGATATTTTTGGACTGGATCCGTCAGTCCTCTCACATTCCAGGACAAAAAAATCATTGCGGACGATCGAGGTTCATTCCCTCGAAAACATCTTCAGAATCTCCCAACTCTCCTAGGGAAGTGTACGAATTGTTGAGAAATCGTTCATGATTTTCCCTAAGAAAGTCAGTCTGCCATCTCTTTTCTTGATGTAACCCCTCACGAGCCGGACTACGTGAACGACGGGACCTGGAGAATGACACATCCTCCGGTAACGCTTGCTTAAGAATGGAAGGAGCAAGATCATCGGGTGAAGAAGATACTAGAGGTGGTGAAACTCCATCTGAAGCAGGTACAGAAGGGGACCCTCCTGGTGCCGAGGGAGACAACTGCACTGGAGCAGTTGGAGCCGAAAGGGCTGGCATGCGTGGTGTTGAAGGTTGTTGTACCGGAGGGTTGGAACTAGAACCTCCCTGCAACACCGACTGCTTAGGTGGATGGTTTTTCCTGTTTGTCATTGTAGTCCATTCATCTGGAGGATTCTTGGCTCCTAGAGCTGGAACTGTCGAAGCAAGGGGAGGAACAACAACATTGCATGATTTGAACTTATCAGCCATAAGTGGACAATCTTTAATTTTGTGCTCTGCTGATTGACAATGGTAACAGGTGTTGGGCAAATTAATGTACACAACATGTTGTGTAAAAACCTTGTCACCAATATTCAGGTCAATAGACTCAGTAAGGTCCTTGGAAAGATCGACTTTGACACACACACGCCTGTTAGGGCGGACATTATAGAATTTATTTGGTTCTAAGCAGACCACCTTCCCAAGGGTGGAAGCAATACTTTGCAAGAATGGCCAAAGGGTTGTCGAAAGACCAGGGAACTCAGCCCAAACAGGCACTTCCAGAGAAGCCTCATCATTGACAGAGAAATCTCTGGACCACTGTTGAAAGATAAGCAAAGAGCTTCGGACATACCAGGGACCCCGACTAAAAACTTCTTGTGCATGTTGAGCATCAACAAAGCGAAAAAGAAAAAACCCCTTTGACAAATTTTGGATATTCTCTATCTTAATGCCATAAGGTTGCCAATATTGTTGAATCCAAGATCGGATCAAAGTATCATTCGGGATACGACCCAAGAAATATCCTATCAGGGTATGCTCTTCTAGCCACTTGCATGCATTATCAAACTCAATAACAAGAATTTCAACAACAGGATTGGCATTGTTACCTTGTGGAAAAATTTCAGCACGAACTTGCGAGACCTCTTCCCTGGCGCAATTCCTTGCTTCTTGTGCGACAACCATGAAACAGACGAAGGCAAATTCTTAGCTCCTAGGGTTTTCTAATTTTTCAAACAACATCCACCATTGCAATAATTTCCTTATATATGATTTTAAAGTAACAATAATATTAATTTTTTTTCATATTGAAATTGTGTTTAATTTTTTCATCTATATTTTTAACAATAATATTGAATTTTTTTAGTTGTGTTTGATTTTTTCATGTATATTTTTAACATCTATTAATAAAATTAATGCGCAAACAAACTTTAAGATGTCCAAAATACATAATATTGTTTGAAAGGTTTAAAAGACAGAGATGCTCCCTCTATCTATATATATATATATATATATATATATATATATATATATATATATATATTATTAAAACAAACTTTTTAAATGTATTAACTGAATTTATTAAATTATTTTAGTTTAAAAAGATCCAAGTTGAAGTCTCCTTAAACAATACTTCTTTAATTATAATATAATATAAATAAAATCTATTTAAATCTTATATAATAAATTAAAAAATTAAATATAAATTTAATAAACAAATATTTATAAGAATCTAACCTATTTCTTCATTAAAAATATATATTAAAAACAAACCTTTTTTCAATATATATTTATAAAATTTAAATTCAAATTTGTTTTCAACCTTGTGCTTTAGGTGATGTTCTTTATTTCATGGGACTCTGGTCCCTACCAAAATATGCCTTCATGGGACCCTATACTTTGTCATGTCAAAAGAATGTTGACTGTCAATCTGTCTTTTAAAAAAAATAATACACAGTTTCCAACAATCTTGACCAGACTGCCTATGGCTGCTTAACCTTTGACTAACGATAAAGCAATATTCCTTACCCCCATCCCCATAGAGAGTTCAATCATTCAATCACGTTGAAAGGAATTAGAGATATCCTTTCATCAAAAGATAGATACATGGCCTTATTAAAACCATATGAAAATTACATAAACAAAAGAAGCAATGTGTTGAATAATTTTTGACCTTTTCTAATTGCTAGGATGGGACCAAATTTAGCTTCCCAGAGCAGTGTTGCACATCTTTTGGAAAAGTGAATGTCCAAATCCTCCTTGGCAATAAAAAAAGAAATGATATACAAGATACATATAAGGAAAAATTCATCTATATGGTTTTGGTATCTTTGGTCACACAAGTCACTAGCAAGGACCCTAAAAAATTATTAAAAAAAAAGCACAAAGGGCATAATGTCATTTGAGGAAAATAAAATTCAGCATTCAAATTGAGGGGTGGTCCAAAAATATTTTAGATACTTGACAAAAATTTGATTTTATTTTTTTAATATTTTTTTAAAGGTTTGCCTTTTACTTATACATTAATTTAATCAGATCGAGTTATAAAGATTTGAATTTTGATGTAAGTTACACATTTCATTGGCATGTTGATTTGAAAATGTGAACCAAGAACCATTATTCATATGTCTCGACCATTGAACCAAGATTTCATTGGCATGTTGATTTGAAAGTGTGAATATTAATTCAATAGATTAAAGTTCTTAAAATGTTAAAAATTTAGTTTGTAAAAAAGTTTACAATTATAAACTTTTAAATTCATACATTTTTTAAAATAAAAAATATTGTTTATAAATAAGATTAAAATTGTTTGATATGGTCCCAGAGGGAAAACACACGCAATGATTTAGGCTTTGACTCTTCTTCTTCGGGAGGTCCAAGGTTCAAACCATGGTGTGGGTGAGTGTGTGAGGAGGTGGGTGTGTGTTAAATTCCCTATTGATAAGCATAGCTCTCGAATTTACAAGGGGTCATAGTTGGGAGGAGACTGCTCACACATTCCATAGATATCGAATTTATGAGGGGTCATGGTTGGGAGGAGACTGCTCACACATTCCATAGATCTCGACTTTATGAGGGGTCATGGTTGGGAGGAGACTGCTCACACATTCCATAGATCTCGGCTTTACGAGAGGTCATGGTTGGGAGGAGACTGCTCACACATTCCCAATTGATAGGAATATCTCTTGGCTTTACGAGGGGTCATGGTTGGGAGGAGACTACTCAACCTTGTGTGTTGGTCGTAGGAATTTATCACACTAATCATGTTGGAAATGACAACAACGGTGGATGGTTACGGTGGAGGACGTGGATAGTTATCCACAATTGTATTTGTGCCTTTTATTAAATATAACTTTGTAAATATTGGTTGCTTTCGGTTGCATGATGTATTATTTAATACTTGTAATAAGTTGTGTAATAATACAAGGAAAAATAGTTCTCCCGCATTCGGTGTGTGTTCTGGCTTTGTTCTTTCTGGTTTTATTTCTCTCTGAATACCGTGTTGTATTTGTTCTATTTTCTCTTGATCTGCAAACAGTCTTCAGTTTGTGTGTCTCTGTGACTGGCTAGAGTTAACAAGTGGTATCAGAGCTGCTTCAAGAAACCTTGGACTTTGATCTTGGGGCAGGGATTTTTCAGTGTGTAGTCTGTGTTTTGTGGAAGAGCCAGCATGGAGAAGTCTACAATTGAGAAATTTAGGGGCCAAAATTTTAACATGTGGAAATGGAAGATGGAATATCTTCTGGTTGAGAGAGAACTCAGGGAGGCAATCCAACATGATCAGAAGCCCACTGCCATCACTCAGGAGGACTGGGACAAGAAGAATGAGAAGGCAATGGCTCTCATTGGTTTGAATCTTGGAGATTCGGTGTTGTCCAATGTTCTCACTGCCAAGACAGCCAAAGACATGTGGGACAAGCTTGGACAACTGTATGAGTCCAAGTCCATGATGAATCTGATTTTGTTGAGGAAGAAATTGTATGGGTTGAAGATGGCAGATGGTGGGAATGTGGCTGAGCACCTTAATACTTTCAACACCCTCATAAATCAGTTGGCATCAGCGGGTGATAACATCAAATATGAGGAGCAATGTATTTGTCTGTTGTGCAGTCTTCCCGATTCATGGGATAATCTGATTATTGCAATCAGTGGGAGCACAAAAATACCTGACCTTAAGATGGACAATATTGTGGGGCAGCTCTTGCAAGAAGAGTTGAGAAGGAAGACTGTTGAACCCACAAAGAATGTTGAAGCATTGTCTGTGAGAGGGAGGAGTAGAGAACGCAAAAGCAATGAGAAGCCACATGGCAAAGGCCATAGGTCGAAATCGAGGAAAGGCTGGAAGCAAGAAGTTGAGTGCTGGAAATGTCATAAAAAAGGACACATCAAAAGGGAGTGCAAAGAAGAATCTCAAAAAGAGAATGAGGGCATCTCTACCATTGCTATTGATGAAGGAGTGGTAGGTCTTGCTGCAGGCTTGACTATTGATGTTCAAGATGAGTCATGGTTGATTGACTCAGGTGCTTCGTTTCATATGACATCTCACCGAGATTGGTTTGAGACCTATCATGAGGGTCATTATGAGAAGGTATTTCTTGGAGATAGCTATCACTATGATGTGATAGGCAAAGGCACAGTGAGAGTCAAGACAAAGGATGGTAGATTGTTGACCATCACTAATGTTAGTCATGTTCCTGGACTAACACGCAATCTACTCTCGGTAAGCCAATTTTTAGATGATGGATTTCATATTGTCTTTAATAGAAATAGTTGCAAGGTGATGAATGGTGAGATGGTGTTGATTCAAGGGATCAGAAAAGGGTCTCTCTATGATTTAGATGCAGAACCAGTGAGTTTTGCAGGTGCAACAACAAGTAAAAACTCTTCAAAAATGATGCTATGGCATAAGAGATTGGCGCATGTAGGTGAGCGAAGCCTGAAGGAGATGTGCTCCAAATAGCTGGTGCGTGGTTTGGAAGGTATGAAACTTGATTCATTAGATTTCTGTGAGTCATGTGTTATGGGAAAACAAAAGAAAGTGTCTTTTTCATCAAGTACATATAGGAGTGAAGATGTTTTAGAATTGGTACACTCAGATATTTGTGGACCAATGGAAGTGCCTTCTTTAATAGGGTCCAAATATTTTATTACTTTCATTGATGATTTCTCTCGAAAGTCATGGGTGTTTTTTATGAAAAAGAAATATGAAGCCCTGGAGAAGTTTAAGACCTTTGTTGCTGAAGTAGAGAGACAAAGCGATAAAAAGGTCAAGGCACTGAGAACAGATAATGGAGGCGAGTATTGCTCAGGTGAATTTGATGCTTTCTGTAGGATGCATGGAATTGCAAGGCAAAAGACCACACCATATACGCCTCAACAGAATGGTGTGGCTGAGAGGTTGAATAGGACTCTCATGGAGAAAGCACGAAGTATGTTGGAAGATGCATCTTTGGACAAACGTTTTTGGGCTGAGGCAGTTCATACTACCAATTATGTGAACAATTTGTCTTCAAGTTCAGTTTTGGGAGGAGTGACTCCACAGGAAAAGTGGAGCGGTAAGAAACCCACTGTTGAGCATCTACGGGTGTTCGGTTGCGAAGCCTATATGCATGTGCCCAAAGAAAAATGATAGAAGTTGGATACCAAATCAGTTAAGTGCATTTTCATGGGTTACAAGGAAGGGGTGAAAGGTTACAGACTGTTCATTCCATCAGAAAATCACCACACAGTCAGCTGCGATGTAATTTTCATGGAGAATGTAGCAGGAGACATTAAGGATGGCGGCAAATTGTCTACTGACCATGAACCTTTACTCGGTCATATTCTGCCTTACAATGCTATGCAGGACAACCAACGAATGTCTACACAGCAACAGTCTACGCCCCAATATGGCAGTCATAGAACCACACAGTCACGCATTCAGCCTAGTCCATTGTCCTCAAACCGCGATGAAGGTCAACAGCAGGGTGCCGCAAATGATGAAGAAGTTCTAAGCCCACGTGGTCAACAGGGAGTCGAAGACCAGGAAGTAGGGCCGCGTGAGGTAGCAGGGTCGCATGATCCTCAAGAAATTATGGGTGAAATAATAGGCCCGAGTGCCCAGGGAACAACGCATGATATTGAAGAAATTTTTCATGAAGATGTGCAGGGCAATGAAGTCGATCAACAGCCAAGGAGAAGTCAGCGCCAAAGGAGAGTTCCTGACAGATTCGGGTATAATCCGAGTGACTTCAAGTACTCAGCACTGACAGCTCTGTGTGATGAACCTGTTAGTGTGAAGGAGGCTTTGAGCGGTAGTGAGGCTAAGGAATGGAGGATGGCAATGCAAGAGGAGATAGAGTCCCTCAAGTGTAATCAGACATGGGATTTGCATCCTAGACCAAAAGGGAGAAATTTGGTTGGGTGTAAATGGATTTTTAAGAAAAAATATAATCCAGATGGCACAGTGGAGCGGTATAAGGCAAGATTAGTTGCCAAGGGATATACACAGACTGAAGGAGTTGATTACACAGAAACGTTCTCACCAGTAGCAAAAATAGCTTCAATTAGGTTGTTGTTGGCAACAGCAACAACAAACGATTGGGAAGTGGAACAAATGGATGTGAAGACTGCATTTCTTCATGGCGAGTTAAAGGAGGAAATCTTCATGGAGCAGCCAGAGGGGTTTGAAATCAGTGGGAGTGATCTGGTTTGCAAACTCAAGAAGTCCATCTATGGACTGAAACAATCATCGAGAGAATGGTACAAGAAGTTTGATCAATATGTGATTAGACTTGGATTTGTAAGAAGTAATGTTGACCATTGCATTTATTATTTGAAGGATTCAGATAGATTTGTCATTCTTGCACTGTATGTTGATGATATACTTCTTCTTAGCAATTCTCAACAATCGGTTCAAAAGGTGAAGGCTAAGTTGTCAAAGGAGTTCAACATGAAGGACTTGGGACCACTTCACTACTTTCTTGGCATTGAGGTCAAGAGAGACCGAGCACAAAGAAAGTTGTGGATCAGTCAGAAGAAATATGTGGTTGATGTATTGAAACAGTTTGGGATGGAGAAGTGTAAACCAGTGAGCACTCCATTTGCATTGGGTACAACATTGTCAATGGATCAATGCCCAAAGACAACAGTTGAGAAGGAGAAAATGGCAAAAGTGCCATATGCAAGTGCAGTTGGCAAGTTGATGTACGCTATGGTGTGTACACGGTTGGACTTGGCTCATGCAGTAGGAATGGTAAGCCGGTTCATGTCAAATCCAGGATGGCAACATTGGACAGTTGTGAAGAGAATTTTATGATATCTTCAATCAACAAAGGATGTTGGGATATGTTATGGGGCTGCAGGTGATAGTCAGTTAATAGGTTATGTTGATGCGGATTTTGCAGGAGATGTGGATGGTGGAAAGTCCACAAGTGCATATGTGTTTGAACTTGTTGGGGGAGCTGTTAGTTGGAGAAGCAAGAAACAAGATGTTGTTGCTCAATCAACAACGGAAGCTGAATATATTGCAACAGTAGAGGCTTGCAAGGAAGCAGTATGGCTCAAACAATTGTGTTCAGATGTTGGTGTGCAACAGGATTCAATTTCATTGTGGTGTGACAACAAGAGTGCAATTGATCTTGCTGTCAATCCCAAATTCCACAACAGGACCAAGCACATCAGGGTACGATTTCACTTCATCAGAGAAATAATTGAGGAAGGTGAAATAAAACTGAAGAAGGTGAAGACTGAGCTGAACACAGCTGATGCTTTGACAAAAGTAGTGAGTTCCCAGAAGTTCAAATGGTGTCAAGAACACAGTGGCATAAGTATTGTGCCACCGTAGTTGCCAAGTGGGAGATTGTTGGAAATGACAACAACGGTGGATGGTTACGGTGGATGACGTGGATAGTTATCCACAACTGTATTTGTGCCTTTTATTAAATATAACTTTGTAAATATTGGTTGCTTTCGGTTGCATGATGTATTATTTAATACTTGTAATAAGTTGTGTAATAATACAAGGAAAAACGTAGTTCTCCCGCATTCGGTGTGTGTTCTGGCTTTGTTGTTTTGTTTTTGTTTCTCTCTGAATACCGTGTTGTATTTGTTCTATTTTCTCTTGATCTGTAAACTGTCTTCAGTTTGTGTGTCTTTGTGACTGGCTAGAGTTAACAAATCAAATAAAAAAAAATGTTTAATATGCTAATGTATGTCATTATTTCCAAAATTCATATTTTACAAGTTAATCAACTTATTATAGATTATTTTTTTAAAGGTTGAAATATAATGTCCAAGCATACCAATTTAATAAAAATTAGTTATATCATATTAAATTTTTAATAATTAGCATCAAATCACATTTTTATTAAGATATTTAATAGGTATGGGTTAAACAATGAAGAGTACCATGTTTGGTACTATAATATGATATTTTAATCTTACCCAAATAAAAAAAATGTTTGATATGCTAATGTATGCCATTATTTCCAAAATTCATATTTTAAAGGTTAATCAACTTATTATAGATTAATTTTTTAAAGGTTGAAATATAATTTCCAAGCACACCAATTTAATAAATATTAGTTATATCATATTTAATCTAAATAATTAGCATCAAATCACATTTTTATTAAGATGTTTAATAGGTTTGGGTTAAACAATGAAGAGTAACAAGTTTTGTACTATAATTCGAGATTTTAATCCTACCATCCAACGACTCAATCATAAAAGCATGTATAAATAAAGACATGTGGCAATATTTGGATCTTAGTTCAAGTTGTCATTAACCTAGGATCCTTCCTCATGTACTCTATGAGATTTTTTCCATATTTAACTTTAATATTTTGGTTAACAATATTTTCAACAAGCATAGTAAAGTAATAAGTTTCATAACATAAGCTAAGGTTACAACCTCATAGGTGGGGTGTCTTATAGAACCTTCATGAGGATACTTGAAGATAGGGGTCAAATTTATGGCAATGCATGCACTTAAGGTCAATTGGTCATAGAACAAAGATCAAGTGTACCTATATTAGGGATCTAATTCCATCCTTATATTCTTTATGAGATCTATCCCAAGGATAACCTCAATAGCTTAGCCTAATTTATTTGGGGTAAACGATGGGAGTGATGAGTTTCACACCATAATCCAAGGTTTTATTCCATTGGGTGAGAACCTTGTAGATGGCTAGGACACTTGAAGGTAAGGGTCAAACTCATGCAATGGATGAACTAAATATCGGGTGTCCATAAACCTAAAGGTTGAATGTACCCATATTATGAATCCAATCCATCCTCATGTTTTCTATGAGGTCTACCTTGATGTTAACATTTATTACTCAACATATATAGCTAGCAAATAATATGGAGTTTCACACACAAGCAAGCATCTTGTGGGACCTTGAAAATACCTAGAGGTAGGGATTGAACTTATGACAATGTATGGACCAATAATTAAGTGGTCGTAAACCTAGGATCAAGTATAATTATATTATAGATCCAAATCCACCCTTGTGTTCTCTACAAGTTCTATCCCAATGTTTACCTTAATATTTTAACCCGATGATTTTGGCATAAGAGGTAGAGAGTAAAAATTTTCAAGCCATAGTACAATTTTCTAATCCATGAGTGGGCGTCTTATAAATCCACAAGGACAACTAGAACTAAGTAAATGTCAACAGTCAAACTTCTAGAGTATAGGTACCTAATGTTGAGTGGCTATGGACCTCAAGTTGACTATAACCATTTTATATAGCTATATTCACCCTCACAATGTTTTCTATGAGTTATATCCCAATGTCTTTTTAATAAGCTATATGTGGCTTCTATTGGGGACCCCTCCATCAAAATATTAAAATATTGCATTTTCTATTAGGTTAATTAGATCACATGTAGCTTGTCTTTCTATCAAATATATATTTAAAATTCTTCAAAAATATCATTTTTTCTCTATTAGCTTGTTGATATCATCTACATTAGGAGATATAGTCTTCTTTACCTAGGTATCTTCTAAAATTTTACTTCTCCAAGACAAAGATCAACACTATAATTGACTAAATTATTTGTTATCATATTTTCTTCTCTTTATATATGTTGGCATTTCTAAGATACTACCTCCAACTATTGAACATTAAAATAATACTATTGTTGATCCAATATCTACATCTATTTTACTTTCTAGCATTAATAATGGTCTATAAATCTCTCTCAATTGAGATATATTCATATTTTTTCAATGGTAATATTGATACTTATAATAAGTTCCATAGCCTCTGCATAGTTTCTAGTTGAAGTTCCATATGGTAATAAATAGGTAAGGAGAATTTTGTTTTCAATATTTAAAAAAATGATTTTTGCTAGATTTTTCCAAATTTCCTTTGGAAGTGTTAGCAAATAATCAAGATTATCTCATAGGATGAAATCACAAGATCATAAAATCAAGTAAAGGTACTTGGACACAGGATATTTCTTACGAAAATAATCCTTTTGGATGTAGGAGATGTGACAAATCAGGTCATCTAGCCAAAAACTGCCACCTTAACAAAGATTCTAGAAAAAATTCAGAGGAGCAAGGAAGAGTAAGGTCATTTGGAAAGTGAAAGGGGATAGCTTTGACAAATATTTAGAGGACATTGAACAATCCACCAAGTTAAGCCTTAGCGATCCCCCAAGTGGGAAAGAAAATATAGATGTATCTTTTGTTTTGGTCTCTCAAGATGAGGGAGAAGCAAACTAAAAGATCAACGAGCAGTTGGGTATAAACCCCCTTGAATGTAATGAAGTTGCAGAGGGCCTGGATATTGTCCCTTATATATTGCCACTGCTACTAGAGAAAGATAATTTGAATATGGTGAAGGCAGGGCAGGAAGGACCAATATGCTCTCAAGTGAAATAAAATGTGAATATGGTGAAGGCGAGGTAGGAAGAACCAAACTGTTCCTAGGATGGACCAAATTGTTACCATGTGCATATGGATATTGTCCCTTCTACCTTGCCATTGTTCCTAGAGAAAGAAAATGTGATTATAGTGAAGGCTAGCAGGAAGGTCCAAACAGTTCCCATGTGAAAGACCAATTAGAGACTAATATTCATGAGATTGCAGAGAAATAAAATTTTGATAAAGTTTTATCCTATGTTACTTCAAATGTAATAATTACTAGGAGTTATCGTAAAGCCCTTGAACTAGGTTGAGAAGAATCTAGCAAGGTGGACATGAAACCTCTCAAGGAGAAAAAGTACAAGGAATTAGAAGAAGAGAAATCTATGGGGACACAACCTAATATTAAGGAAATTCTTGCAGGTATGAAAAGCTTGCACCCTAGAACCAATGAAACTCATAAGCTGGAACGTTAGAGCTATGAACACTTCTATAAAATATAGGTTGGTTAAGGACCTTGTATGCTCTTACCAACTAGATTTATTACTTCTCTAAGAAACTAAACTAAATCTTACAAATTGGCTAAAAATTTAGAAAGGTATTTGGCAAAATGTTGACAACTTTCAAAAGGAAGCTAAGGGGGTCTCTGGAGGGATTATATCTCTTTGGAACTTCAATATTTATAAGGGATACCTACTAGATAAAATTGAATATTAGGTCATAGTACTTCTTACAACTAAATCTTCTTAAGTTTCCTTTGTGATTACTAATATCTATGCCCCCAACTCAAGTAAAGCTCATAGAGAACTATGGATATATTTAGGGGAAATAGGTAAGTATTTTAGAGGTTTAAAATGGATTGTGATGGATAATTATAACACCCTCTTATCTTCAGGTGAGAAGCAAGATAGCATGTTTGAGTTCTCATAAAGCATCCAAGATTTGGAAAAGCTTTTAGCTGATGGTGGTCTGTTTGATGTGGATTTAGGTGGTAGCAGGTTTACTTGGATGAACAGATGCTTTGGTAGAAAATTGATTTAGGTTTAGTTGGACAAAGTTATTATTTCAAAGGATTGGTTCCAAAATAACATCTTGATTAATTTGAAATATTTTTCTATATCTGTATTTGATCACAATCCTCTACTCTTTTGGTGTAGAATGGATGATCAAAAGCATAATGACCCTTTCAAGTTTAAATTAATGTGGTTGCACCACCCAAATATTTATAAAGAAATGGAAAAATGGTAGAGTATTCCTTCCTAGGGTAGTAAGATGTAAATTATTTCAAACAAGCTTAAAACTATGAATAAAGAAATCAAGAAGTGGAATAAGGAGGTCTTTGAAAATATCTTTCAAAAGAAGAAATCTATTCGATTAGATTTGGATGTGTTAGAAGAAGAGATTAACAGGTTGGGTATGAACCAAACCCAAATACAAAGAGGAAAGGAGCTTAATGCTAAACTACACACCATAATAGCCAAGGAAGAAACCTACTGGAGGAAAAAGTCTAGGATCCAATGGTTACAGGAAGGTGATAGGAATTCTAAGTTTTTCCATGTATCTACTATAAAAAATGAGAGTTTTGCCCACATTGATGAAATTATTAAGGATGATGCTAGGTTATTAAAGAGAGCGAAGAAATTGAGCTTGAGGCTATGGACTTATTTCAAAATCTTCTAGCTGAAGATATGGAAGAGGATGAAACAATGGTTAAGGAGATGACTAGTCACATTTTTAGGTTGATAACTAAGGAGATCAATGATCAACTTCTAAAGGATATTATGGAAGAAGAGGAAAGGATAACCACTTTATCCCTTGATAGAGACAAAGCTCCAGGTTCATATGGGTTCTAAGCAGGTTTTTTACAAACCTTTTAGGATATTGTTAAATTCGATGTTATTGAAATAGTAAAGGAATATTTAAAGTCGGGTTAGATCCTAAAGAAGTTTAATACCTTGTTGTAGTTCCTAAGAATAAATGGTTAAATACCTTAAAATATTACAAGTCTATAAGTCTTTCCAATGATGTTTACAAGATTATCTCTGAAGTTATAACCCTCAAGTTGAAGATCTTCCTCCCCTCCATTATCTTCGATGAGCAAGGAGGATTTGTTAAGGGTAAATAGATTTTGTATGGGATTATATCCCTTCATGAATCCATGCATTCTATCAATTCTAGTGAAATAAAAGGCATGTTCCTAAAGTTAGATATGAGCAAGGCTTATGACAAAGTTTCATGGAGTTTTGTCGATAAAATTTTGGCTACCTTTAATTTCTGTAGATAGTGGAGAATATGGGTAGGGAGTTGCTACAAGATTGAAGAAAATTTAAGGATTACCTCATCAGAGGTAGAAGAAAATTCTATTCCATAAGGTGTTATATTTTGATGTTGTCAGTATTTTTTTTGCTTCTGGGATCTTTTGGTGCTACTGATGTGATTGTATGTTGCTATTATAGTAGTTGTGTTTCTAGAAAATGCCACTGTAATGTGATTATGCTTTTGTTGTTGCTATTTCTATTACCTATTATTGAGAATTGGAGTGATTGCTACTACTATTGGTGTGGAAGGGAGGAATAAATAATAGTTAGGTGGACATTTTATCCCTTGCTAGAAATAGATTTTTATATCATCCAAAGTGTTATTTTTTATCTGGTTTTATTCTAGGATATTTGTTTCAACTTTGCTTTTCTCATGTTATTCGAGGAGGTTGATGTTTATCATGTAACCTTGGATAAATTAATTCTGTAACAAGGTTGGGACCCCTCCAAAAACCTTTTTTTACCACTACAAAAAACAAGCTAAAGTAGAAAAATATTGGATCTTCTAGGGTCTGGTAGAAGTTTATAGCCAATGCTTATGAGATTGAACTCTTAGGAGTGGATATATCACCAATTTTTAATCTAGTCATACTTATCATGAGAGACTAGAAAATGAATATGAAGATATGATTTTAGATTTTCCTATGGAATAATGGGTACAACTATTTCCAAAAAAGGAATGGGATGAAGTAGAAGCTATGATAGATTCCATAGTGGTTAAGAAGACAAAAGGTAGGGAATATCATGAGTATTTGGTGAAATGGAAGAATTGAGTAGTGGAAGAAACCACATGGATGAGTGCATCCAAATATACTAAGCATGAGATATCGGTTGAATATTTTATAAAATGTTTACGAGTCAAAGCTCATGACGCATTTCTCTTACCCAATGTAAATGATGTAGAAGCATCCGGGTAAAAAAATATACAAAAAAAATAAAGATATTTCTAGCTGTCAACAACAGAATAAGGGGCACGAATTTTAACCTTCCATGTCCCACCTCCATTCCTATTGTTGTAAAAGCATAAATTAGAATTTTTACTACAATTTCTTGATTTCTAGTAAGAGTAGTTATCTAATGAAGTTTTTGAGTTTTGATATAATTTCCAAATTACTGGCAAGAGTAGATATCTAATTAATTTTTTGAGTTTTATTGTGATTTATAGATTAATGGAAATAGAAGCTATCTAATAAAGGTTTTGAATTTTCCTATAATTTCTACATTATCGACAAGGGAAGTAATCTTAATGAAGTTTTGAGTATTGGTGCAAATTCTAATTTATCAAGGGAATTTTTGTGTGACTGTTCTTATTGTTGCAGTAATTTTTTGGTACTTATTTTAATTTTGGATGTTGAAAAGTTGCTAGTCAAAAAAAAAAAATTGAATCCAAGTGATTTAAATGTGTGAATTTACTATGAAACATTTGGGTTGATGGAAGAGATTGTCTTTCATTAGACCTCCTCATGTGAACTGCATCATAATGGTACTCCTTTTAAAAACAAAGAAATTTAATATTTGACTTCTCACTTAGGGATTGAGAATTGATTTTCCATGCATTAATATCCATAAGGGAGTGGTCAAGCTAAATATAGAAATAAAACTTTCGTGAATATTTTGAAAAATATAGTTAAAGAATCAAAGAAAGATTGGCACTTAAAGTTATATCCCACATTGTGGGTATACTGCACTAGTATTTAGATGTCCATAGGGGTAACCTCTTTTTGTTTGGTCTACCATACTAAAGCTATTTTATCACTTGAAATAGAATTACCTTCTTTATGCATTTTTTGAATCATGATGAGTACCATTAGGAGCATATGGAGGATCACCTTGCCAAACTGAAAAATATTAATGAGAAGTGTTTGCTTTCCCCTTAGCATAATATATCCAAGCATTATAATAAGAAATTCTATCATCATGATTTAAAAATCAGGGACCTAGGGACATCTCCATAAGCCAAAAGGAAATTTTCTTCCCCTCTAGGGACCCAAAAGAGACAAAGAATATAAACTAGAGGAGGAAGAAGCATGCTATTAGGGTCAAAATAAAGAAGGGAGTTGGCCTTGGTACTAGCCTTGTATTAATAAGAAAATATTTAGGTTGGACTACCAAGCAATATGAGCCATAAAAGTTTCTTAGAAAATTGAGTCTTAGAAGGGTGAAAGTAATCTTCCCAAGGAACTAGAATAAAAGGAAGAAGAAATCATGGAGGCTTAGGTAATAAAGTGGGGGGCCTTGACTCCATGCCCAATGGATAAAGTCCACTCACTTAAAATTTTGTACATATGTACCATAGATAGTCTTAGTTTCATGAGATAGCGAAAGTCCTGACCACTTGTAGAATTTAAGGCTCATCCATCGAAAACTTCTACTCTTAAGGGAGATTTTTCTTGACTATATGCCCAATAGACTAAGGTACTAGTTGTTGGAATTATTATCTTTAGTAGGCTAAAGATCCTCTAAGAGCTTCCAAAATTGTATTGATAACTCATTACACCTTTTGAAAGTTCTAAGTCATAGATAAGAACATAAAGAAAAGCCCGATCAAAAATACCTTATCAAGCAGAGACTAGCTCCTATGTGCAAGAAAAATTTTAAGATCAAAATTTCCTGAGTCAAGGACAAAAGACAATAACACAAAGTCCCATCAAGGAATGAAAGAAAAAAAGGTATCAATGATCTGAAGACCAATATGTAGACACCTAAAATGCGTCATGTGTAGGGGACTACTCATATGGGCATCCTAATAGACCATATGAATGATCTTGGACCATTCCAAGGCAAAGCAGTGGTTTTAACCACTCAATTTAGGTAACTTTGGCCTACTCAACCTTAGCCATGGATGGCATCCATAGCTAAGATCTCAACCATGGCTGACACCCATGACTAACAGATCTAGCTGTGCTTAAGAGCCACGGCTAGCTCTACAACTATCATGGACTCCCGAGCCAAGCCAAAATTAGTTACAATAGCCTTGGAAATGGATTTCGAGTGGTTTCAAGTGAGGAAGCTTCCATATTCTTCCTCCCAACTGCTCCAACCTCCTGGTTCTTGATCTTGGCTTCCCAAGGAAGCTAGGATTAGGAATTGAGAGTGCTATAAGACCCCCCTCCAAATTGGGGAAAAGTAGAGGAATGAGTTTCAATTTGAATGCAGCGAAGCCCTACCAAATTGGAGAGCCACTTACAACCCTTGAGGAGTGCCTACATGCTACCAATTTGGAGAATCATGACTGCATTTGAAGCTATGGAGGTTTCAAGAGCTTGAAGAGATCATTCATCCCCAATTGAACCACTTCCACTACAAATTCAAAGAATCTACACCACCAATTCATTCCAGAACATAGAGGTGACCCTTGATCATCAATTCCTTGGAGGAATTTTGAGATTCAAGCCCTGGTTACAAGAGAAAGAGCACTTTCACCTCAACTATGACTATCAGCCATGGCTAATAGAGCTAACTGCACTTGAAACCCATGGCTAGGGTTTGAATCTTATTTCCCTTCATTTTAGCCATAGGAATTTCATTTCATAGGTGTAATTAGTTAGATCTACCATAGATTAGCTTTCATTTATGCTTTTGTATGGTTAATTCTAGAAATTAGAGGTAGCTTTGCTCTATTTTCTTCTATTTTGTCAATTTGCACTAGTTCCATTAGATTTGATCCATTTCAAGTTTTAATCACAAATTATGCATTAGAATAGCTAGATTTACTATTTTCTTAGCATTATTTATAATAATTTAGAGATTTTGTGCACATATTTACAAGTTTTCATGCTTTCTTGCTATATTTGTCCTAATTCATGCAAATTCCTATCAAGAGCCTCATCATGAGAGGCCTCCTTTGCTTCTAATTATGTTATGTTGTTTCTTGAATGTAGATTTATAGGATCTTGGTCATATTCAAAGCATTCTTGGCATCATATTCCTCCGATCAAGTGAGAAGAAGGCTTCCTTGAGCCTTAAGCAGTTCGTGTCTACATTAAGAGCCTACGTATTGCACCATCCCCTTTGAGGGGCTCAAAATATTGTATCAATTGTATCAAAGAATTTGGTATCCCTAAGAGGGACATATTTGTAAAGGATATTTGCAATGATAATATAAAGAAGTTGTTCTTTCTTGTTCAATTCATTGTTATTCATATTTTCATGCTTTAATGCTTGGTATACTTGATGCAATAGTCTAGGTGCATGCTTTTAGAGTGGTACAGATGGCGATCATGATGGAAACCCTACAAATTACATTGTAGATTACTAATTTTTCTATGTTTTTATGTTGCAGCCTTAGCCATGTTTAACACCCATGGCCCATAGTCTCAGCCATGCTTAACAACCATGACTAGCAGTAAAGCAGAAATATAGATAGTAAGCAGCCTGTCTCTCCATCAAATGAGGATTTCTAGGTAATCCTTTGATCTGATCTTCTTATTTTGTTATTTCTGCCTATCAGTAGCTAAGTAGATCACATAGAAAAATTGTAAGAGGTGAAATTAATGAACAATTTCATATTTTCTGTTAGCCATGACTGACAACAATAGCTAGCACTATTAGTTGCTGCTATCAACAATGGCTAAGATTTTGGGCTGCGACTCTATCCAATGGCTAGCACTATTGCCTGCTACATAGAACAACAACTAGCAGATAAAATTGTTTGTAGAGTTTGCTTGCTTGGGGCCCAATCAGAGGCCAATTATTTCATGTAAAATGCATTCTCTAAATTTCATATAGCTAGATACATGCATCTTTCTGAACTTGAAATATCCTTATTTTAGGCATATAGGAAAGATCATGATTGCTTGGTGATGCATTTTATTTTACATGCAAGTTTAAAATGAACAATCACACACCATGCAACATTTAAATGCTAGTGAGTTGGAATTCACACCCAACCACTAGTAGAGTTCAATGATGGTGGTAGTCATTTCCATCCATTGGCTCAAATCCCATGAACCCTATTCTATTGGCCAATACCGACTCCAAGATCCATCCTATCCATGCAAAATAGCATGCATTCCTCTTCGGAGGGGTGTATCACTATGCATGGTGTGTTGGGTGAGGATCGGTAGGACCTGTGCTCCTTGCCTAGGTGTGGGTTTCATCTCCACACTTTGGGGGGTTTACATGACCATGACTTTCATTGTCGGTTGTCGAGTTGTGAGCATACAGGTGAAATCCATTAAACTAAACAAGTATATCATCAACAAATTTGAAAACATGATGAGAGTTAGTTTATGATTTCAACACACCTGAAACACACTAAAACTAGTTTAGGGATCACAAAGAAATTTTAAAAGAGATAATCATCCTTGTATACTTTGTTTTCTCTAAAATCTACATAGGAGATAATTCATATTATGGTTAATACATGGAGAGGCTGACCTCGATGCATAATCGAGGTTGAATTTGAAGCTCCACCAAACACACAAAATAATACGTTGAACTCTCAACCATAGAATCCTCTCGAATGATGTTCAACGAGTATTAGAGGGGATAATTCAATGCATGAGGATTCTATTTAGAATACCCTAGTTAGAGGAGGTAATGCACACTCCTCGAGGGATAGATATAAGGGTGGCTCAAGGCCCCCACCATCCCAATATAGACAACAAGAAAATCCACCCAATCAGGGGTAGGAAGAGAGGGCTACTTCAGAGCATAGGCCCTTACAAACTCCAAATAATAATGAACTTGGAAAGTTCATGATTGACATGTCTAAAGTTGGAGTAAATGGTACTCCACCAAATAAACCCTGGAAAACTAGATAGCTTGATGGACTTGATCGAGTCCTAGGGAAATTAGGATGTAGAGCCTCATCTACACATTCTCGTTCTATGAGTTCACATAGTGAGGGCACACGTAGGACTATCAAGGAACTAGGAGAATGCTCAAAGCATTCTCAAAGCATACGTGCCCCATCAACCCATGCGGGCATAGATAATAGACAATAACATAATATGAATGTCATCTATACAGACAAAGGCAAGAGCATGGTAGACAAGTCTATTGGGGTTCACACCAACAAAGCTACCCAAATAGAGTAAAACCACCAGAGACCACATACTATCGATATTATAGATCGATCACAAAAATTGGTGTTAGAGAAAAGGTAGTGGATCTTCCAAGATCAATTGGAAGATGTGCATGTAGAGCATGAGCACCTTAAAAATGAGGATACTCAAAGATAGAGGTTGTTAAGGCAACGTCTATATGAGCAGCGCATGCACGAGCAATGCATCCTTGACCAAAAGGAGCATGTAGAGAGAGAGGATATATTGGCTCACACCAATTTACCTCCTCAGAGTGAATATAGGGAGCACCATCATAGATGAGCTACTTTGTAGCCTGAATTGCACCCTAAGCATATTGGAAATTATACTCATTATATGACCCAAAATATATTGTAGCACCAAGCACTTGAACATCATGGGCGTACTTAGTACGAGGAAGCAGAAGGAGATGATCAAGAATAGGAATATCCTGAGATCTCCTTAGTGGATGTGGAGGATGAGCCTAGTCCTCCACCTCGATCGAAGAAGAATCTACCTCCAAAGGCTCCTCAAAGACCTCTCAAGGAAGAGGAGATTCTATCTTCGAAGGCCTACAAGGCCTTGGTAGAAAAGGTAAGAGCAATTGAGAAATAAGGGATGACTTATCAAAATCCAACCTTGAACAGGATCCACAATGCGCCTTTATGCCCCTCAGTGCCTACTCCAGCGTATCTCGATCACTTCGAGATGCCAAAGCTGGATAAATTTCTAGGAGATGAAGATGCCCAAGAGCATGTCACGTGTTTCATGAACATGTGTTTTTAGATACAAAGTGATGATGCTTTGTTATTGAGGACCTTCATCATGACCCTTTCAGGCCCTACCCTGGAATGGTTCAACCAATTAAAGAGGCACAACATAACCAATTTCAAGCAGCTGGCTAATGCTTTTCTTGAATGCTTCTCCTTCGACATCAAGAAGAAGATAAATCTATCTGATCTGGCTGCTCTAATGCAATACGATGATGAGCCGATCATGGACTATGGAAAGAGATGGAGAAAGTTGATGGTAAAGTTACCATTTTCCATTCCAACAATGGAACTGACTCGAATGTTTACAAAGAGTTGTGTGAAGCACATCTCACTATTGTTGTAGCTACAACAATACCAGATATTTGAGGAGGCCTTGGCACAAGCTAAGGTAATTGAGGACATCAAGTTATAGGAGGGTAACTTGAAGCTCTAGAACAAAAAGGATTGGAATAAGAAGAACACTCAAAATCAAAATCACCAGGCCAAGTCGGCCCACGTGAATCAAGTAGTGTTGAACCTCTAAAAAGGGGACAAGGGCCAACAATAATAGAATTATCAGGCCCAACCTCCTCCTACGCAATACAACCAATGCAATAATAAGAAATAGGGTAAGAATAAGGAGCAATACCCTCCTCGCTAGTTCACACCATTTTTGGAGATAATGACATCAATCTTCCATCAACTGTGTGAGGCTAAGGCTATCAACTTACCCGAGATCAAGTTGCAAGACCCTAACCAACCCAAACCAAAAGGGTATAGGGAGGATCAGTATTGCTCATACCATAGGATGAAAGGACATGACATTGAAGGATGTTATAGTTTTAAACACGTGGTACAAAACATGATCGACAAAGGTGAGCTAATTATCGATAACCCTCAGGCTCCAGATAACCAAAACATGGGGATTTTCAAAAATCCTCTTCCAAACCATGAGCCTCCAAGGAATAATGTTGACCAAGTGAACCAAGTGTGGATTGAGCCACCTACATAGGGTTTCATCGGTATGGTAAATATTGTCACAAGAAAAGGGAGGTATGAGTAACCAGATCCACCTCCAGCTCCGATCAGGGTTCAAGCTACACCTCCACAAAGGCCAATGCAAAACAATATGCCAGGCCCACCAACTAGACCGGTGGTGACCATCAAAAATAGGCTTGTGCAAAGCCTACAGATAGCTTCAACAAAGCTATCAGTTTATGAATTGATACAATAGTCTCCTAAGCATAGGGAGATGCTAATGGACATCTTGAGGTCCATTGAAGTTCAGTCCCAAGACCCAAAAGCATTTACAAATTTTGTGGGACATGTGCAATAGTGTAGAGAGTCCGTGATTCAATTTCATGATCATGAGATTAAAATGGTCTCTACTGCTACAATGGACCCACCACTCCACATAATTGCATGTGTTAACCACACACCATTCAAATGGGTATTGATCGACATAGGGTCTTCGATCAATATTATTACTACCAAGGCATTGGCATACTTGAAGTTGCCCAAATCGCACATTGTACCTTCGACCTTCACTTTGAGAGCATTTAATGATGCATTATGCTCAACGGTCGGTACTATAGTCTTACCTATTCAGGTTGGACTGAAGACCATCCCTGTGATGTGTCATGTACTAGAAGGTGCAATGCAATATAACATCCTCTTGGGGAGGCCTTGGATCAGAGAGATGCATTGTGTTCCCTCAATTTTACATCAATGTATCAAGTATATACATGAGGGACAAGTGCACATGGTTCCTTCCAATGAGGAGCCATTTAAATATGTGAACCAAGTAGATTTTCTTGGAGATTTTATTCTCCCTTCAATGCACCTGGATATATGGCCAACGTCACCCATTAAACATCTAGAAGGTAAACTAAAGGAAGTGTGTGCTGGACCTTCGACATCAGCACCATGACTATCTATGCATACAACAATAGCTTTGACAAAGCCTACAACATCGATGATGCTTAGAAATGACTAGAAGCTTAAGGTAGTAATGGGTGAGAAAGAGACAAAGGAAATGCCCAAAGTAGCCAATGCTAAAGTCTCTAGTCCCATGGATGAAGGAGATACATAGAATGAATTCGAGGAGGCACCTCAGCCTACTTCACCTATTTCTTCAGCTGGGTCATCTGCACCATAGGTGACCATCCATTTGGTTAATCCTAGGCTAGTAGAGTATATAGTGTAGAATGTGACATTCACACCTTTTATCGAGACTGCATAGGACATGGGCAGACCTCAAGCCCATCACTTTCCCATAGGGATGGTGGTACCACTAGGGGTGCCACCCAACCAAACAAATTTCATCTATGGAGGTCTTGACCAACTTGCTAATCGCACGCCCATAGATGAAGATGATGATGAACCATTCTCGGTGAATGTTCATTATTTTTCCAACCCAAAGTTCACCTTACATTATTTTGAATGTTACCATTGGCATGGTTATGGTCTAGGCTTATTCGAGCAAGGGCATCGAACTCCCTATGAACCACAATATCAGTTGCCAACTGATAGGTTTGGGTTGGGCTACCATATCAGAGGATAGGATGAGCTTTTAGCAGCATCTCTCGATCATCTGAACCTCAGTTTAGGGGATAATATGGATTGGAATCCTTATCACCCTAACCCTTCATACATGCAAAGGGGTAATCGGCTAGTGACCTACGTCTGCTATAGAACCACCTACGATCTATCATGACAACATCTTGGTGGAGGTCAATCCAGAAGACATTCCAAGAGCTAACTTGGAGATTGAAAGTCATGAAGCTACCGATGATACTGGCATGCAAATCCAGAATCTGGACCTAATAATAGATACTGAATCAGAAGTTGCTTCTGAGGAAGTTAAAGTAGAGTCCATTTTTGAAAGTGATGGACTAGAATGTGATTCTGGGAGTGATGATGATGAGCAGTCCTCAAACAATGAAGAATATGAGGATGAAATGGAAATGGCCTACCTTGGGCCTAGACATACTACTCAATGCCTAATTCTAGTAGGTAGGAATGAGGGATTCTTCATAGATGATAGTGATTACGAATATGAGACCGAGATGGCCTATCTTGGGCCATGACACTTACATCATCTTGTGGAGCCAGTTGACATGGAAGAATTATATCAAATAATATTTCTTGGCCCTCGCATCTTGATCAGACCGACTAATCTAAATGAGATTTATCATAGGGTCTTCCTCGATCTACCTACATATATGTAGCTCCTTGAGCCAAATGATCCCATTTTCTAGTCTATTCATAGATTGGATCCAGAGATCCCCATACCCCCAGAGCCACATCTCGGGTATGCGAATAACACTGATAATGTAGAATTGCACACACGTGGTCTTGGAGATCTAATCCATTCCATCAACATGATCTCCATCGATTTGACCACTCCACTCCACAACCCAATCGATCCTTCCAAACCATTGTGTCTTAATCTAGATGCTATTGATTGGGATCATGCTGATTCACCTCTAGAGCCTGAATATTTCTTCCCCAATGAAGAAATGTTACAACTATTTCACTTTGCACCAGGCTGCGCACATGATGTTTATCATGCTGAGGGTAATTCTAATGTGGAACCTTTAAACCCATCTGATGACATCCACCTGATTCCTACGCCTCACCAACTTGAGGAGGGATCACACATGTCAGTAGAGGAAACCTTTGATGTGGATATCAGTGATGATCCCACTAATCCTAAGAAGGTTAAATTTGGAGAGAGTCTATCTCCTGATGAGTGTGCCAACCTCATCCCTCTACTAAAAGAGAGACCTGATCTCTTTTCTTGGACATACAAGGATATGCCAGGACTAGATCCAAAAATGGTTACCCATAACCTTTCACTAGACCCCTCTAAAAATCCTATCAAGTAGAAGCTCAGGAAAATGCATCCAACCATCGCTTTAATGGTTAAAGATGAGTTGCAAAAGTTGTTGGATGTAGAGTTTATTATCTCCATCGACTATCCAGAATGGGTATCAAACATGGTACCTATAGGAAAACCTGATGGAAGGATCCATATCTGTATGGATTTTAGAGACCTCAACAAGGCAACACCAAAGGATTCATTCTCATTGCCCAACATAGATGCTCTCGTAGATGCAACTATAGGTCATGAGATGCTTTCCCTTATGGATGATTTTTTTGGTTACAATCAAATTTGGATTAAATCTGAAGACCAACACAAAACCACATTCACAATGCCATGGGGAACATTTTATTATAAAGTTATGCCATTCAACCTTAAAAATGCTGGTGCCACATATCAACGAGCCATGACATACATCTTTCATGACTACATGCACAAAATCCTAGAGGATTATATCGATGACTTATTGGCAAAGTCATTGCTGTGTGAAGAGCATGCTGAGGTTCTCAGAAAGGTCTTCGATCACCTGATAGAGCATAATGTCAGGTTGAATCCCAAGAAGTGTGTATTTGGTGTAACTTCAGGAAAACTCTTGGGATTCATCATTTCTAAATGAGGGATCAAAGTTGACCTAGAAAAGGTCAAGGCCATACTAGAAATGCATCCTCCCACCAATATCAAAGAGCTAAGAAGCTTACAAGGCAAAGTAGCATCCATAAAGTGATTCATCACACAATTATCAAATAAATACTGACCCATGAATCGACTACTACACAAGGGGGTCCCATTCAATTGGGATGAGGACTATCAAGCGGCCTTTGCTGAAATTAAGCAATACCTAGAAATGCCACCAGTACTAGCTCCACCAAGACCAGATGTGCCATTCCTACTTTATATATCGACTACTAACTTTGCACTAGGAACCATGTTAGCCCAAAAGAATGTGTAAGACAAAGAGCAAGTGATATATTATATCAGCCACACCTTGGTGAGTTATGAGCTAGGGTATGCATACGTGGAGAAGTTATGTTTAGTAGTGGTGTTTGCAATGAAGAAGTTGCATCATTACATGCTAAGTCATACGATGTATGTAATATCCAAACAAAATCCTTTGTAGTATATGATGAGCAAGACTTATCATAATACACGTACTACAAAGTGGATCATGCTATTGATAGAATTTGATTTGGAATTCATCAGCCAAAATTCCATCAAGGGATAGGTCATAGCTGATCAGCTGGTAGAGGCACCTCTTGAAGATAGTAAGCCTCTTGTCATAGAGCTTCTTGATGATGCAGTCTTTGCATTATCAGAATCTCTCGAACCTGAAGAACCAGATAACAAAGTTGATATGACTTTGTTCTTCGATGGTTCAAAGTGTGAGCAAGGGGGTGGTGTAGGAATTGTCTTCTTCATGCCACAAGGTGCTCCAATGCCCTTGTCATTTAAGCTAGACTTTCCTTGTACCAATAACAATGCTGAATATGAGGCCCTAATCTTGGGCCTCCAAACAATAATCACCATGAATATTAAAAGATTAAACATCTTTGGTGACTCCCTTCTCATTGTCAATCAGGTTAAGGGATTATTTCAATGTAGGTGTCCTATCTTGAAAGCTTATAAGGATCTTGCTGACACTTATCTAGCCTAGCTAGAGTGGTACGACATCGAGGCAATCCCTCGTACATCAAATATATTCGTAGACACTATGGCATATTTGGGATCCTTGATCCCTCAGAATCCATCTACCGATTTTACTACCATTCATGTAAAGATGCTTTCGCAAGCCATGATGCAGCATGAGGCTTTCGATAACAAAGAATCAATCAACATGATTCATATAGAACCAAACCATGAGTGGTTCTATAAAGCTAGAGACTTTCTCAAGAAGGCACCTTGGGGGTCTTTGATCTCATAGGGTCCTATGGGGAATGGCACCACCATTCACCACAAGGTTGTATCCTAGTCTGCATTTATGCATAGTGAACCACAAGGGGAACAAGTCATCTTGTCAATCGAGGTAGAAGCTTATCAGGATTGGATGTCACAATTACATGACTTCCTTAAGCTTGGTTTAATCCTATAGGGATTATCGCATGTCATGAAATGCACATTCAAATAGAAAGTGACAAAGTATGTCTTTCTAGGAGACATCTTGTACCATCGAAGCTATGATGGAGTTCTCCTTCATTGTCTTGAGCCCCAAGAATCAGCTTGGGCAATTTCACAGGCTCATGATGGTACATGCGGTGGCCATTTCAGTGGCATGGCCATCATCAAGCGCATCCTTCGAATGGGTTATTATTGGCCCACTATGGAGAAGGATTGCACCATGTATGTCAAGAAATGCATTAAATGTCAGCATCATGCTAATCTTATGCACTTGCCATCATAGGCCTTACAGCCCATTCAAGTGGCTTGGCCATTTTCTCAGTGGGGTTTAGATCTAATTGGTAAGATCTCTCCCCCATCATCGGGCTAACATACATTTATTATAATGACTACTGAGTATTTTACAAAATGGGTGGAAGCAATCCCTTTGACAATGACAATAGGAGCACGTATTGTGGAGTTCATACTTCACAATATCATCAGTCATTTTGGGATACCATCCAAAATAATCTTGGATAATGGAATATCATTCAAGAATAAAATTATGAGGGCTTTGACATCCAAGTACAATATACAACATAGTTTTGTGACTCCATACTATCCATAGGCAAATGGGCAAGTTGAGGCTTCAAACAAGACAATGGTAGCCATCTTGAAAAATATGGTACAAGAAAACCACAAAGATTGGCATATACAACTACCCCTTGCATTATGGGCTTACAGGACTAGTATATGGACACCCACTAGGGCAACCCCATTTTCACTAGTATATGGCACTGAGGCCATTATGCCCTTAGAGTTGGAAATTCCAACCCTACATGTCACATTGAAAGAGTTCATCGATGATGACACTGCACGACAAGCTCACCTCGATCAACTGATGCTTCTTGATGAACATCACGTGAATGCCCTTGAGCATCTTCACGTTTATCAGGAATACCTAAAATGAGCTTATAACAATAAAGTCCATCTGAGAGACTTTAAAGTTGGTGATCTTGTACTGAAGGAGAACCAACAAAACTCAAACCTGTCGCCACACTTGCGAGATAAATTTATGGCTAACTGGTTAGGTCCATATATCATCTCTGAGAAGATAGGACCTAGAACATATCACCTAACATCACTTGAAGGTGTTGAAGAGCCTGAACCTCTCAATATCCTTCATCTTAAGGCATTCCACACATAAATTCAAAAATTCAAAAATATGGAAAAATTCAAAATCCATAAAAATAAAAAAGCAATAAAATCCAAAAATATTGCAAAACATCAAAATTCAAAAACATTTGCATCATGCATTTCATTTTGCACTTGCATTCATTTAATTGCATTGTATTTAGGCATTTCCATCCATCACACTTGCATTAGGATAGGTTGTGTTTGCAATCTTACAAATGACACCACATTTGTATTTCAATCATGCATCTATGCATCATCATCATCCATCACCCTTGTGAGTAATTATGTTTCTCAACACAACCCCTCCCATTGCTATGAGGAATATACTAGGGTTTTCCGATCATTCAACCATACCTAGTGGTCTTCTCAGATTTTGTAGAAATCTTGCTTTGCTTTTGAGGATGAGGTCTAGTTTTGATAGCACCTAGCATATATCAAAATCCCATCACTAATCAAACACATTAACAATCCTAATTAGGACAAGGAAGGATGAACACTACAAAGTGGTCCTAGTCACCTTAAGTGAAAGGTTTTGTTACTTGCTCATTTTGTGATGCACATGGTCTAGAGTGTTGATCATTGGCAAAAGGACAAGTTCCCCCCTACCCAAGAAATCCCTTGCTTACAAAAAGGAGAAAAATCCCAAAATCAAATCAAATCCCTTGCTCAAAACAAAAAAAAAACAAAATACAAAATAAACAGTGATTTTTATCACTATACATGAGCAAGTATCCCAATAAATCAAAAGAAAAGAAGGGGGTGAAGAGCTTGAATCCCTGGAATGGTCAATACTTGAAACCATAGAGTGATCCCCAATACAACAATGGGCTGAATGAATCCCACCTGACATTGGGGTAGGTCTAAGCAATTTACAAATGAGCTAGTGTAGACACCTAAAATGCATCATGTCGATGGCGACTACTCATATGGACATGCTACAAGACCATATGGAAGATCTTGGATAGACTCCAAGATAGAGCAGTGGTTCTAACCACTCAATTTGGGCTCCTTGGCCTATTCAGTCTGAACCACAGCTGAGACCTACGGTCTACATATTGAACCATGGCTGAGACCTACGGTTTATAGTCTGGACCGCAGCTGTCACCTACGGTCTTAACTGAAGTTCAGTTGGCCTTCATCCGAGCCAAATCGGTTTGAACGACCATTTGTTCTAGAAGAAGGTGGTTAAAGGATGGAAGCTTCCAATCCAACTGTCCTAACCACCCCTTCTTGATCTTGGCTTCTCCATGAAGCCACCCCTAGCCCTTGGGTAGTCCTATAAGTACCCCTTCAAATTAGGGCAAAAGTATCAAGCAAGCATTGGATATTAGAGCAGCGAAGCCCTATCAAATTGTGTACTCACTTGAGTGCACTAAGAGAGAGATTTGTTGCTATCACTTTGCCAACTTTCAAGCATCATGTCAATTAGGCCATGGATGCCCTAAGGAGCTAGAACACCAAGAAATGCTAATTTGGGCAAACAGAGGCCCTATCGAACAATTCAACCACCAAATCTATCAGAGGACACTGAGGCGACCCTTGATCATCAATTTGACAAGGAGGATCAAGCCCACTACCCTTGAAATTGGAGGGCAAACCTACTTGGTTGCTCACCGTGGCTTTCAACCATGGTTTACAGTGTAGACCGCTCATCAGAGCTACGGTTTGCAATAGGTGTAAGATCTCCTTACTATTTATTTTGTAGTATGTTTAGTTAGGTTAGATTAATCATTTGAGCACTTTATTTAGTAGTTTAGAGACTTTACTAACCGAGATTAAAGATTTTAGTAATTTACTTCATTAGGTAGAAGTTATGACATTAATGGCTTCTTTCCATGCTTTCATGCTTAATTTAACATAATTAGGCCATTCAATAGATAGTTGCATTATTCCTTTATGCATTTACATGAATATTTATCAATTTGACATAGTTTAAATACATTTTATATGCTTTCTTGATTATATGCTTTTCATGGCATTTTCATGTATTAATCCTTCAAAGGGCCTCATCATGAGAGGTTGCCTATTTGTATAACTTTCTTGTGTTGTTTCTTGATCATAGGAAATAGGTTCAAAGGAGCTTCAATCACCAATTTCCTTCCTCAATGCGAAGAAGAGGGTTAACTCCACCCTAGAGCAGTTTGTGACTATTTGGAAAAGCATTAATAGTGCGCCTACCCCATTGGGGGCTTTGGAATTGTATTGATTGTATCAACATTTTGGGTGACCCTAAGAGGGGCATGATTGTAATCGAGATTCATTTCAATATTAATAAAAGAAACATTCATTTTATTGTTATATGCAATCTTGTTCTCTTTTCATGCTTTTATGTTGATTTCAATTGATGCAATTAGATAGGTGCATGCTTTTGGGATAGGTCAGAAGGTGATCATGGTGGAACTCCACAAAATAAGTGATCTAACTACTATTTCTTGATTTTTGGAATTGTAGGTACAAATCATAGCTATCAGTTGTGGGCCAACAATTGAACTACAGGTTCAACACATGGTTTATAGTGTAGACCACAGACCAGACCTACGGTTTACAAGGAGAGCAAACAATAGAAAATAGAGCACAAATCGAATGAGGACCTGAGGTAGGCCCCATTTTCACCCTCTATCATTTTTCTCTCTCTGTGTTTTTCCAGAATCATAAAAATTGAAATTAAGTAGGAAATTAAGAAAAGAAGTAAATGAATTAAGTCCTTAGGTTTGCATTTATTTTTCACGTCATTAGAAAGGCGCTGCTAGGAACAATGGATCTCTGATTGTAGTCCACCCTAGAATCCAACGTGCTTGATAGAACTTGTGTGTTGGTTTGCATGTTTGAGGCCCAAGTAGTGGCCATTTGCATACTAGTTTGCATTGTCAAAAATCATGTAGAGTATAGCATGCATATCTGAATATAAAATGTTTCTTTTACATTACATGTAGGAAACAATCATTTGTGCTATATGATGCATTTTTCATTTTATGCAAATTAAAATGAACCACACACACCACGTTTCACTTAAACGCTAGTGAGTTGGGAGTCACATCCAACCACTAGTAGGGTTCAATGATGGTGGGTGTAATTTCCATCCATTGGCCCAAATCCTATGTACCCTTGGATACTAGACCAATATCGGATCCAAGAACCTTTCGTAGCCTAGAAAATTTGCATGTACTTCTCTTCGAAGGGTATAACACTGACTAGGTGAGAATGGGTGAGGATCTGGGAGGACCTATGCTCCTTGTCTGGGTGTGGACTTTCATTACCACACACGGGGGATTTACGCGGCCTGGAAGTCACATCCAGGTTGTCGAGCTATGAGCATACAGGTGAAAGCCAATTTAAACTAAGAATATCATTCAACGCTTTTCAAAACATGATAAGGAGTTCTATACTGATACAACAAACTTGAAACAACATCAAATAGTCTAGGGCTCACTTTTAAAAATTAATATGAGATAAACACCATTGTATACCTTGTTTGTGTAATAAAGAATAAATCTAGATGCTAGGTACACCATGGTGGAGACACGGGGTGGTCGACAAAGGCACAAGCCTGAAGCCCATGACCAAGCCCCAATAGATTCACATCAGCACATGTCGAATCCTCGCCCACATGCACTTCCCAAACATCGTTCGACAAGCATTAGAGGAGACAACTCGACAAGAGGGGAACTTACTGAGCATACCCCCAATAGAGGAGTTTATGTGCATTCTTCTAGGCATAGAATAGAGCAGGGAGCCTCTCAGCATGAGGGTGTTCCACTCGAAAGCCATTACCAGGATCGCATTGCACGTGCATCCATGGGATCGACTAAAGAGTATGTTATCCAGGGGTCTAAGTTAGTACCCTTACATCATAGGTCTACAGGAGGATCCATGGCTCCACCTTCGGAGTACAGATGGGATCGAGATCCACCCATTCAGGGGCATGCAGACAAGGCCACCATTGAGCATAGGCCTGTGCAGACTCCCACACATGGTGAACATCAAAATATCACTATTGATATGGCTAAGGTGGGAGCCAATGGCACACCACCACATGAGCGGTGGAGATCCAGATAGTTGGATGGCTTAGGTAGCATCCTTGAGCAGCTAGGCTATAAGCCTTCGGCTCCACCCACTCGTGCCCCGAGTGAGCATAGTGCGAGTTCTATTAAGACTACTAGAGAACATGGAGAGGCTTCTAAGCACCCTCATGTGACACATCCACCATCCATGCATGGTGGCATAGAGCATAGAGCTCAGCAGGATGCCAATGTCATCTTTACAGACAAGGGCAAAAGCATCACAAATCAGTCAGATGGGTACAAAACCCATAAGGTCGCTCACATAGAGCATGCATACCAGAGGCCTATCATGGCCAATGACCTTGATAGATCACATAGACTGGTATCTGAGCAGCGATGACAGCTCCTCCAAGATCAATTGGAGGATGCTCACCTAGAAAGGCAACGCATTGAAGAAGAGAATCTTCAATCGTAGAGGCTCATCAGACAAAGACTATATGAGCAGTGCATGCATGAGGAATGCATCCTTGCCCAAAAGGAGCGCATAGAGTAGGAAGATAGGTTAGCCAGGGCTGGTCTATATACTCATGTGGATAATAGAGAGCACATTCAGAGAAAGGCTTTTTCACAAGCCGATGTGCAACAGGAGCGTAGGGATGCTCATACTCATATTAGTGCCCTACCAAGAGAACGACCACCACCATTCGAACATGAGAGGCAACAATAATATGAGGAAGAAGAGGGAGTAGGAAATGATCAAGAGTATCCTAAAGACTCCCAAGTTGAGGAGGAGGAAGAGCAATGCCCTCCACCTCGGTAGAGGAAGAATGTGCCTCCAAGACCACCCCCATGATAGCTTAGGGAGGAGGACTTTCTATCCTCGGAGGCTTATAAAGCCTTAGCAGCTAAAGTAAAAGTGATTGAGAGGCAAGGCATGACTATTCAAAATTTGACATTAAGAAAGATTCACAATGAGCCTTTGGACCCCTCGATACCTGCTCTTGCCTATCCTGAGCATTTTGTTATGCCCAGGCTAGACAAATTTAAAGGTGACGAAGATGCACAGGAGCATGTCACAAGATTTTTGGATGCCTATTTCCAAATTGTGAGCAATAATGCCTTACTTTTGCACACATTTGTCATGACCCTCTCAGGCCCAGCTTGGGAGTGGTTCAACCAGCAAAAGAGGCACAACATTACTAGTTTTGAGCAACTGGCTGACGCTTTCCTTGAACACTTTTCTTTTGGCATCAAGAAATAGGCTAACCTTTCCGATTTGGTTGTGCTATCTCAATGCGATGATGAGCCAATTGAATAGTATAGAAAGATATGGAGGAGGTTGATGGCAAAGCTACCATTCCCTATTCCTACTATGAAATTGACCCGAATGTTTACCAAGAGTTGTGCCAAGCACATCTCGCTATTGTTGCAATTGCAGTAGTATTCAACATTCGAGGAAGCTTTGGTGCAAGCCAAGGTAATTGAAGACATCAAGTTGTAAGAAGGCAACTTGAAGCTTAAGAATAGGAAAGAGGGGCCTAAGAAGAGCTCCATGAAGCATAAGGGCAAGTAGGCCCATGTCAACCAAGTGGTGTTGAACCTCTAGAGAGAGGATAAAGGGTAGCAAAAATAGAATTATCAGGCCCAACCTCCTCCTACGTAGTACGAAAAGTACAATAATAATTATAAGGGCAAGAACAAAGAGCAACACCCACCTCACCAATTCATGCCTTTGATGGAATCATTGATATCGATATTCCACCAATTGTGCGAGGCCAAGGCAATCAGATTACCCAAAATTAAGATGGTCGATCCAAATCAACCCAAGTCAAAGGGGTACCAGGATGATCTATTTTGCATCTTTCACCGAGCGAAGGGTCATGACATCGAAGTATGTTGGTCCTTCAAGCATATTGTGCAAAACATGATAGAAAAAGGTGAGCTTGTAGTACCAAGTAATCCACTAGCACCTAACAACTAGAACATGGGGATTTACAAAAATCCACTTCCAAACCATGAGGCATCGTGCAACAACGCTGGTCACGTCAACCAGGTGCACGTCGAACCACCTACCCAGGGGTTCGTAGGTATGGTTAATGTTGTTACAAGGCATGGGAGATATGAGCAGCTAAATCAACCATGTGCTCCCATAAGAATACAAGCCATACCGAATCAACAACGTAGAATATTCTAGGCCCACCAACGAGACCGGTGGTGACCATACGGAGCAGGCTAGTCCAAAACCTACAGACAGCTCCTATGAAGCTGTCTATATATGAACTGATACAATAGTCCCCTAGGCATAGGGAGACTCTCATGGACATTTTGAGGTCTATCAAAGTACAATCCTAGGATGCTCAAGCATTCACAAATTTTGTGGGACATGTACAATAGTGCTAAGAACCGATGATCCAATTTTATGATCACAAAATCAGGATGGTTCCCACCGATACGGCTGACCCATCATTGCATATTATTGCATGTATCAACCATGTGCCATTCAAAAGGGTCTTGATCGACACTGGTTCATCGATCAACATCATAACGACCAAGGCATTGAGTCCCTTGAAGCTGCCTAAATCACACATTGTACCAACTACATTCACGTTGAGAGCGTTTAATGATGCGTTATGTTCAATGGTTGGCACGATTGTCCTACCTATTTAGGTAGGCCTAAAGACCATCCCTATGATGTGTCATGTGATAGAAGGTGCCATGCAGTATAACATCCTATTGGGTAGACCTTGGATTTGGGAGATGCATTGCGTTCCCTCGATATTACATCAATGCATGAAGTATATTCATGAGGGACAAGTTCACGTGGTGCCATCAGATGGAGAACCATTTAAATTTATGAACATGGCTGATCTACTAGGGGGTTTCATACTCCCATAAATGCACTTGGACGTCCAGCCAACATCATCGGTTAAGCATCCAAAAGAAAAACAAAGAGTATGTGCTCAACCATCGATATCTATGTCACATAGATCTGAGCACACTACTACTACTTCCTTGAAATCGACTGCATCAGTGATGCTTCGAGACAACAGGAAGTTAAAGGTGAAATTGGGTGAAAAATAGAAGAGACATATGCTCAAACTAGTCATCGAGGAGGCTCCCATCCCCATGGAAGTTGAGGAATCCCAAGACATAGTTGAGGAGGTACCTCAGCCTACCTCACCTGCATCGTCAGTAGGGTCATCCACATCATGGGTGACTGTACATCTCACCAACATAGGGTTAGGTGAGTATATTGTGTAGAATGTAACCTTCGGACCTATTTTGGAGACTACACAAGAGATGGGTCGACCACATGCCCATCATTTTTGGTTGGATCGGTGGTACCATTGGGAGAGCCACCTAATCAGACTAACTTCATTTACGTTGGGTTGGATCAGCTTCCAGTGTGAATGCCTATGGATGAAGATGGTGATGAACCTTTCATAGTAAATGTTTATTATTTATCCAACCTAGAGTACTCCATGCATATTTTTGAGTTGTATCACTAGCATGGGTACGGACTTGGTCTATTTGAACAAGGGTGTAGAACTCCGTTCGAGCCACGTTATCAGCTAGCAACTGATAGGTTTGGATGGGGTTATAGATACAAGGACAAGATGATTTGCTCATAGCATCCTTAGATCACTTGTACCTTAGTCTAGGGGATGATGTGGACTTTAACCCATATCATCCTGATCTTTCTAGATTCTGGAGGACTCACCCAATGGTATCTGTCATCACTTCTGAGCCACTTGAAGAAGATCATGAAGGGCTCTTAGAGCATACTGATATAGAGTGGAACCCCAGAGACAACCTGGGTCATCAAATCCATAATGCAACCAATGACACAGGTGTGTAGGGGCATAACCCCATAGTTTTAGGTGATCTCGAGTCAGGAGATCTATACAGTGATGATGGAGAGGAGTCCACCTTCGAGATAAGTGGACCAAGTTATGATGTTGATAGTGAATCCTCAAATGATGATCAATCTGAGGATGAAGCTGAGGGGGCTATCTAAGGCCTTTGTATGCGCATCACCTACTACCTATAGAGTCGATACATGTTACCGAAGAGACTCTTCCCAACATTGATCATTTTGAGGGAGAAGCAGAGCTATATTTCTTGGCAATGTCACATTTATGGTATAATTATCCAATTTTTTTGGATAGTGATGACAACAATCAGGAAGTAAGATTCATGGGGCCACACTTGCTAGAGCGCCCCATAGGAGTAGGAGCGAATGATGGATTCTGGTTGTCTGATAGTGATGAAGAAGATGAGTTAGAGAGGGCCTACCTTGGTCCTCCTTATTTACATTACCATCATCAACCCATCGATATAGATGAGGTCTATCATCAATTACGTGTTGGTCCTCATCTGAGAGCGAGATGACTAAACTTGGATCAAATTTATCAGTTGGTTAATCCCCCTCCATCGACCTACATGGAGCTCCTTGAGCCAAATGATCCTATTTTACAATCAGTGCATAGGGAGGATCCAGTTGTCCGTACTTCACATAGAGAAGACCCATTTGTGCCCATGTCGTTAGAGCCAGATCTTGGGTATGAGGACTACATCGATTATGTAGAAGTTTGTCCATGTGGTTCTGGAGACCAATACCATTCCATCAATATGGTCTCCATTGATTTGACCACCCCACTCCACAATCCAGTAGATCCATCTAAACCATTGCATCTCAATGTAGATGCTATCGACTGGGATCACGTTGACTCACCTATAGAGCCTAAAGATTTCTTCCCTAATGAAGAAATGTTACAACCATTCCATTTTGCACTAGGCTGTGCTTATGATGTGTATCATGCTAAGGATACTTCCAACATGGAACCTATCAACCTGGCTGATGACATCCATTTGATTCCTATGCCTCATCAGCTTGAGGAGGGATCACATATGTCAGTAGAGGAAACCTTCGAGGTGGATATCAGTAATGATCCCACCAATTCAAAGAAGGTTAAATTTGGAGAGAGTCTCACTCCAGATGAGTGGGCCACCCTCATCCCTCTACTGAAAGAGAGACCAAATATATTTTCTTGGACGTATAAGGATATGCCAGGTCTAGACCCAAAATTGGTTACTCATAACCTTTCGCTAGATCTAACGAAGAAGTCGGTCAAGCAAAAACTTAGAAATATGCATCCAATAGTAGCCTTAATGGTGAAATATGAGCTACAAAAGTTGTTGGATGTAGAATTTGTAATCTCCATCGACTATCCAGAATGGGTGTCCAATATGGTACCCATAGGAAAACCTGATGGAAGAATCCATATTTGTACGGATTTTAGAGACCTCAATAAGGCAACACCCAAAGATTCATTTCCGTTGCCTAATATTGATGCTCTTGTGGATGCAACTGTAGGTCACGAAATGCTCTCCTTAATGGATGATTTTTTTGGTTACAATCAAATTCGGATTAAACTCGAAGACCAACATAAAACCATGTTTATAATACCATGGGGAACATTTTGCTATAAAGTTATGCCATTTGGCCTCAAAAATGTTGGTGCAACATATCAGCGGGCCATGACATACATTTTTCATGACTATATGCATAAGATTCTAGAAGATTATATCGATGACTTGTTGGCCAAGTCATTGCTATGAGAAGAGCATGCAGAGGTCTTAAGGAAGGTCTTCGATCACCTAATAGAGTATAATGTTAGGTTGAATCCTAAGAAGTGCGTATTTGGCATAACTTCTGGTAAACTATTAGGATTCATCATCTCTAAATGAGGCATCGAAGTTGACCCAATGAAGGTCAAGGCTATCTTAGAAATGCGTCCTCCCTCCAATATTAAAGAGTTAAGAAGCCTTCAGGGCAAAGTAGCATCGATAAAGTGATTCATCACTCAGTTATCGGATAAATGTCGACCCATGAATCGACTGCTACATAAGGGGGTCCCATTCAATTGGGATGAGGACTATCAAGCAGCTTTCACTAAAATAAAGCAATACCTAGTGATGCCACTAGTGCTAGCTCCACCAAGGCTAGATGTGCCTTTTCTACTATATATATCGATGATCGACTTTGCATTAGGGACCATGTTAGCCCAAAAGAATATGCAAGGCAAAGAACAAGCCATATATTATATTAGTCGAACCTTGGTGAGCTATGAGCTCGGGTATGCATATGTGGAAAAACTATGTTTAGCAGTAGTGTTCACTACAAAGAAATTGTGACACTATATGTTAAGTCATACGACATATGTTATATCCAAACAAAATCCTTTGTAGTACATGATGAGTAAGACGTATCATAATACGCATACTATGAAGTGGATCATGCTATTGATAGAATTTGATCTAGAATTCATAAGCTAGAAGTCCATTAAGGGATAAGTCATAGTTGATCAATTAGCTGAGGCACCACTATCAAACAATAGGCCTCTAACCATAGAGCTTTTGGATGATGCAGTCTTCATCATATCTGAAGCTCCCAAACCTGAAGAACCAGAGAACAATGTTGATATGACTCTGTTCTTCGATGGTTCGAAGTGCGAGCAAGGAGGTGGTGCAGGAATAGTGTTTTTCATGCCGCAAGGAGCTCCAATGCCCTTGTCATTTAAATTAGATTTTCCATGCACCAACAACAATGCTGAGTATGAAGCCCTACTACTGGGCCTCCACACAACCATCACCATGAATATTAAAATATTAAACATCTTTGGTGACTCCTTGCTCATAGTAAATCAAGTTAAGGGGCTCTTTCAGTGTCGATGTCCAGTACTGAAAGCCTATAAAGATCTTGTGATTACATATTTAGCTAAATTGGAATGGTATGACATCGAGGCAATCCCTCATTCATCAAATAGGTTCGTAGACACCATGGCATCTTTGGGATCCTTAATCCCTCAGAATCTATCTACTGATTTCACTACCATTCATGTTAAAATGCTCTCGCATCCTACAGTAGAGCGAGAAGCCTTTGATAATAAAATGTCAATCAACATGATTAGCGTAGAACCAAAAGCTGAATGGTTCTACAGAGCTGAAGACTTTCTGAAGAAGGCACCCTAGGGGTCATTAACCTCTCAGAGTCCGATGGGGAGTGGTACTACCATTCACCATAGGGTTGTTTCCTAGTCTGCATTTGCAAAAGTAAATACGCAGGGGGAGCAAGTCATCTTAGCAGTCAAAGCTGAGGCTTATCAAAACTGGATGTCACAAATTCAAGACTTCCTAAAACTTAGTATAATCCCAGAGGGATTTTCGCATGCCACAAAATACACATTTAAAAAAAAGTGACTAAATATGTCTTAATAGGAGACATCTTGTACCAACGAGGTTACGATGGAGTTCTCCTTCATTGTCTAGAGCCCCAAGAGTCATCTTGGGCAATTTCACAAGCTCATGATGGTACATGCGGTGGCCATTTTAGTGGCATGGCCATCATCAAGTGCATCCTTCGAATGGGCTACTATTGGCCCACTATGGAGAAGGATTGCAATGTGTATGTCAAGAAATGCATCAAATGTCAGCATCATGCTAATCTTACGCACTTGCCATCATAGGCCTTACAGCCCATCCAAGCGGCTTGGCCATTTTCTCAGTGGGGATTAGATCTTATAGGCAAGATCTCTCCTCCATCATCGGGTCGACATACATTTATTATCATGGCTACTGAGTATTTCACAAAGTGGGTGGAAGCAATACCCTTAACAATGACCACTGGAGCTCGTATAGCAGAGTTTATACTAGAGCATATCATAAGTCATTTTGGGATTCCATCCAAAATAATATCGGATAATGGAACGTCATTCAAGAACAAAACTGTGAGAGCTTTGACATCTAAATATAGAATCAAACATAGTTTTGTGACTCCATACTATCCACAAGAAAATGGGTAGGCTGAAGCTTCAAATAAGATAGTGGTGGCCATCTTGAAAAATATGGTCCAAGAAAACCACAAAGACTGGCATATCCAGCTGCCCCTTGCATTATGGGCTTACAGGACTAGTATTCGGATGCCCACTGGGGCAACACCGTTCTCACTAGTATATGGCGCTGAGGCCATTATGCCCTTGGAATTGGAAATTCCAATGCTATGCATCACATTGAAAGAGTTCATCGATGATGACACCACGTGACAAGCTCGATTGGATCAATTGATGTTGCTTGATGAACATCACGTGAATGCCCTAGAGCATCTCCATGTTTATCAGGAGTGACTAAAATGAGCTTACAATATCAAATTCCACCAGAGAGACTTTGAAGTTGGGGATCTTGTCTTGAAAGAGAACCAATATAACTCTAATTTATCGCCAGATATGCGAGACAAATTTATGGCTAATTGGCTAGGACCTTATATCATATCTAAAAATATTGGTCTAGGTACCTATCACCTAACATCGCTAGGGGTGTTGAAGAGCTTGAACCTCTCAACATCATCCATATTAAGGCATTTTATGCTTGAGAGTATAGTAAAAGGCTCAAGGGTTCTTGATAACCGCTTGGTCATGTCAAAAAGGCTCTAGGGTTTGCTTAAAATTGCTTGGTCATCCAAAAGGCCAAGGGTTTTAAAATTGGTCAACCAAAGGCTCGAGGGTTTGCTAAACATCGCTCGGTCATCCTAAAAGGCTCCAAGCTCGTCTATGAGTAGTTTGGTCAATCAAAAGGTACCAAGAGTTTCTAAAAACTGCTTGGTCAACCCAAAAGCTCCAAGGATTCTTAAAAATCGCTTGGTCATCCCAAAATGCCCCAAAGGTGCTCATAATCCCTTTGGTCAATCCTAAAAGCTCCAAGGTTTCCTAAGAATCGCTTGGTCAATTTAAAGGCTCCAAAGGCATGTACTCATCGTTTGGTCAGATATGAGGCTCAAAAACTCATAAAAATTATAAAATCAATAAAATCCAAAAAAATTGGTAAAGCATAAAATCCAAAAACATTTGCATTTTGCATTTTTATTTTGCATTCACATGCATATTTCATCATTGCATTGCATATAGGCATTCATCATCCATTGCATTTCATAGTAGAAGGCATTGTGTTTGTCAGTCTTACAAATGACACCACGTTTGTGTTTTAATCATGCACCTCTGCATTTATCATAATCCATCATTCATGTGAGTAAATGTGTTTTTCAACACAACCTATAATGTTGCTATGAGAGATATACTCAGGTTTTTCGGTCACTCAACCATACCTAGAGGTCTTATCAAGAGTTGATAGAAAGCTTGCTTTGCTTTTGTAGCTAAGGTCTAGTTAGTATAGCCCTTAGCATATCATAATCCTATCACTAATCAACAAATTAAACAATCCTAATAAGGACTAGGGGAATATGAAAGCCACAAAGTAGGACCGGGTATCCTGAAGTGAAAAGAGTTATTCTTGCTTATCCCTCTATGTGGATGGTATGGGAAATGTTGGTAGTTGGAAAAAGGACAAGTATATTCCCTACTCAGAATCCCTTGCTTACGATAAAATGAGCAATATCCTAGAGTGATATCCCACATCAATCCTCAATATTGATACCCTAGATCGATATCATAGATCGACATCCCGGATTGATATCCTATATTGATATCATAGATCGATACACTCAATCGATGTTACAAAAATAGTTCCCCCAAAGTAAAATCCCCCAAAGGAAAGTTTTTGAAGAAAATTATCAAATGTAAATTCTAGAAAGTGAAGATCAAATGAAGATCAGAAATCAAAGCTCAAGTGAAGATCAAATGAAGATCAAAAATAAAAGTTCACATCAAGATCAAATGAAGATCAGAAAGCAAGTTCCAATGAAGATCAAATGAAGATCCAAAGAAATTCAAAGTCAAAATGGAATCGACTCCCTTGCTTCACTACATATGAGCAAGTATCCCAAAAAATGAAAGAAAAGAGAGGGATGAAACTTGAATCCCTAGAATTTCCAGCACTATTGTACCTTACGCATGATGATATGTCTGACACATTAGCATCTCGCTTATGAACAAGACCAATGTTTGAATGTGGAAGAGCTAGCTTCAGGTGTCTTGTATCGCCTAGTGGCTTAGTCCAACTAAAATCTAAACCTAGGATTGGATAAGACATTTGTGGAGCCCCTATCTTAGCAATGGGCTGAAAGAATCCTGCCTGACATCGAGGTATGCTTGTGCCTTATCTTAATATATTCATGTGCACACACAGGGATAATGAATAGTTAGGGCCTATCCTAGCGAAAGCCTTACATTTCAGAAGTCTAGTATGGTTAGTATGCAACTTTTGATAAGTCAATTAGGGTGTTTGAGTCTCATGGAAAACCTCAAAAATCTCTCTAATAGCAACAAATATCAAATATCACAAACCATCAAAAGTAAAAGTCATTTCAAAACATCAAATTGCAAAGTATCCAATAAGCGATACATCATTATAAGCACAATCAAGATATAGGATAGATACCGGATGGATATCAGAAATGATATTTAGATGACCACTGACTATATCGTGCATATCATTCAAAAGTGCAAAAATAAAATAGAATGACATATTGCATCATTCGCATCATAACATCGCACATCATTGCATTTCATATATGGGTGATTAATTGATCAAATTCTTATTATGAGGATTTCCAATTACATTCATGATTTTTATATATTCTATGGTGTCATCCATTAGATTGATAAACACATATTGCATTCATTCCTTATGTTTTAAGTGATTAAAGCATACAAGTTCATTTACATTAGATTACCATCATGTAAATAAAGCATTACATACATTCTCTATCGTGAAGTGTCATAAAATTAAATGCATACAATAAAGCAAAATCAAATATGCATTTAAGTAAACATCGCATCCATATGCATCCATCATAAATAGCACATCTAAACATCTAGATCACTACATATCATCATCATCATAAATAAAATAGCTATCTAGTGCATGTCATCCATACATCACATCATATAGCATCAAATTAACATAAGCATTGCATCCATGTGCATCACATAAATATAAAATAAAAATAAATGAGTACACATAATGAGCCAAAATGATCAAATCTCATATATATATGTGTCTGAAATGAGTACATAAAGTATATCAAAAATACCCGTAGGCTACATCCGTGTAGGTCCTCGACCTTACACACAAAAATAGTACATCAAAATAGCAACCCATGTGTATGCTATGGAGGGCCTGCACCCCCAGCCGAAGAGTCACCAGTATCACCTCTGTCATCCCTGTGCCTCCCGTGCGAGCTAGCACCATGTGTACTAGAGGACCTATGTGTCCTCTCAGTCCTATGAGTCCTATGACTCGAGCTCATGGATGACTGCCCTGTAGTCCTGGATCTGGTCCATTGGGACCCTAAAGCATGTGGATCCTCTGGAACCTCCCCACCTATCAATCTAATCCATCCCTCTAATTGAGAGATGTGAGCTACCCTCGCATCACATAAATCATTCCCCTATTGTATGAGGGAAGTAAGTCACCTAATCTCGGCCATAGGGTCATGGCCTCCTAGTAGTATGAGTGCTGGTGCTGAAGGTGGTGCCATGATAACATGAGAAGATGATGGGTCACCTCTCTGAGCTTGGGACTGAGCCAAGTCCCTCTCTACTATAGTCATTACTCATCGTGCCTCTACTAGCTCAAGTGATCTGGTCAGCTCTTGAACTCACCCCTCTACTACTGTAGCATGCTCTATCATAGTTGTGGCCTGATCTTGGGCCTCTTGGAGTCACCTCTCCCTATCAGATAACTTCACCTCTAACATGGTGATAGATGTATCCATGTAACTACTGAGACTGTAGCCTCCCAACCTGGCTCTACAAATCTACTACCTAGGCTAGCAGCTGCCCTACCTCACTGTCTGGAGGTACCTCACCCTCATCTAGGCCCTCATCCTTGGCCTCCACTAGTGGTGCATCCTCTACACCCCATCCACCCTCAGTCTATGGGTGCACATTGCACCCCTATGGATCAGCCTCCATTGCCTCCTCAACCTGATCGAGAGGCCCAGATCCCTACCATCAAAGTAGGGACCACCAGGTATCATATGTTGGGGTGGTCCTAACAATAACAACTCCAGACTCTTAGAAATCATCTACAACATCACCCAGAGTTGTAGGTAGCACCCACTATAGATGAGTCTCTAGAACTAGTTGCCTATAGATAATAGGTAGCTCTAGAATATCTTGTACTAGGCTAAACTATCGTAGGACCTATGAGTAGAACTGGTACTCATGGATCTCGACCTTGTGGTTGAGTAACCATCTATCCCATCGAGCCTGGTGCAACCACTTGCATCCATCCATGTAGGGCAATCCATGTATGGATGCCACTCAATGTCCCTAGGGCTTAGTGCTACAAACTGGCTGATGTAATGATCAATATCCCCTAGCATGGGACCTACTCTAGAATCCCTCCTCCTCATGAGGCTAACATGCTATATAGCACTGGTGTACATCGTAAATCATAGTAATATCTAGAGGTAGCTCTATTGGTCGCTCGATCCGGATGTGCTGCCAACCCTAGATCTATAGTAGTAGACTATAGTTGATCCCAACCTGGCTTCGATAGGTAATCTGATATAGCTCATGGTACAATTGGCATAGTAAGGCACTCCCCTAGGCTAGGAGTAATGGTCATCGTGTGGAGCTTTGAATGACTCTCCTGACATAGGCTAGAAGGTTCTAGGGAATCCTCATGCCTGAGGAGTCTGGAAGCACAATCTGAATGACTAGGTGCATGAAAACTACCTCTTGGATAGAGAAGACCTGCTCCTTATACCACTCCTCGATGTGAATGCCTCCATGATCGATCTTACGCTGGGCCTCCTGGCTCCGATCATCGAAGATCTCATCAAACACAACTCCTCTACTAGAGGTAGAGGAGGTGATGGCCTCACCATCAATAGGGATCCTAAAGATCCTATAGATATCCTCAAGTGTGATAGTCATTTCACCTATCGATAGGTGAAATGTGTTGGTCCGAGCATTCTAGCTCTGGGCCAATGTAGTCATGTAAGCTTGATCTACCCTGATAGTGGGTAGATCCAAAACATAGCTAAAGCCTATGACTCTAAACCACTCTCGCTCCCCATCAGTAAGTAGTGGGTGGAGAGTGTTAAGGAGCTCTGGCTCCCTAGCTCTAGAGGTCAGTCTCTACAAAGAGATATAGTATAAGGAAAAATCTAACTAAAGGCTAATTAAATAGCTAAAAATGACCTAAAAAGAGATAGATCAAGCAAAAAATAGCTAAAAATGCAAAATTATGCTAAGCATGATCAAAAATTTTAAAAATACATCTCATAGGTGCAATAAAATGGCATTAACTACTAAGAAAATCACAAAAAAATTGAAAATTTTGAAAATTTTCATAAAAAAGGGAACCGTAGGTCAAACCCGTGGTCCGCCCAATGGTCAAATTTTTTACCATTGTAATTCAAACCTAACTGCAGCTGATACCTGCGGTCCCCAATCGGTCAAAGGGGAACCATAGCTGGTAGTTGCGGTCTAGGGATACGACCCATTCCGGGTCTTTTCCTAGCCAAAAAACAAAAAAAATTAAAAATTAATCTAAGCTAGCCTAACCTAGGGTGTGGTTCATTGCCAATAGTTTAGTGTGATTAATTAACCAATTAATTAATTTGGTTCATTTTATTGGTAATGAATGCGAGGACTTGGTTTCGAATTACCTTGCCCGCATCGAGGCCTCGATTGGAAGAAGGTTGTTCATGGTCTACCATTCTGATGTGTGAAAGGTAATAGGGTTTCAGTTGCTTCAAGTTAAACTCTCACACCTCTCAGAGCTCTTCAAATTGCAGTCACTATCAAGGAATAATGAGGAATTTTGAAAATGATAGATTTTTAAACCTTTTCCTATTTTCGTCGGACCGTAGCTGACACCCGCGGTCCCGGGATTAGGGTTTTCCGCCCGTGGGTCCGACCTGCAGTTCCCAAAATTTGAAAATTCCAATCGTAGACTGCACCCATGGTTTGCAAATGGTATCAAAAATAGCAAAATCCCACCATGGGAGGGTCTTAAATGATAAATTAATGTCTCCTAATGGATCAAATTTCAATAAAAGCAATCAATTTGCAAATTTGGTGATGTTCAAGCACCAGGATTAATTAAAAATTCAAAACATTCAAAAAAATCAAATAATCAAAAGCCAAATGCACCTCGTATTCAGTTATTTACTCTATACACTTGGCGGTTGCAGCGACTTGCACTCCATGCAATCCGACGAGATGAGTAAATAACCATAAGGACATTTGGGGTAAAATTGTCATCGTTGATTTGATATGCTTCTTTTCAATTCCGAAGAAGGCCTTTGAGGCTGGACTGCTCCACGGGAATGAGGCGTTTCATGTCATTTCTTCTATGACATATTTTTAGCAAATCATCGACAAATTGATTCAACACAAAACTAATTGGATTTGTATCATTTCGATTCCCTAAGATGACTATTGTAGCCCGACTGCTCCATGGGATAGGAATGTGCAATTACTATTAACAGTTGGAATCATAAGTTGAACTAGGCTTAGCCAAGTAATTAAATGCTCAATTCTAAATTTGTTCAGATCATTCATTGTGGTCAAGCGACCTCGTCGCTTCATACATTGTCATTACCCTCATCGACTCATCGCTTGAGGGGGTAGTCATAATATCAAATCATAATCAAAATCAGTAGAAGATCCCTGAAATCGTAGATCCCTTGATCTTGTCAAAATTGCGTTCGTCCTTGCGAATCATTGTCAACAACTATCATAAGCTTACCCCTTTGCTTGGGGAAAATAGAAAATATGATAGTTTGTTTGTTGTTCTCCACCTTTCGGATCTATGGGTCAGAAGATACCTATGGAATGCACAGTCACACCGAATGAGATGAGATGGGCACAAGCTTTTCAAATTTAAGCCTTTCACCTAGTTGGAAGCAATGATTCTAGGATGCACATCCTTTTGTTGGACCTGGGGCATCTAATGTTGATCCGACTAATGATCATCATAGAACCTTCGACATCATTTTAGGAGGTCTATTTTTTCTCATGCATTGTTCGATCTCACAATGCATCTCAAAAGGGGCATCTGTAGACACCTAAAACATGTCATGTCGATGGCGACTACTCATATGGACATGCTACAAGACCATATGGAAGATCTTGGATAGACTCCAAGATAGAGTAGTGGTTCTAACCACTCAATTTGGGCTCCTTGGCCTATTCAGTCTGAACCACATCTGAGACCTATGGTCTACAGATTGAACCATGATTGAGACCTATGGTTTATAGTCTGGACCATAGTTGTCACCTACGGTCTTAACTGAAGTTCAGTTGGCCTTCATCCAAGCCAAATCGGTTTGAATGACCATTTGTTCTAGAAGAAGGTGGTTAAAGGATGGAAGCTTCCAATCCAACTATCCTAACCACCCCTTCTTGATCTTGGCTTCTCCATGAAGCCACCCCTAGCCCTTGGGTAGTCCTATAAGTACCCCTTCAAATTAGGGCAAAAGTATGAAGAAGCATTGGATTTTGAGAGCAATGAAGCCCTATCGAATTGTGGACTCACTTGAGTGCATAGAGAGAGATTTGTTGCCATCACCATTTTCCAATTTGTCAAGCATCATGACAAATTAGGCCATGGATGCCCTAAGGAGCCTAGAACGCCAAGAAACGCTAATTTGGGCAAACAGAGGCCCTATCGAACAATTCAACCACCAAATCTGTCAGAGGACACTGAGGCGACCCTTGATCATCAATTTGACAAGGAGGATCAAGCCCACTGCCCTTGAAATTGGAGGGCAAACCTACTTGGTTGCTCACCATGGCTTTCAGCCATGGTTTACAGTGTAGACCGCTCATCAGAGCTACGGTTTGCAACAGGTGTAAGATCTCCTTACTATTTCTTTTGTAGTATGTTTAGTTAGGTTAGATTAATCATTTAGCACGTGTTATTTGGTAGTTTAGAGACTTGACTAACCCGTAGATTAAGGTTTGAGTAGATTTAGTTCATTAGTGTAGAAGTATGACATGAATGGTTTCTTTCTATGCTTTCATGCTCTATTTCATCTAATTAGGCCATTAGATACTTAGTTGTAATATTCTTTTATGCATTTACATGAATATTTATCAATTTGGCATAGTTTAGATACATTTTACATGCTTTCTTGATTATATGTTTTTCATGGCATCTTCATGTTTTAATCCTTCAAAGGGCCTCATCATGAGAGGCTGCCTATTTGTATAACTTTCTTGTGTTGTTTCTTGATCGCAAGGAACAGGTTCAAAGGAGCTTCAATCACCAAATTCCTTCCTCAACGCGAAGAAGAGGGTTAACTCCACCCTAGAGCAGTTTGTGACTATTTGGAAAAGCATTAATAGTGCGCCTACCCCATTGGGGGCTTTGGCAATTGTATTGATTGTATCAACATTTTGGGTGACCCTAAGAGGGGCAATATTGTAACCGAGATTCATTGGCAATATCAATAAAAGAAACATCCATTTTATTGTCATATGCAATCTTGTTTATCTTGTCATGCTTTTATGTTGATTTCCATTGATGCATTAGATAGGTGCACGCTTTTTGGGATAGGTCAGCTAGCTTTAGGTGGCTTGCATTGCCTAGTGGTCTAGTCCAACTAAGTCCAAACCTAGGATTAGGATGGACATCTGGTGATCCTTATTACAACAATAGGCTGAATGAATTATGCCTGGCAATGAGGTAGTCTTATGTCTTCTCTAATATATTCATGTGCACACACAGGGATAATGAATATCTTGGTCTTCATAACAACAAATTTATCTTACAAGAGTTTAGTATAGTTGTTATACAACTTTTGATAAGTCAACTAGGGTGTTTGAGTTTCATGGAAAAACTTCAAAAATTCCCAAATAGCAACAAATATCATCAATCACTCAACCATAAATTTGTTTTTATGAGATTTTGTTTATTAAGGGGTGTTCATAGCATAGAAAAGATACCATATAGATATCAACAATGATATTTAGATGGCCACTGACTATTTTGTGCATATATTTTAACTTATAAAATCTTATGAAGAGAAACAATATATCATCTTACATATCACATATGGATGTCTAATTAGTTAATTCTTATGATAAGATTTATCAATTACATTCATGATTTTTATACATTCTATGGTGTCATCCATTATATTGTTAACTCATATTGCATTCATTCCTTATGTTTTAAGTGATTAAAGCATATAGGTTCATTTACATTAGATTACATCATGTAAATAATGCATTACATATATTGCATTCATCATATCATAAATTAAATGCGTATAATTAAATCAAATTAAACATGCATCTAAAACAAATCATTGCATCCATACATGCATACATAAATAGTCCATCTACACATCTATATTACGGTATCTAGTCATACATCCATCAGCTACCTAGTGCATGTCATAAATACATCATATCATATAGCATCAAATCAACATAACATATAAGAATTGCATCCATATGCATCTCATAAACATGAAACAATAAAAATGTACACATGTAATGATCCATAATATAAAGTCATATCATATATATATGTGTCAAAAAGTACATAGCTGCATCAAAAATGCTCATAGGCTACAACTGTGTAGGTCCTCAGACCTTACGCTCAAAAAGAGTACATATATCTAAAAATCTATACTAAAAAGGGTCTGCACCCCCTGAATGGTCTCCTTTGTCACGTCCCCCTCTGTGTGTGTCCGCCTAAAAGCTGGTGCTCGTAGACCTCTCTAACTTGACACCTACTCGGTGGCTTGGATGCACTAAGGACTACCCATACTCGCTTTGAGTCTGAGACCCACCTACTGTAGACCGCTCTCTAGGAGTGCCACCCAATAGTCTAACCTGTGCCTATAGTACCATAACGAGCCCAATATCTATGACCACCTATGTGGTAGCATCCTATAATAATCCTAGAGTTTTTGATACAACTGGTATAGACTGTGAATTGGAAGGGGCACTACTAGTTACCCTGAGTGCATCTTGCTCTGCAGTCCTAGGATCTAGATACGCTTGGAGAAGATCCCACTGAGTGGTGATATTATTAATATTTGTAGTGGTTGAATCCACCTATGTTTGGAGAGTGGTCCTCTCCTCCTTGAAGCCCCACCACTATGTTTGTCCCTCTACGAGCTAAGCTTGAACCACTCCCATATACACCTATAAAGTGGCAATGGAGGTGTCCCTCCCTAAAATATGTATTCAAGAAATTTATAGCTGGGACTACAAGCTAGCTACCTAGGCTCTAAGTTGAGACACCTCGTCATAAGACTCCTTATTAACCTCCTCATCTCAGGCCTCCTCCTCTACTGTTGCGGCCTGGCCCCATCCGTCCTCAGTCCTCTAGCGAATGCATTGCCCCTCAAGATCTACACTTGCTACCTCTGCGACTACCCCATTCCTATATATTCCTAGAGGACCACCACCCTACCATAACCTGGTAGTCCACCAGGTATCATACTCTATTGTAGTACCTACATATGCTAGTCTTGAATCCTAGTAGACGTTGTCCTCATCTCCCAATGGGGTCAATAGAGGCTAGACTAAGTGTGTATCTACCTTAAGGTAGTGGTAGATAATTGGCTCCTTTGGAATATCCTGGCAAACACAAAACTACTTGGTGATTCAAGAGAAGTGGAATAACTCATGCATCTCGGGATTACGCTCGAAGATCCATCTGTCACATCACATCCGCATCAGGTAGTGGTCTACCTCCTCCCATGCTGAGCAATCCATGTAGGGGCACCAGAGAACCTACCCTACCCATAGCCTTGTAATATGGTCCATGTAATACTATAGATCCCCTATGTAGGCCCTACTTCTAAAGCCCTCAACCTATCTAGGCTAGCATATTGTGTACCACTATGACTCCTCTGAGATATCACCAATCTGTAGGGACAATCCACTAGGATGATCAATGGTGATGTGTTTCCACACCCATAAATGGAGTAGTAGACTACACCTGACTCACACTTAGCCCCACTGGGTGATGCGATACAACTCATCGTAGAGCTATGCAAGGAGAGCACTACCCTAGGATAGAATCAATGGTTGATCCATCATGCTAGCTAGTAAATCCTGCATCTTGGATAGGAGGTTTCAAGGGAACCTTGCACCAGATGTATCTGGAAATAGCACATGTATAATGATGTACATCAACATGGTCTATCATCGTGAGAAGACCCATGCCTTGTACCAATGCTCAATAGGCATGTCCCTATGCTCTATGTCATCCAACGCCTCATCACTCTGGGTGCCAAATATCCTCTAAAATACTGTAGCATTTTTCGTAGTAGGCAAAGATGTGATGACCTTGCCATCGATGGGGATGTGAAAGATGTGGTAGACATACTCTAGAGTAACTATAATCTCTCCAGTGGGCAAGTGGAAAGTGTTGGTCCACACATCCTAGTGACAGGCCAAAGCAGTCATGTAAGCCTGATATGCTCGGATAGATAAAATTTAGAGCATGTAGCCAAGGCCTATGGTCGTGAACCAATCCCAGTTAACATCATCCATCCTGCACAAAAGCTTGCAAAAGAGCTCGAACTCCCGCACTCTAGTAGTCAGAGACTAAAGGGAGATAATAACAAAAATCAATTAAAATCACAAAAACATCAAAAATACACTTAAAAATACAAATAAATTCAAAAAACCTTCAAAAAGGTAAAAAAATCACAAATGCATTCAAAATGTTCAAAAAAATCAAAATTTTACTTGGAAAAATTCAAAAAAATCAATCAATTAAAGTCAAACAACAAAAAATAAAAATAAAAGATTTATAAAATTTTCCTAAAGTCGCTCAACCGTGGTTGTCACCCGCGGCCCACGACAACGGTCAAATTTTTGACCGTTGGGATTTGAAGTTAGCCGCGGTTGAAAGTTGTGGCTCCCAATTGGTCAATTGGGAGCCGCGGTTGCCACCCGCGACTACGAGAAAAAAATATTTCAATGTCATTTCCCGCCCCAATCACCCCCAAAATTAAACCCCCCTCTAACTAGCCTAGTCTAAATCCTAACTAGGGTGTGGTTCGTTGCCAACAATTTAATTTGTTCATTAAGCCCATTAATTAATGTGGTTTATTTTAGAATTGGTAATTAAAAAAGTGAGCCTCGCAATGCTACCTTGGTAGTACCGACTCCGCAACTGGTGGATGCCTTCAGTTAGTCAACCATAAGGGTAATTTGAGTGTTTTCTAGAAGCGTTATGTGTCAAGTTTTCACCTTCTCCCTTTAGAGCTCTCTCTCTCTCAGCAGTTGGAAAATAAAAATATTGAAATTGAAAATGGCATAATTTTATTTTATATTTCCAATTTGGCCCGTCATCGTGGTTGTCATCCGTGGATGCAAAATTAGGGTTTTATGATCGTGACTATTAGACGCAGCTAAGGAATTTTCCAAAACTGGCTACAACTGACAACCGCGGCTAGCAACTAGCAATAAATACTCTCAAAATCCAATCGTGAGGAGCTTTAAAATGAAAAATAAAAAATATTCAACCATCTAGAAATCTCAAAATTTTCAAAAATAACAAAAACATTCACATAATTCAAAATTCAAATGCACCTCGTATTCAGTCATTTACCCTATACACTTAGCAGTTGCCATGACTTGCGATCCATGCAATATGGCAATATGAGTAAATCACCATAAGGACATTTGGGTTAAATTAGTCATTGTTTAATTGTAATGCTTCACTTCACTCTCGAAGAAGACTATAGCGACTGGACTGACCCACGAGAACAAAGCGTTCATTTCATTTCATCTATGACATCTTTAGTAGATCATAGAACATAGTGATTCAACACAAGTATAATTGGAATTGTTATCATTCTTGATTCCCTAAGAAGGCCATTGCGGTCGAACTGCTCCATGGGATAGAGATGTACAATTACTATTAATACTTTAACTCATGGTTGAAATAGGCCTTGCAAAATAACAACATACAAAAGTCTTCAATCATCAAAATTATTCATCTAGGTCAAGTGACTCGTCGATTTATTAATTGTCCTACCCTCATCAACTCATCGCTTGAGGGGGTAGTCATAATATCAACAATCATAATAAAATTCAACAAAAGATCACTTGATCTTGACAAATTATGTTCGCCTTACGAATCATTGCCAACAACTATCATAAGCTTACCCTTTGCTAGATCAAAAAGCAAATATGATAGTTAAGCTAGTAGCTCTCCACCTATCAGAACGAGTGTAGCCTGACTACTCAATCACCATGGATATGTGAAAGCTTTGCAAATTTAAGCCTTCCCCTTAGTTGGAAGCAATCATTCTAAGATGCGTGTCCTTTTTGCAAGACTAGGCATATAATGTTGATCAGATCAATGATCATCATTCAAGCTATAACATGGCTTTAGGTGGTCTATTTTTGCTCAGTGTTGTACTTTCATACAGTGCATCCCAAAAGGGATATTTGTAGACACCTAAAATGCATCATGTGTAGGGTACTACTCATATGGGATTCCTAATAGACCATATGAATGATATTGGACCATTCTTAGATAAAGTAATGGTTTTAACCACTCAATTTAGGCAACCTACTCAACTTTAGCCATGGATGGCATTTGCAGCTAAGGTCTCAAATGTCGTTGACATCCATGGCTAAGGATTCTAGCTATGCATAGGAGTCATAGCTAGCTCTGCAACTGTCATGGACTCCCGATCCAAGCCAAAATTAGTTATAATGGCTTTTGCAATGGATTTCAAGCAGTTTCAAGCGAACAAGCTTCTATATTCTTCCTCCCAACTACTCCAACCTCCCATTTCTTGATCTTGGCTTCTCCATGAAGCTAGACCAAGGACTTGGGAAGGCTATAATACCCCCATACAAATTAGGGATAAAAGATGAATTGAGTTCTAATATTCATGCAATGAAGCCCTACCAGATTGGAGAGCCATTTGCAACCCTTGAGGAGTGCCTATATGCTACCAATTTGGAAATCATGATTGTATGTGAAGCTATGGAGGTTTCAAGAGCTTGAGGAGATTATCCATCCATAATTGAACCACTTACACTACAAATTTAGAGAATACACACTGCCAATTTGTTCCAAAACATAGAGGTGACCCTTGACCATCAATTCCATGAAGGAATTTTGAGATTCAAACCCTGGTTACAAGAGAAGGAGCACTTTCATCTCAGTCGTGGCTGTCAGCTGTGACTAACAGAGCTGACTGTGCTTAAAACCCGTAGCTAGGGTTTGAAGCTTGTTTCCCTTTGTTTTAGCCATAGTATTTTCATTTCATAGGTGTAATTAGTTAGATCTACCATGGATTAACTCTCATTTATGCTTTTGTATAGTTAATTGTAGAAATTAGAGGTAGATTTGCTCTATTTTATTCTATTTTGTCAATTTGCACTAGTTCCATTATATTTGATCCATTTCAATTTTTAATCACAAATTATGCATTAGAATAGCTAGATTCACTATTTTCTTAGTATTATTTACAATAATTTAGAGATTTTGTGCACATATTGTATCGCTCCAAAATTTTTGCATCCTTACCCTCAGGCTATAGGATCCATGCCTAGAAGGGGGATGCGAGAAGGATGGGACAATACCTCGGACTGAGAGGCCCTTTGAAGGTCCCGCCTCTCGGGGGAGGAGTATAAAGGTGAATTTTTGACGGATGGTGGGTTCACCAGGAAACTTTTGAGTGGCAATTTCCACGCCTAGGTTGGGAATGGGTTTGATGTGTTCATTTTTATACTCGATCATTCAACTCCTAGGTTTGGCCAAGATGAATCTAAACTATTCTATATGCCACTACTGATTTAAAGGGATACATAAAATAGAAATGAGTGCTAAACACAGAGAATATGCAAATTAGGACAGATCATACCTGATTTTGGATGTCTGATGAAGGTTCTGAGTCTTGTAGCAGTTCAGATCGTCTCGACTCATACGTAATCATCTGACATTACACCGAATTGTCTTAAATCACAGTCGGTCATCTAAGATCAGACATAATCATCTTAAAACTGACGAATTCATTAGAAACCTGCAATCACAAAAGCAGATACAAAATACCAAATATGCAACTACAGAAGCGAAGGGAAATGACATAAATAACTGTAAATTTGTTTAAATGATAGATCCAAATAGTAATTAAATAGGAAAAACATCAGCTTCACAATTTATTTTGATTTTATCATGCATTTACACTAGATGAGGTGAACTCCAAGATGCATAAACATAATAATTTAAGACAGTGCAGAAATACAATAGGAAAATGCAAAAAAGCTAAGGAAATGCAAACTCTGGGCTCGGATTGCCCCCAATCTGGATTACAGTCAGGATCACCTCCAATTGTACGAAATCATCTACGCTCCTCGACAGGATCGTCCGAGATAGTCTGGAATCGTTTGCGACGATCCGAACTAGCTTCGATTGAAAAACAGTAGGGTTCCTGCAAGAAAATGCAAAATGCAAAATACAGACAATAGTGCGAGGATGCTCTAGTGAATAAGGATCTAAATCCATCGCCTAAGGGGTTCAGGGAATCGGAATCGAGTCGGGTCGGGGGATAAACTAGAAAAATCCTAGTTTATATAGGATTAGGGGGAGGTTAGGAGGTTGGGGATTATCCCAATATGGGAGATCTCCAACGGGGGAATTTCCAACTACGCAGATGCACTTCTGCCAAAGTTGGAGAGGCTATTGAAACAGAAGCTAATTATGAACATTCGATTTTAGGACGAAATCGTCTGGACGCTTTGTTCCAGACGAATTCGTCAGATCGGGGATGATTTCGTCTGATCTGCGACGATATCGTCCAACGGTCAAAACAAATCCTAAAAATGGCACAAAAAAGGAGGGAAACGGGTAACAAGCGGTTTTGGGGTTAAAATTTAAATTTTTATCTTTTATATTTTACTAAGGTTTTAACCGTGCCAATTTTAGGGTGCTACATTTTGCCCCCTCTTTAGCGAATTTTTTGAAGAAAATGCGTTAAAGACGAGTTTTTCCCGTTTTTACGAGAAAGCAAAAATGTACTCAATTTTTTAGACGACGATTCTTGGTCGAATCGTACGAATGCTGACTATGGTGCCCCCTCCGTGTTTTTACCCAAATCGAACGTTTGAGGTAAAAACGCGAAAAAGCAAAATTTTAAATGTTGTTGATTTTGAATAAAATTAATAAAAATAGGGAAAACCCTAATTCATTTTTTTACTATTCATTTTTACTGTTCTAGAGCTCTACAAAGAGAAACAATGGTGGAGACAGTGCACAGAGCGACAGAGGTCCGACGCGGGCTAAGGGTAAGGATCTAATCCTAATAGATTAGGTTTGAATTACCTTTGTGCAATTTTTGGATTTAAATTTTGATTGTTTGGGGCATCGCGGCCATTTTTAGGCCGTCGACGACGTCGGGATGAAATCATCCCGATTTCGTCGGAATCATCCCTAGATCGTCGATTTCGTCGGAGGGCAAAATCAACGAACTAGGGGCGATCCCGTTCAACAAGGGGCGATCCCCAAGTTGCGAAATCGAAGACGAATTCATCCTAAAAAGGATGATTTTGCCAAATTTGGGATGATATAATCCAATGGTGGACGATATCATCTTGTTAAGAAATTAAGCTTTGATTACAATGTTTTTAATTTTATTTTAATGATTGGTTGATTAATGAATTTTTGTTGTTATTGTTTGTTTTGCAGAGGGGATTACTAAAGAGCCGGGAATGGAAATACGATGGGCTGAGAGACGACTTGGCCGCTCTCGACTAGGCAGAGCACGACCAACTAGCACAGGTCGGGCTATGGCATGTGGCAGAGATGCCACAAGTACCGACTGACATAGGGCTTCTGACAGCCCTAGCAGAGAGATGGTATCCGGGGTCATCCTATTTTTGGCTACCGATAGGGGAGATGGCTCCCACACTAGAGGACGTATGGAGGATCATGAGGATCCCCATACAGGGATGGCTCATGACGCCTATGGCCAATCAGGGCCAGGTGATGATGAGACTAACCGAAGACCCGAGCTTCGCCCTGGAGAAGGGCAGAGTGAACATCGAGTCTCTACGGTAGATGCTTGGGGCATCTAGGTTGACTCGGGTTTTGGTAGGAGTAGTAGGTGGCTTACTGCTGTGCCACCAGAGCGGGTGCAGATTACCCTGGCTCCTGTCAGATGTGGTCTGCGACATGAGAGACCACGGCTACAGATTTGCATGGGGTAGCTTTGTACTGTGTCAGCTATATAGGATCCTGCATGGGGTCGTATACAAGGGAGGTCGATGTCCGGTCTTGACATCGTCTGCTACGAGTTTGGTGTTGGGAGCACATCATGGTGCGAAGGCCGGTAGGGCTCCCACTGACAGGGGTTGACCGGGAGAGGCCCCGGGTTTACTATTGGTGGCTACAGAGAGGGTCACAATGGTGGATAGATCTGCTGATGTCTCAGAGGTTACTGGACAACCTCATCCTAGACCCGGATCACCTAGAGGCCATGGAGAGAGCATCTCAGGTGGGCAGAGGATGGGCAGGATCTGGCTCGCATCAGGAGAGTCTGTTGGCTGAGGATGGAGCAGGGAGAGGTAGAGCTCCACCGCTATGATCGGGTACTATGATAGTTTGGTCTACAGCAAGGGATCCCTTCTCTCAAGGATTATGAGTACTCCCGAACTGTTCGGGATAGTACTACGCTGAGCGGGGCTCCAGACATGCAGCGATTTTGGAGTCAGGACGCGGATGATGCCCCCATCCAGCCAGTGGATGGTGACGACATTGGGGTTGCAGATGGCTATGATGCCTAGTACGTAGGCATCCACCCTCCTCGGATGACGAGGGCACAGGGTCCGATGCATGCGGTTGTGCGACGGATGGGGAGGCGGTGCCAGGCTGCCATTGAGGCAACAAGGGGTCACGACGGGAGAGAGCAACGGTGGTCCCCATAGGAGAGATGCCAACGGATGGGTCAGGCTCCACAGAGGCCATAGGAGACAGGGCGGAGGGAGGAGAGATTCCCTTCATAGCAGGGGGAGAGACCACCATCGCCCGATAAGGGCAAGGGTGTTGAGGTAGGGGAGAGCAGCGAGACGATGGCTCTCCGGGCTGAGGTTGCCCGCCTCTGGGCTTAGGTGCAGACACTACAGGAGGAGGCTACACAGCTCAGAGCTCGGGGCGGAGGAGCAAGCATGCAGGAGTTGGCATGGTCTATGGCTCAGACTGCGTTCTACCGGGGAGCATACTACCAGATGGTTCTAGAGAGCCAGAGGTTACAGTTGCTACCCGACATTACGGGGCCGATTAGGATGGGATCGGCGAGGACATCCTCACGATCGATAGCGAGGACCCGAGACACAGCACGGACTGCTATGGGACCACCTCCTCCATGTCAGGGCGGGGGAGGAGATGAGGCTGAGAGCTCGAGGGCTTCTCGAGACTAGCTAGCTATAGACTGCACAGAGATTGTGGAGATTTTTGAGAGGATTGAGTATGCTAGGGTATAGATTGTGGCATACCAATCCAGTTTTGATATGATGTACATAATTTGATATATATATATGGTCTTGTTTTTGATGATATGACTTGTGTATGTGTTGTATGATGCTTTAATTTGTGATTGAATATTCATGTAATTATGTCATTTTGAAATATTATATTTTTGATATCATGGCATAAAATTGTAAATGAAATAATCTGATGTAAATAAATTGGTTGTTTTGGTGTAATTTGAAAAAATAAAAAGGACTTCTAACAATAATTTCAAAGGACATTGTCGTTGTTATAGACCATTTCATGGAGTCGCCGCTCACTAGGTCGTCAAGCTAATCCCAGGATAGAAATATTGTTAAAAGTGAAAGAGTGCTTAAGAGACTGTCTTAAGACTTGATGTTGTGATGATGAAAATGATGATGGTGATGATTTGTTTTCAGATTTTCATAAAAATATTATGCATGACATATAAAAGAAATATGATTTTTGCTAGGCATAAATTCCTAAGTGTGATAAAAATTGTGCATAAGGTCCTAGGAACTATACCATCATTGCAAAATTGAATGTTGACATAATGACCTGAAATAAGATAAATGTGCGTTCATTTTAAAGCTTAGTTATGTAACATAATGATGTAAGCCATATGTGTTTTTATGGGAAAATAAAATTAGAACAATGGTTTGCGCTAGGCATAGAATTATAGGTATAGACTTATACCATCATCGCGAAATCCAAAGGAGAAATGGATATTTTAGTTTTATTGCATGATTAATTCTTGATTTTGAGATAAACAGAAAATAATAATATGAACATGTTGTTTGAAATATTTTTGTGATTTTGTGAAACAATGTATATAATTGTTTTTATACAAAACAAAAATTCTGAAATAAGAGGATAAAACTATTCCGAAAAGAATTACAGAAATATTTTAAATTATCTCAAAGACAAATGTAGGTTTATAAGGGATCCTCATGTGCAAATGTGAGTTTATTACCGATCTTGATTTATCATAATGATACAAAATCTCTCAAATACAAATGTGTGTGCGATTGTTTTGTTCATTCACCAATTTTGAGCAAGATAATTTGATACAAGTAATTTGCCTTAACCAAATGAGTGTTCCTTAACCATGATTTATATGCATGTGACCGTACTCAGACTACTATGTAAGTCGGGTTATCAAGAGCTAGCTAATCCATAAGCTGACATAGGTCTCGTACAAAAGAAGGTCGCTAATGTGACAGACATATCACCATGCTAGGAATTACCCAAGGCCAAGCGGGTTGGGCACAAACCACCTGTTATGGGGCTTACCTCACAGTTTTCGAATAATTGAGAATTCCAGGGATTCAAGCTCATTCACCCTTCTTTTCTTTTCAAGGGGTAGGGAAAGGGATTTTATTGCATTTTGCTTTTTCGTTTCACTTTTGCTTTTCTTTTTCTCTTTTTTTTTTTTCTTTTTGTATTTTTGCTTGGAATATTGTTGCGATGGTACAAAATGATATTTTTTTTTTTCTCATTTTCTTTGACTTTTCTTTTTCTTCCTATGCTAGGGATACTTGCTCGGATTGGCTGTAGAGCAAGGGATTTTTATTCTGGGTAGGGGTGAGCTTGTCCTTTTGTCAATTCTCAAAGATTCTAGACCATGTGCATGATAGGATAGCAAGGGAAACTTTTCGCTCAAGAAACCACGTCTACTATGTAGCATCATATTGAATTTGCAATGAAATCATTTTAATGTGAAAAGATATACTTGGTTCAAGTAAATAACAAGATCAGTTCTCTATGCTCAAAACTTTATTTAATGCCAATGTGGACTTTGATATAAGAGAGATTAATAATCATACTAAATAAAATCAAGATATTTATTCATGTGAGTGTGATAGTGCGGGATTCCAAATAAATGCTCATTTATCCAAAATAATTGAAAATATAACTGCAAACTCCAAGAATTGACAGGTATGAAATAAAATATGTTTTTGAAGATTTTGACAATTTTGATGTTTTTGTATTTGATTTTAATTGATGAATTGAAAGAAATACAATGTGATTGTTTTTTTTTTTTTGAATTTTTTTTTATATAAGTGACTAAAAGAAATAATATGCAAAACAAATATATACAATGATGAAATGACCAAATTTTATGCATAGTAGCATTTGAGATGCATAATGTTCATAGGTTCTTTAAGTTCTTTACCATCTAAGGTAGATAATTTGTATGCTCCCGATCCAAATTTAGCAGTAATAATATACGGTCCAAGCCAGTTGGGCTCGAATTTACCTTTAAGGTCTTTAGTAGCATTAGTATTTTTTTGATTTTCTTTTAAGACAAGGTCACCGATCTCAAAGGATCGAGGATGAACTTTCTTGAGATATGCTCTCTTAAGCTTGTTTTGGTAGGCACGAAGATGCTCCAAAGCATTGATGCGCTTTTCATCTAAAATTTCCAGCTGACTAAATCTGCCAGCATGATATTCATCCCCTACTTCAGTATCTTGAAGTAGTAGAGCCAAAGAAGGAACTTCTAATTCAAAGGGAAAAATAGCTTCAGCGCCATAAACCAAAACGAAAGGTGAAGTTCCAGTGGGGGTGCGAACACTAGTTCGATAGGCCCACAAAGCAGGATATAATTGGATATGCCAATCTCGACCAGATTTATTGACCAGTATTTTGAGAATTTTAATTAATGTTTTATTAGATGCTTCTGCTTGGCCATTACCCTGAGGATAATAGGGAGTGGACCAACGATGTTGAATTTTATATTTTTGACATAATTTTTTGACATCTTTATTTTTGAAACAAGTTCCATTATTTGAGATGAGATTTGCAGGAATTCCGAACCTACAAATAATTTGATTGAAGATAAACTTAGAAACTTGGATTCCAGTACAAGAAGCTAAAGGCATAGCTTCAACCCATTTTGTAAAATACTCAGTAGCGGTTATGATAAATTTGTGTCCATCAGATGACACAGGGTTGATTTTTCCAATGATGTCTAAGCCCCATTTTGAAAAGGGCCAAGGAGATGAAATAGCCTGTAGCTCTTGTGCAGGCGCATGGACAAGGTCAGCATGTTTTTGGCACTTGTCGCAATGGCGCACATAATCATGTGCATCATTCTCCATGGTAGGCCAAAAATATCCTATCCGAAGGAGCTTCTTAGCAATGGCGTTACCACTAAAGTGTCCTCCACAAGATCCATCGTGGGCTTCACTCAAAGCTGATCTAGATTCTTCTAGATTCAAACATCTTAATAATATGCCTTCAAAAGATCTCCTATACAAGGTATTACCAATAATTACGAAGCGACTTGCTCGTCTACGTAATAATCGGCGTTGGTTGCTAGTATAACCATCAGGGAAGGTCCCATTTTGCAAAAAATTAAATATATCAGTGTACCATGGTTCGGGAGTAGTTTCGTTGATTAGAAACACATCCAAAGGTTCTAAGCATGATTTTCTTGAAGTGGGTTCCTGGAGTCGACGAATAATGATGGTAGCATATTCATCATCTAACTCCAAGGGCAAAAGAGATGCAACTGTAGCCATAGCGTCAGCCGCACGATTGCTAGTTCGAGGAATAGCTTCCCAAAGTAACTTGATCAAATAAAGATAATAATTGCAAAACATATGTTTTATATGGGCGTAATTTATCATCTCTGGTCTGATAAACATCATTGATTTGATTTATGACAAGTTGGGAATCACCAAAAACTAACAAATTTTTAATTTTTAGGGCCAAAGCTGCTCGTAATCCAAGGATTAGAGCCTCATATTCAGTAGTATTATTAGTGCAAGCAAACATTAATTTAAAGGACAAAGGTATAAGATGTTTTTGTGGAGATATTAAAATAATACCCGCACCATCCCCACTCATGCATCGGGCTCCATCAAAGTATAGGGACCATTGTTTAGGATGGTCTGCCTCTAGTTTAAGGCATTCATCGAGAAACTCAATGATGAGGGGATGGGTAGACTTTAAGGGTGCAACAGCTAATTGATCTGCTATGATTTGACCTTTAACAGACTTCTGTCCTATAAACATGAGTTCAAACTCGCTTAGCACAAGAACCCACTTGGTTGTGCGACCAGATAAGTACGGTCGACTCATGAGATATCGCAAAGGGTCGAATTTGGCAATAACATATGTTTTTTTACTGAGCATATAATGTCGTAGTTTTTGTGTAGAAAATACGACTGCAAGACATAAATTCTCTAATATGGTATAACGATTTTCATAACTGATCAAGGTTCTGCTGATGTAATAATTAGCACGTTCTTTCTTCTCATCGTCAAGCTAAGCTAACATAGCTCCTAAGGCAAAATTGGAGGCAAAAATGTACAAAATAAATGGACGATCAGATCTAGGTGGTGAAAGTACTAGGGGTTTAAGGAGATATTGCTTAAGGAGTTCAAATGCTTCCTGAAATTCGTCATCCCAATGAAAAGAGACATCTTTCTTAAGAAGTTTAAGAAAGGGTCCGGTTTTATCTGCCAACTTGTCGATGAAGCGGTGAATAGCTTGAAGCTTACCTTGTAAACTTCGTAATTTTGATATATTGGTGGGTGCGGGCATATCAGTGATAGCCGTGATCTTGAGAGGGTCAATTTCAATGCCACGTAAAGAAACGATAACCCCCAATAATTTATCGGACTTAACTCCGAATATACATTTGGTTGGATTCAATCGGATAAGATACTCCCTTAACCGATCAAATACTTTTCTCAAGTCATTTAAATGATCATCTTCTTTGATGGAACGAGCTATAATATCATCTACATAATCATGTAGAATATCATGCATCATATCGTGAAAGATATAAGTCATGGCTCGTTGATAGGTTGCACCTGCATTCTTTAAACCAAATGGCATTACTTTCCAACAAAAGGTTCCCCAAGGGGTAATAAAGGTTGTTTTAGCCTGATCTTCAGGAGCTATCCTGATCTGATTATAACCAGAAAATCCATCCATTAAGGATATCATTCCGCTCCCAGCAGTAAAATCAATGATTTGATCCATGTTGGGAAGAGGAAAATCATCTTTAGGGCATGCAACATTAATATCTCTAAAGTCAGTACAAACCCTAACTTTAGTGGCTTCTTTCTTAGTTACTGGAACTACATTTGAGATCCATTCAACATAATCAATGGCTTGTATAAAAATGACCTTCAATAGTTTTTCTAGTTCTGCTTTGACTAGTAAGGCCACTTTAGGATGCATTTTTCTAAGTTTCTGTTTAACAGGTTTAGCATCTGGATGGACTACTAGATGATGCATAACTACGAAAGGGTCCAAACCTGGCATGTCTTCATATGTCCAAGCAAAGACATCTTCATAGTCTTTAAGAAATGAAATGTATTTATCTTGTTTTTCTTGACTTAATTCTGATCCAATATTGATTATGTGAGGGTGATCTTCGGTTCCAATGTTAATTTTTATAACGTTTTCAACTTCCATATGTAAATCTCTCTCAAAATTGGGTGGGGTGGGTGAAACGCCTAATTCTTGTAATTCTTCCAAGGTTAGCTTGGATAATTCGTCTTGAGGAATCGAGGCCTCAAGCTGGGCTATACTAGGTATAGAGCCATCAAAATAAAATTTGTTATGTAACAATTCATCAACGGAGACATCATGGAAGATATCCCCTTCCAACTCATCGTCGGATTCGGCAATCATCTCAGGGTAAGCTATGGATAGCATATTATAGGTAAAAATATTATTCTTTGAACGCAAAGAATCTTGTTTATCCAAATAATCTTGGTAACATGTAAGATGGTCATCCTCCTCAAATGGGAAGGGTTGACCTTTACTAGGAAATAGGCCCACACCGCATCGGGCAGGCCATGGTTCTACCTCAATAGGTTCTTTCATACCATTCTGGAAAGGTCCCAAACCTTTCCCTTTATAGCCCAATTTAAGCATTATATGTTTAGCTTTAATATACTCATTAGCAAAATAGCATCTAGCATATCCATCACAATGTGTCTTGATGTTTCTGGGTATTCTTCCCCAATCATATCCCTTATAAATAAAAGCACAACTCCCGACTTGGTAAATACTTCCCATCGGCTGTGGGAGGCCCAAGGTACGAGGAGAGGGTGGGAGTTTATTTAAAATAAGGGAAGCTTGCATGGCAGTGTTGGTTTCTTCTGATATAAGAATTTTAGATAAATCGGGTAAGAGCTCATCAGTAAGAGCGTAAGAGGTAGAAGGATCATTTCCTATGTTTTTGGATGCAAAAATCATGTCTTTGATAGGCGTAGACATTGTAGAGATGTTGATGGAAGGATCTAAAGGTATGGAAGTTATAGGAGTAAAACAAGAAGTATTGGTTGTGGGTTTAGGATCCTTTTGAGGTCCTACTATGGTTTGTTTAGAAGATGGTTGAGCTATATGTATAGGTGTAGTTGAAAGAGTAGATGATGTTATGGGTGTGTGTTTCACACGTTTAGACGGTTGATGAGAATTAGGATGTGTGGATGACAGAGCAGGGCAAAATTGAACTCCAACCGGTTCTGCCAAAGCACACATATCAAAGGGTCTAGGGTCACCATGAATGGTAACCAACTAATTTTTAAATTTGAATTTAACACACTGATGTAAAGTTGAGGGGACAACTCGCATTGCGTTAATCCAAGGGCGACCCAAAAGTATATTGTACGATGCAGGGCAATGTACAATAAACACGGTCGTGTCTAAGGTTCTAGGACCAACTTGCAAGGGTATAGTAATGACTCCACACGTTTCTTGTGTTTCATCATTAAAGGCTTTTATGATCATATCCGTTCTTTTCATTTCGTCACTTCTAAAGCCAAATATTTGGTAGAAGTCAAAAGTGCATATGTTTAAAGATGAACCATTATCAATCAAGACCCGTTTAACAACTACATCCCCAATTAGGGCAGTAATATATAAGGGGTTATCCTTATGTAAACTATGTTGTGGTATATCTCTATCCCGAAAGTCAATACAATCGACTTCTCGAGTTATGATAGTATTGGTCATGGCTTCAGGCTGAATATTTTGTGGTACCATCATTTGGCTTAATGTGAGCATTAATTCATCCCTATGGGTAGGAGAAGATCTTAAAAGGTCCAAAAGGGAAATTCTAGCTGTAGTATTGGATAATTGTTCCTTAATATTATACGGAGGCTTAGGGTGAACATTAGGCATATGATTCCCTTTATTGGGATTTTTCAAAACAAATGGAGTTGATCCATCGTTCTGAGTTTGATCCTGTTGAGAGTTTTGAGCCTGTTGTCGAGTAACGACTTCGATGGTACCTACAATATTATTTTGAGGATGATGAATTGGTCTTGGTCTAGCGTTTATGGCTTGTTCATTAGAAAGTAACTGATGAGAAGAGGGTCGAGTAGTAACTCTTCTAGGAAATGGTTCTTTTGGAACCATAGAACTTGTGATGGGTTGAATAGGATCTGATTCATCTTCAGAACTATTCGATTGATTTGAGGTGATTTCCATGTCACTTTCAGTATCAATTCTACATCACTAAGATCAGGTGTTCGAGTATTATATAGGGGTCTGGACGTAACCATGGATAAATTTGTGTCAAATATTTCTAGATCATGAATAGGTAAATGCCCACTAATGGCTCCTACATATCGGGTAGGAGGGGGAACATTATGATGTTCAATTTGATTAGCCACCTCTTTACCATGTTTTGGTAAAGGATGTTGAAATATGTCCAATGATTGATTGGCATTCTGATTCTGACTTTGAGGGGTGTTCTTTTGAGCATTATTAGTAGGATTTTGTTTAGGTTGAAAGGCTTGCACCTCCATCTCATTGTTATCAATTAAATCTTGTATTTTATGTTTTAACCATTTACAAGAGTTGGTAGCATGTCCAGGTCCTCTATGGAAATCACAATGTAAATCAGCTCTATATCCGGGTATAGTTGGATCAGGTTCCCGGATATTGGGTAATTGAATCAAACCTCGGGCTAATAGTTGTGGGAGAATAGTTGATAAAGGTTGATTTAACCTAGTAAATTCTCGGGGTGGTTTATCAGGAGGTTTCAATATGAACTTCTCTATTGTTTTTGCAGTATTAACATTGGCAATGTTTCTGCTATCAATGACTCCATCACCCACAACTTGTTTATTTTTATATTGATTTCTGGATGTTTTCTCATCATCTTTCTTTTGAGCTGACCTCTTCTAATGAGAGCGTCTTCCACTCTTCGGGCTAAGTCTATAGCTTGATCGAAGGTGGTCAAGGTAGCAGTTGATAATTCATAGGATAGTTGTTCTTGTAAATTATTGATAAAAATATCCAACATTTCTCGATAAGGTAACACAAAGTGTAATTTTCCTATCAACTGCCTCCATCGAGCTAAGAAGTCAGCAAAACACTCATCTTTGTCTTGTTTTAGGTTGTACAAATATTTAATGGTTACATGCATTTCAATATAGGCACTAAATTGATGCACAAAAGACTCAGCGGTCTCTTCGAAATTTCTCAAAGAATGAGTGGGCAATTGATAATACCACTCCAATGCCATCCCCCCTAAACTTTTTGGGAACATTTTTAGTAATAACAAGTCATCATGTGATATATCATGACATGCTATCCTAAACATACGAAGATGCTCTATGGGATCTTCGGTTCCTTTGTATATAGGTAGGACAGGCATGGGAAAGTGTTTAGGATATGGTTGTGCTACAACTATAGGATCTAGAGGTTGACTACACATCTCTCGATAATTGTACGAGGGACGGTAGGGATCTATTTGGTCCATACGGGAAGCTAACTGTTTCACCATGGCTTCCAGATTACCAGTTTGTCCACCATATTGGTTTGGTGGTACATGAGCATGGGATTTGTGAGCGTAGGAAGGCGGGACATAAGGATTAGATGCTATATTGCTGTTATGCAAATGGTTGGTAGGAAGAGTATTATGAAGGAGATTTGTGGTAGCATTATGTTGTATCCCAGATTGTTGGAAATTAACATTTGGTTTTGTTTTAGGCTTTTGTTGATTTGAGGTATATTGATCAATAGCTTGGCAAAATAGAGCAGTGAATGAAGGTTTCTTTTGTGTGGGAATAACCCTAGGTTTAATAACAGGCACTCTAGGTAGTTGGGTAACCTGTTGTTGTCGCGTGTTTTGGATTATAGTAGCCATGTCCAAATTGGATGGTCCAGCTTGATCACTCTCTTGATCAACGAAGGACAAAGGATTAGTGCGTGTGTGATATATTTCTTCTAGGGTTGCTTGAGTGTCACTAATTTGATCTTTGTCCATATGAACTGCTCTATTAAGGGTGCCCATATTATCATGGAGGAACTTCCAGAAATGTTCCATGTTCTCAAAAGTAACAGCTCCTTCTGGAGATATTTTAGGAGATGAGGATTCTTCCTCCCTAACATTTTCTCTTTGTTCATTTGCATCAACATACTCTTCTTCTTGTTGGTCTAGAGTTCCTTCTTCCTGAATTGGGTCTTCAGGAAGGACATCTGGGTTGTTTTCTGTTTTCCTTAACCAATCTTCTTCTACCTCAATTTGTTTTCCATTCCTGAGTCTAGTCATTATGTCTAAATCTTAGATTTTAGCAAATATATATTGATATATTTGCAATAGATTTGGGAGGTATATATTTTAATTATATACCTACTATAATGCTTAAAAATAAAATGTTTTGATTTTTTTTTTATGCTTATAAAGACAACAAACAACACACTAAATACAAGAAATAACAATAATAAAATAATAGCTTAGTTTTCTAAAAAGAGTTTATGAATGTCATTGATAGGATCAAGTTCATCGAGAGTCATAAAATGCTCCTCTTCAAATTGGAAATGGTTTTTCAGGAATTTGATAAAGTGTGCTATAGTGATATTATCTGTTTCAGATTCTGTCTTGTAAAAATAAATCTCATGGCAATACTCTCGATATAACACAGCTCTGGGAACTCTATTCCATCTTTGTCTATCCATAAGAACGACCTCTTGGTCCTCTATACGAGACAAAAATTTATGTACTACAGCTGCATTATCGAGGTATTCCTCAAAGGTATATAACTCAAAAGACACAAGGGCTCTTTTATCTGCTAACCACCTATGGCAAGCTCTCTGAAGCTCATGATACAAAGTCACTTGATCGGGATCCAGGATTCTATCTAGGACAAACCTCTTGATTTGCCTAAGTTTGGTTGCTCTAGATGAAATGAGATTCAATCTCCTATTAAGCTCATCCCATAAAGGTGGGACTCTATATGTTGGAGCTACTCTAAGCAAAGAATTAATCTCTATAGCTGCTAATTGATTCTCAACATTAATGGTGACGACTCGTCTTTTATTATAATCTACCATCTAAATGTGATATGCAATCTTTGATTCTAAATGCATTTATTTTTTTTGTTTTTTTGGATTGTTTTCAAAAGGTTTTTAGTTTTCACGTCGGGTTCACCAAAATGTATCGCTCCAAAATTTTCGCATCCTTACCCTCAGGCTATAGGATCCCAAGGGGTCAGGCGAGAAGGATGGGACAATACCTCGGACTGAGAGGCCCTTTGAAGGTCCCGCCTCTTGGGGGAGGAGTATAAAGGTGAATTTTCGACGGATGGTGGGTTCACCAGGAAACTTTTGAGTGGCAGTTTCCACGCCTAGGTTGGGAATGGGTTTGATGTGTTCATTTTTATACTCGATCATTCAACTCCTAGGTTTGGCCAAGATGAATCTAAACTATTCTATATGCCAATACTGATTTAAAGGGATACAAAAAATAGAAATGAGTGCTAAACACAGAGAATATGCAAATTAGGACAGATCATACCTGATTTCGGATGTCTGATGAAGGTTCTGAGTCTTGTAGCAGTTCAGATCATCTCGACTCATACGTAATCATCTGACATTACACCGAATCATCTTAAATCATAGTCGGTCATCTAAGATCAGACAGAATCATCTTAAAACTGATGAATTCGTCAGAAACCTGCAATCACAAAAGTAGATACAAAATACCAAATATGCAACTACAGAAGCGAAGGGAAATGATAGAAATAACTATAAATTTGTTTAAATGATAGATCCAAATAGTAATTAAATAGGAAAAACATCAGCTTCACAATTTATTTTGATTTTATCATGCATTTACACTAGATGAGGTGAACTCCAAGATGCATAAACATAATAATTTAAGACAGTGCAGAAATACAATAGGAAAATGCAAAAAAGCTAAGGAAATGCAAACTCTGGGCTCGGATTGCCCCCAATATGGATTACAGTCAGGATCGCCTCCAATTGTACGAAATCGTCTGCGCTCCTCGACAGGATCGTCCGAGATAGTCTGGAATCGTTTGCGACGATCCGAACTAGCTTCGACTGAAAAATAGTAGGGTTCCTGCAAGAAAATGCAAAATGCAGAATACAGACAGTAGTGCGAGGATGCTCTAGTGAATAAGGATCTAAATCCATCAGCTAAGGGGTTTAGGGGAATCAGAATCAGAGTCAGGGTCGGGGGATAAACTAGAAAAATCCTAGTTTATATAGGATTAGGGGGAGGTTAGGAGGTTGGGGATTATCCCAATCTGGGAGATCTCCAACGGGGGAATTTCCAACTACGCAGACGCGCTTCTACCAAAGTTGGAGAGGCTATTGAAACAGAAGCTAATTATGAACATTCGATTTTAGGACGAAATCGTCTGGACGCTCTGTTCCAGATGAATTCGTCAGATCGGGGATGATTTCGTCTGATCTGCGATGATATCGTCCAATGGTCAAAACAAATCCTAAAAATGGCATGAAAAAGGAGGGAAACGGGTAACAAGCGGTTTTGGGGTTAAAATTTAAATTTTTATCTTTTATCTTTTACTAAGGTTTTAACCGTGCCAATTTTAGGGTGCTACACATATTTACAAGTTTTTATGCTTTCTTGCTATATTTATCCTAATTCATGCAAATTCCTATCAAGAGCCTCATCATGAGAGGCTCCTTTACTTCTAACTGTGTTATGTTGTTTCTTGAATGTATATTTACAAGGTATGGTCATATTCAAAGTATTCTTGGTAGCATATTCCTCCGATCAAGTGAGAAGAAGGCTTTCTTGAGCCTTGAGAATTTCGTATCTACATTAAGAGCCTGCGTATTGCACCATCCCCTTTGAGGGACTCAAAATAAAAGAATTCAGTATCCCTAAGAGGGATGTATTTGTAAAGGATATTTGCAATGATAATATAAAGAAGTTGTTCTTTCTTGTTCAATTCATTGTTATTCGTCTTTTCATGCTTTAATTATTGGTATATTTGATACAATAGTCTAGGTGCATGATTTTAGAGTGGTACAAAATGATCCCAAAGGATGAAAAATTTGGGAAGAAGAAAGTACCAATGCCTCAAAGGTAAAATCAATAAAGTACACATTCTTTGAGGAAGATTGTCCTTTCTACAAAATATATCTTGTATCTTTAAGAAAGGAAAAAAGAAGCATGGAGCCATATGTTGGTTTGTAAATTATCTAACGAAAGGTTGTGCACCCACAGACCTTGACCAACATTAAATGACCTAAAAGCTATGTGGCTTTTATGGTCAATATTTGGAAGAGGTCGGTTCCTTTGAAGCTCACGCTAACTAATTCTAAAATGTGGTGGAAAAAGGGTGTCGAAAGAATTTAAAGAAAATAAAGATAGAACTTATAATGGTTTAGATTAGACCACATCAAGATACATGTAGAGTGAGAGATTACATAGAAATGCAAGTGAACCACCTAACATACCAACTAGTTTTACTACCAATCACAAAATTATTAAACCATCATATTGTAGCTCATAAGATTAAAAATTCCATAACAAGTGAAAGCATCATAAGCATAAATCCAAAAAGTAGAATAAACACTATTAGCATTCAATAGGCTAAAATTAAAAATAAGTAATCATTCATACATATACATTGTATAATTTAATGAAACCAGAGGCCAAACAATAATCCCTTTGTATTAAAATACAAAGCTTTGTTGTACATATAAATTGTAAAAGCCTAAGAGCTGACCCTCTTTTTATTTTACATTCTAGTATATATAGTCCTTTACAATTTATTCAATTATTAAAACTCACTTCTATTATCTGACCAGTCTTTGAGGGACCATCCTTAACATTCCTAGGTCATGAGATGCCTAGCTTCCTCCTAATTCTACTATAAGGAAATTGGATACTGTTCTTTCACCTTCTATCAAACTGCATGTTGATAATTCTTGAAAAATATCCACATTCTTGGTTACTCACAAAGGATTTACACCTATGGAAAATAAAGAACCTAGAGAACTATTTTTTGGATTTAGCACCTTCTAAGGGAAAAGAGAGGGAAGAAGGAGCTAGAAGATAAGTTGGAGGAAAAATAGTCCAACCATGTAATATTAAACTTTAGCTGCTCTTTGTGGTTAATATTCCATAGTTTCCAATTATCATCATTTACAGCTGGATTCCATCCTAACATTGTCCTTGGTTTTGAGCCTTCCTCATTCTGGGCACAAGTGATAAACACAAAATCCAATCTTGTTCTAGTGGAATTATATCTAGAATTTGGTTCTTCTAGTATCGGATATAGACCTCTTCCCTTAGTGGGATCCATATAGCTCATCATCCACACTCTATTTTCCTATATTGTTTCCATATTTTGAGTGGTCCTCAAAAGTTGGTTTATGTTACAACTTTTTGCATCTCATTGGCCTAAATCCACCCTGATTTTGCATATGAGCTCCGTAATGGGGGTCATAATTTTTTGCTCATATCCTCTGATGTAGAACATAAAAAATACTTGGTTTGGCACCATGATGTCTCTCCCAATTAATGAAATTAGCATTTGATCATACTCCTAAATAATACAACTTCCATCTATATTAAAAAATCAAGGGATAAACATATCCCAAATAACAGGGGTATATCCACAACTTTTATATCTTGTATGATAGGCAAGCCTAGGTGCCCATATATCAGCATTGGGACCTTGCATAGGGTCCCCACATTTTTAAATATTCTTCCTTGAAAGCAAAGAATCTAGATTTTATGGTTCTGGGTTCAATCCTAAACTTTTGCAGATTTCCATAGGCATGATTAAGACTTGGGCCTTTGGGTCCACCACATAGTTATGCAATAAATGCTTCCCCAAAGAAATTGATAGGTAGAATGGAATGGGATGGTATTATAGATAATTTAGGAGGGTTATATTGGCTAGTGTATGTATACCATTTATATTTGATGATTTCCCAATGGAGATGTCAATCATGTCTATATTTTCAGATATAAAAAAATCTTTCCTTAATTCCTCCACCTTTAGGATAAAGTTTTTAAATAGGTTGTGAAATTGCTTAACCCTTTCAGATATTTGCTCAACACTCATGGTTGGGAAATATAACGTTTTCTAGACCTCAATCCTTGTTTGATTTAGAAATTTTGGGATTGATACTAGACTACCTATATGAACTTTTTTAGTTTTATACTGCTCTACTAGGTGTGAGGCATGATTACCATTGTAACTCTCAGTATGGTTTTTTGTGACATTAGTGGCCTCCAAACACTAGTTTTTCATGGATACATTATTTAATGTTATCACATTCTCCATAATTAGGAACCATTGAGGACTATTTTCCTAGAAATTTACTTGGTTGTGAGTTTCACAAGGTATGAGGGACCTGTTGGGATCCGAAGCATCCATTATTTTATTTTTGAAGAAATTACTATTATGTTATGTATTTTTCTTGATACTATATTTCATTTTTGCACCTTGCAAAATATTATTTGCCCACTGTGATTGTGCAAAATTTTCAACATCAATATGGTTTAAACCTAACTACACATATCGTATCTCCATGTATTTGATCCATTGGGTCATCTTCGAAATCATTGTCTTGAGTTGTTGTTTAGGCTGCAACTGGTTCCCCTGAGAGGTGAATGAATATTTTTCTATAGGGTTATACCATAAACAAGGTATTGTTATTTGTGGGCTTATAGATGGTATTATAGGATAATCCATTATTCTCGATGGAATTTTGCCATCCATAATTAGCATATTTTCAGTAATAATGACATATTAGAAAATATAAGGGAACCTTTTTTCTTTGGATTGTTGGATGAGGAGATTTAGATCAGGATGAAAGGCACGAATGTAATACATGTATACCTAGGTAGGGGATGGATGTAATTCATGAGGAAGGCACAAATGTATATAGGTATGCCTAGGTAGGGGATGGTTGTAATTCATGAGGAATTCTTCTCCACATTATTTTAAATTGGACATTGAAGTCAGTGATGCTTTCATGAGGTGCACATTTGACGAATGAGAGTTAAGTGAGAAATAAGAAAGGGTCTCCAAAGTAATCAAATGTTACAATAAGGGCTTCCACCAACTCAGCCCATGTACAAATACTTTTACTTTCCAAATATCTATATCATAGAATCATTTTTACTTTAAGAGAGAGTGATAGTAGTCTGATCATTAAATATTCTGATGCAATGCTATGAATAGTAGCCAAAGAAGCTACATTATGACAATGTTCGAATGCAGTATTGTCCATGTTGTCAAAGCTTGGTAAAGTCTAGAAAGTAACTTTGGAAATACCATGCTGAGGTACAAGGTTAAGGGGACTTGTGTCATTACAAGGGGGATAATACTGTTGAGCCATGGAATCTTTTGTGACACTGATCCTTCAATATTTTTTTATTATTATTTCAAGTGGGAGTCACTAGATGAGCAACATTCCTCCTAGTGTGAAGTTAAGATTGATCATCAAATCTTAAGTTCTTTGGGAACATAAAATTCAATTAGGCTTTTAAATGTAACTAATCATATAGATCTAAGTTAAATTCCAAGCAGAGTTTTCAAGTGAATAAAGCATAAATGTCACAAAATAGAGTATCACTAGACTCTATTTAATAAAGATAGTGGGATATTTGGTTCCCATTGGGTGTGCCAAAATTATCAGTCTGTAAATCTATCTAAGGAAAGGTTGTGCACCCATAGACCTTGACCAACATTGAATAACCTAAAAGCTAAGAGGCTTTGGTATTCAATATTCAAAGGAGGCCAATTCCTTTGAAGCTCAAGCAACTAATCCTAAAATGTGATGGTAAAAGGGTTCTGAAAGAAGTTAAAGGAACTAAAGCTAGAAATTATAGTGGTATAGATTAAACCACATCAAGACACATTCATAGTAAGATATTACACAAAAATGCAAGAAAACTACCTAATAGACCAGATAGTTTTACTACCAATAACAAAATGATTAATCCATCATATTGTAGCTCATCATATTAAATTTTTTAAAATAAGTGAAAGCATCGTAAGCATAAATCTAGAAAGAAGAATTGGCTAAGTATGGGATGCATATAAAGATATTTAAATGGTCAAATCCCGTTGGGAAACCAAATATCTATCATATTGATAAAATATCTCATAAAAAAAATGGCCAAGTGTTGAACTTGCCAAAATATATATACCTGATTAAAGTCCAGAGAGGTACCAAAAGTCTATCATGCTACCAAAAGTGAAAGGATGAAGAAATTGGCTAAGTAGCAAGGGCACCAGAACTTTTGTACCTATATGGAGCCCATAAGGGTACCAAATGTTCGTCGTAGTGCTAGAAGGTCTCCTAAAGTATAATTGACTAAGTATGTGATGCATCAAAACATTTATACCTAGTTGAAACCCATCAGGGTACCAAATATCTGTCGTATTATTGAAAGAGATAAAGTAGTGGAAAATGATAACTCATGATGATGTTGTAACTCTTGTACCTAGCCAAATTCTGAAGCATCACTGGAGGTACATTACACTACTAGAGCAAGAAGATGAGAGAATTGAATAAGTTGCAAAGGTGCCAAAATGTTTGCACCTGGTTAGAACCTAAGAGGTTACCCAATACCAGTCATGCTTCAACAATATTGCTTGATACCTGACAATGATCAATGAACACAAAAGAGCTTACGATTAATGTTAGAGATTAGATGGTTATCATCTTGTGCCATATATAGGACATGATAACCTTATTGAAAATATTAATAGCAAGTCAGTAGAAGATCAATGAACCCAATACAATCAACAAGGCTAACATGATGCAGATTCAACTAGGTCAAAAAAGCATAATAAAGTGGTTCTAAGAAGTATAATTTCAATTAATTCAATATATAGATGAATATTCTGACATAAAAAAACCCATTCCTTAGGCAATGATGCTTTGGTAACTGAATAAGTTGTAAAGGACTATATATACTAGAGAACAAAAAGGTCGTATCTTAGGCTTTTACAATTTACATGTACAATGAAGCTTTGCATTTTAATACAAAGGGACTATTATTTAGCCTCTGGTTCCATTCAATTGTAGATTGTGTATGTATGAATGATTAATTATTTCTAATTTTAGCATGTTGAATGTTCATAGTGTTTATTCTACTTTTTGGATTTATGCTTATGATGCTTTCACTTGTTTTGGAATTTGTAATCTGATGAGCTACAATATGACAAATTAATATGATTGGTAGTAAAACTACCTAGTCTATTAGGTGATTCACTTATATTTTTGTGTAATATCTTACTATGCATGTGTCTTAATGTGGATTAATTTGCACCACTATAATTTCTAGCTTTAGTTCCTTTAACTTCTTGCAACACCCTTTTTCCATCGTATTTTAGGATTAGTTAGCTTGAGCTTCACAGGAACCAATCTCCTCTAGATATTGACTACCAAAGCCTCATAGATTTTGGGTCATTCAATATTGGTCAAAGTTTGTGGGTGCACAACCTTTCTTTAATAGATTTACAGACCAACACCATGGCATAAGAAACTCAAAGATCCAAAACATTAAATTAAAGCAATCTTCTGCACCCAAATGATGGAAATCCCAATAAAATAGGTAGATGGAAATTAAATAGGTAGCTACACATCCAAGGGCTAATATTTATTGATATTCACATATTTAGATCTAGAAAATCCTAAAGGGATAAATTATCAAAAAATGACATGACTTAGTGTTTGAAACAACAAATGCCTAGAGATCTCTGCATGAGTTTGGGAGGGAAAAACCTCCCTTGTAAATATATAAATAGGAATAGTATTAGATTTGTAAAGGATCAACAAGTTTACATTTCATGTATTTTTAGGCTTTCCTTTCATTTCTCTTTGTAAAAATAGCAGCAGCCTTGAGTGGCTTATGGGCAATTTCGAACCCCCACTTTTGGCATAATCTATGTAAAAGTTTGCTTACATCTATATATACACAGAAGCTTGTGTCTAATTTTTAGTCTTTACCTATAGAACTATCAAAGTATATGTATGTGTGTTTGTATTATTTTATGGGAATATCAGGTGTGCTAAGTGTATGTGTGTGAGGAACCTATATCAATTTTTGGACTATCACTTATGAGGTTGGCTCTCCTATAGGACATGACTACTCACATATGTGTATAACTAGTAGACCTTGATTGCTCTTCACTGTGTCAAGGAGAGGAAGTTTTCACCATTAGCACATAGTGTTTAGGTCTATTTTATAGGGAGCAAATAGTTTTACGCATCATTCCCCTTTCCTTTTATTTGTTTATTTTTTTATTTACTTTCTTGCATATCTTTTCCTTTGGTAGAGTAGCAAGCACCTTGACGGTCACATCTTAACAAGGAGCTAGCCTTTTAAAAAATCTTGGAGGCCCCTAATTGAGCCAAACCTCATGATCTCGATTTTGGCCTATTGTGTCACTTTGTATGAGGCAAAATTGTCCTGGGTGGGGACAATCGGAGATGACAACAGGAACCAATTACCATCATCCTATATTTTTAAATGTTTTACTACCAATAACTATTTTTGGATAAGTTTTGTAGGGATAGCAAAAGGCTAGTGCTTTTGAGGGTTTTGACACACTCCATACTCATATATATATTCTGTTTCTGCTTATTTTCTACCCAACTATCATTTATTAGTGCTTTGGGTATTTTCATAGGTATATTTATTTCCATATACTTGAGGTAGCTAAACATCAATGTATTTATGCAAAAAATTTCAATGGCATGTATAGGTAAGTATTAGCTATGTTTTCTTGTACTCTCACATTTTTGGCTAAATATTTGCAAATTTTCTACTATTTATTTTAAAATATTTTTATTTCTATTGCTTTAGCTATCACATATTGCTCCTTTTATTTCTTATTTTTCGTAAGGACTCACAAATGGCTATCCCTTGTGGTATTTATTGTATTTCTTAGGGAGGGAATTATGAATTTGTAAAAAGAGCACTGACATATTACTTTGTAGGTTATAGAGATTTTTATCCTCCTATGTATGGGATAGAGGTGGACTAACTTTGTTAGTATTTTATTAGGACAATAATGATCCATGTTGGTTGGTGGTTTTGGTTCTCTTCACCCAATTCCTACTTTTTCCCATATTTCATCATGTTTTTACCTTTAAATTTTTTAAAATCCAAAAATAAGGAGAGAGGCATGGTTAAGGGACATTTTGGCATGTGTCCCCCAAAGCATGCATCCTAAAAATCAATGATGTTAAGATCACCACTTTAATTGATATTCATGGTTGCTGGTTAAACTTCAAGATTTCTAATGCATATTTGTGTGGGTAAAATTTTGCATGCATTTACCCACTCATCCATTTTTTTTAATCAAGATGATGGCTAGAGTATAAGCAAGTGTCAGAGCTAGACCTATGTGCATTGAAGGGTGGAGGTTGAAGGAGAACCTTTGGCATTATGGTAGAGTTGAGAACTTGATGTTGTGGTAAAATGACTAAGGGTTGTAATGGGTAAAAAAAGGGGTCATTGTAAGACATCAGATAGACACCAAAAGACCATCACTAACCAATCATAGGTGAAGTGTAATTGGCCCTAAAGCAATCACTAAGGCCATGCAAACAAAACATTGCAATATTTGGCTAAGGGTCATAGCAGGTGGAGAAATAAGCATGTTTGGACTTTAAGAGGATCCCAAAAATATACCTCAATTATTTTGGGTAAAAATTTAGGATCCCAAAATCCCACTGCAAAGCAATGAGTGGATAAATGGAACACGAACATACCCTAGCCTGACCATGAATCCCCATCGTGAAAACATGACACAAGCTGCTTAAGTATAGTATCAGGTGGAGGTTTGGGCATCCCTAATTCCCCTAAGGATCCCAAAATTGCACCCAATATGAAGGTTATGTAGAGCCCAAAAACCCACCTTGAAGGAGATGAAGCATAGCGAGTGGAGTTTCAAGTCGGTAGTGAGCAGTGAGCAGATCCCAAAAGTCTATCCATCATGAAATTCCTGCCATATCAGAAGGAATCTATAGAAAGGAGAGAAGTACCCCATTTATGATAGTGCATAATTGGTTATTGGCAATAAAGAGGTTTTATGAACATTCAGGTGGTGGCAACAAGTTGAGTCTTGAATCCATGGAAGTATTTAGCTTCAAGAGACCTGATGGTGCATTTAATTATCGTTTCATTTTGGGAGTAGGAGGATAAATTTATGATTCATAATATTAGTTCGACAATGTAGAATTGATCAAAGGTCTACATTCAAGTTATAATGCCTTCCCCTTCTGGTCGTCGCCTTCCACCATAGATTGTAGAATATTAGAAGAGATTTGTAGCATGGTTACCCCTATTGGTGCAACCATATTGTGTCATCCACCACCAACCATATTTAATGCAACATTTATTGTAAAGGTTATATATACCAAAATATGAGTAATTCTAAGTGCAACACTTTAGCCATTACAACTCATATGTAAATATTTTTCATTCAAGAAATACAAGTGTATTACTATTTGGTCTCCAATTAGTCTCTTAAGTGTGTGAGAATTGAATGCTTATTTTTGCTAAAGCTAGTTGAGTGGATATGCTCTAATTTTACAATTTGTATTTCATGCATTTCATTCAGTCGTTATAGAATTTGCTTTTAATCAAGTGCAATAGATGCTAGATAAGAGTAAGGTTGGCTAATTTTTTAGGTAGTTTACATGTGGATATTGTAATGGTTTGGTTAGATTTACAAATGTTTTGATGCGGTTGAATCCATCCTTGTTTAAGTTCTAGCTTCAAATTTTTTTCTTTCTTTTAGCTCCATTTTCTCTCATCATTGTTAGCTAGGACCCCCAAGAGTTGGACATCTTCAGAGGGTGACCAACACAACCCACCAAGTCATGGCATTCACCTAATGTTGGTTGAGGTTCATGAGCATGCAAACCTTTCCATTAGGATGGATTTTTGACCAATAGTTTTTGGCATATCTAGTGGGACTCAATTCCATGGTTTAGGTAGTTTAGAGACTAGTGATGTTCTATTCTACAAAATCTATGTTTTGTTCACCTAGCATATTTATAGGGACTCAATCCAAAATTTCTACTTGGTAGTCCTCTAACTTACTTTGAAAGCCTATTTTCTTGGAGGATTCAAGATTCGATGAATAGTCTTGACATCATTAGAGAAGAACTTATTCTCATCTAGTGACTCTCATTTCAAGGAAGGACCCAAGAATTTTAAAGGATCAGTGCCTCAATAGGTCCAATGGCTCAGTGCCATTACCCTCATTAGAATGATGTAGGCCCTTTGAATATCCTAAACCTACATGACATCCTTAAGGTAGCTGTGAAGACTCTACCTAGTTTTGATGGTATGATAAAAACTGCATTCAAGCATTGTCAAGATGTGGCCTCCCTGGCTACAATCCATAATATCACATATGAATATGTGATGGTCATGCTACTTGCTATTTATCTTAAGGGAAGTGTAATGCTATGGTAAAAATAATTGAAGGATAGGAGCATCAGTTCATGGGATGATATGGAAAAAGTGCTCATCAACACTTTTGATATTTCTAGGGATCCCTTCTTAATGCTCAATCAATTTTCATTCATCAAACGTAGTACTCAAGAAAATATAGGTTGATTTCAATGTCCATTTAAAAGGACATGGAGAAGGATTCCCCATGAATTTCAACCATCCCTGTCTCAAGCGTACCTATACTATACCAAGGATTTTAGCCCTAACATAAGCCTTATTATTTAGTAGTCTAAAAAAAAATATTCCTCCAAAATTTCAAGGAAGCCATATAAGCTGAAATCATACTAATTCAAGTAGAAAAGTTACCTCCAAGGGAGTTTGCACATACGTTGCACCCCTTTATAGGTGTTCTTCATGCTACACCTCATGAGAATCCTCAAGAGGAGAAAAATGAATGAAGTTTGGTCTTCAAAGGATGTATAAATAAGTTAGGGAGATGGAAGTAAAACTCCTAGAGAATAGGATCCCAAACCTCGGTATTTGGAGGTCAGATGTGCAATAGCCTCAGACACCTACCCTATTTTAGTAAATAGTAGAAATGAGGATGAGTCCAGATGGGATGGCATGGACTAATCATGGTGGAAATAAGGAATATGACTTGGTCCTAAGTCCAAGCAAGATCCCCTTCCATGGTGGACTTCAAGAGGAAGGTTCCAGTTGTTGTCATGAAGGAAAAAGGAGAGATCTTATGATGAGCAACCTAATTACCTTCAACTCAATGAAAAAGTATTATTATAAGGAAAGCACACATTAGGCAATACCTAATCCAATAAGACATATGAATGATCATGCTTCCACCTTGCTAGTGCAAGCTATTGATGCAAGGGACTGAATACCTTTGCAAAAATCCCCTTCAGAGAGCCCATAACTATGCCACAAGAGGCTACAAGCCTATAAGAAGTTGTATTTCCCTAATATCAGTGTTGTTCATATAGTAAAAAAATGATAGAGCGGTTTCACACTTTATTTAGGAGATCTATCCCTATACCAATAGTATGAAGAAAATATTTGTTGGCATCTAAAAAATTTGACATGATAGGAATTTCAATCAACAAAGTGAAATTATTTAACGATGCACATGTACCTACTAGTAGAACTCTCCTCAATCCTCTAGTACACCACTTATCCCATTTTTACCTATACCTCTCAGTGAAAAAACATTTGCTACATAATTATTTGATGGATACAAAGACCAAGGTCTCAATCATGCTGATGAAAATTTGTAGAGCTTTGGGACTCAACCCAAAGTCATAGAAGCCAAAAGATTTACTTTTTAGAGGAGAATGTTTGAAAAGGGTAGGGACTCTATGTAGGGTCCCTATGTTGATATGTAGACACCCATGGTTGGTTGTCATCCAAGATATAGAAGTGGTGGAGATCCATCTCTTCTTTAGCTTATGCTTAGCTCCAAATTTTCTTAAGTATATGGGAGGGTGTACAACCCGGGAGCATAACCAAATTTTTATCCCATTGATAGGGAAAATTATTTTGATATGAAATAAGGGGTTACACCATTTTTGCATCGAAATCTATGGTGACCCAAAAGTGAGACATGTCCAGGGGATCATAAGTCAATGTAGGAAAAATTTAGATTATATCCAAATGGTATGGTCACTCCAGCTAGGATTCCATTGTGAAACCTTTGCCCAACTCCCTCATGAAAACCTGCTAGTTGAATTTTAGGTATGATTGGATGCAAGGGATGGTAGTTCAAGTGGTTGGGTAATGATTCAAAATATGGTGGTGGTGAAGGAGAATCATATATGGGTTGCTAATTGGATGGATTTTAGGATAGGTTATCACTATCTATCTCTAGAGGGGTTAGCACTCGAAGAAGAACTAATATGATAATAGAGGATTTCACTTGAATCATTCATGCCCCAAGTATGAAAGCTTTAAGGAAAGATAAAATAACCGATTGGAATGTTGATGCAGTAGATGATGACTATGAATAGTGCTAATTTGAACATCAAGAAGAGCTCAAGTTCAATATTTTATGGTCTAAACATTACAGGTTTACGGGATGACTTGACTAGTTTTAACCTATGTGTGTTAACACCCATCACAATTTTATGTAAATAGATGGAAAATGAATAAAGGGTGTTCTAAGCATGTGGTCACACAATAGGTGACATCATCTTGAGATAATATTATAGTGAGTTTAATTCCACCAAGACGCTTCTAGCTGGTCAAGTTGCCAAAATCTATGAAGTCAAAAATGCAATGGGATCCCCATGTGGTGCCTTTATCAAAAGTACTTCCTCTTGTTTCCATTCTTTCCTCCTTCCTTGTGTTGGTTTTAATTTTTGTTTTATGTCATAACTCTGTAGCCCAATGAATAATACTCCTAAAAATTAGTGATCACATAAAGCGAGTATGGCAAGACTTGTGCAAGCAAGATAACACGTCATCCCAACATAGGCATGAAATCATAAGGGTACCCAAAAATATGATATTTGGATGTACTACTATATAATTCATGTCAAACCAAATATTTCATGAGCAGTGTGCATATATTGGTTAGCTAGGAGAATCAATCTATATAAGGTACCTCATATACAACTTGGCAATTCACTAAAATATAAATCTAAGAGCACAGTTGAGGGTTTTCATGATGAATTTTTATGAGTTGAGCAAGATCTTGCTAGATCACACGAAGAAGAGAGGCTATAACAAGACAAATAAATATCCTTGGTATTTTATCTATTCTTGAAGTAGCCTTGGGCTACGATGAAGTATATTAATGGAAATGCAATCTATGGGGGTGTCCCATGGATTGGACAACTCATCTTGGCATTATCATGGGATAGCCCTAGGATTGCCTTCCTTTTTGTTTCAGTACTTTTTGCATCATTCTCCTTCTTCTATATTCCCCTTGTGATTTTTTTCACTAACTCCTTTAGTTAGTGGCACTTGTTGTCTTCCTATTGCTACCTCTTTCCACTCTTTTTCCCTCCTATATGTTCTTATTCTCATTTCTCATCCTGATCTCCTCTTTTATCCTCTTTTCTCCCCCTTGGTCCCCCTTATTTTCTTTTTCTCCATTATATCCTACCCTATTGTTTGTGTACTTCCCACCCCATCACCTAATGCTATCCTTTATTTTATAGCCTCCCCTGGCTACTTTTGTTTGTATTTTCTATCCTTTTCTTATTTCTTTCCCTTTTGGAAGTGCTTTTTGTTGAAAGATGGTTTTTTTAGTCCTTGTTCTCACAAAGTGGAAATCCATTGTGAGCCATGAAAAGTGTGGGTAAAATTTTGCATGCATTTATCCACTCATACCTTTTTGTTAATCAAGATGACACCACTAACCGATAAGAGGTGAAGTGTAATTGGCCCTAAAGAAATCACTAAGGCATTTCTAGAAAAACAATTGCAATATCCAGCTAAGGGTCATAGTGAGTAGAGAAATAAGCATGCATGGACTTTAGTTACATCCCAAAAACCTATCTCAATTATTTTATGTATAAATTCAAGATCACAAAATCCCACTACAAAGTAATGGGTGGAGAAATGGGATGCAAACAAACCCTATCCTGACCCTGAATCCCTATCGTGAAAACATGATACAAGTATCTTAAGTACAAGACCAGGTGGAGGTTTGGACATCCCTCATTCCCCAAAGGATCCCAAAAGTATGCCTAGGATGGAAGGTGATGTAGAGCTTGAAAACCTACCCTAAATGAGATGAAGCATAGCGGGTGAAGTTTTGGCTTGGTAGTGAGTAGTGAGTAGATCCTAAAAGTCTACCCATCATGAAATTTCTACCACATTAGAAGGACTCTATAGAAAGGATAGAAATACCTTATTTGTGATGGTGCATGATTGGTGGTTGGCAATATAGATTTTTGGTACTCATTGAGTGGGTGGCAACAGGTTGAGTCTCAAATCCATGGAAGCAGTAAACTTCAAGAGGCTTGATGGTGCATTTAATTGTCATTTCCTTTTGGAAGTAGGTGGATAAATTTATGATCCATCATATCAGTCAAATGAGGTAGAATTTATCAAAGGTCTAGATTCAAGTTGTACTGCCTACCCCCTTCTAGCCAACACCTTCCACCATACACTATAGAAGATTATAAGAGATTTGCAACATGCCCACCCCTGTTGGCATAGCCACATTGTCTCATACACCACCCACCATATTGAATGTAGCATTTATTATAAAGGTTATATATACTAGAATGTGAGTCATTCTAAGTGTAGCTCTTTAGCTATTACAACTCATATATAAGGCTTTTCCATTCAAAAAATACAAGTGTATTATTGTTTGATCTCCAATTAGTCTCTTAAGTGTGTGAGTATTGAATGCTTATTTTTGGTAAAGCTAGTTGAGTGGATATGCTCTAATTTTACAATCTAGATTTCATGTATTTCATTTGGTATTTCTATAATTTACTTTTAATCAAGTGCAATAGATGCTATATAAGAGTAGGGTTGGATGATATGCTAGGTAGTTTACTTGTGCTTATTGTAATGGTTTGGTTTGGTTTGCATATGTTTTGATGTGGCTGAATCCATCCATGTTTAAGTTCTAGATTCAAATTTCTTTCCTTTATTTCATCTCTCTTTTCCCTCATTGTTGTTAGCTAGGACCCCCAAGAGTCGGCCTTCTCCGAAGGGTGACCCGAATAGCCCACCAAGCTGTGAAGTTCACACAATGTTGGTCAAGGTTCACGAACATGCAAACCTTTCCATTAGGGTAGATTTTTGACCAATAAGTTGTTATGCTAATATGTTTTTACACATAGGGTTCAAAAGACACATTTTTGGACTGATAAAATGATTTTCTGACCCTAAAAAAAATGAAAATCAATCAATGGCTCTAAAAGAAAAGTATTTTCATTTCATCTACTATAAATATCCCTTTCACCTTTTAGTTTCTTATTTAACAATGACCAAACATTTATAAAAAAAAAATTATGCTAGAATTGCTTTCAAAATTTTACCTTTGTTGCTATCACATCATGTACCTCATTTTGCTCTCTTTTTCTCTCTCTTATTCTTGTAGGTACAACCAAATCCATAAATGACTAATTTTTTTCCTTCCATAGAGGACAATAGGACACTCTACCAAAATTTGCAATGAAATATCACTAATTTTATTCAAGGGATGGTTTCTAATGTAGGTCAAACCCTCTATAAACATCCTAGGTGTGACCTCTCCTTATTACTATTGTGATATTGCAAGAAATATAGAGTAGGAATAAGTTGTTTATTTTTTTCATATTTGGAATAAAATTATTTGATCCTTGATGCCCTAGGTATCAAGTAATTATTTTTACTATATTAGGATTAGCCCTACCATGCTAGCATATTGTGGATAATTTTAGTGTAGTTATTATTGAATGTTTTGAATCTATTTGTGCATGAATTAGGATAGATTTTGAGTATTTTCTATTAATTTATCACTTTGTTATATTAATTTTAGCATTTTGGATTTATCTAGTTTTAATTTGAATAAGTATATTAGGTATTTTTAGCACAGGGGGAGTATTCCCATAAGGGGAGGTGAAATGGGAGGTTTTGGGATGAATTCCAAGGTTTTGTAACTATTTTGGCCCAAATTGTATAGTTGTATAGTTTACAATTGTATGATTTATAAAACTCACAAAAAGGGATTGTATGGTTCCAAATCATACAATTATATAATTGTAATTGTACAACTGAAGAACACAAGCTTATACTGAGAGGCGGGGGAGGTGAACAGTATAAGACCTCTTTTTACTTTTTCCTTTATACTTCAAAATAGTAAAGCAAAATACCCAAAGCAATATCAAAGCAATGCACAAAATCATCCACAAAGTGACACCAATTTTAACGTGGTTCACCCGGAATGGTCGGGCTACATCCACAAAACTTTTCTCTAAAAGTTATCTCAAAGTTCTTTGGGAATCCTTCCCAATTACAATGTTTATGAGCCTCGGCCCAAAGGAGATACCTTCCCCCAATCTGAATTTTATGAGCCTCTGCTCAAAGGAGATACCTTCCCCCAATCTGAATTTATGAGCCTCTCCTCAAAGGAGATACCTTCCCCCAATCTAAATTTATGAGCCTCTGCTCAAAGGAGATACCTTCCCTCTCGCTCTGGATATGATCCCTCGGAAGATCAACCGTCTCTACCTCTTGCCAACACGTGGAACTCCTTTCCACCGAAGACCTCCTGTCCTCAATGCTTAGCCTAAGAGACCTTCGCCTTCTATGATCACGTCCACAACAGCTCAAGAACTCGTACCAAACATAGTCGATCGGTCTAGTACAAGTCTTCCTCTCGTCTATCGGATCTGTCCAACACTTGAACAAATCAATCCTTCGCACACAAGCCTTCTCAAAGACTTGCCAAATCTATCCTCAGGTTCTTCTCAAAGAACCAATGCTCTCTGTCCTCAAGTTCTCTGATAGAACTAACAAACTCAGCTCACAAGTCCTCTGCTAGGACCTGTCCAAATCTGCTCACAAGTCCCCACCGGAACCTGTCCAAATCTGCTCACAAGTCCCCACCGGAACCTGTCCAAAACCTGCTCACAAGTCCCCACCGAAACCTGTCCAAAACAGCTCACAAGTTCATCAAGAAAAACTTGCTTGGCATGAACCCACAAAGAGAATTGTTAGAGACCCAATGTGATTCATCAACCTCATAGAAGCATAAAGAGAATTGTTAGAGACTCAATATGTTCTATACTTAACTCCCAATCTCAATCTCAAATCTCATAGAAACATAAAGAGAATTGTTAGAGACTCAATATGTTCTATACTTAACTCCCAATCTCAATCTCAAATCTCAATCTCAAAAATAATAAGATAGATGTAGTATGCTTTTCTCAAGAACATGAAACACAACCCAACAATTGCCAAACATGCAATATCTCATATAACAATGCTACTCATGTTCTTTCCACAACCAATATCTTTTCTCAACCAATTAGGGCTTTAACAACAATGCTTATAGACAAGGTTTAACCAACATCATTCAACTCAACATTAACCTTGAAGCATTCAACCAATCATCACAAGAAAAGGAAACAAGTAGAAATCCTTTTCCCTCCAAAGATATTTGAACAAAACAGCCACCAACACAATATCACCAAATGCAAAGAATAACTTGCTCAAATCAACTCAATGGAGTAAGCCCAATATCATGAATCAAGTAAAGCAATAACTTGATCAAACAACCTCTATGGAAGCAACTCAACCATCAAACTCAAAACAACCAACCAAGGGTTCCACCAACTCAATGCAAGTAGCTAGACTCACAAATATAAACCCTAGTGCACAAAGCTTCCACTATCTCAAACCAAAAATTATGCATTCATCAAAAATTCTCCTTAAGGATAACAATGCATAAGTAGTCTTCAACAAACCAGAAAATAGGATTTACACCCAATCAAAGAAAACCTAGTTGAAAACCTTTTCACTCCAACCTTATTTCAGAAAACATACACCAATCATACTCATAAGAAGAATGTGCCCATACCTTATTGGAGTAGAAGAAAATTGATCCTTAAAGTTGTCACCACACACAACCCTCAAACTTCCAACCAAGTTAGGGTTAGAACCAAGATAAATGAGCATATATAAAAACTTTCCTTAATACACCTTTTAGCTCCTCTTCTTTAAAAACAACCACCAAAGAAGCCAAAAACACAACTAACCAAAACTTACACCTTATATCTCCATTTTTAAATTTAGCATAGCAAAAGACTAATCTCAAAAATACAACCAAAGAAATATCCCCTTATTTCTCCTATGTCTTTTAAACAATGCTAAACAATGCCAAAAATCATATCAAGAAAATAATCACACCTTAGAATGGCTGCCCTTGAAGAATCCAAAATTCGCGGAATGGCTGCCCTTGAAGAATCCGAAAATCACGGCACAAAATACGTTTTAATAAAAACGTGACGAATCCATGCACAGCTCCCTCCGCGGGAATCGAAACGCAGACCTCCGCCTACGCAAAGCCCAAACGCAGCCTCCGCTGCCACTAGCCCACAAGGGGCTTACGAAGTCCAAGACGGACTTCCTCCCACATAAACGAACAAGCTTTTCGAAAGCTTTTCAAACGCGAGCTCTCCTCTTCCGCGGCGTCAACAGAACATTCGATCGCAGCCAATAATAATTGCATTCAATTTTTTTGAGCGGATTTAACCTTAGGAAACTTCTCCTATTTATAGTCCATTCGTGGACTTTAGAACACGTCGACTGCAAAGAAGGTAATTTCGAATTTAATCGAAATTGCTTTCTAAAGGGTTTAAAAACCCTTAATTAATTTTTAATAAATTAAGAATAAAAAAGGTTTAAAAACCTTTAAGTATTTTTAATAAATTAAAAATAATTTCTCCCTTAATTAATTAAATAATTAATCAATTAAAACCTTGAAGGGTTTTAAATAATAATTAAATAAATAATAAAGAGAACCTCCATTGGTTTTAATAAAAACCATTTAACTTGGTTTTAATAAAAACCCTATCCAATGGAATCTCTCCGGATTCTCTTAAGAAGATTCTCTTGGAATCTTCCACCTTTGAAGCCAACACATCCTCTTAACATTAATGCCATTTCCTTTTGACATCAATGACAACTCATAGACAAGGAGCTAGGATCTCAAACCCAAAATTGCCAACAATCTCCCCCTTTGTCATTGATGGCAAACCATGCTTCTCAACAACACAAAAACTCAACATAAACAGCTCCCCCTGTCTTGAGGCTCTCCCCCTTACTCAAATCTCTCCCCCTTTGTCATCAATGGCAAAGGGTCACCTTTGGGGCTCGGGACTAAGAATGAGCCTCTTGGCTTAGTCCCTCCCCCACCTCCTGATGAGGTGATTAATTCTTGGGTGGGAGTAAAACTCCCATTAGGCACCGATCATCATCAGCGTCTATAACTTCCTTGTCGGGCCTTCTCTTGAACTCTTTGTCCATATTCTTGTTCCTATCATTGTTCTTGTTCTTGTTCTCATCCCTGTTCTTGTCCATGCCTTGATCCTTGGACCTGATCATGCCACTGTTTCTGTTCCTGTATTCTGGAATTTCAGCTCTACACTATCTAGCTATGTGACCTTCATTGTTGCACTTGAAACAAGTAACAATGTTATTTCTCTGCGGTAAACCTGATCTTTGAATCCACCAGTTCTGACCAAACTTGTTCTGACCAAACCTATTTTGATCAAACCTGTTCCTGTTATTTGCCTTGCAATAAACTGCCTTGTGCCCAAACTATTGACAAGAGTAGCAATACCCTTGAAAGTAACTAGCACTTCTAAAACTGTCATTTACCTTCTTCACTTGAGCCATGCAATGTGAAGCCATGTGACCAAACCTGTGACAAGCAAAACATCTGCCTTGAAACTTTCCTTTATTTGACCTCTTGGGTCCTGAAAACTTCTTCTTCTCATTCTGAATTCTGTTTTCTGTTTTTGTGCATCTATCATTCAAGGACTCATGATCTGAAATACTTTCCTCATTAGAACTCTCTTCCTTTTGGAGTCTCTTACTAGACTCTCCAACTTGTTCCTTGTGTGACTTAACAAAACCAAGGCCTGTTTTATCTGTTGTCTTTCTTTGACCTTTGATGAGTGACTTAACCTTTTTGGAGCTATCTTGAAACCTATAAAGCTTATCCTTGTACTCTTTAGTTTCCTCTTTCAAAGAAGCCATTTTCTGTTCTAACTCACTATACTCAAGAACCTTAGACTCTAACTCATCCTTGAGTTCTTGTGTCTTAGCTATAGAGAAATCAAGATTTTCAATAAGATCATCTCTCTCCATACAACATTCATCTAACTTATCCTTGAGTCTAGCATTCTTCTTTCTTTCCTTTTTCAAAGCACTAAGAGCACTAATAAGTTCACTTTCAAGATCCTTTATTTGATTTCCTTTTGAATCATCAAAGCCTTTTTCAGATTTCTTATCACTAGAGGTGCTACCCTTTTCAAAAACCATACATGCATCTTCCTTATAGTTTTCTGAAGCATCCTCATACATACTAGAAACCAAATCATTATTTGTGCAATCATCCTCAAGGTGACCAAAATTTCCACATCTAAGACATTTCATGATAATGAATCTATGTTTCGGTTCTTCCTCTTTTTCTGATATGAACAACATCTCATTTTCATTATCACTTGAAGAACATTCACTATCACTACTAGAACACTTACTTGCTTTGTCTAGGTAGAAACTCTTCTTGTGCTTGTGAGAATACCTCTTTCCTTGATTGTTGTGCTCATCTTTGCTTTTCCTGTGATGCTTGTGCTTTTCAGAATCCTTGCTCTTAGAATCCTGTTTATCTTCATCACTTTCATTCTTGGGAACAGTACAGTTAGTAGCATAATGACCAAACTTTCCACAATTGAAACATCTTACATTTTTCATACTTTTGTGCTTTCTAGAGAACTTGCCTTTCTTGTTGTAATATGCCTCTTCATCACTAGAAGACTCATCACTATCTTGAAGTTGTTTACCCTTGGATTCCTTGGTAGCCTTGAAAGTTGCCTCTTTCTTGACATCAACCTTCACTTGAGTTCTCAACTCAAATGCTGCAAGTATACTATGGAGCTCATCCTTTTTCAACTTATCCAAATCTTTAGCTTCCTCAATAGCAGAAATATTTTCACTAAATCTATTAGGAAGAGATCTTAAAATCTTATCACAAACATCATTTTCAGCAAGCTCAAGACCTAAGTCTTTCATGGAGTTAACAACCTCATCCATACGAAGCATGTAGTCACTAATATTTTCATCATCATTCATCTTGAGTTGTTCAAACATACCTTTGAAGTGTCTCAACTTGGCCTTTCTGACATTTGTATCACCTGTATGAACCACCTTCAACTGTTTCCACATTTCACTAGCTGTCTTGCAGTGAATCACTTTGGTGAGATCTCGCTTTTGTAAGCCTTTCAGGATTGCATTCATTGCCTTTGAATTGTTGTGATGTAGGAGCCTTTCTTCTTTAGTATTAGGACCATGTTCAGGAATAGTGTACTCATCTTCAATCACTTCCCAAACCTCATTCCCAAGTGCCATTAGATGAACCTTCATCCTTGCACTCCAAAGACCAAAATCTGACCCATCAAGAATAGGTGTTGCATTGCCACTTGAATGATCCATTGTGTTCTTTACTAGCTTTTCCTTCAAGTCGTTAAACTTTTCGAAGGCACCCGCTCCGATACCAATTGAAGAACACAAGCTTATACTGAGAGGGGGGTGAACAGTATAAGACCTCTTTTTACTTTTTCCTTTATACTTCAAAATAGTAAAGCAAAATACCCAAAGCAATATCAAAGCAATGCACAAAATCATCCACAAAGTGACACCAATTTTAACGTGGTTCACCCAGAATGGCTAGGCTACGTCCACAAAACTTTTCTCTAAAAGTTATCTCAAAGTTCTTTGGGAATCCTTCCCAATTACAATGTTTATGAGCCTCGGCCCAAAGGAGATACCTTCCCCCAATCTGAATTTTATGAGCCTCTGCTCAAAGGAGATACCTTCCCCCAATCTGAATTTATGAGCCTCTGCTCAAAGGAGATACCTTCCCCCAATCTAAATTTATGAGCCTCTGCTCAAAGGAGATACCTTCCCCTCTGCTCTGGATATGATCCCTCGAAGATCAACTGTCTCTACCTCTTGCCAAGCACGTGGAACTCCTTTCCACCGAAGACCTCCTGTCCTCAATGCTTAGCCTAAGAGACCTCTGCCTTCTATGATCACGTCCACAACAACTCAGCAACCTGTACCAAACACAGTCAGTCGGTCTAGTACAAGTCTTCCTCTGTCTGTCAGATCTGTCCAACACTTGAACAAATCAATCCTCTGCACACAAGCCTTCTCAAAGACTTGCCAAATCTGTCCTCAGGTTCTTCTCAAAGAACCAATGCTCTCTGTCCTCAAGTTCTCTGATAGAACTAACAAACTTAGCTCACAAGTCCTCTACTAGGACCTGTCCAAATCTGCTCACAAGTCCCCACCGAAACCTGTCCAAATCTGCTCACAAGTCCCCAATGGAACCTGTCCAAAACTTGCTCACAAGTCCCCAACGAAACCTGTCCAAAACAGCTCACAAGTTCATCAAGAAAAACTTGCTTGGCATGAACCCACAAAGAGAATTGTTAGAGACCCAATGTGATTCATCAACCTCATAGAAGCATAAAGAGAATTGTTAGAGACTCAATATGTTCTATACTTAACTCCCAATCTCAATCTCAAATCTCATAGAAACATAAAGAGAATTGTTAGAGACTCAATATGTTCTATACTTAACTCCCAATATCAATCTCAAATCTCAATCTCAAAAAGAATAAGATAGATGTAGTATGCTTTTCTCAAGAACATGAAACACAACCCAACAATTGCCAAACATGCAATATCTCATATAACAATGCTACTCATGTTCTTTCCACAACCAATATCTTTTCTCAACCAATTAGGGCTTCAACAACAATGCTTATAGACAAGGTTTAACCAACATCATTCAACTCAACATTAACCTTGAAGCATTCAACCAATCATCACAAGAAAAGGAAACAAGTAGAAATCCTTTTCCCTCCAAAGATATTTGAACAAAACAACCACCAACACAATATCACCAAATGCAAAGAATAACTTGCTCAAATCAACTCAATGGAGTAAGCCCAATATCATGAATCAAGTAAAGCAATAACTTGATCAAACAACCTCTATGGAAGCAACTCAACCATCAAACTCAAAACAGCCAACCAAGGGTTCCACCAACTCAATGCAAGTAGCTAGACTCACAAATATAAACCCTAGTGCACAAAGCTTCCACTATCTCAAACCAGAAATTATGCATTCATCAAAAATTCTCCTTAAGGATAACAATGCATAAGTAGTCTTCAACAAACCAGAAAATAGGATTTACACCCAATCAAAGAAAACCTAGTTGAAAACCTTTTCACTCCAACCTTATTTCAGAAAACATACACCAATCATACTCATAAGAAGAATGTGCCCATACCTTATTGGAGTAGAAGAAAATTGATCCTTAAAGTCTGTCACCACACACAACCCTCAAACTTCCAACCAAGTTAGGGTTAGAACCAAGATAAATGAGCATATATAAAAACTTTCCTTAATACACCTTTTAGCTCCTCTTCTTTAAAAACAACCACCAAAGAAGCCAAAAACACAACTAACCAAAACTTACACCTTATATCTCCATTTTAAATTTAGCATAGCAAAAGACTAATCTCAAAAATACAACCAAAGGAATATCCCCTTATTTCTCCTATGTCTTTTAAACAATGCTAAACAATGCCAAAAATCATATCAAGAAAATAATCACACCTTAGAATGGCTGCCCTTGAAGAATCCAAAATTCGCGGAATGGCTGCCCTTGAAGAATCCGAAAATCGTGGCACAAAATACGTTTTAATAAAAACGTGACGAATCCATGCACAGCTCCCTCCACGGGAATCGAAACGCAGACCTCCGCCTACGCAAAGCCCAAACGCAGCCTCCGCTGCCACTAGCCCACAAGGGGCTTACGAAGTCCAAGATGGACTTCCTCCCACATAAACGAACAAGCTTTTCGAAAGCTTTTCAAACGCGAGCTCTCCTCTTCCGCGGCATCACAGAACATTCGATCGCAGCCAATAATAATTGCATTCAATTTTTTTGAGGGGATTTAACCTTAGGAAACTTCTCCTATTTATAGTCCATTCGTGGACTTTAGAACACGTCGGCTGCAAAGAAGGTAATTTCGAATTTAATCGAAATTGCTTTCTAAAGGGTTTAAAAACCCTTAATTAATTTTTAATAAATTAAGAATAAAAAAGGTTTAAAAACCTTTAAGTATTTTTAATAAATTAAAAATAATTTCTCCCTTAATTAATTAAATAATTAATCAATTAAAACCTTGAAGGGTTTTAAATAATAATTAAATAAATAATAAAGAGAACCTCCATTGGTTTTAATAAAAACCATTTAACTTGGTTTTAATAAAAACCCTATCCAATGGAATCTCTCCGGATTCTCTTAAGAAGATTCTCTTGGAATCTTCCACCTTTGAAGCCAACACATCCTCTTAACATTAATGCCATTTCCTTTTGACATCAATGACAACTCATAGACAAGGAGCTAGGATCTCAAACCCAAAATTGCCAACAAAAACACCTTGAACTATATGATTTACCACTTGTGCAATATGCCAAGAGTTAGTTTACAAGTAAAAACTTGGTAGTTTTGTAATCGTTCACTTCTAAAACTTTGTTTTCCATATTTGACAAGTTCAACTATGCAATTGCAATCTCAATATAAGATAATTGATTATCTATATGATTAATTTGGCTAATTGTATGATTACTGTAAACTCTTGCTACAATTACTCAATTGCAGATCTATCCAATTATACACTAGATTTGAAAAGGTAATGAATTTGCTAACCCTTAGTGTAGAATTGTCAAACTAGTCTTCTAACATGCAACTCCATTAACATTGCTTACTATCCTTTTCCAAAAATTGTACAATGTATGCAAACATGGCAATTACCACTTACAACAAAAGTTATTTGAACATGCACACATTCACAATTATCACACAGGGTTGGAATCAATCAACACTTTATTTCCATTATGAGATTATCCATTTACACAACAATATGGTCATAATTGCACACAATGTACAATCCAGATTCACCAACCATATGCATAAACAATATTCACATTGTACACCATCCACAATATATTCTCACTATGAACCATAATTACACAACCATGAACAACACTACTATAATGATGAACCACTATTATGAATAATGATAAAAAACAATGAACAACAACCCATAATCATGAAAAACCATCTTCCACAATACTAAACAACCATTAAAAATTGAATGGGGTACTTTATAAATCTTACCCAAACCATTCCAAAGCGGTTCCTGAGACAACACATTATTCACAACTACCTTCCCACAATATCTTAAAAACTTAATGCATTAAGGTTTCACTACGTCTTAATTTTATTTTTATCAAATTACATTTCATGTGAATTTCACTTTATTTCATTTAACTTCTAATTGCACATTTATGACCAATTGTACTTATACAAACCTACACTATACATAGAAAAAACAGAACATTTGACAAAATTATGTAAATCTAAGTTTTATCATTTCTTCTTCTTATGGGAGGTGGATTTGTTACCTACATCTACCCTCCCCTTTAAATTAGGCAATTTCATCATTGAATCGTTCATATTGGCCTTGGTTGACTGGCATTATTGAAGATCTTGAATTTGTACGTAGAGAATAGTGTGATCATTCCGTAACTTAATTGCATATTTACTAAGTTTTATAGCCTTCAAGCTGTACTTGTTGGCTATCTCTTTGGTAATAACCAAAAGTTGTAGTAACTCCTTCTCCAACTTGGATGCACCCTTGCATAGCTTTTCTTTCAACTCTATCTCAGTTTGAGCTGCTATGGCAAGCTTCTCATCCTTCTCTACAATGATACGATTCCACTATTGCAATTGAACCTTATGGGCTAGTTGAAGTTCTTCCCTAACCTAAATCATCACCTTATGGTCCATAATTATTTAATTATAGTGTTTATCATCCTTCACCATTTCCTCACTATTATGATCCTACAGCTGTAGTTGTTCTTTGGATGTCTTCAACTACGCCTCATTTTTTGTCAACTATTATTTTTGGACTACTAGTTGTTCTTCCTGTTGCTTGAGCTAGTGGTTATTCAAGGTCAACTGCTCCTACTATTTTATCTGCATAGCATATCATTATAATAGCTTCTCCTATTCCTCAAATCACTTCTTTTGCTCTATGGCTTGTTGGATCATAAGTTGTTTCTCTTCCTCTTTTGTTCATAGCTTCTCTTCATGGGCTTGCTTCATGGCATTCATTTTAGCTTAAACCATATTAAGCTTCTCCTCGACCTCATGCTTGTGGAATTATAATTTATCCTCAATTGTATCCATCTCTTTTTGAGTCACTTCCACTTCTTCCTATTGTGCTTCTTTGGCCTGATATATCTATTTAAGACCCACACTCAACCACTCAATCTAGTATGTTAGGAAAATGAATTTTCAAAAGGTGAAAGTCAATTTTGGAGATTCCCTCTGATATTTTGTATCCAATGTGTTCAATGGACATATTTGATTCTTATCTAGATCCAAGTACACCCATGGGTATGTTCTATATTTTATCTTTACTCCTAGTAGATCATCAATACCTAATATATTGGTTACCTCTCCTCTAGATAATTGCCATAGGTGTTGTGCATGAATCTGAGTTATTCTTCTCATTCAATCCTCACTGCACACCCACTCCATGACCTTCTCCATTTTAACAAAGGTTTTCTCCATCCACTGCTTTATTTGACCAATACAACCTATTCAAAACTATAATCGAGTACTGGTATACATATCATATATCTATTTTAGAAATGGTCCACCTATTCATTTGTCATCTCCATATCCATTTGAGATACTAAACTATGGGACTTCAAGAAAAAATATTGTTTGAAGCCTTTTATCAATTTCTTGTGATGGGATCCTTTCCTCCTCTTCCTCCTATGGACATGAACCTCCCCCAACTTCTTTATGACCCACTGCAATATCCTCCTATAGTATAATTTGGGCTATAGTTTTATCATCTTCTTCATGTGATATGATCTCCTCAATAACAATGATCTCCTTAGTTGATTATTGTTCTTACTTAAGTACCTAAACTTCCTCTTGTGGTTTTGACAACTCTTCCTACTACTATTTAGACAACCCCTTCTCTAACAAGTTTGATTGTTCTTCTACCACTACTGTAGGTATAGAAATTGAATCAAATAATATTTTTGTTGGCATCATGTTCTCCTTACCTAGATGACTAATGTTACCTCTCATCACAATCCTTATTTGTGGCTTATTATTCTCCTTCATCTCCTGAAGCAAGGATACCAACACTTCTTTTGCTTTTTGCCTTGGTGGTGATACTGCTTTATCTAACCAGTGTTTAGATATCTCCAACAATTCAAACTCATTGGTATCGAGTAGTGTAGGAGATCCCACCATTTCTCCTAATTGGCCTACTCCTACTGTCATACTTATATCTACCAATTCCAAGTTCTCTAACACTTAGTGCATATTAGCTAGATCAGTGAGCATTGATTGCAACTAATCACTCTACATGGGATATTTTTCACATGTCTACCTCTCCCATTATCTATGTATTTTAATCTACACTAAACTAATTACCGATGCTACTGCATCCTCCTCCTCCTCATGAGATAGTATATGCTATTACGGATAATGTGCAAGTGTCTACTACTATTGATTAGAATCCAAGTGCAAATATCAACATCTCTTTCATCGAGGATGGACTTCCTCTTCTAACGAAGTCCCATTTTCATCAATCAAAGGAGGTTCTAATTTTTTATGTTCTTTTTTGTCTTAACTTCTTCGAGGTAGCTTTTTGAAGTAGTACTATCTTTACCAATCATAGTATGGTAGGTTGATCCCTTGGTAGATCATGAGGTGTTGTTAGCCCATGGAATATAATGTTGTTCTAAGAGACTACATTCAAAATTACAATGATTGTATGGAAGGTCATCGAGAATTTCTTTCGGGTCCTTTGCAATAACTATTGTATCCTCTAATCCAAATAGGTTCCCAAATCATACTACACCCCTTTGATGATGCCTTGTACATATTGTGCCATCCAAATTGGCATCTTGAAAGACCATGATTCACCTAAAAATCAAGACATAACCGTGTTCATAGCACACATAAGATCCTTCATTTTCAGCGTGCTCTGCTTGATTCCCCATCCTCCCAGACTAAAAGCCTTAGTAGCCAATAGAGACTTGAGCTTTGTTAGTATTATGATTAACCTATGGGTATCTATGGAGTCCACAAATTTTCTCTTAATTAGTAGCCCTTCCTTGCACAATCCAAATGTTCTCTAAAAAGCTACAACCAAGAATTCCACCTTAATATGATGATTTTTGATCCATACAAAGGTGCAATATTTGCTTGAATCGTACAACTACACCATTTGCAACAAGTATTCATGAAATAATACTTTATCTTATGGTGGTATATGTACCAATATACTCGATTTGACCCACATCAAAGCTACCTTTAATAGGTGAGTGTCCTCATGCTCACTCCACCATCTCTAGCATAATTCATTAGCCAGCTATGTGAAGGTGATATCCTTAAATTCCACATACCCTCCTTTATCCTCACTGAGTAGGGTAATTTGTTCATCTAGGGTAGCCTCTATATGTACCTCACTAAGAAACTCCTTTTTATATACCCTAGGTGGTTCAATATATGTCTCTTGATGAAAATGTGGTTGTGCTCTTCCTCTACCACCATGTCAATTCCTATGTCCTCTCCATGGCCTATAACCTCTCCCCATCCAAGGATGGTAGTCACATCCTCCTCATGGTTGAAACCCTCATCCTTAGTATTGTGTAGGGTAGGTCACTTCTTCTTGCTTGGGAATCCCATAGATGTAGTATTCCTAGTGATCATTCTCTCCTTACCACCACAATCCATCGTATATGAGCCCAAAATTCTTGCTCGGTGCTCATTCTTCACAATTTATCATCTTGGTACCACTCTTCACCAATCTTATTCAATTCAATAATTTTAGGATAATTACATCAAAACTGTACAAATTGCCCTAATTTCATACAACTACATAAAAAAAATATATAGCTACTCTCAAAATATGTACAATGGCTCCTCATAATCATATAGGTGCTTTTTGGAATCATACAACTACCTCCAAAATCATATAATTGTACTTTAAATCGTATAATTGCACTCCAATTTCACACAATTCACCTAAATCATACAAATGCACCTCACTTCTATACAATTGCATCTAGAATCGTACAATTGCACTATAAATCATACATTTGCACTTAAATTGTACAATTTGGACTCTAATTTGTACAATTCTACCCTAAAATCATACAATTGTCCTCAAACCGTACAATCTCCTTCCATAATCATATAATTTGCTATTCAAGCCTAAAATTACCCTAGAATCCATGTTTTTTTTTTATTTGTATGATTTTTTTTGCACCCATTTGCCATCGCTATGAATTTTTTTTTTTCGATTCAAATTTTGGTTTACTTGTGCAATTTCCCTTTCGATTGTGCAAATTTTCAAAGGTACTATTTAATGTGGAAATATATGCAATATTCTCGTATGGCATTATATTTATAATTTTCTTCCCATGCAATGGCTAAAACATTTTATCCTTCACCAATAAATTTCTTCATGCAATTAGGGTTTCCAGTTTTATTATACTCAGCTTTTCTGAAAAAAAAAACAAACCCTAGCAAATTCTCACCATCATGCAACAAATTACTTCAAACCCTAGCTTTTAGAAAAACTCCATCATTGAGGGTTTGTTTCCAAATAATTCTGAAAATATATAATTATTTAAAAAAACACCCTCTTTTTGTTCAAATTAAAACCCTAGCTTTATGGTGAAAAATTCACTTGTTGCATGTTCCTTGCTCCTAAAGTCACATATTTTTACCTACAATTTCAACAATTTAGAGAAAAAATATGCATGTCACCTTATTTTAATATTGAAAATATAATGGTACATGAAAATATATCACCTCAACCTCCTTTGGATGTGTTTTTGGATTTTTGTATGAATGACTACCAAATCATCCCTTTTGCATGCAATCTTTGTCCTTTTTCTTGATTTTTTTTTTAATATTTTATTGTAACTTTTTTCTTTATTTTTTTTCTTTTTCTTTTCTCCTCTTTTTTTATCTCAAAAGAGGTCGTCATTTCTAGTTTTCAACCATCTTCCATATTAATTGCATCTGGAGGGATTTTCACAATCAGGATTATTTTTATTTACATTTCAAAATTGCCTAATTTCCTAACTTACCTTGTAGAAAATTGTACAAACATTCATTTGTATGATTCCTTCTATCTATGTGTCATTTAGAGGTTCTAGCATTCATTTCGTGCAATTGGGGATTGAGAAATCGTATAATCAGGTTCCAACTATTCAACTATACGATTTTCTCCCTCTTGTTGGATAACTATACAATTTATAACTGTACCATTATCAGTTGTATGATTTGGAATTGTACAATTACAATCTATATGATTTGGAACTATACAATTGCAAGTTGTACGATTTGAAATTGCATAATTCTCTCCTTCCAAAGCTGTATTTTCTTGTTTAGGACTTCTCCTTTGCCAATTGATTGATCATTAGGTGAATATGCCCTTACCACTCGATTCTCATTTGGGTGACATCTATTCCTATCTCCTCGAACTAAATCTACCTCCAAAATTGGTGAACGAGTCCTTTGTTGGCCTCGAATTTCCTCTTGAAATCATACTCTTCCTATACCAACAAGTCATCTTCCTCTCACCTATATTTCATGACCTTGTCCTATTATTATAGAACCTATTTGTATATTAAATGGACCATCCTATCGATGAGGTAAACCTCTTCCTAATTCTATTATTCTTGGTCCTTGTTAATGCATTATTGGTCGCCCGAGTGGGTATCATCCTATAAGGTTTGGCAAGAATCTTCCTCATCCATTGTATCCTTGCACATTATTGATCCCATTGAAGGATACATGTGGTGCCTCCTTGGGATATCTAGGCCATCATAGATTAGGAGGTTGAATCATTCCCCTTATCCCTCTGGGTAGAGGATCTAAATGATTTCTTCCTTCATTCATTGGTCGTAATCCTCCTCTACGATATCTTTACTGCCCTATGGTACTTGGGATTCCCTATTGTTGATCTTGTTGTTGGATCAGTTCTCCTATTTCCCAAGCATTTGGATTCACATCTACAAACTCTATATTGGCTAGGTATCCTTCATTCCTTTGGGCTCACAGTGATAACTGTCATAATGCTTTTATTTGATTATTTGCACGTGTCAGTCATCTTATTCATCATATTTATTCGAAGTAATGTTATGGGAAAAAAATTGCTAAAGTTTCCCTATATTCTTCTAAAAAGTTAGACTTATTATTTGATTCATTATGACTATCTTCTCTTTGTGTCAATCACTCTGTTGGAAAATTTATTATTCATCAAAGTCTCCTCACTTCCCTTATTTACCTTATTAGTTGTTGATAGGCTGTTACATAGGCATCTGGATCCAAAAAAACATGAGGTTCTCGTATTATTTCCAAGAAGTCATCACTAATACTCTCTTGGCTAATGTCCCTTGTTAGTAAGGGCATTCCCTCATCACTAGACTCACTCGAATCTTCATGCAGGTTCCCTTGGGTTTTAGGTGATGTAAGGTCTTTCTCGATCTCTCGTTAAACTATCTTGGCTACCTCATTCGTAATTGGTGGATCATGTGTCAAATCCCTTAGGTCAACTTGTGGCCTTTATCCCCCACTAGAATTTTTGCCTTCCTGTTGTCTTTCATTTTCTTGAGGTGCTTCCTCATTGATTTTGCTTCTCGCTTCTAGTTCTCTTTGCCTTACAACCTATTGCTCATCAAGACATTTCATGGTCTCATCCAACCCTTGGATGATTTATTCTTAAAGTATTACATTATGAACTTTAAATACTTCATACTCTTCTTACAACTATTGAGATTGATGTCACATTCTTTGTTGCAATATGCGTATCTAAAAAAATGGAGTAAGTCCTGCCAACTCCTCATTTGCAACTCTACCTTCATTTTCATCTGGTATTTCCATATCAAAAGTTTCTATCATATACTCATATTGTACCATTAGTCGTACCCTATCGCATCCCTCTTCATTTTGAGGTAACTCCTTTTTCTTCAGTTATGGATACACTACTACCTCCTCTACTTGGTTAGCCTCTTCCTATCACTCTTAATTTGTTGCTAACAATACCCATTCTTGATTTCTTATTTCATTTAGAGGAATCCATTCCTCATATTATTTGATTCATTATGTTCCATCTACAAAACTCATGTGTACTTGCATATTTTTCCTTTCATTGGGGTGTGGTACTAATTATTGATCTATAATTGGTGGTGCCTCCTCCTCTTCTGCAAATAGGTGTGTAATCCCAATATTGTTATTCCCTTGTAGTGGACCTTGATTATGTCGGGTTACTTGTTGTGGTTCACTAGATTTAGCTTTCTATCACCATATTTGTTCAATTTCTTGTAAAGCGATGGATATACACTATGTTTTATATGGTTTAAACTTTGAACCATTCACTATTTTAGGTACGAATATCTAGTCCAAATTTTGTAACTATACTACACTATTTTTCATCACTTCCATAACTCTAAAGGGGCCAAGCCATAATATTTTCAACTTCCTAGGATTTATTTAATGTTTCCCATTAAAATTTAGGATCAATTCATCCCGCTTAAGTTCTAATTTGTGGAGGTTATTAACATGCCATAATTTATTTCATATATGGGCTACTTCAATTACCCATTAGGCAATGAATCCCCTTTCATACAATCTAATGAGTGAGGCTAATCACTCTTCTAGAATTTCTTGATAACCCAAGCGATGATCCATAGATATTTGCAAACTAGGTACAAAGAATTCCACTAGCACGAATACCTCTTGACCATACATTAGATGGAATTGCGTATGGTCCATTGTTGGTTTGAAGGTTGTCCTATAAGCCCATAGAATAGATGGTAACCTTTCCTCCTAGTCCACTCCTTCTATACCATAGATCTTATATAATGTAGAAAGTAGGAATTTTTTGGTTACCTTTGCTTACCCATTTTCTTGGGGGTAAAATGAACTTTATAACAAATACAAAATATTGAATTTCGTTGTTAGCTTTTTAATAACCTTAGTAACAAAATGATCTCCCCTATTACTTGTTATTCGTAATATAATTTCAAATCTTGTAATCACATGTTTGTACAAGAATTGAGCTATACTTTTTGTCGTGTTATCTGGTAGCGCCCTCGCTTCTACCCATTTTGTTAGGTATTTTGTTGCTACCATGATATACTGATATTTTTACCTATGGGTGGTTGTCAATGGTTTGAAAAAATCCTGTATCGCTCCAAATTTTTCTCATCCCTACCTTCAGGCTATTGGATCCGCGCCCGGAAGGAGGATGGGAAAAGGATGATGCGGTACCTCGGACGAGAGGACTTCACGAAGGTCCCGCCTCTCAAGGGAGGTGTATTTTGGTGATTTTTCGATGGATGGTGGGTTCACCAGGAAACATTTAATGGCGGTAGTTTCCACGCCTAGGTTTTGGAATGTGTTTAGATGAGTTCGTTTTAATCTTAAGCATTCATCCTAGGTTTGGCCGAATGATTCTAAATTAAACTATATGAAAATGCAATTTTTCATGAATACAGCAGACAGATTTGAAAGCAGAGAACAGAGAATTTACAGGAGGAAAATGGAGAATACCTGATCCGGATGTCTGAAGAAGATTCTGATTTTGAAGCAGTCCCGATCGTCTGAGATTCGACAGAATCGTCTGCAATCAGACGAGATCGTCTGAGATCTGACGAATTCGTCAGACGAATTCGTCAGAAACCTGCAAAACAGAGAATAGATGCAAAATGCAAGAAATAACACTATGCTAACAGAGGCAAATTACACCAAATGATAATATGAATGCTGAACACTATTCAAGAACAGAAATTAATGCAAATTACTGTGCTTAAATGGCAGATCATAAACTTAGCATGCAATCTAAGCTAAATGGGTGAACTCCAGATGCAAAATAGGATAAAAACTGAATATATTATCTAATTTGCAAAACAAAATAACAGAGACAAAGTTGAGAAAAGCAAACTCCAAGCACTGATTGCCTCGATGTGGGCTGCAGTCGAGATCGTCTCGCATCAGTACGAAATCGTCTCGAATTCGACAGGATCGCCTCCGATTCGGACAGGTTCGTCGACGACGATGGGTGCTGGCTCCGGTTGAAAATCAATGATATACCTGCATCAAAATTGCTATGGGACTAATGCAAAAATAATATTATGATGTTTTAGGGTAAGGGATTCAATTCACGGATAAATTCAGCCAGGGGTTGGGGAGGGAAAATCCTAGAGTTTAAATAGGCTTAGGGAGAGTTGTTGGGAGGTTGGAGATCTTCCCAATTTGGGAGATCTCCAACGGGGGAGGGTCCCAACGGCGTAGACACGCTTCTGCCCGGATTGGAGACCCGTTGGAACGGATTCCAACTATGCAAATTCAGTTTTGCGACAAGATCGTCTGGACGTCCTAGTCCAGACGAAATCGTCAAATCTGGGGCGATATCGTCTGATCGGCGACGATATCGTCAAACGGTCAAAACAACCTCTAAAAATGGCACGAAAAAAGGGGAAACGGGTTTCTCGGCGGTTAACGGGCGGTTTGGGAGGTTAAATTTGATTTTAAAATTATTTACTAAGGTGAATGTAATTATTATAATTTTACTGCGCCAATTTTAGGGTGCTACATTTTGCCCCCTCTTTAGCGAATTTTTCGAAGAAAATGCGTTAAAGATGAGTTCTTCTCGATCTACGAGAAAGCAAAAAATGATACCCATTTTTAGGCGACGATTCTTGGTCGAATCGTACGACGACTTACTATGGTGCCCCCTCCGTGTTTTTACCCAAATCGAACGTTTGAGGTAAAAACGCGAAAAAGCAAAATTATTTTGAATTATTTTTGAATGAAATTATGTTTGATATATGATATGTTTTTGATCATATGACTTGTGTTATGTGTATGTTTATGATGCTTTTATGTTTGATTGATTGATTTGATAATTGGATTGAGGATTCATGTAATTATGTCGTTGGAAATATTATAATTTGAATGTCATGCTATAAAATTTTAAATGAAATAATCTGATGTAACAAATTGGTTGTTTGTGATGAAATGTGATAAAATAAAAAGAGACTTCTAACAATAATTTCAAAGGACATTGTCGCTATTATAGACCATTTCATGGAGTCGCCGCTCACTCGGTCGTCAAGCTAATCCCAGTATAGAAATATTGCTAAAAAGTAAAAGAGTGCTTAAGAGACTGTCTTAAGACTTTGGTGCAATGGTGCAAATGATGATGATGATGATTTGTTTTCAGATTTTCATGAAAAATATTATGCATGAAATATTTTAAAATGATTTTTGCTAGGCATAAATTCCTAAGTGTGATAAAATTTGTGAATAATTCCTTAGGAATTATACCATCATTGCAAAGTTAAAGGTTGACATAATGATATGAAATAATGAAAATGTGTTTGATTTTAAAAAAGCATAATTTGTGTAACATAATGATTTAAGTCATATGGTTTTTATGATTTTTGATAAATGGGGAATAAAAATTGTTACAATGGTTTGCGCTAGGCATAGAATATGTAGGTATAGACTTATACCATCATCGCGAAAATCCAAGAAAAATGTTATTTTTATTGCATGGTTGATTTTTGATGAACAGAAAATATGAAAATGAGGACTTGCGCTAGGCATACAATTCCAATTTTGGTTTTGGAACTATACCATCGTCGCGAAAGTCAACCAGATATATATGATTTGATTTGTGTATTTTGAAAGAAATTTTTGATTTTTCTATTATATAGTTGTCTTTGTGGAAAACAATTGTACTTGATTTATTCCCAAACAAGTTGCAAAAATAATATTTCAAAGTATTTTGAAGACAAAAGTTAGATTTATAAGGAATCCCATGTGCATATGTGAATTCATTTCCGATCTTGATTTATCATAATGATAGACAAAATCTCTCAAATACAAATGTGTGTGCAATTGCATTGTTCATTTACCGAGTTTGAGCAAGATACTATGATACAAGTGATTTGAAGAAACCAAATAAGTGTTCATTAACCATGATGTAGATGCATATAACCATATTAGACCACTATGTAGATCGGATTATCAAGAGCTAGCTAATCCATAAGCAGACATAGGTCTGTACAAAAGAAGGTCGCTAATGTGACAGACATATCGCCACGCTAGGAGTTACCCAAGGCCAAGCAGGTTGGGCACAAACCACCTGTTATGGGGCTTACCTCACGGTTTTCGAATAATTGAGAATTCCAGGGATTCAAGCTCATCAACCCTTCTTTTCTTTTCAAAGGGTAGGGAAAGGGATTTTATTGCTTTCTTGCTTTCTTTTGAACTTTGCTTATTTTTCTTTTGTATTTCTTTTGCTTGATAATGCTTGGAACATTGCTGTAATGATATAAAAGAACATTTTTCTTTTCTCTTTTTTCTTGAATTTTTCTTTTTCTTTTTCTTTTTTTTCTTTTCTTGTGCTAGGGATACTTGCTCGGATTAGTCGTAGAGCAAGGGATTTTTATTCTGGGTAGGGGTGAGCTTGTCCTTTTGCCAATTCTCAAAGATTCTAGACCATGTGCATGATAGGATAGCAGGGGAAACTTTTCACTCAAGAAATCAGTTCTACTATGTAGCAAAACATGGAAATTACAAATATAATCATTTTATTGTGAAAAGATGTGCTTGGTTTAAGTAAATAACAAGATCAATTCTCTATGCTCAAACTTTATTTAATTGAATTTTGTGAACTTTGATATAAGAGAGATTAGTAATCATGCCAGATAAAATCAAGATATTTATTTGTTGTGAGTGTGCAAGTGAGGGATTCAAAATAAATGCTAATTTATCCAAAATAAGTTGAAACATATAACTGCAATAATTGTAAGAAAATATATATAAATGACTTTTGAGAAGTTTTGAGACTGTTGACTCTCTCTTTCTTCCGTATATTGTTTTGGTTTCGAAAGAGTCAAGCATATAGCTGTTTTTAGATTTTTATTTTGATTTTTGTTTTTGAGCAAAAGAATTTAACAAGTGCTTTAAATAAATGCAATAGATAGTTTTTGAAGATTTTTGGAGATTTATGAATGTTTTTGGTGTTTTTTGAATAAATTGAAAGAAATACAAGATAGTAATTTTGAACAAATATATACATGGATGAAATGACCAAATTTATGCATAGTAACGTTTAAGATGCAAAATATTCATGGGTTCTTTAAGTTCTTTACCATCTAAGGTAGATAATTTATATGCCTCCGGTTCCAATTTTTATGATTTATTGTTGGTCCAAGCCGGTTGGGCTCAAATTTACCTTTAAGGTCCTTAGTTGCATTGGTATTTTTTTGAAGATTTTGAGGATTTTGATTTTTTTGTATTTTGATTTTAATTTATGAATTGAAATTGGTGGTATATACAAGATGATCTATATACACTATACAAGGTTATTTGAGTATAGCATGTCTAAGGTTGCTTCAAAATCAAAGGAGGTTTTGAAGGATAATCTGGTTGAGGTGAAGGTAAGAATAGAAGGTGATGAATAAAAGGTAGTGATAACAAAAGCTTTGTTATAATGTAGAATAATGTAGCAAAAGATTTGACTTTTATATGTGTAAAATTGATCATGTTACAAAATAAAATGTCAGAATTATAAGAAAGTTCTTCATTCTTATCATTATATTCCAAGTCTTGATAAGATGGAGAAAGTATATGTGAAAGATATGCATGGATGTTATTTGGTAAACAAGGATGATCATATATGGATGAAGAAAAGTGATGGATAGAAGATAATTGTGATAATAGAGAATGTATAGAACTTGATGTTTCAATCGTTAAATATTCTTCAAATGGTGTTGGGTCACCATGTATGGTAACAATTTTATTTGTAAGTTCAAACTTCAAACATTGGTGAAGAGTGGAAGGGACAACCCTCATCGTATGAATCCAAGGACTTCGGAGAAGTAGGTTGTAAGGTGAAGGACAATATCCTACATAGAATAAAGTATCCAGGATCTTGGATCCAATATTAAGGGGAAGAATTATAGTACCTTGAGCTTCTTGAATTTCATTGTTAAAAGATTTTATAATAACATTTGATTCATTAAGATCTTCTTCCTTTAATTTGAGTTTTTGGAATAATTGATAAGTGCATAAATTAAGAGAGGAGTCATTATCTACCATGATAGTTCTAACAAGTGTTTCTTTACTAGATCCGATAATGTAAAGATAGGAGTCTTCTTGTGGAGTAGAGGAAGGAATATCCTCATCATAGAATGAAATATGGTTAACCTCAAGAGGGTTTACACCATTAATTATGTTCTTAGAGAAAATATGATGAGGAACAAATTGTTGGCTAGGTATTTTGAACAAAATTTCCTTATGAGAAATTTGTAATACTTCTAAAAGGGATATCTTTGCTTGAGGATTAATCACTTGTTGTTGGTTATCAAAGTGGATTTCAGATTGAGATTTTGATTCTAAAGATGAGCTTTCTATGCTTACATTCCATTTTGGATCATTCTCTAGAGCCAAAGATAGTTTTGAAGGTTGGTCAAATGAGGAATCCATATCTTGAATATCGGATTGAGTTGATTGAACTTGAGGTTGCTCATTTGTAGTTTTTGTTACAATATTAATAATATCATCATGATGGGACACATTAACATGCAATATTTGATTGGTTTCTTGTTGTTGATAATTGAATAGGGGTTCTTGGGAGATCCCCATGTCTTGATTGATTATTGGTATTTGTTGTGTAGGAGTTTGATTGTTTACTGGAGATTTATAATCAGTTGTAGATTGTAATTCCTTTATATTAAAAAGACCCTTATCAATCAAATCTTGAATTGCACATCTTAAATCTTTACAATTTTGTGTCATATGTCCATCTACTCTATGATATTCACAATGTAGCTCAGGTTTAAACCAATCTGATGTGGTATCAGGTTGTCTTATGGAAGGGAGTTCAATCTTATTTGTGTCAAGTAAATACTTGAGAATTATATCCATTGGTTGATTGAGCTTAGTAAATTTACGTGATGAAGGTTTTTGAGAGGTTTTTGATAAATGCCTTAGGAATTTCGTCATAAAAGGACCTAATGGTTTCTCACCTCTACTTTCTTTATTATGGGTAGAATGATGATAGGAAGATTGCGATGTAGGAGGTGAGTGCATGGTAGAATTGGAAGAATAAGTATTTTCTTGTTGAAATGGATGTGTTGTATTGAAAGAAGAGTATTGAAAAGGTGGCGGAGGATTATATGTGGATTGATAGACATAATATGGATATATGGGAGAATAGATAATATCATTATGAAGAGGATTGGCAAAGGGATTGTTTTGTTGGGTTATGGATGAAAAATAAGAAGAGTGTGATGGAGGTGATGTTGAATAGGGATGAGGTTGATCATAATCAACAAATGTATTTAGCTGAATTCTTCCAACATTACTGATGGGCTCATATTGATTTGAGTAAAAACTCATGGTTTCTTTAGTACTTCTAAAAGTAATATTTAGCATCTACTATTTAGAATTGAATCTAAAACATACAAACTTGAAATGATGATTTTGTTTTTGTTTTTCTTGTATACATATATATATTTTTTGTTTTTGTTTTCAAAAGGTTTATGATGCATTCACGTCGGGTTCACCAAAATGTATCGCTCCAAATTTTTTGCATCCCTACCTTCAGGCTATAGGATCCGCGCCCAGAAGGAGGATGGGAAAAGGATGATGCGGTACCTCGGACGAGAGGACTTCACGAAGGTCCCGCCTCTCAAGGGAGGTGTATTTTGGTGATTTTTCGATGGATGGTGGGTTCACCAGGAAACATTTAATGGCAGTTTCCACGCCTAGGTTTTGGAATGTGTTTAATGAGTTCGTTTTAATCTTAAGCATTCATCCTAGGTTTGGCCGAATGATTCTAAATTAAACTATATGAAAATGCAATTTTTCATGAATACAGCAGACAAATTTAAAAGCAGAGAACAGAGAATTTACAGGAGGAAAATGGAGAATACCTGATCCGGATGTCTGAAGAAGATTCTGATTTTGAAGCAGTCCCGATCGTCTGAGATTCGACAGAATCGTCTGCAATCAGACGAGATCGTCTGAGATCTGACGAATTCGTCAGAAACCTGCAAAACAGAGAATAGATGCAAAATGCAAGAAATAACACTATGCTAACAGAGGCAAATTACACCAAATGATAATATGAATGCTGAACACTATTCAAGAACAGAAATTAATGCAAATTACTGTGCTTAAATGGCAGATCATAAACTTAGCATGCAATCTAAGCTAAATGGGTGAACTCCGGATGCAAAATAGGATAAAAACTGAATATATTATCTAATTTGCAAAACAAAATAACAGAGACAAAGTTGAGAAAAGCAAACTCCAGGCACTGATTGCCTCGATGTGGGCTGCAGTCGAGATCGTCTCGCATCGCATCGAAATCGTCTCGAATTCGACAGGATCGCCTCCGATCTGGACAGGTTCATCGGCGACGATGGGTGCTGGCTCCGGTTGAAAATCAATGATATACCTGCATCAAAATTGCTATGGGACTAATGCAAAAATAAGATTATGATGTTTTAGCGCAGAAGGGTTCAATTTGCAGATAAATTCAGCCAGGGGTTGGGGAGGGAAAATCCTAGAGGTTAAATAGGCTTAGGGGGAGTTGTTGGGAGGTTGGAGATCATCCCAATTTGGGAGATCTCCAACGGGGGAGGGTCCCAACGGCACAGACACGCTTCTGCCCGGATTGGAGACCCGTTGGAACGGATTCCAACTATGCAAATTCAGTTTTGCGACAAGATCGTCTGGACGTCCTAGTCCGGACAAAATCGTCAAATACGGGGCGATATCGTCTGATCGGCGACGATATCGTCAAACGGTCAAAACAACCTCTAAAAATGGCACGGAAAAAGGGGAAACGGGTTTCTCGACGGTTAACGGGTGGTTTGGGAGGTTAAATTTAAATTTAAATTTATTTACTAAGGTGAATGTAATTATTCCAATTTTACTGCGCCAATTTTAGGGTGCTACAAATCCAAACCCTATATTTCAAATAATTCCTGAGGCTATGATGGATGCAAAGGTATAAAGTCTTTACATAGTGGTTTTCCCACTCTTTGAAAAGTTTCACATACCTATGCATATTATTTTGCATCATTGTACAATGTAGGTCACCATAATCCTTCCAAGAGCATCTTCCTAGTAGTGGCATCCAGCTCCATGTGTCCTCCTATAAAGCCTTCGTGGGATTTTTTAAATGTTGTGTTAACTTCATTCTACATTACACATATTTGTAAAATACCATTTATACCCATCTTATAAAACAATCCAATTATTAGCTAAAAAGGTGCTAACTTCATGATTACCTTCCTTTTCTCTATCATTGTCAAGTCTTGTGGCAACTTTCCTATGGATAGATATTGCCTAATTAACTTGTACCATGTTGGTACAATGTTAATTGTAAATACATCAAGGAATTAATATAGAATTACCATCCCTACAGGTTCTCTTGGTCGTATCTAAGACAACTAGTCTACAATCGCATGCTTCTTACCAGGTATTACTACTACTCAAAATACAAATTCTTGAAAAGTGATGAGCCACATGTTGACTCACCCTTGTATCATTGGTTTATTTATCAAGTACAATAGAGCCTGATGATCAACATAGAAGGCAAATGGGTTTACCAACTGGTAATACCTAAACTTTTGTACTACATATACCATCCCTAGAGCCTCTCATTCTATTGTACTATAATTTATTTCCATCCTTGACAGTAGATGACTTGCAAAATAAATAGTTTGATCCAACCTAAATTGTCCTTCCTGAGCCAATGTGCATCCTGAAGCATCGATATGGCTATGGAACTCTCTATCCTAATCTGGAAACACCAGGATGGGGCTACTCACAAGTTTTGCTTTCAATTCCTCAAAAGCTCCTTGATGTTCCTCTGTCCAACTAAAAGGAATGGTCTTCTTTATCAATGAGTCCAATGGGTAGGACACATTTGCGTAATTATTAATAAACCTTCGATAATATCTTGTGGATCCTAAGAAGGTTTTTAATTAACTCATGCCATATGGATACTCCATATTCAAAATCATACAAATTATATTGGGATTAGTCTTCAAACCTTCAATGCACACTATATGTCCTAGTAACTTCCCATATGGTACCATCAAATAACATTTATTAGGATTCAAGGAGATCTATGCATTCCTACATAAGCTCATGCATTCACTCAGGGTCGATAGATGGTCCTTGATCTCACCATATATGGACCAATCATCCAAGAATACCTTGAACTTTCCTATCGCAAATTGATCAAATATATACAAAAAAAATCCACTAAAATGTGGTCAGGGAATTACACAACCTGGGCATCCTATTATATATGTAAATTTTGTTTTCTATAATAAATGTGGTCTTTAGCTTATCTTCTTCAGCTATACTAATTTTATTATGTCCAAAAACCCATCCAAGAATGAATAAATTTCATGTCCTACTACTTCCTCTAGAATGAAATATATGAATGGAATAGGGAAGAGATATTTAATCATTACTGCATTCAAAATTTAAAAATCTACATAGATCTAAATATTATTCGCTTCCTTTTTCATGGTGACCACAATAGGAGAAACCCATTCTCTCGTGGTAACCCTAAAAATAATGCCAACATCCAACATCTTGTCTATATCTGTATTTACCAGAGGTACATACTTAGGGTTCATCCTATAGATACCTAAAACACATCATATTTAGGAGACTACCCATATGGACACATTCAAAGACCATATGACCGATCTTGGACCTTTACCAGAACTAGAAATGGTCCTAACAACTTAAAAGGGGTAGTTTAGGCCCATTCAGGCTCAACTGCTATCAAGAAGAGTGGCTGCCATCACTGGTCACTGAAGCTGAGAGTGGTCACACCTAGCCACTACTTTGAATAATGACTAGCACCAAAACATAGTCTGGCCATGAATACAGACCCAAATCACGTAGCCTGACTACACTTGTATTTCTTATAGGCAATTTTTGGCATGAAACTCCTAGAGCTCCTCCTAACTGCCCCTTCAAAGCAAATTTGTGACTAATTATTCCCTCTAGGAAGGTCAGCTGCATGCAGATCTAAATATTGACTTCTCCAAGAAGCCAAGATCTAGATCTAAATCTAGGAGATCTACATGTGGACACTCCCAAGCAAAATAATAGATTGAAGAATATCAAAATTTTATGCAACGAAGCTCTAGCGGATTGGAGAGAGATTCCATACCTCGTTGAGGAGTAGCGGAGCTCTGCCTGATTTAGCAACAATTTCTAGCTATACAACCATTTAGATCAAATTTTATATACTACTAATTAGTGTACGGAAATAGAGGTTACCCTTGGACATAAATTCAGATGAGGAATCTAGTGCTACAACCCTTGGTTAATGAGAAATAATATTTCATTTTGCGGTCGTTGTCCTTAACAGTGGCCTGCACGCACAACCTAGGGTTTTAAACATTATTTTCCAAGTTTTAGCTTAGATCTGTCATTGCTTTTTGCTTTATAATTTTAGCATAGATCTAGTTTCTTTAATGTATTTGCACTGTTATTCCTGAGTCCTCCATGCATTTATCATTTAGTTTGATGTATCTTGATCTTATTATGCTTACATATCATGATCCACAAATTTTCTATAAAAGCCTCATCACGAGATGCTGCCCATGCTACTGATTTCCTACTGTTGTTTCTTGTATGTAGGATATAGGTTATAGGACCAAACCCAAGTTTTTAAAATGATATCCCTCTAGACAAGAAGGATAAGGAGACATCTATAACCCCTTATACAATTTTATGTGCGAGACCAGGAGGCCTACGGAGTGCACCATCCCCTTGCAGGGGACACCATTACTTCTGCTTGTATTTGATTGTAACAAACTAGGTATCCCTAATAGGGACCAATATGTCACCAGAGTTTCAAAGAAATCAATAAAATATATCTTTTGCATTTGTCATTTACGTGTTATTTTGCATTCATGGTCTTTTATTTTGATATAATATTGCAAGTAGACTAGGTGCACAACTTCCCAGGGTCATACAGATGGCAATCACAGTGGGACTCCAACCTGGTTTTCTATTTTTAGCTATTTTGCTGATGTTTTTATATTTTTTTTGTGTGCAGGTCTAGCTACTCTGGTCGACATCGACCAATAGACATAAACTACTTTTGAAGACAATGGCCATAATCAGCTGCTCTGGTCGACAACGACCAACAAAAAATCAATAATAAAGGTCAGCCTATGCTTCACCAGATGTGGATTTTAGGTTGGGGCAACTCTCTACGTTTTTTGTATTTCTCTATCTGTAATTTATTTTTAGAAAATAGTAGGGAAATTTTCATTTAATTAAGAAAACATAGAAAAATACTAAAATAAAAATGCATTGAAGCTTTGTAGTTTTCTTATTTTTCTTCCAATCGTTGCTAGGAATAGTGGACCTCTATTTTCAAGGTCTGCCCTAGTATCCAGTGGTCTAGGTTTTTGTTTGTTAAGATTGCTTGCATGGGGTCCAACTAGTGGCCATTGTTTTATGAAGTAGTAAAATACATTCTTTGAAAATCATTGAAATATTTAGACATGCATTTTTTTGAAAATAAAATATTATTTTCTTAGGCATATAGGATAAAAATTATGAGTGCTTATTGTTTTCCTAAATGTAAAAATATAAAAATAACACCCACATGTTAGCGTACTTAATAGCTATTTTGTCTTTATTTAATTATTTAGACATATTGTTACACTGTTACAATTTCGTAACAGTTCAGTTCAGCCGTTCAGCCGGTGTGCTATTCCCGGCATTGTAAACGTTATATAACCTGTACATCTGAATAATAAACTAGTTCGTTGTTTAACATGGCATCAGAGCCAGCGACGTGAAGGGAGATGCTGAAGGCGGAGGAAGTTATTTGAAAAAAAAAATTTGTTGTGCGTTATCTTCTGAACGCAATTTTTTTTTTCAGTGCGATTTTTTTTCCGTCACGTGCTGTGGGAGATTAAAAAAAAATAAATTTTTTTTAGCGTGCGCATTGACTGTCCACGCGCGACAGAGGGAGCCTGCACGAGGAGGCCCCCCCCGCTGCGGACGAGGTCGCACGTGCAGGCAGCCGCGAGCGCGGAAGCACTACGGACAGGACGTCCGCTATCCCCACTCGCGCCCCACGATGCGAGCGCGCATCTGCGCGCAGCCGCGACAGAGCGCGGATGTCGCAGCACGATCGAGCGCGGATGGATGGTCTACGACGCAGCGTCGCGATGGCATCCACGACAGAGCACGGACGGACGTCGCGCTCTGTAGCGTCGTGAGGGGGTTGAATCCCCCCCCGTTGAGCGAAAGCTCGGCCCCTCTCCGCCGGGCCGAGTTATAAAAAAAAAAAAAAAAAAAAACCCACCCCCCCCGCGGGAAAAGCGCCGGCAAAGTTTTTTTTTAAAACACAGAGCGCCGGGAGCCGCGAAGCAGCAGCGCGCGAGGCCGCAGCAGAGGAGGAGGAGGAGGAAAAGGGAGGAGCTTCACTGATCCTTTCGGATCAGCCCGCTAGCTCACTTGGAAGTGAGCTGTGCGGTAAGGCTCAGGGAGCCTGCAGGTCGGGGGTTCAAATCCCGCCGACTCCCCCCAAGGTATAATTTTTTTTCAAAGTTGTTTTTTTAATTATTATTTTTTAATTAAAATTTTTAATTTTAATTTTTTTTTTAGTTTTTTAACTTTATAAATTAAAATTTAATTTTAATTTATTTTTTTATAAGTTTTAAAACTATATAAATTAAAATTATTTATTTTAATTTTAAATTATAATAATTATTAAAATGCTTTGTTAAAGAGTTTTTTTTTAAGGGGGGATATTTTTTCAAAAAATCAAAGGGGGATTGTGAGTAATTTTTCTGAAAAATAGCAATTTGGCGAATTGTAAAAGGTGCATTTTCGGCTGTGTCCGACACCTTGTGGGTTATTCTTGTGGGCATTTTTTTTGTTGTATGTTGCATATTTCATTTTTGCACTATAACATTAAAAATTAAAATCAAACACTCCCTAAGTCCCCGGAATAATTAAAACCCATCCGTGCAATTTATTGCACTGCAGCTGCTCGGTATTTGTGATACCTCTGGCCAGCACTTACAGGTAAAGCTGTCGTGATTGGGCTACTGTATCCGCCGCCTAATATAGCTGCTACAATGACGTCTGAGCTTGTTCTCTATAAATCGTCGGGGAGAGATAAGTTAGCCATTTTTGCATTTTTTTACTCCATCCACTACCCTTTATCGCACTTGTGTTTAGGCATAAATCCTGACGAATTTTTCTTCATAGTGTTTAGGGGAAGTTACGCCCCATGCATGAGAAGAATCTTCTATGGTAGGTGCCATCAACAAGGCGATTCCCTTTCAGTACCACTTATGTTCCACGTATCGTATGATCTCTAAAACTCACCTATAGTCTCCCTCACGTAAGGGCGGGTGATTTTTGTTGATCTTTCTAAATACCTATAGTTTCCCTCACGTAAGGGCGGGTATTTTGTATGGTATAACGGCCTAGCAAAAGGTATATCGAAAGGGGTACCAATTGGTGATATAAGGAACCTTCACTATGGCCGCTGTTGCAAAGTTGATGACTGATCCGCATCAGTTATTGAAAGGTCCAAATTATACACCATGGAAACATAAGATGAAGGCAATTCTCCAAATGGAAGATTTGTGGGATATTGTTACTGGAATAACAACTAGGCCTTCACCAACGAGAGGATCCACGAGTCCTTTTGCAGATCAGATAGCTTTTGACAAGAAAGACAGTCGAGCAAAGGTGCTCATTTTGTTTGCTGTTTCAGATGAAGTGCAACCTCATATAGCTAACAAAGAAAGTGGTAAAGAGGCATGGGATGCCCTTAGAACCATCTATGAGGGAAAGAATGATTCAACCATTCTTCATCTTCAACAACAAATTCATAACCTGAGTTTGAGACAGGGTGAAACAGTTGAACTCTTTCTGTGCAGAGTGTCTGAATTGAAAGAGAAATTGAATTCTTTGGGAGATACTGTGGATGAAAAGCTTCTCATTTAACTTGTGATGAGAGCTTTGCCTTCTTCATTTGATATGTTGATAACCTCCATCCAGGTGTCTCAATGATAAATTACCTACATCGAGTTGGTCAATCTGCTTCAACAACAGGAGGCATGCCAACTTCACAAGGATGATTCTTCCAATATAGCCCTATACACCAACAGGCAGGGTTCTAGGAAGAAAGGTAATGGGCAAAAAGGAGGCAACTTTTAGAAAGGAGGAAATTCTCAACAGGATATGAAAGGAAAAGTCAAACAACCTCAACAGAAGAAGAGGTGGTGCAATATCTATGAGAAAGACAACCATGACACCAACAGGTGTTGGCATAAGAACAAGCAGAAAGGCCAAAACAAACCACAAAATAAAAACAAGCAACCCCGGATGAATGTTTCATTGAAGAATCCGACTCGGATTCTGAATGGGCACACAAGGTGCTCATGACTACCACAGATTCCACACAGAGGGATCCTATTTGGTATGTCGATTCTGGAGCTAGCCAACATATGACTGGCGACAGATCATGGTTTGAATCATTTGTGGCCAAAGAGGGCAAACCTGTCACCATTACTGATGATAAAACCTACAGGGTTCAGGGAGAAGGTACAGTTTCAGTCACTCTTCCTGATGGCAAGTGTCAGATTGACAAAGTCCTCTATGTTTCAGGATTGGCCAATAATTTGTTGTCAGTGACACAAATCCTGGACAGAAATATGGTTGTCAACTTTCATGTTGAGAATGGAAAGAAGTGTTGTACTATTACCAGGAAGGATAAACAGATTGCAACAACTTCATATAAGCACGACTTATTTGCACTAGATGCTATCTCTACTCCACATGTTGCCATGAATATCTCTACCAAGGAGGCAACTTCCCTATGGCACAAGAGATATGGGCATCTTAGTTCTGGCTACTTACTTGAGCTCAGTAAGTATGAGATGGTAAAGGGTCTTCCTTCCCTTTCTGCCACATTTCCAGTGTGCTCTGACTACTTGGCAGGAAATCAACGATAGAGTACCATTTGAGAAGAGCTCAACAAGAGCACGAAAACCTTTGGAGTTAATTCACACCGATTTGTGCGGTCCTTTCACACCCAATAGTTGTGGAGGGAAGAGGTACTTTCAGTTATTCATAGATGACTACTCACGAAAGATGTGGGTTTTATTTCTCCAACTAAAATCCGAAGCTTTCGCATTCTTCCAGCAGTTCAAGAAATCCGTTGAGAAGGAGTCAGGAGCTTCTATTAAAACCCTCCGCTCAGATCGAGGGGGAGAGTTTACCTCTAATGAATTTTTTGCATTATTAGATAAGCATGGAATCAAGAGACAGTTAACAACTGCCTATACTCCTCAAAGAAATGGAGTTGCTGAGAGAAGGAACCGTTCTATCATGGAAATGGTTCGTTGTATGCTCACAGGAGCTACTCTTGGGCAACAATATTGGGCGGGAAGCCGTCACCACTGCAAAGATATCTATTGAATAGGGCACCCACAAAGGCCCTAAAAGGAATGACTCCATAGGAAGCATGGAGTGGTCGAAAACCCTCCATATCTCATCTACGCATTTTCGGATGTCACGCTTTCATGCACATACCGAAAGAGAAAAGGAAGAAGCTAGATGAGAAAACACCGAGATGTATTTTTCTTGGTTATTCCTGAGCACTCTAAAGGATATCGGTTGATAGATCCTTTGACCAAGAAAATTCATATTAGCAGAGATGTTGTCTTTGATGAAGCTTTCACATCACATAGCACATCTAAAGTACACCAAGATATTGTGGAATCTAAGGAAGAGAATATTCCTTCGTCAACACAGACAGGAGGTCCTTCTACATCTTCTTCATCACCACCGAAGAAGAATCCAAAATGGTGTACAAATACAATCAGAGACTTAAATTTATCCACTCCTCCCAATTTGAACTTGGATAGACCTCGTACATGCAGTATGGCTCAAAAGGAAAAAGAAGCCAAAGAAATTGGTGAGGTTGATGATCTTTGTCAATATTTTGAGGAACTTTCTGTAACTCCAAGTACAAAAGTAGAGGATATGGATATTGATTATGACAGGGCGTTCATGTCTACCATAGATGATCTTGAACCTGCATCAGTGCAAGATGCTCTCAGTGAGCCTCAGTGGAAGGCCGCTATGGATACAAAGTATGAGTCTTTGATGAAAAATAAAACTTGGAAGCTTGTTGATCTGTCGCATGGAAAGAAACCCATAGGCTACAAATGGGTATATAAAGTCAAGTACAAGGCAGATGGAACAATTGATAAGCATAAGGCCCATCTTGTTGCAAAGGGCTATGCTCAAAAGGAAGGCATTGACTAAGAGGAAACTTTTGCACCTACTGCTCGGATGACCACAATTCGGGTAATGTGTGCTATGGCAGCACAATATGGGTGGAAAGTTCACCAGATGGATGTCAAAAGTGCCTTTCTAAATGGTGATCTTTAAGAAGAAGTCTACATGACACAGCCTAAAGGATTTGAAGCAGAAGGCCAAGAGCAGAAGGTTTGCAAATTGGTCAAATCCTTATATGGTCTGAAACAAGCTCCTCGAGCTTGGTATATAAAAATGGACAATCACCTTATGCAACATGGATTTAAGAGATGTTCTGTCGGATGCAAACCTCTATTTCAAGAAATAGGGTTCTGAGATAGTGTTGCTTGTACTCTATGTGGATGATCTGCTCATTACAGGGAGTTCGAAACTATGATCTCTATCGTCAAAAGAAACTTGTGCAAATATTTTGAGATGACAGATCTCGGACTTCTCCATTACTCGTCTTGGTCCTGGAATTCAGCCGGAAGGAGCACTCCATCAAAGTGTCTCGTAAAAAATATGCCAAGACATTGCTTGGAAAAATATCGCATGATCGATTGCAAGCCAATGGCAACTCCGATGGAGAACGGACTTCAGTTATCATGATATGATGATTCACCTCAGGTAGATGGTACTCTCTATCGATAGTTGATTGGGAGTCTCATATATCTGACCAATACTAGGCCAGATCTCGTATTTGCTATCAAATATCTTTCGAGGTTCATGCAAGAGCCTAAGACCACTCATTGGAAAGCAACAAAACGTGTTCTTCACTATGTCCGTGGTACTATGGAATATGGCCTAGAATACAAGAGGAACAACAAATTCTTCTTACAAGGATACACGGACTCTGACTATGCCGGATCATTTGATGATCGCAAATAAACTTCTGGATACATTTTTCATCTGGGATTTGGTCCTGTCTCTTGGCATAGCAAGAAGCAACAGGTGGTTGTTATTTCATCAACAGAGGCAGAATATCACGCCGCACGTGAAGTTGTGTGCGAAGTGATATGGTTACGTCGCATTCTGACAAGTATGGTCCATCCATCAAAATCTCCAATACACTTGTTTTACGACAATCAGGGTGTTCTGAACCTCGTCAAGAATCCAGTCCATCATGAAAGAACAAAGCACATTGACACACAATGTCATTTCATTCGAGATGAAGTTCCAAAGCACCGAATTCAGCTTCAACACATTCCCACCGATGCTCAAGTTGCGGACATTTTCACTAAGGCACTTGGACGTGTCAAATTTGAATTGTTTCGCAGCTCACTTTGTATTGCAAAATAATGTAAGGGGATGTTAGTAGTCTAGTATAGCTATTAGTTATTACATTACCCAAATAATGTAATAAAGGGGGATGTTAGCGTACTTAATAGCTATTTTGTCTTTATTTAATTATTTAGACATATTGTTACACTGTTACAATTTCGTAACAGTTCAGTTCAGCCGTTCAGCCGGTGTGCTATTCCCGGCATTGTAAACGTTATATAACCTGCACATCTGAATAATAAACTAGTTTTTTGTTTAACAACACCATGATTCACTTAAATGCTAGTGAGGTGGACTTCATTACCATCCACTAGTAGAGTTCAATGAGGTGGCTTTCATCTCCACCCGTTGTCTCAAATCCCATGTACCCTTTTATATTGGCCAATACCGGTTTCCAAGATCCATCATAACCCATGGGATATAGCATGTATCTCTCTTTGGAGAGGTATATCACCGACTATGGGTGAACTAGGTGAGGACCGGGAGGACCTGTGCTCCCTGACCATGTGTGGACTTCATCACCACACATTATAGGTTGGATAACATGACCAAAACTTCTCTATCGGTTGTCGAGCTACGAGTATACAGGTGAAATCCACTTGAACAATCTGAGTATATCATCAACAAAATGCAAAACATGATGAGAGTTAGATTGTAGCTATCAAAAAATCTGAAAACACACCAAACCAGTCTAGGAACACCAAGAAAAATTAAAAGAGATAAACACTTGTTTACTTTGTTTGTGTGTTCTAAAATCTACATAAAAAGATAATTCACAATTGTCATGGTCTACACATGGAGCAACCACCCTCGGTCCAACATCGAGGTAGAAACTGATGCTCCACACACTCACAATCACAATGACATTGAGCCACCCACACACCATGTCACTGAATAAAGTTCAACGAGCCTTAGGGGTGATACCTCAACCCATGGGGGGACTCCTCGAGAAACCCTAGCTAGAGAGCCATATCCTGGTTCCTCTCATGGTAGGCATGAGGGGGCATCAAGGCCCCAATATTCACATAGACATGAGGAGGCCTCAAGGCCTCCCTCATCACATAGACATGAGGAGGCCTCAAGGCCTCCCTCATCACATAGACATGAGGAGGCCTCAAGGCCCTCATCACACAGACATGAGGAGGCCTCAAGGCCTCCATCATCACATAGACATGAGGGGGCTTCAAGGCCCCAATATTCACGTAGACATGAGGAGGCCTCAAGGCCTCAATCATCTCATAGGTATGAGGGGGCATCAAGGCCCCAATCTTCACATAGGCATGAGGAGGCTTCAAGGCCCTAATCCTCACATAGACATGAAGGGGCTGCAAGGCCCCAATATTCATAGGATACACTTAGGTCAGATCAGCCCACTGAGGGGTAGAACATAAGGGTTGCACCTAGTCATAGACCCAGAGCACCTCCTAGCCTCCCTAAATATGGGAGGATACCCCTAGATCATGATCTCATTGGTGCTAATGGGACTCCATGGGATCGTCCATGGAAGACCAGACAACTTGATGAGTTGGATCGAGTTCTCTCGAGACCAGCTCAAAGAAGCATTGCTACCACACATTCTATTTTAGGAAGTTCATGTAGCATAACTACAAGGTACACCAATGAGCTAAGGGAAGCTTCAAAGCATCCCCATAGCATGTGCACTACCTGACCATGGGGGTATAAAACATAGATCACTCTACATAGAGCAGGTCAACCTAATAGACAAGGGCAAGAACATAGTAGGAGCCTCTCCAAGAGGTCTATCCATTAAGACTCATCGCATAGAGTTGCAAGATCATGAACCTTCAATGGTAGATCAGTCTGACCACATACATAGGTTAGCATAAGCACTGCACGTAGAGCAAGAACACTTAGAAACCCTTGAGCAAGAAGCATGAAGAAAAAGGTGTTTGCACCTACATGAGCAATACTTGAGAGAGGAATAGATAGAGCATGAAGAGCAAGTAGATAGGCTAGCTCGAGCCAACTTACACATAGGTGGTGAGAAATACCAACATGATAGACGTGTCGATTCTTAGCATGAGAGATGCACTAGACAAAGAGATGAGCACTCTCACCATACCTCAAAGTATCAACAATGCCTGGATCCAGAATAGACACAACTTAATGAAGAATAGGTAGGGATGGAAGATCAGGAGTAGACATATCTTGAACCTCCATCCGTGGTCATGGGGGATGAATACAGATGCCCAAATTGGGTAGACATAGGATTACCTCCCCGACCACCATGAGTAAACCTTCAAGAATAGGAGATCATTTCTTCGAAGGCATACAAAATACTCACTGAGAGAGTCAAATCTCTTGAGAAATAGGATGTGGTTGGGTAGAAGCCAACCCTGAGTAAAATACACAACCAACCATTGTGCCCTTCAGTATCGAGTCCTACGTATCCTAGGCACTTTGAGATGCCTAGGTTAGACAAATTCAAAGGAGAGGAAGAAACGCAAGAACATGTCATAAATTTTATGAATGCATGCTTCCAACTTGAACATAATGATGCCCTAATTCTAAGAATGTTCATCATGACATTATCGGGTGCAACAACCGAATGGTTCAACCAATTACCTAAGCACAACATCATCAACTTTGAGCAACTAGTGAATGCATTTCTTGAATACTTTTCTTTTGGTATCAAGAAGAAAGTAAACTTGTCCGATCTGGAAAACCTAAAGCAATATGATGATGAGCCAGTTATGGACTATGGGAATAGATGGAGGAAGATAATGGTAAAATTACCATTTATTGTTCCCACTATAGAGCTCACCCGGATGTTTACCAAGAGTTGTACAAAGCACATCTCATTGCTATTACAACTACAATAGTATGAAATATTCGAGGAAGCCTTGGCTCAAGCCAAGCTAATAGAAGACATCAAGGTTGATGAAGGAGACCTTAAGCTCCAAAACAAAAAGGATTGGAACAATAACAACCACAATAAGAATCAACAAAAGTAGGCCAAGCCTACTCAAGTCAACCAGGTTGTGTTAAGCATGCCAAAGGGAGGCAATAGCCAACAACCATAGAACTATCAGGCTCACCCCCACCGACCAATTACAACCCAAAGAACAACCAAGGTCAAAATAAGGAATGTCGATCACCTCACTATTTCATGCCTTTATTAGAGTCGATGCAATCGATATTCAACCAGCTAAGTGAGGCACAAAGACTCAGGCTACCTGAGATACAACTTCTTGACCCTAACCATCCCAAGCCCAAGGGATATAGGGAAGATCAATATTACCCATATCATAGAATACAAGGGCATGATATCGAAACATGTATCGGATTCAAGAATGTTGTGCAAAACATGATTGAGAAGGGTGAGCTAAAAGTTGACAACCCATTAGCACCTAATAATAGAGACATGGGTATATTCAGAAACCTATTGCCTAATCATGAGGTCCCTAGAGATTAGGGTGCTCAAGTGAACCAAGTTTGAGTTGAACCTCCCACTTAGGGATGCATCAAAATGGTTGAAATAGTCAATGTGGTGACAAGAAGTTAGTGATATAACCAACTAGAGCCTCCAATGGCTCCTATTCATATCTCGACTGCACCTCGATAGAGGTAGGTGTAAAATAATCCTCCAGGTCCACCAACATGACCTATGGTAACTATCTAGAGTAGACTTGTGCAAAATATCCAAATGACACCAACCAAGTTATCAATCTATGAGCTCATTCAATAGTCCCCAAGACATAGGGAGACTTTAATGGAAATCCTGAGATCAATTGAGCTTCAGCCCTAGAACCCTGATGCATTCACAAACTTTATGGGGTAGGTCCAATAGTGTCAAGAGCCTATGATCCATTTCTATGATCATGAAATCAAGGTAGTCCCTACTACCATAGCAGACCCACCTCTACATATCATCATGTCCATCAATGACATACCCTTCAAGTGGGTTCTAATCAACATAGGCTCATCGATTAACATTATCACAACAAAGGCTATAGGGCACCTAAAAATCCCTAGGTCCAACATTATCCCAACCTCCTATACATTGAGAGCTTTCAATGATGCATTGTGCTCCATAGTGGGTACAGTTGTTCTACCTATAAAGGTAGGGCATAAGACCATCCCTATGATGTGTCATATATTGGAGGGGGTAATGCAATACAACATCCTCCTAGGGCATCCCTGGATAAGGGACATGCAGTGCATTCCCTCAATCTTGCACCAATGCATCAAGTATGTGCATGAGGGACAAGTACATGTGGTTCCATCAGATGAAGAGCCATTTAAATACATGCATCAGGTTGACTTTCTAGGGACTTCATCCTTCCATCAACACACCTATACATAAGGCCTTCATCCCCTACCACATAGCCAGAAAGTAAGTCTAAATCAGTGTGAGGTGACCCATCCACATCGGCACCACCTCCTACATCTAAAGCTACTGGCACTTCTGAGAAACCCACAACATCCAAGGCAAAGGACTCTCAGAAGCTAAAAGCACCCCTAGTGGAGGAAGGACCTAAAGAACTTCCAACTATAGTAGCTATAGAAATTCTGAATCCTATGGAGGAGGAAGATTCCCAAGATATAGCCGAGGAGGTACCTCAACCTGCCTTGCCTACTTCATCAACGATGTCATCTGCACCGTAGGTGATAGTTCACTTAGCCAACATAGGGTTAGGTGAATATCTTGTGTAGAATATGACTTTCACACCTATTATTGAGTCTACACAAGACATGGGATGACCAAGAGTCCCAAATTTTCCAATAGGGATAGTGGTTCCATTAGGGATTCCCCCTAACCAAACCAACTTCATATATGCTAGTTTAGATTATGCCCATAATGCTTCTGATATTGAAGAGGATGAGGATGAACCATTCACCATGAATGTTCATTACTTTTCCAATCTTGAGTTTGCTCTAAGGTACTTTGAATGATGCCATTGGCATGGCTATGGCTTAGGTCTATATGAGCAAGGGTATCGACTTCCATTCCAGCCACAATACTAGCTACCTACTGATAGGTTTGGTCTAGGATATCATATCCAGAGCCATGATGATTCATTGGTAGCAGCTCTAGATAGGCTAAGCTTAGGGTTTAGGGAAGACATTGAATGGAATCCCTATCAACCCCTAAATAGAAGCTACTTGAGTGATGGATGGGTGGCTATGGTCAATATCGGACCACCCGATGAGTATCATCCTAATTTCTCTCTCGAAGCATGCCCATCAGGAATCATCCTATGGGAGGATGAACCAAGTCATGGTTATGAGCGAGAGGAAAATGAGTATGTCACTAGTGAGTCTGAGGATGAAGCTAGATTGGCCTATCATGGGCCTCGATATATACAACACCTTGCTTGGGTAGGTAACATAGAGAGTGGATACATCTCGGATGAGAGTGGCTATGAGTCAGAGGACTCAACTGAGATGGCCTACCTTGGGCCTAGACATGCACACCACATCATAGGGCTAGTGGAAATAGATAATAGATTCTTCATAGATGATAATGACTATGAAGATGAGACTAAAATGGCCTATCTTGGGCATCAACATTTAGGTCAACACCCAATTCCAGTGGGTAGGAATGAGGGGTTCTTCATAGATGATAGTGACTATGAGGATGAGATCGAGATGGCTTATCTTGGGCCTCATCACTTACGATAAGTCAATCTACTTGTTGAAAGAGAGGAGATACTCCACATAATATATCCTGGCCCTCACTTCAGGGGAAGACCACTCACTTTAGATGAAATCTATCACATGGTTTTCCTTGATCCACCTACATTTAGAGAGCTACTTCAACCTAATGATCCCATCATCTCATCTATCCATAGACCAGATCTTGAGATCCCCATACCCCTAGAGCCTCATCTTGGGTATGGAAGGTAAATCATTAATGTAGAGTTTCACCCATGTGGTCCTAGAGATTTCATCCCATCCATCAACATGATCTCCATTGATTTGACCACTCCACTCCATAACCCAACAGATCCATCTGAAACCATTGTGTCTTAATTTAGATGCTATTGATTGGGATCATATTGATTCACCCCTAGAGCCTGAATATTTCTTCCCTAATGAAGAGATGCTACAACCATTCCATTTTGCACTAGGCTGCACACATGATGTCTATCATGCTGGTTTCGACCATGATTTAGTGGAACCTTTAAACCTAGCAGATGACATCCACTTAATCCCCACTCCTCACCAGCTTGAGGAGGGGTCACATATGGCAATAGAGGAGACTTTCAAAGTGGACATCAGTGATGATCCTTCTAATCCAAAGAAATTCAAGTTCAGAGAAAGCTTATCTCTAGAAGAACAGGCCATCATTATTCCTCTATTGAAAGAGAGACCTAGTCTCTTTGCTTGGACCTACAAAGATATGTCGGGACTAGATCCAAAATTGGTTGTCCACAACCTTTCACTAGATCTCACAAAGAAATCGATCAAGCAAAAGCTCAGAAAGATGCATCCAACCATCACTTTGATGGTAAAGAATGAGTTGTAGAAACTATTGGATGTAGTCTTTATTGTTCCCATCGACTATCTAGAATGGGTATCAAACATGGTGCCCATAGGAAAACCTGATGGAAGAATCCATATTTGCATGGATTTTAGGGATCTCAATAAGGCAACACCAAAGGATTCATTCCCATTGCCTAACATAGATGCTCTTGTAGATGCAACTATAGGTCATGAGATGCTCTCCCTCATGGATGGTTTTTTTGGTTACAATCAGATTCGGATTAAACCCGAAGACCAACATAAAACCATGTTCACCACTCCATGGGGGACATTTTTCTACAAAGTAATGCCATTTGGTCTTAAAAATATTGGTGCCACATATCAACGGGCTATGACATACATTTTCCATGACTACATGCATAAGATCTTAGAAGACTATATCGATGACTTACTGGCCAAGTCATTGCTACATGAAGAGCATGTCGAGATCCTCACAAAGGTCTTCGATCACCTGATTGAGCACAATGTCAGGTTGAATCCCAAGAAATGCATCTTTGGTATAACTTCTAGAAAACTCTTGGGATTCATCATTTCTAAATGAGGCATCGAAGTAGACCCAACAAAGGTAAAGGCTATCCTAGAAATGGCCCCACCCACTAACATCAAAGAGCTGAGAAGCTTACAGGGCAAAGTAGCATCCATAAAGTGATTCATCGCACAACTATCAAATAAATATCGACCCATGAATCGACTGCTACACAAGGGGGTCCCATTCCATTGGGATGAAGAATGTCAGCAAGCCTTTGCTAAAATCAAGAAGTACCTAGCAACACCGCCAGTATTAGCTCCACCAAGGCTAGACGTGCCATTCCTGCTATATATATCCACTACCAATTTTTCTTTGGGCACCATGTTGGCTCAAAAGAATGTGCAAGATAAAGAACAAGTGATATATTACATCAACCACACCTTGGTGAGCTATGAGATAGGATACACATACGTAGAAAAGTTGTGCTTAGCAATGGTCTTTACAACCAAGAAATTGTGCCACTACATGTTGAGCCATACAACGTATGTGATATCCAAACAAAATCCTTTGTAGTATATGATGAGCAAGACATATCATAATACATGTACTGCAAAGTGGATCATGCTATTGATAGAATTTGACTTGGAATTCATAAGCCAAAAGTCCATCAAGGGATAAGTCATAGCTGATCAACTGGTAGAGGTGCCTCTTCAGAATAGTAGGCCTCTCACCATAGAACTTCTTGATGATGTAATATTTGCATTATCAGAAGCACCCAAACCCAAAGAACCTAAAAATAAAGTTGACATGACTTTGTTCTTTGATGGTTCAAAGTGTGAGCAAGGAGGTGGTGCAGGGATTGTGTTTTTCATGCCACAAGGTGCTCCAATGCCCTTGTCATTTAAACTAGACTTCCCTTGCATGAATAACAACACCAAATATGAGGCCCTAATATTGGGTCTCCAAACAACCATCGCTATGAAGATCAAAAGGCTAAATATCTTCGGTGACTCCCTTCTCATAGTCAACCAAGTTAAGGGACTATTTCAATACAGGGATCCAATCCTGAAAGCTTACAAGGAGCTTGTTGACACTTATCTAGCCCAACTAGAATGGTACGACATCGAGGCAATCCCTCACACATCAAATAGATTTGTAGACACTATGGCATCTTTGGGATCCTTGATCCCTTAGAATCCATCTACTGATTTCACTACCATTCATGTGAAAATGCTCTCGCACTCAACGATGCAGCATGAGGCTTTTGATAACAAAGAATCAGTCAACATGATTCATATAGAACCAGACCATGAGTGGTTCTATAAAGCCAGAGACTTTCTAAAGAAGGCACCTTGGGGGTCCTTGATCTCGTAGGGTCCTATGGGGAATGGTACCATCATTCACCACAAGGTTGTTTCTCAATATGCATTTGTGCACATCGAATCATAGGAGAAACAAGTCATCTTATCTATTGAGGTTATAGCTTATCAGGATTGGCTATCCCAATTACAAGATTTCTTAAAACTTGGAATCATCCCACATGGACTATCACATGCCAAAAAATGAGCATTCAAATAAAAAGTGACAAGATATGTCTTGCTAGGAGGTATATTGTATCATCGAAGCTATGATGGAGTCCTCCTTCGTTGCCTAGAGCCCCAAGAATCAGCTTGGGTGATTTCGTAAGCTCATGATGGTACATGTGGTGGCCACTTTAGTGGCATGGCCATCGTCAAGCGCATCCTTCGAATGGGTTATTACTGGCCCACCATGGAGAAGGATTACTGTGAGTATGTCAGGAAATGCATTAAATGTCAACATCATGCAAATCTGATGCACTTGCCATCATAGGCCTTACAACCCATTCAGGTGGCTTGGCCATTTTCTCAGTGGGGTTTCGATCTAATCAGAAATATCTCTCCCCATCTTTGGGCTGACACATATTTATCTTAATGGCCACTGAGTACTTCACCAAATGGGTGGAAGTGGTCCCCTTAACATCGATGATTGGACCTCGAATTGTGGAGTTCATACTTCACAATATCATCTATCACTTTGGGGTCCCCTTCAAGATAATCTTGGATAATGGTCCATCATTCAAGAATAAAAATATGTGGGCTTTAACATCCAAATACAACATTCAACATAGTTTTATGACACCATATTATCCATAGGAAAATGGGCAAGCAGAGGCCTCAAACAAGATAATAGTAGCCATCTTAAAGAAGATGGTGAAAGAAAATCATAAGGATTGGCATCTACAATTACCCCTTGCATTATGGGCTTACAGGACTAGCATGCGGATGCCCACTAGGGCAACACCATTTTTTCTTGTATATGGCACTGAGGCCATTATACCCTTAGAGTTGGAAATTCCAACATTGTGCATCACATTGAAAGAGTTCATCAATGATGATACTACATGACAAGCTCGACTTGATCAGTTGACCCTTCTTGATGAACATCACATCAATGCTCTTGAGCATCTCCACATTTACCAAGATCATTTAACATGAGCTTATAACAATAAAGTCCACCTGAGAGACTTTAAGGTTGGGGATCTTGTGCTTAAAGAGAACCAATAGAACTCAAATCTACCACCGCATCTATGAGACAAATTTATGGCCAATTGGATAGGTCCTTATATCATCTCTAAGAAGATTGGACCTAGGACATATCACCTAACATCATTAGAAGGTGTTGAGGAGCTAGAGCCTCTCAAAATTATTCATCTAAAGGCATTTTACACATAAGCACAACAAAACACAAAAACATTCAAATAAATTTCAAAATTATCAAAAACATTAGAAAATTTCAAAATCAAAACCCAAAAAAAAAAAAAAACAAAGGCTCCAAAATCAAACTTAACCCTTTCGTCAAAAATGCCCCAAAGGCATCTTAAAGCCCTTTGGTCAAATCACAAAAGGCTCCAAAGGCATCTTAAAGCCCTTTGGTCAATCACAAAAGCCCCAAAGGCATCTTAAACCCATTTGCATTTGGTCACTTTAAAAGGCTCCAAAGGCATCTTAAAGCCCTTTGGTCAAATCACAAAAAGGCTCCAAAGGCATCTTAAAGCCCTTTGGTCAAATCACAAAAGCCCCAAAGGCATCTTAAAGCCTTTTCACAAAGCCCCAAAGGTACCTAAAAGCCTTTGGTCAAAAAAAAACACAAAAGCACAAAAATAGTTTAAAGTCAAAAAGTTCAAAAAACATTCAGAATAATCAAAACTCAAAAACAATTGAAAATATTAAAAATACAAAAACATTTGCATTTGGCATTTGCATCCATTAGTTGCATTGCATTAGGCACATTGCATCCATTGCATTTGCATTAGGATAGATTTGTGTTTGCAATCTTACAAATGACACCACGTTTGTATCTCAATCATGCATCTTCAAAATCCATCATCATCCATAACCCATGTGTGTAACTATGTTTTTCAACACAACCCCTCCTGTTGCTATAAGGAATATACTAGGGTTTTTCGGTCACTCAACCATACCTAGTGATTTTATCAAATTTTGTAGAAAGCTATCTTTACTTTTGATAGATGAGGTTTAGTTTTGATAGCACCTGGTATATTTCAGAATCCTATCACTAATCAAAACACTAAAATCCTAGTTGGAACAAGGGAAATATGAATGCTACAAAGTGGTACTAGGCATCCTAAGTGAAAGGTTTTTACTTGCTCACCTTGTGATGCGCATGGTCTAGGATTTTGATCATTGGAAAAAGGACAAGCTCCCCCCTACCCAAAGAAATCCCTTGCTTTCATCAAAACAAGCAAAAATCCTGAAACAAAGCAAAATTCAAAAGCAAAATAAATAGTGATTATCATCACTACATAAATCCCTTGCTCAAAAGAAAACAAAAATTCAAAATAAATAGTGATTTTCATCACTAAAGCATGAGCAAGTATCCCAAATAAATGTGAAGAAAATAAGGGGGTGAAGAGCTTGAATCCCTAGAATGGTCAATCTCCACAAACCATTGAGTGATCCCTAATACAACAATGGGCTGCATGAATCCCACCTGGCATTAGGGTAAGCTCTAAGAAATTTGCAAAAAGGGCTAGCTTTAGGTGTCCTGTATCACCTAGTGGTCTAATCCAACTGAGTCCAACTTAGGATCAGGATGAACATTTGAGGATCCCCAATACAACAATGGGCTGCATGAATCCCACCTGGCATTGGGGTATGCTTATGTTTTATCTAATATATTCATTTGCACACATAGGGATAATGAGTATCTAGGTCTTCATAACAAAAACCTTATCTTTCAAGAGTCTTGTATGGTCAGTATACAACTTTTGATGAAGTAACTAGGGTGTTTGAGTCTCATGGAAAACCTCAAAAATCCCCTAATAGCAACAAATCATGTCATTAATCAAATCATCAACTTTCTTTAGGAGGTTTTGTTCATTAAATGGTGTTCATGAATAGGATAGATACCGGATAAATATCAGCAATGTATTTAGATGACCACTGACTATTTTGTACAGTTCTTTTAATTTACAAAAGCTTATAAAGAAAGCACATACATATCACATCATCTCATCTCACATTTGAATGCTTAAATGATTAATTCTTATGCTAAGAGTTATTATTTACATTCATCATGGTTATACATTATGTGGTGTCACCCATTAGATTTTTGAACTCATATCACATGCATTCCTTATGTTTTAAGTGATTAAAGCATACAGGTTCATTTACATTAGATCATCATCATGTAAATAATGCATTACACATATTGCATTTACCATATCATAACAACATAAGTTAAATGCATACAATTAGATCAAAAATTAAACATGCATTTAACAATAACACTACATCCATATATGCATACATCACAAGTAGTCCATCTACACATCTAGATCACATCATCTAAATCATACATCCATCACCTAGCTAGAGCATGTAAATCAATACATCACATCATATAGCATAAGATCATAATACTACATCACATAAACATAAAAGAAAAAACATATAAATACACATAATGAGTCTCAAAATGTTGATATCATATATATATATATGTGTCAAATAAGTACATAAAGGTACAAAATTGCCTACAGGCTACAACTGTGTAGGTCATCTGACCTTACACTAAAAAATAAAACCAGAACCATCAGAGTCATCAAATTGGGCCTACACCTCCAGACTCACCTCCACCCTCGGCTCCATCCCTATGAGTATGACGAGAGCTAGTCCTTATGGTCTGCTCTATCCGGGTCCTGGTCCTCTGGCTAGGCTAAATCGATGACTACCTTGATGTGCTCTGCATGCTCCACTATGACCCCCTACTGTAGGTCTCTCTTGAGGAGTGGTGCCTAGCATCTAAATCTACATCTGTAGAGATGCAATGTACCCAGCATCTCCTATAATTTGAGCATCACAGTCCTCCAAGAGACCTCGTAGGTGCCTGACCTCTGCACCTAGATCCAAACCTGTCGGCCCCTATATAATTGTAGCAATAGGTGCAACTTGTCCTCACATAGCATCCCTCTCGATAGTAAGCTCCTCTATCCTAAGTTGCATCAAGTCAATCTATGTCTAGAGGGTGGCCCTCTCCCCCTCAAAGCTCTTGACCTATGTCTAGAGGGTAGTAATAGTAGAGTCCCACTATAAGACCTAAGTGCGAGCTACCTGAAGCTCAACCTCTACACTATGCAACTGAGCCTAGAGAGGAGACTCCTGCTCCTCTAGAGCTAACTCCTCCTCCTCTAGGAGCTACCTGCTCCTCTACTATTGGATGATATACTACCTTCTTTGCTACAACCTATCCCCAGTCCTCTGTCTAGGCCTATACTCGGTTCCCATTAGAATCCTCTACAACTACCTCATCCTAGTCTTGACCTAAGCTGTTGTCACCCTACCATAGCCATGTAACCCACCACTGGGTATACGCCTCTATAACCCCAGAATATACTATACCAACATCCACTACTGGAGGGTCATCATCCTCTATAACTACTACAATGCAAGGTGGTGGAATATCCCTCTCTATGGTGATCCACCTATACAAAACTAGCTAGAGAGGTACATCCTACTATACACCAAACTATCGAAGCACCCGAGAGTAATGGAAGAACTCTTTGATGCCTCCCTTGTGATCGATAACCCATCGATCGTGCCTAGTACGAGCCATAAATTTATCTACCTTTACCTAGGTGGGGCACTCATGATAGGGCCTCCATATAATATCCTTGGCCTATAGGCTAGTTAGAGTCACTGCATAGTGAGAAATATCTGAAGAACACAAGCTTATATTGAGAGGGGGGGTGAACAGTATAAGACCTCTTTTTACTTTTCCTTTATACTTTAAAACAATAAAGCAATATATCCAAAGCAATATCAAAACAATGCACAAGATCATCCACAAAGTGACACAACAATTTTGATGTGGTTCATCCACAAAACTTTTCTCTAAAAGTTATATCAAAGTCCTCTGGGAATCCTTCCCAATTACAATATTTATGAGCCTCGGCCCAAAGGAGAAACCTTCCCCCAATCTGAATTTATGAGCCTCTGCTCAAAGGAGATACCTTCCCCTACCTCTGCTTTGGCTGGTGATCCTCTAGAAGACCTCTGCCTCCGTTGCCCTTAGCAAATGGAACTCTATCCACAGAAGACACCTGTCTTCCCTGCTCTGGTCGGAGACCTCTGTCCTCAACTCTATCACCTCAAAGCTGGTCCTCGAATTTGCACTAAACACAGTCCTTCGGTCTAGCACAAATGTCCTCGGGTTCTACTCATAGAACCAATGCACCTCTGTCCTCAAGTTCTCTGATAGAACCAATGCACCTCTGTCCTCAAGTTCTCTGATAGAACTATCAAACTCAACTTCACAAGTCCTCTGCTAGGACCTGTCCAAATCTGCTCACAAGTCCTCATCGAAACCTGTCCAAATCTTCTTACAAGTCCCCAACGGAACTTGTCACCTGCTCACAAGTTCATAAAGAAAAACTTGCTTGGCATGAACCCACAAAGAGAATTGTTAGAGACCCAATGTGATTCATCAACCTCATAGAAGCATAAAGAGAATTGTTAGAGACTCAATATGTTCTATACTTAACTCCCAATCTCAATCTCAACTCAATCTCAAATCTCAAAAGAATAAGATAGATGTAGTATGCTTTTCTCAAGAACATGAAACTCAACCCAACAATTGCCAACCATGCAATATCTCATATAACAATGATACTCATGTTCTTTCCAACAACCAATATCTTTTCTCAACCAAATAGGGCTTCAACAACAATGCTCAAAGACAAGGTTTAACCAACATCATTCAACTCAACATTAACCTTGAAGCATTCAACCAATCATCACAAGAAAAGGAAACAAGTAGAAATCCTTTTCCCTCCAAAGATATTTGAACAAAACAGCCACCCACACAATATCACCAAATGCAAAGAATAACTTGTTCAAATCAACTCAATGGAGTAAGCCCAATATCATATATCAAGTAAAAGCAATAACTTGATCAACCAACCTCTATGGAAGCAACTCAACCATCAACCTCAACACAACCATCCAAGGGTTTCACCAACTCAAAGCAAGTATCAAGACTCACAACCATAAACCCTAGTGCACAATGCTTCCACTACCTCAAACCAGAATTATGCATTCACCAAAATTCTCATCAAGGATAACAATGCATAAGTAGTCTTTAACAAACCGGAAACTAGGACTTACATCCAACCAAAGGAAACCTAGTTGAATACCTTTTCACTCCAATCTTATTTCAGGAAAACATACACCAATCATACTCATAAGAAGAATGTGCCCATACCTTATTGAAGTGAAGGAACCCCTTTGGAAATCTGCCACAATCACAAAATTCTTTTGCCAATCTTTACAAGGGTTAGTAGATCACAACATAATCAACATTATTCCACTTTTCAATAATCATCACCAAGGTCTTTAATTGCACAACTTCCTTATCTCTCCTAAAACCACTTGTACCATAAAATAAAATAAATCACAACATTGCATAACCTTATAACTCCCAAAACCACTTATACCATAAAAGTAAAATAAATCACAACATTGCATAACCTTATAACTCCCAAAACCACTTATACCATAAAAGTAAAATAAATCACAACATTCAACCTTTCTTCACTTAGGTTGACTTTCCTCTAAAATCAAACACAACTTACAAAATATCAAACCATTACATACCTCGCAATATGGAAGCTTTCAATAAAAATAATCACCTTTCTGTCACCACCGAGATTTGAAATGAAGACCTTCCTTCTCACAATATACGACGGTAACCAACCCGTCTACTACAATGGATGGAACAAAAGAACTAGATGCGATATTTAATCCGTTACTCTCACGTCGTTAATTTGTCTTTCTGTTGCATTACCGGAAACACCCTCTGCTGCTCTTTAGTTTCTCACCGACTGGCGTCACACTTCTCAAGGCTTGCTCGAAGTTCATTCCTTTATCATTCGATGTTCATTTAATCAAATGAAGGTCTACCTAAAACTTCTTCTTTCAACTTTACACAAACTGATAACCATTTTAACCGAATCACATTTCGAGGTTCGTGCACTATTTCGATAATCCGTCAACGAACCTGTGTTTTAATATTAATCGAGGATATGGTAGTTCGAGCACTATTGATCTTTTATCCTCTCATCCTGAGCGTATAAATTAATTCATCTTTTTCCTCCACATCATGCGCTTTCGAAGGGCGTCTTTCGGAATCTCGTTCGCACACAATTTTTCGTCAACTATTGGATCGAAATCGAGCACCCCTTAATTGATTTCATGCACCGATAAAACATTAGCTCTTCGTTCGCTGGCGCAGACGATGCACGGAAATTGATATCCATCCATCCACCTTAATGAATTCCATTGCCACCTTTTATATGCACTAAAATGCATTGATTAACACGTCGGCACTTTTAATTTATTTTAATATTTTAATTTAAATTTTAAATAAATAAAATTTAAACTAAATATTTAAAATTAAATATCTTCATCACCGGGGCACCTTTTTCAACGAAACGAAAAGCCAACTTGGGTTTTAAGAAAAACCCATTTCAAATCTGTTGTCCATGGTTTTAAATAAAACCTTTTATTTTGTCTGCCTTGGTTTTCACAAAAACCCTTCCGCTTCTTGACATCAATGACAACATCAACACTTGAGCAAAGGCAATGTACCCAATGTACCCAAAATTGCCAACAATCTCCCCCTTTGTCATTGATGGCAAAACTTTACTAAAAACACATCTTCAAGAGCCAAAACTGAAATCACTCTCCTTTGAAGTTTTGCTCCCCCTACTTGAAGCTTTCCTCTTCACTTGAAGCTCTCCCCCTTACTCATATCTCTCCCCCTTTGTCATCAATGGCAAAGGGCCACCTTTGGGGCTCGGAACTAAGAATGAGCCTCTTAGCTTAGTCCCTCCCCCACCTCCTGATGAGGTGATTAATTCTAGAGTGGGAGTAAAACTCCCATTAGGCACTGATCATCATCAGCGTCTATAACTTCCTTGTCGGGCCTTCTCTTGAACTCTTTTTCCATATTCTTGTTTCTGTCATTTTTTTGATCCTTGGACCTGATCATGCCACTGTTCCTGTTCCTGTATTCTAGAATTTCAGCTCTACACTGTCTGACTATGTGACCTTCATTGTTGCACTTATAACAAGTAACAATGTTATTTCTTTGAGGCATACCTGTTCTTTGAATCCACCTATTTTGACTAAACCTGTTCTGACCAAACCTGTTTCTGATATTTGCCTTGCAAAAAATTGCTTTATGCCCAAACTGATTGCAAGAGTAGCAATACCCATGAAAGAAATTACCACTTCTGAAACTGTCATTTACCTTCTTCACTTGAGCCATGCAATGTACAGCCATGTGACCAAACTTGTGACAAGCAAAACATCTGCCTTGAAACTTTCCTTTATTTGACTTCTTAGGTCCTGAAAACTTCTCCTTCTTCTCATTCTGAATTCTGTTTTCTATTTCTATGCATCTATCATTCAAGGACTCATGATCTGAAATACTTTCCTCATTAGAACTCTCTTCCTTTTGGAGTCTCTTACTAGACTCTCCAACTTGTTTCTTGTGTGGCTTAACAAAACCAAGACCTGTTTTATCTGTTGTCTTTCTTTGACCTTTGATAAGAGATTTAACCTTTTTGGAGCTTTCTTGAAACCCGTACAGATTATCCTTGTACTCTTTATTTTCCTCTTTCAACGAAGCCATTTTTCGTTCTAATTCACTATACTCACGCACCTTAGATTCTAACTCATTCTTGAGTTCTTGTGCCTTAGCCATAGAGACATCAAGACTTTCTATAAGTTCATCTCTCTCCATACAACATTCATCTAACTTATCCTTGAGTCTAGCATTCTTCTTTCTTTCCTTTTTCAAAACACTAAGAGCATTAGTAAGTTCACTTTCAAGATCCTCTATTTGATTGCACTTTGAATTATCAAGGCCTTTTTCAGATTTCTTATCACTAGAGGTGCTACCCTTTTCAAAAACCATACATGCATCTTCCTTATCATTTTCTGAAGCATCCTCATACATACTAACAACCAATTCATTATTTGTGCAATCATCCTCAAGGTGACCAAAATTTCCACATCTAAGACATTTCATGATAATGAATCTATGTTTTGGTTCTTCCTCTTTTTCTCGATATGAACAACATCTCATTTTCATTATCACTTGAAGAACTTTCACTATCACTACTAGAACACTTACTTGCTTTGTCTAGGTAGAAGCTCTTCTTGTGTTTGTGAGAATACCTCTTTCCTTGATTGCTGTGCTCATCTTTGTTTTTCCTATGATGCTTGTGCTTTTCAGAATCCTTGCTCTTACAGTCCTGTTTATCTTTATCACTTTCATCCTTGGCAACAGTACAGTTAGTAGCATAATGACCAAACTTTCCACAATTGAAACATCTTACGTTTTTCATATTTTTGTGCTTTCTAGAGAACTTGCCTTTCTTGCTGTAATATGCCTCTTCATCACCAGAAGACTCATCACTCTCTTGAAGTTGTTTACCTTTGGAATTCTTGGTAGCCTTGAAAGTCGCCTCCTTCTTGACATCAACCTTCACTTGAGTTCTTAACTCAAATGCTTGCAAGTATACTATGGAGCTCATCTTTTTTCAACTTATCCAAATCTTTAGCTTCCTCAATAGCAGAAATATTTTCACTAAATCTATTAGGAAGAGATCTTAAAATCTTATCACAAACATCATTTTCAGCAAGCTCAAGACCTAAGTCTTTCATGGAGTTAACAACTTCATCCATACGAAGCATGTAGTCACTAATATTTTCATCATCATTCATCTTGAGTTGTTCAAACATACCTTTGAAGTGTCTCAACTTGGCCTTTCCGACATTTGTATCACCTGTATGAACCACCTTCAACTGATTCCACATTTCACTAGCTGTCTTGTAGTGAATCACTTTGGTGAGATCTGCTTTCTGTAAGCCTTTCAAGATTGTATTCATTGCTTTTGAATTGTTGTGATGTAGGAGCCTCTCTTCTTTAGTATTAAGACCATGTTCAGGAATAGTGTACTCATCTTCAATTACTTCCCAAACCTCATTCCCAAGTGCCATTAGATGAACCTTCATCCTTGCACTCCAAAGACCAAAATCTGACCCATCAAGAATAGGTGCTGCATTGCCACTTGAATGATCCATTGTGTTCTTTACTAGCTTTTCCTTCAAGCTGTTAAACCTTTCCGAAGGAACCTGCTCTGATACCAATTGAAGAACACAAGCTTATACTGAGAGGGGGGGGTGAACAGTATAAGACCTCTTTTTACTTTTCCTTTATACTTTAAAACAATAAAGCAATATATCCAAAGCAATATCAAAACAATGCACAAGATCATCCACAAAGTGACACAACAATTTTGATGTGGTTCATCCACAAAACTTTTCTCTAAAAGTTATATCAAAGTCCTCTGGGAATCCTTCCCAATTACAATATTTATGAGCCTCGGCCCAAAGGAGAAACCTTCCCCCAATCTGAATTTATGAGCCTCTGCTCAAAGGAGATACCTTCCCCTACCTCTGCTTTGGTCGGTGATCCTCTAGAAGACCTCTCGCCTCCGCTGCCCTTAGCAAATGGAACTCTATCCACAGAAGACACCTGTCTTCCCTGCTCTGGCTGGAGACCTCTGTCCTCAACTCTATCACCTCAAAGCTGGTCCTCGAATTTGCACTAAACACAGTCCTTCGGTCTAGCACAAATGTCCTCGGGTTCTACTCATAGAACCAATGCACCTCTATCCTCAAGTTCTCTGATAGAACCAATGCACCTCTGTCCTCAAGTTCTCTGATAGAACTATCAAACTCAGCTTCACAAGTCCTCTGCTAGGACCTGTCCAAATCTGCTCACAAGTCCTCACCGAAACCTGTCCAAATCTTCTTACAAGTCCCCAACGGAACCTGTCACCTGCTCACAAGTTCATAAAGAAAAACTTGCTTGGCATGAACCCACAAAGAGAATTGTTAGAGACCCGATGTGATTCATCAACCTCATAGAAGCATAAAGAGAATTGTTAGAGACTCAATATGTTCTATACTTAACTCCCAATCTCAATCTCAACTCAATCTCAAATCTCAAAAGAATAAGATAGATGTAGTATGCTTTTCTCAAGAACATGAAACTCAACCCAACAATTGCCAACCATGCAATATCTCATATAACAATGATACTCATGTTCTTTCCAACAACCAATATCTTTTCTCAACCAAATAGGGCTTCAACAACAATGCTCAAAGACAAGGTTTAACCAACATCATTCAACTCAACATTAACCTTGAAGCATTCAACCAATCATCACAAGAAAAGGAAACAAGTAGAAATCCTTTTCCCTCCAAAGATATTTGAACAAAACAGCCACCCACACAATATCACCAAATGCAAAGAATAACTTGTTCAAATCAACTCAATGGAGTAAGCCCAATATCATATATCAAGTAAAAGCAATAACTTGATCAACCAACCTCTATGGAAGCAACTCAACCATCAACCTCAACACAACCATCCAAGGGTTTCACCAACTCAAAGCAAGTATCAAGACTCACAACCATAAACCCTAGTGCACAATGCTTCCACTACCTCAAACCAGAATTATGCATTCACCAAAATTCTCATCAAGGATAACAATGCATAAGTAGTCTTTAACAAACCAGAAACTAGGACTTACATCCAACCAAAGGAAACCTAGTTGAATACCTTTTCACTCCAATCTTATTTCAGGAAAACATACACCAATCATACTCATAAGAAGAATGTGCCCATACCTTATTGAAGTGAAGGAACCCCTTTGGAAATCTGCCACAATCACAAAATTCTTTTGCCAATCTTTACAAGGGTTAGTAGATCACAACATAATCAACATTATTCCACTTTTCAATAATCATCACCAAGGTCTTTAATTGCACAACTTCCTTATCTCTCCTAAAACCACTTGTACCATAAAATAAAATAAATCACAACATTGCATAACCTTATAACTCCCAAAACCACTTATACCATAAAAGTAAAATAAATCACAACATTGCATAACCTTATAACTCCCAAAACCACTTATACCATAAAAGTAAAATAAATCACAACATTCAACCTTTCTTCACTTAGGTTGACTTTCCTCTAAAATCAAACACAACTTACAAAATATCAAACCATTACATACCTCGCAATATGGAAGCTTTCAATAAAAATAATCACCTTTCTGTCACCACCGAGATTTGAAATGAAGACCTTCCTTCTCACAATATACGACGGTAACCAACCCGTCTACTACAATGGATGGAACAAAAGAACTAGATGCGATATTTAATCCGTTACTCTCACGTCGTTAATTTGTCTTTCTGTTGCATTACCGGAAACACCCTCTGCTGCTCTTTAGTTTCTCACCGACTGGCGTCACACTTCTCAAGGCTTGCTCAAAGTTCATTCCTTTATCATTCGATGTTCATTTAATCAAATGAAGGTCTACCTAAAACTTCTTCTTTCAACTTTACACAAACTGATAACCATTTTAACCGAATCACATTTCGAGGTTCGTGCACTATTTCGATAATCCGTCAGCGAACCTGTGTTTTAATATTAATCGAGGATATGGTAGTTCGAGCACTATTGATCTTTTATCCTCTCATCCTGAGCGTATAAATTAATTCATATTTTTCCTCCACATCATGCGCTTTCGAAGGGCGTCTTCCGGAATCTCGTTCGCACACAATTTTTCGTCAACTATTGGATCGAAATCGAGCACCCCTTAATTGATTTCATGCACCGATAAAACATTAGCTCTTCGTTCGCTGGCGCAGACGATGCACGGAAATTGATATCCATCCATCCACCTTAATGAATTCCATTGCCACCTTTTATATGCACTAAAATGCATTGATTAACACGTCGGCACTTTTAATTTATTTTAATATTTTAATTTAAATTTTAAATAAATAAAATTTAAACTAAATATTTAAAATTAAATATCTTCATCACCGGAGCACCTTTTTCAACGAAACGAAAAGCCAACTTGGGTTTTAAGAAAAACCCATTTCAAATCTGTTGTCCATGGTTTTAAATAAAACCTTTTATTTTGTCTGCCTTGGTTTTCACAAAAACCCTTCCGCTTCTTGACATCAATGACAACATCAACACTTGAGCAAAGGCAATGTACCCAATGTACCCAAAATTGCCAACAATATCCCCTGCATGGCACCAAATCTTGCACTCCTCGTGCTCTCGAGACCACCTACATCTGTAGCACTAACATACATCTGCAATGGAAGTAATATTTATAGGAAATCCTCTTGGATGGTCCAACCTGATGTCCTCCCATCCCTGGATATGAAGGAGCTAGCTGCAAACGACACTGGCTCGTCCACACCATTGAATCCTGTAGAGCTCATAATAGCACTGCACTAGCAGTGTGCTCCCCCAAGCCATAATGATAGGTACCTCGCTGTCCATAAAATCTTAAACCATAGCTAGGAGGTTCCATGGGAACCTCACTCCAGAGAAATCAAGCAAAATCATGTTATATATAACATGCATCAGGATGACCTGCCATCATTGGAAGACATCCTCCCAGTATCACCGATCCATGGATATCCTGCCATGATGACAATTACCAAATGTTGTAGCTGCATATGTTCCAAATACCCATGCGAATATAGAATATCTATCATCAATTGGAGAGGACACGATAGAGACTCCATAGAAATGAATTCAGAAGATCCTGTATACATCCTCTGGAGTGATAGTCATCTCACCAGTAGGGAGATGAAATGTGTTAGTACAAGAATTCCACCCATGGGCAAGAGTAGTAAGGTAGTCTTGATCTAACATAATCATCGGTAGACACATGATATACTGAAGACCACAAGCATCAAACCAGATCCAATATGCATCACCCATAAGGAGCAGAAGCCACACAAGCAAAGTAGGGTCCTGAGCCCAAGTAGATAAGTGCTAAAAGTGTAAAATAAATGCCTAAATTAAATGCACTTAAAATCAAAAAGAGCAATAAAACACAAAACGGTGTAAAAGTAACCTTAAATTACTAAGGCTACAAACACAATAGCTAAATGCACCTAAATATACAAAAAAATAAAAATTCACACTTCAAAATTTCAAAAAAATTAATTAATTTCATTAAAATTTCAAAAAATCAAAAAATTTCAATAAATTTTGCTAGTGTGTGGTTGCTCACGTCGACAGTGGCTAGCCACCAACGATCAATTTTTTTATCATTGGAATTCAAACTAGTCATTGATAGTGATAGTAGCCCCTCTTTGCTAATTAGAGGCCGCTTTGAGCATTAGCGACCACAAGGCGACATGCCAATAACATCTATTCTCATCCAAAAACACAAAAAAAATTGCAAAAATTCAAAAACTAAGCTAGACCCACCTAATAAAACCCTAAGCTAAGCCTATTTATTGGTTTGGTTCATTTCCAATAGGTTTAGTTTGGTTCCTTTACCAATTAATTAATGAGGTTCATTTTATTGGTTAATTAAACAAAGAAAGCTAGGGTTTGAGAGATACCCATGAGTCATCGGCTTCTCCACTTGTCGATGCCTCACTGTTCTCCACCATGGTATCTAAATTTGGTAGTGTCCCAAATCACAATCACTCTCTCACCTCAGAGCTCAAAAAGTACAAATTGATAGCTGGTAAATAATGAAAATCAAAACCCCAATTTTCTTTTAAATTTTCAAATTTTCCTCAGTCGCTACTGGCATTAGCGACCCGTATTTTCTAGCTGTTGCTCGAGACAATGGTCACAATTTTGTCACTGTTGCTAAAAACGGTTAGAAAAAATAATAAATGCACTAAACCTCTCACCACAAGGAGCCTCAAAATGGACAAAAAAGCATATCTATCGGTCCAGATTCATCTAAAAATTGCAAACTAACCAAAAAAATTACATAAATCAAAAGCCAAAAACATTATAAACACAAAATAATAAAAAAATCAAATAACAACAAAATCTTAAATGCACCTCATATTCAGTTATTTATTCTATACACTTGGAAGTTGCAGCGACTGGTGCTCCATGCAATTCGACAAGATGAGTAAATTACCATAAGGCCATTTGGGACAAATTAGCTATGGCAGAATTGAGACGCTTCACTTCAATCCGAAAGAAGGCCATGATGATCAGACTATCCAATGAGAATGAGGATTCATCTCATTTATTTTATGATATTTTTAGCAAATAATCGAGCATATTAGTTCAACATAAGCTTAAAAGGAATTTCTATCATCTTGATTCCCTAATAAGGCCATTACAATTGGATTGCTCCATGGGATAGAGATGTACAATTACTATAAAGGTTGAAGTCACACCTGTAGTGGGACCTGCCTACAACAGAGCAAACCTCTGAAAAAGATTCAAATCACTCATCTTGGTCAAGCAACTTGTCACTTTATTCATTGTCCTTCCCTCATCGACTCATCGCTTGAGTGGGTAGTCATAATATCAACCATCATAATCAAAGTCAACAAATGATCACTCGATCATGCCAAATTGCATTCATCTTATGAATCATTACCAAAAAATATCATAAGCTTACCCTTTGCTAGGAAAAAAATTAAATATGATAGTTAAGCTTGTAGTTCTCCTCATTTCGGACCTATAGTAGAACTGAAGCTACCTGATTGCCTAATGGACGTGTGCAAGCTTTTTCAAATTTAATCCTTCCATTCTGTTGGAAGCAATTATTCTAGCATTCACGCCTTTTATTATGGTTGGGGCATCTAATAATAATTAGATCAATGATCATCACACACCCTACAATGTGGCCCTAGGTGGTCTATTTTTGTTCAAGATATGTGTTTTACCACAATGCATCCCAAAAAGGTGCATCTATAGACACCTAAAATTTGTCATATTTAGGAGACTACTCATATGGACACATTCAGAGACCATATGACCAATATTGGACCTTTCCAAGAGCTATAAATTGTTCTAACCACTCAAAAGGGGCAGTTATGGCCCATTTAGGCTCAACCACTATCAATTAGAGTGGTCGCAAACACTGGCCACTGAAGCTGAGAGCGGCCACAACTAGCCGCTACTCTAGACAACGACTAGCCCTAAAACATAGTCTAGTCATGAATGCGAGCCTAGATCATGCAGTTTGACTGCACTTGCATTGCTTGCAAGTGGTTTTTGGTGTGAAAATCCTAGAGCTCCTCCTGACTTCCCCTTCAATGCAAATTTATGACTGATTCTTCCCCCTGGGATGGTTAGTTGCATGCAGATTTGGATCTTGGTTTCTCTAGGAAGCCAATATCTAGATCTAGATCTGAATCTAGGAGGTCTACATATGAATCCTCCAAAGCAAAATAATAGATCGATGAATATCAAAATTTTGTGAAGTGAATCTCTAGTATATTGGAGAGAGATTCCATACCCCGTTGAGGAGTAGCGAAGCTCTACTCGATTTAGTGACAATTTCCAACCATACAACTATTCAAATCAAATGTTCTTCATCGCAAATTAGTGTAGAAACACAAAGGTGACCCTTTGACATCAATTTAGACAAGGAATCTAGTGCTAAAGCCCCTAGTTCATGAGAAATAAGGTTTCATTTCATGGATGATGTCCTTGATAGCGGTCTGCAGGCACAACCTAGGGTTTTAAACATTATTTTCCAAGTTTTAGCTTAGATATGTCATTATTTTTTGCTTTATTAATTATTTTTAGCATAGACATGGTTTCTTTAATACCTTTGCACCGTTATTCCTAAGTCCTCCATGCATTTATCATTTAGTTTTCTGTATCTTGATATTATTATGCTTACATATCATGATCCACATATTTGCTAATAAAGCCTCATCACAAGAGGCTGCCCATGCTACTGATTTCCTACTTTTGTTTTTTGTACGCAGGATATAGGTTATAGGACCAAATCCAAGTGTTTAAAATGATATATCTCTCTAGATAAGAAGGAGAATGAGGCATCTATAAGCCCTTATACAAGTTCATGTGCGAGACTAGGAGGCTTGCAGAGTGCACCATCCTTTTGTGGGGACACCATTACTTTTGCTGGTATTTCATTGTATCAAATTGGGTACCCCTAAGAGGGACCGATGTGTAATCAAAGTTTCAAATAAATAAATAAAATATATCTCTTGCATTTGTTATTTTCATGTTATTTTGTATTCATGGTCTTTTATTTTGATATAATGTTGTAAGTAGACTAGGTGCACAGCTTCTCGGGGTCGTATACATCTTGTATGGCCTCCTCATTGATTGTGCCCCAAGAATTAGTGTAATATTATGGAAACATAATTCTAGTGGTATACCTTTCAAATCCTTATATGCCCATGCAAAAACATCCTTGTATTCCAAAAATATCTTGAAAGTTGTTGCTTTCAATACTGGATCCCAATCATCATTGCAATGGATCATTCTAGGTTCATTCTCCATTCCTAGATTTATGTCTATGATCTAAGGTCCTTCATATTTGATACTTTTTGGCTCTACCTTAGCCTTTTCCATATTTTTTAGATGTGTTGGTCTTGCATCTATCTATGCATCTCTGATTGTATATTCTGTAACTCTTAGGAAATGTCCATTTCTCTTATTCCTCTTCTTTTGCTTTCTTGCTAATCTTCTTATTGTCTTGCCTTTTTGTGGTCTCCTCTATTAATACAAAGGTAATTGGGATGAAATACCTCATACTTCATCTTCCAATGAAGAATTTTTCTATCATATCAGGTTTCATACTCACTACATTCCTCAAGATACAACATTCCCTCTTCATTGGGTTCATATTCTTCTTCACCTGAAGAACTCCCTGACTCATCCATCATGGTAACATCCTCACTAATTCTTTGATTTTTCAATTTAATCATATACTTATGCTATCCTTTATTGAATGTGATATGATATTTTTCCTAATTATGATTAACTTTGGCTACTCACAACCAACCTCTTCCCAATAGTGCATCATATGTAGGCTTTTGCATAGTAATCACAACAAAATCCAAGATGAACTCTTGGTTAGCTATTATCACCTGTTGTGCCATCAATGCTTCCTTTATATTAATACCATATTGGTCAAAATTTTACAAACTAAAACTTTTTTCCCACAATTATGGAACACCTATCTCCCTCCAAGTTCTCTCTGGTATCATGTTAAAACTTTACCCTCCATCCATAATAACTTGTGTAAACTTATGCCCCTGTATCTCCATATGGACCAATGCTAGTTTCTTCCAAAAACCAATCATTAATATGGTCATATCCATAAAATAATCCTTTTTTCTTATTCCTGTATAGATTGACTCTAGATCTCTATCACCTTTTGTGGTTGTATCTCCTTCTACATCGCCTTATGTAGCGATGGTATAACTTCAAGAAAACTAGCCATATTAATTTCTATTGTGAACTTGTACTTCCAGGTCTTGTACAATTGATGTCTTCTAATACAGAAGGCTTCTGTAATTATTTATGTTCTACAAGCCTTAACTAATTATATTTCTATACCTCTTCTTCGATTACCTTCTTTTCCATCCACCATATCTTCTTTTATTTGGTAGGTTTTGGGTAATTGTTCTTCTTAGCTTGACTTTATGTCATGACTAATATGTTCTTCTTAGTTTCCTCCTCCTTTACTAAGGGTACATAAATGTCCAAGAAATTCATATTTTGTGAGCTACTTGTACCTTCTTTCTTGGGATAGTTGACCTCCTTGTGGTTACCTGGACCACACCATCTACACATGTGTGTAGTGTTATTTTGTGTTGTCTCTTGTGTATGAGGAGAAGGATAATTCTTTACAAGATACCCCTATTCTTTGCAATTGCAACATTGTATGATTGGACATTATTTTTAATTATACTACAAACAACTCTGGCCTCCTTGTATATTGCCTTGATACAACCTTTCCACTCTATAGTTAATTCTATAACCTCCACTAGTTGTGGCTCGTCCATTCCCTTGAGGCTTCAATTTTTCCTCTTGTTCTTGAATTGTGAGATTTTCTATCAAAATTTCAAATTGAATGGTTATTTTACTACTTTATGTCCTAGCACATATATGACAATTTTAATTTCAAGGATAATTCGCATTTGTATATCCTTCGGTATTACATTCCATACACCATATATATTTTTGATCTCACCTTGTGTCTTCTTTGGCCTCATTTATTATCTTATCAAATTCCTTTTAGAATTATTGGATAGTATAATGTATCATATCATATTCACTGCTATCTAAATTCTCATGCCTAGAATATGTTTTGATTCCTACTACCATCTACTTCACCTCACTTTCAACAAAATTTGCTTTTTCTAGAACTTCTTTATATGTCGAGGATGGTACTGCCTTCATATTCTTCCTATATCTTGGTATTAACCCATTGAGAAACCATCATTTAACCAATGCATCTACTAGTGGCATTTGCATCTTGTCTACCAATTATTTTAATTTATGACTGTATGTTTTAATATCTTCATCAACACCTTACTTTGTGGTGTATATATCTATTACAATGTCACCATCATCCAAGGTCTGAGGTGTAGATCAATTTTTTTGGAAAAACCCTATAAGTGGATGTATGTCCAAGGTTTCACATCTTGGGCCTTACCAGACTGGGTGCTTATCCGTATTCCAATGTGTTTCCAATGATGTAAAAGGTTCAACATGAATGCGACTTAGTGGTTATAGGGGCAAACTATACAGATTATCGTGATGGCTACTGATTCTACTAGGTTAATAAAAAAATATCACCATCATCCCTCAATATATGAAATTCCTCTATGAAGGTATATTTCATCGTATTCCATACCTAAAATATTGGTGTATTTTATCACTTTAGATACCAATCTATTACGAGTCCTCATTATGTGTTAGGAAATAGTTACAACCATTCATATGTTTGGTCTACACCATTTTATTTCTATATGGTTATGCATGTACTGATATGTCTTGTTGGGTCCTCCTTCCCTTCTTCTATGAAAGGTGAACATCTCTATTTTCTTGCTATTATGGCTACGTTACCCCTTTGTGAGGTTCCTCCTTCATCACTTAATGAAGTGTCCTATAGAATCCTTTATTGATTCCTCCTTTGTGTGGGTGATCCACTATGTTGCACTTCATAAAATGTTTCTATCCTTGGCACATTATTTTCACCAAATAGTCATATCTCAACCTCTTATGCATCCTCACTCTATGACCTTATTTGTTGATATATTAGATGTGGCCTTGGTACTACTTCCTTAGACCTTACATGTTGTTTCTATGGTGGCTAACTCCTATCCTTTGCACTCCTTTGAAACCTTCCTATAAATTTCTTAGGTGTTACCATTCATTCATCATATCCTTGCATAGTTTCTTCATCAATATCTTCTCTTACACCAACATTCTCCTTGACTCTTCATGACTCTCGTACCCCTTTTATTTATATCAGCAATGTCTTCCACCTTTCAATGTCTCCTTTGTTTGAAGTCCATAATTGTTCTATCATTGGTTCATTTCTATATTGTGTGGAATTGTTCACATTATCTCTTTGATAAATTATAGTACTCCTCCTTACCAAAATTTGATCATCTCCTTGATATCATCTCCCACATCTTCATAAACTTGTATCTATCATTTAAATCCAATTAGTTCTTACTCAAAATTTTCAATTACAGGTCCTTTGCAACTATTAAAATTTGACCCAATTTCAATAATAATATTTCAAATCCTCAAATTTTGATTAGTCAACGGTGACAAATGCAGCACAAGGAGGAGTATTGCCAAAAGGGGACGTAAAATAGAAGGTTTTGGGATGAGTTCTAAGGTTTTGTAACTTTTTAGGCCTAAATCGTATAGTTGTATGGTTTGTAACTATATGATTTATACAACTTACAAAAAGGGACTATATATTTCCAAGTCATATAGTCGTATGATTTTAATTGTACAACATCCTAAATTGTATGATTTACCACTTGTGCAATATGCCAAAACTCAATTTGTAGGTAAAAACTTGGTAATTTTGTAATCATTCATTTCTAAACCTTCGTTTTCCACCTTTGATAAGATCAAATATGCAATTGAAATCTCAAGATAAGGCAAGTGGTCATTTATACGATTAATTTTTCTAACTGTATGATTGTTGCAAACCCTTGCTACAATTACTGAGTTGTAAATATATCCAATTATACACTAGATTTGATAAGGCAATGAATTTACTAACCCTTAGTGTAGAATTATCAAACTAGTCTTCTAACATGCAACTTCATTAAAATTGCCTACTATCCTTTTTTCCAAAAATCATACAATGTCTACAAACATTCCAATCACCACTTATAGCATAAGTTATTTGAACATGCACACATTCACAATTATCACACACTATTGGAATCAATAAATACTTTATTTCCATTATAATATTATCCATTTACACAACAATCTAGTCATAATTACACATAATGTACAATCCATATTCACCAGCCATATGCATAAACAATATTCACATTGTACACCATCCATAATATATTCTCACTATGAACCATAATTGCACTACCATGAACAACACTACCATAATGATGAACCACTATTGTGAATAATGATCAACAACAATGAACAACAACTCATAAGAATGAACAATCATCTTCTACAATACTGAAAACTCATTAAAAATTGAATGGTGGGATAAAATAATGCTTGCCCAGGTCATTTCAAAATGATTTCTGAGACAACACATTATTCACAATTGCCTTCCTACAATATATTATAACAATTAATGCATTAAGGTTTCATTAAGTCTCAATTTGATTTTTATAAAACTACCTTTTATGTGCATTTCAATTTATTTCATTAAACTTCTAATTGTACACTTATGACCAATTGTACATTTACAACCCTACATTGCACAATCATACAAAATTAAACATTTGACAAAATTGTGCAAATCCAAGTTTTATCATTTCTTTTTCTTTTGGGAGGTGGATTTGCTACCTATAATATTCCTTTATCCCATAAATATTTTGGTGAACCCAACATGAAACCCTCTTGAGGTTTCCATTTTTAGACCCTAGGGTTTGGTAGGTTAGCTACCATTGGATTTGTGTTGGCCACTACTTTTTGTTGTGTGCTAAATAAAAATGGTCATAGTTTTTCTCATCTTAGGGATTTCCTAAAAATCAAATTTTATTTGTTGTAAGGGTTTTTATAGTTTATTTGTTTAAGGATCGAATATATTGGTGAAACACTGGTTGCTTTTTATTTGATTTTCTACTTACCCTTTGTTGAGTGGTATTTTCACACACTTGTGAAATTACACTCTTCCTTAGGATTTGGGTTCCAAATCCCCTCTTGCAAAGAAGTTAAACAACCAACTTCTCCAAGGTCTCCGCTGTATTAGCATTTGCAATTGTGTATTAGTAATCTCAGATAAAGATAATCAATTTAAATGCTTGGAACACCTTAGTGATTGCAAGTAACTGTAAACAAGGGGCAATGTAGATTTATTTCATCATAAACTTTAGTGATTGTTCATTTTTTTTTTAGATTTTATAATTTTTAAATATTTGTTTTAACTAAGTCGAACCTTCTGGAAAATAAAATAAAAATGAAATAGAAATACAGAAAATTAAACATTGAACACGTTCAGTCTGATGCTATCCTATTCCGGCAAAACCGAATACGTGAGAGTTTCGTACATGCAACCTAGCCTATTTGACCTGCAAAACAAACACAATCAAAGTAAACTAGGTGCTAGCTCCAAGGGTTTAAAATAATTTCCAGATTGCAGACATTCACATGAAATAACCCAAAACAATGGCATGTATTTCATTTATAAATCTGAAATCTGAAAAGAGAAAAATAGAACAGTTAAAATGAAGCATGCAGAAAATTTCTCATCCTTTCTTGCCCATAAAATGCAAATTTCTGAACAATTCTGCATTAAATAAATATGTCTTGTTACAACAACAGAATCTCTGGTTTTTCTCAAAACCAAGCAAAAGGTGGAAGAAAAGCACTCCATAGCAAGCCCAGAACGGCTAATCACCATCAACTCTGCAACACTGCTCGCAGCGGTTTTCGACCCCTATGCCTGTCTTCGCTTCTACTTTTATACTTTCTGGTAAATTGCTTCGTTTCATCTTCCCGATCGATTCGTTTCATCTTCCAGATTGCTTCGTTTCACCTTCCCCGCTTTTTCACTGATTTTGAATTCATGCTCGAGATCTTCTCTGTGAACTGTAACGCCTCTGCAGCCTTTACACATGTACGCCACGTGTTCCGCACTTTTCTGCATGTTCTGTAACGGCCCCATGAAAATCGTGCCAAAAATAGCATGTAACTCTGTTCCTCTGCCTGCACAGCGAAAACGCGACATGTCGCGATATCGCGACATTTTTCTGTCAGCAGCCTTTCTGTCTTCATGCACAGCGAAATGGCGACATGTCGCGATATCGCGACATTTTTCTTCGCTTTTTTTTTCTCGCAGACCTTTCTTGCCTTCATGCACAGCGAAATGGCGACATGTCGCGATATCGCGACAACTTTTCATTCTGTACACTTTGCTATTTTTCTGTCACAAAATCGTGACACTTTTCTCTTCGGCATCACTTTGCTGTTTTCTATCGCGAAATCGCGACGTTTTTCATCTCCGTACGCCTTCGGCCGCAACCTGTCACGAAATCGCGACGCCTTTTCGTTTCTTTCACTCTGGCAGCTTTCTATCGTGAAATCGCGACACTTTTCTGTTCCGTACCACTTGCCAGCTTTTCGTCGCGAAATCGCGACGCTTTTCTATTTCGGGCTGCTCTTGCTGTTTTGGCCGCGAAAATGCGACATGTCGCGAAATCGCGACGTTTTTCACTTTGTGCCCCTTTGCTGCTTTTTTGTCGCGAAATCGCTACGCTTTTCGTGCCTTGCCCTGTTTGACTGGTTTGACCCGCGATTTTGCGACATGTCGCGATATCGCGACACTTTTCATTTTCTGCCAGCGACCGCGCAACACGTCGCGAAATCGTGACACTTTTCATTTTTTGCCAGCGACCGCGCAACACGTCGCGAAATCGTGACACTTTTCATTTTCTGCCAGCGACCGCGCAACACGTCATGAAATCGTGACACTTTTCATTTTCTTCCAGCGACCGCGCAACACGTCGCGAAATCGTGACACTTTTCATTTTCTGCCAGCGACGGAGCGACATGTCGCGATATCGCGACACTTTTTCATTTTGTGCAACTTTGCCTTTTTTCTTGATTTTTAGCATCTGGGTCACTGAGATCTTCTCTGAAAGTATGCAAAAAATGTGGGTCCCCAAGTTTGGGGTGTGTTGTGGATCAGCCACAACAAATGGTGACTCTGCTGTCAAATGCTCTTGAGCATTTTAGTGAGAACCCTATCTGGAAGTATATAAACTCGAAAACATGTGTTAGCACATTATAAATATAAACAAATGCCCATAGATCAAAAATACATGAATCATCAGAATTGCTAAGTATCAGCTCGGTGTGTGCAATGTGCTTCATTCCCTATCATTTGAACTTGTTCAACATTCCATTGTCAGTTTCACTTATGATTTGTATGCAAGGCTATGAATGATTTGTGCAGGATTTGATGTATGATGAAGATGCTAGGGATGTAACAACCTGCTTTATAAATGCTCAAACCTTCTAATATCATGGACAAACATATTAAAAATGTCAAACCCTCTTAGGACCAAAAATATGTATATTGAATTAATTTTACTAGATCCCAAAGTTGGTTATGTGTCACTACCATCTTGAACCCATGTGCAAGTGTGAGTGAAATCAGAACTTTGGGGAATAGGATTCCCAACCTAAGCGAGATGGGAATTTAACCCTATCCTTACTATTCTGATTTGGAGTTCATTACCTCATCTTGAACAAAATAATTTAACCTGTTATGGATGAAATGGTCGGGCTAGTCTATCCATATGAGCAATCAGTGGTCTTGCTTTTAGGCAAGACATGTTGCCACGCATGAGCATACTTAACCCCATAATCCATGACTTGGCTTCATTCATTCTTTTTCTTTTATTTCTTGGACCTTTGGGATGACTACCCATCCTTGCTAGGGACATGTAGTACGATCCTTCCAATCCAAGATTTATGAAATGGGAAATATTAATTTTTTATTACTTGGACCTTTGGGATGACTACCCATCCTTTGCAGAGGACACGTAGTACAATCCTTCCAATCCAAGATGGAGATGAAATGGAAAAAATTAGTTTTACTTTTATTGCTTGGACCTTTGGGATGACTACCCATCCTTTGCAGAGGACATGTAGTACGATCCTTCCAATCCAAGCTTTATGATGAAATGGGAAAAATGGAAGCTTTGGGGAATCGGATTCTCAACCTAAGCGAGATGAGAATTAAGTCCTATCCTTACTACTCCATGTAGGTCAAATCAGAGCTTTGGGGAGTTGGATCCTCAACCTAAGTTCGATGAGGATTTAACCCTATCCTTACTACTCTGGTTTTAGGCTTTAAGCTTGATGGAAATGGTAAAAACCACTGTTTTAAGGATTATGTTGCATGATAGGACAAACATGAAATATTCTTTTCACCTCACCTTTTCATCCAAGTATGGTTTTGACCATTTTGCTCAAGACTCTTTTTTATGTGCATGGAATGTGCTTGGTTCAAGATAGCTTGGGCAGCAGTTCCCAACCTTAGGATCCTTTTAATATATGTTATGAAATAATCCTAAGAGGATTCAACACCTTCTCAATAATTGCCCATGGAATGAAAATGTAACTAAGATGACATGTATATGCAATGTGGAATATGACATGAGATATGAATGCACTGCTTCTTTTGGAAGATATCATCTATTTTACCATAATGTGCAAACCGACAACTTCATGCATCACAAGATCCAAACGATAATATTTAAATGTTTGTGTTACTTGTGGAGCTTTCTACAACACAATTCCAATGTTTCATATTCTCCTGATTTTAGGCATAAGTTGACATCTCAAATTTTTTTTTTTTTTTTTTTTTATCAAAACAAACTAAACATGTCAAATGAAATCAACCACACAACTTAAAACCTAATCCAAATAGCAATCCCAAAATGAAACTTGAAAACACAAACCCAAACCAAAACCAAAATTTATATACAATATAGTACAAGATGATGCCAAGCTTGGACTATTACTTTCCTGGATCCCAAACATGATTAGAACATTTCAACAAAAATGTAACATGATATGCATGCCAAATGTTGTAGGAATCCACCAAAAACAAAATTAGACCACACCATGCACCAAATTTTAACTTCCCTTGCTCACCCCACCAATTAGATTTAATTCCATTAGTACTCTCATAGGTGAGCGTTAAAATACTAAAATGATTAGACAATAAATGATATTCAATTTTATCTTGTCTATTCTTGAAAGTATCCGTTTCATAGTTCCATTCATGATTTAGAAGTAGGCTCTCTTTTTCCAAAATGAGACTTTGTAAGCAAGAGCCTATTTCTAACAATTTTGAATTCAAATTATTTTCCAGGATTTTAAAGCAATCAAAATCATTCAAAACTTGACAAGCATCAACAAAATTTGGCATTTCATCACCAATGACGTTAGCATCCAAAGGGACATCATGTAACCTATCATTTGAAATTTTTGTAGCTACTACCAGAGGTAGAGATTTCACCTTGTCACCCATACTCAACCCATCATGATTAGAATTTATCACAACTTGATGAGTGTTAGTAGCCTTTTCTTTTTCTTCATTGTCTTCTTCATCATCCAACACCTGTTCAAAAACACCAAAGTTAGGCACCCAATCAAACATGCGTCCATCTTTTTCAAAACAAGAGCCTAATTTTTCAAGATATGTGTCACGTGACACCTTTCCATGATCAATGGCTTGAGTTGCCTCAAAATCCATATTTTCATTAGGATCATCAATAGTATCAAACCCACACCACTTAGGCTTTGTAATTTCATCATTTTGAGATGGCATAGACATTGTAGAATCAATAGGTGGATCAAGATTTTTGATTTCTTGCCCCCCAAGGGGAACAAAAACAATTGATTCTCCTTCTTCATCCATGGTAGTAAAATCAATATCCTTCTCAAACCTTTGATGAGATTCCAATCCTTCTTCCAAAACATTCTCGGATTGCACAGGACTTGTAATATCCTCATGTGAAAGGGCAATTGTATCATCCCGCATATCAATAGGCACACAAATTTCATTAGCAGTTTTGGAGTGAGCATACTCTTCCCAAGAATCATAATGATCATCTTTCAAAATCAAATTGTGATGCTCAACTATTTCTTCTTCATCTTTTAATTCATCAACATGTTTCTCATCAAATTTATCTTCACCTTCCTTAGATGGTTCAATTACTTCCAAAATTGGGTTATTGCTTGTATTCAAATTGATAAGGCTATCATAATCCACATGTGTAACCCATGATTCAAGTTTAACATGATTTGGAAGGTGTGAATTTTCTTGGCCATCATTTTCAACAATGTCATCCGAAACAGATTCATCCTCATAGAATTCATCTTTTGGTGAGTCAAGGGTTTCCAATTTGTCACATGTTTCAATACTAGTTGGATCTAGTACTCCTCCCTTGCCTAAAATCATATTCTTATGAAAATCATTAAAATTGATTTTAGAAATATCCTTTGAATCAAGATGAGTATTTTGAAGTTGATTCATACTTAAGAAAGATGGTTGATCTTGCATAGTAGGTTGAGGATTTTGAAATTGATTGAAGCTTGGGAATGATTGTTGATTCTGAAATTGATTTACACTTGAATTTGGTTGAGGTGGATAAATCATTGGATGGGTAAAGGAGGTATTAAATGATTGAAGATTATACGATCCAAAACCCGCACCATAATTTTGACAACTCAATTGTTGCTCAATTGCCATTGCTTGAGTATAGGCTTGTGTCAAAGATGTGATTTGAGGCATCCCTCGCAAATATGTGGAAATGAGTGGGTCAAGAGCATTTACATATATTTGGAGAGCCATTTCTTCTTGAAGAGCATAAAATGTCACTAATTGAGCATATAATCCAAAGAACCTTTCAGAAAATGACTTCACATTTTCACTTGGTCCTTTTTTAATAGTGAAAAACTGCTCATACATGCGGATTGGGTCAACTTGCTCTTTGTTGAATTGATTAAGAAATGCTGCCTCTAGTTGAGCCCAAGAAGTGATAGACCCTAAGGGCAGACTTGTAAACCAATCAAATGCCACTTTGTCCAAGGTGTAAGGGAACATTTTACAAACAACATCATCATGCCAAATTGTTAAGTGATTCACAACAAATTTGAATGCTTGAATGTGTTCTCCTGCAGTATTTGTCCCGTTAGACAAAAATCGAGGAAGACATCTCTCAAAACCAACGGGAAAATAATGTTGAACTCCTGGTATGTTCAATGGGCTACCTGTCATCCACGGTGAAAACATAGCCATTAGTAAATCTTAAAGAATATAACTTTAATACCCAATTTTTTTTTTTTTTTATTTTTATTTATTTATTTATTTTTTTTTTAAATCAAATTAAATCACATTATTCCTGTATGAACAATCAAAGCGTTAGAACAGTGCATAGCAATTCATGTCCTCCTTTTAACAGTACAAAGTTGTATTGTTAAAAGAGGGCTAAAGATAATAACTAATAGGGCATGAAATATTCAAAATTTAAATCCCTATAGCATTTAAATCAATCTGAAATAAACCGGTTCAAGCCCTCCTTCTAGCGCCAAAATGTTGAGTGGTGTTAGAGGAGGCCGAAGATGCTAATCAAATGGACTTGAAATATTTAGCAATGGAAAGCTCTTAAACAATTATAAAAATCACGATAAAGTAAACCCTTTCATGCCCTCCTTCTAGCGCCAAAATGTTGAGTGGTATTTTCACACACTTGTGAAATTACACTCTTCCTTAGGATTTGGGTTCCAAATCCCCTCTTGCAAAGAAGTTAAACAACCAACTTCTCCAAGGTCTCCGCTGTATTAGCATTTGCAACTGTGTATTAGTAATCTCAGATAAAGATAATCAATTTAAATGCTTGGAACACCTTAGTGATTGCAAGTAATCGTAAACAAGGGGCAATGTAGATTTATTTCATCATAAACTTTAGTGATTGTTCATTTTTTTTTAGATTTTATAATTTTTAAATATTTGTTTTAACTAAGTCGAACCTTCTGGAAAATAAAATAAAAAATGAAACAGAAATACAGAAAATTAAACATTGAACACGTTCAGTCTGATGCTATCCTATTTCGGCAAAACCGAATACGTGAGAGTTTCGTACATGCAACCTAGCCTATTTGACTCGCAAAACAAACACAATCAAAGTAAACTAGGTGCTAGCTCCAAGGGTTTAAAATAATTTCCAGATTGCAGACATTCACATGAAATAACCCAAAACAATGGCATGTATTTCATTTATAAATCTGAAATCTGAAAAGAGAAAAATAGAACAGTTAAAATGAAGCATGCAGAAAATTTCTCATCCTTTCTTGCCCATAAAATGCAAATTTTTGAACAATTTTGCATTAAATAAATATGTCCTGTTACAACACGAGAATCTCTGGTTTTTCTCAAAACCAACAAAAGGTGGAAGAAAAGCACTCCATAGCAAGCCCAGAACGGCTAATCACCATCAACTCTGCAACACCGCTCGCAGCGGTTTTCGACCCCTATACCAATCTGCGCTTCTGCTTTTATACTTTCTGGCAAATCGCTTCTTTCATCTTCCCGATCGATTCGTTTCGTCTTCCAGATTGCTTCGTTTCACCTTCCCCGCTTTTTCACTGATTTTGAATTCATGCTCGAGATCTTCTCTATGAACTGTAATGCCTCTGCAGCCTTTACACATGTACGCCACGTGTTCCGCACTTTTTTGCATGTTCTGTAATGGCCCCATGAAAATCGCGCCAAAAATAGCATGTAACTCTGTTCCTCTGCCTGCACACAGTGAAAACGCGACATGTCGCGATATCGCGACATTTTTCTGTCAGCAGCCTTTCTGTCTTCATGCACAGCGAAATGGCGACATGTCGCGATATCATGAGCAGCCTTTCTTGCCTTCATGCATAGCGAAATGGCGACATGTCGCGATATCGCGACAACTTTTCATTCCATACACTTTGTTGTTTTTCTGTCGCGAAATCGTGACACTTTTCTCTTCGGCATCACTTTGCTATTTTCTGTCGTGAAATCGTGACGTTTTTCATCTCCGTATGCCTTCGCCGCAACCTGTCGCGAAATCGCGACGCCTTTTCGTTTCTTTCACTCTGGCAGCTTTCTGTCGTGAAATCGTGACACTTTTCTGTTCCGTACCACTTGCCAGCTTTTCGTCGCGAAATCGCGATGCTTTTCTATTTCGGGCTGCTCTTGCTGTTTTGCCGCGAAAACGCGACATGTCGTGAAATCGTGACGTTTTTCACTTTGTGCCCCTTTGTTGCTTTTTTTGTCGCGAAATCGCTACGCTTTTCGTGCCTTGCCCTGTTTGACTGGTTTGACCCGCGATTTTGCGACATGTCGCGATATCGCGACACTTTTCATTTTCTGCCAGCGACCGCGCAACACGTCGCGAAATCGCGACACTTTTCATTTTCTGCCAGCGACCGCGCAACACGTCGCGAAATCGTGACACTTTTCATTTTAACACGTCCGAAATCGTGACACTTTTCATTTTCTCGCCAGTCACGGCAACACGTCGCGAAATCGCGACACTTTTCATTTTCTGGCAGCGACCGCGCAACACGTCGCGAAATCGTGACACTTTTCATTTTCTGCCAGCGACCGCGCAACACGTCGCGAAATCGTGACACTTTTCATTTTCTGCCAGCGACGGAGCGACATGTCGCGATATCGCGACACTTTTTCATTTTGTGCAACTTTGCCTTTTTTCTTGATTTTTAGCATCTGGGTCACTGAGATCTTCTCTGAAAGTATGCAAAAAAGGTGGGTCCCCAAGTTTGGGGTGTGTTGTGGATCAGCCACAACACCCTTATGGATCCTCTAACTTCTTCCAAGGGTATTGGGATGACTACTAGGGCTAAGAAGATGTTTATTTAAGAAAACAAAGAAATAAAAGTAATATTTCTTCTATTGCCCTTGAAAATTACATCAACCATCCTCCCTTGATAATTCATGATGATGAATTTAGGATTAAGGATTGGTCTCATAAAAATTATGATTCAAAAGAAGAAAAGGACCCTAATATTTATTTTTATGAATAATATAGATTATTGTTAGCTTTTGATGAATGAGCCATGAGAGATAACAATCACAAGATGCAGAATAACATGCAAGAAAGTAAATCTGCTAGATGATTGAAGTATGCTGAAATATAAAACATATAAAATATTACAATGTAGCTATGGAGGAAGTGAGCACTCCATTAACAAAGCTACAGATCTACATCATATCCATCACCAGTAAATGGTGTGGAACACAATCCACTAACCTACGCTATCTAACAATGTCTCCCGACTGTCCTATCTATCTATCTAAGAGGCCATCCTTATATATGCAAAATAGGATGCTTGCCCAACACTCTATCTAGTTGTGCATAGGACACCTTGCACATGTACAACTTGCACATGGACACTTGTCCATTTATTACATTGCATGAAGTCACTAGATAACTTGCACAGGAAGTAATCTAGGTATGTATCTTGGAGGATACATTTACATAACCCAAATGATGGAATAGACATTATTTCCAACACCCCCTATATTACATTATTTGGGTATTGAAGGCTTTAGTCTTCAATATGGATTTTCTTCATCTTCTTCTGCTTGGTCTTCATAGTCTTCTTCTTCTGCATTCTTTGTATTCAGGTTCAACAGGTAATTTGTGTCTTCATATGATGCAGAGTAGGATGCAGCTAGGCCTTCTATTCTCATTGGATAATATTTGATATTTTCAGATTCATCTTCTATCCAACCACCTTTGAAGTCCTCCTTGCAAGTATCTTCATTTGATTCTGATTGTTGATGAATAAGTAGGGCATGATGCAATTGTCCTCTCGTTCTTCTATGCTTGCCTTTTTGGTGTGCTAGTTTTTCCTCTGTTGAATTAATCTTCATGTCTTGATTCCTTTTTGCATGTCTCTTCTTTCTTCTTCTTCCTATGATTCTGCTTTGATGTAGGTGAAACCTCAACTTTAAAACAAGTTAGTCTATCATCACAAAAGTATTGTCTTTTAACATCAACTTGTTTCTTGTGTTGAGTAAGTACGAACACAATTAATGATAGATAAATCATCAGACATTCTTCTGGAGAAAAAATAACCAATCTTTGTGAGTTCCACCATGCTATGAAGAGAATTTCATGAAGATAGTTAATCAAGGTCGTAAAGTTACCTTCTTTGGCTTCCTTAAGAAATAAGGAGAATTTCATCTTATCATTAGAAGATAGATACTTGTATCCTTCTAAAGTATCTATTAGGTTTTGGGAGTAGAATTCCACTTCATGGAATAGTTCTTCATTATTGAAAGCTTTCCTCAAAATCTCATCCATAATGCTTCTTTGGAATTGAAATTTGATAGGACCTTAATAGTCTTATCTTATGGCTCCCTAGTGATAAGAGTATGATGTAGTGCTTTTTGTAAAAATATAGTTCAAATTTGGTTGATTTTGTACAAGTTTTGCAAGAATCAAAAATCAACTTTTAACACCTTATTACTCCTAATTGAACTAAGCACTATTTCAGTTTTGAAGAGGTTTTGATGTTGGAAATATTTTGTCCCCTTTTTAGAAATTTGAGACAAGTAAAAATAAATTTATCCAACCTTAATAAAATCCCTTAATAACCTCTTTTATATCCCTTGGATTATTTCTAATTTCCAAATAAAATAAATTTGATGGAGTAACCCTTATGACTCCCAAGTTTGGAAAATTAGAGAAATGATAATAATATTTGCAATATAGTTTAATCCAAGTTAAATTCCTTATTCCTCCTAAGTAAGATTGCAAATATTAAAATAATAAGATAAGTCACCCCTTTAGCTTTCAAAACCTAAGTTTTAACCTTAGTTTATAATCCTTATAACTCCAACTTATGAAAGCAATAATCAATGGGATTTAGACCTTACCTTATGGATGCAATATCTCCTCAATATTCGATGCTTTCTATGACTGAATATAACAACGTCTAAAATGTACCTTGAGCACTCGATTTAATGGAGATTCGATGGAATGGCTAGACGTGAATGTTGTACGTAGGCACTGAATGTTGACCTTTCAAAAATGGGGAGCTTTTAATGCTCCTTCCCCTTTGTCTTCCACATTGCACTTTGAACATTTCTGCTACTTCTCTCATGCCTTGACTATGCTACGTTCCTCCTTCAAACGTCTTGATTGTGCTTCACTCTTGCATGCTGGTCTTGGACTAAAATATACCTTTTAAGCAATATTGATCATAGGCATTGTGACAAGTGTCACGTCCATTACAAGTGAGCACTCCCTTCTTTACGTAATACTCCAGAATCTTTGTCCAACGCTTCTTGAAAATGTATAGGCCCTTGTGTGAAGCTGGTGAAGAATACCAAGTGGCACGTCTTTGCTTGTAACTCCTTCGTAGAAGTCTCTAGAACGTTGAGAGGAATGATGACTAGAATGCCAAGTGTCATTTCTGCATGGAGACCATTCTTGTAATACCTTTGAAGATGGATATTATAACTCCATAACTTTCTTGCTTTGCAATGTTGCTTGGGCAGCAAGCAAGCTTTCTTTTTCATAGGTGGATGGGTGATGCGCTATGGAGCTTGGATGATAGTTCGATGCTTCCTTTGGTGAGTGGTCTTCTCCAAGATTGAGACCATGAATGTAACACCTTTCTCCCTTTCTTTTATACCTCCAAACATATTGATTTTCCTGTTGATATTTTGACATCCTTTTTGAGATTGATATGCACTCGCTTGTCTACGTAAATGTGGCTCATGGATGATCTGAAATGAGCTTTGATTCTGTAGGTATGTACGTCCAAGATGAGCCCTTGAATGGCTCCTTCTAGCTTGGGAGGAAGAGTGTTGACGTCCGACCTTTGTTGGCTGTTCTTTTCCCTATAGGAAAATGTGCCCTAATATGGCACTTTCAAATCTGCACTTATGCTATCAAAAACTAGATTAGAGTAGTGCAAGATAATGTATTATATTTTGTACAATAAGGCTTTTAATATACCTTCTTTTGCACTCTATTTCTAGATTTTTAAATTCTGGTTTTGTGGCAGATTTCTTGCAATACAAGGGTTTGAGGTTGTCTTTAAAAATAGACACACCTTTCCCTTTTTACTTGGAAACTTTTGATAACAAGTCCAAGCTTCAATAATAGTAGATAGAAGTTCTTTTAATTGATGCAAATTTTCTGCATTTTTTCTTTTGCATTCAACTTGTAATGCTTTTGATTTTGAGACTCACCAAGTCTCACTTTCATAAGCTTCTATCTCTATTTTTGGTTAGTTAAGTTCTTCTCCAAATATGGAGGATTCTAACCCTTTTTGGTGGCTTCTATTGGCCACTTCAAGTTGCAGATTTTTGTGCTTCAATAGTGTCTTTAGACACTTGATACAAATCAGACTTTGTGCCTTTCAGGAAACACAAAACTAATTTTCTTTTTGAGAGTGGTATAATAGTACAAGCTCTTTACTTTTAATGCACTAATATTACACCTTATCACTCCAATAAACTCTCAAAGAAATGCACTAATAATCTACTGCAACTAATCAAGAATAACCTAAAATGAATCTTTAGGAGTTATTCTACAATTTCACTACAATCAATGTTGTAGGACTTAGTCTTCTTTTTTCAATAATAGATAATAGGTAGTTGATAGAAACTAATATGGAATCTAATCAACTCCTAATAAATGTGCAATTGAATCCTTAAAAAGAATCTATTTTCCTTTGCACTTTAGAAGACTGAAATCTAATTTCCTTTTTGCAACTTTAATCCAATTTCAGGTGCTCTAATAAATCTAATAAGTAGTTCAATTTAATGAATCTTTTTGCACCATAAGTTGCATACCTTTTTCTGTAGCTCTTCTCCCACCTTTGTAGAGGATGTAGACCTTGGTGTCTAGAAACACCAAGTTGCTGCTTCAAGTAGGATGTCCTGCATAACTCCTTCTTCACCAAATGATGGTCTTAAACTTTCTTTTACGAGCCTAGGATTTGGTGGCTTGTTCTCCTCTTGTGTTCTCCTCCTTATGCTATAGATTTGGAGAAGTCTATGTCTCTAGGGTGGTGCCTTCTTGCTATGAGAGGTAATATTCAAATATCCAATATTTGGTGAGCTTCTTCTATCTTCAAGTCTTCTTGTCGAGTTCTGACTTCAAGCAGGATCTTCTTCTAGGGTTTGGCACTCCTTGCCAAACTTCTTCTTAGATTTGGCACTCCTTGCCAAATTCTCCTCTTGGGCTTGTTGTCGGATGGTGATAATTGTCCCAAGTCCTTCACTATCAAGGACTTCACCTAGATAGTGGATTTCTCCAATGAGTTCTCAAAGAACTCTCTTGATCTTCAACAAGGCTCTCCTAGCCTTTCCTGGATGCTCGATGAGACCTTCACAAGGTCTTTGATCTAGTAGCTTCTGATGGTCTTCTTTAGACCTTTTCTTCAACCTTCTAAGGTTGGTGGTGAGATATTCTCCTGGATATTCTAATTCTGCTACTTCTAGATTCGAGCAGGACTCTCCTAGTCCTTCTTCTTCTTCCAATATTGGAAGTTCTTCAATGAGATATTCTCCTGATCTCTTCTCTTTTGCTTCAGGATTAAGTTGATTCTAAAGAAGATACTCTTCCTAAATTTCTTGTAGGAAGTCTCCCAACTCACTGAATCTTTTGTTCCTGCAACAAGAATATTAGTACTAAAATATTTAGTACTTTTGAATTATATATTCTTCTTCAGGATCAAGGCTTATGTGGCCTATATAATGTCAAGGCTCCTATGGTATTTTTTAGTACCAAGGCTCCTATGGCCTTTTTCAATATCAAAGATCCTATGGTAGTATCAAGGCTACTATGGCCTTTTCAATATCAAGGCTTCTATGGCCTTTTTAGTATCAAGACTTCTATGGCTTCTTCTAAGGCTTCTATGGCTTTTAGATCAAGGCTCTTGGTATTTAGGCTTCTATGGCCTTTCTGTATCAAGGCTCTTATGGCCTATTCTTCAAGTATGGAATTTCTACAATCTAGTAATGGAGATCTTCAGTCTCCTATCTTCACCATGATCCTTCACTAGAAGTCTTCTTCCACAGTATTCTTCTCTCGCATGATGAACTAACCTCTACACTATGAGGGCACATCGATCATCGGGCAATGAAGTTGGAGTCTCCTAGATTTCTATCGTAGGAGGAGTCCCAATCCTCTGAGGATTAATTTCTTACAACAAAAGAAACTTTAGGCACCAGTTAGAAAATTCTAGATGACCTGGATGATCTTCACTAGATGATTTATCAATCTAGTGGATTGAAATGTTGAGTCCTAGTCTTCACGAGTTTTCATAACAACTCTATGGAAAAGACTCTAGATGAAAATGATCTCAGTATTTTTTGAAATTGAGATTCCTTTCAGTCCTATCTTTGTGACTCTCCCAAAATCTACCACCTAGATACTCTTGAGATATTTTGCCAGTGGTTGGTCCAATGGCGCATTAGTTTGACAAAACTCTCAGGCTAACCAACAATGGTGGTTTCCCTATTGACCTGCATATATTAGATCTACCATGGCTCTGATACCACTATTAGCTTTTGATGAATGAGCCATGAGAGATAACAATCACAAGATGCAGAATAACATGCAAGAAAGTAAATCTGCTAGATGATTGAAGTATGCTAAAATATAAAACATATAAAATATTACAATGTAGCTATGGAGGAAGTGAGCACTCCATTAACAAATCTATAGATCTACATCATATCCATCACCAGTAAATGGTGTGGAACACAATCCACTAACCTACGCTATCTAACAATGTCTCCTAGTTGTCCTATCTATCTATCTAAGAGGCCATCCTTATATATGTAAAATAGGATGCTTGCCCAACACTCTATCTAGTTGTGCATAGGACACCTTGCACATGGACACTTGTCCATTTATTACATTGCATGAAGTCACTAGATAACTTGCACAGGAAGTAATCTAGGTATGTATCTTGGAGGATACATTTACATAACCCAAATGATGGAATAGACATTATTTCCAACACCCCCTGTATTACATTATTTGGGTATTGAAGGCTTTAGTCTTCAATATGGATTTTCTTCATCTTCTTATGCTTGATCTTCTTGTCTTCTTCTTCTGCATTCTTTGTATTCAGGTTCAATAGGTAATTTGTGTCTTCATATGATGTAGAGTAGGCTGCAACTAGGCCTTCTATTCTCATTGGATAATATTTGACATGTTCATATTCATCTTCTATCTAACCACATTTGTAGTCCTCCTTGCAAGTATCTTCATTTGATTCTAATTGTTGATGAATAAGTAGGGCATGATGCAATTGTCCTCTCGTTCTTCTATACTTACCTTTTTGGTGTACTAGTTTTTCCTCTGTTGAATTAATCTTCATGTCTTGATTCTCTTTTGCATATCTCTTCTTCTTTTTCCTTCTTATTTTCCTGTGATTCTGCTTTGATGTAGGTGAAACCTCAACTTTAAAACAAGTTAGTCTATCATCACAAAAGTATTATCTTTTAACATCAACTTATTTCTTGTGTTGAGTAAGTACGAACACAATTAATGATAGATAAATCATCAGATATTCTTCTAGTAGAAAATATAACCAATATTTGTGAGTTCCACCATGCTGTGAAGAGAATTTCATGAAAGATAGTTAATCAATACCATAAAGCTACCATCTTTGGCTTCCTTAATAAATAAGGAGAATTTCATATTGTCATTAGAATATAGATACTTGTATCCTTATAGAGTATCTGATTATGTTTTGGGAGTAGAATTCTACTTCATGGAATAGTTCTTCATTATTGAATGATTTCCTCAAAATATCATCCATAATGCTTCTTAGAATTGAAATTTTATAGGACCTTAATAGTCTTATCTTATGGCTCCCTAGTGATAAGAGTATGATATAGTGTTTTTGTAAAGAAATAGTTCAATTTTGGTTGATTTTGTACAAGTTTTGTAAGAATAAAAAATCAACTTTTAACACCTTATTACTCCTAATTGAACTAAGCACTATTTCAGTTTTGAAGAGGTTTTGATGTTGGAATTATTTTGTCCCCTTTTTATATTTGAGACAAGTAAAAATATATTTATCCAACCTTAATAGAATCCCTTAATAACCTCTTTTATATCCCTTGGATTATTTCTAATTTCCAAATAAAATAAATTTGATGGAGTAATCCTTATGACTCCCAAGTTTGGAAAATTAGAGAAATGATAATAATATTTGCAATATAATTTAATCCAAGTTGAATTCCTTATTCCTCCTAAGTAAGATTGCAAATATTAAATTAATAAGATAAGTCACCCCTTTAGCTTTCAAAATCCTAAGTTTTAACCTTAGTTTATAACCCTTATAACTCCAACTTATGAAAGCAATAATAAATGGGATTTAGACCTTACCTTATTAGATGCAATATCTCCTCAATATTCGATGCTTTCTACGGTTGAGTATAACAACGTATAAGAGGTACCTTGAGCACTCGATTTAATGGAGATTCAATGGAATAGATTGACATGAATGTTGGTACGTAGGCGTTGAATGTTGAACTTCCAAAAATGGGGGAGCTTTTAATGCTCCTTCCCCTTATATTCCATGTTGCACTTTGAATGTTTCTTGCTTCTCTCATGCCTTGAGGCTACATTCCCTCCCTTTAGAACGTCTTTGACTGTGCTTCACTCTCGCATGGTGATATTGGACTTCAAAGATGCCTTTTAAGCAATGTTGATCATAGGCATTGTGACAAGTGTCACATCCGTTACAAGTGAGCACTCCCTTATTTACATAACGCTCCAAAACCTTTGTTCAATGCTCTTGGATAAATTGAATAATGATATGGGCACTCGTGTGAAGCTGGTGGAGAATACCAAGTGGCATGTCTTTGCTTGTAACTCCTTCATGGAAGTCTCTAGAACATTGAGAGGAATGATGACTAGAATGCCAAGTGTTATTTCTGCATGGAGACCATTCTTGTAATGCCTTCGAAGATGGAGATTATAACTCCATAACTCTCTTGCTTTGCAACGTTGCTTGGGCAGTAAGCAAGCTTTATTTTTCGTAGGTGGATGGGTGATGCGCTATGGAGCTTGGACAATGATTTGATGCTTCCTTTGGTGAGTGGTCTTCTCCAATATTGAGACCATGAATGTAACACCTTTCTCCCTTATACCTCCAAACGTATTAATTTCCTTGTTGCTATTTTGACATACTTTTTGAGATTGATATGCACTTGCTTGTCTATGTAAATGTGGCTCATGGATGATCTAAAATGAGCTTTGATTCTATAGGTATGTACATCCAAGATGAGCCCTTGAATGGCTCCTAGCTTGGGAGGAAGAGTGTTGGCGTCCAACCTTTGTTGGCTATTCTTTTCCCTATAGGAAAACGTGCCCTAATATGGCACTTTCAAATCTACACTTATCCTATCAAAAACTAGATTAGAGTAGTGCAAGATAATGTATTATATTTTGTACAATAAGGCTTTTAATATACCTTATTTTACACTCTATTTCCAGATCTTAAAATTCTATTTTTGTGGTAGATTTCTTGCAATACAAGGGTTTGAGGTTGTCTTTAAAAATAGACACACCTTTCCATTTTTACTTGGATACTTTTGATAACAAGTCCAAGCTTCAATAACAATAGATAGAAGATTTTTTAATTGATGCAATTTTTTTGCATTCTTCTTCCTTGCATTCAACTTGTAATGTTTTTGATTTTGAGACTCACCAAGTCTCACTTTCATAAGCTTCTATCTCTATTTTTGGTTAGTTAAATTCTTCTCCAATATACTGGAGGATTCTAACCCTTTTTGGTGGCTTCTATTGGCCACTTCAAGTTGTAGATTTTTGTGCTTCAATAGTGTCTTTAGACACTTGATACAAATCAGACTTTGTGCCTTTCAGGAAACACAAAACTAATTTTCTTTTTGAGAGTGGTATAATAGTACAAGTTCTTTACTTTTAATGCACTAATATTACACCTTATCACTCCAATCAACTCTCAAAGAAATGCACTAATAATAAATTTTTTTCCACCCAGAACTAATAATCTCCTCGTAACTAATCAAGAATAACCTAAAATGAATCTTTAGGAGTTATTATGCAATTTCACTACAATCAATGTTGTAGGACTTAATCTTCTTTTTTTCAAAAGTAGATAATAGGTAGTTGATAGAAACTAATCTGGAATCTAATCAACTCCTAATAAATGTGCAATTGAATCCTTAAAAATAATCTATTTTCCTTTGCACTTTAGAAGACTGAAATCTGATTTTCTTTTTGCAACTTTAATCCAATATACAGGTGCTCTAATAAATCTAATAAGTTCAATTTAATGAATATTTTTGCACCATAAGTTGCATACCTTTTTATGTATCTCTTCTCCCACCTTTGTAGAGGATGTAGACCTTGGTGTCTAAAAACACCAAGTTGCTACTTCTAGTAGGATGTCCTGCACAACTTCTTCACCAAATTATGGTCTCGAACTTTCTTTTACGAGCCTAGGATTTGGTGGCTTGTTCTCCTCTTGTGTTCTTCTCCTTCTACTATATATTTGGAGAAGCCTATGCCTCTAGGGTGGTGCCTCCTCACTGTGTGAGGTAATATTCAAAACTCCAAGATTTGGTGAGCTTCTTCTATCTTCAAGTCCTCTTTTCAAGTTCTGACTTCAAGAAGGATCTTCTTCTAGGGTTTGGCACTCCTTGCCAAATTCTCCTCTTGGGCTTTTTTTCGAATGGTGATAATTATTCCAAGTCCTTCACTATCAAGGACTTCACCTGGATAGTGGATCTCTCCAATGAGTTCTCAAATAACTCTCTTGATCTTCAGTTCCTTTCCTTTTTTTGTTGGTTTGTGGGCCCTTTCACGGGTTTTTTTTTCGGAAGCTTTGATGGTCCTCCTTTAGACCTTTTCTTCAATATTCTACTTTGGGAAGTGTTGGTGGTGAAATATTCTCCTGGATCTTCTGATTTTTCTACTTTTGGCTTTGAGCAGGAATCTCCTAGTCCTTCTTCTTCTTCCAAGACTGGAAGTTCTTCAATGAGATATTCTCCTGATCTCTTCTCTTTTTCTTCAGGATTAAGCTGATTCTAAAGAAGATACTCTTCCTAAATTTCTTGTAGGAAGTCTCCCAACTCACTGAATCTTCTATTCCTACAATAAGAATATTAGTACTAAAATATTTAGTCTACTTTTTAATCAGATATTATTCCCAAATTATTATTTAGGATCAAGGATTATATGGCCTATTTTAATGTCAAGGCTCCTATGGTCTTTTCATTACCAAGGCTCTTGTGGCCTTTTTAAATATTAAGTCTCCTATGGCCTTTTTAGTATCAAGGATACTATGGCATTTTCAATATCAAGGCTATGTGGTATTTTTAGTATAAGACTTATGTGGCTTCTTATATAAGGCTTCTATGGCCTTTCTATATCAAGGCTCTTATGGCCTGTTCTGCAAGTCTTCTATGGCCTTTATGTATCAAGGCTCTTATGTCCTATTCTTCAAGTGTGTATTTTTGCAATCCAGTAATGTAGATCTTCAATCTCCTATCTTCACCATGATACTTCACAAGAAGTCTTCTTCCATAGTATTCTTCTCTCGCATGATGAACTAACCTCTCCACTATGAGGGCACACCAACCATCGAGCAAGGAAGTTGGAGTCTCCTAGCTTTCTATCGTAGGAGTCCTAATCCTCTGAGGATTAATTTCCTACAACAAAAGAAACTTTAGGCACCAGTTAGAAAATTCCAAATGACCTGGATTATATTCACTAGATGATATGTCAATCTAGTGGATTGAAAAGTTGAGTCCTAGTCTTCACGAGTTTTTGTAACAACTTTGTGGAAAAGACTCTAGATGAAAATGATCTCAGTATTTTTTGAAACTAAGATTCCTTTCAGTCCTATCTTTGTGACTCTCCCAAAATCTACCACCTAGATACTCCTGAGATATTTTGTCAGTGGCTGGTCCAATGGCGCATAAGTTTGACAAAACTCTCAGGCTAACCAACAATGGTGGTTCCCTAGTGACCTACACAGATTAGATCTATCATGTATCTGATACCACTATTAGATTTTTATGAATGAGCCATGAGAGATAACGATCACAATATGCATAATAAAATGCAAGAAATTAGATCTTCTAGATGATTGAAGTATGCTAAAATATAAAACATATAAAATATTACAATATAGATATGGAGTAAGTGAGCACTCCATTAACAAATCTACAGATCTATATCATATCCATCACTAGTAAATGGTGTGGAACACAATCCACTAACCTACACTATCTAACAATATCTCCCAACTATCCTATCTATATATCTAAGAGGCCATCCTTATATATGCAAAATAGGATGCTTGTCCAACAATCTATCTAGTTGTGCATAGAACACATTGCACATGAACACTTGTCCATTTATTACATTGCATGTAGTCACTAGATAACTTGCATGGGAAATAATCTAGGTATGTATCTTAGATGATACATTTACATAAGCCAAATTATGGAATATACATTATTTCCAATAGTTGTATAGTCCTAAATAGCTATAGGAACTTCGATGTTAGGTAGCAAATATGAGCACCATAAGAAGTTCAAATAACCTCTTAATAAGATATTCATGGCATGACCACAATCACCCAAAAATAAGGAATCCATGGCATGACTACAATCACTCTAACATGCAATGATTTAAGTAAGACAAATACACATATGAATGACATAGGCCAAACACCAAACCCCAAGATCCAATACTCATTTAGCTTAATGATGAAATATAGTTATGTGCATGACAATATTTATGGAATATTTATCTTACCAGCTAGATAGTCATAATCATGACATCAAAAAAGAGTTAGAAATATTTCTAGGAGAGAGTTAGAGGCTTCTAGAATGGAATTAGACAAGCAAAATTAGGATCTAATAGCTAATATGACTCTGATTTGAGTTCCATTAGAAACCTTGTAGAACTAGTTGTTATTCCTCCCTCAACCATGAACCCTAATTCTTCTTTTCCTCCTCGTCTAACTTACCCTAGGGAGTATTTAACTATATAAACTTATCCAACTTTGCAAAACTATAGAAGTCAATCTCTATCCCTTGATGTGGAAGTGATTAACCTATTTAGGCATGTGCCTAAGTTCTAAAATAAATGACTAGGGTTTTGTTAGCAAATACTCTTCATTGATTTGCTTCCTTATCTAAACATTTCATTACCTTCTTAGATACTTTGGTTAATATAATAAAACAAGATTTTGATGATGATATGACCATTATGGAAGCAATGGATATTTTTATAAACACAAAATAAGGCCCTCATGAATCTGTTACTAATTTCCACAAAGACTCAAATATCAAATGAATATGAATTTAACTAAAGATTTTTATATTTTTATATTTTTATATTTTTAAATAATATTAAACCCTCTTTTCAAGTTAAAATTAAAGAACATAGTTCTTTTGGTTTACCTTCCCTTGATAAATATACTCATTTTAAAAAAATCCTTGAGCATTGGTAAAAGAAGGATGGACAAAAATCCCTAAAATCTAAAAATCCTAATAAAAATATTTTAAGGAATGCAATTTGTAATGTATATGTCCAAGATACCTCCCATGAAGTAGAAATTTTTGGAGATCCTATCCACATTCTAACTAAATTTTGGAGTGGTCCAAAACTTAGGAATATGATGCCTCAATGGACATGAAGATATTCTCAAAATTTTCCTACCTCCTAATAAAAAAAACTATCAAATCAATGATAGGTTTGAATCTCTAACATTGAATTATGGTAACAAGTTCTAATTTTATCATGGAACATATGGTCATGAATATTCCACTTGTGTATATTTGGGAAAGTTCTTCCTTAAGCAAGCCTTTGGTCCTAATTCCAACAGTTATCAACTTAATAATGATAATATTGTGTTATTCCATGAAAGGAAAAAGAATCTCAAAAAGAGGTTTAATCATCCTCACAACCAAAGGTTAGGTGTCTATACATCCCCATTCCCCAACCATAATCAATAAGTTTCCAATCAATCATAAGAAGTAAATCAAAATTATGGTCAAGGTTTTAATTACAATGGACAACAAAACTATAAAAATTAAGGATATGACTCTAATCAAGGAAACCAAGTAAGGAATCAAAATTATCATAAACAAAATGGTAAAATTAAAATTTTTGGACCTAGCACTTATCAAAATACTTCTCAAGTTAATCAAGTATTTTCCCAAGCTAGCCCAAGTAGCGAATGCATGTACAGTCAACCAAATGTGTCTTAGTATGTTAATATTCTATAGGTGCAAAGGGAACCAATTCAATATTTAGAACAACAAGTTATTATTGTTACTAGGAGTTCACCTCAACATATAAAGAAGAAACCTTATAATAAATAGAAAGAAAAAGAAAAATAAATAGAACTTGCTCAAGTAATGGTCAATCCTACTATTATTGATAATATTCCAAACCATCCCTTGTTCATTCAAGAACCTATTACAAATACAAAAACATCCTAAAATTTAGAAAATTCTTAGAAGACATCATCCTATTCCACCAAACTTATCATTTCAAAAAATAATGAAAGACCATGACGACCTCTTAAAGCAACGACCTTGACACCCCTAGAAGAAATATGATAGGATGTCAACCAACCTAAAGAATCACTGTTAAAAGTATTCACGAGTAAGACAAAAGCATGAAATATAGTTGAAGATCTGTCCACAAATCCTTTAAAGGTCCCATAATTAGAACTCCTTAGGATATATTTTATCAAATACAAAGATTAAGAGACTTACTAGATGAGATGGAGATGTTTGGACCAAGGATTGCTAACATTATGCCTACCACTTCTGCAAATATATCCAATCATATAAATTAATGTTTGTATTGATGCACATACTAACCCTTATTTGCTTATAAATTTTCCTTTGAAAACATGAGTGTTGTTGATTATTTAATAAAGTTTAATGATCTACCATTGATGATAATAGTAATTTATAATAATATAGTAATCCATAGGGCTTTTGTTGATGAAGAGAGTGATACATGTGTTATGTCACTATCCTTTATAGATAAGTTGAAGATATATAGAGAAAATATCCTTTCTACTAGAATTTGTTGCTATGGTTACAATGGTAAACCTCAAGATCTCATAGGTTGCATTTGGTTGCCAATCCCAACTAGGCCTGAGGAAGTAAGAGTAAAGTTTATGGTGTTTGATTTTTAGACCAATTATAACATGCTGTTAGGTAAACCTTGAACTAATAATATCAGAGCCATAGCTTTCTCTACTTTTAAAGTGGTCAAGTATAACTATGATGATAAATTTCTCACCCTAGAGGGGGATCTACATCCTTGGGGTATCTTCCTCTAAGCCATGGTAGCTAATATATTACTTCTATGTATTAAACATAGAAAGTTACCATTTATGAACATGAGCCTCTATGGACTTCTAGGAGGAAATTATAGAAGGGGCACCCTAAAGTTTTCTTTAAATGTCCTCAAGACAAATATGAATCTAAAGACGATCAACCTGATGATGTTATTACTCCCCTCCCCCAAGAGGTAATTGATAAATTGTTTTCTTTTTTGAAACATAAATAGAGATAAGATCATTTTTTTTCACCAAAGGTTGGCCAAATTGTATAAATCACATGAGGATGCTTCCAAATTAAACCAAGTAAAATTTTATGTATATAATAACAATATGGTGAGGAAACTAATATTGATGTTGACGATGACTTTAACCAAGCCTTTAAGATTGAAATAGAGAATGCTCCTAATACTACTCCATTTTCTAAGATGGGTGTAGGTCATTACCAAGTAGGCTTAATAGAAATTTCCTTTTAGATGATAATGATGACCAACTTGATATAATTTTTTTTGTAATTGATAATGGTAATTTGTTTGCCTATCATATGACTAATAATTCTAAATATAACCAATACAAATAAAAATTATATAGGTATATAATAACTAATGTTTCTATTTTTGTAGAAATCCTATTATGCCTATATTTTTTGATATTTTTTAGGATATTTCATGGCAACCGTGATTACCCCAAAATATGGTGTTCCTAGGTCCTGTTGATTTTAAAGAATCAAAGAATTCCCAAATGTTCTTTGTTATTCTTGCCAACCTATTTCTATATCTAGATATGATTTCCTATTTGGATAAACTATATGACAAGTGGCTTGATGATTTTATTGATCCTACACCCTCTTGTCTAGTAAGGCATCTAATTGAAGCTAAATTTTCTATTGAGCTAAAAATGAGGGTTGTTATTAAGGCTTTAATGAATATTTATAAGCACATAATTGGTAAACATATTTCTATATTTCTCAATACCCACATATTATCTAAGGATAGGAGGATTCACATATTCTCTAAACTTAGGGATAAGGGGAATGCAAAAGAACATATGATTCAAATTCATGGTAATGATATTTTTCTCCTGTCATTGCCCAATGATGAAGCTATATTAAAATTCATAAATCCTAGAAAAGGGAGGCTTCCTGGATAAAATCATAAGCGAGGATTCTTTCAAGAACCTAAATGTAAATGGGGAATTTATAAGTGGTCTAATTATTCTTGCCAAATTGAGATTAATTATAAATTAGAGAATCTTACCTCTACTCCAAACCATTTTGAATAAGGAAATATCATCAAAAATTGAGCCAATGATAGATTTTAATATAGTCACCCTCAAGAAACCATAAATAGTTAAAATAGGGGTAAGTCTATCTACCAAAAAGCAATAATATTTTACTACTTTGCTTAAGGAGTATAAGGATGTATTTGTTTTGGAATATTCTAACATGCTTTGAATGGGTGAGGATTTGGTTGTCCATAATATTGTTACTTATGAGGACATTGCTCTCCAAAAAAATCAAAGGATATTATCTCCTCTCATTCAAGGCCTATGCAAAATTACAATTTAAAAATTGTTGGATGTTAATTTTATCATTCTTGTTGATTATTCATGGGGTGCCTAACATTGTACCTATGAAAAACAAATAAAATAATGCTATCTATATTTATTATAACTTTAGAGACATCAATATAACTTGTCCCAAAGGATAACTTTCCTTTGCAATTTAACGATGCTATTGTAGATTCTACTATAGTATATGATATGTTGTCCCTTATGGATGGCTATTCAAGATATAATTAAATTTAGATTTCCCTTGAGGATCAAATTAAAATAATTTTTACTATACCCTATGGAACATTATGTTATGTTATCATATATTTTGGATTAAAAAATATTGATGATGCATATTAGTTGGCTATAACAATGCTATTTTACGATTTAATTAAAAAGATAGTAGAATATTACATGGATGACCTCTTATGTAAGTCTAAAAAACAAGTTGACTGCCTGGTTGATATTTGTGTCATTTTTGAATGATTATGACACTATAAAAGTAGGCTTAATCCCAAAAAGTATGTATTTGGTGTTACTAGTGGTAAGCTACTAGGATTTATGGTGTTCAATAGTAGTATAGATGTTGATCAAGATAATATAAAAGCAATTGATGCTATGTCTCCCCCTAAAAGTGGTAAAAATATCAAATCCTTTTTGGGTAATCTTGGAGCTATTAGGTGATGTATCCATAAGTTATATTTTAAAGCTTATCCACTGAATCACTTATTTAAGAAATATGTTGAGTTCAAGTGGGGTGAAAGTTGCAACAATGCCTTTCTAAAATTCAAGAAATTTCTTTTATGGCTCTCAGACCTTCACCCGCCCAACCTAGATAAGCCATTTATATTGTATATCTTAGCTACTCAAGTTTTCTTAAGAGTTGTCCTTACTCAACAAGATGATAGCAATAAATAGTATGTCATGTACTACATTAGTCAAACAATACTTTAAAAAAAAAACTCAATACCCTCCCATGGGAAAATATTGCCTAGCCATTTATTTTGCATTAAGGCATATGTTGTATCAGACAACCTATGTGGTAGTTAAAACTAACCCCTTGAGACATCTATTACAAAATCCTTACATCCCTAGTGAAACTTGATATGAAAAGTGAATCACTAGGATACAAGAATTTGATCTTTGTATTATTACACAAAAATCTATTAAAGCTCAAGTAATGGTTGATCAATTGGAAATAGCTCCTAGATCTATTATATAACACCTAAAAAAGGTAATATATGATGAGGACATAATTAGTATATCTTGTATCCCTCATGACTTTGTCATATTTTCTTCCTATATCGCCTCTAGTCTTATTTAGGAGTCTACTCCCTATAAAATTACTAAGCAATAAAGGGCCCTATTGGAGTCTCATGAGGATTTTGAAAGAAACCATAAAATAAAAGATAATACCAAAGTTGATAAAGTTTCCTATTTTCAATAATCTAATGAAAATATCCACCCTAACACTTGGATCCTTCACTTTGATAGAGCAAGAAATGAATTTGGAGTAGGAGCTCATATCTTTCTCAAGTATTTGAATTACCTAGCTATTCGTATGGCCTTCTACATGATTTTTTTGGCATTACTAATAGTGTTGTATAATATGAGCTTCTAATTTTAGGTCTTCTTATTTTCGAACATATGAATGTTAAATACATAAAAGTATTAGGTGATTCTCAAATCATGGTTCAACAAATTACCAATGAATATATTTTTAAAAATCCTTCAGGGTTATGCATAAGGGTAATACCAAAAAAGTATTTATAAAAATTTGGTGAATCTTAATGCAAATCAAGGTGAATCATGTCTAAACTAGGTGGCAAATTTTTCAAAATTTTACAAAAAAATTATCAAATTTTGGCAAAATTTATTTTATTTTTTGTAAAAACTATAAAAATCTGGTGACTGACAGAGCACGATTGACAAAGTGTAACTGATAGAGTGTGACTAATAGAGCATGATTTGTAGAGCACAACTGGTAGAGCACAATTGGCAAAGTATGACTGGCAAAGCATGATTGGTAGAGCATTACTAGTAGAGCACAATTGGTAGAGCATGACCAAAAAAGAGTGACTAGAAGACAATGAATATCAGAAAGCAACTAGCAAAGGGTGATTGGTAGAGGGTGTCTGGCAGATAGAAACTAGTAGACAATGACTAGCAGAAAGTAACTGGTAGAGGGCGACTGTTAGAGGGTGATTGGTAAAGGGTGACCTTTGCCTACGATTAGTAGATCACGATTGACAGAGGGTGACCTCTACTGGCATCAATAGGATGCTACCATGTGCCCTCTCCTCTACCACGTGTCATGCATCCACAAACTTCAGCCATGCAAACTTCTATAAATAGGAATGCAGGCTCATTTTTTGCCCTTCTTTTCCAGCGTAGATTTTTTAGAGCTTTTTCCAGAGTGTTTTCTAGAGCTTTTTCCAGATATTTTTCAGAGCATTTTTAGACCATTTTTAGAGCATTTTCAGATCGTTTTTAGATCGTTTTCAGTGCAGAAATGGCTAGCTCTTCCTCTCCTCTGCCTGTGAAAGTGTCATTCAAGAACAACTTTTGCCCCAACATTTCAAATATTTTTGGCACACCTGGAAGAGATTCACAATGGGTTTACACCTCTGGAGTCGTAGGAGTGATCAAGATGCCACAGTTCAACGCCAACGTCTCCCTGATGCAAAGGATAGTTAGTTCCTACGACCATGACGAGTCCACTGTTCACATCAAAGTGGATAATAGGGATATTATTTTTTGTGAAACCCTCAGATGTGCAATGACTAATAGGGCTACCATTTACGGATGGTCACCTGGTGAGCAACCAATATGCCTTGAGCAAAGATGACAAACGACTACTGGAGACCACCTACGGTGTCCATTCCGATAATTTGAAAGGTATATTTTTAAAATTTAGTTTTTATTTTTCTGCATTTTTTAGGTATTGTAGTTTCCATTTTCTAATAATGTTCTCCATTTTGTAATTTCTGTTTTCTAATAATGTTCTCCCTTTTTTTTAGTTAATTCTACTAAGTCCAAAATGGGCTTAAACATTTCCAACGTTGGAGATAAATTTCTTCATGCTTGCATTGAATTTTTCCAGGCAAGACTTATTTTGTAGGGATGACCTACATATATCCTATTTTGGGCATTGGCCTATTTGGTTCGATGTATTGCTGGCATCATATTTGATTGGTCCACGCACATTTTGAACCGTGTTAAACAAGATCTTCTGAACGCCCAGAAAATACAATCTTCTTATGTAGTAACAACCAACAATTTTATTATTTCTCTTTTTAATGAAGCATATTACAATCTTCAAAATGGCCCTCCTCCAACTGCATTGCACCCAAGCTTGATGGCTATTGGTATGACGAAGCAAGAAATACAGGTAAAATTATTTTTTTGAAAAATCTATGTTTTCTTTCTTTCCAATCAATCTTTTTATTTTCTAATTTTCTTTTGAAAGCAAAAAAAAGTAGCTCCATCTTCTAGTAAAAGGGATGCCACCTTTAGGATGCATGAAGCCACTATATATTCTGACATGCAGTCACAATCATCACTAGTAAGTACCTCAAGAACCATGAAACGTTCGAGGTCTCCTACTGAGCAACATACACCTACGACTCCTTTTATTTCTGGACATGTTACAATCGACGTTGAAGAAGTAACCTCCAGCTCACAAGGTAACCTTATTATTCAAAACTACTATTTTAAATGATGTATTTTAATGATTTTAAATTATATTTAGTTTAAGAAAATATTTTATATGTTTTCAGAGCAAGGGCAAGTGGATGCATCATCAACGGGTGTAGATTCTGAGTCTGGTATGTTTGGTTAAATTAAATCTCTTTTTATGGCATTATTTTTTACACTAGTTTTAATTGATATTTTCATGTAAAATTTTGTAGATGCATCGGTTACATTCAAAAGACTAAAAAAATATGCCTCCACCATCTCCACACCTACAAATGCACCCACAACAAGTCCATCCATATCAGGTAGCACCAATGGTGAGGAACCAATCTTGCATGCGTGGGAAATAATTCCTCACACCACCACCTTCGGGAGCAAGCAAAAGTCTTTCCCAGACACACACTGTGTCTAACATTTTTACTTCCCAACATTTTCCCTTGGGAATTTCTCAAATGTGCAGAGCGCATCTCAAATACCCTCTAGGAATCTTGATGATGATTTTCTTTATCAGGATACCAATCCTAAAACTTTACCTTTCAAGGCAAGTGATGTGCTTCAAGGTCCATAGAGCCATCATGAAGTAGAAGAGACTATTGAGGTAGATGTCATCGGAGTTTCCTCATCCCCCCATCAAGTCACCACCCATCATCCTCTGAATGATGATGATAAAGTTAATTTTTTAGAAAATATTTTATTAGCTAATAGATGTAAAGCTATAGTTAATGATAGTCTACTTTTAGATATTGATAGTTTAAAATATTGGGAATATCGAGCCAAGGTTTTGATAAAAGAAATAAATGCTCGATATAAGAATTTTTCAAAAATAAAGGAGTTATTTTCAAAGGTGGAGAATGAGCCACAAAATCTTGATGCTTTGTTACATAAGGCTGAATCTAGCACCGTGCAGGCTGAGTCTATATACAATGATGAAATTCTGAAAATTATGTTGAATCGATTAGAAAACCTCAATGTCGAGGCCCAAGCATATTTCAATGAATGGACAATAGATAAGAAAAAAGTAGCAGTTGTAGAAACTGCAAGACTTACCATTGATGTAAGTTTTACATATAATTGAAAATCATTTTTTTCTTAAATATATTTTGTTTATAAATATTAACCTTTTTCTCTTCTATTTTGTAGTCTAATTTTGAACACTTAAAGGTGCAAGTCAATGCCATGAAAACGTTGATTAAGACTACAAGAACTAGTGTGATTAATGCTATGGAAGTGAAGAAAATATTACAATCCACTGTCAGAGAAAATAATTGGTTAAAGAAGTTTATCAAAGATAAGGGCTTGGATGTGGAGGTTGTATTAAAACAAAATGAGAAAGAACTTAATGCACCTTTTAGAGAAGATCCTACGAAGGAAGAAGGTTCATTGCTAGCGGGGTTGAACACTACAACTGAAAGTCTGGTAAGAGCTAGTGCATTGCAAGCAAAGGATATTGAGGAAGATCCAGCTGAACCTTCAGGCACCGTGGAGAAAGAAAACTAGTTGACTGTTGTTTTTTTTGTTGAGGAGAAACCAAACATGTTGTATAGCTTTTTTGTAAATTGTAAAAAATGCTTTCAAATCAATAAAAGAGACAATTTCCAAAAAAATTGTATTATCTTTTTGAAATTTTGTTTTAAATATTGTGATGTTTTGATTAGTTATGTGGATGCAATAAATAATTTTGAATTATGAATGAATTGCTAGGAAAAATGTACATAGCCAAAATGTTCTTTTATGTTTTATAAAATCATTTGAAATGATTGAAATGCAACACATATATTTACTTTGCCATAAATGGTTTATAAAATATAAATCTAATAAATAATTTGAATATCATAGACTAATAATCCAATAACAAGGCTTAAATAACATGATATACAAAATATCCAATAACACGTCTATGATATAAAAAAATAATCCAGTGATCCATAATCAACATATATGTAATCAAATAATCCAATTTCATCAACATATACATAATCAATTAACAGGGCTATGATATACATAATATCCAATAGCACGTCTAATCTCATATTATATGATATCAAAAAATACATGTCTCAAATTATAATCAAATCTCAATATTCTGTAGAAAACTGATAACATAATATGTGAAATCTATTCAAATGAAAGCATCCATTGATTATAATGTTAGAAGCTGGAACAAACACTTTTCAGATTGTACAAAATCTTTTGTACTCATACCCAAAATTTTTGTCACCATAGTCTGATCAGTGTTACCATTATCCTCATCATCATGAGTATTCGTGACACCTCTTCTCTCTACTAGAGATTTCCAATATGCCAAAGCTCTTTCATAAGGATACTTCTCCACCTCATAGGTCGACACATATACTCTCAAACAATTTTCCAAATTTTTTTCCAACCTATTTCGAACTTTAGATTTTACATATGATAATGCACTAAATACCCTTTCATCTTCCATTGATCCTAAAATCATCATTTGACATAATTCATATAAAATAAAATATTCACTCATAGTATGTTGTAAGATACTACTGGGATGTAATATTTTCCACAAATGTGAAATAGAACCTGTTTCATGATGGTTAGTCAATTGTGAAACTTGAGCAGACATTGTCATTCCAAAATAGTTTGATTATTTTATCAAAAGATCTTTGTTGAGAATACCATTGATTTCAATACCATTGACTTCCACATGTTTAGTGAAATGGTTAGCAAGAGTGCCCATGTATTTGAGAAACAAACCATTTATAGTCTGGTATTCATTACAAGGATCCCAAAACATCGGGTTAACCACACCCATAGCCTCAAGCAATTCATCTCTTTGAAAATGGTCTCTTATTTCTTTTGTCAATGATTCTGCTATTTTTTTAGTTTAATTTTTGTATCATGTACAACTACATCAAATCTGTTGTATGTTACGGGTATTTTTTCAACTTCATTTGTAGCTATATCCATTCATTGACCAAAATAATATAAAGGTATTTCCTTTCCGTGGACATTAATACATAGATGATCGTTTATGTTGAACTTCAAAAAGTTTTGAGGATCATTGACATTTGTTAATGCTCTCCAACTCTCAAACATGGGATCCATAAAACTTTCACCAGACGCGTACATCATATCAATATGCATACAAATTTGTTTTCTCACCCTGATGAAATCCACAATATAAATCGATCTTTGTTGTGCAAGTTTAATCAAAGTATTCATTTCTTCCAACATTGGAAGAATACCACACAATGTGAGAAGTGTTTCAAAGTCACTCATTCGGAATAACAAATATTTAGCCTTATCAACTGCCCTACGATTTGCATACATAAACCCTACCAAGGATTGATATTCTTTGAAAACTCTATATATCGGTTGATACAATGAAATCCACCTAGTATCTACATCTTTTAACAATTTTTTACCTTCAGTAACTCCTAGTGCAAACTGTTGAAACTCTAAAAATATTTTTGGACTACGTAAAAAATAATCATGAATTTCATGGACAAGCTCTTCCACTCTTGCTACATTTTTAAATGTATCCACAATTTTGTATGCAAGATTCATTCTATGAGCCATGCAATGAATAGGGATCAAATATGGGGTAATAGATGTTTGTAGTCGAACACAAAGACCATTCCTGTGTCCTTGCATTGTAGCAGCACCATCAACTCCGACACATATTAACTTAGTGGCTATTTCCATATCATTCATTCCTGTTATTTCCTTTAAACTAGTTACAACAACATTGTAAAGGTTTTTCACATTGCAATTTTCCACCATCTTACGTACTCCAAGTAAATGAGGTTGCCTTAAATGATTTTCCAATGTGTAAACATGCATGCAAATCCAAGATGTGTTGTCAACAATAGTCACCTCATCAATTGAAAGTGAAATGAATTTGGCTTTTTTTACTTTCTCTTTGAGGTCATCCTGCTCAACCAATGAGAGACATTTTACAATTTTCCAACCACTTCGATCTGACCAATGGGCACTGGGAAGGTTCTGCACATCAGCTAGTTGAAATAGATATTTATAATCAATGAAATCAGACATAGGTCTACCCTTTTTAAGAATAGTGTATACAACAACAAACTGCAAACTTTTTGAAGCTAAAGTGAACTTATTCATTTTTCAAAATTGGGCTTGAATCGTTGCACCTTTCTCAACCAAAGTTTGCTTTTGTTTCATTTCTTTATCATATTCTTGTGCATATCTGATATGTGCACATTCTGATGCATCCTTCCACCTATAATTTTTTGGTATTGTTCCATCACTTTCTTTTGTTTTTATATAAACTTTTCCACAATGTTTTTCTACTGTATCTTTCTTAACTTGCAATCTATGATCCCTTCCGTGTTTCCAACTACAAATTATACATCTCAATTCTTTTATTTCTTCACTACTATTCTCTGGCTACACTGGCTCAATAAATAGAAATTTTGATACCCAATCAGGCTGAAATGATCTGTTAATTGTCCACCTAGATAACCTGGCACGTTTATATTTCTTAGAAGAAGATTCTTCGAAAGTAGGGATTGTATGAGAACTATTATTTTCTTTTCCATTTGGCATGTTAGTTTCAGGAATCTCTTCATGTTTTTGTTGCATTTCATTAAGAAAATTTTCATCTATGGACATTTCATTATCGAGGATATGTGGAAGTGGAGGCATACCAGGGTCAATAGTGTTTTCTGCAAAGAAATTTTTTCCATATCATTTTTTCATTTAAAAACATACATTCTATTAAAAAATACAGATAAACATTGGACAAAGCCATCAACCAAAAAACACCCTTCTTAATGAATAAAGATATTATATATAAAATTAACAATGTACAAAAATTAATTGGTTAGTAACTAAAAGGTGTTTGTACCTTGAATTTGTGTAGATGTTGATGGTTGACTAGATTTCAAAATATTATGAAAGTATTTGAGGATACTCCTTTTATCGAAATACTAGCCTCCCTTATTTCCATTGCTAACAGGTGATATTTTACCTGTATAAATGGAAGAGGAACATGAACATCATTTTAAAAAATGAAAATAATTAGTAAAAGAGAACTATTGTTCAAGACAACATGATGTCTAATGATAATTCTGGATGTCTATAGCAAATATGAATGAAAGAAAGAAAGTAGGCTTGATATTGGTACCCAAATAATAGGAAAACCTCCTTATTGAGTGTCCATGAATAAGATGTTTAAAAAAAAAAATTAATGGTAAAATAAAATTATCGATAAATGGTTATCATTGTATGTTAGTCGCCCTCTATCATAAATATTGGATATCACCTTGTATTAGTTGCCTTGTGTCAGTCATCTTGTGTTAGTCACCTTGTGTTAGTTACCTTGTGCCAGTCACCTTGTGTTAGTCGCCTTGTACTAGTTGCCTTATGCAGTCACCTTCTATCAGTCATCTTGTGCTAGTCACCTTGTGTTAGTCACCTTCTGTTAGTCACCTTCTGACACACTGTGTCTATCATCCTTTGTCTGTCACACACTCTCTTTGTTCTACTTTCTTTCACTTATTGCTTGTTGTCTCTCACCTACTTTGTATCACTCGCTATCGAGGAAAATTAATGTTTTAAATGTATGAGTGTCGCTCTCATGTTAGCTATATATAATGGGGTATAAGAGGTGAATTTGGTGGGATAAATATATATATTTTTATAATTTGAAGGTGAAAATTAGGCGGGAAAGCTACGTGAAATAGGGACTAATAAGTATGATAGTGGGGCGAATTGACCCTAAAAAAATTTGATCCCAAAAATTTTGGGCGAATGGACCGACTTCTAGGGTCCCCAAATTCACCAAATTCCAATTTTGAAAATCCTAATATTCGCCCTATTTACGAATATTCGTCGTTGTGCATAACCTTGAACTCCTTATTTAATTCCTTGTCATCAAGTGGATAATAATTTGATATATTATTTTGATTACTTTACTATTAGGCATTCCCATAGGGGTTAAAATGTTGATATTGACTCCCTAGACACTTCAGCTAGTAAATTTGTACCACAAAAACATTTCTAAAACTAATTTTGCATAAAATTCTCATAATAAACCTACTATTTCTATCATTAATAGCTTCATGGATGTTCTTAAAATTGAGGTCAATCCTATTTATTTTCAAATTCCTCTTGATTATCCTTGGTATGGAAACATTTTATGCTTCCTCAATAATCAATCCTATCCACCTACGGATAATGCTAAGTAGTGGGATCATATCAGTAAGAGGGTATTTAGATGTGTTGTTCTTGATGAAGTCATATAATATTGTAATACTGATGGTGTTCTCTTACGATGCCTTACAAAAGCTAAAGTACCCAAGACTCTTTTTGATGTTCATAGTAGCAACTATGTGGTGCACTTTGATGGTCATTCCACATTCTATAAGCTATTACAAATGGGTTACTTTTGGCCAATAATGGAAGTTGATGCCAATAACTATGTTAAATCTTATGATAAGAGTTAGTTCCACAAATATGAAATTTGTGTCCCTACCAAGGTTATTTATCCCATCGAGTCTCCTTGGTCTTTCTCCACTTAGGGCCTTTACTTTGTTGGACCTATCTCTCTTGTGTACTTGGATGGGTACAAATTTATTATCATAGCCATAGAATATTTTACAAAATGGGTAGAAGCTATGCCATTGATAAATTAGATAGCCCTCACCATATCCAAAATTATTTTTAATTAGATTGTGTGTCACTTTGGTGTCCCATCTACTCTCATTTTAGATAATGGTACTCCTTTTAAAAACAAAGAAATGTAGGATTTGACTTCTCATTAGAGATTTAGCACCACTTTCCCATGGCTTACTATCCACAAGGTAATGGTCAAGTTGAATCTAGCAATAAAATTTTGTTAAATGTTTTTGAAAATATAAAGAATAAAATAAAAAATGATACTTAAATTTATGTCCTACATTGTGGGCGTACAGTACTAGTATTCGTACATCCATAGGGGCAACCCCTTTTTATTTGGACTATGATACTAAAATTGTTTTACAACTTGAAATAGAATTATCTTCTTTTCATGTTTCTTTGAAAAAATTGAGCCATGATGAGAACCATCTAAAGTATAGTGAAGCTCATCTTGCCAAACTTACTAATCTTTATAAGAGGTGGCTACATGCTCTTGGGCATAATAGGTCCTATAGGATTCATGTTTTCAAGCAACATAATAAGAAAGTCTATCATCATGATTTCAAAGTTGGGGATATTGTCCTCAAGCTTGATAATATGTATAACAAGTGTTGGGAAAAATATTTGTTAGTTTTCTATGGTATAAATCATTACCTTAATTTAATTGTCAACCTAGGACAACTTGTAAACTTGTGAGTAACCTTGCACAGTGTATGCTTGTAATCTCCTTTTAATCATATGAGTCCCTTAGATTTTATGGCTTTGGGGGTGTTGTTGTTTTTTTAGATTTCTCATTTATATTCCAAACCACTAATCTAATTTACATTATCAAAGACATGACTGAAATGTATTATTGAAATCAAAACTACACACTTGTTGGAAATTTATAGAAAAGAGGAGAAATTGCAATATTAAACTAAATTATAGAAAATAGGAAAATAAATTAAAATGATAGAAAGCATGTGAAATAAGGGAGGAATACTATTGAGAGTGGGCCTAATATTCCAGTAGATTCCACCTGCGTTAATTCATACATCATATTCTAGTTGAATTTGATTAAAAGACTTAAATGTATTGTATTAAAATTTGCAGCAAAAAAATACAATGAAAATTCAGGATCTCTTTTTCAGGGGTGGCCTGTATATTTATAAGATATACGACCATGCCCTATTACATCCTAAAATAAAATTAATATTTTATTTTGTTATTACAACAATATGTAGGAATAAAGAAGATAAAGCAAAAACATTAAGTTTAGAATACATTCAGTGTATTCTGTATCAGGACAAAATACATATGATATTTTGCTCTACCCGATTACATTGATTTTTACTTGATTTATGAAAAATAGATGACATATGGTCATTGACATTGTCTTTGGTCTACATCCATCGCTGAAATCACATCCGCACCCATCGCTGAAATCATTTTTTTGTTCTACTGATAATAGGGGTTGTGTTGTAATTCTGCATCAACGGGAATCAGGTGCCTTATCTATAGAATATGGGAATCAAGCACCAAAATGAAAGTTGGGTGTCTAGTGGGAATCAGGCACCTGATAGTCAAGTTCCAAATGGGAATTGAGCACCTGACTTAGTGCTTCATCACTTTTTTTTTGTAGACATTTTTACCATCATAAAATGAAAAGTGCCAGGTTCGAATGGGACCTTGACGTAGTCATGCTAAAATATTGTAAAATCCACTAAATCTACCCATAATTCACTCAAAAAAATATATTAGACAACATATGTAATCTAATGTTAAATATATAAAATTTGCATAAAATATATATTTTTATTAAAATAAATGCCATAATATATATGGAAAGTTTGTACAAAAAATGAGCATTTTTAGGGCTCATCATCCCCCCATGCCTAAGGATTGGCACGTACCTGTGTCACTTTATACTGATAATTATCAGTTTCATTTACAACTTTCCAAGAGGCTCTATTTTTCTCCTTCCTCTACTTGGTTGCAACCTTGGATTTTTCTTTATATCTAGGTTTTCACCCTTTTTATGCCTTAGGGGTGCTCATTTCCTGTTGTAGTTATTTTTGGCACTTACTGTATCGATTTGGCTAACTTGGTCCTGCTCCTTCACCTAGATGTTCCTTTGTCTAAACTTTCCTCCCTGCCACATTCCTCAAGTAGTAGCCAGTAAAAGTGGAGGTATCCTTCTAGAATGTTGGCTCAGCCTGCTTCCAGTATGCATGGTGAGGAGGTAAACTTTCTCCCAATGGCACTACAAATTCATCACCAAACAAAATACTAGATTTCTCAACAACCTTGGCCTTGTGAAAATTGGCCATCGCTAGCTCAAGTTCAACATCATCTTTAGACTCTTCTCATTCTACCAAAGGATTTTTTCTTGTTGTTGCTAGAGCTTTAGGTGGTACATGACCTAGAAGTCCCATCTTAATGAAATATACCTTCATATTTAAAGGTTTATCGATTGACCCATACAAATCCTAAAACTATGCTGGTTAGAAAAATTTGATTTTATTACGAGGAGCTTTGGATGCCTTTTTGGCCTCTTTTCTAGTTTCCTTGGTCACTCTCTTAGAGGCTTTCCTATACTCCTTATCTACCTTGAGCTGTTTTAACTTCTTTTTATGCTCATAAATTAGCTTTAAATTCTCTGCCCATTCTTCATAAAAATTCATACTCGATTATTTTAGTTGTGTAGTCCTTGCTCTGGTCCTAGGTCTTCATTGAGGTCCTCTTACAACCTTCCTCTTTGGTCTCAGCTTCTTGGGTTATTTTGTAGGGCATGTAGGTGTATCTGAAATAGGGGGATTTCCCCCTTCTAATATTTCTACTACTACTGGTATTGTTCCCTACTCTTCAAAAGATACAAACTTCTGAGTCTCCTAGGCCTTTTTAGTAGGTACTCACTCAGATAACCTTCAATCACATTCTATACAGTAGGTGAATCCTCTACTGAAGTCCCATTTTTTATCTAAAGCTACTTAGGCTCAGTCCTACATCTCTTTCTAGTTTCTGGCCTGTATAGTGAGTAGACTCTTGAGATTTTACAACCCCCTGATCCTCCTCTGCAACCTTATCTAAATGTTGAGGCTCTTCAACCTCAATTTCATCTTCTTGTATGTTATCTTCCTCTACATAATTTTTTGAAATTTAAGGTTCTTTGGCCTCAATATCATCCTCCTAGTTTACCTCTGGATTTGTAGAGAAAGATAATTTTGGAGATTTCTCCATGTTAACTGCATCATCTTGATCTTATCCTCGTTCTACAGAGTGAGCTGGTGAATGGGGCTATTCAGCCTCCATTTCTATGTTTGTTTCTTACTCTACTTTTGCACAAGATTTTAGGGGGGATTCTTTAGTTGCACTTTCAATAATAATTATGGGGATCCCTACTCAAGAATTGGGACTCCTCTATGCAAAAATATTTTTAGTAGAAACCATTGTTTGGTCCCCTGCCTCAGCTTCTTTGCTAGAATTCCTCGTATCTAACAAAAAAAGGCTAGAGGAGGCTATTTTCTTCTCAAAATTTGGAGAGGTAGTGGGCACTTCCATTGCCCAATAAATTTGAACCATCGCATCTACCCTAGATGGTCGTTCAGCCTCAATCTATTGAGCTTGTAACTATAATTTCAATATTTTTTCTTGTATCTGATAGATGGTTTGATACAGCTCCTACAATTTCATTGTAGCTAGTTTTCTAGACTCTTGAAAAAGAGTCAGCTCTTTCTTATACTTGGCCTCCCAAGTACAAGTATGTTATTTCAATATCTACAACTATTGTTGTAGATCCTTCATTTTTATTTCCTGCTGAGGAGTACTTCCCTTGGATAAGTCTTACAATATATGGGCCATGAACTCATCCTTATTCAACTTATCAATTGCTGCATCATCATTTGATGAGCTATAAACCACCATGGATGTCTTCATCCTCCTACTCATGGTTCTAGTGGAAATCAGCATGTAAGTAGAGCTTGGTAGATAGTCAAATTGAGATCCAATAAGGGACGAAGCCTTTCCTGCATCTTCATATGATTGAGGAAAAATAGGGGATGAGGCTTACCCTACGTCCCATATATTTTCCTTAGGATGAGATGCAAGTGTTGTCTTTGTTTGATCTATCATCCTATCAACCGGCCAATCAATCTATTTTGATACCACCACTTCTATCTTAGCCTCAGGAATTGCATTATTTCCTTTAGCTTCCTCAATCGTTACATCTTTGTGTGACTCAAAATATTGCACCAAGGTCAAAATCAGGCCATGGCGAGCCAGGGCAGATGTTGTACCTACCTAGTACCAGTTGGCCTCATTCTTGAGTGCACATGCAAGATAATGGGGGACATTGATATTATTCCCATGCAGTAAATAGTTAATGAAACAAAAATAGTTAGAGTTCAATTTGGAAAACCTGCCCGTACATGTGAAGAACCGAACAATCTGCTCCAAGATTGGTCTCCAAAATTCAAGGATTTAATGCTTCAATAAACCAACATGCATTAGGTATTGCATTGGGTGCCCAAAGAATCATTACGTGTAGAGTTTAGGGTTGTCCTCCTGATACGTGTGTTCCCTTGTTTGGCCTATTACAATGAAAATATACTCTTCGAAGACTGGAATTTCTAGTCTCTGTATGCTAATAACTTTGTCCCTCATAGATGCTACAAATTCTTTAGTTACTTCTTTGTCATAGTTCTATCTAACTAGATGGCAGTATTCCAACCATCCAGTGGTGTCAAATTGCACCTGTACATCCTCACTAATGCATGAACAATATGTAGGCTCACTCTTTTTCAATAGATGGTTGGTCAATTTTTCCCCATGGCAAATTTTAAATTTTTCTCAGCTCTCAGTTTTACTTGCAACAATTTCTCACACTTTGGTTTCTATCTCTTGAAACCTTGTTATATTCTTGCACATATTTTTACCAATGCATGGTTTTAAATAACCCGTGTGCATGAACATAGGCACTTGATTGCCGTAATTAGAAATAATATGATTATTTATGTAAAATATCATTAAAGCATATGCCAGATTTTAAGTGGATGATGACCAAGAGTAACCTCGGCACTTGATTGCCGTAATTAGAAATAATATGATTATTTATGTAAAATATCATTAAAGCATATGCCAGATTTTAAGTGGATGATGACCAAGAGTAACCTCCCAATAGAATATTTACACGTAGAAAAAATCCAAGTGGAGCAAACTAGTTGGATGGATAATTAATGGGGATCGTGCCATCACTATTTTATATAAATATACGCCTATGAAAATAATATATAAAAAACATAAAATTAAGCACATAATGATATTATGTTTTGTGCATGTATAATGCGCAGATGCTCATGGTGCACTGGAATTGGATTCTTTATGATGGATAGGCATTTCAAAACAAATAATGATAGGCATATTTCCGATGCAATAAGTTTTTCTTTGATTTGACTGGTTCTCGGTTGTAATTCAATTCATTTAAAGATTCCTACGACATTTCAAGGAAATATAAAAACACATCTTCGTGGGACGACACACATCCTTCCCTTGGAAATTGTTCGCTGATGACCTTGGAATTTGCACAAATATCCAACAAAAAAATTAAAATAATTTCATCTGTGAGATGTTTGACTTTGTGCACATGGATGGAATGCTAACATGGATTGGGACACTTTACAATGTTGAAGATTATTCATGCGAGGCACAAACTCCCATGAAAGTATAAAGCAAGCATCTCCTTATGTGGAAATTGGGTACCTTATTTTCAATAAAGGCACACAGGCGCTTGGTAAATATAAATCAGGCACCTTTTGTTAGCAATCAGGCATCATGCTTAATATAGGAAGCATGTGCATTTTGCTGGAAATCGGGCATCGCATTTAAAGCAAAAAATAGAAAGCAGACACCTTTTTATTGGAAATCGGGTGCCATACTTAAAAATAGAAAGCATTTTTTTATGTCCAGGAAATTAGGTGTTGCTTTCCCAAAAATGAAATTCGGGTGCCATTTCCTTAGGAAAAATAGGAATTAGGCATCGATTTGCTGGAAAACGGGACTCAGGAACATTTTCCTTAACATATTGGGAGTCGAACACCTTCTATTGTACAAACGGGAATCGAGTGTCGTTTCCTCGAAATATAAGAATCGGGCACCCTCTTTCATAAAAATGGGAGTGAAGCACCATTTTCTCCAAAAAACAGGAATCATACACCTTTCTCTTCAAAAAATGAAAAGTAGGTGCTCCTCCTTTATTTCAATGTCTTTTTATGTTTCCACTAGTGTATGCTTACAATTGATCAGGCCTTCAACGTTCTTGTTTGAATAACAGGGATAGAATCAACATCCACTATCTAAACCAACATTTGGGTATTTTTCTTCATGAAGACCAAAAACAAACACCCAAACACTTGTTTAGACATAGTTTCCTCCTCCAAGTGGGGATGATATAATTCTACTAGAATTTAATCTCCTAAAAATCTAGGATTGTGCAGGTTCATGTATCTTGTGCTTGTTAGGCCTAGGTTTCCTAGGCTGCCTAATAGTTGCACTTAGGGCATCATTCCTCCAAAATAGAAATACAACTAAAGAAAGAAAATTTGTAGAACTTTAAAAGAATAATTGTTTTTAGACCATGTGGAAAACGTCTACATATTACTGATTCATTTTAAAACTAGAATCAACTAGGGTCTCCCCCATGCCTAATTTGGAATTCATCATATAAGTCTCAGATACATGATATGGCTGTAGTTGGTGACCATTGACTGTTAATGTAATGTTGCTACCATCAATTATTTTGATCCTAATAGCACTATTGTTAATGATTTCAATCACTTCATATGGCCCCATTCAGTGCTACATAATTTTACCTTTCCTTTCCTGGAATCGAGAGTCATACAATAATGCCCACTCTCCCCCTTTTAACTGCTTTGGGATGGTGTGACGATCATACCACTTGGACCTCTATTTTTGGATGATCTTTGTCTAATGTAGAGCATCTCTTTCATCCAGCTAGTTAAGCTGCTGAATCTATTTCTTTTATGCCTCATCCAAATTCAAATTTAAATTTACTATAGTTATAATATTTGTAATCTTGAATTCTATGGGCATCATAGCATTCTTCCTGTATACTAGCTAGAATGGTGTAAAACTAGTAGTAGTTTTCTAGGTGGTTCTATAAGCCCACACTGCTTCTGGTAATATTTTGTTCAGTCCTTCCTATGCTACTATACCATCTCTGTGATAATGTTCTCCAGTTCACTGTTGGTTACCTTTACTTGCCCATTTGCTTGTGGATGGTAAGGAGTGGTTTTGTTATGCCTGATTTTATATTGTTGCATGAGTTCTTGAATTTATTTTGAAGTAAATTGAGGCCTATAGGCCCAAAATGACCACATCCTTAGAAAACATTGAAAATTTTATTCTAAGGCATGAAATCTCTATTCCGCTGAGGACATAGAGTATTTTGGAGTGGATCCGCAATGAGAGTTCCCCAATCCGCTCAACACTTAGTCTTTTTTGCCTTAATGAGCTAAGTTTCATTTCGCTCGGTTCCCAGTGTATTTGGTAGCGGATTCCAGGTGAGTCTCGATTCTGCAAAACTTTTGGGTAAAGATGATGTCAGCACGATAAAAAGTGTGAAATGGCGATCGTGGTTGGTTTTTGCATGCTCCAATGACTAAGTGTTGAAAAGTTTGATTTCATTGAGTTCCAAGAGTATTCTAGTGTGGAATGGCGACATAAAGGCCAAAAATACTACAAAGAGTGCGAAATGGTGACATGAAAGACAAAAGCATTGTAAAAGGTGCAGAATGGCGACAAAGACTATTTTACACTACTTCTAGTGTGGATTGGTGATTCCACATTCCAACTAAGGTAAAGATGATGTCAACATACTTTTTGTGCAGATTATGATTTGCTTGATGCCAAAGAAGAGAGAAAGAAGGCTAAGTAGCGGATTGACAACGGACTTCATTCCACTCGCTCCTTAGTGCATTTCATGCTAGAATCTGATTCCGTAGAACCAAAGCTACTAAAGATGATGTCAATGATTAAAAAGTGTGGAATGGCATCTTGTTCCTTCCTCACCAGTTTGTAGAGCATTTTTGAAGTTTTAATCACCACCGTTCACTAGAAATCATCGACGACTGAGATGTTGCTGACATTGTTGAAGCATTTAAAGGTAGATTCTCACTAGATCAGAGAGAAGTCAGTTGGAAGGTAGGAAGATGAAGCATCAAAGGGTTTTCAAGATCAAGAACCAGAGTAGTTGTAGATCTATGGTGGAATAGAGCTTCCAAGAATGATGAATGGATCAGATGTAGTTTCCAACCACCTGAACTCCAACTACCATCAACAAACTAGCAAGTTGTAGAGCTAAGCTACCATGGCGGATTACTCATAGTGGATTTCTTGGACTTCACCAACCAGTAAGATAATGCCAACAAAACTCTCTGCTGAGCTGTAAATTTGTAATCTTTGTAATGTCTCCTCAATATCTTTCATTTTACAAACTATAAATAGAGGTTGAACCCTCATTTTTAAGGGTCGGCTCTAGTGTATTTGCTTGCCCTACTATAAATATTCCTGTGAACTAATGGAAGGAGCATTACTCTAATTTTTGACTCAAAATTTGTTATCTTCACTATCTTTGTGCAAGAGGTTCAAAGTTGTGAGTTGCATTTCTATCAATACTTTAGCGGTTAGTTCATTCTAGATTATTGGATTACTAGTTGTGAGAGTAATTGAAATTTGTTCATAGTTAGATCTGTGTTGTTAGGAAGTTTATTTCTATTAAATCTAACTATTGGTCTATTATGCTAATTTGGATTATCAATATTAGATATTGGAATTGCTTTCTGCAATATATCTCTATTTGTGCTTTAATGTATGAAGATTTCATGGGTTTGGGTGTTGTTAATCTTGAGTGATGGGACACTAGAAATAGTTTGTGGGAGATTTTTGTTGTAGTTGCCTATGTTGTTAGCCTATCCAACCACTATTTTGTATAATATCTCTAACCCTAAACCTTTTCTAACCCTTTTCTCAAAACCCTAATTGAGCTTTAATTGTGTCAACACCATTTTAAGTTGACAAGGAACCAACCTACTCTAGAGGTTGGATTGAAGTTACCTTTGGTCCATCCAATGTTGAGTGTTGAGTTATGACTATCGGGTGCATGCTTGGATAGAAAATTGGAAGATAGATAGTCACAGTGTCAAGTAAAACTTGATGTCAATTTGGTGCCCAATAGTTTTTGGCATGCCCGATGGGACAAGTTTACAAGAAACATGAAAACCCATCATATGAGTTATTATTTTATCTCTACCTAGAGGAATCAATATTTGGTGAATTGTCTTGACCTTGTTAAGTGGAGAATAGTAAATTCACCTGGTGACTCCTTGGTCTTTAAACCTAAAAAATAATTATCCTTGTAGACCATTATTTTTTCATGTATACTAGGTCATTCAAAAGGAATAACCTTGACTCTTATTTCTATTGTGAGCTACCTTATAGAGGGTCTACTATTATAAGAAATTTGAATCAAGATTTTCATTCAGAAGAAGAGCCTCCTAAGGAAAATCCTACAGTTAATCCAATAGCCCCTCCAATAGGACCTACACTTGGAAACATGGTAGGAAATGCAGCCCCAAATCAGGGAAATGTACCCCCAAATCAGCCTTTGTAGAAGTACCCTAGTTGGAACATAACTGGCCCCCTTAGATTAGCCCATATGCATGACATTCCTCAAGTTGTGTCTAAGGCTATTCCCACTTATGATGGATCTAGAAAAATTGCATATGAGCACTGTCAAGATATTTTGAATCTGGTAGCAATCCACAATATAAAGAATGAAGATGTTATTGTCAGAATCCTAGCCCTATACTTTAGAGGAAAGATTTTACATTGGTTTAGGACCCTTGAGGATAATACCATCACCTCATGGGCAGCATTGGCTGAGCCTTTTGTGGAAGAATTTAATGAATCTATTGACCCTTTCTCCTTGCTTAATCAATTCACATCTATGCAGAAACATCAACAAGAAACTATCTCAGATTTTAATTTGAGGTTTAGTAGAACCTGGAAGAGAATTCCCCCTGTAGCTAGACTAGTTGCATGCCTTGCTTATATGTATTATATCAGAGCTCTTGGATCAGAGCTAGGCCTACAAACCCAACAATCTAGGGTGGAAACATTTCCACAGGTTTATAATGCAGTTGTTCATGCAGAAAATGTCCTAATTAATGTGGGGAGATTACCTCCCAAAGTTGTGCTACCTTACAATTTAGAAACCACTAATGTCCAAAGTCAAACTACTATTCCATATTATATGGACCCCCCTCCATTGTCATCCCCATTTCCATAGATGACTCCCATTCCTCAGCCAAAAGCACCATCTACTGTAGTTCCTTTCCCTCCCCTTCCTTCTCAGACTCCTCAAGAGTTTTCTATCATCCTTGATATACATAATACTTTGAAAACTCTTAGCAACAAAATGAATTCAATGGAGAAAAGAGATATGGAGAGGTCTCAACAAAGGATATTTCCATATGTGAATAAAGATCAAAGACCTGGTCCTAGTAATAGTATTAGGGTCAGAGTAAATGCAGCTTATGAAGAGCCTGAGTGTTCTTCAGAGACAAGTCTGGTAAATATCTGGTGTTTGGTTTGTAATGATCCTCATGATTCATAATCTTGTGTTATGTACCAACACCATGTTCAACAAGCTATGGATCAAGCAGAAAGAAATCAAAAAGGAAGAGTAAACATGCTATGGCAACTTGACCAGATCATGGTTGGAAAAGAGCTTGATGAGGATGGCCCTATTGCTGTTATGACAAGGTCGGGTAAGAAAACACTGCAAGTAGATCCATAGAATATGGGTCAGTTTTAGGTCCCCTCTCAGAAGAAGAGTGATCCACCTCCCCAAAGTAGTGACACTTTCCCTATTCCCCAAGCCAAAGAAAAATAAAATAGTCTCCCCAAGAGATTTGAGAAAGAAACTGAGGGAGACAGAATGAGGTCTAAGGATGAGGCTCAAGAGAGGCTTAGATTCCCTTCTATTACCAAAATATAGAGAATAGAAGCCACTCAACAATATAAGAGAAAATATGGTGAGCCAGAAAGAAGGCCTGAGAGACCCACCTTGGCTAAGTCTGAATACAATATTATGGAAGAAATGAAGAAGATACCATCAAAAGCTAGTTTATATGATACTCTCTTCATTCCTGGCCAGATAGACTTGCTAAAATCTTCTCTCAACAAGTATCCATAGGATAAGCAGGCCACCATAATTCTTAGTATACCCTCTAAAAAGAAAGAAATATCCCCTACTATTTTAAATAATAAACCCCCTCCTTTTTATATCTCTCTAAGGATGGAAGGTTGGGTAGTCCAAAATTGTATGATTGACTCAGGAGCATCTACTACAGTTATGCCTAAAGTAGTCTGTGAGGAGATGGGTATGGAGTATACCCGATCCTATCTTGGAGTACTACAATTGGATGGAACACCTGTGAAGATAGTGGGAGTGATAAAGGATGTCTTGATGAGGCTACATAGAGCCCCTGAGGTAACTATAGTACAAGAAATAGTAGTGGTTGACCTAGAGCCCTACTTTGGCTTATGCCTTTCAAGAGAGTTCACTGCAAAGTTAGGTGGATGCATGTATATGGATTATTCTAGCATGGTCATTCCTTTCAAAGGAAAGAGGATAAGGATAACACCTAAAAATCCTGTGTCTTACCACATTGAAAAAATTGAAGAGGACATGTGCAATCTCACCCCTCTTGAAGAATTTGAAATTGTGGATAAGTTTGAAGAGCTGGAAATTGAAGATGAATTACCTTTCAGGGAGGATTATAGTCAGTTTGGGATAGGTATGGGCACATACAATATTTCTGCAGAATCAGAGAAGAAAGTTCCTGCTATATCTAATCAGTCTCTGAGAGAAATAGAAGTATGGACCATGCACTTTGATGGTGCCAGATGTAGAAATGGTGTTGGTGCTGGTGTGGTATTACAGTCCCAATCAGAAGGGACAAAGAGTTTTACCTATAGATTAACATGGTCATGCACTAATAATGTTGTAGAATATGAGGCTCTATGCCTTGGATTGATGCAAGCTAAAAACATGGGTATTAAGATCTTGAACATATATGGTGACTCTGAGTTGATTGTCCATCAGGTAAGAGAAAGGTGCAGTAGTAAGCACCATTACCTAAAAGCATATAGAAATAGGGTATGGGATTTGATGGAATCCTTTGATGCCCTAAACATAAATTTTATTCCCAGAGAAAAGAATACTTTGGAAGATTCCTTAGCAGTAAGGGGAGCTAACTTCAACCCTTCTGTAGACATAGGAGTTAAGAAAGACAAGGGAATCAAAATTATTTTTAGGCCTACAGTGCCAGATAAGCAGATTTTCTGGCAGGTCTTTGAAAGTGATGAACAAATCATTGATTTTCTAGTGAGAGAAGCCTATCTATCCACTATTCAAGAGGAAAATCTAGAGGAAATTGATCAACAGGATGTCATTCAACTTAAGAACAATCACATACCTAGAGGTTTGGTTACTCTAGAGAGCTTGTTTGACAATGAAGATAGGAAAAATATCAGATCCATGGAAGTCAATGAGAAAATTTATAAAGAAGTTGAAGTTGGAACTGAAAAGAAGCTCAAGGTTGGAATCCGATGTTCACCAGAGGAAGAAGAGGATATCAAGGCTTTATGCCTAAAGTACCAAGACATTGTAGCTTGGTCATATGAAGACCTCAAAGTATATGACAAAAAGGTTATCCAACACACCATTGAGCTAGAGCCTAATGCAAAGCCTTTTAGGTAGAAGCAAAGGCCTATAAATCCAAGGATCAAAGCCATAATGAGAGAAGAGCTCTTGAAGTTGTTAAAGGCTAAGATCATTTATCCAATAAAACATTCAACCTGGGTAGCCAACTTGGTACCTATGAGAAAAAAGAATGGTGATATTCACTTGTGTGTAGATTTCAAAAATCTTAACCAAGCATCACTTAAGGATCACTACCCCCTTCCATAGATTGATCAAATATTACAGATAGTGGTAGGGGTAGAAAGGTTCTCACTATTGGATGGTTTCTCTGGATATAACCAAATTTGGGTGAAGAATGAAGATCAATATAAAATAACATTCACCACAAAATGGGGCACATTTGCCTACCAAAGAATACCTTTTGGGCTATCCAATGCGGGAGCCACATTTTAGAGAGCCATGGACTATGCCTTTGGGGAACTGATTAACAAGGTCATTCTGATCTATTTAGATGATATGACTATGTTTTCCCACAACAAGCATGACCACTTAGCACACCTAGAACAAGTTTTCCAGAAGTGTAGAGAATTTGGCATCTCCCTCAATCCTAAGAAGTCTTTCTTTGTAGTCCATGAGGGAAATTTGCTAGGTCATGTGGTCTCAAAATAAGGTATGGCCATTGATCCAGATAGAATCAAATCCATTCTTGCTCTTCCACTACCTATGAACAAGAAAGCCTTGCAGTCTTTCTTTGGTCAAATAAACTTTGTTAAGAAATTCATCTCTGACTTTGCTCAGAAGGTGAGGCCTATATCTAAACTATTGAAGAAAAATGCAGATTTCAAATGGACTAAGGTAAGAAAGCAAGCCTTTGAAATCATCAAGTAGTCCATTGCTACAACTCTAGTGCTAGTAAATCCATATTTCAGTAAATATTTCATTCTTTATGCTTATGGAGCTGAGGAAAGTTATGCATCAGTGCTCACCCAAAAGAATGATCAAGGAGAGGAGCACCCCATATTATTTTGGAGCTAGACTCTCCATGATTACCAGGTTAAGTATAATTTCATTGAGAAACAAGTATTTGTTGTAATGAAATCATTGAAAAAATTTAGGTAGTATTTGGTTCAAAGCAAGACCCTGGTTTATGTTGTTCATCCGGATGTAAGAAGTTTTATTCTACAAGGTGAACTAGGAGATAAGAGAGCTGGTTGGATCACTAAGATCCAGGAATATGATGTGGAAATCCATCCTACCAATCTGGTGAGAGGTAGGGCCCTATGCCAAGGTCTAACAGAAGTAGCAGTATCAGCTAAAATGATAGCTTGTCAGGCAATAGAAGATGATCATACTGAAGAATTATAGTCAGGTGAATCTGATTGGGTAGATCAGATGATCAAGTACTTTCAAACTAGGGTATGCCCTCTTGATATTAATGCATCATAGAGAAGAAGATATAGACTTCAGGCTTTGAAGTATGTCTTATTGCTAGAAGGTCTGTACAAAAGGAACCTTGATGGAGTTCTCCTTAGGTGCTTAAAATATGATCAACAACAAAAGGTCATAGAGGAGTTCCATGGAGGACCATCTGGAGGACATTTCTCAGGTAGAGTTACAGCTTTGAAAATTATTAGAGCAGGCTATTATTGGCCTACCATATTTGTTGATACCTTCAAAGTCACTAGAGCCTGTGATAAATGCCAATGGCATGTAGGGAGGACAAGGAATGCTTCATTCCCCCTTAAGCCAATACAAGTGGAAGAGCCCTTTCAGCAATGGGGTTTGGACTTTATAGGGGTTATCAACCCTCATTATTCAGCTGAGCACAAGTACATTCTGACTACTACAGACTACCTCACCAGATGGGTAGAAGCTATTCCTACAAAGAAATCAGACCAGGAAGTGGTGATCAATTTTATGGAAAGCTTGATTTCAAGGTTTGGTGTTCTAGAAGCCTTGGTGAGTGATAATGGACCAACATTCATAGGAGCCAAGTATATTGAGTTTACCAACAAGTATGGCATCACCATTAAGAATACTTCAAATTACTACCCCCAAGGAAATGGACTTGCAGAGTCTACTAACAAGAATCTGTTAAGGATTTTGAGAAGATCACTAGAGGGTAATAAAAGAAGTTGGCACCTAATGTTGGAGCAAGCTTTGTGGGTAGACAAAATTACTATTAAGAAGTCCATCAAGACTTCTCCTTATGCCTTAGTGTATGGTAAGGAAGCAGTGTTACCTATCCATTTGGAAATTCTAGCACTCAAGCTGATAAACACAGAAGAGGAATCTGAGGAAAATCTAGTGGAAACAAGGTTGACACACCTGCTATAGTTAGAAGAGAAGAGAACTCAGGCATATGAGGATTTCCAAAAGCATTCAGTGGACATCAAGGTATGGTTTGACAAGAAGGTAAGGTTCAAGAAATTCCAGGTTGGAGACTCTGTACTCAGGTGGAATGTTGAAAGAGCTAAACCAGGACATCATCAGAAGTTTGACTCCTTCTGGGATGGCCCTTTCAAGATAGTAGAGGTTAAAGAGACCAATGTTTTCCAACTTGAAGATCTAGAGGGAAACATACAACCGATTTCGGTTAATGGTTTTCATCTTAAACTCTATTTTGATTGAAATATAAGCTCATTGTAATATATGTACATACTTTGTATCATATTCTTTTTTGCATTTTATATCAAGTTTTGTTTTGGTAACATGTTGTATAAAAAAAAGAGAGAAATAAAAGAAAAAGTTGCAAAATAAGCTAAGTGTTCCCAAGGGTGCAACAAGTTTCCATTCCGCACTCAAATGTACTAAGGAAGTAGCGAAATGATGAGTGAGCTCCAATCCACACTCATATGAACTACAATGCCAATGGAATGATGCATGTATTATATTCCACGCTTAAAAGGTCTAAAGTGGTAGTGAAATAACAAAGGTTTCCAATCCATCGGATTTCAAGTCTATTTTTGAGAGGAAAAATGAATTTTGCATCATGCCACTTCCTAAAAGGGCAAATGTGCATAAATTAATGCTCAAAGTTTCCCATGCCGCTCCAAAAAAAGGAAAAATGACAAAGTGACGCCATGAGGGTATGGAAGATGTTTGAATTTTGGCCAATCAAAAATTAGAATGGTACCTCCAAGCCACCAAAAGGAATGAATTTAATTTGAAAATCATTCCAATAGGTAGTTCGTGCAGTGGCTGCATTAATAGCAGAGGGTGTGCATGCATAGGAAATAAAAAGTGTCCAAAATGCAGAATCCGCTCATTCAACAAAGAACATCAAAGAGCAGAATGTTAGCTAAGCATTTTCTGTGAATTCCAAAGAGAACACCTAAAAAAATCTACTTATGAAAATGGCTCCAAAGAAAGTGCTAACAGAAGTACAAAAAAAGGGAGTAGAGCTGGATGACCATGTGGAACAGACCAGGTGGTTGGTAGACACAGTAATGACCCAAGTAAGGAGGACCTTCTTGAGAAGGAATTTTGAATTTAGATACTTTGAAGGGAGACCGATTTGACCACAAGGTATCGTAGCTATAAAATCCTTCTTATTTTCTTACATCTGTGATTCTGTTCACCATTGCCCTAAGTTGGTTTCTGTGATGATTAAACTTTATGACCCTAAGAAGAGGATAGTGAAAAATCCTGATGGCATTCCACTATTCACTATTACCAAAGAGCTTTGCCATGATTTGTTTTATGTAGGGGTGAGTCCACCCTTAGAGCCTAAATAATTTGATATAGCATAACAAGCTAGGGTTTATGCTTCATTAATGGCTTTGAAAGAGAATAAAGCTATAGAAAGGTGGTTATTTCAATTCCAATTTAGAAAGATAAGAGAGCAGGATGAAATGCTTGAACTTCCAATACCTATTAACTAATTTTCTAACTCATAGCTATATTCTATGTTAGCTTGTATGGAGGGTTTAGATTATGATAAAATGGTGAATGATTGGAAAATAGTCGTTGCATACTGCATTTCCAATGAAAGGATGTATGATGAGGATGCAGAAAAGAAGGGTGTTAGGGTTATTTTATTTGATTGGTCAGCTTTCCTTGCTCAGAGAATACATGAGCAATTAGTGAGAATGAAAAGGGATTCTGACTCATCTTGATTTTGGCATTTCTCAAGCCTGTTTTGGATGTTTTTTACTTTTGTAAGAGACATGATGCTCTGGATTCTAGTCAAGAATAAGAACAACCAGGGAGACCCCATTCCTGTGTATTATTATTCTTATTTTAGAAGCATCGAGTCTGTGTAAAAATTCAACTTGGAATACTGTTAAGAACAGAAGGTATCAAGGAAGGATATTGGTACCTTATAATAGAAGGCACAGTCATTAGACTGTATGGCTTCACTGGTAAGCCTTTTTTGCTATCCCATTTTATTACAAACTGTTGTAATCACAATGACACTAAGAGGGGGGGTGAATCAGTGTGTTCTTTAAAAACTTCTAAAACAATTAGATTATAAAACCAGCAGCAGTTTAAAGCAGATAAAAGAGATACTAAATTCATCAAGAAAGCATCACACATAACATAGAATTTTAACGAGGTTCACCAATGTGGCTACTCCTCAAAAATACTGCTTGGACTACCATCCAAATCTAGTCAATGCAAAGCTACAACTTTACATAATCCTTTACCAGCACCAAATGGAAGGATCACCAACCCCTTAACTTTATCTGCTTTAATAGAATGGAGCACCAGCTCCTATTTTACCAGCACCTACTGGAAAGAGGCACCAACCCCTTAATTTTCCAGCACCAACTGGACAAATTGTTTACCAAAGACCAACTGGAAAGAAGCACCAACCCCTTAATTTTTCAGCACCAACTGGACTTCAATATTGAATAAAAAATGTTTGACATATACCTTTGTTATTGCAAGACTCTAACTGGTCTACATCACCTTTGCAATATCTATGCACTCTGCTCTCTCTTGCACAATCACTTCACACAGTTTGCTGCACTGCTATAGCCAGACTTTGCAATCAACTTTGCCCTTCGCCCTTCTCTGCACACTCTGCTTTCTCTGCGCACACGCTTCGCACACTCTGTGTCGTTTCACATTCTGCTCTTTGCTCAACACGAACTTCACTTTCACAAACACTATGCTCGCATTCGCACTTTATCTTTTCACACCATTATTCAAACTCGAAGTACCCTTGCTTTTATAGAAGAAGTTTTAGGAAAAAACCCTAAAAGAACGTCGATTGAGAAACCCTAGAATTTGTCAGCTGCCAAACCCTAAAATCCGTCGCCTGCATTTAAATTTGTCGGCCTCAAACACTTCTTCCACCTTCGTCACTTTCCCGTAGCTTATTGTCGTGAAATAGTAACATGTCGGCCCTTTTAATTTAATTTAATATTTTAATTTAAATTTTAAATAAAATAAAATTTAAACTAAATATTTAAAATTAAATATCTTCATCACCGGGCATCTTTTTCAACGAAACGAAGAGCCAACTTGGGTTTTAAGAAAAACCCATTTCAAATTTGTTATCCATGGTTTTAAATAAAACTTTTTATTTTTACTGCCTTGGTTTTCACAAAAAACCTTTAAAATTTAAACTAAATATTTAAAATTAAATATCTTTATCACCGAGGCATCTTTTTCAACGAAACGAAGAGCCAACTTGGGTTTTAAGAAAAACCCATTTCAAATTTGTTATCCATGGTTTTAAATAAAACTTTTTATTCTGACTGCCTTGGTTTTCATAAAAAAACCTTTTCGCTTCTTGACATCTCAGGTTCTAAAGACTTCTTCTCATTCTGAATTATGTTTTCTGTTTCTGTGCATCTATCATTTAAGGACTCATGATCTGACTAACTACTGAAATTTATCCTCTGCATCTGAGTGACTTCTGAACTGCATGTCCATTGCATCATTAGATCTAACTGACTGTATTGACAACAATGACAATCCTCCTGCAACACCTTGCTCAACACTAAACTCTTATCCATTGTACTTTGGTTGCACCTTGCTGTTCAATAAACTCTTATCCATTGCATCAATAAATCAGTCTGACTATGTTGACAACAATGACAATACTGTTTGCTACACTTTGCTCAACAATCTCCCCCTTTGGAATTGTTGGCAACACATGTGCAATTTTCTTGTAAATCTTCTCCCCCTTTGACAATAATACCAAAGGGCTGCTGTAGACTCCCCCTGAGTCTATGCACAACATTCTTAGACACAAATTATTACAATTAGCAAATATTCCAAGCATGAACAAGAAGAAAAATAAATACACAAATGCTCCCCCTGAGTCCAAGACCACTTCATTTCACTTATTGACAACATCATGATAAGCATAATAGGCATCAATAAAATCAACAATGTGAATAGCAGCAATAACCAGTGAATGACACCATCACCGTCAACTTCACCAATATAACATGTGTAAGAACATGACTGAACCACTGTCTTCTGTGCAACTACCCTCTGTTACCTTGCAAACTCAAACTTGTCCACTGTTAGTGAAGGCATACAATAATATTATATAGCCAACTTTTTGTTCTGCAATGCCAACAACATCTGCATACAACTTCACCATGCATCTTGGATATATTCTCAACAAGCTTGAACCCAATGACAGTTGTTTGTCTCTCTCTACAATGAGAATCCAGCAGGCTACCTCAATCCACTTTCAACTCTGTGCAAGTACCAAACACTGTACCACAACACAACCAACATCTTTTCTCAACCAATTAGGGATTTAGCAACAATGCTTATAGACAAGGTTTAACCAACATCATTCAACTCAATATTAACCTTGAAGCATTCAACCAATCACTACATGAAAAGGAAACTAGTAGACATCCTTTTCCTTCCAAAGGTATTTGAACAAGACAGCCACCAACATAAATCATCGAGGCAAAGAATAACTTGCTCAAATCAAACTCAATGGAGTAAGCCCAAATCATGTATCAAGAAAAGCATTAACTTGATCAAAACAACCACTATGAAAGCAACTCAACTATTCATCACCAGGCTGGAAATCATCTGGCTGCTCATTAAAAAACTTTTTCTTCAATATTCCCATTCAACATGCTGATTTCACTTTTGTCAATAGAATTGACAAGTGACTCACATCTGTACCAATTTTTGTCCAGCACTTGCAATTTTACTGCCAACTCTTACTTTCAACTATGCATGTCGAAAGAAGACATTTTGTCAAACACTTTATGGCCAACCATAGTGCACCTTACTCAGCCTCAAGCTTCTTATCCTTGGATTGGCATTAAATCAATAGTTAAAACAAAACTATCTGTGAATTAAATATATTCACCAAGGTGTCATGAAATATCTGGCAATATTCACATCAAAGAGTAAAAACAAATACATGCTGCTCGAAACACAAATACATAGCTAGGGCAAGCATTCTTTCGTTGAGCAATTTATCTAGACTATTATGATTCGTAATTTTGAAAAGTGGTATTAAGAATCATCAACAAGTACAACGATGACATATCTCAAAACTACCAATGGTGACAGCTCTCAAATTAAACACCACACTTCACGGCATTTCCACAAACCACTATATAAACTGAAAAACACACTTTAACAACTATACAACATTAACCCGACTGCTTACCTTTCATCCTCAGATACCTAGATAAATACATAGGAGCATTAAAATAAAACTTTAATATTGCTCCTCCTGAGGATGTGCCACCTGGAGTTGCTTAGAGCAATGGCAGAGTAGCCTCCTTCAGTCCAAGGAGACATAATTTCCTTTCTTTTGTCTTTCTCCAGACTTTCCTGAACTTTGGCTTCGGTTTTTCAACAACATCCCTATTTTGCTCCTATTCGTGAACTTGAAAATTTCTCTTGTGGGGTTGTCTCTTGTGCATTCTTGATGGATGATTATTTTCTTTTATTTTATGCACATGATATGTTCCTTGTCGGTGTTGTCCTCTTTGTGTCTGATGAAATCTAGGGTTTTGCCTTAGATTAGATATAGAAGTGCTTAGACAGAACCTTGCTATGTGCCCTTGACCGTTGCATTTAAAACATTGCACATGTTTTATTCCCTGTCTGTATTGCATTCTATGTGTATGATGAAATCTATGGTATTGCCTTAGATTGGATACGAAGTGCTTGAATAAAACCTTGCTATGTGCCCATGGCCATTACATTTAAAACATTGCACGGGGTGTTCACTCAAAAAAATAGAAGTATTTTTATCAAGCATAACTCTTTGATCTATTGTTCACTCCACAATAAATTGCCTTGTGACCAAAGTGGTTGCATTTAGAACAATAGCCATAAAAAGCATTATTATTAAAAGAGTGAGAGTGAGAGAACCTCTTTTACTATGGTTGCTTTGCTGTAGATCTTCTTTGATATTTTCTACCTTTTGAGGATTCAGCTTCAGACTTTTCTTGTTTCAATCCTTCAACCGAGGACTTCTTCTTCTCTGCATATTTGGAGGATGAAGGTTGTTCAGCTTCATATCCAAGACCAAACTTAGTCGTGGAGCTTCTTTGTTGATTTATCATTGTATCTAGCAACTTTGTGCTCTTCTCAAATTTGAGATTTATATTGGCCTCTTTTAGTTGTTTCTTCAATGAAACAATCTCTTCTTCTTGGTGGCAGCATACAGTCTCTTTATCATTGATCTGAGACCTAAGAATATCTTCAATCTTTTTGTTCTGTTCTACTTGCAGCTTTAGATCAACAATAACCTGTTTATATTCCTCTTCACTTGTGCTGTATACATTATTCTTATTATCCAGCTGTGTCTTCAAGGCTTCTTCTAATTTCTTGGCCTTTTGAACTTGTAGGAAGAGATCTTCAATCTCATCCTCATATTCTTCTAATTTCTTGGACAGTATTTTGTTCTTTTTCTTTTCTATTCTCCACTCTTCAAGAGTAGATATCAACTCTCCTTCAAAATCTACTTCAGCCTCAAGATTTTCATCACAAAATTTAGGATTCTATCAGCCACCAACATAAATCACCGAAGCAAAGAATAACTTGCTCAAATCAAACTCAATGGAGTAAGCCCAAATCATGTATCAAGAAAAGCATTAACTTGATCAAAACAACCACTATGAAAGCAACTCAACTATTCATCACCAAGCTGTAAAGTTGTAGCTTTGCATTTGACTGGATTTGGATGGTAGTCCAAGCAGTATTTTTGAGGAGTAGCCACATCGGTGAACCTCGTTAAAATGCCGTGTTATGTGTGATGCTCTTAGTTCTTTTATTATTTTTGTTTTAATCTGTTGCAGTTTACTTAAAAGTCTAAATTGCTTTTAAGTTTTTAAAGAACACACTGATTCACCCCCCCTCTCAGTGTCATTGTGATTATAACAATTGGTATCAGATCCAGGTTCCCAATTTTGGCTAAATCATGATCTTGGATTAGTACACAATGGCTAAGAAGAATAGATCCTCATCCAAAAAGGCATCCCAGCCAGTTTCAATTTCTATGGTTGAGAAAATTGAACTAGAAATGGCAGAAGGAATGAACTCTGAAATTGAAGAAGTTGAGGCTGAAGTTGATTTAGAGGGTGAGCTAGTGTCTGCCTTACGGAATGGGAATCAGAGAAAAAGAAGAATGAAAAATTGTCAAGGAAACTTAAGGATGCAAACAACATTATTGCCAGTTTAAAAATACAGACTGAAGAATACAAGAAAATGTCTGAAGATCTGGAAATACAGGTATCCATGAAGATAGACCACTGCAAAAAATAGGAAGAAGAAAATGTGAGTCTTCGAATACAGATACAAGAGCTAGAACAAAAAATCAACTGTCATGTAAAACGTGAAGAAAGCTTGATGAAATTGGACAAAATTCTGAGCGATCAAAGATCCATAGGTATCAAATTTGGTCTCGGCTTTTCTAAAGGAGAATCATCAACTGGACCAAAAGCAAGCAATGTTGAAAGTGAAAAGAACAAAGACAAGAATCAGGCAAAAGAAAGATATAATGCTAGACCTGAAATAGCATCTGACAATGATGGCTTTACTAAGGTCACACATCAAAAGAATAGAAGATCCAAGGCTCTAGCAACAACCTGGCCAAGACCATATTTCAGGTTTAATCATTATTTCTATGGTTTTTGTTTCAAGTGTAATGTTTATGGGCATAAAATTGTTGACTGCAAATACAACGTAGGTCCAAGAAGTTTCACTAGTAGAAATGTGTTTTCTCCTTTAATGAGTTATGCAGTAGAGTGTTTTAAGTGTCACAACTTTGGTCATATTGCCAAAAATTATCGTAGTATGTCTGTTTCATATCAACCTCATGAAAGCAGATTTCAACCGTATAGAGCAAAACAAAATAGAATTTATACTGAAGGATATGTGCAAAATTCTAAAAAGGGGAAGTCATAGCTAGAACCCAATACCACAGTTAAAACAGAATGGAAACAAAAAGAACAGCTCAGGAAAGAACAGGATTCTTTAATAGTGCAGACAGCTTTTAGAGCTCAGAATAAACATGTTCCTTGGATTCTTGATAGTGGTTGCTCAAGTCATATGACAGGTGACAAACATAAATTTGAAAATCTACAAAAGTATGAGGGTGGTTCTATAAAATTTGGCAACAATGATGGAGAAAAAATAATAGGTAAAGGAACGGTCAAAATTAGTGAAGGAAATATCAAGTCAGAGGAAGTTTTATATGTGGATGGTTTGAAACATAATCTATTGAGTGTGAATCAAATCTATGACAAAGGACATGAAGTAGTTTTCAAGAAGCATGGTTGTGAAGTCAGAAAAATAAACAATGCGGAAATTAATAGCAACCGGCTCAAGGACGTCCGGCAATCTGTACACACTCTCGGAGTTTTCGAAGGTATGTGCTTCTTGGGACAAGAAGAAGAGAACTCGGTTGTGGCATAAGAGGCTTGGACACATAAGTTTTGATAATCTGGTAATAATTAGCGCTAAACAAGCAGTGAGAGATATTCCAATCATTAAAAAACCTACAAATAGTATGTGTGCTTCATGTCATAAGGGTAAACAGACTAGAGTTTCATTTAAAACAAAAGAACATCACACTAACAGGCTTGGTCAAAACAGGTTTAGTCAGAACTGGCTTAGTCAAAACATGTGGATTCAAAGAACAGGTATGCCTAAAAGAAACAACACTATTACTTGTTATAAGTGCAAAAATAAAAGTCACACTGTCAGACAATGCAGAGTTGAAATTCCAGGATATAGGAACAGGAACAGTGGCATGATCATGTCCAAGGATCAGAACAATGACAGGAACAAGAATATGGTCAAAGAGTTCAAGAGAAGACCCGGCAAGGAAGTTATAGACGTTGATGTTGATCGATGCCTAATGGGAGTTTTACTCCCACCCCAGAATTAATCACCTCATCAGGAGGTGGGGGGGGACTAAGCTAAGAGGCTCATTCTTAGTTTCAAGCCCCAAAGGTGGCCCTTTGCCATTGATGACAAAGGGGGAGAGATATGAGTAAAGGGGAGAGCTTCAAGTGAAGAGGAAAGCTTCAAGTCAGGGGGAGCAAAACTTCAAAGAGATTGATTTCAATTTTGGCTCTTGAAGATGTGTTTTTAGTAAAGGGTTGCCATCAATGACAAAGGGGGAGATTGTTGGCAATTTTGGGTACCTTGGGTACATTGCCCTTGCTCAAGTGTTGATGTTGTCATTGATGTCAAAGAGTGGAAGGGTTTTTGTGAAAACCAAGGCAGACTAAATTATAGGTTTTGTTTAAATCCATGGTCAGCTAGTTTTGAAATGGGTTTTTCTTAAAACCCAAGTTAGCTCTTCGTTTTGTTGAAAAAGGTGCTCCGATGATGAAGATATTTAATTTTAAATATCTAGTTTAAATTTTATTTATTTATTTAAAATTTAAATTAATATTTTAAAATTAAATTAAAGCTGTTCACCGGCTTGTTTTCAATTCCGACATTGCTAGGGTTTTGCAATGGATCAATTAGGGTTTCCTGCTGACAAAGCAAGGTTAAGCAACCAAAAAATTCTAGGATTTCATGTTGACCTAATTAGGGTTGCAGCCAACGTGTTTGAGAATGTTTTGATGGGATATTCTCTTCTATAAAAAGGCGGGACTGTTGCAAGGTTGAAAAGCGGGTGTGATGCGATATATGCGAATGAAGTTCGTGTGCAGCAGAGTGTAAGTCGGTGATAGTTCTTTGGAGTTAAAGAAAAGATATCACAACGATGAGATAGTGAGTGAGTGCGTATCGACTGATCGAGAACAAAGAGAGCGATATGCAGACGGCGTGTTTAAAGTCCGAGGCAAAAATACGCAGATGGTAGAAGTGAGATTTCATGGAAGGTGCAGCAGAGTGAGTGGTGCAAAGAGAAGATAAGAACGCGATATGTAGAAGTCGTGTTCCGAGTGTGAAATGACAGTGTGCTAGCTGTAGAAGTAATATTTCTATGAAGTTGCAGCAGAGAACATGGAGAGATATAGAGGAGTGGTTGAAAAAGTGCGAATCATTTTTCACAGTAGCAGCCGAATGCCGACAAGCAGTAGAATGCAAGAAAAATAGCAGATCATGCAAATTGAGGTGACAGTTTAATTCTGCAATTTTTATTACTATCTCCAAGTTGTAGCTTGGTAAAGGGGTTGGTGCCTCTTTCCGGTTGGAGCTGGAAAAATTGGAGTTGGTGCTCCATTCATTGTAGCAGATAAAATTTAGAGGTTGGTGCCTCTTACCGGCTTAGTGCTAGTGAATGATTATGTAAAGTTGTAGCTTTGCATTTGATCGGATTTGGATGGTAGTCCAAGAAGTATTTTTGAGGAGTAGCCACATCGGTGAACCTCGTTAAAATGTCGTGTTATGTGTGATGCTCTTAGTACTTTTATTATTTCTGTTTTAATCTGTTGCAGTTTACTTAAAAGTCTAATTTTTGTGATCACAATGACACTGAGAGGGGGGGTGAATCAGTGTGTTCTTTAAAAACTTAAAACAATTTAGACTTTTAAATAAACTACAGCAGATTAAAACAAAAATAATAAAAGTACTAAGAGCATCACACATAACACGGCATTTTAACGAGGTTCACCGATGTGGCTACTCCTCAAAAAGACTGCTTGGACTACCATCCAAATCCAGTCAAATGCAAAGCTACAACTTTACATAATCATTCACCAGCACCAAATGGTAAGAGGCACCAACCTCTAAATTTTATCTGCTACAACAGAATGGAGCACCAACTCCAATTTTTCCAGCTCCAACTGGAAAGAGGCACCAACCTTATTTTCAAGCTACAACTTGAAGATAATAATAAAAATTGCAAAATGTAAACTTTCACCTCAATTATCACGATCTACTATTTTTCTGCGATCTGCTGCTTGTCGGCATTCGACTGCTACTGTGAAAAAAAATTCCCACTTTTTCAACCACTCCTCTATATCTCTCCGCGTTCTCTGCTGCAACTTCACAGAAATATCACTTCTACAACCCGCGCACTGTCATTTCAAACTCGGACCATGACTTCTGCATATCACGTTCTTTGTTCTCGATCAAAATTCATGCACTCACGCTTCACGCACTCACTCTCTATCTCATCATTGTGATCTCTTTTCTTCAACTCCCATGAACTGTCACTCTGCTCACACTCGAGATCAAAACAACTTACCCGCTGCTGCGCATGAACTTCTTTTTTTTTATATCGCATCACTACCCCTCTTTTAAACTCGAATAACCCTTGCTTTTATAGAAGAAATTTTAGGAACAAACCCTAAAAGAATGTCAGTTGAGAAACCCTAGAATTTGTCAGCTGCCAAACCCTAAAATCCGTCGGCTGTAACCCTAAGAATGTCGGCTGCAAAAACCCTAAAATCCATCGGCCCAGATTTAACTTTGTCGGCCTCAAACTCTTCTTCCACCTTCGTCACTTTCCTGTAGCTTATTGCCACGAAATAGTAACACGTCGACCCTTTTAATTTAATTTAATATTTTAATTTAAATTTTAAATAAAATAAAATTTAAACTAAATATTTAAAATTAAATATCTTCATCACCGGGGCATCTTTTTCAACGAAACGAAGAGCCAACTTGGGTTTTAAGAAAAACCCATTTCAAATCTGTTATCCATGGTTTAAATAAAATTTTTATTTTGACTGCCTTGGTTTTCACAAAAAAACCTTTCCGCTTCTTGACATCTCAGGTTCTAAAGACTTCTTCTTATCATTCTGAATTATGTTTTCTATTTCTGTGCATCTATCATTTAAGGACTCATGATCTAACTAATTTTTGAACTTTATCCTCTGCATCTGAGTGACTTTTGAACTGCCTGTCCATTGCATCATTAGATCTAACTGACTGTATTGACAACAATGACAATCCTCCTGCAACACCTTGCTCAACACTGAACTCCTATCCATTGTACTTTGGCTGCACCTTGTTGTTAAATAAACTCTTGTCCATTGCATCAATAAATCTATCTGACTGTGTTGACAACAATGACAATACTTTTTGCTGCACTTTGCTCAACAATCTCCCCCTTTGGAATTGTTGGCAACACATGTGCAGGAAAAATTTTCCTGTGAATCTTCTCCCCCTTTGACAATAATACCAAAGGGCTGCTGCAGACTCCCCCTGAGTCTATGCACAACATTCTTAGACACAAATTATTACAATTAGCAAATATTCCAAGCATGAACAAGAAGAACAACAAATACACAAATGCTCCCCCTGAGTCCAAGACCACTTCATTTCACTGATTGACAACATCATGATAAACATAATAGGCATCAATAAAATCAACAATGTGAATAGCAGCAATAACCATTGAGTGACACCATCACCGTCAACTTCACCAATATAACATGTGTAAGAACATGACTGAACCACTGTATTCTATGCAACTACCCTCTGTTACCTTGCAAACTCAAACTTGTCCACTGTTAGTGAAGGCATACAATAATCTTATATAGCCAAATTTTTGTTCTGCAATGCCAGCAACATCTGCATACAACTTCACCATGCATCTTGGATATATTCTCAACAAGCTTGAACCCAATGACAACTGTTTGTCTCTCTCTGCAGTGAGAATCCAATAGGCTACCTCAATCCACTTTCAACTCTATGCAAGTACTAAACAATGTACCACAACACAGCCAACATCTTTTCTCAACCAATTAGGGCTTTAGCAACAATGCTTATAGACAAGTTTTAACCAACATCATTCAACTCAAGATTAACCTTGAAGCATTCAACCAATCACTACATGAAAAGGAAACTAGTAGACATCCTTTTCCTTCCAAAGGTATTTGAACAAGACAACCACCAACATAAATCACCAAGGCAAAGAATAACTTGCTCAAATCAAACTCAATGGAGTAAGCCCAAATCATGTATCAAGAAAAGCATTAACTTGATCAAAACAACCACTATGAAAGCAACTCAACTATTCATCACCAGGCTGGAAATCATCTGGCTGCTCATTAAAAACTTTTTCTTCAATCTTCCCATTTAACATGTTGATTTCACTTTTGTCAACGGAATTGACAAGTGACTCACATCTGTACCAATTTTTGTCCAGCACTGCAATTTTACTGCCAACTCTTACTTTCAACTATGCATGTTGGAAGAAGACATTTTGTCAAACACTTTATGGCCAACCGTAGTGCACCTTACTCAACCTCAAGCTTCTTATCCTTGGACTGGCATTAAATCAATAGTTAAAACAAAACAGTCTGTGAATTAAATATATTCACCAAGGTGTCATGAAAGATCTGGCAATCTTCACATCAAAGAGTAAAAACAAATACATGTTGTTTGAAACACAAACACACAGCTAGGGCAAGCATTCTTTCGTTGAGCAAATTATTTGGACTATTATGATTCATAATTTTGAACAGTGGTATTAAGAATCATCAACAGTACAACAGTGACATATCTCAAAACTACCAATGGTGACAGCTCTCAAATTAAACACCACACTTCAAGACATTTCGACAAACCATTATATAAATTGAAAAACACACTTTAACAACTATACAACATTAACCTGACTGCTTACCTTTCATCCTCAGATACCTAGACAAATACATAGGAGCATTAAAATAAAACTTTAATATTGCTCCTCCTGAGGATGTGCCACCTGGAGTTGCTTAGAGCAATGGCAGAGTAGCCTCCTTAAGTCCAAGGAGACACAATTTCCTTTCTTCTGTCTTTCTCCAGACTTTCCTAAACTTGGGCTTGGGTTTTTCAAGAACATCCCTATTTTGATCCTGTTCGTGAACTTGAACATTTCTCTTGTGGGGTTGTCTCTTGTGCATTCTTGATGGATGATTATTTTCTTTTATTTTATGCACATGATATGTTCCTTGTCGGTGTTGTCCTCTTTGTTTCTGATGAAATCTAGGGTTTTGCCTTAGATTAGATATAGAAGTGCTTGGAACCTTGCTATGTGCCCTTGACCGTTGCATTTAAAACATTGCACATGTTTTATTCCCTGTATGTATTGCATTCTATGTGTATGATGAAATCTATGGTATTGCCTTAGATTGGATGCAGAAGTGCTTGGACAAAACCTTGCTATGTGCCCATGACCATTGCATTGAAAACATTGTACAAAGTGTTCACTCAGATATGAAGATGTATTTTGACTAGCATAACTCTTTGATTTATTATTTAATCCACAATAAGTTGCCTTGTGACCAAATTGGTTGCATTTAGAACAATAGCCATAAAAAGCATTATTAAAAGAGTGAGAGTGAGAGAACCTCTTTTGCTGTGGTTGCTTTGTTGTAGACCTTCTTTGATATTTTCTTCCTTTTGAAGATTCAGCTTCAAAATTTTCTTGTTTCAATGCTTCAATCGAGGACTTCTTCTTCTCTGCATATTTGGAGGATGAAGGTTGTTCAGCTTCATATCCAAGACCAAACTTAGTTGTGGAGCTTCTTTGATCACTTAGAATTTTGTCCAGCTTCACCGAAATTTCTTCACATTTTAAGTGATAGCTGATTTTTTGATCCAGCTCTTGTATCTGTATTCGAAGACTAACATTTTCTTCTTCCAATTTGCTGCAGTGGTCTATTTTCATAGATACCTGTATTTCCAGATCTTCAGACATTTTCTTGTATTCTTCGATCTGTATTTTTAAACTGGCAATAATTTTGTTTGCATCCTTAAGTTTCCTTGACAGTTTTTCATTCTTCTTTTTCTCCGATTCCCATTCCGTAAGGGCAGACACTAGCTCACCCTCTAAATCAACTTCAGCCTCAACTTCTTGAACTTTAGAGTTCATTCCTTCTGCCATTTCTGGTTCAATTTTCTCAACCATAGGAACTGAAACTGGATGGGATGCTTTTTTGGATGAGGATATATTCTTCTTAGCCATTGTGTACTAATCCAAGATCAACCTTGACTGATTTAGCCAAAATTGGGAACCTGACTCTGATACCAATTGTTATAATTTGTGTCTAAGAATGTTGTGCATAGACTCAGGGGGAGTCTGCAACAGCCCTTTGGTATTATTGTCAAAGGGGGAGAAGATTCACAGGAAAATTTTTCCTGCACATGTGTTGCCAAAAATTCCAAAGGGGGAGATTGTTGAGAAAAGTGCAGCAAACAGTATTGTCATTGTTGTCAACACAGTCAGATAGATTTATTGATGCAATGGACAAGAGTTTATTGAACAACAAGGTGCAGCCAAAGTACAATGGATTGGAGTTCAGTGTTGAGCAAGGTGCTGCAGGAGGATACTTACCGCAATGTTGATGATATAATTATTACCAAGAAGTGGCAAGGTAAAAAAATTGACCAATATTTGGATAGGTTGGGCCTATTTTACATTCCCCAGAGATGGAGTTATGACCCAGATGATGTATTCCACAAGAGGAACATAGCCCTGAATGGAGAAAAGACCTACAAATTTAAGAAAAAGTCGGCCACATTTTGAACAGGGTAGAAATAACAATAAAAATGCTCTTGTAGAGTGGAATATTTCCAATATGGATCAAATTATTCCATGGTTAGACTTATATGAAAAAATTGTTGATTTTGATCCAGACAATAATGCAAAACATCGGTTGAAGGAGTCTATCATCAAAGAAGTTGAGGATAAAATAGATAAGAAAAGAGACCCTCAATCTCAAGAATCTATTGGAAATGAGGCAGAGGGTAATAAGAAATGGAATGAAGCTAAGATATCAGACTGGTGGAGGATGATAGTGGAGATTGGTAAGAGAAATCCAATTTTGGATTAAAAATTGATGATGAATTTTCTAATAAATATGACAAGAATGTCACAACTTGGAAAGTAAAATACCTGAGGAATATAGTGTTAATTTATAAGAAGTCACAAATAGGGTCAGATTCCCCATCCTAACCTTCATTAGCAGAAGCTCAAGAAGAGGAAGTTGATACTCCATTAACTATTGTTGAAGTTCTAAAAACATTTCAGCCTTCAATTGAGAAAATAGAGAAATTTCCAAAAGGGGCACAGTTAATGAGTAAGATGCATTATTCTAATCAGAGAGTTATTAGTACACCAGTCATTCAAATAGTAACTAGGCCCAAACACCTAGCCCTAGGTGGAAAATCCCTGGATACACAGGTATATTGGAATCAAAACGATAAGGACTTTGTGTTCACACCTATTAGTTTCACCACTACAGAAACAGTGGAATTAAATCCTATTTTTAAACAAATATTATAGGACGAACCACTACATAAAGGATTATCTGAAGAAAACTTAGAAAATGAGAAATTATTACCCTTGCAATTTTTCCATAGAAAGGCCAAAAGGGGACCAAAAAGAACTGAGAAATATATTTCCAAGAAATAGAAATTGGATAAGGAGGAAATTGTTAAATAAATCCCTATTTCAACTGTAAAATAATTGATACAACAAGTGCAACAACAAAACATAGAGAAAACTCCAAAATACCCTACATCAGTAGGCAAAGGTATGGTATCTAACCCCTCTTCTCCTCCTCCTCCTGTGGACTCCCCTCAGAAATATCCCTCCCTTTCTAAGCAGGAGATTGAAATGAAGGTGCCTTATCCCCCTCATAGTTCACCCCTTATTTCATCAGTTAGTACTGAGGTGTAAACCAACCCATCTTCTCCAAAGTCACCTCAAATTCCATCTTCATAATATGAAACTCCCCCTTCATCATCTCCCATAGTTCTATCCTTGCCATTGCAACCACCTCCATCATATGAGAAGAAAACTATTTTAAGCGCACCCACTCACCCATTTGCAAGTTTTACTTTAGTTGCCATGAGTCTTCCAATTGCAAAAGTAGTAGTGGTCATAGATTCCATTGTAGTTACTTCTTCCTAGTCATTATCAACTGTTGATTCTACTCTTGCATACCTTGTAGCCTCTTCTCCTCTTCCAGTGAGTTACCCCACCCAAGCAATTTTGTAAAAGGAGTAGGAAGCTTCATAGAAAATTCAATATTTATGGGCAAAGAAGCTATCCAAACCTTCCAATAGAATGGCTAAAAAGAGGAGAAGCATGTTTGTCGATCCAGTTTCAAGGAAAAGGACATCTAGATCCATGATTTACCTTATGAGAAAGCCTGAAACTAAGATGACTACTCAAGATTACCGCATAGAATAATATCAAGAAGATATTTAACAACTATCTACAGAAGATGAATTGGTCATGACAAAAGCTCACTTGGACATTTTTTATGTGAAAAATGATGTATACAAAGAAAATATGGACAATTTGGTAAAAAAAATATAAAAGCTTCAAAATACCATTGACAATAAAAAAACAAGTGGAGAAGGCTCTAAAAATAAGCAAAGAACTAAAAGGATAAATTTCAAGAGGCTAATAAACTCAATGAGAAAATAGAGGAGCAGAAGAAGAAAAATGAAGAACAAGCTAAGGAAATACGGAGTTTGAAGTAGAAACTTCAAATCAAAAAGGTTAAGTCTTCAATTTTCTCCAAGGTTGGGCTAAAGAAAGTGAGAAATGAATTGCTCTCTGAAGTTCTAGAAAACTGCTCAGAGCTACAACTTATTATTGATTATCTAGAAAATGCTAGTCACTTGCTCCAAAATGTTTAGAAATATCTAGATAGTTTCATTGGAGAGCTACAACCCATGGTGATTCTGGCTGAGCAAATTTATAAACTAGTAGATAGTAGGCTCAGTGACTCTGCTAAGCAAATTTCTAACAAGGAGTGGAATATTGCTAGAATTACTACCAGAGTTGTGGTGAAGAAGCACAGAGACCTCCAAAAGGCTTGGTTGTTATTTGATAAAGTGGAAAATATGATCATGGATGTAGTGGATATAAATAAGGAAATAATTCAAAATGGTTTCAGAGGTCTATGGATGGAAGATAACTCTATATTATTAGTAGAATAAATTGAGAATAGTACTAATGAGAGCTTGCAATATGAGTCTGATATTGATGCTCTAGAAGAGCCAATTGATCAGGAGCAGGCTTCACAAATGATTATTTATTTTACCAGGCTCAAAGATCTAATGGAAGACTTGGTAAACAAAGTGTTGCAAACTATGAAGATATTGGTGAGTTACATTACATTCATAAGCAACTGAAGGAAACTTCCAACCCCTTTGAAGTAGAATGGAAATAGGCCCTACAGAACCTGAAGCTAATGGTGCAACTATTTGGTAATAATATATAAGAATAAAATAAAGAGAAAACTTCACCTGAGGAATAATTTGAGCAATAGCAAGAAGATAATATTGAAGAAGAAGCCCAACAAGAAGGGGAAGGACCAGATAGAGCTACTACCGATCTAGAGGGGATGTAAGCTTAGAATTTTTATTTTGGACATTTGTAGTCATAATTTTTGTATTTTGTTTGATTTGTTTTCACTCTCACATCGTCAGAAGGAAATAATAAAAGCATGAGTCTAGAGAGATACAGAAAACAACAAGTTTTGTGTGAAGGAATTCATATCATTTGTTGTGAAAAGGTTTTATAAGGAGAGCATAGCTGTGTTTTTTCTAAAGCATTAGAGCAATTTTGAGAGGAGTGACAGAGATATCTGTGTTTCCAACATGGTCTCAATATGAACATTTATCCTTGAAGATGACCATAAAGTTTCCAAAGGGTAGTGTTTATATGGAAATTATTCTTTGAAACATTACTTGAAGAAGTGATGGAGGAATTTATATTTATGGCATGATCTCCATGTGAGAAGTTATCCTCTAAGTAAATTCACAAGGTTTTCAAAGGGTAATGTTCTTATGGAAATTATTCTTTGAAGCATTTTTTGAAGATAAGCATTTTTTACTCCTGATGCCCAATGGATAAGACTTTGTGTTTGATGGCTTTGCGAGCAAATCCACCCGGGAGGCACCAGAATGTAGGCCCAAAATGGACACATCCTTAGAAAACATTAAAATATTTATTCTAAGGCATAAAATATCTATTCCACTAAGGACATAGAGTATTTTAGAGTGGATCCACAATGACAGTTCCCTAATCCGCTCAACAGTTAGTCTTTTCCAAGCTAAGTTTCATTCCGCTTGGTTCCTAGTGTATTTTATGGCAGATTCCAGGTGAGTCCCAATTCCATAAAAATTTTGGATGAAGATGATGTCAGCACGATAAAAGGTGTATAATGGTGATCGTGGTTGGTTTTTACATGCTCTAGTGACTAAGTGTCAACAAGTTTGATTTTGTTGAGTTCTAAGAGTATTCTGGTGCAGAATGGCAACATAAAGGCCGAAAACACTACAAAGAGTGTGGAATGGTGACATGAAATACAAAAGCATTGTAAAAGATGCGAAATTATGATAAATACTATTTTACATTACTTCTATTGCGGATTGGTGATTCCACATTCCAACTAAGTTAAATATGACGTTAGCATACTTTTTTGTGTGGATTACAATTTTCTTGATGCCGAAGAAGAGAGAAAGAAGGTTAAGTAGTGGAGTGACAACGGACTTCATTATGCTCACTCCTCAATGTATTTTACATCAAAATTTGATTCCTAGAACCAAAGCTACTAAGGATGATGTTAGTGATTAAAAAGTGTGGAACGATGTTTGTTCCTTCCCCGCCAGTTTGCAAAGCATTTTTAAAGTTTTAAATCACCATCGTTCACTGAAAAGCATCGACGGTTGAGATGCTACTGGAATTTTAAAAGAATTTAAAAGTAGATTCTCACTGGATCAGAGAGTAGTCAGTTGGAATATGGGAATACGAAGCATCAGAGGGTTTTTAATAACAAGAACCAGAGCGGTTGTAGATATATGGTGGAACAGAGCTTCCAAGAATGATCAATGGATTGGATGCAATTTCTAATTACCTGAATTCCAACTACCATCAACAAACCAAAAATTTGTAGAGCTAGGCTACCATGGATGATTACTCACAGTGGATTTCCCAAACTTCATCAGCTAGTAATATAATGCTCGAAAAACTCTCTGTTGAGCTGTAAATTTGTAATATTTGTAATGTCTCCTCAATTTATTTTATTTTAAAAACTATAAATAGAGGCCGAACCCTCATTTTTAAGGGTTGGTTCTAGTGTGTTTGCTTGCCCTATTGTAAATGTTATTTTGAACTAATGGAAGGAGCATTACTCTAATTTTTGACTTAAAATTTGTTATCTTTGCTATATTTGTGCAAGAGGTTCAAATATGTGAACTAAATTTATATCAATACTTTAGTGGTTAGTTCATTCTAGCTTATTGGATTACTATTTGTGAGAGTAATTGAAATTTGTTCATAATTAGATCTATATTGTTAGGAAGTTTATTTTTGTTAAATATGACTACTAGTCTATTTTGCTAATTTGGATTATCAATATTAAATGTTAGAATTGCTTTCTGTAACATATCTCTATTTTTTATTTAATGTATGAAGATTTCATGGGTTTGGGTGTTATTAATCTTAAGTGATGGGACACTAGAAATAGTTTGTGAGAGCTTTTTGTTGTAGTTGCCTATGTTGTTAGCCTATTCGGCCACTATTTTGCATAATGTCTCTAACCCTTTTCTCAAAATCCTAATTGAGATTTAATTGTGTCAACACCATTCTAAGTTGACAAGGAACTGACCTACTCTGGAGGTTGGATTGAAGTTGCCTTTGGTTCATCCAATGTTGAGTGTCGAGCTGTGACTATCGAGTGCATGCCTGGATGGAAAATTGGAAGATAGATAATCATAGTGTCGAGCAAAACTTGATGTCAATTTGGTATTCAAAAATACCCTTGATCAGTTGTGATATCCCTTGGAACCCCAAATCTAGTAAAAATAGATGAATATAGGCAGTCTACTACAGTATTATCTTTAGAAACATGCAATACCTACACTTCAACCCACTTGGTCACATAGTCAGTGTAAACTAAGATATACCTCTTACATGTTGACTGCGGATTAATGGGTCCTACGAAATCCATCCTCCATTTATCAAATGGCTCTATGTGTACATGTGGTTGGAGTGGCATTTCATCTCTAAGAGTAGGTCTGTCCATCCTCTAACATTGGTCACATTGGCTCATGTGCTTGGCTGCATCTTTGAATAATGAAGGCTAGTAATAATAAACTTGCAATACTTTGAATATAGTCCTTTTTCCTAAAAAATGGCCACCATAAGGTTCATTATGGTAATATTTTAGTATTTCTACAATCTCATTATCAATAACACATCTTCTCATGACCTGATTAGGCCCTATTTTAAACAAGAACCCAACAATCCATGAGAAGTATACACTTTTCTAAATTTAAATTTTTATCTCACATGGTGAAAGTGTAGGGATACTTTACCAGTGGCTAAATAATTAACAATATTTGTGTACCATGGTATCTGTTCATTTAGAGTAAACAAATGCTCATATAGAAATTGGTCATCTATAGCGACATGGTCTCGAGGTGTCAATATGGACAGAAAATCAGCTACCACATTATCCTTACCTGGTTTGTCTACAATTGTCATGTCAAACTCCTACAGAAGTAACAACCATCTGGTAATCTTACCACTAATTTCAGGTTTGTTTGTCAGGTATCTAATAGTTGAATGATCAGTGTGCACAAAAACCTGATATCCTATAATATAATTGTAAAATTTCTTAAGAGCATGTATGACTACAAGGAATTCCTTTTCAGTGGTAGTATAATTGAACTCAACACCTGTAATATTTTTACTGACATAATAGATTGCATAAAAATAATCACCATATTTCTATCCCATAACTGACCCTATCGCATTATTGGATGTACCTGCATATATGTGAAATGGGATTGTCCAATTTTGACCCCTCGGGATTGGAGCAAAAGTCAAATTTTCTTTCAAAATGTTAAATGCTTATTCACAATTATTTTTCCAAAAAAAATCTATATCTTTTGCTAACAATGTGCTTAGGGGTTTAGTAGTTTTGCTAAAATTTGCTATAAACCTCCTATAGTAACTAGCTAAGCCAAGGAAACTTTGGATATCTTTCGGAGTTTTAGGAGTAGGTAGATTTTGGATTACCTCTATCTTCTTTCTATATACCTTGATACCATCTGTAGAAATGTGATGTTCTAATACTATCCCCTCTTGCATTAACATATAATATTTCTCATTGCTTAGGGACAGATTGGTTTCCTCACACCGCTGAAGTGTTCTTTCCAAATTTTTTGTGGCTTCTTCAAAGGTTTCACCATATACAGTGAAATCATCCATATATACCTCTATAGTTTCTCCAATCATATCAGATAATATGCTCAAAAATACCCTTTAAAATGTGATAGGTTCATTGCACAAACCAAAGGAAAAAACTTGGTAAGTGAAGGTTCCCCATGGACAAGTGAATGTGGTCTTATCTTGGTCCTCTTCCCCAGTATGAATCTAATTATATCCATTGAACCCATCCAAAAAAGAAAAGTATCTCTTCTCTGCTAAGGTGTCAAGGACCTGATCTATGAAAGGTAAGGGGAAGTGGTCTTTCTTGGTTGCTTTATTCATTGACCTATAATCAACACAGATCTGCCACTTTCCATTTTTCTTGGATACCACCACCAAAGGTGATACCCATTCACTATCTGAGATAGGGTAGATAAACCCAACTATCAAGAGTTTTTGTAATTCTATTTTAACAATATCCTTCATAGATGGATTCATCCTATGCTATTATTGTCTTACCGGTTTCAGGATCTATTCCTCTCATGTTTGAATACTCCCAAGCAAATGCACCTTGATGTTTGACTAATTTTTCTCTCAGTTTTATCTATTGTTTAGATGTCAACCCATAAATTATGTTTAATACTCTCTCAGGTGCAATTTCTATTTGTTGAATATAGTGATCTTTACCTCCCACTAATGGAAACTCTAGAGGAGGACAAGAGGATTCTCCTTGAAAAAATTTTGGTAACTCTGGAGGAGGACAGGAGGGTTCTTCGTAGAGGGGGATATGAGGACAGGATGGTTCCCTATCCTTATCACTCTCATACTCCAACTCATGAAGTGCCATGATGGATTGAATCATTGAAAAACCACTCATATTATGGTTCTCACATTTAGGTTCTCCCAAAAAATCTGTAGACTGTGCAGGTGGATGAATGATTAGATTTTTTACATTTTGACCATTAAAAATTATCATTTTCCCATTTCTACAACTTGTGTAGGCATCATTTGTTGCCAACCAAGGCCTACCTAAGATGATTGGATAACCACCCAATCCAATCTTGGATTGTAACACTAAGCAATATGTTGGGTACTCCCATGCATCCACTGTGATAGTTATGTCTTCTAGTATTCCTTTAGGGAGCACTATTGACCTATCTACCAACTAAAGGATAGTTTTATTTGGCTTTATATTGGTTAAACTGATTTTCTACATGGTTTCCTTGGTCATGACATTAATGGTAGCCCCCATATCTACTAATGTAGTGGGTAAAACACAACCCCCAATTTTTACAGTTAAAACAAGGCTTTCTGGGTCTGAATATTTTTGGTTGTAGGTATTTCCTAGCATAAGATCAACTAGTTGTCCTACCAAATTGATTGCCTATGTTGGTTTTCTTCATGGTTTTCTGACATAACTCTCTTATGGTCTTGCTATAGATAGGAATATCCCTGATGACCTAAAAGAGAGGAATTATGACTATCATATTCTTCAAACTGGAAAGAATATCAAATTCTGGTTGTATTGGCTTCTTGGGTTCCTATAACATTTTTGAAAAAGGTGGAACCCCTTATCTATTATTATAGTTTTTTATTATTCTTCTACTTCTTATATAAGAGGTGATTTCTCTTTTTCTAACTTTATGCTTTCCTCCTATTCTACCAGAGGAGCTACATCTACACATACATGTCCACCTAACCTTAATTGTATTGGACTACAATCTACTTTGATATTATACATCGGGTACATATCATTCTCAATCTAGAATACTGGTTGCGGTTTGTTGTTTGGATTAGAAGTAGGTTGTACTGGTAGTTGATTAGGTATCAAAGCAGGAGGAGCTAGTAGACTTGGCTATAGTGGGATTGGTGTAGCATGTTATGGAGTTTGGCTCCAAGCATTCTAATTTCTCCACTACTATCCAGGTTGCTGGTATGGCATCCATAGGTAGGGATTGTAAGAATTTTCTCCTTGGGGAAATTGAGTCCAAGGTTGTTATCCCCACTAGTCCATTTTGGGTGTTTGAACTTGACCTTGGTTCTGATAATTATTTCCCCCATAGGATGGTATTCCTGCTAGCATGTTATTTTCCATAGGATACTGTTGCCAATTTCTCCTATTACCCATGAAGTATGCCTTTGTTACTTTAGGTTCCTCTCTAGATTTTGATAACTATAAACACAACTTAGTTTTATGATATTTTGGACATACAACACATATACTCTAACTTTGTTTTCAGGACATTTGTTTCTAGGGTGTTTGACCCTACATTTAGGACAAAAATGGGTTAATTCTACCTCATTTTCTTGATTCTTTCTTTGAAGTAGAATAGTGCCCATTTGAAGTGCAAGATATGACAACATCTCACTCTTGATGTCTTCTAGCATATTTCCTATTTCTATTTTTTTGACTGTAGTTGATTTTTTGATATTTCTGGAAAATAATTTACCCTTCCTTCTTGAGTAGTTATGACATAACTGCCGAATATCAGACATTTGGTGTTGATAAATATCCCCTCCAAAAATTATGTTTAATGCATCAAGAGATTCATTCGTAAGCCCATTTAAGAAGATACTTCTCAAGGACCTGTCTCCTAGTCTTGCATGGGGATATATTTACAAATTAAAACTGAACCTATCCCAATACTCCTCCAATGACTCACCTTCCTTCTGAGTCATATCCAAGACTTCTCTGGAATCACGTGCCCTACAAAAATCTTGATATTGATCTAGGATGATTTTTTCATGTCTTAACAGATAGTTATCTGTATTTGTCCTAAACTAATGAACCAATGTAGGGTTGCATCATCAAGAGTTAAGGGAAATAACTATAATTTTTTAGCATCAGTTTTATAGTCTATCGACCTGCATAGAACATGAAAATTGAAGAGAAATAGGTTGGGATATTCTGATTGAAATCCTCTAAATATTGGAATGTGGGTAGGAGAGATATGTTTCATCTTATGGTCTCCTCTTACCTCTTCTATGGGGAAGTTAAAACTAGTGGATGTTTCTTCTACAGTTTTATCCATCTTATCTACTAACAAGGTGTCTACACCTATTGTTTTCATGGTAGCCTTCAAGGCTTCTATCTCATTTATTTTATCCTCTAGAAGGATTACTAAATCAATGTTTGAAATAGTCCCTTCCTCAACCTCTTTCCAATGTTGAAGGTTCAGTAAATATTCCTCATATTGAACTCTTCCTATCTTAGATCCTTCCTTAAGGTTTTGTTGGTTTGTTTCAGAAGGATCCAATGCAAACAATGGATGTTGACTCTAATGCACAGGTAGAGATGGTGGTGGAGAGGTTTCAATCTCAATATCTATCTTAGCTGAAATAGAGTCTTTTGAGAAACATTTGTGTTCTTGATAAAACGATCGTCTGATCCTTTAATTATAGGTAGACTCATACAAATTTTCAAATGGAGGTTCTGTAGAAAGTAACCTAAACTACCTCTAGCATACTTTCTTTAGAATAGAAAATTACAGTTGGCTATTACTCGGTAATGTTGCCAAAATATTGGGTAAAACATCGGTTAGTTTTATATGGTATAAATCATTACCTTCATTTAATAGTCAACCTAGGATAGCTCGTAAACTTGTGAGTAACCCTACACAGTATATGCCTGTAATATCCTTTTAATCAGATGAGTCCCTTAGATTCTATGGTTTGGGGGGTGTTTTTGTTTCATTGGAGTTCTTGTTTATCTTCCAAACCACTAATATAATTTACATTATCAAAGATATGACTGAAATGCATTACTGAAATCAAAACTGCACACTTGCTGGAAATTACAGTATTAAACTAAATTATAGAAAACAATAAAATAAATTAAAATGATATAAAGCATATGAAAGAATTGAGGAATACTATTGAGAGTGGGCTCAAGCTTCCAACATATTCCACCCATGTTAAGTCATACACCGGATGCTAGTTGAATTTGATTAAAAGACTCAAATATATTGTATTGAAATTTGTACCAAAAAAATACAGATAAAATCCATGATCTCTTTTTCAGGGGTGGCCTACATATATATAAGATATGCAGCCATTCCCTATTACATTCTCAATGAAATTGATTTCTGATTTTATTATTACAACAATATGTAGAAATAAAGGAGATAAAGCAAAAACATTAAGTTTAGAATATATTCAATGTATTTTGTATCAGAAAAAAATACATATGATATTTTCTCTACTTGATTACATTGATTTTTACATGATTTCTAAAAAATAGATGGCATATGGTCATTGATGTTGTCCTTGGTCCACATCCATCGTTGAAATCATGTCTACAACCATCACTGAAATTGTCATTCTGTTATACCAACAACAGGGGTTGTGTTGTAATTCTACACCAATGGGAATTAGGTGCCTTATCTACAGAAGATAGGAATTAGGTGCCAAAACAAATATAGGATGCCTAATGGGAATCAGGCATCCGACAGTCAACCACCAAATGGGAATTGAGCACCTGATAGTCAAGTGTAAAATAGGAATAAAATGCCTAAACAAGAGTCAAGTGCCTAACTTAGCACTTCATCACTATTTTATTGTAGATATTTTTACCATCACAAAATAGAAAGTGCTAGGTCCGAATGGGACCTCGACATAGTCATGCTAAAATACTATAAAATCCACTGAATCTACACATAATTCACTCAAAAATAAATATTAGACAACATATGTAATCTAATGTTAAATACATATAAAATTTGCATAAAACATATATTTTTATTAAAATAAATGTCGCAATATATAGGGAAAGTTTGTACAAAAATGAGTGTTTTTAGGGCTCATCAACAAGCACAAGGGAAAGTTTATACAGAAATGGCTTGGGCCATATACTTTCAAAGAATTGTTTGAGTTTAGCATAATGAAATTATGAACCATGGATGGAGTTGATTTAGAGGAACCCACCAATTCCATGCATGTCAAATGTTTTTATGCATATCCCCTTCTAGTCCATCTATATAGTTTGTATTTTTTCAAATTTTCTATTAACTTGGGCATCTTATTTCTCTACATTGACTAATTTGACTATTTGTTTGTGTGTCAGTCATGTACATTCTTTATTTCACTACATCCTTATATATTTTGCTTTATCTCTTTCAATTGTGATCATGACCACCCCTTAAAGCAACAATCTTGCTTGTGTAGGTATTCAAATATCTTATGTTGGTTTTGGCTTGTTGTTTTACATTTTTGAGTGGTATTTTTTGTCTAACTATGATCATCCCTTTAAGTGGTGATCCTAGTTGCTTTGACTATTTAATTCTATTTCTACCTTATTTTGGTTTATTTTTGCATTGTTTTGTTGCTTGATGTCTTCTAATAATTTTTATTGGTATTTATTGTTCCTAATTTTGTTTGTGCTTTATTTACCTTTATTTTTCATGGTGGTATTCTTGCTAGCAATGGGCACCAAGATGTCTTCAAGTCTTCATTGTGTCAATACCCTGCCCATATTAGTTCATCCCATGCCATCTCCCATATGGTATAAGGTTAGAACACCAAGCAACATTTATTTAAATTTACATGCAATAAAAACAAGATACAAATCTTCCTAATAAACTAAACATTTGGTGTCCTATTTTAGTGTAAAGTGTGCCTTGTTAAATAATGTACTTGAAGAAACACACGCTTATACTGAGAGGGGGTGAATAGTATAAGATAAAAAATTTCTTTCCAAATGATAACAACAATAATATGAATGCAATAATAAATCAATGCACAATTTCCATACACATAAGAGACAATGCTTTTACGTGGAAACACCCTTTTGGGAGAAAACCATGGTAAGCTATTGTTTATATTTCTTCAATAAAATTTTGTGGGCACAAACCCATAGGAGACACAATTCCCCTTATACAAGTTCGTGGGAACCAACCCACAATAGACACCAATATCCTTAAATAAGTTCGTGAGCTCCAACCCATAGGAGACACCAATCCTCTTATACAATTTTGTGAGCACCAAACCATAGGAGATACCAATCCCCTTATACAATTTTATGGGCACCAACCCACAGGAGACACCAATCCCCTTATACAATTTCATGGGCACCAACCCACAGGAGACACCAATCCCCTTATACAAGTTCATGGGCACCAACCCATAGGAGACACCAATCCCCTTATACAAGTTCATGGGCACCAACCCACAGGAGACACCAATCCCCTTGTGCAAATTTGTGGGCACCAACCCATGGGAGAAACCAATCCCCTTATGCAATTTCATGGGCACAAACTCATAGGAGACACTAATAACCTTTGAGGCACCAACCTCACCCAGTTCTCCAAAACTGATCAAAAAAACTACTCAAATCTACTCCCAAATCTGATTACAAATACTGCTCAAATTTACTCCCAAATATAATCAAAAACACTACTCAGGTTTGCTCTCAAATCTGATCAACAACACTGCTAAGATCTTCTCATAATTTTATCACAATGTTTTCTTGAATCTGCACACTAATCTCTGCTCATGAAGATATTATACTTCCTATTGTACCTTGCTTTTGCTCTTTAAATTCTTCTCTTTTCATTTGATGCTTGGGTGAAGATGTGCATTAATTCTCTCACTCTATTCTTGCACTATGTGACACCTTGATTTGTTTTAGAACATTCCTTCCATTTTTGTGTGGCTACACTCTTTTACTTGTTCCCATGTGTACTTCAAAACAACAAACTCTTTTCTAACACATTCCAATTTTATACATCTAATAATTCCTTATACCTCCCACTTTATAAAAACAACAATTATAATAAAACCACCTTAAAAAGAGAATTATTTTACTATACCTCCATGGTTGCCAACGTCAAATAAACATTTCACCTTTGGAATTTCTATTGCCACACTTTTTGCCAAAATATCATGCATGTGACTCGAACCTGGGTCTCTTGATTTGCAAACCTTACAAACATGAAATGAACCACCTCGGATACACCATCTGATGGGAAGAGTATTCCACCACTTTCAATTTGAAGTAGCACCATCAATATTTCACAAGTAGAATAAGTAAGGCACGTTGCTCTTCCTACGCTCCTTGACAACTTCACTAAACTTTTGCCATGGAGGCTCCGCTAGTCTTCTACCACGATTGTTTCAATGCTTGTCTTCCATGATTCTTTTCACCTGGTGATTATCATAAAGTGAACTAATACTGCATCTACATTCTGTTATCCGAGAGCACAAGATACAACTCACCAGAGACCCATACAAAGGCTATCAAGAAACTAATTTCTCTATCTCATAATTTTTGCTGGGCTTCGATCTTTTTCAATGTTCGTTGGCTTCACAATTTCCACTGGGCTTCAATATTTTTCAATGGTTCTTGTGAGTCACCGCAACATTCTTTTTCAATTTTTATTAGTGCTCAATTCTTTTGCCCTAGTAAAACATTCTATTTTGAATTCTCGTGTGTGCTCACCCTTGGTAAGATATTTCCTCTATGTGCATCACATACCTATGAAGGAAAGAGCAACGAAGTTGCTTACAATAATATCAATATCCTTATCAAAATGCACAAGCTTACCATTCTTTGCCTCTATGGATATCGCAGCTATTGCTCCCAATGTTCCCTTATCGTGAGCTTACCACACTTTGCCTCCACGAATATCGCAACTATTTCTCCTAGCATTCCCTTGTCGAGATCACTTCTAGTGTATGTGCACTACCTCCATCCATAGATCCAAACACTTTCTTTACGGGTTACCTCCGATGTTCGTGCACTCCACTACTACAAAATCTTTGTCCTACTTTGCTTTGCACGCCAGCTCTATAGCTACCTTCGTACGCAGATCCTCTCCTTTGCCTTAAATTTACCGCCTCAATTTTTCTTTCGTGGATGGGGAACAATGCAATCTTCATTCATCGTAAGCTTAAGTCTCCATTCACCACAAATAGTGCAATCTCATTCATCGTCAAACTCCTCTTATTCATCGCAAGCTCAAGTCTCCATTCATCGTTCCATTCGTGTTGCTCTTGTATATCGAAGACCTCAAAACAAATTTTTCCAAAGTGAACTTTAGCCTTATATTTATATGCAAATGTTTCACTTGCTTTTGGCGCCCAAGGTCGGCCCACTTTATTTTTCAATAATATTTATATTTAAATATATCAAACCTTTATTTTTATTTTAAAACATTACTTTAATATTTAAATATTAAAGCATACATCACCACTTTAATATTGAAGCATACACCGCCACTTTATATTGAAGCATATAATGGTGCCTTTGACATCAATGACAACTCAATATTTCTAACAAACTCCCCCTTTGTCATTGATGGCAACCCTGCAAAGAAACTATCCTTTATTACAACAAGATCACAAATTGCTCCCCCTGACAAGCTGCTCCCCCTTACTAAAATTCTCCCCCTTTGACATCAATGGCAAAGGCTCCTCGGGGCTGAAGGATAAGACACTTGATAACGCCCCCTTACTACCTGCTCTTCTTGAGATGTTCAATGATGATATGGGAGTGAAACTCCCAAATTACTATGCTCCTTTTCTTGTTCCATTTTCTTTCTCCAAAATTTGGAGGACATATCCTTTTGAAAAGTTTGACCATCCTCCTTCTTACTTGATTTTGGAATTTTAGGGAACACCGTTCTACACCATTTAGCTATATGCCCAAAATTATTATATTTGTAACAAATGATGTTGTAGTCCATGAGAGGTGCAAATGAATTGAAATTCCTCTTGGTGAAGCCAAAATTATTTTTAGCATAGACCCTGCAATGTATAACTTTATGACCAAATTGATGACATGAAAAGCAATAACCCCGAAAGAAATATTGAAACCTATCTTATTGCCTTGGAGGATATGACCGCATGGTTCTCTCATTGTTGTTTTTGTGATGGACCTTGGTCCATGATGATGCTTTGTTTTCTTCCTTCTTGATGCTTCCACTTCTCAACACATCGGCATAGGTCTTAGGCTCTTCTTTAATTATTTTCTTTGATGCCTTTGTTCCTTTTGAGCTTGACTCCGTATTTTGTTTCTTTTGACTTTCTTCAAAACCAAGTCCAGTCTTTATAACCAAAGATCTTTATGCTTTGATAATATCATCCATAATTTTTGTGCTTTTCTCAAACTTATGTAGCTTATCATTAGATTCTTCCACTTCCTTCCTCAAAGAGACAACCTCATGTTCCAGTTTTTCACATTCCAACTCTTTTGCCTTTAACTGCTCAACCATACCTTCTTCAATTCGCTTTGCCTCTTCAATTTTCACTTTTAAGTCGATGAGATCTTGTGAAAGCTTTGTCTTTGTCTTATCATCCTCTTGTACTTGAGTCTTCAATCTTGAGTTCTTATTTCTAAGCCTTTTCAATTCTTCAAGAGCAAAAATAAGTTCCTCTTCTATGTCAACTATGGCTTCCTCTTCATTTTCTAGATCTTTCTCTTCTTCTTGTTTTTCAACAACAGGAGCATCTTCTTTCACCTCCATGGCCAAAAATAGGATTTCTTCTCTTTCACTATCGGAGAGACTTTCATCACTACTGTTGGAATAACTTCTTGCTTCCTCAACATAAAGACTCTTCTTGTGCCTTTGAAATATCTTCTCATGCTTGCTTTGACCGTACCTCTTTTTCTTTTCATGATAAAATTTTCTTTCCTTATTTTTCTTGTATTCCTCTTCTTCTTCACTACTACTACTTCCAGCTTGTGGGCACTAAGATGCATAGTGACCAATGTTACCATAATTAAAAAATTTCATAGTATGCTTACCTTTGTGTTTTCTTGGTCCCTTCTTATTTCTTCGCACAAAGTTAGCTTCTTCTTCATTGCTTGATTCTTCACTTGAATCTGGTTCTTTATTATTTGTCTTCTTTGAAGCTTTAAACGTGACCTCCCATTTGGATGTTTGATATTTTTTAGTCCTCATCTCATAGGTTGTAAGAATTTCATGTAGCTCATCCATGCTTAAGGTTTTAAGATCCTTCATTTCTTCAATCGTCGAGACCTTTGCATCAAACCTCATGGGAAGTGACCTTAATATTTTTTGAACAATATTAGAGTCATCAATACTTTCTCCAAGTCCACGAATGGTGTTGACAATTTCATCAACATGGAGCAGATATTTGGCAATATCTTCCTCATATTTCATCTTCAAGTCTTCAAACTTCCTCTTGTGGGTTTGAAGTTTTGCCATTTTAACCTTGTCATCTCCTTCATATGTTCTTTGTAACTTGTCCCATAATTATTTTTCTGAGGTGCATTGCATGACTTTCACAAACTCTGATTCACATAACCCACTTAATATTGCATTCATTGCCTTGGCATTATTTTCAAATGGTTTCTTGCCATTTTGATCCGTGGGAGGGGTTGTAGGTGGTGTGAACCCATCCACAACTAATTACCATATATCATAGCCATGTGCCATCAAATAGGTTCGCATCCTCATGCTCCAGAAAGTATAGTTAGTCCCATCGAACAATGGAGCCCTACTTGATGAAAAACCTTCTTGGTAAGCCATGTGTGTTCTTGTAAGATCTTCCTTCAAGAAGTTAGGCTTTCATGAAGGAACCCACTCTAATACCAATTGAATAAATACACGCTTATACTGAGAGGGGGGTTGAACAATATAAGATAAAAATTTTCTTTCCAAATGATAACAATAATAATATGAATGCAATAATAAATCAATGCACAATTTCCACACACATAAGAGACAATGCTTTTATGTGGAAACACCCTTTCGAGAGAAAACCACAACAAACTATTGCTTATATTTTCTTCAATAAAATTTCATGGGCACCAACCCATAGGAGACACCAATCCCCTTATACAAGTTCATGGGCACCAACCCATAGGAGACACCAATCTCCTTATACAAGTTTATGGGAACCAACCCATAGGAGACACCAATCCCCTTATACAAGTTCATGAGCACCAACCCACAAGAGACACCAATCCCCTTATACAAGTTCATGGGCACCAACCCACAGGAGACACCAATCCCCTTATACAATTTTATGGGCACCAACCCATAGGAGACACCAATCCCCTTATATAAGTTTGTGAGCACCAACCCATAGGAGCCAATCACCTTATACAAATTCATGGGCACCAACCCACAGGAGACACCAATCCCCTTGTGCAAGTTCATGGGTACCAACCCACAGGAGACACAAATCCCCTTATGCAATTTTGTAAGCATCGAACCATAGGAGATACCAATCCCCTTTGAGGCACCAACCTCACTCAGTTCTACTCCAAAACTGATTACAAACACTACTCAAATTTACTCCCAAATATTATTATAAACACTGCTCAAATATACTCCCAAATATGATCAACAACATTGCTCAGGTCTGCTTCTAAATCTTATCAACAACATTGCTCAGGTCTGCTCGTAATTATGTCACAAGGTTTTCTTGAATTTGCACACTAATATCTGCTCATGAAGATATTATACTTCATGTTGTACCTTGACTTTGCTCTTTAAATTCTTCTCTTTTCATTTGATGCTTGGGTGAAGATGTGCATTAATTCTCTCACTCTATTCTTGCACTATGTGACACCTTGATTTGTTTTAGAACATTCCTTCCATTTTTGTGTGGCTACACTCTTTTACTTGTTCCCACGTGTACTTCAAAATAACAAACTCTTTTCTAACACATTCCAATTTTATACATCTAATAATTCCTTATACCTCCCACTTTATAAAAACAACAATTATAATAAAACCACCTTAAAAAGAGAATTATTTTACTATACCTCCATGGCTGCCAACGTCAAATGAATATTTCACCTTTGGAATTTCTATTGCCACACTTTTTGCCAAAATATCATGCATGTGACTCAAACCTGGGTCTCTTGATTTGTAAACCTTACAAACATGAAATGAACCACCTCGGATACACCATCCAATGGGAAGAGTATTCCACCACTTTCAATTTGAAGTAGTGCCATCAATATTTCATAAGCAGAATAAGTAAGGCATACTGCTCTTCTTGACAACTTCACTAAACTTTCACCATGGAGGATCCGCTAGTATTCTACCATGATTGTGGAAATATGTTGAATATTTTCCATGTTATTCTTGTAGGGCTAACACTAAAATGTATTGGAGACTTTGTACCTTGTCGGGGTTCCTTATGCTAATGCTATGGACACTCTATACCTATACTCTGCATCATGTTCCTTATGCTAGTTATGTGTGCAGTTTGATGTATATGCAATGATATATACTAGACCTAATATTGCACATGCAGTGGGAGTAGTTAGCAGATATATGTCAAATCCAGGAAAGTAACATTGGACTACTGTGAAGAGGATCTTTAGATACTTGCGTGGAACTACAGACTATGCTATCTATTATGGAGGAAATTCTGGAGGTAATAATATTATAAATCTACAAGGGTTTTTGGATGCTGACTAGGCTGGAGATATTGACAAGAGAAGATCCACTAGTGCTTATGTGTTCAGGTTATTTGGAGGGGTAGTAAGTTGTATGAGTAAAAAGCAATCAATTGTTGTTTTATCCACAATAGAATTTGAATACATTGCGACAACTCATGCGTGTAAATAAGAAGTATGGCTACAGAGGTTATGTTCAAAAATTGGTTTTAAATATAATGCTATGAGAATTAACAGTGATAGTTAAAGTACAATATTTTTTGTCAATAATCTTGGTTTTCATGATCGGTCAAAACATATTGATATTAAGTACCATTTTGTGAGAGAGATGGTTGAAGGGAACTGGGTGATATTGGAGAAAGTTGATACAGAGAAGAATACTACTTATTCATTAACAAAGGTTGTACCTGATCAGAAATTTTCTTGGTGTAGAAAATCTATGGGCATGGTTTCCCTTGATAGTTGATAATGGCAGTTTTTGGCCCCTATGGAAAGTATTCAAGTGGAAGAATGTTGGAAATATGTTGAATATTTTCCATGTTATTCTGGTGGGGCTAACATTAAAATGTACTGGACACTCTGAACCTATACTCACTGGGGTTTGGGATCAGGCTGGCCCTAAATAGGGGTTCAGGGGCAGTAGCCCCCAACCAAAATTTTTAGGGTTTAAGTCATTTTTAGACCCATTTAAGCTTTTAGGGTTACTATATTTGGAGCCATGCTTTTTTGCCCATGATATTATAAAATTATTGCATGTGCCTTTGTTATATATATCGCACCTACATTAGGGTTTGGGGAGATAGAAGGATAATATTATTGTATTAGAGACGATTAAGTTAATGCAATAATAAGATAAGTGCTAGTTTTTTTCCCAGTTGAGGACTTTCTAGGATAAATATTGTGTAATTTGTGAATCTACGATCTTCTTATTTTGATTATGTTATTACTGCTTTTATATTTTAGTTTATCAGGGCTCTTTATTTATCTTTATTTGGTATCAGAGTTAGGTTTTAGCTTTGTTCAAGGAGTAAGGGTTTTAACCCTGTGCTAAATTAATTCTTGAGTGGAAGCCATACATGAAAGGATCCGGGTAAAGGAGAAAGATGAGAAGCACATAGATAGAGATTGAAAAATTTAATGAATAAAATTTTGAGTTGTGGAAATTCAATGTGGAGGATCTATTGGTTGATAGATATCAGTGGATTACGATCTTGGAAGCAAAACCAACATCGATGATAGATGAGGATTGGTTGAAAATCAATAGGAAGGCAAAGAGCTCTATCAGATTGTACTTATCTAATTCAGTATTGTTGAATGTATCTACAAAGACCATGACAAAGTTGTTATAGGATAAGTTGAGAATATTGTATCAAACAAAGTCACTGGTAAATAAACTCTTTCTTTGAAAGTTGTATTTGCTTCGGATTAATAATGGTGACTCTGTTGCTAAAAATTTGAATACTTTTAACATTGTGGTAAGTCAATTAACCTGTATAGAAGCAAAAATGGATGAAGAGGAAAAGTGTATTACTTTAATTTGTTCATTACATGATTCATGGGATAACCTTGTTATGGCTATCGCCAATACTACATCTACATTAAAAGTAGAGGATATGTAGGAAATTTGTTGTCTAAGGAGATGAGACAAAAATATTCTAAGGATTATCATCAAAAGGAAGCCTTTATTTTGAGAGGTCATTCTCAATAAATAAGCAAAAAGAAATTAGGAGAAAAGAAATCAAAATCTAGGGGCAAATTTTTTGCCCGTAAAAAGAGGAAATGTTGGAATTGTGGTAAAGCAGGGCATTATAAAAGAGACTATAGATCTAAAAAGACTGATAATAATCGATCACTAATGAAGGAACTTCTATAGAAATAAAGACCACAAATGAAGATTTAGGGGACTTATTCTTAGCTATAGCATGCTCAAGTGAATGCGATGACTCATGGTTGATTGACTCGGGTGCTTATTTTTATATGACTTCTCATAGGAAGGGAATATATGAATATGAAAAGATAGATGGATGTAAAGTATTTTTGGAAGACAATTCGACATATAAAATAATAGGTTGAAGAAGAGTCAATTTGATACTAAAATATGGAAGAATTAAAACCCTTCTTGGTGTGTTGCATATTCTGGATTTGGCAAGGAATCTGATATCTGTGAGTAATATGAATGATGTAAGTGTGAATGTGGTATTTAATAAGGATAGCTGCAAGATGGTCCCTGGTTCTTTGGTGTTGGCAAGAGGAATTCACACAGGAACTTTGTTTAGACTTGAGGCTAGCACCATAGGTATTAATTGCAATAACTCTTCAATTGTAAAAGAAAATAATATGGTTGAAATGGCTCCAAGTATTCCTACAATGAAGACAATGTTGTGGCATCAACGCATGGGGCATATTGGTGATAAAGGACTTTGAAAATTGAAAATGAAAGGTATGGTTGAAGGACTTTCTAATTGCCCATTAAATTTTTATTTTTGTGAGCATTGTGTTTTCGGGAAACAAACTAGAGTCAAGTTTCCAAGTAGTGCTACAAGGTCTGAAGGAATTCTACATCTAGTTCACAGTGATGTGTTTGGACCTGCAAAAGTACCATCATTACGTAAATCTATCTATTTTGTTACATTTATATATGACTCCTCAAGAAATAATTGGTTATATTTTCTACGAAAAAAATCTGGGGTTTTAATAAATTTAAATAGTTTACGGCTCTTGTAGAAAATCAGATAGAGAAAAAGATAAAGGTTTTGAGAATTGATAATGGTGGTGAGTATTGCTCTAATGAATTTGAGTAGTTTTTCAAAGACTAAGGAATATAAAGGCAGAGAGAAACTCCATATACTCCACAATAAAATGGGATTGCATAACAAATGAACATGACATTGATGGATAAGGCTAGAAGCATGCTAAGTGGTGCAGGGTTAGAAAATATATTTTGGGTGGAAGTTGTGTTAATAACTTGTTATCTCATCAATATATCTTCTACCTCAGATTTGGTGGATAAGACTCCACAAGAAGTATGGACTGGTAATAAACCTTCTATCATAAATTTAAGGTTTTTGGTTGTGATGCTTATATGTATGTCCCAAAAGAGAAAAGGACTAAGCTAGACTATAAATCTAAAAAAATGCATATTTGTGGTTTATAGTACTAGTGTTAAAGGATATAAGTTGTGGAATCCATAAACACAGAAGGTTGTTTACAGTCATAATGTGATCTTTAGAGAAACAAAATGGGTTTTAAAATAGGAAATACAACCAAGAAAAGAACCAGAAATAGTGCAAATAAAATTGGAACAGGAGGAAAACCATGTGTAGAACCTAAATTATAGAGATTCTAAAGAGGAATATTCAGAGGAAGAAGGTGAGGAGGAAGCTGAATATGCAAAACCTAGAACTCCAATTTTAAGGAGATCATATCAAGAGAGAAGACTTCCAGATAGGTATAGTCCTTCAAATTTTTATTTTACATTTAATTTATTAGTTATTGATGAAGAACCCAAGACTGTAAAGGAGATACTTTGGTCAAGTGAGAATAAGTCTTGGAAAATGTATATGGAAGAAGAAATGGAGTCCTTGGATAAAAATAAGACGCGGGACTTGGTGAAATTACCTCTTGATAGAAAACTTGTTGGTTGTAAGTGGTTATTCTAGAAGAAGTACAATGTAGAAGGAAAGTTGGATAAGTACAAGGCTCGCTTAGTAGCAAAAGAATTTTCTCAGGTTGAGGGAATTGACTCTGATGGCATTTTTTCTTCCATGGCTAAACTAACTTCAATAAGATTTATGTTGGCTATTTTTGTTGCTTTTGATTTTGAAATAGAACAGATGGATGTAAAGATAACTTTTCTACATGGTGAACTTGATGAAGATATATATATGTCACAACCAGAATGCTTTAAGGTAAAAGGTAAGGAGGACCTGGTATGCAAGCTAAAGAAGTCTCTTTATGGGTTGAAGCAGTCTCCAAGGATGTGGAACCAAAAATTTGACAGGTTTGTCTTGACACTTGGGCTTGGAAAAAGCAAAGCAAATCCATGTGTATATTTCAAAAAAGAAGGTGAAAATTTTATTATCATTGTTTTGTATGTGGATGACATGTTGTTAACTGGTAATAGTAAGGAGATGATAAAGTTATTAAAATCTTAGTAATCATTTGAGTTTGACATGAAGGATTTGGGTGCTGCAAAATTTATTTTGGGTATGGAAATAATAAGGGATCATGCAAATAGAAATTTATGGTTAAATCAAAGGAAATATGTTGATTTGATACTACAGAAGTTTAGGATGCATGATTGTAAACCAGTATGTACTCCACATCTAGTTGGTCAAAAGTTATCTACTGAACAATTTCCTAAAATAGATGAGGAAATTTAAGAAATGCATCATTTTCCTTATGCTAGTGCTATGGGCAGTCAATTGTATGCAATGGTCTGTACTAGACCTGATATTGCACATCCAGTGGGAGTAGTTAGCATATATATGTCAAATATAGGAAAGGAACATTGGACTATTATGAAGAGGATCTTCAGATACTTGCGTGGAACTACAGATTATGGTATATGTTATGGAGGAAAATTTAGAGGTAATAATATTCTAAATCTACAAGGGTTTGTAAATGCTGACTGGGCTGGAGATCTTGACAAGAGAAGATCCACTAGTGCTTATGTGTTCAGGTTGTTTGGAGGGGAAGTAAGTTGGATGAGTAAAAATTAATCAGTTGTTGCTTTATCCACTACATAAGTAGAGTACATTGCAACAACTCATACCTATAAATAAGCAGTATGGCTACAAAGGTTGTGTTCAATAGTTGGTATTAAATAGAAGGCTATGAGAATTAACAATGACAGTCAAAGTGCAATATTTTTGGCCAATAATTCTAGTTTTCATGCTTGGTCAAAACAAATTGATATCAAGTACCATTTTGTGAGAGAGATGGTTGAAGATAATAGGGTGATATTGGAGAACATTGATACAGATAAGAATACTGCTAATTCATTAACAAAGGTTGTACATGCTTAGAAATTTTCTTGGTGTAGAATATCTATGGGCATGGTTGCCCTTGATAGTTGAAAATGGTAGTTTTTGGCCCCTATGGAAAGTATTCAACAAGTGGTAGAATGTAGGAATTATGTTGAATATTTTCCATGTTATTATGGTGGGGTTAACACTAAAAGGTACTATACATTTTTTACCTATACTTTTTGGGGTTTGGGCCCAGTATGGGCCCCGAATAGGGGTTCAAGGGTGGTAGCCCTTTGAAAAGCAAGGGTATGCGGACGACAACCCTCAACCAAAATTTTTAGGGTTTAAGTCGTTTTTAGACCCATATGGGCTTTTAGGGTTACTATATTTGGACCCATTGGTTTTTCACCCATGATATTGTAAAACTCTGTGCATGTACCTTTGTTATATATATCACACTTGCATTAGGGTTAGGGTAGATAGAAGGAGAATATTATTATATTAGATATGATCAAGTTAATGCAATAATAAGATAATAATGTGTTGGTTTTTCCCGATTGAGGGTTTCCAGGATAAATATTGTGTAATGTGTGAATTTGTGATCTTCTTATTTTGATTTTGTTATTACTACTTTTCTATTTTAGTTTATCGAGGCTCTTTATTTCTCTTCATTTTCAACGCTTGCCTTCTACAATTATTTTCACCTAGTGATTATCATAAAGTGACCTAATACTGTATCTGCATTTGGTTATCTAAGAGCACAAGATGCAACTCACCAGAGACCCATACAAAGGCTATTAAGAAACTAATTTCTCTATCTCACAATTTTTTTTTTGGCTTCAATATTTTTCAACATTCATTGGATTCATAATTTTTGTTGGGCTTTAGTATTTTTCAATGGTTCTTGCGAGTCAACCCAACATTATTTTTCAACGTTCATTAGTGCTCACTTATTTTGCCCTAGTGCAAAATTCTATTTTGAATGCTCTTTTGTGCTCACCCTTGGTAAGATATTTCCTCTATGTGCATCACTTGCCTGTGAAGGAAAGAGCAATGAAGTTGCTTACAACAATATCAATATACTTATAAAAATATATAAGATTATCATTATTTACCTCTACGGATATCATAGCTATTGCTCCCAATGTTACCTTACTGTGAGATTACCACACTTTGCCTCCATGAATATCATAGCTATTTTACTTATCGAGATCACTTATAGCATTCATGCGCTACCTTTGTCCATAGATCCAAATACTTTCTTTATGGGTTACCTCCGATGTTCGTGCGCTCCATTTTTATGAAATATCTAGCCTACTTTGCTTTGCATACCAGATCTATAGCTACCTTCATACACAAATCCTCTCCTCTACCTTAAATTTGCCACCTCAATTTTTTCTATTGTGGATGGGGAACAATGCAATATTCATTCACCGCAAGCTTAAGTCTCCATTCACCACAAATAGTGCAATCTCATTCACCATCAAACTCCTCTTATTCGTTGCAAGCTCAAGTCTCCATTCGTCGTTCCATTCGGGTTGCTCTTGTATATCGAAGACCTTAAAAAATATTTTTCCAAAGTGAACTTTAGCCTTATATTTATATATAAACGTTTCACTTGCTTTTGGTGCCCAAGGTTGGCCCACTTTATTTTTCAATAATATTTATATTTAAATATTTTGATTTAAATATATCAAACCTTTATTTTTATTTTAAAATATTATTTAAATATTTAAATATTAAAGTATGCATCATCACTTTAATATGAAGCATACACTACCACTTTATATTGAAGCATATAATGGTGCCTTTGACATCAATGACAACTCAATATTTCTAATAGTACTTGACCAGATACTACAGTGGCAAATCCTGCTATAGTAAGGGTATGATGATTTTTCCTTCCACAAGATATGCCTCCTTTAGGGTGAGTTGTAGTGTGTGTCTAGCCCATCTCTAATGTCTTCTATTATTTTTGGTGTCTTACTATAGTGGCAAGTGTGCCTTGTTGAACAATGCACTTGATCAAATATTATGGAAAACCCCATTTTAGTAGGGGTATAATGACTTACCTTCTACAAGATATATTTCTCCTAGGGTGAGCTGCAATATGTATATAACCCACACATTTCTTGCACTTACCTTTTTGCTCCCTCTATCATGGTGAGTGTGCCTGACCAAGCAATGCATCAATCATCAATGATAGGATATGATATAGCTTTAGAGACATATTCTTGCATATTTTTCATGGCATATATTGCCATCCTTTTCCCCCCCATAATAGTGGATGGATATTATTGATTTCCATAGTATCCATCTATGCCTATCTTATATTTTATTTAAGAATGGGATCAAATGCTTACATTTATACATGGCATGGGTTAGTATTTCCTACTATAGTGATAAGTGTTTCTTGTTGAACAATGTACTTGTCAAATACTACATGTGGATTGCCTACTCTAGTGGCATGTATGACAGGTATACCACCCCATGCATAGCCTATCCTAGAGGGAGGTAGTATTTAATCATCATGTATGAGCAACATGACTTTGAATGCTACTCAAATCATACATGCTATGTAATAAATGATGCATCATTGTATGATACATAGATATAGAGTCAATGTTATCCAATCCTTGAAATGACAAGTAGCCATGTGCTACACAAACCTTGAGTGAGTGCCATAAAAATATCTAGCATATTATCATGAGATACACAAATCATATGCATATGCCATGAATACAATACAATGATATGAAGAAAATACAACACAATACATCAAATAAAATCCATATCAACAATAAATATTGCAATGCAAGAAATGAATCTTATATATATCAAAATGGTACATGGGGCACCAAGTGCCATCATCCTATATTTTTGAATATTTTACTACAAAAAAAAATTTTCTTAAAAATATTTATAGGGATAGCAAAAGGATAGTTCTTATAGGGGTTTTGACATGCTCTAGACTCATTCGTGCATTTTTTTCTTTCTCAGTTTGCACCCAACTAGAATTTTTAGCATTTAAGTATTTAAAAGATATATTTATTTACAGTTGCCTAAGGCAGGTAAACATCAATGTTTTGTGATAAAATGTTTAGGGGCGCATATCAGGTATATTTTCTTGTACTTACATTTTTGGCTAAATATTTGCATATTTTGTGTTGTTTATTCCAAACAACCATTTTTGCATAGATAGTAGAATCAAAATTACAAAAAAATATATTTTTATTTTGTATGATAGAATTATTTTGGTTGCTTATACTATCACATTTGCTATTTTTCCTTCTTCTTTTTCCTAAGGACTAATGAGTGGATATCCCTTGTGGTGTCACCCATGGTCCTTAGGGGGGAATGTATTTGTAAAAATAGCAGTAACAACTAACTTTGAAGTGGTGGAGAGTCTCAACCTCCTATTTATGGGATAGGGGTTGACTAACTTTGTTAGTCCTTGGGTATGATGATAGCAAGCCATGTTAGTGGATGGTTTTGGTTCTTGTTGGAAATATGAGCAAGTTTTATTGTCATTAATGTCAAGATTTATCAAGAGTTTGTTGATTTAGTTTTGTCATCATTAAGGTCATCAGGAGGTTTTTCCAATGGGCAAGGAAAGCTTTAAAGGACTATGATATAATATCTATTTTTAATATTATATGCCTCCAGAGGCCTAAAAGGTTGAAGATCCAAGGAAGGAGAAGCATATTTAAAAGGAAGTCCCAAGGAGGGTGAAGCAGATTTAAAAGGCAATAATAATATTATAATATTCTAGGTTATAGGTTGAGGTGAAGAGGACAGGTCCAAGGAGTAGTTAAAAATAATTTATTCCTTGATAGACCCATTAAGCAGGTTGCAAAATATTTAATTTTTTTTTAATTTTAAATATTTTAACCTAAAAGTTAAAATTTGAATTTAAAGAAATATTGGGCGCCAAAGTTAAAAGTTATAATTCAAATTTTTAAATTTGAAATTAATCATCGACATTGAAGTGCATAAGACAAAGAAAATATAAAGGGGTTAAATGTTTAGATTAAATCATCCATGCACTTTATTCGTATACCCAAAGGCAAAATAAAACGAGTGTTGTTTTGTTGAGAGGAAGAAGACATTTCACATGGTTAAAAATCTTTGGTGGGCAAGCAACGATTTAAGTGCATGAGGTGTAACTCAAGTGTATCCAAAATGTTGGTTAGTGGAATTGGTAACAAAGGTAAAGTTAAGGCATTCACAAGGCAAGAGGTTGGGGTTTTGAATCCCTGTGAAGTCATTTTGAGGAGGAAGTCTGTTTTGTTTTTCGATCGCCAAAATTCGAGGAAGATTCAAATGGGAGCGCTTGATGGTTTAGGCTTGTGTGGATGTGTGGACCAATGGCTACCTATATTTTACTAGAGTATAGATATGACAACAAGATCGTGAGTTCAAAGCACAGCAAGGCGTGCACCATTCATTTTTCACGTGGGCAAGGTGTATAAGGTATGCATAAATTTTTTTATTTAAATTTAAATTAGCACCAAGGATGGGAGCACATTAAAGTCACGTGAATTTATATAGCACCTTGAAAGTAGGGAGTCATAAGGTATTTAAAAGTTTATATTATTTTATGCCTTGAAACTTAAATTAAGGTTGGAGAAATAAGGATAAATTAAGGGATTAATTTTTTAATATTATTTTTGAGAGATTATAAAGGAAATTGGTCTTTTATACATTGATTGATTTAGAGTTATTAAAGAAAGTTGATTTTTTATATGTTGAGAAGTATTTGTATAAGTTTGGAGATAATAAGGTATATTTGAGTTTTGTTAGTTTTTGTAATGGTGATTTTATTTTGAGGAAAATATTTGAGTGAATATTTTTGCTATCTAACCTTTGAGATTGGCAAAGAGGTTGATTGTGATTGAGACAGGTTTTGAGGTCAAATATTCATCAAAACAAAGGTATGGGCACATATTCCTTGTGAGTGAAATATTGTTGGGTTGGATGTTATGAAATACAAAGTTGGAGTGAAAAGGTTTGTTTGATAAGCATTGTTGAGTAAGTTTTCATATACATGATTGGTGAATGTTTGTGAGAAAAATTGAGTGTGAAGTTGAGAACTATCTTGAACTAGGGTTTGTGAAATATCATGAGTATCATTTTTATGTGAAGTTGAGAACTATCTTGAACTAGGGTTTGTGAAAGATCATGAGTATCATTGTTATGTGAAGTTGAGAACTATATTGAACTAGGGTTTGTGAAATATCATGAGTATCATTGTTATGTGAATTTGAAATCATATTGAGTCAAAGTTTGAGATTCTATAGTGTGAGTTATTGAAATTATAGTGAAATTCTTGTTTAGGATTTGTAAGAAAGCTTTATTTCATTGAGTGAATGGTTGGTTTAATTTAATGATCATTATTGATTGAAAGTATTGGAGTGATAGTTCAAGTTCTATGAAACAAATTGTTCTTTATTCTAAATTGATTTGAAATAGAGTTTGGAAGTGATTGAGTGTTTTGTGAGTGTGAAACATATTGAGTCTCTAACCATTATCTATATGTTTGTGTAAGTTAAACAAGATTCTATGTAAAACTTGTTTGTGTGATTGAAGAGGTTTTCTATGAGAGATTGAGTTGATTTTTTGTATGCAAGTTTTGTAATTGATTTGAATAAGCTTTTGTGAAATCTTGTGATCAGATATGATTTGATAAAATTGGACAAGTTCTAGTGAGGACTTGTTGAGAAGATTTGAGGTAAGTCTTGGTGAAGACTTTTTTAGTAGATTGGAAAAGTTCTAGTGAGGACTTGTTGAGCATATTTTAGGTAAGTCTTGGTGAATACTTGTTGAGAAGATTGGACAAGTTCTAGTGAGGACTTGTTGAGCAGATTTGAGATAAGTCTTGGTGAAGACTTGTTGAGAAGATTGGACAAGTTCTAGTGAGGACTTATTGAGCAGAGTTGAGGTAAGTATTTATGAAGACTTGTTGGATAGATTTGAGGTAAGTATTTGAGTAGACTTGAGAGAAGAATTGATTGATTAATTTGTTCAAAACTTGAGCTAAGGTTTGGGGTATATCTAGCAGAGTTAATTTGTGATTGGATCAAGCTTTATGTTAAGGCTTGAATATAGAATTAAGGACAAATATTGGTGTAGATTTGAGGATAGATTTGTTTTAGATCAGAGATAGATATTGAGCATATTTATGCTAGATCTAAGGATAGTGTTTAGTACAAATTTAAGATAGAGATTGAGTAGAGCTGAGAGTAAGATTTGGAGGTGACAGAGCAAAGGATAGTAGTCTCTAGTGGATAGAGATCCATTAGCAAGGGTAGTGAGGATAGAGGTCTTGTGAGTGAGGACAAGAGTCTTTAGTGGAGAGAGATCCACAAGATATTTTAGTAGAGGTAGTATTATTCTAGAGGATCACTAGCTAGAGTAGAGGAGAAGAAGTTCTCCTATGGATAGAGATCGATAAATCAGTTGAGGGGATTGGTTTCTCTTGTGGATAGGTATCCATGAAATTTATTAGGATATTGATATCTAATTTGGATAGAGGTCCATAAATATTGTAATAGGGAAGGATTCCCAAAGATATTTTTTGAGAAAAATTTAGTGAAATATATTCTTCGTGGAGTAGCCCACATTGGGTGAACCACCTTAAATTGGTGTCTCTATTGTGTGTGGTAATTTATGCATTGCTTTGATTACTAATATTTATATTTCCATTGATATATTGGATAATATTATTTTAAGAAAAGAAAATTAAAAAGGGATCTTATACTGTTCACCCCCCCCTCAGTATAAGCTTGTGTTATTTAATTGGTATCAAAGCAGGTTCGAAAGAGTTTAATATATTGAAGGTACAAGAACATAAATGGATTCTTAGAATGGATCTTTAAGGAATATGGCACCATTTTTTGATGGGAATAATTATGCATTTTGGAGTGTGAGAATGAAAATTCACCTAATGGCACTAGAGAATGAAATATGGTAAGCAGTTGAGTATGGATACATATTCCCAGCTACTCCACCTATAGATAAAGATGGTAAGCTCCTACAACTAAATAATTCAAATGCCATGAATGGAATTTTAAAAGGTTTACATGAAATAGAGTTTTTAAAATTTATGCATTGCACATTAGCAAAAGAGATTTGGGATAAGCTAAAAGGTAAATACGAGGGAAACAAAAAGGTCAAAATGGCAAAGTTTCTAAATCGCGAGAAAACATTTAAAGACCTAACGATGAAGGATGAGGAAAATATTATTGCATATCTACTTTGTGTGGATAAGGGTGTCAACTTTATGCAAGGACTTGGGTTTAGATTTAAAGAAAAAAATGTTTATCACAATATTTTTAGGTCACTCCCTAAGAGGTATAGTGAAAATATTTCAGCCATAGAAGAGTCAAAAGATATTGAACTTTTGACAAGGAATGAGTTACATGGAATTCTCACAACTTTTGAGATGAGAATAAAAGAGGAGGTTATTCCCTAGAAAGAAGCAGCCTTCAAAGTCACAAAGAAGACAAAGGGTAAGAATTTGGATTCAAGTAACGAGTCATCCAGTGATGAAGAAGCAAACTATGGCAGAAGGAACAAATACACAAGAAAGCACAAAGGTACGAAATCAGTTAAATGTTTCAAAGGTGGTCAATATGGTCACTATACAATTGATTGTCCAGAAGCTAGAAGTAGCAATGATGAAGATAAACAAGATCATAAGAATATGGAAACAAGAAAACATAGGTATCAAAATAAAACCATAGATGGACAAAGCAAGCAAGGAAAGAAGTTTTTCCAAAAGCATAAGAAGAGTTTTTATGCGGACAAGGTAGGTAAGAGTTCAAGTGATAGCGATGGAAGGTCCTCAGATACTGAAGAAGAAGAAATTTTATTTCGGTTAGAAGAAAATGATGTTGTTAGAAAAAGGACATCAATATTTCTCAAGTATTTTAGGTGTGGTAACTTTGGTCATCTTTAATATATTTTTATAAGGGATGTATTTAGTTTCAATTATGATGAATATGAAGATGCTCTTGGAGGTCCAAAAGAAGAAAGTCTTCTTATGGCAATATAAGAAGAAGGAAATGGTCCTATTGAAGATGAATCGAAAAGGAATGAAGATGATCCTAAAAGCAAAGGAATAGAAGCAGAATTAGAGAAGTTGATCTTGAGGGTGAGCTTATCTCTGCCCTAGATGCATTAAGAAATGTAAGAAAGCAAAACTCAAAACTCAAGCTTCAATTTCAAGAATGTGATGAAGAGAAAGGAAAGCTTATAGAATATCTAACCAACTCAATAGCTAAGACAAGGATATTTAAAGAGAGGTTAGAGGTAAATATTTTAGAATATGAAATATTAGAGCATGAGGTAGCTTCACTAAGGAATGAAGTAAAATATTCTAAAAATAAGCTACATAGGTTTGAGAGAAGCTCAAAGACCTTGGATAAAATTATCAAGGTACAAAGATCTTCATAAAACAAGATAGGAATTGGTTTCGAACATGAACATAGAGAACAAGGACAGGATTCAATCTCAAGCTCCAAAGAAGAAGAAGCTTCAGAAGAAGAGAGTGTAAGAGAAAGTGATACTTCTAAGGATGAGTTGGAAAATAGAAAGTTCAACAAGGAAATGAACAATACACAAATGAGGAATAGATGGAATAGGAAAAAACACAAGGTAGAAGAGAGTAAGATACCAATGGGGTCAATGTAATGTTTCTTAAATGGATTTTGCTTCTCATATCATAGGTTTGGGCACAAGGCTACATAGTGCAGGACACATGAAAGATAGGAATATGGAAATTTTAGAAACAGGCAGCTCTTTCAAGGGTATTTCTACTCTTGTAATCAGTTTGGTCACAAGGTAGCAAATTGCAGGGTTCATGATAGGAATAGATATGGCTTCACTAGGAAGAACTACAAGGTATTTTCACCTTCAAGGAACTACAACATTAAGTATTATAAGTGCAATAATTTTGGGCATATAGCCAAGTGGTGTAGAGCAGAATTTCCAAAGACAAGCAGGAACAAGACCATTCAGAGGAATCATAAGGATCAGTTGAGGAAGAAGGTGGATAATGGTAAAGATTAGTTTATACTGGGAGTAGAGATACTCCCACCCCAAAAATAACCACCTCAAGAGAGGATGTGGGGGAGGGGATAAGCTAAGAGTCTCATTCTTAGCCCCAAGCCCCAAAGGTAGCCCTTTGACATTGATTTCAAATGGGGGGAGATTTGTGTTAGGGGGAGAGAATTCAGTCAGGGGGAGTAGAATTGAAAAATGTAAAAGAAATGGTAAAATGAAAATGGGTTGCCATCAATGAAAAAGGAGGATATTTTTGGAAATATGAGCATGTTTTGTTGTCATTGATGTCAAGAGTTGTCAAGAGTTTGTTGATTCAATTTTATCATCATTAAGGTCATCAGGAGGTTTTTCCAAAAGGCAAGGAAAGGTTTAAAGGACTAGGATATAATATCTATTTTTAATATTATATGCTTACATAGGCCTAAAAGGTTGAATATCCAAGGAAGGAGAAGCAGGTTTAAAAGGAAGTCCCAAGGAGGGCGCATATTTAAAAGGCAATAATAATATTATAATATTTAATATTATAATATTCCAGGTTACAGGTTGAGGTGAAGAGGATAGGTCCAAGGAGTAATTAAAAATAATTTATTCCTCAAAATACCCATTGAACAGGTTGCAAAATATTTAATTTAATTTATTTTAATTTTAAATATTTTAACCTAAAGGTTAAAATTTAAATTTAAATAAATATTGGGCACCAAAGTTAAAAGTTATAATTCAAATTTTTAAATTCAAAATTAATCACCGATATCAAAGTGCATAAGCCAAAGCATATATAAAGGGGTTAAATGTTTTGATTAAATCATTCATGCACTTTATTCATATACCCAAAGGCAAAAAAAAACATGCGTTGTTTCATTGAGAGGAAGAAGACATTTCGCGTGGTTAAAAACCTTTGGTGGGCAAGCGATGGTTTAAGTGCATGAAGCACAACCCAAGCATATCCAAAATTTTGGTTAGCATAGTTGGTAACTAAGGCTGATTTAAGGCATTCACAAGGTAAGAGGTTGGGGTTTGGAATCCCTACGAAGTAGTTTTGAGGAGGAAGTCTGCTTTGTTTTCAATCGATGTAACTCGAGGAAGCTTCAAAGGGAAGTGCATGAGGGTTTAGGCTTGTGTGGGCATGTGGACCAAATGGTACCTAGCTCTGGCTAGAGCATAGTGGTGACAGTGAGGTTGCAGGTTCAAAGTGTAGCAAGGCGTGCAACATTCATTTTGCACGTGGACAAGGTGTATAAAGTATGCATCAAAATTTTTATTTAAATTTAAATTAATGCCAAGGTTGGGAGCGCATTAAGGTCACGTGAATTTATATAGTACCTTTAAATTAGGGAGTCATAAGGTATTTAAAATTTTATATTATTTTGTGCCTTGAAAATTAAATTAAGGTTGGGGTAATAAGGATAAATTAAGGGATTAATTTATGAATATTATTTTTCAGAGAATATAAAGGAAATTGGTCTTTCATACATTGATTGATTTAGAGTTATTAAAGAAAGTTAATTTTTTATATGTTGAGAAGTATTTGGATAAGTTTGGAGATAATAAGGTATATTTGAGTTTTATTAATTTTTGTAATGGTGATTTTATATTGAGGGAAATATTTAAGTGAAAAATTTTGCTATCTAACCTTTGATATTGGCAAAGAGGTTGATTGCGATTGATATAGGTTTTGAGGTCAAATATTCATCAAAACAAAGGTATGGGAACATATTCCTTGTGAGTGAAATATTGTTGGGTTGGATGTTGTGAAATGCAAAGTTGGAGTGAAAAGGTTTGTTTGGAAGCATTGTTGAGTGAGTTTTCATATGCATGATTGGTGAATGTTTGTGAGAACAAATTGAGTGTGAATTTGAGAACTATCTTGAACTAGGGTTTGTGAAATATCATGAGTATCATTGTTATGTGAAGTTGAGAACTATATTGAACTAGGGTTTGTGAAAGATCATGAGTATCATTGTTATGTGAAGTTGAGAACTATCTTGAACTAGGGTTTGTGAAATATCATGAGTATCACTATTATGTGAATTTGAAATCATCTTGAGTCAAGGTTTGAGATTCTATAGTGTGAGTTGTTGGAAATATAGTGAAACACTTATTTAGGATTTGTAAGCAAGATTTGTTTCATTGAGTGAATGGTTGGTTGAAGTTGATGAGAATTATTGATTGAAAGTATTGGAGTGATATTTCAAGTTATATGAAGCAAAATTAAGCCTTGATTGTGAGAGGTCATTCTCAAGAAAGAAGCAAAAATAAATCAGGAGAAAAGAAATCAAAATCTAGGGGTAAATTTTTTGCCCCAAAAAAGAGGAAATATTGGAATTGTGGTAAAGCAGGACATTATAAAAGATACTGCAAATCTAAAAATGCTGATAATAATCAATTATCTAATGAAGGAACTTCTATAGAAATAAAGACCACAAATGAAGATTCAGGGGACTTATTCTTAGCTACAACATGCTCAAGTGAATGCGATGACTCATGGTTGATTGACTCGGGTGCTTATTTTCATATGACTTCTCATAGGAAGGGAATATATGAATATGAAAATATAGATGGACGTAAAGTCTTTTTGGAAGACAAATCGACATATAAAATAATAGGTTGATGAAGAGTCAATTTGATACTAAAATATGGAAGAATTAAAACCCTTATTGGTGTGTTGCATATTCTAGATTTGGCAAGGAATCTGATATCTGTGAGTAATATGAATGATGTAGGTGTGAATGTGATATTTAATAAGGATAGCTACAAGATGGTCCATGGAAATTTGGTGTTGGCAAGAGGAATGCACATAGGAAATTTGTTTAGAATTGAGGCTAGCACCGTAGGTATTAATTGTAATAACTCTTCAGTTGTACAAGAAAATAATACGATTGAAATGGCTCCAAGTATTCCTACAGTGAAGACAATATTGTGGCATCAACACATGGGGCATATTGGTGAGAAAGGACTTTGAACATTGAAAATGAAAGGTATGGCTGAAGGACTTTCCGATTGCCCATTAAATTTTGATTTTTGTGAGCACTGTGTTTTCAGGAAACAAACTAGAGTCAAGTTTCCAAGTAGTGCTACAAGGTCTGAAGGAATTCTACATCTAGTTCACAGTGATGTGTTTGGACCTGCAAAAGTACCATCATTACGTAAATCTATCTATTTTGTTACATTTATATATGACTCCTCAAGAAATACTTGGTTATATTTTCTACGAAACAAATCTGGGGTTTTAATAAATTTAAAGAGTTTACGGCTCTTGTATAAAATCATATAGAGAAAAAGATAAAGGTTTTGAGAATTGATAATGGTGGTGAGTATTGCTCTAATGAATTTGAGTAGTTTTTCAAAGACTAAGGAATAGAAATGCAGAGAGAAACTCCATATACTCCACAATAAAATGGGATTGCATAACAAATGAACATGACATTGATGGATAAGGCTAGAAGCATGCTAAGTGGTGCAGGGTTAGAAAATATATTTTGGGTGGAAGTTGTGTTAATAACTTGCTATCTCATCAATATATCTTCTACCTCAGATTTGGTGGATAAGACTCCACAAGAAGTATGGACTGGTAATAAACCTTCTATCATAAATTTAAGGTTTTTTGGTTGTGATGCTTATATGTATGTCCCAAAAGAGAAAAGGACTAAGCTAGACTATAAATCTAAAAAAATGCATACTTGTTGTTTATAGTACTAGTGTTAAAGGATATAAGTTGTGGAATCCAGAAATACTGAAGGTTGTTTACAGTCATAATGTGATATTTAGAGAAACAAAAGGGGTTTTAAAATAGGAAATACGACCAAGCAAAGAACCAAAAGTAGTGCAAGTAAAATTGGAATAGGAGGAAAACCATGTGTAGAACCTAAATTATAGAGATTCTAAAGAGGAATATTCAGAGGAAGAAGGTGAGGAGGAAGCTGAAGATGCAAAACCTAGAACTCCAATTTTGAGAAGATCATATCAAGAGAGAAGACTTCCAGATAGGTATAGTCCTTCAAATTTTTATTTTACATTTAATTTATTAGTTATTGATGAAGAACCCAATACTGTAAAGGAGGTACTTTGGTCAAGCGAGAATAAGTCTTGTAAAAGGTCTATGGAAGAAGAAATGGAGTCCTTGGATAAAAATAAGACGTGGGACTTGGTGAAATTACCTCTTGATAGAAAACCTATTGGTTGTAAGTGGTTATTCTAGAAGAAGTACAATGTATAAGGAAAGTTGGATAAGTACAAGGCTCGCTTGGTAGCAAAAGTATTTTCTCAGGTTGAGGGAATTGACTTTGATGACATTTTTTTTTCCGTGGCTAAACTAACTTCAATAAGATTTATGTTGGCTATTTTTGTTGCTTTTGATTTTGAAATAGAATAGATGGATGTAAAGATAACTTTTCTACATGGTGAACTTGATGAAGATATATATATGTCACAACTAGAATGCTTTAAGGTAAAAGGTAAGGAGGACCTGGTATGCAAGATAAAGAAGTCTCTTTATGGGTTGAAGCAGTCTCCAAGGATGTGGAACCAAAAATTTGACAGGTTTGTCTTGACACTTGGGCTTGGTAAAAGAAAATAAAATCCATGTGTATATTTCAAAAAGGAAGGTGAAAATTTTATTATCATTGATTTGTATGTGGATGGCATGTTGTTAATTGGTAACAGTAAGGAGATGATAAAGTTATTAAAATCTTAGTAATCATTTGAGTTTGACATGAAGGATTTAGGTGCTGCAAAATTTATTTTGGGTATGGAAATAATAAGGGATCATGCAAATAGAAATTTATGGTTAAATCAAAGTAAATATGTTGATTTGATACTACAGAAGTTTAGGATGCATGATTGTAAACCAATATGTACTCCACATGTAGTTGGTAAAAAGTTATCTACTGAACAATTTCCTAAAATAGATGAGGAAATTGAAGAAATGCATCATGTTCCTTATGCTAGTGCTATGGGCAGTCAATTGTATGCAATGGTCTGTACTAGACCTGATATTGCACATCCAGTGGGAGTAGTTAGCATATATATGTCAAATATAAGAAAGGAACATTGGACTGTTATGAAGAGGATCTTCAGATACTTGCATGGAATTATAGATTATGGTATATGTTATGGAGGAAATTTTAGAGGTAATAATATTCTAAATCTACAAGGGTTTGTAAATGTTGATTGGGCTAGAGATCTTGACAAGAGAAGATCCACTAGTGCTTATGTGTTCAGGTTGTTTGGAGGGGAAGTAAGTTGGATGAGTAAAAAGTAATTAGTTGTTGCTTTATCCACTACATAAGTAGAGTACATTGCAACAACTCATACCTATAAATAAGTAGTATGGCTACTAAGGTTATGTTCAATAGTTGGTATTAAATAGAAGGCTATGAGAATTAACAATGACAGTCAAAGTGCAATATTTTTGGCCAATAATTCTAGTTTTCATGATTGGTCAAAACAAATTGATATCAAGTACCATTTTTTGAGAGAGATGGTTGAATATAATAGGGTGATATTGGAGAACATTGATACAGAGAAGAGTACTGTTGATTCATTAACAAAGGTTGTACCTGCTTAGAAATTTTCTTGGTGTAGAAGATCTATGGGCATGGTTGCCCTTGATAGTTGAAAATGGTAGTTTTTGGCCCCTATGGAAATTATTCAACAAGTGGTAGAATGTAGGAATTATGTTGAATATTTTCCATGTCTTACTAGATATTTATCTGTCTTTGTCCTAAACTAACAAACCAGTGTAGGGTTGCATCATCAAGAGTTAAGGAAAATAACTATAATTTTTGAGCATCAGTTTTATAGTCTATCGACCTGCATAGAACATGAATCTTGAAGATAAATAGGTTGGGATATTCTGATTGAAATCCTCTAAATATTGGAATGTGGGTAGGAGAGATATGTTTCATATTATGGTCTCCTCTTACCTCTTCTATGGGGAAGTTAAAACTAGTGGATGTTTCTTCTACAATTTTATCCATCTTATCTACTAACAAGGTGTCTACACCTATTGTTTTTAGGGTAGCCTTCAAGTATTCTATCTCGTTTCTTTTATCCTCTAGAAGGATTACTAAATTAATGTTTGAAATAGTCCCTTCCTCAACCGCTTTCCAATGTTGAAGGTTTGGTAAATATTCCTCATATTGAACTCTTCATATCTTAGATCCTTCCCTAAGGTTTTGTTGGTTTGTTTCAGAAGGATCCAGTGCAAACAATGGATGTTGACTAATGCACAGGTAGAGATTGTGGTGGAGAGGTTTCAATATCAAGATATGGCATAGTTGAAATAGAGTCTTTTGAGAAACATTTGTGTTCTTGATAAAATGACCGTCCGATCCTTTAATTATAGGTAGACTCATACAAATTTTTAAATGGAGGTTCTGTAGAAAGTAACCTAAACTACCTCTAACATACTTTCTTTAGAATAGAAAATTACAGTTGGCTATTCCTCGGTAATGGTGCCAAAATATTGGGTAAAATATTGGTTAGTTTTATATGGTATAAATCATTACCTTCATTTAATATTCAACCTAGGATAGCTCGTAAACTTGTGAGTAACCCTACATAGTATATGCCTGTAATATCCCTTTAATCATATGAGTCCCTTAGATTCTATGGTTTGGGGGGTGTTTTTGTTTCATTGGAGTTCTTGTTTATCTTCCAAACCACTAATCTAATTTACATTATCAAAGATATGATTGAAATGCATTACTGAAATCAAAACTGCACACTTGCTGGAAATTTACAAAAAATAGGGGAAATTACAGTATTAAACTAAATTATAGAAAAAAATAAAATAAATTAAAATGATATAAAGCATATGAAAGAATTGAGGAATACTATTGAGAGTGGGCTCAAGCTTCCAACATATTCCACCCATGTTAAGTCATACACCGGATGCTAGTTGAATTTGATTAAAAGACTCAAATATATTGTATTGAAATTTGTAGCAAAAAAATACAGAGAAAATCCATGATCTCTTTTTCAAGGGTGGCCTACATATATATAAGATATGTGGCCATTCCCTATTAAATTCTCAATGAAATTGATTTTTGATTTTATTATTACAATAATATGTAGAAATAAAGGAGATAAAGCAAAAACATTAAGTTTAGAATATATTCAACGTATTTTGTATCAGAACAAAATACATATGATATTTTCTCTACTTGATTACATTGATTTTTACATGATTTCTAAAAAATAGATGGCATATGGTCATTGATGTTGTCCTTGGTCCACATCCATCATTGAAATCATGTCTGCACCCATCGCTGAAATTGTCATTCTGTTATATCAACAACAGGGGTTGTGTTGTAATTCTACACCAATGGGAATTAGGTGCCTTATTTACAGAAGACAGGAATTAGGTGCCAAAACAAATATAGGATGTCTAATGGGAATCAAGCATCCGACAGTCAAGCACCAAATGGGAATTGAGCACCTGATAGTCAAGTGTAAAACAGGAATCGAATGCCTAAATGAGAGTCAAGTGCCTAACTTAGCACTTCATCACTGTTTTATTGTAGATATTTTTACCATCACAAAATAGAAATTGCTAGGTCCGAATGGGACCTCGACGTAGTCATGCTAAAATACTATAAAATCCACTGAATCTACACATAATTCACTCAAAAATAAATATTAGACAACATACGTAATCTAATGTTAAATACATATAAAATTTGCATAAAACATATATTTCTATTAAAATAAATGTTGCAATATATATGGAAAGTTTGTACAAAAATGAGCGTTTTTAGGGCTCATCAACAAGCACAAGGGAAAGTTTATATAGAAATGGATTGGGCCATATAATTTCAAAGAATTGTTTGAGTTTAGCATAATGAAATTATGAACCATGGATGGATTTGATTTAGATGAACCCACCAATTCCATGCATGTCAAATGTTTTTATGTATATCCCCCTCTAGTCCGTCTATATAGTTTGTATTTTCTCAAATTTTCTATTAACTTGGGCATATTATTTCTCTACATTTACTAATTTGACTATTTTTTTGTGTGTCAGTCATGTACATTCTTTAGTTCAATACATCCTTATATCTTTTGCTTTATCTCTTTCAATTGCGATCATGACCACCCCTTAAAGCAACAATCTTGGTAGTGTAGGTATTCAAATATCTCATGTTGGTTTTGGCTTGTTGTTTTACATTTTTTGAGTGGTATTTTTTGCCTAACTATGATCATCCCTTTAAGTGGTTATCCTAGTTGCTTTGACTATTTAATTCTATTTCTACCTTATTTTGGTTTATTTTTGCATTGTTTTGTTGCTTGATGTTTTCTAATAATTTTTACTGGTATTTATTGTTCCTAATTTTGTTTGTGCTTTATTTACCTTTATTTTTCATGGTGTTATTCTTTCTAGCAATGGGCACCAAGATGTCTTCAAGTCCTTCAATGTGCCAATACCCTACCCATATTAGTTCATCCCATGCCATCTCCCATATGGTATAAGGTTAGAACACCAAGCAACATTTGTTTAAATTTACATGCAATAAAAACAAGATACAAATCTTCCTAATAAACTAAACATTTGGTGTCCTTATTTAGTGTAAAGTGTGCCTTGTTAAATAATGTACTTGAAGAAACACACACTTATACTGAGAGGTGGGGTGAATAGTATAAGATAAAAAATTTCTTTCCAAATGATAACAACAATAATATGAATGCAATAATAAATCAATGCACAATTTCCATACACATAAGAGACAATGCTTTTACGTGGAAACACCCTTTTGGGAGAAAACCATGGTAAGCTATTGTTTATATTTCTTCAATAAAATTTTGTGGGCACCAACCCACAAGAGACACCAATCCCATTATACAAGTTCGTGGCCACCAACCCACAATAGACACCAATATCCTTAAATAATTTTGTGAGCTCCAACCCATAGGAGACACCAATCCTCTTATACAATTTTGTGAGCACCAAACCATAGGAGATACCAATCCCCTTATACAATTTTATGGGCACCAACCAACAGGAGACACCAATCCCATTATACAAGTTCATGGGAACCAATCCACACGAGACACCAATCCCCTTATACAAGTTCATGAGCACCAACCCATAGGAGACACCAATCCCCTTATACAAGTTCATGGGCACCAACCCATAGGAGACACCAATACCCTTGTGCAAATTTATGGGCATCAACCCATAGGAGAAACCAATCCCCTTATTCAAGTTCATGGGCACCAACTCATAGGAGACACTAATACCCTTTGAGGCACCAACCTCACCCAGATCTCCAAAACTGATCACAAACACTATGAGAGCACAAGATGCAACTCACCAGAGACCCATATAAAGGCTATCAAGAAACTGATTTCTCTATCTCATAATTTTTGCTGGGTTTCGATCTTTTTCAATGTCCATTGGATTCACAATTTCCACTGGGCTTCAATATTTTTCAATGGTTCTTGTGAGTCACTGCAACATTATTTTTCAATTTTTATTAGTGCTCAATTATTTTGCCCTAGTAAAACATTCTATTTTGAATGCTCTTGTGTGCTCACCCTTGGTAAGATATTTCCTCTATGTGCATCACTTACCTACGAAGGAAAGAGCAATGAAGTTGCTTATAATAATATCAATATCCTTATAAAAATGCACAAACTTACCATTCTTTGCCTCTATGGATATTGCAGCTATTGCTCCCAATGTTCCCTTATCGTGAGCTTATCACACTTTGCCTCCACGGATATTGCAACTATTTCTCCAAGCATTCTCTTGTCTAGATCACTTCTAGTGTTTGTGCACTACCCCCATCCATATATCTAAACACTTTCTTTATGGGTACCTCCGATGTTCGTGCACTCCACTGCTACAAAATATTTGTCCTACTTTGCTTTGTGTACCAACTCTATAGCTACCTTTGTATGCATATCCTCTCATTTGCCTTAAATTTTTTGCCTCAATTTTTCTACCGTGGATGGGGAGCAATTTAATCTTCATTTATCGTAAGCTTAAGTATCCATTCACCACAAATAGTGCAATCTCATTCATCGTCAAACTCCTCTTATTCATTGCAAGCTCAAGTCTCCATTCGCCATTCCATTCGTGTTGCTCTTGTATATCGAAGACCTCAAAAACAAATTTCCAAAGTGAACTTTAGCCTTATATTTATATGCAAACGTTTCACTTGATTTTGGCACCCAAGTTCGGCCCACTTTATTTTTCAATAATATTTATATTTAAATATATCAAACCTTTATTTTTATTTTAAAACATTACTTTAATATTTAAATATTTAATTTAAATATTAAAGCATACATCACCACTTTAATATTGAAGCATACATTGCCACTTTATATTGAAGCATATAATGGTGCCTTTGACATCAATGACAACTCAATATTTCTAACAAACTCCTCCTTTGACATTGATGGCAACCATGTAAAGAAACTATCCTTTATTACAAAAAGATCACAAATTGCTCCCCTTGACAAGCTACTCCTCCTTACTAAATTCTCCCCCTTTGAAATCAATGGCAAAGGCTCCTTGGGGCTGAAGGAAACTGGATAACGCCTCCTTACTTCTTGCTTTTCTTGAGATGTTCAATGATGATATGGGAGTGAAACTTCCAAACTACTGTGCTACTTTTCTTGTTCCATTTTCTTTCTCCAAATTTTGGAGGACATATCCTTTTGAACAGTTTTACCATCCTCCTTCTTACTTGACTTCAGAATTTTAGGGAACACAGTTCTACACCATTTAGCTATATACCCAAAATTATTACATTTGTAACAAATGATGTTGTATTCCATGAGAGGTGTAAATGAATTGAAATTCCTCTTGGTAAAGCTAAAATTATTTTTAGCATAGACTCTGCAATGTATAACTTTATGACAAAATTGATGACATGAAAAGCAATAACCCCGAAATAAATATTGAAACCTGTCTGATTACCTTGGAAGATATGACCGCATGGTTCTCTCATTGCTATTGTTGTGATGGACCTTGGTCCATGATTATTCTTTATTTTATTCATTCTTGATGCTTCCACTTATCAACACATTGGTATAGGTCTTAGGCTCTTCTTTAATTATTTTCTTTAATGCCTTTGTTCCTTTTGATATTGACTTTGTATTTTATTTCTTTTGACTTTCTTCAAAACCTAGTCCAGTCTTTATAACCAAAGATCTATGTGCTTTGATAATATCATCTACAATTTTTGTGCTTTTCTCAAACTTATGCAGCTTATCATTAGATTCTTCCACCTCCTTCCTCAAAGAGAAAACCTCATGTTCTAGTTTTTCACATTCCAATACTTTTGCATTTAACTTCTTAGCCATACCTTCTTCAATTCGCTTTGCCTCTTCAATTTTCACTTTTAAGTCAATGAGATCTTGTGAAAGCTTTGTCTTTGTCTTATCATACTCTTGTACTTGAGTTTTTAATCTTGAGTTCTTATTTCTAAGCCTTTTCAATTCTTCAAGAGCAAAAATAAGTTCCTCTTCTATGTCAACTATGGCTTCCTCTTCATTTTCTAGATATTTCTCTTCTTCTTGTTTTTCAACAACAGGAGCATCTTCTTTCACCTCCATGGCCAAAAATAGGATTTCTTCTCTTTTACTATCGGAGAGACTTTCATCACTACTATTGGAATAACTTCTTGCTTCCTCAACATAAAGACTCTTATTGTGCCTTTGAAATATCTTCTCATGCTTGCTTTGACCGTACCTCTTTTTATTTTCATGATAAAATTTTCTTTCCTTATTTTTCTTGTATTCATCTTCTTCTTCACTACTACTACTTCCATCTTGTGGGCACTAGGCTACATAGTGACCAAAGTTACCACAATTAGAAAAAATTATTATGCTTACCTTTGTATTTTATTGGTCCCTTCTTGCTTCTTCGTGCAAATTTAGCTTCTTCTTTACTGCTTGATTCTTCACTTGAATCTGGTTCTTTATTTTTTATCTTCTTTGAAGCTTTAAACACGACCTCAAATTTGGATGTTTAATATTTTTTAGTCCTCATCTCATAGGTTGTAATAATTTCATGTAGCTCATCCATGCTTAAGGTTTTAAGATTCTTCATTTCTTCAATCGTCGAGACCTTTCCATCAAACCTCATGGGAAGTGACCTTAATATTTTTTGAACAATATTAAAGTCATCAATACTTTCTCCAAGTCCATGAATGGTGTTGATAATTTCATCAACACGGAGCAGATATTTGAAAATATATTCCTCATCTTTCATCTTCAAGTCTTCGAACTTCCTCTTGTGGGTTTGAAGTTTTGCCATTTTAACTTTGTTATATCCTTCATATGTTCTTTATAACTTGTCCCATAATTATTTTGCTAAGGTGCATTGCATGACTTTCACAAAATTTGATTCACATAACCCACTTCATATTATTCATTGCCTTGGCACTATTTTCAAATGGTTTCTTGGCATATTTATTCATGGGAGGGGTTGTAGGTGTTGTGAACCCATACATAACTAATTACAATATATCATAGCCATGTGCCATCAAATAGGTTTGCATCCTCATGATCCAGAAAGCATAGTTAGTCCCATCAAAAAATGGAGCCCTGCTTGATGAAAAACCTTCTTGGTAAGCCATGTGTGTTCTTGTAATATGTTCCTTCAAGAAGTTAGGCTTTCATGAAGGAAACCACTTTGATACCAATTGAAGAAATACACGCTTATACTGAGAGGGGGGATGAACAATATAAGATAAAAAAATTATTTCCAAATGATAACAACAATAATATGAATGCAATAATAAAACAATTCACAATTTCCACACACATAAGAAAATGCTTTTATGTGGAAACACCCTTTCGAGAGAAAACCACAACAAACTATTGCTTATATTTCTTCAATAAAATTTCATGGGCACCAACCTATAGGAGACACTAGTCCCCTTATACAAGTTCATGGGCACCAACCCATAGGAGACACCAATATCCTTATATAATTTTATGAGAACCAATCCATAGGAGACACCAATCCCCGTGTACAAGTTCATGAGCACCAACCCACAAGATAAATGAATTCCCTTATACAAGTTCATGGGAACCAAACCACAGGAGAAACAAATACCCTTATATAATTTTATGTGCACCAACCCATAGGAGACACCAATCCCCTTATATAAGTTCGTGAGCACCAACCCATAGGAGAAACCAATCCCCTTATACAAATTCATGGGCACCAACCCACAGGAGACACCAATGCCCTTGTGCAAGTTCGTGGGTACAAACCCACAGGAGACACCAATCCCCTTATGCAATTTTGTAAGCATCAAACCATTTGAGATACAAATCCCCTTTGAGGCACCAACCTCACTCAGTTCTACTCCAAAACTGATCACAAACACTACTCAAATTTACTCCCAAATCTTATTATAAACACTGCTCAAATCTACTCCCAAATATGATCAACAACATTGCTCAGGTCTGCTTCTAAATCTGATCAACAACATTGCTCAGGTCTGCTCATAATTATGTCACAAGGTTTTCTTGAATATGCACACTAATATTTTCTCATGAAGATATTATACTTCACGTTGTACCTTGATTTTGCTCTTTAAAATGTTCTCTTTTCATTTGATTCTTGGGTGAAGATGTGCATTAATTCTCTCACTCTATTCTTACACTATGTGACATCTTGATTTTTTTTAGAACATTCCTTCATTTTTGTGTTGCTACACTCTTTTACTTGTTCCCACGTGTACTTCAAAACAAAAAACTCTTTTCTAACACATTTCAATTTTATACATCTAATAATTTCTTATACCTCCCACTTTATAAAAACAATAATTATAATAAAACCACCTTAAAAAGAGAATTATTTACTATACCTCCAAGGCTGCCAACGTCAAACGAATATTTCATATTTGGAATTTCTATTACCATAATTTTTGCCAAAATATCATGCATGTGACTCAAAATTGGGTCTCTTGATTTGTAAACCTTACAAACATGAAATGAACCACCTCAGATACACCATCCAATGGGAAGAGTATTCCACCACTTTTAATTTGAAGTAGCGCCATCAATATTTCATAAGCAGAATAAGTAAGGCATACTTCTCTTCTTGACAACTTCACTAAACTTTCACCATGGAGGCTCCGCTAGTATTCTACCATGATTGTGGAAATATGTTGAATATTTTCCATGTTATTCTTGTAGGGCTAACACTAAAATGTACTGGACACTTTGTACCTATACTTGTCGGGGTTCCTTATGCTAGTGCTATGGACACTTTGTACCTATACTCTGCATCATGTTCCTTATGCTATTTATGTGGGCAGCCTGATGTATATGCAATGGTATGTACTAGACCTAATATTGCACATGTAGTGGGAGTAGTTAGCAGATATATGTCAAATCCAAGAAAGGAACATTGGACTACTGTGAAGAGGATCTTTAGATACTTGCGTGGAACTACAGGCTATGCTATCTATTATGGAGGAAATTCTGGAGGTAATAATATTATAAATATACAAGGGTTTTTGGATGCTGACTAGGCTGGAGATATTGACAAGAGAAGATCCACTAGTACTTATGTATTCAGGTTATTTGAAGGGGTAGTAAGTTGGATGAGTAAAAATCAATCAATTGTTGCTTTATCCACAAAAGAATTTGAATACATTGTAGCAACTCATGCATGTAAAGAAGTAGTGTGGCTACAGAGGTTATGTTCAAAAATTGGTTTTAAATATAAGGCTATGAGAATTAACAATGATAGTTAAAGTATAATATTTTTTGCCAATAATCCTGGTTTTCATGATCGGTCAAAACATATTGATATTAAGTACCATTTTGTGAGAGAGATGGTTGAAGGGAACTGGGTGATATTGGAGAAAGTTGATACAGAGAAGAATACTACTTATTCATTAACAAAGGTTGTACCTTATCAGAAAGTTTCTTGGTGTAGAAAATCTATGGGCATGGTTTCCCTTGATAGTTGATAATGGCAGTTTTTGGCCCCTATGGAAAGTATTCAACAAGTGGAAGAATGTTGGAAATATGTTGAATATTTTCCATGTTATTCTGGTGGGGCTAACATTAAAAGGTACTGGACACTCTGAACCCATACTCACTGGGGTTTGGGATCGAGCTAGCCCTAAATAGGGGTTCAGGGGCGGTAGCCCCTAGCCAAAATTTTTAGGGTTTAAGTCATTTTTAGACAAGCTTTTAGGGTTACTATATTTGGAGCCATGCTTTTTTTCCCATGATATTATAAAATTATTGCATGTGCCTTTGTTATATATATAGCACATGCAATAGGGTTTGGGGAGATAGAAGGATAATATTATTGTATTAGAGACGATTAATTTAATGCAATAATAAGATAAGTGCTAGTTTTTTCCCAGTTGAGGATTTTCTAGGATAAATATTGTGTAGCTTGTGAATCTACGATCTTCTTCTTTTGATTATTTTATTACTATTTTTCTATTTTAGTTTATCAGGGCTCTTTATTTATCTTTATTTGGTATCAGAGTTATGTTTTAGCTTTGTTCAAGGAGTAAGGGTTTCAACCCTGTGCTAAATTAATTCTTGAGTGGAAGCCATACATGAAAGGATCTAGGTAAAGGAGAAATAAGAGAAGCACATAAATAGAGATTGAAAAATTTAATGAATAAAATTTTGAGTTGTGGAAATTCAATGTGGAGGATCTATTGGTTGATAGATATTAGTCGATTACGATCTTGGAAGCAAAACCAACATCGATGATAGATGAGAATTGGTTGAAAATCAATAGGAAGGCAAAGAGCTCTATCAGATTGTACTTATCTAATTTAGTTTTGTTGAATGTATCTACAAAGACCATGACAAAGTTGTTATAGGAGAAGTTGAGAATATTGTATCAAACAAAGTCACTGGTAAATAAACTCTTTCTCTGAAAGTTGTATTTGCTTCGGATTAATAATGGTGACTCTGTTGCTAAAAATATGAATACTTTTAACATTGTGGTAAGTCAATTAACCTGTATAGAAGCAAAAATGGATGAAGAGGAAAAGTGTATTACTTTAATTTGTTCATTATCTGATTCATGGGATAACCTTGTTATGACTATCGCCAATACTACATCTACATTAAAAGTAGAGGATATAGTAGAAAATTTGTTGTCTAAGGAGATGAGAAAAAAATATTCTAAGGATTATCATCAAAAGGAAGCCTTGATTGTGAGAGGTCATTCTCAATAAAGAAGCAAAAATAAACTAGGAGAAAAGAAATCAAAATCTAGGGGTAAATTTGTTGCCTGTAAAAAGAGGAAATGTTGGAATTGTGGTAAAGCAGGGCATTATAAAAGAGACTATAGATTTAAAAAGACTGATAATAATTGATCACTAATGAAGGAACTTCTATAGAAATAAAGACCACAAATGAAGATTTATGGGACTTATTCTTAGCTATAGCATGCTCAAGTGAATGCGATGACTCATGGTTGATTGACTCGGGTGCTTATTTTTATATGACTTCTCATAGGGAGGGAATCTATGAATATGAAAAGATAGATGGACGTAAATTCTTTTTGGAAGACAATACGACATATAAAATAATAGGTTGAAGAAGAGTTAATTTGATACTAAAATATGGAAGAATTAAAACCCTTCTTGGTGTGTTGCATATTCTGGATTTGGCAAGGAATCTGATATCTGTTAGTAATATGAATGATGTAGGTGTGAATATGGTATTTAATAAGGATAGCTGCAAGATGGTCCATGGATCTTTGGTGTTGGCAAGAGGAATTCACACAGGAACTTTGTTTAGAATTGAGTCTAGCACCATAGGTATTAATTGCAATAACTCTTCAATTGTACAAGAAAATAATATGGTTGAAATGGCTCCAAGTATTCCTACAATGAAGACAATGTTGTGGCATCAACGCATGGGGCATATTGGTGATAAAGGACTTTGAACATTGAAAATGAAAGGTATGGCTGAAGGACTTTCTAATTCCCCATTAAATTTTGATTTTTGTGAGCACTATGTTTTTAGGAAACAAACTAGAGTCAAGTTTCCAAGTAGTGCTACAAGGTCTGAAGGAATTCTACATCTAGTTCACAGTGACGTGTTTGGACCTGCAAAAGTACCATCATTACGTAAATCTATCTATTTTGTTATATTTATATATGACTCCTCAAGAAAGACTTGGTTCTATTTTCTACGAAACAAATATGGGGTTTTAATAAATTTAAAGAGTTTACGGCTCTTGTAGAAAATCATATAGAGAAAAAGATAAAGGTTTTGAGAATTGATAATAGTGGTGAGTATTTTTTTTTTTTTTTAAGCGAAAAACCCCTTGCGGGGCCGCCTTGGTCTGAGAGACCATGAACAGGGAGTTCTACACCATCAATGTCACCCAGGGATCGCACCCGACCTTGCCCGCACCAACATTATCAATTGGATTTTGGATACCCAATTCAGCTTTTTGGTAGGGTGGAGATTTGAACCTAGGACCTCCCTTGGAGAATAGCCCTCTCCTCTCCAACTCACCTACAACACCTGGGTTAATAGTGGTGAGTATTGCTCTAATGAATTTGAGTAGTTTTTCAAGGACTAAGGAATAGAAAGGCAGAGAGAAACTCCATATACTCCACAATAAAATGGGATTGCATAACAGATGAACATGACATTGATGGATAAGGCTAGAAGCATGCTAAGTGGTGCAGGGTTAGAAAATATATTTTGGGTAGAAGTTGTGTTAATAACTTGTTATCTCATCAATATATCTTCTACCTCAGATTTGGTGGATAAGACTCCACAAGAAGTATGGACTGGTAATAAACCTTCTATCATAAATTTAAGGTTTTTTGGTTGTGATGCTTATATGTATGTCCCAAAAGATAAAAGGACTAAGCTAGACTATAAATCTAAAAAAATGCATATTTGTGGTTTATAGTACTAGTGTTAAAGGATATAAGTTGTGGAATCCAGAAACACTGAAGGTTGTTTACAATCATAATGTGATCTTTACAAAAACAAAAGGGGTTTTAAAATAGGAAATACAACCAAGCAAAGAACCAGAAATAGTGCAAGTAAAATTGGAACAGGAGGAAAACCATGTGTAGAACCTAAATTATAGAGATTCTAAAGAGGAATATTCAGAGGAAGAAGGTGAGGAGGAAGCTGAATATGCAAAACCTAGAACTCCAATTTTGAGAAGATCATATCAAGAGAGAAGACTTCCAGATAGGTATAGTCCTTCAAATTTTTATTTTACATTTAATTTATTAGTTATTGATGAAGAACCCAAGACTATAAATGAGGTACTTCGGTCAAGTGAGAATAAGTCTTGGAAAAGGTCTATGGAAGAAGAAATGGAGTCCTTGGATAAAAATAAGACATGGGACTTGGTGAAATTACCTCTTGATAGAAAACATGTTGGTTGTAAGTGGTTATTCTAGAAGAAGTACAATGTAGAAGGAAAGTTGGATAAGTACAAGGCTCGCTTGGTAGCAAAAGTATTTTCTCAGGTTGATGGAATTGACTCTGATGACATTTTTTCTTTCATGGCTAAACTAACTTCAATAATATTAATGTTGGCTACTTTTGTTGCTTTTGATTTTAAAATAGAACAGATGGATGTAAAGATAAATTTTCTACATGGTGAACTTGATGAAGATATATATATGTCACAACTAGAATGCTTTAAGGTAAAAGGTAAGGAGGACCTGGTATGCAAGCTAAAGAAGTCTCTTTATGGGTTGAAGCAGTCTCCAAGGATGTGGAACCAAAAATTTGACAGGTTTGTCTTGACACTTGGGCTTGGAAAAAGCAAAGAAAATCCATGTGTATATTTCAAAAAGGAAGGTGAAAATTTTATTATCATTGTATTGTATGTGGATGACATGTTGTTAATTGGTAACAGTAAGGAGATGATAAAGTTATTAAAATCTTATTTATCTTTTGAGTTTGACATGAAGGATTTGGGTGCTGCAAAATTTATTTTGGGTATGGAAATAATAAGGGATCATGCAAATAGAAATTTATGGTTAAATCAAAGGAAATATGTTGATTTGATACTACAGAAGTTTAGGATGCATGATTGTAAACCAATATGTACTCCATATCTAGTTGGTCAAAAGTTATCTACTGAACAATTTCCTAAAATAGATGAGGAAATTGAAGAAATGCATCATGTTCCTTATGCTAGTGCTATGGGCAGTCAATTGTATGCAATGGTCTGTACTAGACCTGATATTGCACATATAGTGGGAGTAGTTAGCATATATATGTCAAATATAGGAAAGGAACATTGGAATATTATGAAGATGATCTTCATATACTTGCGTGGAACTACAGATTATGATATATGTTATGGAGGAAATTTTAGAGGTAATAATATTCTAAATCTACAAGGGTTTGTAAATGCTGACTGGGTTGGATATCTTGACAAGAGAAGATCCACTAGTGCTTATGTGTTCAGGTTGTTTGGAGGGGAAGTAAGTTGGATGAGTAAAAATTAATCAGTTGTTGCTTTATCCACTACATAAGTAGAGTACATTGAAACAACTCATACCTATAAATAAGCAATATGGCTACAGAGGTTGTGTTCAATAGTTGGTCTTAAATAGAAGGCTATGAGAATTAACAATGACAGTCAAAGTGCAATATTTTTGGCCAATAATCCTAGTTTTCATGATTGGTCAAAACATATTGATATCAAGTACCATTTTGTGAGAGAGATGGTTGAAGATAATAGGGTGATATTGGAGAACATTGATATAGAGAAGAATATTGTTGATTCATTAACAAAGGTTGTACCTACTTAGAAATTTTCTTGGTGTAGAAGATCTATGGGCATGGTTGCCCTTGATAGTTGAAAATGGTAGTTTTTGGCCCCTATGGAAAGTATTCAACAAATGGTAGAATGTAGGAATTATGTTGAATATTTTCCATGTTATTATGGTGGGGTTAACACTAAAAGGTACTGTACATTTTGTACCTATACTTGTTGGGGTTTGGGCCCAGTATGGGCCTCGAAAATGGGTTCAGTGGTGGTAGCCCTTTGAAAAGCAAGGGTATGTGGACGACAACCCTCAACCAAAATTTTTAGGGTTTAAGTCATTTTTAGACCCATATGGGCTTTTAGGGTTACTATATTTGGACCCATTGGTTTTTCACCCATGATATTCTAAAAATCTGTGCATGTGCCTTTGTTATATATATATCACACTTGCATTAGGGTTAGGGGAGATAGAAGGAGAATATTATTATATTGGAGACAGTCAAGTTAATGCAATAATAAGATAATACTGTGCTATTTTTTTCCCAGTTGAGGGTTTCCAGGATAAATATTGTGTAATGTGTGAATTTGTGATTTTATTTTGATTCTATTTTACTACTTTTCTATTTTAGTTTATCGAGGCTATTTATTTCTCTTCAGTTTCAATGCTTGTCTTCTACAATTCTTTTCACCTAGTGATTATCATAAAGTGAACTAATACTGTATCTATATTTGGATATCCAAGAGCACAAGATACAACTCACAAGATACCCATACAAAGGCTATTAAAAAACTAATTTTTCTATCTCACAATTTTTTTTGGGCTTCAATATTTTTCAACATTCGTTGGATTCACAATTTTTTTTGGGCTTTAGTCTTTTTCAATGGTTCTTTTGAGTCACCCCAACATTATTTTTCAACGTTCATCAGTGCTCACTTATTTTGCCCTAGTGCAACATTCTATTTTGAATGCTCTTTTGTGCTCACCCTTGGTAAGATATTTCCTCTATGTGCATCACTTGCCTGTGAAGGAAATAGCAATGAGGTTGGTTACAAAAATATCAATATACTTATCAAAATGCATAAGCTTATAATTATTTACCTCTACGGATATCGTAGCTATTGCTCCTAGTGTTCCCTTATCGTGAGCTTACCATACTTTGCATCCATGGATATCATAGCTATTTTCCTTATGGAGATCACTTCCAGCATTCGTGCACTACCTCTATCCATAGATCCAAATAATTTCTTTACGGGTTACATCCAGTGTTCATGCACTCTATTTTTATGAAATATCTAGCCTAATTTACTTTGCATACCAGATCTATAGCTACCTTCATACACAGATCCTCTCCTCTGCCTTAAATTTGCCACCTCAATTTTTTCTATTGTGGATGGGGAATAATGCAATCTTCATTCACCGCAAGATTAAGTTTCCATTCACCACAAATAGTGCAATATTATTCACCATCAAACTCCTCTTATTCGTTGCAAGCTCAAGTCTTCATTCATCGTTCCATTCGGATTGCTCTTGTATATCGAAGACATCAAAAAAAAAAATTTCCATAGTGAACTTTAGCCTTATATTTATATATAAACGTTTCACTTGCTTTTGGTGCCCAAGGTTGGCCCACTTTATTTTTCAATAATATTTATATTTAAATATATCAAACCTTTATTTTTATTTTAAAACATTATTTTAATATTTAAATATTTAATTTAAATATTAAAATATACATCATAACTTTAATATGAAGCATATACTACCACTTTATATTGAAGCATATAATGGTGCCTTTGACATCAATGACAACTCAATATTTCTAATAGTACTTGACTAGATACTATAGTGGCAAATCCTGCTATAGTAAGGGTATGATGATTTTTCCTTCCACAAGATATCCCTCCTTTAGGGTGAGTTGTAGTGTGTGTCTAGCCCATCTCTAATATCTTATATTATTTTTGGTGTCTTACTATAGCGACAAGTGTGCCTTGTTGAACAATGCACTCGATCAAATATTATGGCAAACCCCATTTTAGTAGGGGTATAATGACTTCCCTTATACAAGATATCTTTCTCCTAGGGTGAGCTGCAATATGTATATAACCCACACATTTTTTGCACTTAACTTTTTGCTCCCTCTATCATGGTGAGTGTGTCTTACCAAGAAATGCATCAATCATAAATGATAGGATATGATCTAGCTTTAGAGACATATTCTTGCATATTTTTCATGGCATAGATTGCCATCCCTTGCCCCCCACAATAGTGGATGGATATGATTGATTTCCATAGTATGCATCTATGCCTATATTATGTTTTTTTTAATAATGGGATCAAATGCCTACGTTTATACATGTCATGGGTTAGTATTTCCTACTATAGTGATAAGTGTTTCTTGTTGAACAATTTACTTGTAAAATACTACATGTGGATTGCCTACTCTAGTGGCATGTATGACAGGTATACCACCCCATGCATAGCCTATCCTAAAGGGAGGTAGTATTTAATCATCATGTATGAGCAGCATGACTTTGAATGCTATTAAAATCATACATGCTATGTAATAAATGATGCATCATTGTATGATACATAGATATAGAGTCAATGTTATCCAATACTTGAAATGACAAGTAGCCATGTGCTACACAAACCTTGAGTGAGTTCCATAAAAATATATGGCATATCATCATGAGCTACACAAATCATATGCATATGCCATGAATAAAATACAATGATATGAAGGAAATACAACACAATATATCAAATAAAATCCATATCAACAATAGATATTGCAATGCAAGAAATAAATCTTATATATATCAAAATGGTACATGGGGCACCAAGTGCCATCATCCTATATTTTTGAATATTTTACCACAAAAAACATTTTCTTAAAAATATTTATAGGGATAGCAAAAGGATAGTGCTTCTAGGGGTTTTGACATGCTCTAGACTCATTTGTGCACTTTTTTCTTGCTCAGTTTGCACCCAACTAGAATTTTTATAATTTAAGTATTTTAAAAGGTATATTTATTTACAGTTGCCTAAGGCAGGTAAACATCAATGTTTTTGTGATAAAATTTTTAGGGGTGCATATCAGGTATATTTTCTTGTACTTACATTTTTGGCTAAATATTTGCATATTTTGTGTTGTTTATTCCAAAAAACCATTTTTGCATAGATAGTAGAATCAAAATTACAAAAAAAAATTGTTTTTATTTTGTACCATAGAATTATTTTGGTTGCTTATACTATCACATTTGCTCTTTTTTCTTCTTGTTTTTCCTAAAGACTAATGAGTAGAAATCTCTTGTGGTGTCACCCATGGTCCTTAGGGGGGAATGTATTTGTAAAAATAGTACTAACAACTAACTTTGCAAGTGGTGGAGAGTCTCATCCTCCTATTTATGGGATAGGGGTGGACTAAATTTGTTAGTCCTTGGGTAGGATGATAGCAAACCATGTTGGTCGATGGTTTTGGTTCCTGTTGGAAATATGAGCAAGTTTTGTTGTCATTGATGTCAAGAGTTGTCAAGAGTTTGTTGATTCAGTTTTGTCATCATTAAGGTCACCAGGAGGTTTTTCCAAAAGGTAAGGAAAGGTTTAAAGGAATAGGATATAATATTTATTTTTAATATTATATGCCTAAAGTGGCCTAAAAGGTTGAAGATCCAAGGAAGGAGAAGCAGGTTTAAAAGGAAGTCCCAAGGAGGGTGAAGCAAATTTAAAAGGCAATAATAATATTATAATATTCTAGGTTACAGGTTGAGGTGAAGAGGACAGGTCCAAGGAGTAATTAAAAATAATTTATTCCTCGAAAGACCCATTGAGCAAGGTTGCAAAATATTTAATTTAATTTATTTAAATTTAAATATTTTAACCTAAAGGTTAAAATTTAAATTTAAATAAATATTGGGCGCCAAAGTTAAAAGTCATAAAATAATTAATTCAAATTTTTAAATTCGAAATTAATCATCGATGTTGAAGTGCATAAGCCAAAGCATATATAAAGGGGTTAAATTTTTTTATTAAATCATCCATGCACTTTATTCGTATACCCAAAGGCAAAAGAAAATGTGTGTTGTTTTGTTGAGAGGAAGAAGACATTTCACGTGGTTAAAAACCTTTGGTGGGCAAGCAACAGTTTAAGTGCATGAGGTGCAACCCAAGCATATCCAAAATGTTGGTTAGCGCAGTTGGTAACTAAGGCAGAGTTAAGGCATTCACAAGGCAAGAGGTTGGGGTTTCGAATCCCCGCGAAGTCATTTTGAGGAGGAAGTCTATTTTATTTTTCGATCACCAAAATTTGAGGAAGCTTCAAAGGGGAGCACTTGAGGGTTTAGGCTCATGTGGGCGTGTGGCCCAATGGCTACCTAGCTTTGGCTAGAGCGTAGAGATGACATCAAGGTCGTGGGTTCAAAGCGCAACAAGGCGTGCACTATTCATTTTGCACGTGGGCCAAGGTGTATAAGGTATGCATTAATTTTTTTATTTAAATTTAAATTAGCGCCAAGGTTGGGAGCGCATTAAGGTCACGTGAATTTATATAGCACCTTGAAAGTAGGGAGTCATAAGGTATTTAAAATTTTATATTATTTTGTGCCTTGAAAATTAAATTAAGGTTGGAGTAATAAGGATAAATTAAGGGATTAATTTCTGAATATTATTTTTGAGATATTATAAAGGAAATTGGTCTTTTATACATTGATTGATTTGGAGTTATTAAAGAAAGTTGATTTTTTATGTGTTGAGAAGTATTTGGATAAGTTTGGAGATAATAAGGTGTATTTGAGTTTTGTTAATTTTTGTAATGGTGAATTAATTTTGAGGAAAATATTTGAGTGAATATTTTTGCTATCTAACCTTTGAGATTGGCAAAGAGATTGATTGTGATTGAGATAGGTTTTGAGGTCAAATCTTCATCAAAATAAAAGGTATGGGCATATCATCCTTGTGAGTGAAATATTGTTTGGTTGAATGTTGTGAAATGCAAAGTTGGAGTGAAAAGGTTTGTTTGATAAGCATTGTTGAGTGAGTTTTCATATGCATGATTGGTGAATGTTTGTGAGAACAATTGAGTGTGAAGTTGAGAATTATCTTGAACTAGGGTTTGTGAAATATCATGAGTATCATTGTTATGTGAAGTTGAGAACTATCTTGAACTAGGGTTTGTGAAAGATCATGAGTATCATTGTTATGTGAAGTTGAGAACTATCTTGAACTAGGGTTTGTGAAAGATCATGAGTATCATTGTTATGTGAATTTGGAATCATCTTGAGTCAAGGTTTGAGATTCATAGTGTGAGTTGTTGGAAGTATAGTGAAACACTTGTTTAGGGTTTGTAAGCAAGCTTTGTTTCATTGAGTGAATGGTTGATTGAAGTTGATGAGCATTATTGATTGAAAGTATTGGAGTGATAGTTCAAGTTCTGTGAAACAAATTGTTCTTTATTCTAAATTTATTTGAAAGAGAGTTTGGAAGTGATTGAGTGTTTTGTGAGTGTGAAACATATTGAGTCTCTAACCATTCTCTATATGTTTCTATAAGTTAAACAAGATTCTATGTGAAACTTGTTTGTGTGATTGAAGAGGTTTTCTATGAGAGATTGAGTTGAGTTTTTGTATGCAAGTTTTGTAATTGATTTGAATAAGATTTTGTGAAAGCTTGTGAGCAGATTTGAGTAAGTCCTAGAGTGGACTTAAGGACAAAGTTTAGCAAGATTTTGTGAAAGCTTGTGAGCTGATTTGAGTAAGTCCTAGAGGGGACTTAAGGATAAAGTTGAGGAAGCTTTTGTGAAAGCTTAAGGATATATTTGTGTGAGCTTTTGTGGAAGCTTACAATCAGATTTGAGGTAAGTCTTGGTGAAGACTTGTTGAGCAAATTGGACAAGTTCTAGTGAGGACTTGTTGAGAAGATTTGAGGTAAGTCTTGGTGAAGACTTGTTGAGTAGATTGGACAAGTTCTAGTGAGGACTTGTTGAGCATATTTGAGGTAAGTCTTGGTGAAGACTTGTTGAGCATATTGGACAAGTTATAGTGAGGACTTGTTGAGAATATTTGAGGTAAGTCTTGGTGAAGACTTGTTGAGAAGATTGGACAAGTTCTAGTGAGGACTTATTGAGAGATTGGGCAAGTTCTTGAGAGAACTTTTGGAAGATTTGAGGTAAGTATTTGAGAAGACTTGAGAGCAGAGTTGATTGATTGATTTGTTCAAAATTTGAGTTAAGGTTTGGGGTAGATATAGCAGAGTTGATTTGTGATTGGATCAAGATTTGTGTTAAGGCTTGAGGATAGATTTGAGGATAGATTTTGGTGTAGATTTGAGGATAGATTTGTTCTAGATTTGAGATAGATATTGAGCATATTTGTGCTAGATCGAAGGACTATGTTTAGTGTAGATTTGAGATAGATATTGAGTAGAGTTGAGAGCAAGATTTGGAGGTGATAGAGTAGAGGATAGTAGTCTCTAGTGGATAGAGATCCATTAGCCAGGGTAGTGAGGATAGAGGTCTTCTGAGTGAGGATAGAGGTCTTCAGTGGAGAGAGATCCACAAGCCAATGTAGTGGAGGTAGTAGTCTTCTAGAGGATCACCAACCAAAGTAGAGGAGAAGGAGTTCTCCTATGGATAGAGATCCACAAACTAATTGAGGAGATTGGTGTCTCTTGTGGATAGGTATCCATGAACTTGATTAGGGTATTGGTGTCTCCTTTGGATAGAGGTCCATAAATATTGTAATAGGGAAGGATTCCCAAAGATATTTGTTGAGAAAATTTTAGTGAAATATTTTCTCCGTGGAGTAGCCCACATTGGGTGAACTATGTTAAATTGGTGTCTCTATTGTGTGTGGTGATTTGTGCATTGCTTTGATTACTAATGTTGATATTGCCATTGATATATTGGATAATATTGTTTGAGAAAATAAAAGTAAAAAGTGGTCTTATATTGTTCACCCCCCTCTTAGTATAAGCTTGTGTTCTTCAATTGGTATCAGAGTGGGTTCCTTCGGAAGAGTTTAACATCTTGAAGGAAAATCTTACAGGAACACAAATGGATTCTTAGAATGGATCTTCGAGGAATAAGGCACCATTGTTTGATGGGAATAATTATGCATTTTGGAGTGTGAGAATGAAGATTCACCTAATGGCACTAGGGAATGAAATATGGCAAGCAGTTGAGGATGGATATATACCGCCAACTACTCCACCTATAGATAAAGATGGTAAGCTCCTACAATTGAATAATTCAAAGGCAATGAATGGAATTTTAAAGGGTTTGCATGAAACAAAGTTTATAAAAGTTATGCATTGCACATCAGCAAAAGAGATTTGGGATAAGCTGAAAGGTATATATGAGGGAGACAAAAATGTCAAAATGGCAAAGTTGCTAAATCACAAGAGAACATTTGAAGATCTAAAGATGAAGGATGAGGAAAACATTGCTGCATATCTACTTCGTGTGGATGAGGTTGTTAACTCCATGCAAGGACTTGGGTTTAAAGTTGAAGAAATAGATGTTTGTCATAAGATTTTAAGGTCACTCCCAAGAAGGTATAGTGAAAATATTTCAGCCATATAAGAGTTTAAAGATATTGAACTTTTGACAAGGGATGAGTTACATGGAATTCTCATAGCTTTTGAGATGAGAATAAAAGAGGAACCTATTCCCAAGAAAGAAGCAACCTTCAAAGTTATAAAGAAGACAAAGGGTAAGAAGTCAGATTCAAGCAATGAGTTATCCAATGATGAAGAAGCAAAATATGGCAGAAGGAACAAGGACTCAAGAAAGTATAAAGGTACGAAATTAGTTAGATGTTTTAATTGTGGAAAATATGGTCACTATGCATCTGATTGTCTAGAGGTTGGAAGTAGAAATGATGATGAAAAATATGATCATAAGAATAGGGAAACATGAAAACACAGGTATCAAAAGAAAAGTATGGATGGACAAAGCAAGCAAGGAAATAAGTTTTTCCAAAGGCATAAGAAGAGTTTTTATGTAGATAAGGCAGGTAAGAGTTCAAGTGATAGTGATGGAAGGTCCTCAGATAATGATGAAGAAGAAATTCTATTTTTGGTAGAAGAAAGAGAAGATGTTAAGATAAAGGCAAAAAGGACACCATTAATTCTCAAGTGTTTTAGGTGTGGTAACTTTGGTCATCTTGAAGATAATTGTACAAGGAATGGATTCAGTTTTAGTGAAGATGAATATGAAGATGCTCTTGAAGGACCAGAAGAAGAAAGTCTACTTTTGGCAATAGAAGAAGAAGGAGATGCTCCTATTGAAGATAAATCAGAAAGGAATGAAGATGATCCTAAAGGCAAAGGTATAGAGGAAGAATCAGAGGAAGGAGAAGTTGATCTTGAGGGTGAGCTTATTTCTGCCCTTAATGCATTAAGAGAGGTAAGAAAGCAGAACTCAAAACTCAAGCTTCAATTTCAAGAATGTGATGAAGAGAAAGGAAAGCTTATAGAGGATCTAACCAACTCAATAGCTAAGACAAGGAGATTTAAAGAGAACTTAGAGGCAAAGGTTTTAGAATGTGAAATATTAGAGCATGAGGTAGCCTCACTAAGGAAGGAAGTAAAAGAGTCTAGAGATAAGCTACACAGGTTTGGGAGAAGCTCAAAGACCATGGATAAGATTATCAAGGTACAAAGATCTTCATCAAACAAAATAGGACTTGGTTTTGAACAGGAACATAGAGAACAAGGAGAGGAGCCAATCTCAAGCTCCAAAGAAGAAGAAGCTTCAGAATAAGAGAGTGTAAGAGAAAGTGAGACTTCTAAGGATGAGTTGGACAATAGAAAGTTCAACAAGGAAAGGAACAATGCACAAATGAGGAACATATGGAACAGGAAACAACACAAGGTAGAAGAGACTAAGAGACCAATGGGGTCAAGGCAAGGTTTCTTCAATGGATGTTGCTTCTCATGTCATAGGTTTGGGCACAAGGCTACACAATGCAGGACACATGAAAGACAGGAATATGGAAATTTTAGAAACAGGTAGCTCTTTCAAGGGTATTTCTACTCTTGTAATCAGTTTGGTCACAAGGTAGTAAATTGTAGGGTTCATGATAGGAATGGATATGGCTTCACTAGGAGAAACTACAAGATATTTTCACCTTCAAGGAATCACAACATTAAGTGTTATAAGTGCAATAATGTTGGGCATATAGCCAAGTGGTGTAGAGCAGAATTTCCAGAGACAAGCAGGAACAAGAATAGTCAGAGGAATCAGAAGGATCAGTTGAGGAAGAAGGTGGACAAAGGTAAAGATCAGTGTATGTTGGGAGTAGAGATACTCCCACCCCAAAATTAACCACCTCAAGAGAGGAGGTGGGGGAGGGGCTAAGCTAAGAGTCTCATTCTTAGCCCCAAGCCCCAAAGGTGGCCCTTTGCCATTGATGTCAAAGGGGGAGAGATTTGAGTTAGGGGAGAGAGCATTCAGTCAGGGGGAGCAGAATTTAAAAAGGTAAAAGAAATGGTAAAAGGAAAATGGGTTGCCATCAATGACAAAGGGGGAGATTGTTGGAAATATGAGCAAGTTTTGTTGTCATTGATGTCAAGAGTTGTCAAGAGTTTGTTGTTTCAGTTTCGTCATCATTAAGGTCATCAGGAGGTTTTTCCAAAAGGTAAGGAAAGGTTTAAAGGAATAAGATATAATATTTATTTTTAATATTATATGCCTAAAATGGTCTAAAAGGTTGAAGATCCAAGGAAGGAGAAGTAGGTTTAAAAGGAAGTCCCAAGGAGGGCAAAGCAGATTTGAAAGGCAAATATGATATTATAATATTTAATATTATAATGCTCCAAGTTACAGGTTGAGGTGAAGAGAACAGGTCCAAGGAGTAATTAAAAATTAATTTACTCCTCGAAAGACCCATTGAGCAAGTTACAAAATATTTAATTTAATTTATTTAAATTTAAATATTTTAACCTAAAGGTTAAAATTTAAATTTAAATAAATATTGGGCACCAAAGTTAAAAGTTATAATTTAAATTAATTAATTCAAATTTTTAAATTCAAAATTAATCATTGATATCAAAGTGCATAAGCTAAAGGATATATAAAGGGGTTAAAAGTTTTATTTAAATTATCCATGCAATATTCGTATACCCAAAGGCAAAAGAAAATGTGCATTGTTAGGAAGAAGGAAATTTGTGTGATTTAAATCCTTTGGTGGGCAAGCTAACGTTTAAGTGCATGAGGTGCATAACCAAAATGTTGGTTAGCATAGTTGGTAACTAAGGTAGAGTTAAGGTGTTTGCATGGCAAGAGGTTGGGGTTTCAAATCCCCATGAAGTCATTTTGAGGAGGTTTGTTTTGTTTTTCGATCATTGAATTTTGAGGATAGATTGCATAGGGAAGTGCCTAAGTTTTTAGACTTGTGTGGGCGTGTGGCCCAAGGATGCCTATTCTAGCTAGAGCGCAACGGTGGAAGTGAGGTCATGGGTTCGAGGCGTAGCCAAGGCGTGCACTATCTATTTTGCACGTGGGCCAAGGTGTTAAGGTAAGCATTGAATTTTTATTTAATTATTATTAGCGCTAAGGTTGGGGAGCGCATTAAGGCCACGTGAATAAATAGAGCACCTTGGAAAGTAGGGAGTCATAAGGTGTTTAAAGTTTATATTATTTTGGGTATTTAAAATTAAATTAAGGTTGGAGTGATAAGGATATTAAGGGTTTAATTTCTGAATATTATTTTTGAAATTATAAAGGAACTTGGTCTTTTATTGATTGATTTAGAGTTATTAAAGAAAGTTGATTTTTATGTGTTGAGAAGTATTTGGACAAGTTTGGAGATAATAAGGTGTATTTGAGTTTTGTTAATTTTTGTAATGGTGAATTAATTTTGAGGGAGAATATTTGAGTGAAGATTTTTGCTATCTAACCTTTGAGATTGGCAAAGAGATTGATTGTGATTGAGATAGGTTTTGAGGTCAAATATTCATCAAAACAAAAGGTATGGGCATATCATCCTTGTGAGTGAAATATTGTTGAATGTTGTGAAGTGCAAAGTTGGAGTGAAAAGGTTTTGTTTGATAAGCATTGTTGGAAATGTTTGAGTGAGTTTTCACATGCATGATTGGTGAATGTTTGTGAGGACAATTGAGTGTGAAATTGAGAACTATCTTGAACTAGGGTTTGTGCAAGATCATGAGTATCATTGTTATGTGAAGTTGAGAACTATCTTGAACTAGGGTTTGTGAAATAACATGAGTATCATTTTTATGTGAATTTGGAATCATCTTGAGTCAAGATTTGAGTTCCATAGTGAGAGTTGTTGGAAGTATTGTGAAACACTTGTTTAGGGTTTGTAAGCAAGCTTTGTTTCATTGAGTGAATGGTTGGTTGGAGTTGATGAGCATTATTGATTGAAAGTGTTGGAGAGATAGTTCAAGTTCTATGAAACAAATTGTTCTTTATTCTAAATTGATTTGAAAGAGAGTTTGGAAGTGATTGAGTGTTTTGTGAGTGTGAAACATATTGAGTCTCTAACAATTCTCTATATGCTTCTATGGATAAACAAGATTCTAAATGAAACTTGTTAGTGTGATTAAAGAGGTTTTCTGTGAGAGATTGAGTTGAGTTTTTGTATGCAAGTTTTGCAATTGATTTGAATAAGCTTTTGTGAAAGCTAGTGGACATATTTGAGTAAGTCCTAGAGTGGACTTAAGGAAAGAGTGAAGCAAGATTTTGTGAAAGCTTGTGAGCAGATTTGAGTAAGTCCTAGAGGGGACTTAAGGATAGAATTGAGGAAGCTTTTGTGAAAGCTTAAGGACAGATTTGTGTGAGCTTTTGTGGAAGCTTACAATCAGATTTGAGGCAAGTCTTGGTGAAGACTTGTTGAGCAGATTGGACAAGTTCTAGTGAGGACTTGTTGAGCAGATTTGAGGCAAGTCTTGGTGAAGACTTGTTGAGTAGATTGGACAAGTTCTAGAGAGGACTTGTGGAGCAGATTTGAGGTAAGTCTTGGAGAAGACTTGTTGAGCATATTGGACAAGTTCTAGTGAGGACTTGTTGAGAAGATTTGAGGTAAGTCTTGGTGAAGACTTGTTGAGCAGATTGGACAAGTTCTAGTGAGGACTTATTGAGAAGATTTGAGGTAAGTCTTGGTGAAGACTTGTTGGACATATTTGAGGTAAGTCTTTGAGTAGACTTGAGAGCAGAGTTGATTGATTGATTTGTTCAAACCTTGAGTTAAGGTTTGGGGTAGATCTAGCAGAGTTGATTTGTGATTGGATCAAGCTTTGTGTTAAGGCTTGAGGATAGAATTGAGGATAGATATTGGTGTATATTTAAGGATAGATTTGTTGGCAATTTTGGGTACCTTGGGTACATTGCCTTTGCTCAAGTGTAGATGTTGTCATTGATGTCAAGAAGCTTTTGAAGGAATTTGATTTGATGTCAAAAGGATCCAAGTTCAAGGAAGGGTTTTTGTGAAAACCAAGGCAGACAAAATAAAAGGTTTTATTTAAAACCATGGACAACAAATTTGAAATGGGTTTTTCTTAAAACCCAAGTTGGCTTTTCGTTTCGTTGAAAAAGGTGCCCCGATGATGGAGATATTTATTTTTAAATATTTAGTTTAAATTTTAATTATTTAAAATTTAAATTAAAATATTTTCCACCGACGAAAATCATGTTATAAAGGGCCGACGTGTTTGGTAATGCATCAAAGTGCATATAAAACGAGGCAAATAAATTCATTAATGTTGAGCGAAGAATTCGATATTAATCCTTGTGCATTTTCGATTTCGTCATCGAAGCCCCTGTGCCAGTGAAGGAGGAAGACAATCGTTGCGTGGTCAAAGTGTGTGGAACGATTAAAGAGTGTTATGGATATCATATCGTTTGAAGACCCTATGAAGACATAATACCCAGATGCGATAAATAGAACACATGGAATTCAAGGGCACGTGTTTGAATAGTTGCACGCTAATCAAAAACAAGGACAAAAGTCGTGTAGAGGATTTACACGATATTCGAGGTACGCAGATGAAAGTTGGATTTTGTGTTTTGTGTGACACATGGGTGTCGAGGTCCTAGCACCGATTGGATATTAGAGAGGGAGTACGTGCTTCCTTAAAATCCAGGAGGCATGTAGCCCGAGTGGTAACAAAGGTATGGTCATAGGCACCAAGCTAACGAAGGTTGCAAGATCGAATCACATTTTGTTTAAGTATGTGACAAATCTGATTTTGGAATATGACATGGTTGACTTTTAAAAAGGTATGCTCCATTTATCTATGCCTATCATTGCGTAATTTGGAAGGTGGTTGTATTGTGAAACATAAAGGTTGTATTAAAAGTATTTTATTCCAAAATCGTAGGAGATATAAGGTATTGTGTAAAGTCTCATTTAAATTATATTGCGGTGATTTTGGAAGTTATAAGGGGTATTGTTTCTTGAGAAAGTGAATGTTAATTTAAGTGGTTGTATGGTTAAACCCTTGCTTTGAGAGTTATAAGGGGGGGGTTGATCTTTTATGGAAGGTAAGTTTAAATCAATAGTATAACAAGAGATGTTTTGGTATTTTATTTTATAAGGAGTTATATATCGGTGACAAGTTTGTATTGACTATTGATTGAAAACCCTTGCTTTGAAAATCAAAAGAGTAGTAAGATAAATTTGTGAAAAAGGGAACCTTTAAGTGGATAATTTGTTTTTGCTATGCTAACCTTTTAAGTGGCACAAAAGGAGTGATTTTAATTGTGGCAGATTTACAAAGAGGCTTCTTCATCTTCACAAAAAGGTATGGGCACATTCTCCTATTAATTGTTTATGGTGGTTGATTTCTGAAATATCATTGGAGGGAAAAGGATTGTTTGTGGTTTCCTTTTCGAAAGTGGTTGGGTGAATGCTTCAAGGTTGATGTTGAGTTGAATGGTGTTGGTTGACTAAACCTTGTTTGATGAGCATTGTTGTTGAAACCCAAATTGTTTGGTGAAAAGAACATGAGTATCATTGTTATATGAGATATTGCATGGTTGGCAATTGTTGGGTTGTGTTTCATGTTCTTGAGAAAAGCATACTACATCTATCTTATTCTTTTGAGATTTGAGATTGAGTTGAGATTGATATTGAGAGTTAAGTATAGAACATATTGAGTCTCTAACAATTCTCTTTATGTTTCTATGAGATTTGAGATTGAGATTGGGAGTTAAGTATAGAACATATTGAGTCTCTAACAATTCTCTTTATGCTTCTATGAGGTTGATGAATCACATTGGGTCTCTAACAATTCTCTTTGTGGGTTCATGCCAAGCAAGTTTTTCTTGATGAACTTGTGAGCAGGTTTTGGACAAGTTCCGTTGGGGACTTGTGAGCAGGTTTTGGATAGGTTCCTTTGGGGACTTGTGAGCAGATTTGGACAGGTCCTAGCAGAGGACTTGTGAAGCTGAGTTTGATAGTTCTATCAGAGAACTTGAGGACAGAGGTGCATTGGTTCTATGAGAAGAACCCGAGGACATTTGTGCTAGACCGAAGGACTGTGTTTAGTGCAAATTCGAGGACCAACTTTGGAGGTGATAGAGTTGAGGACAGAGGTCTCCAGCCAGAGCAGGGAAGACAGGTGTCTTCTATGGATAGAGTTCCATTTGCTAAGGGCAGCGGAGGCAGAGGTCTTCTAGAGGATCACCAGCCAGAGCAGAGCTAGGGGAAGGTATCTCCTTTGAGCAGAGGCTCATAAATTCAGATTGGGGGAAGGTATCTCCTTTGGGCCGAGGCTCATAAACATTGTAATTGGGAAGGTTTCCCAAAGAACTTTGAGATAACTTTTAGAGAAAAGTTTTTGTGGACGTAGCCCAGGAGCTTTGGGTGAACCACGTTAAAATTGGTGTCACTTTGTGGATGATCTTGTGCATTGTTTTGATATTGCTTTGGATATATTGCTTTACTATTTTGAAGTATAAAGGAAAAGTAAAAAGAGGTCTTATACTGTTCACCCCCCCTCTCAGTATAAGCTTGTGTTCTTCAATTGGTATCAGAGCGGGTTCCTTCGGAAAGGTCTAACAGCTTGAAGGAAAAGCTAGTAAAGAACACAATGGATTATTCCAAAGGTAAACAGTTTCAAGAGAGTGATGAGTCTTCTAGTGATGAAGAGGCATATTTCAGCAAGAAAGGCAAGTTCTCTAGAAAGCACAAAAGTATGAAAAATGTAAGATGTTTCAATTGTGGAAAGATTGGTCATTATGCTACTAATTGTACTATTGCCAAGGATGAAAGTGATGAAGATAAACAGGATTGTAAGAGCAAGGATTCTGAAAGGCATAGGCATCAAAGGAAGAACAAATATGAGCACAACAATAAAGGAAAGAGGTATTCTCACAAGCACAAGAAGAGCTTCTACCTAGACAAAGCAAGTAAGTGTTCTAGTAGTGATAGTGAAAGTTCTTCAAGTGATAATGAAAATGAGATGTTGTTCATATCAGAAAAAGAGGAAGAACCAAAACATAGATTCATTATCATGAAATGTCTTAGATGTGGAAATTTTGGTCACCTTGAGGATGATTGCAAAAATAATGATTTGGTTGCTAGTATGTATGAGGATGCTTCAGAAAATTATAAGGAAGATGCATGTATGGTTTTTGAAAAGGGTAGCACCTCTAGTGATAAGAAATCTGAAAAAGGCTTTGATGATTCAAAAGGAAATCAAATAAAGGATCTTGAAGGTGAACTTATTAGTGCTCTTAGTGCTTTGAAAAAGGAAATAAAGAAGAATGCTAGACTCAAGGATAAGTTAGATGAATGTTGTATGGAGAGAGATGATCTTATAGAAAGTCTTGACATCTCTATGGCTAAGACACAAGAACTCAAGGATGAGTTAGAATCTAAGGTTCTTGAGTATAGTGAGTTAGAACAGAAAATGGCTTCTTTGAAAGAGGAAAATAAAGAGTACAAGGATAAGCTTTACAGGTTTCAAGATAGCTCCAAAAAGGTTAAATCTCTCATCAAAGGTCAAAGAAAGACAACAGATAAAACAGGTCTTGGTTTTGTTAAGCCACACAAGGAACAAGTTGGAGAGTCTAGTAAGAGACTCCAAAAGGAAGAGAGTTCTGATGAGGAAAGTATTTCAGATCATGAGTCCTTGAATGATAGATGCACAGAAATAGAAAACAGAATTCAGAATGAGAAGAAGAAGTTTTTAGGACCCAAGAGGTCAAATAAAGGAAAGTTTCAAGGTAGATGTTTTGCTTGTCACAAGTTTGGTCACATAGCTTCACATTGCATGGCTCAAGTGAAGAAGGTAAATGACGGTTTCAGAAGTGCTAGTTACTTTCAAGGGTATTGCTACTCTTGTCAACAGTTTGGGCACAAGGCAGTTTATTGCAAGGCAAATATCGAGAACAGAGTTTGATCGATAATCGAGGTTTGGTCGAACAGTTTGGTCAGAACGGTGGATTCAAAGATCAGGTTTACCGCAGAGAAATAACATTGTTACTTGTTATAAGTGCAACAATAAAGGTCACATAGCTAGACAGTGTAGAGCTAAAATTCTAGGATACAGGAACAGGAACAGTGGCATGATCAGGTCCAAGGATCAAGGCATGGACAAGAATAGGGATGAGAACAAGAATAAGAACAGTGACAGGAACAAGAATATGGACAATGAGTTCAAAAGAAGGCCCGATAAGGAAGTTATAGACGCTGATGATGATCAGTGCCTAATGGGAGTTTTACTCCCACCCCTGAATTAATCACCTCATCAGGAGGTGGGGGAGGGACTAAGCTAAGAGGCTCTTTCTTAGTCCCGAGCCCCAAAGGTGGCCCTTTGCCATTGATGACAAAGGGGGAGAGATATGAGTAAGGGGGAGAGCTTCAAGTGAAGAGGAAAGCTTCAAGTCAGGGGGAGCAAAACTTCAAAGGAAGATTCTCAGTTGTGGGCACAGTTGGTTTCAGTTTTGGCTCTTGAGAAGTGTTTTTCAGTAAAGGTTTGCCATCAATGACAAAGGGGGAGATTGTTGGCAATTTTGGGTACCTTGGGTACATTGCCTTTGCTCAAGTGTAGATGTTGTCATTGATGTCAAGAAGCTTTTGAAGGAATTTGATTTGATGTCAAAAGGATCCAAGTTCAAGGAAGGGTTTTTGTGAAAACCAAGGCAGACAAAATAAAAGGTTTTATTTAAAACCATGGACAACAGATTTGAAATGGGTTTTTCTTAAAACCCAAGTTGGCTTTTCGTTTCATTGAAAAAGGTGCCCCGATGATGGAGATATTTATTTTTAAATATTTAGTTTAAATTTTAATTATTTAAAATTTAAATTAAAATATTTTCCACCGACGAAAATCATGTTATAAAGGGCCGACGTGTTTGGTAATGCATCAAAGTGCATATAAAATGAGGCAAATAAATTCATTAATGTTGAGCGAAGAATTCGATATTAATCCTTGTGCATTTTCGATTTCGTCATCGAAGCCCCTATGCCAGCGAAGGAGGAAGACAATCGTTGCGTGGTCAAAGTGTGTGGAATGATTAAAGAGTGTTATGGATATCATATCGTTCGAAGACCCTACGAAGACATAAGACCCAGACGTGGTAAATAGAACACATGGAATTCGAGGGCACGTGTTTGAACAGTTGCACGCTAATAAAAAACAAGGACAAAAGTCGTGTAGAGGATTTACACGATATTCAAGGTATGTAGATGAAAGTTGGATTTTGTGTTTTGCGTGACACACGGGTGTCGAGGTCCTAGCACCGGTCGGGTATTAGAGAGGGAGTACGTGCTTCCTTAAAAGCAAGGAGGCATGTAGCCCAAGTGGTAACAAAGGTATGGTCATAGGCACCAAGCTAACGAAGGTTGCAAGATCGAATCACATTTTGTTTAAGTATGTGACAAATCTGATTTTGGAATATGACATGGTTGACTTTTAAAAAGGTATGCTCCATTTATCTATGCCTATCATTGCGTAATTTGGAAGGTGGTTGTATTGTGAAACATAAAGGTTGTATTAAAAGTATTTTATTCCAAAATCGTAGGAGATATAAGGTATTGTGTAAAGTCTCATTTAAATTATATTGCAGTGATTTTGGAAGTTATAAGGGGTATTGTTTCTTGAGAAAGTGAATGTTAATTTAAGTGGTTGTATGGTTAAACCCTTGCTTTGAGAGTTATAAGGGTTATCAAGTTAATTTAAATATAGTATAACAAGGATGTTATTTTAATAAGGAGTTATAAGGTGACAAGTTTGTATTGACTATTGATTGAAAACCCTTGCTTTGAAAATCAAAAGAGTTGTAAGATAAATTTGTGAAAAAGGGAACCTTTAAGTGGATAATTTGTTTTTGCTATGCTAACATTTTAAGTGGCACAAAAGGAGTGATTTTAATTGTGGCAGATTTACAAAGAGGCTTCTTCATCTTCACAAAAAGGTATGGGCACATTCTCCTATTAATTGTTTATGGTGGTTGATTTCTGAAATATCATTGGAGGGAAAAGGATTGTTTGTGGTTTCCTTTTCGAAAGTGGTTGGGTGAATGCTTCAAGGTTGATGTTGAGTTGAATGGTGTTGGTTGACTAAACCTTGTTTGATGAGCATTGTTGTTGAAACCCAAATTGTTTGGTGAAAAGAACATGAGTATCATTGTTATATGAGATATTGCATGGTTGGCAATTGTTGGGTTGTGTTTCATGTTCTTGAGAAAAGCATACTACATCTATCTTATTCTTTTGAGATTTGAGATTGAGTTGAGATTGATATTGAGAGTTAAGTATAGAACATATTGAGTCTCTAACAATTCTCTTTATGGTTCTATGAGATTTGAGATTGAGATTGGGAGTTAAGTATAGAACATATTGAGTCTCTAACAATTCTCTTTATGCTTCTATGAGGTTGATGAATCACATTGGGTCTCTAACCATTCTCTTTGTGGGTTCATGCCAAGCAAGTTTTTCTTGATGAACTTGTGAGCAGGTTTTGGACAGGTTCCGTTGGGGACTTGTGAGCAGGTTTTGGATAGGTTCCATTGGGGACTTGTGAGCAGGTTTTGGATAGGTTCCTTTGGGGACTTGTGAGCAGATTTGGACAGGTCCTAGCAGAGGACTTGTGAAGCTGAGTTTGATAGTTCTATCAGAGAACTTGAGGACAGAGGTGCATTGGTTCTATGAGAAGAACCCGAGGACATTTGTGCTAGACCGAAGGACTGTGTTTAGTGCAAATTCGAGGACCAGCTTTGGAGGTGATAGAGTTGAGGACAGAGGTCTCCAGCCAGAGCAGGGAAGACAGGTGTCTTCTGTGGATAGAGTTCCATTTGCTAAGGGCAGCGGAGGCAGAGGTCTTCTAGAGGATCACCAGCCAGAGCAGAGCTAGGGGAAGGTATCTCCTTTGAGCAGAGGCTCATAAATTCAGATTGGGGGAAGGTATCTCCTTTGGGCCGAGGCTCATAAACATTGTAATTGGGAAGGTTTCCCAAAGAACTTTGAGATAACTTTTAGAGGAAAAGTTTTTGTGGACGTAGCCCGGATTTCTGGGTGAACCACGTTAAAATTGGTGTCACTTTGTGGATGATCTTGTGCATTGTTTTGATATTGCTTTGGATATATTGCTTTATTGTTTTGAAGTATAAAGGAAAAGTAAAAAGTGGTCTTATACTGTTCATCCCCCCCTCTCAGTATAAGCTTGTGTTCTTCACGATTTTGCCAGATCAAAGATAGAGATTGAGCATATTTGTGCTAGATCGAAGGATAGTGCTTAGTGCAGATTTGAGATAGAGATTGAGTAGAGCTGATAGAAAGCTTTGTATGTGACATAGTAGAGGACAATAGCCTCTAATGGATAGAGATCCATTAGCTAGGGTAGTGAGTACAAAGGTATTCTGAGTGAGGATAAAGTCTTTAATGAAGAGAGATCCACAAGACATTGTAGTGGAGGTAGTAGTCTTCTAGAGGATCACCAGCTATAGTAGAGGAGAAGGATTTCTCCTATGGATAGATATCCATAAACCAACTGAGGGGATTTGTGTCTCCTTTGGATAGGTATCCACGAAATTGATTAGGGTATTGATGTCTCCTTTGTACATAGGTTTGTAAACATTGTAATGGGGAAGGATTCCCAAATATATTTTTTGAGAAAATTTTAGTGAAATATTTTCTCCATGGAGTAGCCCACATTAGATGAACCATGTTAAATTAGTTTCTCTATTGTGTGTGGTTATTTGTGCGTTGCTTTGATTATTGTTTTTGATATTTCCATTGATATATTAGATAATATTTTTTTAAGAAAAGAAAAGTAAAAAATGATTTTATACTATTCACCCCCTCTCTCAGTATAATCTTGTGTTCTTTAGTTCCCTTGTTTCTCCTAGTTCCCCTTTTTTTACAATCTTTCATCACATTTATCCCTTCTAACTTTCCCAAAACCTCAAAATAAGGATAGAGGTGAGATTAAGATATTTTTTACATGTGTCCCCAAAAGCACATATTTTTAGGCTATAGTTTGCATATTAACCTCCATATTATGTTACACTAACTATTAGGAAGTTTCTAATTAGTATTTTCCATTATCCTATTACTTTAACAACTTCTATGAGATTCTTTTCCTACTGGACTCTCATGTAATAAATTTAATGTACTTGCAATTAATGTGAATGTATGTGATATCAATAAAGTATTATATTTTATACTCTATTCCCAACATGTGGTATCAGAGCATACCTTTCATAAATTCCTAATCCATTAGTAGATATGGAATTTAAAAGAAAGCATTAAGCCATTGGTGGATATGGAGTTCAAAAGAAAGTATTTAGAAAGAATAAATTTGCACATCCTTAGAATTAACTTCTAAGAATATTTATATTTCATTTACAAATATTTCTAGAATATGAATGAAGATCCAAAAACAAGATACACTAACAAACATTTCTAGAGACTCATAAAGATCTAAAAATAAGAAGAGTTGGTTTAGAAAGAAACATATACATGATAGTTTAAAGTAAGGTAATGTTGTTAGTTTTATATAAAATAAATGTAGAAGATCATGCCATCTAGCTAAGAAAAATAATTAAGCAAGCAAGTTAAAAACATTTGACATTTGCTTGGAGAGGAAATAACTTGAAGATAATACAAGTAGTCTGGTCATGGAGGAATTTACTTGGAGAGGAAAGAACAACCCAAATATAGTATAAGTAGTCTACCCATGAAGATAATCCTAGTAGTCTGGTCATGGAGATAATCCAATAAAAGATTAAAATAAAAGAGAACGTGTGTATTAGTATAGGCCAAAATAGCTACATCAATGATAAACCTAAAAAAAAAATCAAATAATGACTAAGTGTTGAGAAATTGGTTTAAAACTATGGTCAAGGATAAGTCAAAAGAGTCCAAGGGATGAAATATCATGGTTGTATGAACAAAGCCTCAAATCCATGGTTAGAGTAGTCAAAGCGCATCTATATCTGAAGAGAATCATGGCCATGAGTTTTCTTGAAACCACGGTCAGTGTGGTCAAAGAGGACATAGATTGAAAATGCATCACAACTGAGAAATTCTCAAAGTCGTGGTTAATCTAGTCAAATAGTAAAATATTTCCAAGAGAATCATGGTTGCAAATGTGCTCAAATCCATATTCAAATTAGTCAACTCATCAATTTTATAAATTCAAGCCACAACCACTAGCTAGCTCCATGTCGTGGTCAAAGTAGTCAATGTGCATGAATTCTAAGTTCCAATTGTGACCATAAGCTAATCTTTCCCAGCAAGTTATTGAAAGCATAAGTCTCATTTTCATGATTAGCATTGTCAAATAGTGCATAAAGTGAAAAGAAGTCATGATCGTGAGCTTGCTCAAAACCATGACCAACATGATTGAAGTAAAACTCAAATCAGAAGGGAACCATAGTTGCAAGCCTACTCAAGACCATGGTCAAAATAATCAAACAACATGATATTATCAAGTGAGCCACAATCATGATCCATATCAACATCGTGGTCAAAATAGATGGATTTTGAATTCTAATCATGGTCGCAAGACAATATTTCCAAGCTACGAATATATAACAAATGTCTCAAATCCACGACTAGACTGGTCAAATGAGCCCAAACTTAAAAATCAACTATGATTTTTAGCCAAGCTAAGGAAGAATATAGAATCCCATGGTCATGGTCAAAATGGTCAAAAGTGTTAAAAAATGAGTAGGAAGCACAATTTTAGTATGAGTCAGCAATATTTGACCAAACGACATGACAACTATCATAAAGAGCAATAGAAAAACTCTATTACATCTTTTCAAAGAAAAATAAATAGAAAAAATTAATATGTCTCAAGAAACATAAATAAAAGAAGGTTTTTTTCGCATCCTCATGATAGGAAAATGAGAAAGAGAAGGCATGAAGTTGAATCTCTTCGTTCAGATCTATTACGTAGAAGATAAAACATCAAAAAAGGGAGATGAATCAATAGATCCAAAATCCTCTAGAATGATCTAGGAAACAAAATTTTGTGGAGAACCTACAACGAAGCATTGTTGTAAGAACAAAGGATGGCTTAGAACAAATTTTAGATAATACATTCTTTGTTTATTCACATGCACAAATATAGAAGCCATGATAGCCAAGAAAGTTATAGAAAATAGTTGTAGAAAAAGACTTCAAAACAACAAAGTGGATTCAATATTGATTTCCCTGATAAAATAAGAGGTTGCCACCTAGGCATTTTACCTTCCTAGTCCTCTAACCTCCTTGTAACAACTCATATTCAAATTTTCAATGTAAAAAAACTATAAATAGAAGACATGGCCTCATTTCAATGGTTAGCTCTACAGTGTTTGCTTGTGCTACTATTGAAATTTCACATGTTGATTAATAAAGGACCATTAATTGGAGTGTTTACCTCATATTTACCATTCTTCTTCAATTTCCTGGTAAAAATTATGCGAAGTCATTTCTATGAATGCTACTAAGCTAGTTTATTATGTTGTTAGTGGATATCTAACTTAGGGCAAATGGAATGCTTCACCCCTAAATGTATGTTTAAGAATTCATTTTTGTTAATTAGGGAATTAGTTTATTCTGTTGATATTGGATGGCTAATACCCTAGATTTTTGGAATGGTTCTTAAGTATACAATTGCTTTTAATTTATGAAGTTAACAAATGGTGAATGTTATTAGTTTTATTTAACATTCTTGAACTTGATCTGCAAGAGCTGTTTAGTGGAAGTCTATACTATTAAATTTATTTAGCCAAATTTTCATTCATATTTTTCTAACCCTTACTCTCTTAACCTTTCTTATTTCTATCCCTATCCCTTCTACTACCTTAATTGAGCTTAGAAGTCAACATTCAGTAAGTTGACAAGGAACCAACCTACTCTAGAGGTTGGGTCAAAGTATATTTGACTCATCCAATGTTGGGCTTGGGCTATGACTAGTGGGTGCCCATATTTCAAATCCTAACAGATAATAGTTGTAATGCAATTTCATCTTAGTGTAAAACTAAGGCACAATAGTTTTTGGCATGCTCAATGGGACCATTCACAAGGTATTATTTTTGCCACTAGATGAAAATTAGTCCCACTGACTAATTTTCCTTGGAGGAATCAAGGTTTAGTGAATTTTCTTGATCTCATTAGCATAGAAATTAAATTCACTTGGTGACTTCCTCATTGAAATAACCTAGAAACCCTCATTTACATATTTTTTGATTACTAGGTTATTTGCAAAAAAGTTCAAGAACCAGTACCTTTTCTTGAGATATTCATAAAAAATTTAGGCATACAAGAAATCCTTCTCTTGGTCCACATTTGAGGATATTGAATCACCACATGATTTTTTGGTATCCCCAAAACCAAGTTCACTAAATACTCTAGTCATCATTGAAGAACACAACCTTATACTGAGAGGGGGGGTGAACAGTATAAGACCGCTTTTTAATTTTTCTTCCAAATCAATATTATGTTGTGTAAATATATCAGTATCAATAGTAGTAATCAAAGAAATGCACAAAAAACCATACACAATAGAGACACTACAATTTACGTCGTTCACCCAATGTGGGCTACTCCATAGAGAAAGTATTTTACTAAAACTTTCTCAATCAATCTCTTTGGGAACCACTCCCAATTACAATGTTTATGTAGCTCAGTCCAAAGGAGATGTTGATCCCCTAATCTCAAGTTTGTGGATCTCTTCCATAGGAGAACTCTTTCCCCTTCTGCTCTGGCTATGTGATCTTCTATAAGACTCTGTCTCTCTGTTGCACTGATTGGTGGACCTCTCTCCACTTGAAGACTCCTCACTCAGATCTATCTTCAACTGTGTTGGCTATTGGATATCTATCCATTGAGACTCTATCCTCTATACTCTATCACATCCAAAGCTCTGTCAATAGTCTCACTAAGAACCTGCTCAATAGGCTCACACAGAACCTGCACAATAGGCTCACACAGAACCTACCAAATCTACTCAAGCAAGCTCACCAAGAACTTGCCCAATTTTTCTCTAGCAAGCTCACAAAGAACTTGACCAATTATACTCTAGAAATCTCACCAAGAACTTGCACAAATCTGCTCTAGTAATCTCACCAAGAACTTGCCCAAATTTGCTCTAGCAAGCTCACCAAGAACTTGCCCAAATATGCTCTAGAAAGCTCACCAAGAACTTGCCCAAATATGCTCTACAAATATTTCCACAAAGCTGTCCCAACACTATCCTAAAATTTGTCCCAACACTATCCTCAAATCTATCCCAAAAGCCTTCTCAAAGGCTCAATCAATCATGCTCAAGTAGAACTCAAATCTCATCCACAAATCTATCAAGGCAAAGCTCAAATATGAACTCAACAATGAATGGCAATGTACTCTTCAATGGATGACAACAATGATCCACAATGATCTCAACTCAACTCAACTCATAGAAGCATAAAGAGAATTGTTAAAGACTCAATATGTTCTAATCTCAATCTCAACTCAACTCAACTCAACTCAAATCAACTCATAGAAGCATAAAGAGAATTTTTAGAGACTCAATATGTTCTAATCTCAATATCAACTCAAATAAATCTCAACTCAACTCAATTCAATATCATAGAAGCATAAAGAGAATTTTTAGAGACTCAATATGTTCTAATATTACTCTCAAATCAAATCAGAATAATGGAATAGTTTGTTTCATAGGATTTAAACAATCACTTCATAAATCACTTGACTAGGCTCAATCAACACAACTCAACCAATCACCACAAGGGACAACTCTCTCTCACACAACCCTAGTCCAAGTATATATCAACCAACTCAAATGTTTCCAACGATGCTCAACCACAAATCTCACATAACAATGATACTCATATTATTTTCTAACTCAAGTCCTTTCACAACCAACGGGCTTCAACAACTATGCTTATCGAACAAGGTTTAGACATAACTCTCAATTCAAAAAACCTTGAAGCATTCAACCAACCACTTTCAAAAAGGAAACCACAAACAATCCTTTTCCCTCCAATGATATTTCAGAAATAAACCACCATAATCAATAGGATAATGTACCCATACCTTTTATGAAGATGAAGAAACCCCTTTGAAGAATCTGCCACACTTAACACAAACTTGAAAAGAACAATACAACCTTCACTTGAACCCTTTTACAAAAATAGAAATATCTCTTTTTGCACACCTTATTTCTCCTTATAAATAGAATAAAAAAATATCCCTCAAAATAAGCTTTCCAATGATATATAATATGATATACTTCTAAAAAAGAAATTCACCAAAAATCTTGTTTTCTAAAAGTGCTTTTAAACTTGTCTTCCAAAAAAAATCAAATCAATAATGCTTCAACACATATCTAGGTTAACTAAATTCAACCTTATGACTCCCTAATTGTTAACCAAGAATAACAGGCACCTCTAAGTTCTCAACACATGTATTTCATTAATAAATTTCATGTACAACAAACACCTTTTAATAATACATCCCTTATATCTCCTAGGATCTCTAATACCTTTGATAATTTTTCAATATTCAATAATAAAAACAAACAACCCTTTATATCTCCTGACTTGTAATTATACCAAAGGTTTAAGAATTATTAGAGCATACCTTTCTATTTCCAAATCCAAAAGAAAAATCTCCAAGATGACACCGATAAGCTTCGAAGCATGCACCTCCTTCAACATGACTTCACTCAACTAGAACTGTCGCTTCGGCTATCAATTGGTTTGAATCAGAATAGGTGGTATTGTCCTTTTTACAATATATGTGATTTCTTGCCAATCATCATGAGGCACTTGTCGTTGCCGCGTTGTAGGGAGAAACTACAATTTTAAATCGTCGATCCACGCGAAATGTATCATCATTTTTTCAAAATATTTCGATCGCATCTATCACCGGTTAAAAAAAAAAAACCTTTATTAATTTCTCGCCCTTTGTCTTTTACTATATTCCTTTATATATATATATATATATATGACATATTCTTAAGAACATTCGGTATGGAGTATTTACAACCGACGTCGGCACATTGTATTTCCCAAAAACCAAACAAAATATTATCAAAGGTTGTATCTTTAAAACATATTGTTTGGTACTTCATGTAAAGGTATTGGTGCTTCTTTTGTGGTATCGGGGTCAACAAATAGTGGCTGGCCCACTATGAAATTAATTATTTAAATTTAATTATATTGTATTAAGCACTTCCCCTTTAGGCGCCAATTGTTAACTTTATTTAATTTTAAAATTTAAATTTTAATTTTAAATAATTAAAATTTAAACTAAATATTTAAAATTAAATATCTCCATCATCGGGGCACCTTTTTCGATGAAACAAAAGGTCAACCTGGGTTTTAAGAAAAACCCTTTTCAAATATGCTATCCATAGTTTTGAATAAAACCTTTTATTTTTCCTGCGTTGGTTTTCACAAAAACCTTGAATTTATCCATGCTTTCCAAAATATCATCTGCCCATCAAAACTCAATGTGATCCATATGACATCAATGATTCATGTGATATCAATAACAACATAAAATGAGTCATATTAACTCAAATTTCCAACAATCTCCCCCTTTGTCATTGATTGCAACACCTCTAATGCAAACACCACAATCACTGCAAAAACCATCTCTAAGAATCAAAGTTGCTCCCCCTGACTCAATACTCTCTATGGAGGCTGCTCCCCCTAACTTGATGCTCTCTTTGGAGGCTTCTCCCCCTAACTCAATTCTCTCCCCCTTAATCAAATCTCTCCCCCTTTGACATCAATGGCAAAAGGGACACCTATGGGGCTAAAATATATGACTCTTAAGCTTAGCCCCTTCACCCCCTTCTCTTTTGAGGTGATTAATTTTGGGGTGGGAGTACTTTTACTCCCATATCACTTTGTTCCTTTCCTCTATCAACTTCCTTCCATGTTTTTTTGATATCCTTATCTTGATGAATTAATTGATCTTCTTGTCTTGAACCTGCTTGACCTTCTTGCCTTGAACCTGTTTGGAATTGAGTCCTACACCATCTTGCAATATGCCCAAAGTTATTGTAATTAAAACACTTGATATTGTAGCCTTTGGATGGTACCCATGTCCTGAATTATTTCTTGAAATAATTTCCATATCCATTCCTTTCCTGAACCCTGTATTGTGAAGCTCTGTTTTCATGACCATTATTACCATGACTTCTGAATTGTGTAGCTCTAAAACCAAAACCATGTTGCTCATTGCACTAAAAAGCTTTATGACCAATCCTGTTACATGAGAAGCAATGTCCATGAAAACCATACCTTCTTCCTTTGAAGTTTCTTCTAGCAAAATCAAACTTCTTTAATCCATGGATCCTGCAATGTATAGCCCTATGTCCAAATCCATTACAAGAAAAACAATATCCTTGAAAAGCCTTTTGTTCATGCCTTGGTTCTTCATACCTTTCTTGACCATTATCCTTATGATCATCTTCAACTTGTGCATTGCATTCTTGAACCTTCTTTGTAGCATCTAAAACCTCTTCCTTAGTTTCTTCCTTGCCTTTTTCTTCAAGAATTTTTTTTCCCTTTGATCTTGATTCACCTATCTCAAAACAAGAACCAAACTGAATATTTGGAGCCATAGGAACTTTGGAACTTTCCTCACAAATCTTAGGTTCTTCCTTGCTTTCATCTTTTAGAACTTCCTTTCCTTTTGAGTGTGATTCCCCAAACCTGAAATATGGGACCTTTGGTGCTTTGGAATATTCCTCTTATTTCTCTTCATTTGTGTCAAGTAGCAACTTGGCATCCATATCTATAGCCTCTGAAATATATGTTTCCTTCTTAGTAAAAATATCTTGACCTTTTGAGTCATGTGATGGATCAAACTTCTCATGTAGGGAACATCTCAATTCTTTTAGATTCTCCTTAACCTATTGTAGTTGCTCATGGATAACATTGAAGTCTTCCTTTAGATCAACTAAGACATTATCCTCTTATTTAACTTTTTCTATTTGGAGTGAATGTTCTTCTTCTACTTATTTTATTCCATAGAAAAACCCTTCTTCATCTTCACTGTCACTAAGATCATTATAATCTTCTATAGCAAAAAAACTCTCAAGATTTCTTTGACTATGCCTGTTTTCTTGATGTGTCATCTCATATTCACTATCATTGAAACCATTCCAATACCTTGATCTGTGATCTCTTTTACCACACACAAAACATTGTTCTCTTTCACCATATATTCCTAGGAATAAATGCTCTTCCTTTTCATCATCTGAATTGTCTCTATCATTATGATATGAGCTATCACTTGCTTCTACAATGTAGTAAGATTTCTTTGCCTTACGAAAAATTTTCTTCTTCTCATACCTATTTTTCTTAAATCTATCATCTTTGTCATGCTTATGTTTTCCATCTTATTTTCTTCTGTGACCCTATTTTTCATCATCACTAATTTCTTCATATGGACACTTGTATGCATAGTGACCAAGAACACTACACTTAATACATCTTACTAATTTTTCTAGTTCCATTATTAGAGCTTCAAGATCGGATTCATTTTTCTTCTTAGATATCATGGTTCTTCTTTTGCCTTTCTTTGCCATGTGTGTTCTTGTATAATCTTCCCTCAAGATGTTAGTCTTTCCGAAGGAACCCGCTCTGATACCAATTGAAGAACACAAGATTATACTGAGAGGGGGGGTGAACAGTATAAGACCACTTTTTAATTTTTCTTCCAAATCAATATTATGTTGTGTAAATATAGCAGTATCAATAGCAGTAATCAAAGCAATACACAAAAAACCATACACAATAGAGACACCACAATTTACGTGGTTCACCCAATGTGGGCTACTTCACGGAGAAAATATTTTACTAAAAATTTCTCATTCAATATCTTTGGGAATCACTCCCAATTACAATGTTTATGGACCTCTATCCAAAGGAGATGTTTATCCCCTAATCTCAAGTTCGTGGATCTCTTCCATAGGAGAACTCTTTCCCCTTCTGCTCTGGCTATGTGATCTTATAAAAGACTCTATCTCTTTGTTGTACTGATTGGTGGACCTCTCTCCACTTGAAGACTCCTCACTTAGATCTATCTTCAACTATGTTGGCTATTGGATCTCTATCCACTAAGACTCTGTCCTCTGTACTCTATCACCTCCAAAGCTCTGTCAATAGGCTCACTAAGAACCTACTCAATAGGCTCACATAGAACCTACACAATAGGCTCACACAAAACCTACCAAATCTACTCAAGCAAGCTCACCAAGAACTTGCCCAATTATGCTCTAGCAAGCTCACAAAGAACTTACCCAATTTTGCTCTAGAAATATGACCAAGAACTTACCCGAATATTCTCTAGTAAGCTCACCAATAACTTGCCCAAATCTGCTCTAGCAAGCTCACCAAGAACTTGGCCAAATCTGCTTTAGCAAGCTCACCAAGAACTTGCCCAAATTTGCTCTACAAATCTTTCCACAAAGTTGTACCAACACTGTCCTCAAATCTATCCCAAAAGCCTTCTCAAAGGCTCAATCAATCATGCTCAAGTAGCACTCAAATCTCATCCACAAATCTATCAAGGCAAAGGTCAAAGATGAACTCAACAATGAATGGCAATGTACTCTTCAATGGATGACAACAATGATCCACAATGATCTCAACTCAACTCAACTCATAGAAGCATAAAGAGAATTTTTAGAGACTCAATATGTTCTAATCTCAATCTCAACTCAAATCAACTCATAGAAGCATAAAGAGAATTGTTAGAGACTCAATATGTTCTAATATCAATCTCAACTCAACTCAACTCAAATCAATCTCAACTCAACTCAACTCAATCTCATAGAAGCATAAAGAGAATTGTTAGAGACTCAATATGTTCTAATCTTACTCTCAACTCAAATCAGAATAATATAATAGTTTTTTTCATGGATTTGAACAATCACTTCACACATCACTTGACTAGGCTCAATCAACTCAACTCAACTAATCACCACAAGGGACAACTCTCTCGTACACAACCCTAGTCCAAGTATATATCAACCAACTCAAATGTTTCCAATAATGCTCAACCACAAATCTCACATAACAATTATACTCATGTTCTTTTCTAACTCAAGTTCTTTCACAAACAATGGGCTTCAACAACTATGCTTATCGAACAAGGTTTAGGTACAACTCTCAATTCAGAAAAGCTTGAAGCATTCAACCAACCACTTTCAAAAAGGAAACCACAAACAATAATTTTACCTCCAATGATATTTCAGAAATCAACCACCATAATCAATAGGCAAATGTGCCCATACCTTTTATGAAGATGAAGAAACCCATTTGAATAATCTGCCACACTTAACACAAACTTGAAAAGAAAAATACAACCTTCACTTGAACCCTTTTACAAAAATAGAAATATCTCTTTGTGTACACCTTATTTATCCTTATAAATAGAATAAAAAAATAGCCCTTGAAATAAGCTTTCCAATGATATATAATATGATATACTTCTTAAAAATAAATTCACCAGAAATCTTCTTTTCTAAAAGTGCTTTTAAACTTGCCTTCCAAAAGAAATCAAATCAATAATGCTTCAACACATATCTAGGTTAACTAAATTTAACCTTATTTAACCTTATGACTCCCTAATTATTAACCAAGAACAACAAACACCTTTTAATAATACATCCCTTATATCTCCTAGGATCTCTAATAACTTTGATAATTTTTCAATATTCAATAATAGAAACAAACAACCCCTTATATCTCGTGACTTGTAATTATACCAAAGGCTTAAAAATTATTAGAGCATACCTTTCTATTTCCAAATCCAAAAGAAAACCCTCCAAGATGACACCGATAATCTTCGAACCATGCCCCTCCTTCAACACGACTTCGCTCAACTAGAACTGCCGCTTCGGCTATCAATCGATTTGAATCAAAATATGCGGTATTCATTAATTAAACTTTGCACGTTGTCCTTTTTACAACATATGTGATTTCCTACCAATCATCATGAGGCACTTGTCATTACCGCGTTGTAGGGAGAAACTACAATTTTAAATCGTCGATCCACGCGAAATGTATCATCGTTTTTTCGAAATATTTCGATCGCATCTATCACCGATTTAAAAAAAAACCTTTATTTTTTTCTCTCTCTTTTTTTTTTTATTTTTTTTTTTATATATATAATATATTGGAAGAAATATTTTACCGATTTAAAAAAAAACCTTTATTAATTTCTCACCCTTTGTATTTTACTATATTCCTTTATATATATGACATGTGCTTAAGAACCTTCGGCATGGAGTATTTACAACCGACGTCGGCGCATTGTATTTCCCGAAAACCAAACAAAATATTATCAAAGGTTGTATCTTTAAAACATATTGTTTGGTACTTCATGTAAAGGTATTGGTGCTTCTTTTGTGGTATCGGGGTCAACAAATAGTGGCTAGCCCACTATGAAATTAATTATTTAAATTTAATTATATTGGATTAACCACTTCCCCTTTAGGCGCCAATCGTTAACTTTATTTAATTTTAAAATTTAAATTTAAATTTTAAATAATTAAAATTTAAACTAAATATTTAAAATTAAATATCTCCATCACCGGAGCACCTTTTTCGATGAAACGAAAGGCCAACCTGGGTTTTAAGAAAAACTCATTTCAAATATACCATCCATGGTTTTAAATAAAACCTTTTATTTTTCTTGCCTTGGTTTTCACAAAAACCCTAAATTTATCCATGCTTTCCAAAATATCATCTGCCCATCAAAACTCAATGTGATCCATATGAAATCAATGATTCATGTGACATCAATGACAACATAAAATACCTCATATTAACTCAAATTTCCAACAATAATGACCCAAAATCAAGATCCTAATTAGCAAAATTTTCCCAATTGGGATACTTCATGTCCTTTAGGACTCCCTCACATGAATGATATTCCTCAAGCTAAATTGAAGGCTATACCCACATATGATGGTTTTATTAAAAATATTTATGAACATTATCAAGATGTATTATCCTTAGCAACCATCTATAATATCATAAATGAAGATGTTATTATTAAACTTCTAGCCCTATCTTTTAGAGGTAAAGTTCTACATTGATTTAGAACCCTATAAGACAATAGCATTCATTTATGGGCTGACTTGGTTGGTCATTTTGTGGAATAATTCAAGGAATCAATAGATCCCTTTTCAATTTTGACCCTCATAGTCCAAATACATGTATCATATATCATTATCACATACAACACACTATGGAAAAGGTAGAAAAAACTCAAAAGGGTAAAGTAAATATGCTTTGGTCATCTAAAAAAATCATGGTTGGGAAAGATCCTTTGGAAGAAGAAATTATTTCTATGCTTACAAGATTAGGTAAGAAACCATTACAAATTGATCCATATAAAATGGGAGAATTCCAAGTTCCTTCTCAAAAGAAAAGGGAACAACCTTTGCTAAATAATGAGAAATTCTCAATTCCACAAGCAAGTGAAAAGAGTGATTTGACCACCAAGGAACAAAGTAGTGAGAAGTATATTCCAAGACAAGGTGATAAAGAGAATATGAAGGAACACATAGGGTCAAAATAAGAAGCCAAGGAGAAATTGAAGTTTCCTTCTATCACCAAAAGGTAAAGAATTGAGGCAACTCAACAATACAAAAGGAAATTTGGTGAGTCAAAAAGGAAATTTGATAGTATTAAAGAAATTTTATTTCAATATTGTAGAGAGATTGAATAAAAATTCTTCTAGAGAAATTTTATATAATACACTCTTCATTCTCGATCAAATAGACCTGTTAAAAGATTCTCTAAATAGAAACTCTCAAGAAAGAGAGACTTCCAATGTATACAACTCATCACATGGAAAAGAGAAAATGACTCCATCAACATTAAATAATAAACCATATCATTTTTATATTTCTTGAAGGATGGAGGGATGGATTGTTCACAACTGCATGATAGATTTAGGAGCTTTGACTACAATTATTCCAAAAGCATTTTGTGAAGAAAAGGGTATGGAATACACTCGTTCATGTCTAGGAGTCTTACAATTAGATGGAAAACCAGTAAAGACCATTAAGGTAGTCAAGGATATTTTAATAAAACTACATAGAGCCCCAAAGGTTACTATAGTCCAAGAAATAGTTGTAGTTGATCTAAATTCTTATTTGGCTTATGTCTTTCAAGAGAATTCACTACCAAATTAGGGGGATATATGTATCTGTATTACTCTCAAATGATGATTTTCCACAAAGGTAAGAGGATAAAGATAGTTCCTAAGCCATTGGTCTACCATATTGAAAATTTTGATGATAACATGCATAATAACTCTGTTATGAAAGATCCAGAATTGGTGGAAATTTTAGAATATTTAGAAATTGAGGATGATACATCGTCCAAGAAACTAGAATGGGTACATACAATGTTTCTTCTAAAAAAGATAAATGAACTCCCACCATATCCAATCAAACATTTAGAGAGTTTAAAATGTGGACCATGAACTTTGATGGAGCAAGTGGTAAAAATGGAGTTGGCATTGAAAAAGTCCTAAAATATTCTTTAGAAGGTGTTAAGACTTATGCCTAAAGGATAACTTGTTCTTGCACAAACAATGTTGCAGAATATGAGGCCTTATGTCTAGGTTTGATGTAGGCCAAAAAAATGGATATAAAATTACTGGATATTTATGGTGACTCAGAATTAGTAGTGAACTAAGTTACCAAAAAATGTAATAGCAAACATCACTACTTGAAAACCTATAGGAATAGAGTATGGGACTTAATGGAATCCTTTGATGACTTAAACATACATGTTATTCCAAGATAATAAAATATGTTAGCAAATGCCTTAGCTATCAAATGTTCTAACTATACACCATCTTCATACCTTAGGTCAGCTAAGAACAAAAGAGTCAAGTTGATTTTTAGGCCCTCAATATCGAACAAGAAAATATTTTCGTAAGTATTTGAGAATGATGATCAAATTATTGATTTATTAATAAGAGAAACAAGTTGTTTCAACTTACAATAATAGATACCTTAGGAAATTTAATAGTAGGAAATCATATAGTTGAAAAACAACCATATACCTAAAGGATCGATTACATTGGAAAATATTTTTGATAATGAAAATGGGAAGAAATAAAAAATAATGCAAATAGATGATAAGGTCTATAGAGAAGTAGAAATGGAGAATGAAAAGAGTCTTAATATTGGTACCCAATGCACTCTAAAGGAGGTTAAATATTTCAAGGCTTTTTGCATTCAGTATCAAGATATAATAGCTTGGACTTATGAAGACTTGAAATTTTATGATAAAAACATAGTCCAACACACCATTGAATTAGTTCCTGATGCAAAACCATTTAAATAGAAACAAAGACTAGTGAATCCTAAGATTGATATGATCATGAAATAAGAAATGCTTAAGATGTTAAAGGAAAATAGTATCTATCCCATTATGCATTCCACATGGGTTCCCAGTCTAGTGCCTATGCAGAAGAAGAATGGAGACATTCATTTTTTAATAGATTTCAAGAATCTCAAAAAGGCATCTCTCAAGAATCACTACCCCTTACCTTAGATCAAATCTTGTCGATGGTTGTGTAGCACCCTAAAATTGGCGCAGTTAAACCATTAGTAAAAAGTAGAAATTTGAATTTTAACCCCAAAACCGCCCGTTAACCGCTCACCTCATTTTTTGCACCATTTTTAGAGGTTGTTGTGACCGTTGGACGATATCATCATCGATCTGACGATATCGTCGTCGATCTGACGATATCATCCCAAATCGGACGAATTCATCTGGAACAGAACGTCCAGACGATTTCATCCCAAAACCAAATTTTTGCAATTAGCTTCTGTTCCAACGACCTCTCCAACTTGGGCAGAAGCGTGTCTATGCATGGTTGGAGATTCCCACGTTGAGGATCTCCCAGATTGGGATGATCCCCAACCTCCTAACCTCCCCCTAATCCTATATAAACTGGGATTTTTCCAGTTTATCCCCCTGACTCCCTGACTCCCTCCCTGATCTCCCATCATTCGCACTTGTGTTTTCAAGTTTTGTTGCAGGATTTCACTGTGTTTCAGTCGGAGGTAGCTCGGATCATCGCAGGCGATTCAACTACAATTCTAGACGATCCTGTCAAGATCGGCGATGATCTTGTACGATTACAGATGATCCGGTCTGCAATTCAGCTTGGGGGCAATCAGAGCCCTGAGTTTGCATTCTCTATCTCATTTTCCTTATTTATTGGTGCATTAGATTAATTTACTTCTGTTTTGCATCTTGGAGTTCACCTCATTTAGCATAATTGCATGATAAAATTCAAAATAAGTTTCCAAAATAGTGCATCTCATTTAATTTGATATCTAGATTTATCATTCAAACATCTATACTCTTATTTCTATCATTTTGCATCATTCTTGCAATTGTATTTTTGGTTTTTGGTGTCTGTTTCCTTGATTGCAGGTTTCTGACGAATTCGTCAAGTCGCTGACGATCTTGGGTGATCTCGGATGATCTCCTATGATTTGGGATGATTCTGTACAATTACAGATGATCCTGTCATATCCGGGATGATCTGGACTCCTACAAGCTTCAGAATCTTCATCAGACATCAAAAATCAGGTGTACTCTTCTCCATTTTATATATTCTCTGTATTCAATCACATTAGGATTCATTTATGTCTTCTGTCTTCATATAAATCAGAATCTTCATATAGAATAGCTTAGCTTCATTTTGGCCAACCTAGGAATCTGAATGATTGAACATAAAATGAACAAATCAAACCCATTTTCAAACCTAGGCATGGAAACTGCCACTCAAAGTTTCCTGGTGAACCCCACCATCCGTCAAAAATTCACCTTTATACCCCTCCCCCGAGAGGCGCGACCTTCAAAGGGCCTCTCCGTCCGAGGTATTGTTCCATCCTTTTCTCACCCCCTTTCGGGTACGGATCCTTTAGCCTGAAGGTAAGGGTGCAAAAAATTTGGGCGATACATTTTGGTGAACCCGACGTGAAACTAAAAACACCTTTTGAAAACAATCCAAAAAAAAAAACACATTATTAAGAACATCTAGAATCATTAGAAAACTGTTAAATTTGCATATCATACTTAGATGGTAGATTATAATAGAAGACGAGTTGTCTCCATAAATGTTGAAAATCAATTAACGGCCATAGAGATTACTTCTGTGCTTAGAGTACCTCAAACATATAGAGCCCAACCTTTGTGGGACGAACTTGATAGGAGATTGGGTATTATTGAATCTAGATCTAATGAACTTAGGTAAATTAAGAGGTTTGTCCTAGATAGAATCTTGGATCTTGATCGAGGTGACTTTGTATCATGAACTTCAGAGAGCTTGCCATAGGTGGTTAGCCGATAAAAGAGCACTCGTGTCTTCTGAATTATACACCTTTGAGGAATACCTTGAGAACGCAGTTGTAGTACATAAATTTCTATCTCGTGTAGAGGATCAAGAAGTCGTTCTTACGGATAGAAAGAGATGGAATAGAGTTCCTAGAGCTATGTTGTATCGAGAGTATTGCCATGAACTTTATTTTTACATGTCATAGTCTGAAATAGATCATATTACCATAGCACACTTTGTCAAGTTCTTGAAAAACAACTTCCAATTTGAAGAGGAGCATTTCATGACTCTTGATGAACTTGACCCTATCAATGATATCCATAAACTATTCATAGAAAGCTAAGTGATTCTTTCTACTATTGTTTCTTACAACTAGCATGTTGTTTGTTATTTTTATTCTCGCAAAATAATAATATAATAAAATCACACAAAAAAGAAAAAAAAAACAAAACATTTCCTTTAAAATATTATAGTAGGTATATAGTTAAAATATATACCTCTCAACCCTATCGCATATATATATATATATATATATATATAAATATAAGTATATATATTTGCTAAAACCTAAGTTTAGCACAATGCCTAGACTTAGGAATGGAAAACAAACCGAAGAAGATGAAGATTGGTTAGGAAGACCATTAACCGACCAAAATGTCCCTCCCGAGGACCAAGTTCAGGGAAGAAGAAACCCTAGACCAACAAGAAGAAGAGCTTGTTGTAGGAAATGAACAAGAAGAAACTATTAGAGAGGAAGGATCCTCATCCCCTAAAATGTCTCCGGGAGGAGCTATCACTTTTGAGAACATGGAACAATTCTGGAAGTTCATTAACACTAATATTGGTGTTTTTAATAGAGCAGCCCATATGGACAAGGATCGAATTAGTGACACTCAAGCAACTCTAGAAGAAGTATTTCAAACACACACTAATCCCTTGTCCTTTATTGACCAAGAGAGTGATCAAGCTGGACCATCCAATTTGGATATAGTAGCTGCGATCTAGAGCATGCAACAACAATAGGTTACCCAACGATCTAAAGTGCCTGTTAACAAGCCTAGAGTCATTCCCGCACAAAAGAAACCATCATTTACTGCTCTATTTCTCCAAGCTCTTGATCAACATACCTTAAATCAACAAAAACCCAAAACAAAACCGAACACCAATTACCAACAATCTAAGGTACAACATAATACTATTACAAATCCCCTTCATAATACTCTTCCTACCAACACTTTGCATAATAGCAATATAACATCTAATCCTTGTGTCACACCATCATACGCTCATAGATCCCATACCTATGTGCCACCGAACCAATATGGTGGACAAACTAGCAATCTGGAAGCCATGGTGAAATAGTTAGTTTCCCGCATGGACCAGATAGATCCCTACCGTCCCTCGTACAATTATCGAGAGATGTGTAGTCAGCCTTTAGATCCTATAGTCGTAGCACAGCCGTATCCTAAACATTTTCCTATGCCTGTTCTTCCCATATATAAAGGAACCGAAGATCCCATAGAGCATCTTCGTATGTTTAGGATAGCATGTCATGATATATCACATGATGACTTGTTATTACTAAAAATGTTCCCAAAAATCTTGGGAGGAATGGCATTAGAGTGGTATTATCAATTACCCACTAATTCTTTGAGGAATTTCAAAGAAACTGTCGAGTCTTTTGTTCATCAATTTAGTGCCTACATCGAAAGAGATGTGACCATTAAAGATTTGTATAACTTAAAATAGGGCAAAGATGAATGCTTTGCTGATTTCCTAGCTAGGTGGAGACAGTTGATAGGAAAATTGCACTTTGTGTTACCTTATAGGGAGATGTTGGACATCTTTATTAATAATTTGCAAGAGCAACTATCTTACGAATTATCAACTGCTACCTTGACCACCTTCGATCAAGCTATAGACTTAGCCCGAAGAGTGGAAGATGCTCTCATTAGGAGAGGCCAGCTTAAAAAGAGAGACGATGAGAAAACATCCAAAAATCAATATAAGAATAAACAAGTTGTGGGTGATGGAGTCACCGATAGCAAAAATATTGCTAATGTTAATGCTGCGAAGACAACAGAGAAGTTTGTATTGAAACCTCCTGATAGACCTCCTCGAGAATTTACTAGGTTAAATCAACCTTTATCAACTATTCTACCACAATTATTAGAACGAGGTTTGATTCAATTACCAAATATTCGGGAACCTGATCCAACTATACCCGGATACAGAGCATATTTACACTGTGACTTCCATAGAGGACCTGGACACACTACCAACTCTTGTAAAAGATTAAAACATAAAATACAGGACTTGATTGATAACAATGAGATGGAGGTGCAAGCCTTTCAACCTAAGCAAAATCCTCCTAATAATGTTCAAAAGAACACCCCACAAAACCAGAATCGAATGCCAATCAGTCATTGGACATCTTTCAACATCCCTTACCAAAACATGGTAAGGAGGTGGCTAATCAAATTGAACATCATAATGTCCCTCCTCCTGCCCGATATGTAGGAACTATTAGTGGGCATTTACCTGTTCATGATCTGGAAATATTTGACACAACTTTATCCGTGGTTACAACCAGGCCTCTATATAATATTCAGATACCTGATCTTAGTGATACAGAATATGAGACTGAGAGTGATATGGAAATCACATCAAATCAATCGAATAGTTCTAAAGATGAATCGGATCCTATTCACCCTATCACAAGTTATATGGTTCCAGAAGAGCCATTTCCAAGAAGAGTCACTACTAGACCATCGTCTCACCGATTACTTTCTAATGAGCTAGCTATAAATGCTAGACCAAGACCCATTCATCATCCGTAGAATAATATTGTGGGTACCATCGGAGTCGTTACTAGACAACAGGGCTCAAAATTCTCAACAAGATCAAATTCAGAATGGTGGATCAGCTCCATTTGTTTTGAAGGTTCCTAATAAAGGGAATCATTCACCTAATGTTCAACCTAAACCTCCTTATAATATTAATGAACAATTATCAAATATTACAACTAGAATTTCTCTCTTGGACCTTTTAAGATCTTCTCCTACACATAGAGATGAATTAATGCTCACATTAAGTCAGATGATGGTACCACAAGACATTCAACTTGAAGCCATGGCCGATACTATAATAACTCATGAAGTTGATTGTATTGACTTTCGGGATAGAGACATACCGCAACATAGTTTACATAAAGATAACCCCTTGTATATTACTGCCTTAATTGGAGATGTAGCAAGTCAAACGAGTTTTGATTGATAATGGTTCATCTTTAAATATCTGCACTTTTGACTTCTACCAAAGATTTGGGTTTAGAAGTGATGAAATGAAAAGAACTGATATGATCATAAAAGCTTTCAATGACGAAACACAAGAAACGTGTGGAGTTATTACCATTCCATTGCAGGTTGGTCCAAGAACCTTGGATACGATCGTGTTTATTGTACATTGCCCTGCATCGTACAATATACTCTTGGGTCATCCTTGGATCAACGCGATGCGAGTTGTTCCCTCAACTTTACATCAATGTGTTAAGTTCAAATTTAAGAATCAGTTGGTTACCATTCATGGTGATCCAAGACCCTTTGATATGTGTGCTTTGGCAGAACCTATTGGAGTTCAATTTTGCCCCGCTCTGTCATCCACACATCCTAATTCTCATTATCCATCTAAACGTGTGAAACTCACACCCACAACGTCATCTACTTCTTCTCCATCAGTTGCACCTCCACATATAGCTCAACCATCTTCTGAACAAACCGCATTAGGACCTAAGAAAGATCCTAATCCCACAACCAATGTCTCTTGTTCTACTCCTATAACTTCCATACCTTTAATAGACCCATCTATCGACACCTCTACACCGTCTACATCCACCAAATTCATATTTTCTGCATCGAAAGACGTAGGGAATGTTCCTTCTACCTCTTATGCTCTTACTGACGAGCTCTTACCCGATCTATCTAAAATTCTTATATCAGAAGAAATGAATGCTTCTATGCAAGATTCCCTTATTTTAAATAATTTGCCACCATCTCCTCGTACCTTGGGCCTCCCACAGCCTATGGGAAGTATTTACCAAGTCGGGAGCTGTGCCTTTATTTATAAGGGATATGACTGGGGTAGAATACCTAGAAACCTCAGAACTCATTATGATGGATATGCTCGATGTTATTTTACTAATGAGTATATTAAAGCCAAACCTATAATGCTTAAATTGGGATATAAAGGGAAAGGTTTGGGACCTTTCCAGAATGGTATGAAAGAACCTTTTGAGGTAGAAGCGTGGCCCGCCCGATGTGGTGTGGGCCTATTTTCTAGTAAGGGTCAGCCATTCCCATTTGAGGATGATGACCATCTTATATGTTACCAAGATTATTTAGATGAACGCGATACTTTGCATTTAATGAATAAGACATTCACATGTAATATGCTATCTATAGCTTATCCTGAGATGATCGTTGAATCCGACGATGAGTTGGAGGGAGATATCTTTCACGATGTCTCCATTGAGGAATTATTACATAATGGATTTTATTTTGATGGCTCTATACCTAGTATAGCCCGACTTGAGGCCACGACTCCTCAAGATGAATTATCCAAGCTAACCTTGGAAGAATTACAAGAATTGGGCGTTTCACCCGCCCCACCTAATTTTGAGAGAGATCTACACATGGAAGTAGAAAATGTCATAAAAATTAACATTGGAACCAACAATAACCCTCACATAATCAACATTGGATCAGAATTGAGTCAAGAAAAATAGGATAAATACATTGCATTTCTTAAAGAATATGAAGATGTTTTTGCTTGGACATATGAAGATATGCCAGGTTTAGACCCTTCTGTAGTTATGCATCACCTAGTAGTGCATCCGGATGCTAAACTTGTTAAGCAGAAGCTTAGAAAAATGCATCCTAAAGTGGCCTTACTAGTCAAAGGGGAGTTAGAAAAACTCTTGAATGTTATTTTTATACAAGCCATTGATTATGCTGAATGGATCTCGAATGTAGTTCAAGTAACTAAGAAAGAAGCTACTAAGATTAGGGTTTGTACAGACTTTAGAGATATTAATGTTGCATGCCCTAAAGATGATTTTCCCCTTCCCAATATGGATCAGATCATTGATTTTACTTCTGGGAGTGGAATGATATCCTTAATGGATGGATTTTCTGGTTATAATCAGATCAGGATAGCTCCTGAAGATCAGGCTAAAACAACCTTTATTACCCCTTGGGGGACTTTCTGTTGGAAAGTGATGCCATTCGGTTTGAAGAATGCAGGTGCAACCTATCAATGAGCCATGACTTATATCTTTCATGATATGATGCATGATATACTACATGATTATGTAGATGACATTATAGCTCGTTCTACTAAAGAAGATGACCATTTAGATGACTTGAGAAAAGTATTTGATCGGTTAAGGGAATATCTTATCCGATTGAATCCAGCCAAATGTATATTCGGAGTTAAGTCAGGTAAATTATTGGGGGTTATAGTTTCTTTACGTGGCATCAAAATTGACCCTCTCAAGATTACGGCTATCACTGATATGCCCGCACCTACAAATATATCTGAATTACGGAGTCTACAAGGTAAGCTTCAAGCTATCCGTCGCTTCATCGATAAGCCGGCGGATAAAACTGGACCCTTTCTTAAGCTTCTTAAGAAGGATGTCTCTTTCCATTGGGATGATGAATGTAAGGAAGCATTTGAACTCCTCAAACAATATCTTCTTAACCCACCTGTACTTTCACCACCTAAACTTGATCGCCCATTTATCTTGTATATTTTTGCTTCAGATTTTGCTTTAGGAGCTATGTTAGCTCAACTTGATGATGAGAAAAGAGAGCGTGCTAATTATTACATTAGCAGAACATTAATTAGTTATGAAACCCGCTACACAACATTAGAGAAGTTATGTCTAGCAGTCATATTTTCTACATAGAAACTACGCCATTATATGCTCAGTCAAAAAACATACGTTATTGCTAAATCCGATCCCTTGCGGTATCTCATGAGTCGACCTTATTTATCTGGTCACACAACGAAGTGGGTTCTTGCTCTAAGCGAGTTTGAACTCACATTTATAGGACATAAGTCTGTTAAGGGTCAAATCATAGCAGATCAATTAGTTGTTGCACCCTTAGAATCCACCCATCCCCTCGTCATTGAGTTTCCTGACGAATGCCTTAACCTAGAGGCGGATCATTCAGAGCAATGGTCCCTATACTTTGATGGAGCCCGATGCATGAGTGGGGCTGGTGCAGGTATTATTTTAATATCTCCATAGAAACATCTCATACCTCTATCCTTTAAATTAATGTTTGCCTATACTAATAACACTACTGAATATGAGGCTCTAATCCTTGGATTACGAGCTGCCCTGGCACTAAAAATTAAAAATCTATTAGTTTTCGATGATTCTCAACTTGTTATAAATCAAATTAATGATGTTTATCAGACTAGAGATGATAAATTGTGCCCATATAAAGCATATGTATTACAATTAATATCTTTATTTAATCAAGTTACCTTGGAAGCTATTCCTAGAACTAGCAATCGTGCGGTTGACGCTATGGCCGTAGCTGCATCTCTTTTACCCTTGGAGTTAGATGATGAATATGCTACCATCATTATTCATCGACTCTAGGAACCCACTTCAACTAAATCATGCTTGGAACCTTTGGACGTGTTTCTAATCAATGAAACTATTCCTGAACTTTGGTACACTGACATCCTCAATTTTCTTCAAAATGGGACCTTCCCTGAAGGTTTTAATAGAAACCAACATCGGTTATTACGTAGACGAGCAAGTCGCTTCGTAATAATTGGCAATACGTTATATAGGAGATCTTTTGAAGGTATCCTATTAAGATGTTTGAATCTAGAAGAGTCTAGATCAGCTTTGAGTGAAGCCCATGATGGATCTTGTGGGGGACACTTTAGTGGTAGCGCCATTGCTAAGAAGCTCCTTAGGATAGGATATTTTTGGCCTACCATGGAGAATGATGCACATGATTACGTGCGCCATTGCGACAAGTGCCAGAAACACGCTGACCTTGTCCATGCGCCTGCACAAGAACTACAGGCTATTTCATCTCCTTGGCCCTTTTCAAAATGGGGCTTAGACATCATCAAAAAATCAATCCTGTGTCATCTGATGGACACAAATTCATCATAACCACCATCGAGTATTTTACGAAGTGGGTCGAAGCTATGCCCTTAGCTTCTTGCACTGGAACGCAAGTTTCCAAGTTTATTCTTAATCAAATTATTTGTAGGTTCGAAATTCCTGCAAATCTCATCTCGGATAATGGAACTTGTTTCAAAAACAAAGATGTAAAGAAACTATGTCAAAAATATAAAATTCAACATCGTTGGTCCACTCCCTATTATCCTCAGGGTAATGGCCAAGCATAAGCATCTAATAAAACATTAATTAAAATCCTCAAGAGACTAGTCAATAAATCTGGCCGTGATTGGCACATTCAATTATATCCTACTTTGTGGGCTTATCGAACTAGCATTCGTACTCCCACGGGCACTTCACCTTTTGTTTTGGTTTATGGCGCTGAAGCTGTTTTTCCCTTTGAACTAGAAGTTCCTTCTTTGGCTCTGCTACTTCAAGATACTGAAGTAGGAGATGAATATCATGCTGGCAGATTTAGTCAGCTGGAACTCCTAGATGAGAAGCGCATTAATGCTTTGGAGCATCTTCGTGCCTACCAGAACAAGCTCAAACGAGCATATCTCAAGAAAGTTCATAATCGATCCTTTGAGATCGACGACCTCGTCTTAAAAGAAAATAAAAAAAATACTAATGCAACTAAAGACCTTAAAGGCAAATTCGAGCCTAACTGGCTTGGGCCATATATTATCACTGCTAAATTTGGATCGGGAGCATACAGATTAGCTACCTTAGATGGTAAAGATCTTAAAGAACCTATGAACATTATGCATCTTAAGCGCTATTATGCATAAATCTGGTAATTTCATCACTGTATATATTATACATATTGTCTCATATTAGTAATTCATATAAAAATTTCAAAAATAGTAATATTATGTATTCTCTCAATTCATAAATTAAAAATCAAAATATAAAAAAATCAAAATCCTCAAAAACATCTTCTATTTTGCACCTGTCAATTCTTGAAGTATTGCAGTTATATTTTCAGTTATTTTGGATAAATTAGCATTTATTTGGAATCCCTCACTTTCACACTCACATGAATAAATATCTTGATCTTATTTGGTATGATTATTAATCTCTCTTATATCGAAGTCCACAGTTGAATTAAATAAAGTTTTGAGCATAGAGAACTGATCTTGTTATTTACTTGAACCAAGTACACCTTTTCACATTAAAATGATTTCATTGCAAATTCAAAATGATGCTACACAGTAGAAGTGGTCTCTTGAGCGAAAAGTTTCCCCTGCTATCCTATCATGCACATGGTCTAGAATCTTTGAGAATTGACAAAAGGACAAGCTCACCCCTGCCCAGAATAAAAATCCCTTGCTCTACAACCAATCCGAGCAAGTATCCCTAGTATAGGAAGAAAAAGAAAATCAAGAAAAATCATGAGAAAAAGAGAAATTATTCAGAAGCACTATTGCAGTATCATTTTGTACCATCTCAGCAATATTTCAGCATTATCTCAGTGTCAAGCAAAATACAAAAAAAAAAAAAAAAAATAGAAAGAAAAGAGAATAAGAAAAAGCAATAAAATTCCCTCCTACCCTTTGAAAGAAAAGAAGGGTGAATGAGCTTGAATCCCTGGAATTCTCAATTATTCGAAAACTGTGAGGTAAGCCCCATAACAGGTGGTTTGTGCCCAACTTGCTTGGCCTTGGGTAATTCCTTTTTGCATGGTGACATGTCTGTCACATTAGCGACCTTCTTTTGTACAGACCTATGTCCGCTTATGGATCAGCTAGCTCTTGATGACCCGACTTACATAGTAGTCTGGTACGGTTACATGCATATAAATCATGGTCAACGAACACTCATTTGGTTAATTCAAATTACTTGTATCAAATTATCTTGCTCAAAATCGGTAAATGAACATTACAATTGCACACACATTTGTGTTTGAGAGATTTTGTATCATTATGATAGATCAAGATCGGCAATGAACTCACGTATGCACACGGGGTTCCTTATAAATCTAAATTTTGTCTTTGAAATAATTTAAAATATTTATTCAAATCTTCTGGAATAATTTGACTTTCTTACTTGAGAATATCTGCTTAGCGTAAAATCAATTAAATACATTTTTTTCAAAAATCCAAAATTTTCTTGCAAAACATGTTCAAAAATCTAGCAATAAAGTCACATTTATATATTTTCGACTTTCGCAACGATGGTATAGTTCCTAAACCTAAATTGGAATTTTATGCCTAGTGCAAGTCCTCATTTTTATATTTTCTGTTTATCTCAAAATCAAAAATCAACTATGCAATAAAACTATTATATCAATTTCTTCTTTGGATTTCGCGATGATGGTATAAGTCTATACCTAAAATTCTATGCCTAGCGCAAACCATCGTTCTAATTTTATTTCCCATTTATTTAATCCATAAAAGCATATGGCTTAAATCATTATGTTACACAATTGTGCTTTAAAAAGAATGAAAACTTTCCTATTTCATTTCATTATGTCAACATTCATTTTTTTTGTGACGATGGTATAATTCCTAGGGAATTGTTCAAATTTCTATCATACTTAGGAATTTTATGCCTAGCAAAAATCATATTTTTAATATTTCATGCATAATATTTTCATGGAAATCTGAAAACAAATCATCACTATTTTTCATCATCACAACACAAAGTCTTAAGAAAGTCTCTTAAGCACCCTTTTACTTTTAGCAATATTTCTCTCATACTGGGATTAGCTTGATGACCTAGCGAGCGACGACTCCATGAAATGGTCATGTAACAATGACAATGTCCTTTGAAATTATTGTTAGAAGTCACTTTATTTTCATCAAAACACACCACAACAACCAGTTTGTTTACATCAGATTATTTCATTTAATTTTATAGCATGACATAAAATTATAATATTTTCAATGACATAATTACATGAATAGTCAATCAACAATTAAAATATTAAAGCATCATAAAACATATGCACAAGTCATATCACAAAAAGAACATCATATATATATCAAGAAGTATATACATCATATCAAAATGGATTGGTATGCCACAATCTATACCCTGGCATACTCAATCATCTCAAAAATAGTCTATGTACAATATGCATCTAGCCTCGAGAAGACCTCGAGCTCTCAGCCTCATCTCCTCTCCCACCCTGAGGTGGAGGAGGTGGTCCCATCGAAGCCCATCCTGTGTCGTGGGTCCTCGACGTCGATCGTGATGATGTCCTCGATGACCCCATCCTGATCGGCTCCATAATGCCGATTGGCAATTGTATCCTCTGGCCCTCTAGAACCAGCTGGTAGTACACTCCTTGATAGAACGTGGTCTGAGCAACCGACCATGCCAGCTCCAGAATGCTCGCCCCTCCACTCCGAGCCCTGAGCCATGTAGCCTCATCCTACAGAGTCTACACTTGAGCTCGTAGGTGGGCATTCTCCACCCGAAGAGCTACCATCTCGCTGCTCTCCCCCACCTCGACACCCTTGCCCCTATCGAGCGATGGTGGCCTATCCCTCTACTGAGGAGGGAGTCTGTCTCTCCTCTCCTCTCTCCTCTCCTCCCTCCTCTCTGACTATTGCTGTCTCTCCAGAGCCTGTGGTGCTCTTCGATGTCTCTCCTGAGGAGGCCATCGTTGATCCCTCCCTCTATGACCCCTCACTACATCGATGGCAGCCTAGCATCGCCTCTCCATCCGTTGCACTACAACATGCATCGGACCCTATGCCCTCATCATCCGAGGAGGGCGGATGCCTACATACCAGGCATCATATCCGTCTGCTACCCCCATGTCATCCCCATCCACTGGCTGAATGGGGGCATCATCAACATCCTGACTCCAGAACCTCTGCATGTCTGGAGCTCCACTCAGTGTGGTACTATCCCACATAGTCTAGGAGTACTCATAATCCCTAAGAGTAGGGATCCCCTACTGTAGACCGAACTACCTCAAAACTCGGTCGTAGCGATGGAGCTCTACCTCTCCTCACTCTGTCCTCAACCATATGACTCACCTGATGTGAGCCAACTCTTGTCCATCCTCTACCCACCCTGGATGCTCTCTCCATGGTCTCCAGGTGATCCGATCTAGGGTGAGGTCATCCAGCAACCTTCGGGATGTCGATAGATCTATCCATCATTGTGACCCTCTCTGGAGCCACCAGTAGAAAACTCGGGGTCTCTCTCGATCAACTCCTATCAGTGGAAGCCCTACCGGCCTCCGCACCGTAATGTGCTCCTAGCACCAAACCTGTAGAAGCGATGTCAGCACTAGACATCGACCCCCCTTGTATACGACCCCGTAAAGGATCCTATACAAGTGACATAGTACAAAGCTACCCCAAGCAAACCTGTATCCATGGTCTCTCATGTCACAGACCACATCTGATAGTAGCCATGATAATCTGCATCCACTCTGGTGGCATAGAAGAAGGCCACCCACCACCCCTACCAAAACCTGGGTCAACCGAGATGCCCTAGGCATCCGCCTCAATGCCTCGATGTTCACTCCGCCCTTCTCCAGGGTGAAGCTCGGGTCCACGCACAATCTCATCATGGCATGGCCCTGATTGGCCGAAGGCATCATGAATCGACCATGTATGGGGATCCTCAAGATCCTCCATACATCCTCTAGAGTGGGAGTCATCTCCCCTATCGGTAGCCGGAAGCAGGATGACTCCGGATACCATCTCTCTGCTAGGGCTGTCAGTAGCCCCATGTCTATAGGAATTTGTGGCATCTCTGCCACATGCTGTAGTCCTACCTCTGCCAATCTGTCTCGCTCGGCCTGATCGAGCATGGCCAAATCATCTCTTAGACCTTCGTATTTCCACTCCCGACTCTTTAGCAATCCCCTCTACAAAATAAGCAATAAAACAACAAAAATCATTAGTACATAATCATTAAAAAAAATCAATTAAAATCAAAGTTGATATCGCCCATTATTGGATGATATCGTACCAAATTGAGATAAAATCATCCTTAATAGGATCGCCCCTTATTGGATGGGATCGCCCAATAAGGGATGAAATCGTCTCACTTCTTCAATTTGGGGATCGCCCCTTATTGGACGGGATCGCCCCTATTTCTCCGATTTCGTCCCTAGACGAAATCGACAATATAGAGACGATTTCGTCATCGGCCTAAAAATGGCCGCGACGCCCAAAAAAATTAAAATTCAAGTCAAAAAATTAAGTAAATCAAGTTAAAAACATAGTAAAACTAGGTTTAGATCCTTACCCGCAACCCGCGTCGGATCTCTGTCGATCTGTGTGTCGTCTCCACCATTTCGCCTGTAGAGCTCTGAAACGATGAAAGTGAACAGTAAAAATGAATTAGGGTTTTACCCTATTTTTCTTATTTTTATTCAAAAAATGACATTTTTTTAATTTTTGCTTTTTCGTGCTTTTACCTCAAACGTTCGATTTGGGTAAAAACTCGGAGGGGGCACCATAGTAAACAGTCGTACGATTCGACCTAGAATCGTCGTCTAAAAAATGGAATAAATTTTTGCTTTCTCGTAAAGCGTGAAGAACTCGTCTTTAACGCATTTTTTTTGGAAAATTCGCTAAAGAGGGGGCAAAATGTAGCACCCTAAAATTGGCACAGTTAAACCATTAGTAAAAAGTAGAAATTTGAATTTTAACCTCAAAACCGCCCGTTAACCGCTTACCTCATTTTTTGCACCATTTTTAGAGGTTGTTGTGACCGTTGGACGATATCGTCGTCGATCTGACGATATCATCCCAAATCGGACGAATTCATCTGGAATAGAACGTCCAGACGATTTCATCCCAAAATCAAATTTTTGCAATTAGCTTCTGTTCCAACGACCTCTCCAACTTGGGCAGAAGCGTGTCTGCACGGTTGGAGATTCCCACGTTGAGGATCTCCCAGATTGGGATGATCCCCAACCTCCTAACCTCCCCTAATCCTATATAAACTAGGATTTTTCCAGTTTATCCCCCTGACTCCCTCCCTGATCTCCCATCATTCGCACTTGTGTTTTCAAGTTTTGTTGCAGGATTTCACTGTGTTTCAGCTGGAGGTAGCTCGGATCGTCGTAGGTGATTCAACTACAATTTTAGATGATCCTATCAAGATCGACGATGATCTTGTACGATTACAGATGATCCGGTCTGCAATTCAGCTTGGGGGCAATCAAAGCCCTGAGTTTGCATTCTCTATCTCATTTTCCTTATTTATTGGTGCATTAGATTAATTTACTTCTATTTTGCATCTTGGAGTTCACCTCATTTAGCATAATTGCATGATAAAATTCAAAATAAGTTTCCAAAATAGTGCATCTCATTTAATTTGATATCTAGATTTATCATTCAAACATCTATACTCTTATTTCTATCATTTTGCATCATTCTTGCAATTGTATTTTTGGTTTTTGGTGTCTGTTTCCTTGATTGCAGGTTTCTGACGAATTCGCCTGACGAATTCGTCAGGTCGTTGACGATCTTGGGTGATCTCGGATGATCTCCTATGATTTGGGATGATTCTGTACAATTACAGATGATCCTGTCATATCCAGGATGATCTGGACTCCTACAAGCTTCAGAATCTTCATCAGACATCAGAAATCAGGTGTACTCTTCTCCATTTTATATATTCTCTGTATTCAATCACATTAGGATTCATTTATGTCTTCTGTCTTCATATAAATCAGAATCTTCATATAGAATAGCTTAGCTTCATTTTGGCCAACCTAGGAATCTGAATGATTGAACATAAAACGAACAAATCAAACCCATTTTCAAACCTAGGCGTGGAAACCGCCACTCAAAGTTTCCTGGTGAACCCCACCATCCGTCAAAAATTCACCTTTATACCCCTCCCCGAGAGGCGCGACCTTCAAAGGGCCTCTCCGTCCGAGGTATTGTTCCATCCTTTTCTCACCCCCCTTTCGGGTACGGATCCTTTAGCCTGAAGGTAAGGGTACGAAAAATTTGGGTGATACAGGTTGCAGGGGCTAAAATGCTCTCTCTATTAGATGGATTCTTTGGCTATAATCAAATTTGGATAAAATATGAAGACAAGTATAAAATAGCTTTTACTACAAAATGGGATAATTTTTCTTATTATGGGATGCCATTTGGTTTGTAAAATATAGGAGCTAATTTACAAAGATCTATGGATTATGCCTTTGGAGAATTAGTAAATAAACTATTCTTATATATCTAGATGATATGACTATTTTATCTCATGAAAAATAGGCACACCTAAGGCATTTAGAACTTATATTTCAAAGGTGTAGACAGTTTGGTATATCTCTCAATCCCAAGAAATCTATTTTTGCAATTCATGAGGGAAATATCTAAGGGTATGTGATGTCCAAACAAGGAATGCCTATTGATCCAGATAGAATAAAATCTATATTGTCTCTACCCTTTCCTATGAATAGAAAGTCTTTACAGTATTTCTTTGGCCAAATCAACTTTGTGAGAAAGTTTATATCATATTTTTCCCAAATTATAAAGCCCATTATAGAACTCCTTAAGAACCATGTTGAGTTTAAATAGAATAATAAAATAAAATATGTCTTTGAGCTAATTAAGCAGGCCATTACCATAGCTCCAGTACTGATAAATCCATATTTCAATAAGGACTTCATCCTATATTCTTATGGTGTGGATGAAAGTTATGCTACAGTATTGACATAGAAATATTATGTAGGTGATGAATATCCTATATTCTTCTGGAGTCAAACCCTGCATGAATACTAGAGGAAATATAATTTTATTGAGAAGCAGGTATTTATGGTCTTAAAATCACTAAAAAAGTTCAAATAATACCTAACTCAAAGCAATAGTATGGTATATGTAGTACATCCAAATGTAAAAAATTATATCCTACATGGAGATTTAGGTGGCAAGAGAGTAGGTTGGATTGCTATAACTCAAGAATATGATGTAGAAATACATCCCATAAAGTTGGTAAGGGCAATATCATTGTGTCAAGAGCTAGAAATAAAGGTAGACAAATATTATGTGTTAGCTTGTTAATAATTAGGATCAGACCAAAAATATCATCATCTTTTAGAGAATACAGATTGGATTGATCAACTCACAAACTATTTCCAGACAGGGATATGTCCAAAAATTTTGAATGCTTTACAAAAAAGAATATATAGGCTTCATGCCTTGAAATATGTCATATTACGTAAAGGTCTATACAAAAATAACCTTGATGGAGTTCTTCTTAGATGCATCAAATATGATCAAAAACAAAAAAAAATCTTAGATGAATTCCATGAAGGGGCATTAGGAGGGTATTGCTTAAGTAGGACAACTACAAAAAAAATATTAAGAGTGGGATATTATTGGCCAACTATCTTTGTTTACACCTTTAGGACATCCATATCATGTGATAAATGTCAGAGATAAATGGGAATAAATATAAATGCATCAATTATTCTCAGGCTAATACAGGGCAAATAATAATTCCAATAGTGGGGGCTTGAATTCATTGGAATAATAAATCCAAATTCTTCAGCAAGACATAAGTATATCTTAACTACTACGGATTATTTCACTAGATGGTTTGAATCAATACCTGCCAAAAGGGCTAATCAAGATGTTGTAATAAAATTTGTTGAAGGTCTAATCACAAGGTTTGGTATACCTATATCTTTAGTGAGTGATAATGGATCATTCTTCATTGGAGCAAGATTCATTGAGTTTTCTAGTAGATATGGTATTTATCTGAAGATTTCCTCAAATTACTATATACAAGGGAATGGTTTGGCAAAGTCTACCAACAAAACTTTTCTCAATATTTTGAAAATAATATTGAAGGACAATAAAAAGAAGTTGGCATTTATTGATAAATCAAATACTATGGGTAGATATAATCACAATGAATAAATTTATCAACACATCTCCCTATGCATTGGTGTATGGAAAATAAGTCATTCTTCCCACCCATATCAAAATACCTACTTTGAAATTGGCTAGCCAAGCTTATTTACCTAGTGAAAACTCATTAGAAGCAAGGTTAATGCAACTATTCCAATTGGAACAAGGATAAAAGCTTATGAAGAGTTTCATAGGCACTTAACAGAGACTAAGGGATGGTTTGATAGAAAGGAAACACTAAAAAAGTATTAGGTTGGAAACCTAGTTCTGAAATAGAATGAAGATAAATCCAAGATAGGGAACCATCAAAAATTTGATTTATTTTGGGAAGGTGCTTTCACAATCATTGCAGTAAAACAACATAATGCCTTTCAACTACAATATCAAGAAGGGAGAGTTCTATCAATCCTAGTCAATGGGTATCATTTGAAGCTTTATTTAAAATAGAGTTTCTTCTTCTTGTATTATATGTACATATTTTTACCTAAAAAAAATCAAAGTTATGATCAAAGCCAGGTCAAATATCCTCAAGGGATCAAATATCATAGTTGTGCAATAAGATATGTCTCAACACCATAGTCATGTTGGTCAAACAACTCTTGAGCTAGGAAATATTTCATGACTATGAGCCTCCTCAAAACTATGCCAACTTTGTTAAATGAAACACATGTAATTTATCATGCCAAAAAGTAGCTCAACTACTACATTAATGGTGAAAAGCTCTTAGTATTCTATTTAACCTAGACTTGGGAGATGCTCATTATTTACAAAGCCCTCAACATCCAAAAAGTTTAAAAAACTAAAAACCCTAAAGCATATTCAAATATTTTTTGGTTCAACTTAGGATGGCATCTCCCTCTTTAGTTGATAGAGCATCCACGAGAGCTAAGATCAAGCTATTTCAAGATAAGATATTTAGGATTGTAGACAACAATGACATGGAAGGCAAAGGAGCAATTGAGAATAAATGTGGAGAATAAAGTTTTAAAAATACTCTCATCATCAAGACCAGATTCTTTTGCTTTTTATTTCCTAATTTCTTTTTTTTTGTACTACGATGCATCCCTATCTTGAGTTAATTATTGCTACAACAATTTTTTACGACCCAAAGTAGAGAATATTTTAGACCACCTAGAGAAAATCCTTTTTTGATTAACCCTCAATATTTTTATTAGTGTCTTTGCTATGGGCATGAAGCCCAATAATAGACTAAAACCCTTTCATCTTGATGAGCAGTATAGGTATTGCACCCTATAAGGCTACTCAAAATATGAGAATTACTTCATGGTTTGGATGAATTTACATATCAAAACCATAAAAGTATGCAAAACCTTATCGAAAACTCCTATCCTGACCAAATAATTCCATAACCTTGAAATATTTTCAATGTTGGTAATGATAGCAGTTTTAACCTCTGATAGGCAAGTATATGATTGACAGATAGCCATAGCCTACTGCATTTCCAACCCTAAGTTCTATGACAAAACCCTAATGGATAAAAATACCAAACCTATATTTTTTGATTGGCCTTCTTTCTTTTGTGACCAAGTGCATGAACAATTGATCAAACTATAAGAAGGGTCCCAAGATTCATTTAGGCACTGCTCTCACTTGGCCTAGTTGTTTTTCCATTTCATTATCCAAGAGATGCCATGGATAGTTGTAACATCTAGCGATGATAATGGAGCTCCTTTGCTAGTTTATTCATGGACCAGTCTATTAACTAAGACTAAGTCTTATTATAATTTCAATAGAGAATTTTTGGGGCCAACCCTCAAGATAATATATGGAGATATGACTAGATTGTCCCCCATGGAAAATAATGTGTTATAGAATCCTAATGTAGAAGAGGGAGATTGGTACATATTTATAGAAGGTATAGTTCTTAGGCTATACAACTATACGAGGAAGCCATTTTTGCTACCTCACTATATCATATACTAGATATTTGTAATGGAGCATTACAAGAAGACTTATTACATCAACTATGCTTATGGTATCGGGGTTAATAAGAAGAGAATCTGAAATTACCCCTTTAATTTTTAAGGTGTGACCATAACTAGAAAAGGTTAGAATGAGAGTGTTACCTTAGAAATAAAGAAAATGGGTCTGAGGGAACTCCCTCATCGATGGAGGTATGATCTTGCAAACAAATTTCTTAACAAATTGAATCAAATGAATGAAATGAAACCTTCAAAGTTTGAGAAAAAAGAGAGGGCTCTTGAGTATTTTAAAAACAATGAGGAAATTTCTGAATTAGAGTGGAATGTTAACCAAATATAGGAATTGTCCCTATGGAGAGACTTCTATGACCAACTAGTAGATTATGATCCTCAAAGCAAGAGTCAACATGTCCTAAAAGAGCCAAAGATCCAATCTCTACAAAAAAATAACAAATGGGATGAGGCTAAGATATTTGAGTGGTGGGTTATGAGAGTTGAAACAAATACCACCAACTCAAAATATGGTACCAAGTTGGATAAGGAGTTCTCAAAGAAATATGATGAATCCTATAAATCATGGTAGAATCATAATAGAAAGAATATGGCCATGTGCTTTCATAAAAAATCTTCAGGGGTAGCAACAAACAAAGGAAAACAAATAGTAAAAGAGGTGGATACAAAAACTAAGAAATAATTTTAAAAGTCTCCACCATATTCGACCAAATTAGATAGTGGAGGTCTTGTAGCGACCCCGAGAACGCACGCACCAGTCCCCTTTTAACCCTACTTGCAATGTTATTTAAAAACCCAAGATGAAATGGAAGACAAGAAGAAAAAGCATATAACACGAAATAACAAAGATGGATCTCTTTATTGATATTGAAGCTCGGTTACATGTCGGTCCCTCTTAGGGATACCCATTTTGATACTATAAGTTACAAATAGGCAAAGAGTGCCCCTTCCGCGAAGAGGTGGTGCACTTATAAAAGCTTCCCGGTTCTGCACACGAAAATGTATGAGGGCTTACAGATGCCTCCTTCTCCAGGTCTGTTTCCTAGAGGGATCCCTTTTGCTCTCGTATGTTGCAAACTTCATCCGATGTACCTGTGGCCCTATAAGCAATGAAACAACAACACACGTTTAGGTGTTCGAGATTGCCTCCCCGGATGAGGTTGTTAGTAATCAAATAATGTAATGAAAATATGATGAAACTATGCCATGAAATCATGTAAATCTATGCTAATGATATGAAAACATAAAGAAGCAGAATAAAAGATGCTATGTCTAAAACCTAAGCTAATCCCATGGGCCACTGTCCAAGACAACGGTCGCTAAGGTAAACCTTGCTCTCTTTGCCCCAAAGCTATGGGTCAAAGCCTGTATCTGATGTTGAAATAATAGGTGTTATGCTCTTCAATCCATCAGAGCTTCGCCGCACACATGATCTCAAAGAGAACTCTCCAAGTATCGAAAGCTCTCCTCAAAAAGATGTCTCTCTCTGATATGATCTCCTATATGATTTGGGTGCTCTTAGGCTTGCACCTTTTATAGTGTGAAACCCTAGGTCTATGTCCAAGCCCTAGGAATGAATTTCTCATGCGTAGTGCAAGTTAGCATGAGAAGATTTTGTCCTTTGTTTATGTTTGAAGGCTAGTTAACTGAAATCTAATTGCCCACTTGAGTCTCCTATGCGAACTGGTCATTAGCATGAGAAGCTTTTGTCCTTTTTTTATGCTGGGAGGTCAGTTAACTTAAGTCTAAATGCAAACTCAAATCTCCTATGTGAACTGGTCATGAAAAGGAATGCAAAGTCACTCCCGCTCACCTTTATGGCTTAGCCACTATCGTCTACAGTGGCTAAGATCTAGCCGATGTCATCTACAGATGGCTAAGGTCTGGCCGCTCTAGGCTTGAGCGGCTAAGATCTGGCCGCTCTTGGCTTGAGCGGCTAGACTTGGATGGCTTGAAAAGGCCCCAAATGAGTGGTGAGAACCACTGTTGATGCTTGGAAAGTCCAAGATTATGTCTTATGATCTTATGAATGTGTCTATGTGAGCAGCTCCCCTAAGCATGACATGATTTAGGTGTCTACAGATGCCCCTTTTTGCGACGTGCTGTGTGGAAAACACAATGCTGAGCAAAAACGTAGACTGATCTGTTTGTAGGGTGTATGGTGATCAATGGTCTGATCAACGCCGGATGGCCCAATCATGCAAGATGGTGTGCATCCCTTGAATCATTGCCTCAATGTTCGGAGGACTTAGCTCAGTGGCTTTTGCATGTTAAATTGCACTCGTTCCTCAAACTCAATCGGGTAGCTTCAACTGCTACAACAATTTCGATCGGTAGGAGAGCTACAATTGAAGATGTCATGTCTGCTTACGTTCCCAGAAAACAAGGGAAATTTGTGATTGTTGTATGCAATGATTCGTAGGACGAACATGATTTTTCTATGATCGAGTGATATTTTGTTGATTTTGATTATGATTAAGTTGAAGTTTTGAACTACTTCCTCACACAATGAATTGGTGAAGAAATGACAATGAATGAAGCGACAAGTCGCTTGACCAATATGACTAATCTGGTTCCTTTCTAGCATTTGTTGCTTTTAATGGGCAATCCCACATCCAAGTGTGATTCCAATTGTTTATGATAATCATCCATCCCTATCCCAAGGAGCGGTCCAACCATCAATAGCCTTCTTAGGGAGTTAGGATGAGTGATTCTATTTATGTTCTAGATTGTATCACTTTGACTTAATGTTTTTGATGTCATAGGGGAATTAGAATGATCCTTTCGCACCCGTGGAGCAGTCCAACCATCTTGGTCTTCTTCGGGATTGAAGGGTGGCACATCATAATTCCAAAATGAGTTGTTTTTGCCCCAAGTGGCCTTATGGTTATCTACTCATCTCACCAAAATACATGGAGTGCAAATCGCTGCAATCATCGAGTGGATAGAGTAGGTAACTGGATACGAGGCCTACCTGAGATTGTGATTTTATGTGATTTTTTTGTTATTTTGAACATTCTGATGATCTAAAACCACCAAAGTGTGTTTATTTGCTATTTTTGTGGGATCCCTCAAGGAGAAAATCCCTTATTTTGATCTATGGATCTGGCCGTTGTCAGGTCCAGCGGCCTCTGAGTTCTTGCCTATGGTCATTGTCGCCTTGAGCGGCCAAGAATTTTGGGCCGCTGACGTCAACAGCGGCCAAGGCATAATTAAGGAAATATAAAATTTGCTTTTCTAGGGTTTGACCTATCACTTTCACTATTTGAAGATTCGCTTTGGGAGCTCTGGTGTGACGGCGACGGTTGCGACTTTGAAACTTGTTGGTGCTGAGGACATGGCTGCGCAGGGTGAGACATCAGCTGTTGGAGGAGCCGAAGCTTCTTGGGTATTTTTCTCTTCAAAACCCTAGCTCTCTTTTCCTTATCTACATAAAACTAAACCTCACTAAGTAATGGGTAAACTGAACCTCACTAAACCTGTTGGCAATGAACAAACTCCGTAATTAGGCTTAGCTTCCCCTTTGCTATGGTGGGTTAGTCCCCAATTTTACTTTCTGTTAGTGGCTTTAGCCTAGGGTTTTTGAAATTCTTCAGTTATTCACCTACTACCGCCATTTTGGGCGTTTTGAACTTAGCCTAGTTTTGATGCTTGGGTGGGAAATTTTGCTTTCCAATTTGTTTGTTTTCCCTCCCTATGTTGTTTTATTGAAGTTATTTTGTTATTTTTGCAATTTTTTTTTATTTTCTGGCCAAGGGTTCATGGGTTTGCCATGCCGCCCCTTGGCCGCTGTCGCTCAGAGCGATCGACTCTGAGCCATTGTCGCTTAGAGCGGCCAAGCTTGAACCCCAATGGTCAAAAATTTGACCATTGGGTCTTGGCCGTTGCTGCCTCCAGCGGCCAGGTTTCGGCCACTGTAGGCAACAACGGCTAAACCCTTAGCCTTGTTTTTTGCATTTTTGTTGATTTTTATGACATTTTTGATTTTTTTTGGAATTTTTGAATTTTGATTTGCTTGATTAGGTGCAATATTATCTTTTTTTTTCTTAGACTTAGAATAGTCCATCCTCTTTTGCACCATTTTCATGTTTATTGTGAATTATGCCTTAGATGCACTGTAGTTATACTTTGTATTTCTTCTGCTTTGCTTAGATCCTTACTGCTCGAGCTCGGGACCCGAAGCTCCTACTTGACTTACTTCCTAGCTTTAATGATATGGACTAGGCATGGTTCAAAGCCCGTGGGTTGTAGTATGTCATCAGGCTACCTTACATCATGGCAGATCAGGCTTACCTTACAACTTTGGCCCATCGCTAGGACCCATGGACTAATACCTTCCACCTCCTAACCGATGAGATGACCATTACACCAGAGGATGTTTATAGGATCTTTCGGATTCCATTCGATGGGGTGGCCATTGTCTCTTCGACCACTAATGATCAGGTGGTTGTCTTCACTCGGGTGTTTAGAGGGCACTCTACGGATGCTCTCAAGGACACCAAGTCCGGAGGAGTGTCCATCAGTCATTGGCATGGGGAGGGCATCTTTACGATGAGGCATGTCGTATTGCTGATGGTGATCAACAATGTTCTTATCTCGGACTGCTCGGGTTTGAGGTTCCCATGGAACCTTCTGGTGATGGTGCAGGATCTATTGGATAGTGAGGAGCCTATCATCTATGCATGGGGTAGATCACTATTGGCTCAGTGCTATGATGAGTTGTACCACATCCATCGATGAGGACGTGTCAACATTACCTGTAGCTTGCTCCTACAGGTTTGGGGATGGGAGCACATTGTGGTAGATCGCCCTAAGGGGCTCCCAGTCAAGATTACAATGATTGATGCTCGAACACAGTGCTATGCTGCCAGATGGGCTTGAGAGCATGAGGAGCGTAAGAGCCACACTTTCGTAGGGGAGTTGTCCCACTACACTGATGCTTTTACCAGACTGTTGGTCAGAGATGTCGTGTGGTGGCCTTACTATGAGTGTCCTACTTGGGATGATCCAGTTAGCTTTACTACCAAGACACGATGTGAGCGATGGCTCGTTGGTCATAAGATTGCCATCCAAGAGTATTTCTTCTACTCTCGAGTTCTTCGTCAGTACAGATTGCAGTAGGATGTGCCCTTGGTACCATTCTTGTATAGGCACCTCATAGTAGAGAAGGACCTACCTCCATGATAGATCATGGAGCTTTCAGATGAGGAGGATGCCCCAATTGTTGACCCTACAATGGTTGGGGGAGTTATAGAGGCCTACACTCAATGGTGGGGTGATCGGATGTGGCATGGCATCGGTAGCCTAGGGCACGAGGATGATGGTGGGGGTGATGGTGCAGATCCGATAGGATATAGAGTCTGAGCCAAGACCGAGGTATGGGGCCAGCCAGTAGAGTAGGTGGTAGTAGAGGATCCTGATGTTCCTGAGGAGGAGGAGTTAGAGCCCAAGGAGAGAGACTCTCCTCTGAGAGCACAACTACATGAGGTCAAGGCTGAGCTTTAGGCCACTAAGATCTAGGTACAATGATGAGATGCTATGATTGAGTAGCTCACAACATAGATACAGGCTCTGTAGGCTACTATTGGGGGTGGCGATGTCAGGATGCAGTTTGTTGTTCCTCCTTCTACACCATAGGAGGTTCCAGTGGTAGGTTCAGGAGCAGATGTGGGACATCTCCAGTCTCTATTGGATGAGCATGAGGCATGGATCCAGGGACTTGTGGATCATGTTACCCTTCTTCAGATGCAGCTCAGGAGGCATGGGATTGTCCCTAAGGATCCAGTAGGTGCAGGTGGTTCACAGGTCAGTGGGCGCTCCACCTCGAGGTAGTATTCCACCCATCCTAGCTAGAGGACCCAGACTCGGACAGAGAGATCGACAGGCTCGCATCATTCGACTCGCGACACCGCCACAGGGGGAGGTGGCACTAGAGGAGGTGATGCAGGGGGCTCAGGCCCGGTACTTGATTGATGCTTTACTTGGTCCTTGATCCATTTTTGAGGTCGACTGACCTAGATGACTGTAGCCCATGGGTATTTTTGTACATCCATTGGACTTGACACACATACTTTTATGATAGCTTTTCATTATGACTCATTATGTGTATCATTTATTGCTCATGTTTTTGTTGTTATTTTATTTTATGATATGATGCGATGATGGTATTATGATGATTTGATGAATATGTTAGATGATAGATGATATTGAAGATGCTTAGATGGATGTGTAGATGCTTATATGATTTTATGATATGATGCGATGTATTTTGATGATGAATGATGAATTTATGATTGTATGCAAATGGATATTGCCTATATGTTTTATGATGTGCTTTATGGATTTAATGACTTGTTTTTGTGAATGCGATGTTATTGCTAAATGCATGTTTTAACTTTGCTTTAATTGTATGCATCTAACTTATGTGGTGGAATGGTATAAATGAACCTGTATGCTCTAATCACTTAAAACATACGGAATGCATATGACATTGACAATCTTAATGGGTGATACCACAGAAAGTAAAAAAATAATCATGAATTTAAATAATCACTCTTATCATAAGAATTGATTAAGTATTCATATGTGAGATGTAATGGTGTGTAATGTATTTTCTTAATAAGTTTCTGTAAATTAAAATATATAAAGTAGTCAGTGGTCGTCTATATACTATTTCTAATATATATGCGGTATCTGTCCTACTATGTTGATACCCCTAATTTATAGAATCTTATAAAGAATGTGATGGTGTGAATGATGTTATGATTTGTTGCTATGTAAGAATTTTTGGGGCTTTCCGGAGATTCAAACACTCTAGTTACCCTATCAACAGTTGTCTACTTACCACTTAGACTTTTGAAAAGTAAGGCTTTTACCATGGACCTGGTTTTTCATGATCTCTGTGTGTGCATGTGATTGTATATTTTGAGATAGAATTCAAGCATTTCCTCCGATGTCATGCGGGATTCTTTCAGCCCATTGCTAAGATCAGGGATCCTCAAGTGTTCATCTCATCCTTATGTTGGACTTAGTTGGACTATACCACTAGGCAATATTGGGTTACCTAAGCTAGCTCATCCACATTCAAACATTGGTCTACACAAATGCATGAAGCAATTGTAATAGACATATCATCATGCGTAAGGATTTCTCCTTCCAATTTTGTACAATGCTGAGAATTCCAAGGATTCAAGCTTTATTCCCTTCTTTTTGGCTTCTTTTTGGCTTTGGATATTTGCTCATATGTAGTGATGAAAATCACTTTTTATTTTTATTGTTTTTTTTTTCTTTGAGCGAGGATTTTTGTAGTGATGATAATCACTGTTTATTTTTCTCATACGTAGTGATGAAAATCACTCTTTATTTTTTATTGATTTTTTTTTTGAGCTTTGATTTTTTCTTTGAATTTTGAATATATGATTTGTGTATCGGATTATTGCTTTGAAATCTTGACTGTATGCTTGGCCTTTTGAATATGTACTTTGCTTTGGGATTTTGCTTATTTTGATGTAAGCAAGGGATTTGGATAGGGTAAAGCTTGTCCTTTTGCCAATTCTCAACACCTTTAAACCGGTTGCACAGGGGGATAAGCAAGGAAAATCCTTTTCACTTAAGGTAACCTAGACCACTTTTGTAGCTTTCATATTTTCCTTGTACCAGCTAGGACTTTAGTGTTTCAATTAGTGATGGGATCTTGAATATCCAAGGCATTATCACAGCTAGACCTTACCTTCTACTAATCAAAGTTGTTTTTTGCAAAATTTGATAAGATCACTAGGTGTGGTTGATTAACTGAAAAACCTTAGTATATTATGTATAGCAACAAATAATGGTTGTGTTGAAAAACACAATTACACACGTGTGTTAATGGAGGTATGGATTTGAATGATTTGTGCGATAAACTATGGTATCACTTTTAAGGCTCTCATGCCATATGCAATTGTAGTGGATATGAAAATGCAATGTAATGATGTGGATGCAAGATGTGAGATGCAATTGTTTTTGTATTTTTGATTTTATGTTGTTTTTGTATTTTTGATTAATTTGACCAAAGGGCTTATTATGCCTTTGGGGCTTTTGGTATTGATTCTGACCAAGCGGTTTGAATACCCTTGGGGCCTTTGAATTGATGTTTGACCAAGCGGTATGAATTACCCTTGGAGCCTTTGATTGATTGGTTTTGACCAAGTGGTTTGAATTACCCTTGGAGCATTTTTGAATTGATTTTGACCAAGCGGTTTGAATTACCCTTGGAGCCTTTTAAATTGATTTTGACCAAGCGGTATGAATTACCCTTGGAGCCTTTGAATTTGTATTTTGACCAAGTAGTTTTTACCTTGGAGCCTTTGATTTGATTTTGACCAAGCGGTATGAATTACCCTTGGAGCTTTTGATTGTATTTTTGAAATTTTATGTTTTTATGCTTTGTTTTGTGTTTTTGACATATTTGAATATTTTTGAATTTTATGACATATTTGAATGTTTTTGTGTTTTATGTGTAAAATGCCTTTAAGTGAATGATATTGAGAGGTTCAGGCTCTTCAACACCATCTAATGATATAAGGTGATATGCTCCAGGTCCAACTCTCTGTGAAATCATGTATGGACCTATCCAGTTTATCGTGAACTTATCTCGTAGATGCGACAGCAGATTTGAATTCTGCTGGTTTTCTTTGAGCACTAGATCTCCAACCTTGAATTCCCTTAGGTGGACTTTACTATTGTAAGCTCGTGCAAGGCGATCTTGGTAAACATGAAGATGCTCTAAAGCATTGACTCGGCGTTCATCAAGAAGCATCAACTGATCAAGGTGGCCTTGCCATGCAACTTCATCATCTATGAAGTCCTTTAATGCTATGCGTAGAGTCAGAATTTCTAACTCTAGTGGCATGATGGCCTCAGTGCCATATACTAGTGAAAATGGTGTTGCCCCAGTGGGCATCCGTATACTAGTCCTGTATGCCCATAGTGCAAGAGGCAACTACATGTGCCAATCCTTGTGATTTTCTTGCATTGTCTTCCTCAAAATGGAGACTATTGTTTTGTTTGAGGCTTCTGCTTGCCCGTTTGCTTGTGGATAATAAGGCATTGAAAAACTATGCTGAATATGGTATTTTTTCATTAAAGCATGCACATTTTTGTTCTTGAAAGATGGCCCATTATCCGATATTATCTTAGAAGGGACCCCAAAATGACTTATGATATTGTGGAGTATAAACTCCATAATCCTTGGTCCAATTGTTGATGTTAAGGGGATCGCTTCTACCCATTTAGTGAAGTATTCTATGGCCGTTATGATGAATGTGTGTCGGCCTGAGGATGGGGGTGAGATATTCCCAATCAAGTCTAGTCCCCATTGCGAGAATGGCCATGCTGCCTGGATGGGCTGCAAAGCTTGCGATGGTAAGTGCGTTAGATTTGCATGATGTTGGCACTTATTGCATTTCTTGACATACTCGTAGTAGTCCTTTTCCATTATGGGCCAATAGTAACCCATTCTCAAGATGCGCTTAACGATGGCCATGCCACTAAAATGGCCTCCACATGTACCATCGTGAGCTTGCAAAATTGCCCAAGATGCTTCCTGGGGCTCAAGACAATGGAGTAATACTCCATCATATCCTCGTCTATAGAGGATTTCTCCTAGCAAGATGTATCTTGTTGCTCTCTGTTTGAACGTTTATCTTTCAGTATGCGATAAACCTTGAGGTACTATTCCCAGCTTTAGGAAGTCCCACAATTGGGAAAGCCAATCTTGATAAGCCACGACTTCTATAGAAAAGATGGCTTGCTCTTCTTGTATTTTTGAGCTAGTGAACACGGATTGAGGAACAACTCTATGGTGTATGGTTGCACCACACTCCATAGGTCCTTGGGAGATCAAAGACCCCCAAGGTGTCATTTGCAAGAAATCTTTGGTTACGAAGGACCAATCTTGATTTGGCTCGATGTTGATCATGTTGACTGATTCTTGATTGTCAAAAGCTTCACGATGTATTGCTGAGTGCGAAAGCACTTTCACATGAATGGTTGTAAAATCAGTAGATAGATTATGAGGGATTAAGGATCCCAAAGAGGCCATGGTGTCTACAAATCTATTCGACGTACGAGGGATTGCCTCGATGTCGTACCATTCCAGTCGGGCTAGGTAGGTGTCAACAAGTTCCTTGTAAGTCTTCAAGAGTGGGCACCTACATTGGAATAGTCCTTTGACCTGGTTTACTATGAGCAAGGAGTCACCAAAGATATTCAATATTTTAATGCCCATTGCTACGGCTGTTTGGAGTCCCAGGATCAATGCTTCATATTCTGTATTGTTGTTTGTGCACGGGAAGTCTAGTTTGAATGATAAGGGCAATGGAGCACCCTGCGGTGTGATAAAGACAATCCCTGCTCCGCCTCCTTGTTCACACTTCGAACCATCGAAGAACAATGACATGTCTCTTTCTTTCTTAGGTTCTTCGAGCTTTGGCGGATCTGATAATGCAAATACCGCATCATCAAGAAATTCTATGGTGAGAGGCTTGTTGTCCTGAAGAGGCGCCTCTGCTAATTGATCTGCTATGACTTGTCCCTTGATGGACTTTTGGCTTATGAACTCTAGATCAAATTCTATCAATAGCATTATCCACTTTGTGATACGTGTATTGTGATATGTCTTGCTCATCATGTACTACAAAGGATTTTGTTTTGATATGACGTAGGTCGTATGGCTCAACATGTAGTGTCACAACTTTCAAGTTGCAAAGACCACTGCTAAACACAACTTTTTGACATACGCATATCCTAGCTCATAACTCACCAAGGTGCGACTAATGTAATATATGGCTTGCTCTTTGTCTTGTGCATTCTTTTGGGCTAACATGGTGCCCAATGCAAAATTAGTAGCCGATATATATAGTAAAAATGGTATGTCTGGCCTTGGTGGAGCCAATACTGGTGGTGTTGCCAGATAAGTTTTGATCTCTACAAAGGCTTGATGACATTCTTCATCCCAATGAAAGGGGACCTCCTTGCGTAGCAACCGATTCATAGGTCTACATTTGTCTGATAATTGCGTGATGAATCTTTTGATGGATGCTATCTTGCCTTGTAGGCTCCTCAACTCCCTAATGTTGGTAGGGGCGGCCATTTCTAGTATAGCCTTTACCTTTGCAGGATCTACTTCGATGCCTCTCTTGGATACGATGAATCCCAAAAGCTTGCCAAAAGTTACGCCAAATACACACTTCTTAGGATTCAATCGGACATTGTGTTCTATGAGGTGATCAAAGACTTGTCTAAGGACTTCGGCATGCTCTTGCCGCAATAGGGACTTGGCCAATAAGTCATCCATGTAATATTCTAATATTTTATGCATATAGTCATGGAATATGTATGTCATGGCCCGCTGATATGTGGCACCAACATTTTTGAGACCGAATGGCATCACTTTGTAACAGAATGTTCCCCATGGAGTAATGAAAGCAGTTTTATGTTGATCTTCGGGCTTAATCCGGATCTGATTGTATCCGAAAAAACCATCCATTAGGGAGAGCATTTCATGACCTGCGGTTGCATCTACAAGAGCATCTATGTTTGGCAATGGGAATGAATCCTTTGGTGTTGCCCTATTTAAATCCCTAAAATCCATGCAGATACGGACTCTTCCATCAGGTTTCCCCATGGGTACCATGTTCGACACCCACTCAGGGTAGTCGATGGGAACTATGAATACTGCATCCAGTAGTTTTTGCAATTCGTTCTTCACCATCAAAGTGATGGTTGGATGCATTTTCCTCAATTTTTTCTTGACTGGCTTCTTCATGGGATCCAATGAAAGGTTGTGAATGACTAACTTTGGATCTATCCCTGGCATGTCTTTGTAAGTCCAAGCAAAAATATTTGGCCTCTCCTTGAGGAGAGGAATTAGGATGGCTTGTTCCTCTAGAGATAGACTTTCTCCGAACTTGAATTTCCTTGGTTGGGTAGGATCATCGTTGATGTCCACCTCGAAAGTCGCTTCTATAGCCATATGTGACCCATCCTCTAGCTGATGAGGCATGGGTATCAAATGAATGTCATCGATGGGATTCACAGGACCTACTGACTCAGGTTCCAAACCAACATGGAAGACATCATACGCACAACCTGATGCAAAATGGAATGGCTGTAACATCTCTTCATTGGGGAAGAGGTCTTCAGGCTCTATGGGTGAATTAGTGCGATCCCAATCAATAGCCTCTACATCAAGATGCAATGATTTGGTAGGATCTACTGGATTATGAAGTGGAGTGGTCAAATCAATGGAGATCATGTTGATGGATGGGATGAAATCTCCAGGACCACATGGGTGCAATCTTGTCTCAAGGGCTTCCCTTCCATACTCGCGATGAGGTTCTGGAGGAATGGGAATTTTTGGATCTGGCCCATGAGCAGGGCGAACAATAGGATCATTGGGCTCTAATTGCTCTCTGAATGTAGGTGGAGGGGGATTGACCATCCGATGAATGGCAGCTAGATCCATAGGTCTCCCCAAAAATCATAAATGAGGGTCTATGGCATGGAGTGCCACCTCTCTCTCTACTAGCTCGTTGACTTGCCGTAAGTGGTGAGGTCCAAGATAAGCCATCTCGGTCTCATCCTCAAAGTCATCATCACTTATCCAAAAATCGTTAGCATTGGTATGTGGCCCTAAGACAAGGGGCTCATGTCTTGGCCCCAAGTAGGCCATCTCTGTTTCATCTTCATATTCTTCGTCACTTATGAAGAATCCATTTGCATTTGTCTCTTGCCCCAAAGTCAGGGGTTGATGGCTTAGGCCTAAGTAGGCTCTTTCTGTTGAGTCTTCTGAGTCATAGTCACTTTCATCTGATGTATATCCACTCTCATCATGGATGGACCATGTGAATATTTGTAAATAGCGAGGCCCCTGATAGGCTAAGCCAAGTTGCGCCTCATCATCACTTGCTTCATATCCATTCTCCTCATCCCATGAGTTGTACCCTATTGGGGTGGAATCAATTGAGGTGTTTGGATGATAAGTTTTTGGAGGCGGTATGTTTACCGTGGCCACTTGTCTGTTGCTCAAATTTGCTATTCTTAGGGGGTGATAAGGAATGAAATCAATGTCTTCTCCTAACCCTATGCTTAATATTTCCAATGCTGCTACAAGAGAGTCATCTCGACCTCCGCTATAATAGCCTAAGCCAAATATGTCGAAGGGAAGCTGATATAGTGGCTCGTATGGCCGCCTGTGCCCCTGCTCATATATGCCAAGGCCATAGCCATGCCAGTGGCAATGCTCAAAGTAGCTTAGAGCAAACTCGGGGTTAGAGAGGTAATGAACATTGACCATGAATAATTCGTCACCATCCTCTTCTATATCTGAAGACTTATGAGCACAGTCCAGGCTGGCATAGACAAAATTGGTTTGGTTGGGAGGGATTCCAAGTGGAACCACTGTTCCTACTGGCGGCCTCAAGTCCTTAGGCCTCCCTATGTCTTGTGCAGACTCAATGATAGGCGTAAAGGTGATGTTCTACACAAGGTACTCCCCTATGCCTATGCTTGCCAAGTGTATTGATGCATGCAATGTGGATGACCCCACGGATGATACTGGTGAAGTAGGGTGATAATCACTATCTTCATCTTGATCTTGAGGATCTTCCTCTTCCATAGGACTTGGCATTTCAACAATGGCTATAGTTGGCACTTCCTTGGGCCTTTCTTCCTTAACTAAGGGTGCCTTTAGCTTCTGATTGTCTTTTGGTTTTGACGTTGATGGTACCTTAGAAGCATTGACTATCTTGAGTGCACCAGGAGGTGTTGATGTGCATGGGTCTTTTCTTACCCCTTTGTCTTCGTTATCCACTTGTGTGGTTGGGGATGAAGGTGCCACGTACAGGTGAGTAGAAGGGATTACAAATTCTCCTAGAATGTCCACCTGATTGACATATTTAAAAGGCTCTTCATCAGCCAGAACCACATAGACTTTGTTCTCGTGCACATACTTGACACACTGGTGCAAGATCGAAGGCACACACTTCATGGCCCTTATCCAAGGGTGCCCTAAGAGGATGTTATACTGCATAGCTCCTTCCAAGACATGACACATCATGGGGATGGTCTTGTGCCCCACCTTGATGGGTAGGACTATCATTCCCACAGTATTGCATAAAGCATCATTAAAATCTCTCAATGTGTAAGCTCCTAGAATGATATTTGACTTGGGGATCTTGAGGTGCTCTATTGCAGTTGTTGTAATGATGTTTATCGATGAACCTATATCGACCAAAACCCTCTTGAAAGGTAAGTTATTGATTGCTGCTACAATGTTTAGCAGAGGGTCTGGTAAGGCAGCAGGAACTGTCTTAATCTCATGATCATAGAATCAAATTATAGGTTCCTAGTATTCTTGCACTTGTCCCACAAAGTGAGTGAATGCATTCGCATCTTGCGGTTGGAGCTCAATTGTTCTTAAAATCTCCATTAGAGTCTCCCTATGCTTTGGGGACTATTGTATGAGCTCATAGATGGATAACTTAGCTGGAGTCATCTGTAGGTTTTGCTCCAACCTACTCCGAATAGTTACCACAGGTCACGTTGGTGGACCTGGAAGGTTGTCTTGCCTTTGCCTAGGAGCGGTTGGGATGTTCATGGGAGCTACAGGTGGTTGTGGTTGACCATACCGCCTAGTCCTTGTTGCTATGTTAATAATCTCAACCATCCCAATGCATCCATGGGTAGGTATGTCAGCTCAAACCTGATTGACTTGGGCCCCTTGCTCTCGAGGGGCCTCATGATTGGGCAATGGGTTTCTGTATATGCCCATGTCTCTATTATCGGGAGCTAGTGGATTGTCAACTTTGAGTTCTCCCACCTCAATCATGTTTTGCACTTGATGCTTAAACCCGATGCAAGCCTCAATGTCATGCCTCGGTATCCTATGATAAGGGCAAAATTGATCTTCCCTATATCCTTTTGGCTTAGGATGGTTGGGATCTATAAGAGGTATATCATGAAATCTGATCCTCCTGGCCTCACTCAACTGATTAAATATTGATTGCATTGATTCTGTCAGAGGCATGAAATAACGAGGTGGCTTGCGTTCTCGGTTTCTTCCCTGATTGTTCTTTTGGTCGTAGTTGGCTGGGGGGATGTGCTTGATAGTTTTGTGGTTGTTGTGCACCCCCATCCTTGGGTGTAGCCAATACGACTTGATTGACTGGAGTAGGATTGCCCTACTTCTGCTTGTACTTGTCATTCTTACCATTCTTGTTCCACTCCTTTTTGTTTCGGAGTTTAATGGTTCCCTCATCTACTTTTATTTCTTCGATGAGCTTGGCCTGTGCCAAAGCTTCCTCAAACGAAGGATACTATTGGAGTTGTAGCAAGAGGGAGATATGTTTAGAACAACTTTTGGTGAACATGCGAATGATCTCTTCTGTGGGAATGGAGAATGATAATTTTGCCATGACTTTTCTCCATCTATTCCCATAATCCATTACTAGCTCATCATCATACTGTTTCAAGTTGGCCAGGTCTGAAAGGTTCACCTTCTTCTTAGCACCAAAGGAGAAACGCTTTAAGAATGCATTTACTAGTTGTTCAAAGTTGGTTATGTTGTGCTTAGGTAGTTGGTTGAACCATTGAGTGGCAGCACCTAAAAATGTCATTATGAATGTTCTTAGCATAAGAGCGTCATTGTCCTCAAGATGAAAATAGGCATTGATAAAGTTGGTGACATGCTCTTGTGCATCCTCTTCACCCTTAAACTTTTCTAACCTAGGCATCTCAAAGTGCTTAGGATATGGAGGGCTAGGGATTGATGGGCATAATGGTTGATTGTGTATTTTGCTCAATGTTGGTGAGTTCCCAGCTGCCTCTTGTTTCTCAAAGGTTTTCATCTTTTCAGCAAGCTCTTGAAATGCCTTTGATGCATGAATTTCCTCCTCTTGTAAGCCTATTCACATTGGCAATGGAGGTAACTCTCTATCCATTTGATTTGTTTCATTTTCCTCCCTCCTACGAGGGGACTCTGGATTGTGATCTTGGTTTGTTATGTTTGCCCTTCCCCCATTAGTTGGATTTCGTTCATGATTTGGTGGGGGATTTCATTGTGGGCTATCTTGTCTAGTGCGCCTCTCCTTAGGTGAGTCAACGCATCTTGTTATTTGGTGGTCACCACCATTTGCCTATAAATTATTAAGAGCTAGCCGCTCAGCTTACTCTCTTAAACACTGCTCATGTTGGTGCAAGAGTCTTTCTCTTTGTTTCTCTTGTTCGAGAGCTTCTACTAGCTCTCGCTCTTTATGTAATGCATTTTCTAACCACCTCATTCGATCAGTTTGTGCTATCATAGAAGACTCATGTTTATCTGACTCTGTTCTTGTTGTCTTGACTCATAGATTCCTTGAGGAGGTTTCTGTTGTATCTGTACTCTTGCTAGCTAATGTGACTTGTTCAGTGTACTGTTGAGTATCCCTATGGTCAGACTCCATGCATCTACTATGGGGTCACTCTGAGGTACCCCCAAACTAAGAAACATGTTTAGAAGTCACTATTCATGAGCTTCCAGATGTAAAGTTCTCAGTAGCTATAGTTCTTTGAGTTGGTCATGTAGGAAATCGATCCAACCCATCTAGTTGTCTTGTTTTCCATGGCTGGTCCCGTGGGGTGCCATTCATTCCTATGAGGTCATAGTCTATGGGAATATTTCCTTTTGTGTGAAGGGTTTCTTCTATTTGATTCCCATGGCTAGATGTAGCTCTAGTTTCCTGCCCTTCAGTAGGCATACCTGTTTCATATGTTTCTTGTGAGTCTTGAGGTGTTGCAATTCTTGTTTGCCTTCTTGATGAAGAGGGCTTGGTGGTAACATGTTTTCTCCATGTGGATGGAGATGTAGCAGTCTCGTCATCCCTATGTGAAGAATGAGTCTTAGAACCTTCTTTATGTCCATGTGAGGAGGAAGCCCTTGAAGCTTCCTCACGTCTTTGAGATGTTTCTATGTGTTTAGAGGAGGCCCTTGAGGTCTCCTCATGTCTCCTTGATGAGGATGGTTGTGAAGCCTCTTTTTGTTTATGTGACTTTGTTCCATGATGTGGTTCCTTACTTGGGGTTTCTCGAGGAGATCCCCCAAGGGTTGAATTATCACCCCTTAGGCTTGTGGAGCTACGTCTCACGGTCTTACGGGTAGGTCGTTCAATGTTACTATGACTTCGCCTATGGGTATGAGTTGCTTCTGTCTCTCCCTCGGTATCAGACCGAGGGTGCTTACTTCTTGTTTTGACCATGTTGTCTTATGAATTGATCTTTTGAGTTGCAATTTAGGAATGACCACACAATACCAAACAAATGTTTATCTTGATTACCGATTTGAGTGTGCCCTAAAATGTTTGGTGTGTTTTGATGTGTTGTTCTTTCGATTTCTTTGCTCTTGTTCTTGGATTAAGAATGAGAAGACTCATCCATAGTGACAATCAAGTACACCCATGCCAAACATGATTTTCTCAAAAGAAGCTAGGGTACACCGTTGAAGACCCAATGGAGGGTTCGCCTAGCTCTTCCACTCTGAACCAATGATTGTTCCAATAGTGGGAGATAGTTTGAACACAAGTAACTTAGTGTCACTATAAGTAAGTTTCTCAATCCATTTCTAGGAAGCTCTAGGGGGTAAACCAATGGAAGGAGATGAATTCCAACGTCACTGGACTAAATTGAAGGTTGGTGATGAAATCCAACTCTCCAATGTTTAAATGAGATGTGCGTGTGTGGTGTTCATTTTAAGCTTGCGTAACATAAAGTGCATCATATAGCAGCAATGAATCTTTCCTATATGCCTAAGTGCAAAAATACGTTTCAATATTCAGAAAGATGCATGAACTATTATGATTTGTATGAGCGCACTTTATTTCGTGCAACTATGGCCTCTAGTAGGGCCTCAAAGCAAGCAAACAACATACAATGTCTAGCACGTTGGATTCTAGGGTGAAATTTTTAGGCATAAGCCACTGTTCCTAGCAACGCCTAGTGGAAAATTTAAAAGAAGATCTAAGATATGCGAAATGCTTAATTCTTTCTTCTTTTATTCCTTCAATTTCCAAATACAAATGTGCTTTAAGTTCTCTGTTTTAGACACACAGAAGTAGATAGAAAGCTATAAAATATCAGAGAAGCTATACCAACCTTTGATCCAGCTCAGAGAGTCGGTGTTTTGACCTCTGCTGCACTCCAGTTCTGGCCGTTGTTGACCAGAGTGGTTGGTTCTTGGCCATTGTAGCTTAGAGCGGCTAAGCTCTATTGGCCGTTGTAGCTCAGAGTGGCTAGTTTTTGGCCATTGTAGCTCAGAGCGGCTAGACTTGCACACAAAATTAAGTTAGTATTCTAGCAAAAAATGAAAAATTAGTGGTGGTCCCACCATGATCGCCATCTGTAGCGACCCTGGGAATGCACGCACCAGTCCCCTTTTTAACCCTACTTGCAATGTTATTTAAAAACCCAAGATGAAATGGAAGACAAGAAGAAAAAGCATATAACACGAAATAACAAATATGGATCTCTTTATTGATATTGAAGCTCGGTTACATGTCGGTCCCTCTTAGGGATACCCATTTCGATACTATAAGTTACAAATAGGCAAAGAGTGCCCCTTCCATGAAGAGGTGGTGCGCTTATAAAATCTTCTCGGTTCCGCACACAAAAATGTATGAGGGCTTACAGATGCCTCCTTCTCTAGGTCTATTTCCTAGAGGGATCCCTTTTGCTCTCGTATGTTGCAAACTTCATCCGATGTACCTGTGGCCTTGCAAGCAATGAAACAACAACACACGTTTAGGTGTCCGAGATTGCCTCCTCGGATGAGGTTGTTAGTAATCAAATAATGTAATAGAAATATGATGAAACTATGCCATGAAATCATGTAAATCTATGCTAATGATATGAAAACATAAAGAAGTAGAATAAAATATGCTATGTCTAAAACCTAAGCTAATCCCGTGGGCCACTGTCCAAGACAGTGGCCGCTAAGGTAAACCTTGCTCTCTTTACCCCAAAGCTATGGGTCAAAGCCTATATTTGATGTTGAAATAATAGGTGTTATGCTCTTCAATCCGTCAGAGCTTCGTTGTACACGTGATCTCAAAGAGAACTCTCCAAGTCTCGAAAGCTCTCCTCAAAAATATGTCTCTCTCTCTAATATGATCTCCTATATGATTTGGTGCTCTTAGGCTTGCACCTTTTATAGTGTGAAACCCTAGGTCTATGTCCAAGCCCTAGGAATGAATTTCTCATGCGTAGTGCAAGTTAGCATGAGAATATTTTGTCCTTTGTCTATGTTTGAAGGCTAGTTAACTGAAATCTAACTGCCCACTTGAGTCTCCTATGCGAACTGGTCGTTAGCATGAGAATATTTTATCCTTTGTTTATGTTGGGAGGTCAGTTAACTTAAGTCTAAATGCAAACTCAAATCTCCTATGTGAACTGGTCGTGAAAAGGAATGCAAAGTCACTCCCGCTCACCTTTATTGCATGTAGACTACCACTTTCGCCTGTGATTAGGCCTGTTTGTCGGTAAACTATTTCTTATGGCTTAGCCGTTGTCATCTACAGTGGCTAAGATCTGGCCGTTGTCATCTACAATGGCTAAGGTCTGGCTGCTCTAGGCTTGAGCGGCTAAGATCTAGCCGCTCTTGGCTTGAGTGGCTAGACTTGGATGGCTTGAAAAGGCCCCAAATGAGTGGTGAGAACCACTGTTGATGCTTGGAAAGTCCAAGATTATGTCTTATGATCTTATGAATGTGTCTATGTGAGCAGCTCCCCTAAGCATGACACGATTTAGGTGTCTACAGGTCCAACCTCTTCTATACCTCAAGAAAAATTGGTAGCAAAGGTAGCTCCCTCTCAAATGACTATTGAAACATAATTTATTTTTATACCTTCACGATAACAGTTGGAAACATACACAAAAGGGACCAAAATGATAAAAAAATGGGATACACCAATTGAGGATTGGGAAAGGATGCAACAATATTTATGGAGGTAATCCAAGTGTATTAGAGGCCTAAAGATTTAACTTTGGGATAGAAAAGAAAAAATAAAAAGGAAAGGTAAAAACCTAAGCCTTCTACCTTTATGATTAAGTTTATTACTTCAACACAACATTTTTATTACACGCACTAGAAATATCCCATACATAGTAGAAAATTATACTTCCAGTAGCTAGCCCTTATCCCCATATTATATTTAAGAAAAAAATAAAATATTTAGTTAGAGAAAATACAAATAAGGAGGCTAGTAAGAAATAAAACTGGACCAGGTACTACAGACAGTTGAGCAAGTGCAATCTATAAACACAAATCATCTAACTCACAACATTCAACAAGAAGATCCAAGCTCCTTAGTTAAATAGTCCTCTTAGAAGGACACATGTATTATTAATATCCCTTCTTCTCCTTCTTCTCAATCCCTAAAATATCTACATGCCTTTTCTCAACAACAAGATGTTTAGTCTTCCCCTCCACTCCAAAGTTCTCCCACAACACCATCATCTTCTCCTACCCCAAAGGATAGGCAAACATCACCATCTCCTCCATTAGCTTCCATTATGGCAACAATGTCTACTATAGAAATACCTATTTCAACTATCCCTAAAACTATAAATTCCACTATCATGACATTTTCACCCATTTCATCTCCTCCATTTCCTATTTTTGTCATCTTTTGTTACCACATCTATTGCCCCCACTCATCCTACTATCTTCATTCTCCAAAAAAATCAAGTAGGCTATAAGAATTGCCCAATATTTATGGAATAATAAGGTTGCTCAGCCTTCTAATAAAGTTACCTACCTTAGGCAGATAATTATAGTAGATCCCTCTACTCACCAATGGACAAGAGTAACGCTCACCCATTTGGTTGATAAGCCAAAAAATGATGACTATGAAAGACTACCAAGTTGGGGCAAGCACATAAGATATTACTCAACTACCCATGGAGGATGAATTCATAGCTACCAAATATCACCTAGGTAAAATCTATCTAAAAGGAAAATATACAAAGAGAAGTATGAAAATATAGAAGGAAGAGTTGAATAATTGGAAAGCATGATCAAGGAGCATAAGAACATAGAAAAGGCCCTAAATAATGAAGTGAAAAAGTTGCAAAGCAAGTTCCAAGAGATATCAAAACACAAATAAGAAGTTAAAGATACCCAAAAGTAGAATAAATTTCTATCAAAGAAGATAAAGGATCTTCAACAATATCTTTATCTAGAAAAGGCTAAGGCTACAAGATTCTCCAAGAAGAAAATCAAGCAAATAAGAAAATAAATATGGAGTGAGATTCTAAAGAAAATCCTAGAGGTTCAACTTATGCTACTATTTCTAGATGAAGTTATCTAAATAGTGGTCAAGGAAAAGAAGATATTAAAAGTGCCCAGAAATAAATAAAGCCAAAGATAGAAATAGTAGGGAATGAATCAATTTAATAGATTGTAGCAAAGGGATCATATTATTTAAACATTTTAATTCCTTTACCAAATCTGATTTTGAAGATGTTTCTGATATTTTTTTTTGGTAAGTTAATAAATTTCATTAAGGGGGCATTTGAAAGGTGCCCCAATGCCTTAGAACAACACAAAATAAAGGGATGCAGGAATAAAAAAAATGCATCCTAGGGAGGCAAAAAAGAGAAGAGGATGTGAGAAAGTCCAAAATGCATCCTTAGAGGAACAAGGAAAAGACAAAGACTAACAAAGTAAGAACAAAAGGAAGGGAAACCCCAAAGGGTCAACAATAGTAGCAAGGAAGGCAATTACTCCACAACAGGTGCTTCAACAGTTTCCTGTTTGCCTTCCTTGGTTTCATCCTTGGGCACTTTCTTGAATACTTCCTTTGCTATTTCAATGACATCATCCTCCTTTGCTTCGAATTTTACAACAGTAGTAGCACTCATAGGGGCTTCCTCATCGAAGGTGTCATAGAAAAATAGCAAATTAAGTGCATTTATCTGCTCCTTCAATTGTGATATGGATTTCCCCATAGCAGTATTGGTGGTCTCTATATGGGAAATTGTACCATACGTGGTTTGGATTACTAATTTGTGCAGATATTTTTCAACAGGGTCATTAAGGTCATCCTCACCCCCTTCCTTAACCTTCTCAGGGCTCTGAGAAAATTTTTCTTAATCCACTAGGAACTCCTTGTGGGAGTAAATTCCACCTTAGCCTTTTTCTTAGCACTGAGAGAGCCCTGGCATTTAACTTCATTGCACTTTCTTTTGGTACCTCTCATCTTAGAGGGAGGTGTAGAGGAAGTGTCTTCCTCAGTGTTTTCTTGGATGGGAATATTTCATTTAGGAAATTTTTACAGTAGATAATTATGAAGGATCTTGAATAGGCCCTAGTGAGAAGGCCAAGCTTCCTCCTTCTTGGCCCGGGTAGAAGTTATAGTGTAATCCATAGAAAGATACAAGAATTATGGAATATTGAGAAATTTTGCATCTCTAAAATGATTCACAAAAGAAAGGTGGAAACTACAAAGTTGTGACTCATGATCATCAATAGTAATATATTGCATTACTAGCTTCATTACCTCATTCCAGAGCGTAGGAAAATCCTTGCGAAATAAACCCTTCTTGACAAGCTTCCTGATTGGTGATGAAGGTTCAAAATGGATGATTTCCATTTCCTAGTTGTGCTTGTTCCTTCTCACCATGCGACCAACAACAAGTTGTCCAGTCAATTCAGTGAGAAGCTCTATGTTCACCAAGAAATCCACTCCATGAATTATGACAACTCCATCTTCCCAAGTTGAAGCAAAAACCATACTAGCATCCCAATCAGTCCCTAAAAACATATTGAGAAAAGTTACTAATCCTCTATCATTGAGGATAGCTTCAGCAATGGGCTCGATAGCATAGGTGTTAGTCTCAACAAAATACATCCCGACGACACTCAAAAGTAGGAAACTAGGGTTTTTGAAAATAAAACTTGGGATACGAGGAAGAGCAGGAGAAGACCAGAATAAAATCTTAGCAGAGCTTATAAAGCACCAAAGCTTTAGAGAACATTTCAAAAAACATTTTGCAAGACTTTTCACACAAAATTTTCATCTAGAGAAGCTAAAAAACTAGACAGAACCAATCAAGAGGCTGCAAATTCTAAAAAGGAAGATTTTTAGATAGGCAGGATTAATGTTAAAGATAGAAATGTGTGCTGGGATATGGAAAATTTGACAAATAAGGATGCCTAGGAATATGAATATAGAAAAATAAAATATGAATTCAGAAGCCCAAGGAGTTGAAAAGCATGATCGGGCAGGGAATAAAACAGATCTTGGAACCATGCAAATGGGACATAGAAAAAATAAGGCTTGCAAGGAGGAAAAAGGGTAACCCACATGGAAGAACAACCCAAGATCATGAAAAAATATGCAGGAAAACTCATTTGGCACAAAATTTTTTGAATCCCAAGCAAAGGCTGACAAAAAAAATACAGTGGCATGATTGATGAATATGGGGAATAAGTACCGCTTGGTGGAAAAATGGAAAGCAAATACTTCCAATATGAGGCTCCGAAAATGGGATAACCTAGGGAAGATAAATCTCTTATTGGAGAAGACTTTGGTAATGGAAATGATATTAACAACAACCACAATGTAGAAGACATGAGGGCCAATGATATTACTTCTCCTCAAATTTGAAGGCCAAATAAGATTTAGATAACATGTAGGATGATGATAATTCATTTTTTTGGGTGAGATTTAAATCCAACCTCACAAGTTCACTGACATCACGGGTAAGAGTGTTCGTCCAGGTCAGCATCCCTAGGATAAAGGTGCCAATATTGGCCAACTTATCAGTGACAACATTAGCTTCCCTGAAGGCATGTTGAACTATAACTTCTTGTTTATGTAACTGAATTTTCCTGGCTTCCTTGATTAGATTCCTAATTTTCCAACCTGGTGATTTAGAGTTCTTTAGGTAGTTAATAATAGTCAAAGAATCTCCTTCAATGATGACTTTTCTTGGTACCTGTTTGATGAACTGTAATCCTCTCCATAGTACCCTTGTTAGAATTTCCTAAGAATAGACATGCAAAGCATTACAATAACAATGAAGAGAAGAGTAGAACTGATTTATTTATTCCATGGGATCAACTTTGTATAAATAGCAAATTTGATCAATGTGAGTCATTGGATTACAACAACTCAACAAATCTGAACTAGTCTTAAACTGAGAGTTCACCTGACTCATGGAAGAGTGGTGACTCAAGTAAGAATATCCTAGTAGAACTTAAGAGAACAAATATTTATTCTAACACCCTCTCTTAAGTGATACTAGGGGTGAATGTATGAGTCCCGATAATAAGGCCTGATGAAGTACTCATGTACAATGAACTCTTATAGAAGAGATGGTAAAAAACACACATGTGAAAAAACAATATTGAAGAAGAAGAAGAAGAAGTAGAAGAGGCATGTCTTCGGATGGTGAAGATTATCCTCTATTGAACACCTAAAAAATGAGTCCTAGAAACAAAGCCTGATTAGGTACTCATGTACAATGTAGTTACATACAAGAAGAAGAAGAGAGAGGTGAAAAACCTCTGTGCACCCTTCTAATCCATCTGCTTAACTCCAAGTTTCTATCACAACTAAATGTAATGCGAAGAAGGAAAGGATTTGGTGAAGACGTCTATAATTTGATTTTCTGTAGCAATGTACTCCAAGTTTAGATCCCCTTATTGAATATGTTGTCAAATGAAGTGCATGTGAATATCAATGTGCTTGGTGCACTGATGTTCAACTGGATTATGGAAAATATGAATTATGCTTTGATTGTCACACCAAATGGTAATAGGTTGCTTATGGAAAAAACCAAATTTCCTTAATATATTATGAAGCCAAAGAGCTTCTTGACTGGATAAAACATCTACCCTATATTCGGCCTATGTGGATGATAAAGCTATTGCCTGTTGTTTTTTGCATGACCAAGCAATAGGTGAAGAACCAAGACAAAAAACATAGCCATAGGTGGAACATCTATATTCAAATGAACCTGCCCGATCAAAATATGCGTAACCATTTATATCCATGGATCTACCCTCATATAAGAGACCAAAGGGAGTAGTTCCTTGTAAGTAGCATAGGATTCTCTTGGCTGCTTGCCAATGACTAAAATGAGGTTGATGTGAGAATCTAGATATTAAGCAAACATCATATGAAATATCTGGGTGAGTATGAGTGAGGTATAATAGAATTCCTACAAGTTGTTTGTAGAGAGTAGCATCATATAGAGGGGACTTGAAGGAAGTAGTTAGAGTGACTCCAGACTTAAAAGGTGTGGAAGAAGGATTACAATAAATCATATTAAACTGCTGAAGAAGGTCTAGAGTATATTTCTATTAACATAATGAAATTCCTACATATGTTTGAGTTATCTAAAACCCAAGGAAGTAATGGGCTAAACCCATATCAGCCATCTCAAATTTCTTGGAAAGGGAGTCTTTGACAGTTTGAATGTGAGAAATGGCATTACTAGTGAGTAGTAGATCATCAATATAGAGAACAATTATGGTGATGTTTTCTTCATCCCTCAAAATGTAGATTGTTGCATCAGACTCACAATGATAAAAACCTGAGGATAGAAGGAAGGAGTCCATTTTTTCATGCCAATATATAGGAGCCTATTTAAGACCATAGAGAGATTTACTTAGTATACAAACAAGGGAGGAGTCTTGAATAAATCCAACAGGTTGTTCCATGAATATTTCCTCTTTTAATTCACCATGCAAGAAAGCACTTTTAACATCCATTTGAAATACTGGCCATTTTTGAGAAGCAACAAGTGCAAGAACTAGCCTTACATAATCCATTTTTGTAACTAGGGTAAAGGTTTCAGAATAATAAATGCCTTCAATTTGTGAAAAAACTTTAGCTACCAAGCAAGCTTTGTGTTTTTCAAATTTTCCATTTGGTCCATACTTAGTTCTGTAAATCCATTTACAACGAACCAATTTCCTTCCTTTAGGTAGAAGGACTAGATCCCAAGTTTTGTTTTTTATTAAGGAAGAAAATTCATTCTCCATGGCATCATCCCATTATTTTATACCAGTTGCTTATTTGAAGGATTGAGGATCTGTTAAAATGGACTGATAGACAAGACCAGAACCCATGGAGTTTCTTAATCTAGATGATGGAAGATTTTGGATGTAAGGAGTGGCTTCTTGAACGATGGTGTGGGCCCATTTTGGTATTGTGGAAGGAGTCATGGGTGTGGTAGGAATTTTAGGAGGATTTTGAATAATGGGATCCTCATGTTGGCCATCTATATCAAGGGTGGTATCTTCATTATATTGGGGCTCAAATTTTGGAGATGGCTCGAGATAATTATTGCTGGAAGATGATTGAGAATCTTTATAAGGCTCAATTGTTTCATCAAATTGAATATTTCTATGAAAAATATCTCATGAGTTGTGGTATCAAGGATCCTATAGGATTTAATTTCCTCACAATAGCCAACAAAGATAAGTTGCTTACTCTTTTTGTCTAGAGCATTTCTCTTTTTCTTTGGGATGTGTGCCCAAGCAATACACCCAAAAACTTTAAAAAAGGAGATATCAAGTTTGGATCTAGTCCATGATTCTTCGGGAGTCAAATGGCCAAGATATTTATGATGTGTGTAGTTTTTAATATATTTTACATAGTTAATAGCTTCAACCCAAAAAACTACTGGAAGATCTCTTGAGTGGAGCATACAGTTTGCCATTTCTTTCAAAGATCTATTTTTCCTTTTTGCAATGTCATTTTGCTGAGGATTATGGGAGACTGAATGTTGATGAATTATGCCATGATTTGATAGGAATATGGATAACTCATTACTGGAGTATTCCCCCTATTATTTGTACAAATTTTCTTGATTTTGCAATTGGCTTGATTTTTAGCTAAGGCCTTGAAGATTTTGAAGTGGGATAGCACATCACTTTTGAAGAACACAAGCTTATACTAAGAGGAGGGGTGAACAGTATAATATCACTTTTTACTTTTCTTTACCAAATAGTATTAATCAATATAATCAATGTAAATATCAATAGCAATAACCAAACAAATGCACAAATCATCACACACAATAGAGACACATATTTAACATGGTTCACCCAAAGATGGCTACCTCCACAAAGAAAATATTTCTTCGAAATATTTCTCAAATAATCTCATGGTAATACTTTCCCTATTACAATGTTTATGGACCTCAGTCCAAAGGAGATGTTGATTCCCTAAATATGGTTTGTGGATATCTATCCACAGGAGAACTCCTCCTCTGCTCTGGCTGGTGATCCTCTAGAATACACTGCCTCCACTGCAATGACTATGGATATATCTCCACTTGAAGACTCTTGTACTCACTTAGAAGACCTATCCTCAATGTCCTAGTTGATGGATCTCTATCCACTAGAGTATCTGTCCTCTCTACTTTATCACCTCCAAAGCTCTGTCTCAATACTATACTAAACATAGTCCAATCGGTCTAGCACAACTCTGCTCAATATCTTGTACTAAACATAGTATATTCGATCTAGCACAAATCTTCTCAATAGGTTCACTCAAAACATTCTCAAATATTCTCAATAGGTCCACTCAAAACCTGCTCAAATCTGCTCAATAGGTTCACTCAGAACCTTGTCAAATCTACTCAACAGGTCCACTCAGAACCTTCTCAAATCTGCTCAATAGATCCACTCATAACCTACTCAAATCTGCTCAACAAGTCCACTTAGAAACTTCTCAAATCTACTCAATAGGTCCACTCAGAACCTTCTCAAATCTGCTCAATAGGTTCACACAGAACCTATCCAAATCTGCTTAACCAGGTCCACACAGAACCTGTCCAAATCTACTCAAAAAGCTCACGCAGAACTTGTCCAAATATGCTCAACAAGCTCACACAGAACCTGTCCAAATTTTCTCAACAAGCTCACATAGAACTTGTCCAAATATGCTCAACAAGCTCACACAAAACCTATCCAAATTTACTCAATAATTCATCTCTAGGACTTGCTTAAATCTGCTCAATAAGACCTCTCTAGGACTTGCTCAAATATGCTCAATAAGTCCTCTCTAGGACTTTCTTAAATCTACTCAATAAGTCCTCTCTATGACTTGCTCAAAAGCTCACACAAAATCAGTCCACAAGTCTTCTCAAAGACTTACCTCAAATTTGCTTAACAATTCCACACAAAACTTGTCCAATCTCATAGAAACATAAAGAGAATTGTTAGAGACTCAATATGTTCTATACTCAATACTCAATCACTTTCTCAACTCAATATCATAGAAGCATAAAGAGAATTGTTAGAGACTCAATATGTTCTATACTCAATGCTCAATCACTTTCTCAACTCAATATCATAGAAGCATAAAGAGAATTGTTAGAGACTCAATATGTTCTATTCTCAAAACTCAATCTCAACTCAAATCAGAATATAGAATAGTTTGTTTCATGGAACTTGAACAACCACTTCACATACACTTGACTAGGCTCAACCAAATCTACTCAACCAATCACCTCAAGGAACAACCCTTTCTCACAAATCCTAGTTCAAGCATATATCAACCAACTCAAAATGTTTCCAACAATGCTCAACAACAAATCTCACATAACAATGATACTCATGTTCTTTTCTAACTCAAGTTCACCAATTGGCTTCAACAACAATTCTAATAAAAAAAGGCCTAATCATAACTCTCAATTCAAAAAACCTTAAAGCATTAACTCAACCACTTTCGAAAAGGAAACCCTAATAAATTCCTTTTCACTCCAAACTTAATTTTCAATCAAGCCAATCAACCAACTCAATAGAGAAGAATTTTACCCATACCTTTTTGTTGCCAAGAAGTTGTCCACAAAATCTGCCACACTTCACAAAAACTCTTTTCCAAACTCACATAAGGGTTAGAGGACTTCAATTAAAATCACAATGCAAAATATAACTTTAAATACACATTTCTAATCCAACTTAATTTTCACATCCACCAAAATACTTTTAGAAGAAAAACCTTATATAAAATAATAATCAACAAGTCTCAAAATATATCTCAATTAACACTTTACCATAACTCCTTATACCTCCTAAAATACAACTCTCAAAATAATACTTTCCAAATAATAAAGCTCAAATAATTATCAACACTTCACCTTCAAAAATAATGACAACAACCTCTAATTAACAAAGTTTATTAAAACATTAATAAACCTTACAACATCCTTATCACTCCAACCTTAGGGCATAACCATAAAATTAATTATCACAAAAAATGTACTTGCCTCAAGGGGATTTGACCCCGTGTATTTCCATCACTACGAGTGCCTTATCCATGGCTAAGATTGCCACATGAGCTACATGCTCGTTCGCAAAGGGGGAAGCACCACATGCTTCCTCTTTGCACTTTCCTTGCCCACATTTAAAAATGTGTGCCTTGGCGCTTCCACAAAAACTCCACCAAAAACTTCTTCGCAATAATCGAACGCACGACCTCCGTGCTACCAATGCCTTCACACTTTCCAAGCTACCACTAGGCCACATTGCCCAATGCAAATTGGGGGTGGTCTCTCTCCGCGTTATCTTGTACTCTTCTTTCCAAACGTTTTAACCACGAGCTCATTTTTTGCATGTGCCACTCAATAATCAATCGAGCAAGGATGGATAATAAACAACTTTGGGCATGTATTTATATTGCCCTTCCTCCTTTGTCTATACGTCGGTGCTTTTATTGAAATGCATTACATCAGCGCTTTAAGGCTTTGAAAGCCTTAGCAAATCCAACCTTGGGTTTTAAAATTACTTTTGGACTTTATAAAACCCCTTGCCTTATAAAATATTATAATAAGGATTATAATTATTTTATTTGGGTTTTCACCATGGCAATTTTAATATTATAATAACCACCATTATAATATTAATCCTTCAATAAAGTACCTTTAATATTTATTTATAAAATTTAAATTCATGTTGAATTTAAATAATTTATAAAATAAATATTATAACTCCTTTTTAACTTCTGTCTTTTGCACTGTTTCCCTCGATCTTTTGCCTTCAAGCTGGATATCAAATAACCATATTTGTCACCTTTATTTCCTGCTAAAATTACTGATGACCTCATATGGTGACATCAATGACAACTTTAACTTAGGGACTCAAAATGTCCAACAACTTTTTTATTTTAGAAAGTAGACCCAAGTTCTTCTTTAAAATCATCAATAAAGGTCAAGGCATATTTTGTTGCTTTGAAAGAAGGCTCTGGGAAGACCATCATGTCACTATGGATTAACTCTAGAGGAGATAAGGCCTTTTGAGAATTAATTGGGTGAAAAGGATCTTGATGTTGTTTTCCAAGAGCACATCCAAGACATACTCCTTCAATAGAGGAGACTTTTGGTAACCCTGTCACCATTTTATGAGTATTCAACTCTTTTAGATAGTTATAATTGAGATATCCAAACCTTTCATGCCAAATTTTGCTTTCAGATCTCCATGTGCAACCAAATAGGAGGCTCTATCTAAATTTTTGAATCCATTGAAGCGAAATAGGCGATTTTTATGATCAATATCTCCTTTTGCTATGAGAGAGTGAGGTTCTTGAAATTCTCTTATTTCAATCCCTGTTGGTGAAAATAGAACTGTTTTGCCCTTTAAATAAGTACAAATATGATAGATGGATAGGATATTTGCAGCTATATTTGGGACATAGAGAACATTATTGATATACCCACCATCAATGGATATGTCACCTTTTCCTTTGACAGGGATAAAGGATGAGTCACCAACTTCTATGCTACAAGTTGAGCTTGAGGATATTGAAGAGAATGAATCATGTGAAGAAGTTATATGATGAGTTGCCCTTGAATCTAAAACCCAATATTTTTATGGATTTTTTATATTTTTGCCTTGAATATTTAAGGCTTTCCCTATTTGCTTCTTGATGTCTATTTTGTGATTCTTCATTGCTGCCTCTAGTTGTTGTAGTATTTTCCAACATTATTCATAGGATGTCCATTATTTTTGCAATGTGTACAATTTATAGGGCCTCTTTATTTATTTTTGATTTTTTTTTGGTGGATGTGGATGCTACTAATTATTTTGAGGAAGAGGGAGAGATATCATATTTTGCAAGTTTCGTTTCCTCTCTAGTTAGCCTATCACAAAACTCATCTAAAGAGGACATTTTAAAACTTGTACCAAGTGCATCTTTTGTAGACAAAAAGGTGGTAGCAAAAATTTGAAACACTCCATTTAACTTAGAAAGAATAATATAGATGCATTCTTCTTCTATTTTATCCTTACCACTACATTTTAGTTGAATGAGGACTTCTTTAAATTTGGAGATAAAGTCAACAATATTGTTGAAGTCTTTAGGAGATAATGTTTTTAACTCTGCCTCTAGTTTTTTTTTTTTTATTGGTGGTGGCCACAAGGGGTAAACAGAGTGTGACCATAAGGGAACCATTACATAACATATCCACAACATGTGAGGCGAGAGATTTGAACCTGGGCCTCTCAGCAACTAGAGAGGTTTAACTACCCTCTTGCTCTCCAACTCCTCTACATGGGCAAATAACTCTGCCTCTAGTTGCATTGACCTTATTTGATCCACTTTATCAAACATGTTATTTAGTTTTTCCCAACTTTCAAATGGGGTTTTACATTTTGAAATGTGAAACCATAAGCTTTCATTTACATTTGTGCTTATAATACCCATTGTTTCATACATCTTCCCTTTATGAACAAATATTTTATATTCCTTTTCAAATTTAGGTTGCTTCTCTTCTAGCAAGTGTGTGAGCCCCTTTTGAGAAATGAGATTTAATATTTTTGGCTTCCATGTGTGATATTTATGAGGGGTGAGTGGATCAATTGTATTCATTTTACCAAATAAAATTGAAGTGAACCAATAATCCCCCCTTTAACTTCAAGAACTTCTTAGATAATACAATGATGCCCTAGCAGAAACACCTATTTTAAGGAGGTAACAGAAGCCCGACCTTTATACTTTCTCTTCAATTTACCTACCCTTACGTGAGGGAAACTATAAGTAAATAAGGAAAATTTATACATGGAACATAGGCATATGAAGCAAGAGTACTCATCCAAACCTCTATACTGAATCTTCTCATTTACCCGCCCTTACATGAGGGAAAATATAAGTCAATGAGAAGAACGATACATGGAAGTTAGGCTATTATAAGGAAATGGGCGTTAATTGATGTGCTCTTTGAAAATATTTCAATTTTTTCTTGCTTTAGTTTTCAAATGTTCATATATTTTTAAAAAAATAGTTATGCATGTAGAACATTTAGAAGATGCTGAAATTGAGATGTAAGCTATAATACCAAGTGGTAGAAAGTGTGCCACATTTAAATCCCACCACCAAACTATTCTTTATATCTACTTGTTTAAATGAATAGAGCAAAAAAGAACTTTGTGAAGAAGGATAAAAAAAATATGCAAGGACTAACACTAACAACCCCCCTAAACTCTTCAAAATAGGTGCAAGAATTAGCACCTCCAAAAAACCCCCCTTAGAAAAATATTTGTATTCGAGGTTACAAATGGACTTGTCAGTTTGTTGAGTGCTCAAAAATAGGCACAGATCAACAAAAAATGATAGTAGTCCTTGAGGAGGTTACAATATTTAGAAGCTTCAACTTTCTCTAATATAATTGCAATTTATCCAGATGTAAAAATATTTGAACAAAGGCAGTCGCTTTTTTGTTATACTGGCAACATATGGGCTTCCTCATGTGATGAAAAAACTTTTTTTTTATAATTACATATAAGATAAAACCAACTTGATGTACAAAAATTCGTTCGACAAGCAGTTACGAACTTGGTCTCGAAGGTGAACGACGTCACTCCTGATTTTTCTCACTGCATATCTGTGGGTGAATATGTAAAACAAACCAAAAAATATTACCCTTGGCTTGATTTATTCTCCACAGTCGGCATTCAAGGAAGAATAATTTTGTGGGGCACCTGCTTCGATCTATAATGCTAACTTCATTAGGTGATGTGCGATGTGCTGCAGAGGAACTTCGTTCTACGATGAAAACTTCTTCAGGTGATCAACGTGCTTCTTTGACTTCGATTTGTGATTGCAAAGTTCATCAGTTGACACACTACAAAATGCATAGGAAGAACGAAGTTTGGAGAAGCAAATTAATAGAATTATTTAAAAAAATATATATCCTATCCTTATAAATATTATCGAACGTTAATGAGAAATGTTGGTGCCATGAGATGATAGTTGCTCAGTGAGGGAGGATCGTGAAACCGTATATAAAAGATATGTGATCATTATTATATTATCATTCAGATATTGGTGTGGACACTCAGTTGCACTGATGCATGGCAGATGTAAAACAAAGCATGTGGTTTAATAGCACGATGACACATCAACAAACTTTGACTGAGTGGAAGTGAGTTCTTTCGTAGTATCATGCTTTTGAGTGAAGTCAATTGAATACAATAGCACTCCCATTACTGCACTACAAGTAGAAAATGTGGTGAGGATCATGGAATGCCACTAATTGCAAGGTCTTCATGGAGCACGCCTAAAATGAAATACTGCAAACAAAGAAGGGATTGCATCAAAGATATCATGAGGGCTGTGAATAACATTGATGAGGCAACAGAGCTATAGATGGTAGCGAATAATGTTCCTACCAGTAAGGAAGGGATTACTTCAAGGAATCATGAGGGTTGTGAATGATGTCGATGAGGCAGCAATACTCTAAAAAAGAACTTATATGGCATCACCTTAAAGGAGAACTATGAATGATGTCATTGAGGCAACAAACGTCTCTAAAGAATGAGACTGAGATGGTATACTTTGATTTCCTTCCTATGTAGAGCAAAAAGTAAGATGGGTAAAGATATATATGAGGCCAATTTGCAAAAGCAAATTGGCCAAAGAAAATTAATATATATATTCTCTTAAAATATTTCATTGTGAATACTATTGTAGGTCAAATCAAGGCTCTACAATAGTGAAAAAATAACACCCCTTCTTATCATTTGCAGATTTTTAAGAAGAATAAAGCTATCATCCAAAGGAAGATTAAAATATTGTAAAAAATATATAATTCTATTAGAAATAACTATAACCAATTTTCAAAAAAAAAAATTGTAGACTTGTAGCTAAAGCATGGAGTGGTCTACAAGAGATATGTCAAAAAAAGAGAGGACAATGAACCATTCCTAGAAGAGCCTTCAAGAGAGAATGTTGAACAAGATCTATCTTGATATGGTACCATGTTAGAATTTCCTAAGAATAGACATGCAAAGCATTACAATAACAATGAAGAGAAGAGTAGAATTGATCGATTTATTCCATGGGATCAACTTTGTATAAATAGCAAAGTTGATCAATGTGAGTCATTGGATTACAACTCAACAAATCTGAACTAGTCTTAAACTAAGAGTTCCCCTGACTCATGGAAGAGTGGTGACTCAAGTAAGACTATCCTAGTAGAACTTAAGAGAACAAAGATTTATTCTAACAGCCCTTGCTTCAGCAAAATGATTGGATTTATCCCCTAAAGGTTCTACAAAGGCAAAAATGTAATTTCCTTGATGGTCATACCCCTGATGCCAGCTTTTCCTATATTTCCTTTAGTAGCTCCATAAAAATTGAGTTTGAACCACCCCAAAGGAGGGGTATTCCACTTGATTTTGGCTCTGTAAATTTTGGGAATGGCAAGACAAATATTATCCAAGGAAATGCTAAAGAATTGGAGTAAGGAAGCCTAAAAAATGGGAATAGGTGAAGAATCGAAAGGGGCAATCAAAGAGTTTTCCTTATAAAAAAGGATAGCTCTACTTGAAATATATTCTAAATCCTTGGATTCCTTAGAAATAAATGTGCGTATTGTGTTCAAGCAAAATCTACCATAAATAGTGATGAAGGCAAAAACTCCAGAAGCCTTTGAGAAAAGGATTTTTAAAAGGGTTAGGTCACTGGGTAAAAATATCAACAATAGAAGAAGGAGAAGTCCAACTGATATTGAATTTGAGGAAAATATTATTGAGGATGGATTTGGATAAGGGACAAAAAATAAAGAGGTGGGTCGTGGATTCCAAATCAACAAGGTAAATGAAGAATCTATTAGGGATGGGAATAACACGTTTAATAAGATTTTCAACAAAGATAATTTTATCTTGAATGGCTATCCATGAGAAACAAGCAAACTTTGGGGTAAAATGTTTAAGCCACACTATATTTAAGGGAATAAACACCTCTACAGGCGATAAGGATAAATGATAAGCATATTTGACAAAAACGTTCTCTTGAGTTGGTGGGCTCCCAAATAGGATGATCACAAGAGGCCTCAGAAGGAATAGGGAAGGAAGATAAAAATGCCTCAAGTGAAGATATTTTTTCCACCATATTAGGATGATGGATCCTTTTCAAATATTTGGTCTCATTGGAAATGGATAGAAAGTCAGCAACTTTGGTGCCAAAAGTAGGATCAGTAAACTCTTTAAGCAATCTAATTCCTGGAACCTGAAGAAGTGGATGATCGCCTAACCACCTATCTTCCCAAAATTTTATGGATTTACCATCACTACCTGCCACCTTAAGAATTTTTTAAAATTTTTCTTGTAGATCAAATGGATTTCCAAAATGTGGATGCAGAAGGGGGTATTTCTCCATATAAAAAATTAGAATTTTGGAGGTATTTCCTTCTTGTAATTTTGACCCACTCTGCTTGATATCCTAAAATTAAACACCATGCTTGTTTGGAAAGAAGAGTAGAATTTAACATGTGTATTCTTCTAAGCCCTATTCCCACTTGATCCTTGGGCTTGTAAACTTTCTCCCAAGCAACCAGATGGAATCTATTTTTATTTTCAGCTCCTGTCCAAAGGAAATGCTTTTGGATCTGTTTAATTTTTTGGTAAAATTTAGTAGGTGCTTTGAAAATTGAAAGGAAGTAAAAAGGAATACTCTGCAAATATTCCATGGTCAAGATAGCTTTTCCAACCTAGGATAATAAATTTCCTTTCCAAATGGAAAGCTTTCTTTTAAATATTTCAATGCCATTGTCCCATATGAAGAACACAAGCTTATACTGAGAGGGGGGTGAATAGTATAAGACCACTTTTTACTTTTCTTTCCCAATCAATATTATGCAATGTATCAATAGCAATATCAACAACAATAATCAAAGCAATGCACAAATCACCACACACAATAGAGACACCAATTTAACGTGGTTCACCCAATGTGGGCTACTCCACGGAGAAAATATTTCACTAAAATTTTCTCAACAAATCTCTTGGGAATCCTTTCCCTATTACAATGTTTATGGACCTCTGTCCAAAGGAGACACCAATCCCCTAATCAAGTTCATGGATCTCTATCCATAGGAGAACTCCTTCTCCTTTGCTCTGGTTGGTGATCTTCTAGAAGAACTATTGCCTCCACTGCACTGGCTTATGGATCTCTATCCACTGAAGACTCTTGCCCTCACTCAAAAGACCTATCTTCACTACCCTGGCTAATGGACCTCTATCCACTGGATACTATTGTCCTCTATACTCTATCACCTCCAAAGCTTGCTCTCAACTCTATCTCAAATCTGCACTAAACATAGTCCTTCGATCTAGCACAAATATGCTCAATATCTATTCTCAAATCTACACTAAACATAGTCCTTCGGTCTAGCACAAATCTTCTCAATATCTATCCTCAAATCTACACTAAACATAGTCCTTCGATCTAGCACAAATCTTCTCAATCTCTATCCTCAAATCTGCACTAAACATAGTCCTTAAGTTAGCATAAATCTGCTCAATATCTATCCTCAAATCTACACTAAACATAGTCCTTCGGTCTAGCACAAATCTTCTCAATATCTATCCTCAAATATGCACTAAACATAGTCCTTCGGTCTAGCACAAATCTTCTCAATATTTATCCTCAAGCCTTAACATAAATCTTGACTCAATCACAAATCAACTCTGCTAGATCTACCCCAAACCTTAACCCAAGGTTTGAAAAAATCAATCAACTCTACTCTCAAGTCTTCTCTAAGACTTGTCTCAAATCTGCCTTGTAAGCTTCCACAAAAGCTCACACTAATCTATCCACAAGTCCTCTCTAGAACTTGTCCAATCTGCTCAACAAGTCTTCACCAAGACTTACCTCAAATCTGTATTGTAAGCTTCCACAAAATCTTACTCAACTCAACTCAATCTAACACAAAATCCTCTTCAATCACATAAACAAGCTTCACATAGAATCTTGTTCAATCTCATAGAAATATATAGAGAATTGTTAGAGACTCAATATGCTTCACACTCACAACAATGCTCAATCACTTTCAATCTCTTTCTCAAATCAATTTAGAATATAGAACAATTTGTTTCATAAAACTTGAACTATCACTTCAACACTTCCACTTGACTAGGCTTATACAACTCCACTCAATCAATCACTCAATGAAACACTCCTTGCTTACAAACCCTAGTCCAAGCATATGAACACTCACTCAATTATTTCCAATAATGCTTATCAAACAATCTCACATAACAATGATACTCATGATCTTGCACAAACCCTAGTTCAATATAGTTCTCAACTTCACATAACAATGATACTCATGATCTTGCACAAACCCTAGTTCAAGCATATGAAAGCTTTACTTCAATATTTCCAACAATGCTTATCAAACAAGGTTTTTTGTCATCAACTTTCACTCAGAAAAACCTTTAACAATCAAACTCAACAATGCTTATCAAACAACCCTTTTCACTCCAACTTAGCATTCACAACATCCAACAATCACTCACAAGGAAGATGTGCCCATACCTTTTTGTTTTATGAAGAATTACCCTTAAAAACCTGTCTCAATCACAATTACTCTCTTTGCCAATTTTAAGGGTTAGGTAGCAAAAACCTTCTCAAAATTTTAATCAATAATTTCCTCACAAATTATTTTCACCATACAAAACATGAGAACTCAATTAACCTTATTACTCCTTTCAAATATTAAACAAAATAAGACTTTATTTTGAAATAACATTCAAAACCATCTAAAGCCTTATCACTCCATTCAACACTCTAATCACCAAAAATCACAATATAAAAATCAATTTTCATAAACCTTATATCTCCCTAAAATCTTATGCCAAACAACCTTAGGACAAAAATTAAATTTCAAAATTTAAATACCTTTTGCCCTTGGTGGGAATCGAACCCACGTTGTGCTTCCACCAATGCCCTAGCCGTGGCTCCAACCACCGTGTGAGCTAGGCGCTCACCTTGGAAGCAAGGAGCACCTCATGCTCTATATGCTTCCCTTTGGCACCTAAACCAAAAAGAGTGTGTTGCTTCCTTTGGCACCCAAACCAAAACCTTCACCAAAACTACCATCGAGATTCGATCGTGGGTCCTCCCGCTTGCCAAAGCCCTAAGTCATAGCCGCTTGCCACTAGGCCAACCCATCGGATGGATATGAGGCTTAGAGCCTCACCAACCTTGTTCCTTTGCTGGCGCATACAAGACAAAAAAACTTTTGTCTTCTTCCTCGCACAAAAATCATAGAAATCGTAGGCTTAGAGTAATTCAAACGAAGGTAATTTCTTTGCCACCAAGGCATATGGTATTTATACCATTATGCCACCACAATATTAGACATCAATGAAGGGATTTATTCATGACGTCGACGCATTTCTTTTTGCCTTGTAACCCTAACTTTAGGGTTAATTAAATTAGATTATAATTTAATTAATAATAAAATTATTATAATTAACTTATAATTAATTTAATAACCATAGGGTTAATTAAATTAAATTACAAATTAATTTATAATGAAATTATTATAATTAATTTATAATTAATTTAATTACTTTAGGTCTTACCATTAGACCTTTAATATTATAATAAAATATTATAATATTATTTTTCTTGGGCCTTCTAACTTCTCCTGTAGACCTTATCTGATCACCTTCTTATTTCTAAAACTGACTCTTGAAATCCTTCCTCTTGCATTGCTCACTGAAACTGACTTTTGACATCAATGACAACAAATCTTGCTCATATTTCCAACAATCTCCCCCTTTGTCATTGATGGCAACCCATTTTCCTTTTACCATTCCTTTTACCTTTTTCTATTCTGCTCCCCCTGATAAACTGCTCCCCTAACTGAATGCTCTCCCCCTAACTCAAATCTCTCCCCCTTTGTCATCAATGGCAAAGGGTCACCTTTGGGGCTCGGGGCTAAGAATGAGACTCTTAGCTTAGCCCCTCCCCCACCTCCTCTTGAGGTGGTTAATTCTGGGGTGGGAGTATTTCTACTCCCAACATGCACTGATATTTTCCTTTGTCCACTTTCCTCCTCATCCGATCCTTCTGATTCCTCTGACTATTTCTGTTCCTGCTTGTCTCTAGAATTTTTGCTCTACACCACTTTGTTGTATGTCCATCATTATTGCACTTATAACACTTAATGTTGTTATTCCTTGGAGGTGTAAATATCTTGGGATTTCTCCTGGTGAAGCCATATCTATTCCTATCATGAACCCTACAATTCATTGCCTTGTGACCAAACTGATTACAAGAGTAGCAATACCCTTGAAAAAGTTACCTGTTGTTGAAGCTTCCATATTCCTATTTTCCATGTGTCCTGCATTGTGTAGCCTTGTGCCCAAACTTGTGATATGAGAAGCATCATCCATTGAAACTACCTTGCCTTGACCTCATTGGTCTTTTAGTTTCTTTTACCCTGTGCTGGTTTCTGTTCCATCTGTTCCTCATTTGTGCATTGTTCCTTTCTTTGTTGAACTTTCTGTTATCCAACTCTTCATCAGAAGTTTCACTTTCTCTTACACTCTCTTCTTCTGAAGTTTCTTCTTCTTCAAAACTTGATATTGACTCCTCTCTTTGGTTCTTTTGTACCTGTTCAAAACCAAGTCCTATTTTGCTTGATGTAGGTTTTTGTGTCTTGATAATCTTATCCAAATTCTTTGAGCTTCTCCCAAACCTGTGTAACCTATCCTTAGACTCTTTTACTTCCTTCCTTAGTGAAGCTACTTCATGCTCTAACCTTTCACATTCTAAGACCTTTGCTTCTAACTTATCTTTGAACTTCCTTGTCTTAGCTATTGACTTATTTAGATCCTCTATAAGCTTTCCTTTCTCTTCATCACATTCTTGAAACTGAAGCTTAAGTTGGGAGTTTTGCTTTCTTACCTTCTTTAATGCATCAAGAGCATGAATAAGCTCTCCCTCAAGATCAACTTCTCCTTTCTCTGATTCTTCCTCTATTTGTTTACCTTTGAAAACATCTTCATTCTTTTCTGACTTATCTTCTATAGGATCACCTCCTTCTTCTTCTAGTGCCATAAGAAGATTCTCTTCTGGTCCTTCAAATGTATCTTCATATTCATCATCACTGAAACTGAATCCATTCCTTGTACAACTATCCTCAAGATGACCAAAGTTACCACATCTAAAATATTTGAGGATTATTGGTGTCCTTTTCCTAACCACTTCTTTTTCTTTTGCCAAAAATAGAACTTCATCTCTATCATTATCTGAGGAACTATCATCACTATCACTTGAGCTCTTACCTACCTTATCTACATAGAAACTCTTCTTATACCTCTAGAAAAACTTCTTCCCTTGTGTACCTTGTCCATCCCTATTTTTATTTTGGTACTTGTGCCTTCCTGCATCCCTATTCTTATGATATTGTTTCTCATCACCACTGCTATTTCTAGCTTCTGGACAATCAGATGCATAGTGACCATATTTTCCACATTTAAAACATCTAACTGATTTTGTACCTTTATACTTTCTTGAGTCCTTGTTCCTTCTGCCATAATTGGCTTCTTCATCACTGGATAGCTCATTGCTTGAATCTGACTTCTTACCCTTAGTCTTCTTAGTGGCTTTAAATGTTGCTTCTTTCTAGGGAATAGGTTCCTCTTTTATTCTTATCTCAAATGTTATGAGAATGCCATGTAATTCATCTCTTGTCAAAATATCAATATCTTTTGACTCTTCTATAGCTGAAATATTTTCACTAAACCTTTTTGGAAGTGACCTTAGAATCTTATCACACACATCAGGTTCTGAAACTTCAAGCCCAAGTCCTTGCATGGAGCTAACAACTTCATCCACATGAAGTAGATATGCAGAAATATTTTCCTCATCCTTCATTTTTAGATCTTCAAATGCTCTTTTGAAGTTTTGCAACTTGGCCCTTTTGACCTTTTTATCTCCTTCATATATGCCTTGCAACTTATCCCAAATTTCCTTTGCTGATTTGCAATGCATAATATTTATAAAATCTGTTTCATGCAAGCCCTTTTGAATTGCATTCATTGCTCTTGAATTATAATGATGTAGAAGCTTACCATATTTATCTGTAGGTGGAGTTTTTGGTGGTGTGTATCCATTTTCAACTGCTTCCCACACTTCATTTCCAAGTGCCATTAGATGAAACTTCATCCTTGTGCTCCATAGTGTATAATTGTTCCCATCGAACAATGGTGCTGAATTTCCTGAGGATCCACTCTGAGAATCCATCTGTGTTCTTGTAAGATTTTCCTTCAAGTTGTTAAACTCTTCTAAAGGAACCCACTCTGATACCAATTGAAGAACACAAGCTTATACTGAGAGGGGGGTGAACAGTATAAGACCACTTTTTACTTTTCTTTCCCAATCAATATTATGCAATGTATCAATAGCAATATCAACAATAGTAATCAAAGCAATGCATAAATCACCACACACAATAGAGACACCAATTTAACATGGTTCACCCAATGTGGGCTACTCCACAGAGAAAATATTTCACTAAAATTTTCTCAACAAATATCTTGGGAATCCTTTCCCTATTACAATGTTTATGGACCTCTATCCAAAGGAGACACCAATCCCCTAATCAAGTTTATGGATCTCTATCCATAGGAGAACTCCTTCTCCTTTGCTCTATATGGTGATCTTCTAGAAGAACTACTGCCTCCACTACTATAGCTTATGGATCTCTATCCACTGAAGACTCTTGCCCTCACTTAGAAGACCTATCTTCACTACCCTAGCTAATGGACCTCTATCCACTGGAGACTATTGTCCTCTATACTCTGTCACCTCCAAAGCTTTCTCTCAACTCTATCTCAAATCTGCACTAAACATAGTCCTTCGGTCTAGCACAAATCTTTCTCAATATCTATCTTTAATCTACACTAAACATAGTCCTTCGATCTAGCACAAATCTACTCAATATCTATCCTTAAATTACACTAAACATAGTCTTAATCTAGCACAAATCTGCTCAATATTTGTTTTCTAATTTGTACTAAACACAGTCCTTTGGTCTAGCACAAATATGCTCAATATCTATCCTCAAATCTGCACTAAACATAGTCCTTCGATCTAGCACAAATCTGCTCAATATCTATCCTCAAATCTGTACTAAACACAGTCCTTCGATCTAGCACAAATCTTCTCAATCTCTATCCTCAAATCTGCACTAAACATAGTCCTTCGATCTAGCACAAATCTGCTCAATCTCTATCCTCAAGCCTTAACACAAAGCTTGACTCAATCACAAATCAACTCTGCTAGATCTACCCCAAACCTTAACCCAAGGTTTGAATAAATCAATCAACTCTGCTCTCAAGTCTTCTCTAAGACTTATCTCAACTCTGCCTTGTAAGCTTCCACAAAATCTCACACTAATCTATCCACAAGTCCTCTCTAGAACTTGTCCAATCTTCTCAACAAGTCTTCACCAAGACTTACCTCAAATATGTATTGTAAGCTTCCACAAAATCTTACTCAACTCAACTCAATCTAACACAAAATCCTCTTCAATCACACAAACAAGCTTCACATAGAATCTTGTTCAATCTCACAAAAACATATAGAGAATTGTTAGAGACTCAATATGCTTCACACTCACAACAATGCTTAATCACTTTCAATCTCTTTCTCAAATCAAATTAGAATATAGAACAATTTGTTTCATAGAACTTGAACTATCACTTCAACACTTCCACTTGACTAGGCTTATACAACTCCACTCAATCAATCACTCAATGAAACACCCCTTGCTTACAAACCCTAGTCCAAGCATATGAACACTCACTCAATTATTTCCAACAATGCTTATCAAACAATCTCACATAACAATGATACTCATGATCTTGCACAAACCCTAGTTCAAGATAGTTCTCAACTTCACATAACAATGATACTCATGATCTTGCACAAACCCTAGTTCAAGCATATGAAAGCTTTACTTCAATATTTCCAACAATGCTTATCAAACAAGGTTTTTTATCATCAACTTTCACTCAGAAAAACCTTTAACAATCAAACTCAACAATGCTTATCAAACAACCCTTTTCACTCCAACTTAGCATTCACAACATCCAACAATCACTCACAAGGAATATGTGCCCATACCTTTTTGTTTGATGAAGAATTGCCCTTAAAAACTTGTCTCAATCACAATTACTCTCTTTGCCAATTTTAAGGGTTAGGTAGCAAAAACCTTCTCAGAATTTTAATCAATAATTTTCTTGTTGGACATTTTGAGTCCGTAAGCTAAAAGTTGTTATTGATGTCAAAAGGACCTATGTAAGTAAGCACTATGGTTTTGCTCCACAAAGAGCTTCATGAGAAGCAAAGGTTTTGATCAAAGGTTCAAGAAGGGATGCATGGCATTTGGTTCCAAAAGGAGCTTCAAGGGAAGCTTAGCAAAATATTTTTATGAAAATCAAGGAAGGTAAGGAAAGGTTTTATTTAAAACCATGGATGGCAGATTTGAAATGGATTTTTCTTAAAACCCAAGTTGGCTTTTCATTTCATCAAAAAATGTGCCTCGATGATGGAGAAATTTAATTTTAAAGGTTTAGTTTAAATTTAAATTTATTTAAAATTTAAATTTAAATTTTAAAATTAAATAAAAGAGTTTTCCCACCATGTCCGCCGACGTCTTATATTTTATCATGCAAAGGTTCAAATATTTAAAGGGATTGATTTTATCAACCAAGGAGGACACAACAATATTTTCGCATTCGATTATCCCTTCCTTCGCAATCGTCGATTCCCCCCTTCTGATTTCATTTGTACACTGCACATGGAACAAGGGAGCAAGTTTCAAGGAATAGGTGGAGAGGATAAAAATATAAGTCACAAAGGATTAAAGCCTCCACATGGGAGGTCTATCCCACACGGTGGGCGGAGAGTGTGCTAAGGCGCACGATGAGGAGGAACACGGGGTCAAAACCACCCGAAGCCATTTTTCAAGGTATGCTATAATTCGATTGTCGAAATTTTTGGGTGCATGAAATATTTCAAATTTGCTAAGGTTGTTTTAAGCGTCGATTTTCACAGAGAGTATAGTGGATTTAATTTTTGCATATGGCTAAGGTTTGATATTTTATTAATGTGGGATATTGCCTAAGAAGGCTTTGTGATTATTTTTTTTAAGTGCAAAAGTGTTGAAAGGAAGGATATAAAATATTTGAGTTATTTTATGGTATAAGTGGTTTTTGGAATGACAAGGTTATGCAATGTTTTGATTTATTTTATTTTATGGTATATGTGGTTTTTGGAGTGAAAAGGTTATGCAATGTTTTGATTTATTTTATTTTATGGCACAAGTGGTTTAGGAGTGATAAGGAAGTTGTGCATTAATTCTTAAGAAGGTTTTATTATTAAAAGCCTTGGTGAATATTATTGTTTTTTTTTTTTTAATTTACATGGTGGAATCGGTAGCCGCCACGAATCCGGGTAGGTTGTACAACTTTTATGGCCACCACAGTATTCTGCGTTGTCCACCCCAGAAGCCGCCACATAGATCTTCGCACAATCCGCCCCTATAACCACCATGCCACAATCATTTTAAACCTTTTACGCCATTGAAAGCACTAGGAAAGGGACAAGCATTCAGTCTGACGAGGCCCGAGATTTGAACCTTGGACCTCTGCCCCCCTTATGGGGTTTGGATGAACCAATTGGTCTACACCTCGGACCTATGAATATTATTGTGAAGTGGAGTAATGTTGATTATTTTATGATCTTCTAACCCTTGTGAGGATTGGCAAAAGAATATTGTGATTGTGGCAGATTTCCAAAGAGGCTTCTTCATCTTCATAAAAGGTATGGGCACATTCTCCTATTGATTGATTATGGTGGTTGATTATAAAATACCTTTGGATTGAAAAGGATAAGATTGTGGTTTCCTTTTCGAAAGTGATTGGTTTAATGCTTCAAGGTTTTTTGGATTGAGAGTTGTGATTAAACCTTGTTTTATAAGCATTGTTGTTGAAGCCAATTGGTTATGCAAAGAAATTGAACTTGAGTTAGAAAAGAACATGAGTATCATTGTTATGTGAGATTTGTGTTTGAGCATTGTTGGAAATATTTTGAGTTGGTTGATACATGCTTGGACTAGGGTTTGTGAGAAAGGGTTGTTCATTGAGGTGATTGGTTGAGTTGAGTTGATTGAGCCTAGTCAAGTGGATGCATGTGATTGTTCAAGTTCCATGAAACAAACTATTCTACATCTGAATTGAGTTGAGAATGAGATTTGAGTATAGAACATATTGAGTCTCTAACAATTCTCTTTATGCTTCTATGATATTGATTTGAGTTGATATTGGGATTTAAGTATAGAACATATTGAGTCTCTAACAATTCTTTTTATGCTTCTATGAGATTGAATTTAGATATTAATTAAGCATTAAGTATAGAACATATTGAGTCTCTAACAATTCTCTTTATGATTCTATGATATTGGACAAGTTCTATGTGAGCTTGTTAAGCAGATTTGAGATGTCTTTGAGAAGGATTGTGGACTGATTTTGAGTAAGCTTTTGTGGAAGCTTGCTATGTAGATTTGAGCAAGTCCTAGAGAGGACTTATTGAGCAGATATGGACAAGTTCTGAGTGAGCTTGTTGAGTAGATTTGGATAAGTTCTGAGTGAGCTTTTTGAGCAGATTTGGACAAGTTCTGAGTGATCTTGTTGAGCAAATTTGGACAAGTTTTGAGTGAGCTTGTTGAGAATATTTAAGCAGTTTCTATGTGGACCTATTGAGTAGATATGAGCAAGTTTTATGTGGACCTTTTGAGTAGATTTGAGCAGGTTCTGTGTGGACCCGTCGAGCAGATTTGAGTAGGTTTGTGTGGACCTATTGAGCAAAATTGAGTAGGTTCTGAGTGGACCTATTGAGAAGATTTGAGTAGGTTTTATGTGGACCTATTGAGTAGAATTGTACTAGATCGAATGTATTGTGTTTAGTGTAAGATATTGAACATAGTTGTGCTATACCGACTAAACTATGTTTAGTATAGTATTGAGATAGAGATTTGGAGGTGATAGAGTACAGAGGATAGAGTCTCAGTGGATAGAGATCCATTAGCCAAGACAATTGAAGATATATCTGAGTGAGGAGTCTTCAAGTGGAGAGAGATCCGCCAGTCAAAGCAGCATAGAGACAGAGTCTTCTAGAAGATCACTAGCTAGAGCAGAAGGGGAAAGAGTTCTCCTATAGAAGAGATCCATGAACTTGAGATTAGGGGATCAACATCTCCTTTGTATAGAGGTTCATAAATATTGTAATTGGGAAGGATTCCCAAGGAGATTGATTGAGAAAATTTTAATAAAATATTTTCTCCGTGGAGTAGCCCACATTGGGTGAACCACGTAAATTGTGGTGTCTCTATTGTGTATGGTGTTTTTTGTATTTCTTTTATTACTGCTATTTATACTGTTATCTACACACTGCATAATATTGAATTAAAAGAAAAAGTAAAAAGTGGTCTTATAATGTTCACCCCCCTCTCAGTATAAGCTTATGTTCTTAAATTGGTATCAGAGCGGGTTCCTTTAGAAGAGTTTGACAACTTGAAGAAAAATCAGTCTAAGAACACAATGGATCAAAAGTATCAAAGAGACGGACCCTTAAATAATGTAGTACCAGTATTTTATGGAAGTGACTTCTTATATTGGTGTATGCTAATGAGATTTACCTGATGGCACTTGGAAATGAAGTTTGGGATGCAGTGGAACATGGATACGATTCAGTAGTCAATCCTCCTATAGATAAGGAAGGTAAGCTTCTAAAGCATGCAAACTCAAGAGCCATGAATGCAATTATAAAAGGATTGTGTAGTATGAAGGTTATGGATTGTAAAACAACAAAAGAAATGTGGGAACTTTTGTATGAAATATATGAAGGAGATAAATGAGTCAAAATGGCTAAGATCAAAAATCTCAAAGGAGAATTTGAGAACTTAATAATGAAGTATGATGAAAACATTTGTGATTATCTCAGTAAGATTGATGAAATTGTACATGATATGAAAGGTCTAGGAATGAAGGTTGATGAATCTGATGCTTATGGTAAGATCTTGAGAACTCTTTCAAAAAGGTACAGTGAAAAGGTTTTTTCTATAGAAACATCAATTGATAGTGATTCTTTGACAATGAATTATTTGCTTGGCATGCTTACTACTTTTGAGATAATAACAAAAGATATTATTCCTCTGAAAGAAGCTACTTTCAAATTAGACAAAAATAAAAAGGGAAAAAAGATAGAATCGAGCAGTGAATCATCCAATGACAAAGAAGAAAATTATGGCAGAAGATATAGTGATTCCAGAATACCCATAGATCTAAGATCTATCAAATATTTCAATTGTGGAAAGTATGGACACTATGCAATAGAATGCAAAGAGCAAAAATGCAAAAATGATGAAGAAAAATAGGACCACAGATACAGGGAATCAGAGAGACACAGGTACCAGAAGAAAAGCAAGGATGGACAAAGCAGACAAGGAAAGAAGTTCTTCCAAAGACAAAAGAGAAGCTACTATGTGGAAAATGCAAGTAAGTACTCAATTGATAGTGATGCTAGTTTTTTAGACAATGATAGATATGAAGTCCTATTTATGGTTAAAGAGAAATATCCAGTTAATAAAAGGACTTTAGTTATTCTCAAGTGTTTTAGATGTGGTAAATTTGGGCATCTTGAAGATGATTGCACTAGGGATGGTTATAGTTTCAGTGATGATGATTTTGAAGATACACTTGAAATACCAAATGAGAATATTCTAATGGCTTTGGAAGATAAAGAATATGATCCTATAGAAGACAAGCCAAAAGGAAGTAATGATATGAACAAAGGTAAAAAAATAGAGGAATATTTAGTAGAGAATGGCTATGATATCAAGGGAGAACTTATATATGCCCTTGACACAATAAAGAAGGTTAGAAAGCAACACTCTAAGCTTGAAAATAAGTTTCAAGAATGTGATGAAGAAAGATTATTTCTCATAGAGGATTTATAAAAATCAAAGGCTAAGACAAGCAAGTTCAAGGATAAGTTAGAAGCACAAATTTTGGAATGTGAGAATTTAGCACAAGAAGTGGCTACTCTAAAAGAATATTTAAAAGACTCCAAGATCAAGATGAAGAGTTTCACAAATATCTTTAAGAACTTAGATAATTTCATCTGTGGACAACAATGAACATCATGTTCAATAGGTCTTGGCTTTGGAAATGCTCAAAAGAAACAAGAAAAAGAATCTACTTCAAGTCTTGATGAAGAAGAAACTTTAGAAGAAGATACATCAGAAGAAGATAGTTTAAGTGTAAGTGGTACATCAGAGGATGAGTTGGACAACCAAGAATTCAACAAAGAGAGGAACAATGCACAAAGAAGATACTTATGGAACAACAATCATAACTAGAGACCAATGAGGTAAATACAAGGAGGCTTCAATGGAAGATGATATTCATGTCACAAGTTTGGACACATGGCTTCACAACGCAGGACTCATGAAAGACAAGTATATGGAAAAGAATAGCTTTTCCAAGGTTATTGCTACTCATGCAATGGTTTTGGTCACAAGGAAATGAATTGTAGGATTAATGACAGAAGAGGATATGGATTCACTAGGAGAAATCCTAAGACAATTGCACATCCAAGGAATAATAACATTAAGTGTTATAAGTGCAATAATGATGGTCACATAGCAATATGGTGTAGAGCAAATATTCTAGAAATAGGCATGAACATGAACAAGAATATGAACAAGAACAAAAATATGAATAGGAATAGAGGTATGAACAGAAACAGGAACAAGGATGAGAATCAAAATAGGAACAAAAACATGGATGAGAACAAGAACATGAATAGGAATAGAAGTGATGATAGGAACAGGGATGATAACTTGGAAAGAAACAGTGAGAGGATTCAAAAAACTCACAAAAGAAGAGAGAAAGATAAAGGTACAAATATGTGCTTTTGAGGAGTAGAAATACTCCCACCCCAAAATTAACCACCTCATGTGGAGGTGGGGGAGGGGCTAAGCTAAGAGGCTCATTCTTAGCCTCGAACCCCAAAGGTGACCCTTTGCCATTGATGTCAAAGGGGGAGATATTTGTGTATTGGGGAGAGATTTGGTATAAGGAGAGATTTTATATTTGAGAGAGCATTGAGCCAGGGGGAGCAGAAAAGAGGGTCAGGTTTTAGTAAAAGGATATGGGTTGCCATCAATGAAAAGGGGGAGATTGTTGGACATTTTGAGTTCCTAAGCTAAAAGTTGTCATTGATGTCAAAAGGACCTATGTAAGTAAGCACTATGATTTTGCTCCACAAAGAGCTTCATGAGAAGCAAAGGTTTTGATCAAATGTTCAAGAAGGGATGCATGACATTTGGTTCCAAAAGGAGCTTCAAGGGAAGCTTAGCAAAAGATTTTTATGAAAACCAAGGAAGGTAAGAAAAGGTTTTATTTAAAACCATGGATGGCAGATTTGAAATAGGTTTTTCTTAAAACCTAAGTTGGCTTTTTTTTCATCGAAAAAGGTACCCCGATGATGGAGAAATTTAATTTTAAAGGTTTAGTTTAAATTTAAATTTATTTAAAATTTAAATTTAAATTTTAAAATTAAATAAAAGAGTTTTCCCGCCATGTCCGTTGACGTCTTATATTTTATCATGCAAAGGTTTGAATATTTAAAGGGGTTGATTTTATCAACCAAGGAGGACACAACAATATTTTCGCATTCGATTATCCCCTCCTTCGCAATCGTCGATTCCCCCCTTTCGATTTCGTTTGTGCACTGCATGTGGAACAAGGGAGCAAGTTTCAAGGTATAGGTGGAGAGGACTGAAATATAAGTCTCAAAGGCTTAAAGCCTCCATGTGGGAGGCCTATCCCACATGGTGGGTGGAGAGTGCGCTAAGGCGCACGATGAGGAGAGGTCGAAATCACCCAAAGCCATTTTGTAAGGTATGCCATAATTCGATCGCCAAAATTTTTGGGTGCATGAAATATTTTGATTTTTCTAAGGTTGTGTTAAGCGTCAATTTTCACGAAGAGTATAGTGGATTTAATTTTTGCATATGGCTAAGGTTTGATATTTGATTAATGTGGGATATTGCCTAAGAAGGCTTTGTGATTATTTTTTTTAAGTGCAAAAGTGTTGAAAGGAAGGATATAAAATATTTGAGTTATTTTATGGTATAAGTGGTTTTTGGAGTGACAAGGTTATGCAATGTTTTGATTTATTTTATTTTATGGTATAAGTGGTTTTTGGAGTGACAAGGTTATGCAATGTTTTGATTTATTTTATTTTATGGTACAAGTGGTTTTAGGAGTGATAAGGAAGTTGTGAATTAATTCTTAAGAAGGTTTTATAATTAAAAGCCTTGGTGAATATTATTGTGAAGTGGAGTAATGTTGATTATTTTGTGATATTCTAACCCTTGTGAGGATTGACAAAACAATATTTTGATTGTGGCAGATTTCCAAAGAGGCTTCTTCATCTTCATAAAAGGTATGGGCACATTCTCCTATTGATTGATTATGGTGGTTGATTATAAAATACCTTTGGAGTGAAAAAGATTGATTGTAGTTTCCTTTTCAAAAGTGATTGGTTTAATGCTTCAAGGTTTTCTGGATTGAGAGTTGTGATTAAACCTTGTTTTATAAGCATTGTTGTTGAAGCCAATTGGTTATGCAAAGAACTTGAACTTAAGTTAGAAAAGAACATGAGTATCATTGTTATGTGAGATTTGTGTTTGAGCATTGTTGGAAACATTTTGAGTTGGTTGATACATGTTTGGACTAGGGTTTGTGAGAAAGGGTTGTTCATTGAGGTGATTGGTTGAGTTGAGTTGATTGAGTCTAGTCAAGTGGATGCATGTGATTGTTCAAGTTTGAGAATGAGATTTGAGTATAGAACATATTGAGTCTTGTTGAGTGGTATTTTCACCCAATTGTGAAAGTACACTCTCCCTTAGGATTTGGGTTCCAAATCCCCTCTTGCAAAGAAGTTAAACAAACAACTTCTCCAAGGTCTCCGCTATATTAGCATTTGCATATGTGTATTAGTAATCTCAAATAAAGATATTCAATTTTAAATGCTTGGAACACCTTAGTGATTGCAAGTAACTGTAAACAAGGGGCAATGTTGGTTTATTTTACCATGAAACTTTAGTGATTGTTCATTGAACCAAAATAAAGCAAATGTGAGTTGGCCCTCATATGACCACGATGTAGTGCCTTAATTCCTTTTATCTTGAGAGTTTTAAGGTAGATTTTATCTTCTTTATTAAGTCCAAATATGGCTTCTTATCATGAAGATAAAGATAGCTTTCAATGTGATCGATAAACTATCCCTCTTTGGTGAAATGGATTTTCACAAAGAGGCAATAATTTATGGCCTTGAATAAAGGGCTTTAAATGTCACTTTAACTTATCCCTCTTAAATGAAATCAAATTTTCATCAAGATGAACAATTAAGTGCTTTGAAGAAAAGACCTTCAATGTAATACTCAAATTACCCCTCTTTCGTAAAATTAGAATTTTTATGAAGAGAGGGTAATTTTAGGCTCAAAAATGGAAATTTGTGAAAATGCCATAAAACATAACTCCTTCAATGAAATTGGAATTTTCATGAAGGGAATGTCATCATAGGCTCATGAGTGCAAAAAAAAACTGAAAAAATGAAATTTGACCCAAAAATGGAAATTTTCTATTTTCGGATTTTTTAAAATCTGTAATAAAACAACAACTTCGGTGAATTTTTAAAAATACTAAACAACTCCGAAAATGAAATTTCAAAATGCGTATTGGAAGTCTGAAGTATAACCTACGCAATGGTGAAATTATTTTTGGATTTTGAAATTTTTTAAATGTTTATTTTAATGCCTGAAAATTAAAAAAAAAGTTAAAATTTCTGGAAAAATAAAATGCAAAAAAAATGAAAATTGAAATGCAAAAAATGAAAATAAAATGCATTCAGTATGATGCTATCCTATTTCGACAAAACCGAAGATGTGAGGTTTCCATGCATGCAACCTAACCTATTGGACTTGCAAAACAAGCACAATCCCCATAGACTAAGTGTTGGTTCCTAGGGTTTAAAATAAATTTCAGGTTCAAGCATTCACATGAAGCAACCAAGCAAACTTGCATTAACTCCATCTACAAACTCGAAATCTGAAAAAGGAAAAGAAATAGACATTAAATCCATAGCATGCAAAGAGAATCTCCTTCTTTCTTGCCCACAAGATGCAAATTTCTGAAAACTCCTGCATTAAAAATGTGTCATTTTACAATAGCAGAAATCTGGTTTTCTCAAAAAACCAGTCCAATGTGGAAGGAAAATATCCAGAAAAACCCAGTGCCAAGGCCTTGCCTTCATTCCTGCAATCTTCTCCGAAAAATTTCCAACCCCCCTCTTTTCTCCATCCTTCAATGCATTTTTAAAACTTCGAAAAAACTCTTCTTTCTTGTTCGGATTCCCAAAACCCTTGCTCTTTCGTTTCCTTTTTCTCTTCATTTCCTTTTCTTCCTGCATTTCTTCGATTAAGTAACGCCTTGGAATAATAATTCCAAAGTTCCTATTTTAAAACAAGGCGCTTTATTCTTATATGAGCCTTTTTTGTTTTTTCTTTTCTCCACGTGTTTCCACCTTACCTGCACATAAAACAAATAGGTGAATTAGCTTTAAAAAACAAACTTTAAAAACAAAATAAATTATACTAAAAAACATAAAGTTAAACTATTAAAAAAAACTTTAAATTTAAACTATTTTAAAACGTAAACTAAAACGTGGTGAATGAAGCACCATGGCTTCATTCACCACTTTTTATTTTTATTTATATTTTATTGTTTTTACTTTTTTTTATTACTTAAAATATATATATATTCTTTTCACTTTTAAATTTTTTTATTTGTTTATATATATAAAAAATATATATAAACTTGTTTTTTTTCTTTTTAAATTCAAAAAGCTTTATTTAATTATTTTTTTTACTTGCTTTCTCTTTTATTTTAAATTTGATTTAATTAATTTTAAATGTTTGAATTGATTTAATTCAAAACATTAAAATTAACTAAAACAATAATAATAAAAATAATAATAATAAGGACGAACCTAACCAATCCACTAGACACTCAAAATGAAACGAAAACACCCAAACACCAAAATTAGAAGGTGGGTCCCCAAGCTTGGGGTACGTTGTGGAGCGGCCACAACAAATGGCGACTCTGCTGGGAAATGCTCCTGAGCATTTCGGTGAGAACCCAACCTGAAAACCTTCAAAACTCAAACACAAGCGTCAGCAAATATCCAAAGAATGAAACTAGATGAGAAATACATGAAGCATTAGAATTATTCAGCGTCGACTCAATGTGTGCGACGTGATTCATTCCTTATCGTTTGAAATTGATCAACATTCCATCATCTGTTTCACTTATGATTCGTGCATATGAGAAGTTATGGATGATTCCTGTAGGATTTAATGTATGGTGAAGATGCTAGAGATATAACAACCTGCTTTGCAAAGGCTCAAACTTTCTAGTACCATGAACAAACATATTAAAACTGTCAAACCCTCTTAGGACCAAATATGTGTATACTTGAATTAATTTACTAGATCCCAAAGTTGGTTATGTGTCACTACCATCTTGAACCCATGTGCAAGTGTAAGTGAAATCAGAGCTTTGGGGAATAGGATTCCCAACCTAAGCGAGATGGGAATTTAACCCTATCCTTACTACTCTGTTCTGGAGTTCATTACCTCATCTTGAACAAAATGATTTAACCTGTTATGGATGAAACTGTCAGGCTAGCTCTGTCCGTTTGAGCGATCAGTGGTCTTGCTTTTAGACAAGACATGTTGCCACGCATGAGCATACTCCACTGCCAGTCAGGCGTCTATAGCCCCGATGGAGATTAACCCCATAATCCAGGATTTGGCTTTACTTTTGATTTCTTGAACCTTGGGGATGACTACCCATCCTTGCAAGGGACATGTAGTACGATCCTTCCAATCCAATATTAATGATGAAATGAAAGTAGAATGAAAAATATTTGCTTTGGAATTTCAAGTTCTTGAGTGGGCAAAATAGAAGCTTTGGGGAATCGAATTCTCAACCTAAGCGAGATGAGAATTAGACCCTATCCTTACTACTCCATGAAGGTCAAATCAGAGCTTTGGGGAGTTGGATCCTCAACCTAAGTTCGATGGGGATTTAACCCTATCCTTACTACTCTGATTTTAGGCTTTAAGCACTATGGGAGTGGTAAAAACCACTGTTTTAAGGATTATGTTGCATGATAGGACAGACACGAAATACTCCTTTCGCCTCACCTTTTCTTCCAAGTATGGTTTTGACCATTTTGCTCAAGATCCTCTTTAATATGTGTAGAACGTGCTTGGTTCAAGATAGTTCGGGCATCAGTTCCCAACCTTAGGATCCTTTTAATATATGTTATATAATAACCCTAAGAGGATTCGACACCTTTTCAATGATTGTATTTGAAATGAAGATGCAACTGAGATGAAATGTATATGCAATGTGGAATGTAACATGAGATATGGATGAATGCATTGCTCTTTTTGAAATGCGGATGGAGTATACCACCTACTTTGCCATAATTTGTAAAACTGACAACTTCATGCATCACAAGTTCCAAACGATATTCTTTAATGTGTTTGCGATACTCGTGGAGCTTTCTGCAATACAATTCTGATGTTTCATATTCTCTTAGTCTTAGTCAACATTCATAAGGATATAAGTTGACATCTCGCTTTTCTTTTCTCTCTTTTTTTTTTTTTCAAGACAAACCAAAAGTGTCCAAAGGACCAACACACAAAACTTAAAACCAAAACTGAAATCCAATCCAAAAACCTGAAAACACAAAAACCCAAAGTCTATATACAAATGTACAATATAATACAAGATGGTGCAAAGTTTGGATTATCACTTTCCCGGATCCCAAACCTGATTTGAGCATTCCAAAAGACATATAATGTGATACACATGCCAAATGTGGAAGGAATCAAACAAAAACAAGACTAGACCAAACAATGCAACCAACTTCAACTTTCCTCTCTCACCCCACCAATTAGATTTAGTTCCATTAGTATTCTCATAGGTGAGATTCAAATTACCAAATTGATTAGACAATGGTTGATTTTCAATTCTTTCTTGTCTATTCTTTAAGGTGTAAATTTCATAATTCCATTCATGATTTAGAACTAGGCTTTCTTTATCCAAAATGAAATTTTGTAAGCAAGAGCCTATTTCTAAAAATTTCAAAGCCAATTCATTTTCCATGTTCTTAGGCCAATCAAAATTGTGCAACAATTTACAAGCATCTAGGATATTTACTAAATGGGGATCATTAGAAGTTTTTATCCTAGGTTCAAGAATTAATTGTTGATGAATTTGATTTAGCAATTTAAGTGCATCAAGCTCCTTTTCATTCATTAAAGTAATGTTATCAAAGGTGTGGTTAGAAATTAATCCTTGTTCTTCATTCACCTTCAATGGCATTTCATCATAAATATCATTTGAATTATACAAATCTTCACCTAAATCTTGGATGTTTGGACACAAAGGTTTAGATTTTACCTTTTTCACATTTTCATTTACCAAAATTTGGTGAGGATTTGCAATTCCCTCTTTTACCTCATGGTCTTCATATTCTTCATTGATTACTTGTTCATCAAACATACCAAAATTGGGCACCCAATTGAAAACATGCCCATCCTTTTCAACCCTCAAATATTCTTGGTCAAAGTGTATGTCAAGTAACTCATCTTCATGATCAATCACTTGCGTTGCTTCTAATAGATCAACCACTTTGTCATTTAATTCCAACTCTTTGTTCACTATCCATGGTATCTCTTCATTTGAATCCTCAAAATAATCATGCAAACTTGTATCCGAATCTTCAATGAATTTATATTCAACATGATCGAATTTTGTAACCTTCTCAAATCTTGTGAATGTGAGATCTTCGTATGAAGTAGAAGTTTCAACATCCGGCATATAAATTGGAATAGAGGCTTCATCAATAGGGGTGTGAGGAAATAACACATCTTCATATCTTCCCCAACCATTGTAAAAATTATCTTCCAAATTTGTGGGATGAAACTCCATGGTATTTGTGACATGATCTTTTGATTCATTCATCAATTCACTTTCTTCTTTGTCCTTGGTAGTAGGATCATTATAATCTTCCAAAATTTGATGAGATTTGAAACCCTCTTCCAAAACATCCTCAAATTGTACAGGAGTTGTAATATCTTCCTTTGAGTAGGCGATTATGTTGTCCTGTATATCAATTGGCACACAAGTTTCATTAGCAGTTTTGGAGTGAGTGTAGTCTTCCCACTTCTTCCAAGCATCATAATAATCATCTTCCAAAGTCAAGTGGTGACGTTCAACTACTTCTTCAACATCTTCCAATTCATCAATGTGTTTCTCATCAAATTCACCTTCACCTTCCTTAGATGGTTCAATAATTTCCAAAAGTGGGTTATTTTTTGAATTCAAATTTGTAAGGCTATCATAGTCCAACTTGGTAACCCATGATTTCGTTTCATCACAATTTGGAGGGTGAAGAATTTCTTGGTCGTTAATTTCAAACATCTCATCGAGAGTGTCTTCCAAGAACAAGTGGTGAAATTCTATCATATCTTCAAATTCATTTATTGGTTTTCTTCCAATTTCACTTTCAACCACTTCATCCAATTCTATGGTAGGTTCCGTCCTATCACATATTTCAAACATTGTTGAATTTAGAACCCCTTTATCTAAATAATCATGTATCTCTATGAATGAGATCATTTCTGCATAATCCTCACTGGTGGATGTTGGCTTAGCAATTTGCACCTCCTCTTGGACTACATCTAAGGTGGTTGTAACATTTGGACCTTCAAATTCATCCCCTTGATCATTTACCTTAGGTATCATTGGAGTGGAGGGTGCTATATTTGATGGTTGGTGTAGGTTGGCATCACTAACTCCAAAAGAACAATCTCTCATGTGAACATGTTGTGCCTTTTCTTCTTCAAAAACTTGTTCTACCTTTTCCAAGATCTCATAGATTGTCTCTAGAGATAGGTCATCCAAGTTTTTCTTTAAAGATGTAGCAAGTTTGGGGTGTATGGCTCCCATGTATACTTGAATAGCTTCCTCTTCTGATGTGTTAAAATTTTCCCACATTTGGGAGTGCAACTCACGAAATCTTCCATTGAATTGACTCAAGGATTCATTAGGCTCATTACGTATGGAGGTAAACTGATTTTTCAACATCTCTAAGTCAACTTGATTACCAAAATGATAAAGATAGGTTGCTTCTAGTTGTATCCAAGAAGTCCTAACCTCCATGGGTAGTTGGCCATACCAAAAGAATGGTCTATCATCCAAAATGTATGCAAATAACTTACAAGCCACCTCCTCATAGAAAATTTGGAATTGACATAATGTATTCTTGTAGACATACAATTTTTGCAAGTATCCTAGTGGCACCTCTTGATTAAAACATCGTAGAAACTCCAATAACATTTTAGGAATTTGATAGGGTATCCCATGTATAGACAAACCCTTATAATGATCCTCCATCGTAGATACCATTCTTTCTCTTAGAGATGCTACTTCAGCTCTTATATCGTATGTCGTCATTAGTAAAACTCAAAATATAACTTCAAAACCAATTTGTTAGTCATGAATAAAAGAAGGAACCATGACAAAGCAATATTCTAAAAATGTAAATTAGTTTCTGATTCACCGGATCGCATATGCGCAAGTGAAGAGCATACTCCTAGTGTTGTAGGCTTTCTGATTCACAAGATCGCATTACACGCAAGTGAAGAGCATAATACCGACAACAAATACATTTTAGACAAAATAATTCCTTACAAATAAGCATGAAATGACTAGCAAATATCAAACATGTAACGTATGAATAATCATGTTAGCATCAACCAAGAGATGTATCCATTAAAATCAAATGAAAGTAATTGCATGGAGACAACCTCGTTAGTCAAGACCAAAATTTTTCAAAATCAAATCAAAACACATTATTCCTGTATGAACAATCAAAAGCGTTAGAACAATGCATAGCAATTCATGTCCTCCTTTTAACACTACAAGGTTGTATTGTTAAAAGAGGGCTAAAGATAATAATCAATAGGGCATGAAATATTCAAAATTTAAATCCCTATAGCATTTAAATCACACTGAAATAAACCAATTCAGGCCCTCCTTCTAGCGCCAATCTATTGAGTGGTATTTTCACCCAATTGTGAAAGTACACTCTCCCTTAGGATTTGGGTTCCAAATCCCCTCTTGCAAAGAAGTTAAACAAACAACTTCTCCAAGGTCTCCGCTATATTAGCATTTGCATATGTGTATTAGTAATCTCAAATAAAGATATTCAATTTTAAATGCTTGGAACACCTTAGTGATTGCAAGTAACTGTAAACAAGGGGCAATGTTGGTTTATTTTACCATGAAACTTTAGTGATTGTTCATTGAACCAAAATAAAGCAAATGTGAGTTGGCCCTCATATGACCACGATGTAGTGCCTTAATTCCTTTTATCTTGAGAGTTTTAAGGTAGATTTTATCTTCTTTATTAAGTCCAAATATGGCTTCTTATCATGAAGATAAAGATAGCTTTCAATATGATCGATAAACTATCCCTCTTTGGTGAAATGGATTTTCACAAAGAGGCAATAATTTATGGCCTTGGATAAAGGGCTTTAAATGTCACTTTAACTTATCCCTCTTAAATGAAATCAAATTTTCATCAAGATGAACAATTAAGTGCTTTGAAGAAAAGACCTTCAATGTAATACTCAAATTACCCCTCTTTCGTAAAATTAGAATTTTTATGAAGAGAGGGTAATTTTAGGCTCAAAATGGAAATTTGTGAAAATGCCATAAAACATAACTCCTTCAATGAAATTGGAATTTTCATGAAGGGAATGTCATCATAGGCTCATGAGTGCAAAACAAAACTGAAAAAATGAAATTCGGCCCAAAAATGGAAACTTTCTATTTTCGGATTTTTTAAAATCTGTAATAAAACAACAACTTCGGTGAATTTTTAAAAATACTAAACAACTCCGAAAATGAAATTTCAAAATGCGTATTGGAAGTCTGAAGTATAACCTACGCAATGGTGAAATTATTTTTGGATTTTGACATTTTTTAAATGTTTATTTTAATGCCTGAAAATTAAAAAAATAAAATTAAAATTTCTGGAAAAATAAAATGTAAGAAAAATGAAAATTGAAATGCAAAAAACTGAAAATAAAATGCATTCAGTATGATGCTATCCTATTTCGACAAAACCGAAGATGTGAGGTTTCCATGCATGCAACCTAACCTATTGGACTTGCAAAACAAGCACAATCCCCATAGACTAAGTGTTGGTTCCTAGGGTTTAAAATAAATTTCAGGTTCAAGCATTCACATGAAGCAACCAAGAAAACTTGCATTAACTCCATCTACAAACCTAAAATCTGAAAAAGGGAAAAGAAATAGACATTAAATCCATAGCATGCAAAGAGAATCTCCTTCTTTCTTGCCCACAAGATGCAAATTTCTGAAAACTCCTGCATTAAAAATGTGTCATTTTACAATAGCAAAAATCTGGTTTTCTCAAAAAACCAGTCCAATGTGGAAGGAAAAATATCCAGAAAAACCCAGTGCCAAGGCCTTGCCTTCATTCCTGCAATCTTCTCTGAAAAATTTCCAACCCCTTTTCTCCATCCTTCAATGCATTTTTAAAACTTCGAAAAAACTCTTCTTTCTTGTTCGGATTCCCAAAACCCTTGCTCTTTCGTTTCCTTTTTCTCTTCATTTCCTTTTCTTCCTGCATTTCTTCGATTAAGTAACGCCTTGGAATAATAATTCCAAAGTTCCTATTTTAAAACAAGGCGCTTTATTCTTATATGAGCCTTTTTGTTTTTTTTTTCTTTTCTCCACGTGTTTCCACCTTACCTGCACATAGAACAAATAGGTGAATTAGCTTTTAAAAAACAAACTTTAAAAACAAAATAGTAAAAAAATAACTAAAACAATAATATTAAAAAAATAATAATAAGGACAAACCTAACCAATCCACTAGACACTCAAAATGAAACAAAAACACCCAAACACCAAAATTAGAAGGTGGGTCCCCAAGCTTGGGGTACGTTGTGGAGCGGCCACAACAAGTCTCTAACAATTATCTTTATGCTTCTATGAGATTGATTTGAGTTGAGATTGGGATTTGAATATAGAACACATTGAGTCTCTAAAAATTCTCTTTATGCTTCTATGAGATTGAATTGAGATATTGATTAAGCATTTAGTATAGAATATATTGAGTCTCTAACAATTCTCTTTATGATTATATAAGATTAGACAAGTTTTGTGTGAGCTTTTTAAGAAGATTTGAGACAAGTCTTTAAGAAGGCTTGTGTACTGATTTTGAGTAAGCTTTTGTGGAAGCTTGCTATGCAGATTTGAGCAAGTCCTAGAGAGGAATTATTGAGCAGATTTGGATAAGTTCTGAGTGATCTTGTTGAGCATATTTGGATAAGTTCTAAGTGAGCTTGTTGAGCAGATTTGGACAAGTTCTGAGTGAGCTTGTTGAGCAAATTTAAGTAGGTTCTATGTGGACCTATTGAGCAGATTTTAGCAGGTTTTGTGTGGACCTATTGAGTAGATTTGAGCATGTTCTATGTGGACCTATTGAGCATATTTGAGTAGGTTCTGTGTGGACCTATTGAGTAGAATTGAGTAGGTTTTGAGTGGACCTATTGAGAATATTTGAGTAGGTTCTATGTGGACCTATTGAGAAAAAATATACTATACTGAATGTATTATGTTTAATGTAAGAGATTGAGCATATTTGTGCTAGACCGACTGAACTGTGTTTAGTACAGTATTGAGACAGAGCTTTGGAGGTGATAGAGTACACAGGACAGAGTCTCAGTGGATAGAGATCTAGTAGCTAGGACAATTGAAGAATGATCTGAGTGAGGAGTCTTCAAGTGGAGAGAGATCCACTAGTCAGTGCAATAGAGAGACAAAGTATTATAGAAGATCACTAGCCAGAGCAGAAGGGGAAAGAGTTCTTCTGTGGAAGAGATCCATGAACTTGAGATTAGGGGATCAACATCTCCTTTGGATAGAGGTCCATAAATATTGTAATTGGGAAGGATTCCCAAAGAGTATAGTGGATTTAAATTTTGCATATGGCTAAGGTTTAATATTTGATTAATGTGGGATATTGCTTAAGAAGGATTTGTGATTTTTTTTTTAAGTGCAAAAAATTTGAAAGGAAGGATATAAAATATTTGAGTTATTTTATGGTATAAGTGGTTTTTGGAGTGACAAGGTTATGCAATGTTTTGATTTATTTTATTTTATGGTATAAGTGGTTTTTGGAGTGACAAGGTTATGCAATGTTTTGATTTATTTTATTTTATGGTACAAGTGGTTTTAGGAGTGATAAGGAAGTTGTGCATTAATTCTTAAGAAGGTTTTATAATTAAAAGCCTTGGTGAATATTATTGTGAAGTGGAGTAATGTTGATTATTTTGTGATCTTCTAACCCTTGTGAGGATTGGCAAAAGAATATTGTGATTGTGGCAGATTTCCAAAGAGGCTTCTTCATCTTCATAAAAGGTATGGGCATATTCTCCTATTGATTGATTATGGTGGTTGATTATAAAATACTTTGGAGTGAAAAAGATTGATTGTAGTTTCCTTTTCGAAAGTGATTGGTTTAATGCTTCAAGGTTTTCTGGATTGAGAGCTGTGATTAAACCTTGTTTTATAAGCATTGTTGTTGAAGCCAATTGGTTATGCAAAGAACTTGAACTTGAGTTAGAAAAGAACATGAGTATCATTGTTATGTGATATTTGTGTTTGAGCATTGTTGAAAACATTTTGAGTTGGTTGATACATGTTTGGACTAGGGTTTGTGAGAAAGGGTTGTTCATTGAGGTGATTGGTTGAGTTGAGTTGATTGAGCCTAGTCAAGTGGATGCATGTGATTGTTCAAGTTTGAGAATGAGATTTGAGTATAGAACATATTGAGTCTCTAACAATTTTCTTTATGCTTGTATGAGATTGATTTGAGTTGAGATTGGGATTTGAGTATATAACATATTGAGTCTCTACCAATTCTCTTTATGCTTCTATGAGATTGAATTGAGATATTGATTAAACATTAAGTATAGAATATATTGAGTCTCTAACAATTATCTTTATGATTATATGAGATTAGACAAGTTTTGTGTGAGCTTTTTAAGAAGATTTGAGACAAGTCTTTAAGAAGTCTTGTGTACTGATTTTGAGTAAGCTTTTGTGGAAGCTTGCTATGCAGATTTGAGCAAGTCCTAGAGAGGACTTATTGAGCAGATTTGGACAAGTTCAGTGATCTTTTTGAGAATATTTGGACAAGTTATAAGTGATCTTGTTGAGCATATTTGGACAAGTTCTGAGTGAGCTTGTTGAGCAGATTTAAGTAGGTTCTATGTGGACCTATTGAGCAGATTTTAGCAGGTTTTGTGTGGACCTGTTGAGCATATTTGAGCAGGTTCTATGTGGACCTATTGAGCATATTTGAGTAGGTTCTGTGTGGACCTATTGAGTAGAATTGAGTAGGTTTTGAGTGGACCTATTGAGAATATTTGAGTAGGTTCTATGTGGACCTATTGAGCAGAATTATACTAGACTGAATGTATTGTGTTTAATGTAAGAGATTGAGCAGAGCTGTTCTAGACCGACTGAACTATATTTAGTATAGTATTGAGATAGAGCTTTGGAGGTGATAGAGTACAAAGAAAAGAGTCTCATTGGATAGAGATCCAGTAGCCAGGATAATTGAAGAATGATCTGAGTGAGGAGTCTTCAAGTGGAGAGAGATCCACTAGTCAGTGTAGTAGAGAGACAAAGTCTTATAGAAGATCACTAGCCAGAGTAGAAGGGGAAAGAGTTCTTCTGTGGAAGAGATCCACAAACTTGAGATTAGGGGATCAACATCTCCTTTGGATAGAGGTCCATAAATATTGTAATTGGGAAGGATTCCCAAAGATATTGATTGAGAAAATTTTAGTAAAATATTTTCTCCGTGGAGTAGCCCACATTAGGTGAACCACGTAAATTGTGGTGTCTCTATTGTGTATGGTTTTTTGTGCATTTCTTTGATTACTGCTATTGATACTGCTATCTATACACTGCATAATATTTAATTGACGGAAAAATTAAAAAGTGGTCTTATACTATTCACCCCCCCTCTCAGTATAAGCTTGTGTTCTTCATTCCTCACAAATTATTTTTACCATACACAACATGAGAACTCAATTAACCTTATTACTCATTTAAAATATTAAATAAAACAAGACTTTATTTTGAAATAATATTAAAAACCATCTAAAGCCTTATAACTCCATTCAACACTCTAATCACCAAAAATCACAATATAAAAATCAATTTGCATAAACCTTATATCTCCCTAAAATATTATGCCAAACAACCTTAGGACAAAAATTAAATTTCAAAAATTTAAATACCTTTTGCTCTTGGTGGGAATTGAACCCACACTACGCTTCCACTAGTGCCCTAGTTGTAGGTCCAACTGTCGTGTGAGCTAGGCACTCACCTTAGGAGTAAAGAGTGCCTCGTGTGCTATATGCTTCCCTTTGGCACCTAAACCAAAAAGAGTGCACTGCTTCCTTTAGTTCCCAAACAAAACCTTCACCAAAACTACCAAAGAGGTTCGATCGTGGGTCCTCCTACTTGCCAAAGCCCTAAGTCACAGTCACTTGCCATCAGGCCAACCCGTTGGATGGATATGAGGATTAGAGCCTCACCAACCTTGTTCCTTCACTGGTGCATACAAGACAAAAAAAAATTGTGTCTTCTTCCTCACACGAAAATCACAGAAATCGTAATCTTAGAGTAATTCGAATGAAGGTAATTTCTTTGCCACCAAGGCACATGGTATTTATACCATTGTGCCACCACAATATTAGACGTCGACAGAGGGATTTATTCATGATGTTGGTGCATTTCATTTTGCCTTGTAACCCTAAATTTAGGGTTAATTAAATTAGATTATAATTTAATTAATAATAAAGTTATTATAATTAACTTATAATTAATTTAATAACCATAGTGTTAATTAAATTAAATTACAAATTAATTTATAATTAAATTATTATAATTAATGTAATTACTTTAGGTCTTGCCATTAGACCTTTAATATTATAATAAAATATTATAATATTATTTTTCTTGGACCTTCTAACTTCTCTTGTAGACCTTATCTGATCACCTTCTTATTTTTGAAACTGACTCTTGAAATTCTTCCTCTTGCACTGCTCACTGAAATTGACTTTTGACATCAATGGCAACAAATCTTGCTGATATTTCCAATACCATAGATGTTCATTAGCATTACCCACAAAAAAATGTAGACTCAGATAAGTGGTAGGTAAGGAGGAAATGGCACATCCCAGGATGTTGGCAATCTTAATTTATCTTCTCAAAGGAGTGTTAAGAAAATATAATTTTCTTTTTTGAAAATTGAATTTTTGCCCAGTGGCCTCCTCATATAGAATAAGGATATGCTTGATGACTTTAGCTTTGACCATTGAAGCAAAGGTGGAAATAAGAGTGTCATCAACAAATTGTTGATGAGTGACAGGTGTAACCTTGATACCAGTAATAAGACCTGATTTTTTGGCTGCATGAATGTATCTCCCAAGGGCTTCTACAAAAATTATGAAGAGGAGAGGGGAAAGTGGGTCTCCTTACCTCAATCCTCTACTGCTAGTGAAATAACTTGTTGGTGAACCATTTATTAAAATAGAAAACCAGGTAGAAGAAATGCATCCTCTAATTAAATTGATCAAATCCTGATGAAACCCAAATTTGGATAGAACTGCTAGAAGGAAGTCCCAGTTCAACCTGTCATAAGCTTTATTCATGTCTAATTTTAGGAGGAAAGTAGCATTTTTGGTGAAGGAAGTTGAGTGAAGGACTTCATGAATAGAGATAATATCATCAAGGATGGATCTGCCCTAGATAGAACTTCCTTGACCATGGTTAATACTGATAGGCATGACATCTCTCATTCTATTAGCTAAGGCATTGGTTAGAATTTTGTAAACTACATTACAGAGACTAATTGGTCAAAAATCATTGAAGCATTTGGCATTGGGACTTTTTGGAATGAGGGCAATAAAAGTGGATTTAAAACTACGAGGAATAACTTTAGAGTTTTTAATTTCCTTGATGGCTTCACACACATCTAGACCAATGAATTTCCAAAAGGCCTGGAATAATCTAGGAGAGAAACCATCAGGACCTGGGGCTTTATCTGATTTCATGGAAAACATAGCATGTTTGATTTCCTCATCGAAAAGGCCAATAATTAATTTAGAATTGATATCCTCATAAATAGAATGAGGAATGAATTGAAGGAGCATATCCTTGGCTTTGCCAGAGTTGGTGGCTGGTAGATCTTCAAGTAATTGCATGAAATGAGAAGTACCCTCATTTCTAATCTCCTTTATGTCATAAGTAATTCTTCCATCCTGGCAAAGAATTTCCTATTGTTTCTAATATTTGAATAATTTAGGATATGGTATTTTTTTATGAAGAGGGTAAATGGTCTTGAGTAAGGTTTTATTTTTCTTCTCCTTTTTCAAGATCTCATTGTTTTGGTTTTAATGTAGAGGGGTCCTCTTATTTCTTCTCATCAACTCCCATTTCTATAATAAGAGGTGGAATGGTTTCAAGAAGTGTTTTTCTTGATCATAATTAAATATTATCATAGTCAATTATATTTATCATAGCTGTATCTTTTGGTTAATAAATGTAGATTGAAGAACACAAGCTTATACTGAGAGGGGGTGAACAGTATAAGACCACTTTTTACTTTTTATTTCCAATCAATATTATGCAATGTATCAATAGCAATATCAACAGTAGTAATCAAAGTAATGCACAAATCACCACACACAATAGAGACACCAATTTAACATGGTTCACCCAATGTGGGCTACTCCACGGAGAAAATATTTCACTAAAATTTTCTCAACAAATCTCTTGGGAAACCTTTCCCTATTACAATGTTTATGGACCTCTATCCAAAGGAGACACCAATACCCTAATTAAATTTATGGATCTCTATCCATAGGAGACACCAATATCCTCAGTTGGTTCATGGATCTCTATCCATAGGAGAACTCCTTTCTCCTCTTCTCTGGTTGGTGATCTTCTAGAAGAATTGCTACCTCCACTACACTGGCTAATGGATCTCTATCCACTAAAGACTCATGTCCTCACTCAGAATACCTATCCTCACTACCCTTGCTAATGGACCTCTATCCACTAGAGACTATCATCCTCTATACTCTATCACCTCCAAAGCTTGCTCTTAGCTCTATCTCAAATATGTACTAAACATGGTCCTTCGATCTAGCACAAATATGCTCAATCTCTATCTCTAGTCTGGCACAAACCTATCCTCAAATCTGCACCAAACTATATCCTCAAATTTACACTAAACATAGTCCTTTATTCTAGCACAAATCTGCTCAATATCTATCCTCAAATCTACACTAAACATAGTCCTTCGATCTAACATAAATCTGCTCAATCTCTATCCTCAAATTTGCACTAAACACAGTCCTTCGATCTAGCACAAATATACTCAATCTTTATCCTCAAGCCTTAACACAAAGCTTGACTCAATCACAAATCAACTCTGTTAGATCTACCCCAAACCTTAACCCAAGGTTTGAACAAATCAATCAATCAACTCTACTCTCAAGTCTTCTCAAAGACTTATCTCAAATCTGCATTGTAAGCTTCCACAAAAGCTCACACTAATCTATCCACAAGTCCTCTCTAGAACTTGTCCAATTTGCTCAACAAGTCTTCACCAAGACTTACCTCAAATATTCTCAACAAGTCCTCACTAGAACTTGTCCAATCTGCTCAACTCTATCACAAAAAACCTCTTCAATCACATAAACAAGTTTCACATAGAATATTTTTTAACTCACAAAAACATATAGAGAATTGTTAGAGACTCAATATGCTTCACACTCACAACAATGCTCAATCACTTTCAATCTCTTTCTCAAATCAAATTAGAATATAGAACAATTTGTTTCATAAAACTTGAACTATCACTTCAACACTTCCACTTGACTAGGCTCAATCAACTCCACTCAATAAAACACTCCTTGCTTACAAACCCTAGTCCAAGTATATGAACACTCACTCACTATTTCCAACAATGCTTATCAAACAATCTCACATAACAATGATACGCATGATCTTGCACAAACCCTAGTTCAAGATAGTTCACAACTTCACATAACAATGATACTCATGTTCTTTCACAAACCCTAGTTCAAGCATATGAAAGCTTACTCAATATTTCCAACAATGCTTATCAAACAAGGTATCTAGTATCAACTTTCATTCCAAAAAACCAAACTCAACAATGCTTACCAAACAACCCTTTTCTCTCCAACTTAGCATTCACAACATCCAACAATCACTCACAAGGAAGATGTGCCCATACCTTTTGTTTGATGAAGAATTGTCCTTAAACACTTGTTTTAATCATAACCACTCTCTTTGCCAATCACAAGGGTTAGATGTCACAAATACACCTTATCACTCCCTCTAGATCTTAATGCACTTCCAAAAGAAAATTAATCACCACTTCAAAATATCCCAAGGCATTGAAAAATTATTTTATCTCCTTTTTATAAAGCAAGATCACAATAAAATTCCTTTTTCACCTTTTAACTCCACTCTCTAATTTATTTCCAAGGCATCAAAGAATTAAAATAAACTATTTTAATCCTTATACCTCCCTACTTCAAACACTGCCCTCTTAATAATATGTATGCCTCAAAACACCCTTTATTATAACATAGGCCTTGCAAAAATTAAATTAATTTTTCATACCTTAGATTTTGCACCAAAATTTTTGCACACCACACAAACTGCCTCTGCACGATTTCAAACTTGAAACCTCACTGCTAGTGCTACGCCCTAGCGAAAGCTAGGCTTGCCGTGTGGGCTATGCACCCACTTGAAATAAAGAGCACACGATGTTCATTTTATCCTTGTCTTCTACACCAAACATGTCGAATGCAAAAGGTCTTTCCTTTCTTCTTTGCAAAACGTGATCGTGCGACTTGAACCCATGACCTAGCCTCAATAAATATCTTATCTCTACCTTGCCTACCATCTGTGCTACCCAACGCATCATGTAGGATCTTCATGCCCACATTGATTTCAACACACACACCTCTGTCCTTTCTGAATCACACGAAGATTCCTCCCTCGAAGTGCATGCATGAAATATTACTTTTCTCAACTTAACCTTGGAATGCATAATCGACTTTGGGGAAATAATTTACCCCCTATTTATATGCAATATGATAAATGTGAAGACGTCGACCCTTATTTCGATTTGCCACCATTTTTCAAAAAGAACTTTGGTGCCAAGAATAATTTGAATTAAAATTTTAACCAAAAGGTTAAAATATTTTAATTAAAATTATTTAACCTTTGCCTCCTTTAATATTATTGAAACTTGCTCACTTGCTCTTTTCAAGGAGAATGCTTTGCACATATAAAACCTTATTTTTCCTCATGGGCCCACTTAATATAATATTAAAAAATATTATAATAATATTTATCTTTTTGACCCATGGCCTCTTTTACGGAGATCTTCTTCAAAGTAATTTATTACTTCAAACTCATGGTTCTAATTTCTTTGGAGATAACCTTGCCTTGTATTTCCTTTTGACATCAATGACAACAAAACTTGCTCATATTTCCAACAATCTCCCCCTTTTTCATTGATGGTAACCCAATTACCTTTTACAATTTCTTTAACCTTTTTTTGTTCTACTCCCCCTGAGAAACTTCTCCCCCTGACTGAATGCTTTCTTCCTAACTCAAATCTCTCCCCTTACTCAAATATCTCCCCCTTTGTCATCAATGGCAAAGGGTCACCTTTGGGGCTCGGGGCTAAGAATGAAACTCTTAGCTTAGCCCCTCCCCCACCTCCTCTTGAGGTGGTTAATTTTGGGGTGGGAGTATTTCTACTCCTAGCATGCACTGATATTTACCTTTGTCCACTTTCCTCCTCATCTGATCCTTTTGATTCCTCTGACTATTCCTGTTCCTGTTTGTTTCTGGAATTTCTGCTCTACACCACTTTGTTGTATGTCCATCATTATTGCACTTATAACACTTAATGTCATTATTTCTTGGAGGTGCAAATATCTTGGGATTTCTCCTGGTGAAGCCATATCTATTCCTGTCATGAACCCTGCAATTCATTGCCTTGTGACCAAACTGATTACAAGAGTAACAATACCCTTGAAAAAGTTACCTATTTTTGAATTTTCCATATTCCTATCTTTCATGTGTCCTACACTGTGTAGCCTTGTGCCCAAACTTGTGACATGAGAAGCATCATCCATTGAAACTACCTTGCCTTGACCTCATTGGTCTCTTAGTCTCTTTTACCCTATGTTGGTTCTTGTTCCATCTATTCCTCTTTTGTGCATTGTTCCTTTCCTTGTTGAATTTTTTATTGTCCAACTCATCCTCAGAAGTCTCACTCTCTCTTACACTCTCTTCTTCTGAAGTTTCTTCTTCTTCAAAACTTGAGGTTGACTCCTCTCCTTGTTTCTTTTGTACCTATTCAAAACCAAGACCTGTCTTGCTTGATGTAGGTTTTTGTGTCTTGATAATCTTATCCAAATTCTTTGAGCTTCTTCCAAACCTGTGTAACCTGTCCTTAGACTCTTTTACTTCTTCCCTTAGTAGAGCCACCTCATGCTCTAACTTTTCACATTCTAAAACCTTTGCTTCTAACTTCTCTTTGAATCTCCTTGTCTTAGCCATTGACTTATTTAGATCCTCTATAAGCTTTCCTTTCTCTTCATCACATTCTTGAAACTGAAGCTTAAGTTGGGAGTTTTGCTTTCTTACCTTCTTTAATGCATCAAGGGCATGAATAAGCTCTCCCTCAAGATCAACTTCTCCATTCTCTGATTCTTCCTCTATTTGTTTACCTTTGAAAACATCTTCATTCTTTTCTGACTCATCTTTTATAGGATCACCTCCTTCTTCTTCTAATGCCATTAGAAGATTCTCTTCTGGTCCTTCAAGTGTATCTTCATATTCATCATCACTGAAACTGAAACCACTTCTTGTACAACTATCTTCGAGATGACCAAAGTTACCACATCTAAAACACTTGAGGATTATTGGTGACCTTTTCCTAACCATTTCCTTTTCTTTTTCCAGAAATAGAACTTCATATTTATCATTATCTGAGGAACTATCATCACTATCACTTGAGTACTTACTTGCCTTGTCTACATAGAAACTCTTCTTTTGCCTTTGGAAGAACTTCTTTCCTTGCTTGCCTTGTCCATCCCTACTTTTCTTTTGGTACCTGTATTTTTTTGTTTCCCTATTCTTATGATCCTATTTTTCTTCATCATTGCTATTTCTAGCTTCTTGACAATCAGATGCATAGTGACCATACTTTCCACAATTGAAACATCTAACATATTTTGTACCTTTAAAATTTCTTGGATCCTTGTTCCTTCTGCCATAATTTGCTTCTTCATCATTGGATGACTCATTGCTTGAATCTGACTTCTTACCCTTAGTCTTCTTAGTAGCTTTGAATGTTGCTTCTTTTTGGAGAATAGGTTCCTCTTTTGTTCTCATCTCAAAAGCTGTGAGAATGCCATGTAATTCATCCCTTGTCAAAATATCACTATCTTTTGATTCCTCTATAGCTGAAATATTTTCACTAAACCTTTTTGGGAGTGACCTTAAAATCTTATCACAAACATCAGACTCTTGAACTTCAAGTCCAAGTCCTTGCATGGAGTTAACAACCTCATCTACACGAAGTAGATAAGCACTAATGTTTTCCTCATCCTTCATTTTTAGATCTTCAAATTGTCCCTTGAGATTTCACAACTTTACCTTTTTGACCTTTTTATCTCCTTCATATATGCTTTGCAACTTATCCCAAATTTTTTTTGCTGATTTGCAATGCATAACCTTTATGAACTCTGTTCTATGCAAACCTTTCAAAATTGCATTCATTGCTTTTGAATTGTAATGATGTAGAAGCTTACCATATTTATCTGTAGGTGGAGTAGCTAGTGGTATGTATCCATTTTCAACTACCTCCCATATTTCATTTCCAAGTGCCATCAGATGAATCTTCATTCTCATACTCCAGAATACATAATCGCTCCCATAAAATACTAGTGTTGAGTTATCTGAGGATCCACTCTTAGAATCCATTTGTGTTCTTGTAAGATTTTCCTTCAAGTTGTTAAACTCTTTTGAAGGAACCCGCTCTAATACCAATTGAAGAACACAAGCTTATACTGAGAGGGGGTGAACAATATAAGACCACTTTTTACTTTTTCTTTCCAATCAATATTATGCAATGTATCAATAGCAATATCAACAATAGTAATCAAAGCAATACATAAATCACCACACACAATAGAGACACCAATTTAACATGGTTCACCCAATGTGGGCTACTCCACAAAGAAAATATTTCACTAAAATTTTCTCAACAAATCTCTTGGGAAACCTTTCCCTATTACAATGTTTATGGACCTCTATCCAAAGGAGACACCAATCCCCTAATTAATTTCATGGATCTCTATCCACATGAGACACCAATCTCCTCAGTTGGTTCATGGATCTCTATCCATAGGAGAACTCCTTTCTCCTCTGCTCTGGCTGATGATCTTCTAGAAGAACTGCTACCTCCACTACACTTGCTAATGGATCTCTATCCACTGAAGACTCCTATCCTCACTCAGAAGACCTATCCTCACTACCTTAGCTAATGGACCTCTATCCATTGGAGACTATCATCCTCTATACTCTATCACCTCCAAAGATTACTCTCAACTCTGTCTCAAATATGTACTAAACATGGTCCTTCGATCTAGCACAAATCTTCTCAATATCTATCTTTGGTCTGGCATAAACCTATCCTCAAATATGCACCAAAATCTATCCTCAAATATATACTAAACATAGTCCTTTGGTCTAGCATAAATCTGCTCAATCTCTATCCTCAAATATGTACTAAACATAGTCCTTCGGTCTAGCAAAAATTTGCTCAATATCTATCCTCAAATCTGCACTAAACATAGTCCTTCGATCTAGCACAAATCTGCTCAATATCTATCCTCAAGCCTTAACACAAAGCTTGACTCAATCACAAATCAACTCTGCTAGATCTACCCCAAACCTTAACCCAAGGTTTGAATAAATCAATCAATCAACTCTACTCTCAAGTCTTCTCAAAGACTTATCTCAAATCTACATTGTAAGCTTCCACAAAAGCTCACACTAATCTATCCACAATTCCTCTCTAGAACTTGTCCAATCTGCTCAACAAGTCTTCACCAAGACTTACCTCAAATATTCTCAACAAGTCCTCACTAGAACTTGTCCAATATTCTCAACTCTATCACAGAAAACCTCTTCAATCACATAAACAAGTTTCACATAAAATCTTGTTTAACTCACAGAAACATATAGAGAATTGTTAGAGACTCAATATGCTTCACACTCACAACAATGCTCAATCACTTTCAATCTCTTTCTCAAATCAAATTAGAATATAGAACAATTTGTTTCACATAACTTGAACTATCACTTCAACACTTCCACTTGACTAGGCTCAATCAACTCCACTCAATAAAACACTCCTTGCTTACAAACCCTAGTCCAAGTATATGAACACTCACTCACTATTTCCAACAATGCTTATCAAACAATCTCACATAACAATGATACTCATGATCTTGCACAAACCCTAGTTCAAGATAGTTCACAACTTCACATAACAATGATACTCATGTTCTTTCACAAACCCTAGTTCAAGCATATGAAATCTTACTCAATATTTCCAACAATGCTTATCAAACAAGGTATCTAGTATCAAATTTCATTCCAAAAAACCAAACTCAACAATGCTTATCAAAAAACCCTTTTCTCTCCAACTTAGCATTCACAACATCCAACAATCACTCACAAGGAAGATGTGCCCATACCTTTTGTTTGATGAAGAATTGTCCTTAAACACCTATTTTAATCATAACCACTCTCTTTGCCAATCACAAGGGTTAGATGTCACAAATACACCTTATCACTCCCTCTAGATCTTAATGCATTAAAATAAAATTAATCACCACTTCAAAATATCCCAAGGCATTGACAAATTATTTTATCTCCTTTTTATAAAGCAAGATCACAATAAAATTCCTTTTTCACCTTTTAACTCCACTCTCTAATTTATTTCCAAGGCATCAAAGAATTAAAATAAAATATTTTAATCCTTATACCTCCCTACTTCAAAAACTGCCCTCTTAATAATATGTATGCCTCAAAACACCCTTTATTATAACATAGGCCTTGCAAAAATTAAATTAATTTTCCATACCTTAGGATTTGCACCAAAATGTTTGCGCACCACACAAACTGCCTCTGCATGAATTCGAACCCGAAACCTCACTGCCAACGCTGCGCCCTAGAAAATTCTAGGATTGCCACGTGGGCTACACGCCCACTTGAAACAAAGAGCACATGATGTTCCTTTTATCCTTGTCTTCCATGCCAAACACGTCGAATGCAAAATGTCTTTCCTTTCTTCCTTGCAAAACGTGATCGTGCGACTTGAACCCACGACCTAGCCTCAACAAATATCTTATCTCTGCCTTGCCTGCCGTCTGCGCTACCCAACGCGTCGTGTAGGATCTTCGTGCCCTCACTAATTTCAACACACACACCTCTGTCCTTTCCGAATCGCACGAAGATTCCTCCCTCGAAGTGCACGCACGAAATATTACTTTGCTCAACTTAACCTTGGAATGCATAATCGACTTTGGGGAAATAATTTACCCCCTCTTTATATGCAATATGATAAATGTGAAGACGTCGACCCTTATTTCAATTTGCCACCATTTTTCAAAAAGAACTTTGGCGCCAAGAATAATTTGAATTAAAATTTTAACCAAAAGGTTAAAATATTTTAATTAAAATTATTTAACCTTTGCCTCCTTTAATATTATTGAAACTTGCTCACTTGCTCTTTTCAAGGAGAATGCTTTGCACATATAAAACCTTATTTTTCCTCATGGGCCCACTTAATATAATATTAAAAAATATTATAATAATATTTATCTTTTTGACCCATGGCCTCTTTTGCGGAGATCTTCTTCAAAATAATTTATTACTTCAAACTCATGGTTCTAATTTCTTTGGAGAGAACCTTGCCTTGTATTTCCTTTTGACATCAATGACAACAAAACTTGCTCATATTTCCAACATAGACAATGACTGCCTATCTAATATTATTAGGAATAGTCATAGGTTGAGTTGGAAGTGGGGTTTGTTTTACTTGTTGTTGTCTTCATTGAGGGTAATTTTGAGTAGAACCAAACAACAAGTTTTGTGGTTGATTTTGATACCTGCATTACCCTTGGTATGCTTGATATTGTTACCCTTAATTTTATCCTTTCATTTGTGGATGCCTCCATGGTGGATTTTGTTGATTCCATTATTTATTCATCCATATAGGTTGTGACCATTCTTAAGATGATGCCCATGGTGTTTGAATCCAAGGTTGTTGAGGTGGATCTAAATTAGACCACGACATACACCAAGGGTTATTTCCGTAATTTTTGAGAAATCAAGAACCATTTTGATATGGGTATTGAGGAAAATTACCTCCTTGTCTTTGTCCTACAAATTTGAGTTCTTCTATAGGTTTATTGTTTCTCCAAGATGCTTTTAAGTCCTAGTAACAAATGACATTGGTCTGTAGGGTGTCCCTTTTCACAAATGCTACATATAGCATATATGTAAGTATTTTTCAAAGGACATTCATGAAGAGCATATTTATTTCTAAATATGGAATAATATATGGCTAATGGTTTAGTATATTTGGTCTTTGCATTCAATTCACCCAATTTCATGTTAAGACACACTAGAATATCAATTTTAAGGTTGGAAAAATCTTCCATCAATTCTTTCAAGTCATTTCCATTGTTACCCATTTTTTTATCTTTTATGTCTTGTACAAGAATAATTCTTACAAATTTTCATTATTTCTTCAAGTTCAAGTGTACTTACATCTCCTTTTCCCATAAAATTCAATACTTCTCTTGATTCATCTTGTAATCCTCTCAAGAATATAGTTTTGCTAAGTTTTGGTTCTACAACTCCACATCTGTTATGAACAAAGACAAATCTATCTAGGTAGTCTTCCAAAGTTTCATATTTCTCTTGTTTTATCCTAAATAATTCATCCTTCCAATTATTTACTCAAAAATATTCTTAGTATTTCTACAAAAATATATTTTCCATTTCATCCCAGGTTTTGATTGAACCAGGTGCTAAACTCATGAACCATCATAGGACTAAGTATTTTAACATGGAAAGAAATAATTTAAGTTTTTGATTATCATTTTTATAGTCATAAGTTTGTCAAACAACCTTAAACTCAAATAGGAATTGATTAGGATCCTCATATGTAACTCCCCTAAAATTTGGTAATATAGATGGTGCAATGGTTTTCATAGGAGATTTTTGAGTAGGATTTAATCGAATAGGATATTGAAAATTTTTGGTAGGAGTTTTGGTGTCACCTGGATTAAGAACATGACTACCCCTATCTATATTTCCTTATAAATATACCATTATATGATCCCAACACCAATTATAAATTCTTTTGAATTGATATGATTGTATAGATCTATCAGGAGAAGGTGGTGTTAAACTAACAATTTTTTCTTCTTACAAATCTCTCTTAAGGGATTCTATACTTCCTGAAGATGATTGTAAGTTTAATTCAATCTTTTTAGGAATTTGTGATTCAGGTAATTCAAGTTTAGGTTCAACCCCTTGTTGTGGATATCATCTTCATGTGGCTAATGAGAAGTTTGATCTATTAAATATACCTCTTTCATATCTTAACTTATTCATACATCCTAATTTAAAGAAAAAATCCTTATAGTGTCCTACGTTTTGAGACATAATCCCAACAAATGCAACTATTTTCCTGTAAAGTTGTCAATTTCTTAAGATAAAAATTTATATTGAATGATCTATTTGTTCTCTAACAATGCCAATTTTTTCCCCATCAACGATACCAAAAAGTGGAGAGTTTCATTAATGCTCTCACTTTAATTAATTTATCAAATCTAGGGTGGTTTCCTAAGGCTATATGTAACATAGGTAATTGGAATTGCAGCTTAGGAATTAGGGCACTAGGCTATCTAATAAAAACAGAGAATCACAATATCTTTATAAGATCTACACTAGATAACAAACTTTGCATTAAGTAAAACTAACTAATTTATAGAAGTTGAACATGCTGAAAATGAAATATACTAAACTACATTGCTGAAATGGAAATCACAAAATGCAAAGTGCTGAAATTGAAACGACAGAATATAAAATGTTGAAAAATAAAGTTGCTAAATTAAAAGTTATTGAAACATAATTGAAAGCAGAAAATAGAAATGCAATGTTGAAACTAAAATATTATGACAAAAATTAAAAATACAAGAACTAATTAAAACCATCTAGCTATGAAAAAAACACAATATACACATGATAAAAATAGGGAAAAAACAAGGGAAAATGGAGCATTTAATAGTACTAAAATTAATGACAAAAAATAGTAAGAAAACCTAAAAATATAGCATAAATTCCTTCCATCAACCATGAGAGTGGGACCTTGCTTTGAGGTCTAGTAGAAAGCATAAACTCAGAAGGTCCTAAACTAACTCACGAGATCAAAAAATCATGCAAGAGACTAAAAAATGACTAAATCTAAAATTACTGCACTTTATTGAGTGTTTCAACCATTACAATAACTGATGACTAATTTGTACAATTCTAATTTCATACTAATGTTTCAAAGGAGGAATACAAGGAGTATTTTTAATAAAATCCTCAACTTGTTCTCCCTACATTTGGGGGTAAAAATGAGAAACAATCTACTATTTCCTTGATTACAATAATTTTTATAGTCAATAATTGACCTATCTAGAATTAGGACCAAAAAGTTGGTTTGGATAGATTTCCTTATTTTTATACCTCCAATTAATATAGTAAGTCTTGGAGTAGTCTTGAGGAGTATTCATGTCAAATATCAACCTGCCAACTCATATTTCCTCTTGGAAATTGATCGACAAACAATTATGTTTTTTCTACAAAAAATCTTGTAGTGCTCCCGAACATGTGGTTGGTTATCCAATCTATGCAAATTCTATGGTATTTGATTGATTGGTTGAGTTTTGGCATGTGGATATATTATTATCTATCCCTTATGTGTTGACAAGTTCAATTTGACCCTCGATTTGGAGTGCTACACCTTCCACTTAGGAGCTTACAGCTTGTTGCCTGAATGTTCTAGAGTAGAACCTACAAATTTTGTTATAGTAGGCCTGTAGTGTCCAAATTTCATGAAGATTGCATTTGGATACTAAATGACCTCAAAAGCACATATTAAGGGAAAGAAAATCATTCAAAAACATGGCAAGTTAGATTTTCAAGTTTATAACTAAGACCTCCATCCATAATGCCCTTTTACTATGCTTTATTCATGCCTAATAATTATTGAAATCATGCAAAATTACCACAAAATACAAGAAATATATCTTAACAGAATAATATGATTTCCTATAATTTTACCATATTAACATCAACATTATCATGCATAACAATCAAAATACTTGGCATTAAACTATAGTATTTAAACAAAATGAGTAGTTTTATGTGACATATCATTGAAATAATGAGACATTTGTTGTCTCATTAGATAGATAAATATACATCGAGTGGACTCAATACATAGTGTGATTTATAATATAGCATGTAGATGCAATATATAGCATGCACATGTGTTTGCAAGATGGAAGGAAATTCATAGTGTCGATATAGTGTATAAATATTTTAATGTGCAAATTATTTCTATCAAGAGCAAAGTACCCTCAAGGTATTTTAGATTAGAAGTAGATGCTAAGGTCTTGGAGTTGTATTACATGATGAATTGTAGTTATGATAGGAATTTTGACATCAAGACCTCAAGCTCTCCTCCATATTCCAAAATAATAAGAGGATCAAAAAGGAATTAAATGTATCAAGGAGACCCCCACTAGTGTTGCAAGTGTGAATAGGACTTAGCTTGAATCAGGCTTAGAAAAATCTAGTTTTTCTAAGCACAGTGTGAACACACTTACCTTTTGTCGGCTAATTTTGTCGGATGGTCGGCATGATTTTTCCTTCTCCCTTTCCTTCATTTTCTCCTTATCCCTCCATTCTCCTTCCTCCTTTCCTGCCGTCCATTTTCCCTTATCACTCCACTCCCTTCCTCTCCCCACGCTCGCTGCCACCTCCCACTCCACTTCCTACTCCTCCGTTCTCTCTAAACTCCCCGATCTTCCTCCACCTTCCCTTCCCTACTTTAGCGCATGTTCTAAGCCTATATAAGGTTTAAGTTAATGTATGTTTCATCTGGTTATTTTAATGAATGTTTACGGCTTTAATTATTCGTGTCATTTTATTACCTTTGGCCTAATGTTAATCTAAGGTTAATTGAAACTTAGACTCACACTGGTATCAGAGCTGAGGGGGCACGGATCCCGAGGGCCGAGGTAAGGCACGGAAGCCGAAGCGCATGGATCCCGAGGAGCGGTGGAGAAGCTATCACATGGATCTCGAGGAGCGATGGAGTGGCTATCGCATGGATCTCGAGGAGCACACGGATCTCGAGGAGCGATGGATCTCGAGGATCTGACTAGACGTTGACAGTAGGCTGACATGGTGGTGGAGCTGGCAGCATGTGGATCGAGGCTGACATGGCGATGGAGCTAGTAGCATGTGGATCGAGGCTAACATGGTAGTGCTGACATGGCTGGATGACATGGACAAGTGACATGGCAATGCTTACTGGATGCTGACATGGCTAGCTGATGTGGACAAGTGACGTGGCAGTGCTGATTGGATGTTGATGTGGCTGGCTGACGTGGACGACTACTAACGTGGTTGGATGACATGGACAACTGTGGACATGGTTGGCTGACATGGATGAGAGCTCCGGTGTGTGCCATGTGGTGGCGTTTGATTGGTCGTCTGACGGGCAAAAGGTTGGTGGATCGATTGCCCGAAGGCAATCGACCTAACAGCGTTCGTAGGCTTTGATAAAGCCTTGAAACGCTTGTTGCCCACTGAATGTGGGACTATTTTTTTTTAAAAATGTTTTAGCGAAGGTTTTTAAGTATAACCTCCTTCCTCCTTTGTACCGTCCGACTAGCGTGGCCTAGCGGTGAAGTTCCCTGCCTTGCAGAGCAGAGACCCGGGGTCGAATCCCGCTGGGGTAAAATTTTTTATTTTTTTTTGTGACTTCACGTTTTTGGAGGTTTAAATATTGTTTTTGTTTCCTTGCTACCATCCGAAGCTGCGTGGTGCAGCGGCTAAGATCGCCGGGTAGATAGCGGAGGTTACCAGTTCGAATCCCAGTGGGGGTTTCCAAAAAAAAGGTTAAATTTTTTAATTAAATTTTTTATTATTTGTTTTTTTTAAATGTTTTTAAAAAAATTATAATTTCTATATATAGTTTTTTTATTATTGTTTTTTAAATATCCATTTCATTTAAAAATAATAATTAAAAATATATATAGGAAATTGTTAATTTTTTTTAAAAGTCTTTATTAAAACAAATTTTAGAAAATATTTAAAAATAAAAATAAAAGGGTGCAAAGATATTTTGATATAATTTTTTTTTTTGGCATCATACTAAGTTGTAACCCAGTTCATACGGTGTGATTCTGGGTAGATGATCCGGTCAACCGGATGCTATAATGCATTACTCTCTCTGTTGAGAAGAGAGACTCCTGATTCCTTTGACGGAAAAGTCCAGCGGTATGGACTTCATACCATGTTTTGCCAATTAGAGAATCAAGTGATTGCTCATATGAGGAAACCAGATTCTAGCTACGAGGCAGATTCTGAAGATAATATCTTCGGGCAAAGGATAGTTGAATCCGAGACGGTTGAAATAGTACCTGAAGGACAGTCAAGTGACAATTATACACCTGCAATGCCTGAAGTAGAAACAAGTGAGAGCTATACACCACGCTCTCCTGATTCAGAACTAGAAGAAGCAGAAGAAGAAGAAGAAGAAGAAGAAGAAGAAGAAGAGGAAGAAGAACCAGTGGAGGTGAAACCTGCAACTGAAGAATGAAATGTTCTCAAACGAAGTTATGAACCAGCAGTAGCACCTGAAGTCATTATAATTAGTGACGACGAAGCAGACAATTTCACCTTTCCAGTTTTGGGTGATCCTCGAGAAGAAGAACGCCAAATCAGTGAGCATATTAAGAAAGCTAGATTTGATTTAAATCAGTAAATCAGTGATCTATTTTGTACTTCTTTGTACTACTTGTTTGAAGTTGCAATAAAGTTTGCTTTCTAATATGGCTTCCAATACTAGTCTACCAATCCCTGAGTTCAATGGTGGTGATTACGAGTATTGGTCAATTAAAATGAAAACTCTTTTGATAGGCAAAGGTCTTTGGGATGTGATTGAAGAGGGATATATTGAACCTACTACTGCTTGAATGGGCAGCTTTGAATGTAGCTGATAAAAGGGCTAGAAAGGAAGCACAGAAGAATAATTCTTCCACCCTTTATCATATCCAAGCCGCCCTTGATAGAAGTATTTTCCCTAGAATAGCTTCTTTTATAACTGCTGAATCTGCTTGGAATGCTTTAAAAGAAAGTTATAGGGGTAGTGACCAAGTCAAACAAGTTAAACTACAAACCTTGAAACGAGAGTTTGAGACTCTTAAAATGCAAGAGAGTGAAAAGGTTGGTGATTACTGCATGCGTGTGAAAGCCGTAGTAGATAAGATGGTCACTTTAGGAGAAGATGTAAAGCCTGAAGTTATAGTGAAGAAAGTGTTGAGGACACTTCTTCCTAAGTGGAATTCAATTGCCATAATTATAGAAGAATCCAAAGACCTAACTTCTCTGTCTTTTGAATCCCTAATTGGCTCACTTCTCTCACATGAAGAGAGGTTACAGCAAACTCCTTCCACAAGTTACGAGAGGAGATGATAAAGCCTTTGCTTCACAAGAAGGCAGAGGTAGAGGTCGTGGCAGAGGACAGAATAGAGGTAGAGGCAGAAATAATCAAAGAGGTGGAACTCCTAAGAGAGGAGGATTCTCAAACAGAGGTGAACAACATAATAGAGGTGGACAGCAAAATAGAGGAAAACAATCAAGCGAGAGGCAAAGGAGGAGATAAGTCAAAACAATCTTGCTACAACTATGGCAAACTTGGCCATTATGCTCGTGACTATTGGACAAAGACTTCATAAGGAACTACTAGCAGCCAGAGCAGTCAGTTTGGAAATTTTGGAGAAGAGGAAGAGGCCACAAATCTCTTTCTCTCTTATGGTCGAGCAGATCGAGAACATGAATGATACATGGATCTTGGACACTTTGGGTGTTCAAACCATATGAGTGGCAAAGAAGGGCTCTTTGCTACTCTAAACTCCTCATACAAATCCAACATCAAATTGGGAGATGATAAATCATTGGCGAGTTGAAGGCATTGGAGCAATGGCGGTTCCAACTAAAGAAGGCGTCAAACATGTAAGTGATATCTATTACACACCCCATCTTCAACACAATATTTTAAGTGTTGGTCAAATGTTAGAAAAGAACTACAAGTTGCTTTTTGATGAGGGTAAATGCACTATTTTTGATAAAAATAACAATAATAGAATCATTACACAAGTGCCAATGTCAAAGAATAGATTGTTTCCTTTAAAGTTTGGCCAGCCAGGGGGAGATAAGTTAGCAAATGTTGCTATTTCCAATCCAAGTGTCCTATGGCACTTGAGATATGGTCATTTGAATTCAGCTAGTTTGAAAATGCTAACTTCACAAGCGATGGTAACCAGACTTCCTAAAGTTCAGGATAGTAAGGAAGTCCGTGAAGGGTGTGCTCTTGGGAAGCATGCCGGATCAAAATTTCCTCATGGACAAGCATGGCGGGCCAGCTATCCACTCCGGCTAGTGCATACGGACATCTGTGGTCCGATGCAGACCAAGAGTCTTGGTAACAACTCTTACTTCCTACTCTTCATTGATGATTTTACTAGAATGTGTTGGATATATTTTTTGAAATATAAGGATGAAGCATTTGAATGCTTTGTCGATTTCAAAACAAGAGTTGAAAGTGAGAGTAGATATTTTGTAAAATGTCTTAGATCAGATAGGGGAGGAGAATACTCCTCTAATGAGTTCTTGAATTTCTGTAAGCAACATGGCATTAAGAGGCGAGTTCACGACTGCCTACACTCCACAACGAGAATGGTGTCGCAGAGAGGAAGAATCGCACCATTGTGGAGATGGCAAGGTCTATGCTTCAGACAAAGCATTTGACTAATTCATATTGGGCAGATGCAGCCAGGACCAGCGTACATATCTTGAACAGAAGTCCTACTGCAAGTTTGGAAGGACAGACACCTTACCAAGCTTGGTATGGTAAAAAGCCAAATGTTAAGTATTTTAGAGTGTTTGGCTCATTGGCATATTCTCACATTCTTGATGAGCTAAGAAAGAAGCTCGATCCAAAGAGTCGGGCATGCATCTTTGTAGGATATTGTGAGAATACAAAAGCTTACAGACTCTACAATCCCAGGGACTAGAAAGTTTGTGCTTTCCAGGGATGTGATTTTTGATGAAGGGGGAGAATGGGGTAAGCCCCAGATTTTTAGTGATGATGAATCTAGTGATGTAGGTTCTAAGCAGGTGCAACAACGAGACACCACAGAAAAGTAAGCGGTCTCCTCCCGAGAGATCCAGGTTCATCTTCTGATTCAACTTCTTCACCAAGTCCTTCTCCGCAGAGATCAGTAAGTTCCTCACCAATGGACATCGATTCTCCATCCAGAGGTAAGAGAACTCTACAGAATCATCCATCATATCAGATGTTGGATAAGAATTTTTCAAAAAGATACACTAGGAGTCAAGCTAGTGAAATGAATTATGTTCTACAAAGATTAGAAAATATGCACTTGTATGGTGATGATGTTCCCAAGCAGGAACCTAGGGGAGATTTAGTTAACTATGCTTTGTTAACTAATACACGACTTGAACCTTCTAGTTATGAGAAGGCTTGTACTCAAAATATTTGGCAAGATGCCATGAAAGAGGAGATCACCTCTATAAAAAACAACGACACTTGGGAGCTGGTGAAGCTTCCTAAAGGAAAGAAACGTGTTGGATGTAAGTGGGTCTACAAGACCAAGTTTAATGCTGATGGTAGCATTGAGAGGCACAAGGCGAGATTAGTTGCAAAGGGATTTACTCAGAAATATGGAATTGATTATGAAGAGACTTTTGCTCTTGTAGCTAGACAGGAGACTATCAGAACAGTTCTTGCCTTAGCTGCACACAAGGGATGGACAGTCCAACACATGGATGTAAAGAGTGCATTTCTAAATGGTTACTTGATAGAAGAAGTGTATGTTGAGCAACCACAGGGATTTGAAGAGAAAGACAAGGAACATCTTGTTTACAAACTGAAGAAGGCTCTTTATGGCCTCAAGCAAGCACCGAGAGCTTGGTACTCACGCATTGATGGGTACTTTAAAGATTATGGGTTCATCGAAGCAAAAATGAACCCACGCTCTACTACCCGACTCAAGGAAATGACATCCTCATAGTTTGTTTGTATGTGGATGATCTCATTTTTATGGGTAGTAATGAAAAAGTTAACATGGAGTTCAAGCACTCCATGATGCAAGAATTTGAGATGAAGGATCTTGGCTTGATGAAATACTTTCTTGGAATGGAAGTACATCAGATAGATTCAAGGATCTTCATCTGTCAACTTAAGTATGCTCGTGATATGATTCAAAAGTTTGCTATGGAGCAATGCAAATCAGTTGCAACTCCAATTGGACATGGGATCCAATTAAGCAAGGATGATGGAGCACCGAAAGTTGATGTGACCACTTTCAGAAGCATTGTTGGGAGTTTGATGTTTCTCGCCAACACCAGACCAGACATTCAGTATGTTGTATCTCTTGTTTCTAGATTTATGTCTAATCCATCTGAGCTGCATTTGCAGGCAGCTAAAAGGATTTTGAGATATGTGAAGGGTACATTGGATTTTGGAATCCAGTACTACAAAAGTGATACTATCAAGCTTGAAGGCTTTAGTGATAGTGATTGGGGCAGCAATATTGATGATAGAAAATCCACATCGGGTAACTGTTTTAGTCTTGGTTCAGGCCTAATAACTTGGAGTTCCAAGAAGCAGACAATAGTAGCACTATCTTCAACAGAAGCTGAGTATATAGCGGTGACTCATGCTAGTACTCAAGCTCTATGGCTCCGAAAGGTATTAGAAGAGATTGGAGAGCAGCAAAGTGGTCCAACTCGAATATTCTATGACAACATCAGTGCCATTCGGTTGGCATACAATCCTGTCCACCATAGTAGATCAAAGCATTTTGATATGAAGTACCACTTCATCCGAGATATGGTGGAAACTGATATTGTTGAGCTTCACTATTGCCACACTTTGGAGAACGTCGCTGACATCTTCACCAAGGCGCTGGCTAAAGCTCAATTTGTAAAGCTGAGAGACTGTATAGTCAGTTCTCTCAACTTTAAGGGGGAGAATGTTGCAAGTGTGAATAGGACTTAGCTTGAAACAGGCTTAGAAAAATCTAGTTTTTCTAAGCATAGTGTGAACACACTTACCTTTTGTCGGCTAATTTTGTCGGATGGTCGGCATGATTTTTCCTTCTCCCTTTCCTTCATTTTCTCCTTATCCCTCCATTCTCCTTCCTCCTTTCCTGCCGTCCATTTTCCCTTATCACTCCACTCCCTTCCTCTCCCCACGCTCGCTGCCACCTCCCACTCCACTTCCTACTCCTCCGTTCTCTCTAAACTCCCCGATCTTCCTCCACCTTCCCTTCCCTACTTTAGCGCATGTTCTAAGCCTATATAAGGTTTAAGTTAATGTATGTTTCATCTGGTTATTTTAATGAATGTTTATGGCTTTAATTATTCGTGTCATTTTATTACCTTTGGCCTAATGTTAATCTAAGGTTAATTGAAACTTAGACTCACAACTGGCTCAGTGACCTAGTATAAATGCAATGCAAGTGCTTCTATCTAATAACTAGAATTATCGTTGCCTTATTGTAGAACATCTCAATATTATGATAGGGATAGGTAATCTAAAGCAATCATGTCATCAAGCACATAGGCAGGTAAAAGCATGTATATTTCAGAATAATATTTCTTGAGATGCATTATAATGATTGGTTCTTTTAAGTTTGTTCCATAAAGATTAGATAATCAATATGCCCTCAATATAAATTCAGCAATGAAAACAAAAGGACCTAGCCAATTGGTTTAAAATATTTCCTTTAGTGCATCCTTAGAATTAGTATTGTTTTTATTCTATTTAAGAACCAGATCACTAATTTCAAAAGAGTTATGTCATACATTTTTTGATAAGCTCATCAAAGCCTATCATGGTAGAAACTTAAATGTTCCAATGCATTAAATTGATGTTTATTAATAAAATCAAGCTAATATAGGTGACTTGCATGATATTTATCACCAATAGGTAAGTCCTAAAGTAGCACCCATAAGGATGGAATATCAAGTTCAAAAGCAAAGACTACTTTGGATCCATAAACCAAAGCATAAGAAGTAGCTTTGGTTGGAGTGTGGACACTAGTGTGGTGGGCCCAGGGCATAGTATAAAGTTACAAATACCACTCTCAACAATTCTTATTTACAATTTTTTTTAGTATTTTAATCAAGGTTTTGTTGGATGCTTTAGCTTGACTATTACCTTGAGGATAATATAGTGTAGACCATTTGTGCTAAATTTTTTATTTGGCACAACAGTTTTATACTTAGTTATTCTTAAAAGGAGTCTCATTATCAAATATGATGGTGGAAGGTATAATTTTGTCAATGATGTCAATATCCCAGATGGAGAAAGATAAAGGAGAAGTAATAAACTAAAGATGTTGAGAAGGAGCATGAACTAAGATACCATATTTTTAATATTTATCACATTTCTTAACATGATCATAAGAGTCCTCCATGGTAGAGCAATAGTTGTCCATCCATAGGAGCTTTTAGGCAACAACAATACCACTAAAATAGCCACAAAATAGGCCATCAAAGGATTCCATTATGGCTATTTGAGATTTCTCAAAGATTAAATAGAGAAGCAACACATCATCAAAGAAGCATCGATAGAGAATATCTCTAACATAATGATAGGCATGCTAGTAAAAGTCTCTATGTTCATTGCAATTGAAACCCTTATGTGTGTTTCTATTCTTAAGGAAGGTAATAAATTCATTATACCAAGGGATTGAAGAAGTGGAGGTGTCAATGGAAAGGACATCAAGCGGTGCTAAATTTGGTGAAACTATGGCTGGTTTTTTTATTTGTTGAATAACAATGGAAGTTTTTTTGTCATAAATTTCAAAAGAGATTAAGGATATAGTTGTTGCCATGGCATCTACATGGTGATTACATGTCCAAGGGATAGACTCAATGGGAATATGGTCAAAACAAGACATGATATTTTCAACAATAGCTTTATAAGATTTTATTTTATTATTCTTACTTTTATATACACCATTGATATGGTTAATAACTGATTGAGAGTCACCAAATATGAATAATACTTTGATATTTAGGGTAAGTGTAGCTCAAATTCCCAAGTTAATGGCTTTGTATTCAATAGTATTATTAGTATATGATAATTGAATCTTTAAGGATAAGGAAATGATCTATTGTTGTGGGGTCTTTAAGATGATCCCTTTACCTAAACCTTTAACCTAGTGAGCACCATCAAAGAATCAATTCTAGATATTTAAATGGTTAGATTTGATGGTAAATATAGACTTGTAACATCCCTCCTTGGTAGAATTTTTTATGGGCAATGAACTATTATTTGGTGTGAATGTTTAATCACATAGTTATGTATTGATGATCCCAAAAAGATATGAACTATGTATTGGTGTGAATGAACTTATTCCATTATATTTTAAAATCCAATTTGCCTATACAAATAACACATCATAGTGTGAAGCCTTGATTATTGGGTTATGAGTAGCTTTATCCTTGAATATTGAAATTTTATCAGTTTTTTGAGACTCACAACTTGTGGTAAATCAAATCAATAAAATTTATTAGACCCGCGAAGAAAAAATCTATACCTATAAAAAATATTTTTTAAAAATTATGTCTTTATTCAATAAAGTTACCATCGAAGCTATCCCTCATACTAGTAATTGTTCTATAGATGCCATGGCAGTAGTTGCTTCTCTTATTCCTTTAGAGTTGGATGATGATCATGCTACTATCATCATTCACCAACTCAAGGAACCCACTTCGTTAGAGTCTTTCCTAGCATCCTTATAGGTATTTGCAATTGAAAAAACATCCTTAGGATCATGGTACAAATATATATTCAAATTTATTCAAAATGGATCATTCCCAAATGGCCTAGATAGGAATCAGCGTAGACTATTACGTAGAAAAGTTGTTCGTTTCATAATAATTGGAAGTACCTTGTAGAAAAGGTATTTTAAAGGTATCCTTATAATATGCCTCAACTTAGATGAATCCAAAAATGCACTAAGCGAAGTGCAAGATGGATCTTACAGAGGTCATTTTAGTGGCAGTGCCATAACCAAAAGCTTCTACGAATGGGATATTTTTGGCCCTCCATGGAAAAATATGGTAATGACTATGTACATCGATGTGAAAAATATTAGTGACACACAAATTTATTCCATGATCCTTCCCAAGAGATCCAAGCCATTTCTTCCCCGTGGCCTTTTTCAAAATGGTTCCTAGAAATTATAGGGAAGATTAACCTAGTTTCATTTGATGGTCATAAATTCATCATAACAACAACTGAGTATTTTACAAAATGGATAGAATCTATGCCATTGGCTTATTGCATAGGAACCCAAGTCTCTAAATTTATTTTCAATCAAATCATATTTAAATTTGGGATTTCATTTACACTTATTTCTGATAATGGATCATGCTTTAAAAATAAAGATATACAAAAGCTTTGTGCCAAATACAAAATTCAACATGGATGGTCTACTCCTTACTATCCACAAGGAAATGGCCAAGCTAAAGCATCCAAAAAAAATTTAAATAAAATCCTAGAAATATTGGTTAATAAATCAAGTCGAGATTGGCATACTCAACTATATCCTATCTTATGGGCCTATTGAACTAGTGTTCGAACCCTTACTGGTGCTTCTCCCTTTGTATTGGTATATGGCACTGAAGTCGGATTTCCTTTTTTAGACACCTAAAATGCATCATGTGTAGGGGAATACTCATATGGGACATGTTAAAATACCATATGAATGATCTTGGATAGCTCCAAGGCAAAAGCAGTGGTTCTAACCACTCAATTTGGGCATTTTGGCCTATCTAGCCTTAGCCGTTGGTGTCACCTATGGATAGGATTCTTAGACACTTGGTGTCACCCATGGCTAGGGTTTTTAGATGCTTTTGAGACTCGTAGCTAGCCCTGTAACAAACTCGGGTGACCAGAGCCGAGTAAAATTAGTTGCAATAGCTATTTATGATGGTTTTCAAAGTGGTTCGATCTTGGAAGCATCCATAAGCTTCCTCCCAACTGCCAAATATTGTTCTTGGCTTCTCCATGAAGCTAGAGCAAGGATTTTGGGAGTCTAATTAAGACCCCAATTTTAGAGAGCAACCATCTAGAGAATTAATGTGTAAATCACATAGCGGAGCCCTATCGAATTGGAGAGCAATTTCATATCCCCTTGAGGAGTAATGAAGTGTTGTTTTATTAACCAATGATAAATGTGCATGCATCAATGGATATTTCAAAATCTTGAGGAGAAAGCTTGCCCTTATCCACCAATCAACCATTAATTCAATTTAATACACCACCAATTCTGTGTTCCTAGACACAGGTGACCCTTGATCATCAATTCCTTGGAGGATTTGAGAGTTTTTGGCCCTAATTTCAAGAGAAAGGACACTTTCACCTTAGCTACGGTTGTCAGCCATAGGTAACAGTGCCAACCACTTTAAGCACTCATGGCTAGCGTTTGATGCTCACTTTACTCAATTTTAGCAATAGATTTCTATTTTCAATCATGCAATTAGCTTAATCTAGCATAGATCAACATTTTAGCAGACATTTGACCAGTTCAATTTAGGATTTAGAGTTAGATTTGCTTCCATTTTCCTTGCATTTTTCAATCTAGATTAGTTTCATGCTTTTCAATTTCTAATGTTTAATTAGGCTTCCTAGTTGCTAGATTTCATGCTTTCCTTTACATGCTTTATTACAATTTTCTTATTTCTTGCATAGATGGATAGTTTTATATGATTTCTTGATTTTATGTCATTCATTATGCAAGATTTTCCAAAAGCCTCATCAAGAGAGGCATCCTTTGCTTTTAATATTTATTGTTGTGTATTGCATGCAGGACTAACAGGGTTTTGGGATGCAAGATAGCAAATGCCTCTAATCATGGAGAAGAAGGTCATCGACACCTTGGAGCAGTTCGTGTCATCCTAAAGGGCATTTTGATTGCACCTACCCTTGAGAGGGATTTAACATATATTGTATTTGTTGTATCAAATGGGTATCCCTAAGAGGGACAAATCTGTAATTTGACTCTATTGGAAATAATAAAAGATTCATTGTACTTGTTTATTTCTTGTTGTCAATTCATGCATGCTCATTTTTTTATCTTTTAATAATTGCAGTATATACATTAAGTGTGAGCATTTTTGGTTGTTACGCCTTTTGAGCTTGAAGTCCCTTCCTTAGATATTTTAATTCAAGATGTTGAAGTAGGAGATGAATATCATGTTGTATGACTAAGCCAATTGGAATCACTAGATAAAATGCATAAACACTTTAGAGCATCTTCGCTCCTATCAAGACAAACTCAAAATATCATACTCTAAGAAATTTCATACTTGATATTTTGAGGTTGGTGATTTAGTTATTAAAGAAAATAAAAAAAATACAAATGCTCGAACTGATATTAAAGGAAAATTTCAACCAAACTGGTTAGGACCATTTATCATCATCGCTAAATTTGGATCAGGTGCATATCGCTTAGCTACCTTAGATGGAAAAGATATTAAGTAGAAAGGAATATAATGCACCTAAATTGATATTATGCATAAAGCTATGACCTACCACTGTACATAGTTGTCATATATCTTGTACATACAATATTTCTTGCATGTAGTTTATTTTTATAATCACATTCACTCATCATATTTCATCTAGTTGCATTCAATATTATATCCTTAATAAGTTTTGGTCCAATTGCATAGGACATATAGTCACATAGAATTATTATATTACTTAAATATTAGACTAATACTATCCAAATTCATAGTTAATATTGGTTTTCTTTGACATTTGATATTGATTATAAATATCTCTTGGACCAAATCACTACTACTCCATTAAGAAATTTCTCATATTGGGAACTAATTTTACCATTTTTTTAACCAAAACACACACACAGTAAAATGATTCTTGCACAAGGAAAGATGATACTACATAGTAGTCCTAGCTTCTTAAGTGAAAGGTTTCCCTTGCTATCCTATTATGCGCATGGTCTAGAATGCTGAGAATTGGCAAAAGGACAAGCTCCCCCCTACCCAAATAAAATCCTTGCCCTTGTCTAATATAAGCAAGTATCCCTTGATAAATTTTTTTTTTTTTTTTTTACAAATCAAATAAATGCCCTTGTTAAAAAATGAACAAGAATCCCTACCTAAATTAGAAGAAAATAAGGGGGTAATGAACTTGAATCCCTAGAATTCCTCAGGTATTCAAAAACCATGGGATGATCCCCATTACAGCAATGGACTAAATGAATCCCACCTGGTAATGGGGTAGTCTTACATGCAGTGACATGTATGTCACATTAGTGACCTTCTTTTGTATAGATCAATGTCAGCTTGTGGATCAACTAGATTTTGGTAGCTTGTATTACATAGTAGTTAAGTCTAACTGCATGCATAAAATCATGGTAAATGAATTCCTCATTTGCACACACATGGTTCTTAAAAGTTGGTTTGCATCATTACCTTACTCAAAATTGGTAAATGAACTTCATACACACACATATTTGATCCTTGAGAGATTTTGTATCATAATTAAGGTCAAGATGTAAAATGAATACATAAATCACACACTAGTTCTTGATAAATTTGATTTCATCCTAGAAATGACCAAAATTCTCCTTGAACTTTGATTAGCAAGTGTCACTATTTCTTCATGGATTTGCATGACTATTAGCATATGCAATTATCCCTAAAACCAAATTAATCTTACATCTCATATCTATCACTTAGTACAAATATTTCATTTCACTACATTGCATGATTGTTTATCATATACAAAACTTGCATTGATCATACATAATTTCTTGGTCATATAGTTGCATATAGAATTTTGTGATGATGGCATGATATAACCCTAATAAAATATCTCTATTTACTTCACAAGGAATCTTATGCCTAGCGCAAGTCCTCTATCCAATTTTTCATGCTTAATCATCCTCATTACATCAACATTTTTCTTAATATTAAATCCTCTTAAAAATCACAAAATACTTATCAACATATCACCTTTTATCAACAAAAATTTAAATTAATTTTGTTGATCACAACCCTTTGATGTTAGTAATATGAAAAAATCTCACATAGGATCTGCTTCATGACTAACGCAAGGGACATCCTCCATAAATAGTTATATACAAGCACACATCCTTGAGGACTATTACTAACTGATCAAAATCATAAGGGTACATTTTCAAACAATCTACCTTCTACAAATAATTCAATCATACCACATTACAAAATATTAACTACATCAAATCACATTTCACATTTCTACAACAATACACCAGTTAAATCATGATATAAAAACATTAAAAAATCACACATGACCATAAGCATGATTGTAATGATCATCACAAAAATAATCATAATATCTTGCACTACACATAAACATAAAAAAATCAAATACCAAAAAGAACAGCAATAGTCATATGTATCTCAAAAGGTACATAAAGTACAAAATGGTCAACTGGTATGCCATAATCAAAACTAGCATACTCAGTCACTAGGGGATATACCATAAAACCAAGCCTCAATATATCACTCCCCAGACCCTTTAGAGCTCTGAGTATCATCAGGTGGTGGTTTGGGCACCCAAAAATAAGGAGCCCTAGACATTGAACTAGAAATAGATCTAGAGTGGCTTTGAGCTACTAATTTTGAGGCAATAGAGCCCTCTGACCCTCGAGCATTACCTAAAAATAGAGTGTCTAATAAAAAATCATTCGTTGTCCCACTAAGGTAGTCTCTACCTGTACTGCCATAAAGACACCCTATAGTGCGTTACTCCCTAAGGACTGGTGTGAAGCTCCAATCTGGAGTGACCAGGACTATGTCTGGTGTGATCATCCATGTCCTTGAGCTTGGGCTAGCTGATCCTGAGCCTATCCTAGTAGCATCTATGACTAAGCGAGATGTGCCTCCAAGGCCTGAATCTAGATCACCTGAATGCCAATAAGACTCCTCAGATTGACATTCTTTGATTGTAGAGTAGCAACCTCTCCCATTCTACTCGACTCCCTAAACTCCATAATAGTGTCCTTCCTGGGTGAGTCCTATCATGGAACTAAGTGGGTCTCCTACTGAGGAGTAGCACAACCTGCTATCGTGAAGCTCTTGCCTATTAATGCTATTACACACTCCCTCCATTAATCCGGAGAGCCCTCTTCCATCGAGAAGACCTCTTTGGCTATCTTCCTCCTCTCGTTCTATGATCCCCTCTCCCTAGTCTCCTCTATCTCTCTCCCTAAGGTTTTCTAGTATAGCATCATCTAGCTACCTCCCTATAAGCTTGGTGTACCTTCTCAACTACACCTCTCTCCTATGTAATACTTATAGGTAGTATGGTGGTGTGTCACTCATGGTAACCATATACAACCCCTACATCATCTCCCTTAGTAAGTATGACTACTGGGTCATCCTCATCTACCTCAACAAACCTGTTGATATCTGGCACCCTGCTAGTAATCGTTGAGTCCCGAACTACCTACTGGAATGTAAAATCATGAACCTTAGGAATCACCTTAACTAACTCAAACTAACATAGCACTCAATCTACTTGATGCAACTCTATCTATCCCCTCCTCATTTAGAGCCATCACACTCGTCATACATGAGCCAGCTCCACCCCATCATTCCCCCAACCCTGGTATCCTTGCCATGGTCACCAGCAAATTCAAGCCACGATCAAATCATCGATGGCTCATCTGACCTCCTCCAAGCCACTCATCCTTCTCCCTCAACCTACTATAGGATCCTAGTGAAATACAATAGGCTACCCCTCATCTGTCTACTGATGAGGAAGCCCCTCTAGCCTCCTCTCTGCAATGTGCTCCTAGCACCAAATTTGCAAAAATATCATAAGGATCAATCAGCGGTCCTTCTTATACACAACCTTAAATAAGGTCTTGTGTAAGCGACAGAGTATGTATGACCCCCAAGAAAACCACATCCTAGTGTCTATCATGTCAACCAATACCTCAGTTAAACCCCATGGAAGATGTCACCCACTCTGGTGGCACAACAATAGCCCTTCAAATGTACCAGCTAGCACCTATGTCAAGTGAGAAACTTTGTGCAGAAATCAATCCCTCAATACTGACCCTAATTTTCTTAATCGTAAATGAAGGGTCTCTTATCAATCATAGCATAGCCTAACCCTACATCATGGCCTGACCTGTCCCTTGATCAGTTTCCAGAGAATCCTCCATACATACTCCAGAATTGGGACCATATCCCTTATAGAAAGCTGAAAGGTGGATAATCTCGAATACCACCTCTCTGCAAGTGCTATCAAGAGATAATAGTCTACCTCTATACGTGGCATCTCAGCCACATGTCGAAGGCCCACTGCCTCTAGAACTATCATGTCATTCACACCCAAGCCACAAACATGATCATCAAACCCTTTGTATCACCACTCATGGTTCTTAAGGGCACCTTGTTGTAAAACAAAAAATAAAAACAATAATTAGTAACATAAAACATCACAAAATAATGAATCATAAATTATAAACTTGTCCTCAAAATGCAAATTTAGACTCAATTTGCAAATTCGGGTCTAATTTGCAAATTTGAACACATCCAAAAATAGATTTCGATGATCGAATCTGCATTCCATACACCCGAATTTGCGAATTTGGACTTTTCTCAATCAAATTCAAACATAAAAAATTGTTGAAAATTGTCCGAATTTACAAATTCGAATATTTTTTTGATGAATTCGGACATCCAAATTTGTTGGAACAATCCAAATTTGCTAATGTGTCCGCATGATGGTAGACCGCATCTAAATTCTTAAAAATTTAAAAATGAACCAAAAATTTCTAAATTTGAATTGATAGGAATACTTACTGAATTCATCGAAAAGATGTCCGAATTTGCTGTTGTGGCCACATGACGACAAGCCACACCTAAATTCCTAAAAATTTAAAAAATGAACCAAAAAATTCTAAATTTGAAGTGATAAGAATGCTTACCTGCATCCTAGCACCAAATCTATTGCTTCCCGCTCGAGCTATGTCCACCTGATGCTCAGAAGTCATCATTTTTCTCTAGAGCTCAATTTTTAAGAATAGTTAGGGTAAAAATGAATTAGGGTTTTTACCCTAATCTCCTATTTTATACCCCTTTTTTGCTTCAAATTTTGAGTTTTACAACAAATTTCAATTTTTTTACAAAACTCGAAGGGGGTACCCTAGATAATAAAACTAAAAAAAAAAATTGAATAAAATTTTGGTTTCTTTATAGTGTAACTCCCCTTACTGCTACATATTTCTTTAATGCATTTATTGTTTATAAATGCACCAAAGAGGGGGGTAAAATGTAGCCAAGAAATTTTGACACATTACAAAATTCCCACTCCATAGCTTATATGTTGTTACCCCCTAACAACATACTTTCCACCCTCCAGCTCCCTGCCTCGATTCCTATGATGGATAAAAATGGTTTTTACTCGTCTCCTTTTTTTGGGAAATTCGGATGATCCCAAAAAATTAGGCCGGTTCAAATTTATCCAAATCCTATGTGCACCTAATTTAGATGCACTATTTGGATTTTCCCCTTTTCTCATGATATTCGGGCGGTCTCGAGAAATTCAAACCAGTCCAAATTTATCCAAATCCTATGTGTGCCTAATTTAGGTGCACTGTTTGGATTATGCACTCAATTTGGAAAAACCTATATTTATGACAAATTCGAATCCATATGAATCTATTTAGATTGGAAAAATACTAAAATTTTTCTAACAGGTTCGACCTATCTTGGTCACCCTTCCATTTTTCTTGACCTACCCTAGATTATAAATCCCTAGACTCCCCCTAGACAGACCTAATGGTGATTTTGCAAGAAAAACTTAAATGGAGAAGAAGATTTCTTGTATTTTATTGTAGGTTTTAGTGGAGACTTTGGCATCAAATCATCATTCTAGGATCTATCAGAGATGGCAATGAGTGCTATGGATTCAGATATTTTTTTTCCTTAGCATAAATTTATATTTTTGCAATGTTTTTACAAATTTGAACCCATACGAATTTATCATAAGTTCAAAAATATTTTGACCGTTGTAGTTTGTAGATCTAATCATTACAGGTTTTCGGATCTATACGAATTTGCAGTTGATATCCGAAAACACCTAGATCTAAGCTAGGGGTAATATTTTGATCTAAATTTTTATTAGATCGACCAATGTTTGCATTTTAGCTTTCATAAAACTTGTTATTTTACTGTATGCATTTGTTGTTACTATCATTTCTTTCATTTAAATTATATGTTTTTGCATTATATTAATAGATCCATTATTTTATTATGGTTTGCTAAAAGGACCAAGGGGATTTGACTGTCATAGATCATGATCTGTTGTGACCTATGCAGATCCCCCACCCCTAATCATAAATTTTAGTGGGTTGTTGTAAAATTGTAGGTTTTGAACAGATTTGAACCGATCCGAATACATCTTGATAGATTTAGACTAATCCGAATCTATTATGATAGACACGAAAAGTGTTAAATTGCAGACATTCAGATCAAGTAAGGATCTAAACTTGGTTTTGCTATAATTTTCTATTTTGTGATTTCATAAGATTCTATTTTGAAAACTCTGCATAAAACAAAAGAACAAGAAAGACCCAAAACATAAACTTAGTTGCATTATTCAGCCTAGTTTGAAATAAAATACAAAAGAACAAAAAGATACAAACTTAGACTTATCACTCTTAATATCAATTACATTTTCTAAAATAATCAAAGAAAATAAAATATAAAAATGCATAGACTTAGTTGCATCATTTTGCATTTATCCTACTAGTTGAAAAACTTAAAAAGAAAAAGATAAAAAACATAGTATTTTGCATTTAAGTGCATTAGTTGAAAGATTCAAAAGAAAACATAAAAGGAACATAGGCTTAGTTACATTATTTTACACCAATTGCATTAGTTGAAAATTTAAAAGGAAAATATCAAAACACAAACCTAGTTGCATTGTTTTATGCCAATTGCAATAGTTGAAAAACTCAAAATAAAAGGAACAAAACATAGACTTAATTGCATTCTTCTTTGCATCAATCATACTAGCTGAAAAACACAAAAGAAAAAAAGTTAAATTTAACTATTTAATTGCACTTTTTAAAAGACTTTAAAGAACAAAAGGACAAAAACAATAATTTAGTTACATCATTATCTATCTAGTACATTTAGTTAAAAGAAACATAAAAACACAAAACACAAAGGAAGACAACATGATTAGCGTAAACATCATTCTTTTGCTTTTCAATATCTACAAAATCATTACATCATAGTTAGATTTATAAAGCTTTCTAGTTAGAATCTGTTTACTTTGTTTTCATCAAAATTTTAAATGCATATAGCTAGGCAATAGTTGCATTTTGGCCAAACCCTAGGTGTATGCATGTAAAAGAAATTCAAAAAACACCCACCTTACCTAGGCATGGAAACCACCACATAAAGTGTTTCCTGGTGAACCCTCATCCAATTCATTGACAAACACCAAGGAGAACACAAATCAAGTGCTTCTCGTACAAGGTGTATATTCATCATTTTCCCTCTTCCTTTCAAGTACGGATCCATTAGCCTGAAAGAAAAGGGTGCAAAAATTTTGGGTCTACATCACCCATACAAAAGGAGCTTGATTATGCAAGAGCATAATAGCAATGATAAAATTTAAAATTAGCTCTTGTGTATGACTTTGAAACTGATGAATGATAGGCACAAAAAAAAGCATGAACCCTAAAATCATGAGGAGAACATGAAGTAAATTTCTAAAAAGATCTAGAAATAGAGTTTATTGCAAAAGAATATATTGGGTCTTGTATTAATTCCATGTGAATTGTTACCCTCTAGAAAATTCATTTAAAACGTTCAAGAGAGTGGTAATCAGATGGTAGTAACGTCAGAGACAAATTTTGTTGTTGGCCTTATCCCTCTTATTTCTTTATCCCATGCCATATCATTCACACTTCATTCATTTCTCCCCCCTCTATTTTCACTCTCCATTACATATCACTTATTCATTCTTTCATTTACATTCATTTTCATTGATTATTCCATTTTTACACCATTCATGTTTTCTATAATATTTTTCCATTTTTCATTCATTCAATTTTTTGACTACATTTACCCAATGAATAAGGCTCTAAGTTCTATAACTTTGTGATCAAAGTCTCCCAGGAGGCACTAATAATGTAGACCAAAATGGCTACATCAATGATAAAGCTAAGAAAATTTTCAAAAAATGACTAAGTGTTGAGAAATTGGTTTAAAACCACAATCAAATATGGGTCAAAAGAGCCCAAGGGATGAAATATCATGGCCACACAACCAAAGGCTCCTCAAATATATGGTCAAAGTAGTCAAAGTGTGCATAAATATAAAAATATTCATGGTTGTGAGTTTTCTAGAAACCACGATCAGTATGGTCAAAGAGGGCCTAGGCTTAAAATGCATCACGACTAAGAAATGCTCAAATCCATGGTCAATCTAGTCAAACAAAATATTTCTAGGAGAATCATGGCCACAAATGTGCTCAAATCCATGGTTAAATTAGTCAACTCAATATTTTCATGGATTCAAGCCATGATCGCTAGCTAGCTCCATGTCATGGTTGAAGTAGTCAATGTGCATGAATTTTAATTTCCAATTATGGCCATGAGCTAATCTTTCCCAGCAAGTTATTCAAAGCATAAATCGTATTTCTATGGTTAGTATGATCAAACAGTACATAAGGAAAATATGAGTTATGATCATGAGCTTGCTCAAAACTATGATCAGAATGGCTGAAGTGAAGGTCAAATCAAAACGAAACCATGATTGTGAGCCTACTCAAGACCATAGTCAAACTAGTCAAACAACATGATAATACCAAGTGAACCACATACACGAGTCGTCTCGACACCATGGTCAAAGTGGTCAAAAGGGATAGATTTTTTATTTCAATCATGGTTGTCATCCAATATTTCTAAGCTACCAATATAGAATGGATGTCTCAAATCTATGATCAAACTAGTCAAACAAGCCCAAACTCAAAAATCAACTATGATTTTTAGTCAAGCTAAGGAAGAATATAGAATCCCATGACCATGGTCAAAATGGTCAAAAGTGTTTGAAAAAAGTGGAAATCATGGTTTTGGGATGATTCAGTAGGGTTTGACCAAAATATGCACCAGTTGTCATTAAGAGCAACAGGGAAACTTCTCAAGAATCATAAATAAAAGGAGATTTTTACCATATCCTCATGACAGGTAAAGGAGAAATAAAATGCTTGAAGCTAAAGCTCTCTATTTAGATATGTTAAACAGAAGATGAAACATTAGAAAGGGAAGATGAATCGATAGATCCAAAAGCCTATAGAATGATCCAATTAGTGGAATTATGTTGAGAACCTACAATGGATAATTGTTGCAAGAAAAGGGGATGACTCAAATCAAAGTTTAGATAATAGATTACTAGTTGATTCATGTGCACGCAACTAGAAGCCATGATAGCTAGGTAAATTATAGAAACTAATTGTAAAAAAAGTCTCTAGAAAAATAGAGTGGGTTCAAGATTGATTTCCCTAATAAAATAAGAGGTTGCCATGTAAGCATTTTGCATGTTTGGTCCTCCAACCTCCTTGTAATGACTCATTTAAATTTTGGCCTCATTTCAAGGGTCGAGTTTGAAGTGTTTGCTTGTGTTATTGTTGTAATTTCATATGTTGATCAATAAAGGAGCATTACTTGGAGTGTTTGCCTCATCTTTGTCATTCTTCTTTAATTTCCTCGTAACAAATATGTGAAGTCATTTATATGAATGCTACTAAGCTAGTTAATTTTATTGTTATTGGAGGAATCATGATAGGAGGATGCAGGCACTGTTTAGGAGGGAGTTTAGGAATTCAAATTCAAAAGTCAAGAAGGATCAAATTCAAATTTCTAGAGAGCTAGAGGATGGTCATGGGGGCGGTCAAGATGGAGTCCCTTTCAAGGAACCTGAATACGGTCATTTTTATCTGGTTGGGGAGATGAACCTCTCGATAAAAGAACCAAACCTGGGTGCCCTCAGGTCAAGGGGCTCATTGTTGAAAAGCCCTTCTTCACCAAATTCCGTAGTAGAGGAATTAACATTCTTAGGAAATCCTCCTTTTCCTTGGAATCTATTAGAACAAAAATCAAGGTCCCTACAAATATCATCTCCAACTATCTTTCAATGGAAACTTTTTTGTTAGTTGGGAAGCTCATTGGAGGTAGGCCTGATCTTGAAACCATCAGGAGGTGGGCTCACTCTAAATGGAAGGTCATTGGTTGCATGGAAATTTTTGGCCTTTCCAAGGGTTTTTTTGGTATTAGGCTTAGAAATCATGATGATGCTAGCAGGATACTCACAGGGGAACCTTGGTTTCTGGGAAGGTAGATTTTATTCTTGAGACGTTGGTCTCTTGATTTTGACCCTAAAATATAGAGCATTAATTATGCTTCTATCTGGGTTTATCTGCCAAACCTTCCTGGGCATTTTTGGCATGAAAATATCCTCAAATGCATTGCTAAAATTATTGGTAATTTTGTGGCTATTTACCATGCTACTTTGGCTAGGACCAGGATGACAACTGCCTGAATTTGTGTCAATGCAAACTTGGACTCTAAGCTCCCTAATTTATTTGAACTATAATATGAGTCCTACTACCAAAAGCAAGCGATATAATATCAAAATAAGCCAACATTCTGTGTGGAATGTCATACTCAGGGGCACCTTAGATCCCAATGCCCTTCCTTAAATGTATAGGCACATCCTACGATTCCAAAAATCAAATCCCCTTTCATAAGGATTGAGAGGAGGAAGCATCCCATGTCAAATGGAGTGGTATTTAGACCAGTAAAAAACTAGAACCCAAGCAACAATAGGAATGAACGTTCTCAGGAAGGTGCTACCAAAGAGCCTCAAGCTTCTCCTCAAGCAGCTAATAAGGGAAAAAAAATATCTGCAGTGAGCCAAGAAACACACAAGGAAGAGGTAAGTTCTTTCTTTGCTCTCCCAAACAAGTATCAAGTACTTTTTGACTTACCTTCATGTGATAGAAAAAATATATAAGTTACAGTCCTGAACCAATCCATAAACCATCTCCTATCTCTAACGAGAAGAAAAGGCTAGAAAATAATAAATCCTCTGATCCCATTGACAATATTGGACTTCCTCACACTTCTCCTTGATCCAAGAGAGGTCCTTATTTCTCAGGATCCTCAATCCCACCTATTGAGTCTTTACCTAAAATCTTAGTTGATCCTTGCAAATGGAATCAAATCGAAGAAGTAGCAATCCCATAAACTATTCCTGGTTCTTTAAGCCCGGTAGTTCAAATAATTAATTCCTAAAATTTTAGTCCAAATAAAAATAGAAGCTATAATAAGTCTCCTATTTATTGCAGAGGAGACCAAAAGAAGGGGAAAAATCTAACCAATGATCATTGGAAATAGGAACTAGCAGAAGAAATAGTGAGTGGCATTCAAAAAACTCTATTTTCCATAGTGTTAAGTCAGAGCAAGGATGAATCCAAATGCATCAAACCTCCCCAACCTCAAGTAAAGGGGGGAAAAAGGAATCTTAAATTTTCTAAATGAAAATCCTCTCTTGGAACATGAGAGGACTTAATGGCATGGCAAAGCAAAGACTATCCAAGTCATTAACAAAAGAAGTCAATCCCACAATTTTTTGGATGCAAGAAACTAAAATAGGAGACTCTTCAACCGATATCCAATCCAAAAAGATATGAAAAAATGGGGAAACCATTTCCTATAGTGCAAGGGGTGCTTCTAGAGGACTCATGTGTATTTGGAATCCGGAGAATATGGAAGGCAGATTAATACACTCTAATGATGTGTCAGCTAGCATCCTATTATTTTATAAATATGAAAACTTCCCATGGATACTTACCAATGTATATGCCCCTAATTCTATCCTTGGTAGATACAGGCTATGAGAAACTTTAACAAATTTTAGAAAAGCTATCTCAAATTTTTTATGGATTCTGGCTGGAGACTTTAACACTCCTCTTTATCCTTTGGACAAGAGAGGTGGTTTGGGAATCATAACAAAAAGCATGGAATATTTTTAGGATTTCATCAACTCTAATAACTTTATGGATGTGAATTTGAAAGGCAATCAATTCACATGGACCAACAAAAGGAGTGGCAACCAACTAATTCAAGTTAAACTTGATAGAGTTCTCTTTTCTCAGGAAGCAAATGCAAAGTGGGGGGATGCCAATATCTAATATCTCCTTAAAATTGACTTAGATCATAGTCCACTTCTCCTAGAAACAAATAACCCTCAAACCTTCAGAAATCCTTTCATATTTTAAGCCATGTGGATGTAACATCCTAATTTTAGGAACAAAATTATTCAGTGGTGGTAGAAAAATATTCAAGTTTCACCATCATACAAACTGGGGAAAAAATTGAAAATGATCAAAAAAAATCTTAAGATTTGGAACAGAGATATCTTTGGGAACCTGTTTGAGAATAAACAAGCTATCAAAAATCACCTAGCAACATTTGAAAATGATATTATGACTGGTCAAAGTTATAGTGTTGAGATGAGGAATGAAGAAAGAAACCTCTTATCAGAATTTCATAATATCCTAAAATGTGAGGAAACCTTCTAGAGGCAAAAATCTTGGGAAATCTGGATTAAGGAAGGTGATTCCAACACAAAATTCTTCCACATTTCTACCCTGAGGAATAGGATCAGCAATAGGATTAAGGAGTTACACATACAATATGGAAGTGTTATCTTTGATATCAAGGAAATTAAGTTTGCTGCAACTACTTGAAAGACCAAATTCTTATCCTAATTCTAATGATGCCAAAGAATTTTTGCTCTAGCACATACCCCATTCCATCTCAGAGGATATCAAATTTAAGTTAACTACCAATATTTCAGATGATGAAATAAAGCAAGCCCTCTTTTCCATGAAACCTGATAAGGCTCCTGACCCTGATGGTTTTTCTCCTAGATTTTTGTAGGCTTTTTGTGATTTTTGGGTCCTGATGTATGTGAAGCGATAAAAGAGTTCTAGTATTCCAATACCATACCTCATAATTTTAATTCCACATTCATTGATCTTATTCCTAAAATCCCTAATGCCATATCATTCTATGATTTTATGCCTATGAGTCTTTGTAACGTATTTTACAAAATCCTTACCAAAGCTTTAGCCAACATAATGCAAGATGTTATACCTTTGATTATTTATCATTGCTAGGGAAGCTCAGTTCAAGGAAGATCTATTTTGGATGGGATTATATCTATTCATGAAGCCCTGCACTCTACTTCTCAAACAAAAAAGGCTACTTTTCTACTAAAACTTGACATGAAGAAATCTTATGATAGGCTGAATTGGGACTTCTTATTGGTTGTCCTAACCAAATTTGGATTTCACCAGGATTGGGTCAATTTTATTAAAGGATGTATTTCATCTGCTTGGTTATCTGTCTTAATCAATGGTTCACCTATTGGATACTTTCCTAGTAGTAGAGGCTTAAGGCAAGGGGATCCCTTATCCCCCCTTCTTTTCATCATTACTACTGAGGTGTTAGGTAGATCAATCCATGCAGCCAAAATATCAGGACTAATTTCTGAAATCAAGGTGACCTCTCAATCTAATCCTGTCACTCATCAAAAATTCATTGATGATACTCTATTGTCCACCTTTGCTTATGTTGTTGAAGTTAAAGTTATCAAATATTTACTCCTTCTCTATGAAGATGCGGATGGTTAGAAGGTGAAATTTTAGAAAAGTAAGTTATATTTCCTCAACACTCCTCATAGGCGATAACTCAAAATTACAAACATCTTGGTATGTGCTATCTCTACTCTACCAGCTACTTATCTGGGATTGCCTTTGTTCATTGGAAATGCTTCTGAATACTTGTGGAACAATGTAATTGAAAGATTTAAAAAAAACTCACTGTAAGAGCAATCTCCTATCCTAGGCAGGAAAAGTAGTCCTAACTATGACTTTTTTGCAAAGCATCCCTGTTTATTTCCTTTCAATTTTTAAGACCTTGAATAAAGTTTACCAGAAGATAGAGAAAATTAAAAAATATTTCCTATGGACTGGTGCTGAGAACAAAAATAGATTCCACTTGGTTGTGTGGGACAAAGTTTGCAAACCAAAGGATCAGGGAGGAATCGGCCTTAGAAGGATCAATATTTTAAACTTGGTACTTTTGGAAAAGCAAGCTTGGAGATTACTATCAGGGGATCAAGTAGAATGGGTCACTCTGGTTAAAAGAAAATACTTACAGAGATCTGAATTTTTATGTGATCAGGCACCTTCTAGGGGTTCAACATTCTGGAAATCCATCAACATAATGAAACAACTCCTAAGAAGAGGCCTAAGATGGTAGGTTGGATATGGAAAATCAATCAATTTCTGGGAAGACAAGTGGTTAGACAATCAATCACTTTTAGAAATCTCGGGGTTCAGAGGTTTAAAGGAATTCATTGATCCTTTGTTTGGATCTCAGGTCACTGATTTTTTTAATAGTTTTCAATGGTTCTCGCACATGGAAAGGATTCAATGTCCCAATCTATCTGCTGAAATCACTTCCTTGGAAGCCCTACTCTTTGCTTTCATTTTACCATCAAGGATCACCAGTGATCAACCTATCTAGGAACCATATGACACAGGGGAATTTACTATCAAATCAGTATACCAAATTATCCTATCCCCTAAATAAGTCCTCATCCCTTTCAAAATAGTGTGGATTAAGCACCTGACTCCAAAGGTATCATTATTTTCTTGGCTGGCTATTCAAGACAGGATCCTCACTGTAGAAAATTTTATTAAGCATGGAATTCCTCTTCCTAATAGGTGTTTCTTATGTATTTCTGATTGGGAGTCTACAAGCCACATTTTCCTTTCTTGTCCTTTTTCTAGCTCCATTCTAAACAAGCTTTTTCAAAAGTTTCAAATTAGTTGGGCCAAACCTCCATCGATAGTTGACTTGTTCTCTCAATGGCCCAATCCTTTCAGCAACCCTTGTCTCAAAGGAATTTGGAAATTTTACCTTCATCATTATCTTTGGTAGACTTGGCTTGAGAGGAACAGATGAGTTTTTTTCTAGAGAGGCTAAGGACTTAGATTCCATCACCAATAGAATTATCTTTTTTGCCAAGGAAAATGCACTCTCAACTCCTAGTGATCCTCATCCCATTCCTAGGTTTGAAGCTTCCTTACTTCAGTCCTTGCATGTTTCTCTTGAGAATCCCAATCTAGGTAATACTCAAATATCAAGAAATAACATTAAATGGATACCTCCTCCCCAATATTGGGTCAAGTTTAATTTTGATGGGGCAACAAAAAGAAATCCAGGTAGAGCTGGGGTAGGGGGAATTTTAAGGGACCATAATGGAAATTCCATATTTGCATTCGTTGAATTTTTGGGAGAATAATCCAACCATATAGCTAAAACTATGGCCTTATGGAGGCGTTTACAGTTAATCAATAAATTTCTAGTGAAAATCATCATTGAGGGGGACTCCTTGAATGTGGTCAATTATTTAAAAAAATCCAAAACTCTGACATGGAAGGTGAAAAGTCTAATTGAAGAGGCTCGTAGCCTAATCCTTTTTCAACATGAAGTCATTATCCAACATGTATTCAGGGAAGCCAATGGTATTGTAGATAAGTTGGCTAACATTGGAGTCTCTGCCCCCGGGATGAGGACATGGACTGACACCCTTTCGCAAGAATTTGAAGAAATTGCAAGGTTAGAAAAATTTCAAAATTCTCAAAATGCATAACAATATTTTTTCAAATTCCTAGGAATGAAAAGTTTTTTTTCCATAGATCTTAATATTTCAATTGCTTCGCATCCCATAAAGATCATCTTCAACAAACCTATCATATCCATGATGAGATTCAACTTTTTGAGGTACTCATTACTCTAGATACTTGGTGTGGATTGGATTTTGTGGCACTTTCTCCTCATGTTTTTCTCACACCCTGTGCCAATTATCCCTATCACCACTTTTGGTTTTAGTCCCAATGTTCTAATTTTTACCATTTCTTCTGCAATCCACCTGGAGTGCTCCTTCGGGATTTTCTCTCGCAAAATTCTCCATGTCCACATGTTGCTTTTTCATCCTCACCGATCACAATTCCTCTTCTCATTCTATTTACCTCATCATTTCCTTTCCACGCTCTTGTCCATTCTTACTTTTTACTATTTCCCAAAGCATTCGACATCTATTTTTCTCTGTGAGTTTAGTGAGGGTGTTAAGTTTCGCCACCCAATAGGCCAAGATTTACAAGGTGTGGCACACCTTTCTATTTTAGTGGGGATTGTAATTATTGGGACCATAAGTTGCATAAGAAATGTTGTTCTATTCTCTATGATTTGATGATTTTGTTTTTCCTTAGGATTTGCTTCTTCACGAGGAGTAGGAATAGATGTTTCCAAAAATTTCTAAACTTGTCAAATGTTTACAAAACCCTCCCTATGAATGGATCTTGCACCTTCTCTATCAGTTTCTCTTGAATCAGTAAGCTCTCTGTTATCCATGATTTTTTGCTTCAGCTTCCTATCATCATGAGATTTGTGGAGCCAGAATCGCTCACAATAAAATCGATGGTGGAAGCTATCCTTAGTTCTAGAGGATTTATGTCATTCCTAAAGTGATTTTTAGGTTAGGACTGGAATATCAACCTAGCCTTCATGTCCACTTTGGATAAGGGCATCATCATTATACATGGCATTGAATTCCAGGTGGATGTTAATATCTTTGTTGAGGTTATAGTACAACCACCGATGGGAAGAATAGTGTACAGGGACAAGCACAACTAGGAGATTGAACTCAACCAATTTGAGCCGAAGTCACCTATGAGGAGGATTTTCAAGCCGAGGATGGTTCATGATGACTTACCCACTCCTTGGAAAGAGGTGATGAAGCCTGTTATGGAATATATCACAGTGGATGACCCTGGTTCCCAACTCAAGAGCTTCCATATTTCATTTGTGAACCACTTCAGGGAGGTCAAGCCACTAAAAATTCTTGAATTTCTTTACTTGTCGATGGATTACTCCATAATAGCAACATTCTAAAAGAATGAGGAAGCCTGGCCCTCTCACCAGGGGCTTTTAAAATTCTTGCATGCTTATCTTATGGAGAAGTTTTCTAAAGGAAATGTGTTTCCTCAGGACCAAAAGGCAGAGAACATAGAGTAGGATACATCCTCCACTCCTATATCCAAGGTTCATGGATCCAAAAGGAAGAATATGGATGAAGACCACCAGGATGTTGATTTCTTACCAAGAAATAAGGGCAAAGTTGAGGCTACCCCAATGAGGAGTTCTCAATGCCTTAAGAATAAGGAAGTCCAAAATCAAGGAAAGACGTAGGGTGTGGCCAAAGAAGATCCTGACGATCCTGCAGAGAAGATTCTCCAAGAATATGTAGTCAAGACCACCACTAGCATAATTTTTTATCTGGAGAGTGCCATGGATGCAATTTTGAGGGCAATTACCCAAATGAAAGAGCATAGGAATGCTCTGAATATTTTGTTCTTCTGTGACAACTTCGTAGAGGATACTCCTATCAAGTCTATTGCTAAAGCCAAACCAGAGGTCAAGGATGATGATGTCATGGAAATTACAAAGGATGTATTCAAGGATGTCCCTAAGGATGCTCCAAAGGATGTCAAAAAGGATGACATCAAAGACTCTGTAATTGCCTAAAAGGTTGTTCTTCTGTGGTCTTACATTTTTATCCGGTATGGGCTTTTCCTAGTTTCCTATTGGTTTGTTTACATTCTCCTTTAAGTTTTTAGGTTTTCAAGGATGCTTCATAGTTTTTTGAGGATTGTGCATCCTTTTCATCAACTTATGTACTAAGGCATTTGGGCACCTTTCAAATACCCACATCAATACAAATTTTAACTTATCAAAAAAAAAATTGTTGTTATTGGATTACTAGCTTAGGGCAATTGGAATGATTTACCTTCAAATATATATTTAAGAATTTATTTTTATTAATTGAAGGATTAGTGTATTCTATTAATATTGGATGGCTAATACCCTAGATGTTTGGAATGGTTCTTAAGTATGCAATTGCTTTTAAATGTGAAGTTGAAAAATGGTGAATGTTGTTAGTTTCATTTAATCTTCCTAAAACTTGATCTGCAAGAGTTGCTCAGTGAAAGTCTATGTTGTTAGCTTTATCCGACCAATTATCATTCATATTTTTCTAACCCTTACTCTCTTAACCTTTCTCATTTCTATCCCTATCCCTTCTACTATCTTAATTGAGCTTAGAATTCAACATTTAGTAAGTTGACAAGGAACCAACCTACTCTGGAGGTTGGGTCAAAGAATATTTGACTCATCAAATATTAGGCTTGGGTTGTGACTAGAGGGTGCTCATATTTTAAATCCTAATAGATAATAGTTGCACTGCAATTTTATCTTAGTGTGAATCTAAGCCACAACAAGTAGATTTTTTATATGGGAACGTGTGCAATAGTCAAGTGATTACATTTTATGTCCTATATGGAAACATGAATGAGTACATTAGACAAGTGGGAACGTGTGAAAAGACAAGTTTATATTCTACAGCCAAAGAGTACATGAATGATTATTTTCTATTATTGAAATGGTAAAAACTATAGAACAATATCTTTGCATTGAAATGTTCTTCTATAGTTAATATGTTTCTAAACCATATTTGCATTTAAATAGGAGTTATAAGGAAATATTCATAATGACCACTCCTAAATTATTTATCTTTGAGTCACAACTATAAAGAGGACCAAAGTTTATTCCATGGAAAATTAAAATGAGAACTATCCTCATATTTAGAATACTATGGAATATTGTATCAAGAGGTGAAACACATCCTAAAGAACCAGCTACACAAAGAGATTATGATGAAAAATATCATAGGGTATAATGAGTTATATTTTATGGAATAATTGATGAAATACAACCTCATGTTAGTGAAGTAACTACAACAAAAGAGGATTGGGATACCCTAAGCACTAAATTTTAAGGCATAAATCAATAAATTGTTCATCATTTACAACCACAAATATACATATTATATATGTAAGACAATGGAAGTCTAGAACATTTTATTTTTAAGATTGTAGAATTAAAGGTAGGATTAAACACTTTGGGAGAAAAAATTGATGATAATTTATTAGTATAAATTGTACTACATTCATATAGAATATTATTAATTTCTTTACAAGTTTCTAACCGTAGAGCATCTTTTGAAGATAAAATTAATATTATGTAAAAAAAATAAGGTAGATAATCAATTAAGACATAATTCTTCAAGCAATACTCTCATTTCTAAAAATATATACCAAAAAAATACCAAAAGTCCTACTATTTCATATTCATTTTCTTCATAAAACCAACTAGAATGGAGAAGAAGATACTATCATATATGTGAGAAATAAGGTCATGATAATAGGTTTTATAAATATAATACTTTGAATAAGTGGAATCAATCACGAATTCCTTCTCAAACAAGATGACAATATTAATACCAATATGGACATTCTAATAATTCACGAAGATCAAATCAAGGGTATAGATCAAATTTTCCATCATAACAAGGACATGTGGCATAGGAAGAACCTAAGTTAAATCATGATGAAGAACAAAAAGTAGCATCCAAGGTATTGATGACATAAATCAAGGATAATAATTTGTATATTGATTATGGATCTAGTAACCATATGACTGGGAATGTACACTGGTTTGACACTTTTCAAAAAATACATGGTTGTCCAATGATAATGGAAGATAACACAAGCTACCAAATAAAATAAATAGGAACTATTTCCATAAATTTACTTTTATAGAATGCATAACAAAAATATATTGTGTACCAAGACTTACCAATAACTTACTTTCAGTTTCTCAAATGATGGATAAAGGAGTCACTATTGATTTTCAAGTTGTTAATGGATATAAAAGGTGTTTTATCTCAAGACAAGGAAAATTAGAAGCTATTGCATCCTATAAAAATAGATTGTTTGCTTTATATATCATTACACATCCACACCTACTTAAAGAAGTATAGGCATCATCTCAAAATCATAAATATACACCAAGAAAGAAAAAATCAAAGAGAGATAGATCATATGAAACTAGATATAAAATTCTAATGGAAAAAAAGGCAAGGAAGAAAATGTTGAATTAAAATAGTTTAGAGGAAAGAAAAGAGAAACAAGATGAAGATCCAGTACTTGACACATGATAAAATGATTCTCTAGATGAATGTACATTATTTAAGTCCTAGATACACATTATTGCCCTAAGATTTGATAGTCCAAAACACTTATAGTTAATCTTCAAAGAGGTTGATGATGGCACTTTCACTAAACTTGACTTATATATATTCATCTTGATAAATAAAATCATTTCTCCTTAAAATGTTCACACCAATTCATTACTCGAATCTTCACATCATGTTGATCCTTGTCCTAAACCATCATGTATCACTACTATAACCACCAACGTTAGTTCCTCCAACTAGTAGTGCATGTCAAGATCATGTTCAATTTCCTCCTCATTCTGCTAATCTCAACATTCATGCTTTTGTCCCACCAAATATCACTTATCCTCCACAGAAAGATACCATATATCACAACCCATACCATAAAAATTTGAATACCTCCAACATAGACCAAGTTCCTTTTCAATTAGCCTACCTATACCCCTCCCTTAGGGAACCTAGGGTCATTGCATAGCAACAATTTTGAGATGCAAAGTTTAACTAATGTGGTGACACAATTGGTTTCAAGAGTGGATATGATTCAACCTTCTAGTTTCACCTAAAACTATATAGAAATGTACAATCATTCCTTAGACCCTATCGTTACTCTAGGCCCTACCGTAAGCATTTTCCAATGCTAGTTTTGTCTATCTATAAGGGAAAAAAGGATACAATTGAGCATTTAAGGATGTTCAAGATAGTATGCCATGATATTATATACAATGACATGTTGTTACTAAAGTCATTCCCTAAGAGCCTTGGTGATATGGCATTAGAGTGGTATTATCAACTACCAAATCAATATTTGAGGACCTTTGAAGAGACAACTAAAATATTTGTTCAATAATTTAGTGCTTATGTTGAAAATAATGTGACTATGAGAGATCTATACATTTTAAAACAAGCTAAAGATGAAAGTTTTTTTTTTTAATTATCTCTTTGGACGAGTCTAGTTGGACATTTGAGATATACCTTACCTCCTCAAGACATGCTTGAAATATTTATTAGTAATTTACAAGAACAAATATCTTGAACTAGAAATGACAAGTATCACATATTTTGACCAAGCTATAGATCTAGCAAGAAGGGTAGAGCAAGCCATTATTTGAAGAGGTCAACTAAATATAAAGGAATATATGACCACTAAAACATATTATAAGAAAAGGCATGTAGTTGATGACTATTGGGGTCTGAATTGACATCAAAGAAAAGTTTGAACTATGACTATCAATCTATGACTTTTGGGAGGTGCATACCCACTAATCATAGCTCAAACCCTAACATTGGATGGATCAAAGATTACTTCAATCCAACCTCCAAATTAGGCTAGTATACCTTGTCAACTAATTCAGGTGTTGACTCAATTAAAATTAAAATAAAGTGTAAGTTTAGGGATACAAATGAGATAAGGATTAGAAAATAGTTGAATGAATAATGGATGGATAAAGCTAACAACATTGATAAATATTAAGAATCTACTGATCAATCACATTTCCAGTATGCCACACTTAGGACTAACAACATTCAAAACTTATTATCTTCACCATTAAAATAATGAAATACTCAAAAAACTATTTCAAACATCTAAAATGCTAATAATACAAATAACAAAATTAGATCAACACGTAGACTAATAGAAATAGAAGTCCTCTACAATATTTGTTTAGGCATGAACCATTCCAAGTTGCTCCAAATTAGCAATCCAATATCAGTAGAATTGACTAATCATAACAACAGTAGCAAAAATGCATTCACAAAATAAACTCATAATTGATGAAGACAAAAAGCTAGAGGTAAACATCCAAGTAATGCTACTTCTATTGATTTCTTAACAAGTCACAGTAATATATCAGACAAACACTCCAAAGCTAACCCTTAAAAATGAGGATTCGACCTCTTTATATAGATTTTACAATGGTAGTAAAAAAATTGGAAACATTACAAGGATCTTATTGTCAAATCAGTAGAATGTTGAGGTGGTGGTCTCTCATTGGCTTTCAAGAAAAAATATGGAGTTGTACTCCATAAGAACTGCAATTCTGAGATTTGCAAGTTGTTTGACCTTCAACAGAATTTGGAAGTTGTGATGGTTATAGGTTAATCTAGATCGTTCTTCGTTCTTGATCAAGCCTTTATTTTGTAGATTTGTAACTGAAAAACTATTGACAAGTCTTGATTTTGACGATTCTTGGTCTCCCCTAGTTCTTTTTGCTACACTCCTTAGGTTTCACTGCATTTCTTTCATTTTTTAAACTTACTACTCCAAATTCTGTTGGATCAATTTTGACCAGTTTGATCACTGAATGGGAGTTCTAGATTAAACTATGTCATTCTCTGTAATTCACTGCTTTAGTTTCCACCAGGTCATGTTTGACCAAGTTGACCACATAATGAAGGTTCATCAAAAATCAACATCCTACAAAATTTGCTACTTTGTTTCCATCGGGTCTTGTTTGACCAAGTTGATCGCATAATCCTTATTTTGTGTCAGCCTTGGGTAGATTTTAACACTGCTTTACCTCCTAACACCCAAAATCCACAACTTCATTCTCCACTATGCCTTGTTTAACTGTGTTGACTATGGATTTCATCTTCGGTAGACTTTAACATTGTTTGTGGCCTTTTATTGTGAAAACTAAGCTTGTGTTGAAGTCATTCTTGTGAATTCCACAACTTTGAATTTTTCTAAGCACTATTTAACTGCATTGACTGTGGATTTTTGCATTGTATCACAAGCAGGCATAAAATAACATAGAGCTTTTCTTATCTTCTTATTGGGGTATCTTCATTTTCATAACTCTCCTCCTTCAAAGTTTGCTAGTCCCCCTTTCATTGAGTTGACTATGGATTTTACCTATGGAAAATTTTCATATTATAGATATTCTATGGAAAATTGATACCATCTTGGAGATACATTCATCTTTCCACCTTCTACTTTGCTCTTGCGAATTCACTTTGACTGTGAAATTTGTACCTTGATGGAACTTTGTACTGCCCTTCAGGTTCTTTCCCCTCTTAGCTAAAAATTCACAATTTTTCTAAGTATGTGACCCATTTGGGTCTACATTTTTGTGCCTCTTGGGAAAATTTTCTCATAAATGGAATGGACTTAGAGCCTTATTTATTTAAAACTCTAGTAGAATTTGAGGTAAGCAAGGGTGTAATCGGGGATGAGGAAAGGCATAATCGAAAAGGGAGGGGAATAATGATAGACCTGGAATTAAGAAGACCAAAAGAGAACTAAAAATGGACAACAACGAAACAGAATTAGATCTAAAATTAGCAAAGTGAGGTAAAAAAAACCTCATAATACACATGAAATGGTGGCAATTGGATAAAACTAGGAACAAAAAATAATGCAACAACCAACTTAACACAAAAAGAAAAGACTTAAAAGAAGGAAAATATGGTATTTTTACAGGGGGATGAGAGAAAGTAGTACTAATGTGTTGGGGAAATGAATTAAAGGGGAATAAGACAAAAGGAATTGGAGTTACACAAAAATAGGGAACCATGCACCTCAAAGGTACGTGTATGCATAATCCATCGAGGTGCAATATTTCTTCCAAGGTGGATAGATTACCAAAAATGGTAATTTGTAATGTCCCCCCTATTCTGTGTTTGGTGTTTTTGCAATAACTATGGATTAATTTGAACATGCAATAATACCCAAATGAAAGAAGCCAATAACAGCAGCATGCAATGATACCCAGATGGATTTAACACTGAATAATCGATTTTTATGCAGAACCCATAATCAAAATAGCTTATTAATTCATATCAGCAAATTAACAACAATGTTTAGAAATTCCAGATGGATAAATGTCTTCAGAATATCATTATAAACATACCAATTTGCTATTATCTCCAACTGATGGACTATAAACCTCTGAATCTTTGATTGAATCACATAAGCGTGAATCCTGAGTGAATTCACCAGCCAAGAACTGGGTTTTCGTCCAGCTCCCTTCTCCAATACTGAGGGTTTCCGTCCTCAAAACTTCAACAATCTGCACACTGTCGATCCCTGAAATGGAACCGATCTGCCCTTCGGGGTTTCGTCCGTCGGGTTATCGATTGGGGTTTGCGTCCCTTTCGATGAAGAAATATCAGCCGTCGGCCTTAATCTCCAAGAGAAGAAATAACATAAACCAGAATGTCTAAAATGAGACCAAGCCACCGAATAAATAGGCTCCTCCTTGGCAAACTCTTTTTTCGCGCTCAATGTGGGATAAACATATTTCTTTCCCTTTAATTATAATATAAAGTTTTAACTTTATAAAATGAATTTAATAATTCACTTAATAAAGCCAAGCTTTGCGCTTTAAAAACTCTGCCTTATGAAACTCCGATTGACCAACTGAAACCTGTTCTGGATACCCATTTCGTTGTAGAACAACATCCCCTTGTCCGCTCGGCAAGAAACCCTAAAACCCGACACCGCTAAAAATAGCAATTCCAGCATCCTAGCTCCGTTTGACCCTGAACGACCACCAAAACTGAGCTCTAAGAATCCAAAAGTTGTCTCAAATATCTCCAAAGGCTCTCATCCATATGACATAGCCTACGGGAACCCGTGTATAGGCTAGTCTCTATGTGCTCCCACTAGCTGATTAGAAGGGGACATTACAGTCCGCCCTTCCCAAATATTGCTTGTCCTCAAGCAATATGATCTGTATGCCAGGATCCCAAATAAATCTGAAGAATGTCTCATGATGAAGACACTGCCCTGAACTGTCATCCCAAAAACTGAAAACACTGTCAAGCTCTGTCACCAAACCGATACAACCGGCCCCGGTAACTCTGTCGAGCTCTGCCACTCTATAAAACAATCCATCCCTCAGAGGAATTCCTGGATCCCATAGCCAAATAGGGATTTTGTCATTCCCGAAATTTGATAATTTCTTTGTGCCACTCTGACTACAACTGAATTATTCTACAGCTCAACGGAGAACCCATTCTGGACTGACAAACGAGGAACCCAACAAGAAACTGATTCTACAACTATAGGGAAGAGCACCTCATGCCAAGGTGATACATATAACTCCTTATACCAACCCTTCTTCCCATTCATATATGACATGGTCAAATCATCAACATGTGGACTGAAAGAAAAACTATGAGCATACCTCACTATACAGTCCATCTGAACTTCACCAACTGGTTCCATGGAAAGCTCGAAAGAATCGACCTCACTATTAACAATACATGAATCGGGAGATGTCTGACCAATTTCAAAAAATGCATCAACTTCACTGTCGTTACTACGCAATTTTTCATCAATTATTTTCTCCTTTCCCCTGAGTGCTTGATAAGACTCCTCAGCAAAATGAACAGCCAAGTCCCTATCAGACAACAACTGTAAATAATCTGATTTGATCTTCTCTAAAGCATTTTTAATTGCTTGCATGCTTTTTACAGAGACGCTTTTTGTCAAACCTTCCTGTCGCTCTTGTCGCTGGGCAATCCAGAGGAGGTATTCAGCCAACTTATGTGTGCTGTCCAAGTGGGTTAAGGCTTGGACAATCTGCCCATCTGTGACCTGCAATTTGTCTTTCCAAGTTTGCTTTGCTTCAGGTTCTAATTCACGATCAACAACACACAAGAATTTTTCTGATTTGACCACCTTAGCATAATGATCAATATTAGCATCCCTTTTAACACTACATTCGCCAACTTCGTGTATCGAAGTTATAACTGATTCATTCTCAACCCAAGAGTCGTCAACAATTGCTGATTTAGCAACCAAATCAGCATTCTCCACTTTCTTACTTCCATTGTACATCTCTCCGGAAGTGGACCCACAAGATGAATTAACTTCATCTTCATCGAAAATAGTACCATGATCACAAGGAAATTCATCTCCGCTCTCCAATCCTGGGACCTGTGGGTTATCCGGTTCACCATCCAACACCCTGTTGATCCTCTCTACCTCTGAACTCAAAGAAGAATCATCATGGGTTTCCAATTCATCGTACTTAGGATCTTCAGGAACATCATAATTGTCATCATTATGCACAGACAAATGGCTACTCAACCTGCTGTAAGAAATCCCATAACTGTCAATGGATTGTTCTGCATGTAAACCCACAATTTTTGCCCCATCACTATTATCATCAAAATATTCCTTAACCAGGTCATCCTGAAAATCTGATATGGATTCAACCTGTGACAAACCATCTTCTACCAGCTCATCACCACCCAAATCATTTTGAGTCTCTATCCTGCTTACCTCCTGAGATGAAGCATCTGTTATAAATTCAACTGTTCCGCTGTCCTGAACTATGTGTGGCTGCAATAAATTACTAACATTACTGGTTCCACAAACATGACCAAATGTCCAAGTCTGGTGACATGTGAAACACCTGTTCCCTCTCCTCAACTGATTCCTGCTTATACGAGGAGGTCCTCTATCCTGTGAAACTTCAGAAGCCACTGTTTTACCTACCAACTTCTGTTTTCCTTTGTCATTTCTTGCTGGGACAGCAAGCTCATCTCTTTTAATTCCAACTTGTATTGGCAACTCAGTGTATAAAGGTTCAATCTTGACCGGAGGAGCACCTGTTGGTAGAGAAATTTTCATCATTGCAGCTAAATTTTTGAGGGACTGTTCTATCTCATGTTGGGTCTTATCCCACTCACGTTGTCTCTTAGTCCAGTCATTAATAGACGCCATGAATCTAAAATTAATTTGAGGCTTCCACAGGCTGGCAGGAATGACCTGAGCTCTGAATTAACAATACCCAGAACTCTTAAAGCCCAAATCAACCAAATGGGTATTCAAATCACCAATACCCAGAAACTGGAAACCCTAGATTTGAAAACGACAACCAAACCCTAACTTCTGCTAATCTTCTATACTCCACAAATTTTCAAGCAATATAATTTCAGACAAAGAATTATTTCCACCAAATCAAACCTGAGAATTTTGTCTTCGATAGAAGACTTCACAAAATTCGCAATGAAACCCTGAACAGGCTGGCAGGAAAAACCAGCTCTGATACCACTGTAATGAGCTGCCTTGTTCTGTGTTTGGTGTTTTTGCAATAACTATGGATTAATTTGAACATGCAATAATACCCAAATGAAAGAAGCCAATAACAACAACATGCAATGATACCTAGATGGATTTAACACTGAATAATCGATTTTTATGCAGAACCCATAATCAAAATAGCTTATTAATTCATATCAACAAATTAACAACAATGTTTAGAAATTCCAGATGGATAAATGTCTTCAGAATATCATTATAAACATACCAATTTGCTATTATCTCCAACTGATGGACTATAAACCTCTGAATCTTTGATTGAATCACATAAGCGTGAATCCTGAGTGAATTCACCAGCCAAGAACTAGGTTTTCGTCCAGCTCCCTTCTCCAATACTGAGGGTTTCCGTCCTCAGAACTTCAACAATCTGCACACTGTCGATCCCTGAAATGGAACCGATCTGCCCTTCGGGGTTTCGTCCGTCGGGTTATCGATTGGGGTTTGCGTCCCTTTCGATGAAGAAATATCAGCCGCCGGCCTTAATCTCCAAGAGAAGAAATAACATAAACCAGAATGTCTGAAATGAGACCAAGCCACCGAATAAATAGGCTCCTCCTTGGCAAACTCTTTTTTGTGCGCTCAATGTGGGATAAACATATTTCTTTCCCTTTAATTATAATATAAAGTTTTAACTTTATAAAATGAATTTAATAATTCACTTAATAAAGCCAAGCTTTGCGCTTTAAAAACTCTGCCTTATGAAACTCCGATTGACCAACTGAAACCTGTTCTGGATACCCATTTCGTTGTAGAACAACATCCCCTTGTCCGCTCGGCAAGAAACCCTAAAACCCGACACTGCTAAAAATAGCAATTCCAGCATCCTAGCTCCGTTTGATCCCGAACGACCACCAAAACTGAGCTCTAAGAATCCAAAAGCTGTCTCAAATATCTCCAAAGGCTCTCATCCATATGACATAGCCTACGGGAACCCGTGTATAGGCTAGTCTCTATGTGCTCCCACTAGCTGATTAGAAGGGGACATTACATAATCTCTCTTCTATTTTGCTTTGCCTACGGTGTTCAACAAGGATGAAAAATACCTCTTTAATTCGGTCGAGGTATCCTCTACCATCTTTAGCCTATCGATTGTGTCCCATATTAGACTTCAAACTATTTTCAAATCAGTATTTTTCCTTTTATAGAGTTGAGAAGGCATGACATCAGCTTATGATGCAGATATCCTGACTTTAGATCTAGAAAGTACTTAATTTACTTCTTCTAAAATTACTGCTCTCATTGTGTCCTTTACCTCAGTTAAGTTGGGTTGTTTACACAAGGTATTTTTTAGGGTATTCTCCTCAAGCCTCTGGTTTGACTATCTAGCATCCATTGGGTAGTAGAGTGAGAAGACCTTATTATGAACTAAACCATAAAAATACCAAAACTTTGATATTATACCCTCTACCATGGATGTTATCCTTGACCTAAATCCCAACTTCTCCTCCAATTTCTTCCAAAAAAAATACAAAATGGTGAGGGCTTGTGTTTTTATGTGAACCTGCCTCTGCATTTTTATGGTAGCTATGGTCAACTATTTTATTTAAGTGCTATCTATGTATACAAAATGTAGTGCATGTGCCTGCGCCTGGCTTTAAATATTTCTCATACTTCTATCTAGTGAATCTAAAATATCTGGACCAAATGGCTCTAAACTTGTACTTTTACTTAAATATTTTGCCATGTGACTGATAGATCTTACTTGTTTGAATGTAACGATTACCTACTACATATCTTGTGTCGCAGAGATCGATTTCCACCTCTATGAGTTCTGCCTTTTGGAAATATCTCTCCCACTGGTATATCATGATCATGGGATTTATCTTAGGACACTCATGCCTCTGATGACATAGATACTTTATTTCTCCTTCTTTTGCTTCTTTATGAGTATGGTCTTTGGACCCTAAAAAATACTTCTTGATGCTTCTTAAGTCAACAAAAGGGTCTCTGTAATTAATGTTTCATTAGAGTTGCAACCCATCAATTGGCCTCTCTGAAGGAGAGTTTCTATTCCTACATGATCACATACAGTCATTGGAGCATTGGTGCATGGCTGCTCATAATCCTCAATTATAAATGGGTGAAGGTATTAGTTGGCGACTTCAACACTACTCTTTTTCCAAGGATTCAAATTTCATTCATCTCTTCCTCGAGACAAAACCCAAAAGTTTCTATTGAAGCTTCAAAAATGCAAATGCCAAATAGCAATGGAATATCGATGACCATGATATCTAGTACCACGAATGAGTTGGGAAGTCCCCACAACATCATTACAAGCCCTTTTATAATGCCAAGCACCTTAACAAATTTCCCTCTAAATTGAAAATACTTGGGTTCCATATTTTCAACAATCAGCTCCAAAACTTTACATACTTTGGAAGGCATTACAGATACTTCAGCTCTCAGGCTTACTAGGAAATTGTGCACCATTCCCTTTTCAATAGTAACTGATATGTAGCACGGATTATGTTGTCTCTTATAGAGACCTAGAGCATTACTCTTAGGATTTTTTATACTTCCTCCAATTAAATTCTTTAAAGAAATATTAGTCAAATCGACCCTTGGATGTACCAGCAAATCTCACCTCAATCCTTGATATGTTTAGGATGGCTTGTCAAATAGGTCCTGAAATTGATGCACCTTTTCCATTCATTGCTCAAACATTATTGCAAGGAAATACAAGTCCCTCAGGTCCTCACTCTTCCTTTCATTCAGATATTTTCCTACTAAGATACGTTCATGCATCAACACTTGTCCCCTCTCGTCTTGAATGGGATTTTGTAACATAGTATGAACACCATCGGTATTGTTCCATAAAGAACCTATTTTCATGTTGTAGATTCTTATACTGCTTAGATAGACATAATTTAAATCCATCATCTGTCTCAGACTGAAATAAGAGAATGGTCTTGGGAGAGGAATGGCACTGTTAGTCACCTCTTTAGGTTCTATATGCTATCCTTATTTACCCTCTTCCTTAGCCCATCCTTCATTATGCCATGGATTGAAACAAAGGTAGTGATATAAACTTATCAAGGGGCAGTTCGTTCCCTCTCCCATAGTCCTGGGAGTACTACATAATTTTTTTGTGATTCTTTGCTGGAAATTACTGGGCTAATCCATTGAATTGATAACAACCTATCACTGGTCTTTTTCTCAGCCCATAATTTTGCCTCTTTAATATTTGTGTTGCCTAATGGGGGCAACAAGGGGCTAGAGAAAGAGGGTTCTACTATTTTGGGAGGAAATTTGACTATAGTGATTAACATATGTTTTGCCCTCATGGCCTCTTGAAACACTTGCAAGAACACCTTTACTTTGGACTATTGGATCAAGAGACTCAAATCATTATGTAGTACATGAATGTAATACATATATGCCCGAGGGTGGGAGGGTTGGTATTATTACGGAATTTTAGTCCACATTATTTTAAAATTAACATTGAACTCGAAAAGACTTTCTTGAAGGAATTTATTTATGAATAAAAATAAAGTGAGGAGTAAGAAAGGGTCCCCAGGGTCATCAAACTCATATATAAGGGCTTTTACTAGATCTTCCCATGTTTTGATACTACCACAGTCTAAGGTTTTGTACCACAAAAACACCTTAAAGATAGGACCAATAATCTTAACATAACATCTCAAAAATTGATATTGTAAATGGATGATAGGGAAGCTATGTCTTGGTAATGCGCTTTTGCAGTCTTCTCTTTCCCTTGATAATTGGGTAAATTTTTAAGGGTAATTTTGGGAATCTCATGTAAAATTGGGATGTCTAAGGAGTCGAAGTCATACCATGGGGGATAATGGTGATTAGCCATCAAGCTTACAAAATTTTAGCATTAAAAGAAGAGCTATATCTTTTCAAAGACAATTTTTAAAGGCAACTGGCCATGAAATCTGACTTTAATCCCCAGCATAGCCACCACCAAGTGAATTTACTTTCTTCGCCGAATGAGGTCAAGACAACTCACTAAATATTGATTTCTCCAAGAATTATCAATAAAAAATGAGTAAAGGTACATACAATGTGTCTTTGAGTTGATTCAAAAAAATTGGAAAGAGCTTGATCTCATCTTCATAATGGCACTGAAATTTCAAAATTTTAGCAATCAGGTTTTTCTAGAAATAGTAATTTACAGTAGCATATTGTGAACTTTAAAATAATGTATCTCATTAACTTTTTTGATTATATCAATGGATTTGAGTACCCATTTGGCCCATTTAGATTCTTGGAAATTTTCATAAGATTCTGAGCACTTTGAATTTTACCCTATTTTTGGCACTTTGGGACAACTCAGAGCTCCGGGTCAGATTTGGTCTCCATTAACCAGGCCTAAAATCAGTCCTTGGATGAGTATATAAATTACCATGATCTCTAACTTCCTATTTGCCTATGCAAATTATCCAATTTTAATTTTGTGCCAAAGATTGCAGAATCAGACCTCAGGAAAGCTTATCACCGATAAATCAAAGCCATCACTCTTACATCGGTGACAAAGATCTTCCATCAGCAAAACAAATACAAGACTTAAATAAATTATCATTGATAGACCAAATACATCACTTTTACATCAGTGAAGAATATTTCAATTGACGATTGCACAAAGTCTTGGCACAAAAAAATTAACAATCGCTCTTGCAAAAGCCTTGTTGTTGATGCATTAAAAAAAATGAAATCTGATCAACGATAAGGTTTTTAGTCATTGCCCTTATAAAATACTCATTGCTCTTCAATCAATGATAACTCTAGGAAATTAGTGATAGTGCATTTTTGGCAGTCTTCATCGCTCTTCCATCAATGACAAGGGTTTTACATCAGTGATAGTACATTTTTGGTAATCTTCGTCGCTCTTCCATCAACAACAAGGATTTTACATCAGCGATAGTGTATTTTTGGTAGTATTCGTTGATCTTCATGAAATACTATCAAAAATGCATCAATGATATACATAATACTTTAGTGACAAGGGTTTTAACGCAAGGATTTTAACGGGCTATTTGAGGTATTAATAACAAAATAATATTATACAGTTATGAGAGGATGTAATAATTAATTAAAATAAAACTTTATGAAATGATTTAATTAATCCAAAGGTTTTAATAAATAATTTGGCCAATAAAAATCCATCGCTAATAAAATCATGCATTGATGACATCCAATGAGGTCTCGTCGTCGATGGAAAGAGGCTATCGTTGATGTATCTCCAACAAGGATTGCACATTGCCAACAAAGGTTTTTGTTGTTGATAATCATCATTATCATTTTAATTAAACCTAAATATTTTGGCATGATTTAATATCAATGAGAATCCATCACCGATATAACAAACTCATCGCTCTTCCATCAACGACAAAGGCTTTGCATGAGCAATGAGAATTTAATGATTTAATTTCATCGCCGATAGCACAAAGTCATTGCTAATGTATGAACGACAAAGGTTTTGCATCGTCGATGAAATTTAAAAAAGGGAATTTTGTGAAGTCTTAACTATAGAAATGATTTTAGCCTAAAAAATGAGATCCTAGGTATTTTAATAAAATGATGCAGACTTTTAAACATCTAGATTTAATATTAAAATCAAGACAATTGAGGGCATGGAATTAAAAGGAGAATGAATACTTCGAAGACATTTGATATTAATGTGAATACTTTGGCATTTATTAATATTAATTCTTGGGCATTATAAGCTTAATATCCAAAGGAAACCTTAGGATTAATGATTAATATGAACCCTAATGTGAAATTTAATAATTAAAATTAAAAGCCAAAACATTAGAAAATAATAAAAATAAAAGGCTAATGTTAAACCTTAGGCAAACATTCAATAAATCTAAAATCATCAATATTAATAGTATTAATACCAAATTTTGATTTTCTTTCATTGCCAAAGTCTTAAATTGGATTTTTCTTCTATGTCTGCAGGTGATCAAACCATAGGGTGAACAAGGAAGTCAAAAAGTCAAGAAAGGAAGTTGAACTATCGAGAAGAATGATATTCATTGAACCTGGACTGAAACCTGACTAGCTGGTGCATGATAGATCAAATGAAATGTGATGATTCAACTGCCCAAAGCTTCATGGAGAAGTTTCTAATTAGTTAGAGATCAAGGGCTGAAATTGCAGATCTGAACCAAAAGTTACTTCAAGACCCACCACCATCGAAGGAGAAAATAAATCATAGCTAGTCATACAACAAGAACACCCTGGATATTTAAGGATAAGTGATATAGTTTATCCAAATTTTGATAGCCTGTAATAGCCCAGTTATTGCTATAATACATTCACAAAAAATAGTGGTATAGAGAATGCCAAGAAGCTGCATATGCACCAAGCATTCAAAATAGAATTGCAAAATTTAAACTATAAAAGAGGCCTTTTAAGCCAAAATTGAGTATCAAGTATCAGAATAGCAAAAAAGTTTGCAGAAGGTATTTAGAGTGTTTTGTCTGGGTTGGCTATATTTTCCCTATATCATATTTATCCTTCATCTCTTGATTCTTCTCACCTTTGTACAGGTACTGTTGAGAGTTGAGTAGCTCACCTAAGATCATTTCCTAGGAGTTGCTTGAGGAGTCAGAGTCTATATGTCACTACAATTAGGATAGTAGATTGCATTCCCCTGTTACGATATTCGAACGGGGTGAATATTGTGTTGTGTTCTTTGGGAGACTTGAGCACACTACCAGGCTCTAATATTGTACTCATATGGCATTGAACATAATATAAATTCTAGATTTTTCTCTTTGACATATTTTGGTGCAATTTATGTATATCACTTGTTTGTATATTATATTATTTGAATCTGTAGGTAATGTTTCTTTCACTAATTTAATACCTATGTTGATTACGTTATTCGAATGAATATTGGGTAATCAGTTCTTTCCTTCTTTTTCTCATTGTTTCATAGAATTGGTTAAGTTTTGCTATAGTCACCCAATAGACAAGGCATCGATTTGCATTCTTGAAACTGAAGCTATAAATGCTATGTTTGCTTGGTCATCATAAAAATCCATTATAATTCATTGGATTTGGTAGAGCTTAGCAATACTGAAATTCATTATCAATTAGGCGCATTGTGGGGTGTCCAGACCCAACCTGTGTTCTTAAGGATTTAATGTTTTGGGTTAAAGAGGTGAGTTTACCAAAGCTCACATATTATTGTGATTAGGAAGTTTTGGTAGCATGACAGCCAATATTTTAAAGATATAAAAATTTTCCACAACAGTTTTTGGCACCATTGCCAGGGATAGAATCTTCATGATTTTAAAACCCGGGATTCCATGATATTATTGTTTTTTGAATGGCTATTCATACTAGCCCGTCAAAATTATGCCAATAGTTTTTAGAACCATTTTCGGGGATATAATCTTCATGATTTTAAACTTGGGATTCCACGATATTATTGTTTTTTACTAGCTATTCATACTAACCCATCAAACTTACGCCAACAATTTTTAGCACCGTTGTCGAGGATAGATTATTTGATGTTTATATGTTCCTATAGTCTGTCTCCTAATGATAAAGTTTTTTATTCATCAACGCCACAATTTATGGTACTGCAGATACCTCTGTGTACATATGAGAGTTTAAGACAATTCAAAAGCTAAGCAATCTTGGCCTGCATGAGATTCTATTGCACCAAAGTGTTGGCGACTTTGAATGAACCCAAAATATAAAAGAAAGAAGAATATGACTTGGAACATACGAGAGGGAGTGGTAAGCAAATATTTCAAGAATTGAAGAACCCAAAGGTATTTATCTAAAACTAAAAGACCCAATTTACAAAATTGAATTGTATCATAGTGGTAAGGTTTTGTTAACAAGCAATGTTCCTTTAGATAGTGGTTCTAGCATCTTAATTTATTCTGATAAGAATATTTTAATTGATCATAAGCATATATTCTATCATCACCCCTATGATCATGATGAATAACTAGAATAATCAATACCTTTAGACCTAGAGAGCCAATAGGTATAGGCCTTTTCAGCTGCCTCCTCACCTTCATCAATTACCCATTAAAGCCCCTAAATACTTGCCTAAATTCCTAGGTAACAATGTTGTCACTAGAGAAGAACATATCAAAAGCTTCATGTATGCCTTAGATAGATTAGAAGTTGAAGAAGAAGATGTAGCTCTTAGGCTATTTTGATAGACCCTATAGAAAGATGATTTAGATTGGTTCAATAGTCTTTTTCCACATTGCATATTGGATTTCCAGGAAATGGAAGAAGTATTTTTAGAAAGGTATGGTAAGGAGAGAAATATATATTCACTCATAACCGAATTGGCTACAATAAAAAAAAATAAAAATGAATTGGTTAATGACTTCAACAAAAGATTCATCAAGGTTAAAAATAAAATTTTTGATAAGTTAGCTCTTAATGATCAGCAGTCCATTTGCTTTTATAAGAATATTTTCTCTACATAATTCAATTATGAACTAGGGAAAGAGCAAGTAAACACTATTGATGAGTGCATGAATAAGGTTGTTCACATAGAAAAAAATATGATTGGTAGTGGAAATATCAAACCATATTCCAATGTAATGACAAAATGTTTGATACAATGAACATATGCCCTAAGATCAAAAAATAGAAAGGAAATGTTGTAGTACAAGAATTTTCAAATATTGTTACAAAATTTCCTTTCTATTGCCCTACCTATAATTCACCCCATAATCCTTCTAGTTGTGCCATTTATTTAGCTTTGCATCCCAACATAAATCTTAAGGAACAACCTAGTAAAGAAGTCAAGATCACCTTAGATTGCAAGGATAAACATCCTAAATATAAAAGGAGATATCAATATTTATCATGAACAAAGAACTTTATTTCTCAAAAAAGAACATCATCATCAAGCCCCTGAAGACATATTTTATGAAATAAAACAAGATCAATTTATAATAGTAGAAGTTTCAAAAAACCTCCAAATCAATGATTCTGATATATTAAAAATGCTAGAACAACATTCAGAAGCAGAGATATTATCCAGAAAATTTGTATAGGCTGAAGATGAAAAAGTTGATAAAATGTCAACAACTAAGGATGGTTTATCTAGAGAGGAAGCTCTCCTTGAGAAGTCTTATACAAAGGAAGACTGTAAGATAGAACTGACTAATCACAAGCCTAAAAGTATAGTTAAGTCTAAAAAAGATATTGGTCAGAGAATCATAGCACAAAAAGAAGATGAATTTCCTAAATCTTTTAAGTTTATTGATCAATCAGAAACAAATCCCCTCCATGTTTTCCAAAGATATATTTCGGAGTCAATGAATGAACACTTTGTATGTAATCATTCACCTGATAATAGAGCTTCATATAACATCATAGTTGATCTATTGAGTCTTTCTTCTGCAAAGAATTGTTCTCATATTTCTATTGTAAGTGTAAAATTAGTCAGATTAAAATAGGTCAAATTAGATAAAATTGATAAATTGATAATACTCATTGATCTAAAAAATAATGTTGGTTTCTCTACTAAAATATCCATCATACCCAAATCATTAGTCTTAAGTAATATCACATTTGTTACCTCATTTTAGAGTAAAATCCCCAATTCCCAACCCATCTTTAGGAACCCCACAAGAATTATCCAGTCTAACAGAAAAGACATCATGATAAGAGCAAGGGTAAAAAGGATGCATAAAGCTAAATTGTAGTTTGTTCTTCTATAGAATCAGTAAGAGTTGAGAGTGTATCCTAGGCCATTTAGACAAAAACAAAAGGAATTTGAACTCACTCTACACCCTGAGGTTATAAAGCTATTTTTGCAAAATAAGAGCATTGACCTCCTCTCAATTTTCATGATACTTTATTTTTGTCTTGTCACCATCTATGTCCAATCGTGGCTATGTTTTTGTCTCCTTAGATTTTTTTTTTGTACCATAGTTTTAATAGAATTGTTCTAAACAATCAAATAAAGAAGACCTAGAGTAAGGACAAATGACACTGAGATCTTATGAATCAGGTTTTAGGTAATTGTCCCACAAGTCTAGAGCTACACCAGATTAGGTGGAAGGTATTGTGCGTTATGCTAAAGCTTCACATCTCCCACAAATTTTAAGGATATTCCAAGGCCAAGAAGAACAAAGTCATCATTGATAGGATGCCTTGAGATAAAAACATATACACTCTTCTTTTTTAGCCTTACAGATTTCTAATCTAGCATGAGCTTTGTAATTCATCATAATCTTCTCAAAAAGAAGAAAAATATAAATAATACAAAGTAGCTATGTGTTTGAGGTATCTGAATAACCTCTATCGGCGCTATATATGTCTGGATAGCAATAGAATAGGTCCATAGAATATCAAGTTCATCACCATCGGGGCTATAGATGCTTGGTTGTCAGTGGAGCAATGTCAAGGTGAATATCATTCAGAGTGAAATACTTAATAGGCTCAACTCCTGCCAATATGATAAAATTCTGACTGATCAAGGAATAAGAATGAATGCACAAAACACACATAAGCCAAGGCATGATGACATAGCAACTTCCAAATAAATCTACCTCAACTCTATATTAAGACATTACCAACAGATTTGTTGCCCCATGAGTCAAAGTTCATCTATTTTTAAACTGGGTCATCATATTTTATTGATTAGAACCAAAGTCAATCCTTTAGTATTTTCCCTTTATTGCCTTTGTTTTCCTTTTTGGCTTTTAGTCTGAATTTTTATTTATTTTTGGTAGATAAGATACTATAGCATTAATACCGAGTTTTATAGGTTGACCCAAAACCTTTTACAAAAATCAGCCTAGGGTTGTTGATGAACATGTCCTTACTAAGGATCCTATATATGTAAAATCTACATGCCGCTAAAGCCATTACATCCGGTAAGGCACATAGCCTATTATCAAAAAGAAAATTTCCATACAACATTTTGGATATACCCCAAGAAAACACACCTGCATCATAATTACCAAAAAAGAAACAGACACAGATCCCTTCCTTGAAACAATGGAGAAACAAAAACTTGCAGACACACATAGCAGAGTACTGAAAAAAACTCCCACAAGCTCTATATTGATAGTTACTCTTAATAATTCTTTTGTAATTTCTTTCTTCCGTATATGACATGCTTTGGGACCACATCCCATATTAACCAATCAGCATTGAAGAAGTGAACCTGCTGGCTAGATTTATGGTGGTGGCTATCTGGTGGTCCACGTGGCTCTAGTTCGAAGTCTTATATTGTCGTTTCTTTCCTGCCCTATGATTATCAACCAACCTCAAATTACTAAGACGACTAGGAGCCATTTTATCTGACATATGACTGTCCCCATTAGTCTTTGTGGTATTTCCAAGCAGCATCCACCAAGACTAACAACTCGAATAATTTTTATTGTGAGTCCATTTCAAAAAAGATACGAGAATACTCATAGCCTTCGAACTTATAGTGCCTTCCCTATTGGTAAATTTGACTATCATTCTTGGAATTCTTGTTGAATAAGCTCCTCTACTTCTCTCGGGATACCATGTTCCCATTTGAAAAGTCTGTCACCATCGACACCCAAATTTGCCAACTTATCAACAAATTTGTTAGCTTTTCGAAAGACATGTTGGGATTTTCTGTCTGTCTTCCCTGGAAAAGGATCCTAGCCTCTTCAACAATTGTTTTAATCCTCCAAGGAGGTTTTTTCCAATTATTGAGGAGATTTATAACATGCATAGAGTCTCCTTCTATGATAAAATTGCCTTCTAAGTCTTGAGTCATTTGAAGGCCTCTCCACATAGCTCTAGCTTCAGCTTCGTTGTTCGTCCTTGTTTCCAAATATTCAAAAAATGCAAGCATCATATTCCCATTATGATCTTGCACAATTCTGCCAGTACCTGCTCTTCCAAGATTGTTCTTAGCTGCTCCATAAAAATTAGGCTTAAACCAACCTGTAGGAGGTGGGGACCACTTACCATTGGCTTTGGGGTTGACTACCCTAGGCACAGACTCATCTAACAAGGTTAAGCTTAAATATTGAGCAGTCATGGTCTCCTACAGATGAGGTTTACGGATATCAAAAGGGATAAGGTTCACATTCTCATTAGCAAAGGATAGGATCCTGGCAATGATGGTTTGATGATCATGGATAGACTCATTAAAGATTCTATGGTTCCTTTCTAACCACACTTGCCAAATATAATGATTGAGACAAATTTTCTACATGTATCTAAGTCTTTGGCTTGAAAAGGGGTAAGGCCACTGGACGAACAAATCAAGTATGGTGGTTGGTTTAACCCAAGAAATATTGAAGGCTTGAAAAATACCACTTAGGACAGTCAAGGAAAAAGGGCACTCAAGGAAAATGTGATAAATGGTCTCCAAATTAGCCCTGCACAAATAACAACGATTAGTGATACAAATACCTTTACACATCATATTATCAATGGTTAGAATTATTCCTTGGATAACCAACCATGAAAAGACTGTAATTTTTGGAATTAAATTTTTTATCCAAACTAAGTCCTTTTGGAGGACAAAATCCTCGTCATCAAGCATAAGCTTGTAAGCTGATTTAACAGTGAACTGCCCATTTTCCGTAGGAGCCCAGGTCACTTGATATTCCTTGGGTCTCATAGGGATAAAATGTTGCTTGAGAATGTTACAAAGATCATTTTATTCCTCTTGAAATCCTTGAATCCTTATTTATTTCCACTTCATTATGCCTCTGTCCTCAACCTTATAATCGAAGACTTTTTTGCCAATGAGTTCTTTCATGATATATCTGATTCGGGATAAGTTAGGATATTGCATCAGTGGTTCGTCCTTAGCCCACCTTTCATTCCAGCAATTATCCTCTCACCATTGCCTAAAACCCATCTTAAACCTTTTTTGATGATTTCCTTACAATTGAGAATTGCTTTCCAAATAGCAGAACCTCTGATTGGAACTGAGTCACTTAGAAAATCCATATTTTGAAGATACTTTCATTTGATTATAGTTTTCCATTCATTTTCTTCACCAAAAATGAGGCACCACGTATGATAGTCTAAATTTTTATGATCTCTTGATTGTCAACCGAATATTCTGCAGTTCTCAGAAGCATTCATGTGTCATTCATACTACCTCTAGTTAGACCTCGTGTTGTACCCCATAGTTACAAAGTTTTCACCAAAAAAATTCAAAAATATTTATCACAATTAATGTCTAGGTGAACTTAGGGTGCAAGGCTCAATTTTTGATGATTCCAAAGAATTAAATTTTTGGGTTTAATCTAAATTTTTGGCTTGCATCAAGACTGTTTAAATATTTTTTATTACATTGAGGTTTCAAAATTGTTGGCACTTTGCATTCTTGAAGACTAGGCTTTAGCTACATTCATTTAAATTCAATATCTTTGAATATTGGCATATAATATACATTATTTTGGCTGGATTACTTCAGAAAATTCAAGTCCTAAGGTTTTATTAAAGGTCTAAATAATTAAATTTCATTTTAGGGTTACTCCAATCTCGTCACTTTGCCCTATATTTTGATGCAAATTGATATGGCCATAACTTGAGTTAGAAAACTCTGTTTGAGCTGATTAGAAAATTGGTGGAAAGAGCTTGAGCTCATATTCACAATGGTAGTGAATTTTCAGAATTTTAGCTATCAGGTTTTTGCAAAAATAGTAACTTACAGTAGCATCTCGTGAACTTTAAAATAACTTATCTCATGAACTATGATGAATTTTTTTATTATCTCAATGGATCTGAGTACCTATTTGGCCCATTTAGATGCCTAGAAATGTTCATAAGATTATGAGCACTTTGAATTTTGCCCTATTTTTGGCACTTCAGGATAACTCAGAGCTCCGGGTCAAATTTGGTCTTCATTAATTAGGCCTAAAATCAGTCCTTGGATGAGTATAGAAATTACCATGATCTCTGACCTCCTATTTGACTATGTAAAATTATCCAATTTCAGGAAATCTTATCTTCAATAAATCGAAGCCATTGCTTTTACATCAATGACAAAGATCTTCCATCAGCAAAATGAATACAATAATTTGAGCAATTATCATTGATATACCAAAGCCATTGCTATTACATCAGTGAAGAATATTTCAATTGGTGACCGCATAAAGTCTTGGCACAAAGAAAAATTAACAATTGCTCTTGCAAAAGCCTCATTGTTGATGCATCCGCGATAATGAAATCTGATCAACGACAAGGTTTTTAGTCATCGTCCTTATGAAAGACTCCTCATTACTCAATAATTGATAACTCCAAGAAATCAATGATAGTGCATTTTTGGCATTCTTCATCGCTCTTCAGAAATCCTATTGAAAATGCATCAATGACAAAGGTTTTTCATCAGCGACAAGGGTTTTAATGGGCCATTCAAGGCATTAATGATAAAAATAATATTATATGGATATGAGCCAATATAATGATTAATTAACTCTAATGATTGAGCGCTTTAATAAAACCTTGGAGAATAATTTAATTAATACAAATACCTAGGGCATTTTAATTAAATGATAAATAATTTGGCCAATAAAATTTTATCACTCATGTTCATTGTTCCAATAAGATTTCTTCACTCATGTATCAATGCCAAGAATCATGCATTACCGACATCCAATGAAATCTCATCATCGATAGAAGAGAGCCATCACTGATGTATCTCCGATAGGGCTTGCACATCTCCGACAAAGGGGTTTTTGCTAATAATATCGATAAAAACAATATTATCATTTTAATTAAGCCTAAATGTTTTAGCATGAATTTAATATCAATGAGAAACCATCGCCAATATAATAAATTAATCGCTCTTCCATCAATGACAAAGGCTAATGCATGAGCAACACAAATTTAATGATTTAATTTCATCGTCGATAGAACAAAGTCATTGCTAATGCATGAGCGACAAGGGTTTTGCATCGCCGATGAATTTTAAAAAGGAATTTTTGAGGTCTTAACTATAGAAATGATATTGGCATGAAATATAAGATCCTGGATATTTTAATAAAATGATGAAGACTTTTAAACATCCGGATTTAATATTAAAATCAAGACAATTGAGGGCATGGAATTAAAAGGAGAACAAATACTTTGTAGACATTTGATATTAATGAATACTTTGGCATTTCTTAATATTAATTCTTAGGCATTATAAGCTTAACATCCAAAGGTAACCTTAGGATTAATATTAATATGAACCCTAATGTAAAATTTAATAATTAAAATTAAAAGCCAAAACATTAGAAAATAATAAAAAATAAAAATTAAAATAAAAGGCTAATGTTAAACCTTAGGCAGACATTCAATAAATCTAAAAACATCAATATTAATAATATTAATACCAAATTTTGATTTTCTTTTGTCGCCAAAGTCTTAAATTGGATTTTTTCTTTTGTGTTTGCAGGTGATCAAACCAGGAGGTGAAGAGGGAAGATGAACAATCAAAGAAAAGAAGTCGAGGATCAAGCAACTGAGCCAAAGATGAAATGTCAACAATCTACAACATTCTAGAATATTTTATTCATACAACTGGAGCCATTAGAGCCAAATAAATTATAGGTATTGGATGCAAAATAGTAAATTATAGGACAACGAGGATTTCCCACTGATCGAATCAGGCCATGGAAGACATTGGAATTCGAACAATATGGAAGAAACTATATCCATTGAACTTAGACCCGAATCCAGACCAATTGGAGATGATGATTCAACTACCTAAAAGCTTCACAGAGATGATTCTATCAGTTGAATATAGCCTGTGACATCCCAGTTCTTATTGTAATACATTCAAAAAAATTAGTGGTAGAGAGGATGCCAAGTGGCTGCATATGCACCAAGTATTCAAAACAAAATTTGTAGAATCCAAACTATAAAAGAGGTCTTTCAAGCCAAAATTTAATATCGAGTATCAGAATGTCAAAATTCTACAAGAGGTATTTCAAGTGTTTAGTTCAGGTTGGCTGTATTTCCCCTATGTTGTCTTTTTCTCCATCTCTCCATTCTTCTCACTTTTGTATAGGTATTATTGAGAGTTGGGTAGATCACCTGAGATCATTTCTTGGGAGTTGCTTAAGGAGCCATATTCTATATGTCATTATGATTAGGATAGTATATTATATTCCCTTGTTACAAAATTCAAACAGGGTGAATATTGTGTTGTGTTCTTTAGGAAACCTGAGCACACTATCAGGTTCTATCATTGTAATCATCAAACATTGAACATAATACAAATTCTGACTTTTGCTCTTTGGTATATTTTGGTGCAATGTGTGTGTGATACTTGTCTATATATTACATTATTTGAATTTGTAGGCAACATTTATTTTACTAGTTTAATACTTGTGTTGATTGCGTTATTCGAATGAATGTGGGTATATCATTTCTTTCCTTTTTTTCTCACTATTTTATAGAATTGGTTAAGTTTTGTTACAGTCACCCAATAAAAAATATACTGGTCTGCATTCTTGAAACTGAAGCTATAAATACTGTGTTTGCTTGGTCATCATAAAAGTCATTATAATTCACTAGATTTTATAGATCTTAGTAGACTAAAATTCATTATCAATTAATCTCCTTGTGGGGGGTCTATACCCAACCTACATTCTTAAGGATTTAGTGTTTCAGGTTAAAGAGTCGATTTTATTAGAGCTCACAATTTTTATGATTAGGAAGTTTTGGTAGCGTGATAGCCATCTTAAAAGGATATCAAAATTTTCCACAACATGGTCTCTTATTGGCTTTCAAGAAAAAATATGGAGTTATACTCCATAAATATTGTAATTCTGATCTCTACAAGTTCGTCCTTCAACAGAATTTGGTAGCTATGATGGTTGTAGGTTAATCTGGATTTTTCTTCATTCTTAATCAAGCCTTTCCTCCATAGATTTGTAACTGAAAAACTATTGGCAAGTCTTGATTCCAGTGATGCTTGGTATTCCCTGGTTCTTTCCACTGCACTCCTCAAGTTTCACTGCATCCCTTTAATCTTTGAAATCCACTACTCCAAATTCTACTGGGTCAGGTTTGACTGGTCTGGTCATGGAATGGGATTTCTAGATTAAACTGTGTCATTCTCCACAATTCATTGCTCCAGTTTTTCCAAGTCATGTTTGACCAATTTGACCACAAAATGAAGGTTCAGAAACGATCAATGTCCTTCTATGAAATCTGCTACTTTAGTTTTTGCTGGGTCATGTTTGACCAAGTTGATCGTAGAATCCTTATTTTGCATCAACCTCAGGTGTATTTTATCATTGTTTTACCTCCTAACATCCAGAATCTATAACTTCATTCTTCGCTAAGCCTTGTTTGACTATGCTAACTACAAATTTCACCCTCAGTGGACTTTAACACTGTCTATAGCCTTTCGCTGCAGAAACTCACATTGTGTTGAAGTCGTTCTTGTGAAATTTTCAAATTAAAATTCTGTTGAGCATTTTTTGACCATGTTGATCGTGGATTTTTGCATTGTATCATAGGCGAACAAAAATTAAAATAGAGCTCTTCTTAGCTTCTTATTGGGGTATCTTCCTTTTCATAACTTCACTCCTTCAAAGTCTGCTAGTCCCCCTTTGACTAAGTTGACTGCAGATTTTACCTGTGGTGGATTTTCATATTATAATTCTTCTATGGGAAATTAACACCATCTTGGAGATACATTCACCTTTCCACCTTTTGCTCTGCTCCAAATTTTGTTGGGTGTTTTTTTGATCACTTTGACTGTATAATTTGTACCTTGATGGAACTTTGTACTGCCATTCAGGTTCTTTTCCCTCTTAGCTAATATTTCACAATTTTGCTAAGTATGTGACACTTTTGGGTCTACAGTGATAAGGTAATGGATCGTAGGCCTGTTAACAGTGTGGTTAACACCCTACAAAATATGGTACTTCACTAGTCTCAAAAACCCCTACAAATAAATTTTAAAAGACTCAACATGCCTATGAATATGACCCAAAAACAAATTTTGGAAGCTAATATGATTGAGTTACCTCCCATAAGTCAATATGACACCATGGTTGATTGGTGTAATTTTGTTAAACATTGTGAATATCATAGAGTGGAGGGGCACATGACAAACTCATGAAAACGGTTGAAACATGTGGTTTAGGACCTAAAATATGAAGGAAATCTTGTTATAGAAGGTTCTTGACCCAATCCTCCAACAAACAATCAACCTCCTACTCAACAATCACCCATAACTAATCAATACATGGCAATCTTCCAAGATCCCCTACCTAAGTATGGTCAACAAGCAGCTAATAAAGTCTCATATTGTAATATGCCACCTCCCTATGATAATTTGGTTGGTATGATAGCAATAACTACAAGGTAAAAAGCATAGATTCAACTGACTTAACATTATTAGTAGGAGATGAGTTCTTCATCCAACCCACCTTAGTTTTGAATAATACCCAAAAAAGGAGTATAAGGATAGAAAACCACCTTCAGTATTGAAGCCACAACCTAAAGTCTACTTTGACATTCAATAACAGTTATCTTGTACTCTGGCTAAGATATCTCTCATAGAACTTTTGCAAACATCTCCTATTCATAGGGAATCCTTGTTGAAGCTTCTAAGACAATAATATGTTCCTCAAGAAATTTCCCCTAGTGTTATAGCTAATGTTATAAATTCTCTTGGGATACATCATATCACATTTTTGGATGATGATATTCCCTCCTCAGACTTGCAAGGGGATTCTTCTCTCTACATCACTGCATTTATTGGGGAAACATTTATCAAATGGATTTTGATTGATAATGGTTCTTCCCTCAATTTATGCACTTATCAATTTTTCCAAAAAATTGGTTTAAAAGAGGAATATTTAACTAAATTTGATATCATCCTCAAAGCTTTCAACAACAAGTCACAAGAAGATTACGGTATTATATCTCTCTCCCTTAGGGTTAGACCTAAGATCTTAGATACCTTGTTCTATGTGGTGTCTTGCCCTGCATATTTTAATCTCCTTCTCATACACCCTTAGATTCATTCTATTGGTTGGTCTTTCATACACACCCTGTGAAGAATAAACATAAAATACTAATAACACTTTACGGGATAAATCCCACTCACATTAGGATCTTGCTGGTTATCCAAGGTGTGAGTTACAGAGTTGGGTCGAATGGCTATTCACTCTTTTCTGCTTCTGAAATAGTTTCAAGCAGACTATCTATTACCTTACAACGGGTTCGACCTCGGTTCAATAATGTTTAGCGGTGATTATCTTTGTTGACAATCGGATTTACAATCAGTTCTTTGATATATCTCTTTATGCTTTAGCAGATTAAATAAAAGTCAAATTTGAAAGAAAGTAAAAATGGATCATTTGACGGTAGAACAAAGAGAATAGGGTAGGGCAAAAAATAGAAGCTTATCTAACTTAGTTGCAAATCAAAACTACCAATTTCAGTTACACCATTTAACTTCACAATAAAACCAATCAAAGAGGAAGGTGTTCAACTTTCTAAGATCACCTTCTACTAAGAGCATAAGACAAAGATGACACAGATCTAAAAGAAAATCATAAATAGAAGGGAAGTCGGTGTCAACTGGTATCTCTCACCAGCAGCCTAGCTTGCGCAGTGAAGATAAAGCAATTAGAATAGACCCGAACCTTAAATCTTTAATTTTCCCTAGCATACAACAAATGAAATGAAGCCTAGTAGCATATTCAATCTTGATAACATGGATTTACAACTAAAATAAATAGACCTTAGCGAGACAAAAACAAAAGAAGATGCACTTATCGCAATCTGAAAGAGATTAGGCTCCTGACCACGCTATCATAGAAAACGATGTCACACCAACCCCAAGTATAGAACAAAGCATTCAAACAAGATTTGTAGGAAATTGCTAAAATATCTTTTATTCTAAGTTTTCGCATATGGACTTTACATTCAAAAGAAGTATATATAGACTCAGGACAGACCCTGATCTTTTCAAAAATATCTTCTTCCAAATATCTAAATCTTATCATAAAAATCCCACCGTCGAGGCTTTACAATATAAGGCATTTTTTTAAATAGATTTCCGATCAACTCTAATCACTCTGAAAATCTTCCTATGGATCTTGCCATAAATGGAGAAGATAAGATTTGGTTTCATCCTCATCAAATGGGCATCGCGTGTAAATGTATCTTCATCTTTCGGTAAGTCGTCAAAGCATCTCATTAATTCCTCTACAAAATTCGGATGAGTCACTGACTTCCTAGGCCTTCTATCCTCACACAACCGCCTTTGTTTGGTTCAAGTTGAAATTCCCTGCCCACCATTACTTTCACCATAAATTTTCCCATTAAATGCATCCACCGACAAATTCCTTAAAGTCTTTATTTGCGGCCAGATCTGCAAAATCTGGACGGATCAGAAATTCCCGACATCTCCTATTTCCATCTGATGGTCCTTGCTTGATTTGTGCCGAAATTTAGGTTTGTCCGTCTTTCTCGTCATTACTTCTGCCATTATGCAATTGTCGGATCACTTTCTGCAAAAGAAAATCAAAGGTTAGAACTTTAATATTATTAATTTAATTATATATATATTTTTAAAATTCCTAAGGTTTTTTAATGGTTTTCATTTTAATTAATTAATTAATTTTTCCTAAGGTTTTTTTATGTTTTTCATTTTTAATCAATTAATTAATTTAATTAATTAATTTTTATTATTAAATATTTCTAGGGTTTGGACTGTGTTGAAAACCTTCCACTTCCTTTGGATGGGTGATGAAAAATTTAAATAATGGCCAAATTTTGCAAAATGGATATAAACCCAAAATGCCATATCAAGCAATTAGCCTTTGTAACAATTCAAAACTTCAATGGACTTTAAAAGATTTTAGGGCAAAATTAATTTTGAGCGAAAGTCCGACGTGTAATGAGAATTAGGGTTCGATTTCCTTCTTCCAAGCTCATATTCTCATGAAATTAAAGCAAGTCACGATTTTGGGACATTTTCCTCAAGCTACTTTTTCCTTGCTTGTGCCCCCACGAAAATGAAACAAGTCACGAAAATGGAACATGTCGTGATATCGTGACATTTCCCTCAATTTATTTCTTCCAAGCTTGTGCCCTCGCGAAAATGAAACAAGTCACGAAAATGGAACATGTCGCGATATCGCGACATTTCCCTCAATTTATTTCTTCCAAGCTTGTGCCCTCGCGAAAATGAAACAAGTCACAAAAATGGAACATGTCGCGATATCGCTACATTTCCCTCAATTTATTTCTTTCAAGCTTGTGCCCTCGCAAAAATGAAACAAGTCACGAAAATGGAACATGTCGTGATATCGCGACATTTTCCTTCTTTTATTTCTTCCAAGCTTGTGTCCTCACGAAAATGAGACAAGTCACGATTTCGAGACATTTTCTTCTTTTATTTCTTCCACTTTGCAAATTCTCCAAAAATTGTAGGTTGACTCAAATGACTTTGTCCATATGTATTTTGCATTTTTACATATTGGTGAAGGATCTTCCTTACTCAGAAATGATTTTAACATTTGAAAAATGAATTTTAAATTGCTCGAGAATGGTCAGCTTTACATGGTGTAGAAAAATGATGAAAATTCAAAGTACCCATAATTTGATGAAACTTTACAAGCATCTAAATAAGCCCAAAGGGTATCCAAATCTGCAAATAAAACCAGAAAATTCGATCTAGATCATGAGATATTGCATTTAGAAGTTTGCTGGCCAGAAATAGAAACTGCTATTTCTGGTAAGTGAATCTTGTCTAAAAGTCCAAAAATTTGGCATGGCCACAAAGATGAGTTTAATATCTTCCACCCAAAATTTGAATCACCTCAAACGGATTTGTCTTCCAAAAGTTATGAGGATTTCAAGTTTGGAGTAAGTTTGTCGGCAAGAAGAAAATAATTAAAAGAACCCTAACATTTGATTTTAATAATTAAACCTTAGAAAAACTATTGAAAATTAAAATTTTTGAAACGATTAAGGTGAATTAATACATCTAACATGCAAAATTTCATAAATTTTAAATTGAAATCAATGCCATATGCAAGCCTACTTGGACACTTTGATGTAGGTGAAATTTGAAAAAGGATGCAAGCAAAATTTGGAATTAAAACCCGAAAAACTCAAGAGGGTCCCTGTGGAAAAAAAATGAAAATTAAATATTTTCAAAGGATGGAATTTCATTTTTTTAGTGGGGGTGTGTTGCTTCTCAACACATTCGATGAGGGTTTTCCCTTCTACTTTTCACCAATGTATGAAGTTCAAATTTAAGAACTAATTTGTCACCATTTCAGGCGAGCCTCACCCATTTCAATATTGCTCACTAGTTGATAAATCTCAATATGATCTTTATTTATGCCCATTAGTTTCTTTATCTCACATAATCAAGCAATTTGAAAATTAAAATTAAGGAACCACTAAATATTTTATCATGGGATCAAGTCAATTATTTTCTTCAAGAGCCTTTTTTGAATCTATCTCATCAAGGATTGGAGTGGAGTGATGAGGATGAGGGACTGCCTTCTCCCTCTTTGTTTGGTAGTGTTGTAAATTTGGTGCACCCTGAGTTAGTTATGACCCTAGCAGAGTATGTTGAAGATGACACTCTTTATGACATGGCTCATGAGGATGTCCCTCAGAATGGCTTCTTCTTTATGGGTTAGTCCCTTGTGTTGCGTAGGTTGAGTCTTCTAGTTCTCAAGAGGACTTTGGTTCTGTCTCCCATGGACCTGTTGATAAGCAACACACCCCCACTGAAAAATGAGATTCCATCCTTAGAAAATTATGAACTTCCATTTTTGCAGCAGGGACCCTCTTGGTCATTTTCAGTTTTAAATCCATATTTTGCTTGCCTCCTTTTTAAAGTTGTGCTTTTTCTTGCATTCTAGCTGTGTTATCCAAGAATTCACTTTTTACATGCTAGAATCATTCATGCACAAGAAAATCTTGCACCATTACCGAGAAAAATCCAGAAAACAGTTGCATAAATTCACTGAAAAATCAAACTTTCCATTTTTGGTAGTGTCGCGATATCGCGACACTTCCATTTTCGGAAATGTCGCGATATCGCGACGGGTAAGTCAAAATGCGGCTAAGTGCCGAGAAGGTCGCGATTTCGCGACATGTCGCGAAATCGCGACAGTTTTTGGGAGAGAGAAGCAAGCTGTACGGAGGGCGCGATTTTGCGACATGTCGCGAAATCGCGACATGTCGCATTTTCGCGACAGGAGAGAGAAAATGGGCTGCAGGATGAAAAATCGGCTAAGTCAGAAACATGTTCCAAAATCGCGGTCAACGCGGTCAACGCATGCGGGTAAGGAGCGTCGCGATATCGCGACGTGTTCTAAAATCGCGGCTGAAAATCAAGAAGCGTACGGAGGCCAGGAAGGGTCGCGATTTCGCGACATGTCGCGAAATCGCGACATGTCGCGTTTTCGCGGCCGACGAGGGAGGAAGTTGCCGATGCTCTGGCAGGGTCGCGATTTCGCGACATGTCGCGAAATCGCGACATGTCGCAGAATCGCGGAAGGAGAGAGAAAGTCATAGTTGACCTGAAAGTGCATTCCGGCGGGAAACAGAAGGCTTCCTGGGGTAGCGACACGTGTCAAAGCGTGAATGGGACAAACAGAGGCCGACATGCAAGCTTATTTTGCGGATTTAATCTGTTTTTAATGTTTTAAGCTTCGATTTAATTAAAATGCTAATCTAATGCATCTTTTTGTCTTTCATGCGGGATTCCACAGCACTTACGGGACAACGGGAAAGACCATAAAGGCGAAGATAAAGTGCGGATTTAGTCAAGGACCGCCATGCTAGGAGAGAAGGCTGCCGGTGAGAGCATTCAACAACAAATTTATTGCCAGACTTGATAGCATGAAGACCATTTCAACTTCGGGATGGATTTGCGGAGATCGAATTGATGGAGAAGTGGTGACTCATCCGGCTCACCAGCAGAATTAATGAAAGCATTTATTTGCAGTTGCGAATGAATGCAAGTTGCATTTTATTTTATCTTCTCCATTTATGGCAGCTGAATGCACAGATTTGCCGAAGGGTTAAGTTCTATTCGGACTTTGATTTTTAAATGGATTTTTATTGTAAAACCGGGTCCTAGGGTTTAAGTGCGATAAGATTTAGGGTTTGAGCAAGATATTTTGGAAAAGATCAGGGTCTGTCACGAGTCTATAAATACAAATTCTAAATGTAATCGCGGGAGGCGGAGACTTAGAAATAAAGGCTTATAAGCAATTTCTTGCAAATTTTGTGAAATCCTTTGTTTTCGGACTTGGAGTTGATGTGCTTTAGCTTTTACGTGATAGCATGGCCGGGGAGCCTAATCTTTTGCGAGTGTGATAAGTGTATTTTCTTTTGTTATCCGTTCCATTTAAAGTTTGTTAGATATATCTTTGTAAATCTGCCATTGTCAAGATTAAATATCTTTGTTAGGCTTCGGTTGTTCTATTATGCTGCTAGGGAAATTACTGATTTGAGGTGTAAGTTTGTTCTAATTGCTCTGTCTTCCTTTGTGCGAGCTAGGCTGCAGGTGAAAGATACCGATTTTAACCAGTTGCCCTTGGATTTATGATTTTTACGCTAGATCCGTTTCACTCTGCCTTGTGCTCTTAGTTGAAAGTGATCTTAGGTGATTGGACACTTTCTTACGGGATTTGTTACGTTGTGAAGGCGATAGCATAGATAAGATTGACAGTTTGGGTTTACAATTGATGTTTGATAAACTTCTCTTTTCCGCCTTACCCTACCCTCTCTTTGCTTTACGTGAATGATCCATTTTTATTTTCTTTGTTTGCCTTTTATTTAAATCTGTGACCCATGAGAGCTAGATCAAAGAATTCAAGTCAAATCCGATTGTCAACAACTTTTGCAACTGCTGAACAAGTTCGGGAACCCCCTGTAAGGTAACGGAAGCGATCCATATCGAAATCTATTCCGGAAGTGGAAAAGAGTGAATTGCCATTCGACCCAACTCTGTAACTCGCACCTTGGATAACCAGCTAGATCCTAAAGATGAGTGGGATCCGTCCCGTGGGTGTCTCCGGAGCTTTCCTTGCCTTCATCCTTTTTCCCGGGGTGTGCATGAAAGCCGGACCAACACCTAATTGGCGCTAGAAGGAGGGCCAAGAACATCTGTTCTTAGTGCACTTGAGTTGAGAAATCCATTTGTATGTGGAGCGTAAAGCGTATTTTATCCAAAGTACGGTAGCCAATTTTCCCCTCCTCCTCGGCCAACATCTAATTGGCGCTAGAAGGAGGAGCTGAACTCGATTCAAGTATTGTAAGGGCATAACGACAACATTTGAAGGACCCACGGTGAACTCCGGACGGTTTATAAAATTGTCGGTACGGTTTTAAAATTGTGGTCGGTTTTAAATTTTAGAAAATACAATGCAATTATTTTTAAATTGTCGGTGCGGTTTTTGAAAGTTGTCGGTGCGGTTTTAAAATTGCCGAGAGAAGGCCTTAAGTTCAGTGGTTTGTTAAGAACAGTTCTATCATCACTTGCAGTTATCCAATTACAAATCAGAACATCACTGTCAGCCAAGTATTAATGGCAAATTGGTTGGGCTCCACCGCTTTGAACATTCCGGGTATAGCCCATGACCTGCCCAGAAGTCCAGAAAGGTATCTCCCCAGGTACAAACATGATGGGACAAGAACTGAGGAAGAACATCCGCTAGCTTTTAAAAATGCTTTAAGATTGTTGAATATCCGACATGAAGATGTTGCCTGCCAGATTGTTCCCGTTCACTCTCCGGGAGGGAGCTTATGGTGGTTTTTAAACCTCACCGGCAATTCCATTACTAGTTGGGATGATCTAGAGAAAGCTTTTATATCACGGTTCGGTGAAGTGATAGATCCCGACATTTTATATCGGCAATTTTCCGGCATCAAGAGAGAGTCGGGAGAAACTGTCGGGTCTTTCAATATGAGGTTCCAAAGAGCTTACGGTAGAATGAATGGCCATTACATCCCAAATGCAAATCTGGCCTTAGAAATCTACAAGAATGCATTGGATTCGGTGACCTCTATTTTCCTCAAGAGAGACATTAATATTACAACACTGGCAGGGGCTTATAAAGAAGCCTTAATTCTTGAAAGACAGCTAGGACCTCAAATTTTGAGCAGTCCTTTGATATCCTATGTTACACAGAACATGCCTGTTCCAGACCCCATTCCACATCATGAGTTAATGCCAACATGTCATGCTCTACCCAAGGAGACTCCGTTAACTGTCACATCCACTCAGCATGTGCAAAATACAGAGAAAAGTTCTGACAAGTTCAAAGTGCAGGTGCTTGAGGCTGAACGGTTGTGATGCGGCACCACCCAAATCCGAAGTTTTTCTGGTGAGTTAAATTTTCCTGGAAATCAAAGAAATATTGATCTTTCTAGTTCACCCAAAAATAGTACAACCGGGGTTTCGATTCTGTCACTTTTCCCGAAGAGACGAGAAAGTCTTGTACTGGACTTACGTGGATGAAATGCAAGATTTTCAACGAGTTCAAAATGGACGAGTTATGACTTGAAATGTGAGAGTCCGAACTTAATAATGATCCTTCCTCATGAGAGGATGATGAAAGTGAGATTCAATCTCACTATGCAGAAATGGCTGAGGAGGATAGCATCATTGAGGATATGAGGGAACTTAAAGTGACATCACCCTCTATGAGCGCCTCAGATTGTTGGACAAAACATTAACTTGATTGAGGCTTACTCTGGACCAACTGTTGAATTTCAAGAAAAGGAGGAAAAGATAGTAAATATGAATGTGGTCGACCAACTTGGAATTGATGAAGCTGTCTCAACATAAGCACTGCAACTTCGAACATAATGTCAAAGAGGAGGCTATAAAGCGTGTTGATGCGAGATATTGGAGTTTATGATTTGGCAAGCGAAAAGGTGAGAACGATTCTGAGCTCTAATCAATCACAACAATGATGTTTGGACATTGCACATTGATGAGGTTAAGTCTAAGCAAGGCTCGGGTGAAAAGGAAAATTGTAAGGATTCTGCTAGAGGGATAAAAATTGAAGTCCTGGATATTGAAGCAGTGCGGCAACCACAAAATGTTCAAGTTGTTAAGAACCGGGGCATACGAGATAAAACATGATTTCTTTCGGTTGTCACATCATTTTGAAAATGTGGTGGTCTAGGTCTGTCAAGGTTTTAAAGTATTTGATCCTGGGGTTTTTACATTCGAGTCCTTTTGAAAGAACTACTGCAAACCCTTTAATTAGAAGCATAAACATGTTATCATATGATTTGTTATTATATGATTTGTTTAATTTGAAGGAGTTGCGGATTTGTTTTCAAATGGGACGGGGAAGACGATAAACCCAAGTCTTTCCCAGGATAGCAAATTTTTGAAGCACGATCCGGAGTGCATTTCGTCAACGGGACACGAAAGGTAATTTTTTTTAAATTACTTGCATGGTCAAAATTTTTTAAAGCACCATTTCTCTGCTTTCCCAACTGCTGCATTTTTTGAGTATGAAGGGAAGTTGTAACATATGTATGCATTGTAAATAAGCTTTGAAGTTTTTCGGTTTTATTTCTTTGTCGGTGCGGTTTTTATTTCAATGTATGTAGCGTTTTAATTGTTTCGGTTTAATTTTAATGCTTGCGATTTTAATTTATTTGTTTTCGGTTTATTTCTTTGTCGGTGAGTTTATTTTTAAATGTGTAGTTGATTTCGTTTTCTTTAGTTGTTTAGTTTTAGCTTGTGAGTTTATTTCTTTTGTCGGTGCTTTTTATTTCCTTTCTTTGTCTTTTTATTTTAGCTTGCTTTTATTTTAGTCTGTACGGTCTTTTCTTTATTGCATTTCTTTTCTTTCTTTAGATTGTTGATTTATTTATTTCGATTGATTTAGTTTATTTTTTTATTTCTTGGTTCTTAGTTTATTTCTTTTACTTAATTTCTTCTTCTTTCTCCTTTTTCCTTCTTGTTTTATTCCTTTGTCTTTAATGGTTTATTTGTTTTGCTTTAAAGCTTGTGCTGTCCTTGGAGCTTGTATAAAGTCCTTTGGCTTCTAAAATTTTTTCTTTGCCTCTGCTCGAGCAATCAATGAAAAGTCGACTGCTGAAAAATTGTTTTATTCCTAGGTGATAAATCCTCAATCCGAGTGCCTCCCCATTATGCTCATTATTCTAATTGAGATAGTCCTTGCACTAGTGGAACTATTTTGTTATCCGGGATGAAGGTAGAGAGATGATTGGATCTTGTGTCTTACTTGCCACAGTTGTTTTAATGATAGAAAAACTATTATGCTGTTTAGTTGGAGGAACTCCCGGGGAATCCAAGAAAAGTTGGTTATAAGAGGGGACTATGGTTCATGCAATTATTTGGGTGTCACCGAGAGGCTATCAATGCCTAGGCTGAAAGCAGTTCCAGTTGATCAAATATTAAAAGAAAATTGTAATTTCTCTAAGGTCTTCCAGATAGTGATATATTTCAAAAGAAGAGAGATAAAAAAAAGAGATAAGAAAAAAAAGAAAAAAAGAAAAAAAAGAGTTATATGATCAAAAGAGGCAGCCAATATTAGATTCTGCCCTACAGTTGTAAATTGGGTCGTGTAAATCTAAAGGGTAACTCTGTCTAGGCTGTAAAAAGCTAAACTAGTAAACCGAGCTCTACTCGGTTTCCCCTTTTACAATCTAGAAAAGTTGATTAATCCAAGTTTATCATTCAATTCGGTCATCCTTGAAGAAAGTTCTATACCTTTGTAATTGCGCATCAGAAATCTTCCTTGAAGTAATCCAGCCTAGTATGTCCTTGGGAAATTTTAACAGCTTGCAGTTAACAGTCAATTTATTGTGAAGAATGCATGTGGCAAGGCATGATGCATGGTCTTTTTGTTTTGAAACCCGAGTCTTGGGTTCTAAAATAGTGCTACTATTTTACCCTTAGATATCGCCATTTGTTGATAAGCAACACACCCCCCCTGAAAAATGAGATTCCATCCTTAGAAAATTATGAACTTCCATTTTTGCAGCAGGGACCCTCTTGGTCATTTTCAGTTTTAAATCCATATTTTGCTTGCCTCCTTTTTAAAGTTGTGCTTTTTCTTGCATTCTAGTTTGTGTTATCCAAGAATTCACTTTTTACATGCTAGAATCATTCATGCACAAGAAAATCTTGCACCATTACCGAGAAAAATCCGGAAAACGAGTTGCATAAATTCATTGAAAAATCAAACTTTCCATTTTTGGTAGTGTCGCGATATCGCGACACTTCCATTCCGGAAATGTCGCGATATCGCGACGGGTAAGTCAAAATGCGGCTAAGTGCCGAGAAGGTCGCGATTTCGCGACATGTCGCGAAATCGCGACGATTTTGGGAGAGAGAAGCAAGGCGTACGGAGGGCGCGATTTTGCGACATGTCGCGAAATCGCGACATGTCGCTATTTCGCGGCGAGGAGAGAGAAAATGGGCTGCGGGATGAAAAATCGGCTAAGTCGGAAACATGTTCCAAAATCGCGGTCAACGCGGTCAACGCATGCGGGTAAGGGAGCGTCGCGATATCGCGACGTGTTCTAAAATCGCGGTGAAAATCAAGAAGCGTACGGAGGCCGGGAAGGGTCGCGATTTCGCGACTTGTCGCGAAATCGCGACATGTCGCGTTTCGCGGCCGACGAGGGAGGAAGTTGCCGATGCTGCGCGGGGTCGCGATTTCGCGACATGTCGCGAAATCGCGACATGTCGCGAATCGCGGAGGAGAGAGAAAGTCATAGTTGACTCGAAAGTGCATTCCGGCGGGAAACGAGAAGGCTTCACGGGGTAGCGACACGTGTCAAAGCGTGAATGGGACAAACCGAAGCCGACATGCAAGCTTATTTTGCGGATTTAATCTGTTTTTAATGTTTTAAGCTTCGATTTAATTAAAATGCTAATCTAATGCATCTTTTTGTCTTTCATGCGGGATTCCACCGGCACTTACGGGACAACGGGAAAGACCATAAAGGCGAAGATAAAGTGCGGATTTAGTCAAGGACCGCCATGCTAGGAGAGAAGGCTGCCGGTGAGAGCATTCAACAACAAATTTATTGCAGACTTGATAGCATGAAGACCATTTCAACTTCGGGATGGATTTGCGGAGATCGAATTGATGGAGAAGTGGTGACTCATCCGGCTCACCGGCGAGAATTAATGAAAGCATTTATTTGCGGTTGCGAATGAATGCAAGTTGCATTTTATTTTATCTTCTCCATTTATGGCGGTGTTGCCTGATTTGCCGAAGGGTTAAGTTCTATTCGGACTTTGATTTTTAAATGGATTTTTATTGTAAAACCCGGGTCCTAGGGTTTAAGTGCGATAAGATTTAGGGTTTGAGCAAGATATTTTGGAAAAGATCGGGAGTCCGTCACGAGTCTATAAATACAAATTCTAAATGTAATCGCGGGAGGCGGAGACTTAGAAATAAAGGCTTATAAGCAATTTCTTGCAAATTTTGTGAAATCCTTTGTTTTCGGACTTGGAGTTGATGTGCTTTAGCTTTTACGTGATAGCATGGCCGGGAGCCTAATCTTTTGCGAGTGTGATAAGTGTATTTTCTTTTGTTATCCGTTCCATTTAAAGTTTGTTAGATATATCTTTGTAAATCTGCCATTGTCAAGATTAAATATCTTTGTTAGGCTTCGGTTGTTCTATTGTGCTGCTAGGGAAATTCTGATTTGAGGTGTAAGTTTGTTCTAATTGCTCTGTCTTCCTTTGTGCGAGCTAGAGTGCAGGTGAAAGATACCGATTTTAACCGATTGCCCTTGGATTTATGATTTTCTGCTAGATCTGTTTCACTCTGCCTTGTGCTCTTAGTTGAAAGTGATCTTAGGTAGTTGGACACTTTCTTACGGGATTTGTTACGTTGTGAAGCTGATAGCATAGATAAGATTGACAGTTTGGGTTTACAATTGATGTTTGATAAACTTCTCTTTTCTGCCTTACCCTACCCTCTCTTTGCTTTACGTGAATGATCCATTTTTATTTTCTTTGTTTGCCTTTTATTTAAATCTGTTGACCCATGAGAGCTAGATCAAAGAATTCAAGTCAAATCTGATTGTCAACAACTTTTGCAACTACTGAACAAGTTCGGGGAACCCCCTGTAAGGTAACGAGAGCAGTCCATATCGAAATCTATTCCAGAAGTGGAAAAGAGTGAATTGCCATTCGACCCAACTCTGTAACTCGCACCTTGGATAACCAGCTAGATCCTAAAGATGAGTGGGATCAGTCCCGTGGGTGTCTCCGGAGCTTTCCTTGCCTTCATCCTTTTTCCCGGGGTGTGCATGAAAGCCGGGCCAACAGGACCTTGAGCAACTAGAAGTGATTATTACCTTGCCTCCTCTTGAAGATGAGTCATCCATTCTCATTTATAAAATCATAGATGTTAACATAGGTTATGAGGAGAGCCCTAGAATTCTTAAGCTAGATAAAGCCTTGTCCATGGATGAGCAAGAGCAAATGACTAATTTGTTGAAATAATTTCATGATATTTATGCTCAGTCATATGCTAACATATCAGGGTTTGATCCCTCCATTGTTATGCATAATTTGGTAATGAAGCCTAGTGCCAAGCTTGTTGAGAAAAAACTTAGGAAGATGTATCCTAAGGTCACCCTTTTAGTCAAGGAGGAGCTCCAACAACTCCTTGACATTAGTTTTATCAAAGCTATCGACTATTCTAAGAGGATCTCTAGCATCATTCTAGTGGTAATAATACAAGAACAATTAGAATATTTACCAATTTTTGAGATATTAACTTACCATGTCCCAAGGATAATTTTCCCTTGCCCAACATAGATCAAGTTATAGATTTCACCACCAAATATGGTATGCTTTTAATCATGGATGGTTTCTCAAGATATAATCAGATCATGGTTACACCTGAGGATCTAGCCAAGATAGCTTTCATCACACCATGGGGTACCTTCTATTATAAATTCAAACCTTTTGTATTCAGAAATATTGGTGCCACATATCAAAGGGCCATGACTTATATATTTTATGACATGATGCATGATATTTTACAAGACTATGTGGACGATCTCTTGGGTCATTCCATACATCAATAGGATCATGTTCACGATCTAAGATGAATTTTTAAAAGGCTTTGATAGTTCAAAGTTCATCTTAAGCCCTTCAAGTTTGTATTTGGAGTCACATCTGGCAATTTGTTAGGTTTTATTGTTTCTAGGTGAGGTATTGAAGTGGACCCTACTAAGATAGCATCTATCACAACATGTCTCCTCCCCACACCGTAACCGAGTTGCATAGCTTGCAAGATATACTTCAATATTTTAGTTGGTTCATAGCCTAGTTAGCCAATAAATGTTAACCCTTTCTTAAGCTTCTTAAGAAATATGTGTTCTAGTGGGATTCTGGGCTTCAATAAGCTTTCGATGAGCTCAAAAGTTATCTCACTTCTGACGGGGCACCGGGAACCAACACTTCAAGAAACTTGCCTTTTCATTAAAAATTAAAAAAAAAAATTTACAAGCTTGAATGAAACAGCCCGCAGGCTTTACAATGGCCGAGTTCGGCTCTGTTCTTCCATTGTACTACCTCCTCTGTTCTCCGGTCCCCCCTCCTTCCATTACAAATTTTTGGGCTTTTTAACGAGGCCCCCGATCCTCTCGGCAATTAATGCCTTCACCTAACAAAAATTTGAATTCAAATTTCCCCCCCTTCGAAGCTTCAAATTTCTCGGTCATAAATGGGTCACTGCCCGACCTACCAAGAAGCCCTCATTAATGGCCTCATTGACCTGCACCGCCGCTCCGGTCAGACTGTCCTTCCGAGCCTCTGCTCACCCATACTGTCCATGCTCTGAATCTGCCGTTTTGTCGAAAAACAAAATCCCTCTAAAAGGTGGTTCTCTTTCTTTAATGCATGCGGCTGTAAAATTTCATTCCATGATACGTGGCCTCCATCTTTAACCAGATTCACGTAGCTAACCACGTGTTTAAATTCGGCTTGCCCTCTCCTTAATGCGCAATCTTCAAGGCACGTGCCCTTTACAACTTCGAGGATACACGTGGCAGTCCACGTGTCAGTTTTTGGCCTTGTCTGGCCGTCCGCTATTTTCTTCGACCTTAACTTTACTTGGTCGCGGTCGACCCCTCCACCTTCGTCTTCACCTTTCTGAGGTCCTTTGCCATGATCTTGGGTTTGTCTTAACCCTTGGTACTGCCTTGGAAATACGCCACGTGGCAGTTTTTGATTTGCCGCGATATCGCGACAGGTCGCGATATCGCGACCTGTCGCGATATCGCGACAGGACTCAACTCCTCCGCCATGTTCTGTAGACCGTCGCGATATCGCGACGTCGCGATATCGCGACGTCTAAAGCTCCTCACCACCGCCTCTAAAATAAAGTCGCGATATCGCGACGTCGCGATATCGCGACGGAGATCACCCCTTGCCTTTGCTTCTCAACAACCGTCGCGACATCGCGACGTCGCGATATCGCGACGTCGCGATATCGCGACGAAATCCTCCCTACGTTCCAACTGCAAACAAATGTCGCGATATCGCGACGTCGCGATATCGCGACAGAACTGGTCCCTGCCTTTGCCACCGCTTCGGAGGTCGCGATTTCGTGACCTCCCCAACTTTTGCCTTAGCTCTTCTACCAACTTCCCCTTCTGCTTTGCAACATCTTCCCTCCTCCGGAAAGGAACCAAAATACATCAAAATACAAAAACTTAAAGAAAATTTAGAAGGATGCAAGATTGCCGACACTGTTACCGGATGCTCCTGCATCAGACACCCGGGGTAACAAGAGAAGTGACCTTCACTTCTAGGCTATTCGGTCCGCGTCCTTTGTAATATTTCCGAACACCCATCAACCTTTACAACCTGTTCAAGTTCCGTTTCCTGGCAAAAATTTCTGCCTTCTACCAGACAAATTCTGGCATTACTGCACATTTTCTCATCTTCGGTCTGCAATGGCTTCAACTTGTGCCGCACTCCATCTTTCACCAAGGAGTACGTATTTGCACGTCCATCATGCACTGCACTCCGATCAAATTGCCATGGCCTGCCCAACAGCAAATGGCAAGCATCCATGGGGAATACATCACACAGGACTTCATCCTGGTATCTCCCGATCTGGAACGTGACTAAACACTGTTCTCGGACCCAAGCTCGGTGGTCCTTTCGCAACCACGCAATCCGATACGGGTGTGGGTGCCTCCTTCTCTCCAACTGCAACTTAGTAACCATCTCCTCGGAAACTAAGTTGTCTGTACTTCCATTGTCGATGATCACATTGCAAACTTTGCCTGCACTCTTGCATCGGGTACGAAACAGGCTTCTCCTCTGTTCAGATTTGTCTTCTTCCACCAGCATGGTCCTCCTCACAATCATGGCTTCTCCCTTTTCAGCTTCTTCAGAATGTTCTGAATCAGCATCTTCAACTGCCACAACTGCTCTGGCGGGACCCACCGGTTTCTTGTTCGTCTTTTCCCGGTGTTGTGGACACTCGAATGCACGATGCCCTTCTTCACCACAGTGGAAACATGTTCCACGGAATACTCCCCTTTCATTCCCGCGTCCAGATCTACCCCTTCCTCTCGGGTAGTTATCATTCTGAACTTGCGGTTTTGGGTCTTCATCTTCTTCTTTCTGACCTCGGCTGCTGCTCTCCTCTTCTTTCTTCTCTTCCTTTCCTTCTTTCTTTCCACCGTTCTTTCCTCCCGGTCCTTTTACTTTTTGCTTGCTTTCAAACCTTCGGTTCAGCTTTTCTTCAACCTTCAAAGCAAATTGGTAAGCATCTTCAATGGTGCTTACCCGAACCAAACTCAACTCCTCCTGCACACTCGGTCTCAACCCATTAATGTAACGGGCCACTTTTTCCTTGCTTGCTTCCAAATGTCCGGTTCTGATGGAGATTTTGTAAAATTCCTCCGTGTATTCTTGAACTGTTCTGTTCATCTGCCTCAAGCTTTGCATTTTTCGTAACAGGTCCAGTTCATAGTCAACGGGGATGAACTGTCTTTTTAATTTCTCCACCATTCTGTCCCACCTGGTTATCCGCTCTTTTCCTCTTCGGTTTCTCTCCAGCTGTACTCCCTTCCACCAAATGCTAGCATGACCCTTCAGTCGGGTCTTAGCAAATCTGACCCGGTTAGGGTCTTCAACCTCTTCGTATTCAAAATATTCTTCTAAATCATTCACCCAGTCTATCAACTCCTCCCGGGTTCAAGTTCCCGAAATACGTAGGAACTTCTAACTTCGGCCTCTTCCCGATCTGGGATATGGCCTTGTACAATCTGGCCTGGGCCGGATCTACATCTTCTTCCTCTTCTTCAAACTCATTCTCCTCTTCCACTTCATCCTCACTGTCTGCATCCCTTCTCGGCTCATGTCCTCTGCGTAGCTCTTCTTGCAGGGCCTGGACTTGCCGCTGCAATGCCCAAAAATCTTCCGCTGCCATGCCTCTTCCACCCATCGGGTTTCTTCTCGGAGGCATCTTCACCCAAACTCAAACCCTCCCACACGTCCTGGTACAACTGCCTCTCTCCTTCGACGGTCTGTTGTACGCTCAGGAACTCCTGCTCTGATACCACTGACGGGGCACCGGGAACCAACACTTCAAGAAACTTGCCTTTTCATTAAAAATTAAAAAAAAATATTTACAGGCTTGAATGAAACAGCCCGCAGGCTTTACAATGGCCGAGTTCGGCTCTGTTCTTCCACTGTACTACCTCCTCTGTTCTCCGGTCCCCCCTCCTTCCATTACAAATTTTTGGGCTTTTAACGAGGCCCCCGATCCTCTCGGCAATTAATGCCTTCACCTAACAAAAATTTGAATTCAAATTTCCCCCCCTTCGAAGCTTCAAATTTCTCGGTCATAAATGGGTCACTGCCCGACCTACCAAGAAGCCCTCATTAATGGCCTCATTGACCTGCACCGCCGCTCCGGTCAGATTGTCCTTCCGAGCCTCTGCTCACCCATACTGTCCATGCTCTGAATCTGCCGTTTTGTCGAAAAACAAAATCCCTCTAAAAGGTGGTTCTCTTTCTTTAATGCATGCGGCTGTAAAATTTCATTCCATGATACGTGGCCTCCATATTTAACCAGATTCACGTAGCTAACCACGTGTTTAAATTCGGCTTGCCCTCTCCTTAATGCGCAATCTTCAAGGCACGTGCCCTTTACAACTTCGAGGATACACGTGGTAGTCCACGTGTCAGTTTTTGGCCTTGTCTGGTCGTCCGCTATTTTCTTCGACCTTAACTTTACTTGGTCGCGGTCGACCCCTCCACCTTCGTCTTCACCTTTCTGAGGTCCTTTGCCATGATCTTGGGTTTGTCTTAACCCTTGGTACTGCCTTGGAAATACGCCACGTGGCAGTTTCTGATTTGTCGTGATATCGCGACCTGTCGCGATATCGCGACAGGACTCAACTCCTCCGCCATGTTCTGTAGACCGTCGCGATATCGTGACATTGCGATATCGCGACGTCGCGATATCGCGACGTCTAAAGCTCCTCACCACCGCCTCTAAAATAAAGTCGCGATATCGCGACGTCGCGATATCGCGACGGAGATCACCCCTTGCCTTTGCTTCTCAACAACCGTCGCGACATCGCGACGTCGCGATATCACGACGGAATCCTCCCTACGTTCCAACTGCAAACAAATGTCGCGATATCGCGACGTCGCGATATCGCGACGAACTGGTCCCTGCCTTTGCCACCGCTTCGGAGGTCGCGATTTCGCGACCTCCCCAACTTTTGCCTTAGCTCTTCTACCAACTTCCCCTTCTGCTTTGCAACATCTTCCCTCCTCCGGAAAGGAACCAAAATACATCAAAATACAAAAACTTAAAGAAAATTTAGAAGGATGCAAGATTGTCGACACTGTTACCGGATGCTCCTGCATCACTTCTATTGAGAAGCAACACACCCCCACTGAAAAATAAGATTCCATCTTTAGAAAGCCCTGAACTTCCATTTTTGCAGCAGGGACCCTCTTGATAATTTTCAGGTTTTAAATCCAAATTTGTTTGCCTCCTTTTTAAAGTTGTGCTTTTTCTTGCATTCCAGCTATGTTATCCAAGAATTAACTTTTTACATGCTAGAATAATTCATGCACAAATAAAATCCTGCACCGGTACTGAGAAAAATCCAGAAAACAGTTGCATAAATTCATGAAAAATCAAACTTTCTATTTTTGGTAGTGTCGCGATATCGCAACACTTCCATTTTCGAAAATGTCACGAAATCGCGACAGGTAAATCAAAAAGCAGCTAAGTCATTTTTGTGTAGCGATATCGCGACACTTTCCATTTTTGGAAGTGTCACGATATCGCGACATTTCCATTTTTGGAAAGTGTCGCAAAATCGCTGTCGGCAGGAGGAGAGAGAAAGAAAACGTACGGAAGGGCGCGATTTTGTGACATGTCGCAAAATCACGACATGTCGCATTTTCACGATAGGAGAGAGAAAGTGGGCTGCAGAATGAAAATCGGCTAAGTCGCAAATGTGTCGCAAAATCGTGATCAACGCGGTCAACGCATGCAGCTACGGGAACTGTCGCGATATCGCGACGTGTTCTAGTTTCGCGGCTTGTGAAAGAAAATTGTACGACGGCCGGCAGGGAGGCGCGATTTCGTGACATGTCACGAAATCGCGACATGTCGCGTTTTCACGGTCGACGGGGAAGAAGCAGTGCAGCGCTGGGGACGTCGCAATTTCGCGACATGTCGCGAAATCGTGACATGTCGCAGAATTGCGACAGGAGAGATAAAGTTGCACGATGAGCCAGAAGTGCATTCCAGCGGGAAACAGAAGGCATCCTGGGGTAGCGACACGTGTCAAAGCGTGAGGCAGACAAACAGAAGCCGACATGCAAGCTTATTTTGCGATTTTTAATCTGATTTAAATGTTAAAGCTTCTGATTTAATTAAAGTGCTAATCTAATTAATCTTTTGTCTTTCATGCAGGATTCCACCTGTCACTTACGGGACAACCGGGAAAGACCATAAAGGCAAAGTTAAAGTGTGGATTTAGTCAAGGACCGCCATGCTAGAAGAGAATATGTCGGTGAGGGCATTCAATGACAAATTTATGGCAAAATTGATAGCATGAAGACAATTTCAACACAGGGATGGCTTTACAGAGATCAGATCTGAGAGAGGTGGTGACTCATCCGGCTCACCAACAGAGATTAATGAGAGCATTCATTTGCAGCTACGGATGGATGCAAGTGGCTTTAGATTTTATCTTCTCCATTTATGGCAGCTGACTCCCCTGATTTGTAGAAGGGTTAAGTTCTAATCTGGACTTTTATTTTAATTGGATTTTTATTGTAAAACCCGGGTCCTAGGGTTTAGAAAGATAAGATTTGTAGTTAAAGAAGATATTTCTGAAAATATCAGGGTCTGTCCTGAATCTATAAATACTTCTTCTCAATGTAATCGCGGGAGGCGGAGACTTAGAAATAAAAGGTTTATAAGCAATTTCTTGCAAATTTTGTGAAATCCTTTATTTCTGGACTTGGAGTTGATGTGCTTTAGATTTTATGTGATAGCATGGCCAAGAGCCTAATATTTTGCAGAGTGTGATAAGTGTATCTTCTTTTGCTATCCGTTCCATTAAAGTTTGTTAGATATATGCTGTGAATCTGAGTTATCAAGTTTAAATATGTTGTTAGGCTTTAGTTGTTCTCTTGTCTGCTAGGGGAAATTGCAAATTTGAGGTTAAGTTTGTTCTAATTGCTCTGTCTTCACTGTGTAAGCTAGGTTTTCGGTGAAAGATACCAGTTTTAACCAGCTGCCCTTGGATTTATAATTTTCTACTAGATTTGTTCCACTCTGCCTTGTGCTCTTAGTTGAAAGTGATCTTAGACTGACTGGACACTTTCTTCTTTGATTTGTTCTGTTGTGAAGCCGATAGCATAGATAAGATTGATAGTTTAGGGTTTTACAGTTGATGTTTGATAAACTTCTCTTTCTGCCCTACCCTACCCTCTCTTTGCTTATCGTGAATGATCCATTTTTACTTTCTTTATTTGTATTTTATTTGAATCTGCTGACCCATGAGAGCTAGATCAAGAATTCAAGTTAAATCTGATAAACAAGTGACAACTACTGAACAAGTTCAGGAACCCCCTGTAAGGTAACAAAGCAGTCCATATTGAAATCTATTCCAGAAGTGGAAAAAAGTGAATAGCCATTCAACCCAACTCTGTAACTCACACCTTGGATAACCAGCTAGATCCTAAAGTGAGTGGGATCCGTCCCGTGGGTGTCTTCGGGGCTTCCTGCCCATCCTTTCGTGGGGTGTGCATGAAAATCGGACCAACAACTTCCATGCCTATACTAGTTTTATCTCTATCAAATAAACATTTGATGCTTTGCATAGCAGTCATAGCTCATGCTTTGGGATCCTTACTGGACCAACATGATGATTAAAACTAACAGTGAGCTATCTACTATATTAGTAGAACCTTGGTCAGCTATGAAACCTGGTACACTCCCTTAGAGAAGCTTTACCTTGTTATGGTATTTGCTTCTCAAAATATAAGACACTACATGCTCAACCATAGGATATTGGTGTACCACCCTAAAAGCATACACCTAGGCTATTGCATCAATTATACTAAGCAATAAAGCATGAAAAGAATAATAATAATGAATTTAACAAGAAAGAACGACTTTTTTTATTAAATCATTGTCAAATCCCATATCCCTCTTAGGGATACTAAATCCTTTGATACAATTGATACAAGGTTTTGATCCCCTCAAAGGGGATGGTGCAATATGTAGGCTCTTTTTGTAGACACAAACTTCTTAAGGCTCAAGGAAGCCTTCTTATCACTCGATTGGAGGAATATTTTGTCGATAATGCTTTGAATATGCTCATATATTGTAAACCTACATTCAAGAAACAACATACGAGAGTTAGCAACAAAGGAGGCCTCTCATGATAAGGCTCTTGATAGGAATCTGCATGAATTAGTACAAATATAGCAAGAAATCATGGAAACTTATAAAGATGTGCACAAGATCTCTAAAAACTATAAATAATGATAAGAAAGAAATAAATCTAGCTATTCTAATACATAATTTACCATTAAAACTTGAAATGAATCAAATCTAATGAAACTAGTGCTAATTGATAAAAATGGAAGGAAATAAAGCAAAGCTACCTCTAATTCCTACAATTAACCATACAAAAGCATGAAGGAAAGCTAATCTATGTTAGATCTACCTAATTGCATGTTTAGAATGAAATTCCTATGGCTAAAACCAGGGACATTGAATGTCAAACCCTCATCATGGGTCTAAGGCGCAGCTGGCTCTATTAGCCACGACTAAGGTGAAAGTGCTCTTCCTATTGTAACCAGGGCATGAATCTCAAATTCCTCCAGGTAATTGATGATCAAGGGTCACCTCTATATTATGGAACTAATTAGCGATGTAGATTCTTTGAATTTATAGTGGAAGTGGTTCAATTGTGGATGAATGGTCTCCTCAAGATCTTGAAACCTCCATATATTCACATACAATTATGATTTCCAAATTGGCAGCATATAGGCACTCCTCAAAGGTTGTAAAAGGCTCTCCAATATAGCAGGGCTTCGCTGCATGCAAATTGACACTTAATCCAAACTTTTCCCCAATTTGGAGGGGGATATTATGGCACTCTAAATTCCTAATATTGGCTTAGTTGGGAAGCCAAGATCAAGATCCAAGAGGTTGGAATAGTTGGGAGGAATATTTTGGATGCTTCTTCGCTTAAAATCACTTGAAATCCATTGCCATGGCCATTGTAACTAAATATGACTTGACTCATAAATTCAAAACTATTTCAGGGCTAGCTGCGGCTTTGAGGCACAACTAGCTCTGTTAGCCACGGGTGGCAAATTCCTTAGCTGTGGTTGACACCTGGAATTGGAAAACCCTAATTCTATGCCCGCGAATACCAACCATGGTTGAGGGCTAAATTAGAAATTTTAAATAGAAATTTGTGATTTTCAAATTCATTATTGCCAAATTGCCAATTTCTACCAAGAGAGATCTGAGAGGTGAAGTTGAACTTTTGACATGGAACACTGCCGAAAAGCCTCACAAACTACCCATATGGTAGACCAACCAGAGGCGTCCACCAGTGGCAGAGTTGGTGCTACTGAGGTAGCATCACGAACCTCATTTTTTAATTACCATGTTAAAAATTAACCACATTAATTAATGGATTAAATGAACCAAATAAAACAACAAGTAATGAACCTCACCCTAGTTAGGATTTAGACTAGGCTAGTTAGTGGGGAGGGTTTTAATTTTTGGGGTTGATGGGATGGGAAATGAACTCAAAAAAGGTTTTCTCGTAGTCGCAGGTGGCAACCATGGCTCTCAATTGGCAAATTGGGGACCGTGGCTATCATTCAAGGCTGAATTCAAATTCCAACAATCAGAAATTTGATCGTTGTTGCCGACCGCGGGTCGAAGCTGCGGTTGAGCAACTTTAGACAAAATTCAATTTTTTTATTTTTTTGTTGTTTTGATTGAATTTTGAAATTTTCTAAGTGAGATTTTTATTTTTATGAAAAATTTGAATGTATTTGTGATTTTTTTTGCCTTTTTGAAGGTTTTTTTTATTTTGTTTGTGTTTTTAAGTGTATTTTTTATGTTTTTGTAATTTTAATTGATTTTTATTATTATCGCTCTTCATAGGTTGACTTCTAGAGTGAGGGAGTCCGATATCTTCCATGAGATCCATGATATACTGACTGATGCCAAGCGATATTGGTTTGAGGCCATAGGCTTTGGCTATGTGCTACAGCTATTGTCCATACAGGAAGATCAGGCCTACATGATTACCTTGGCCCATCACTGGGATACGCAGACTGACACCTTCCACCTACCCATAGGTGAGATTACAATCACCCTGGATGATGTCTATCGTATCTTCTGAATCCCATCTGTGGTGAGGCCATCACATCTTTGCCTACGATGGTGAAGGATGCAATTTTCCTGAGGATATTTTGTTCTAGGAGTGATGAGGCACAGTTGGAATTTGAGCACGATAGGGTGCACATTGAGTACTGGTACTGTGAGTGGGTCTTCTCACAGTAAGTGGTCATTTTGATGCAACTTATTGTGTAGGTGGTGTTGCTCGATACTTCTGGAGTGAGGTTCCTCTGGAACCTCTTGGCCAAGACATAGGACCTACTTGCTAGCACTACCCGAGAGCCACTGATTCTATTTTAGGGGAGTGCTCTACTTGTATAGATCTATGACAAGTTGTACCATATCACCCAGTGAGGTTACCCTAGAGTTGGTTGCAATCTACTACTCTAGATATGGTTATGGGAGCATATCACCATTGATCGCCCTAGAATATTACCCCTACAGATCGATGATATTGATAATGCATCACAATGCTACGCATCATGTTGACCTAGGGAGGTCGAGGGCTTCAGGAGCAAGTCCCACGTAGGGGACCTCTAGTACTTCATAGACCAAATTATAGGGTTGAGGTAAGGGTAGGTTCTATGGCATCTGTACATGGATTGTCCAACATGGGTAGAGACAAATCACTACTTGAGGTGGACATGACACGAGATATGGCTTCTCGGGTGAAATCCCAAGATACGCGAGTTCTTCCACTTCTCGTGCATCGTTAGACAGTGTGGAATCTACCAAGACATCCAAGATGAGCCAGTTTTTACCACTACCTTAAGGCAGAGAGATACTTGGTCTGGCCTCAAGTAACTCTACTAGGGGACAAAGATGGCGCCTACCAAGATTCAGGGCTTGCAGATGTTGGGACCACAGAAAATTATGATGCTTGGTGGACTACCAGGTTATGGTAGGGTGGTGGCCCACTAGGAAGATCTAGGGATGAGGCAGGTATAAAGGTATCCGATGAGGATCCTATGGGTCAACGCACTCATTAGAGGATAGAGGGTGGATGGGGCTAGGTTATAGTAGAGGAGGAGCCCCAGGTTGAGGAGGAGGTGAGGTGAGGAGGAATGGATGCAGGCAGTGTCTTAGCTCAAAGCCCAGGTGGCTAGCTTGTAGTCATAGCTTTAGACTATGAGGACTCAGATCCTGGAGAGGGATACATCTATGGCTACCTTACAGGTATAGTTGAGAGTAGTCTAGGGTCAACTCGTAGAGGGCCAAGTGTAGTGGTGTGGGTATGAGGAGGAGAGGGCAGCTCTCTGAGCATAGATTACCACTATAGATATAGAGATAGAGAAGATCACTGGGTAGCGTGATCTTCTTTGGGATCAGTTGGATGTTGTGACCATAGAGTGGGACTTGCTTCGATTAGTGAGGGGAGATCCCTCGACTTCTCAGGTTGCTCCTACCACTCTAGTTGTACTAGGATTAGTAGGGTTGGATATGGCTGTAGAGATTTTGAGATTACATGCCCTCATCTAGGAGGATACTAGGTAGCATGCATCATATGTGGCCCATATCACTCTTATGATGGGAGAGGTCAGACTGATCGGTGATATAGTGCCAGAGAGACCCATAGCTATAGGGTCATAGTAGACCAGGACACAGGAGATAGGGTAGTCATCCGCATGGCCTAGTCATAGGACTCATAGGACATAGAGGTCCATAGGCACCAGCTCCAGGTGGACTCACAGGGAGGGTGGAGATGGTGGAGGAGCCTCCCAAATAGGGGGTGCAAGCCCTATGTAGTACATATTTTTATATATTTGTACCATTTTTGAGTGTAAGGTCTGAGGACCTACACAGTTGTAGCCTATGGGTATTTTGGACACATGCCTATGTACTCTTTTTGACACATATATATATATATATGAATTTATATTATGACTCATTATATGTGTATATTTTTGTTGTTTTATGTTTATGAGATGCATATGGATGCAATGCTTATATGTTATGTTGATTTGATGCTATATGATGTGATGTATTGATGACATGCACTAGCTAGCTGATGGATGTATGACTAGATACTGTGATCTAGATGTGTAGATGGACTACTATGATGTATGCATATGGATGCAATGTTAGATGTTAAATGCATGTTTAATTTGATTTACTTGTATGCATTTAATTTATGATGTTATGATATGATGAATGCAATGTATGTAATGCATTATTTACATGATGTAATCTAATGTAAATGAACTTGTATGCTTTAATCACTTAAAACATAAGGAATGAATGCAATATGAGTTAACAATCTAATGGATGACACCACAGAATGTATAACAATCATGAATGTAATTGATAAATCTTATCATAAGAATTAATCAATTAGACATCCATATGTGAGATGAGATGATATATTGTTTCTCTTCATAAGCTTTTGTAAGTTAAAAGATATGCACAAAATAGTCAGTGGCCATCTAAATATCATTGTTGATATCCATCCGGTATCTATTCTATGTTATGAACACCCTTTAATAAACAAAATCTCATAAAAATAAATTGATGATTGATTGATTGATGTGATTTGTTGCTATTTGGGAATTTTTGAGGTTTTCCATGAGACTCAAACACCCTAGTTGACTTATCAAAAGTTGTATAATGACTATACTAGACTCCTGAAAGATAAATTTTTGCTATGAAAGACCCAGATATTCATTATCCTTGTGTGTGCAAATGAATATATTAGATGAGACATAAGACTACCTCATTTCCAGGTGGGATTCATTCAGCCCATTGTTGTAATGAGGATCACCAAATGCTCACTTGATCCTAGGTTTGGATGTAGTTGGACTAGACCACTAGGCAATACAGGCCACCTAAAGCTAGCTCATTTGTAAATTGCTTAGACCTACCCCAATGTCAGGTGGGATTCATTCAGCCCATTGTTGTATTGGGGATCACTCTATGGTTTTTGAGTATTGACCATTCTAGGGATTCAAGCTCTTCACCCCCTTCTTTTCTTCAATTTTATTGGGATACTTGCTCATGTATAGTGATGAAAATCACTATTTATTTTGTATTTTATTTTTTTTTTTTGAGCAAGGGATTTGATTTGATTTTGGGATTTTGCTCCTTTTTGTAAGCAAGGGATTTCTTGGGTAGGGGGAACTTGTCCTTTTTCCAATGATCAACACTCTAGACCATTGCACATCACAAAATGAGCAAGTAACAAAACCTTTCGCTTAAGGTGACTAGGACCACTTTGTAGTGTTCATCTTTCCTTGCCCTAATTAGGATTTTTAATGTGTTTGATTAGTGATGGGATTTTGATATGCTAAGTGCTATCAAAACTAGACCTCATCTTCAAAAGCAAAGCAAGATTTCTACAAAATTTTGAGAAGACCACTAGGTATGGTTGAATGACCGAAAAACCCTAGTATATTCCTCATAGCAATAGGAGGGGTTGTGTTGAGAAACACAATTACTCACAAGGGTGATGGAAGATGATGATGCATAGATGCATGATTGAAATACAAACGTGGTGTCATTTGTAAGATTGCAAACACAACCTATCCTAATGCAAGTGTGATGGATGGAAATGCCTAATGCAATGCAATTAAATGAATGCAAGTGCAAAATGAAATGCATGATGCAAATGTTTTTGAGTTTTGATGTTTTGCAATGTTTTTAGATTTTATTGCTTTTTTATTTTTATGGATTTTGAAATTTTCCATGTTTTTGAATTTTTGAATTTATGTGTGGAACGCCTTAAGATGAAGGATATTGAGAGGTTCAGGCTCTTCAACACCTTCAAGCGATGTTAGGTGATATGTTCTAGGTCCAATCTTCTCTGAGATGATATATGGACCTAACCAGTTAGCCATAAATTTGTCTCGCAAGTGCGGTGGTAGGTTTGAGTTCTGTTGGTTCTCTTTCAGTACAAGATCACCAACTTTAAAGTCTCTCAGATGGAATTTATTATTATAAGCTCATTTTAGGTATTCTTGATAAACGTGGAGATGCTCAAGGGCATTCACGTGATGTTCATCAAGAAGCATCAGTTGATCGAGGTGAGCTTGTCATGTAGTGTCATCATCGATGAACTCTTTCAATGTGATGCGCAAGGTTGGAATTTCCAACTCTAAGGGCATAATGGCCTCAGTGCCATATACTAGCGAAAATGGGGTTGCCCTAGTGGGTGTCCGTATGCTAGTCCTGTAAGCCCATAATGCAAGGGGTAGTTGGATATGCCAATATTTGTGGTTTTCTTGTACCATATTTTTCAAGATGGCTACCACTATCTTGTTTGAAGCCTCAGCTTGCCCGTTTGCCTACGGATAGTATGGAGTCACAAAACTATGTTGTATATTGTACTTGGACGTCAAAGCCCTCATAGTTTTGTTCTTGAATGATGTTCCATTATCCGAGATTATTTTGGATGGTATCCCAAAATGACTTATGATATTGTGAAGTATGAACTCCATAATACGTGCTCTAGTTGTCATTGTTAAAGGGATTGCTTCCACCCATTTTGTAAAATACTTAGTAGCCATTATAATAAATGTATGTCGGCCCGATGATGGGGGAGATATCTTTCCAATTAGATCTAAACCCCACTGAGAAAATGGCCAAGCCACTTGAATGGGTTGTAAGGCCTATGATGGCAAGTGCATAAGATTAGCATGATGCTGACATTTAATGCATTTCTTGACATACATGGTGCAATCCTTCTCCATAGTGGGCCAATAATAACCCATTTGAAGGATGTGCTTGACGATGGCCATGCCACTAAAATGGCCATCACATGTACCATCATGAGCTTATAAAATTGCCCAAGCTGATTCTTGGGGCTCAAGACAATGAAGGAGAACTCCATCATAGCTTTGATGGTACAAGATGTCTCCTAGCAAGACATACTTTGTCACTTTCTATTTGAATGTGCATTTTCATGACATGCAATAATCCCTGAGGGATTAAACCAAGCTTAAGGAAGTCATGTAATTGTGACATCCAATCTTGATAAGCTTCTACCTCGACTGACAAGATGACTTGTTCCCCTTGTGGTTCGCTATGCATGAATGCAGACTAGGATACAACCTTGTGGTGAATGGTGGTGCCATTCCCCATAGGACCTTACGAGATCAAAGACCCCTAGGGTACCTTCTTGAGAAAGTCTCTGGCTTTATAGAACCACTCATGGTTTGGTTCTATATGAATCATGTTGACTGATTCTTTATTATCGAAAGCCTCACGTTGCATCATGGCTTGCGAGAGCATCTTTACATGAATGGTAGTAAAATCGGTAGATGGATTCTAAGGGATTAAAGATCCCAAAGATGCCATAGTGTCTACAAATCTATTCGATGTATGAGGGATTGCCTCGATGTCGTACCACTCTAGCTAGGCTAGATAAGTGTCAACAAGATCCTTATAAGCTTTTAGGATAGGACACCTACATTGAAATAGTCCCTTAACCTGATTGACAATGAGAAGGGAGTCACCAAAGATGTTTAATATTTTAATCTTCATGGTGATTGTTGTTTGGAGACCCAAGATTAGGGCCTCATATTCAGCATTGTTGTTGGTACAAGGAAAGTCTAGCTTAAATGACAAGGGCATTGGAGCACCTTGTGGTATGAAGAAGATAATTCTTGCACCACCCCTTGCTCACACTTCGAACCATCGAAGAACAAAGTCATGTCAGCTTTGTTATCTGGTTCTTCGGGTTTGGGAGATTTCGATAATGCAAAGACTACATCATCGGGAAGCTCTATGATGAGAGGCTTACTATCTTCAAGAGGTGCCTCTACTAGCTGATCAACTATGACCTATCCCTTGATGGAATTTTGGCTGATGAATTCCAAATCAAATTCTATCAATAGCATGATCCACTTTGTAGTACGTGTATTATGATATGTCTTGCTCATCATATACTACAAAGGATTTTGTTTGGATATTACATACGTCGTATGACTTAGCATGTAATGATGCAACTTCTTCATTGCAAACACCATTGCTAAACACAACTTCTCCACGTATGCATACCCTAGCTCATAACTCACCAAGGTGCGACTGATGTAATATATCACTTGCTCTTTGTCTTGCATGTTCTTTTGGGCCAACATGGTTCCCAATGCAAAGTTAGTAGTCGATATATATAGCAAGAAAGGCACATCTGGTCTTGGTGGAGCTAGCACTAGTGGCATTGCTAGGTATTGCTTAATTTTAGCAAAGGCCTCTTGATAGTCCTCATCCCAATTGAATGGGACCCCCTTGTGTAGCAATCGATTCATGGGTCGGTATTTATCTGATAATTGTGTGATGAATCACTTTATGGATGCTACTTTACCTTGTAGGCTTCTTAGCTCTTTGATATTGGTGGGAGGATGCATTTCTAGTATGGCCTTGACCTTTGTTGGGTCAACTTTGATCCCTCATTTAGAAATGATGAATCCCAAGAGTTTTCTTGAAGTTATACCAAATACACACTTCTTGGGATTCAACCTGACATTATGCTCTATCAGGTGATCGAAGACCTTTCTGAGAACCTCTGCATGCTCTAAATGTAGTAATGACTTTGCCAATAAGTCATCGATGTAATCTTCTAAGATCTTGTGCATGTAGTCATGAAAAATGTATGTCATGGCTCGTTGATATGTGGCACTAACATTTTTAAGGCTGAATGGCATAACTTTATAATATAATGTTCCCCATGGCATTGTGAACATGGTTTTGTGTTGGTCTTCGGCTTTAATCTAAATTTTATTGTAACCAAAAAACCATCCATAAGGGAGAGCATCTCATGACCTACAGTTGCATCTACGAGAGCATCTATGTTGGGCAATGGGAATGAATCCTTTGGTGTTGCCTTGTTGAGGTCTCTAAAATCCGTACAGATACGGATCCTTCCATCAGGTTTTCCTATAGGTACCATGTTTGATACCCATTTTAGATAGTCGATGGAGATAATAAACTCTACATCCAACAACTTTTGCAACTCATATTTAACCATTAAAGTGATGGTTGGATGCATTTTCTTGAGCTTCTGCTTGATAGGCCTTTTAGAGGGGTCTAGCGAAAGGTTATGAGTAACCAATTTTGGATCTAGTCTTAGCATATCCTTATATGTCCAAGAAAAAATATCAGGTCTCTCTTTTAGTAGAGGGATGAGGTTGGCACACTCATCAGGAGATAGACTCTCTCCAAATTTAACCTTCTTAGGATTAGTGGGATCATCATTGATATCCACATCAAAGGTTTCCTCTACTGACATGTGTGATCCCTCCTCAAGTTGGTGAGGTGTAGGAATCAGGTGGATGTCATCAACTGGGTTTAAAGGTTCCACATCGAAATTACCCTCAGTGTGATAAACATCATGTGCATAGCCTAGTGCAAAATGAAATGGTTGTAACATTTCTTCGTTAGGGAAGAAATATTTAGGCTCTAGTGGTGAATCAACATGATCCCAATCAATAGCATCTAGATTAAGACACAATGGTTTGGAAGGATTATATGGGTTGTGGAGTGGAGTGGTCAAATTAATGGAGATCATGTTGATGGAATGGATTAGATCTCCAGGACCATGTGTGTGCAATTCTATGTTATTTGTGTTATTCTCATACCCAAGATGTGGCTCTGGGGGTATGGGGATCTTTGGATCTAGTCTATGAATAGACTAGAAATGGGATCATTTGGCTCTAGGAGCTGCATATATGTAGGTGGATCAGGGAAGACTATATGATAAATCATATCTAAATTAGGTGGTATCCCTTTGAGGTGAGGGTCAGGATAGACTCTTTGATACATCTCATCCATGTCGAATGGTTCATGATGATGATGTAAATAGTGATGCCCAAGATAGGCCCTCTCAGTCTCATCCTTGTCATCACTATCATATATGATTTCTTTTGAGGTTATAGCCACTATCATCAATGAAGAATCCCTCATTCCTACCCACTGACTCCATGGGTAATAGATGACATAAATGTAGAGGGCCTAAGTAGGCCAGCTCGTTTCATCCTCATATTGTTCATTGTTTGAGGACTCCTCATCATCATCTATTCTAGAATCACATTCTGGTCCATCTCTTTTAGAAATGGATTCTGCTCTAACTTCCTCAGAAGTAACTTTTGATTCAGTGTCTACTGTTAGGCCCAGATTCTGGATTTGCATGCCAGTGTCATCGGTAGCTTCATGGCTTTCAATCTCCAAGTTAGCTCTTGGAATATCTTCTGGATTGACCTCTACCATGATGTTGTCATGATAGATCTTAGGTGGTTCTATAGAGACGTAGGTCACTAGCCTATTACCCCTTCGTATGTAGGAAGGGTTAGGGTGATAAGGATTCCAATCCACATTATCCCCTAAACTGAGGTTTAGATGATCGAGAGATACTACTAAAAGCTCATCCTATCCTCTTATATGGTAGCCTAACCTGAACCTATCAGTTGGCAACTGATATTGTGGTTCATAGGGAGTTCGATGCCCTTGCTCGAATAAGCCTAGACCGTAACCATGCCAATGGTAATGTTCAAAATAATGCAAGGTGAACTCTGGGTTAGACAAATAATGAACATTCATTGAGAATGGTTCATCATCATCTTCATCTATGGGCGTGTGATTAGCAAGTTGGTCAAGACCTCCATAGATGAAATTTGTTTGGTTGGGTGGCACCCCTAGTGGTACCACCATCCCTATGGGAAAGCGATGGGCTTGAGGTCTACCCATGTCTTGTGCAGTCTCGATAAAAGGTGTGAATGTCACGTTCTACACTATATACTCCGCTAGCCCAGGATTAACCAAATGGATGGTCACCTATGGTGCAGATGACCCTATTGAAGAAGTAGGTGAAGTAGGTTGAGGTGCCTCCTCGACTCGGTTCTGAGCATCCCCTTCATCCATGGGACTAGGAACCTCGATAGTGGCTACTTTGGGTGCTTCCTTTGTCTCTTTCTCACCCAATTTTACCTTAAGCTTCTTATCATTCCTAAGCATCATGGATGTCATAGGTTTTGTTGAAGTAGTTGTTGTGTGCTCTGATAGTTGTGGTGCTGATGTGGAAGGTCCTGCACACACTTCCTTTAGTTTACCTTCTGGATGTTTGATGGGTGACGTTGGTCGTATATCTAGGTGCATTGAAGGGAGAATGAAATCTCTAGGTAAATCTACTAGGTTCACATATTTAAATGGTTCCTCATCGGAAGGAACCATGTGAACTTGTCCCTCATGTATATATTTAATACATTGATGTAAAATTGAGGGAACACAATGCATCTCTCTGATCCAAGGCCTCCCCAGGAGGATGTTATATTGCATTGCACCTTCTATTACATGACACATCATAGGGATGGTCTTCAGTCCAACCTGAATAGGTAAGACTATAGTACCGACCGTTGAGCATAGTGCATCGTTAAATGCTCTCAAAGTGAAGGTAGAAGGTACAATGTGTGATTTTGGCAACTTCAGATATGTCAATGCCTTGGTAGTAATAATATTGATTGATGACCTTGTGTCAATCAATACCCATTTAAATGGTGTGTGGTTAACACATGCAATTATATGCAGTGGTGGGTCCACTATAGCAGTAGAGACCATTTTAATATCGTGATCATGAAATTGAATCATCGGCTCTCTACACTACTACACATGTCCCATAAAATTTGTAAATGCTTTGAGGTCCTAGGACTGAACTTCAATAGACCTCAAGATGTCCATGAGTGTCTCCCTATGCTTAGGAGACTATTGTATCAATTCATATATTGACAACTTTGTTGGAGTTGTCTGTAGGCTTTGAACAAGCCTACTCCTGATGGTCACCATCGGTCTAGTTGGTGGGATTGGCATATTATTTTGTGTTGGCCTTTGTAGAGGCATAACTTGAACTCTGATCGGAGCTGGAGGTGGATCTGGTCACTCGTACCTCCCTTTTCTTATGATAATATTTACCATTCTGATGAAACCTTACGTAGGTGGTTCGATACACACTTGGTTCACCTAGTCGACATTTTTCCTCGGAGGCTCATGGTTCGGAAGAGGATTTTTGAAAATCCCCATGTTTTGGTTGTTCAAAGCCTAAGGGTTATCGACAATTAGCTCACCTTTGTCGATCATGTTTTGCACCATGTGTTTAAAACTATAACATCCTTCAATGTCATGTCCTTTCATCCTATGGTATGTGCAATATTGATCATCCCTATACCCTTTTGGTTTGGGTTGGTTAGGGTCTTGCAACTTGATCTCTGGTAAGTTAATAGCCTTAGCCTCACATAGTTGATGGAAGATCGATGTCATTATCTTCAACAATGGTGTGAACTGGTGAGGAGGGTGTTGCTCTTTATTCTTACCCTTTTCTTATTATTGTGTTGGTCGTATCGTATAGGAGGAGGTTGGGCCTGATAATTCTATTGTTGTTGCCCCTTATCCCCTTTATGGAGGTTTAACACCACTTGATTCACATGGGCTGGCTTGGCTTGGTGATTTTGATTTTGGGTGTTCTTCTTGTTCCAATCCTTCTTGTTCTGGAGCTTCAAGTTACCCTCCTATAACTTGATGTCCTCAATTACCTTAGCTTGTGCCAAGGCCTCCTCAAATATCTGGTATTGTTGCAGCTACAACAATAACGAGATGTGCTTCACACAACTCTTTGTAAACATTCGAGTCAGTTCTATGGTCGGAATGGAAAATGGTAACTTTACCATCAAATTTCTCCATATCTTCCCATAGTCCATGATTGACTCATCATCGTATTGCATTAGAGCAGCCATATCGGATAGGTTTATCTTCTTCTTGATGCCGAAGGAGAAGCATTCAAGAAACACATTGGCTAGCTATTCAAAGTTGGTTATGTTGTGCCTCTTTAGTTGGTTGAACCACTCTCGAGCAGGGCCTAAAAGGGTTGTGATGAAGGTTCTCAGTAATAGAGCATCATTACTTTCTATCTAAAAGCACATATCCATAAAGCTCGTGACATGCTCTTGAGCATCTTCCTCTCCTTGAAATTTATCTAGCTTTGGCATCTTGAAGTGATCGGGATACGTTGGAGTAGGCACTAAAGGGCATAGAGGCTCATTGTGTATTTTGTTCAAGGTTGGATTTTGATAAGCCATCCCTTGTTTTTCAATGGCTCTTACCTTTTCTACCAAGGCCTTGTAGGCCTTCGAAGATAGAATCTCCTCTTCTTTGAGAGGTCCTTGAGGAGCCTTTGGAGGTAGATTCTTCTTCGATCAAGGTGGAGGACTAGGCTCATCCTCCACATCCACTAAGGAGATCTTAGGATATTCTTGTTCTTGCTCATCTCCTACTACTTCCTCGTACTATGTATGCCCATGATGTTCAAGTGCTTGGTACTGCAACGTGTTTTGGGTCATGTAGTGAGTACGAGTTCCAATGTGCTCAGGGCATAATTCGGGCTACGAAGTAGCTCATCTATGAGGGCGCTCCTTGTATTCACTCTGAGGGGGTAAATTGGCATGAGCCAATTGATCCTCTCTCTCTGCATGCTCCTTTTGGTCAAGGATGCGTTGCTCGCGCATGTGTTGCTCATATAGATGTTGCCTTAGCAACCTCTATCTTTGAGTATCCTCATTTTTGAGGTGCTCATGCTCTATGCATACATCTTCCAATTGATCTTGGAAGATCCTTTGCCTTTGCTCTAACACTAGTTTTTGCAATCGATCTAGAAGATTGGTCGTATGTGGTCTCTAGTGGGTTTGTTCTGTTCGGGCAGCTTTGTTGGTGTGACCCCCAATAGACTTGTCTGCCATGCTCTTGCCTTTGTTTGTATAGATGATATTTGTATTCTATTATTGTCTATGATCTATGCCCATGTGGGTTGATGGGGCACGTATGCTATGAGAATACTTTGAGCATTCTCCTGGTTCCCTGATAGTCCTACGTGTGCCCTCATTGTGTGAACTCATAGAATGAGAGTGAGCCATCAAGGCTCTACACCCTAATTGCCCTAGGACTCTATCAAGACCATAAAGTTGTCTTGTCTTCCATGGTTGATTTGGTGGAGTACCATTTACTCCAACTTTAGACATATCAATCATGAACTTATCAAGTTCATTATTGTTTGGAGTTTGTGCGGGCCTATGCTCTGAATTAGCCCTCTCTTCCTACCCCTAATTGGGTGGATTTTCTATTTTTCTATCTTGGGATGGTGGGGGCCTTGAGCCACCCTTAGATCTATCCCTAGAGGAGTGTGCATTACCTCCTCTATCTGGGGTGTTCTAAATAGATTCATGCATAGAATTATCCCCTCTAATCCTCATTGAACTTCATCTGGGAGGATTCTATGGTTGAGGGTTTGATGTGTTGTGTTGTGCATTAGGTGGAGCTTTGGCTTTGACCTTGATTCTACATCGATATCGACCTCTCTGTGTATTAACCATGATGTGTATTATCTCGTATGTATATTTTAGAGCAAACAAAGCAAACAAGGATGATTATCTCTTTTAAAATTTCTTTGTGAGCCCTAAACTAGTTTTAAGTGTGTTTCAGGTGTGTTGTAATCATAAACTAACTCTCATCATGTTTTTAGATTTTTTGATGATATGTTAGACTTACAATGGCACTGAGAGGGGGGTGAATCAGTGTAGCTCTTTAATCATGAATTATCAGCTCTTAAAACTAGTAGCAGTTAAAACTTATAAACAAATACAACAAGTACAACAAGAGAGCATCACACAACACAAGATTTAATGAGGTTCACCAATGTGGCTACTCCTCAAAAATGACTGCTTGGACTACCATCCAAATCCAGCCTTTGCAAAGCAACAACTTTTACAAACAGTTTACCAGCACCCACTGGAAGGAGCACCAACCCCTGATTTATCTGTACCAATGAAAAGGAGCACCAACCCCCGATTTGCCAGCACCAACTGGAAGGAGCACCAACCCCTTATGCCAAGCACCAACTTGGACTTCAATTCTGAAACTAGAAGAATGATAGTAAGATACCTTTGCTTTTACAAGACCCTGATAGTCTGCTTCACTTTTTCATCCTCTGTGCACTCTGCTCTTTCTACGCTATCACTTCGCATAATCTGCTGCTTAACTGTTGAAAGATTGTCTTCTCCCCATTGTGCACTCTGCTTCCTTTGTGATCTTCACACTTAGAATGATTCGACAACTTGCACACTGCACACTATGATCAAACTTCACACTCTGCACTCTACTTCCTTTGCGATCTTCGCACTTAGAATTATTCGATGACTTGCACACTGTACTCTACGACCGAACTTCGCACTCTATGCACTCTCTCCGAACTTCACTCTTCAACCTCAACAACTCTTCAAACAACCTTCCTTTTATAACAAAATTTTCAAGATCAAAAACTCTAATCTTAGTCGGCTGTAACCCTAATCATAGTCGACTGCAAACCCTAAACTTCGTCGGCTACAAACCCTAATCTTCGTCGGCTAACATCGGTCTTCGTCGGCTTCAACTGCCCCTATAACTCTTCTGTTGTTGTTGCCATGAAAACACATGTCGTGATATCGTGACACTTTCACCTCCGTACGCTTTCTCTTAGCTTTGGCCCATGAGAATATAACATGTCGCGATATCGCGACACTTTTGCCTTCTTACTTTCTCTCTCCTCTTTTAGTCGCGAAAATGCGACATGTCGCGATATCGTGACACTTTTTCTCCTTAGCGCTTTATCTTGCCTTTGGGTCACGAAAACGCGACATGTCACGATATCGTGACACTTTTTCTCCTTAGCGCTTTTACTTGCCTTTGGGTCGTGAAAATGCGACATGTCGCGATATCGCGACACTTTTTCTCCTTAGCGCTTTTTCTTGCCTTTGGGTCATGAAAACCCGACATGTCGCGATATCGTGACACTTTTTCTCTCGGACTCTCTCTCCTGCAACATGTCACGAAATCGTGACACTTTTTCTTTGGACTCTCTCTCTTGCAACATGTCATGAAATCGTGACACTTTTTCTTCGTACAACCTTCCTTGCAATATGTCACGAAATCGTGACACTTTTTCGTCCGTACAACCTTCCTTGCAATATGTCGTGAAATCGTGACACTTTTTCGTCCGTACAACCTTCCTTGCAATATGTCACGAAATCGTGACACTTTTTCATCCGTACAACCTTCCTTGCAATATGTCATGAAATCGTGACACTTTTTCGTCCGTACAATCTCTCTTGCAATATGTCACGAAATCGTGACACTTTTTCTTTCTTCTTCTCTCTCCTCCAACATGTCGCGAAATCGTGACAGTTTTTCTTTCTTCTTCTCTCTCTTCCAACATGTCATGAAATCGTGACAGTTTTTCTTTCTTCTTCTCTCTCTTCCAACATGTCGCGAAATCGTGACAGTTTTTCTTTCTTCTTCTCTCTCTTCTAACATGTCGCGAAATCGCGACAGTTTTTCTTGCCTGTTGTATATGTCGCGATATCGCGACACTTTTCTTACTTGTCTTTTTCTTTGATCTTTTGCAAGTGGTCTACTTCGGTCTTCTTGGAGAATCATTGTACATACTCTGAGTAACCTTTGAACTCCTGTCTTCTGCATCTGACTAGCTTTTGAACTTCCTGTCCACTGCATCAATAGATCTATCTGACTGTGTTGACAACAATGACAATACTATCGCTGCACCTTGCTCAACAATCTCCCCCTTTGGAATTGTTGGCAACACATGTGCAATTTTTTGTAACTCTTCTCCCCCTTTGTCAATAATACCAAAGGGCTACTGTAGACTCCCCCTGAGTCCATGCACAACATTCTCAGGCACAATTTGTTACACTTAGCACAAATTATGAACATGAGCAAAAAAATAATCAAATACTTAAATGCTCCCCCTGAGAATGTGATCCTTGTAGCTAGTCAATTCTTGGGAAGTGTGACCACTCCCAATTTGTTTCGAAGGTACTCAAACACTTCCTTGGGCAATGGTTTTGTGAAGATATCTGCTACTTGTTCTGTGGTTGGAACAAAGTCCAATTTAACCTCACCTTCTGCAACTTTCTCCTTCAAAAAGTGATACCTGATGGCAATGTGCTTTGTGCGTGAATGCATAACCGGATTCTTGGAGATGTTAATGGCACTGGTGTTATCACACTTAACTGATATTGGCTCACTGAAGCTAATACCAAGATCTTTTAAGGTTTGTTTCATCCATAATACCTATGTACAACATGTTGTCGCTGCAATGTATTCTGCCTCTACTGTCGATAAAGAAACTGACTCTTGTTTCTTACTGTGCCACGCAACTAATCTGTCTCCAAGATAGAATGCACCTCCACTGGTGCTCTTTCTATCATCTACACATCCTGCCCAATCGGCATCTGAATACGAAATAAGGGTGAAGTCTTTACCTTTCGGATACCATAATCCATATTCCATAGTACCCTTGAGATACCGAAGAATCCTTTTCACCGTTGTTACATGAGTCTCCTTAGGATTAGCTTGAAATCGTGCTACCATGCATACTGCCTATAAAATATCTGGTCTAGTAGATGTCAAGTACAGTAAAATTCCAATCATGGATCTATACATGGTTTGATCAATAGGTGGAGATTTGTCATCCTTGCTCAACTTACGACCTATCGTCATGGGAGTGCTAACTGGCTTACGAGTCCTCCATTGTGAACCTTTTTAGCATCTCTTTTACGTATTTAACTTGAGAAATAAATATGCCCTTCTTACTTTGATTAACTTGCAATCCGAGGAAATATGACAGCTTCTCCAATCATTGACATTTCAAATTCTTTCTGCATCTTATCTGCTAAGTCCTTGCATGACTCATCTTTGTTGCTACCAAATATGATATCATCTACATAGACAACAAGAACAATAAGATGCCCATTTTCTATTTTGACATACAGATTACTATCCACCATACCTTTCTTGAACCTTTGTTGAGTGAGATAGTTGTCTAGCCTTGCATACCATGCTCGGGGTGCCTGTTTTAAGCCATATAAAGCTTTCTTCAACCTGCAAACAAGGTTGGGATCATCACCAAGTTGGAAACCATCTGGTTGCTCGATGTAAACTTCTTCTTCAAGTTTCCCATTCAAAAACGTTGATTTCACATCCATTTGATAAACTTTGAAATTCTTGTAGACTGCTAAAGCCAAAAACATTCTAATTGCCTCTAGTCTCGCTACTGGTGCAAAAGTTTCCTCAAAATCAATGCCTTCAACTTGTGCATAACCCTTGCAAACTAATCTTGCTTTATTTCTGACTACTTGTCCGTCTTCATTCAGCTTGTTTCAAAAAATCCATTTAGTTCCGATGATATTTTTATTTGCAGGTCTAGGTACTAGTTCCCAAGTGTCGTTTTTCTCTATCTGATCTAATTCTTCATTTATTGCCTTCATCCAACTTTCATCTTTGCTTGCATCATCAATATTTTTAGGCTCAATGTTGGATAGTAGAGAGTAGTTACTTACTGCTCTTCTTCTTGTCTGAACTCCAACTTTGGGATCTCCGATGATTTGCTCTCTAGGATGATTTCTCTGCCAGCTACCTGTTTTGAATTTCTTATTTTCTTCCATTTTCGCATCATCATCTGAGTCAATTTTTTGTATCTTTTCAATTTCGTTTTCCTCATCTCCTTCAATAACCTCTTCATAGATTGGGTAGTTTGTTTCATAACTAATTACTCGTTCTTTACCTTCATCAAACTTAACATCAACACTGTCCACAATTTTCTTTAGCCTTTTGTTGTAGCATTTGTAAGCTTTGCTTCTAGGCGAATAACCAACAAAAATACCTTCATCTGCTCTATCTTCAAACTTACCAAGATTATCTTCAGTTCTTTTGATATAGCACTTGCTGCCAAACACTCTGAGGTATTTTGTTGTTGCCCTTTTACCGAACCACAGTTCATAAGGAGTTTTGCTTTCATGTGTTCTCAGCATGTACCTATTTTGGATATACACCGTAGTATGGACTGCTTCTTTCCAAAATCTGTCTGCTACTCTGCTTTCAGCCAACATAGATCGTGCCATTTCCTGCATAGTCCTGTTCTTTCTTTCTACCACTCCATTTTGCTGAGGTGTCCTGGCTACTGAGAACTGTCTCCTGATACCGTATTTTTCACAGTATTCTGCAAACTCCTCTGAAATGAATTCTCCTCCTCTGTCTGATCTTAAACATTTGATCCTCTTTCCTATTTCATTCTCAACCTGGTTTTTGAAAATCTTGAACATATCAAAAGCTTCTGATTTATGCTTCAAGAAGAATATCCATGTCATTCTGGAATAGTCATCAATGCACAACATAAAGTATTTGTCACCATTTATGCTTTGTGTTCTCATGGGTCCACATAAATCGGTGTGTATTAGTTCCAAAGGTTTGCTTGTGTAGTATTCTTTTGTTTTGAATGTGACTCTAGTTTGTTTCCCCTTTTGGCATGACGCACAAATGTTGTTTGCAGGTTTGCTGATGGTGGGAATATCTCTCACTACCCTTTTTGAGGTGATTTTTACTAGATTATCAAAACTGATATGACCAAGTCTCTTGTGCCACAACCAATTTTCTTCTTCCTGTCCAATAAAGCAAGCTCCTTTTGAAGTCTCTGAGAGCGTGTACAGGTTACCAGATGTTCTTGACCCTGTTGCTATCAATTTTCCACTATTTGTTTTTTTGACTTCACAACCCTGCTTCATAAAGACTACTTCATGACCTTTATCACAAATCTGACTTACACTCAATAAATTATGTTTCAACCCATCCACAAATAAGACTTCTTCTGATTTAATCCTTCCATCACTAATTTTGATTGAGCCTTTGCCGACTATCTTGGCTCCATCATTATTTCCAAATTTTACTGATCCTCCTTCATATTTCTGTAACTTTTCAAATTTTTGTTTGTCACCTGTCATATGATTGGAGCATCCACTATCTAGTATCCATGGTACATATTTATTCTGTGCTTTGAATGCAGTTTGAATGATTAAGGATTCCTTTTCTTCCTTCAGTCGTTCTTTTCCTTTCCACACTGTTTTGATAGTAGTTTTGGGCTCTTGTTTTGCCTTTCCCTTATCAGTAGTTTGAGCATGTTTTTCGAAAAGCTTACTATTTTGACTCATCCTGTATGGTTGAAATTTTCTTCCCTGAAACTGATTTGATGTAAATGTATTTCTACAGTTTCTTGCAATGTGCCCAAAATTATGACAGTTATAACATTCTATTGTATAATTCATCAGAGGAGAAAAAACATTTCTATTGGTGAAATTCCTTGGTCTTACATTGTATTTGCGGTCTGAGATTTTATGCCCATAGCCATTGCATTTAAAACAGAAACCAGAGAAAGGATAATTGAACCTGGGTGATGGTCTTTGCCATGTTGTCGTAGGAGCCATAGGTCTTCTTCTTCTTTGATGTGTGATATTGGTGAATCCATCATTGTCAGTTTTCCTTTCGTGCCTGGCATTAATGCTTTCTTTTGCATGAGACGTTTTTCCTTGATCAACCAGTCTCTTAGCTTCATTCTTTGTGGATTCTGTATTTCTGGCCTTTGATCCACTTGATGATTCTCCTTCGATGAAACCCAGACCAAATTTGATGCCTGCAGGTCTTTGGCCATTTATGATCTTATCCAGCTTCATAGAACTTTCTTCACGTTTGTGATAACAGCTGATTTTCTTATTCATCTCTTCTAGCTGCATCCTTAAACCAACAATCTCTTCTTCTAACTTGCTGCAAAGATCTATTTTCATAGTTAAATGCACTTCGAGATCTTCGAAGATTTTCTTAGATTCTTCTATCTGTACTTTTAAGTTGGTTATGATTCCATTTGTATCCTCAAGCTTTCTTGATAGTTTCTTATTCTTTTTCTTTTCTATCTCCCACTCTTCAAGTGCAGATATCAACTCACCTTCTAAGTCTACTTTAGCCTCGAGATGTTCACCACAAACTTCAGAGGTCACTCCTTTTTCTGAATTAACTTCTTCAAATGCCATAAAAAGAGCTTCATCTCTTTCTTCTTCAGACTCTTCATCGGAGCTGTTTTCTGATGAACTAACATTTTTGGAGATGAAACTTTTCTTTTTGAAGTTGCCTTTTCTGAAATTTGTTTTCATCTTCCAGTCACTTCTTTCTTGGTGGGATCCTTCATCATTTTTGTTCTTCTCTTTCAGTGGACATTTAGTCGCAAAATGCCCAATGCCTCCACAGTTGAAACATTTAAATGGAAGCTTCCCTCTGTATTTTCCTTTCCCCTTTTTTAGTTTTCTAACAAAGTTTGCTTCCATTTCATCTGATGTCTCTTCTTCCTCGGACTCGTGTTTTGTGTTTTTATTTTTAAGGGCTTTGAAAGCTGCTTCTCTGTCAGAGGGTTTAGATCTTCCTATCCTCATCTCATATGCAGTTAAAGAACCATACATTTCATCTATACTAAAATAATTTAGATTTTTAGCTTCTTCTATCACTGAGACTTTGGAATCAAACCTTTGAGGAAGAGATCTTAATACCTTTTTCACGACAGCAGAGTCATCGATATCCTCGTCGAGTCCTCTGATCGCATTGATGATTCCATTAACTCTCAACATGAATGCCTCAATGTTTTCATCGTCATTCATCTTCAATGCTTCAAACTGAGCTCGATGTGTCTGTAACTTGGCTTCTTTGATCTTATCATCTCCTTCATGGACACTTTTCAATTTGTCCCATATTTCTTTTGCCGATTTACAGTTCATGACCTTTACTAGTTCACTGTCTGCTAATCCACACAAGATGGCATTCGTTGCTTTCGAATTATTCTCAAATAGTTTCTTTTCATCCGCTTCTTTTGGAGGAGTGGTGGGAATTGTGTATCCACTAACTACTGAATCCCAGATGTCGTATCCCAAAGCACAGAGATATGTCTGCATCCTGACTCTCCAGAACGCATAATTAGATCCATCAAACAATGGTGCTTTGTTTGATGAGAAGCCTTCACCACCTGCCATTGTGTTATTTCCAAGATCACCCTAGCTGGTTAAGCTTGTACAGGGACTTAGCTCTGATACCAATTGTTAGACTTACAATGGCACTGAGAGGGGGGGTGAATCAGTGTAGCTCTTTAATCATGAATTAATAGCTCTTAAAACTGTAGCAGTTAAAACTTATAAACAAATACAACAAGTACAACAAGAGAGCATCACACAACACAAGATTTAATGAGGTTCACCAATGTGGCTACTCCTCAAAAATGACTGCTTGGACTACCATCCAAATCCAGCCTTTGCAAAGCAACAACTTTTACAAACAGTTTACCAGCACCCACTAGAAGGAGCACCAACCCCTGATTTATCTGTACCAATAGAAAGGAGCACCAACCCCTGATTTGCCAGCACCAACTGGAAGGAGCACCAACCCCTTATGCCAAGCACCAACTTGGACTTCAATTCTGAAACTAGAAGAATGATAGTAAGATACCTTTGCTTTTACAAGACCCTGACAGGTCTGCTTCACTTTTTCATCCTCTATGCACTCTGCTCTTTCTGTGCTATCACTTCGCACAATCTTTCTTAACTATTGAAATATTGTCTTCTCCCCATTGCGCACTCTACTTCCTTTGCGATCTTCACACTTAGAATGATTCGACAACTTGCACACTGCACACTATGATCGAACTTTGCACTCTGCGCACTCTACTTCCTTTGCGATCTTCGCACTTAGAATGATTCGATGACTTGCACACTGTACTCTACGATCGAACTTCGCACTCTGTGCACTCTCTCCGAATTTTGCACTCTTCGACATTAACAACTCTTCAAACAACCTTCCTTTTATAACAAAATTTTCAAGATCAAAAACTCTAATCTTAGTCGGTTGTAACCCTAATCATAGTCGGTTGCAAACCCTAAACTTCATCGGCTGCAAACCCTAATCTTCGTCGGCTAACATCGGTCTTCGTCGGCTTCAACTGCCCTTGTAACTCTTCTGTTGTTGTTGCCATGAAAACACAACATGTCGCGATATCGCGACACTTTCACCTCCGTATGCTTTCTCTTAGCTTTGGCCCGTGAGAACATAACATGTCGCGATATCATGACACTTTTGCCTTCTTACTTTCTCTCTCCTCTTTTAGTCACGAAAATGCGACATGTCGCGATATCATGACACTTTTTCTCCTTAGCGCTTTATCTTGCCTTTGGGTCAGAAAACATGACATGTCACGATATCGTGACACTTTTTCTCCTTAGCGCTTTTACTTGCCTTTGGGTCATGAAAATGTGACATGTCGCGATATCGTGACACTTTTTCTCCTTAGCACTTTTTCTTGCTTTCGGGTCACGAAAACCCGACATGTCGCGATATCGCGACACTTTTTCTCCTTAGACTCTCTCTCCTACAACATGTCGCGATATCGTGACACTTTTTCTCTCGGACTCTCTCTCCTGCAACATGTCGCGAAATCGTGACACTTTTTCTTCGTACAACCTTCCTTGCAATATGTCACGAAATCGTGACACTTTTTCGTCCGTACAACCTTCCTTGCAATATGTCACAAAATCATGACACTTTTTCATCCGTACAACCTTCCTTGCAATATGTCATGAAATCGTGACACTTTTTCGTCCGTACAACCTTCCTTGCAATATGTCGCGAAATCGTGACACTTTTTCGTCCGTACAACCTTCCTTGCAATATGTCATGAAATCGTGACACTTTTTCGTCCGTACAATCTCTCTTGCAATATGTCATGAAATCGTGACACTTTTTCTTTCTTCTTCTCTCTCCTCCAACATGTCACGAAATCGTGACAGTTTTTCTTTCTTCTTCTCTCTCTTCCAACATGTCGCGAAATCGTGACAGTTTTTCTTTCTTCTTCTCTCTCTTCCAACATGTCACGAAATCGTGACAGTTTTTCTTTCTTCTTCTCTCTCTTCTAACATGTCACGAAATCGTGACAGTTTTTCTTGCCTGTTGTATATGTCGCGATATCGCGACACTTTTCTTACTTGTCTTTTTCTTTGATCTTTTGCAAGTGGTCTACTTCGGTCTTCTTGGAGAATCACTGTACATACTCTGAGTAACCTTTGAACTCCTGTCTTCTGCATCTGACTAGCTTTTGAACTTCCTGTCCACTGCATCAACAGATCTATCTGATTGTGTTGACAACAATGACAATACTGTCGCTGCACCTTGCTCAACATTATACTTTTTTAGTTTATTGGATTTCACCTATATACTCGCATTTCGACAACTTGTAATGATCACAGTCACATAAACCTCCCAAAGTATGGAGATGAAATCCACACCTGAGTAGGGACCACAGGTCCTTCTGATCCTCACCTAGTACACCATGCATAGTGATACACCCCTCTGAAGAGGAATGTATGCTATTTTGCATGGATAGGATGGATCTTGGAGTCGATATTGGCCAAAAGAACAAGGTTTGTAGGAGTTGAGCCAACAGATGGAAATAACTGCCACTGTCGTTGAACTCTACTAATGGATGAGTGTGAATTCCACCTCACTAGAATTTAAGTGTTGCATGGTGTGTGTGTGTGTGTTCATTTTAAGCTTGAAAATAGATGAAAAATGCATCACCAAGAAAACATGCTCTTTTCTATATGTTTAAAATAAAATCATTTTAGATTCAGAAAGATGCATGTATTTAACTAAATGAGATTTAGAGAATACATTTAACATGATAAAATTGATCTCTGATTGGGCCCAAAGCAAGCAAACTCTACACACAGATTACTTGTTAGCCACGGGACAAAACTACAAGTAACAATGTTGACCACGGGACAAAATCGTAGGTCAAAAACTTAGCTATTGTTGACAACTGCAGCTGATAGTGCTAGCTACGACTGTTAGCCATGGCTTATAGAGAGTACAAAATTTCTCATTAAATTTGAATTTTACTATTTTATAGATGAGTTAATTAATTACTAAAACGTAAAAAATAGTAAAACTAGAGAGCTAGAGGATCATTAATACCTAGAAACCCTCATTTTATGGAGAGACAGACTGCTTACTATCTATTTTTCTACTCTGCTGCTAGCCATGACTATCAAGTGTGGCTGAGACTATTCACCATGGATGTTAAGCACGACTAAGACCTACAACAAAAAACATAGAAAAATCAATCATCTACAACGTAATTTGTGGGGTTCCCATTGTGATCGCCATCTATACCACCCTAAAAGCATACACCTAGGCTATTGCATCAATTATACCAAGCATTAAAGCATGAAAAGAAGAATAACAATGAATTGAACAAGAAAGAACAACTTCTTTTATTAAATCATTGTCAAATCCTAGTTACAAGTACGTCCCTCTTAGGGATACCGAATCCTTTGATACAATTGATACAATGTTTTGAGCCCCTCAAAGGGGATGGTGCAATACGTAGGCTCTTAATGTAGACACGAACTACTTAAGGCTCAAGGAAGCCTTCTTCTCACTCGATTGGAGGAACATGTTGCCAAGAATGCTTTGAATATGCTCAAATCCTGTAAACCTACATTCAAGAAACAACATAGGAGATTTATAAACAAAGGAGCCCTCTCATGATGAGGCTCTTGATAGGAATTTGCATGAATTAGTACAAATATATCAATAAAACATGGAAACTTATAAATATATGCACAAGATCTCTAAATTACTGCAAAGAATGATAAGAAAGCAATAAATCTAGCTATTCTAATGCATAATTTACCATTAAAACTTGAAATGAATCAAATCTAATGAAACTAGTGCTAATTAATAAAAATTGAAGGAAATAAAGCAAATCTACCTCTAATTCCTATAATTAACCATACAAAAGCATGAAGGAAAGCTAATCTATGTCAAATCTACCTAATTGCATGTTTAGAATAAAATTCCTATGGATAAAACCAAGGAAATTGAATGTCAAACCCTCACCATGGGTCTGAGGTGCAATTGGCTTTGATAGCTATGAATGAGGTGAAAGTGCTCTTCCTCTTGTAACCAGGGCTTGAATCTTGAATTCCTTCAAGTAATTAATGATCAAGGGACGCCTTTGTATTCTGGAACTAATTGGTGGTGTATATTCTTCAAATTTATAGTGGAAGTGGTTCAATTGTGGATGAATGGTCTCCTCAAGCTCTTGAAACCTCCATAGCTTCACATATAGTTATGATTTCCAAATTGGTAGCATATAGGAACTCCTCAAGGGTTGCAAATGGCTCTTCAATATGGCAGGGCTTTGTTGCATGTAAATTGACACTTAATCCAGACTTTCCTTAATTTTGAGGGGGGTCTTATAACACTCTCAATTCCTAATATTGGCTTGCTTGGGAAGCCAAGATCAAGAACCAATATGTTAGAACACTTGGGAGGAAGGTTCTAGATGCTTCCTCACTTAAAACCACTTGAAATACATTGCCATGGCCATTTTAATAGAATTTGGCTTGGCTCATAAATTCAAAATAGTTTCAAGGCTAGTCGTGGCTCTAAGGCATAGCTAGCTCTGTTAGTCGTGGGTGTCAACCGTAGCTAAGGCTCAGTAGGCAAAAGTTGCCTAAATTAAGTGGTTAAAACCACTGCTTTATCTTGGAATGGTTCAATATCATTCATATGGTCTATTAGGATGCCCATATGAGTAGTCCCCTACACATGATGCATTTTAGGTGTCTACAATTGGTAGTTGCAAATTTTAATCCTTTGTATTACTTAATGTCTAAGCCCCACCTTTCAAGTCAAGCTGTTAAGTGGGTTTTAGCCCTTAGTGAGTTTGACCTAAATTTCATAGGTCAGAAGACTATCAAGGTTTAGGTAATTGTTGATTAGTTAGCCTTTGCTCCCCTAGAAGTTTCCTATCCTTTGGTCATTGATTTTTCTAATGAATGCTTTGGCATAGAGGCTAAAGAGCAAAAATCTTGGACTTTGTTTTTTGATGGAGCCTGATGCATGAAGGGCATTGGTGTTGGAGTCATTCTAGTTACCCCACAAAAATAGCTCATCCCCCTATCCTTTAAGCTTCATTTTTCTTGCACAAACAATATTGTAGAATACAAAGCTTTTATCCTTGGTCTTAGAGTAGCCTTAGCCTTGAAGGTTAGAGTTCTCTCCATTTTTGGTGAATCTCAACTTGTCGTCAATCAAATTAATGATGTTTATAAAACTTGGGATGATAAGCTAAAATCTTACAAAGATATTGTCACCAAGATTTTGTCCATGTGCGATCAAGTAACCATAGAGTATGTCCCTAGATCCTCCAACCACCATGTAGATGCCATGGCCACTTGTTGAGTGGTAATTTTTTCCAATTGCAAAACCACACTCACCCTTAGGATTTTGATCACAAAACCCTCTCTTGCAAAGAAGTTAAAACAAAAAATAACTTCTCCAAGGTTCCGCTATGTAAGCATTGCACATGTATATTTGTAATCATGTAAATATGTGTTGAATAAGTGCTAGGAATACCTTAATGATTTGCAAGTAACTGTCAACAAGGGGCTTGTGTTGGTTTATTTTATTATACCATACTAGTGATTGTTCATAAAACTTAAAAAAAAAATGTGATTTGTGATTGGCCCTCATATGACCATGATGTAATGCCTTAGTTCATTTTATCTTGAAGTGTTTTAGATAGATTTTATCTTCATTTGGTTAAGCAGATTTTAAACAAGTTTTATCTTACCATAAACCCTACTTTAAGCATGAAAATAAAGGTTAAAATCTATCTCTAAATATGAATATGAAATGAAGATTAAATTGCTTGATGAATAAAAAGGAAAACAAATATGCATGAATATATATGAAATATAAAGGCCTTAAAATGTCATTATAAATTACCTCTCTTTAATGAAATCATAATTTTTATAAAGAATAAATAATTTAATGCTTTAAAACAATAGCCTTTGATATAATGCATAAATTACTTCTCTTTAATGAAATCAAAATTTTCATAAAGAGAAGACAATTTATTGCTCTAAAAATGATGGCCTATGGAATGCCATATAAATTACCCCCCTTTAATGAAATTGCAATTTTCATAAAGGGAAGTTCATTTATTGCTTGCAAATAAAAATGCAAAGCTGAAAAAATTGATTTGCCTTCAAAACATAAAATAATAAAAAATTTCGAAATTATAAAAATCCTTATAAAAAAACAACAATATTTTTTATAAATTCTAAATGACTTCGGAATGAGATCAAAATTGTTTCGAATGAAATATTGAAGCTCATTCTTCACACCCATGTATTTATTTTTGGCATTTTAATTTTTTCAATTTTTATTTTAATCGCCGAAGTTTAAAAAAAAATTGCAAAAAGGAAGGGTTAGAAAATTAAAATAAAATAACAAAAGTGTTGCAACCCAAAATTTCTCAATAGACCCTGCAAACATCAGTACTCTACACAAAACCAGCATTAGTGTGACCTGATTTCATGTAATCTATAGCTAATGTAGTGTAATATTCTAAGGAAGTGGTGCAATATATCAAACAAAATAACAAGCCAACCACAAATGTGCATAAAACTTGATGTATTTCTAGTATATTGTAATAGAAAAAATTTCAACAGCGAACATGAATGCAGAATATAGTACCCAAAATTGGCATCATGAGGTGAAAATCAGTTTAGCCGTGGCTTTTCTCTCCCAAAATATCTAGCCCCTAAACTATGTTTGCATTTGTTTTTTAACCATCTCCATATGACCTTTCATTTCCATTTTTTAGGCTTGGTTTCATCAATTTCAACATGCAACTGTTTGCATTCGTATTCCTGGCCTTGTTTCATTTACCTGCATCGGTTTGTTTTAATAATTGTCTTATTTTCAATAAAGCCTTCACTTTCTTTCACAACACTGCTCATTTCTATCTGATATGTTTTCCAAAACCTCCAAATTAAAACATTAGTCGTCGACCGTAACATGACCACCTCATCTTTGTTTTATTAAAAGGGGCCATATATGCTTTGAAAAATGACATCTGAAACATCCCCTCTTGCAACAAATCTAGATGGCGATTGGGGACCATACACTAGTAACCGCTGCCCCATAATGGCTATGTCAATCACCAATGATGGCCAAAAATACCATGTCACACACCCTATCACCAGCATCTTGGAGTTACACATTTTTGACACGTATGGGTTGTTAGATCTGTGAGATACTATCATTTTTTCTTGCATGTTTTTAATCCACACTATCGATGGACGCATCACAGTGTTAAACCTTGACCTTCACAGTGGAGAGGACGTATTCTTCGCCATTCACAAACCCACAACTGATTACAACGACACCGTTTTCATGTGGAATTGGTTGGAATCTTTCAAGGCTAATGACTAGCCACCTTGGCAAACCTAATTCAAATGTACTCCATTGTGTTGACATGTCACATGACCGTTCTTTGTTTCTTTCATTCCTTTTGATTTTGTGGCTTCGTAATTTCCATATTATATTTACATATTCATATGACACAGTGATGCTGGTTATTATCAACCACATAGCCCGACTTTGTAGGTCTTTTGCACACAGGATGCATAATAAATAAATATATATCTAACTTTATCACCTCTACTGATGCCTGAGTTTGCATGTCGAATCGCGTTGGCTTCGATGCATCACCTTCTATCGTGTAATAGATGAAAGCTTTCAAAATTTTGAACCCTCACTAGACATTATTCAAATCTCACCTCTAGTCTACCATGATTCAATATTTTTTACCATTATGCATCCACTCGTACCCTGTATCAATTAGCAGGGTCCTATTTTTTCTTTGCTATCTCAAAGGACATTTCAATGCATTCCTTGACAAGATTCTTCCTAATAGCCTTTAATATATTATTTTGTTGTAGTGTCTCATGATAAATATTTAATGGTAAATCCTCTCTCTCAATTGCGCATATTTTGCACAATATACTTCCCTGTCGAAGTGTGCCACATCACCTTTCAGCCTATCATCGAACCTGATACATCGTTGAACATCTCCACAGAATCTGCATTTGAGTGCTCCTTGATTGTGACTATTTATGCCATAACCCATGTGTTCAATATCCATTCGACCAACTTTACTCCTCGACGTCTCCTACGCTAACCTCCATAATTCACTGTGTCTCTGCTTCACCCAGTCCACCGTGGATAGCTGCTCCAAAACTGCCACACCAACACCAAAGTAGAAATCATCTACTCCTAGGAAGTAAAAATTTCATTCCACTTTAATACCTCTTCTTCCTGGTAAGATCTGTGTCCCATTATTGCATCATCTGACATTAATCACCCTACCTATGAGTCCAAGCTACTCTTGTCTTTCATGCATACTTTCTACGACTACCAACTAGCAAACCTCATTGATGATTACCCTCCATACAAACTCTCGAACCTCCACACTATGTCATTATTCACATCCATTGTGCAAGTGACAATTGACATCCTAAGTTTCCATTCCAAATAATCTTTGGAGTTCGTATGCCATGTTTGAGATTGCCACCACATCAGACTTTGTCACAACATGATCCTGTCAAGATTTGCATTGCCCGGTACATCCAATTCTGCACATCTAAACCACTATCCATTACCAAATATCTATGTAGCCCTTTCATCATGACCACATCATCATTTTTACCTAGGATCTCACTGTCTATAGTGGAGTCCACATCGATTCCAAAGAGGGTAAAAAGTGCATCCAACACCCCCCTCATTCATTGCTCACCGTCCCTTTTCATCGGGGTCTTTACATCAGGTAGTCGGTGATGATGGTATCCTCATAGCGATCGTACTCCACTCAACCACTTTATCTCGTAGTCTAGGTGCACATCCATAATCGGCTCCCTGTAGTCCATGTCATAAGGAGGCTTCGTCCACAACACCCCACAGTCGCCATTGTGTTATTTGACACATGTTATCTTTGATCCATAGTATCTTCGTCCGTCAGGGGATCGAGTATTCATTGTGTCGTGGAAGCCTACATCCAATGAAACAACCTTGCATTAAAATTTAAAAAGACCTGTATCAAAAATATTCGTTATACAATAGGATTACTTCAATTAAAACCACCAAGCCTTATGGCAAAATCAAGGCCACATTGTTTTTTTTTTATGCATCGTTATTCATTTATTTTATTTTATTTATTTTATATTATGATTATTATAATATATATACATATTTATGAATATATATTTTATTATATATATATATATATATATATATATATAATATTTGTTTTATTTTTATTTATTCTATCATATACATATATAAAAATGTATATATGTATATAGATATTACTTTATTATCCTTTTTTATTTTTTATTTTTTATTTTTTATTAAATATATATATATATATATATTTTATTTAATTAAAAATTTCCTTTTCTTTTATTTATGCTTGAATTGATTTGGATAAATTTAAATGCCTTACATTGATTTAAATTAGAACCTTGAAACTGACTAAGGCAATAAAACCTAACCAAATCATTAAGCACTCGCATGAAGATAACACAAGGAGAAATCACCCAACCCATAACCATGGAAAATGTAAAGCAAACCCATGGGTAGAGGCATACCAAAATCACCACTCAAAAATAACTGAAAACCTCAAAATATCAAAATAAAATCTTTAGCAAACACAACAAACACTATGAAAGCAAACAAAAGGATCCTACCCAATCATGGACCTTGGAGTCCACAAGGCTAACCTACGAGTACAGACAAGTCAACATGATCAATCAAATATTAACTAAACTCCCAAAATAAAAAAATTAAAGGTGGGTCCCCAATTTTGGGGCTAGTTGTGGAATGGCCACAACAAATGGTGACTCTACTGGGAAATGCTCCTGAGCATTTCGGGTGAAGAACCCAATCTGAAATGAGAACACAAAATATCAGTGAAATAAAAATTATTTAGCGATGTCCCAAGAAGGTGGGGGTAAACAACTTCGAATAAAAATAACTAATCCATCTACCTTTGCTCAGTGTGTGACAAAGTGATTCATTTTGCACCTCTGAAAACCTTCCGGATTCCATCACCTGATTTGCATTTAGGCTATGAAGCACGGCTCATAAAAGAAAACTTTTATAGATAGAGCCCTACTGCTAGTCAGGCGTCTATAGCCCCAGTAGGGTTTATCTAACTCACCCTTGTGTTTGCTTAATACTTTGCAAAGCCTTTCTTATAATCGAGTTGTGTCTAGATAGAGCCCTACTACCGGTCAGGCATCTATAGCCCCGGTAGAGTTTATCTAGACTTTGTGACTGATTTGATCAAGCTTTTCAATGCTTGTTTTTTTATATAGCTTTGCAATAATTTATGTATCACTAGGGTTAGGAAGCATAGAGATAGAGCATGTTGAATTTTTGCCTTAATTTGCAAATCAAGATAACTTCATCCTTCAGGACTTCCAAAAATACCCTTTAATATGTGAGTTACATGTGGAGCTTTAGCGAAATATTTCATTGTTCCACTCTCCACCATTTTAGTCCCAAAATATGAGCATGATCACAAAATAATTCATCCCCATTTTCTCAGGTTCACCTGCTTTCAGATTAGGTATTCCAACCTACTTAACAAAGGAACACAAAAAATGGGCAAGAGGCCATAAATTAGCGACCACGAAACATCACCTCAAAACAAAGGGAACAACCCAAAACACAAAACTAAAAACACAAACCAAAACCTAACCTAATGCAAACTAACAAGAAAGCAAAACAAAATCTAGGATAAAGCACAAAAATAGAAATAAAAAACAAAAACATGAAAACCAAAACTATATACAACAATATACACTATGGTACAAGATGGTGCAAAGATTTGAGCCATCACTTCCCTGGATCCCAAACATGATTAGCACATTTCAAAAGACATATAACATGATACGCATGCCAAGCTTTATAGAAATCCATACAAAATAAATATTAGGCCAAACAATACAACAATTTTCATCTTGCCTCTCTCACCCCACCAATTTGATTTAGTTCCATTAACAATCCCATAGGTGAGCTTCAAATCATTAAATTGATTAGACAATAATTGATTTTCAATTCTTTCTTGTCTATTCCTTAAAATGTCAATTTCACAATTCGATTCATGATTTAGAATTAGGCTTTCCTTTTCAAATATGAGATCTTGCAAATAAGAGCCTATTTCTAAAAACTTTAAAGCCAATTCATTTTTCATGTTTGTAGGCCAATCAAATTTATGCAACCACTTGCAAGCATCTAGGATATTTATTAAATGAGGATCATCATAAGTTTGTATCCTAGATTCAATAATTAATTGATTATGAACTTGATTTAACACTTCAAGCACATCAACTTCTTTTTCATTCAACAAAGCATTATTATTAGTGGTGTGAGGAGAAATTAACTCAAATTCTTTATCAACCACAAATGGCATTTCATCATTGATAGTATTTGAATCCAACAACCAATTAGACAAACCTTCACCTGGAGTTCGAATGGTGGAACACAAAAGGTGAGATTTTACCTTTGATACACTTTCATTTACCAATACTTGGTGAGTCATTGTGATTTCTTCCTTTTCTTCATGATCTTCATCATCATCATCATGTAGCACTTCTTCTTTGTCCATGACCTATTTATCAAAGACACCAAAATTAGGCACCCAATTAAAAATATGTCCATCCTTTTCAAACCATGAGTCTTGTCTATCTAGGGATGTGTCAAATAACACATGCTCCTGATCAACCATTTGAGTTGTTTCAGATAAAGTAACATTTTCAATTGGATCATCAGTGATATCAAACCCAAACCATTCAGGTTCTAGAATTTCCTCATTTTGAGATGACATAGACATTGTAGGATCCTTAGGTGGATCAATATTTTCCATTCCTTGCCCCTCAAATGGGAACAAAGTGAAGTGAGTCTCCTTCTTTATCCATGATAGTAGAATCATTATCACTTTCTAATACTTGATGAGATTCCAACCCTTCTTCCAAAACTTTCTCATATTGTACAAGACTTGTAATATCCTCATGCGAGAAAGCAATTATATTATCCTGCATATCGATTGACATAAAAATTTCATTAGAAGGTTTGGAGTGAGCAAGCTCTTCCCATTTCTTGTTAACCATCCATACAGCTATTTCTTCCTCAAAATCTTCAAGAAATTCTTCTTCAAATTCTTCCTTGTCATCATCTCGAGGATGTTGAAGGCTTTGATCATCAAATTTAATCATCTCATCCAAATTTATGGAAGGTCCTGATTCATCACATGTTTCAAAACCAGTCCACTCTAGGATCCCTCCATTGTTCGAAAGAATATCACTTTTAGTATCTTCGACCTTTGTCTCATGAGGATGATTTGGAGCATCATCAAGATACACATCTTGAGGCCTTTGTTCTTGTAATTGAGCGATGTTTCCTTTAAGTTGTAGAACTAGCCTTTGCAACTTGTCCTGCATATCAGGTGAAGCGAGTGCTTCATTAGAAAGAGTGGAAAAGTTCTCCCATTTATTCCACCAACAATGATCATCTTCTAAAATTGGGGTGTGATGTTCAACCATACCTTCACATTCTTCAAATTCATCAATGGGTTGATCTTCAAACTCACCTTCACCTTCCTTAGATGGTTCAATTATTTTCAAAAGTGGGTTACTCTTTGTATTCAAGCTTGCAAGATCACAATCCACATTTGTAACCCATGATTCAATTTTATCACAATTTGGAAGGTGTGGGTTTTCTTGACCATCAGTTTCAACAATCTCATCCAAAGTGTCTTCCAAGAACAAGTGGTGAAATTCTGTTATGTCTTCAAATTCATTTATTGATTCTCTTTCAACCTCATTTTCAACCACTTTTGATGGCTTAGGGGTTTCTATAATGGGATCAATTTTTATATTCTTCTTTCTATGATCATCCCAATCCTCACTTGTAAACCAGAACTTTGAGCCACTCATCTCCAGCTCATCACAACTTGACTCATGTTGGATTTCTTGATCTTTACAATGATCATCTTCTAAAAATAAGTGATGAGATTCCATCATGTCTTCAGATTCATCTATTGACTCCTCAAATTCACTCTCAACCACCTTTGGTGAGTCAAGGGTTTCTTCAATAAGATCAACTCTTGTATTTTGCTCCCAATGATTGTCCCAATCTTCCTTTGTGAATAAACATGAACCAATCTCCATATCTTGATGGGTTTGTTCACCCCAATCCTCATTAATGGACATTGGATTTGAGACTTGCACATCCTCTTGGATGAAATCTAAGGTGGTTGTAATATTTGGACATTCAACTTTATCCCATTGATTGCTCACATTAGACCTCATTTGATTCAAGGGTGCTATATTGGATGGTTGGTGTAGGTTGGAATCCATAGCTCTTGAAAAACAATTCATCATGGGAGAAGGTTGCGTCTCACCCTGACTCATGGGTGGTATCTGATTTTGAGTCTTAGGATTAAGTGATGATAATCTACCCATATCAAAAATTTTCAAAGCCCACCATCGTTCTACCATAATTGCCTCATTGTAGGCCTTAGGCAAGGATGAATCTTCAAGAAGCTTCCTTAGAAATTTGGATATTAAGGGGTCTAAGGCTCCAATGTAAATTTGAAAGGCTCTCTCTTCTAAAATGATGAAATGGGGCACCACTTCGGTATACAACTTATGGAACCTATCATTGAATTGACTCATGGATTCATTAGGTTCCTTATAGATAGAGATAAATTGATTTAGCATCAAAACTGGGTCAACTTGTTTTCCAAAATGGCTAGTAAATATTGCTTCTAGTTGAGCCCAAGAAGTGATGGAACCTATAGGTAGGTATAGGTACCACTCAAACGCAACCTCATCCAATGTGTACGAAAACAATCTACAAGGAACATCTCCATTCCACATTTGCAAATGCCTTAAAATGTCCTTGTATCTCTGAATATGTTCCTCAATCGAGGTCACATCATGCTTAAACATGGGTAAATAATTTTCTACACCTTCAGGAATTTGATGAGTAGGCATGTCTAACTGACTATAATAGTCACCTATCCACAATGCAATTCCTGCCCTGGTTGGAAAAATCGATGCCATTAGTGAACCTTAAAGAATACAACTTTAATACCAAATTTGTTAGTCAAATAAATATCTTGCAAAGAAGCATGAAATGACTAACAAATCTCAAATGTTTAACACATAAATCATCATGTATATCAACCAAAATATATACATCAATTAAACCATGACATTAAAGAACATTCTCCAATTTGCAAAAGGTTAGCATTAATGCATCATCAATTAGAGAATGTTTGAATCAATGAAAGTGATCAACAAAATCTCGTTAGTCAAGACCAATGCTTTCAAATAACTCTTTCAAGTAAACATGAACAATTTAGCATCTAAATAGCAATAAAGTAAACCAATTCAGGCCCTCCTTCTAGCGCCAAAATGTTGAGTGGTAATTTTGCCCAATTGCAAAACCACACTCACCCTTAGGATTTTGATCACAAAACCCTCTCTTGCAAAGAAGTTAAAACAAAAACAACTTCTCCAAGGTTCCGCTATGTAAGCATTGCACATGTGTATTAGTAATCTTGTAAAGATGTGTTAAATAAGTGCTAGGAATACCTTAGTGATTTGCAAGTAATTGTTAACAAGGGGCCTATGTTGGTTTATTTTATCATGCTATACTAATGATTGTTCATGAAACTTAAAAGAAAACAAAAATGTGATTGGCCCTCATATGACCACGATGTAAAGCCTTAGTTCATTTTATCTTGAAGTATTTTAGATAGATTTTATCTTCTTTTGATTAAGCAGATTTTAAACAAGTTTTTATCTTGCATTATAACCCTACTTTGAGCATGAAAAAGAAGATTAAAATCTATCTCTAAATTTGAAACTGAAATGAAGGATTTATTATTGCTTGATGAATAAAAAGGAAATAAATATGCATGAATAACTATGAAATGTAAAGGCCTTAAAATGTCATTATAAATTACCCCTCTTTAATGAAATCATAATTTTCATAAAGAAGAAATAATTTAATGCTTTAAAACAATAGCCTTTGATATAATGTATAAATTACCTCTCTTTAATGAAATCAGAATTTTCATAAAGAGAAGACAATTTATTGCTCTAAAAATGATGGCCTATGGAATGCCATATAAATTACCCCCCTTTAATGAAATTGCAATTTTCATAAAGGGAAGTTCATTTATTGCTTGCGAATAAAAATGCAAAGCTGAAAAAATTGATTTACCTTCAAAATATGAAATAATGAAAAATTCCGAAATTATAAAACTCTCATAAAACAGCAATTTTCAATAATTTTTATAAATTCGAAATGGCTTCGGAATGAGATCGAAATTGTTTCGAATGAAATATTGAAGCTCATTCTTCACACCCATGCATTTATTTTTGGCATTTTAATTTTTTTTTATTTTTATTTTAATCACCAAAGTTTAAAAAAATCTGCAAAAAGGAAGGGTTAGAAAAATAAAAATAAAAATGAAATAACAAAAATGCTGCAACTCAAAATTTCTCCACAGACCCTGCAAGCATTAGTATTCTGCACAAAAACCAGCATTAGTGTTACCCGAATTTATGCAATCAAATAACTAATGCGGTGCAATCTTCTAAGGAAATGGTGCAATATGCCAAAAATAACAAAAGTTAACCATAAACATGCATTAAAACTTGAAATATCTCCATTATATTGCAAAAAAAAGATCTTCAATATCACACATACAAGTGCAAAAAATACAATACCCCAAATTGGCATCATGTGGTGAAAATCAGTCCAGTCGTGGCTTTTCTCTCCCAAAATATCCAGCCCCTAAATTGCATTTGCATATATTTTTTAACCATCTCCATATACTCTTTCGTTTCCATTTTTTAGGCTTGGTTTCATCGATTTCAACATGCAACTATTTGCATTCGTATTCCTGACCCTATTTCATTTATCTACATCAATTTGTTTTAATAACTGTCTTATTTTCAATAAAGCCCTCGCTTTCTTTCACAACACTACTCATTTCTATCCATTACATTTTCCAAAACCTCCAAATTAAAACATTATTCACTGACTCTAACATGACCACCTCATATTTATTTTATTAAAATGGGCCATATATGCTTTGAGAAACGACATCTAAAACATCCTCTCTTGCAACAAATCTAGAGTGCAATTGGGACCCATACACTAGTAATCGCTACCCCATAATGGCCATGTCAGTCACCAATGATGGCCAAAATTACCATGTCACACACCCTATCATCAACACCTTGGAGTTACACATTTTTGACAGGAATGGGTTGTCATATCTGCTAGATACTACCATTTTTTCTTACATGTTTTTAATTCACACTATCGATGAATGCATCACAGTTTTAAACCTCAACCATCATGGTGGAGAGGATGTCTTCTTCACCATTCACAAATTCTTGACTGATTACGACGACACCATTTTCATGTGGAATTTGTTGAAATCTTTAAATGTTATGACTAGCCACCTTGGCATGCCTAATTCAAACATACTCCACTATGTTGACATGTCACATGGTCGTTCTTTGTTGCTTTCATTCCCTTTGATTCCACCACTTCATAATTCCCACGTTATATTTACATATTCATATGACACAGTGATGCTGGTGATTATTAACCACATAGCCCAGATTTATAGGTTTTTTGCACACAGGATGCATAATAAATAAATATATATCTAACTTTATCACCTCTATCGACGTCTGAGTTTGCATGTCAAATCGTGCTAGCTTAAATGTGTCATCTTCTATCATGTAATTGATGAAAGCTTTTAAAATTTCAAACCCTCACTAGACGTTGTCCAAATATTACCTCTAGTCTACCGTGATTCAATCTAGTTTGCCATCACTGTGTCCACTCGTATCCTGTGTCAGTTAGCAAGGTCCTCTTTGTTCTCTGCTATCTCAAAGGATATCTCAATGCACTCCTTGAAAATATTTTTCCTAATAACCTTTAATATCTTGTTTTGTTGCAGTATCTCATGAGAAATATTTAATGGCAAATCCTCTTTCTCTATTGTGCACATTCTATGTAGTATACTTCCCCGTCAGAGTGTGTCACATCACCTTTCATCCTATCATAGAACCTGATACACCATCAGACACCTCCACAAAATTTGCATTCAAGTGCTCCTTGATTGTGACTATTGAAATTGTAACTTGCATGTTAAATATTCAACCAGTCAACTTTACTCATCGACGTATCCTGCGCTAACCTCCATGATTCACTGTGTCTCTACTTCACCCAGTCCACCATAGATAGCTACTCCAAAACCACCACACCAACACCAAAGTAGAAATCATCTACTCCCGAGAAGTAACAATTTCATTCCACTTTAATATCTCTTATTTTTGGTAGGGTCCACATCCCATTGCTGCATCATCCGCCATCAATCACCCTACTGGTAGATCCAAGCTACTCCTATATTTCATGAATACTTTCGATGACTACCAAGGAGCAAACCTCATCGATGATTACCCTCCATAAAAACTCTTGAACCTCCCCACTATGCTGATATTCACATCCATTGTGCAAGTGGCAGTTCATGTTCTAAGTGTCCATTCCAAATTATCTTCAAAGTTTGTCTACCATGTTTTGGATCGCTACCACATTGGACTTCGTCCACAGCATGATCCCGTCAAGATTTGCATTTCCCGATACGTCCAATTCTGCACATTTGAACCACTATTTATTACCAAATCTCTACGTAACCCTTTCATCGTGACCACATCATCATCTCTGCCCAAGGTCTCATCATCTACAATGGATTCCACATTGATGCTAGAGAGGGCAAAAAGTGTATCTGACACCCCCCTCATTCATTGCTCACCGTCCCTGTTCATCAGGGTCTTTACATCATGTAGCCAGTGGCAATGGCATCCTGATACCGATCACACTCCACTTGGCCACTTTATCTCGTAGTCCAAGTGGGCATCCATCATCAGGTCCCTACAGTCCACGTCATAAGGAGACTTCATACACAACACCCCACAATTGCCATTGTACTATTTACTATGTGCTAGCTTTGATACATAGTCTTTTCGTCCATTGGGGGGTCGAGTATTCATTGTTCCGTAGAAGCCTACATCCAATGAAACAACCTTGCATTAAAATTTAAAAATACCTTTGTCAAAAATATATGTTATACAATAGGATTACTTCAATTAAAACCACCAAGGCTTATGGCAAAAGCAAGGCCATATTATTTTTTGTTTTATGCATTGTTATTCATTTATTTTATTTTATTTACTTTTATATTCTGATTATTATAATATATATATATATATGAATATATATTTTATTATATATATATATATAGCATTTTATTTATTTTTATTTATTATATATATATATAATATATATATTTATTTATTTTATATATATATTATTTACTTTTATGGACCTTGGAGTCTACAAGGCTAACCTACGGGTACAAACACATCAACATGATCGCTCAAATATTAACTAAACTCCCAAAATCGAAAATTTAAAGTTGGGTCCCCAATTTTGGGGATAGTTGTGAAATGGCCACAACACCACTATTGCATTCTTGATTCCTTTGGAGTTGGATGATGATCAGCCATTGATTATCATTAGATAACTTTGGGAGCCTACATCTCTCAATTCTTACCTTGTTCTATTAGATTTTTTGACCATCGAAGCTTTCCCATATGAGACATGGTATATAGACGTCTTCAATTATCTTAAGGATGGTTTGATTCCTAATGGTTTAGATCATAATCAATACAATATTTTGCACAAAAGAGCATATTGATTCATTATAATTAGCAATACTTTGTACCAGTGGTCTTTCAAAGGTATCCTCTTGTGATGCCTTAACTCTGATGAATCCTAGCTAGCTCTTAGTGAGGCTCATGAAGGTTCATATAGAGGCCATTTTAGTGGTAATGACATTGCCAAAAAGCTCCTTCAGATGGGGTACTATTGACCTTCCATGGAGAAATATGCATCTGATCATATTCAATGTTGCGAAAAGTTTCAATACCATCACAACCTTGTTCATGCTCCTTCTCAACACCTTCAGGTTATTTCTTCCTCTCAACTATTTTCCATGTGGTAATTGGATATTATATGGAAGATTAACCCAATGTTGTCTAATGGTCACAAGTTTATCATAACAATGATAGAGTACTTCACTAAATGGGTCGAAGCCATGCCCTTGGCCATGGTGACTAATGCTAGGTTTCCAGGTTCATCTTTAACCAAATCCTTTGTAGGTTTGGCATTCCTTTGATAATTTTTTCTAACAATGGTACTCCTTTCAATAACAATGATATCTATAAACTTTGTGCTAAGCACAAGATTCAGCATAGGTGGTCAACTCCAAATTACCCCTATGGTAACGGCCAAGTTGAAGCATCCAACAAGTATTTGATCAAAAGTTCCTCAAGAAGTTTGTTAGTAAGATCGATTGTGACTAGCATATCCAACTATATCTAGTTGTATGGGCATATCACACTAGTTTGTGAAATCCTATAGGTTCTTCTTCATACATATTGGTCTATGGGATCGATGTGGTCTTCCCATTCAAGTTAAAGATTCCTTCATTGTGCATCTTGTTGCAATATGCCTCGATCGACAATTAGTATCACTTAGATCATATAAATCAATTATATCTACTAGATGAAAAGCACATTCATGCCTTAGAGCATTTGCAAGCCTATTAGAATAAGCTCAAGTGACCTTATTCCAAGAGAAATCACAATAATTCTTTTGAGGTTGGGGACCTTGTCCTCAAGGAAAATCAAAAGAACACCAATGCTCACTCAAATATTAAAGGTAATTTTTAGCCCAAATGGTTAGGCCTCTTTATCATAATAGCCAATTTTGGTTTAGGGGCCTATCATTTAGCTTCTTTAGATGGTAAAGAGTTTAAATAACCAATAAAAATAATGCATCTAAAGAGATACTATGCATAACTTGGCAATTTACATTTTTATATTGCATTTTAGTTTAGTTTCCATATTGCATTTGGTTTGCTTGTTCATATTGCATGATTGTCTATCATTTTTTGCATGTTTTGCCTAGCATTTTGTTCCTTGCATTTTGCTTGTCATAAAATTGCATTTTTGCTTGCTCATATTTACATGGCTACTTGATCATATAGATTTTTGGGGATTTCATAATAATGGAAAGTGATGAAACCTAGTTATATCATAGCTCACATTCATTGTACTCACATTAGGGCTCTGATGTTTAGTGAATCCATAAACCTATGGTTCATATCCATGCATTTCCATCATGTCATTCTATATTCCTTGACCTAGAAATTTTTAATGATCAACACAATTCTGTCCAAGTCAATGAATATAGCTCTTCTTCTATGCATCCTTACCCTTTGTATATTTTATTTCTCTATTTCATTGAGACAAGGATACACGTTCTTTTCTTCCATATGCAAATGTTGTTTTGTTCACACTTTCTCCTTTCTCGATATTTTGATTATTAAGGGATCCTCATGAGATAGGATAGATACTACATAAATATTATTTATGGTGTTCATATGAAGAATGACTATCTTACGCACATCTCTTAGTTCTCAAAATTTTGAGAAGGATATAAAATCATACCATTCTTCTTCTTCATATCTATTTATTCCCTCTATTTTTTAGCACATGCATACATAGGTTATTCTTCACTCTATCACTTATCTTTTGTACACACCACACTCCTATGAGGTAGTACTTATTTTGGCAAATCAATAACATTATTTCAATACCCCATATACGATAGATTCATGGTCATGAGCTAGGGGTAACCTTCATTCAAATATTTGCAAGCATACATACTAGCAGGTATATCTCTTTCTCTCTAGCCATCTTAGTGAGCACTATACCCATAGGGGGTACTACTCCACTTGTCCATATCTATGAGCATAACACCCTTACAGGATAGCTTCATGGCCACTAGCAAGGGGTAGTCTCCATTTTTTCCATTTGCAAGCATACATACTCATAGGAATCCACTATGTTTCTTTTCCTTTTGTTTTCTTTTGACCTTTTGGAGCTTTCACTTTCTTCTTCTATCACATTTTTTTCTTCTTTCGTTGTTTTTTTCCTTCTCTTATTTATTTTATTTTTTATCTGCTCATCTATGCATTTCACTTTGCACTCATTTTAGCCTGCATATTAGATTGTATTTCATTTAGTTATATTCACTCATGCATTTTAGTTAGGATCATTTTGCATTGCATTCTATTTGTGATTATCATGCTAAAAAAAAATGCAAGTAAAACCCTTGTCTTTCCTTTTTGTCTTTTTTCTCTCTTCTCCTTCCTTTTTGTGCCTTTTTCTTTGTTGTTCTTTGCTGCTCTCTTTTCTTTTGAGTCCACAATTTTGAGTTTCCTTAGGAATTTTACATTCCTCATAAAACTCGAGGAGGTACCCTGGCCTGAGAGGCATTAATATCCCTAATGCCTCAATTTGTTTGCCAAATATTCAAAGTGTTTGAAATAATACTATTTGTGCACCACCTCTTTCTTCTAAACCAACCACCCCTTTTTTCCTTGTGTTTTTCATCCCTTTTTTTGCCCATATATGTCTACATATTTCTTTGATGCATTTATTAAACCGTAAATGCATCAAAGAGGGGGGAAAATGTAGACACGAAAATTTGACCCACTTAGATGAGTCATTTTTACTTGGGTTCCTTTGAGAGGTTCTCAAACTTGCTAGGAGCAATTTTGATCCCCTTTTCTTGTATTTTGTCTTGCTTTTGTTAACCTTGACTAAATCCATGCCCAATAAATAATAGGGTGCAGATTCAATAAATTTAGGGCTTTTCTTCAAAAACCTAACTTTTAGGATGACCCTTTAGGGCATCAACTTAATAAAGGTTAAATTTCATTCTCCCAAATTTTATCTCTCCAAAAGCTATATAAATAAAGGGATTGAATCCCATTTTTCACCCTAGTTACTTAAGAGTTCCTTTCACAATAAATCTATCAAAATAAATCATCAAAATTATAGTTCTCTTGTCTCATGGTGCTCTTCATGTTTTGGTGTTTTATTGTTGGTGTGTTCCTTGTGGTTTTATAAGTGGAGAAAGTCTTGATAATAATTTATCTTCTTGAGGGAGGAGAGGTCTTCTACCTTTGCTCTTGATTATTCCATGAGATCACCAGGTTGTTTCTTTGCATTCATTAGTTCACACATTTATCCTAGTTTACATTTTGTTGTGCATTGGTCTTTGTTGTATGGTTTTAAATCATATTGTTTGAATTTATGCCCTATCTACTACAAGGTATGGATTCATTAAAAGCCCTAATTTTTCCTATCAATTTTTCTATATCTATTTTGGCTTTGTTACCAAATTCGTGCTCAATATCCCATAGGGCACAAATTTGGTCTAGCTAGGTTTTGGGGTGACTATTCATCCCAAAATACTAGGGTTTTGTTTTGCATGCCCTCTACATTTTGTTTTGTCCTTTTTCATGTATTTTCTAGCTATTATCATTTATTTCACTTGCATTTCATATCACATTAGCTTGGCATCAATTATTTATCCCCAAAACCTGGTTTTCAAATTGTATTCTTTTTCAAACTATTTGTCCATTTTGTTTGCATTTCATTAATTGACCTATATTATCATATTTTGTTGTGTTTTTTCCAAAGGTCAAAGCTAATTTTTATTATGAGGAGTCAACTAAAAGGACCTAGGAGGCTTGACTATTATACCTCCAAGATCAGTCTTATAATGGCCAAAGCAGGCCCCCAAATATCGACCATATTTTCTAGAGTTTTTGTGAACCTATTTTGCATATTTGAAGCTATTAAATATTTTGGATGCAAGACAAAGCTTGGATCAAACACCAAAGCTGATAAGTGCTCTAAGTAAAAATTGTTAGGTTGTGTTTTGTTTACTTCTATTATTCTTGTTCACAACCTAGGTTATAAATAAATAAATAAATAAATTTGATCTCTTTCTAGGCATTTAAAAATAAAAAGATATAAAGTTTTGCATCTAGGGTTTTTTTGTTTATGCATTTTACTTATTCCCTTGCTTAAATAAAAATAATAATTTCTTGCAAACTAGGGTTATATATTTTTGAATCAAAAAATCATATTAGGGTTAGTCATTGTCCTCTTGCATCTTGTGTATTTTTGCATTGTTATTTTATTTCCATAGTTTAGTTTAGAAAGGCCAAATATAGGTGATTGCTTAAGTAACACATTAAAAATTTCCACCCCATGCCTAGAGTGAGTCCTAAAGCTATTCCCGATGAACTCATTTCTTTGTGTCCCTAAGTATAGAGAATATAACACACCACCGCGATCACCTTGGCTCCCAATGGATCTAGTTGAGAATCATATGTAGCAGGGTAGCTTTCCCACTCTACATATTTGTATCTTCATACAAAAAAATTGATCCACCAAAATGAGTCATTTTTCCTTGGTTTCCTTTGAGAGGTTCTCAAAATTTCTAGGAGTAAGTTTAGCCCCTTTTTCTTGTATGTTGTCTTGCTTTTTTTAACCTTGATCGAATTCATGCCTGGTAAATTATGGGGTGTGAATTCGGTATATTTAGGGTTTTTCTTTAAAAACCTAATTTTTAGGCTGATCCTTTTGGGGAATCGGCTTAATCAAGGTTAAATTTCATTCTCCCACCTTTTAGCCCTCCAAACCCTCTATAAATAAAGGGATTTAATCTCATTTTTCTTCTTAGTTACTTAAGAGTTCCTTCCACAATATTGGTGCTTTGGTGTTCTACTGTTGGTATGTTCCTTATGATTTTGCAAGTGGAGAAATACTTGATGAAAATTTATCTTCTTGAGGGAGGAGAGGTCTTTCACCTTTGCTCTTGATTCTTCCACAAGATCACCAGGTTGTTTCTTTATGTTCATTAGTTTACATATTCATCCTAGTTTATATTTTGTTGCACTTTGATCTCTATTTTAGGGTTTAAAACCCCCTTACGTGAATCCATGCTCCATCTATAATTCTACATCTATTTTGGCTCTATTACCAAGTCTGCACTCAGTATTCCATAGGGCATGGATTCAATATAGCTAGGTTTTAAGGTGATTATTTGTCTCAAAACCCTAGGGTTTCATTTTGTGTGTCTTATGCATTCTATTTCATCTCTATTTTGTATTTTATTCTAACTATTATCATTCTATTTCACTTGCATTTCATATCAAATTAGCTTGGAGGCAATTATTTATCCCTAAACCTTAGTTATCAAATTGAATTCTTGTTCAAGCTTTGTGTTTGTTCTATTTGCACTTAGTTTATTTTTCTATGTTGTCATATTCTATTATGTTTGTTCTAAAGTTCAAAGCTCATTTTTATTATGAACTATCAACTAAAAGTATCTAGGGGGCTTGACTGTTGTGTCTCCAAGCTTAGTATTATAGCGGCCTAAGTAGGCCCCCAAACACTAACTATATTTTCTAGAGTTTTGTGAAGCTATTTTGCATATTTGAAGTTGTTGGATATTTTGGACACAAGACAAAGCTTGGATCAAACATCAAATTATATAAGTGCTCTAAGTTGTGTGTTGTTTGCTTTTATCTTTTTTGTTCACAACCTAGATTATTAATAAAAAGGAAAAAATATTTGATTGCTTTCTAGGTATTTAAAAAGAAAAAGGCATATATTTTTGCATCTAGGGTTTACTCTTGTTTGTACATTTTACTTGTGCCCTTGGTAAAACAAAAATTATTTCATTTCTTACAGCCAAAGGTTAGAGATCATTGAATCAAAGAATCATACTAGGGCTAGACATTGTCTTCTTGCATATTGTGTATTTTGCTTTATTATTTCATCTCCATAGTTTAGCATAATAAGGCCAAACATAGGTGATTGCTTAATTGACACATTAAACATTTTCAACCTAGACTTGGAGAGAGTCCTAAAATAATTCTTGGTGAACTCGTTTTAATGATTTCACTGAGTGTAGAGAATATAACACACCCCCACGACCACCTTGAATCCCAACGGATCCAATCAAGAATCATACATGATAGGGCACTTTCCCCCTCTACATATTTGGTGAACCCAACATGAACACACATTTTAGTGGCCAATATAGAAATCCTCTTCCTTTGCTTTTCTCTTGAAAATTTTAAACAAGACAACTAATTCTATTTGTTTAGATTAGAAAATATTAAAAACATCTAAAAACCTTTTGTGTGTTTGCTTGTTTTTAGTTTTCCTCATTTTTTACTCTATCCTTTCTCTTTCTCCTAATGGATTCTAACCGTAGGAGTAAGTAGAGGCTTTTAGATTCTGATGAGATTTTTTAAGAATATGATCATAATGATAGAGAGAATCATAACCTAGAAGAGGAATAAAATGAAGAAGCTAGTATCAACCTTGATCCTACTAAGGGACCCAATGGATATATTATATTAAAATCATTTGATCATGTATGGAATTCCTAGAAGTATCACAAAGATGCCTTGAATAAGGTTATGAATGAGGAAGCCTAACATGAAGAAGTTGGGATGTCTCATCATCAAATAATTTCTCCTTGGAATATCCACACCAATTCATTGCTTGAATCTTCACATTATGTTGATCCTTATCCTAAACCAACATATGTCACTATTGTAACCACCAACGTTGGAATAATTCTACAAGTTCCTCCAACTAGTAATACATGTCAAGATCATGTTCAATTTCCTCGTCATTCTACTAATCTCAACATTCATGCTTTTGTCCCACAAAATATCACTTATCCTCCATAGTAAGATACCACATATCACAACCCATACCATAACAATTTCAATATCTCCAACATAGACCAAGTTAATTTTCAATAGCCTACCTATACCCCTCCCCTAGGGAACCTAAGGATATTTCATAGCAACAATCCCAATATGTAAAGTTTAACTAATGTGGTGAAACAATTGGTTTCTAGAGTGGATATTATTCAGCCTCCTAGTTTCACCTACAACTATAGAGAAATATGCAATTATCCCTTAGACCCTATCATTACCTTTAGGCCCTACCTTAATAATTATCCAATGTTAGTTTTGCCTATCTATAAAGGAACAAAGGATCCAATTAAGCATTTAAGGATTTTCAGGACAACATGCCATGATATCATATACGATGACATGTTGTTATTTAAGATGTTTCCTAAGGGCCTTGGTGGTATGGCATTAGCATGGTATTATCAACTACCAAATCATTCTTTGAGGAACTTCAAAGAGACAACTAAAATTTTTATTCAACAATTTGATGCTTATGTTGAAAAGAATGTGACTAGAGAAATGTTTATATGTTAAAACAAGCTAAATATGAATTTAAAAAAAAATAATTGTCTCATTGGAGGAGTCTAGTTGGAAGTTTGAGATATACCTAACCTCCTCGAAACCTGCTTGAGATATTTATTAGGAATTTACAAGAGAAAATATCTTATGAATTGGAAACAACAAGTATCACATATTTTGACCAAGCTATAGATCTAGAAATAAAGGTAGAGAAAGCTCTTATTCAAAGAGGTCAACTAAAGATAAAGGAAGATATGATTACTAAAACATAGTATAAGAAAAAGCACATATTTGGTAATGGGGTAATGGATAGTAGGCATGTTAACAATGCAGTTAACACCCTATAAAATATTGTACTTAACCAGCCTCCAAAACCCCCACCAAGAAATTTTATAAGACTTAAAACACCTATGAATGTTTTCCTACAACAACTTTTGAAAGCTAATATGAATGAGTTACCTCCCATAAGGCAACCTGGTAGCACAGTTGATTAGTATAATCTTGGTCAATCATAGAGTGGAGAGGCACAAGACAAACTCATGTAAGAGGTTGAAACATGTGGTTTAGGATCTAATTGATGAAGGATGCCTTGTTATTGAAGGTTCTTGACCTAATTCTCCAATAAACAATCAACCTACTACTCAACAATCACCCATAACTAATAAAGACATGGTAATATTCCAAGATACCCTACCTAAGTATGGTCATCAATCAATTTGTAAAGTGTCATATCGTAATATATAGCAATAAATACAAGGAAACAAGAATAGATTCAACTAACTCAACATCCTCAACAGGATATGAGTTCTTCATCCAATCCACCTTAGTTTTAAATAATACCCAAAAAAAAAGTATGAAAATAGAAAACCCACCATTAGTGTCGAAGCCACAACCTAAAGTCTTATTTGACATTTAATAGCAGTTAGCTAGTACCCTATCTAATATCTCTCTCTTAGAACTTTTGAAAACTTCTATTCATAGGAAATCCTTGTTGAAGCTTCTAAGACAACAATATGTTCCTCAACACATTTCCCTTAGTACTATAGCTAATATTGTAAGTTCTCTTGGGATACATCATATCATATTTTTGGATGGTGATATTCCATCCTCAGAATTACGATGGGATTCTTCCCTCTACATAATTGTATTTATTGGGGAAACATTTATCAAATGGATTTTGATTGACAATGGTTCTTCCCTAAATTTATGCACTTATCAAATTTTCTAAAAAATTGTTTTAAAAGAGGAATATTTAACTAAATCCAATATCATCATCAAATATTTCAACAATGAGTCCCAAGAGGCTTGCGGTGTTATATCTCTCCCCATTAGGGTTGGATCTAATATCTTAGATACCTTGTTCTATGTAGTGTCTTGCACCACATCTTTTAATCTCCTTCTTGGATTCCCTTGGATTCATGTGATGAGGGTTGTCCCTTCTACTTTTCACAAATATCTGAAGTTCAAATTTAAAAATCAATTTGTCACCATTCTAGGTGATCCTCACCCATTTTAATATTGTTCACTAGTTAAGCAAGCTCAATCTAATCTTCATTTATGCCCATCAGTTTCTTCATCTCACATAGCAAATCAATTTGAAAATTTAAAAGTAAGAAAGGAACCATTCATGAGGCTGAGGAACCATATTATCCCTCTTTTTTTGGTAGTGTTGTAACATTGGTGTACCTTGAGTTAGTTGTGACCTTAGAGGAGTATGTTGAAGGTGACACTCTTTGTGACATGGCTCATGAGGATGTCCCTCAGAATAGCTTCTTCTTTGATGGGTTAGTCCCCTTTGTTGCATAGGTTGAGTCTTCTAGTTCTCAAGAGGACTTTGGTTCTATGTCTTCTGAGGACCTTGAGAAACTAGGAGTGATTCTTGCTTCACCTCCTCTTGAGGATGAGTCATCCATTCTCATTAAGTAGATCGTAGATATTAATGTAGGTTCTAAAGAGAGCCTTAGAATTATTAAGCTAGGTAAATCCTTGTCCATGGATGAACAGGAGAAAATGACTAGTTTGTTGAGATAATTTCATGATATTTTCCTAATCATATGCCAACATGCTAGGGCTTGATCCCTCCCTTGTTATGCAACATTTGGTAGTGAAGCCTAGTTCCAATCATGTTAAGCAAAAACCTAGGAATATGCATCCTAAGGTCACCCTTTTAGTCAAGAAGGAGTTCCAAAAACTCCTTTATGTCAGTTTTATCAAATCTATCGACTATTTTATTGGATCTCTAACATCATTCCAGTGGCTAAGAAAATAGGAAAAATTATAATATATATTGGATTTTTGGACATTAACTTAGCATGTCCCAAGGATGATTTTACCTTTCCCATCATAGATAATATTGTATATTTCACCACCAAATGTGGCATGATTTCGATCATGAATGGTTTCTCAAGATAATCAAATCATTTTTACCCCTGGGGATTAGGCCAAGACAACTTTCATCACACCATAGGGTACCTTCTGTTATAAATTCATGCATTTTGGCTTAAAAAATGTTTGTGCCACATATCAGAGGGCCATGACTTATATTTTTCATGACATGATGCGTTATATTTTACAAGACTATGGGGATGATATTATGGGTCATTCCATACATCAATAGGATCATATTTACGATCTAAGACCAATTTTTGAAAGTCTTCAATAATTTTGGGTTCATCTTAAATCCTCTAAGTGAGTGTTTGAAGTCACATCTGACAAGCTATTAGGTTTCATCATTTCTAGGTGAGGTATTGAAGTGGGCCCTGCTAAGATAGTGGCTATAACTAACATACCTCATCCTTGCACCCTAGTCAAGTTGCACAACTTGCAAGGTAGACTTCAAGCTATTCATTGGTTTATAGCCCAGTTAGCCGATAAGTGTCAACCTTTTCTTAAGCTTATTAAGAAATATGTGTTACAGTGGGACTCTGAGTGTCAACAAGATTTTGATTAACTCAAAAGGTATCTCACTTTCCCATCTATCTTAGTTTTACCTCTATCAAATAATAATTTTATGCTTTACATAGCAGCCATAGCTCATTCTTTGTTAGCCTTGCTAACCCAATATGATGATCAAAACTAAGAGTGATCTATCTACGATATTAGTAGAACCTTGGTCAGCTATGAAACTTGGTATACTCCCTTAGAGAAGATTTACCTTTTTGTGGTGTTCACTTCCCACAAATTAGGATACTACATGCTTAACCATAAGATATTGGTAGTTGCAAAGTTTGATCCTTTACGTTACTTATTGTTTAAGGCCCACCTTTTAGGTCGAGTTGCTAAGTGGGTTTTAGCCCTTAGTGAGTTTGACCTAACTTTCAAATGTCAAAAGGCTATCAAGGGTCAGGTGATTGTTGATCAGTTAGCCTCTACTCCCCTAGAATCTACCCATCATTTAATAATTGATTTTCCTAATGAGTGCTTTGGAATAGAGGCTAAAGAGCTAGAATCTTGGACTTTATTTTGTGATGGAGCCCGATGCATGAATGGTGTTGGTGCTAGAATTATTCTAGTTAACCCACAAAAATAGCTCATCCTCCTTTCCTTCAAGCTTCATTTTTCTTGCACAAACAATACTATTGAATACAAAGCTTTGATCCTTGGTCTTAGAGTAGTCTTAGCCTTGAAGGTTAGAGTTATCTTTATCTTTGGTGACTCTCAACTTGTGGTTAATTAGATTAACGATGTTTATCATATTTTGGATGATAAGCTAAAATTATACAAAGAGATTGTCACCAATATTTTATCCATGTTCGATCAAGTACCCATATAGTCTTCCCCTAGATCCTCCAACCACCATGTGTATGCCATGGTCACTATTGCATCCTTGTTTCCTTTAGAGTAGGATGATGATCAAGTGTCAATCATCATTAGATAACTTTGGGAGACTACATCACTCGGTTCTTACCTTGTTCCATTAGATATTTTGATGATCGAAGCTTCCCCATTTGATCCATGGTATATTGGCATATTTAATTTCCTTAAGGATGGTTCAATTCCTGATGGTTTAGATTGTAATTAGCTTAAGATTTTGCACAAAATAGCATACCAATTCATAATAATTGGTAATAATTTATATCAATGTTATTTAAAAGGCATCCTCTTGTGATTCCTTAACTTCAATGAAGCCCGACTAGCTCTTAGTGAGGCTCATGAAGGTTCATATGGAGGTCATTTTAGCAATAATGCCATTGCCAAAAATATCCTTCAAATGAGGCACTATTGGCCTTCCATGGAGAAATATGCATGTGACTATGTTCAATGTTATGACAAGTGTCAATGCCATGACAACCTTGTTCATGCTTCTCAACACCTTTAGGTTATTTATTTTCCTTGGTCATTTTCCATGTGGGGATTGGATATTATAGGGAATATTAACCCAATGTCATTTGATGATCACAAATTTATCATAACAGTGACAAAGTACTTCACTAAATGGGTTAAAGTCATTTCAATGGCCACGATGACTAGAGCTCAAGTTTTCAAGTTCATATTTAACTAGATCCTTTGTAGGTTTGAGATTTCTTCAGTGATTGTTTCTAATAATGGCACTCCTTTCAAGAACAAGGATATACATAAACTTTATGCTAAGTACAAGATTCAACACAAGTGGTCAACTTTGTATTACCCCTAGGGTAACAGCTAAGCCAAAGCATCCAATAAATCTTTGATCAAGATCCTCAAGAATTTGGTTAGTAATATTGATCGTGATTGGCATATCCAAAGTTATCCAGCTCTATGGGTTTGTCACACTAGTGTGCAAACTCCTACAGATGCTTCTCCATACATCTTGGTCTATGGTACCAAGGTGATCTTCCCATTCAAGTTAGAGGTTCCACCATTGCACATATTTTTACAATATTCCTCGATCAACAATGAGTATTTCTTATATCATCTAAATCAATTGGAGTTACTAGATGAAAAGCACATTCACACCTTAAAGCATTTGTGAGTCTATTAGAATAGGCTCAAGCGATCTTATTCCAAGAGAGTTTGCAATCATTCTTTTGAGATTGGGAACCTTATCCTCAAGGAAAACCAAAAGAACAACAATGCTCGCTCAGATATTAAAGGTAATTTTTAGCCCAATTTGTTAGGCCCCTTTATCATAATAGCCAAGTTTGGTTCAAGGGCCTATCGTTTGGCTTCATTATATGGTAACAAATTTAAAGAACCAATGAACATGATGGATATAAATAGATACTATGCATAACTTGGCATTTTGCATTTTTATATTGCATTTTATCTTAGTTTCCATATTGCATTTGGTTTTCTTGTTCATACTGCATTACTGCCTATCATTTTTACATATTTTACCTAAATTTTATTCCTTGCAATTTTATTTTCACACAATTTTATTTTCACACAATTGCATTGTTGCTTTCTCATATTTACATGACTGCATGATCATATAGATTTTTAGGTATTTCATGACAATGGTAAGTGATTAAACCTAGTTAGGTCCAAGGTAACATGCATGGCACTCACACTAGGGTTTGATACCTAGCGAAACCCCAAACCTAGGGTTCATCTCCATGCATTTCCATCATATCGTTCTATATTCCTTGACCTTGAAAGTTTTAATGATCATCAATTTATCTTTCCCAAGTCAAGGAATATAGTTCTTCTGTATATCCTTTACCTTTGCATGTTTTCTTTCTCTATTTCATTGAGAGAAGAATACACATTTTTTCTTATATCTGTGAAACTTGTGTTGTCTACACTTTATCCTTTCTTGATATTTTTATTATTAATGGATCCTCATGAGATAGGATAGATATCACATGAATATCATTTATGGTTTTCATATGGCCACTGACTATCTTACACACATCTCTTCTCAAATTTTTATAAGGATGCACACATGCACCATTATTCTTCTTTGTCTCTATTTTTTCTAGCACATGCACACATAGGTTTTGCTTCACTTTGTTTATTCATATTTTGCACACACCACATACCTATTAGGTAGTACTAATTTTGGTAAATCAATCAAATTATTTCAGCACCCCATATAGTACAGCTTCATGGTCATGAGTGAGGGGCAACCTCCATTTGATCATATGTGAGCATACATCATAGTGGGTATATCTCTTTCTCTCTGACCATATTAGTGAGCACTACACCCATAGTAGGTATCACTTCACCTATCCATATTTGTGATAATAACACCCTCATAGGATATCTTCATGGCCACTAACAAGGAGTAGCCTCCATTTGACTATTTGCAAGCATACATCCTCATAGGGTTCCACTTTGTTTCTTTTTTTTTGTTTTATTTTGACATTTTGGAGCATTCAGTTTCTTCTTCTCTTTCTTTTATTTCTTCTTTCACTATTTTTTTCCTTCTTATCTCTTCTTTATTTTATTTTTTCATCCGCTTATGCATGTATTTTTCTTTGCTCTCATTTTAGATTACATATTAGATTACGTATCATTTAGTCAGTTTCACTCGTGCATTTTAGTTAGGATCATTTTGCATTGCATTTTGTTTGTGATTATCATGCTAAAAAATAAATAAAGTAAACCCTTGTCCTTCCTTTTTGTCTTTTTTCTCTCACATTTTTCTTTGTTGTTGTTTGTCACTCTCTTTTCTTTCGAGTCTGCCATTTCGAGTTTTCTTAGGAATTTTACATTCCTCCTAAAACTCAAGGAGGTACCTTGGCCTGATAGGTGTTAATATCCCTAATACCTTAATTTGCATGCCAAATATTCAAAGTGTCAAAAATGACACTATTTGTGCACCACCCCTTTCTTCTAAATTGGCCACCCTTTTTTTCCCTTGTATTTTTCATCCTTTATTTTCCCATAGGTGTCTACATATTTCTTTAACGCATTTATTAGGCCATAAATGCATCAAAGAGGGGGTAAAATATAGACACAAAATTCACCCACCCAGATGAGTTATTTTTCCTTGGGTTATTTTGAGAGGTTCTCAAACTTTCTAGGAGCAAGTTTGGCTCATAAGAATAATGTAAAACACACAAGATGCAATAAGAAAATGTCCCCTTGCTCAAACAAAAAATATCTCATTTGTTGCAAACCAAGGTTAAATATCATTGAATCAAAGAATCATACTAGTTCTAGACATTGTCTTATTGCATCTTGTGTGTTTTACATTATTCTTTCATCTCCATAGTATATCATAGAAAGGCCAAAAAATAGGTGATTGCTTAATTGACTCATTAAACATTTTCACATCGAACTTGGAGTGAGTCCTAAAATAATTCTTTGTGAACTTGTTCCTTTATTTTCCTAAGTGTAGAGAATATAACACACCCTCAAAGTCACCATGGATCCCAACAGATCTAGTCGAGAATCATACACAGTAGGGTAGTTTCCCCCCTCTACAAAAAACAAGATGAAGATCTAGCACTTGACACATGAGAAGATGATTCTCTAGATGAATATACATTGTTTAATTCCTATATACACATTATTTCCTAAATATTTGATGGTCCAAAACACTTATAGTTAATATTTAAATAGGTTGATGATTGCACTTTCACCACACTTGACTTATATGTCTTCATCTTGATAAAGCAGTTGACTATAGTGAGAAAGTTGTTACAATGCTTGTTGATATAGTCAAAACCATATAGATGTCACTCATCACCTTTGATATATTTAAAGAGAAGAATGCAAAACAAGAAAAAAATATTGCAAAGATAAAGAACAAGCTTTCAATTAAAATGTCTTGTGTGATACAAGTGATCTTATCAAATATAAAGAAATTGGTTGTAATAAAAACAATATCCAAAAGGACTTAATTTGTGAACTAGCAATATGGAAATTGTTTGAGAATATAAAAATGGTCTAGAAAGTGGTTTTATAAGTATTTATTAAAAAACATATTGTATAGATTGATGATAGATATTATGATTAAGAGCATACAATAGGAATTGACTTTAAATCTCCTCTAATAAGCAATTGCAAATATTATGAAAAATATAGACAAACATCCAAAAAATGTAGGAACATTACTCAAATATCATACCAACTTCAAAGAAACTACAAAAATCTCTAGTTGAATTGTGTGTGGATGGATATCATGGAATGGAATCAGATAAAAGAGATGTTTAGTGGACACTTTTAGAGAAAACCTAATATTCTAGTGATACAAAAGTGATCCATAGAGATGACCCTGTAGACATGAAAAATTGACCCACTTGAGTGAGAAATTTTCCCTAGATACTCAGGGAAACTCTCTAACTTGTTCTAAGCAAGTTTGGGCCTCCCTTTTTCCCTTTTTCTCTTTTTTTCCTCTTTATGTGAAATCGTTGTTGGCCCTAACAGCGCACGATTTCGCATTGCTAGGGTTTTCTCCTAGAAAACCTTAATTTCCAAGTTGGCATATTTTGAGTTTAGCTTTCATTGGTTCTTCCAACCCATTACTCTTTCAAATCCCCTATAAAATGAGGGTTTTAAGTCTTCTTTTTCCCAAATCAATTCAATCCAGTTCCATTTCTTGAGGTCTTCTTTTATAGCAACCAAGCTAACACAAGAAATGACAAGTGCCCATCCAAGGCTAAAGTGCTCATTTTTCAAGTGATTGATATAGTTTGTTGAAGCTCTATTTTAGAATTATATACTACTACATTTGATTGTGTGTTGCTACCCTTGGTGGACAAGTGTTGAAGTCCTAAGGAGAATTTCTGCTACTTGGAGGTCTCCATTATTTTGTCTACTTTTTTGCTATCGTTAGGTTGTTTTCGCACTTCTACATTTGGATATTAGTTAAATTTTATTTTACATCAATTCACCTACATCATTTGAGGGTTTTCTCCTCTTCTATAATATCACACATGGTAATTATGAGGTATGATTTCATCATTCTACAAAATCATGGTTGCTCCGTACAAGGTGTGATTTTATACAGGTTAGGATTAGGGGCAATATACTATCACCAAACCCTAGTTTTGTATTTCATGCTACATTCTAACCATAATAGCATATTTTATATTTTTTTTATCATATTGTTCTGCTACATTTTATTTTGTTTGTCCATATTCCAAAGGTCAACTTTCACTTTTGTATTTCAAATGTCAGCTAAAAGGACCTAGGGGGCTTGACTATTGCACCTCCAAGTATAGCCATACAGTGGCCTAAGCAGGTCCCCTAATGTTGATCATATTTTTCAAGTGTTTTTTAAGCTACTTTTACAGGAATAGGAATCATGGGATATTGTTGGACAAAAGATAAAGCTTGTATCAACCACCGGATAAAGATAAGTGCCCTTATTAATATTTAGGTTATTTGTTCAATGATTTTTATTTTTATTAAAACCCTAGATAATATTTAAAAGGAAGATATTTAATTGATTTATAGGCATTTGAAAAGATAAACAACGTATAGTTTGCACTTAGGGTTTAATATTTTTTGTGCATTCTCTTGGACCCTTTTGCTTAAAATATTTTATTTTGTAATTCTAGGGTTAGAGATCATTCAAACAAAGAATCATTCTAGGGTTAGCTCTTGTTTTCTTGCATCTTGTGTATTCTTGTATTATCCTTTCAATTTTATAGTCTAGCTATGAAAATTTCAAACCTAGGTGTATGCTCAATTGAACACATCAAACATATTCCACCCCCAACTTGGAGCGAGAACTAAAACCGTTCTTGGTGAATCCTTCATCCCCCACACCAAGTGTAGAGTCAAAAAAACCACCATGGTCACCTTAAGGTTTCCTTATGGATCTCACTATTGGAACTGATTCTCACATCCACAGGATTCTATTGTCATGCTAAAAAAATCCTTTTGAAACCAAAGATCTATTACAGGCTCTGGTCAACCTGCCTCTTTGTTCTGATAAACACAAATATTGCTAAAATAAAACTATAGAACGAGTAAGGAAACCCTAGTGGTAATTCTATGATAAAAAATTGATTACACGCTCCAGATTAATGTAACACTATATATATTAAAGTGATCAAGAAAGAAAATAACCATTTTTTATGTCTTATGTAGACCAACGCCTAGATTCATTGGGTTGTTATAGCAATTGAACAATAATTTTGACATGAACAGAGAGAAGGGGGAAAATAAAATTGGTGCTCTTAGACTTATTCGAATATCATAATAAAACTAAAATTTGACCAATGAAATAAATGTGTATAATGCATTCAAATAATGTAATCCATTACACAGTGACACACATTACTAAGACAAAGATATAATAGAAATGAAACTTAGAATTGTATTGAATTCATAAAATATTACATGCAGAGTGGGCAGGATGCCTTTTAACTTTGTTTTTCTCAAATAAATACATCAATACAATGAAGAAGACTCTATTCAAATAATTTAACATGTCTCTCCTACTCTCCTTGTTCCAATATGGTAATAGTAGAGTCTTTGAATATCAGGATCAATAGGACAGGAGATATCTCAACTTCTTGAGCACTTTCCTATTAAAATACTACACAGTAAAGGGAAATAATAAGAATGGATGAGAAAAATAGACACTAAAAGGATATACAACAACACAACTCTAAAGGGTACTCAATTATATGAAGAACACAAGCTTATACTGAGAGGGGGGGGTGAACAGTATAAGACCGCTTTTACTTTTTCCTTCAAATCAACTTTCAATTCAATATTATGTAGTGTATAGAAAGTAGTATTAATAGCAGTAATCAAAGCAATGCACAAAACACCATCCACAATAGAGACACAACAATTTACGTGGTTCACCCAATGCGGGCTACTCCACGGATAAAATCTTTCACTAAATTTTATCAAATCACATTCTAGGAATACCTTTCCCGATTACAAAGTTTATGGGCACCAACCCAAAGGAGACTCCAATCCCCTAGCTCTGTTCTGGCTGGTGATCCTCTAGAAGACCTCTGCCTCCTCTACCCTTAGCAAATGGAACTCTATCCACAGAAGACACCTGTCTTCCCCTGCTCCGGTCGGAGACCTCTGTCCTCAACTCTATCACCTCCAAAGCTGGTCCTCAAAATTACACTAAACACAGTCCTTCGGTCTAGCACAAATGTCCTCGATATTTTTCTCTGTTCTGTACCAAACATAGTCCTTCGATCTGGCACAAATGTCCTTGTCCTCTTTCTCTGGTCTGCACAAAAACATATTCCTTCACTCTTTTTGTGCAATCACAGCTGCACTTGATCAAACTTCAAACTTTGCACCTCTACGCAATCATAGCCGCATAGTCTTCACGCACTCTGCTTCCTTGTGATCTCTCTAACTTGGAAGATTCAACAAAATGTACTCTACTCTCGACGATCGAACTTCTTCTCTTCGCACAGTCTATGAACGTCGCTCTTCGAACGCACACTTCGATCGATACCTAAACTCTCCAAGCAGCCCTCCTTTTATACTAATACTTTCAAGATCAAAACCTTGATCTTAGTCAGCTGCACAACCCTAAATTATGTTGGCTACAAACCCTAATCTTTGTCGGCCCAAATTTAACTTTGTCGGCTTCACTGCCTCTACAACTCTTCTGTAACTTCTGTCGTGAAACTACAACATGTCATGATATCACGACACCTTTGCAACCGTACACTATATTATGGCTTTTGTCATGATATCGTGATACTTTCTGCTTCTGCTGATGTCATCTTCTCTTCTGTCATGAAATTGTGACCCTTCTGTCTTCATGGATTTCTTCTCTGCTTTTGTCGCAAAATCATGACACTTTTGCCTCTGCTAACGTCATCTTCAATTTTGTCACAAAATTGTGACCCTTCTGTCTTCATGGCCTTCCTCTCTGCTTTTGTCATGAAATCGTGACACTTTCGCTGCCTTGAGCTTCTTTCTGCCTTACACCCGTGAAATTGGAACATGTCGCAAAATTGTGACACTTTCACCTTCGAGCTCTTCCTTCTTGAAATCATCGTGAAATCATGATGCTTCTTCTGTTGAAGACTTGCTTACTGTCTCTGTCATGAAATCATGACACTTTCTTCAACTGAATGTTGCCATCTCAACCTGTCATGAAATCGTGACACTTCCTGCATCCGTATGATTTCTTTGTAGCCTATCGCAAAATTGCGACGCATTCAGCTTTCATACGTCTTCTTTGCACCCTGTCACGAAATCAAGACAGTTCTCATTTTTGACTCTTCCCTTTGCAGCATGTCATGAAATCGTGATAGTTCTCACTTCGAGTTCTGCAATATGTCACGAAATCATGATGCTTCTCATTTCAACTTCTGTAGCATGTCGCAAAATCGTGACACTTTATCTTGCTACTTTCTCTTTCTTCGAACTTGTCGCAAAATTGTGACAACTCACACTACGGACTCTCTCTACACTTTTTCTTTTGGACTCCTCCTGCAACATGTCGTGAAATCGTGACACTTTTTCTTTCGGACTCCCTCTCCTGCAACATGTCGCGAAAACGTGACACTTTTTTGTCCGTACAACCTTCTTTGCAATATGTCACGAAATCATGACATTTCTTACTCTAAACATTCTCTCTCCTCTTTGAGTCGTGAAATCGCGACATGTCACGATATCGCGACACTTTTCTACCTTGCTTTTTTTCTGAACCTGTCATGTCGAACCCTTCATCAAAACAAATTATTTTACATCAAATAAAATTCCTTAAAAAGATTCTTGACATCAATGAAAACTTATACATTTGAGCAATTGCAATGTACCCAAAGTACCCAAAATTGCCAACAATCTCCCCCTTTATCATTGATGGCAAACATTTACTGAAAACACTTCTCAAGAGCCAAAAATGAAACCAACTGTGCTAACAACTGAGAATCTTCCTTTGAAGTTTTGCTCCCCCTAACTTGAAGCTCTCCTCTTCACTTTTGAAGCTCTCCCCCTTACTCATATCTCTCCCCCTTTGTCATCAATGGCAAAGGGTCACCTTTAGGGCTCGGGACTAAGAATGAGCCTCCTAGCTCAGTCCCTCCCCCACCTCCTGATGAGGTGATTAATTCTAGGGTGGGATTAAAACTCCCATTAGGCACTGATCACCATAAGCGTTTATAACTTCCTTGCTGGGAATTTTCTTGAACTCTTTGTCCATATTCCTGTCCCTGTTCCTGTCATTGTTCCTGTTCCTATTCCTGTCACTGTTCCTGTTCCTGTTATCATTCTTGTTCTTATTCACGCCTTGATCCTTGGACCTGTTCATACCACTATTCTTGTTCCTATACCTTGGAAGTTCAACTCTACACTTTCTAGCTGTGTGACCTTCATTGTTGCACTTATAACAAATAATAATGTTATTTCTGTTAGGTATGTCTGTTCTTTGAATCCACCTTTTCTGACTAACCCTGTTCCTGTTATTAACCTTGCAAAAAATTGCCTTATGCCCAAACTGTTTACATGAGTAGCAATACCCTTGAAAGAAATTACCACCTCTGAAACTATTATTTACCTTCTTCATTTGAGCCATGCAATGTGAAGCCATGTGACCAAACCTGTAACACGCAAAACATCTACCGTTAAACTTTCCTATAAATGACCTTCTGGGTCCTGTAAACTTCTTCTTCTCATTCTGAATCTTGTTTTCTATTTCAGCACATTTATCACTCATGGATTCATGATCTGAAATACTTTTCTCATCAGAACTTTCTTCCTTTTGGAGTTTCTTACTATATTCCCCAACCTGTTCCTTGTGCGGCTTAACAAAACCAAGGCCTATTTTATCTGTTGTCTTTCTTTGACCTTTGATGAGTGATTTAACCTTTTTAGAGCTGTCTTAAAACCTGTACAACTTATCCTTGTACTCCTTGGTTTCCTCTTTCAAAGAAACCATTTTCTGTTCTAACTCACTATACTCAAGAACCTTCGATTCCAACTCATCCTTGAGTTCTTGTGTCTTAGCCATAGATAAGTCCAGAATTTCTATAAGATCATCTCTCTCTAGACAACATTCGTCTAACTCATCCTTGAGTCTAGCATTCTTCTTTCTTTCCTTTTTCAAAACATTAAGAGCATTAATAAGTTCACTTTCAAGATCCTTTATTTGTTTGCTTTCTGAATCATCAATGCCTTTTCTAGATTTCTTATCACTAGAGGTGCTACCTTTTTCAAAAACCATACATGCATCTTCCTTATAGTTTTCTAAAGCATCCTCATACATACTGGAAACCAAATCATTATTTGTACAATCATCCTCAAGGTGACCAAAATTTCCACATCTAAGGCATTTCATGATAATGAATCTATGTTTCGGTTCTTCCTCTTTTTTTGAAATAAACATCTCATTTTCATCATCACTCGAAGAACTTTCACTATCACTACTCGAACACTTACTTGCTTTGTCCAGGTAGAAAATCTTCTTGTGCTTGTAAGAATACTTATTTCCTTGATTGTTGTGCTCATCTTTGTTCTTTCTGTGATGCTTGTGCTTTTTAGAATCCTTGCTCTTAGAATCCTATTTTTCTTCAACACTTTCATTCTTGGAGACAGTACAGTCAGTAGCATAATGACCAAACTTTTCACAATTGAAACATCTTATATTTTTCATGCTTGTGTGCTTTCTATAGAACTTGCCTTTCTTGCTGTAATACGCCTCTTCATCATTGGAAGACTCATCACTCTCTTGAAGCTGTTTACCCTTGGATTTCTTGGTAGCCTTGAAAGCTGCCTCTTTCTTGACATCAACCTTCACTTGAGTTCTCAACTCAAATGCTGCAAGTATACTATGGAGCTCATCCTTTTTCAACTTATCCAAATCTTTAGCTTCCTCAATAGTAGAAACCTTTTCACTAAATCTATTAGGAAGAGATCTTAAAATCTTATCACAAACATCATTTTCAGCAAGCTCAAGACCTAAGTCTTTCATGGAGTTAACAACCTCATCCATACGAAGCATGTAGTCACTAATATTTTCATCATCATTCATCTTGAGTTGTTCAAACATACCTTTGAAGTGTCTCAATTTAGCCTTTCGAAAATTTACATCACCTGTGTGAACCACTTGCAACTGTTTCCACATTTCACTAGCTATATTGCAGTGAATCACCTTGGTAATATCTACCTTCTGTAAACCTTTCAGGATTGCATTCATTGCTTTTGAATTCCTGTGATGTAAGAGCCTGTCTTCTTTAGTATAAGGACCATGTTCAAGAATAGTGTACCTATCTTCAATCACTTCCCAAACCTCATTCCCAAGTGCCATTAGATGAACCTTCATCCTTGCACTCCAAAGACCAAAATCTGATCCATCAAGAATAGGTGCTGCATTGCCACTTGAATAATCCATTGTGTTCTTTACTTGGCTTTTCCTTCAAGTTGTTAAAATTTTCAAAGGCACCGGCTCTGATACCAATTGAAGAACACAAGCTTATACTTGAGAGGGGGGTGAACAGTATAAGACCACTTTTTACTTTTTCCTTCAAATCAACTTTCAATTCAATATTATGCAGTGTATAGAAAGCAGTATTAATAGCAGTAATCAAAGCAATGCACAAAACACCATCCACAATAGAGACAGCAATTTACGTGGTTCACCCAATGTGGGCTACTCCACGGATAAAATATTTGACTAAATTTTATCAAATCACATTCTAGGAATACCTTTCTCGATTACAAAGTTTATGGGCACCAACCCAAAGGAGACTCCAATCCCCTAGCTCTGTTCTGGCTGGTGATCCTCTAGAAGACCTCTGCCTCCTCTGCCCTTAGCAAATGGAACTCTATCCACAGAAGACACCTGTCTTCCCTGCTCTAGCTGGAGACCTTTGTCCTCAACTCTATCACCTCCAAAGCTGGTCCTCAAAATTGCACTAAACACAGTCCTTCGGTCTAGCACAAATGTCCTCAATATTTTTCTTTGTTTTGTACCAAACATAGTCCTTTGGTCTGGCACAAATGTCCTTGTCCTCTTTCTTTGGTCTGCACAAAAACATAGTCCTTCGCTCTTTTTGTGCAATCACATTTGCACTTGATCAAACTTTGGACTTTGCACCTCTGCGTAATCATAGCCACATAGTCTTCACGCACTCTGCTTCCTTGCGATCTCTCTAACTTGGAAGATTCGACAAAATGTACTCTACTCTCGGTGATCGAACTTCTTCTCTTCGCATAGTCTGTGAATGCCGCTCTTCGAATGCACACTTCGATCGATACCTAAACTCTCCAAGCAGTCCTTATTTTATACTAATACTTTCAAGATCAAAACCTTGATCTTAGTCGGTTGCACAACCCTAAATTACGTCAGCTATAAACCCTAATCTTCGTCGGCCCAAATTTAACTTTGTCAGCTTCACTGCCTCTGTAACTCTTTTGTAGCCTCTGCCGCTAAACTACAACATGTCACGATATTGCGACACCTTTGCAACCGTACACTATCTTATGGCTTTTGTCATGATATCACAACACTTTTTGCTTCTACTGACGTCATCTTCTCTTCTGTCGTAAAATTGTGACCCTTCTGTCTTCATGGCCTTCTTCTCTACTTTTGTCATGAAATCGTGACATTTTTGCCTCTGCTGACATCATCTTCAATTCTGTTGTGAAATTGTGACCCTTCTGTCTTCATGGCCTTCCTCTCTAATTTTGTTGCAAAATCATGACACTTCTGCTACCTTGAGCTTCTTTCTGCCTTACACCCATGAAACTGGAACATGTCGCAAAATCGTGACACTTTCACCTTCAAGCTCTTCCTTCTTGAAATCGTCATAAAATCACGATGCTTCTTCTGTTGAAGACTTTCTTACTGTCTCTATCATGAAATCATGACACTTTCTTCAATTGAATGCTGCCATATCAACCTGTCATGAAATCGTGACACTTCCTGCATCCGTACGATTTCTTTGCAGCCTGTCGCGAAATCGCGACGCATTCAGCTTTTGTACGTCTTCTTTGCACCCTGTCGCAAAATTGAGACAGTTCTCATTTCTGACTCTTCACTTTGCTGCATGTCACGAAATCATGATAGTTCTCACTTCGAGTTCTGTAGTATGTCATGAAATCACGACGCTTCTCATTTCAACTTCTGTAGCATGTCGCGAAATCGTGACACTTTATCTTGCTACTTTCTCTCTCTTCGAACTTGTCGCAAAATTGCGACAACTCACACTATGGACTCTCTCTTCTGCATTATGTCATGAAATCGTGACACTTTTTATTATGGACTCCTTCTCCTGCAACATGTCATGAAATCGTGACACTTTTTCTTTCGAACTCCCTCTCCTGCAACATGTCGTGAAAATGCGACACTTTTTCGTCCGTACAACCTTTTTTGCAATATGTCGCAAAATCGTGACATTTCTGACTCCAAACATTCTATCTCCTCTTTGAGTTGCGAAACTGTGACATGTCGCGATATCGCGACACTTTTCTAACTTGCTTTTTTTTTGAACCTGTCATGCTGAACCCTTCATCAAAACAAATTATTTTACATCAAATCAAATTCCTTCAAAAGCTTCTTGACATCAATGAAAACTTATATATTTGAGCAATTGCAATGTACCCAAAGTACCCAAAATTGCCAACATTATAACTCTTAGCAAAATGATATTCCCTAATTTCTTGATGGTGACTCTGAACTTGTCTGCTTCCTTTTATAGTTGTTGGTTCTTGATTATGTTTCATTTTGGTTTATTTATGGTCTTACACTTGTCCTCTTTTGATTTGATATTCAAAACTGGTACAGTTGGCTTCCACTATCTTTTTCTTTTTGGGTTGTACCCTCTCTTTTGACCTTTTAAAACAATAGCTAATTTTAACCAGTGATGGTGGGGTTTGGATAATATATTTTTTATTCCACTACTTCTTTTACAACTGTTTCCTTTTCAATTGCTTCCTCTTGAACTATTTCCTTTTGAGTACTTGGCTCTTTAAATACTTCGGATACTTTTTCTGTTGGCACAGGTTCTTGTTGTGTTGAACTCACTTCCAGTTATTAACTGTAAGTTTCAACCTCTTTCCATTTTTGACCTTGTTGCAACAACTTTATTTGTTCACAGATTAGTCTCCAAACTTCTATGTCAAAGGCTACAGCAAACCTCAGCATATTAATTTCCTACAAGATTTTGTTCTTCTGTATGGCAAGAATGGGTTTGTTTCTCTCATATTGGATGAGCAACATCTCCACGGTATTTACTAGAAAGGTGGATTATCTAGTCATTTCGACTCATCATCTGAATCACAATTAAAACTTTCTATTATATGCCTGAGTAGCTCTTCTACACTGGGGGCTTCCAAGAATTTGTCTAAGGACAAACCAATATCCGTTATTTTACCTATTGCATCTTCTATCAGATTATCTATTTTAGTTACAACATTGATCCACATTTCCTAGTTTTCCCCAAACATGGCTACTTTCAAGAACTCAATATTGAACTGGATTTTATAGCCATCATTGGTTATTATCTCTTGACCCTGCAACTCTTCAAAATTGTCTCCTATTAAATCAAGAGTAGGATGAATGACTTCAAAGTCTTCTTCCTTCTCCTGTATCAAGGTCTATATTTCTTGAGCAGTAATTTGAATCACCCTAATATGTCTAAACATATCAGTGATCCCTTTGGCATAAGCTCATATTTTTATTGACATGTCCTTCTTCATTGCATCTAGATAATAGGTATGATTCGGAATCCTTACCACTCAAGGGGGTTGTGCCTTGGGAATATCCTTTTGTACCAATTCTTCCTGTTGTTTATTTATTAATGCTTTCATTCCAACTTTTTCCTTCTCTTCTCTTTTCAATTGATTCCTTAACTCTACAATTTTCTCAACTAGTTGATCCATGGTTTGATTTTGCATTGCCTTGAAAAATTTAACCATTTCACCTTCTTTTCCTAGTACTTATGAACCCCCATTTTCCTCATTGACTCTGAAGACAAGTGGGTCTTGCAGGACAGGAATATTTACCTCTGCTATATCTGATACATATGTTTCTAGTTGTGGTTCATTTGTAAGTCATTCTCCTATATTTCCCATCCCTTCCACTACCTGTAATTATTTTTCATCTGTAGTAGTAAAGGTATTTTGCTCATCTGACCTCTCTAAAAAAACCTTTATGGAGAAGGAAAAGTCAATTTAGGCTTCTTATTTTCTACAGTGGTTATCTCTTTTTGATTCTTCACTTGGTGACTTCGAAACAATCCCCCAAATCCACCAGTTCTTCTCATATTCATCCTCACTACTAATGGAACTTTAACTTCATGTCCTTTTATTTTTAAAGATGTAGGGATGGCCATGGGTTCCAATTTCTTTACACTTGTTATAGCTAATACTATGTCAAAAACGGGAATTATAGCCTATTTTGGGGGAGAAAATTTTTGAACAGGTGTGGTCATAATTTCTTTCCCTTTAGCTGCGCTTGGGTTTTTGAAAACCTCTTGAGAAGTGCTTGGTGCTACCTATATTCTAAGACGATCATCTACAGGAGGCCTGACTATTTTTCTATTATATATGTAGTATTTACAGTGACCTCCATTTGATCAATCCCCTGTTCTATCAACTCCAATAAGGGGTCTTCCTTGATTGCTTGAGCTGCTCCTAGTAAAATGGGTGCTATAGATTCTACTAAAATTTCTCGAAGTCTTCTCAATTCTGTAGGATAATCATAGGCTTCATGAATCTGTGTGCTGCCACTATCTTTAGGAGGGAAGTCATCCCATACAACCTATAAATTTGTTCCCTTTTTCCATGTCTTCCAATATTTTTTCTTCATAAGCATCCTTTTGATGCTTTATTCGAGCATTCTCCTATTTTTCCATCCTTTTACTGTATATCTCTTTTGGATCATAAAACCTCCAAGTTATCTCATCGAAGTCCATAGTATCTAAATAAAACATTCTTTGAGAAGTGCAAGGTAGCCAACAAATATATAGTCCCCAAAGCGACACATTGAGCCAGGGGACTTTACCATGTTTCTTCACTAGTCTCATCTTGGCTTCCTCTACCACCTACCTACATAACTCCAGAGCTACTAAGAATAATGGGAAATACATTGGTAACATCTTAGGGGGAATTTTGGCCCCATAGAGCCTGATATAAGTGAACCCTTCTAAGAAAAGAAATCCCCAATTTTCTTTTCTTTGATAAAAGATCTTACTCTTATACCTAGCCTCTTAGGGAGCACGCCAATCAAAGTCCAATGGATTTATACCATAAAATGGTCGCAGAACCAGCCCAAGTGAGTCTGTCCATGTATTCTCCAAAAAATAGTTTGGACGTAGGGGCTTTTAATGGCTTCTACTCTTTTTCGGGCTTCTTCTCCTAATTGTCCTACTATCAGGTGGATGAAAAATGAATATTGTGAAAAATGGGGCATCTTTTGTCTTTGTTCGAAAATAGCCTTTTTCAATTCTACCATTTGTTCATGTATTTGGTTACTCAATTATAATTCCCATGCATAAATTGGGGTATTATGTGCCTGATTGCTCTGTGCTACTAAATACAAAATCTTTTTGTCCACCATACTGAGATCCTGTACTCCTAAGACTATGTTTATCATATCACAAAAGTCTTGGACCCATGGCTTAAAAGCAGTCTTCCTAATTGGGAATTGCTTAACTATTTTCTCATTTGTATCAAACAAATATTTAAAAACTTCTAATCCTATAAACATTTGATATTGATGTTCAATTACCTTCTTAACTAAAAAGGTGGTATACTCTGTCAAATTGAAAACTTGCCTGATGTGCTCAAATTTGGTGCTGAACACTAGTCGATCCTTATTATCTCAAAATATTATGGTCCTTTCACCATATGCTACTACTAACCATGCTATTAAATCTGAGGAGAAGTAAACCTTTGGACATATCAACTTCCTGGGGTTATTGTTTCATCTATTACTTCTAGGGAAACCCTTGTATTGTAACCTCCAGGCTTTATGAAATAGGTCAGCAATTATCCATGGGGTCCTGTTATCATTCTCCATCACCTGAGAAAAAATCTTGATACATGTGTTGTCGATCTCATATTGTTGTGTTGGAGTAGGTTTCTTATCAACTTCACACTTTTGGGTGAATTCATACACTATGATGTCAGGTACTGGTGGTCCAAAAATCTCAGAGTATGGTGATCGGTCTATAATGAATTTTACTGCTTCTCTAGTATCTTCGAGCACAAAAGCATCTCCCCATGATGCCATTGTGCTCATGGTTGTGAGTCTAATTCTTCTAAAACAGGTAATATTGAAACTTTTCTTCTCTTTGTATTTCTTGGAGTGCTACCGTCAGATCCTTTTAATCTCAATGGAGCGCTACCTTCAGATTTACTAGAAGACATTCACGATCTTTTCATACTTGGACTTTTGACTTGCGCACTGTCGTTGAATCCTGAGGAGGATTAACAGAGTTGTTGATGTACAAGAACCATTAGATCATACAATGATGGGGCCTTGATTGTTGGATTCCCCATATATGATCCATGTTTATAAATAACAAAAGGGGGAAGATTACCTACATATCAAACCTCTATAAAACTTGATTAAGTACTTTCCTTAGCCTTGATAATGCATTTAATTAATTATTTGACAAAACCTTTTAAATTAACCTTCGATCATTTTTTACGATGCGCTATCGTTGGATCTAGGCGGAGATGGGTGCTGTCGTCAGATCTTTGTGTTGTTTCATCCCTTTTTTTGACTTTGACTTATTCACCATCGTCTTGACAAGGACCTTCACATCTTTTGATTCCCTTTTTACTTTAAATATTTGTATGATAAAAGGAAATCGTAGAATGGATCACGTTCGTTGATATTTGAGCTTGTTCTAGCACTGTCATTAGATCTCCTGCAAGTTGCATACTCGATAGCCGAAAGGGGTGTATTATTACATTTGATTAATCTCAGTTTAATCCGAAATGGGGTAATTATCAACATATTATACCCTCACTAATGCATAACTAATCTTGGCTTTCTCTTCATTTTTACTCGATGTCGTTACCATTTCCTTATTTGGGTTTTGACTTCGATGCAGCTATTGGATCTCGATCAATGTTGACGTGGTCATTGATCTTGATCAATCTGTGGGGTTAGTTACCAAGGGGTGCAAGATTTTAAACTTTTACTAAGCTAAAAGGGGGAAAATTATCTAATGTATTAGACCCTCGCTAATCTCATTTAATATATTTAATTAATTCTTGCGGTCTTTTACCTTTTTTATGCGCCTTTATGATAGCGTCGTCGTTCGATCATATCTTGATCGAGCGCTATCATTGGATTTGTATTGATGTGCTCGACGTTTATTTTAATGGGGGTGCATAAACCTCAAGGTTTCGATTAATGTTTCTTTCCAAATTTTTAGACTTTAATTCCTTTGACCACATATTTTTAAAGAGTCAATTAATTAAATCGAGCGCATCCATTGTATTTTCTTTAATGAATCACTGCCCTTTGATCTATTTTAAGGTGCACGATTTTTAACACAATAGGGTGCATACCCTTATGATTTTAATTGATAGCCCCTTTTTAAACCTTATGTTTTAGATTTTAATATTGTGCTTAAATTTTTTAGGTTTTAAGACCATGGCACTTGATTTAATATTTTTAATACCTTAGGACCTTAATGATTTAAAATTTGACTTAGGTCCAAGTATGATTATTGATCTGGAAGACTAAACCTTATATTTTAATGGTAGAATTTTATTAAAAGGGATTGACTTTGGCAATCATCTTAGGATATAACAATTTTTCAAAGGTACCCATAATAGCAATGTTTAAAGTTAAACTTGTGGAAAACCAACTTCTCTAACAAGATGCAAAGAGACCAACCATGCTTGCTTATTTTTGTGAAACCAAAAATTTAAATTTAGGGGTTTCAAAGTTTAAGTCAAATTTGGCTCCAACACTCACTTTGAGAATCGTACATTGGTGCACAGTTTTCCCCTTCTACATATTTGGTGAACCATACATGAAAACACTTCTTAGTGGCCAAATTAGGAAACCTATTCCTTGTTTGTTTCTTTTGAAAATTTTTAAGTAAGACCACTAATTTGTTTGCTTAGATTTAGAATAACATTAATAAACATATTTAAAAATTGTCTTGTGTGTTTTCTTTTAGTCTTTTATTTTTATCCTTTCACTTCTTCTAATGGATCCAATCCTTAGAATTCAGTGAGAGAAGCTATATTCTTATCATGTTCCCCAAGAAGATGATCATATTGATAGAGATAACCCTAACCTTGATACATAAGAGCAAGAGAATGAGGAAACTAAAACAAACTATGACCCCCTTGAAGGGCTCGATGGGTGCTACTTCTTTAAATCATTTGATCATATGTAGGGTTTTATGAAATGCTATAAGGAGGACTTGCTTGTAGCTATGAGGTAGGAAGCTCAACTTGAAAAAGATGAGACTCCTCCAAGGGTCTCTCCTAGATGCATTCATACTAATTATTTTTTTGAATCTTTGGATCATGGTAATTTTATCTATAAATTGACTTATGTCACTACTGTAACCACCACCACCAGCCTTAAATCCTCATTTGACCTTCAACAATAGTTAGCTAGTACCCCAGCTAATATTTATGTCTTAGAAATCTTACAAACTTCCCCTAATCATAGGGAAGCCTTGTTGGAACTTCTAAGACAACAATATGTCCCTCCATATATTTCTCCTAATGCCATGGTTAATGTTGTAGGTTCTCTTGGGATACATCATATCTCATTCTCGGATGACGATAGGCCTTCCTCAAACCCATGAGGGGATTCTTCCCTTCACATCACTTCATTCATTGGGGAAAATTTTATCAAATGTATCTTGATTGACAATGGTTCTTCCCTTAATTTATGCACTTATCAATTTTTCTAAAATTTTGGATTAAAATAGGAAGACTTAACTAAACATTATCATCAAAGCTTTCAATAATGAGTCCCAAGAATACTGTGGTGTTATATCCCTCCCTCTTAAGGTTGGACCCAAAATATTGGATACTTTGTTTTATGTGGTGCCTTGCTCTATATCTTTTAATATTCTTCTTGGACATCCTTGGATTCATGAGATGAGGGCAGTACCTTCTACTTTTCATCAATGTTTGAAGTTTGAGTATAAAGATTTAATTTTCACCATCTCTGGAAATCCTCAACCATTCAAATATTGTTCGATGGTCAAACAAGCTCAATATAATATCTATTTTTATCCTTTAGTTTCATCATTTACCTCTCCAAGTTCCTCATCTCAAATATCTAAGCAACTTAAAAATTTAAAAGTGAGTGAGGAACCCCTAATCAATTTTTCATCACGGGTTCAAGATAATATGTTTTCTCAAGAGCCTCTTCTAGATCTAGCTAGGCTACCACCTTCACTAAGGACTATGGATTCACCCTGTAAGAAGGTTGAATTTGCACACATAGGCACATGTACTTTTTTCTTCACAAGAATAGCCTTCAAATACAAGGTTCATGGTAGCAACCCCTCTCTTGTTGAGCATTATTTTGCTCATTTCTATTATCTAATAATTACCCACCTACTAAGCATATCCTATCTAGTGTGGGCTATGTTGGTAAAGGTTTAGGGCCACAACAAAAGAGCATTCAAGATCCCTTGGATGTTGAAGTTTGACGTGGATGATGTGGCATAGGCTACATACCCAATAAAAATAAACCTTTACCATTTGATAATAATGATCATCTTATGACTTATACTAAATATTTGGATCATCAAAAATTAGAGCAATGTTATGAGGACGAAGCCCCCCCTTGTTTTCTAACATCTTGTTTTGTAATATGATAGGTTATGTGCGCTTTGAAGGAAATTTTCTTCTAAATGGGGACCCTACTTCCCTATCCTATAGGAATCTTGCAAAATTAGGGATTTCTCCTACTTTTGTAAAGAAGAGTGGATTTTTTCGAGAGTATGTGGATTTTGGTGCAAAGGCCGCTAGAGACAATCCTTTGAAGGAATATTTTTGTGATTCTAATCATCAAGAAGTTCTAACTTCTAGGAATATCTTTGATGGACCAATCCCAAGTATGTCTATTCTTTTTATAAATATAGGAGGCACAATAAGAATATGTGTCAACTATCATTCTACCTACTTGCACTAACAAAACAAAATTAATCATTAATTAGGAATGCATTTGTATTATCATTCTATTGCATCCACTTTCTTGCTCATATTGCATGATTATCTATCATACTCTGCATGATTTTCCTAACATTATATCCCACTTGTATTTTACTTGTCATAATTGCATTGCTATTTGTTCATAATTGCTTGTTCATATATATTTTTGAGGATTTCATGACAATGGCATGTGATGATACCTAGTTAGGTCATAGTTCACATGCATTGCACTTTCACTAGAGTTTTGATGCCTAGTAACATCCCCAACTTAGGGTTTGTATTCCTTATTTCATTTCCTCTCTATTTTACCTTCTTTTATTTTGATTTTTGCTCGCATGCCTTTCTTGACCTTGAAATTTTTCAAATGATCATAATTCTCTTCTAGTTCAAGGATCATGTTTTTCTTTGGTACATCCTTTTCCTCTTGTTGTTTTTGTTTTTTTTCCTTTTTCCTAGATAATTATATACATTTATCTATTCTTCTTGCCTTCTTCACTTCATTACACACACACACTTTTCTTTTCTCCTTAACTTCTTCCTCTCTTTATTGTGACACTCACACACACTCATAGGTTGCTTTGCTTTGCTTTGTTCAATTACAAGTAGCACACATCACACCCCTATTGGGGGTAGTACTCACTCATTTATCTTACATACATAACACAACCCATATGGAATAGCTTCATGGCCACACACGATTATCAGCCTCTATATCGATCATTTGTGAGATTACATCCTAGTGAGTATCTCTTGATCACCTTAGCAAGCTATTGCACCCATAGTGGATCACACTCCATAATTTATCCATCTTAGCAAGTACTACACCCATAGTGGGTTTAGCTCCATCCCTTTATCTTCATGTTTAATTCTGGTTGTTTTATCACACTAATCTCGTACAATCTATGATGACTCAAACATCAAGTTTCAAACCTCCTTTTGCTTCTATTGGCATTTGTTTTTTCTTCTTCTTATTCTTCTTTTTCTTCTTCTTCTTCTTCTTCTTTCTTTCTTTCTTTTTCTTCTTCTTCTTCTTCTTCTTTCTTTCTTTCTTTTTCTTCTTTTTTTTTGAAATCATGCCTCATATTTCTAGATCATGATTTCACTGTATAGTGTTATTGCACTCTGACGTTACTGGGCATGATTTCATTTAGAGTTGTTTTTATGCCTTTTTCTTTACCTTTTTGGTTTCTCCTTTTCCCTTTTCCTTTCTTTCTCTATTATTTTTGATTCTATGTTTTCCATATGCTTCATTTCCACTTCATTTATTTGCATTAATTTAGATTAGTGCATTCATCATTAGTTTATTACATGCATTATTTTCATAAAAACATAAAACCATCATAATCATAAAATAATCACATAAGCACACACATTGCACTAAATAAAAGCAGCATAATATTACTCAATTCAAAAGAGAGATACATAGGTCCTCTAGGTTGATGTACCACGGTCCAACCTCGATACACTCAACCATCCCTAGGATGCATGCCACAATGCAAAATTGACATGTCATCTTGATCTCATACCTAGCCATGGGAGCCTATTCCCTCGACCTCGTCCATCGAAGGTGGTCCTGGTGGAGGTATATTTACAAACTGTGAAACTGTCTATGACCTAGACCTAGTTTGGCTTAATGTCTACAACTATGAAGGAAGTGGTGCTCACTACCCCTCTAGAACCACCTGGTAGTATATAATTTGGTATAAGGTCACATTCTGCAAGGCTACCTCCAACCTCTCCCCTTCCCTTTATAGTTCCATCTAGAGTATGCAAACCCCACCATCCAACTGGTTGCTGCTGACCACAACCATCCCCTCTACCTGAGATTGATGATGCTCCTCATCTAGTCGACTCACCTCTCCCTAGAGATAGTCAATATCTGCTCATGTTGCATCCCTCTCCACCTTCATAGTGCCTAGGGCACTTCATAACCCCTCCATACTCTTGGCCCTATCCTCTTATATCAGGTCCATCTCCCTCTATAGAGATGCTACCTATACCTGTAGCACCTCTATCTCCCTTCTCGATCACCCTAATCTATGGCCCTACTTGGATCAACTATTATTGATGTGGAGGTCTATCTTGTCCCTCTACTTTGTAGTGCCCTAACCATCATGGGGGTAAGTCTAGCTACCCCTACCTCCTCAATCCCAACTAATATGGTGGTCACCATCACTATCTCCATACAAATCCTAGCCTACATCTATTTTGGGGCTACTTGGCCTTGTTATGCCTACTTTGTGGCTCATCCCTAGCCATGGGAGCCTATTCCCTCGACCTCGTCCATCAAAGGTGGTCCTGGTGGAGGTATATTTACAAACTATGAAATTGTCTATGACCTAGACCTAGTTTGGCTTAATGTCTACAACTATGAAGGAAGTGGTGCTCACTACCCCTCTAGAACCACCTGGTAGTATATCATTTGGTATAAGGTCACCTTCTGCAAGGCTACCTCCAACCTCTCCCCTTCCCTTTATAGTTCCATCTAGAGTATGCAGACCCCACCATCCAACTGGTTGCTACTGACCACAACCATCCCCTCTACCTGAGCTTGATGATGCTCCTCATCTAGTCGACTCACCTCTCCATAGAGATAGTCAATATCTGCTCATGTTGCATCCCTATCCACCTTCATAATGACTAGGGCACTTCATAAGCCCTCCATCCTCTTGGCCCTATCCTCTTAGATCAGGTCCATATCCCTATATAGAGATGCTACCTATACCTGTAGCACCTCTATCTCCCTTCTCAATCATCGTAATCTATGGCCCTACTTGGATCAACTATTATTGATGTGGAGGTCTATCTTGTCCCTCTACTTTGTAGTGCCCTGACCACCATGAGGGTAATTCTAGCTACCCCTACCTCCTTGATCCCAACTAATATGGTGGTCACCATCACTATCTCCATACAAATCCTAGCCTACCTCTATTGTGGGGCTACTTTGCCTTGTTATGCCTGCTTTGTGGCTCATTGAGTGACCTCTTAAAATACCTACTACATGCCTAGGCTCATCACTTGGCACCTCTACACTGGCACTAGAGAGGAGATCCTCTAGGGCATGACACCCCTATACCACCTTTGGTATCCGAAGGCTACTCTAATGTCATCAACCTTGGCATCCATATAGGGTGTATCATCCAAGTCCTCCTTTATCTACCTCACCACATCAAGTTCTTCTCTGACTCCCGATGAGTCCAGGTACACTCTTTTGTACCAATAGTTGCATAAGTTTAGGATCCCTTGCAAGATCCTAAAATACCATTGTATCCTATCAAATTAGTACAACTCTAGCTCTCCCTTATCTATATAGAGCCACTTGATCCTCCTTACTTGAGCTAGCTCCTTCACATCCTCAATCCATATAGGGTGTAGATGCTAGGGTCACCAAATGATCTTTTCCTCCCTCAGCTTATCTATCCCATCTATATGTTGTTGGTCACTCTAAAATAGGCAATGGTCTTAGTAGTACAAAATGCCTCTAGATCACTATGTGCTCCCAACACCACACCTCAAGTAGAGTCGTATAGACTATCCGTGTATACCTCTTGTACATGACAATGTATAATTTCTTGTACAAGTAGGACAATACATATGAACCCCATGCAAATCACAGCCATCGGTCTTGCATGTCTTCCACTATACTTACCATTATCCATGGTAGATATAACCTACTCATATGTAATATCAAAAATCCTACCACTACCCCATAGGGCATGATCATCAACATATTGACCCCATAGCGCCCCACCATCTCATCAATCGAGATGATGCTCTCTCGAACCTGGTGGGTCCAACCTCCTTCAGCTTATCTATCCCATCTATATGTTGTTGGTCACTCTGAAATAGGCAATGGTCCTAGTAGTACAAAAGGCCTCTAGATCACTATGTTCTCCCAACACCACACCTCAAGTAGAGTCGTATAGACTATCTGTGTATACCTCTTGTACATGACAATGTATAATTTCTTGTACAAGTAGGACAATACATATGAACCCCATGCAAATCACACCTATCGGTCTTGCATGTCTTCCACTATACTTACCATTATCCATGGTAGATATAACCTACTCATATGTAATATCAAAAATCCTACCACTACCCCATAGGGCATGATCATCAACATATTGACCCCATAGCGCCCCACCATCTCATCAATCGAGATGATGCTCTCTCGAACCTGGTGGGTCCAACCTCCTTATAATATTTATATGGTGGATAACTACCCTCGTGCTCTGTAAACTACCCTCCCAATTATGGGGATATGTAAGATGCATCTTACATCCTCTAGTGTGACAGTCATCTCCCTGATGGGTAACGGGAAGGTTGACAACTTCAAGTACCACCTCTCTTCCAGCGTCGTTAGTAGTGTTATGTTCACCTCAACTCGAGGCATCTCTATCAAGTGGTGTAACTCCACTACCTCTAGGGTATCTCTCTTAGCCTACTTGAATTCTCATAGCTCCATCTCTAAGGAGGTTGACCTCCACTCACAGCTCTCCAGTACATCATGTTGCATTAACAAACATAATAAAAAAATTCACATCAATTTGTGCTCATTAAAAAAATTTAAAATCTACAATTTAAATTTTTTTAAAAGTTATTAAATTAACTAAGAGTGTTTTTCTTCTCTCTACTTGCTTCCTTGCCCTTTTTTTATCTATATGTAACAAAATTGTGCTTGCCTAGCCCCAGGAACGATTTCATCCTTCTTCCTCTATTTAAGAAATTGCACACCCTTCTTTTAGGATGTGATTTCATGAAATCGTGCCCTATGTTTCCAGGGTGCAATTTCACTGGCTATTACAAACCAGGACAAAATTGTGGTCAGGCCATGATATCCCACCCGAGTCATGTGTGGTATTTTCAGTGATGTTAGAGAAAATTTTGAAAATAATTCTAAAAAGCGAGAAAAATCTACCCTAATCCTAATCTAAAAGGTAGGTTTTAATCCTTACATGTGCTCACTCCACTGCGGTGCCAGCCTCACCCCTTTCCATGATTGAACGATGTATAGGAAGCGAAATCCTCATGTTTTCTCTAGAGCTCCCTTTCTCCTCTTTCACATGGTGAAAATGAATTAGGGTTTTCACCCTTTTTGCTCTTTTGGTGCTTGTTTTGCTGCTTCTCTCTCTCTCCTCTTTTCTTCTATTTTTTTCCTCCTTTTCTTCTAAGCCCATATTTTTTATTTTTAGAAGGAATCTATATATTCCTTCTAAAATTCAAAGGGGCACCCTGGCCTGAGAGGTATTAATGTCCCTAATAACTCAATTTGTGTGTAAAATTAAAAAGTGTCTGGAATGACATTATTTTTGCACCACTCCTTTCTTCTAACCTAACCACACCTTTTTTTCTTATCGTCCTCTAACCATAGGCATCTACATCATTCTTTGAGGCATTTATCAGGCCATAAATGCATCAAATAGGGGGTAAAATGTAGACACAAAAAATTGACCCACTTGAGTGAGAAATTTTCCCTATATCCTCAAGGAAACCCTCTAACTTGTCCTAAGCAAGTTTGGCCCTCCCTTTTTCCATATTTTCATTTTTTTCCTCTTTATGCGAAATTTTGGTCGGTCCTTATGGGATGCAATTTCACATTGCTAGGGTTTTCTCCTAGAAAATCCTAAGTTCCAAGTTGGCATCTTCTAAGTTCAACTTTCCTTGGTTTTTCCCACCCATTCCTCTTTCAAATCCCTTATAAAAGGAGGGTTTGAAGTCTTCTTTTTTCCCAATCAATTCAATCCAAGTTTCATTTCTTGAGGTCTTTCCTGCAAGCAAGCTAACTGAGAATTGGTATGTGCTCATCCAAGGCTGAAGTGCTCATTGTTCAAGTGATTGATATAGTCTATTGAAGATCTATTTTGGAATGATATACTATTGCATTTGATTGTGTTGTTACCCTTGGTGGACAAGTGTTGAAGCCCTAAGGAGAATTTGTACTACTAGGAGGTATCCATCCTTTTGTCTACATTTTCACTACCACCAGGTTCTTTTGTACTTCTGCATTTGCATATTAGTTAGATTTTATTTTGCATCAATTTGTTCGCATCATTTGAGAGTTTTCTCCTCTTCTACAATATTGTACCTGATAATTACAAGGTGTGATTTCACTATTTTGTGAAATCATGGTCTCTCCATATGGGGTGCAATTTTGCACAGGCTAGGATTAGGGGTAATCTACTACCACCAAACCCTATTTTTGTGTTCCATATTGCATTCTGACCATAATAGCATATTCTGTATTCTGTTTATCATATTGTTCTGTTGTATTTTATTTTTTGTCCATCTTCCAAAGGTCAACTTTTTCTTTTGTATTTCAAATGTCAGCTAAAATGACCTAAGGGGATTAACTACTATATCTCCAACTACAGCCATACAATGACCTAAGTAGGTCCCCTATGTTGATCATATTTTTCAAGTGTTTGTGAAGCTAATTTTATAGTAATAGGAACTGTGGGATATTTTTGGACAAAAGATAAATATTGGATCAACCATCGGATGAAGATAAGTGCCCTAATTAATATTTAGGTTTTTTATTGGGTGATTTCTATTTTTTTTTAAATCTTATATCATATTTAAAATGGAGATATTTAGTTGATTTCTAGGCATTTGGAAAGATATACAGCATATAGTATGCACTTAGGTTTTAATATTGTCTGTGTATCTTCTCTTGGACCCTTGCTTAAAATATTTCATTTTGCAATCCTAGGGCTAGAGATCATTCGACCAAAGAATCATTCTAGAGTCAAATCTTGTCTTCTTACATCTTGTGTATTCTTGCATTATCCTTTTTCTTTCATAACCTAGCTATAGAAAGGCCAAACCTGGGTGTATGCTCAATTGAACACATTTAACATATTCTACCCCTGACTTAGAGTGAGTTCTAAAACCATTCCTAGTGAACCCTTCCTCCCTCCACACCGAGTGTAGAGTTACAACGACCACCGCAGTCACCTCAATATTTTCCTATAGATGCTACCTTGAGAATCATACATTGGTGTATGGTTTTTCCCCTCAACAAACCCAAAGAGCATAAATATTTTAATTTAGTAGAGTTAGTGCTAGAGTAAGATTCAAAGCCATAACCTACAATTCAAAGTCAAAGATGGTTATAAAATCCAAGCCAGAGCTAGCTTGTCATTTTTTAAAAGTCTTACCTCCAAATTCAATGGAGGTAATTATTCCATTATTTTCTCTCTAAATTAATGTAATAAGGGAAAGATGTTATGATATAGTTTCATAAAGTTATTTTTTGCATATTATCCTCCATATTTTTTATTTATTTGAAGAGGTTGAAAAGCAAAGACATATCACGGGCCACCCTTCCTATGAATTGAACTTGGATCTCCATTAAGAGAGTTCAATGATTTTTTCCTTTATAGTATCCCTATTGGGATAATATTATCCTCCATATTATGTTACACTAAACATCAAAATATTTCTAATTAGTATTTTCCATTATCCCATTACTTAAATGACTTCTATAGGATTCTTTTCCTATGGGACTCTCATGTAATAAATATAATGTACTTGTAATACATGTGAATGTATGTGATATCAATAAATTGTTATATTTTATACTATGTTCCCAACACATATTCTAATAATGTATGGTGTTGTGATCACCACTTTAATTGATGATCATGATTATTGATTGAATTTTAGGGTTTTTGATGCATGGTTATGATGCTAGCTTTTTTTTACAACTAGGGTATGAATGGTTCATCGATTGGATAGATATTTATGATTTTATGATCCTACAAAGGATGAAAATTATTCATCAACACCAAATAAAAAGTTATTTTATTTCATCTACTATAAATACCCCTTTCACCCTTTCATTTTCTTACCAAAAAATGACCAAACATATAAAATAGTGTTTTTGAGTCTCAAAACTCTACCTCTATTTCTATTGCATCACATACCCCATTTTGCTCTCTTTTTCTCTCTCTTATCCTTATAGTTACAACCAAATCCATTAACCATTGGGTCATTGCCTTCCATTATGGAGGATAGGACACTCTACCAAGATTCAAAACCAAATTTCATTTATTGTCATTCAAGGATCAATTTTGAGGGTAAGTTAAACCCTCTACAAACATCCTAGAAGTGATATCTCCTTATTATTGTGGTGACTTTGCAATTAGGATATAGTAGGAATCATTTTTTTTTTTTCCTTGATGTCCTAGATATCAAGTAATTACTTTTACTACATTAGCATTATCCCTAGAATGCAAGCATATTTTGGATAATTTTAGTGCAATTATTCTTAAATTCTTTAAATTTATTTATGCTTGAATTAGGATACCTTTTGGGTATTTACTTTTAATTTTTTACTTTGTTATCTTAGTTTTAGCATTTTGGGCTTATTTGGTATTAATTTGAATAATTATATTAGATATCCCCTTTTTCCCACAAAGATAAATCAAATATTTAGCATAAGAATGGCCCTCTTGTACAAATATTTGATATTTTGAAGCTTTTGTTTCCATTAATTTTTAAATTCAAAAGCAGTTATGCAAGGAATTTGAACATCATTTGGCTATTTTTAACTTGAACCTACTCAATGAATTATGTTATTTAGATATGTGGCTATTGATTTTTGGCTCTATGCTCCTATTATTCTTTTTTCTTATATATTTTCCATTCTCTAAAAAGCTTTCGTAAAATAGAATACTTTTGCATCTAAAATGTTAGCATAATCTAATTAATAATTGCATTAAACATAAGGTTTAAATATTCAAAGATGGCTAATATTAGACACCATAATATCCCAATGAATAGGGAGATCGTTACAACAACATAATGATCTTCTATTCTAATATATATGAATAAATATCCCAAAAAATGGAATATTACTGTAACACCCCCCCTTATTACATTATTTGGGATAACATATATAACTCCCCCCTTAATGTGAAGGAGAGTAAAATGAAAGATGCTTTTATGCTGGATTTATATTTGGCTCTAGATCTAGCTCATGGCTCTAGCTCAGACTCTAAGGTTACCTCTAGAATAGTACGTCTAGAATTGCAACTGGATTTGCCTATGGAACTGCCTCTGGATCTGCCTGTAGGTCTACCTCTAGATCATTGTCATTGGGTCTACCTTTAGGTATGTCACTGGGTCATTGCCTCTGGAACTACCACTCAATATGTCATTGGATCTACCACTGGGTCTACCATAGATTTTTACCTTTTTTGTAGAAGCCAAACAACATTTCTTTCATATTGGTCCATTGTGTGAGATATGTCCATCCACAATCAATATGAACCTTGTTGGTCATTTTCACTTTGTACCAATAATTTAAATAGGACTGAGTAGTACATCCACATGTGTCAAAAGGATGTAGATTCCAACACCTAGCTGCTACATGTCCTATTCTACCACAATGATTGCAACAATGTTTTGTAGGAGTTGTAGGAGATTTAGGTTTTTCAAACATGGTCTTACTGGTACTTGCTTGTCTAGAATAGCCAAGGCCTTCAGTCTTTGGCCTGAAATTTGGCATTATAGGATTTTTAATGCCTTGCCCATGTTTACCTAATATTTTACCATTGAATCCCATTTTGTTCATTAGTTTGGATCCAATACCTTTGGTGTGTTTTTCAAAACACCCAAGTTATTCGTCTTCATCATTGTTTTTAACAATATGGCATTTGTCATAATTAATGAGATCATGGAGCTCATTTTAAGGATGTTCAACTTTTAATACACTGGTGTCACAAGAAAAATCTACCCTTGTGATGATATCACCTATGATACAACTAATATCTACCATTATAGGTATGGGGTCACTTGTGTCACAACAAGAATTCACCACCATGGGCTTAAGGTCATTTGTATCACTACAAGCATTTGCCACCATGGGCTTAAGGTCACTTGTGTCACAATAAGTATCAACCATTAGGAGTATGACCTCTGATTCCTCACTTATATCACTTTTATTTTTACGTTGGGTAATGTCAAGTGAAACCAATGACATGTATATTGCCCTTACAACATTTATAGGTATTAGAGCACCATTTTTATGAAGGTATTCACAAGACTCAAAATATCTACGAATGGCTCGAACACCACTGTGTAGTGTGACAAATTTGTCATCCTCATAAAAATCCATCATTTCCATCCCTGCTGGAAAGTAAGGACCTTTAACTGATTTTGCACATTCAGTTGGTTTTGAGACTTACTTTTTCTTTGATTTGCCCATTTTCTTAAGGTGTCAGTCTCTGCCAAAAATGCACCTTTTACAATGTGATTTTACAAAAAAATTGATAAGGTGGCTAAGGTGTCGGTCGTTGCTGAAAATGCACCCTTACAAGTTTCCCCCTTTTTTGTAAAATATGCTTTGATGGAAGAAATAATTTATCCCTTTGTTCCAAATAGTATTTTTACAAGGTGTTGTCCCCCCTTTCTGCAAAAATATGTTCTTATGGAAGAAATATCTATCCCCCCTTTTTGTGCTAAAAATTGCTACTATGAAGCCTCTAGGGCTTTTACAAAGATTACCACAAATGGTGTTTACAACATGTGCTCCTTAGGCAATTTTGCAAGAAATTTTGAAATTGCAAAATTGATATTCACTACTTTGCCCTTGTGTTGAAATTTAAAAAAAAGTACAATTTTTTGTCCCCCTTTTTGTTTGCAAAATAAAAAAGGTTGAGTGCAAAATTTTGGTCTTCAATTTGATGAGTTCCCCCTTTTGAGGTTGCAAACAAATTTGAAATTTTTTATTTCCTCCTTTTGAAAAAACAAATGCACAATTTGTTGTTTTGAATGTGCAAAACTTTGTTGCCCTTTGTTTTTTGTTTTTTTGTTTACAAAAATAATTTCAATCAATTAAATTTAAGTAATAATTAAATATTTGAAAAATAAATTATTAAAAAATGAACAATTGATTAAACAAAATATAAAATTATTAAATAATGCAAAACAAAAAAGTTTTACCTTTTCTTTTGTTAGCAAAATAGTGGCTTGATCTGCATGGGGATTAATCCTAGACCTCTATATCCATTGTGCCTTAGCACCCACTCGTGCCACCATACGAGATACAACCACGGACGTGAATAGGAAGGTAGATTGCACTCTTTGATGCCTTCTGCGTGAATTGATGGAAAAAAATATAAATAATTTTTGCAAGTTTTGAAACCTCGACCTCCTACATGACAGAGTCTTTGGCCTTGTGACCAGTCTGACTAGCCATAGCCTTGGGAATGAAAGGTCACAATATTGCTTTTGAGATCACCTAGAGAAAAATTCAAGAAAAAAAATTATAAAACCTTTATCCCATATGCATCTAGAGAAGAAAATTTGAGCGAAATAAAAAACTTAATCCACCCCTTTAGAATCGATTTCCTAAAGGTAATCGGTTTTCTATATTTTTTTGCCATCATCCACATGGTGTGGCTTGAGTCGCCCAAGTTTTTGGTGGCCAGTCTACCAAGTTTCATCCAGTCAGCATCGGTAGTTCGCCATGTGTCCACATTGTGTTGGTATTCTGTCTGCCATGTGTTTGCTTGGATCATCATGTCAGCACCTCGAGAGATGTGCCCACATCTAAGTCTACAAGGGAGTCCACATCAGTAGATCTTGCTCCATGTGCATGGGGTGGTCCACATCAATACATCTCAATCTACCTAAGGAATCATGCCCATGTTTGTAATCGATCTCATCAAAGTTGATGGATCTAGTCATCTGTTAGACTGTTCGATGTCTATCAAGTGTCCAGTGGCCAGTCTACCATGTGTTAGCATCATGTCAACAGTACATATATGATGTGTTTTCTTGGGGTCACCACATTAGTACCTCAAGATTTGTACCTACATCTGAGTCTATAAGGGATTTCATATCAGTAGATCTTGGTTTTACATGCAAGAGGTGGTCCACATTAGTATATCTTGATCTACCTAGTGAATCGTGCTCGAGTTTGTGGTTGGTCTCATCGATGTTGGCAGATCCAATCATCTATCAAACTATTCGATGCCTATTGTGTGTTAGTATATGGGTCCAATAGCGAGGGAGTCTAGTGGTCTCGATTGTTGCATTAGAGTTAGATCGTGTTTCTAGAGGTCTTCATTATTGTATGCAAAGGTTAGAGGCTATCCACCTTGAAATTTATGCTACATCTAGTCCAATATTCAATTATTCCTATTAGGATATCTTGTTTAGATCTATTCAATCCATGTAGATCCATCTGACTCAGATCCCTTTAGGATCCTAATGGCCCGTGTGCCATGCAGTCTAGTCAACCAAATATGATCTATCAGAGGTCCATTAAGTTTGATTTAGATCTAGTCGGTCTAATCCCAAAATGTTTGATGGTAGGTCCGGGTCATCCAGATATATCATGTTAGTACCAACAGAGTCTGGTTTGATTTGAGATGCATTGCAAGTCCTCAACTACTAGATTCTGTTGTCATGTCAGATCCTATTAAATCTATCGCATAGATTTTACAGGTATAATTTGATAGTTCGCATCAATCTGTTCGATTTGTCCACTTCAAAAATCATATCGAGGAAGTCCAAATTCAAGGGTCAAGTTCATCCTATATAAAAATGCCTTGGGAAGCGTATCACCTTGATCGCCTACCTACACCTACTCTAATAGTTTGATCATAAATGGATCGTCAAACCTGCACCTTTGCCATGCTAAATGATTCGAAGCAAGGCCAATTTCTGTCTGCTCTGAGCAAGACCAAGGCCAACACCTGCCTACTCTAACATAAAATTTGTGACATTGTGGTCCTTCACCCTATTCTTCATAATCCATATATTTTACTATATTTATCATCTTGTATATTACTTAATTTTTATTTTTTCTTCTTATTTTTATAATAGATAAGGTATTGATCATTTTTTGGAAGTTGATTGTGTGAAAACTAATCATTCAATTACACCATTAAATAAATACATATATTTATTACCACGGTCTAGTCAAAATTTCCTATTTTAATTACAATTACAATGGGGATATCCCATCAAATAATGGTTGGCTTGAAGTGGATGCTTTAAAACTAGGTTTTTGTATGTTCTCAAGCTCTTGAACTAAGCAAAGACTTGACTACTTTTTCAAATTTGAGGCTTTTAGATAGTATGTCTAGATTGCTTTTACATATAATAGACTCTCCAACATGGGATGATATAGGCCCCTTTGCTTTAACCAACACCATTGCATAAAAATAAATAAAATATTATGTAATATTATAAAAATAGTATTTTTGTACAATAGAACCCTTTGTAGGGTGGTTTTACAACAATTTGACCAAAGGAAGGGAATGATCCCTTTTACAAAGCAAATGGTTGTCGTGATATTTTTTATGCTACAAGCAAATTGTGGTGGGTTTGTAGTGACCACCAATTTGAATTGAGCCCTTCAGTATGTTGGAGAATATTATATTACTTGGTACATGCTAATGTACCACTTTGGGTACATCTCTAGATTAGAAGTGTGTCTTAGATTAGAGTGTGAGTATTTACTTTATGCAATGTAATAAATGCACAAGTATTATTAGAATGTGCAAAGTATTTAATAATGTAAATGTGCATAATAGTCCATGTGCACATGTATCCTTAGAATAGGAAGTGAAGAGTCTCAAGAAGAGAGAAGGCCAAGAGTGCTCCATATGAAGAGTCACATTCCATTATATATGTGTCTCTATGTATGTGTGCAAGTAACACAATATAGAGGGAGAGTGTGTGGAAGTATGATGTACTTGAGATCTTTATTCTATATCAAATTACTATTTTCGTGAGCATTTGTTAATGGTAATTTTATGAGTTGTTGTAGAAGTTATTTATGATTTTTATATATTTAGAATATTGCTATTATCTTATGTTTGATATAGTATCTTTATTTTAGATATTTAGGCTTAAGTATCTAGCATCAAAAGCTAACACAATCACCTACACACATGCAAACAATAGTACCACTAATAGCACCTACCAAAACATTGAGTAAACTAATAAAGACAAAAAATTAAAAATACGAACATGTATAATTGAGTCTAGTGCAATTTTAACAACATTTGGGTATGTGTCACTATGTCTCCATGCGTGTCTCATGAGAAAAAGGAAGGGGGTATTTATAGGAAATAGCAAGAGAGAGGAGAGTGTATCCAATATCTAAAGTGGTAGTTTTACCAAGTATGAAAATGGATTTTAGAATTTAATGTGCGTTTATTGGGGAAAATGGGTGCCTTCCCACATTAGTGGCCTTGGAAAGTGTGAGGTAATTTTAAATTCAAAAAATATTGATGTGGTAGTGTGAAACGATGAAATGGAGGGTGTGGAGAGGTTTAGAATTTAATGTGTCTTAACTTAGGTGTGTAGTGGCAGATATTTAATGAATGTGGATTTTGGGCCACCCATGTGAATTTTAATTTTAAAAAAATTGAATTTAAATCACATTAGGGTGTGAAAAGGATTAAATATTAAATATTAAATGTGTGTGGGCTTGGGGTACTAGTGGGAGATATTTAATGAATGTGGACTTTGGGCCACCCATGTGAATTTTAAATTTGAATAAATTTGAATTTAAATCACATGGGGGTGTGAAAGGGGATTTATGCATTTAAGGTGGGTGTTAGGTGGAATATTAGGGGGAAATGTGTGTCGATTGAAATATGAACTCAAATGGTTGCAAAAGTGACTAATTTTGGGTGTTTATAGATGCTCATTTTTGTATTATGTTATGTGAAAACACAATGCGGTGTAAAAGTAAATGACACCTGGTTAGTTTGATTGATGATACATTGCAATGAACAAGTGATGATGACTAGCTAATGCATGATGAAAGCAGATTTTGGGATTGAAGAGGGTGACATAAGGTTACCCCACATCAAGGACAATGTAGGATACCCAAATCATGAAAGCGATGAATATCTATGAACCTTGTCATTGATGAACTGATGAGTGCATTTGAAATAGCTATGCTAACAACTATACTAATGAGATATGGGCTTTGAGCCACTGTGCTAACAACTATGCTAATGAGACATGGGCTTTGAGCCACTATGCTAACAACTATGCTAATGAGACATGGGATTTGAGCCATTGTGCTAAGAACTATGCTAAAATGATACTATGTAAATGATAGTCTCAAACAAGGTTTTGAGATAAACATAGATTCCAAAAATGGGTGTTTGGATATTTGACTTGTTTGGGATAAAATTTTATGGGTATTTTCTACCCCCTCAAGTGGCAAGTGGGAGGAAATAAATGGATGACAACCATGAGCTGATTGACGAAATGTGGAATGGGCAATAGGGATAGGAAAAAAATAAAATATGGTAGGTGGGGCGGGAAATTGGTGGTGTGTTGTTTTTTATTTGTTGATTTTTTTTCTTTTACAAGTTTCCTTATGGTAATCTACCCATCCTATTGGATTGCATGGATAACCATTCATTGTAACCGCTAGGTGTACTAGGGTAGATCACTTGGTACAAAGTTCACTCATCCTAATATATGAAAGTGATAAAATGCATGAAAGTAAAGTCTATTCTATGAAAGTGATGAACTCTAATCTAGGAAATCAACAAATTGCATGGAAATAAATCTAATATATGAACAAGAAATTAAATCTAATCTATGAACATGAAAGTAAATCTAATCTATGAAATTTTATCTCAAGGCATGAAAAGTAAATTTCTTGTGAAATGAAAATCTATCCTAAAATACAATGCTCAGGGTGTGAAAAGTAAATTGCTTTTGAAATGAAAATCTATCCTAAAGACAACGCTCAGGGTGGGAAAAGTAAATTGCTTTTGAAATAAAAATATATCCTAAATATAATGTTTATGGAGTGAAAATTAAATTGCTTTTGAAAAAAAACATATCCTAAAGACAACGCTCAGGGTGGGAAAAGTAAATTTCTTTTGAAGTGAAAATTTATCCTAAAGAAAACACTCAAGGTATGAAAAGTAAATTTATTTGAAACAAAATTGTATGCGAATAATAACAATCAGGGCATGAAAAGTAAATTGCTTTGCAATGAAATTATATGCTAAGAACAACGCTCAAGGTATGAAAATTAAATTTCTTTGAAATGAAATTTTATGCTAAGAACAATGCTCAAGGCGTGAAAAGTAAATTGCATTGAAAGGAAATTTTATGCTAAGGAAAATGCTCAAAAGTGAATGGCTTTGAAATGAGATTTTATTCTAAGAACAATGCTTAGGGCATGAAAAGTGAACAGCTTTGAAATGAAATTTTATTCTAAGAACAATGCTCAGGGTGTGAAAAGTAAATTATTGTTGAAATAAAAATCTATCTAAAGACAACACTCATGGTATGAAAAGTAAATTGCTTTAAAGTGAAATTTTATGCTAAGAACAACGCTTAGGACATGAAAAGTAAATTGCTCATATGAAGCAATGAAATGAAATCAAAGGAATTTGATGTCTGTGGAGTTTTTGAACTGGAATTTTATTTTTGAGATGGCGAGGCAAAGGGAAAAACCTTTGACAAAAGGATGCAATCTTCTAAATCTGGTAGTTTATTTGTTATGAAATGTGAATGCAAGGCAAAGGACGCAACCTTTTGAACCTAGCAGTTGATTTTGTATTTGGGGACAACAAGAGAAATTATCTTTTTGGTTGAGGCCTAAAAGGTCTCCATTTTGTAATCATTTTAATTTATTTTATTTTTTTGAAATAAGGATGAGGTATGTGCATGGATATGTGAAGGATGGTTTGATTGATTTATTACAGAAATACGATGATGAGCAGATGGATTCCATAATATGATGTGATGTATGGATGGTGTTATGTATGTGTTTTAGGTTCATGTTCTTTATGATGGAATGGGGCTGGATAGATATGACATAGGAGATGGCATGGACTTGATATGGTGAAGTGCATAGATGATGATGTGTAAGGACTCTTTTTATTTTTTGTTTTTTTTGTTTTGGATTTGATTTGATCTTTTTGTGTTTTTTATTTGATTTTATTTTTTTATGTTTTTTATTTGATTTGATATTTTTGTGTTTTTTATTTGATTTTATTTTTTTATGTTTTTTATTTGATTTGATTTTTTTATGTTTTTGATTTGATTTGTGATGGTGGATAGATATATGTAATTAGATAATAGTGATGTGTTAGATGGTATGAATTATGATGCAAATAGTGGATGATGATGAAGATGTGTTGAATTATGTGTGGTAGATGCTCTAGATGATAGAAGTAGAATAGATAATAATTGAATGTGGTGAATGTGATAGATATAATAGAATAAATGCATGCATGTGTGTTTGGTTATTGTTTGAAAATCACTTAGACATGGATTTTTATGCACAATGTTGATTTATTAATTAAGGGTATCGACACGATGGTATTGACTAAACTATAGAATAGGTGGCAAGAAGTGGAACACAAAATATGCATGGGGTGAGCAAAAATGGAGAAGTGAAGGTGAAAAAATTTGTCAGCTCATGTGTCATAGGGAGGAAGAATCATAAAGTGCTTTGAAGAAGCTCAAACACCCTAGTGACATTGATCAAAATCATCTACTAATCAAGAAATCACTCCAAGATACTAAGACCAGTCCAACGATTCAAGGTTCTCAGGGACTAAAGTGTGTGCAATGAAGTTCATTTCCAATTTTGAGCAAGGTAGGACTAACCATTTGCAAATAAAATAATTATAAGCTATATCATACGTGGGTGTACAAAGATCTATACAAAATAAGTTCACTAATGTGACATACATGTCACCATGTGGAGGGCATACTCCACTACCAGTTAGGCATCTATAGCCTCGATGGAGATAGCCCCATAATCCTTCAATGTTGCTCCACTACCAACCAGGCATCTATAGCCCCAATGGAGACGTCTAAAATACCCAAGGATCCATGACAATATATGTCAACCAGGCATCTAAAGCCTTGTGATCACCATTTTGTAAACATAGAAAATGCACCATTGCATGAAAACAAATGAAATATCATGTAATATTATACAATAATTCTTTTTTGTACAATATAACCCTTTGTAGGATGTTTTTACAATAATATGACCAATAAAAGGAATGGTCCCTTTTGCAAAGCAAATGTGGTGCCATGATATTTTACATGCTACAAGCAAGATTTGGTGGGTTTGTAGTGATCACTATTTTGAATTGAGCCCTTCAATCACCTACACACGTGCAAACAATAGTATCATTAGTAGCACCTACCAAAATATTAATCAAACCAAGAAAGACAAAAAATTAAAAATATGAACATGTATACTTGAGCCTAGTGTAATTTTAGCAGCATTTTAGTATGTGACATTATGTCTCCATCCGTATTTCATGAGGAAAAGGAATGGGGGTAATTATATAAAATTGTGAGAGAGAGGGGAGGGTACGTAAGATTCGAAGTGGTAGTTTTACCAAGTGTGAAAAGGGATTTGAGAATTTAATGAATGTTTATTGGAGGTAATGGGTACCTTCCCATATTAAGTGGCCTTGGAAAGAATGAGGTAATTTTAAATTCAAAAGATATTGATGTGGTAGTGTAAAACAATAAAATAGAGGGTGTGGAGAGGTTTGCCATTTAATGTGTGTTTCTTGACTTGGGTGGGTAGTGGGAGATATTATATGAATGTGGACTTTAGGCCAACCATGTGAATTTTAAATTCAAATTTAAATCACATGGGGGTGTTAATAGGACTAAATATTAAATATTAAATATAGCTACCCCAAGCAAGGCATCTATAGCCTAGATTGGGGCAGTTGCTTGGGGCCACCCATGTGAATTTTAAATTCAAATAAATTCAAATTTAAATAGCCTCGATTGTATTATTTTTCAAACTATTTGTCCATTCTGTTTGCATTTCATTAATTGACCTATGTTATAACATTTTTTTGTGTTTGTTCCAAAGGTCAAAGCTCATTTTTATTATGAGTAGTCAACTAAAAGGACCTAGGAGGCTTGACTATTATGCCTCCAAGATCAGTCTTATAATGGCCTAAGCAGACCCCCAAATATTGACCATATTTTCTAGAGTTTTTGTGAAGCTATTTTGCATATTTGAAGCTATTAAATATTCTTGATGCAAGACAAAGCTTGGATAAAACACCAAAGATGATAAGTGCTCTAAGTAAAAATTGTTAGGTTGTGTTTTTTTACTTCTATTCTTCTTGTTCACAACCTAGGTTATAAATAAATAAATAAAAACATTTGATCTCTTTCTAGGCATTTAAAAAGAAAAAGGTATAAAGTTTTGCATCTAGGGTTTTTGTCTTGTTTGTGCATTTTACTTATTCCCTTGCTTAAATAAAAATAATAATTTCTTGCAACCTAGGGTTAGAGATCAATGAATCAAAAAATCATATTAGGGTTAGTCATTGTCCTCTTGCATCTTGTGTATTTTTGCATTGTTATTTCATTTCCATAGTTCTGTTTAGAAAGGCCAAATATAGGTGATTTCTTAAGTAACACATTAAACATTTCCACCCCATGCCTAGAGTGAGTCCTAAATCTATTCCCGATGAACTCATTTCTTTGTGTCCCTAAGTATAGAGAATATAACACACCACCGCGATCACCTTGGCTCCCAGTGGATCTAGTTGAGAATCATATGTAGCAGGGTAGCTTTCCCACTCTACATATTTGTGTCTTCATACAAAAAAATTGATCCACCCAAATGAGTCATTTTTCCTTGGTTTCCTTTGAGAGGTTCTCAAACTTTCTAGGAGCAATTTTGGCCCCTTTTTCTTGTGTTTTGCCTTGCTTTTGTTAACCTTGACCGAATCCATGCCCGGTAAATTATGGGGCATGAATTCGGTAAATTTAGGGTTTTTCTTCAAAAACCTAAATTTTAGGCTGACCCTTTTGGGGCGTCGGCTTAATCAAGGTTAACTTTCATTCTCCCACCTTTTAGCCCTCTAAACCCTCTATAAATAAAGGGATTGGATCCCCTTTTTCTCCCTAGTTACTTAAGAGTTTCTTCCATCAATCTTTTTTTTTTTTTTTTTTCTTTGGTGCTTTGGTGTTCTACTGTTGGTGTGTTCCTTGTGATTTTGCAAGTGGAGAAAGCCTTGATGACAATTTATCTTCTTGAGGGAGGAGAGGTCTTCCACCTTTGCTCTTGCTTCTTCCACGAGATCACCAGGTTGTTTCTTTGCATTCATTAGTTCACATATTCATCCTAGTTTATGTTTTGTTGCGTTTTGGTCTCTATTTTAGGGTTTTAAACCCTCTTGTGTGAATCCATGCTCTATCTATAGGATTCTACATCTATTTTGGCTCTATTACCGAATCTGCACTCGGTATCCTATAGGGCATGGATTTGGTCTAGCTAGGTTTTGGGGTGACTATTCATCCCAAAACCCTAGGGTTTCATTTTGCATGCCCTCTGCATTTTATTTCATCTTTATTTTGTATTTTTTTCTAACTATTATCATTCTATTTCACTTGCATTTCATATTAGATTAGCTTGGGGGCAATTATTTATTCCCAAACCCTAGATTTTGAAATTGCATTCTTGTTCAAGCATTGTATCCATTCTATTTGCATTTCATTTATTGTTCTATGTTGTCATATTCTATTGTGTTTGTTCCAAAGGTCAAAGCTCATTTTTATTATGAATGATCAACTAAAAGGACCTAGGGGGCTTGACTGTTGTGCCTCCAAGCTTAGTCTTATAGTGGCCTAAGCAAGCCCCCAAACACTGACCATATTTTCTAGAGTTTTTGTGAAGCTATTTTGCATATTTGAAGTTATTGGATATTTTGGATGCAAGACAAAGCTTGGATCAAACATCAGATCAGATAAGTGCCCTTGATAAAGTTGTGGTTGTTGTTTGCTTTTATATTTTTTGTTCACAACCTAGGTTATAAATAAAAAGGAAAAAATATTTGATTGCTTTCTAGGCATTTAAAAAGAAAAAGGCATATAGTTTTGCATCTAGGGTTTAGTCTTGTTTGTGCATTCCACTTGTTCCCTTGCTCAAATAAAAATGATTTCATTTCTTGCAACCTAGGGTTAGAGATCATTGAATCAAAGAATCATACTAGGGTTAGACATTGTCTTCTTGCATCTTGTGTGTTTTGCATTGTTCTTTCATTTCCATAGTTTAGCATAGAAAGGCCAAACATAGGTGATTGCTTAATTGACACATTAAACATTTCCACCCTAGACTTGGAGTGAGTCCTAAAATCATTCTTGGTGAACCCATTCCTTTGTGTCCACCGAGTGTAGAGAATATAACACACCCCCACGGTCACCTCGACTCCTAATGGATCCAATCGAGAATCATACATGGTAGGGTATTTTTTCCCCTCTACATATTTGGTGAACCCAACATGAACACACATCTTAGTGGCCAATATAGGAAGCCTCTTCCTTTGCTTTTCTCTTGAAAACTTTAAACAAGACCACTAATTTTATTTGTTTAGAATTAGAAAATATTAAAAACATCTAAAAATATTTTGTGTGTTTGCTAGTTTTTAGTTTTCCTCCTTTTCTACTCTATCCTTTCTCTTTCTCCTAATGGCTCCCAACCTTAGGAGTAAGTGAAGGCTTTTAGATTCTGATGATATTTTTCAAGAAGATGATCATATTGATAGAGAGAATCATAATCTAGAAGAGGAAGAAAATGAAGAAGCTAGTAATGACCTTGATCCTACTAAGGGGCCCAATGGGAACCTTATATTTAAATCATTTGATCATGTCTAGAATTTCTACAAGTATCATAGAGATACCTTGAATAAGGCTATGGATGAGGAAGCCTAACTTGAAGAAGTTGGGACTTCTCATCATCAAATTATTTCTCCTCAGAATATCCACACCAATTCATTGCTTGAATCTTTACATCATGTTGATCCTTGTCCTAAACCAACATATGTCACTACTATAACCACCAACGTTGGAAGAATTCTACAAGTTCCTCCAACTAGTAGTGCATATCAAGATCATGTTCAATTTCCTCCTCATTCTACTAATCTCAACATTCATGCTTCTATTCCACCAAATGTTAGTTATCCTCCATATCAAGATACCACATATCATAACCCATACCATAACAATATCAATACCTCCAACATAGACCAAGTTCCCTTTCAATAACCTACCTATACCCCTCCCCTAGGGAACCTAGGGGTATTGCACAACAACAATCCCAAAATGCAAAGTTTAACTAATGTGGTGAAACAATTGGTTTCAAGAGTGGATATGATTCAGCCTCCTAGTTTCACCTACAACTATAGAGAAATGTGCAATCAGCCCTTAGACCCTATCATTACCTCTAGGCCCTACCCTAAGCATTTTCCAATGTCAATTTTTCCTATCTATAAGGGAATAAAAGATCCAATTGAGCATTTAAGAATGTTTAGGATAACATGCCATGATATCATATATGATGACATGTTGTTACTAAATATGTTCCCTAAGAGCCTTGGTGGTATGGCATTAGAGTGGTATTATCAATTACCTAATCATTCTTTGAGGAACTTTGAAGAGATAGTTGAAATGTTTGTTCAACAATTTGGTGCTTATGTTGAAAATAATGTGACTATGAAAGATGTCTATATGTTAAAACAAGCTAAAGATGAAAATTTTTAAAAAAATTGTCTCATTGGAGGAGTCTAGTTGGATGTTTGAGATATACCTTACCTCCTCGAGACATGCTTGAGATATTTATTAGGAATTTACAAGAACAAATATCTTATGAATTGGAAACTACAACTATCACATATTTTGACCAAGCTATAGATCTAGCAAGAAGGGTAGAGCAAGCCCTTATTAGAAGAGGTCAACTTAAGATAAAAGAGGATAGGACCACTAAAACATAGTATAAGAACAAGCATATAGTTGGTGATGGGGTAATGGATAGTAGGCTTGTTAATAGTGTTGTTAACACCCTACAAAATATGGTGCTTCACCAACCTCAAAAACCCCCACCAAGAAATTTTACAAGACTCAACATGCCTATGAATGTGGTCCTAAAATAACTTTTGGAAGCTAATATGATTGAGTTACCTCCCATAAGGTAACTTGATACCATAGCTGATTGGTATAAGCTTGGTCATTATGAATATCATAGAGTGGAGGGGCATATGACAAACTCATGTAAGAGGTTGAAACATGTGGTTTAAGACCTAATTGATGAAGGATGCCTTGTTATAGAAGGTTCTCAACCCAATCCTCCAATAAACAATCAACCTCCTACTCAACAAGCACCCACAACTAATCAAGACATGGGAATCTTCCAAGATCCCCTACCTAAGCATGGTCATCAAGCAATTAATCAAGTGTCATATCGTAATGCCCCCTCCCTATGATAATATGGTTGGTATGATAGCAATAACTACAAGGCAACAAGCACAAATTCAACCGACTCAACATTCTCAGTAGGAGATGAGTTCTTCATCCAACCCACCTTAGTTTTGAAGAATACCCAAAAAAGGAGCATGAGATTAGAAAACCCACCTTTAGTGTTGAAGCCACAACCTAAAGTCTCCTTTGACATTCAACAACAATTAGCTAGTACCCTAGCTAAGATCTCTCTCTTAGAACTTTTGCAAACTTCTCCTATTCATAGGGAAGCCTTGTTGAAGCTTCTAAGACAACAATTTGTTCCTCAAGATATTTCCCTTAGTGCTATAGCTAATGTTGTAAGTTCTCTTGGGATACATCATATCACATTTTTGGATGATGATATTCCTTCCTCAGACTTATGAGGGGATTCTTCCCTCTACATCACTATATTTATTGGGGAAACATTTATCAAATGAATTTTGATTGATAATGGTTCTTCCCTCAATTTATGCACTTATCAATTCTTCCAAAAGTTTGGATTAAAAGAGGAATATTTAACTAAATCTAATATCATCATCAAATCTTTCAACAATGAGTCCCAAGAGGCTTGTGATATTATATCTCTCCCCCTTAGGGTTGGACCTAAGATCTTAGATACCTTGTTCTATGTGGTGTCTTGCCCCACATATTTTAATCTTCTTCTTGGATGCCCTTGGATTCATGTGATGAGGGTTGTCCCTTCTACTTTTCACCAATATCTAAAGTTCAAATTTAAGAATCAATTTATCACCATTCTAGGTGATCCTCACCCATTTCAATATTGTTCACTAGTTGAGCAAGCTCAATATGATCTTCATTTATGCCCATCAGTTTCTTCATCTCACATGACTAAGCAATTTGAAAATCTAAAAGTGAGTGAGGAACCATTAATCAATGTTTCATCATAGGATCAAGTCAATCCTTTTCTTCAAGAGCCTCTTTTGAATCTATCTCATCAAGGCTTAGAGTGGAGTGATGAGGATGAGGGACTACCTTCTCCCTCTTTTTTTTGTAGTGTGGTAACTTTGGTGCACCTTGAGTTAGTTGTGACCCTAGAGGAGTATGTTGAAGGTGACACTCTTTGTGACATGGCTCATGAGGATGTCCCTCAGAATGGCTTCTTCTTTGATGGGTCAGTCCCTTGCATTGCATAGGTTGAGTCTTCTAGTTCTCAAGAGGACTTTGGTTCTATGTCTCCCGAGGACCTTGAGAAACTAGGAGTGATTCTTGCCCCACCTCCTCTTGAGGATGAGTCATCCATTCTCATTGAGGAGACCATAGATGTTAACATAGGTTCTGAGGAGAGCCCTAGAATCCTTAAGCTAGGTAAAGCCTTGTCCATGGATGAGTAAGAGCAATTGACTAATTTGTTGAAAGAGTTTCATGATATTTTTGCTTGGTCATATGCCGACATGCTAGGGCTTGATCCCTCCCTTGTTATGCATCATTTGGTAGTGAAGCCTAGTGCTAAGCCTGTTAAGAAAAAACTTAGGAAGATGCATCCTAAGGTCACCCTTTTAGTCAAGGAGGAGCTCCAACAACTCCTTGATATCGATTTTATAAAAGCTATCGACTATTCTGATTGGATCTCCACTATCGTTCTAGTGGCTAAGAAGATAGGAACAATCAGAATATGTATTAACTTTTAGGACATTAACTTAGCATGTCCCAAGGATGATTTTCCCTTTCCCAACATAGATCAGATCATAGATTTCACCACCAAATGTGGTATGCTTTCACTCATGGATGGTTTCTCAGGATATAATCAGATCATGGTTACCCCTGAGGATCAGGCCAAGATAACTTTCATCACACCATGGGGTACCTTCTATTATAAAGTCATGCATTTTGGCTTGAAAAATGTTGGTGCCACATATCAGAGGGCTATGACTTATATTTTTCATGACATGATGCATGATATTTTACAAGACTATGTGGATGATCTCCTGGGTCATTCCATACATCGATAGGATCATGTTCATGATCTAAGATGAATTTTTGAAAGGCTTCAATAGTTTAGGGTTCATCTTAAGCCCTCCAAGTGTGTGTTTGGAGTCACATCTGGCAAGTTGTTAGGTTTCATCATTTCTAGGTGAGGTATTGAAGTGGACCCCACTAAGATAGTGACTATCACTAACATGCCTCCTCCCTGCACCTTGATTGAGTTGCATAGCTTGCAAGGTAGACTTCAAGCTATTCATTGATTCATAGCCTAGTTAGCTGATAAGTGTCAACCCTTTCTTAAGCTTCTTAAGAAATATGTTGTGTTCTAGTGGGATTTTGAGTGTCAACAAGATTTTGATGAACTCAAAAGGTATCTCACTTCCCCACCTATCTTAGTTTTACCTCTATCAGATAAGCATTTGATGCTTTACATAGTAGCCATAACTCATGCTTTGGGAGCCTTGTTGGCTCAACATGATGATCAAAATAAAGAGTGAGCTATCTACTATATTAGTAGAACCTTGGTCAGCTATGAAACTTGGTACACTCCCTTAGAGAAGCTTTGCCTTGTTGTGGTGTTCACTTCCTAAAATTTAAGACACTACATGCTCAGCCATAAGATATTGGTAGTTGTAAAGTTTGATCCTTTGCGTTACTTAATGTCTAAGCCCCACCTTTTAGGTTGAGCTACTAAGTGGGTTTTAGCCCTTAGTGAGTTTGACCTAACTTTCATAGGTCAGAAGGCTATCAAGGGTCAGGTGATTGTTGATCAGTTAGCCTTTACTCCCCTAGAAGTTGCCCATCCTTTGGTCATTGAGTTTTCCAATGAGTGCTTTGGCATAGAGGCTAAAGAGCTAGAGTCTTGGACTTTGTTTTTTGATGGAGCTCGATGCATGAAGGGTGTTGGTGCTAGAGTCATTCTAGTTACCCCATAAAAATAACTCATCCCCCTTTCCTTCAAGCTTTATTTCTCTTGCACAAACAATACTATAGAATATGAAGCTTTGATCCTTGGTCTTAGAGTAGCCTTAGCCTTGAAGGTTAGAGTTCTCTCTATCTTTGGTGACTCTCAACTTATGGTCAATCATATTAATGATGTTTATCAAACTTGGGATGATAAGCTAAAACCTTACAAAGAGATTATCACCAAGATTTTATCCACGTTCGATCGGGTAACCATAGAGTCTATCCCTAGATCCTCCAACCACCATGTGGATGCCATGGCCACTATTGCATCCTTGTTTCCTTTGGATTTGGATGATGATCAAGCATTGATTATCATTAGATAACTTTGGGAGCCTACATCACTCGGTTCTTGTCTTGTTCTATTAGATGTTTTGACCATCGAAGCTTCCCCATCTGAGCCATGGTATACTAACATATTTAATTTTCTTAAGGATGGTTCGATTCCTGATGGTTTAGATCATAATCAATATAATATTTTGCATAAAAGAGCATGTCGATTCATTATAATTGGCAATACTTTATATCAATATTCTTTTGAAGGTATCCTCTTGTGATGCCTTAACTTCGATGAAGCCCGACTAGCTCTTAGTGAGGCTCATGAAGGTTCATGTGGAGGCCATTTCAATGGTAATGCCATTGCCAAAAATCTCCTTCAAATGGGGTACTATTGGCCTTCCATGGAGAAATATGCATGTGACCATGTTCGATGTTATGACAAGTGTCAATGCCATGACAACCTTGTTCATGCTCCTCAACACCTTCAGGTTATTTCTTCCCCTTGGTCATTTTCCATGTGGGGATTGGATATTATAGGGAAGATTAACCCAATGTCATTTGATGGTCATAAGTTTATCATAATAGTGATAAAGTACTTCACTAAATGGGTTGAAGCCATGCCCCTGGCCATGGTGACTAGAGCTCAAGTTTCCAAGTTCATCTTTAACTAGATCCTTTGTAGGTTTGATATTCCTTCGATGATTATTTCTGATAATGGCACTCCTTTCAAGAATAAGGATATCCATAAAATTTGTGCTAAGTACAAGATTCAGCATAGGTGGTCAACTCTATATTACCCCTAGGGTAATGGATAAGCTAAAGCATCCAATAAGTCTTTGATCAAGATCCTCAAGAAGTTGGTTAGTAAGATTGATCATGATTGGCATATCCAACTTTATCTAGCTCTATGGGCCTATCATACTAGTGTGCAAACTCCTACAAGTGCTTCTCTATACATCTTGGTCTATGGGACTAAGGTGGTCTTTCTATTCGAGTTAGAGGTTCCTTCATTGTACATCTTTTTGCAAGATGCCTCGATCAATGATGAGTATCGCTTAGATCATTTGAATCAATTGGAGCTGCTAGATGAAAAGTATATTCATGCCTTAGAGCATTTGTGAGCCTATCAGAATAGGCTCAAGCGATCTTATTCCAAGAGAGTTCACAATCATTATTTTGAGGTTGGGAACCTTGTCCTCAAGGAAAACCAAAAGAACACCAATGCTCGATTAGATCTTAAAGGTAATTTTTAGCCCAATTGGTTAGGCCCCTTTATCATAATAACCAAGTTTGGTTTAGGGGCCTATCATTTAGCTTCTTTAGATGGTAAAGAACTTAAAGAACCAATGAACATAATGCATATAAAGAGATACTATGCATAACTTGGCACTCTACATTTTCATATTGCATTTAGATTAGTTTTCATATTGCATTTGGTTTGCTTGTTCATATTGCATGATTGCCTATCATATTTTGCATGTTTTACCTAACATTCTATTCCTTGCATTTTGCTTTTCATATAATTGCATTTTTGCTTTCTCATATTTGCATGATTGCTTGATCATATAGATTTTTGAGGATTTTATGATAATGGCAAGTGATGACACCTAGTTAGGTCATAGCTCACATGCATTGCACTCACACTAGGGCTCTGATGCCTAGCGAATCCCCAAACCTAGGGCTCATCTCCATGCATTTCCATCATTTCATCCATTCTATATTCCTTGACCTTGAAATTTTAAAATGATCATCAATTTATCTTTCCCAAGTCAAGGAATATAGTTCTTCTATGTATCCTTTCCCTTTGCATGTTTTCTTTCTCTATTTCATCAAGACAAGGATACACATTCTTTTCTTCTATTTGTGAATCTTGCTTTGTTCACACTTTCTCCTTTCTTGATATTTTTATTATTAAGGGATCCTCATGAGATAGGATAGATATTACATGAATATCATTTATGGTGTTCATATGACCATTGACTATCTTATACATATCTCACTTCTCAAATTTTTGATAAGGATGCACACACACACCATTATTCTTCTTTATCTCTATTTTTTCTAGCACATGCACACATAGGTTATGCTTCACTCTGTTCACTCATATTTTGCACACACCACACCCCTATTAGGTAGTACTCATTTTGGTAAATCAATCACATCATTTCAGCACCCCATATGAGATAGCTTCATGGTCATGAGTGAGGGGTAGCCTCCATTCGACCATTTGTGAGCATACATCCTAGTGGGTATATCTCTTTCTCTCTGGCCATCTTAGTGAGCACTACACCCATAGTGGGTATCGCTCCACCTATCCATATTTGTGAGCATAACACCCTTATAGGATAGCTTCATGGCCACTAGCAAGGGGTAGCCTCCATTCAACCATTTGTGAGCATACATCCTCATAGGGTTCCACTCTATTTCTTTTATTTTTGTTTTATTTTGACCTTTTGGAGATTTCACTTTCTTCTTCTCTCACCTTTCTTTCTTCTTTCATTATTTGTTTCCTTCTTCTCTCTTCTTTATTTTTTTTTTCCATCCACTCATCCATGCATTTTTCTTTGCATTCATTTTAGCTTACATATTAGATTACATTTCATTTAGTTAGATTCACTCATGCATTTTAGTTAGGATCATTTTGCATTGCATTTTTTTTGTGATTATCATGCTAAAAAAAAAAAATGCAAGTAAACCCTTGTCTTTCCATTTTGTCTTTTTCTCTCCCCTTTTTCTTTGTTGTTGTTTGTCACTCTCTTTTCTTCTGAGTCTCTCCATTTCAAGTTTCCTTAGGAATTTTACATTCCTTCTAAAACTCAAGGGGGCACCTTGGCCTGAGAGGCATTAATGTCCCTAATACCTTATTTTGCATGCAAAATATTCAAAGTGTCTAGAATGACACTATTTGTGCACCACCCCTTTCTTCTAAATTGGCCACCCTTTTTTTCCTTTTATTTTTCATCCTTTTTTTCCCATAGGTGTCTACATCTTTCTTTGATGCATTTATTAGGCCATAAATGCATCAAAGAGGGGGTAAAATGTAGACACAAAAAATTGACCCACCTAAATGAGTCATTTTTCCTTGGGTTCCTTTGAGAGGTTCTCAAACTTTCTAGGAGCAAGTTTGGCCCCTTTTCTTGTGTTTTGCCTTGCTTTTCTTAACCTTGATCGAATCCATGCTTGGTAAATTACGGGGTATAGATTCGATAAATTTAAGTTTTTTCTTCAAAAACCTAATTTTTAAGTTGACCCTTTTGGGGCATCGACTTAATCAAGGTTAACTTTCATTCTCCCACATTTTAGCCCTCCAAACCCTTTATAAATAAAGGGATTGGATCCCCTTTTTCTCCCCAGTTACTTAAGAGTTCCTTTCACAATCAAGCTATCAAATATTCATGTGAAATTAGAGTTCTCTTATTATCTTGTGCTCTTGGTGCTTTGGTGTTCTACTTTTGGTGTGTTCCTTGTGATTTTGCAAGTGGAGAAAGCCTTGATGATAATTTGTCTTCTTGAGGGAGGAGAGGTCTTCCACCTTTGCTCTTGCTTCTTCCACGAGATCACTAGGTTGTTTCTTTGCATTCATTAGTTTACATATTCATCCTAGTTTATGTTTTGTTGCATTTTGATCTCTATTTTAGGGTTTTAAACCCTCTTGTGCAAATCTATGCCCTATCTGCTATAGGGCATAAATTTGGCAAAAGCCTTACTTTTTCCCATCAGTAATTCTACATCCATTTTGGCTCTATTACCAAATCCATGCTTGGTATCCTATAGGGCATGAATTTGGTCTAGTTAGGTTTTGGGGTGACTATTCATCCCAAAACCCTAGGGTTTCATTTTGTATGCCCTCTACATTCTATTTCATCTTTATTTGCATTCTTTTCTAACTATTATCATTCTATTTCACTTGCATTTCATATCAGATTAGCTTGGGGAAATTATTTATTCCCAAACCCTAGTTTTCAAAATTGCATTCTTGTTCAAGCTTTGTATCCATTCTATTTGTATTTCATTTGTTGTTCTATGCTATCATATTCTGTTGTGTTTGTTCCAAATGTCAAAGCTCATTTTTATTATGAATGGTCAACTAAAAGGACCTAGGGGGCTTGATTGTTATACCTCCAAGCTCAGTCTTATAGTGGCCTAAGTAGGCCCCCAAATATTGACCATATTTTCTAGAGTTTTTGTGAATCTATTTTGCAGATTTGAAGTTGTGGGATATTCTGGATGCAAGACAAAGCTTGGATCAAATATTAGATTAGATAAGAGCCTTGGTAATGTTGTGTGTTGTTTGCTTTTATCTTTTCTATTCACAACCTAGGTTATAAATAAAAAGAAAAATATTTGATTGCTTTCTAGGCATTTAAAAAGAAAAAGTATATAGTTTTGCATCTAGGGTTTAGTCTTGTTTTGTGCATTCCCTTGTGCCCTTGCTCAAATAAAAAATATTTCATTTCTTGCAACCCAGGGTTAGAGATCATTGAATCAAAGAATCATACTAGGGTTAGACATTGTCTTCTTGCATCTTGTGTGTTTTTGCATTGTTCTTTCATTTCCATAGTTTAGCATAGAAAGGCCAAACATAGGTGATTGCTTAATTGACACATTAAACATTTCCACCTCGAACTTGGAGTGAGTCCTAAAACCATTCCTAGTGAACCCGTTCCTTTGTTTTCCTTGAGTGTAGAGAATATAACACACCCCCACAGTCATCACCTCGGATCCCAATGGATCTAGTCGAGAATCATACACGGTAGGGCATTTTTCCCCCTCTACAAAAAACAAGATGAAGATCCAATGCTTGAAACATTAGAAGATGATTCTCTAGATGAATATACATTGTTTAATTCCTAGATACACATTATTTCCCAAATATTTGATGGTACAAAACACTTATAGTCAATATTTAAATAGGTTGATGATTGCAGTTTCACCACACTTGACTTATATGTCTTCATCTTGATAAAGCAGTTGACTATAGTGAGAAAGTTGTTACAGTGCTTGTTGATATAGTCAAAACCATATAGGTGTCACTCATCACCTTTGATATATTTAAAGAGAAGAATGCAAAAAAAGAATAAATAATTTCAAATATAAAGAACAAGCTTTCAATTAAAATGTCTTGTGTGATACATGTGATCTTATCAAATATAAAGAAATTGGTTGTAATACAAACAATATCCAAAAGGACTTAATTTGTGAACTAGCAATATGGAAATTGTTTGAGAATATAAAAATGGTCTAGAAAGTGGTTTTATAAGTATTGATTAAAAAACATATTGTATAGGTTGATGATAGATAGTATGATTAAGAGCATACAACAGGAATTGACTTTAAATATCCTCTAATAAGCAGTTGCAAATATTATGAAAAATATGGACATACATCCAAAAAATGTAGGAACATTACTCAAATATCATACCAACTTCAAAGAAACTACAAAAATCTCTAGTTGAATTGTGTGTGGATGGATATCATGGAATGGAATTAGATAAAATACATGTTTAGTGGACACTTTTAGAGAAAACCTAATATTCTAGTGATACAAAAGTGATCCATAGAGATGACCCTATAGACACGAAAAATTGACCCACTTGAGTGAGAAATTTTCCCTAGATACTCAGGGAAACTCTCTAACTTGTTCTAAGCAAGTTTGGACCTCCCTTTTTGCTTTTTTCTCTTTTTTTCCTCTTTATGTGAAATTGTGGTTGGCCCTAATAGGGTTTTCTCCTAGAAAACCTTAATTTCCAAGTTGGCATATTTTGAGTTTGGCTTTCCTTGGTTCTTCCAACCCATTACTCTTTCAAATCCCCTATAAAAGGAGGGTTTTAAGTCTTCTTTTTCCTAAATCAATTCAATCCAAGTTCCATTTCTTGATGTCTTCTTTTCTAGCAAGCAAGCTAACACAAGAAGTGACAAGTGCCCATCCAAGTCTAAAGTGCTCATTTTTCAAGTGATTGATATAGTTTGTTGAAGCTCTATTTTAGAATTATATACTACTACATTTGATTGTGTGTTGCTACGCTTGGTGGACAAGTGTTGAAGTCCTAAGGAGAATTTTTGCTACTTTGAGGTCTCCATTCTTTTGTCTACTTTTTTGCTATTGTTAGGTTGTTTTCGCACTTCTACATTTGTATATTAGTTAAATTTTATTTTACATCAATTCACCTACATCATTTGAGGGTTTTCTCCTCTTCTATAATATCACACCCGATAATTACGAGGTATGATTTCATCATTCTACGAAATCATGGTTGCTCCGTACAAGGTGTGATTTTATACAGGTTAGGATTAGGGGCAATATACTATCACCAAACCCTAGTTTTGTATTCCATGCTACATTCTAACCATAATAGCATATTTTATATTTTTTTTATCATACTATTATGCTACATTTTATTTTGTTTGTCCATATTCCAAAGGTCAACTTTCACTTTTGTATTTCAAATGTCGGCTAAAAGGACCTAGGGGACTTGACTATTGCACCTCCAAGTATAGCCATACAGTGGCCTAATCACGTCCCCTAATGTTGATCATATTTTTCAAGTGTTTTTGAAGCTACTTTTACAGGAATAGGGATCATGGGATATTGTTGGACAAAATATAAAGCTTGTATCAACCACGGAATAAAGATAAGTACCCTTATTAATATTTAGGTTTTTTGTTCAATGATTTTTATTTTTGTTAAAACCCTAGATAAGATTTAAAAGGAAGATATTTAATTGATTTCTAGGCATTTGAAAAGATAAACAACGCATAGTTTGCACTTAGGGTTTAATATTGTTTGTGCATTCTCTTGGACCCTTTTGCTTAAAATATTTTATTTTGTAATTCTAGGGTTAGAGATCATTCAAACAAAGAATCATTCTAGGGTTAGCTCTTGTTTTCTTGCATCTTGTGTATTCTTGTATTATCCTTTCAATTTTATAGTCTAGCTATGAAAATTTCAAACCTAGGTGTATGCTCAATTGAACACATTAAACATATTCCACCCCCAACTTGGAGTGAGAACTAAAACCGTTCTTGGTGAATCCTTCATCCCCCACACCAAGTGTAGAGTCACAACGACCACCATGTTCACCTTAAGGATTCGTTATGGATCTCACTATTGGAACTGATTCTCGCATCCATATGATTTGATTGTCATGCTAAAAAAATCCGTTTGAAACCAAAGATCTATTACAGGCTCTGGTCAACCTGCCTCTTTGTTTTGATAAATATGAATATTGCTAAAATAAAATTGTAGAACAGGTAAGGAAACCCCAGTGGTAATTCTATGATAAAACATTGATTACATGCTCCAGATTAATGTAACACTATATATATTAAAGTGATCAAGCAAGAAAATAACCATTTTTTATGCCTTATGTAGACCAACGCCTAGATTCATTGGGTTGTTATAGCAATTGAACAATAATTTTGACATGAACAGAGAGAAGGGGGAAAATAAAATTGGTGCTCTTAGACTTATTCGAATATCATAATAAAACTAAAATTTGACCAAAGAAAGAAATGTGTATAATGCATTCAAATAATGTAATCCATTACACAGTGACACACAGTACTAAGACAAAGATATAATAGAAATGAAACTTAGAATTGTATTGAATTCATAAAATATTACATGCAGAGTGGTCAGGATGCCTTTTAACTTTATTTTTCTCAAAGAAATACATCAATACAATGAAGAAGACTCTATTCAAATAATTTAACATGTCTCTCCTACTCTCCTTGTTCCAATATGGTAATATTAGTCTCTGAATATCGGGCTCAATATGACAGGATATATCTCAACTTCTTGAGCACTTTCCTATTAAAATACTGCACAGTAAAGGGAAAAAAGAAGAACGGATGAGAAAGATAGACACGAAAAGGATATACAACAACACAACTCTAAAGGGTACTCAATTATAACTCTTAGCAAAATGATATTCCCTAATTGCTTTATGGTGACTCTGAACTTGTCTGCTTCCTTTTATAGTTGTTGGTTCTTGATTCTGTTTCATTTTGGTTTATTTATGGTCTTACACTTGTCCTCTTTTGATTTGATCTTCAAAACTAGTATAGTTGGCTTCCACTATATTTTTCTATTTGGGTTGTACCCTCTCTTTTGACATTTTTAAACAATAGCTTATTTTAACCAGTGATGGTGGGGTTTGGATAATATATTTTTTATTCCACTACTTCTTTTACAACTGTTTCCTTTTCAATTGCTTCCTCTTGAACTGTCTCCTTTTGAGTACTTGGCTCTTTAACTACTTCGGATACTTTTTCTATTGGCACAAGTTCTTGTTGTGTTGAACTCACTTCCAGTTATTAACTGTAAGTTTCAACCTCTTTCCATTTTTGACCTTGTTGCAACAACTTTATTTGTTCACAGATTAGTCTCCAAACTTCTATGTCAAAGGCTACAGCAAACCTTAGCATATTCATTTTCTACAAGATTTTGTTCTTCTGTATGGCAAGAATGGGCTTGTTTCTCTCATATTGGATGAGCAACATCTCCACGGTATTTACCAGAAAGGTGGATTATCTAGTCATTTCTGACTCATCATATGAATCACAATTAAAACTTTCTATTATATTCCTAAGTAGCTCTTCTACACTGGGGGCTTCCAAGAATTGGTCTAAGGACAAACCAATATCCATCATTTTACCTATTGCATCTTCTATCAGATTATCTATTTTAGTTACAACATTGATCCACCTTTCCTAATTTTCCCCAAACATGGCTGCTTTCAAGAACTCAATATTGAACTAGATTTTATAGCCATCATTGGTTATTATCTCTTGACCCTGCAACTCTTCAAAATTGTCTCCTATTAAATCAAGAGTAGGACGAATGACTTCAACTTCTTCTTCCTTCTCCTGTATCAAGGTCTATATTTCTTGAGCAGTAATTTAAATCACCCTAATATGTCTAAACATATCAGTGATCCCTTTGGCATAAGCTTGTATTTTTATTAACATGTCCTTCTTCATTGCATCTAGATAATAGGTATGATTTTGAATCCTTACCACTCAAGGGGGTTGTGCCTTGGGAATATCCTTTTGTGCCAATTCTTCCTATTTTTTATTTATTAATGCTTTCATTCCATATTTTTCCTTCTCTTCTCTTTTCAATTGATTCCTTAACTCTACAATTTTCTCAACTAGTTGATCCATGGTTTGATTTTGCATTGCCTTGACAAATTTAACCATTTCACCTTCTTTTCCTAGTACTTATGAACCCCCGGTTTCCTTATTGACTCTGAAGACAATTGGGTCTTGCAAGACAGGAATATTTACCTCTGCTATATCTGATACATATGTTTCTAGTTGTGTTTCATTTGTAAGTCATTCTCCTATATTTCCCATCCCTTCCATTACCTGTAATTCTTGTTCATCTATAGTAGTAAAGGTATTTTGCTCATCTGACCTCTCTAACAAAAACTTTGTAGAATGCAAAGTCAATTTAGGGTTCTAATTTTCTACAGCGGTTATCTCTTTTTGATTCTTCACTTGGTGACTTCGAAAAAATCCCCCAAATCCACCAGTTCTTCTCATATTCATCCTCACTACTAATGGAACTTTAACTTCATGTCCTTTTATTTTTAAAGAGGTAGGGATGGCCATGGGTGCCAATTTCTTTACACTTGTTACAGCTAATACTCTATCAAAAATGGGAATTATATCCTATTTTGGGGGAGAAAATTTCTGAACAGGTTTGGTCATAATTTATTTCCCTTTAGCTGCGCTTGGGTTTTTGAAAACCTCTTGGGAAGTGCTTGGTGCTGCCTCTATTTTGAGATGATCATCTACGGGAGGCCTGACTATTGTTCTATTATATCTGTAGTATTTACAGTGACCTCCATTTGATCAATCCCCTGTTCTATCAACTCCAATAATGGGTCTTCCTTGATTTCTTGAGCTGCTCCTAGTAAAATAGGTGCTATAGATTCTACTAAAATTTCTTGAAGTCTTCTCAATTTTGTAGGATAATCATAGGCTTCATGAATCTGTGTGCTGCCACTATCTTTAGGAGGGAATTCATCCCATACAACCTATAAATTTGTCCCCTTTTTCCATGTCTTCCAATAATTTTTCTTCATAAGCATCCTTTTGATGCTTTATTCGAGCATACTCCTATTTTTCCATCATTTTACTGTATATCCCTTTTGGATCATAAAACCTCCAAGTTATCTCATCAAAGTCCATAGTATTTAAATAAAACATTCCTTTGAGTAATGCAGGGTAGCCAACAAATATATAGTCCCCAAAGTGACACATTGAGCCAGGGGACTTTACCATGTTTCTTCACTAGTCTCATCTTGGCTTCCTCTACCACCTACCTACATAACTCCAGAGCTACTAAGAATAATGGGCAATACATCGGTAACATCTTAGGGTGAATTTTGGCCCATAGAGCCTGATATAAGTGAACCCTTCTGAGAAAATAAATCCCCAATTTTCTTTTCTTTGATAAAAGATCTTACTCTTATACCTAGCCTCTTAGGGAGCACACCGGTCAAAGTCTAATGGATTTATACCATAAAATGGTCGCAGAACTAGCCCAAGTGAGTCTGTCCATGTATTCTCCAAAAAATAGTTTGGACGTAGGGGCTTTTAATGGCTTCTACTCTTTTTCGGGCTTCTTCTCCTAATTGTCCTGCTATCAGGTGGATGAAAAATTAGTATTGTGAAAAATAGGGCATCTCTTGTCTTTGTTCGAAAACAACCTTTTTCAATTCTACCATTTGTTCATGTATTTGGTTACTCAATTCTAATTCCCATGCATAAATTGGGGTATTATGTGCCCAATTTCTCTATGCTACTAAATACAAAATATTTTTGTCCACCATACTGAGATCCTGTACTCCTAAGATTGTTTATCATTTCACAAAAGTCTTGGACCTATGGCTTACAAGCATTCTTCCTAATTGGGAATTGCTTAACTATTTTCTCATTTGTATCAAACAAAGATTTAAAAACTTCTAATCCTATAAATATTTGATATTAATGTTCAATTACCTTCTTAAATAAAAAGGTGGTATACTCTGTCAAATTGAAAACTTGTCTGATGTGCTCAAATTTGGTGTTGAACACTAGTCGATCCTTATTATCTCAAAATATTCTGGTCCTTTCACCATATGCTACTACTAACCATGCTATTAAATATGAGGAGAAGTAAACCTTTGGACATATCAACTTCCTGGGGTTATTGTTCCATCTATTACTTCTGGAGAAACCCTTGTATTGTAACCTCCAGGCTTTATGAAATAGGTCAGCCATTATCCATGGGGTCCTATTATCATTCTCCATCACCTGAGAAAAACTCTTGATACATGTGTTGTTGATCTCGTATTGCTGTGTTGGATTAGGTTTCTTATCAACTCCACACTTTTGGGTGAATTCATACATTGTGATGTCAGGTACTGGCAGTCCAAAAATCTCAGAGTATGGTGACCGATCTATAATGAATTTTACTGCTTCTCTAGTATCTTTGGGTGCAAAAGCGTCTCCCCATGATGTCATTGTGCTCATGGTTGTGAGTCTAATTCTTCTAAAATAGGTAATATTGAAACTTTTCTTCTCTTTGTACTTCTTGTGTACCAATTTTTGCTCTTAGATTGCCAGGGTGGTAAACTTGATTGATTTTGTGAACTCAAATACTGGGTGGTGAAATGAGTTAGATAAATTTGCATGTTTGTCATTAATATTGTATTACCAACTACCTTTTTAAAATGGGCCAAAGGAAATTTGCCAACACATTTCTTCCGAATTTGGGCTTTAGTGGCGGGTAAAGCCCATTATCCTATGTGTTTATGGGTTCTTTAGTTTGTGTACCTTCAATAATTTAAAACTTTGTTATTGGTCCCTGAATCTTCTTCTTCTCCAATTTGGAGTTGTGACGTGTAATAGGGGTGGCCTCCATTTTGAACCTTGCACCACCTTGGCCTGGAATGATAATTAAATATTAGGGATCGATTATATTTTTATTTGGGTAGCAATCATCCTAGGGATCCCCATAAGATTTGGTTCTTGATGTGAGTGTCTGTCATTATCTCGGGTATCCTTAAGTTTCCTTGAATAACCATGATCGAGCACAACCATTGGATTACTTCGAGAGAGAGTGCATCCATTATATTTGTCAGAATATATTTGTTATATTATCCCTGCTCGTATCTTATCATTTTGACATTGGCTTGATTGCTGTTGTCAGATCCTTTTAATCTCAATGGAGCGCTACCGTCAGATTTACTGGAAGACATTCACAATCTTTTCATACTTGGACTTTTGACTTGCGCACTATCGTTGAATCTCGATGAGGATTAACAGAGTTGTTTATGTCTAAGAACCGTTATATCATACAATGATGGGGGCATGATCATTGGATTCCCCATAGATGATCCATGTTTATAAATAACAAAAGGGGGAAGATTACCTACGTATCATACCTCTATAAAAGTTGATTATGTACTTTCCTTAGCCTTGATAATGCATTTAATTAATTATTTGACAAAAAAAATGAACCTTTTAAATTAACCTTCAATCATTTTTAACGATGCATTGTCGTTGGATCTGGGCGGAGATGGGTGCTGTCATCAGATCTTTGTGTTGTTTCATCCCTTTTTTTGACTTTGAATTATTCACCGATGTCTTGACAAGGACCTTCACATCTGTTGATTCCCTTTTTAATTTAAATCTTCGTATGATAAAAGGAAATCGCATAATGGATCATGTTCGTTGATATTTGAGCTTGTTCTAGCACTATCGTCAGATCTCCTACAAGTTGCATACTTGACATCTGAAATGGGTGCATTATTACATTTGATTAATCTCAGTTTAATCCGAAAGGGGGTAATTAGCAATGTATTATACCCTCACTAATGCATAACTAATCTTGGCTTTATCTTCATTTTTACTCGATGTCGTTACCATTTCCTTATTTGGGTTTTGACTTCAATGCGACTATTGGATCTCCATCAATGTTGATGTGATCATTGATCTTAATCAATCTATGGGGTTAGTTACCAAGGGGTGCATGATTTTAAACTTTTATTAAGCTAAAAGTGGGAAAATTATCTTATGTATTAAACCCTCGCTAATCTCATTTAATATATTTAATTAATTCTTGCGGTCCTTTACCTTTTTTTTGCGCCTTTATGATAGCGTCGTTGTCCGATCAGATCTTGATCGAGCGCTGTCGTTGGATTTGGATTGATGTGCTCAAAATTTATTTTAATGGGGGTGCATAAACCTTGAGGCTTTTATTAATGCTTCTTTCCAAATTTTTAGACTTTAATTTCTTTAACCACATATTTTTAAAGAGTCAATTAATTAAATCCCTCCAACTAGTAGTGTCCATCAAAATTGTTTTCACTTTCCTCGTCAATCTACTCATCTCAACAATTTTTCTTTTGGTTCCACCCACTATTAGTTATCCTCTATAGAAATATAGCACATATCATAATAGTATAAATACCTCTAACATAGGCCAAGTACCTATTCAATAGCTTACCTATACCTTAGGGAGTCTGTGGATATTGCACAGTACCAATCTTTAGGTATAAAGTTTGACAAATATGGTAAACTAACTAGTTTCAAGAGTGGAGATGATTAGCCTTCTGGTTTCACTTATAGCTATAAAAGATGTGTAATCAACCCTTAGACCCTATTTTTACTGCTAGACCCTATCCTCAGCACTTTCCCATACCGATTTTTCCTATATACAAGGAAATAGAAGATCCAATTGAGCACCTAAGAATATTTAGAACAACTTGCTATGATCTCATCTATGATGATATCATATGATTACTAAATATGTTTCCTAATATTCTTGTTGGTATAGCATTATAATGGTATTATTAGTTTCCCAATCATTCCTTAAGGAATTTTGAAGAAATAGCCAAATTATTTGTACAACAGTTTGGTGCTTACGTTGAGAAGAATGTGACCATGAAAGATGTCTTCAATCTGAAACAAGGTAAAGAAGAAAGTTTCTCAAAATTTCTATCTCGTTGGAGGAGTCTAGTTGGATGTTTAAGATACAAATTACCTCCCCAGGATACACTTGAAATATTTATCGAAAATATTTAAGAATAGTTATCTTATGTAATAGAGACAACTATCACATCCTTTGAACAAGCAATTGAGTTAGCAAGAAAATGGAACAAGCTCTTATCAGAAGAGGACAGCTCAAGGTGAAAGAAGATAAAAATACTAAGTCATAGTACAAGTATAGGCATGTGGTAGGAAATGATGCAATGGATAGTAGGCCTATTAATAATATCATTAACCACCTACAAAATATGATACTTCAAAAACCTCCACAAAGGAAATTTACAAAGCTTAAAATACCCATGGGAGTTCTTTTAAAGCATATTTTAGAAGCTAATATGATTGAGTTACCTCCCATAAGGCAATTGGATTCTTCAACTAGTTGGTATAATATATTTCAACATTGTGCTTATTATAAAGTGGAAGGACATTAGACAAAATCTTACAAGTCAAAATATGTGATTCAGGACCTGATCTATGTAGGGAAACTTGTTGTAGATAGCCCTCAACCATAAAATAATAAACCTACTACTCAACAAGCATCTATAACTAATCAAGATATGGGGATATTCAAATATCCACTATCGAAGCACAAATAACCAATAGCTAATAATATAGCTTATCAGAATGAGTCACCACCCTATGGTAATATGGTTGGGATGGTTGGAGTGACTACAAGGAAATAGGCTCAAGCTCAATCAACACTGCATTCTCAGTAGGAAAAGTGTTCTTCATTAGGTCCACCTTCACAGTAAATTTTGGTTTTGAAGAATAATCATAGAAATATCACAAGAATAGGGAAACCACCCTTAGCCTTAAATCCTCATTTGACCTTCAACAATAGTTAGCTAGTACCCCAACTAATATTTCTATCTTATAAATCTTACAAACTTCCCCTAATCATAGGGAAGCCTTGTTGGAACTTCTAAGACAATAATATTTACCTCCATATATTTCTCCTAATGCCATGGCTAATGTTGTAGGTTCTCTTGGGATACATCATATCTCATTCTCGGATGACGATAGGCCTTCCTCAAACCCATGAGGGGATTCTTCCCTTCACATCACTTCATTCATTGGGGAAAATTTTATCAAATGTATCTTGATTGACAATGGTTCTTCCCTTAATTTATGCACTTATCAATTTTTCTAAAATTTTGGATTAAAATAGGAAGACTTAACTAAACATTATCATCAAAACTTTCAATAATGAGTCCCAAGAATATTGTGGTGTTATATCCCCCCCTCTTAAGGTTGGACCCTGTATCGCCCAAATTTTTTGCACCCTTACCTTCAGGCTAAAGGATCCGTGCCCGAAAGTGGGATGCGAGAAGGATGGGACAATACCTCGGATGGAGAGGCCCTTTGAAGGTCGCGCCTCTTGGTAGAGGGGTATAAGGGTGAATTTTCAATGGATGGTGGGGTTCACCAGGAAACTTTGAGTGGCAATTTCCACACCTAGGTTGAGAATGGGTTTGATATGTTCATTTTATGTTCAATCATTCAGATTCCTAGGTTGACCAAAATGAATCTAAGCTATTCTATATAAAATTTTTGGTTTATATGAAGACAACAAACATAAATGAATCCTAAATATAGAAAATATCTAAAATGGAGAAGAGTGCACCTAATTTTTGATGTCTGATGAAGATTTTGAAGCTTGTAGGAGTCCAGATCGTCTCGGATATGATAGGATCATCTGTAATTGTACAGAATCATCTAGATCACAGGAGCTCATTTGAGATCAGCCAAGATCATCAACGACTTGACGAATTCGTCAGAAACCTGCAATCATGAAAACAGACACCAAAAACAAAAAATACAATGGCAAGAATGATACAAAATGATAGAAATAAGAATATAAATGCTTAAATGATAAATCTATATATCAAATCAAATGGGATGTAATGTTTTAATAATTTATTTTGAATTTTATCATGCAAATATGTTAAATGAGGTGAACTCCAAGATGTAGAACAGAAGTGAATTAATCTAATGCACAATTAAATAAGAAAAAGAGATAGAGAATGCAAACTCAGGGCTCTGATTGCCCCTAATCTGAACTGCAGTCAAACTCGTCTGCAATCGTACGATATCATCACCAATATCTATAGGATCGTCTAAAATTGTGGTTGAATCGCCTGCGATGATCCGAGCTTCCTCCGACTGAAACACAGTGAGATCCTGCAATAAAACTTGAAAACACAAGTGCAAATGATGGGGGATAGGATGTTCTAACACAACAAAAACTAAAGTTGTAGGGAAATGATCAGCCAGGGGGATAAACTGGGAAAATACCAAATTTATATAGTATTAGGGGGAGGTTAGGAGGTTGGATATCATTCCAATCTAGGAGATCTCCAACGTAGGAATCTCCAACCATTTAGACACGCTTTTGCCCGAGTTGGAGAGGTTGTTGAAACAAAAGCTAATTATGAAAATTTTATTTTGGGATGGAATCATCTGGACGTTCTGTTCCTGACGAATTCGTCCGATTTGGGACGATATCGTTAGATCGACGATGATATTGTCCAATGGTTAAAACAACTTCTAAAAATGGCACAAAAAATGAGGTGAGCGGTTAACAGGCGGTTTCGAGGTTAAAATTCAAATTTTTTTATCTTTTACTAATGGTTTAACTATGCCAATTTTAGGGTGCTACATTTTGCCCCCTCTTTAGTGTATTTTTTGAAGAAAATGCGTTAAAGACGAGATCTTCATGCTTTACAAGAGAGCAAAAATTTATTCCATTTTTTAGACAACAATTCTAGGTTGAATTGTACAACTATTTGCTATGGTGCCCCCTCTGAGTTTTTACCCAAATCAAATGTTTGAGATAAAAGCACAAAAAAGCAAAAATTAAAAAAATGTTGTTTTTAAATAAAAATAAGAAAAATAGGTTAAAACCCTAATTCATTTTTACTGTTCACTTTCACTGTTTCAGAGCTCTACAGGCAAAATGGTAGAAACGGCACACGGATCGACAGAGGTCCGACGCGGGTTGCGGGTAAGGATCTAAACCTAGTGTACTCTATTTTTAGCTTGATTTGTTTAATTTTTACTTGAATTTTAATTTTTTTTGGGTATCACAGCCATTTTTAGGCCGTCGACGACGTCAGGACGAAATCGTCCCAATTTCGCCAAAATCGTCCCTATATCACCAATTTCGTCTAAGGACGAAATCAAAGAAATATGGGAGATCCCGTCCAATAAAGGATGATCCCCAAATTGAAGAATCAGAGATGATTTTGTTGAGCAAGGTGCAGCAACAGTATTGTCATTGTTGTCAACATAATCAGACAGATCGGTTGATGCAGTGGATAGGAGTTAAGAGGTTCTTCAGAGTATGTACAGTGATTTTCCAAAAGATCGAAGTGGCCCATATGCTAAAAATCAAAAGAAAATCACAAGGAAGAAAACTGTCGCGATATCGCGACATGTTGAGCAAGAAAGAAAAATTGTCACGATATCGCGACATGTTGAGAAGAAAGAAAAACTGTCGCGATTTCGCGACATGTTCAAAAAGAAAGCGCAAGTAAGAAAAACTATCATGATTTTGCGACATGTTCGAAGAGAAAGCGCAAGCAAGAAAAATGTCGCGATTTCGTGACATGTTCGAAGAGAAAGTGCAAGCAAGAAAAACTATCGTGATTTCATGACATGTTCGAAGAGAAAGCATAAGCAAGAAAAACTGTCGCGATTTCGTGACATGTTCGAAGAGAAAGCGCAAGCAGGAAAAAGTGTCACGATTTCATGACATGTTCAAAGAGAAAGCGCAAGCAGAAAAAGTGTCACGATTTCGCGACATGTTGGAAGAGAAAAAGGCAAGTAGAAAAAGTGTCATGATTTCGTGACATATTGGAAGAGAAAAAGGCAAGTAGAAAAAGTGTCACGATTTCGCGACATGTTGGAAGAGAAAAAGGCAAGTAGAAAAAGTGTCGCGATTTCGCGACATATTGCAAGAGAGAGAGTCCGAAAGAAAAAGTGTCACGATTTCGTGACATATTGCAAGAGAGATTGTACGAAAGAAAAAGTGTCACGATTTCGCGACATATTGCAAGAGAGAGAGTACGAAAGAAAAAGTGTCACGATTTCGCGACATATTGCAAGAGAGAGATTCCGAAAGAAAAAGTGTCGCGATTTCGCAACATATTGCAAGAGAGATTGTAAAAGAAAAAGTGTCATGATTTCGCGACATATTGCAAGAGAGAGAGTCCGAGAGAAAAAGTGTCGCGATATCACGACATGTCACATTTTTGCGACCCGAAGGCAAGAGAAAGAGCAAAGGAGAAAAAGTGTCACGATATCGCGACATGTCGCATTTTCGCGACTAAAGGAGGAGAGAGAAAGTAAGAAGGCAGAAGTGTCACGATATCGCGACAAAAGTAAAGAGGAAGAGTACGGAGGTGAAAGTGTCACGATATCGTGAGGGGGGGGTTTTTGGGTGAGCCAAGTAAGTAGCAAGGAGGAGGAAAGTGTCACGTGATATCATGACATGTTGTGTTTTTGTGGGTACAAGCCAAGAAAAGAGCAAGGAGGCGAAAGTGTCACGATATCGCGACATGTGTTTTCAGGGTACAAGCCAAGAAAAGAAGCAAGGAGGCGAAAGTGTCACGATATCGCGACATGTTGTGTTTTCGTGGGCGAAATCCGAGAAGAGGACAAAGAGGCAGAAGTGTCACGATTTCATGACAGGTCGCTTTGGCACGAGCTAAGAAGAGAACCCAGCCGAAATAAGATATGTGATAGTTAACTAAAGTTATACGACAGTTACAGGGGCCATTACAGAAGAAAATCATGCAGCTAAAATAATAAGAGTTAACTAAAGTCAGTACGATAGTTACAGGTGTAGTTACAGAGAAAAATCATGCAGCTAAAATAAGAACAGTGAACTGAAGTCAAAACGACAGTTACAGGGCTAGTTACGGAGTGAAATCATCGAGCGATGGTTAAACTGAAAGTCATCAGTCGAAGACCAAACAAAGAGCCATAACTATTAATAGGCTGCATGAGAGAATACTGTGTGATAAAGGAGTTACATATAGAAGTTTCTATTAATAAGTTGCATGTGAAAATATGGAAGTTAAAAATAGAGTCAGAACTTTGTTATAAAAGGAGGTCTACATGGAGAATTACTGAGCTACTGAAAAATAGTGAAAGTGCTGCAAAAAGAAGTTTGGAAGAGTGTCATAAGAGAGCATTAAGCAAATCCATGAGAGTCGTAAGAGTGTAGTAAGAAGTTTAGTAATAGGGCTATAAGAGGGTCGTAAAAGTGCGATAAGCAAAGCCTTAAGTGTGTGTGGTGTTTTGGTGAATAGCGAGAGAGGTTGGGTTAGCAATAGACCAGTCAGGGTCTTGTATAAGCGAAGGCATTTTTATGTCAATCTTATAGTTTCAAAATTGTAGTCCAAGTTGGTGCTTGGAATTAGGGGTTGGTGCTCCTTTCTGTTGGTGCTCCTTTCTATTGGTGCAGATAAATCAGGGGTTGGTGCTCCTTCCAGTGGGTGCTGGTAAATTGATTGTAAAATTGGTATTTTGCAAAGGCTGGATTTGGATGGGAATCCAAGCAGTCATTTTTGAGGAGTAGCCAAATTGGTGAACCTCGTTACATCATGTGTTGTGGAATGCTCTCTTGTTATACTTGCTTTATCTGATTTTAAATTTTCATTGTTTCGGCGTTAAGAGTTGTAGATTTGAATTTAAATAGCTACACTGATTCACCCCCCCCTCTTAGTGTCATTGTGAGACTAACAATTGGTATCAGAGCCAAGTTCTTAAACAAGCTTAATCGGCTAAGGTGATCTTGGAAGTGAGACAATGGCAGGTGGTGAAGGATTCTCATCAAACAAAGCACCATTGTTTGACGAAACTAATTATGCATTTTGGAGACTCAGGATGCAGACATATCTGTGTGCTTTGGGATACGACATTTGGGAGTCAGTAGACAGTGGATACACAATACCCACCACTCCTCCAACCGATGTTGTCGGTAAGAAACTATTTGAGAATAACTCTAAAGCAAAGAATGCTATCATGTGCGGTTTAGTGGACAGTGAACTGATAAATATTATGAGTTGTAAAATGACAAAAGACATGTGGGACAAACTAAGGAGCATTCATGAAGGAGACGGCAAGATCAAGGAGGCCAAGTTACAAACGCATCGAGCTCAGTTCAAAGCATTAAATATGAATGACGATGAGAACATAGAGGCATACATGTTGAGAGTTAATGGAATCATTAATGCGATTAGAGGACTCGGCGAGGAAATGGAAGATGCTGTCATCGTGAAAAAGGTACTAAGATCTCTTCCCCAAAGATTTGATTCTAAAGTTTCAGCAATAGAAGAAGCTAAAGATCTAAATACTTTTAGTATGGATGAGATGCATGGTTCTTTGACTGCATATGAGATGAGAATAGGAAAAACTAAACCCACGAGATAGAGAAGCTGCTTTTAAAGCACATAAAAATATAAAAGCAAAACAAGAATCCGAGGAAGAAGAGACATCAGATGAAACGGAAGCAAACTTTGTTCGAAAACTAATAAGGGGAAAAGGAAAATACAGAGGAAAGCTACCATTTAAGTGTTTCAACTGTGGAGGCATTGGGCACTTTGCAGCTAAATGTCCACTTAATGAGAAAAACAAAAGTGATGAAGGTTCACACCAAGAAAGAAGTGACTGGAAGAAGAAACCAAATTTTAGAAAAGGCAACTTCAAGAAGAAAAGTTTCATATCCAAGAATGTCAGTCCTTCAGAAGACAGCTCCGGTGAGGATTCTGAAGAAGAAATAGGTGAAGCTCTTTTCATGGCATTCGAAGAAGAAAAAATAGAGGAAAAATAGGAATGTGATAAAAAACTTGAGGTTGAGGCTGAAGTAGATCTGGAAGGTGAGTTGGTCGCTGCACTTAAAGAGCTGAGTATAGAAAGGAAAAAGAATAAGAAAATTTCAAGAAAGCTTGAGGATGCCAATGAAATCATAACCAGCTTGAAAGTACAGATAGACGAATTTAAGAAAATATCTGAAGATATCAAAGTACAATTAACCGTGAAAATAGATGAGTGCAGCAAGCTAGAAGAAGAGATTGTTGGTTTAAGGATGCAACTAGAAGAGATGAATCAAAAAATGAGTTGTTATCACAAACTTGAAGAAAGTTCTATGAAGCTGGATAAGATTATAAATAACCAAAGGACTACAGGCATCAAATTTGGTTTAGGCTTCGTCGAAGGAGAATCATCAAATGGATCAAAGGCCATAACTGTAGAACCCATAAAGAATGAAGATAAGATCGGGGTTGATCAAGAAAAAATGAATCATGCTAAAGAAAGCAATAATGCCAGGCACGAGAGGAGTATTGACAATGATGGATTCACCAATGTCACTCATCAAAGGAGAAGAAGATTTATGGCTCCCACTACAAAATGGCAAAGACCATCACCCAGGTTCACTCATTCCTTTTTTGGTTATTGTTTTAAATGCAATGGTTATGGACATAAGATTTCAGATTGCAAGTATAATGTAGGACAAAGGAACTTTACCAGTAGAAACGTTTTTTCACCGTTGATGGATTATGCGGTAGAATGTTATAACTGTCATAATTTTGGGCACATTGCAAGAAATTGTCGAAGTACATTTGCAGCAAATAAACATCAAGGAAGAAAATTTCAACCAAATGGTTTGAGACAAAATAGAAAATTTCTCGAAAAACATGCACAGGCTATTGACAAAGAAAAGTCAAAACAAGTGACCAAAACTGTAATCAAACCAGAGTGGAAAGAAAAGGAGCGACCCAAGGAAGAAAAGGAATCCTTGATCGTACAGACAACATTTAAAGCATAGAACAAATCTGCACCATGGATACTTGATAGTGGATGCTCCAGTCATATGACAGGTGACAAAAAAAAATTTTGAGAAGTTACAAAAATATGAAGGTGGTTCTGTAAAATTTGGAAATAATGATGGAGCTAAGATAGTTGGCAAAGGATCAGTTAAGATCAGTGATGGAAAAATCAAGTCAAAAGAAGTCTTGTTTGTGATTGGTCTAAAGCATAACTTGTTAAGTGTAAGTCAGATTTGTGACGAGAGGTCATGAAGTAATTTTCAAGAAGCAGGGTTGTGAAGTCAGAACAACAAACTATGGAAAGTTGATAGCAACTGGATCAAGGACATCTGGAAACTTGTATACTCTCTCGGAGACTTCAGAAGGAGCGTGCTTGATTGGACAGGAAGAAGAAAATTGGCTGTGGCACAAGAGGCTCGGTCATATCAGTTTTGACAATCTAGTAAAAATCAGCTCAAAAAGGGCGAGTGAGAGATATTCCCACCATTGGCAAACCATTAAATAGCATTTGTGCTTCATGCCAAAAGGGGAAGCAAACTAGAGCCACATTTAAAACAAAAGAGTACTTCACAAGCAAACCTTTAGAACTAATACATACTGATTTATGTGGACCCATGAGAACGCAAAGCATAAATGGTGACAAATACTTTATGTTGTGCATAGATGACTATTCCAGGATGACATGGGTACTATTTTTGAAGCTTAAATCAGATGCCTTTGAGATGTTCAAGATTTTCAAAAAACAAGTTGAGAATCAAACAGGAAAAAGGATTAAATGTTTAAGATCGAGATAGAGGAGGAGAGTTCATTTCGAGAGGAGTTTGCAGAGTACTGTGAAAAATATGGGATTAGGAGACAGTTTTCAGTAGCAAGGACACCTCAACAGAATGGTGTGGTAGAAAGAAAGAACAGGACAGTGCAAGAAATGGCACGGACTATGTTGACTGAGAGCAAAATAGCAGACATATTTTGGAAAGAGGCAGTCCATACTGCGGTATACATCCAAAATAGGTGCATGTTGAGGACGCATGAAAGCAAAACTCCGTATGAGCTGTGGTTCGGTAAAAAGGCAACAACAAGATACTTTAAAGTTTTTGGCAGCAAGTGTTACATCAAAAGAACCGAAGATAATCTTGGTAAGTTTGAAGATAGAGCTGATGAAGGTATTTTTCTTGGCTATTCGACAAAAAGCAAAGCCTACACATGCTACAACAAGAGGCTAAAGAAAATTGTGGAGAGTGTCGATGTTAAAGTTGATGAAGGTAGGGAACGAGAAATAAGCTATGAAGAAAACTACCCAATTTATGAAGAGGTTATTGAAGGAGATGAGGAAAAGGAAACGGAAAAGAAACAGAAAATTGACTCGAGATGATTTAAGTAGTGATTCGAGAAGAGGAAGAAAACAAGAAATTCAAAACAGTAGGCTGGCAGAAAAATCATCCTAGAGAGCAAATAATTGGAGACCCCACAGTTGGTGTTCAGACAAGAAGAAGAGTAGTAAGTAACTACTCTCTATTATCCAGCATTGAGCCCAAAAATGTTGTTGAAGCAAGCAAATATGAAAGTTGGATGATGACAATAAATGAAGAATTAGATCAGATCGAGAAAAACAAAACCTGGGAGTTAGTACCAAGACCTGCAAATAAAAATATAATCGGTACTAAATGGATTTTTTAAAACAAATTGAATGAAGATGGACAAGTAGTCAGGAATAAAGCAAGATTGGTCTATAAAGGCTATGCACAAGTTGAAGGTATTGACTTTGAGGAAACCTTTGCACCAGTGGCTAGACTAGAGGCAATTAGAATGTTTCTGGCTTTAGCAGTTCACAAGAATTTCAAAGTTTATCAAATGGACGTGAAATCAGCATTTTTGAATGGAAAACTTGAAGAAGAGGTCTATATTGAGCAGCCAGATGGTTTCCAACTCGGTGATAATCCCAACTTCGTCTGCAAGTTGAAGAAAGCATTGTATGGCTTGAAACAGGCACCCAGAGCATGGTATGCAAGGCTAGACAACTATCTTACTCAACAAGGGTTCAAAAAAGGTATGGTGGATAGCAATTTGTATGTCAAAACAGAGAATGGCCATCTCATTGTCCTTGTTGTATACGTAGATGATATCATTTTTGGCAGCAGCAATGATGAGTCGTGTAAAGATTTAGCAAATAAGATGCAGAAAGAATTTGAAATGTCAATGATTGGTGAACTTTCATATTTCCTCGGATTGCAAGTTAATCAAAATGAGAAGGGCATATTTATTTCTCAAGTTAAATATGTGAAAGAGATGCTAAAAAATTTCACAATGGAGGATTGTAAGCCTGTTAGCACTCCCATGATGACAGGTTGCAAGTTGAGCAAGGATGACAAATCTCCAGATGTTGATCAAACCATGTACAGATCTATGATTGGGAGCCTCATTGTATTTGATGACTACCGGACCAGATATCTTGCAGGCAGTTTGCATGGTAGCATGATTTTAGGCTAGTCCCAAGGAGACTCATGTGACAACAGTGAAGAGGATTCTTCGGTATCTAAAGGGTACTATGGAGTATGGGTTATGGTATCCGAAAGGTAAGGACTTCACCCTTATTGCGTATTCAGATGCAGATTGGGCAGGATGTGTCGATGACAAAAAGAGTACCAGTGGAGGTGCATTCTATCTTGGAGACAGGTTGGTCGCATGGCACAGTAAGAAACAAGAGTCAGTCTCCTTATCCACAGTAGAGGCAGAATATATTGCAGCAACTACGTGTTGTACGTAGGTCTTATGGATGAAACAAACCTTGAAAGATCTTGGCATTAACTTCAGTGAGCCAATTTCAATTAAGTGTGATAACACCAGTGCCATTAACATCTCAAAGAATCCGGTTATGCATTCTCGCACAAAACATATTGCTATCCGATATCACTTTCTAAAGGAGAAAGTTGCGAAAGGTGAGGTTAAGTTGGATTTTGTCCCAACTATAGAGCAAGTAGCGGATATCTTCACAAAACCGCTGCCCAAGGAAATTTTTGAGTACCTTCGCAATAAATTGGGAGTGGTCACGCTTCCCAAGAACTGACTAGCTATCGGGACCACATTCTTAGGGGGAGCATTTATATATTTGATTATATTTTTGCTCATGTTTGTAATTTTTGCTAACTGTAATAATTTGTGCCTGAGAATGTTGTGCATGGACTCAGGGGGAGTCTGCAGCATCCCTTTGGTATTATTGTCAAAGGGGGAGAAGAATTATAGGAAATTGCACGTGTGTTGCCAACAATTCCAAAGGGGGAGATTGTTGAGCAAGGTGCAGCAACAATATTGTCATTGTTGTCAACACAGTCAGACAGATCGGTTGATGCAGTGGACAGGAGTTAAGAGGTTCTTCAGAGTATGTACAGTGATTTTCCAAAATATCGAAGTGGCCCATATGCTAAAAATCAAAAGAAAATCACAAGGAAGAAAATTGCGATATCGCGACATGTTGAGCAAGAAAGAAAAAATGTCGTGATATCGCGACATGTTGAGAAGAAAGAAAAACTGTCGCGATTTCGCGACATGTTCGAAAAGAAAGCGCAAGCAAGAAAAACTGTCACGATTTCGTGACATGTTCGAAGAGAAAGCGCAAGCAAGAAAAAATGTCGCGATTTCGCGACATGTTCGAAGAGAAAGCGCAAGCAAGAAAAACTGTCACGATTTCGTGACATGTTCGAAGAGAAAGCGCAAGCAAGAAAAACTGTCGCGATTTCGCGACATGTTGGAAGAGAAAAAGGCAAGTAGAAAAAGTGTCACGATTTCGTGACATGTTGGAAGAGAAAAAGGCAAGTAGAAAAAGTGTCATGATTTCGCGACATGTTGGAAGAGAAAAATGCAAGTAGAAAAAGTGTCGCGATTTCGCGACATATTGCAAGAGAGAGAGTCCGAAAGAAAAAGTGTCACGATTTCGTGACATATTGCAAGAGAGATTGTATGGAAGAAAAAGTGTCACGATTTCGCGACATATTGCAGGAGAGAGAGTCCGAAAGAAAAAGTGTCGCGATTTCGTGACATATTGCAAGAGAGATTGTACGAAAGAAAAAGTGTCACGATTTCATGACATATTGCAAGAGAGAGAGTCCGAAAGAAAAAGTGTCGTGATTTCATGACATATTGCAAGAGAGATTGTACGAAAGAAAAAGTGTCACGATTTCATGACATATTGCAAGAGAGAGAGTCCGAGAGAAAAAGTGTCACGATATCGTGACATGTCGCGTTTTCACAACCCAAAGGCAAGAGAAAGAGAAAAGGAGAAAAAGTGTCACGATATCATGACATGTCGCATTTTCGTGACTAAAGGAGGAGAGAGAAAGTAAGAAGGCAGAAGTGTCGCGATATCACGACAAAAGTAAAGAGGAAGAGTACGGAGGCGAAAGTGTCGCGATATCATGACATGTTGTGTTTTCGCGGGTACAAGCCAAGTAAAGTAGCAAGGAGGCGAAAGTGTCGTGATATCGTGACATGTTGTGTTTTCGTGGGTACAAGCCAAGAAAAGAAGCAAGGAGGCGAAAGTGTCACGATATCATGACATGTTGTGTTTTCGTGGGTACAAGCCAAGAAAAGTAGAAAGGAGGCGAAAGTGTCGCGACATGTTGTGTTTTCACGGGTACAAGCCAAGAAAAGAAGCAAGGAGGCAAAAGTGTTGCGATATCGTGACATGTGTTTTCATGGGTACAAGCCAAGAAAAGAAGCAAGGAGGTGAAAGTGTCACGATATCGCGACATGTGTTTTCACGGGCAAAATCTGAGAAGAGGACAAAGAGGCAGAAGTGTCACAATTTCACGATGTAGCACCCTAAAATTGGCGCAGTAAAATTGGAATAATTACATTCACCTTAGTAAATAAATTTAAATTCAAATTTAACCTCCCAAACCGCTCGTTAACCATCGAGAAACCCGTTTCCTCTTTTTCCATGCCATTTTTAGCAGTTGTTTTGACCGTTTGACGATATCGTCTCCGATCAGACGATATCGCCCCAGATTTGACGATTTCGTCTGGACTAGAACGTCCAGACGATTTTGTCGCAAAACTAAATTTGCATAGTTGGAATCCGTTCCAACGGGTCTCCAATCCGGGCAGAAGCGTGTTTGCACCGTTGGGACCCTTCCCCCATTGGAGATCTCCCAAATTGGGATGATCTCCAACCTCCCAACAACTATCCTATGCCTATTTAACTCTAAAACTTTTCCTTCCCCAACCCCTGGCTGAATTTTTATGTAAATCAACTCCCTATGCGCTAAAACACTTCAAATTTGCTCTTGCACTAGTCCTATATTAATTTTATTGTAGGTACACCACTGGTTTTCAGTCGGAGCCAGCACCTATCGCAGCTGACGAACCTGTCAAGATCGGAGGCGATCTCGTCAAATTCGGGACGATCTCGTTCTGATGCGAGACGATTTCGACTGCAGCACACATCGAGGCAATCAGTGCCTGGAGTTTGCTCTTCTTTCTCTTTTATCTGTCATTTTATGCTATAAATTAGATTGTCTATTCAGTTTTTATACTATATTGCATCTGGAGTTCACCCATTTTGTCTAGTTTGCATATTAAGATCATATTCTGCTATCTAAACACAGTGATTTGCATTTACTTTTGTTCTTGTATATTGTTCAATACTCATATTACTTTTTCATATAGTTTGCCCCTGTTTACAAAATAGAATTTCTTGTATTTCGCATCTGTTTGCTTGTTTTGCAGGTCTCTGATGAATTCGTCCGACGAATTCGTCAGATTGCAGACGATCCTGTCAGTTTAGACGATTTTATCAAATTGAAGGCGATTCTGTTGAATTGCAGATGATCCAGACTGCTACAAGTAATCAAAAACTTCATCAGACTTTCGGATCAGGTAATCTTCATTGGCCTCCTGCAAATTCTCTATTTTTGCTTTCTTTTATGTTTGTTGTATTCATTTAAATTGCATTTTCATGTAGTTTAAGTTAGAATCATTCGGCCAAACCTAGGATGAATGTTTAAAAATAAAACGAACTCATCAAAACTCATTCCCAAAACCTAGGCATGGAAACTGCCGCCAAATGTTTCCTGGTGAACCCACCATCCGTCGAAAAATCACCAAAATACACCTCCCTTGAGAGGCGGGACCTTCGTGAAGTCCTCTCGTCCGAGGTACCGCACCATCCTTTTCCCATCCTCCTTCCAGGCGTGGATCCAATAGCCTGAAGGTAGGGATGCGAAAAATTTGGAGCGATACATTTTGGTGAACCCGACGTGAATGCATCATAACCTTTTGAAAACAAAAACAAAAAAATATATGTGTGCAAAAAAAAAAATATAACAAAATCATCATTTCAAGTTTGTATGTTTTTAGATTCAATTCTAAATAGTAGATGCTAAATATTACTTTTAGAAGTACTAAAGAAACCATGAGTTTTTACTCAAATCAATATGAGCCCATTAGTAATGTTGGAAGAATTCATCCAAATACATTTGTTGATTATGACCAACCTCATCCCTATTCAACACCACCTCTATCACACTCTTCTTATTTTTCATCCATAACCCAACAAAACAATCCCTTTGCCAATCCTCTTCATAATGATATTATCTATTCTCCCATATATCCATATTATGTCTATCAACCCACATATAATCCTCCACCACCTTTTCAATACTCTTCTTTCAATACAACACATCCATTTCAACAAGAAAATACTTATTCTTCCAATTCTACCATTCACTCACCTCCTACATCGCAATCTTCCTATCATAATTCTACCCAAAATGAAGAAAGTAGAGGTGAGAAACCATTAGGTCCTTTTATGACGAAATTCCTAAGGCATTTATCAAAAACCTCTCAAAAACCTTCATCACGTAAATTTACTAGGCTTAATCAACCAATGGATATAATTCTCAAGTATTTACTTGACACAAATATTATTGAACTTCCTTCCATAAGACAACCTGATACCACATCAGATTGGTTTAAACCTGAGCTACATTGTGAATATCATAGAGTAGATGGACATATGACACAAAATTGTAAAGATTTAAGATGTGCAATTCAAGATTTGATTGATAAGGATCTTTTTAATATAAAGGAATTACAATCTACAACTGATTATAAATCTCCAGTAAACTATCAAACTCCTACACAACAAATACCAATAATCAATCAAGACATGGGGATCTCCCAAGAACCCCTACTCAATTATCAACAACAGGAAACCAATCAAATATTTCATGTTAATGTGTCCCATCATGATGATATTATTAATATTGTAACAAAAACTACAAATAAGCAACCTCAAATTCAATCAACCCAATCTGATATTCAAGATATGGATTCCTCATTTGACCAGCCTTCAAAACTATCTTTGAATCTATATAATGATCCAAAATGGAATGTAAGCATAGAAAGATCATATTTAGAATCAAAATCTCAATTTGAAATCCACTTTGATAACCAAAAACAAGTGATTAATCCTCAAGCAAAGATATCCCTTTTAGAAGTATTACAAATTTATCACAAGGAAATTTTGTTCAAAATACCTAGCCAACAATTTGTTCCTCATCATATCTTCTCTAAGAACATAATTAATGGTGTAAACCCTCTTGAGGTTAACCATATTTCATTCTATGATGAGGAGATTCCTTCCTCTACTCCACAAGAAGACTACTATCTTTACATTATCGGATCTAGTAAAGAAACACTTGTTAAAACTATCATGACAGATAATGACTCCTCTCTTAATTTATGCACTTATCAATTATTCCAAAAACTCAAAATAAAGGAAGAAGATATTTATAAATCAAATGTTATTATAAAATCTTTTAACAATGAAATTCAAGAAGCTCAAGGTACTATAATTTTTCCCCTCAATATTGGATCCAAGATCCTGGATACTCTGTTTTATGTGGCATATTGCCCTTCACCTTACAACCTATTTCTCCAGAGTCCTTGGATTCATACGATGAGAGTTGTCCCTTCCACTCTTCACCAATGTTTGAAGTTTGAAATTGTAAATAAAATTGTTACCATACATGGTGACCCAACACCATTTGAAGAATATTTAATGGTTGAAACATCAAGTTCTATATATTATTTATTATCACAATTCTCTTCTATCCATCACTTTTTTTATCCATATATGATCATCTTTGTTTACCAAATAACATCCATGCATATCTTTCACATATACTTTCTCTATCTTATCAATATTTGGAATATAGTGATAAGAATGAAGAACTTTCTTATCCTTCTTACATTTTATTTTGTAATATAATCAATTTTACACATATAAAAGCCAAATCTTTTTCTACATTATTCTACATTATAACAAAGCTTTTGTTATCACTACCTTTTATTCATCACCTTCTATTCTTACCTTCACCTCAACCAGATTATCCTTCAAAACCTCCTTTGATTTTGAAGCAACCTTAGACATGCTATACTCAAATAACCTTGTATAGTGTATATAGATCATCTTGTATATACCCCCAATTTCAATTCATAAATTAAAATCAAAATACAAAAAAATCAAAATCCTCAAAATCAAAAAAAAAAAAATACAAATGCAACCAAAGAACTTAAAGGTAAATTTGAGCCCAACTGGCTCGGACCATACATCATTACTACAAAATTTGAATCAGGAGCATATAAATTATCTACCTTAGATGGTAAAGAACTTAAAGAACCCATGAATATTTTACATCTCAAACGTTATTATGCATAAATTTGGTCATTTCATCCATGTATATATTTGTTCAAAATTACTATCTTGTATTTCTTTCAATTTATTCAAAAACACCAAAAACATTCATAAAATCTTCAAAAATCTTCAAAAATATTTATTGCATTTCTTTAAAGCACTTGTAAAGTTCCTTTTGCTCCAAAACAAAAATCAACATAAAAATCCAAAAATAGCTATATGCTTGACTCTTTCGAAACCAAAACAATATACAGAATAAAGAGAGAGTCAACATTCTCAAAACTTTCTCAAAATCATTATTTTCTTACAATTATTGCAATTATATGTTTCAACTTATTTTGGATAAAACTAGCATTTATTTGGCATCCCTCACTTGCACACTCACACAATAAATATCTTGATTTTATCTGGCATGATTACTAATCTCTCTTATATCAAAGTTCACAAAATTCAATTAAATAAAGTTTGAGCATAGAGAATTGATCTTGTTATTTACTTAAACCAAGCACATCTTTTCACAATAAAATGATTATATTTGTAATTTCCATGTTTTGCTACATAGTAGAACTGATTTCTTGAGTGAAAAGTTTCCCTTGCTATCCTATCATGCACATGGTCTAGAATCTTTGAGAATTGGCAAAAGGACAAGCTCACCCCTACCCAGAATAAAAATCCCTTGCTCTACAGCTAATCTGAGCAAGTATCCCTAGAAAAAGAAAAAGAAAAGAAAAATTCAAGAAAAAGAGAAAAGAAAAATGTTATGTCAGCAATGTTCCAAGCATTATCAAGCAAAAGAAATACAAAAAGAAAAATAAGCAAAGTTCAAAAGAAAGCAAGAAAAGCAATAAAATCCCTTTCCCTACCCTTTGAAAAGAAAAGAAGGGTGAATGAGCTTGAATCCCTGGAATTCTCAATTATTCGAAAATTGTGAGGTAAGCCCCATAACAGGTGGTTTGTGCCCAACTCGCTTGGCCTTGGGTAACTCCTAGCGTGGCGATATGTCTGTCACATTAGCGACCTTCTTTTGTACAGACCTATGTCTCGCTTATGGATTAGCTAGCTCTTGATAATCCGATCTACATAGTAGCCTAGTATGGTTATATGCATCTACATCATGGTTAATGAACACTTATTTGGTTTCTTCAAATCACTTGTATCATAGTATCTTGCTCAAAAACTGGTAAATGAACAATGCAATTGCACACACATTTGTATTTGAGAGATTTTGTCTATCATTATGATAAATCAAGATTGGCAATGAATTCACTTATGCACATGGGATTCCTTATAAATCTAACTTTTTGTCTTCAAAATACTTTGAAATATTATTTTTGCAAACTTGTTTGGAATAAACCAAGTACAATTATTTACCACAAAGATAACTATATAATAGAAAAAATCAAAAATTTCAATCAAAACATATCATATATATCTTATCGACTTTCGCAACGATGGTATAGTTTCAAAACCAAAATTGGAATTTTATGCTTAGCGCAAGTCCTCATTATCATATTTTATGTTCATCAAAAATTAATCATGCAATAAAACTATCCTTTCTTTGATCTTCGCGATGATGGTATAAGTCTATACCTACATATTCTATGCCTAGCGCAAACCATTGTAACAATTTTATTTCCTGATTTATCAAAGATCATACAAAACATATGACTTCATTTTTTTTACAAATTATGCTTTTCAAAAGCAAACACATTTTTATTATTTCATATCATTATGTCAACCTTTGCATTTTGCAATGATGGTATAATTCTTAAGGAATTATTCAACAATTTTTATCACACTTAGGAATTTATGCCTAGCAAAAATCATTTTACAATATTTCATGCATAATATTTTCATGGAAATCTGAAAACAAACCATCATCATCATCATCATTTGCATCATCACAACAAAGTCTTAAGACAATCTCTTAAGCACTCTTTTCTTTTAACAATATTTCTATCCTGGGACTAGCTTGACGACCGAGTGAGCAGCGACTCCATGAAATGGTCTATAATAGCGACAATGTCCTTTGAAATTATTGTTAGAAATCTCTTTTTCTTTTTATCACATTTCATTACAACCAATCAATTTGTTACATCAGATTATTTCATTTAAAATATTTATAGCATGACATCCAAGTTATAATATTTTCCAAAACGACATAATTACATGAATCATCAATAAAATCATTACATCAATCAAATCAATCAATTACATCAAACATAAAAAGCATCATAAGTATCACATAACACAAGTCATATGATCAAAAACATATCATATATCAAACATAATTTCATTCAAAAATAATTCAAATTAATTTTGCTTTTCCGCGTTTTTACCTCAAACGTTCGATTTGGGTAAAAACACGGAGGGGGCACCATAGTAAGTTGTCGTACGATTCGACCAAGAATCGTCGCCTAAAAATGGGAATAATTTTTTGCTTTCTCGTAGATCGAGAAGAACTCATCTTTAACGCATTTTCTTCGAAAAATTCGCTAAAGAGGGGGCAAAATGTAGCACCCTAAAATTGGCATAGTAAAATTGGAATAATTACATTCACCTTAGTAAATAAATTTAAATTCAAATTTAACCTCCCAAACCGCCCGTTAACCGTCGAGAAACCCGTTTCCTCTTTTTCCGTGCCATTTTTAGCAGTTGTTTTGACCGTTTGACGATATCGTCTCCGATCAGACGATATCGCCCCAGATTTGACGATTTCGTCTGGACTAGAACGTCCAGACGATTTTGTCGCAAAACTGAATTTGCATAGTTGGAATCCGTTCCAACGGGTCTCCAATCCGGGCAGAAGCGTGTCTGCACCGTTGGGACCCTTCCCCCATTGGAGATCTCCCAAATTGGGATGATCTCCAACCTCCCAACAACTATCCTATGCCTATTTAACTCTAAAACTTTTCCTTCCCCAACCCCTGGCTGAATTTTTATGTAAATCAACTCCCTATGCGCTAAAACACTTCAAATTTGCTCTTGCACTAGTCCTATATTAATTTTATTGCAGGTACACCACTGGTTTTCAGCCGGAGCCAGCACCTATCGCAGTCGACGAACCTGTCAAGATCGGAGGCGATCTCGTCAAATTCGGGACGATCTCGTACTGATGCGAGACGATTTCGACTGTAGCACACATCGAGGCAATCAGTGCCTAGAGTTTGCTCTTCTTTCTCTTTTATCTGTCATTTTATGCTATAAATTAGATTGTCTATTCAGTTTTTATACTATATTGCATCTGGAGTTCACCCATTTTGTCTAGTTTGCATATTAAGATCATATTCTGCTATCTAAACACAGTGATTTGCATTTACTTTTGTTCTTGTATATTGTTCAATACTCATATTACTTTTTCATATAGTTTGCCCCTGTTTACAAAATAGAATTTCTTGTATTTCGCATCTGTTTGCTGTTTTGCAGGTCTCTGATGAATTCGTCTGACGAATTCGTCAGATTGCAACGATCTGTCAGTTTAGATGATTTTATCAAATTGAAGGCGATCTTGTTGAATTGCAGATGATCCAGACTGCTACAAGTAATCAAAAACTTCATCAGACTTTCGGATCAGGTAATCTTCATTGGCCTCCTGCAAATTCTCTATTTTTGCTTTCTTTTCTGTTTGTTGTATTCATTTAAATTGCATTTTCATGTAGTTTAAGTTAGAATCATTCGGCCAAACCTAGGATGAATGTTTAAAAATAAAACGAACTCATCTAAAACTCATTCCCAAAACCTAGGCGTGGAAACTGCCGCCAAATGTTTCCTGGTGAACCCACCATCCATCGAAAAATCACCAAAATACACCTCCCTTGAGAGGCGGGACCTTCGTGAAGTCCTCTCGTCCGAGGTACCGCACCATCCTTTTCCCATCCTCCTTCCGGGCGTGGATCCAATAGCCTGAAGGTAGGGATGCGAAAAATTTGGAGCGATACACACGACAGGTCACTTTGGCGTGAGCTAAGAAGAGAACCCAGTTGAAATAAGATATGTGACAGTTAACTGAAGTTATACGATAGTTACAGGGGCCGTTGCAGAATAAAATCATGCAGCTAAAATAAGAAGAGTTAACTAAAGTTAGTACAAAAATTACAGGTGCAGTTACAAAGAAAAATCATGCAGCTAAAATAAGAACAGTGAACTGAAGTCAAAACGATAGTTATAGGGCTAGTTACGGAGTGAAATCATCGAGCGGTGGTTAAACTGAAAGTCATCAGTCGAAGACCAAAAAAAGAGCCGTAACTATTAATAGGCTGCATGAGAGAATACTGTGTGATAAAGGAGTTACATATAGAAGTTTCTATTAATAAGTTGCATGCAAAAATATGGAAGTTAAAAATAGAGTCAGAACTTTGTTATAAAAGGAGGTCTACGTGGAGAATTACTGAGCTGCTGAAAAAGAGTGAAAGTGCTGCAAAAAGAGGGTTGGAAGAGTGTCGTAAGAGAGCATTAAGTAGATCCTTGAGAGCCATAAGAGTGCAGTAAGAAGCACAGTAAGAGGGCTGTAAGAGTGCCGTAAAAGTGTGGTAAGCAAAGCCTTAAGTGTGTGTGGTGTTTTGGTGAATAGCAAGAGATTTTGGGTTAGCAATAGACCAGTCAGGGTCTTGTATAAGCGAAGGCATTTTTATGTCAATCTTATAGTTTCAAAATTGTAGTCCAAGTTGGTTCTTGGAATCAGGGGTTGGTGCTCCTTTCTGTTGGTGCAGATAAATCAAGGGTTAGTGCTCCTTCCAGTGGGTGCTGGTAAATTGATTGTAAAATTGGTATTTTGTAAAGGCTGGATTTGGACAGGAATCCAAGCAATAATTTTTGAGTAGCCAAATTGGTGAACCTCGTTACATTGTGTGTTATGAAATGCTCTCTTGTTATACTTGCTTTATCTGATTTTAAATTTTCATTGTTTCGGCATTAAGAGTTGTAGATTTGAATTTAAATAGCTAAACTGATTCACCCCCCCTCTCAGTGTCATTCTGAGACTAACATATTTTGTCCTATTAAGGATGATTTAACTAAATTTGGTATGATATCATCCAATAATGGGCGATATCATTTTTTTTATGAGATGAAATTGATTTTAATTGATTTTAATGATTATGTATTAATGATTTTTGTTGTTTTATTATTTATTTTGTAGAGGGGATTGCTAAAGAGTCGAGAGTGGAAATACGGGGGTCTCAAGGATGACTTAGCCATGCTCGATCAGGTCGAGTGAGACAGACTAGCAGAGGTCGGACTACAACATGTGGCAGAGATGCCACAAATTCCTATAGACATGGGGCTACCGACAGCCCTAGCAGAGAGATGGTATCCGGAGTCGTCCTGCTTTCGGCTATCGACGGGGAGATGACTCCCACTCTAGAGGATGTATGGAGGATCTTGAGGATCCCCATACATGGGTGGTTCATGACTCCTTCGACCAATCAGGGCCACGCCATGATGAGATTGTGCAGTGACCCAAGCTTCGCCCTAGAGAAGGGCAGAGTGAACATCGAGGCTTTGAGGCAGATGCCTAGGGCATCTCGATTGACCCGAGTTTTGGTAGGGGTGGTGGGTGGCCTTCTTCTATGCCACCAGAGTGGATGCAGGTTACCGTGGCTCCTCTCAGATGTGGTCTACGACATGAGAGACCACGGATACAGGTTTGCTTGGGGTAGCTTTGTATTATGCCGCTTGTATAGGATCCTTTACGGGGTCGTATACAAGGGAGGTCGATGTCTGGTGCTGACATCGTTGCTACAGGTTTGGTGCTAGGAGCACATTGCGATGCGGAGGCCGGTAGGGCTTCCACTGATAGGAGTTGACCGAGAGAGACCCTGGTTTTCTATTGGTGGCTCCAGAGAGGGTCACAATGGCGGATAGATCTATCGATGTCCCGAAGGTTGCTAGATGACCTCACCCCAGATCAGATCACCTGGAGACCATGGAGAGAGCATCCAGGGTGGGTAGAGGATGGACAGGAGTTGGCTCGCATCAGGTGAGTCATCTGGTTGAGGACAGAGTGGGGAGAGGTAGAGCTCCACCGCTATGACCGAGTTTTGAGGCAGTTCGGTCTACAATAGGGGATCCCTTCTCTTAGGGATTATGAGTACTCCCGGACTGTGCGGGATAATACCACATTGAGCGGGGCTCCAGACATGCAGCGGTTCTGGAGTCAGGACGTTGATGATGCCCCCATTCAGCCAGTGGATGGGGATGATGCGGGGGTAGCAGATGGGTATGATGCTTGGTATGCAGGCATCCGCCCTCCTCGGATGATGAGGGCATAGGGTCCGATGCACGTTGTAGTGCAATGGATGGAGAGGCGGTGCCAGGCTACCATCGATGCAGCGAGGGGTCACGGAGGGAGGGATCAGCGATGGCCTCCTCAAGAGAGACGCCGAAGAGTACCACAGGCTCTGGAGAGATAGCAACAGCTGGAGAGGAGGGAGAGACTCCCTTCTCAGTAGAGGGATAGGCCACCATCACCCGATAAGGGCAAGGGTGTCGAGGTGGGGGAGAGCAACGAGATGGTGGCTCTTCGGGTGGAGAATGCCCACCTACGAGCTCAGGTGTAGACTCTTCAGGATGAGGCGACACGGCTCAGGGCTCGGAGCGGAGGGGTGAGCATTCTGGAGCTGGTGCGAGCTGTTGCATAGACCATGTTCTACCAGGGGTTGTACTATCATGTGGTTCCAGAGGAGCAGAGGATACCACTGCCAGCCAGCATTGCGGAGCCGATCAGGATGGGGTCATCGAGGACATCATCATGATCGACGTCGAGGACCCACGATACAACATGGACTTCGATGGGACCACCTCCTCCACCTCAGGGCGGGAGAGGAGATGAGGCTAAGAGCTCGAGGGCTTCTCGAGACTAGCTGCTCATTGTACATAGACCATATATTTTTGAGAGGATTGAGTATGCCAGGGTATAGATTGTGGCATACCAATCCGTTTTGATATGATGTATAGACTTCTTGATATATTTTATATATATATATATATATATATATGTTCTTTTTGTGATATGACTTGTGCATATGTTTTATGATGCTTTAATATTTTAATGGTTGATTGATTATTCATGTAATTATGTCGTTGAAAATATTATAATTTTATGTCATGCTATAAAATTTAAATGAAATAATCTGATGTAAACAAATTGGTTGTTGTGGTATGATTTGATGAAAAATAAAGTGACTTCTAACAATAATTTCAAAGGACATTGTCGTTGTTACATGACCATTTCATGGAGTCGCCGCTCGCTAGGTCATCAAGCTAATCCCGGTATGAGAGAAATATTGCTAAAAGTAAAAGGGTGCTTAAGAGACTTTCTTAAGACTTTGTGTTGTGATGATGAAAAATGATGATGGTGATGATTTGTTTTCAGATTTCCATGAAAATATTATGCATGAAATATTAAAAATATGATTTTTGCTAGGCATAAAATTCCTAAGTGTGATAGAAATTTGAACAATTGCCTAGGAATTATACCATCGTCGCAAAACCGAATGTTGACATAATGAAATGAAATAGAAAAGTTTTCATTCTTTTTAAAGCACAATTGTGTAACATAATGATTTAAGCCATATGCTTTTATGGATTAAATAAATGGGAGATAAAATTAGAACGATGGCTTGCGCTAGGCATAGAATTTTAGGTATAGACTTATACCATCATCGCGAAATCCAAAGAAGAAATTGATGTAATAGTTTTATTGCATAGTTGATTTTTGATTTTGAGATAAAAAATATAAAAATGAGGACTTGCACTAGGCATAAATTCCAATTTAGGTTTAGGAACTATACCATCGTTGCGAAAGTCGAAAATATATAAATGTGACTTTATTGCTAGATTTTTGAACATGCTTTGAAAGAAATTTTGGATTTTTGAAAAAATGTATTTAATTGTTTTTACGCTAAGCCAATATTCTCAAGTAAGAAAATCAAATTATTCCAGAAGATTTGCATAAATATTTTAAATTATCTCAAAGACAAAATTTAGATTTATAAGGAACCCCATGTGCATATGTGAGTTCATTGCCGATCTTGATCTATCATAATGATACAAAATCTCTCAAACACAAATGTGTGTGCAATTGTATTGTTCATTTACCAATTTTGAGCAAGATAATTTGATACAAGTAATTTGAATTAACCAAATGAGTGTTCGTTGACCATGATTTATATGCATGTAACCGTACCAGACTACTATGTAAGTCGGGTCATCAAGAGCTAGCTGATCCATGAGCGGACATAGGTCTGTACAAAATAAGGTCGCTAATGTGACAGACATATCACCACGCTAGGAGTTACCCAAGGCCAAGCGGGTTGGGCACAAACCACTTGTTATGGGGCTTACCTCATGGTTTTCGAATAATTGAGAATTCCAGGGATTCAAGCTCATTCACCCTTCTTTTCTTTCAAAGGGTAGGGGAAGGGATTTATTGCTTTTTGCTTTTTCTTTTCTTTTCTCTTTCTTTTTTTTTTTTTTGTATTTTTGCTTGACACTGAGATAATGCTGAAATATTGCTGAGGTGGTACAAAATGATATTGAAATAATGCTTCTTTTTCTCATGATTTTTCTTGACTTTCCTTTTCTTTTTTCTTCTTTCTATACTAGGGATACTTGCTCGGATTGGCTGTAGAGCAAGGGATTTTTATTCTGGGAAGGGGTGAGCTTGTCCTTTTGTCAATTCTCAAATATTCTAGACCATGTGCATGATAGGATAGCAGGGGAGACTTTTCGCTCAAGAGACCACTTCTACTGTGTAGCATCGCTTTGAATTTGCAATGAAATCATTTTAATGTGAAAAGGTGTACTTGGTTCAAGTAAATAACAAGATCAGTTCTCTATGCTCAAAACTTTATTTAATTCAACTGTGGACTTCGATATAAGAGAGATTAATAATCATACCAAATAAGATCAAGATATTTATTCATGTGAGTGTGAAAGTGAGGGATTCCAAATAAATGCTAATTTATCCAAAATAACTAAAAATATAACTGCAATACTTCAAGAATTGACAGGTGCAAAAATAGAAGATGTTTTTGAGGATTTTGATGATTTTGATTTTTTTATATTTTGATTTTAATTTATGAATTAAGATAATACATAATATTACTATTTTTGAAATTTTTATATGAATTACTAAAATAAGACAATATGTATAATATATACAATGACGAAATTACCAGATTTATGCATAATAGCGCTTAAGATGCATAATGTTCATAGGTTCTTTAAGATCTTTACCATCTAAGGTAGCTAATCTGTATGCTCCCGATCCAAATTTAGCAGTGATAATATATGGCCCAAGCCAGTTAGGCTCAAATTTACCTTTAAGGTCTTTAGTTGCATTAGTATTTTTTTTATTTTCTTTTAAGACGAGGTCGCCGATCTCAAAGGATCGATGATGAACTTTCTTGAGATATGCTCGTTTGAGCTTGTTACGGTAGGCACGAAGATGCTCCAAAGCATTAATGCGCTTCTCATCTAGGAGTTCCAGCTGACTAAATCTGCCGACATGATATTCATCTCCTACTTCAGTATCTTGAAGTAGCAGAGCCAAAGAAGGAACTTCTAATTCAAAGGGAAAAATAGCTTCAGCGCCATAAACCAAAACAAAAGGTGAAGTGCCCGTGGGAGTACGAATGCTAGTTCGATAAGCCCACAAAGCGAGGATATAATTGAATGTGCCAATCACGGCCAGATTTATTGACCGATCTTTTGAGGATTTTAATTAATGTTTTATTAGATGCTTACGCTTGGCCATTACCCCGAGGATAATAGGGAGTGGACCAACGATGTTGAATTTTATATTTTTGACATAGTTTCTTTACATATTTATTTTTGAAACAAGTTCCATTATCCGAGATGAGATTTGCAGGAATTCCGAACCTACAAATAATTTGATTAAAAATAAATTTGGAAACTTGAGTTCCAGTGCAAGAAGCTAAGGGCATAGCTTCAACCCACTTCGTAAAATACTCGATGGCGGTTATGATGAATTTGTGTCCATCGAATGACACAGGATTGATTTTTTCGATGATGTCTAAGCCCCATTTTGAAAAGGGCCAAGGAGATGAAATAGCCTGCTAGTTCTTGTGCAGGCGCATGGACAAGGTCAGCATGTTTCCGGCACTTGTCGCAATGGCGCACGTAATCATGTGCATCATTCTCCATGGTAGGCCAAAAATATCCTATCCTAAGGAGCTTCTTAGCAATGGCGCTACCACTAAAGTGTCCCCCACAAGATCCATCATGGGCTTCACTCAAAGCTGATCTAGACTCTTCTAGATTCAAACATCTCAGTAGGATACCTTCAAAAGATCTCCTATATAAGGTATTGCCAATTATGATGAAGCGACTTGCTCGTCTACGTAATAACCGGTGTTGGTTTCTATTAAAACCTTCAGGGAAGGTCCCATTTTGAAGAAAATTGAGGATATCAGTGTACCAAAGTTTAGGAGTAGTTTCGTTGATTAGAAACACGTCCAAAGGTTCCAAGCATGATTTAATTGAAGCGGGTTCTTGGAGTCGATGAATAATGATGGTAGCATATTCATCATCTAACTCCAAGGGTAAAAGAGATGCAATTGTGGCCATGGCGTCAGCCGCACGATTGCTAGTTCTAGGAATAGCTTCCAAGGTAATTTGATCAAATAAAGATATTAATTGTAATACATATGCTTTATATGGGCACAATTTATCATCTCTAGTCTGATAAACATCATTAATTTGATTTATAACAAGTTGAGAATCACCGAAAACTAATAGATTTTTAATTTTTAGTGCCAGGGCTGCTCGTAATCCAAGGATGAGAGCCTCATATTCAGCCAGTGTTATTAGTACAGGCAAACGTTAATTTAAAGGATAGAGGTATGAGATGTTTCTATGGAGATATCAAAATAATACCTGCACCAGCCCCACTCATGCATCGGGCTCCGTCAAAGTATAAGGACCATTGCTCTGAATGATCTGCCTCTAGTTTAAGGCATTCGTCAGGAAACTCAATGACGAGGGGATGGGTGGATTCTAAGGGTGCAGCAACTAATTGATCTGCTATGATTTGACCCTTAACAGACTTCTGTCCTATAAACATGAGTTCAAACTCGCTTAGCGCAAGAACCCACTTTGTTGTGCGACCAGATAAATAAGGTCGACTCATGAGATACCGCAAGGGATCGGATTTAGCAATAACGTATGTTTTTTGACTGAGCATATAATGGCATAGTTTCTGTGTAGAAAATATGACTGCTAGACATAACTTCTCTAATGTTGTGTAGCGGGTTTCATAACTAATTAATGTTCTGCTAATGTAATAATTAGCACGCTCTCTTTTCTCATCATCAAGTTGAGCTAACATAGCTCCTAAAGCAAAATCTGAAGCAAAAATATACAAGATAAATGGGCGATCAGGTTTAGGTGGTGAAAGTACAGGTGGGTTAAGAAGATATTGTTTGAGGAGTTCAAATGCTTCCTGACATTCGTCGTCCCAATGGAAAGAGACATCCTTCTTAAGAAGCTTAAGAAAGGGTCCAGTTTTATCCGCCAGCTTATCGATGAAGCGACGGATAGCTTGAAGCTTACCTTGTAGACTCCGTAATTCAGATATATTTGTAGGTGCGGGCATATCAGTGATAGCCGTAATCTTGAGAGGGTCAATTTTGATGCCACGTAAAGAAACTATAACCCCCAATAATTTACCCGACTTAACTCCGAATATACATTTGGCTGGATTCAATCGGATAAGATATTCCCTTAACCGATCAAATACTTTTCTCAAGTCATCTAAATGGTCATCTTCTTGAGTAGAACGAGCTATAATGTCATCTACATAATCGTGTAGTATATCATGCATCATATCATGAAAGATATAAGTCATGGCTCGTTGATAGGTTGCACCTGCATTCTTCAACCCGAATGGCATCACTTTCCAACAGAAAGTCCCCCAAGGGGTAATAAAGGTTGTTTTAGCCTGATCTTCAGGAGCTATCTTGATCTGATTATAACCAGAAAATCCATCCATTAAGGATATCATTCCACTCCCAGCAGTAAAATCAATGATCTGATCCATATTGGGAAGGGGAAAATCATCTTTAGGGCATGCAACATTAATATCTCTAAAGTCTGTACAAACCCTAACCTTAGTAGCTTCTTTCTTAGTTACTGGAACTACATTCGAGATCCATTCAGCATAATCAATGGCTTGTATAAAAATAACATTCAGGAGTTTTTCTAACTCCCCTTTGACTAGTAAGGCCACTTTAGGATGCATTTTTCTAAGTTTTTGTTTAACAGGTTTAGCATCCGGGTGCACTACTAGGTGATGCATAACTACAGAAGGGTCTAATCCTGGCATATCTTCATATGTCCAAGCAAAGACATCTTCATATTCTTTAAGAAATGCAATGTATTTATCCTATTTTTCTTGACTCAATTCTGATCCAATGTTGATTATGTGGGGGTTATCCTCGGTTCCAATGTTAATTTTTATGACATTTTCTACTTCCATGTGTAGATCTCTCTCAAAATTAGGTGGGGCGGGTGAAACGCCCAATTCTTGTAATTCTTCCAAGGTTAGCTTGGATAATTCATCTTGAGGAGTCATGGCCTCAAGCTGGGCTATACTAGGTATAGAGCCATCAAAATAAAATCCATTATGTAATAATTCCTCAATGGAGACATCATGAAAGATATCTCCCTCCAACTCATCGTCGGATTCAGCGATCATCTCAGGATAAGCTATAGATAGCATATTACATGTGAATGTCTTATTTATTAAATGCAAGGCATCGCGTGCATCTAAATAATCTTGGTAACATATAAGTTGGTCATCATCCTCAAATGGGAATGGCTGACCCTTACTAGGAAAATAGGCCCACACCACATCGGGCGGGCCACGCTTCTACCTCAAAAGGTTCTTTCATACCATTCTGGAAAGGTCCCAAACCTTTCCCTTTATATCCCAATTTCAGCATTATAGGTTTGGCTTTAATATATTCATTAGTAAAATAACATCGAGCATATCCATCATAATGAGTTCTGATGTTTCTGGGTATTCTACCCCGAGTCATATCCCTTATAAATAAAGGCACAACTCCCGACTTGGTAAATACTTCCCATAGGTTGTGGGAGGCCCAAGGTACGAGGAGATGGTGGCAAATTATTTAAAATAAGAGAATCTTGCATAGAAGCATTCGTTTCTTCTGATATAAGGATTTTAGATAGATCGGGTAAGAGCTCGTCAGTGAGAGCATAAGAGGTAGAAGGAACATTCCCTACGTCTTCTGATGTGGAAAATATGACTTTGGTGGATGTAGATGGTGTAGAGGTGTCGATAGATGGGTCTATTATAGGTATGGAAGTTATAGGAGTAGAACAAGAGACATTGGTTGTGGGATTAGGATCTTTCTTAGGTCCTAATGTGGTTTGTTCAGAAGATGGTTGAGCTATATGTGGAGGTGCAACTGATGGAGAAGAAGTAGATGACTTTGTGGGTGTAAGTTTCACATGTTTAGATGGATAATGAGAATTAGGATGTGTGGATGACAGAGCGAGGGCAAAATTGAACTCCAATAGGTTCTGCCAAAGCACACATATCAAAGGGTCTTGGATCACCATGAATGGTAACCAACTGATTCTTAAATTCGAAACTTAACACATTGATGTAAGGTTGAGGGAATAGCTCGCATCGCGTTGATCCAAGGATGACCCAAGAGTATATTGTACGATGCAGGGCAATGTACAATAAACACGGTCGTATCCAAGGTTCTCGGACCAACTCTGCAATGGAATGGTAATAACTCCACACGTTTCTTGTGTTTCGTCATTGAAAGCTTTTATGATCATATCAGTTCTTTTCATTTCCTCACTTCTAAACCCAAATATTTGGTAGAAGTCAAAAGTGCAGATATTTAAAGATGAACCATTATCAATCAAAACTCGTTTGATTGCTACATCTCCAATTAAAGCAGTAATATACAAGGGGTTATCTTTATGTAAACTATGTTGAGGTATGTCTCTATCCCAGAAGTCAATACAATCAACTTCACGAGTTATTATAGTATTGGCCATGGCTTCGGGTTGAATGTCTTGTGGTACCATCATCTGGCTTAATGTGAGCATTAATTCATCTCTATGTGTAGGAGAAGATCTTAAAAGGTCCAAGAGGGAAATTCTAGCTGTAATATTTGATAATTGTTCATTAATATTATAAGGAGGTTTAGGTTGAACATTAGGTGCATGATTCCCTTTATTAGGAACCTTCAAAACAAATGGAGTTGATCCACCATTCTGAATTTGATCTTGTTGATAATTTTGAGCCTGTTGTCTAGTAACAACTCCGATGGTACCCACAATATTATTCTACGGATGATGAATGGGTCTTGGTCTAGCGTTTATAGCTAGCTCATTAGAAAGTAATCGGTGAGACGATGGTCTAGTAGTGACTCTTCTTGGAAATGGTTCTTCCGGAACCATATAACTTGTGATAGGGTGAATAGTATCTGATTCATCTTCAGAACTATTCGATTGATTTGATGTGATTTCCATATCACTCTCAGTCTCGTATTCTGTATCACTAAGATCAGGTATCTGAATATTATATAGAGGCCTGGTTGTAACCATGGATAAAGTTGTGTCAAATATTTCTAGATCATGAGCAGGTAAATGCCCACTAATAGTTCCTACATATCGGGCAGGAGGAGGGACATTATGATGTTCAATTTGATTAGCCACCTCCTTACCATGTTTTGGTAAGGGATGTTGAAAGATGTCTAATGATTGATTGGCGTTCTGATTCTGGTTTTGTGGGGTGTTCTTTTGAACATTATTAGGAGGATTTTGCTTAGGTTGAAAGGCTTGCACCTCCATCTCATTGTTATCAATCAAGTCCTGTATTTTATGTTTTAATATTTTACAAGAGTTGGTAGTGTGTCCAGGTCCTCTATGGAAGTCACAGTGTAAATCTGCTCTGTATCCGGGTATAGTTGGATCAGGTTCCCGGATATTTGGTAATTGAATCAAACCTCGTTCTAATAATTGTGGTAGAATAGTTGATAAAGGTTGATTTAACCTAGTAAATTCTCGAGGAGGTCTATCAGGAGGTTTCAGTACAAACTTCTCCGTTGTCTTTGCAGCATTAACATTAGCAATATTTTTGCTATCGGTGACTCCATCACCCACAACTTGTTTATTCTTATATTGATTTTTGGATGTTTTCTCATCGTCTTTCTTTTTAAGCTGGCCTCTCCTAATGAGAGCATCTTCCACTCTTCGGGCTAAGTCTATAGCTCTGATCGAAGGTGGTCAAGGTAGCAGTTGATAATTCGTAAGATAGTTGCTCTTGCAAATTATTAATAAAGATGTCCAACATCTCCCTATAAGGTAACACAAAGTGCAATTTTCCTATCAACTGTCTCCACCTAGCTAGGAAATCAGCAAAGCATTCATCTTTGTCTTGTTTTAAGTTATACAAATCTTTAATGGTCACATGTCTTTCGATGTAGGCACTAAATTGATGAACAAAAGACTCGGCAGTTTCTTCGAAATTCCTCAAAGAATTAGTGGGTAATTGATAATACCACTCTAATGCCATTCCTCCCAAGATTTTCGGGAACATTTTTAGTAATAACAAGTCATCATGTGATATATCATGACATGCTATCCTAAACATACGAAGATGCTCTATGGGATCTTCGGTTCCTTTATATATGGGAAGAACAGGCATAGGAAAATGTTTAGGATACGGTTGTGCTACGACTATAGGATCTAAAGGCTGACTACACATCTCTCGATAGTTGTACGAGGGACGGTAGGGATCTATCTGGTCCATGCGGGAAACTAGTTGTTTCACCATGGTTTCAAGATTACTAGTTTGTCCACCATATTGGTTCGGTGGGACATAGGTATGGGATCTATGAGTGTATGATGGTGTGACATAAGGATTAGATGCTATATTGCTATTATGCAAAGTGTTGGTAGGAAGAGTATTATGAAGGGGATTTGTAATAGTATTATGTTGTACCCTAGATTGTTGGTAATTGGTGTTTGGTTTTGTTTTGGGTTTTTGTTGATTTGAGGTATGTTGATCAAGAGCTTGGCGAAATAGAGCAGTAAATGATGGTTTCTTTTGTGCGGGAATGACCCTAGGCTTGTTAACAGGCACTTTAGATGGTTGGGTAACCTGTTGTTGTTGTATGTTCTGAATCACAGCTGCCATATCCAAATTGGATGGTCCAGCTTGATCACTCTCTTGATCAATAAAGGACAAGGGATTAGTGCGTGTTTGAAATACTTCTTCTAGAGTTGCTTGAGTGTCACTAATTCGATCCTTGTCCATATGGGCTGCTCTATTAAAAACACCAATATTAGTATTAATGAACTTCCAGAATTGTTCCATATTCTCAAAAGTGATAGCTCCTCCCGGAGACATTTTAGGGGATGAGGATCCTTCCTCTCTAACAGTTTCTTCTTGTTCATTTCCTACAACAAGCTCTTCTTCTTGCTGGTCTAGGGTTCCTTCTTCCCGAACTTGGTCCTCAGGAGGGACATTTTGGTCAGTTAATGGTCTTCCTAACCAATCTTCATCTTCTTCGGTTTGTTTTCCATTCCTAAGTCTAGGCATTGTGCTAAACTTAGGTTTTAGCAAATATATATATTATATATATATATATATATATTTTTGGGTAGGGTTGAGAGGTATATATTTTAACTATATACCTACTATAATACTTTAAAAGGAAAATGTTTTGTTTTTGTTTTTTTTTTTTTTTTGTGTGATTATATTATTATTTTGCGAGAATAAAAATAACAAACAACATGCTAGTTGCAAGAAATAACAATAGTAAAAAGAATGACTTAGTTTTCTATGAATAGTTTATGGATATCATTGATAGGGTCAAGTTCATCAGGAGTCATGAAATGCTCCTCTTCAAATTGGAAGTGGTTTTTCAAGAATTTGACAAAGTGTGCTATGGTAATATGATCTATTTCAGACCCTGACATGTAAAAATAAAGTTCATGGCAATACTCTCGATACAACACAGCTCTAGGAACTCTATTCCATATTTTTCTATCCGTAAGAATGACTTCTTGATCCTCTATACGAGATAGAAATTTATGTACTACAACTGCGTTCTCAAGGTATTCCTCAAAGGTGTATAATTCAGAAGACACAAGTGCTCTTTTATCTGCTAACCACCTATGGCAAGCTCTCTGAAGTTCATGATACAAAGTCACCTGATCAGGATCCAGGATTCTATCTAGGACAAACCTCTTAATTTGCCTAAGTTCTACAGATCTGGATTCAATAATACCCAATCTCCTATCAAGTTCGTCCCACAAATATTGGGCTCTATTTGTTTGAGGTACTCTAAGCACAGAAGTAATCTCTATGGTCGTTAATTGATTTTCAACATTTATGGTGACAACTCGTCTTCTATTATAATCTACCATCTAAGTATGATATGCAAATTTAACGGTTGTCTAATGATTCTAGATGTTCTTAATAATGTGTTTTTTTTTTGGATTGTTTTCAAAAGGTGTTTTAGTTTCACGTCGGGTTCACCAAAATGTATCGCCCAAATTTTTTGCACCCTTACCTTCAGGCTAAAGGATCCATGCCCGGAAGGGGGATGCGAGAAGGATGGGACAATACCTCGGACGGAGAGGCCCTTTGAAGGTCACGCCTCTCGGGGGAGGGGTATAAGGGTGAATTTTTGATGGATGGTGGGGTTCACCAGGAAACTTTGAGTGGCAGTTTCCATGCCTAGGTTGAGAATGGGTTTGATGTGTTCATTTTATGTTCAATCATTCAGATTCCTAGGTTGGCCAAAATGAATCTAAGCTATTCTATATGAAATTTTTGGTTTATATGAAGACAACAAACATAAATGAATCCTAAATACAGAAAATATCTAAAATGGAGAAGAGTGCACCTAATTTCTGATGTCTGATGAAGATTCTGAAGCTTGTAGGAGTCCAGATCATCTCGGATATGACAGGATCATCTGTAATTGTACAGAATCATCCAGATCATAGGAGATCATCTGAGATCAGCCAAGATCATCAGCGACCTGATGAATTCGTCAGACGAATTCATCAGAAACCTGCAATCATGAAAACAGACACCAAAAACCAAAAATACAATTGCAAGAATGATACAAAATGATAGAAATAAGAATATAAATGCTTAAATGATAAATCCAGATATCAAATCAAATGGGATGCAATGTTTTAATAATTTATTTTGAATTTTATCATGCAAATATGCTAAATGAGGTGAACTCCAAGATGCGAAACAGAAGTGAATTAATCTAATGCACAATTAAATAAGAAAAAGAGATAGAGAATGCAAACTCAGGGCTCTGATTGCCCCCAATCTGAACTACAGTCAAAATCATCTGCAATCGTACGAGATCATCGCCGATCTCGACAGGATCATCCAAAATTGTGGTTGAATCACCTACGACGATCCGAGCTTCCTCCGGCTGAAACACAGTGAGATCCTACAATAAAACTTGAAAACACAAGTGCAAATGATGGGGGATAGGATGTTCTAACACAGCAAAAACTAAAGTTGCAGGGAAATGATCAGCCAGGGGGATAAACTGGGAAAATCCCAAGTTTATATAGGATTAGGGGGAGGTTAGGAGGTTGGGGATCATCCCAATCTGGGAGATCTCCAACGTAGGAATCTCCAACCGCGTAGACACGCTTCTGCCCGAGTTGGAGAGGTTGTTGAAATAGAAGCTAATTATGAAAATTTGGTTTTGGGATGAAATCGTCCGGACGTTCTGTTCCAGACGAATTCGTCCGATTTGGGACGATATCGTCAGATCGGCGACGATATCGTCCAACGGTCAAAACAACTTCTAAAAATGGCATGAAAAATGAGGTGAGCGGTTAACGGGCGGTTTCGGGGTTAAAATTCAAATTTTTTTATCTTTTACTGATGGTTTAACTACGCCAATTTTAGGATGCTACAAACCCAAAATATTGGATACTTTGTTTTATGTGGTGCCTTTTTCTACATCTTTTAATCTTCTTCTTGGTCATCCTTGGATTCATGAGATGAGGGCAGTACCTTCTACTTTTCATCAATTTTTGAAGTTTAAGTATAAAGATTTAATTTTCACCATCTCTGGAAATCCTTGACCATTCAAATATTGTTCGATGGTCAAACAAGCTCAATATAATATCTATGTTTATCCTTTAGTTTCATCATTTACCTCTCCAAGTTCCTCGTCTCAAATATCTAAGCAACTTAAAAATTTAAAAGTGAGTGAGGAACCCCTAATGAATGTTTCATCACGGGGTCAAGATAATATGTTTTCTCAAGAGCCTCTTCTAGATCTAGCTAGGCTACCACCTTCACTAAGGACTATGGATTCACCCTGTAAGAAGGTTGAATTGCACACATAGGCACATGTACCTTTTTTTGCACAAGAATAGCCTTCAAAGACAAGGTTCATGGTAGCAACCCCTCTCTTGTTGAGCATTCTTTTGCTCATTACTATTATCTAATAATTACCCACCTACTAAGCATATCCCATCTAGTGTGGGCTATGTTGGTAAAGGTTTAGGGCCACAACAAAAGAGCATTCAGGAGCCCTTGGATGTTGAAATTTGAGGTGGATGATGTGGCATAGGCTACATACCTAATAAAAATAAACCTTTACCATTTGATAATAATGATCATCTTATGACTTATACTAAATATTTGGATCATCAAAAATTAAAGCAATGTTATGAGGACGAAGCCCCCCCTTGTTTTCTAACATCTTGTTTTGTAATATGATAGGTTATGTGCGCTTTGAAGGAAATTTTTCTTCTAAATGGGGACCCTACTTCCCTGAATCTTGCAAAATTAGGGATTTCTCCTCCTTTTGTAAAGAAGAGTGGATTTGTTTGAGAGTATGTGGATTTTGGTGCAAAGGGCGCTAGAGACAATCCTTTGAAGGAATATTTTTGTGATTCTAATCATCAAGAAGTTCTAACTTCTAGGAATATCTTTGATGGATCAATCCCAAGTATATCTATTATTTTTATAAATATAGGAGGCACAATAAGAATATGTATCAACTATCATTCTACCTACTTGCACTAACAAAACAAAATTAATCATTAATTAGGAATGCATTTGTATTATCATTCTATTGCATCCACTTTCTTGCTCATATTGCATGATTATCTATCGTATTCTGCATGATTTTCCTAACATTCTATCCCACTTGAATTTTACTTGTCATAATTGCATTGCTATTTGCTCATAATTGCTTGTTCATATATATTTTTGAGGATTTCATGACAATGGCATGTGATGATACCTAGCTAGGTCATAGTTCACATGCATTGCACTTTCACTAGAGTTTTGATGCCTAGTGGCATCCCCAACTTAGGGTTTGTATTCCTTCTTTCCTTTCCTCTCTGTTTTACCTTCTTTTATTTTGATTTTTTCTCACATGACTTTCTTGACCTTGAAATTTTTCAAATGATCATAATTATCTTCTAGTTCAAGGATCATGTTTGTCTTTGGTACATCCTTGTCCTCTTGTTGTTTTTGTTTTTTTTTCCTTTTTCCTAGACAATGATATATATTTATCTGTTCTTCTTGCCTTCTTCACTTCATTACACACACACACTTTTATTTTATCCTTACCTTCTTCCTCTCTTTATTGTGACACTCACACACACTCATAGGTTTCTTTGCTTTGCTTTGTTCAATTACAAGTAGCACACATCACACCCCTATTGGGGGTAATACTCACTCATTTATCTTACATACATAACACAACTCACATGGAATAGCTTCATGGCCACACACGATGATCAGCCTCTATCTCAATCATTTGTGAGATTACATCCTAGTGAGTATATCTTGATCACCTTAGCAAGCTATTGCACCCATAGTGGATCACGCTCCATAATTTATCCATATTAGCAAGTACTACACCCATAGTGGGTTTAGCTCCATCCCTTTATCTTCATGTTTAATTCTGGTTGTTTTATTACACTGATCTAGTACAATCTATGGTGACTCAAACATCAAGTTTCAAACCTCCTTTTGCTTCTATTGGCCTTTGGTTTTTCTTCTTCTTCTTCTTCTTCTTCTTCTTCTTCTTCATCTTCTTCTTCTTTTTCTTCTTCTTCTTCTTCTTCTTTCTTTCTTTCTTTTTCTTCTTTTTTTTGAAATCATGCCTCATATTTCTAGATCATGATTTCACTCTATAGTGTTATTGCACTCTGACGTTACTTGGCATGATTTCATTTAAAATTATTTTTATGCCTTTTTCTTTACCTTTTTGGTTTCTCCTTCTTTTCCCTTTTCCTTTCTTTCTCTATTATTTTTTATTCTATGTTTTCCATATGCTTCACTTCCACTTCATTTATTTGCATTAAGTTAGATTAGTGCATTCATCATTAGTTTATTACATGCATTATTTTCATAAAAACATAAAACCATCATAAGCATAAAATAATCACATAAGCACACACATTGCACTAAATAAAAGCAGCATAATGTTACTCGAGTCAAAAGAGAGATACATAGGTCCTCTAGGTTGATGTACCACAGTCCAACCTCGATACACTCAACCATCCCTAGAATGCATGCCACAATGCAAAATTGACATGTCATATTGATCTCATCCCTAGCCATGGGAGCCTATTCCCTCGACCTCGTCCATCGAAGGTGGTCCTGGTGGAGGTATATTTACAAACTGTGAAACTATCTATGACCTAGACCTAGTTTGGCTTAATGTCTACAACTATGAAGGAAGTGGTGCTCACTACCCCTCTAGAACCACCTGGTAGTATATCATTTGGTATAAGGTCACCTTCTGCAAGGCTACCTCCAACCTCTCCCCTTCCCTTTATAGTTCCATCTAGAGTATGCAAACCCCACCATCCAACTGGTTGCTGCTGACCACAACCATCCCCTCTACCTGAGATTGATGATGCTCCTCATCTAGTCGACTCACCTCTCCCTAGAGATAGTCAATATCTGCTCATGTTGCATCCCTCTCCACCTTCATAGTGCCTAGGGCACTTCATAACCCCTCCATACTCTTGGCCCTATCCTCTTATATCAGGTCCATCTCCCTCTATAGAGATGCTACCTATACCTGTAGCACCTCTATCTCCCTTCTCGATCACCCTAATCTATGGCCCTACTTGGATCAACTATTATTGATGTGGAGGTCTATCTTGTCCCTCTACTTTGTAGTGCCCTAACCATCATGGGGGTAAGTCTAGCTACCCCTACCTCCTCAATCCCAACTAATATGGTGGTCACCATCACTATCTCCATACAAATCCTAGCCTACATCTATTTTGGGGCTACTTGGCCTTGTTATGCCTACGTTGTGGCTCATCGAGTGACCTCTTAAAATACCTACTACATGCCTAGGCTCATCACTTGGCACCTCTACACTGGCACTAGAGAGGATATCATCTAGGGCATGACACCCCTGTACCACCTTTGGTATCCGAAGGTTACTTTAATGTCATCAACCTTGGCATCCATATAGGGTGTATCATCCAAGTCCTCCTCTATCTACCTCACCACATCAAGTTCTTCTCTGACTCCCGATGAGTCCAGGTACACTATTTTGTACCAATAGTTGCATAAGTTTAGGATCCCTTGCAAGATCCTAAACTACCATTGTATCCTATAAAATTAGTACAACTCTAGCTCTCCCTTCTCTATAGAGAGCCACTTGATCCTCCTTACTTGATCTAGCTCCTTCACATCCTCAATCCATATAGGGTGTAAATGCTAGGGTGACCAAATGATATTTTCCTCCCTCAGTGTATCTATCTCATCTATATGTTGTTGGTCACTCTAAAATAGGCAATGGTCCTAGTAGTACAAAATTCCTCTATATCACTATGTTCTCCCAACACCACACCTCAAGCAGAGTCGTGTAGACTATCCGTGTATACGTCTTGTACATGACAATGTATAATTTCTTGTACAAGTAGGACAACACATATGAACCCCATGCAAATCACACCCATTGGTCTTGCATGTCTTCCACTATACTTACTGTTGAGAAGCAACACACCCCCACTGAAAAATGAGATTCCATCCTTAGAAAGCCCTGAACTTCCATTTTTGCAGCAGGGACCCTCTTGATAATTTTTAGGTTTAAATCCAATTTTGCTTGCCTCTTTTTTAAAGTTGTGCCTTTTTCCAAGTCTTTCTAGCATTGTTATTTCAAACTTAACTTTCTACATGCTAGAATCATTCATGCACAAAGAAAATATCGCACCGGTACTGAGAAAAATCTAGAAAATAGTTGCATAAATTCACTGAAAACCAAAACTTTTCATTTTTGGTAGTGTCGCGATATCGCGACACTTCCATTTTCGAAAATGTCGCGATATCGCGACGAATTTTGGCAAAAGCAGCTAAGTCGAAAAAGTGTAGCGAAATCGTGACACTTTCCATTTTTGGAAGTGTCGCGATATCGCGACGTTTCCATTTTTGGAAGTGTCGCGATATCGCGACGTTTCCATTTTTGGAAGTGTCGCGATATCGCGACGTTTCCATTTTTGGAAACCGTCGCGAAATCGCTATCGACAGGAGGAGAGAGAAGGAAAGTTGTGCGGAAGGGCGCGATTTTGCGACACGTCACGAAATCGCAACATGTCACAATTTCGCGTCAGGAGAGAGAAGAAGGGTTGCAAGAATAAAAAATTGGCTAAGTATGAAAATGGTCGTGATTTCGCGACACTTTCTGGAGAGAGAGGAAAATCGTACTCAGGAAGCAAAATCAAGTTGCATGAACAATCTAGGGGAAGCAAAGTGCAAGGGCGGGCACGATTTTGTGACATGTCGTGAAATCACGACATGTCGCGATATCGTGGCTTGCAAAGGAAAGGTTGTGCGGCGGCCAGGAAGGTGTCGCAATTTCACGACATGTCACGAAATCGTGACATGTCGCATTTTCGCGACCAAGTTGGGAAGAAGAGCTGCTAGTGCCAGGGATGTCGCGATTTTGCGACATGTCGCAAAATCGCGACATGTCATAGAATTGCGGTAGGAGAGAGAAAGTTACATGAAAGGCCTGAAAATGCAAAACAGTTGTAAACAGAAGGCGTCCTGGGATAGTGACACGTGTCAAGACACGTATCAGATGAAACAGAGGCCGACGTGCAAGAAATATTAGGATTTTGATATGTTTTAATGTTAAAGTATTGATTTAATGTTTATTAAATTGCTAATCTAATCTTTTTGTCTTTCATGCAGGAATCCATCTGTCACTTGCGGGATAGCGGGAAAATGGCCATAAAGACAAAGTCAAATGCAATTTAATTAAAGGCGACCATGTTGAAAAGGAAGGTGCCGAGAGTTGATGTTTCATTCCAAAGTATTTACAGATATGTCCACAAATGACTACGCAGCTGCCAGATTTTACCGATGAAGGCATTCAATGAGGATTTATGGCAGAGTTAATAGCAGGCAGATATTTTCAACTCCGGGATAGATTTGCAGAGATGGAATAGCAAAGAAGTGGTGACTCATTCGGCTCACCAACACAAATTAATGAGAGCATTTATTTGTAGTTACGGGTGAATGCAAGCTGCATTTGATTCTATCTTCTCCATTTATGGCAGCTGACCGCCCTGATTTGCAGAAGGGTTAGGTTTTATCCAGTCTTTGTTTTAAAATGGCTTTTATTGTAAAACCCGGTCCTAGGGTTTAAGATGATAAGATCTAGTTAAGAAAATATATTTTTTGTAAAGATCAGGATCTGTCCTGAGTCTATAAATACATATTCTAAATGTAATCGCAGGAGGCGGAGACTTCGAAATAAAAAGGCTTATAAGCAATTTCTTGCAAATTTTATGAAAACCTTTGTTTTCTGGACTAGGAGTTGATGTGCTTTTGCTGTTTTCTGTGGTAGCATGGCCAGGAGCCTAATATTTTATAGATCTGTGATAAGTGTATCTTCTTCTGTTATCCATTTCATTAAGTTTGTTAGATATATGTTGTAAATCTGCCATTATCAAGTTTAAATATGTTGTTAGGCTTCAGTTTTTCTATTGTCTACTAGGGGAAATTATAGATTTGAGGTTAAGTTTGTTCTAATTGCTCTGTCTTCACTGTGTGAGCTAGGCTACCGGTGAAAGATACCAGTTTTAACCAGTTGCCCTTGGATTTATAATTTTTTGCTAGATCTGTTCCACTTTGCCTTGTGCTCCTAGTTGAAAGTGATCTTAGAAATCTGGACACTTTCTTCTTGGATTTGTTCTATTGTGAAGCTAATAGTATAGATGAAATTGGCAGTTTTAAGTTTTACAGTTTAAAGTTTGATAAACTTTCCTTTCTGCCTTACCCTACCCTCTCTTTGCTTACCATGAATGATCCATTTTTATTTTCTTTATTTGCCTTTTATTTAAATCTGTTGACCCATGAGAGCCAGATCAAGAATCAATTTCAAAACCTGATTGTTAACAAGTAACAACTTCTGCAACTACTGAACAAGTTCAAGAACCCCCTGTAAGGTAACAGACAGTCCATATTGAAATCTATTCCAGAAGTGGAAAAGAGTGAATAGACATTCGACCCGACTCTGTAACTCACACCTTGGATAACCAGCTAGATCCTAAAGTGAGTGGGATTCATCCCGTGGGTGTCTCCGGTGTTTATGCTCATTCTTCATGGGGTGTGTATGAAAGCCGGACCAACATTTAATTGGCGCTAGAAGGAGGGCCCGAGAACATCTATTCTTAGTGCACTTGAGTTGGGAAATCCGACTGTATGTGGTGCTTGACAAATATTGTATTTTATCCAGAGTCTGGCATTTTAACATTTAAAAGTGGCACAGTTTTCTAAATTGTCGATACGGTTTTGTAAGTTTTCGGTGCGGTGTTTTAAATTGTCAAATACGAGAACTTGTTGAGAAGCTGCAAAGTTATAAGTGCTTGTGAAAACTGGATTCTACATACGAGGTAACAAGGTCCCACCCCGGAGCCGGAGAGCTCCTTGTTCCTGAATTAGAAACTCCGAGAAGAAGTAGCCACGGAAGGGCCACATCTCTATCACGAGACAGTTTTATCACCATTGATAGTCACTCCAACCAGAGCTCAGAATATTCCTATCAATCCATTAGCTATGGCAAATTGGTTGGGCTCCACAGCTTTCAACATTTTGGGTATAGCCCATGACTTGCCCAGAAATCTAGAAAGATATATCCCCAGGTACAAACATGATGGGACAAGAATTGCAGAAGAACACTTGGTTGCATTCAAGAATGCACTGAAGTTATTAAATGTACAACATGAAGATGTTGCCTGTAGACTCTTCCCGTTCACTCTCCAGGAGGGAGCATATGACTGGTTTTTAAACCTCACCAATGATTCTATCACCAGCTAGAATGATTTAGAGAAAGTTTTTGTGTCACAGTTCGGGGAAGTGATAGACCCCAGTATTTTATATCAGCAGTTTTCTAGCATCAAAAGGGAATTAAGTGAATCTATTAGATCCTATAATGTCAGATTCCAGAAAGCCTATGGTAGACTTATTGGGTATTATGTACCTAATGCTGACTTGGCATTAGAGATTTTTAGAAATTCCCTGGATCCCATGACCTCTGTCTTCTTGAAGAGAGATGCCACTGTTACCAATTTGACAGAAGCCTACAAAGAAGCTTTGATTATGGAAAGATAGTTGGGACCCCAGCCTTTAAATGCTTAGCAAGCTCCTCTGATCACACAAGCTGCTCCTGTGTTTAATCCCATTCCACATCAGATGATGCTGCCAGTCTGTCAGACTCTACCATCGGCAAGTCCATCAACTGTTGCACCTGTTGAGAATGTATAGAACCCAGTGAAAGAGGCTGACAATGCAAGGATTGAAGAAGTCTCAAAGATTGTTCAAAAGTTGGCCAATGATTTTCTAAGTTTTAAAAGGCAAACTTCTACTGGTGACAATCCCAACAGATACTCATATCAGCCAAACAGATTTAACAGGCCCCCATATGAACCTAATAAATATTACAAGGGTAAAACTCATGATGTGAACATTTGTGACTTAGCCCTGCCCAACTGGTGCAGAATACATGCCACTTCTCAGCATGGGGAGTTAGACTGTCTGGAATTTTGCAATGCATTTGAAGCCTTGTCTGGTGATCTGATCTCCCCTGAAAATCAAAGAACTGCTGATGGCCCAAGTTCATCTGGCCATAGTGCAGCCATGGTCCTGGATTCCTTTTCTTTCCTGGATGAATCTAAGAATGTAGTTGAAATGCCTATAGATGAAGTACAGGCTTTCTAGTAGTACAGAAGAGATAGCTCCAACCTGAGGAACAGGAATCCTGAGCCAAATACCACGTCAACTCCTCCTGACAACTCTCACAATATTCCTCCGGACCCCTCTCCAAGAAATAATCCACCTCCACCAAAGGGAGGAGCTCAAAGAGTACCAGATGTTTTTGTTCCTCCACTTAACAAAGGATATAACATAGTGGAGGATATGAAAAATATTAAGGCCAACATTACTCTGCATGAGTTGGCACAGATTTCAGAGCGAGAGAGACAACTCTGATAAAGACATACTGCGGCCTCGCTTGCTAAACCTGTAGACAAGGGAAAGAAAATAGCAAATGCCAATCTAGCCATGTACAAAGAAAAAACTGAAGTTCCCCCCTTTTTACTGACTATCAAAATTTTTGGGAAGAACTTACATAATTGTTTGGTAGATTCAGGTGCATCTGCTAATGTTATGTCGTTGGCCATTTGTCAGCAATTGGGGTTGACCCCAATGAAATCTGAAAGAAGAGTCATCCAATTGGACAAGTCAGAAGTTAAAGTTGTTGGAGAGCTTCAAAATATTCACATCCAATTAGCCTCTGAGCCTAGGGCTCAGCATAAGATTGAAATCCAAGTTGTGGATATCCCAGTGGGGTATGGGATGCTGTTGAGTAGGGATTGGTCTAGGTCTCTAAATGGATACCTGGCAACAGATTTTTCACACATGTGGTTGCCATGGAAAGGAGTGGCAAATCAGTTGCGGGTTGACAGAGAACCCAGGTACAAGCACACCATTATAGAGTATAATGCAGCTAATGAAACTGTCAATATTGCAGAGGTAGATATTGGTGTCTATAATTTGACAGCTGGGCAGAGTAACCAGTTTAACAAAGCTCATCCTGTACATACTAATGAATTCTGGACACTTCATGTGGATGGAGCAGGATGTAGCGGGGTTCGGAACAGGGGCAGTCCTCAAAGGGCCTCAAAGTCAGACATTTTTTATGTCTTACCGCCTACACTTCCCATGTACTAATAATTTAGCAAAGTATGAAGCTCTAATTTTAGGTTTAAAGTGTGCTTTGGATAAAAATATGAAAAACATTCAAGTTTTCACTGATTTAGAATTAGTGGCAAGTCAAGTCAGGGGTAAATTCCAGTGTAAAGCCTCCTATTTGAAGGGATACAAACACAGGGCCTAGGATCTTGTAGAAGGCTTTGATGCATTCAATCTGACACACATACCCAGGGAACAAAATTCACATGCTGATGTCCTGGCATCTTCAGCTGCAAGTTTAAAGCCATTGGAATATTTTAAGTGGGATAAGTTCTCAGTTGAGTTAGTCCCCTGTCCTTCAGTTCCAAACAATATAGACGACTTTCAAGTTTTCTCGGATGATCAACATATTGTAAACTTTTTGCGAGTACTAACACCTTTGAGAATGCTATAATTTATGAAGGCCAAAGAGACACCCTGCTGGAACAGTTGGATGATGACAGAGGAATCATGAGGTTGAAGGACAACAGGATCCCAAAAGGAATGGTGGAGCTAGAAAGGCTATTTGATGTTGACAAGATCAGGCAAAGGGTGAATTTTGAGGGTTTTGTAGCTGCCATAGACAATGGGACTGAAGACCTGAACATAGGCACTGAGGAGGATCCAAAGAACATCAAGTTGGCAAAGGACTGTGATCCGGAAATAAAGAGAAATATGATTGATTTCCTGCACAGATCCAAGGATGTGGTGGTCTGGGTCTGTCAAGATTTTAAGGTATTTGATCCTGGGGGTTTTTTGCATTCAGTCCTTTTGAAAGAACTCTGCAAACCCTTCAATTAGAAGCATAAACATGTTATCATATGATTTGTTATTATATGATTTGTTTAATTTGAAGGAGTTGCAGATTTGTTCTTCAGTGGGACAAGATCCATAAAAAAAAAAAAGAGAGGGAAGACGGTAAACCCAAGTCTTTCCCAGGTAACAGGAAAATTTGAAGCATAGTCTGGAGTGCATTTCGTCAACAGGACCTGAAAGGTAATTTTTCTAAATTACTTGCACATGGTCAAAAAAAATTTAAGGCACTAATTCTCTACTTTCCCAACTGCTGCATTTTTTGAGTATGAAGGGAAGTTGTAACATGTGTATACATTGTAAATAACTTTGCAGTTTATTTTGCTTCTTTTTCCTTTGCTGCCTGTATAGTTCTTTGCAGTTTATCTGCTTTAGCTTAAATTTTTTGTGCAGTGCTGTGTAATTATTTTAATCTTAGTTGCCTGTGCAGTTTTTAGTTGCTGTGTTTTTAGTTAATCTTTTGCAGTCTGTGCAGTTTTATTTTTGTTTTGCTTTAGAGGCCTGTGTTTATCCTTGGAAGCCTGTACAAAGTCCTTTGGCTTCTAAAAAAATCTGTCCTTTAACCTTTGCCTGAGCAATCAATGAAAAGTCAGCCTGCTAAAAAAAATTGTTTTATTCTGAGCTGATCAACCCAGTCTCCACCCGGTGTTCATTATTAAAATTGAGATAGTCTGCTTAAATTGAACAGTGGAACTATTTTGTTAGTCAGGACAACGGTAGAAAGGTGATTGGATCTTGTGTCTTGCTTGCCACAGTTGTTTTAATGATAGAAAAACTGCTATGCTGTTTGGTTGGAGGAACTCCCGGGGAATCCAAGAAAAGCTGGTTATAAGAGGGGACTATGGTTCATGCAATTATTTGGGTGTCACCAAAGGCTATCAGTGCCTAGACTGAAACAGTTCCAGATTGATCAAATGATAAAAGAAATTTGTAATTTCTCTAATGCCTTTCAGGTGTTGATATATAAAAAAAAAAGAGTTATATGAGAGAGAGGCAGCCAGATTCCAAAAGCTTTTTTTTCTTTTACCAAGTTGAAGATCCTTTCTTACAGTTGTAAATTTGGGTCGTGTAAATCTAAAGGGTAACTCTGTCTAGGCTGTAAAAGGCTAAACTAGTAAACAGAGCTCTACTCGGTTTCCCCTTTTTACAATTTAGAAAAGCTAATCAGTCCAAAGTTCATCATTCAATCCAGTCATCCCTGAAGAAAGTTTTATACCCTTTGTAATTGCACATCATAAATCTTCCTTGAAGTATTTCAGCCTAGTATGTCCTTGGGAAATTTTGACAGCTAGCGGTTGGCAGTCAATTTATTGTGAAGAATGTCTGTGGCAAGGCATGATGCATGGTCTTTTTGTTTTGAAACTAGAGTCCTGGGTTCTAAAATAGTGCTACTATTTTACCCGTAGATATCGCCATTTGTTGAGAAGCAACACACCCCCACTGAAAAATGAGATTCCATCCTTAGAAAGCCCTGAACTTCCATTTTTGCAGCAGGGACCCTCTTGATAATTTTCAAGTTTAAATCCAATTTTGCTTGCCTCTTTGTTAAAGTTGTGCCTTTTTCCAAGTCTTTCTAGCATTTTTATTTCAAGCTTAACTTTCTACATGCTAGAATCATTCATGCACAAAGAAAATCTCGCATCGGTACGAGAAAAATCTAGAAAACAGTTGCATAAATTCACTGAAAACCAAAACTTTCCATTTTTGGTAGTGTCGCGATATCGCGACACTTCCATTTTTGAAAATGTCACGATATCGCGACGAATTTTGGCAAAAGCAGCTAAGTCGGAAAAGTGTAGCGAAATCGCGACGTTTCCATTTTTGGAAACCATCGCGAAATCGCTACCAACAGGAGGAGAGAGAAGGAAAGTTGTGCGGAAGGGCGCGATTTTGTGACATGTCGCGAAATCGCGACATGTCGTAATTTCGTGTCAGGAGAGAGAAGAAGGGTTGCAAGAATAAAAAATTGGCTAAGTATGCAAAATGGTCCGCGATTTCGCGACATGGACTCACGAAATCGCGACTACTTTCCGGAGAGAGAGGAAAATCGTACTCAGGAAGCAAAATCAAGTTCCATGAACAATCTAGGGGAAGCCAAGTGCAAGGGCAGGCGCGATTTTGTGACATGTCATGAAATCGCGACATGTCGCAGTATCGCGGCTTGCAAAGGAAAGGTTGTGTGACGGCCAGGAAGGTGTCGCGATTTTGCGACATGTCGCGAAATCACGACATGTCGCATTTTCGCAACCAAGTTGGGAAGAAGAGCTGCTAGCACCAGGGACGTCACGATTTCACGACATGTCACGAAATCACGACATGTCGTAGAATCGCGGTAGGAGAGAGAAAGTTACATGAAAGGCCTAAAAATGCAAAACAGCTGTAAACAGAAGGCGTCCTGGGATAGTGACACGTGTCAAGACACGTATCAGATGAAACAGAGGCCGACGTGCAAGAAATATTAGGATTTTGATATGTTTTAATGTTAAAGTATTGATTTAATGTTTATTAAATTGCTAATCTAATCTTTTTGTCTTTCATGCAGGAATCCATCTGTCACTTACGGGATAGCGGGAAAATGGCCATAAAGACAAAGTCAAATGCAATTTAATTAAAGGCGGCCATGTTGAAAAGGAGAGGTGCCGAGAGTTGATGTTTCATTCCAGGTATTTACGAGATCTGTCCACAAATGACTAAGCAGCTGCCAGATTTTACCGGTGAAGGCATTCAATGAGGATTTATGGCAGAGTTAATAGCAGGCAGATATTTTCAACTCCGGGATAGATTTGCAGAGATGGAATAGCGGAGAAGTGGTGACTCATCCGGCTCACCAATGCAAATTAATGAGAGCATTTATTTGCAGTTGCGGGTGAATGCAGGCTGCATTTGATTCTATCTTCTCCATTTATGGCAGCTGATCGCACTGATTTGCAGAGGGGTTAGGTTTTATCCGGATCTTTGTTTTAAAATGGCTTTTATTGTAAAACCCGGTCCGAGGGTTTAAGATGATAAGATCTGCAGTTAAGAAAAGATATTTTTTGTAAAGATCAGGATCTGTCCTAAGTCTATAAATACAAGTTCTAAATGTAATCACAGGAGGCGGAGACTTAGAAATAAAAAGGCTTATAAGCAATTTCTTGCAAATTTTGTGAAAACCTTTGTTTTCTGGACTGGGAGTTGATGTGCTTTTGCTATTTTCTATGGTAGAATGGCCAGGAGCCTAATATTTTATAGATATGTGATAAGTGTATCTTCTTCTGTTATCCGTTCCATTAATTTTGTTAGATATATGCTATAAATCTGCCATTATCAAGTTTAAATATGCTGTTAGGCTTCAGTTGTTCTATTGTCTGCTAGGGGAAATTACAAATTTGAGGTTAAGTTTGTTCTAATTGCTCTGTCTTCACTGTGTGAGCTAGGCTACCGATGAAAGATACCAATTTTAACCAGCTACCCTTGGATTTATAATTTTCTGCTAGATCTGTTCCACTTTGCCTTGTGCTCCTAGTTGAAAGTGATCTTAGAAATCTGGACACTTTCTTCTTGGATTTGTTCTGTTGTGAAGCTAATAGTATAGATGAAATTGACAGTTTAAAGTTTGATAAACTTCCCTTTCTGCCTTACCCTACCCTCTCTTTGCTTACCGTGAATGATCCATTTTTATTTTCTTTATTTGCCTTTTATTTAAATCTGCTGACCCATGAGAGCCAGATCAAGAATCAATTTCAAAACCTGATTGTTAACAAGTAACAACTTCTGCAACTACTGAACAAGTTCAGGAACCCCCTGTAAGGTAACAGACAGTCCATATTGAAATCTATTCTAGAAGTGGAAAAGAGTGAATAGACATTCGACCCGACTCTGTAACTCACACCTTGGATAACCAGCTAGATCCTAAAGTGAGTGGGATTCATCCCGTGGGTGTTACCGGTGTTTATGCTCATTCTTCACGGGGTGTGTATGAAAGCCGGACCAACACTTACCATTATCCATGGTAGATATAACCTACTCATATGTAATATCAACAATCCTACCACTACCCCATACAGCATGATCATCAATAGATTGACCCCATAGCGCCCCACCATCTCATCAATCGAGATGATGCTCTCTCGAACCTAGTGGGTCCAACCTCCTTATAATATTTATATGGTGGCTAACTACCCTTGTGCTTTTTAAACTACCCAACCCATTATGGAGATATGTAAGATGCATATTACATCCTCTAGTGTGTCAATCATCTCCCTGATGGGTAACGGGAAGGTTGACAACTTCAAGTACCACCTCTCTTCCAGCATCATTAGTAGTGCTTTGTTCACCTCAACTCGAGACATCTCTATCAAGTGGTGTAACTCCACTACCTCTAGGGTATCTCTCTTAGCCTACTCAAATTCTCATAGCTCCATCTCTAAGGAGGTTGACCTCCACTCATAGCTCTCCAGTACATCATGTTGCATCCACAAACATAATAAAAAAAATTCACATCAGTTTGTGCTCATTAAAAAAATTTAAAATCTACAATTTAAAATTTTTTTAAAGTTATTAAATTAACTAAGAGTGTTTTTCTTCTCTCTACTTGCTTTCTTGCCCTTTTTTTATCTATCTGTAACAAAATTGTGCTTTCCTAGCCTAGGGAACGATTTCATCCTTCTTCCTCTATCTAAGAAATTGCACACCCTTCTTTTAGGATGTGATTTCATGAAATCGTGCCCTATGTTTCCAGGGTGCAATTTCACTGGCTATTACAAACCAGGACAAAATTGTGGTCAGGCCATGATATCCCACCCGAGTCATGTGTGGTATTTTCAGTGATGTTAAAGAAAATTTTGAAAATAATTCTAAAAAGCGAGAAAAATCTACCCTAATCCTAATCTAAAAGGTAGGTTTTAATCCTTACATGTGCTCACTCCACTGTGGTGCCAGCCTCACCCCTTTCCACGGTTGAACGATGTATAGGAAGTGACATCCTCATGTTTTCTCTAGAGCTCCCTTTCTCCTCTTTCGCATGGTGAAAATGAATTAGGGTTTTCACCCTTTTTGCTCTTTTGGTGCCTGTTTTGCTACTTCTCTCTCTCCTCTTTTCTTCTATTTTTTTCCTCCTTTTCTTCTGAGCCCATATTTTTTATTTTTAGAAGGAATCTATATATTCCTTCTAAAATTCAATGGGGCACCCTGGCCTAAGAGGTATTAATGTCCCTAATAACTCAATTTGTGTGTAAAATTAAAAAGTGTCTGGAATGACATTATTTTTGCACCACTCCTTTCTTCTAACCTAACCACCCCTTTTTTTCTTGTCATCCTCTAACCATAGGCATCTACATCATTCTTTGAGGCATTTATCATGCCATAAATGCATCAAATAGGGGGTAAAATGTAGACACAAAAAATTGACCCACTTGAGTGAGAAATTTTCCCTATATCCTTAAGGAAACCCTCTAACTTGTTCTAAGCAAGTTTGGGCCTCCCTTTTTCCTTATTTTCCTTTTTTTCCTCTTTATGCAAAATTTTGGTTGGTCCTTATAGGATGCAATTTCACATTGCTAGGGTTTTCTCCTAGAAAATCCTAAGTTCCAAGTTGGCGTCTTCTAATGTCAGCTTTCCTTGGTTTTTCCCACCCATTCCTCTTTCAAATCCGCTATAAAAGGAGTGTTTGAAGTCTTCTTTTTTCCCAATCAATTCAATCCAAGTTTCATTTCTTGAGGTATTTTCTGCAAGCAAGCTAACATGAGAATTGGTATGTGCTCATCCAATGCTAAAGTGCTCATTGTTCAAGTGATTGATATAGTCTATTGAAGATCTATTTTGGAATGATATACTATTGCATTTGATTGTGTGTTGTTACCCTTGGTGGACAAGTGTTGAAGCCCTAAGGAGAATTTGTACTACTAGGAGGTATCCATCCTTTTGTCTACTTTTTCACTACCACCAGGTTCTTTTGTACTTCTGCATTTGCATATTAGTTAGATTTTATTTTGCATCAATTTGCTCACATCATTTGAGATTTTTCTCCTCTTCTACGATATTGTACCCAATAATTACAAGGTGTGATTTCACTATTTTGTGAAATCATGGTCGCTCCATACGGGGTGCAATTTTGCACAGGCTAGGATTAGGGGAAATCTGCTACCACCAAATCCTATTTTTGTGTTCCATATTGCATTCTGACCATAATAGCATATTATGTATTCTGTTTATCATATTGTTCTGTTGTATTTTATTTTTTTGTCCATCTTCCAAAGGTCAAATTTTTCTTTTGTATTTCAAAGGTCAGCTAAAAGGACCTAAGGGGCTTAATTGCTACATCTCCAACTATAGCCATACAATGACCTAAGTAGGTCCCCTATGTTGATCATATTTTTCAAGTGTTTGTGAAGCTACTTTTATAGTAATAGGAACTATGGGATATTTTTGGACAAAAGATAAATATTGGATCAACCATTGGATAAAGATAAGTGCCCTAATTAATATTTAGGTTTTTTATTGGGTGATTTCTATTTTTTTTAAATCCTATATCATATTTAAAAGGGAGATATTTAGTTGATTTCTAGGCATTTGGAAAGATATACAGCATATAGTATGCACTTAGGGTTTAATATTGTCTGTGTATCTTCTCTTGGACCCTTGCTTAAAATATTTCATTTTGCAATCCTAGGGCTAGAGATCATTCAACCAAAGAATCATTCTAGAGTCAAATCTTGTCTTCTTACATCTTGTGTATTCTTGCATTATCCTTTTTCTTTCATAGCCTAGCTATAGAATGGCAAAACCTGGGTGTATGCTCAATTGAACACGTTAAACATATTCTACCCCTAACTTAGAGTGAGTTCTAAAACCATTCCTAGTGAACCCTTCCTCCCTCCACACCGAGTGTAGAGTTACAACGACCACTGCAATCACCTCAAGATTTTCCTATAGATCCTGCCTTGAGAATCATACATTGGTGTATGGTTTTTCCCCTCTACAAACCCAAAGAGCATAAATATTTTAATTTAGTAGAGTTAGTGCTAGAGTAAGATTCAAAGCCATAACCTACAAGTCAAAGTCAAAGATAGTTATAAAATCCAAGCCAGAGCTAGCTTGTCATTTTTTAAAAGTCTTACCTCCAAATTCAATGGAGGTAATTATTCCATTATTTTCTCTCTCAAGTAATGTAATAAGGGAAAGATGTTATGATATAGTTTCATAAAGTTATTTTTTGCGTATTATCCTCCATATTTTTTATTTATTTGAAGAGGTTGAAAAGCAAAGGCATATCACGGGCCACCCTTCCTATGAATTGAACTTGGATATCCATTAAGAGAGTTCAATGATTTTTTCCTTTATAGTATCCCTGTTGGGATAATATTATCCTCCATATTATGTTACACTAAACATCAAAATATTTCTAATTAGTATTTTCCATTATCCCATTACTTAAATGACTTCTATAGGATTCTTTTCCTATGGGACTCTCATGTAATAAATATAATGTACTTGTAATACATGTGAATGTATGTGATATCAATAAATTGATATATTTTATACTATGTTCCCAACACATATCCTAATAATTTATGGTGTTGTGATCACCACTTTAATTTATGATCATGATTATTGATTGAATTTTAGGGTTTTTAATGCATGGTTATGATGCTAGTTTTTTTTTACAACTAGGGTATGAATGGTTCATCGATTGGATATATATTTATGATTTTATGATCCTACAAATGATGAAAATTAGTCATCAACACCAAAGAAAAAGTTATTTTATTTCATATACTATAAATACCCCTTTCACCCTTTCATTTTCTTACCAAAAAATGACCAAACATATAAAATAGTGTTTTTGAGTTTCAAAACTCTACCTCTATTTCTATTGGATCACATACCCCATTTTGCTCTTTTTTTCTCTCTCTTATCCTTATAGTTACAACCAAATCCATTAACCATTGGGTCATTGCCTTCCATTAATGAGGATAGGATGCTCTACCAATATTCAAAACCAAATTTCATTGATTGTCATTCAAGGATCAATTTTGAGGGTAAGTCAAACCCTCTACAAACATCATAGGAGTGATCTCTCCTTATTATTGTGGTGACTTTGCAATTAGGATAGAGTAGGAATCATTTTTTTTTGTCCTTTATGTCCTAGATATCAAGTAATTACTTTTACTACATTAGCATTATCCCTAGAATGCAAGCATATTGTGGATAATTTTAGTGCAATTATTCTTAAATGCTTTAAATTTATTTATGCTTGAATTAGGATACCTTTTGGGTATTTACTTTTAATTTTTTACTTTGTTATCTTACTTTTAGCATTTTGGGCTTGTTTGGTATTAATTTAAATAATTATATTAGATATCCCCTTTTTCCCACAAAGATAAATCAAATATTTAGCATAAGAATGGCCCTCTTGTACAAAGATTTGATATTTTGAAGCTTTTGTTTCCATTAATTTTTAAATTCAAAAGCAGTTATGCAAGGAATTTGAACATCATTTGGCTATTTTTTAACTTGAACCTATTCAATGAATTATGTTATTTAGATATGTGGCTATTGATTTTTGGCTCTATGCTCCTATTATTCTTTTTTCTTATATATTTTCCATTCTCTGAAAAGTTTTCGTAAAATATAATACTTTTGCATCTAAAATGTTAGCATAAGCTAATAATAATTGCATTAAACATAAGGTTTAAATATACAAATATGGCTAATATTAGCCATCATAATATCCCTAATGAATAGGGAGATCGTTACAACAACGTAACGATCTCCTATTCTAAGAGATATGAGTAAATATCCCAAATAAGGGAATATTACTCTAACACCCCCCCTTATTAAATTATTTGGGATAACATATATAACTCCCCCCTTAATGTGAAGGAGAGTAAAATGAAAGATGCTTTTATGCTGGATTTATATTTGGCTCTAGATCTAGCTCATGGCTCTAGCTCAGACTCTAAGGTTACCTCTAGAATAGTACCTCTAGAATTGCAACTAGATTTGCCTATGGAACTACCTCTGGATCTTCCTGTAGGTCTACCTCTGGATCATTGTCACTGGGTCTACCTTTAGGTATGTCACTAGGTCATTGCCTCTAGAACTGCCACTCAATATGTCATTGGATCTACCACTGGGTCTACCATAGATTTTTACCTTTTATGTAGAAGCCAAACAACATTTCTTTCATATTGGTCAATTGTGTGAGATATGTCCATCCACAATCAATATGAACCTTGTTGGTCATTTTCACTTTGTACCACTAATTTAAATAGGACTGAGTAGAACATCCACATGTGTCAAAAGGATGTAGATTCCAACACCTAGCTACTACATGTCCTATTCTACCACAATGATTGCAACAATGTTTTGTAGGAGTTGTAGGAGATTTAGGTTTTTCAAACATGGTCTTACTGGTACTTGCTTGTATAGAATAGCCAAGGCCTTCATTCTTTGGCCTGACATTTGGCATTATAGGATTTTTAATGCCTTGCCCATGTTTACCTAATATTTTACCATTGAATCCCATTTTGTTCATTAGTTTGGATCCAATACCTTTGGTGTGTTTTTCAAAACACCCAAGTTATTCGTCTTCATCATTTATTTTAACAATATGGCATTTGTCATAATTGATGAGATCATGGAGCTAATTTTAAGGATGTTCAACTTTTAATACACTGGTGTCACAAGCAAAATCCACCCTTGTGATGATATCACCTATGATACAACTAATATCTACCATTATAGGTATGAGGTCGCTTGTGTCACAACAAGAATTCACCACCATGGGCTTAAGGTCATTTGTATCACTACAAGCATTTGCCACCATGGGCTTAAGGTCACTTGTGTCACAATAAGCATCAACCATTAGGAGTATGATCTATGATTCCTCACTTCTATCACTTTTATTTTTATGTTGGGTAATGTCAAGTGAAACCAATGACATGTATACTGCCCTTACAGCATTTATAGGTATTAGAGCACCATTTTATGAAGGTCTTCACAAGACTCAAAATCTCTACGAATGGCTCGAACACCACTATGTAGTGTGAGAAATTTGTCATCCTCATAAAAATCCATCATTTCCATCCCTGCTGGAAAGTAAGGACCTTTAACTGATTTTGCACATTCAGTTGGTTTTGGGGCTTACTTTTTCTTTGATTTGCCCATTTTCTTAAGGTGTCAGTCTCCTGCAAAAATGCACCTTTTACAATGTGATTTTGCAAAAAAAATGATAAGGTGGCTAAGGTGTCGGTCGTTGCTGAAAATGCACCCTTACAAGTTTCCCCCTTTTTGTAAAATATGCTTTGATGGAAGAAATAATTTATCCCTTTGTTCCAAATAGTATTTTTACAAGGTTTTGTCCCCCCTTTTTGCAAAAATATGTTCTTATGGAAGAAATATCTATCCCCCCTTTTTGTTTGCAAAATAAAAAAGGTTGAGTGCAAAATTTTGGTCTTCAATTTGATGAGTTCCCCATTTTGAGGTTGCAAACAAATTTGAAATTTTTTATTTCCTCCTTTTGAAAAAACAAATGCACAATTTGTTGTTTTGAATGTGCAAAACTTTGTTGCCCTTTGTTTTTTGTTTTTTTGTTTACAAAAATAATTTCAATCAATTAAATTTAAGTAATAATTAAATATTTGAAAAATAAATTATTAAAAAACCAACAATTGATTAAACAAAATATAAAATTATTAAATAATGCAAAACAAAAAAGGTGTACCTTTTCTTTTGTTAGCAAAAAAATGGTTTGATCTACATGGGGTTTGAACCCTAGACCTCTATCTCCATTGTGCCTTAGCACCCTCTCGTGCCACCATACGAGCTACAACCACAGACGTGAATAGAAAGATAGATTGCACTCTTTGAAGCCTTCTACATGAATCTATGGAAAAAAATATAAATAGTTTTTACAAGTTTTGAACCCCTGACCTCCTACACGGCGGAGTCTTTGGCCTTGCGACAAGTCCGACTAGCCATAGCCTTGGGAATGAAAGGTCACAATCTTGCTTTTGAGATCACCTAGAGAAAAATTCAAGAAAAAAAATTATAAAACCTTTATCCCATATGCATCTAGAGAAGAAAATTTGAGCGAAATAAAAAACTTATTCCACCCCTTTAGAATCGATTTCCTAAAGGTAATCGGTCTTCTATATTTTTTTGCCATCATCCACATGGTGTGGCTTGAGTCACCCAAGTTTTTGGTGGCCAGTCTACCAATTTTCATCCAGTCAGCATCGATAGTTCGCCATGTGTCCACGTCATGTTGGTATTCTATCTGCCATGTGTTTGCTTGGATCATCATGCCAGCACCTCGAGATATGTGCCCACATCTAAGTCTGCAAGGGAGTCCACATCAATAGATCTTGGTCCATGTGCAGGGGGTGGTCCACATCAATACATCTCAATCTACCTAAGGAATCATGCCCATGTTTGTAATCGATCTCATCAATGTTGATGGATCTAGTCATCTGTTAGACTATTCGATGTCTATCAAGTGTCCAGTGGCCAGTCTACCATGTGTCATCCAATCAGTGTCAATAGTCCACCATGTGTTAGCATCATGTCAACAGTACATATACGATGTATTTTCTTGGGGTCACCACATTAGTACCTCAAGAGTTGTACCTACATTTGAGTCTATAAGGGATTCCATATCAATAGATCTTGGTTTTACATGCAAGAGGTGGTCCACATTAGTAGATCTTGATCTACCTAGTGAATCATGCTCGAGTTTGTGGTTGGTCTCATCGATGTTGGCAGATCCAATCATTTATCAAACTATTTGATGTCTGTTGTGTGTTAGTATCTGGGTCTAAGAGCGATGAAGTACAATGGTCTCGATTGTTGCATCAGAGTCAGATTGTGTTTCCAAAGGTCTTCATTATTGTATGCAGAGGTTAGAAGCTATCCACCTTGAAATTTATGTTGCATCTAGTCCAAAATTCATGCTTTTGTCCCACAAAATATCACTTATCCTCCACAGTAAGATACCACATATCATAACCCATACCATAAAAATTTCAATACCTCCAACATAGACCAAGTTAATTTTCAATAGCCTACCTATACCCTCCCCTAGGGAACCTAAGGATATTTCATAGCAACAATCCCAAGATGCAAAGTTTAAATAATGTGGTGAAACAATTGGTTTCTAGAGTGGATATGATTCAGCCTCCTAGTTTCACCTACAACTATAGAGAAATGTGCAATTATCCCTTAGACCCTATCATTACCTTTAGGCCCTACCTTAAGAATTATCCAATGTTAGTTTTACCTATCTATAAAGGAACAAAGGATCCAGTTAAGCATTTAAGGATGTTCAGGACAACATGCCATGATATCATATACGATGACATGTTGTTACTAAAGATGTTTCCTAAGGGCCTTGGTGGTATGGAATTAGCATATTATTATCAACTACCAAATCATTCTTTGAGGAACTTCAAAGAGACAACTAAAATTTTTATTCAAAAATTTGATGCTTATGTTGAAAATAATGTGACTAGAGAGATGTTTATATGTTAAAACAAGCTAAATATGAATTTAAAAAAAAATTGTCTCATTGGAGGAGTCTAGTTGGAATTTTGAGATATACCTAACCTCCTCGAAACCTACTTGAGATATTTATTAGGAATTTACAAGAGCAAATATCTTATGAATTGGAAACAACAAGTATCACATCTTTTGACCAAGCTATAGATCTAGAAATAAGGGTAGAGAAATCTCTTATTCAAAGAGGTCAACTTAAGATAAAGGAAGATATGATTACTAAAACATAGTATAAGAACAAGCACATATTTGGTAATGGGGTAATGGATAGTAGGCCTGTTAACAATGCGGTTAACACCCTATAAAATATTGTACTTAACTAGCCTCCAAAACCCCCACCAAGAAATTTTACAAGACTCAACACGCCTATGAATGTTTTCCTACAACAACTTTTGAAAGCTAATATGAATGAGTTACCTCCCATCAGGCAACCTGGTAGCACAGCTGATTAGTATAATCTTGGTCGATCATAGAGTGGAGAGGCACAATACAAACTCATGTAAGAGTTTGAAACATGTGGTTTAGGATCTAATTGATGAAGGATGCCTTGTTATTGAAGGTTCTTGACCTAATTCTCCAATAAACAATCAACGTCATGCTCACCTAGGTACTTTATTTTATATTAGTTTAGTTTATTTTTTTGATCCACTTTATATGTTGATATTTGTTTTTATCTTATTGTAGACACCTAAAAAGTGTCATGTCAAGGTGACTACTCATATGGGACATGTTAGAATACCATATGGAAGACCTTGGATAGATTCCAAGGTATAGCAGTGGTTTTTACCACTCAATTTGGGCACCATTGCCTAGTCAGTGCTAGTCGTTGTTGACACCTGTGGTTAGCAGAGTTGACTGTGCTTGTTAGCCATAGTCAGACCTCAAAGTAATTTGGCCTTTGACCAATTCAAAGTTGGTTCAAACAAAAAATTGGTTGTGTATTGGAGAAGTTTTAGTGAGGAAGGTTTTGTATCCTTCCATCCAACAAGCTCAACTACCCAATCTTGTTCTTGGCTTCCTCATGAAGCCACCCCTAGCCCTTGGCAAATGCTATAAAACCCCCTTCCAAATGGGAGAAATTATATAGATGAATCTCGAGTTGAAACGTAGCGAAGCCCTATAAAATTGCATACTCACTTGCATGCATTGAGAGGAACACTTTTGCTGCCCAATTGGAGATCACATACCATGGAGGTCCTAGAAGGCTAGGAGATTCAAGAAACGTGAATTCGTGCAATCTGTGCACCAACTGAGCAATTCAACCACCAAATCTATCAGAGGACACAGTGGCGACCCTTGATCATTAACTCCTCAAGGAGAATTTAAGATTGGACACCAAATTAGGAGGGCAAGAACATTTCAAGCTCAATCATGGCTATCAACCATGGTGAACAGTTGTCGTCGCGCATCAGACCCATGGTCAGGTTGTCATCTTCAATTTCCTTATTTTTTAACTGTAGTATTTATTTAATTGCATTATATTATACATATATCATATTAATCTGCTTTAGTAGAGACTTTGACCAGTATAATTAGGGTTTTTAGTCATTTTCCTTCACTTTTGCAATTATGGCACTAATGGTTCTTTTCATGCTTCCATGCTTTCAATTTCGTAATTAATTCAATAGATAGCTAGATCTGCTTTTGCTTATATTTTTGTAGCAATATTTTTAGGTTTAATATAAGTTTAGTATATTTCTTGCACTTTCTTGATTTCATGCTAGTTATACTACCTTTTATGCAAATTCCTCCTAAAAGCCTCATAAAGAGAGGCATCCTTTGTCTCTAATTGCTTCTTGTTTTTTATTTCACATAGGACTAATAGATTTTTGAGATGCAAGGCAAAAAATACCTCTAATAATGGAGAATAAGGTCATCGACACCTTGGAGCAGTTCGTGTCCATTTAGAAAGTCTGTGTATTGCACCTACCCCGTTGGGGCTTTCAAATTGTGCTAATTATATCAACATTTGGATGACCCTAAGAGGGGTATGATTGTAACAAATATTTGATTCAATATTAATAAAAGAAGCATTCATTTTCTTGTCATATGCAATCTTGTCTTTCACTTATTGCTTTAATGATTGATTTCAATTAATGTATTACTAGGTGTATGCTTTTTAGATCGGTATAGAAGACGATCATGGTGGAACCTCCACATTTTATGCCATTGAAAACTTATTTTATTAGTTTTCTGATGACAAGTTCTCACCGCAATTGATAGTTGTGGTCAAAATTTGTCACTGTGGTTGACACCTATGGTCAACAGTCTCAGCCGCACCACAGAACCACGGTCAGCATCTGACAAACCAGAAAGTAGAGGAGTAAAGCTCAATCAGATGTGGACCTGAGGTAGGTGCCACTGTCACCTTCTATTTTTATTTTTTTCTCTCTATAAATTTCCAGAATGCAAAAATGTTAGACTAATTAGGGAAGACAACAAAATTAGCAATATGCATATGAGTCCTTAGGTCTTTCTCTTTTTAGGTCTTTAATAGGTGTTGCTAGGAAAAATGGACCTCTGAGTGCAGCCTGCCCTAGTCTCCGGCATTCTAGAACCTCTTTTATGCTTTGTTTACGTACTTGAGGCCCGATCAGTGGCCATACCATAATTAGTATGCATTTTCAAAATATCATGTAAAACTAATCATGCATGATTTATTAATTTGAAACATTCCTTTTCTACGTTGCATATAGAAGAGAATAATTTTATTGTTGTATTATGCATCTTTCTTTCATGCAAATTAAAACGAACCACACACACCATGACACATTGTAAATTCTAGTGAGTTGGAATTCGCATCCAACCACTAGTAGGGTTTCAATGACAGTGGCAGTTATTTCCATCCGTTGTCCCAACTCCCACGTACCTTTTGTTACTAGACCAACATCGGACCCAAGAACCATTTTTAGCCCAAAAAAATTGCATGTACTTCTATTTGGAGGGTATAATGTTGATTGGGTGAGATTGGGTTATGGTATGGCAGGACCTGTGCTCCCTGCCTGGGTGTGGATCTCATCACCACATTTCAGTGGGATTACGTGACCTAGATTTCATATCCAGGTTGTCGAGTTACAAGCATACAGGTGAAAGCCCTAAAAAATTTGAGAAAATCATCAACATATTGCAAACATGACAAGAGTTACTTTACTGATACAAAAAATTGCAAGACACATAAAATAGTTTAGGGCTCATTTTAAAACTTTAAAAAGAGATAATCATCATTGTATTATTTATGTGTTACTAAAAGTTAAATCTAGACATAGGATACACATCATGGTGCAAACATGGAGGGGTCTATCTGGGCATAGACCTGATATTGAATCCCAAGCTCCACCTCATGCACAGCACAATGTAGAATACCCTCAATCATAGAATCCTCCTAGACGTCGTTCAGTGAGTATTAGAGGGGATAATTCTACACGAGGAGATTCCATTGAGAATACCCTTATTAGAGGAAGTACTAGACACTCCTCTAGACATAGACCAGAGCATGGGACTTCCCAGCATGGGGGTTTTACATATGGTAGCATTTATCGTGATCACATTCCATGTGCATCCATGGGTTCTGCTGAAGAATATGTCATTGAGGGATTCATAGTGGTACCCCTTCTACCTATAGCTAAGGGAGTCTTACAACCTCCACCATTTGAGTATAGACAGGCTCGAGATCTACCCATTCAAGGGCAAGTATATGGGACTGCTTTCGAGCATAGGCCCATGCAGACTCCCTATAGGGGTGAACCTTGTAATTTCACCATAGATATGTCTAAAGTGGGAGCTAATGGTATGCCACCTCATGAGCCTTTGTGTAGTAGACAGTTAGATGCTCTAGACAATGTCCTAGGGAAGCTAGAATTTAATCCTATGCCTGTACCCTCTTGACCTACGAGTGAGTATAGCGAAAGCACCATTAGGACTACCTAAGAACCTGGAGAGTGCTCCAAGCGTTCTCGTGACATACGTTCTCCTACATCTCATGTAGGCACAAAATATAGGAGACAACCTGAAATGAATGCCGTATTTACAAATAAATGCAAGAGTGTGGTAGATCAGTCCATTAGGGGACATACCCATAAAGTTGCTCAAAAAGAGCGTACACACTAGAGGCCTCAAATTACTAATCATGTTGATAGATCTCATATACTGATGTCAAAATAGAGATGGTAGATTCTCCAAGACCAATTGGAAAATGTTCATGTAGAGAAAGAGTGCCTCAAAAATGAGAACTCTCAAAGGCAAAGGTTCATAAGACAAAAATTATATGAATAGCATATGCATGAACAACGCATCCTTGATCATAAGGAGCATGTTGAGAGAGAGGATCGATTGGCTAGCATCAATTTACCTCCATGTAGTGAGACAAGGGAGCATATCGATGGATGAGTGGCTTCATAGCCTGAGTTATACCCTGAGTACATAGACACACATACTCATCGTACGGCTCAGCATAGGTATTGGCATCCAATGTTTGAACAACGTGAGCATAGGTAGTATGAGGAAGAAGTGGGAGAGGAATTAGAACAATAATATCCAAAAATATCCCAATTTGAGGAGGATGATGAGCCTATTCCACAACCTCGATAGAGAAATAATATACCTCTAAAGGTGCCTCTAAGGTAATCTCTAGAAGAGGAGTTCCTTACCTCACAAGCCTATAAGGCCTTAGAAAAGAAGTTCCAAGCCATAGAGAAGCAAGGAATGGCTTATCAAAAGCCTACCTTGAACAAAATCCATAATGAACCTCTATGCACGTCAGTGTCTATTCCAACCTATCATGAGCATTTCAATATGCCTAGACTGAAAAAGTTTCAAGGAGAGGAAGATGCATAAGATCATGTAACGAGTTTCCTAGATATGTGCTTTCAAATTGAGATCAATGATGCTTTGCTCCTTTACACCTTCATCATGACCCTCTCAAGCCCAACTCGAGAGTGGTTCAACAAATTAAATAGGCACAGCATCACTAGTTTCAAACAACTAGTGGATGCATTTCTTGAATGCTTCTTCTTCGACATGAAGAAAAAGGTAAACTTATTTGACCTAGCTGCTTTAACACAACACAACGATGAGCCAGTGATGGATTATGGAAAACTATGGAGAAAAATGATGGCAAATCTACCATTATCCATCCCATACTCTGAATTAACTCGAATATTCATGAAGAGTTATGCCTAGCATATTTTGTTGTTGCTACAGTTGCAGCAGTACCAAAAATTTGAAGACTTTGGTGCAAGCCAAGGTGATAGAGGACATCAAGTTATAGGAGGGTAACTTGAAGCTTAAAAATAGGAAGGGGTGGAACAAGAAAGACACTGAGAGACAATTTGCCAAGCCGACCCACATTAATCAGGTGGTTTTGAACCTTCAAAAATGGAATAAGGGGCAATAACAATGAAACTATCAAGTCTAACCTCCTCTTGTGCAATATGAGCAGTGTAACAATAATAAAAGGGGTAAAATAAGAAATAATACCCTCCTCATGTATTCACTCAGTTATCAAAGTCGTTGGCTTTGCTTTTTCATCATATATGTGAGGCGAAGGCTATACACTTACCTGAGGTCAAGTTAATGGGCCCTAATCAACCTAATCCTAAAGGTTGCAAGTATGATCAATATTACATATTTCATCGATCGAAAGGCCACAAAATTGAGGTATGTTGATCTTTCGAACATCTTGTGCAAAATATGATTGAAAGAGGTATGCTTCTTATTGATAACCCACAAGCACCTAATAATTAAAATATGGGTATTTACAAAAATTCTCTACCAAATCATGAGGTGCCAAAGAATAATGTTGGCCAAGTCAACCAAGTATGCATCGAACCACCAACCCAGGGGTTCATAGGAATGGTCAACGTTGTCACAAGATACACGAGGTATGAATGACCAAATAAACCTTCAGTGCCCATTATATTCCAAGATGTGCCTCCTCCAAGGCCATCCCAGCATGTGCCAGGCCCACCAACTAGATCGGTGGTGACCATCAGAAGTAGGATAGTCCAAAACCTATAGACAACTCTAGTGAAGTTGTCAATTTATGAGTTGATTCAGTAGTCTCCCAAGCATAGGGAGATGCTTATGGACATCCTAATTTCCATAGAAGTGTAGCCTTAGGATCTTGAAGTGTTTACACACTTCTTGGGGCACGTGTAATAGTGTCAGGAATCGATCATACAATTTCATTATCATGAAGTCAAGATGATTTCCACTGTTATAGTAGACCCGCAACTACATATTATTGCATGTGTGAATCACAAACTGTTAAAGTGGATTTTTATTGACATGGGGTCGTCAATCAATATCATAACTACCAAGGTGTTAACTCACTTGAAGTTTCCCAATATGCATATCATCCCTTCTACCTTCACATTGAGAGCTTTCAATGATGCATTATGCTCAATTGTTGGTACTATAGTTTTACCTATCCAAGTAGGACTGAAGACCATCCCGATGATGTTTCACATAATCGAAGGTGTTATGCAATATAACATATTTCTAGGGAGGCCTTGGATCAAAGAAATGTGTTGTGCCCCTTCTATTCTACATCAATGTATCAAATATGTTCATGAAGGACAGGTTCACGTGGTGCCTTTAGATGAAGAACCCTTTAAATACGTAAATCTAACAAATTTTCTAGGGGAATTCATGCTCCCCTCAATGCACCTAGATGTGTGGCTAGCATCATCAATAAAAAATCCAAGAGGTAAAATCAAAGAAGTGTGACTGCAACATCCGCATCTCAACGATTAGAGCACACAACAGTTGCTTCTACCAGACTGTTTGCATCATGATGCATCAGGATGATAGTAGTTGAAAGCAAATATGGGTGGAAAAGAGATAAAGTAAATGCCCAAGCCAGTTATCATTGAAGCCCCTACTTCCATGGAAGTAGAGGAAATTCAAGGAGAATTCGAAGAGGCACCTCAACCTACTTCACTTGCATCTTAAGTAGGGTCATCTTCATCGTAGGTAACTATCCATTTGGTTAATACCAGATTAGGGGAATATATCATGTAGAATGTGATATTCATACTGATTATCGAGACTACACAGGATATGGGCCGACTATGAGCCCATCACCTTCCCGTAGGGATGGTGGAACCATTAGGGGTGCCACCTAACCAAACCAACTTCATCTATGGAGGGCTAGACCAGTTTTCATCTCCCATGCCCATGGATGAGGATAATAATGAACCATTCCCTATGAATGTTCATTATCTCTCTAACCCATAATACACCATGCGATACTTCGAGTGTTACCATTGGCATGGTTACAATCTCAGACTATTTTATCAAGGGTGTAAGAGGCCATATGAACCACAGTATCAGTTGCCAACTGACATGTTCGGGTTAGGATACTATATTCAAGGATAGTACAAACTTCTCATAGCATATTTAGACCACCTGTACCTCAATCTAGGGGGTGAAGTTGACTCAATCCTTATCACCCTAATCCTTCCACATTTTTGAGGGATAACTAGCTAGTGACCTATGTCACTCTAGAGCCACCCGAGAGATACCATGAAAATATCTTGGTGGAGACCGGTCCAAAACATATTCCAAGAACCAACTTGGACAATCAAATTTGTGAAGATACCAACGATATTGGTATGCACATCCAGAGTCTAGACATAGCTATAGATACCGAATCAGACATTGCTTCTAGGGACGTGCATGCAGTATCCATCATTAAAAGTGATGGACTAGACCACAATTTTGGAACAGATGACCTTGAGTTATCCTCAAACAATAAGCAATCCAAGTATGAAATCGAGTTGGTCTACTTGGGTCCTACACTCTTGCATCATCTATTACCTTTGGAATCAATAACTATGAGTGAATAGCCCTTCGATGATGATGATGGCTATCAATATATAGCCTATATGGGGCCTCATTTGGAGCATCGACCGATTCTATTAGCTAGAGGTAAGAATTCTTATTACGATAGTGATGATGAATATGAAACTGAGAGCCTATTTAGGACCTCCCACTTGTGTCATCGTAATATGCCATATACTATTGAGGATATGTATAGAGATATCAATCCCCATCCTCACCTTAGGGGAATACCACCGAATCTCAATGTGATTTATCACATGGTTTTTTCTGATCCACCAATGTACATGGAGCTCCTTGAGCCCAATGATCCCATCCGAAATTTTGTTCATGGACCGGATCCAGAGATCCCCATACACACAAAATTACATCTTGGGGATGGAAGTCTTACTAATGTTGAGTCACATGCACGTGGTCTTGGAGACATGATCCATTCCATCAATATGATCTCCATTGATTTGACCACTCCACTCTGTAATCCAGTCGATCCTTCCAAGTCATTATGTCTTAATGTAGATGCTATAGATTGGGATCATGCTAATTTACCTTTGGAGCCTGAATATTTCTTCCCTAATGAGGAAATGCTACAACCTTTCCATTTTGCTCTAGGTTGTGCACATGATGTCTATCATGTTGAGGATGCTTCCAATGAGGAACCTATAAACCTAGTAGATGACATCCACTTGATTCCTATACCTCACCAGCTTGAGGAGGGATCCCATATGTTAGTAGAGGAAACCTTTGAAGTGGATATCAGTAATGATCCCACTAATCATAAGAAGGTTAAATTTAGAGAAATTTTGACTCTTGATGAGCATGCCAACCTCATCCCTCTACTGAAAGAGAGATTTGATTTCTTTTCTTAGACTTATAAGGACATGATGGGTCTAGATCCAAAATTGGTTACCCATAACCTTTCACTAGGTCTATCAAAGAAGTCAATAAAGCATAAAATTAGGAAGATGCATCCAATAGTAGCCTTAATTGTTAAGGATAAGTTGCAAAATCTGTTGGATGTAGAGTTTGTCATCTCTATCGACTATCCAAAATGGGTATCAAACTTAGTTCTTATAGGAAAACCTGATGGAATAATCTGTATCTGTATGGATTTTAGAGACCTAAATAGGGCAACACCAAAGGATTCATTTCGATTTCCAAACATAGATGCTCTTGTAGATGCAACTGCGGGTCATGAGATACTCTCCTTAATGGATGGTTTTTTGGTTACAACCAAATTCATATTAAGCTCAAAGACCAGCATAAAATCGCATTCATAACACCATGGGGGATATTTTGTTACAAGGTTATGCCATTTGGCCTGAAGAATACTGGTGTTACATATCAGCGGGTTATGACAAATATCTTTCATGACTACATGCATAAGATCTTAGAAGATTATATCGATGACTTATTGGTAAAGTCATTGTTGCATTCAGAGCATGCTGAAGTCCTAAGGAAGGTTTTTGATTTCTTGATAGAGCATAATGTCAGGTTGAATCCTAAGAATTGCAATTTGGCATAACTTTAGGGAAGCTCTTAGAATTCATCATTTCAAAATGAAGCATCAAATTTGACCTAGCAAAGATCAATTCTATTTTAGAAATGTGTCTCCCCATGAACATTAAGGAATTAAGAAGCCTACAGGACAAAGTAGCATCCATAAAGCAATTTATCACACAGTTATTGGATAAATGTTGACCCATGAATCAACTACTACACAAGGGGGTCCCATTCAACTAGGATGAATACTGTCAAGCAACCTTTGCTGAGATTAAGCAATACCTGGTGACACTACCAGTGCTAGCTCCACCAAGGCCAGATGTACCATTCTTGATGTATATATCGATGATGGACTTTGCATTAGGGATTATGTTAGCCCAAAAGAATGTGTAAGACAAAGAACAATCCATATATTACATTAGCCGAACCTTGGTGAGTTACGAGCTAGGATATGCATATGTGGAAAAGTTGTGTTTAGTAGTAGTATTTGCTACCAAGAAATTATGGCATTATATGTTAAGTCAGACGACGTATGTCATATCAAAACAAAATCCTTTGCAGTATATGATGAGCAAGATATATCATAATACACGTACTACAAAGTGGATCATGTTATTGATAGAATTTTATTTTGAATTCATAAGCCAAAATTCCATTAAGGGACAAGTCATAGCTGATAAACTGGATGAGGTACCTCTCAAGAATAGTAGGCCCCTTACCATAGAGCTTCCTGATGATGTATTCTTTGTCTTATCATAAGCACTCAAACCCGAGGAACCGGATAACAAAGTCGATATGACCTTGTTCTTTGATGGTTCGAAGTGTGAGCAAGGGGGTGGTGTAGGAATAGTGTTGTTCATGCCACAAGGAGCTCCAATGCCCTTGTTGTTCAAGTTGGACTTTCCTTGCACTAAAAATAATGTTGAATATGAAGCCCTAATTTTGGGTCTCCAAATAGCTATCGCCATGAAGATCAAAAGGCTAAATATATTTGGTGATTCCCTTCTCATTGTTAACCAAGTTAAGGGATTGTTTCAATACCAATGTCTAGTATTGAAAGCTTACAAGGATCTTGTTGACATTTATCTAGCTCAACTAGAATGGTACGACATCGAGGAAATCCCTCATTTATCCAATAGATTTGTAGACACAATGGCATATTTGGGATCTTTAATCACTCAGAATCCATCTGTCGATTTTACTACCATCCATGTAAAAACATTATCACATTTTGTTGTGCAACTTGAAGAAGTGGATAACAAATATTCAATCAACATAATTCATGTAGAACCAAACCATAGATGGTTTTATAGATCCAAATACTTTCTCAATAGAGCATCATAGGGGTATTTGATCTTGCAGGATTTGATGGGGAGTGGTACTACCATTCACCACAAGGTTCTTTTCCATTCTGCATTTACAAATGTAGAACCATAGGGGGAACATGTTGTCTTGTCAGTCGAAGCCAAAGCTTATCATAATTGGATGTCATAGATACATGACTTCCTTAAACTAGGTGTAATCCCTTAGGTATTATCACTTGTTGTGAAGCACACATTTAAATAGAAAGTGACAAAGTATGTCTTATTATCAAACATCCTATACCATAGAAGCTACAATGGAGTTCTCCTTCATTGTCTTGAGCCCCAAGAGTCATATTGGGAAATTTTGTAAGCTCATGATGGTACATGCGATGGCCATTTTAGCGGCATGGCTATCGTCAAGCGCATCCTTCGCATGGGTTATTATTGGCCCACTATGGAGAAGTATTGCAATGTGTATTTCAAGAAATGTGTTAAATATCAGCATCATGCTAATCTTGTGCACCTACCATCACAGGACTTACAACCCATTCATGCGGCTTTGCCATTTGCTCAGTGGGGTTTGGATATCATCGGTAATATCTCTCCTTCGTCATTGGGCTAGCATACATTTATTATTATGACTACTAAGTATTTTACAAAGTGGGTGGAAGCCATTCCCTTAACAATGACAACTGGATCACATATTTTTGAGTTCATTATCACTAATATCATAAGTCATTTTGGGATACCATCCAAGATAATTTTGGATAATGGAAAGTCATTCAAAAACAAAACTATGAGAGCTTTGATGTCTAAATATAAGATCAAACATAGTTTTGTGACTCCATATTATCCACAGGTAAATGGGCAAGTTGAAGCTTCAAATAAGATAGTGGTTTCCATATTGAAAAATATGGTACAAGAGCACCACAAATATTGGCACATCCAACTACCCCTTGCATTATGGGCTTATAGGACTAGTATTCATACACCCACTTGGGCAACTCCATTTTCACTAGTATATGGCACTGAAGCCATTATGCCCTTAGAGTTGGATATTCCAACGCTACGTGTCACATTGAAAGATTTCATTAATGATGATACTACATGGTAAGCTCACCTAGATCAATTGACGCTACTTGATGAATGTCGTTTGAATGCCCTTGAGCATCTTTGAATTTATCAGGAGCTCTTAAAACAAGCATACAATGACAAAGTCCATCTGAGATACTTTGAGGTTGGTGATCTTATGCTGAAAGAGAACCAACAAAACTTAAATTTGTTGCCAAAAATGTGAGACAAATTTATGGCTAATTGGTTAGGTCCTTATATGATCTTGGACCTGAGACATATCACTTGACATTGCTCGAAGGAGTTGAAGAGCCTGAACCTCTCAACATCCTTTATCTTAAAGTATTTTATACCTAAAACCATAAAAATGTCCCAAAGGCATTTGTAAGCCCTTTGATCATCCTAGTCAAAAGGCCCCAAAGGCATATATAAGCCTTTTGGTCATCCCAGTAAAATGCTCCAAAGGCATATATAAGTCCTTTGGTCATTTAGTAAAGGCTCCAAAGGCATCTATAAGTCATTTGGTCAAACCAAAATTTTAAAATCCATAAAAATTAAAAAGCGATAAAATCCAAAAAAATGGAAAAATATCAAAATCCAAAAATATTTGCATCATTGCATTTCATTTGCATCATGCATTTCATTTTCCACATGCATTTCATCTGTGCATTACATTAGGCATATCCATCCGCCGCACTTGCATTAGAATACATTATGTTTATAATCTTACAAACGACACCACGTTTGTGTTTCAATCATGCATCATTGCATTTTCATCATTCATCACCCTTGTGAGTAATTATATTTTTCAACACAACCCTTTTTGTTGCTATGAAGAATATACTAGGGTTTTCTGGTCACTCAACCATACCTAGTAGTCTTCTTAGGAGTTTATTAGAAATCTTGCTTTGCTTTTGTAGATGAGGTCTATTTTTTATGGCACTTAGCATATTAGAATCCTATCACTAATCTAACACATTTAAACAATCCTACTTAGGGTAAGGAAGGATGAAAACTACAAAAGTGGTCCGAGTCACCTTAGGCGAGAGGTTTTGTTACTTTCTTATTTTTTGAGGTACAATGGTCTAGATTAATGGTCATTGGCAAAAGGATAAGTTTACCCCCTACGTGAATAAATACCTTACTTACAAATGAAGGAGCAATATCCCAGAATGATATCCCTGAAATATATCCCAAAGTGAAACTCCCAAATTTAAATCCTTAGAAGTCAAATCAAATCAATATCAAGTTTTATCAAATAAATCCTATCAGTATCAAATCCCTTGCTTAAATAAAGAAAAAATAAAAGTACAAAATAAATAGTGGTTTTTATCACTAAAATAGAAGTACAAAATAAATAATGATTTTTGTCACTATATATGAGCAAGTATCCCAATAAAATGAAGAAAAGAAGGGGGTGAGCTTGAATCCTTGGAATGATCAATGCTTGAAAGCCATAGAGTGATCCTCAATCTTAGCAATGGGCTGAAAGAATCTTGTCTATCATTGAAGGGGTAGTTCTAAGCAATTTACAAAGTGAGCTAGCTTTAGGTGGCCCGGATTGCCTAGTGGTCTAGTCTAACTAAATTTAAACCTAGGATCGGATAGACATTTGAGGATCCCCAATATTAGAAATGGGTTGAAAGAATCCTGCCTGACATCGGGGTATGCTTATGTTTTACCTAATATATTCATTTGCACACATGGGGGTAATGAATAGCTTGGTCTTTCATAACGAAAAAAAAAATTCAGAAGTCTAGTATGGTCATTATACAACTTTTGATTAGACAACTAGGGTGTTTGAGTTTCATGGAAAACCTCAAAAATTCCCAAATAGCAACAACCAATTTTCAATGCAATCATCAAATATCAAATTTCTCTTTATAAGATTTTGTTTATTAAATATATATCATAATATAGGTTATATACCGAATGGATGTTAGAAATAATATTTAAACGGCCACTGACTATGTCATGCATTTTCTTTTAACTTGCAAGAGCTTATGAATAGAAACAATACATCATTACATCTCACATATGGGTGTACTATCTTCCACAAAAATAAAAAGTAACTACAATCCATGATTTTTATACATTTGGTGGTGTCATCCATTAGATTTTTAAATCCATATTACATTCATACATTTTGTTTTAATGATTAAATAATACATGTTCATTTTCATATATCATCATAGAAAAATTATGCAATACATACAAGGAATAAACTATGTCATAATAGCATAAATTAAATGCATACAAGTGAAGCAAAGTATACAGGCATTTGACATCAAAATATGGCATTCATATGCATCCATCATAAGTAGTCCTACATACATAACTCATAGCATCCAATCATCTATCGCATAGCTATCTAGTGTGTGTCATCCATACAGCACATCATATAGCATTAAATCAATATAAGAATTGCATCCATGTGCATAACATAAATATAAAAATACCAAAAATAAGATACATATGTAATGATATGAACTATAAAATAATATATATATATATATATGTGTGTGTGTGTGTGTGTGTGTGTCAAATGTACATCGTATAAGGGTACATCAAAATGCTCGTAGGCTATAGTTATGTAGGTCCTCAGACCTTACACCAAAATGATACAAGTGGTAAAGTCTATGCCATGCCAATGTTCTAGCTTTGGTCTGCACCCCTTAATCCCCCTACACTAGAGCTCTCTCCACCTCCCTTAACCACATCCCTAGGGACCTTCTTTGGAGCTTGTTGTAGGTCCTACTATGGATCTTGTGCTCGTTCTAGACCAACTGTACTCAATGCACGTGAGGTAGTCCTATGGCTATATCATGCACGATACTTCCCTATCTCCGTAGTCCTGGTCCTACTCTGGTGTGACCCTGTAGTAGTGGTAATATTTGGAACCTGCCCACCTAGTAGTCTGATAACACCCTCCAGTCAGGTGATGTGAGCTACATCCATTGTACGCTGGTCATTATTCTCCTCTATGAGGGTACATAGCCTCTTAATCTTTGCCATCAGGTCCAAACCTATAGGCCCTAGAGTAGAGGGTACCATGAGAGGTTCCATGATAGTCTGTGTAGGTGAGGGAGCTACCCTCACCACCCTAAGTAGGTCTTGCTCAGCAGTCATTGCATCTAGCATCACCTATAGAAGATCATGCTGGCCAGTGATCTTCTCAAATTTGGTGTCCATTATAGCCACATGTGCCCATAGATCTACCCTTTCCTCCTTGTAACTGCACCATTGGCTCTAGCTATGAGATAGCTTCACCTTCAAAGTGGCGATAGTTGTGTCCCTTTGTAGGAGCCAAGTGTGAAGTGTCCCAATCTAAGTCTAGAGGTTGGCAACCTGTTCCCTCAACTGTCCAACCTCACTGTCAGGAGGTGCCTCAACCTCCTTGGATATCTCCTCCTCTACCTATGCCTGTGGGCCTTCCTCTATAGCAATCCTTATGCCCCATGCACCCTCAGTCCTCTGATGGATCCTGCATCCATGAGGGTCCACCTTTGAGCCCTCTAGGACCTCTACTACAAAGCCATCCATCGGTCATCCTAGAGGTCCCTCTCTGTGCCATTGTAGGTTAGTCCACCATGCATAATAGTTAGAAATAGTGCCTATGTCTACCAAGCCCGACTTCCAAAAATCATCATTAGCATCCCCTAGTAGAGCCACTTGGGGCCAGGTCAGGTCCCTCTCTAGGACCAGGTTAGTCGACACCTTTAGGCCTATCAAATCCCAAACTACCTCAGGACATGAGAGAAGTACCAATACTCACATATATTAGCCTTGCAGCTAATAACCCACCTATCTCTATGTGCTTGGTGCAAGTATCTATCCAAATATGACCAGGCAGGGCATCCCATGTATGGTCACAACTCTATCTACTCAGGGCAGAGCTATAAAAATCTAGTAATGTAATGGTCCAAGTCTCCTGTATGAGACCTACTCCTAAATCCCTCCTACTCCCGAGGCCATTAGGCTGCATAAAACTGATGATCCTCATCAATATAAATGATCCCCAGAGGAAAATCTATGGGGTACTCTATCAAAATATGTTGCCAGCCCCAAATCTGAATAAGTAGCCTACAATTGATTCCCACTCTGTTGCGAAACATAATCTAGTATAGATCATGATAGAGCTATGCTAGAAGTGTCCTCCCACATGCTGGAATAAGAGACCACTTGATCAAGCTAATCATAACCTCCCAGGTCCTAGCCAAGAGGTTCCAGAGGAACCTCATGCCTAATGAATCTGGGAGGACTATTTGGATAATCAAATGCATAAATACAACCTCTCGTTGTGAGAAGAATCTATTATGGTACCACTCCTTGATGTGGATGCCCCCATGGCCTCAACGCTCTGTCTGCAAAATATCACATCAAACATGGCCTTCTTCATTGTGGTAAGAGAGGGGGTTATGGCCTCGCCATTAATAGGTAGGTGGAAGATGCGATAGAAATCCTCTAGAGTCATAGTCATTTTGCCCATCATAAGGTGAAATGTATTGGTCCACACATACGAGCGATGGGCCAATGCAGTCATGTATGCCTAATCTAATCGGATGGTGGAGAGGTCCAGGATGTATCGAAACCCCATGGCAGTAAACCAATCCCACTCCATGTCAATGAGAGTGTAGTGTAAGTTCCAAAGAAGATCAATCTTGCTCACTTTGTTCATAAAATTTTGTGTGAAATCAGTCAAATAAATAAGAAAAATAATTAAAAATGACTAAAAAATGGCAAACAAATCAAAAATATCATGAAAATGTAAAAACATGATCAAAAATTTCAAAAAATCAAACAAAAGCACTTCAAAATTGCAAAAAATGCATTAATTCCAAGAAAAATGAAAACAAATTTAAAAAATTTAAAAAATTTCCTAAATTCATCGCGTTGTGGGTCGGAACCACGGTCGACGAAGTGATCAAAAATGTGATCATTGGAATTTAAATCCCACCACAAATGATAGCCATGGTCCCTAATTTGCTAATTGGGAACCACGTCTGCCACTCGCAGCTAAGGAACATGATCTTTTCAAGGTCATTTCCCTCCCAAAATAATCCCAAAATTAAAACCCTCCCCTATAACCTAACCTATGCTAAACCTAACTAGGGTGAGGTTCGTTACCATTAGTTTAATGTAGTTTGTTTAACCCATTTCTTATTGTGAAAAATTTTAATCCGGTAATTTGTAAGCGTGGACTCATTTTGTGTGTTACCTTAGAAGCATCGATTCTCCCATTGGTCGAAGCTTTCGGTTGGTCAACCATCTGTGTGGATAGAAGGGAATCAGTGAGGTTTGCAACATCGCTCCATATCATAATTCATATTTTACCTCTCATAGCTCTTATTTTTACTATCAATTTTAGGTAAATAATGAAATTTTTCAAATGGGAAAATTCTTATATATTTTTTGAATTCGGTCTGGATCACGTTTTACAACCATGGTCCCCGAATTAGGGTTTTCCACTTATGGATCTGAGCCTCAGTCAAGGAAATTGAACTTTTTAACCGCTTATAATAGATGTGGTCAATAAACTACAATAAATGCACTCAATTACCATCGTATAGAGCTTTAAAATAACAAATTAAAAATACCCACCAGACCAGATAATTCAAAAAAATACAAAAATACAAAAAAAAATCAAATAATCCAAAAGCCAAATGCGCCTTGTATCTAGTTATTTACCCTATACACTTGGCAGTTGTAGCGACTTGCGCTCCATGCAATCTGGCAATATGATTAAATTACCATAAGGATATTTGGGGTAAATTAGTCATTGCTAAATTGTATGCTTCATTTCAATCCCTAAGAAGGCCCAGATGGCCGAACTGCTCCAAGAGAATGAGATATTCATCGTAATTCTCCTATGATATTTTTAGCAAATCATCGACAATATGATTCAACATAAGCATAATTAGAATTGTCCTTATTTTGATTTCCTAAGAATACCTTCGTGGCTAGACCACTTCGTGGGATAGAAATATATAATTATTATTAACAGTTGCAATCATAGCTGATTAGGCCTTGCCAATATTTCAAATGGTAAATATTTAAATTTGTTCAAGATAATTCATAGTGGTCAAGCGACCTCATCATTTCATTTAATTGTCATTACTCTCATCAACTCTTTGCTTGAGGGGGTAGTCATAATATCAAATCATAATCAAAGTCAATAGAAGATCCCTTGATCGTAGATCCCTAGATCTTGCCAAATTGCGTTCGTCTTACGAATCATTACCAACGACTATCATAATCTTACCTGAAGAACACAAGCTTATACTTAGATGGGGGCTTTTCTTTCCCAAATAGTATTAATCAATATAATCAATGGCAATATCAATAGCAATAACCAAATCAATGCACCAATCATCACACATAATAGAGACACCACAATTTACGTGGTTCACCCAATGTGGGCTACTCCACGGAGAAAATATTTCACTAAAATTTTCTCAATAAATCTCTTGGGAATTCTTTTCCTATTACAATGTTTATGGACCTCTTTCCAAAGGAGATGCTAATCCCCTAAATCTGGTTTGTGGATCTCTATCCTCAGGAGAACTCCTTCTCTACTCTAGTTGGTGATCCTCTAGAAGATATTGCCTCCACTACACCAACTGGTGGATCTCTCTCCACTTGAAAACTCTTGTCCTCACTCAAAATACCTATTCTCAATGTCTTGGTTGATGGATCTCTATCCACTGGAGACTTTGTCCTCTCTGCTCTATCACCTCCAAGGCTCTGTCTCAATTTTGTACTAAACACAGTCTAGTCGATCTAGCACAGCTCTGCTCAATCTTGCACTAAACATAGTTCATTCGATCTAGAAAAAGTCTGATCAATAATCTCACTCAAATCTATACTAAATATATTCCATTTAGTCTAGCACAAATCTTCTCAACTCTTACACTAAACATAGTCCAGTCGGTCTAGCACAAGTCCACTCAAATCTGCACTAAACACAGTCCAGTCGGTCTAGCACAAATATGCTCAATAGGTCCACTCAGAACCTACTCAAATATGCTCAATAGGTCCACTTAGAACCTGTCCAAATATGCTCAACAGGTCCAAACATAACTTGTTCAAAGCTACTCAATAGGTCCACACAGTTTCTGTCCAAATCTACTCAACAAGTCCACATAGAACCTGCACAACTCTGCTTAACAAGTCCACTCAGAACCTACTCAAATATTCTCAACAGGTCCACTCAGAACCTATCCAAATATGCTCAATAAGTCCTCTCTAGGACTTGCTCAAATCTGTATTGTAAGCTTCCACAAAAGCTTACACAAAATCACTCCACAAGTCTTCTCAAAGACTTGCCTCAAATCTACTTAAAAAATCCATATAGAACTTGTCCAATCTCATAGAAACATAAAGAGAATTGTTAGAGACTCAATATGTTCTTTACTCAATGCTCAATCATTTTCTCAACTCAAATCAATCTCATATAATCATAAAGAGAATTTTTAGAGACTCAATATGTTCTATACTCAAAACTCAATCACTTTCTCAACTCAATCTCATAGAAGCATAAAGATAATTGCTAGAGAATCAACATATTCTATACTCAAAACTCAATCACTTTCTCAACTCAATATCATAGAAGCATAAAGAAAATTGTTAGAGACTCAGTATGTTCTATTCTCAAAAACTCAATCACTTTCTCAACTCAATCTCACAGAAGCATAGAGAGAATTTTTAGAGACTCAATATGTTCTATTCTCAAAACTCAATCTCAACTCAAATCATAATATAGAATAGTTTGTTTTATGGAACTTGAACAATCACTACATACATCCACTTGACTAGGCTCAATCAACTCTACTCAACCAATCACTTCAAGAAACAACTCTTGCTCGCAAACCCTAGTCCAAGCATGTATCATCCAACTCAAATTGTTTCTAAAAATGCTCAACAACAAATCTCACATAACAATGATACTCATGATCTTTTCAAACCCTAGTTCAAGTTCTTTGCATAACAACTCACTTCAACAACCATGCTCATCAAACAAGGTTTTAATCACAACTCTCAATTTCATAAAACCTTGAAGCATTAACTCAAACACTTCACTCAACCAATGATCTCAACAACAATGCTAATAAAACAAGGTTTTAATCTCAACTCTCAAATCAGAAAACCTTGAAGCATTAACTCAAACACTTCACTCAACCAATGATCTCAACAATAATGCTAATAAAACAAGGTTTTAATCTCAACTCTCAAATCAAAAAACCTTGAAGCAATAACTCAACCACTTTTAAAAAGGAAACCCTAATCAAGTCCTTTTCACTCCAAACTTAATTTTCAATAAAGCCAATCAACCAAGTCAACCAAAGAAGAGTTTTCCCATACCTTTTTAATGTCAAGTAGTTGACCTCACAAATCTACCACACTCACAATTACTTATTTGCCAATCTCAATAAGGGTTAGAGGATAATTTTCTTCAACAAAACATATCACAAAAATAATATTAAAATTACACCTTATCACTCCAACTTAAATAATAATCAATATCCTCACAATAGCCACAAAAACCGTTAATTCAAAATAACATACTACCCACAAAGTCTTAACCTTTCAATATTCCTCAATAGCAATTTTAAGACTTAAAAATAAAAATAGAATTCTCCTTATAACTCCTAAAGTTAATTCTCAACTACCACAACTTTATTACAAAGCAACCTTCCAAAATCGACCACTAAACAACCTTATACCTCCAACTTAGGCATTTAATTAAAAATAAAATAAAAATTATTATCTTTGCCTTTGGAGGGATTCGAACCCTCAACATTGCCCCCTATGAGCACCTAAACCATGGCCAAAGTCACTGCATGAGCCAAGCGCTCATTGATATTAACGAAGCACCATGTGCTTCTTAATCTCCACTCTCTCCTTCTACCTTGGCAAAAGAACGTGTGTCGTAGGTGCTTCACTCAACACACCTCACGATGCACCCATCATGATTCGAACACAACATCCCTTGCAAGCCAACACTTTTGCACTTTCCAAAATGCCACTAGACCACGTTGTCTTATGCAACTTTGAAAATCAAAGCTTCCTCCCTTCAACACTTTGTTGTCATGTTTTTCACATACACTCATGAGCTCTTTCTTTTGCAAGCCAATCTTTTCACTTTAGAGCAAGGATAATAAATTTGAACTTTAGGCATAGTATTTATATGCTTCTTCCACTACTTTTAAAATGTCGGTGCTTTCCTTGTTGTCTTCTATGATATCGGCAGAGATCATAAAGGCTTCAAATGCCTTTGGTCTTAAACCCAACTTTTGGGTTTATTAAAATATCTTTTGACTTTATAAAACCCACTTTTGCCTTATAAAACATTATAATAAGAATTATAAATATTTTATTTGGGTTTTCACCATGGCACATTTAATATTATAATAACCACTATTATAATATTTTTGAAGAACACAAGCTTATACTGAGAGGGGGTGAACAGTATAAGACCACTTTTTAAATTTTTCCTTTTACTTCAGAAAGCAATGCAATGAACCAATAGCAAAATCAAAGCAGTAATCAAACTAGTGTACAAGTCATCACACAATTGAGACACCAATATAACGTGGTTCACCTAAGGTGTGCTACTCCACAGAGAAAATCTTTCACTAAATTTTCTCAATCAAATCCTTTGGGAATCCTTCCCAATTACAATGTTTATTGACTTCTTGTCCAAAGGAGAATCTTTCCCCTAATCAAATATTTATGAGCCTCCTACCCAAAGGAGATGTCCTATCCCCCAAAGAAGTATTTATGAGCCTCCTACCCAAAGGATATTTCCTATCCCCCAAATATTTGGAAATGATACTTCAAAAAATCACTACCTCTTATGCCGCTAGCAGGTGGAACTCCTTTCCATAGAAGACGTATTGTCCTCCTTGATTTGGCTCTAGAGACTCCTGTCCTCACTGATCACCTCCATAGTTGCTCATCAAAACATGTACTAAACACAGTCAGTCGGTCCAGCACAAGTCCTCTCAAACTCTATCACAAATCTGCACCAAACTCAGTCCTCTAGTCTAGCACAAATCTGCTCTCAAATCTTTGTTAGATCTATCCCAAGCTTAAGCCAAAAGCTTGAACAAATCAATCACAACTACTCACAAGTATCCACCAAGAATTCATCAAATATGTCCACAAGCTCTTCAACAAGAACCTGTCCAAATAAGTCCACAAGTTCTCCACAATAACCTATCCAAATCAGTCCACAAGTTCTCCACAAGAACCTATCCAAATCTGTCCTAGCAAGCTCACCAAGAACTTGCCCAAATCAGCTCAAGCAAGTTTACCAAGAAACTTGCCCAATGTGAACACACAAGGAGAATTGTTAGAGACCCAATGTGTTTCATCCAATCATATCAAATCAATCTCATAGAAGAATAAAGAGAATTGTTAGAGACTCAATATGTTCTATCCTTCAACTTTCAATGTCAACTCAAATCAATCTCATAGAAGCATAAAGAGAATTGTTAGAGACTCAATAAGTTCTATCCTTCAACTCTCAATCTCAACTCAAATCAATCTCATAGAAGCATAAAGAGAATTGTTAGAGACTCAATATGTTCTATCCTTCAACTTTCAATCTCAACTCAAATCAATATCATATGAGCATATAGAGAATTGTTAGAGACTCAATATGTTCTATCCTTCAACTCAAAAACAAAATATTTCTCAAATTAGAATAAATATAGAAGTACTATACTTTCACAATATCTTGAACCACAACCCAACAATTGCCAATAATTCAATATCAAGGAATAAACTCCTCCAACATATAACCATAAATTGATATCAAACCCTAGCCAAGTTAGTTTTTAAGAACTCAAAGCAATCTCTTTCTAAGCAAAAAAAAGGGGTTCAAGATATTTCCAACTTCTCTCAAATTGGAATGCTCAACTTAACCACACAACCAAGTTTATCAAGAAAAGTACAACTTGATAAAATCAAATCTCAAAGGAGCAAGCCCAACTCATGTATCAAGTAAAGCATAACTTGATCAACTCAATCTCAATGGAAGTAATCTCAAAACAAAACTCTTAACAACCAAACAACTCAATTAGGGTTTCAACAACTTATAGCAATGGCATAAGCTTCTCACTCAAAAACCCTAAAGCAAAATTCAAATTCTTCCACTCTCATAAACCAGAATTATGCAATAACTCATAAACTCATCATGATCTCATAATGCATAATCAATACTTCCACTTTCAGAAAATAATATCCACTCCAAATAAGGAAACTTAATTTAATCCTTTTCACTCCAAACTTATTTTTATAAAACCATCAATCAATAATAACCATGGAAGAATGTTCCCATACCTTTACTTTGATGAATAAGGAGAACTCAAAATCTATCACAACACTAACTCTCAATTTGCCACAAATTAGAGTTAGCAACAATGGAATAATGCACAATGATAAGAGTCCTAATAACACCTTATCACTCCAACTCATCAATAATCAAAACTCACAAATATACATATCAACAATATTCCTTTACACCTTATAACTCCTACTTAATATATCACAAAATAACTTCAACCTCAAAAATAATTACAAGAGAATATCCACTCAATAACTCCAAAGGCTTTCTAACCCCAATATGATATTAAGCACAATTATTCCTTAAACCATTATAATTCCTAAAATACATTTACTTCTAAATGCATTTACCATATAAACATTAAGCATCAATAATAACAATGTCAAAGCAATATTTCTATTTAATATTATACCTCCATCCAATTACCAACAATAATTGCCAAGTCAAATCAAATATTCCACATTATCAACAAAAGATCTACCTTGGCCAAAAATCAATTCTCCAACCTTAGGAGAAGTGTGGAGACACCAACATAAGTGCCAAAGTGCTTCCTCCTCCAAACTTGTGGCCCAAGGCAACTGCTATACCACGTGCACAATAATCCACAACCAAAAATGAAACACACCCGACGCAAATCGATCTCGACACCTCTGCCTAACGAGCGCCTTTGCTCCACTGTCTCCATCATTGGAGCATAAGTGCACAACGAAACTCTCAAGTGCCACTCATCATTTTACCTTCTCTTTGCTCATAGAAATTAAAGGTAAACTGATTTGGCTTCCTCAAAGGCATATGAAATCAGAACTTAAACACAGAGCAATACGAAACTCGAAAATCACAAAGCAATCCAAAATCGAAGGTCACAGAGCAATACAAAATCGAAGGTAATCACACAAATTGAAGGTGCTTAAAACCTTAGGAAATAATGCCCTTTAATAGTCTTTCATCCCATGCAAATTGACGTCGGTGCTCCTTTCAAACATTACGTTTTTCATCCCATGCAAGTTGATGTCGACGAGGTAAGTCTTTTACATGAGCGTCACTAAGGGTTTAGAAACCCTTTCAATAATAATTATTAAATTAATAATTATTATTTTATTAATAATAAACTTAACTTAAAACCTTTTCAAAGGTTTGAGTTCATTTATTTATTAATAATCAAAATGGACTTTTAATGTTTTTTCAAGGACCAAAACCTTTTCATTAAGCCAAGATGGTTTTAATAAAAACCCTTAATGAGTCCATATGGTTTTAAGAAAATCCTTTAACCTTGTCACCATGGTTTTAATAAAAACCCTTAAACAAACATCATGGAACTTTCAAGATATTTTTGGCACCAAACTCTTTTTGACATCAATGACAACTCACAAACATGAATCTAGGCAACATACCCAAAATTGCCAACAATTATACCTTTGATAAAATACCTTTAATATTTATTTATAAAATTTAAATTCACTCTTAATTTAAATAATTTATAAAATAAATATTATAAATCCTTTTTAACTTTTGTCTTTTGCACTGTTTCACTTGATATTTGGCCTTCTTCCTGGATATCAAATAACCATTTTTATCCCCTTTATTTCTTGCTGAAATATTTGGTATTAATGATGACTTCATCTGGTAATATCAATGACAACTTTGACTTGGGGACTCAAAATATCCAACAATCTCCCCCTTTTTCATTGATGGCAACCCATACTCTTCTTAATGAAACCTGACTTTTCTTTTTCCTTCTGCTCCCCCTGGGACATTGCTCCCCCTGGCTCAATGCTCTCTCAAATATCAAATCTCTCCCCATATCAAATCTCTCCCCAATACATAAATCTCTCCCCCTTTGACATCAATGTCAAAGGGTCACCTTTGGGGCTCGGGGCTAGGAATGAGCCTCTTAGCTTAGCCCCTCCCCCACCTCCTTTGAGGTGGTTAATTTTGGGGTGGGATACGGGATTGTTATACATTTGGTGGTGTCATCCATTATATTTTTAAATCTATATTACATTCATACATTATGTTTTAATGATTAAAGCATACATGTTTATTTCCATATATCATCATAGAAAAATTATGCAATACATACAAAGCATAAACTATGTCATAACAACATAAATTTAATGCATACAAGTGAAGCAAAGTATAGATGTATTTGACATCAAAATGTGGCATTCATATGCATCCATCATAAGTAGTCCATCTACATACATAACTCATAGCATACAATCATCTATCGCATAGCTATCTAGTGCATGTCATCCATACATCACATCATATAGCATTAAATCAATATAATCATTACATCCATATGCATAACATAAACATAAAAATGCCAAAAATAAGGTACACATGTAATGATATGAACTATCATATCATATATATATATGTGTGTGTGTGTGTTTGTCAAATGTACATCATAGTAGGGTACATCAAAATGTCCGTAGGTTACAGTTGTATAGGTCCTCAGACCTTACACCAAAATGGTATAACAAGTGGCAAAGTCTGTTTCATGCCAATGAGCTAGCTCTAGATAGTACCCCTAATCCCCTTGCATCAGAGCTCTCTTCGCCTCCCTTAGCCACATACCTAGAGGCTTGCTCTAGAGCCTATTGTAGGTCCTGATGTGGATCTTGTGCTCGACCTAGACCAACTGTACTCAATGCACACGAGGTAGTCCTATGGCTAGATCATGCACTAGACTACCCTATCTCCTTGGTCCTGGTCCTGCTCTAGTGTGACCCTGTAGTAGTGGTACTCTCTGAAACCTGCCCACCTAGCAGCCTGATAACACCCTCCAGTCAGGTAATGCAAGCTACATCCGTTGTATGTTGGTCATTACCCTCCTCCATGAGGGTATGTATTCTCCCAACCTCTATCATCGGGTCCAAACCTACAAGCCATGGAGTATATGGTACTATGGGAGGTGCCATGATAGCTTGTGTAGGTGAGGGAGCTACCATCACCACCCTAAGTAGGTCCCACTCAGCAGTCATTGCATCTAGCATCACCTATAGAATATCATGTTGGCTAGTGATCTTCTCAATCTTGATGTCTATTGTAGCCACCTGTGCCTAGATAGCTGCCCTCTCCTCCTTGTAACTATGCCATTAGCTCTAGCTATGAGATAGCTTCACCTCTAGAGTGGTGATAGTGGTGTCCCAATGTAGGATTCAGTTGTGAAGTATCCCAATCTGAGTCTGGAGACTGGCAAACTATGTCCTCAACTATCTAGCATTACTGTCAGGAGGTGTCTCACCCTCATCGAATGCCTCCTCCTCTACCTCTACCTATGGGCCCTCCTCTATAATGGCCCCATGTACCCTTGATCCTCTAACGAACCCTGCATCAATGAGGGTCCACCTTTGAGCCCTCTGTGCCCTCTACTACAAATCCATTCACTGGTCGATCTAGAGGTCCCTCTCCATACCACTGTAGGCTAGTCCACCATGCATAATAGTCAGCGGTAGTGCCTACATCTATCAGGTCTGACTCCTAAAAGTCATCATTAGCATCCCCCAGTGGAGCCACCTAGAGCCAGGTCAGGTCCCTCTCTAGGACCAGGCATCTGTAAATAGTCAGCACCTTTAGCATATCCTATCGAATCCTAAAATACCTTAAGATGCGATAGAAGTACTGATACTCACGTATATTGGCCTTGCAGCCTATAACCCACCTATCTCTATGCACCTAGCGTAGGTATATATCCACCTTTGGATAGGAAGGAAAGCCCATGTATGGTTACCACTCTATCTTCTTAGGGTAGAGCTATGAAAATCTAGTAATGTAATGGTCCAGGTCCCCTACATGATACCTACTCTTGAATACCTCCTGCTCCCAAGGCCATCAGGCTACATAACACTGATGATCCTCATTGATATTAGTGATCCTCAAAGGCAAATTTGTGGGGTGCTCTATCAAAATATGCTACCAACCCCAAATTTGAAGAAGTAGGTTGCAGTCGATGCCCACTCTGCTATGGCACATAATCTAGTACATCTCATGATAGAGCTATGCTATAAGGGTAATCCCCCATGCCATAATAAGAGGTCGCTCGATTGATCTAATCATAACCTCCCTGGTCCTAGCTAGGAGGTTCCAGGGGAACCTCATGCCTGATGAATCTTGGAGGACTATATGGATAATCAAATGCATAAATACAGCCTCTCATTGTGAGAATAATCTGGCCTAGTACCACTCCTCAATGTGTACACCCCCATGATCAATGCGGCCTTGAGCCTCAATGCTCTGTATACCAAATATCACCTCAAACACGGCCTTATTTTTCATGGTAGGAGAGGATGTGATGGCCTCTTCATCAATAGGTAGGTGGAAGATGTGGTAGATATCCTCCAGAGTCACAGTCATTTCACTTGTCGAAAGGTGAAATGTATTGGTCTACGCATCCCAGCGACAGGTCAATGCAGTCATGTATGCCTGATCCGATCGGATGGTGGGGAGGTCCAGGATGTACCCAAACCCCACAGTAGCAAACCAATCCCGCTCCATGTCAATGAGAGTGTGGTTTAAGTTCTAAAGGATATCAGTCTCCCTCACTTTTTTCATCAAATTCTAAGTGAAAGCAATCAAATAAATAAGAAAAATAATTAAAAATAACTAAAAAAGGCAAACAAATCAAAAAATCTAATGAAAATGCAAAAACATGATCAAAAATTTCAAAAAATCAAACAAAAGCACTTCAAAATTGTAAACAAAATGCATTAATTCGAAGAAAAATGGAAACAAATTGAAAAAAAATTAAAAAATTTCTAAAGTCATCATGCCGCGGGTCGAAACCACGATCGACGAGGCGATAAAAAATGTGACCATTGGGATTTAAATCCTGTCGTGGCTGATAGCCGCGGTCCCAAATTTACCAATTAGGAACCACGTCTGCCACCCCGGCTAAGGAACATGAACTTCTCAGGGTCATTTCCCTCCTAAAATAATCTCAAAATTAAAACCCTCCCCTATAACCTAACCTATGCTAAACCTAACTAGGGTGAGGTTCATTATCGATAGTTTAATGTGGTTCGTTTAACCCAGTGTTTAGTATGGTTAATTTTAATCCAATAATTTGCAAGTGTGGTCTCGGTTTGTGTGTTACCTTGGAAGCACCAGCTCTCCCTCTAGTCGAAGCTTTTGGTTGGTTGGCCATCGATGTAGATAGAAGGAAATCAGTGAGGTTTATGGCAACGTTTCGTGTCAAAATTCACTTTTTACCTCTTAGAGCTCTCAATTTTACTATCAGTTTTAGGTAAATAATGAAATTTTTCAAATGGGAAAAGCCTTATATATTTTTTGAATTCGGTTCGGACCGCATCTGACAACCACGGTCCCCAAATTAGGGTTTTTTACCCATGGATCTGAGTCATAGTCAAGAAAATTAAAAATTTTAACCGCTTCTGACAGACACGGTTAGCAAACTACAATAAATGCTCTCAATTCCCATAGTGGAGAGTTGTAAAATAACTAATTAAAAATACCCACCAAACCAAATAATTTAAAAAAATATACAAAAATACAAAAAAAAACAAATAATCCAAAAGCCAAATGCGCCTTGTATCTAGTTATTTACCCTATACACTTGGTGGTTGCAGCGACTTGCGCTCCATGCAATCTGACAAATGAGTAAATTACCATAAGGAAATTTGGGGTAAATTAGTGATCGTTGAATTGTATGCTTCATTTCAATCCCTAAGAATGCCTAGACGGCCGGACTGCTCTAAGGGAACAAGATATTCATCGCAACTCTCCTATGATATTTTTAGAAAATCATCAACAATATGATTCAACATAAGCATAATTAGAATTGTCCTCATTTTGATTCCCTAAGAAGGCCTTCATGGCTGGACCGCTTTATGGGATAGAAATATACAATTATTATTAACAGTTGCAATCATAGCTAATTAGGCCTTGCCAATATTTTAAATGCTAAATCTTTAAATTTGTTCAAGATCATTCATAGTGGTCAAGCGAATATGAGCAAGGGTATATTTATATATTATCGGTACACTTATTTATATATTATGGGGATATTTAGAACTCCTAGGGAGTTACACTCATTGATTATATTTGGAGGGTTGAGATCTTTTCTCCATGAATCATATTGCACCTCCTTGTTTGTACAGTGGATATTGATCCTTATCTCGTTGTTGATTCTATAGTTATGGATCTTCCTTACCTATTTAAGTAAGGCTTCTCCATTGTATTCACAATCAATTCTGATATATGATGTGATATTAATTGTTGTGTTAGCTTCCATTATCTTGTTTTTGTCTTTTAGTCTCTCTTTTTTTGTTAATGTGGTGTTGAGTCAACCCCTTTATCCTTATGGCTTGATTCGGTGTTTTGCATTTTTTCATCATTCCTTTCAATTAATGACTCCACCTATAATTTTAGTGACATACGAGCTTTTATTTTCTATCCAAGAGGTTAATATTTATTTAGATGAATATACCTTTTGTCTTAAAAAATTAAAGGTCCTTAGTAGAATACCAAGGTTATGCGTAAGGGGTCGGTCCCAAAATGTATTTATAAAAATTTTGCGAATCGGTTTCAAAATCCAGGAAAATAGTGTCCAAACGCATGTAGAAGGTTCACTATTATTAGGGGTAATATTGGAAATTTAAACTTAAAATGGTAAAATTATTATAAAATTGGGGCGAATCGACCCCCAAAAAAATTTGCACCAAGAAATTTTTGGCTAATGGGCCTTAGTCAAGGGTCCCAAATATTAGCCAATTCCAAATTTTGAAAATCCTAATTTTAGCCAATTTGGCGATAAATAGCCACTATGCATAACCCTGTAGAATACATTTTATTAAATCCTAAGCAAAAGACTATGGTCAAATATAAAGCCTCCATATCATTGAAAATTTTTCTCATATGATAGAGAATAATGTATGTGAAATTGATGAATAAGAATGTATAGATCTAAATGAAGTTGTGTGTAACTCCTTGTATATATATATTCTAGTTCTAGAACAAGATATATCATACTCTTCTTGAATGGAGATATTTTGTTTTTAATGTATCATATTCTAGAAGTGAGCACAACCCAAGCAAATGAGAACAACTCACATATAGTATCTAAGAATATTTAGTTGTCTTTACATGAGATCCTTGCATTATGTAGGGAGAATACTAGGGAGCTAACCATGACATAATTTTCCATAGAATTGCACAATGAACCTTGGGAAAAACCTAATTTCCTAAAATTTGGTGATCAAGAAAATGGAAATGATTTATCTAAATCATGATAGTTGAAAGTGTCATTTTTGGGGGGTGATGATGTATAAATTTTCCATGAAAATATGGGGGTCTAAAATGTAGAATGGTCGCAATATCTTTTATGGTATGGAATCCAAAAGAGGGATGTTTCTACTATTGTTAAAAACTTTACTTAGAGCATCCCCTAATTTCTATCTAGTTTTTATTGAAATGGTATATAATTTTTTTATCTAGTCAACTATATTCTTGATTGAAAATATTTTTATATTAGGATTTGCACACTACTTATGTATTGTTATGAATTATTATTATACAAAAATTTAAAGATCCTAAATTTATGTATGGATAACATCTTAAATGCTTATAAAAGGATTTATCTTTAATAGTTGTATGTATTATATTATACTTTTATTTTGGTTTACATTTCTTGGGTCACAAGAAAACTTAAATTTTACCTCACACTAGACTAGACATGACTCTTAGTACTGATATTGAAAATACGTTTAGACAACAAATACATTATGGAAAGCAAGATGAAATTACCACTACTCTATAGCTAACTAGAGATACTCAAGTTAGGGATTTTTCCATTAAAAATATATAGAAATTTTATAAATTTGCAAATTATATTGTGAAACCTTCAAGATATGATCTATTTGGATATAAAAAATTGGAGGATCATAATTCTAGTCAGAGAATGAATCTTTCATAACATATATAATAATTTTTCCACCTTCCATATTGATTTCTGAAAATGGGTTGAAATATCTATTTGATCAAGCCCTTGTTGTGTAGCATGAATCACGTTTTTTTTATAACTCCTAGAGTAACATATCTTCTTTAGAAAAGGTAGAGACTTGCTATATTAAACTCAATAATATAATCTTGACTTATTTTTGAAGTCTGAACTTTTTGATCCATGATCTTCACACTTGAAACTGGTATTCAAAAGAGAATTCAAGAATATATCATATTAAAAAGGATAATTTCATAGTAGATAATTTCCCAAGGCATTATAAATTGTGAATATCTATTAAAGTAGATAATTTGCTATGTTTGTGGTCATGTACTTGAAAAGGATGGACATCTTGTGAATAATATATTTTATTTGTAAATAAAACATAAGCTCTTTGAGGTAAATAACCACCCATGAGATCATAAATCAAAATCACTCCACTTAAGACCTCAAGGAAACATTTCTAAATATGAGTTATACCGCACTAAATTCATGTTAACATCATATTAGTCAATCATGAAACATGACAAAAAATATTGCAAGTCCCTTTAGGACTAAGTTGTCCAAAGGCTTCCAAAGCTCCTAAGTGCTTGATAAAACTTAATTATGGATTATGTATTAAGTTGTAAATTAGTAATCATTTGGCTAATTACCAAGCATTAGCTATTATTTGGAAACCTGATGGGGATAGCACAATGGTTTAGGGTTTGGCTCGTCTTTGGGAAGTCCAAGGTTCAAATCGTAGTGTTTGGCTATGTTAATTCCCTATTGATAAGTGTAGCTCTCAGCTTTATGAGGGGTCATGGTTGGGAGGAGACTTCTCAGCCCTATGCGTTGGTCATAGGGGTTTATCACACTACTCAAATAAATTTAGTCTCGAGTAGACAATACAACGGTTCAAGCTTTGGCTCTTCTTTGGGAGGTCTAAGGTTTAAACCATAGCATGGACAAGTGTGTGAGGGGTTGGGTGGGTGTATGGTTGTTTTTTTGGCCCATATTCATAATCTCAACTCTCACCCTTATGAGAGGTCATGGTTGGGATGGGAATTCTCAACCTTGGACATTGGTCATAGGGGTTTCTCACACTAGCCTAATCAAAAAAATTAGCAAGCATTTGGTCCCACAAGATTCAAACTTTTGAAATTTCAAAAACTATCTTGGCTAATGTCTAAGAAGCACACTAAATGGCTACCTTTCCAATGCAAGGTTAGCACTACATAAATCCAACTATAAACTATTGATGAATTCACTAGAGTTTCTTATTTATGAGGTTCAAATGCCAATTGGAGAGGTCAATATCCTAAAAGAGGTGAAAATTAAATTGTACTTACAATTAATCCAAATGCTTTTATGCATTGAAAAATACTGCTCAAGATCCAAAACATCGTCATTTTAGTTCAAACACTTAGTATATTTGATCTTATAAAAATATTTAGCATATTCAATATTTTTACCTTTTACAAATATTATACACTTAGAATTTATTAAGCACAATCTTATATATCTTCCATTTAAGCATCAAGGGGAATTGAATTTTAAGATTTGGAATATCCCAAGGATCAACCTAAAGAAACATCCATAAATTTATGTTCTCCTATTATTTTTCTATATTAATTTATTTTAGTTGCATAGGAATATATCATAATGGCAAGAAATATACAATTGGATGTTAAAGTAACATTAACATATACACATGACATAATCTCCATTAAGTAAAATTAAGTGCTAAATTATATTTTGAATTTTTAGTTATAACATCCAAGCAATAATAATAGGCTAAGCATTGGATAAATAAAATTATAGTCCCTTTAAATCCTTGAAAATTAAGAATAAGCATTCCTAGTTGTAAACAAAGAGGTATGACTTCTTCAAGCCTCTCATGTAAAATATAAATTACATTCTAATGGATAATTAGATGGGATTCAAAAGCATTTAGGTTATTAATTAAAGGTAATATTATTTACTAACACATATTAAGATTCATACTCCATCCAAAGGTCAAATTTTTATTTTTTCAACTTTAACATATAGCAATTAATATAACCCTTAATGATTCAAAACTTTTGATAGATTCAGATCCTAGAACCTCAAAATAAAGCAAAAAATTATAATGGTTTGAATTCACCACCATCATTGACACTACCTATTATAGAAAGTATTGGTCCAAAAATCATAATGGTTGATGTCATTCAAATGACTAGACCCAATTTAGGGTCTTTATCAAGAGTAGGCCTTACTTTTGCAATTTAAATTTCTAGAACCATTAAAAATTAGACTCATAGTTGTTAAATAGAATAGGGATAAACAAAGGTACTTCTAAAGGAACCATCAGCTCCATTAACTAATATCTACTCTAAAGTAGTATACCTTATTCCAAAACACTCATTGAATAAGGTTACCCTTGTGAAATTTAGTGTAGTAAACAACCCCGCTTTTATAGAAACCAAGGCCAAACATTGGTATGTTAGATACACCTATGTCTATAATAGGTGGAAGTTTGTGCATAGAGATACAATATCTACACTAAGTAGACAATAAGGTTATATGGAGAGACTACCATTAACATCATTATTAGATATATCAATAAGAATTTATCCATTTAAATGAAATAAAATAAGCAAACAGTAAAATTCACTATTGAAACCTAGTAGGGTTTTTATCGAAAGCATTAAAATAAAATTTAAAACAAACTTATTTTTGACAAGGAAAAGCATTCTAAAATTATTGTCTTTCATCTCCCCATTAGAACTCAATGTTTGAAGATAATTATAAATAAGCCTTGTTAGTAATCACCTTCATATTTGGACTTTCACATTATTATTAGGTGGAACACTACCAACTTCCCCTACTTTACTGTGTTTAGAGCTTTAAATGTTCATACTTCAAAAGGTTCAACTACACCAAGATGGTCACAAAATAAATATACAATAATTTGAAGGATCACTCCCTCTAGAATAAATTTAAGTGCAATTGATGCCTAGTGTGGATGAACCTCCATCACAAGAAGCAATGTTTTTTTTTTTTTTTGTGGAAAACATCCCAAAAGGGATGCCACTTTCGGGTAAGACAAGAAGCAATGTTTATCTAGTCTTACATCCACCATTATTTGTACCAAGGGTGATATATTATTAGCAGTGGACTAGTATCCTTAGTGGAGGAACACCCATTCCTAATTTGAATTCAAATGTATTATCTTGATCCCTACTTTAACATAATTTCAATATTCATAACCCTAATAAAATGAAGAATCTTAAATTACTATATGAATATTGAGAAATAAATTAGATATTTGGTATCTAGGGTGGAATAGTTCATTCATATGGTTCATCCTAGAGATAAAAATGTAATGAATCCAATATATAGGTACATCATCTATTTTTATTATTTTAGACACCAAAACCTAGGTATCCACAACATCACATTTGCCACCCCACATCAAATCCTGCATAATAAAGTTATATGCCTAAGTTTAGACTTAGGTATATAAATCCTGCACATTATCCTATTTTCCAGATTTATTAAATCTAGAAAATCAGCCTAGGATACCTTGCCTACCCACTAGACATGTGTCCTAGCCACCTCACCAACACTCCTTGCCACATCTCATACACCCTTGTCCCCTTTGTCCCTTCACATGGGACAACCCTTACACCTCACTCCACTTGCATCCACCTCACCCCAGTTAAGTGAGACACCTTGGGTGACTCACTCTAACTACCCCATCCATTTGGTAGCCCTAGATTACCACTTGGTAATCATGGTTTGCCACCTCTTATTTCCCTCCAAAACCCTAAGGAGCCTATAAAGGAACCTTTACCCCATTCACCAAGGGATACTGAGCATTAGTACCATCAAGCTATCAGATTAGTACCATAGGATCACGTCCCTTTCAAGATAATTCAAGATTTGAGGCTCAAAGGTCACATTTTGTAGAAATATGCCACTCATCCAAAACTGCCCATCCATGGTTTCGTAGTCAGAACCGCCCTTGTGCAGTTTCCCCACTGCCCGGGCATGGTTTACCGGTCCTGACCATGCATCCACATTTTCTTATATCCAAACACAAACATGATTAGCAGATCAGTAAAATGGACTTTTAGCAAGGTATTTATTTAATTTTTATTTTATGTTTCTTGCACATCTCGTTTCAGTTTATATGCATTCAGGATTAGGGTTTTTGTGGTAGCTATTATTATTCAAATCAATAGGTGCTATTGACCTCTTCTTTTTTGGAATTTTATGAATAATATGTATGTTGTAGGTACATTGAAGGCTGTTGCAGTAGTGAGTGGTCCACCAATAGATATACAAGCCCACTCCCAAGTTTAGTTGTAGCAAAGGAGACTGAAGACACCACTTTCATTGATGTGCCAGAGAAACCCCACTTCTTTGGCCTTGATTGTAATGTTATGAAGCAAGTAAGCATTGTAATATGACCCCTCATACCTTGGGGTAAATCATTGTAAAATAAAAGGAGGCCAAGGCTCCTATGTACTCTAATACAAATTTAATATGAAAAAAAATTGTTTCATTGCAATCACTTGTGTCTTCATTGTTATTTGCTTGGTGTTATATTTATTTGCATACAAAATTGTTATCACATTGGGAACCTCTAAGGGTCTTATTTATTTTATCCTTTCTTAAATTACTTTACTAATATGTTTCTTCTATGGTTTTAGGTTTTTGGAATTCGAGCACGTGAATATTTTATATCGATATCGATGGATCTAGAACCTGTTGTTGTTTGGCCCTAATACTGAGGAACCGCACACACATGGTTACGGACCTATATAAATGTGCATCCAATGGTTTAACACCTAAGTAAACACAAACCCATAGTTACAGATCTACAAAACTGCACACCAACAGTTGGGAGTCTGAGGAAACCCGCGTTGGCGGTTGCAACACTATAAAATCATGGATCATCAGTTGAGTGCACTGGAAGGAGTGGTAAAAGAAACATAGGTTTGTACCTCTGCACTTTCTTCCCCCTAATTTTAGCTTTAGTATTGCATCTAGGCTAGATTAGGAGTCTATCTTGTTTACCCCTTGTTTGTATTTAGGGTCTTAGGGTTAGATATTTTCATATTTGAATTTTAAACATATAAAAAAATCAAGGAATTTGTATTTTCAAGCTAGTTAATAGAGCATATACATATCCCAGTTAGCAATAATCTAGATGCATTTTGGGTTCAATACTGCATTATCCTTGTTCTATTATTTAGTCAGAACCATGCATTCACGATTGGGATTTTCCAGATGTGCATACGCAATTGGTGAACCACGCAAATACGGTTTACCAGGGCCAACCGCCCACCCACGGTTGGCCCTGATAATAGACCTTGGTCAAATATTGCTTGAATTTAGTAACTTCAGCCCCTTATCTATCTTTTTTATTAATCTCTACTTCCTTTTTTCTATAGTAGACATTAAAATAGAATTGCATAGTAACTTTGCATTCCATAATAAATAACAAAGCCTCACACACTTACGTGAACATTGGACAAGTTTGGACTTCATCACCAACCCCCAAAATATTATTACCCTATTCGTGGCCAGGTTTAGCTCCAAGAATCATCATAGCCTAGAAAATAGCATGCATTCCTCCTCGAATGGTGCATCGATGTCCATGGTGAGACTAGGTGAGGGCTGGTAGGACATGTTTCCCATCATCGGTTATGGGTTTCATATCCATAGTCTAATGGGATTCACAATCCATACTTCATCACCGGATATGTGTGTGTGGGCATACAGGTGAAAATTGTAGAATCATTTTAAGGTAAACTTTTGCACATTGATTTTTCTTTTTTTTCCAAGAAATTAAAAAAAAATCAAAAACTCTTCAAAAAAATCAAACTTTACATAAACTTAGAAATAAAAATCATTGTTTGTTTGTTTATTTTAAGTGTTGTTTTAGATTGTGTTTCCATCATGCATTCACATACATGCACTTACATTTCACACATCATCACACTTTAGCATATAGTAACAACCCATGGTCAAGCCAAAAAGTTAGCACTAGTTCAAAGCCAGTTATCTTCTCGTATCGATCCATCTCAGTCTAGTTAGGTCCCTAACACTTCAGTGGTAGGGCAAGGTAGTGCAATTCCTGCTATGTTCCAAAACTTGAATGTAGGGCCCTCTAGTAGTGCCCCCATATCTAACATAGATGTCATGCATAGGGCTACCCATACTACTATTCTTGAGACCCCTAGGAGTGAGCCATTTATACCAATGGATGGTTGTGTCACATACGTAGACATGGACACCATTAGGAAGTACCTAAATGTGTCTAGTATGTTCTTTTAATCATTGTCACCACTTACCATTCCACCTCACACCATCCCATCATTTCAATAGGAAGTCATCTTCCCACACCTACAGCAGTCTAGCCAAACCTTCACGAATCCACTTTTTGAGCACACTACTATCACCATAGCCTATACCCATCCATCATCATCTAATAAACCTCCCATCATCATACCAAATAAATAGGTCATTTACACCAATCCCCTTTATGAAGCACCCATCAGTGTTGCTTCACAAATCCCTATGTCCATTCCATCCACAACACCCATAGGCACCATGATCCATAACCCACCTCCTTCAGTGGTAATGTAATTTTCCACTTACCCACCACTTACATCCACTACCATGGTTGCCATGCAACCTACTTGATCATCCACATCATACATGGCCATACCCTCCTCATCTATGATTGCTATGCAACAAGCCTTCTTGCAACTACAATATATGATCCTAGATAATGCTAATCAAAGCATTAATCTTGACCCAATGCAGTAGTCATAGGGAGTTAACCAAAACCAACCACCTACATCCCAAGCTCATACCTTCTTCACTCAAGATTCATCTTGGGTGATGCACCCCCAACCACCATGGTCGTTAATCCATATCATCAGGTGTATGCTAACCCTTCAAGTCAGCATACTATCCTACCTCCATCACCTCATCACTACCAAATCCCTCATTAGCAACCGTACCACAATCCACTCCACACTAACAATCCACATCACCCAAACCCTACCAATGGTGCATAGTATTACCAATAGCAATAAGCAAACTAGGGTTTTAACCCTATTGAAGATCCTAAGTTCCAGTTCTTACAGATCTAAATTGATAGCCTTGCCATGTAGACACCAGGTTTGCAATACCAAAATCCCACCTTGAGGCAGCTACTCAATCACCCGATCCATGCTTCGGTACCTACACCATCTTATCTGATTGATTTTTAGGTGCTAAAGTTTGATACATTTAAGGGGGATGAGGACCCTCAAGATCATGTGACTAGATTTGTTAATGCTTGTTTCAGGATCAAAAACAATGACGCACTCATGCTCCACACCTTTCCTCAAGCACTCGGGGGATAAGCCCAGGATTGGTACAACCACTTATCGCATCAGAGTGTTTACACTTTCGAGTAACTTGCAGACCAATTCTTGGAGTGATTCGCCTTGAATGTCAGAAAGAAAACTACATTGATTGACTTGCTTAGCTTGAAGTAATATGATGATGAATCAGTCCATGATTTTGGAAACCATTGGAGGGTGGTTATGATTAAATTACCATTCTCCCTCCCCATGATAGAGCTAACAAGAATTTTCATGAAGAGTTATACCAAGCCCATCTCTTTGTTGCTATAGTTGCAACAATATTGAACATTCGAAGAGGCACTCACCTAGGCCAGAGTGATAGAGGAAATAAATATTCAAGAGGGCGAGATTAAGCCTAAGAAAAAAGAGTGGCAAAATAAGAACCAAAAGGGAAATAACCACGACCAGTCCAAGGCCACATAGGTTAATCAAGTAATCTTGGGCCAACCATCACAGCCAATTCAACATGCCCAAGTTCAAGTACAGCAACCCCAACATCAACAGCAACAACCGCAACAACTAAATTATCAAGTGGTTCCACCCCCACAATAGGTATAAAACCAAACACAACCTGTAGAAAGGCAACAACATCATTTTAAGCCCAAACATAATTACACCCCACTATCCGAACCTTATTCATCTATTTTCCAAAAGTTGTATGTGGCACAAATGTTCACATTATCGAAGGTAAAACCCGAAGACCCAAATAAGCCGAAGATAAAAGGCTACAAAGAGCATTTATTTTGCATCTTCCATCAGTAAAAAGGGCATGACATCAAAAATTACCATGGGTTTAAAGGTATTGTGCAAGATTTATTAGAAGTGGGGAAGATCAAAGTTGACAACCCCTTAGCCCAACCTAATCAGAACCTTGGGATATACCAGACACCTTTGCCTCATCATGAGGTGAGTCAACAAGTAGTGGGAGCATCAACCTCTATGGTTCCTCCCAACCAGGTTAATCATGTGTCACAACTATACCAAGGTTTTGTAGGGGCTATAAGTATAGTTACCCATGGCCAAAGACAAGCAAATCGCACAACCCAAGCAATGCAAGCTCCTCTAGCACAACCTAGTGTGCCCATACAACTAGGACCATCCATTCCACCACCACCCATCCACAATTCAAATCATCCATCTCATCCCATCATTACCTTGAGAAGTCGATTGACATAGATTTTGAAAATGGTATCATCAAAACTATCAATATACGAGCTAATACAACAATCTCCCCCACATCGTGAGGCATTGATGGAAATTCTAAAATCCATCAAAGTGCAATCATAATATCCTAACGCCTTCAACACTTTTGTGGGGAGTGTCCAAAAATGCATGGATCCCTCAATAGCATTTTATAACTTTGAGGAGAAAAGTGTATCATCATATTTACTAGATCCTCCATTGCATATAGTCACTCATATTGATAGAAATTTATTCAAGAGGGTGCTTATTGATACCGGCTCCTCCATCAACCTCATTACCACTCTTGCCATCAAACACCTTAACCTACCATCATCCCATATCACATCATCCACCTTCACCTTGAGGGCTTTTAATGATGCTTTATGCTCAACTATGGGGAACATAGTTCTACCTATCACCATGGGGGTGAAGACTATTCATGTACTCTTCCACATATTGGAAGGGGTGATGCAATACAACATACTTCTTGGACGCCCCTGGATTAGGAAGATGAAGTGTGTGCCCTTGACATTGCACCAATTTCTAAAATATGTACATGAGGGCAAAGTCCATTGCATCCAAGTAGACACTGAGCCTTTTAAGTATTGCAACTTGATCTCAAATCCTTATGAGCCACTGCTTCCATCCACCCACCTTTCCATTCAACCCCTCACCATTCACACCATACCAACTAACATCACCTCATCAAAATTCCCCATCCCAGAGGAATTATCGATAGTTGATCCTGCTTTTGCATCCAAAAGAGTCATCTCTAGATCAAATCTCATCCACCACATTTAATTTTTCCACCACACCCAATCATCCCACTAACCAATCACCAACTTCATTAGTCGCACCTCCCACTTCACAAACACCTTTTATATTTTTTGCCCAACCAACTCCATAAACTAACAACCCCATCAATCCTAATCCACCTCAAGCTTTGCCATCCATTGTCTCATAGATAGGATCACCTATCCGATAGGAGCCATCGCCAAGCACATCATAAAATCTACTTGAATTGCAAGATACCATCAAAGTGCTCACCTCATCTGCTGAGCCATCCACATCCCAACCAACTCAAGTTGTAGTTCATCTTGCCAATCTAGGCATTGGCGAGTACATTATTGAAAGTGTCATAATTACACCATCTATCTAGTTAGTCAGAGACTACAGTCACCCACGTGACCCACCTTTAGCCATAGGTGCAGTGTACACAATGGGTTCCCAACCAAACAGGATCAATTTTGTATATGGGGGAGTGGATTCTTCATCCAATCCACCTCCTCCTAATGAGGAACCCTTACAAGAGTTTTGTGCCAATTTAGAATATCTATCCAACCCGAATTTTCCCTTACCATATTTTTGTAGGGTTAACTAGCAGGGATTCGACCTTGGACAACATGAACATGGTCCACATCACATTATTAAGCCTGAATATCAAGAAATGCATGATTTCTCTGGCTTAGGATATAGGCCATATACCTCAAACTCCTCTTTCAATCATACACTCCAATGACTCACCCTTGAGTCCGAAGAAGAGAATGAGGAGAGCAAAGAAAGTGATGATGAGTACTTGGACCCTAACTTTGTGCCTTATCTAAATGAGGCTTTTCCAGATATTACATTACAAACGACCATGGTCAAATATATTTTTGATGATTACATCTCCGATGATGACTATGAGGAAGACTTGGGGGGAGAATTTGATTTCCTATCTATCACCTTTGATGATTCCCAAGATGCGGCTCCCATAGTGTCCATTGATGAAAAATATAAGTACTACATTAGAATGTTTCCTATCAATCAATCCATATTTTATTTGCTCCTTCCGTGAGAACAAGTTGAGCCAAGTTAAAAGCATTAAATATACATGGCTTAAAAAATAAAAATAAAAACAACAAAAGATAAAAACATTTTCATACACATTGCATTTCATACATCCATCCATGCATTTCCTCTTAAAATATATATTTGCATCTCCTACACACATCCATGCATTTCACCTACATTACATACATGCATTTTAGGTATTTTTTCATACCATTCACCACAATAAAGATCATTGGTTAATTTGGATGATCATTGATCAAAACTATGTCTTGTTGCCTTAATCAGGGGTACCTCACATCAAACATCACTCATCAATCCATCAATAGTAATAATTTGCAGCTTTCTTTATAATATTTTTATGATTAAGGGTCTCACATAAAGTAGGATAGATGTCGTATAGTTGTTACCAATAATTATTATACAGCCATTGACTATTTTATGTGCATATTTTAGTTTTCAAAAGCTTACAATGAAAGTATCGTAAAAACATTACATACTAATCAATCCATAAGCACATTCCAAATATTTTCAATCACTCAGCCACTCCTTGTGTTTTGAGAAAAATCAATTAAAAGTCAAACAATCTTTAGAAGCAATAGGTTGTTCCTAGCCAATAAAGTTTCCTCTTGGACCACGCACATAAAAACACATATAAATACATTATGAATCTTGGGAATAATGAAGTCAAAATTTGTTATTTCCATTAGCGAAAGGTTTCTCCTATTCATCCAATTATGCACATGGTCTAGAAAGCTACAGAGTTGGCAAAAGGACAAGCTCCCCCTTCACCCTTCCAAAAAAAAAAATCCCTTGCTCTTCATCAAAGCGAGCAAGTATCCCAAAAAGCATTTCAAAAAAAAAGAGAAAAATCCCTTGCTCTTCATCAAAATGAGCAAGTATCCTGAAAAGCACCAAAAGCAATAAAATTTCCCTTAGCTCTCTCTCGAAATGAGCAATTTTTCAAAAAGCAATAAAAATGCAAGTTGCTCCATAAAAAAAATGAGCAAACTCAGAAATAAAATCCTCAAAATCCAATTCAATTAAAAAATGGAAGGAGCTTGAATCCCTAGAACTCTTAGTGTCTCAAAAATTATGGGGTGATCCTCATTATAGCAATGGATTGAATTAATCCCGCCTGACAATGGGGTATCCGTACGTGTGGTGACATGTCTATCACATTAATGACATTCTTTTGTATAGACCTATGGTCGCTCTAGGATGAGCTAGATTATTGGCATAAAATACAAATTGATTAGTTTAACACAACTTATGATGAAAAATGAACAATCATTGTACACACAGTTGGTCCTTGAGAAATTTGAAAATACTAGAACAACCTAAGCCTCATGAAGATTTGTAAAATCATAAACAAGTTTATCCAAGGACACTAAGATGTTTGAGTCTTTGCAAAACAACCATAGATCATCTATCCAATTCATCTACTATCATTGACATTATTACATCTCATTATACATTTCATTCACAAATACCACAATTTAATGCCCCTGATTAAGTGATAAGAATACAGTTGATCAACCAAATGTCTAAAGCATAACAAATAGTAATTAGAGCATAGCATTCATCATCCATTCAATCTATCATCACATCATCTCATATGCATCCATTAATGCAATAAATCAAAAGCACAAACAAGTCCAAATCAGTAAACAAGTCATTTAAAAAAACACAATAAAAAACAAAACACCAAAAATATTTTCATGCATTCTTCTCATACAAAAACATAAAAACACAAAAACATTCATGCATTCTTTAAAAAAAAAAACTACCTCTCACAAAGACCACAAATTCATCATCATCATCAACCATGCATTTCACAAACATCATCATCATTATAATCACATCATTTAGTGAACCTTGTATCTAGTGGGTTACCCTATACACCTGGCGGTTGCAGCGACTAGCAATCCATGCAATCCGGTTGGATGGGTAACTCACCATAAGGACACTTATCTAGTCAATTGGCTCATGGGTTTCATCCTTCCCCCATTTTCCAATTAAGGGGGTAAGCAACCAAATAAAAATCCCATAAATAATTTTCAAAATGTGGTCATTCTTGTGCATCGAGAAGATTTGATTCCATCCATCCAATAAAGACAGGTGTCATTGGTTTTTGTATTGCATCATGTTTCACACAATACAATACAAAAATGGGCATATGTAGACACCAAAACCTAGGCATCCACAACATCACATTTGCCACCCCACATCAAATCCTACATAATAAATTTATATGCCTAAGTTTATACTTAGGTATATAAATCTTGCACATTATCCTATTTTCCAAATTTATTAAATCTAGAAAATCAGCCTAGGATGCCTTGCCTATCCACTAGACATGTGTCCTAGCCACCTCACCAACACTCCTTGACACATCTCATACACCCTTGTCCCCTTTGTCCCTTCACATGGGATAACCCTTATACCTTACTCCACTTGCATCCACCTCACCCCAGTTAAGTGAGATACCTTGGGTGACTCACTCTAACTGCCCCCCCATTTGGAAGTCCTGGATTGCCACTTGGTAATCCTGGCTTGCCACCTCTCATTTCCCTCAAAAATCCTAAGAAGCCTATAAAGTCACCTTCATCCCATTCACTGAGGGATGTTGAGCATTAGTACCATCAGGCTACCGGATTAGTACCAGAGGATTGCATCTCTTTTGAGAGAATTCAAGATCTGAGGCCCAGAGGTCACCTTTTACAGCAATCTACCATTCAGCCAAAACTGCCCGTTCACAGTTCCATAGTCAGAATTGTCCTTGCACGGTTTCCCCACCACCCGTGCATGGTTTTCCAATATTTATTGTGTGTTTGTGATTTCTAAGAGCGAAACGCAAACATGACAAGCAGATCAATAAAATGGACTTTTAGAGAGGCATTTATTAAATGTTTATTTTTTGTTTCCTGCACATCTAATTTTAGTTTATATGCATTCAATATTAGGGTTTTTGTGGTAGCTATTATTGTTCAGATCAAAATGTTCTACTGACCTCTTATTTTTTGGAATTTTATGAATGTGCAAGTTGCAGGTATATTGAAGGTTGTTGCAGCAGTGAGTGGTCCACCAATGGATATACAAGCTCACTCCCAAGTTTAGTTGTAGCATAGGATACTGAATACACCACTTCCATTGATGCGCCAGAGAGACTCCATTTCTTTGGCCTTGATTGTAATGTTATGAATCAAGAAAACATTGTAATATGGCCCCTCATACCTTGGGGTAAATCATTGTAAAATAAAAGGAGGCCAAGGCTCTTGTGTATTCTAATACAAATTTAATACAAAAAAAATTGTTCATTGCAATCACTTGCATCTTCATTGTTATTTGCTTGGTGTTGTCTTTATTTGCATACAATTACTGTTAGTTTAGACCCTAAGATTATGCTAGTTAGCACTTGATAATTAGGGTTAGGGTTATTAGTTGTTTTAGTCTATAAATAGAGGATTTATGATATAGTTTTCCCATTCATTCATACTTGTAATCTTAAGTCACCTCCAGGAAGCATATGTGACTTAATCCACTCTAAGGGGCTATGAAAATTTACCCTCTCTAAGTGGATAGGATTTTTTGGTGATTTAGAATCTAGGTATGTTACTTTAAACAATTGGTTTGCTATTATAGAATATGAATTATGTTCTAGTGAATGATTACTATTTTTTTATTTATAAGTTTTACTACTATTATTGTTATTTTGAAAAGTTACTTTTTTAGAAGTGGTATCAAAATGTTAATCTCGGTTCCCTGTGTCAATACAAAAAATGGTATAAGGACAAGTGAGTTGTTCCAAAACCTCTTTTGGACATATCTGCATGATGTCATTCAAATAAATTATGTCCATTTTTTATTCCCATCTTCCAATGAAATTTTCTTTTGTATTATTGTGAAGTAGGCATTGTTATATGTGTTTTTCAAACTTGACTAAAAATGTATCAGATACACTTAGACCCTTGTGGGAGACCTATTTCATTTTAGCCATCTCAATGAGCTGATTAAAACAAGGTATATCTCCAATAACATATTTTTAGAAGGGTCAATGGCATCTTTAGGGTTTCACCATTGGTTACTAGTATATGAACAAACCCTTGGTAGTTGTCATTTGGTCATAAGTCAATGAATGTTTACAATGCATAGGTCTTTCCAATGATGCTTACATGAGGATAAACAACAATCAAGGAATGAAATTAGGAACTATAACATCTCATATCTTATCAACAACTTTATCCCACAATCTCTTGTTGTTTTAGACACCATAAGTATCCCTCCACTCCTTCATATGATGGTTCTTGCTACTTTCACTCAAATATTTCTACTAACATTCATGATTTTTTTTCTCATAAATGAACAAGGATCAAATAATAATAATAACTACTATTAGTACTAAATGGACTAGAATGCAAATGAAACTTGATAAAATCCAAGACAATTTGGATCAGCTAGATCCAATCTAGAACAAGTTGGACTATCTACTTGGGCAATAGATCTATTTTGCCTCTCCCTATAATTAGTGTTCATTGAATAGTAAGTTTAATAGGTCATTATTTCATAGAAGCAAGATAAGTAAAAGGATGATGAATCCCAAATGGTTGATCCTTATTTTAGTAATCTCTAATTTTAAAACTCTTAAAACTTTTAGCGACCATATTATGAGCATGATCCAAGGTCCCTTCAACATATTTGTTTTAGATTCGTCCAAATCCACCTTTTTGGCATAATCCTAGTGGCTTTTTCTAGGTATATGCATCTTCATATGGCTATGGGTGATCTTTTAGGTTTGGGTGAGCTCAATATAGATTGCACTACTAATTTTGATCCCTCAATATAAGGCATAGAAATTTTAATTAAATGGCCTCATGATGTTCCTATCCCTTGGATCAATATCTTGATCTTGAAGGGTATGGATTTGCATGGTTGAATATCCAAGATTTATTGATTCATGTGCATTTACCATGTTCCTAAGTAATGTCATGTCACCTTGGTTTCTTCTAAGCTAAGTATCGATGTCTATCAATGGCTTCTTTAGGAACTCAAGTATTGTAGTCATCATCATTTGTGACTAGATTTTAAGATGTTCCTACTCAATTTTGATAAGGAGATCCTCTACCTATTATGTGTTTCATTTTATGCAAACCAAATAGATATGATCAATCAAGAAATATTGCATTGTGTTCCTATAATTACTCATATATATATATTAGATAGATCTCATGGTAGTGGTTCAACCTTTTGTGATATACTTAAAGATGAAATATGAAGGAAGGTAGATATGCATGAATTGTATGTCCTCCATGATGTTGATCATTTGGATTGTGTGGTTAAAAAGAAAATCCAATTGTCTCATCCCCAACTATAATGTAATTTTAATCCCAAAATATCATATTTTAATAACTATAACGATGATAATCCACTAGGATTATTCTATTATAGATGTCAATTGTTTCATCCTTGGGATCAAGCTTGTGAAGAGTGACATAAATTCCAATAAAAATAGATGAGGAAGTAGTTCTAGAGGATTAACAATTGATCCCTCCTTAGTAAGCTTCATTAGTTAATATAGAGGATCATGAACATGCATGAATATTATGGCCCTTTCAACATTTGTCTTCATGGGGTTGTAAGCTCATCACACCATCAAAGTACAAAGCTTTATCAAATACAATTGAGTCAGTATGTTGATTTATTTGGGAAGTATTCACAATTTTGTTAATAGTAAGATAACCAAAACCTTTGGATTGTATATCAATATTTTAACCAAATACATTCTATGTGTTGATTGCCAATGGGAACATGACTTAGTGTGTGGGTCATATACAAATATCAATATCCATATGAGTCCCTAAGCTCATTCCATCCATATTTCATCCATATTAAGGGCTTAATGGTTTTATCAATTAGGGCATAGTACTCTTAATATCCACTAATTATATAGCCAATGGATGAAAGAGTATAAGGTCATTTATCTCTAGGGTGTCAAATATCAAATATTGTACCAAGATTGACTTGTGTTATAGGTTTAATCAAATTAGGGTTAGATAAGAGGATATTCCCAAAACTACTTTTTGTATATGAGGGTCATTATGAGTTCTTCATGTCTTTTGGTCTTACTAATACTTATTTCACTTTTCAAAGCCTAATGAATTTTGACATCTTTTTTTTCTTTACAAGTTTGTGTTGGTCTCCTTTGATGATATCTTCATTTATAGTAATTCCTAGAAAACTCATTTAGTTCATGTTAAAAATTCCTCCATATATTACATAATATTTATTTGTTAGGAGGTTCAAATATTATTTTGGAAAATTTAATATAAAATAATTGTACCAAATTGTGTTGCACAAAGGATTCAAAGTTGATTCCAACAAGATCAAATCCATGTAATATTGGCCTCTACATAAATCCCTCAAGTAGCTTCAAGTATTCTTAAGTCTTACGAGGTATTACAAGAACCAATAAGGATGCTTTTGTTTGGTTGGATTTGGCCAACCATACCTTCAATACCTTAAAGGAAGCCATGTGTACCACCCCTATTTTGGCCACTTCTGGATTTAGCAATTTGTTTTTCATTAAGTGCGATAATTCAAGAACAAGTATTGTGGTTGTTTTGATACAAGTTGGACATCCTCTTACCTTTAAAAGTAAGTGGCTTTAAAAAAAAATGGGTTGATTCACTGATGATAAGGAGATGCTAGTAATTTTTCATGTGATAGATAAAATAAAGCCTTATTTTTAGGGTCATCATTTTATTATTAAAACCAACCATAGTATCCTTAAGTATTTTTGATGTAGAACCAAACTGACTAGTATTTTATTTCTCAAGATGTGCTTAAATAGAACTTTTACAACCATAATATTCTTAAAATAGAATATTCTAGCAAGAAAAATATGACTAAGCTAATAAAACCCAATTTTCTAACTCACACTAAGCTAACAAATACAATCCAATGACTATGTCATCCATATGTGTTGACATTTACAATTTGGAATAAGATTTGCAAATATTCTAACTTAGACTTAGGACTTTAGACTTTAGAAAATAATAAAATATAAACTAAGCCTAATAAACATAAGCCTAGGTCTAAATGATGTCCTCATCATACCTTCCCACTAAAGAAGCATTGGAATCCAATGCTTTTACAAGAAAGTAAGAGATATCAAGTGCAAGTGCCCAAAAATAAAATCCTCAAATAGAATGAAGAACAGAGAAACCCTTGTGGAAAGTTCTACTTGATAATAAAGAGTATAAAATTATCTCGAACCTCTACTCAATTACAAAGAGAATATATTTTTTATAGACTCTTCTTGAGAGTACACAATCATACCAATATAATGGAGAAGGGACTACCACTCCTACAAATGGCATACCCATAGTAAAAAAGGCTAAAAGGGCCATGGTAGTAAATATCTTCAATTATATTCACAAATTTTGCTTACTCACATCATTCATACTTAAAAAATGGAAGCATGCACATAAACCAATAGTTGATTCTCATTTCTATCCTATAGGTACCTCGAACTACAGTCGAATCACTGTGGGAAAGGTTTCAACAAAGAGAGGAAAAAGGCACAAATCCTTACAAGCAAATACATGGTAGAGATCCTTGTGACTAAGAATAACCAATGTCTCATCATGGTACCCACTAAGGTAGATATATTTGAGGCTAAATTTAAGTAACTATAAAAAGATGAAGCAAATAATGTCACCAAGAATGAATAATGGATTGTCAAGATACCCACCATGGCTAAAGCACTTGAAGCCAAGGTTGAAGTAATCATAGGAAGATAAAACAAAGTTTCTAATGCATAAGGTGGAAGTAACTCACAAGGTGCTTTCTAAATGTTTGGAAAAATATGTGGATTAGACTGATGCCTTTAAAATGTCACAATGGTGACTTCAACTCCTACTAAGGGAGTAGAAAAATGCACAAATTGTATATAACTAGACTAGAATAATATAATGGAGTGTATGGTACCACCAAGTTGCACTTCATTTTACAAATCCATAATATTTTCAAGAAGGTTTCAAAAACCCAAGTTGGAGGATAGCAAATCCTCAAGGCTTCAAAATTTGAAATAGACAAGAAGCTAATGTGAAATTTGTGCTTGATGTGGTGTTTCTCGGAGGAGTGTTGTAAGTAATTTTGTTGAAGATATGAGCCAAGTTATAAAAAAATCACTGATAGACAAGCCACTAGGGGAAAAGACAACTCCAATGCACGAAGTACCTATGCGATATCCATAACCACATAAAAAGGGTTATGGTCTTATGAAGGAAAAGTACTTCCAAAATAGTTTCTAAGGATGAAAGTGGATTTAGGAGTGTAAGGTTCAACTGAAAATACACTCCATATTACAACTATTTGATTCCTAGGCCCAAGATAAATTATATTCTACCTCTACCAAGCAATTTAACATATTTACAAGGGTAGAGAGGCAAAAATAATTATTATTATTATTATTTGTTTATTCATCATGTAGTGGTCAAGGCTTACCAAGCTTGAGGCTAGCCAAGCCTCTACAGTGCCAACACAAGCTGGCTGATTGAATTCATGATAAAATTTGATAATATACCATCCAAAAGCCTTACACATCCTAAATTTGGGACTAAACTATAAGAAAATTTTCTTGTTTTGTCAAAAACCTGCCAAAATTTGCTAGAAACTCGCTTGAAATCGTTTGAATGGGTCATATGGAGCTTGGAATTGTATCGAGGAATAGTCGATGAGTGGCATCGAATGTTAGAAAGGAGACATATCAGGGACTAAAATTGATCAATAAATGGCCACTATTGCATAGATATGTCCAACACACAACCTCTAATGTAGTCAAAGGTGGCACCAAAAAGAGCCAAGGGTGGTTGGAAAGCGGATAGAGAAGGTGGTGTTTGCAAGGTCAACAATGGAGGAAGCAATTGAGTGTGATGTCAAGAGATGGTGAACTAAACAAGCAAGTAAGTAGCTAGAGAGGATGACCAAGGATGTTCATTCGATGGCCGAATACATTGAGGAAAATCATCTTTTGAGGTAACTAGCATAAGCCAAGGGTGACCGATAAGTTGTCTATGGTGATTGGAGCAGTTGCTTGGGATGACTTGCATCCGATTTGCCTAAATAAGGAAAAAAAAACTTAGATAATAAATATTAATATTACTATTAATATTATTAAAATTAATAACCTTAGTTTAACCTTATGAAACCCTCAAATTGGAGATTACAAGCCTAAATTATATCAAATTTGATGCATGGAGGCAAAATGACTGAACAAAACTAATAAAGGGTCAATTTGGGACCTATTATTGGGATTTGGTGAGAGTTTTAAAGGAATTTTATCATCTATTCCTATGCAAACTAATAGCTAAACTCCCATAAGCTCTGATACCACTTATGTGGAACCACATTGGTCAATATTTTATTGCTCAATAGGTGATTAAATAGCATTTTTACAGTCATAATCTTCTAAAAATAGAATATGCTAACAAGAAAACTATGACTAAGCTAATCAAAACCAATTTTCTAACTCACACTAAGCTAACAAATACAATCCAATGACTATGTCATCCATATGTGTTGACATTTACAATTTGGAATAAGATTTACAAATATTCTAACTTAGACTTAGGACTTTAGACTTTAGTAAATAATAAAATATAAACTAAGCCTAATAAACATAAGGCTAGATCTAAATGATGTCCTCATCAATTTCCTAGAACACCTCTCATATCCAGAATAAAACAAATGGTTGACCAAGCCATTGGGTTGTGAATTTTCCATTGAATACAAGAAAGGAAAAGAGAATATGATGTATGATGATATTTATCATAAATATAAAGATGCAATCATTGTCAATGCTATCTCTAGTCCCATTCCATAGTGTCTTTTCTATATTAATTAGAAATAGCATTCAAATTATAAGACTATTTGCATCAATGATGTAAAGGTTGGTAACTCATCTAGTTTCTTATTCTCATGCGTTGGAAAGTTCCTTTGCAAGAAGGCTCATTTTTATCTCCCTTGGTCTTCCAAGGTCAAGAATAGTATTCTAAATAATTAAATGCTTGCCTATTAGAAAGGTATTTTCAGTTTTTGAAAACTTATCAATGGGTGAAGTAATATTTTTCTTGTAAAGGAATAAAAGCAAATGTCAAGAAAATTGTATCAAAACATGAGGTATGCCAGAGAATTAAGGGGAAAAGTATTAAATATTTTGGATTATTATAACCCTTTCTTAATCTTAATCTTCAGTTAAAGCACATATCTATAAATTTAATTAAAAATATTCCCAAATTATAGGGGAAAACAATGGTCTTTATGGTGGTGTGTTGCTTTTCAAAGTATACTCATTTCTATGACTTGCCACACCCTTTCACCACCAAGATAGTCAAGATTTTTTTATGTACATTTTTAAACTACATGATATGTACAAGTCAATTGTTAGTGATTATGACCTAGTTTTCACAAAAACAATTAGAAGGAAATGTTCACTCTCTATGTTTACTCAATTGAATAGGTCTTTTTCTTCTCACCCTTAGTCAAAGGGCCAAACAAATATTGTGAACAAATGTTTAGGTACCTACATCAAATATTTTTCCTAAGATAAATAGTATCAGTGGGTTTACTAGATTTCCTTAGGAAAATGGTAGCATAGTACTTATTATCTTTTTTCCCTCAATATGTCCCAATTTGAGGCATTGTATGGCTAGAAACCATTGTCAATCACAAACTATGTTACAATATCTTTCAAGGTGGCTCGGGTAGATGATTTGCTTCAATAGCATTAAATTTCTCTCCAAATTCTTAAGGATAATATTTGTTAGACATAAAAATATATGAAGCAAAAATGAGGTTTACTCCACTTAGAGTGATAATTTACTTGGGTGAAATGGTATTTTTGTGGCTTCAACCTTTTAAACAGTTATTCTTGAAGAACAAGTCTAGTCAAAAGTTGGAAGCTTAGTTCGATGGCCCATACAAGGTGGTTTAAAGAATTTGGGAACTGGTATATTAGTTGTAGTTTCTTTTAACTTTCAAAATCCACCTTGTTTTTCATGTTTCTTATCTTAAACAAGTTATGGATCAGAAGGTACAAAGCCATATAGAGATTCCAATACTTGATGAAGAAGGATAAATCAACTTTCATCTAGAATTGGTTTTACAATCTCAAATTTATCATCTAATGTCTCACTAAGTGCAATATTTCATCATCAAGTGGTAGGATATTTTAAAGAAGATGTAATATGGTAGCCAATAAGCATTCTCTAGCCATTTTCAGCTTTGAGAACAAAGATTTCTATGGGAATCCATGTAATGGATCTAGTATAGCCATGTCAACTATTTTCATTATTATTAGCTCATGCCCTAGGATTATGTTAGTTGGTATTAGGGTTAGGGTTGTTAGTTGTTTTAGCCTATAAACAAATGATTTATATTATAGTTGTCCTATTCATTCATACTTGTAATATTAAGTTGCCTACAATGCACATATGAGACTTCACCCTCTCTAAGTGGCTAGGATTTCTTGGTGATTTCAGATTTAGATCTATTACTTACAATAGTTGGTTTGTACTATGAAATATTAAAAAAAAATTCTAATGAATGATTTTTTTTTCACATGTCTGATATTTACTTTTGTTGCTATTTTGGGAAGTTGTTTCATGACAATAAATTTTTTCAAGCATGTCACCAACTATATGCTCGCTCTAGAATTACTTATTTAGCTTGGCATGGTTTATAATATTCTCTATTTTAGTAATACCAAGGTTACCCACTACAAATTGAAGCTATAATGCTACCATTTTATGGTCAATGGTCATGATTTTTATGACAAACTAGAGGACCTAAAAAGTATATAAAAGGAAAATTATGATACTAATGGTCCTATGACCATGAGAAGAAATTGCTACTAAACTCAATATGTTAAAGATATAAATGAGTTATAGGCATGAGCCTGGATTTCTCTTTGTGAGATAACATTGTTAAAGCATATTATAATACCCAAAATTATCATGTAGCATCCAAATAGGAGCATATTTATCAAGACTTATGGTTTTGATTATGCAAGAAGAAATCATTGAAGCATGTAAAGGAGCAAACGGTTAATTCAAAGAGGAAATAAACTCTTAAAAATATTGGTTGGATTAATCAAAAATCAATGTCTCATGGTGAATAAGATGTTAAATGAATATATCAAATAGTATTATCTCAATAGGTTAAATTCCTCAACTTCCCAAGAGGATAACTAGGTTTGAATCTTGCCAAGTGATAAATACATAATAGCCAAGTTGTTATAATAACACTATGTGGTCATTATGTAATATAGGTGGGGCACATTTCAATCCCATATAAAAAATTTTAAAAATATGTGAAATGAAGATAATGATCAAAAATGTTTATAAAGGAAGTAATGATCCCAAGTTTGATCAGATTTGGAAATATGTGCACTCATATGAGAAATATCCTATTATGCCCTCTCAAGGTAGCCTAGGATAGAAAGGTGACTCTATGGACAAATAGTATAATGATTATATACCAATTACCTTTTATTATTCTATTACTTCAAATACCAACCCTTATACCATAGCTCCTAACATTGTGACAAATACCCCTCCAATATAACCTTAATCATATGATCCTACATAACTAGTTCCAAGTGTGGTTTCACCACATAATCATATGAGAGTTGATATTAAGTAGCCCCAAATAATTCTTCATGTCCTTGCTTCCTCATTAGGGAAAACAAGGTCTAGCTCCTTACAGGTTCAGAAACTATAACTTGTTAACATGATAATTAATCCTCCCATAAAACTTTCATAATAAGAAAACCATAATACAACCATTGTTCAACTACAAGAATTTTGCCCTAATCCTTAGTTTCTCAAGAGATTAAATGTTCAATATATGATAAAGACATCATAATTTAATCATTAGAAAATATATAATGTATTGAATGAAGTAAGCATCCAATACAAAGAAGAGATGCATCATAATGAGAATTTCTAAACACCCTTATGCAACTACTATATATGTCACTATTATCTCCATCCAAGTGAGCATCATTATCGCTTCCAATATCTCCATGTTTATACCTCTATGCCTTAAATTTCTCCATGAAGAGTTATATTAGGATCCTTAACATCTCAAGTGTTTGCCTCTATGGCTACATCTTTAGCCTCCACTTCCATGATGTCTATGGTTTTCACCACTACCATTGATTATTTCATTTTTTTTTCTCTTTCATTATAGGTTGCATCTACTCCTCAATATTCACAACTAGCTTCCTTGACTAATTTGCCATCCTATCCACCATGGAGACTCTTTTAATTCTTGTTTCATCTTCATTTATATTAATAGACTCTTCTCTTACCTTCTCAACCATAGGAACTTCTAGTATCAGAAAGCCTTCAAAGGAATCTAGTCCTCATTCCAATTTGTATATTTTTCCTATATATATTATGATCCAATCCTTAGGTATATTTTTAGTAGTAAATACTATAGATGTATAGACTTTTAAAGGAAATATTCCTCAATAGTTATTTTCTAGATATTCTAAGGCTACTACATCCATGTTGGACATGGTTATGATTTCAATGAAAACTTTAATTTCAACTAAAGCTTATCATTCATATGTTTATTTAGTAGTTACTTCTTCAATAGTAAATAAGTGAATATTTTCTAGGGTTATTTTCCTTGATTAGTTAGGTTGGTTAAACCTCGATTTATTTTTAGCTACCTATATGGTAGCTCTATTGTAAACTTATGGTCTCTATTTTACCTATTCAATCTTGTTGGACATGAAGAGTTATACCCAGACTTATTCCAGAATAATAATGCAGAAATAAATAACTCAGAAGAAAATAACAACTCACAAAATACATGCACATAGAACACAAGAGATTTATCCTGGTTCACCCAATATGGGCTACGTCCAACAAACAAGAGCCACACCTCCTTTTCTATTATTATTCACCTTACCCGTAATGGGACATTACAATCAATATAAAGGAAACTCTTACAACCCTAAACCACAATGTGGTATTAGAATACCATGGGCACAATACCATGGGCTAAAACCACCCATACCCACCAATCACGGGAATCCCACCAACGCCTCCAAAAATAGCTCCGATAATATCTCCGAAAAAAGGGGACCATCGAAGTAGGGGCCTACCGTACAATACTTCCTCTGCAAAGGATGAGACACATCCAACATTCTCCCACTTGTTGAATACTTTGCATAAAGGTTGTAATCAATGTTAGTTCCAACATCCAGTCTTGCCAGACCCATTTCAACTGTACAAAACATGAACTTTTCTGTGCTAACTGCCTTGGTTAAAGCATCTGCAACATTTTCCTTGGTATCCACTTTTTCCAGCAACACTTTCTTCTGTTCAATCATGTCCCTACTGAAGTGGTACTTTGTATCAATGTGCTTTGTTCTTGAATGGTAAGCAGGGTTCTTTGCTAGAAATATAGCACTTTGGCTATCACAATTTATCTTCACAACTCCTTGAAAGAACCCAATTTCAGCACATAGTCTTTGTAGCCATACTGCTTCCTTACTTGCATCAGTGGCTGCCATGTACTCAACTTCAGTGGTTGAAAGAGCAACAATAGTTTACCTTTTGCTCATCCAACTAATAGCCCCTCCAAACAAGTTGAATACATATGCACTAGTAGATCTTCTATTGTCAAGATCTCCAACCCAATCTGCATCAACAAAACCTTCTATATCCAAGGATTTGTTTTCTTTACCTGTACCTTCATAACAGATTGAAAAATCAGATGTACCATGCAAATATCTGAAAACCCTTTTTACAGCAGTCCAATGCTCTTTACCAGGCTTAGACATATATCTGCTCAAAACTCCCACTGCATGGGCAATATCTGGTCTAGTACACACCATGGCATACATTAAACTCCCTACAACATTTGCATAAGGAACATGGGACATTTCTTCTACCTCTTCTTCTATTTTTGGATATTGTTCAACAGATAATTTTTCACCCAATGGAATAGGTACCTTCACTGGTTTGCAATCCTGCATACTGAATCTCTTCAATACTATCTCAACATACTTTTTCTGATTCAGCCACAACTTTCTGTTTGAACGATCTCTATTTATTTGCATACCCAAAATAAAATTTGTAGGGCCAAGATCTTTCATGTCAAACTGTGATGCTAACTGAGACTTCACTTCCCTGATCATTTCCTTACTGTTTCCAATTAGTAACATATCATCAACATACAAAACTATAATGACAAGTTCATTACCAATTTGCTTTGAGTATACACAATGATCAACATTGCTATGAATAAAATCAAGTCCTAAAACATAAGTATCAAATTTTTGATACCACATTCTAGGTGACTGTTTCAGTCCGTACAAATATTTCTTTAACTTACATACAAAATCCTCCTTTCCTTCAACAATGAATCCTTCAGGTTGTCTCATATAGATTTCTTCCTCCAAATCTCCATGAAGGAATGCAGTTTTTACATCCATTTGCTCTATTTCAAGATCAAATGCAGCAACCACAGATAAAAGAAATCTTATTGAGGTTAGCTTTGCAACAGGAGAAAATACTTCACCATAATCAATTCCCTCTACCTGAGAATAGCCTTTAGCAACCAGGCGAGCTTTATATTTCTCCACTTTACCTTCAACATTCTGCTTCTTCTTGAAGATCCATTTGCAACCTATTGCTTTTCTTCCACCAGGTAATTTTACTAGATCCCATGTCTTGTTCTTTTTTAGGGCCATCATTTCCTCATTCATGGCTTCTTCCCAAAGGTTTACCTCTTCAGAATTAACAACTTCTCTAACTGTTCTAGGATCTTCATCAGTAATAGATAAAACAAAGGAAGAAGGAAAAGCATATGGACTATACCTTTCAGGTTGCCTTCTTTCTCATGTTGATCTCCTTACCACAGGTGTATGAACCTCTGGTTCATCCTCTTCTGATGAGTAGGATTCTTCTTCCATGAGATCAAATTGCACCTTTTCAGGTTCTTCTATTACTTCCTTCCTGTGATCACTTTTCATTTCTCTAAACACCACATCTCTACTGTAAACTGTACTTTTAGTTTCTGGATTCCAAAGTTTATATCCTTTAACACCATATTTATAACCAATAAAGATACATTTAACAACCTTATTATCAAGCTTACTTCTTTTCTCCTTTGGAATATGCATGTATGCATCACAACCAAAAACTCTAAGATGTGAAAGAGAGGGTTTCTTACCAAACCATGCTTCAAATGGAGTTTGATCCGGCAATGTTGATGTAGGAGATCGATTTCGCAAGTAACATGCCGCATTCACTACCTCTACCTAGAATTCTTGTGCTAGACCAACACCACTGAGCATACTTCTAGCCTTTTCCATCAGTGATCTATTCAATCTCTCAGCAACTCCATTTTGTTGAGGTGTATATGGAGTAGTCTTCTATCTTGCAATACCACATTGCTTACAAAAATCCTCAAATTTATTTGAACAATACTCTCCTCCATTATCAGACCTCAACACCTTAATATTTTTCCTAGTTTGATTTTCAACAAGTGCTTTAAATTCTCTAAACTTATCAAACACTTCAACTTTACTTTTAAGAAAATAAATCCATGCATATCTTGAAAAGTCATCAATGAAAGAAGCATAGTACCATGATTGTCCAAGGGATGGAATAGGGACAGGACCAAAGATATCACTATGAATCAGATCTAATATCCCTTTTGATCTTGCAGCACCATATGGGAAACTCACACGATTCTGCTTGCCATAAATACAATGTTCACAAAAATAAAAAACCATTGAGCAATTAGGGATACCTTGAACCATACCTTTCATGTACAGGGTACGCAATCCCTTTTCTCCAATATGTCCCATTCTTTGATGCCAGAGCATTGAACTTTTATCTGATTCAACCTCAGGAATAGTTGAGCTATTGCACTCATTTGTTATAGTGCTTCCCAATAGCTTATACAAGGTTCCAATCTAAACTCCTCTTGCTAACACCATAGATCCACGAACCATTTTGCATGAATCCTTACTAAAACTGATGTTCACTACTGCATCAACCATTTTGCTTACAAAAATTAAATTTCTAGCAAGGCCAAGAATATGCATCACACTTGGGAGGGTTTTAACCCTACCATCCTACAATAATATTTTCACTCTTCCATGACCAATGATTCTAAGTGGTGAATCATCTCCCAAAAGTACCTCCCCTCCATCATATCTTTCATATTCACTGAACCACCCCCTATGAGGAGTCATATGAAAAGAGGCACCAGTATCGATCAACCAATATTTACTATCTGAACGTGTGGAGCAAGATGCCAAATATACATCCCCTCCTTCATCAGTGGATTTATTTATCTCTGTGGAAGTGGATTCATCAGATCTCTTTCCAGAATCAACATTCTTTGATCTACAATCCTTCTTCATGTGTCCAAGCTTACCACATTTCCAACATTTTCTCTCAAACCTTCCTCGAGACTTGGATCTACCTCTAGACTTAGATCTATCACCAGATCTCATTTTATATTTTTCCTTGGCACGCCCTCTCACTATTAGGGCATCCTTTGATGTGCCCTCCATGGATTTTCTCCTCATATCCTCTGATAATAGAGATGCCACAACATCTTCAAACTTCAATGTGGATGAAGTTGTACTACCAATTGCTACAACCAGGTTATCCCATGAATCTGGTAAAGAGCATAGCAAAGTAATACATTTATCTTCCTCACTCAACTTAATTTCAATAGATGTAAGTTGACTTACCACCGTATTGAATGCATTAAGATGATCTACTACTGAATCCCCTTCATTCATCCTCAGATTATACAATTTCTTTCGAAGGAATAATTTGTTCACTAGGGACTTAGATTGATACAGAGCCCCTAACTTCTCCTAGAGATCCTTTGCAGTAGCTTCTCCAGAAATATTGATTAAGATTGAATCTGCAAGGCACAGTCGAATTAGACTCCTCGCTTTTTGATTCAACTTTTCCCAATCTTCATCGGATGTACTAGCAGGTTTCTGTTCAGAAATAATAGACCACTGATCTCTGTCCATGAGCAGATCCTCCATATTTAATTTCCATAGCTCAAAACTTTTTCCATCAAATTTCTCAATCTCTATCCTTGAATGATTTGACATCATTTTACTTCAAGCTCCTTCTGCGTAAAACTCCCACTCCGAAATAGGTTTTCTATAACTCCTAGAAACCCTAGATCCTCTTCAAATGAACTGAAACCCTAGCAATAAAGGCGTCCCTCTATGGCTAACAATCTGGCTCTGATACCATATGAAGAGTTATACCCAGACTTATTCCAGAATAATAATGCAGAAATAAATAACTCAGAAGAAAATAACAACTCACAAAATACATGCACATAGAACACAAGAGATTTATCCTGGTTCACCCGATATGGGCTACGTCCAACAAACAAGAGCCACACCTCCTTTTCTATTATTATTCACCTTGCCCGTAATGGGACATTACAATCAATATAAAGGAAACTCTTACAACCCTAAACCACAACGTGGTATTAGAATACCGTGGGCACAATACCATGGGCTAAAACCACCCATACCCACCAATCATGGGAATCCCTCCAACGCCTCCAAAAATAGCTCCGAGAATATCTCCGAAAAAATGGGGACCACCGAAGCAGGGGCCTACCGTACAGTACTTCCTCTGCAAAGGATGAGACACATCCAATAGGACAATCGTTATCATTACTAATAATACCATTGGAGTAATAATGCATTGAATTGAAAAGTAATAATATGATAAGTCTTAAAATGGATAAAAGCTAATTTTATATGCTCTACTACAAGAATGATATCTAGTTAACTTTTAGTTTAACTATTACTAAAGGAAAAAATATCCATCTTACCTCCTATATCCTTAAATACCCTAACAACCCATTGGAGCACATTGTTCCAAATACTATATGGAACAAACCATTACAATCAATTTGAGCAAGGCTTAACTTGAGGATAAAATAAACATAGGTATTGATATTTTAAAAATGGTTAACATTTACTACCAAAAATATTATCACAAAAATGAAAAGTTTAAGAAGAAATATAAGGCCTTAGAAATACCACTAGGAAATAGAAAAACTCACTAGAAATTGAGTAGTAGATAACTTGGGAGTTTAACAAATTGTAAAACAAAACACACTCAAGCTAAGCTCTATGAGAAGCAAGGTTAATGCCTTGGAATGCAAGAAGCATCAATTGTGTAAAGATATTGACACTTCAAAGGATGGAAATAAAATATTGAGACAATGAAAGGAGAGAAATCTAGCAAGTCCATAATTTATAAAAGCAAATAGAGGATCTAAAAAAATAGATCAAAGAGAAGAATTCATCTCTTAAACACCCTTAAATAGATTTTTGTATTGTATTGTGATAATATATATGATCTTTCAAGGTCTATATTTACTTTTGAATCAAATTGATAAACTAGATAAGTTAGTTGATAAAGTAAATAAAAAGGTGCAAAAATTCTTAGTAGAGTTGGATAATAAGCCATGGGAAATAAGTGCTTTGTTAAAAATATATATGAAAAACCTAATGCTACCCTAAGGAATCATGGATAAATGTAAATATAAGGCCATGTATAATGTATTAGGGTAGTCAGAATGAGGTTACCTTGGATTTGCATATTGAATTAATAAATTGCTCGTTAGATATTGGCATAACAACAAAATACCAAATCCCAGACACTATGAATAAAGGAAGTTTTACACCCTAATATTTTAAAGGAATATGATTCTAGAGAAAGAATATAACAAGATCATTTAGGCTAAGTAGGGACAAATATAAATTTAGAAGGGTTAATTGTCTAGTTATTCACCTAGGAAATCATGGATTCTATCACTACCCTATCCAAACTATAGGTAGAAAATCAAAGAGGAAGTGATCCCTTAAATGACCATTGGGGATTAAGGATATATTTTGATGATATAAAGCAATAGAATATCCCCAATACAACTGAATGAAATTGATTTATAAAATCTTAAAAACTCCTTTATGAAAGCTTTAAAGATTTGAGAGGCACCCTAGCCTTTTAAAATTTGACTCCACAACCCTATGGATAGGTACAAGTGCCTAGGTTCATTCACCATGGTGGGAAAATTGACCCAAAGAGTGGAAAAAATATAATAATTTTAAACGCATTCCTCAATTTTGATTTAGCACTCAAAATATCAAATTTTAAAAAAGGATTGCATTTCTTCCATAAATAGTGATTAATTCAAGTAGAAAATTTTAGCACCTTGGTCTCATGTTTTTAATTTAAAGTAATGATCCCAACACTTGGCTAAATTTTGACTCAAAATTTTGGATATCTCTTAGATCTATCTACAATTTTTATGGTGAAAGTATAGAATGGTTTGCATGAGCCCAAAATGATGAACTCAAGCAAATCAAATTTCTTGTTACCCTGATAGGCCTAATGCCAAATGGATCAGATCCTTTTATTCAATTTTAATTTATTTTTAACAATCTAAATAGCCTTAATGGCTATGTATTGTTCCCTAATGCATCTTATGTATTTATTCTTAATACTTAGAAATTTATAATCTAAATAAAGACCCTGCATTGGCATAATGTGATGTTTGGATGACCAATGGAGGTCGTGCAAACCTATATAGGTCAAAGCACCTAAAGCACCCGAAGTGCTAGAATATAAGTTAAAATGCGTCATCCTTATAATTTATAACATGCAAGCACCAAAACCAAAAGGAAGTTGTGATGTTATCCTAATGGGCCTTTTATTTATAAGATAATACAATGGGAAATAGGAAATCCCAAGACTAAAATAGGCCCAAATATTTGGATCACTTCATGTACCATCATTCATCCTCATCATCCTTAATGCAAAGTTAAAATGCCAAGCATTATATCCAATAACACAATTATGTAAGCTCGCCTATTTTTCATCTAATCAAAAAGCAAGACCCTCATCTTTAAATTTATCTCTAGTTGAAGATTTTGAAGTGTCTAATATCTTTCTAAAAATAATTTAAAGATATTGTTGGCCATTTTGTATTCATTGGGAATTTTGTTTAAAGATTTTTGAATTCAATATTTGAATGTGGCGGCAGTATATAGACAGTACATATTTGCATCTTTGGCTTCCATATGTAATATTTTAAATAATTTCCTATTCGCCAAGTTCTGATGCATTTTTGAAAATCCCTTTTGAGTTTATTTCCTTATAAAATTCAATGGAGAAATGTTTTCCTGAATTTCAAAAAAATGGAGAAGACAAAGGCCCAAGGAAAAACTTGACAAATTTGATATGCATTTACGTTCGCCCCAAGGAAGAGGCGAACGCTCCATTCGCCCTTGAAAGGGGTGAACAAGTTCAAAAATTTCACAAAGGTGAAATATCAAAAGAACAAGGTCATGTTCGCCCTTCCAAAGGGGTGAACGCGTCGTTCACCCTTCTTAGGGGTGAACGCGCCTCGATGATATGTAGTGGCGCGCGCGCCCAAAAAGAAACTCAAATCAGGTTCGCCCTGGTTGAGGGGTGAACATGCCGTTCGCCCCTCCCATGGGTGAACCAACATATATGGCGAAGCAAGGTTGCGTTCGCCCTTCCATAGGGGTGAACGTGTCGTTCACCCTTTCTAGAGGTGAACGTATTTTATAAGATTGTCGCGCGTGCCTTTTCAGTTTGCAAAGGGGCGAAACAGATCTCGAGGTAAAAGTGAACGTGGGCGAACAAGAATTTGGTCAAGATAATTGAATTTAGCATTTAATGAAGGGCACCCTCAGTTACTCCATTTTGTGGATCACGAAGAGGAAGGCAAAGAGAAATGAGCTTTCATGATTTCCAATGTATCAGAAGCGATCCAAAGAATTTAATGTTTTCTCCTAACATGCGCACCTCCGTCCGAAGTTCAGATTTTTAAGAATTTGTTCCCTAGGTGAATGGATTTTCAAAGAATTCAAGGAGGATTTTGCTAATTATGTCTTTGATCCCAGGACATTCTTTTCTCTTATGTATTAAATGAAAGAGGCGAAAACCTCTATAAATACTAGGCAAATTTCATTGTAAAAGAGGAGTTAGACATTTTGTGAGAGATTTCTCTAAGCTCTCTGCATTAATACAAGGCATCAGACTTTTGAATTTGTGAGTGGTCTTGTGTGTGATTACTTTCTATACATTGTGCTTCTATTTCCATTCGTCTATCTGGTTTGCTATTGTATTTAAATTTTGTCATTGGATTTAAAGTTGCTAATGAGAAGGTGAATGTTGGAGTATCATTTTGATAGTTGCTATGGCAATATTATGAGCCTATTCTATTCTGTTTGCTTTCATAAATGCTAATTTGTGCTTGGGTTTTTTCTTGCTAGTTAGTCTAACATCATTCTTGCACTTCGACCTATGGCCATATTTCCCATCTCTTTCTATTATTTCCAATTTCTTTCCTGCATCCTTAGTCTTTTACCATTTTAGGATTTAGTTCGGGAACCAACCCTCTCTGGAGATTGGCATGGAGGACATCTCTTTCCTCCGACCTTTCAATGTTGGTCGTATCTAGGGTGCATAAACGTAGTGTTTATTGATTAGGCAGATATTTGACCAACAGTTTTTGGCACGCCCGGTGGGACTTTCAAGGTTCCACTTTCAGCAGCGCTAGGTTTGGTGTTCGCCTTCCTGCTTGAGATTAGAACATCTGGTGACTCAATTTTTACCCAGAACTCTATAAGCGTGAAGACGATGAAAGTCGTTTCTCATGAATACAAGATCAAAAGCCAAGAATCCTGATAATCAGATTAGATTTTATGAACTAGACATTCAAAGGCTAGGAGAGCATCCTCAAATAGCCACTTTTTGATGGACGTCTTCACTTCCTCATATCCCATCCATACCATCTATTTCATCTTCTCGGTTAGCTGGTGTGTTTTTCGCTCCTGTAAGTCCTGTAAGTACTACCACCAGTTTTCCTCAGCCTCCACCTAGTACAACCACTAGCGCCCCATAGCCTACCCCCCATATTCCTGTTCACATGGCTCAGAATCCTCCACCACATCAACAATAGCTTCCAAGGTAGTTTTCGGCTTGGAATAGCTCAGGAGCGCTGAATTTGCAGGCGCAAAATCTTGTACCTCAAGCTGCTCTGAAGGCTTTACCCACATATGATGGTACTGGAAAAATTGCATATGAGCATATCCAAGATGTGGCCTCTCTTGCAACTATTCATGATATAACTGATGAGGATGTGATGATAAAACTTTTGGTTTTGTCATTAAGAGGGAAATTGTTGTATTGGTACCGATATTTGCAGCCTGGTACCATTACCTCATGGGATCAATTGGCAGAATTGTTGATTAAGAATTTCCATGAGCAGGCTGATCCATATTCTTTGTTGCACCAGTTCACCTCGATTCAAAGACATCCGCAAGAGGAACTTGTAGATTTTAACGTTTGATTTGCATGAAGCTGGCAGAGGGTTCCAGATGGTTTACGGCCAACCCATGAGCAAGCAACATTTTATTATCTTCGAGCACTCAATACCGATATTGGTATGGCGGTGCACCAGGCCAATGTGACCACATTCTTGGATCTCTATACACAAGCTCAAAAGGCTGAATCAGATTTGATTGTTGTAGGTAGGCTTCCTCCGAAGGCAACGATACCTATTCTCCCTGATCTACCACAATATCTTTACTCTAATGCATTTTTGTAGCCTATGTCATCGATGTATCCTATCCCTTCATGGAATTCGGGCTCCCCTCAAGTAGCTCCTATCCCTATCCCATAGTCATCTGCTATGAGCTACCCATAATTTCCCATTTCGATAGTACCATCATAACCTTCATCCATTTCTTTTCCAACATTTCCAGTACCTCCAACCCCTTTACCCTTACCCGCACTGCAAGCGCCCTTGCCATTGCTAGTGCCAACTCCATCACCCAATATAGATCCCCTCACGACCTTGTTACAAGAAGTAAAATCCAATAATGCGGCTTTGAGGATGATATCCAATGAGCTTACCACTATGAGGAAGAAGCAAGCCGAGGCTGAGTTTCGATCAAGAAGGTTTCAGACTCCACCAATCACCTGGGAGCAAGCATCTACCAATAGGGGACCTAAGAAAAACACCATGATTCAAGCAAATGATGAGGTTAATGGGTCCGAAAGGACATATTGGTGTTCTACATGTAATGATCCTCATGGTGAAGATACATGTATGGTGCATCTGAACTATGTTCAGACATTAGCAAAAAGTTCTTCGGGTGGGCAAGTTAATATGATTCGAGAAGTGGAGCACAATTGTATGGTGTCATCTCCAGAGCAAGTTTCAGTCCTCACTAGGTCTAGGAAGAGGCCAGTGACTATTGATCCTATAGACTTGCAACCTTTGAAAGTACCTACGGCTCCAAAAGTGCAGGAAGAGAAGCGGGCATCCCCGATAAAGGTTCTTGATGCTGACAAGTCAAAAAATCCAGCACAAGATAAAGCGCAAGCTCAACCTTCGACTTTGCAATGCATCACCACTGCTCTCATCCCTAGTGAGACAAAAGAGCAAGCTAAGGAAAGACTCAAGTATCCTTCATTGACAAAAAGGCAAAGAGTAGAGGCTACGCAGCAGTATCGAGATAAGTATGAGCGGCCCCTAGAAGAAAAAGTCTCACCTGCTTGTGGCTACAGTATCATGGAAGAAATGAAGAAAATCCCAGCAAGGATTAGCTTGTATGATGCATTGCAATTACCTGGGCAGATTGATTTGTTGCAAGAATCTCTGAAGACCGCCAAAGACCAAAAGAAGGATCGTTTGCAAATAGTCTTGGCTCAAGCGCTCCCCACTTTGGTAATAGGTAAAAATTGGCCTCCCTCATTTTACTTATCTTTGAGAATGGAAGGGTGGATCATGCATAATTGTATGATCGACTCTAGTGCTGCCACTACTGTCATGCCGAAGGCGGTATGCGAGGTAATGGGAATGGAGTATACAAGGAGCAGTCCAGGAGTATTACAGTTGGATGGTATGCCAGTTAAGACTATTGGAGTAATCAAGGACATTCCAATTGTGCTCCATAGCATGCCATAGATTACTGTCATCCAGGAAGTTGTGGTTGTTGATTTAGAGCCCTACTTTAGCATGTGCCTTTCAAGAGAATTCACAGCTAAGCTGGGAGGTTATCTTTCCCTAGATTATTCACATTTGGAGATTCCATTCAAGGGTAGGTGAATTCACATTCATAATGAGAAGCCCTCCCCTTTTCATATTGAAAATATAGAGGAGGTAGAACAAGTCCTAGGTATGGTGAACATGATGATCGAAGAATTGGAAGAGGTTGGTCTGGTTGAAGAAGCACTTGAGGAGCTTCGCTTGGAAGATGAGTTTCTGTTGATAGATTTCAATGCTATGATTGGAATGGATATTGGTTGTTATTCAATTCAGAAGATAGAGAAGTCCCAAGAGCAAGTCCTTGAGCCCCTAGAACCTATTTTGCATCAGTTATGGAAGTTGTTCTTTGATGGCGCTCGATGTAAGAATGGTGCGGGAGCAGGTGTTGTGTTGGTCTCCCCTGAAGGCATACAAAAAACTTACTCCTACAGATTGACCTGGAGCTATACAAATAATGCAGCTGAATACGAAGCATTATGCCTTGGCTTGAAAAAGGCCAAAAATTTGGGAATTGAACAACTGCATATTTTTGGCGATTTCGAGCTTATAGTCAATCAAGTTACAAATAGATGTGTGTCAAAGCAACATTACTTGAAGGCTTATCACAATAGAGTGTGGGATATTTTGGAAGCATTTAAAGCTTTGAATATTCAAGCGATTCCTCGAGAACAAAATAGACATGCCAACATTTTAGCTTCCCTGGGTGCTAATTATTCTCCTGTTGAGCAAGTGGTCCGAAAGCCCAAGACGGTGAGGGTGATTTATAGACCTTCCATTCCAGATAAGGGCCTCTATTGGCAGGTGTTTGATAATGATGAGCAAATAGTAAATTTTTTGCTCAAAGAAGCTGCCAGCACAGAAGATAGAAATATCATGGATGAAGAAAAGGAAGGAATGATTCAGTTAAGGAATAATCATATTCCTAGAGGTTTGATTTCACTAGAAAGTTTATTTGATCAAAGTGATAGGGCTGATAAACATAGGATTAAGGTGGATGCCAAGGAATATAGAGAATTGTAGTTGGAGCCAGGAAAGATCATCAAGATTGGTACCGATTGTGAAGCAGATGAGATTGAAGGCATTAGAAATCTGTGCTATGAATATCCAGATATTGTAGCATGGAGTTATCAGGACTTGAAAGGATACGACAAGAACGTGATTCAACACACTATTGAGCTACAAGAAGGAGTTAAGCCTTTTTGACAGAAGCAACGCCCTATTAATCCCAAAATCGAAGTCCTCATGAAAGCAGAGTTACTGAAGATGCTTGAGGCAAAGATCATTTACCCTATTAAGCATTCCACCTGGGTGGCAAACCTAGTTCCTATAAGAAAGAAGAATGGGGACATACGTCTGTGTGTTGATTTTCAAAATTTAAATCAGGCATCACTCAAGGACCATTATCATCTACCTCAAATAGACCAAATTCTTCATGTTGTGGCTGGTGCTCAGAGATTTTCCTTGTTGGATGGCTTCTCCGGGTACAATCAAATTTGGGTTAAGGATGAAGATCAATACAAGATAACATTTACAACTAAGTGGGGCACGTTCGCTTACCAACGGATGCCCTTTGGACTTTCAAATGTCGGTGCTACTTTTCAGAGAGCCATGGATGTCGCCTTTGGTGAGTTGCTAAATAAAATCATTGTGATTTATCTTGATGATATGATGGTGTTTTCACATTGCAGAATAGATCATGTTTTCCATCTGAGGCAAATATTTGAGAAGTGTCGAGAATTTGGGATTTCCATAAATCCGAAGAAGTCAATTTTTGCGGTCAAGGAAGGGAAGTTGTTGGGCCATGTGATTTCATAGGAAGGATTGGCCATAGACCCTGCACGAGCCGAAGCACTCATGAAATTGTCATTACCAGCTAATAAGAAAGACTTGCAGTCCTTCTTTGGATAGATAAACTTCATTCGTAAGTTTATTGCCGATTTTTCCCAAGTCGTCAAACCCATGACTGAGCTTTTGAAGAAGAATGTTGAGTTTAAGTGGACAGAAGCCAGGAAGCGAGCTTTTCAAGAAATCAAAGAGAGAATTACTCAAGCACCAGTGTTGATCAACCCTGACTACTCCAAAGACTTTATACTTTATGCAGTAGGTGAGCAGGAGAGCTATGCTGTCATGCTAACACAAAAACAAGATGATGGCGAAGAAAAGCCTATCGCTTTTCTAAGCCAGGTTATAGCACCACACCAGGAAAAGTATAACTTTATAGAGAAGCAGGTTTATGCAGTTATGAAAGCATTGAAGAAGTTTCACCACTTTGTTTCTCAGAGTAAGACTGTGGTTTATGTCATTCATCCTGACGTTCAAAATTTTATAATTCAAGGAGAACTGGGTGATAAGAGGGTCGGATGGGTCTCGAAGATCCAGGAGTATGATGTAGAGATCAAGCCGATGAAATTGGTTCATGGGCATGCTCTCTGTCAAGAATTGGCTAAAAGCGTTGTTGTTGAGACAAGTCGTGAAGATGTGATTTGTGTGAATAGTACAACAGGCGACAAAGAGTGGACCGAGGAACTCATTGAGTATTTTACTTCTGGAAGGTGTCCTAGCCACCTTAACCCTTCTCAGCATTGAAGGTTCAGATTGCAGGTGCTCAGGTATGTACTATTGCCCAATGGACTATATTATAAGAATATTGATGGTATACTCCTTAGATGTGTAAAAGTTTCTGAGAAGGAAATTATTTTGGAAGAATTCCATTTCGGGCTATCAGGAGGGCATTATGCAGGCAGACCTATGGCTCTAAAAATTATTAGGGTGGGGTATTATTGGCCTACTCTGTTCATCGATTCACACAAGATAAGCCAGCAATGTGACAATTGTCAAAGATATGTGGGTCGAGTTAGGAAAGGAGCATCACCGTTGCATCCGATCCAGGTGGAAGCGCCCTTTCAATAGTGGGGTCTCAATTTTATAGGAGTTATTGATCCACACTCCTCTATGGAACATAAATATATTTTGATAGTGATAGACTACTTCACCAGATGGGTGGAAGCTATACCCACCAAGAAAGCAGATCAGGTGACTATTATTTCTTTTATGGAAAGCCTCATCACCCGTTTTGGCATACCGGATTCTTTAGTCACTGACAATGGTACTCCCTTCATTGGAGCCAAAATTATAGAATTTTCTAGCAGATATGGTATTTACTTGAAGACCTCTTCCAATTATTACCCATAGGGGAATGGATTGGCTGAGTCTACCAACAAAAATTTGCTTCGTATTTTGAAAAGAATAATGGGCGACAATAAGAGAAGTTGGCATTTGTTATTAAATCAGGCACTTTGGGCTGACCGCATTTCAGTGAAGAAGTCTATAAAAACTTCCTCGTATGCTTTGGTTTATGGGAAAGAAGTTGTTCTTCCTACTCACATTGAGCTTCCTGTGCTCCAAACATTGCAGATGTTCCAGGATGAAAATGAAGAAAATAATCCTATGGAGGCAAGACTGGCATAGTTGTTGCAATTAGAAGAAGAAAGGGAGCGAGCTTATCATATTTTCATAGAACATGCTGCAGAGATGAAGAAGTGGTTCGAGAAAAGAACAATTGATCGAAGCTTCCAGGTGGGCGATTTGGTATTAAAATGGAATGAAAAGAAGTCAAAGCTAGGAAAACATCATAAATTTGATGCAATATGGGAAGGGCCTTTTCGAATTTCTGTTGTCACCTCTTCTAATGCATTTCGACTTTGTGACATGGAAGGGTATGAGCTTCCTATCCCAGTGAATGGCCTTCATCTGAAGGCTTATATTTCATAATTTCAAAATCAAAGGTAACACCCTGTATATATGTAAATATTTTTGTGTTTTAAACAAATATGTTTTGAAAAAAAAAGAAAAAAAATGATTGTTAAAATTTTGTTCGCCCAAAAAATGGAACTCAAGATTGGCAAAGTGGTGATAGAGCTTCGCGTGCGCCTCTTGGAGGAGGCGAACATCATATTCGCCTCTCTCTAAGAGCGAATGCACTTTGATGACGTCATCAGGTGAAAGAAAGAATAAAAAAAAAAGAGATTGTGCATGGCGCCTTCTAAAATAAAATATAAAAAAAATGGAAGAAAGATAAGAACAAAAGGGAAAAAAGCATAGAAAAGCTTGCTTTTGTTTTTTTTAGAAAAACTGCTTTTAGAAAAGGGAGGCGCGCTATGAAGTTTTAAAACACATGCACCGCATGGAAAGGAGCACTTTCGCACGAAGACAAGAATCACACATGGATTCATAAGCGCGCGAAATTTTTTTCCGAACAAGATATTCCCAAAAGCACGTTTGGAAAATTAATTCACCCCAGGATTACGTGGCGATAATCGAAAGTAGTGGGCACCAAATTCAAGTAATGATTTTCAAACGAGGGAAGCATTCGGATTGAGCTTTTCAAGGCAGTAGTCAGAATTGATGATTGGGTAATTAACGGCTGGGTTGGTTTCCCTAACAAGCTTCTGGCACCAGGGCACATTTTTCTATAAGATTGCATAGCATAGAGGGCATGATTTTTTTAGGAGAATCTGGCGGTGAATCAGAGAAGAGGATTTTTGTGCCTTGGAAAGGACATTTGAGCAGTTTTCAAAGAATATTTCTCTCCGAAGATGCGCCTGCATTTAATTCTGTAATTACTATAGTAGTTGATAGCGCCTCTATAAATTTTGGGAGGTAAAGGGTAAATTTTGTTTTTCCTTATTTTAAAATTTTTGCTTCTTTGTATCCTGTGTTTCGAAGTGCAGAGGAGTTTTCGAAAGTCTCGGAGTAGGAAATTGTAGAAGTGTCATAGCTTTTTGTCTAGCAAGATGGGCAGACGCAGTAAAGAACCAAAAGAGGCACAGGAAGTTGTAGAAGCGAAGCCCGCTAAGAAACGAGAAAGGAGTTCGAGGGCTAAGAAAGCTCGGTAGAATGATTATGTTGACCTGGATCCCTATGAAGATAAAATGGCCAAAATTGGTGATTGTTTGATCACGCATAAGGGAGTTGATCGGTTGAGGCAAGAGGTCAAAGTTGTAGTGAGTCAAGGGGTTTCCTACAATAGTTGGCTCACAACGCCTCACAATTCATAGCTTTCATGGTATCTTTGTTCGCCCGTGCACCCGTGCCCCGAGCTTATCCAGTTAATTGCACAATTTTATGACTCCTCTACTAGGGCCGTCCGAAATGCCAGGCAAGAGATTTTATTTACAATTACACCGGATGAGGTCCGAGAGGCTTTTGCCTATGGGGTGAGCGCACCGAATTATGCAGTAAACAAGAAAATTCATATGGATGAGCAAGAGGATAGGTATGTTTCCACAGTTATTATGAGACAATTCATGGAAACTCAGCTCGTCAAGGAGCCACAGATGGGGCAGCTACCGAATTTGCCTAAACCTCTTTCAGAGTTCAAGTGCTAGGACATCTATTCCATGCTTGCCTGGATTGTTGGGTTGCCCTCAGATGAAATGGTGCATAAATGGCAGGCAACTATGGCTCAATGTATTTGCAAGGTAGAGTTCTATTCTCCCACTGCTATGAGGTAGGGTGGAAACCCAATTTATTTTGATTGGGCTAAATTTATTTCTTGAAGAATCAATTCTCAGTTGCAAAAATTGCAAGAAGGAAAGTCTAGATCATTTCGGTACACTTCGTTGTTGGTATGGTTCTTCTTCTTCCAGATGCAGCGACGTTTTTCTTTTATTGTTGTTATGTAGATAGGCAAAAATAATGAGCCCCTATCGGTTTATAAGTGGACTCAGGTGTTAACGAAGAAAGAGTCTATCTACAGCTTTAATAGCTAGTTTTTGGGCCCTGCCATTGAATTGCTCTATGGTAGTTGTGACCGAGTGTCACGTGACTTGAGAGATATTGTTGTTTCAGAGGAGAAGGGTGACATATTTCTGCTCACTCAGGGCGTGGTTGTTCAAATTTTTGGATATACAGGTAAACCATTTTTGTTGCCTTATTTTGCTACTATGCATGTTTTTGCAATGGAAGTTGTGCGCTAGATGGATTATATCAATGACATATATGGCTCTGGATGAGGAAAAAAGACAACTTGTACTATGCCTTTTAAGTTCGAAAGTATAGAGGTAAACCAGATTGGGCAAAATCACCTTCTGACGGTGGCGCTTCAGGACCTGGGACTAATTGAGTTGCCGCAACGTTGGCGATATGACCCACTCGGAAAATTTTTGGAACTTATTAAGGCGAAGACCTTTCATTGCTGCCCGCGCCCGGATATTCAAAAGTGGTGAAATAATTTTTATGGGCCAGACATGAACTGGCATATAGAGAAGATGTCCTCCCTTCCTCCATGGCATGATTACTATGAGCAGGAAGCGGAGTATAATCCAGAGAAGAATACAACACATATTCCTCCTCCGGGTCTATTCACAACTATCAAAGAAGCAAATCCTGATTGGAAGGAGGAGAAAATTATGAACTGGTGGGTGATGCGCATTCATCGAAGGAAGTCGTATGCTGCTTATGGGTTGAAGCTTGATACCCAGTTTTCTGAAGTTTATGATAGGTTCGTGGAGTCCTATCAACCCGTTGCTTTTGCCACTATTTTACCGCAAAGTTTTTAGCAGTCCAAAAGTGGCGAAAGCGAACCTGAGGAGGAGAGTCCTACGGTTGAGGATGAAGCCAAGGATGAAGAGGAAGAAGAAGAACAACAATATGTTTTCCAAATGTGGTCTCAAAGAATGAAGCGCCCTCAGGAGGAGGCTCCCACGCCCAAGCAGCAGAGACAATCGATGGCACCTCCATTTCCTAAAGTAGCTAAATGGCCTCGCACTAGCGTGACCACTACATTCACTATTACAATGCCCATGTCTTTGGGTACTATGATTCCTGCTATGTCAAGTTCCATCGTCGCCTCTATACCGATAGTGAACCCTTCACCCAATGTTGAGCTTCCTACTTCAGTAGCACAAATATTTTTGATGATGCAGCAAGAGGAGGAGGAGCAACTTTCTAAAAATTCTCATGTTGAGATTTTGAATGAGGAAATAGCCCTCAATGTTGGTGAACAGGAGGTAAATCAAGAAGAGGAGGCAGTTGCACAACCCCCACCATCCACAGAACAAGTGGCACTTGCACCCCAAGGTACATCATCTTTTCCCTCTTCTTCCCTTTCTCTCAAAGAGCACGCAGTGATTTCTTCTTCGGTCCCATCTATTACATTTTCATCCCCTCCACTTTCTATCTCCCCATCCTTTGGTATTCCTTCTATTTCATTTTCCATGGTTCCCTCTTCCGCTTCTACTCCTTCTATTTTTGAAATCATTGTTGCTCCTTCTTTCATTCCCGCTCCTTTGTCCTCCATTTCTTTTAGTTCGTATGCATCGAGGAAAAATCCTTTTTTCCGTCCCCTTCCCTCGGTCGTCACTTCTTCTACCATTACGGCTGTCAGTATGCAAGTTCCATCTAGGATTAGCATAACTGCAGCCACACCTGTGTCTACCACTTCATCCACCCTTTCTCTCCCTTCCACCGTTCCCGTATCCATTCCTCCACTTCAATCCATGTCATCCATGTCCACTGGGCCTAGTCACTCAGAATTTTTTGTCCCATTTACACCATTTTTGGAGCTATAGACTGTTCCAGATGTGCAGGTAGCCCGCAAGCAGCCAGACGTTGAAAAATTAAATCGAGCGCACTTGAGCTCTTCCCAATGGTTGAAGAGTATGCGGTGAAAGGAAGCTTTGGCACTGGCACGACCGATCAAGAAGGTGGATTTCGATCCAATTGCCAAGGAGGCTCATGTGACAACATTCACTCCGTTGGTTCAGAAACCCCAAGGTGAGTTGCAGCCTGAAGATTATGTTTCTGAGACTATCACTGAAGATCTGATGTGGATTGATCCCATTGAAAAAATGGGTAACATGCAAGTAGATATGAGCTCATTGTATTTGCACGGGGAGCACTATAAAGAAAAATATTTTGAGGTGCAAGATAAAGTGTTGGAGTTGGAGAGCGCACTGGCCAAGAGCAAGGCGACAGAAGAAAAAATGACCACTGAAAATGAATATTTGCGCAATCAAGTCAAGGTGCACTTGAAGGAGCATGATGTTGCTCGAATTGAAATGCATAACCTTCAGCAATAGGTAGAAGAACTCAAGAAGCAGCTTGAAGCCAAGGCCATGCCTATTGCAGGATTTTCGCGTGATAGTGTGAGAGACATTCACCTTCGCTCCATCCAAAATTCTACGAAGTTGGCCTCCACATGCCGTCAAGGTGTTGCAGTATTTATGGGAAGCGAGGATACAGATCCAGCTTGGGCAACAAATGATTGATTCTATGGAGGAGTTGCTTTCACCCCATATGGAGATAGCTGTGAAGATACAAGCTTTGTTGAATACGCCTTTGCATATTCGCCCTCTCAACGAGATGGATTATGCCTGGTCCCGAGCGCGAGTAACCCTGCGAAGCTATTTTTAGTGCATGGACCTTGTAAATGAAGGGTGAGCTATCCTCAATACTATTGAGCGGGAGCATACTATTTTGATGTCTCATTTTGAGACTATTGATCGATTGGGCTTCACTACCTTCCTAGATGAGTGGGGTGAGCCTCTTTCGATGGAGCAATTGCAAGAGCTCTAGAGTGCATTCATTGAAGATACTGTAGACATTAACGCCTTGGATGAGCCCCTTACTGAAGTGCAAGTGTTGCCTCTAATAGAGAAGTATACACGCTTAGAGCTATCTCTTTATGAATTGGCCCAACATTCGAAGCGCCTCAGCTTGATGGATGTGCAAAGTCTTCACTTCATTTATGAATCTCTCAATGTTCCTTGCTTATTTACCATCGAAGCTTGGCATGATGTTGTTCGCACTTACAAGGCCCTTTCGGAGATTATTGCAGAGCAAGAAGAGAAAGTGATAGCAGATCGTGAAGCAATGATGAAAGTGGTAGAGGAAGTTGAATGTGTTGAAGTGCTCAGAGTCATAGAGGAGATAGAGAGACAAGAGCATGCATAGGTAGCCACCAAAAAATGAGATAGACTCTGCACCCAATGGATAAAGGCCTGGGATCGCTTGCATCCATGCGAGTTGGATACCCCATGAGTCACCAAGAAATGTTGGCCATTTTGTATTCATTGGGAATTTTGTTTAAATATTTTGAATTCAATGTTTGAATGTGGTGGTAGTATATAGACAGTACATATTTGCATCTTTGGCTTCCATATGTAATATTTTAAATAATTTCCTATTCGCCAAGTTCTGATGCATTTTGGGAAATCCCTTTTGAGTTTATTTCCTTATAAAATTCAATGGAGAAATGTTTGCCTGAATTTCAAAAAATGGAGAAGACAAAGGCCCAAAGGAAAAACTTGACAAATTTGATATGCATTTACGTTCACCCCAAAAAAGAGGTGAACGCTCCATTCACCCTTGAAAGGGGTGAACAAGTTCAAAAATTTCACAAAGGTGAAATATCAAAAGAACAAGGTCGCGTTCGCCCTTCCAAAGGGGTGAACGCGTCGTTCGCCCTTCTTAGGGGTGAACGCGCCTCGATAATATGTAGTGGCGTGCACGCCCAAAAAGAAACTCAAATCAGGTTCACCCTGGTTGAGGGGTGAACATGTCGTTCGCCCCTCCCATGGGTGAACCAACATATATGGTGAAGAGAGGTTGCGTTCGCCCTTCCATAGGGGTGAACGTGTCGTTCACCCTTTCTAGAGGTGAACGTATTTTATAAGATTGTCGCGCGCACCTTTTCAGTTTGCAAAGGGGCAAAATAGATCTCGAGGCAAAAGTGAACGTGGGCGAACAAGAATTTGGTCAAGACAATTGAATTTAGCATTTAATGAAGGGCGCCCTCAGTTACTCCATTTTGTGGATCACGAAGAGGAAGGCAAAGAGAAACGAGCTTTCATGATTTCCAATGTATCAGAAGCGATCCAAAGAATTTAATGTTTGCTCCTAACATGCGCACCTCCGTCCGAAGTTCAGATTTTCAGGAATTTGTTCCCCAGGCGAATGGATTTTCAAAGAATTCAAGGAGGATTTTGCTGATTATGTCTTTGATCCCAGGACATTCTTCTCTCTTATGTATTAAATGAAAGAGGCGAAAACCTCTATAAATACTAGGCAAATTTCATTGTAAAAGAGGAGTTAGACATTTTGCGAGAGATTTCTCCAAGCTCTCTGCATTAATACAAGGCATCAGACTTTTGAAGTTGCAAGTGGTCTTGTGTGTGATTACTTTATGTACATTGTGCTTCTATTTCCATTCGTCTCATCTTGTTTGTTGTTGTATTTAAATTCTGTCATTGGATTTAAAGTTGCTAATGAGAAGGTGAATGTTGGAGTATCATTTTGATAGTTGCTATGGCAATATTATGAGCCTATTCTATTCTGTTTGCTTTCATAAATGCTAATTTGTGCTTGGGTTTTTTCCTGCTAGTTAGTCTAACACCAGTCTTGCACTTCGGCCTGTGGCCATATTTCCCATCTCTTTCTATTATTTCCAATTTCTTTCCTGCATCCTTAGTCTTTTACCATTTTAGGATTTAGTTTGGGAACCAGCCCTCTCTGGAGATTGGCACGGAGGACATCTCTTTCCTCCGGCCTTTCAATGTTGGTCGTATCTAGGGCGCATAAACGTAGTGTTTATTGATTAGGCAGATATTTGACCAATAGATATAAAAGAGGATTTAATCCTGAATTAAATATTAAGAGGTCTAATATTTCATAAATTGTATGCATGGACTTAAATATATTTTAATTGGTCAATATCTTAGGACCCACCATTAGCCAATCGAATACGTTCTCAACCAATTAGAGACTATAAAAATGAAAGCAAAAAGGGAAAAGCCTAAGATTCATCTAAATGTCACAATTGATTTGATATTAGTCCTCATCATCAATTTGAGGACTCTATGACTATGCATACATACACAATTAATGACATCAAATACATTGACAACTTTATGGATCCATAGGTGAGGAAACAATGTGAAGATCATTTTTATTCCATGCAATTAATCTTATAGTTGATATTTATGTTGTCATGTAGATAGACATGGAAATTTTAAGGAGAAAATATGATCCCATATCAAAATGTACAAAAGGGTCATGTTGGATCAAAGATATCATGCAACTAGGCAAATAATTATTAGAAGAAGACTACTACTAGACACATGCAAATTTAATTTTGTTCGATAAGAAAAGAATCTAATGTTGCAATAGGATTGAATATATAAATGTTGTGTTTTGTGCATTATAAAAAAATATTGCATTTTATTTTTGGGACTTTTATTCTAATAAATTTTCTAATGTAATTTACAATTACGCATGAAATTTAAACAGCTTCTATTTATTTTCTATTTTGACCTCTTTGATGAATGTTATTGTTTAGATTTATGTTTTTTGAGGTTTATCGCTCTCATCTTATTGGTATTTTTTCATATAAACTTGCAATGAGTTGATATGCTTTTGTGGATGGAATGCTTTGGCATGTGAAATTTATGCAACTATGGTCCTTGCCTCAATTCTTCATGATACATATTTTTTCAATATGATATGCTCTGTTAGTTTACGTTTCTTTCTCTTTGTCCCTTACTATTTTTAGATTAGATCAAGGAAGCAGCCCTCCTCAATGGTTGATTGGATAAAACCCAAGCATTTAATTACATTATTTTACAAGAACATAAATTATTACCTTAGGTTAATCCATAGATATAAATTCATTATACTTTGCATTGTTATAGAAAGCATTTTTAGATCAAAATCCACCATAATTTGGTGGCATTGATTATCCATAGTATTGATGAAACCTAGTTAACAATAAATGTTGACAAAAAAATTATTCATATCAAATAATTATACAAAGAACCCCTAAGATGATATGTAGAACAATGCAAAATAGTTTCTTACATCTATAGATATTTATGCAAGTGGATACAAAAGAAATATGAAATTACATCATTGAAAGCTAAAGTGGTTCACCGACCAAGGGTTAATAAGAGATTTAATATTCTACATCCACTCATATCAAGTTGATTCTCATGTATAGAAATTGATATTAGTAGTTTAGTATCAAAATCAAGTCATAATTTTTTTAATGCAATCTTAAAATCCTCCAAGGTATTTTTCACTTAAATACATGAGGTTATCTAAATTATATAAATTTATTATGGAATTTTCAATGTTCATTTTATGGTTTCCATAAAGGTATTACAAGAGCAAATTAGTTTAACAATTAGAGTTATCGTCTATGGAAGTTGATCTAAGATATACTACTTTTATTTTCATCTTGTCATTTTGATGATTTGTCCCTTCTTGAGAAGCAATGGACACCATTGTCCTCAACTTTGGAATCAAAATAAAGAACTTCATCTATGTAATTGTGAGTATATTCCTTCCCTTGGTCAATGAATAAACATGTTTTAAGAACCCAAAAAAATGTTATCATTTGATTTCAAATGCTTTTGGTATTAGTATTAATCAATCAATTTGTCTCTAGTGGAACGGTGTAATTAGGGTTCAAATTTTAAAGTAGAAATTATTATACCATATCTAACATTTTGAAAATTTGTACATTGTGGTTTAAGAAGCTTCATATTGAAAATTGGATAAGACTAGGATAGGAAGGAATATTAAGCAATGGAACCCTATCCCATCATCTTCGTGATGATGTAAATTCTAAATCTAAATAGTCTAATATTAGGACCTTTGAATATCTTCTTTTAAATATGTAGTTGCACTTTACATTCCACTTTCATTTTGTGTGGCACTCAATGCTTTACAATCCTTTTTTTTGCACCTATCATTAGTCTATTGTAGTATTTAATGAACCTTATGTTGAACATATTAAATTTGCTTGATGAACTTGAGGTGTTACCAATAAATTTATGAAGATTTATCTTATATTGTGTTATCTCTTCCAATGTGCATGGATGTTTTAAGTCACACATTTTGAGAATATATAGTAGAATGCAATTAACTATCTAATTATGTTTGTTAGTATTTATTTGAAATGTATTTGATCAATAAAACTTTCATGGACCAAATGCTAAACAAAAATATACTCAATTTGTTTATGTATCTATATGACAATTATATATGTCAACCTAAATTTGACACCACACTCACTCAAATATACTGTCCTAAGATGAGACTTTTGTAGAGGGCTAGAATAGTCATTTTTTGGTTTATCAACCACTAGATATACACAATAATTTTTATTCCATGTACTTGGAAACCCTAAGATAAATTTTATGGTAATTGACTCCTTTGGCTTGTGTATTGGAACAAGCATGTATAGTCCTTTTCAAAATTAAAGGACACAACAAGTATCACGCAATGCGAAACTTAGCATATATATTGATGTCATTGCAAATATTCATCCAATAAAAATAAATTTGTATTACTAATATTTTTTTCTATATCAAATTGCTCAATGACTATAGTATGCCTTCTATATCACTTTTTATCTCTAACTTAATGGAACAAAATTTTATTTTGTAGATGGTAATCATTAACTGGTTTATTTATATTTACAAAATTAGTGTCAATATCATATGGGTAGGTTCAAGTAGAAGTATCATTCTATAAGATGCAAAAATCATGGACAATGTTCTCACAATAACTTAAACAGTCTACAATTTGATTAGTAGTTTAATGTTTAATATTTAAATAGAACTATTATACTTATGTATATCACTTCTAGTAACAATAATTTTAAAATATGTTCTGTGTAAAAGCATTTCAAATGCTTACAATCAATGTGAATGAAGGTTTATCTTTCCAATATGAAATGTCTCCATTGATGCAATGCTTGAACAATGTCATAGAGCTCCTTATCACGTTCGGGTTACGTTTGAACAATTTTGTTGAATGTTTAACTATGGTAATCAATTTGATGCTTTACTAACTAAGGAATATACCTAGGTTTAAACCTTGGGGTGCCAATTTACAAAGGTAGTAGTCTAATTTGAATCCTTTGTGTGTACACCAAACTGACAACGATGGCAATCTATGGCCTCCTTCTCATGCTAGATCAACAACAACAAGGTGAATAGGCTTACTGGGAGCAACCCCTGTGGTTTGAACCCTGCACTTGTCAGTTACTATAAATAGTGTGGTTGTAACCAACTCCTTTATGTATCAAAAAAACTAAGGAATATGGTAATTACATGCTCTAATATATTTATTGAAGGGTTATTTTATTGCGCTTGCACAACACACCCTAGTTTGGATTGGGTACCCAATTGAATTTTTAGTTTCAACTCCAAATTTTGTTTACATCAAGTTTTTAAATTGTTGCTTGCATCATTTTTTAAATTTGATTGCATCAAAGTGTTGAAATTGCTTGCATAAAGCATTTTGAAATTATTTTCATTTTAATATTTTGAATATCCACTCTTCCATGGTATTATTTCAATTTAAATATTTCAAAATATATTTTCCAAAGGTTTATCCTAAGGTTCAAGAAAAATTAAATCCTTTAGGGTGCCTCGATTTTCATCATCTTGACCTATTTTTGATGCAAATTTAAAAATACCATATCTTTTGAATGGAAGATTCGTTTTAGATTATTCGAAGCCTGGTGGGACTATATTGAACTCATATTTTCAATAGCACCAAATTTGAAGATTTTTAGATGTGAAAAAAATTTCCAGGATTAGCAATTTTTATTTGTAGCCTCAAAACTTCTAAATGTAATATCTTATGTATACCAAAATTCTAAGTTATCTCAGTGGATTTAAGTATCCATTTCACCCATTTAGACATCTAGAAACTTTCATTAAATTTTGGGTACTTTCATTTTTCATCATATTTTTGCATCTCATGAAAATCACTTCCAAGCATTTTTTATTTTATTCCCCAGTATTAGAAAATTATCTCTGGGTAATGAAATTACTTTGAAATTCTTTAAAAATGCAAAATAAAAAGGGCTGGAGTCTTTGGAATCAACGTATAATGTCAGAATAAAATTTTCTAAGTATTGCAATGGGCGGAAAAATGGGTCACTACCACACTCCAAATGAGTCCCAAAAATCTGCCAACTAAGAAATAAAAATAGAATTACTAAGTGAGCAAGGGTGGAGAAATGGATCACTTATACACTTCATATGGATCCCAAAATTTCGTCAGCCAAGCATTGTATTGGGTGAAGAAATGCAAGGTTAAAATCTTGGGTGAAAAAATGGGACATCATCGTGCCCCGATGGAAACCTAAAATCCCGTTGTTCAAAGATGTGCAAAAAATGGGACACAAACGGGAGTAAGAGAAATCCCAAAATTCTACCATGCTACAATATTTTAAAAGGATGGAAAAATGGGATTCATTGCACTTCGGGAGCATCCTAAAAGTTTGCCATGCTCATTGTTCAAAAAAATTAAAGAAGAAAATTTACTAAGCTTGGAAGTTGGAAAATTATTCCCAACAAAGAAATAAAACCTAAAATTCCAACCTTCAAGAAATAGAGAAATTTGGTTAAGTAAGAGCTTGGGCGAATAAATGGGATTCCCTTGCACTCCCATAACATCTTGAAAGTCTGCCACTCAACATGCAAAAATACTAAGAAAAAAGCTTGGGCAGCAAAATGGAACATTGTTGGAGAAGGTGAGTTCCCGAAACCCCACCACTATACAAAGAAAAGAGCTTGGGTGGAAATATGGGACATCGGAAAAAATAAATAGCATCTTGAAAGTCCACCCTCACTTCTAGGATGGCAAAATGGAACTCCATCAAAGAAGTTAGCATCCTGAATGTTCGCCCACACTCATTATCAATAAAATGGGACTCCTTCAAAGAAGTGAGCATCCCAAAGTATCGCCCATTCAATTTATGGGGAAAATGGGATATGGTGGAAAAAGTGATATCTCAAAACTCCACCTATGGAATTAAAGCCCAAAAAATTTGAAAGTGAAGTCTATCAATGGAAAATTGAGCTTCAAGATTAGAAAAATAATTCCCGATAATTTGAAAAGGAATTCTATAAATAAGTGAATATTTAATCCTAGGAAAGCATGATTCTAAACCTAGAAAATATTTTTGTTGCAACCTTAGAAAAATAATTAAAAAATTAAAGGTTCAAAAACCTTAGAAAAATTAAAATTAATTAAATTAATATTAAAGCTAATGTTCTAACCTTTGCTTTTTATTTTAATTTCACATAATTTTGTTGGTGATTGCATTTAATGCTAGATAGGACGGTAGTAGGCATGAAAATTTTAATGTGAGCATGGCAAGTACAATCGTATAGGATGGTAGGTGCAAGAAAATCAATGGCCTGCCTACATCGTGCAGAATGAAAAAATAATACGATATGGCAGTTCCAAAGTTCCTGAGCATCGTACAAGTTGGAAATTAATGAAGCTTAGCAGTTGCAGGGCTCACTGTAGATGAGGAAATTATGAGGTATGGTCAAAGTACTTTCCATTTAATGAGGCATGGATGCAGTATGGAGAGAAATCTATTGTCAAAAAGGCACGCCCTAAAATCAATAGGGGAGTAAATGCAAAGTGTAACACTAGGTGAAGGTCAAAAAAATGGTATAAATAGTGGCTCACTAGGCGGTTACAGAGGTCAAAAGTCATCTATTAGTTGTGCATCTTTTAGATTTTCTTTTCTTCTTTTCCCTTTGTAGTTGGATGGTTTTTGAACCAAGTTTGCTATTGTTTTTGAGCAATACTTTTGTAATCTATCGAAGTGGACAAATTTGAAGAATGTATTCAATGACTTATCCTTTAATATAAAGGCTTTGGAATTTATTGTGTTCAATCTATGCATGCTAAAGGTGGTTGCACTCAGTCTGTTTCATAATTTTTTGCTCCTCTAAATATTGCACCATCCCAGACCTTAGGCTGTGTGAATATTGGTTGGGTCGAGATTGGTTTAATTTGGATTTGTTGCTTTACCAAATTTGAGTTGGAGTTTAGGGCAGTGTTAACTTGTTTTATTTTATTTTCTCTCACCCTTCAGCCTTTGACTTTTCTTTAAAACTTGTTTAGATTAGGAGTAGATTAGTTTTTATTCGAAGAATTGAAGTTATTTTCTATAGCTCATTCTATAATTTTCAATATAGCTTCAATAGAATAATTTTTGGCATATGTGTGATATATTTTAATTGTAATGAATGACATATAAAGAGGGCAGTGAATTGCTGATTTTTTTAAGTCCTCTAGGCCCTCAATGCTCAATAGTGTATTTTTGCCTAGCTCATGCATGTTGATATATCTATGTGGTAGAGTCATTTTCATACAATCAAGCACTTATTTTCAAGCATTGTATCAAGAAAGATAAATAGAACCAATAAATACCCCTTGAAGGAAAAATTATCAATGACCTCTGAATCTATCTGCACTAGCCAAGACCTGGCATACCCAAACCTTGGAGAAAAAATTATTTTCAAGAGGGAACAAATATTTGTTCCAAGTATGTTGACATACCCTTGACAATGTGACATTTGCATGCTCAACAAGTTATAGCATACATAGCATTTAAAGAATTAAAATCAACAAGCGTTATCAATTAAAGATCAAACGACATTAGCTCAACCGATTATATTCCTCAACTTTGAAATAGGAGATCCACATTCAAATATTTCCAAGTGATACATGCATAATTACAAAATTATTGTAATACAACCATGTGGTCATGATGTAGTATGGGTGGGGCCCGTTTAAATCCCATATAATTGATTACTTTCATATTTATCTAAATTAAATATCCTTAAATTGTAATATGATGTAATATGGGTGGGACCCATATAAATCGTCCTTAAATATCTTTTATTTCACATTTATCCAAATCAAATTTACTTTGTCACCCCATTTGATCGCCTCATTCAAGACCATGCACTATCAATAAGACTAACACAAGTTTGTGATAAAACATAAGAAGGCCCAAGAAGTTGCAAAGCTTTATGAGGTTACTTTGAATAGGCTAATAGTGAATAACATGAAATTATATACATATATATGAAAACCATTATTATTCATAATGAAGCCAAAATTATGTGGACACTTATGCATATTTAAATGTAATTTAAGTTTTCATAATGTCCAATAAACTTCTAAATATGCTCTATATATCTTCCCATGTCTTTCTAACTAAACATACAAATACTTCTTTAATAACTTTATGGGTGATTAAAATTCATCCATTATATTATCAATTTATATATGTATTAATATGAAAATTCTACCACCAGATGGCATTAACTCAACCAGCTATATTGTTCAACATTCAAGGAGGAGACCTAGGTTCAAATCTTGTCAAGTGATACATGAATAGTTACCAAATTGTTGTAATACCACTATGTGATCATTATGTAATATACATAGGGATTTTTTCAATCCCATATAATCAATTAAAAATATATATAGCAATCCTAACCAAAGGAGTCTATTATATGTATATTAACATAAAACCACCACTATCCATGCATGGAACTATGTGAAAATATTTTTCTAGTCACAAAATGTAACTAATCATCCTCATAAAATTCAAAAGTGCATTGGCCAGGCCAAATGGCATAACCAATCATTCAAATAATCTTTTTTATTGAAATGTAGTCTTTCAAACATCAACTAAACGTATTTATAACCAATGAGGTCAAATGTGATGATCCACTTGGACCCTATGAGTTAATCCTAAAAAGCATCAACCTAAAAAATTCGGTGTATGTTATTTATAGTGCTCTTGATTATGTTTTATAATCAATACAAAATAATCATCTAATATCTCAAATTGTACCAATACTTTTGAAAATTTTACAGGGTGAAGCACTTGGTCGTATACAACCTTTTAGTATTAATTCATGAATTTTTTGCTTGATATCTCGTAGACACCAAATCCTAGCCACTTGTCATCCACTCATCATCAAATCATAGTCATTCATCATTTATTTATATATATGTATATATATTTATATATATTATATTATATTATATTTATATTTATATATTTATATAAATATATATATATATGAATAAATCTCAGCCACCCATCACGTCTTAATCCTGGCCACTCATTTAACATGATCCATGTCACTTATCAAATCACAATCACAACCCTTCATCATGTTTTAATCTCGATCGCCCATTGGTGTCGTCAAAACCCTAACATGAATCAAGGGTAATCATCAAAATATCATTCACTTGTTGTGAATGAAGGTCGATCATCCATCATCTCATGAGCCCTAGCATTCTATTACCACATTCCCTCCTTACATTCACATGAACCCTAGTCCATGCCATATCCATCGTTTGACCTCCGTGACATCTATGAACCAGATCCAAATTTCATAGAGCATCCCCCATAACCCACAAATGCTCTAGGGCATTCCTCAAATGTTGTAAGGTATTTCTAAAATGTTGCAGGGCATCCACATCCATCCTCAAACATTGTAGGGCATTCACCGCTTATCGCATTGCATTCGCCAAACCCTCGAATGCTTACGGGAATTCATGCATCATCATATCAAACCAGCAGAAGCGTAGATCCAGCGACTCAGGTATTGACAAGGTTGTTATTTGTTCTCACTTACATTTTCCTGCATTTAGTTTACATTTCATCAATACTACACTTAGGGTTTGTAGATCTATTTTATAGAGGGCCTCACATAGTGGAGCCCTCGCATGTACTACTGATCCATTTTGTGTTGTGATTTGTATGCAGGTGTAGGAGATACTTCTATTGATGGTTGTTGTAGCTTGGAGTGGCCCCGTAGGGATACACAAGCCCACTCACCCTTGTTTGGAGTGAAGAAGATCCGAAGACACCACCATTATTTGATCGAGGGTTTTACCCCTTCCTTTTGTAAATCATTGTATCAAAGAAAATATTTTTTTGTAACCCCTTATTTTGGGGCACATCTATGTATAAAGTGGAGATCAAGGCTCCCTCATTTGATTAATATATAATGTTATTCATTTGATGTGCATATAACTATTATTTGCTTTGTTTCATTATCTTTATATTGGTGTTGATCATTTTTGCTTTACAAAATGGTGATCATGGTGGGACCCCCAAAGGGTTTCATATTTTGATTTGCCTTGTCAATATTGAGTTTTTGATCTACGTTTTTCTATTTTTTTTACTGTAGGTTTTCAGAAATTTGATCGCACAAAAATCGTGAAGTCCAGAACTAGGGTTTTTGGGAGCTGTGGGATTCGATCTGTGGCCATGTGGATGCCACACCACATCCAAGGGATGTCATCCTGCATCCGAGAGATGCCACATAGTATCTGGGAGATTTTGTAGAGTATCTATGAGATTCGATAGAGTATCTGGGAGATTCGTACCGCATCTGTGGAGTTGGGGAAAGAATACGTAGGCTTCCTGGTAAGTTGCTTTCAAACCCCATTTACGTTTTTGCTTTTTAAAAGAGAAAAGGAAAAATAAATGTTTATTTTTCTATGTAAAAAGCAATACATCATGCATTGTTAGGCATTCTAGGCATTCGTAGGTATTTTTCTTTATAATAAATCAATAAAAAAAGGAAGTGCATTTTAGAGTAGCAATTCATTTGTCATATAGACTGCATATAGGGGTAGATCTGCACTTATAAATCCATTTTTAGTTGCATTAGGGCTTTCAGATTTATTTTATGTTGTTTCTGAATTTGTATGTTAGAAATAGTTTAAGGTTTATCTAAAATACACTCACTGCATTTGGTTCAAGTTTTTCTATTATTTATGGTGTTTTGCCTTCTGCCTTGTGTGTTGTGTATGTATTTTGCTTATGCTTTAGGCAAAAAATTGAAAAGCATATTAGCTACATTTTAGGCTAATTTTTCCTTACATTTTTCAAGAAAACACCATAGAGAACAAAAACTTAAAAGGAATCACACACATTGCACGTTCCACTTTTAACATCAATGAGTTGGATTTCATCACCAACCATTGATCGAGACCAGTGATGGTGGGCTTCATCTCCATCCATTGGCTCACCCCCTAGCCACCGTAGTAGCCCATACGAGTGATTTTTTGGATTTCATCATCGAAAGGTCCCCTACTCTTGGGTGCGCCTAGGGTAGGAAGGATTAGTAGTGCCCTTTTACCATGGGGTGAAATAATCAGTGGAACATAACTATCATTTTTGTCCAAGCATACCCGAGTGTGAAGTAAAAGCCTATGGGGCCTTACCCCAGGTATTAGGCAAGTAGCAGGACTCAGACAATGCGGCCTCCCTCAAGGGGTAATTTTGATTCCTTAGGTTTTACCTTGAGCCAATCATACCTTTAGGAAGCCATTTTTAAGTCATTCATAATTCATTCTTCATCATAAGGGTGGGTTCGAACATACCCTTTTAGTTGCATTTCATCATTCACCCTACATAGTTGTTTTAGGCTTAGGGAGTCTTAACATCAAACACACAAAAACAAATAAAAAAAATCTATTGCAAAGACATAGGATACATTTGTTTGCTTGATTTGTGTGTTTTTCACTATGATTACACTTTTCACACATGCATCCTACACATTCATTACCCCAACCTACTTATAGCTTATGGTATTGACCCAAAATCAAGCTAAAGCTATGATTCAACCACTCACTAGCCAACTATTTCCATCCATGGAGTGCTCCACTCCTTCCCCAACCACTTTTATGGCTAACCCAGCCTATGTGGCATAGACAAGATATCTTGACTTATCTATTGGACCTTCTCATATAGCATTCACTTTGAATGTAGATACACTATAGAGGGAAATCCACACTACCATTCCAAAAATTAAACCATCCACACCAACCGACCATCGCATTACTTACATAGATTTTAACAAACTCAGAGCTTATTTAAGACCCACCAATCTAGTTCTAGAACCACTTAACATCCCACCCAGACATGTTCCTTCTTCTCAGTAGGAACTTGCTCACTCACACCCCAATAATTTTAACCAAGTCCTCACCAACCCTCTTTTTGAGGCCACATCCACCCTCCCACACCAAATTCCTCCACAACCATTTAGCCAAAGCACCTCCATTTCACTTACCTATACCACTACCCACTCCAACCCACTCTACAAAGCACAAGTTAATGTTGCTTCATAGATTCCATCCACCATCCCATCTACCACCCCTCATTCAATTGTGATTCCTTTCACAACTTACCCTCCATTGACCTCAACCAACATTGCCAACACTCACACCATACCTACATCCACTTCCAACACAACCACACAATTTGCATCTAAAATTTCCATACAACAAGCATGGCAACATCTCAATCAACTACTTATGGGCCACCAAGATGTTCGTTCTTACCCACAACAACAATCATAGGTGGTAGATTTTAAACCTCAATCCATTTTCAACCAAAATACCTTTTTCACCCCTGATCCATCTTGGGTATCACAATATTCTAAGGTCACTATACCCACACCTCCATTTAACCACAACAATACCACTTCCACAACCCAACACATTCAAATCCCCCAAACTTCATCCCCACTCCATCAACACCAATCATTCCATAACCAAGTCCAACAACACATCCAACATCATCAGATACCCATCAATCCATCGACCAATCAAAACCACATTTCATCCCAATAGTTCATCACCCAACACACACCACCCCCATACACCCATCAAACAAACTAGGGCTTCCACACACAAATGGAAGACCCTAAGATCCAAGCTTTGCAACAATATATTGATAACTTAATTATGCACACGCCTGGTATGATGTACCAGAAACCTACATTGAGATAGTTGATCAATCAACCCATTCATTCTTTGGTACCATCACCACCTTATCTAGTAGACTTTACATTACCAAAGTTTGACAAATTCAAAGGGACTGAGGACCCTAGGGAGCATATTAGTGCATTCATCCATTCATGTTTTAGAATCCAAGAGAATGATACCTTAATGCTCTAAACTTTTCCTCAGACATTAGGGGGGATGCCTTAGAATGGTACAACCATCTACCACATCATAGTGTCTATACATTTGAACAATTGGTGGATAAATTCTTAGAAAGGTTCTCCCTCAATGTTCACAAGAAAACTACCTTGATCGACTTATATAACCTTAGATAATTTGAAGAAGAGTCGGTCTATGACTTTAGAAACCATTGGAGGGCAGTCATCACCAAGTTGCCATTCTCCCTCCCAATGGAAGAATTAACATGAATGTTTTCAAGGAGTTGTTTAAAACCTATCTCCTTGTTATTGCAATTATAACAATATAGAACATTTGATGAAGCTCTTGCCCAAGCTTAAGTTATCAAAGAAATCAAGATCCAAGAGGGTGAGATTAAACCCAAAAAGAAATAATGGTAAAACAAGGGCCAATCCAAAGGAAACTATAATGGCCAATCAAAATTTGGACAAGTCAATCAAGTGGTCTTGAGTCAACCACAAATGACTCAACAAACCCAAGGTCATCACCAACCACAACCATCATCGCAACAACCACAACAAATGTCTTATCAAGCGGTTCCACCCCCACAACAATTACACAACATAACACCAACTATGGAAAACCATCAACATCAACAATATATTTGATAGACTCACACTTACACACCTTTATCTAAATCATATACCTCCATCTTCCATAGGTTGTATGATACCAATGCTATCACCTTACCTGAAGTCAAACCAGATGATCCGACCAAACATGACAAGGGCTATAGGGAGCATTTATTTTATCCTTTCCATCGATAGAAGGGGTATGACATTAATAACTACTATTCATTCAAAGACATTGTGCAAGACTTGATAGACCTAGGGGCCATTAAGTTGGATAGCCCCTTAGCACAACAAAATCAAAATCTTGGTATCTACCAAACACCACTTCCTCATCATGAGGAAACACAACAAACAATAGGGGGATCAAATACTATGACTCCCCCAACCAATTCAACCATGTGCAACAATACCAAGGTTTTGTGGGTGCTATCCATGTAGTAACCCAGGGTCAATGAAGCACAAATCACCAAAATGAACAACCTCAAGTAGTTCAACCTCCCATGGCACCACCAACAAATGTGTCTCCACAACCTACTAATTCATCTCCACCCATTCATTTTTTTACCAATCCATCTCAACCAATTCACCTTACAAGTCATCCATCCCAACCTATTCATCTCCCAAGCCATCCACAAAGACCTATCATCTCCCTAAGTAGTTAGCTAACAACTAGTCTCAAAATGGCTTCAACAAAATTATCGATCTATGAGCTTATACAACAATCTCCTCCACACCATGAGGCATTAATGGAAATATTAAAATCCATTGAACTTCAATCTCAAGACTCTAATACCTTTAACAATTTTATGGGGAGCATTCAAACATGTATGGAGCCCTCTATCGTATTCTATGATTTTGAGATCAAATCAATATCATCAGAATCACTGGATCCTCCATTACACATCATGGCTCAAGTTGATAGGAAGCCCTTCAAATGAGTACTAATTGACACCAACTCATCCATCAACATCATTACCACCTCAACCCTCCAACATCTTAATCTTCCACCTTCACACATCACCAAATCCACCTTCACCTTGCGAGCATTCAATGATGCTCTATGTTCTATAGTTGGCACTGTGGTCTTACCCATAGAAGTGGGGGTTAAGATGTTGCACACTATGTTCCATATCTTGGAGGGGTCCATGGCCTACAATGTACTCCTTGGATGCCCTTGGATAAGGGAGATGAAATGTGTTCCCTCAATACTACACCAATGTTTGAAATATGTACATGAGGGATAGATTCATTGTATACCTATAGATATTGAACCATTCAAATACTACAACTTCATCTCCAACCCATATGAGTCCACACTTCCATCCACTCACTTGTCCTTAGTCCCATCAACCACACCATCCACCTCACATCACAATACTTCATCCAAAGCTCCTATTCTAGAGGAACTCCCCATCACTAATCCACATCAAGCTTCCACTTCCACACCTCAACCTTCATCACAATCGACAACATGTACATGTGGTCAGACCCAATCATCACCATCAACATCCATACAAGGGGGACATCCCTCCACATCTTCCACATCATCTACCTCACCCATTACCACCCATATATCATCACCCATACAACCAACTCCACAAGCACCCATCATCATTTCATCCATACCAGAATCATCAATCATCCATCAAATTCCTCAGCCAAATCCATCTTCATCTCCACCAATCGATATCTCACAAGTCGATTTAATAGATTGTGAGATGCCATTCCAACATACATCACTCCCATCATCTGAGCCACAAGTCACCCCAGAGTCCCACATCTCCATATCCACTCCATCCACATCATCACCCACACAAGTTGTAGTCCACCTCGCTAGTCCTAGCATTGGTGAGTATGTGGTTCAAGATGTCACAATCACACCACTCAACATCCAAACTATTAGGGATTATGGTCACCCATGTGACCCACCCTTATCCATAGGAGTGGTATACAATATGGGTTCATCACCTAATAGAATCAATTTTGTATATGGGGGTTCGATTCATCATCCGATCCACTTCCCCCAGATGAACCCAAGCAACCATCCTCTACCAACCTCGAACACATGACTAATATTGATTTCCCATCATGATATTTTCGTTAGGTTAATTGGCAAGGATATGGCTTAGGATGATATGAATAGGGTATGCATGAGATCATCGAACCTCAATATTGAGAAGTGCATGACCATTCAGGTTTAGGATACAATCCACAATCTATTGATTCCTCTTTTGAGCGAGCCTTTCAATGACTCAATCTAGATCATGAAGAGGAAAACTATCACAATGATGACTTTGAGGATGAATTATATGAAGAATACGATATCATGTCGATAGCTTTAGATGAATCCAAAGAGGAATCAATCCCAATCACACCATTCATTGAATATGATGAGTATTATCTCATAATGTTCCCCATCCATCAACCCATATTTCATTTGCTTCTCCCAAGGGAGTAAGTTGAGCCAACTGGTGAACCACCACCTCCACCTCATCCCTCTCAATGAAACATCATGTAACATATGTACATAACAAAAAAAATAAAAAAAAAACAATTTTTTTAAATTTTTGCATTTGCATATCCCTACCATTTGCATTTATACGTGTTGCTTGTTGCTATCTAGGTTTTCAAGGTTCATTCATCGATTCCAAGAGGTAAGACAAACCACCCTTCACATCACAACCACCATTCCCCACTAAGTCATCATGAATCTTATTGACTTATTCACACCACTCCGTAATCCATACGATTTGGCAAAACCAATTCCTATTGACATAAGCCTCATTGATATGGAATGGATTTCATCACCACCATCCTTTTCTAAATTCATCCTTTTCGAGGAATTGTTAAGAGCTTCTACTACTTACATTCCTCCATCACCTTCACCTTCACCCTTGGCTCCTATTATTTTCTAGGTAGAAATGGAAGAGACTATGCTAGAAGAGTTTGATAACATCATTGATGACATTCATCTGATCCCAATGCCCCATCATCTTGAGGAAGGTTCACACATGGCCATTGAAGATACTATAGATGTGAACCTTAGTATAGATGTGGATAATCCATAAATCGTTAAACTTGGAAAAATTTTATCCATTGATGAACAAGAGCAATTCATAGATCTCCTCAAGAGAAAGAAGGGCATATTTGCATGGTCCTATAAAGACATGCCTGGTCTTGACCCTAACTTGGTTGTCCACAACTTAACCTTGCATCCTGATGCTAAGTCGATCAAACAAAAACTAAGAAAGTTACATCCTACCATTGCCCTCATGGTCAAATAAGAACTTCAAAAGTTGTTAGATATGGGTTTCATTCAACCCATTGATTATCCTGAGTGGCTTTCAAATATGGTACCCATTCGTAAGTCTAATAGGGTGATTCACATTTGCACTGACTTTTGAGATCTTAATAAAGCATGTCCTAAGGATGACTTTCCTCTACCAAACATTGATACTCTTGTCAACACTTGCACTGGCCATGAAATGCTATCTTTAATGGATGGTTTTTTAGGATATAACCAGATTCGAATCAATCCTGATGACCAACACAAAACAACATTCACAACACCTTGGGGGACTTTTTGTTACAAGGTAATGCCATTTGGCCTTAAAAATGTAGGTGCTACTTATCAATATGCCATGACATACATCTTCCATGATTACATGCATAAGATCATTGAAGACTATGTGGATGATCTATTGGCCAAATCTAAAACCCGACAAGAGCACATTGATGTCTTGGAAAATGTTTTGATTGACTTCTAGAGCATAATGTAAGGTTGAACCCCAAGAAGTGTGTCTTCGGTGTCACCTCAGGCAAACTACTAGGATTCATTATCTCCAAGAGAGGCATTGAAGTGGACCCAAACAAGGTCAAGGCCATTATGGAGATGCCTCCCCCAACAAACTTGAAAGAGTTGCATAGTTTACAAGGAAATATCCAATCAATCCATCATTTCATCATGCAACTCTCTGACAAATGCAGGCCTTTCAATCACCTACTACAAAAGGGGTGATATTTTCATGGATAGAAGAATGTCAAAAATATTTTGATGACATCAAGCAATACTTAGCTTCTCCACCCCCCCTAACCCCCCCCCCCCCCGGGGTCCCCTTCCATCTTTATGTTTCAGCAATGGACTTTGCATTAGGGATAATGCTTGCACAAAAAAATGAAAACAATTGAGAGCAAGTAGTCTATTACATTAGTCAAACATTGGTAAGCTATGAAACTAGATACACTTATGTGGAAAAATTGTGCCTAGTAATGGTTTTTACCACTAAGAAACTTAGACATTACATGCTAAGTCACACCACTTATGTCATAGCTCATGAAAACCCTCTACGTTACATGATGACTCACACTTACAACAACACCCATACCACAAAATGGATAATGCTTCTAATAGAATTTGATCTTGAGTTCATTAGTCAAAAATCCATTAAAGGTCAGGTGATAGTCGATCAACTTGTGGAAGCTCCACTTCCTAGTGATCAACCCTTGATTATTGAGCTCCTAGATGACTCGGTATTTACCATCATTGAATAGGAGGAAGATGTCATTCCTGAAGAGGATGTGGATATCACACTCTTCTTTGATGGTTCTAAGTGTAAAAAATGACAAGGTGTAGGAATCATGTTTCATACACCCCAAGGGGTACCTATTCCATTATCATTCAAACTTGATTTCCCATGCACAAATAATAATGTAGAGTATGAAGCCCTAATATTAGGACTTCAAGCAGCCATAGCTATGGGTATAAAGTATATCAGGATATTTGGTGATTCCCAACTTGTCATTCATCAAGTAAATGGATCGTACCAATGCAAAGAACCAGTCTTAAAACTTTATCATGAAGTAGCAATGAAATTGCTTACAAAATTTGATTGGTATGAAATCGATAGTTTACCTCATTCGACTAATATATTTGTAGATGTGATGGCCTCTCTAGGATCATTGATTCCAAAGAACTTTGTAGGAGAGGTACAACCATTAATTATCACAACAATCTCTAAATCTACAATTTCTCGTGCTGAATCTAAATATGAGAAGGATGTTTGCTTTATCCATGCCGAACCATATGAGCCTTGGCTTAATCAAGTAAAATACTTCCTCAAGTTTGGAACACTCCCATCAGACATGTCATGAACTACCAAATAAACTTTCAAGCAAAAGGTAGCTCATTTCACTCTCTTGGGGGACGTGTTGTATAGATATGGTTATGATGGAGTCCTCCTCCATTGTCTCGAGCTTGTAGAGGCCCAAAGAGCAATATTTGAAGCTCATGATGGTACTTGTGGTGGTCACTTTAGTGGAATGGCCATCACAAAGTGCATTTTATGCATGGGTTATTATTGGCCCACCATGGAACATGATTATTGCACTTATGTCAAGAAATGTCAACAATATCAACAACATGCTAATTTAACTCATGTGCCATCACAAGCATTACAACCTATTCAGAGTCTTTGGCCCTTTTCACAATGGGGTTTGGACTTGATTGGTAAAATCTCACCTCCTTCCTTGGGATAACACACATTCATCATCACTACCACTGAATACTTCATAAAGTGGGTCAAGGCAATTCCTCTAACCAGTATGATAGGACCTCAAATTATGGAGTTTATACTTCAACATATCATCTATCACTTTGGTATCCCCTCAAAAATAATCTCTAACAATGGTAAGTCTTTCAAAAACAAGGATGTTCAAGCACTTTGCAAGAAATATAATATCCAACATAGTTTCTCGACTCCTTATTACCCATAGATAAATGGATAAGTTGAGGCAACCAATAAGACCTTGATCACTATTCTCAAGAAATTAGTCAAAGAAAATCATCGAGATTGGCATACTCAGATCCCCTTGGTATTATGGGCTTATCGAATGAGCATTCGCACACCTATCAAGGCAACACCATTCTCATTGGTCTATGGTGTCGAAGCCATCATGCCTCTTGAGCTCGAGATCCCCTCACTACATATTTCATTATAGGAATTCATAGATGATGATATTGCTAGACAAACACATCTTGACCAACTCACACTCCTCGATGAAAGGTGAATCAATGCCTTGGAGCATTTACGAGTATATCAAGATCATTTAAAGCGTGCTTACAATACCAAAGTCCATCTACATGAATTCCAAGTAGGAGATCTTGTCCTTAAAGAGAATCAACAAAACACCAATGCATTACCACATCTTCATGATAAATTCATGGCTAATTGGTTAGGTCCATATATTATCACACAAAATGTGGGTCAAGGAACTTATAGGCTTGCCAATCTAGAGGGAGTAGAAGAGCCTAAGCCACTAAACATCATCCACTTGAGAGCATTCTATGCCTAATGCGATTTATATATATGTATATATACATGGCTAAAAAAAACACTACATATTGTATTTCATACATCCATTTACATAATCACATTCATTGTCACTTCTGCACATTCCATCCACCATATTAGGGGTCATTTGCTCAGTTTAGATAATAATTGATCCAATAAGTCTTGTCACCTTAATCATGGGCACCCTCGAGTTCACACCCATCTCATTGCACCATTTCATAAGTCAAGTCATCATTTGCAATACAAATTTCCATCATCCCTAGGTGTTTTTGGTCACTCAGCCACTCCTAGTGTTTCAAGCAACCTCCAATACATGTCGAGTTTTCTCTAGGACCAAGGCACATTTTCACTAAGAAAATATTGAGTTCTGGGAGTTGACTCTAACATTCTTGAACCAAACACATCTCACACCTATTAAAAACATCTTGTGTCAAAGAGGGATAACACCATGATTGGGTTGAACCTCAAAGCAAAAAAGTCATCTTTGCTTGTCCCATTATGCACATAGTCCAAAATCAAAATAGTGGTCTTCACCACTAACAACACTTCCAAATAAAATAATGAGTAGTAAGGATAGGGTAAAATTCTCATCACACCTCGGTTGAGAATCCGATTCCCCAAAGCTCTAACTCTTTTACAAATCACACACCATAGATCCTCAAGTAGTAAGGATAGAACTACATTTCCATCTAGATGGTTAGGTAGTCTAATTCCCCAAATCTTAGAGATCATATCATTGGACTATGGAGCTAATCTCCATCGGGGCTATAGATGCTTGATTGGTAGTGGAGTACGCTCATGCATGGTGACACGTCTCTCTTGAAGAGACCTCTGATCACACATAAGGACAAGCTAGCTTCTTGGTCTTCTCCATGATAGTTTTCATCTCAATTTACTCAATATGGGTAAATGAATTCACTTGCACACACATTGGTTCTTGATTGACTTGAGTCATTACCATGCTCATGATTGGTAAATGAACATTCACTACACACACATTTGGTCTTGGAGAATTTAGATAGAACTTAGTGAGTTTGTTCGACATCACTAGGATGTTTGAGTCTCTGTAAAACAACTCTAGATCAGTCATCCATAAGCCAACACAACATCCATATCATTATCATACCATTACATGAGTCTTTCACTTCACATTCCACCATTAGATGTTGGTGTCCCTGATTAAGCAACAATGATAAATATGGTCAAGCAAAATCTAAACTACTACAAATGATCATTAGAGCATCAGTTCACTTGCATTGTTATCATCATAATTCATATACATCATCATTACATTTTCATCCATCACATCATATACACATGCATTCACACAAATATTCACACAAAGTCATACACAAAAATAAAGGCCATGTATATATATAAATTGCATATACAAAGAAATCTTGAAGGCTATATACAATGGAGCACTAAGGCTCATATACAAAAGTGCATCACAAGGCACTAGCTAGCGCCCATAGGTAGACCCCTATGATCTTGATAGGTTAGGAGCCTAAGGAATCCTAGAGCAAGAATCACTACGCCTAACAAAACTCGTTATGGAGGAGGAAGATTGCACTAGCAGCCCAATGCTATGCTACATAAGCAGATCCTCCAGCTCCTGAATGTAGCCCTCCTAGGATCAAATGTGTAGCACATCCTATCTTTGATGAGCATCCCTCCATACTAGCTCTACTTAGAGCCTCACTATCACATCCTCACCTCCACCTACCACCATCTATACCTCTAGCTCCATCCATAGCTGAGCATTCTTAGCATCCCATCTATCATCGCATCTCACTCTACCACCATCTATCAAAGCTGGTCTCACTCAGCCTGGATCTCAACCCACTCCTCCTCACTTTGACTAGGAGGTCTCTTTGAAACCTCCTCCATACCATCCCCACCATCACCATCACCTCCAATATCTAGAGACTGCTCTACTGCAACCCTCGCCTACCTCCCTCCACTACTAGATCGATGATGTCTCTAACATCGAGGAGTCTCCTCTACCTTGGTTGCTACCTCCCCATCATCTCCACTACCCTCATCAACCACCTAACTCGGTACCCATGGAGGCTATGAAGTGAACCATACATCATAGTCGATGGTGGTCCCAACATCATCCACATCTGGGAGATCTATCTCCTCATCATCCTCATACTCCACCCACCACTCCTCCACACAAGGTAGGCTCGACTCATCAGCTCAATGCCTGTAGAGAACCAAAGTATCAGGAACCCCTTACCATATCCCAAACTACCATAACACTCATGAGAACTGGATCAACTCCACCTCACTACCATATCGACCAACCACCCACTCTAGCCAAACCCAAACATCTTTTTATAGTACCTTTCTTATCCTTGGTATGATCAGTGAGAATCAATGTCGATCCTCCAAAATACTTAACTGCAGCACAACACAAATGCAAATACACATCAGCATCTCATTAATCGAAGAAAAAAAATTGTTTGCCTATCCTTTTTTCATCGTCAAAAAAATATTGTAAAATCAAACAAGAGAGCTAGGAGAACTTACCTCTGCCACCCATGCATCAACTCCTACCGTCACATCCATGCCCTCCATCACCATCGCCATACTCACACTCTCCTTTGCTCATACGTTGCTCTTCAAAATCTCAAATGTAAGAATGAAATGAAATTTTATCCTTGCAACCCTTTTATAGCTAATTTTTACGTGCTTAAACATCCTAGGGAATATTCCTGGTACACTCAAATGTCACCCTGGATCTACAAAATATCAAACACCCTCCGATGTTTGTGCAAATATGGACACAGATCGACGTTTATCCTCAAAATGTTGCAAAAGGTGTTAAAAGGGCCTCAAAATGTAGCAAAACCCCACAAAATCACCACAAATTCCATCCATGCATTCATTACATCATCACATTATATTTTGTGATAACATGGATTGATTTGGGCGTTTAATTTTTGATTGCAACCAAAAGTCATGAAAATGCTTAAAAAGCTTCAAAACACCTCAAAATGGTCCAAAATTTCACAAAACTACCAAATCCACTATTCCAAGCATTCATCACATCATTACATCACATTTTGTGATAACATGGATTGATTTGGGTGTTTAATTCTTGATTGCGATCAAAAGTCATGAAAATACCTTGAATTGCTTCAAAATGTCCCAAAACAATTCCAAATTTCACAAAAAAAATAATCAAATTCACCCATCAATGCATACATCTCCATTCAACATTATCAAATTCACTCATATTATCAAGTGAACCTCGTATCTAGTGGTTTACTCTATTTCCATGGAGATTGCAGTGATTGGTTATCCATGCAATTCGGTAGGATGGGTAGATCACCATAAGGACGCTTGCTCATATCATCATCCAACATCCTCTTGTTCAAAAAAAAAATCATTTTGATCCCTTAATTTTTGAGTGTGACTATGCTCAAGCAAATTTGCCCAAGGATGTCATTGATGCCCTCTCCATGGGGTTACAAACATGGATAACTTTTACTACATCATTTCTTTTTACATTCAGGAATTAGAGCCAGTCACTAGGGATAACAAGCCCCTAGGATGATTGATTCCTTGACTTTATCATTTTGCATTTTAATGATGCCAAAAGGCATATTTTCCAACAACATAGAATCACCCCAAACTTGGGGCAACCAAATTTGATTTTGATTTCCCACATCGGGATACATCATACACATTCATTGCATCATCCAATCAAAAACCCCTTTTTTTGGGGGGCAAAAGCAGAATCAATCATTGCATCATTCACATTCATCGCATCATCCACATTTTTTTCAATTGGCTCGTGAGATTCATTCTTCACTCATTTACCAATTGAGGGGGTAAGCTACAACCACAATTTTTGTCTTTAGAGTCTTCTTGTGCACCAAGGAAAGAATCCATTCCACCAAACCATGTGTCTCTTATTTTGCACTGCATCGTGTTTCATGCAATGTGATACAAAAAGGGAAATTTGTAGACACCAAATCCTAGCCACTTGTCATCCACTCATAATAAAATCATAGTCATTCATCATTTATTTATATATATATGAATAAATATTAGTCGCCCATCACGTCTTAATCTTGACCACTCATTTAACATGATCCATGTCACTTATCAAATCGCAATCACAACCCTTCATCATGTTTTAATCTCGATCGCCTATTGGTGTCGTTGAAACCCTAACATGAATCAAGGGTAATCATCAAAAGATCATTCACTTATCGTGAATGTAGGTCAGATCATCCATCATATTGTGATCCTTAGCATTCTATTACCACATTTCCTCCTTGCATTTGCACAAACCCCAGTCATTGTCGTATCTATCGTTTGAACTCTACGACATCTATGAACCAGATCTAGATTTTGTAAAGCATCTCCCATATCCCATAAACACTCCAAGACGTAACCTGAATATTGCAAGACATTTTTGGAACACTGTAGGGCATCCACAACCATCCTTGAACACTGTAGGGTGTTCACCACTCACCGCATTGCATTCACCACACAATCAGATGCTTATGGGTGTTCATGTGTCATCATATTGAACAAGCAAAAGCATAGATCCAATGACTTAGGTATTGACAAGTTTATTATTTGTTCTCACTTACGTTTTCCTACATTCAATTTGCATTTCATCAATACTACACTTAGGGTTTGGTAGATCTATTATATAGAGGACCTCACATAGTAGATCCCTCGCATGTACTATTGATCCATTTTATGTTGTTATTTGTATGCAAGTGTGGGAGATACCTCTATTGATGGTTGTTGCAACTTGGAGTGGCCCCGTAGGGATACACAAGCCCACTCACCCTTGTTTGGAGCGAAGAAGATCCAAAGACACCACCATTCTTTGATCGAGGGTTTTACCCCTCCTATTGTAAATCATTGTATCAAAGCAAATATTATTCTATAACCCCTTATTTGGGGCACATCTATGTGTAAAGTGGAGATCAAGGCTCCCTCATTTTATAATATATAATGATGTGCATACAGTTTTTATTTGCTTTATTTCATTATCTTTATCTTGGTGTTGATCGTTTTCGCTTTACAATATCTTTGTTTTACCTAATACAATAATGGCAACTCCATAGATGATGTGAACACATCCTTGTATCATGACACTAGCTAGTCTATCAATGTTATCTTGTCTAAACTTCCATAACAATGTAAGAACCCAAAAAAATGAGTGACTACAACTTTCTTCTTATTGGGCTTATCATTAGGATCACAAAATCGTCTATCGAATTCAATGCATTTTAGTATTACTTTATGTTAATCAAGAACGCTATAATATCAAGAACTACATGTGACAAACTATAACATTATTCAGAATCTAGAGGTTTAACTCATAGACCTCGACACTCCCACATGTATTTTTCACCAATAATATGGCATTATATGGAATCTATCATATGTTTGGCTTTTCCTTGGTAGAACTATCTAATATGGTATGGTTGTAAAACTATCTAATATGGTATGGTTGCAAGGGATATATCAAATATAAATTTTACATTTATAGCAATGATATCATCTTGGTATCCCTTATGCCAACATCTATAATAAAATGAAATATTTTTTATGTGAAATTGAATTTGAGTATCTTAACGTGAACACTTCTATTTTTTGTTCTTTTGGGACCACTTTCCCATATGGATTTCTTATATATTAACTTTCATGATGAAACTTGGTTCTTTTGCGACCCCTTTCCCATATGGATTTCTTACATATTAACTTTCATGATGAAACTTGGTTCTTTTATGACCCCTTTCCCATAGGGATTTCATACGTATTAACTTTCATGTTTAGTTTCATCATGGCTATCTATTGTTTTAACATTTTATACCAAAACTAGGAAAACTGGAAGTATCTTTATCCTTGGTTTGTGACTTCTAATTATTAAATCCATTATCCTTTCATCCATATTTATTAATAAATCCATTAACCTTTCATCATCGACTTTTATTATTATTAGTAAATCCTTGATCCTTTCATCCACCATTACTCTTGTACTTTCATCCACCTTTATTCTTGTACTTTGCTACAAAATTATGATTAATGAAAATCATTCACCAATATACAAAAATATCAAAACATTCATCCACAATAATAATCCACACAATGAGACAGAGATAGACAATACCCTTAAGGTAGGGCAACACCAATAATACTCCTCAAGTAAAGAATAACTCCACAAGATCTCCCAATATGAGAACGTCACTTAGAGAGGGCAAAGTCCCATAAGCCACTTCGTGGGCACAAACGATAATATATGATTGATCTCTCAAGACGATTACAATGGCAAATATCCCTTCTTTATATACTCAAATTCTTATTCTATTTTAGATAGCCGACTATTAATATTATATTATATTATAATATAATCAACCTTGGGTTATGTGTGGCCCATGCCAACCCTTATATAATACAACATCATATCCCAATATATATTGATTTGGTTAGTGTGAGAAACCCCTACGACCAACGCACAGGGTTGAGCAGTCTCCTCCCAACCATGACCCCTCGTAAAGTCGAGAGCTATGCTTATCAATAAGGAATTTAACACACAACCACCACACACCCACCCCCTCACACACTTGCCCACGTCGTGGTTTGAAACTTAAACCTCTCGAAGAAGAACAAAAACCCGCACCGTTGTGCTATCCCAATATATTTGTTCTTAGGTATCCTAACATTTCACCCTCCTTACAAATGTTTCATTCTCAAAATATATGAAGAAATAATATAATATTATTTGCTAAGCAATTATAGCAATTTGTACCAATCTTGATCATCGATCCATCCTAGTGAAACATTGATTGTTGATGGTCTTTGTTCATGTCAGTATGCCAAAGCAATTGGTACCAATCTCGATCACCCATCCATCCTAGTGAAACATTGATTGGTGGTGGTCTTTTTTGATGTTGATATGTCATTTTGCCACTTGAGTATCCAAATCCACTTTGTTGGCTCCACACTTTTGTTGCTTTATTTTGATAATTTGAATGACGGGTCCACTTGTTCCTTTGATGCACCACTCTAAAAAATAGGATCACTATACTTTCTATGTGAAACACTGCCACACTTGGTGCCCTTTTGATTCCACACTCCAAGATTGTTGTCGCTCATGGTGGTGTGGATGGCAATATGTTGCAACTACTTTGTTGGATCCACGCTTTTGCTACTTTATTTTGATAATTTAAATGATGGTTCCACTTGTTCCTTTGATGCACCACTTTAAAAAAAGATCACTATGCCCTCGCTACCAAATACTACCATACTTGGTACCCTTTTGATTCCACACTCCAAGATTGTTGCAGCTCATGGTGGTGTGGATGGTGATATGTTACAACCTTACCACTTTGTTGGCTCCATGCTTTTGCTACTTTATTTTGATAATTTAAATGATGGGTCCACTTGTTCCTTTGATGCACCACTCTAAAAAAATATCACCATGCTTTCGCTACCAAACACTACCATATTTGGTACCCTTTTGATTCCACACTCTAATATTGTTGCAGCTCATTGTGATGTGGATGGCGATATGTTACAACCTTAACTGGTTGTTCTACCTTCTTTGACTCCTCAACAATTAGCTCAACATTTACCTCCACTATTTTAAATTCTTCTACATGTTCTTTCTTCCCTTTGTGTGGTGTGTCCTTGTGCTCTCCTATCAAAGCTTCTTTGTGCTCTTCTATCAAAGCTTTCTTGTGCTCTAATACTGTTATTTCCACAAACTCCTATTGCTTTCCTATCAAATCCCTTCTTTGACTCCTCAACAATTAGCTCAACATTGAGCTCCATTGTTTTAAATTCTTCTACATGTTATTTGTCTGGTGTGTCCTTGTGCTCTTCTATCAAAGCTTCCTTGGAGTCTACTATTGTGCTCTTCTATCAAAGCTTCCTTGTACTCTACTACTGGTGTGCCCTTGTGCTCTCCTATCAAAGCTTCCTTGTACTCTACTACTGGTGTCTCCTTGTGCTCTCTTATCAAAGCTTCCTTGGACTTTACTACTGTTATGTCCAGTCTCGATTGCTATTATTGTTTTCCTATCAAAACTTCTTTAGACTCTACTACTGTTATTCCCACAAACTCGATTGCTATTGCTTTCCTATCAAACATTTCCTTGGAATCTTGAATACTATTGTTTCTTCCATGGACTCTATGTTATTGCTTTCCTATCAAAGCTTCCTTGCACTCTTGATTGCTACTGTTTCTTCCATGGACACTATTGCTGCTACATTGACTCTATTGTTGCTACTGCCTTCTTGGACTCTATTTCAGGTTCTTCAAAAATATCTTGTAGTGTTATCTTACTTTTCAACCACTTCTTGTTATCATTACTTCATAAACTTCTTTTAAACATTAATGTTAATAGTACCCAAAAAAATCCAACCAAATACGACAAAAGAACTATATTCACATCATCCATATCAATAATGTAAACATATTTATGTCTGGTAATCTTCAAATCTTCAAAATTCTAAACATTCTCATCTTGTCCTTAATTTTTGTTGTTTGAACCTCCAACCTTATAACCAAATCACAATTAACAAAATTATATCTGTTACTAAGGTTAATGAAAATAATAACCTATTTTTAATGCATTCTTGAACTTGCAAAATAGATTTTTAAGATAAATTTCTTTAGCTTTTGTAAATCTAAAGAAATGGTTTCTTCATTCTTCTCCCTTCTAACTCCACACTCCAAGATTTTTTCCGCTCATGGTGGTGTGGATGGCAATATGTTGCAACCACTTTGTTTGCTCCACGCTTTTGCTATTTTATTTTGATAATTTAAATGATGAGTCCACTTGTTCCTTTGATGCACCACTTTAAAAAAAAGATCACTATGCTCTCACTACTAAACACTACCATACTTGGTGCCCTTTTGATTACACACTCCAATATTATTGCAGCTCAAGGTGGTGTGGATGGCGATATGTTACAACCTTAACTGGTTGTTCTACCTTCTTTGACTCCTCAACAATTAGCTTAACATTTACCTCCACTATTTTATATTTTTCTACATGTTCTCTCATCTTCCCTTTGTGTGGTGTGTCCTTGTGCTCTCCTATCAAATCTTCTTTATGCTCTTATATCAAAGCTTCCTTGTGCTCTGCTATTGTTATTGGTATAAACTCCTATTGCTTTCCTATCAAAGCCCTTCTTTGACTCCTCAACAATTAGCTCAACATTGAGCTCCATTGTTTTAAATTCTTCTACATGTTATTTGTCTGGTGTGTCCTTGTGCTCTTCTATCAAAGCTTCCTTGTACTCTACTACTGATGTGTCCTTGTGCTCCCCTATCAAAGCTTCCTTGGACTCTACTACTGGTGTCTCCTTGTGCTCTCCTATCAAAGCTTCCTTGGACTTTACTACTGTTATTTTGCTATTATTGTTTTCCTATCAAAACTTCTTTAGACTCTTACTACTGTTATTCTCACAAACTCAATTGCTATTGCTTTCCTATCAAACATTCCCTTGGACTCTCGAATACTATTGTTTCTTCCATGGACTCTATGTTATTGCTTTCCTATCAAAGCTTCCTTGCACTCTCGATTGCTATTGTTTCTTCCATGGACTCTATTGCTGCTACATTGACTCTATTACTGCTACTGCCTTCTTGGCCTCTATTTCAGGTTCTTCAAAAATATCTTGTAGTGTTATCTTACTTTACAACCACTTCTTGTTGTCATTACTTCATAAACTTCTTTGAAACATTAATGTTAATAGTACCCAAAAAAATCCAACCAAAGATGACCAAAAAACTATATTCACATCATCCATCTCAATAATGTAAAACATATTGTAATCTTAAAATCTTCAAAATTCTAAACATTCTCACCTTGTCCTTAATTTTTGTTATTTGAACCTCCAACCTTTTAACTAAATCACAATTAACAAAATTATATTTATTACTAAGGTTAATAAACCACGGCGTGGGCAAGTGTGTGAGGGGGGCAAGTGTATGAGGGGGTGGGTATAGCTCTTGACTTTACGAGGGATCATGGTTGGGAGGAGACTGCTCAGCCTTGTGCGTCAGTCATAGAGGTTTCTCACAATAACCAAATCAAAAAATAACAATAATAATAATAATTGAACCTGCAAAATAGATTTTTAGATAAATTTAGATCCTTCTTTAGCTTTGGTAAATCTAAAGAAGTGGTTTCTTCCTTCTTCTCCCTATGAATTCCACACTCCAAGATTGTTTTTGCTCATGGTGGTGTGGCTGGCAATATGTTGCAACCACTTTGCTGGCTTCACGCTTTTACTACTTTATTTTGATAATTTAAATGATGAGTCCACTTGTTCCTTTGATGCACCACTTTAAAAAAAAAAATCACTATGCTCCCACTACCAAATACTACCATACTTGGTGCCCTTTTGATTCCACAGCTCATGGTGGTGTGGATTGCGATATGTTACAACCTTAACTGGTTGTTTTACCTTCTTTGACTCCTCAACAACTAACTCAACATTTACCTCCATTGTTTTAAATTCTACATGTTCTCTCATCTTCCCTTTGTGTGGTGTCCTAGTGCTCTCCTATCAAAGCTTCTTTGTGCTCTTCTACTGTTATTTCCACAAACTCCTATTGCTTTCCTATCAAAGGCCTTTTTTTGACTCCTCAACAATAAGCTCAACATTGAACTCCATTGTTTTAAATTCTTCTACATGTTCTTTGTCAGGTGTGTACTTGTGCTCTTCTATCAAAGCTTCCTTGGAGTCTACTACTGTGCTCTTCTATCTATCAAAGCTTCCTTGTGCTCTACTATTAGCATGTCCTTGTGCTCTACTATCAAAGCATCCTTGTGCTCTACTATCAAAGCATCCTTGTGCTCTACTATTAGCATGTCCTTGTGCTCTACTATCAAAGCTAGCATCCTTGTGCTCTACTAGCATCCTTGTGCTCTACTATCAAAGCTTTGGAGTCTACTACTGTGCTCTTCTATCTATCAAAGCTTCCTTGGAGTCTACTACTGTGCTCTTCTATCTATCAAAGCTTCCTTGGAGTCTACTACTGTGCTCTTCTATCTATCAAAGCTTCCTTGTGTTCTACTATTAGCATGTCCTTGTGCTCTACTATCAAAGCTTCCTGGGACTTCCTTGGACTCTTACTACTCAATCCTTGGACTTTACTACTTGTTATTTGAACCTCCAACCTTTTAATCACAAAATAATAACCTCTTTTAATGCATCCTTGACCTGCAAAATAGATTTTTAAGATAAAATTAGATCATTCTTTAGCTTTTTAAAATCTAAAGTAGTTTCTTCATTCTTCTCTCTTATCTCAACATTCTCTTTCTAGTCCTTTAGTAGTTTTATTTCTTTTTTCTAGATAAATTTAGATCATTCTTTAGCTTTTTAAAATCTAAAGTAGTTTCTTCATTCTTCTCTCTTATCTCAACATTCTCTTTCTAGTCCTTTAGTAGTTTTATTTCTTTTTTCTAGATAAATTTAGATCATTCTTTAGCTTTTTTAAATCTAAAGTAGTTTCTTCATTCTTCTCTCTTATCTCAACATTCTCTTTCTAGTCCTTTAGTAGTTTTATTTCTTTTTTCTAGATAAATTTAGATCATTCTTTAGCTTTTTTAAATCTAAAGAAGTGGTTTCTTCATTCTTCTATCTCAACAGTTTCCTCTTTCTAGTCCTTTAGTAGTTTTATTTCTTTTTTCTTTTTTCATAGGCTTAAGATCAACAGACAAACCGAAAGTCTTCTACAAGTTTAGGGAAATGCAAGTCTTTTACAAGCTCAATTGCTTACAACTTGAGGTGTTTCCAAACTCGAAAAGTCAACTAGGACAAAACAACAGTGTCCTACTTCAGACCTTACGAGACAACTTGGCAAATTCAAAAACCATATTACCCTTCTTCAGACCTTACAAAACTTTGGTAAGTTCAAAAACCAACATTTAACTGTAAATTATAATTAAAAATAAAAAACAACTCCGGCTTACAAAATACCAAACATTCCAGGATGAGTGGTTATGATCTTTTATCAATTGAAGAAAACAAAAAAAAAGGAGCATTTTTTGTTTTTGCTTTAATTATCACTGTAAGAACGAGAATTTACTCTTTTACTTTTACAATCAGAATATTTCAGCAGCCAAGGTATACAATGGCTACATTGATGCACCGTAACACATCTTTGAAATTCCAAAATACATTACAAAGTACAATCATGGAACATTAAAGAGGCCTTGCAGTTCTGGTTGCTTAGCATAAAAATGGCTATCAAAATCATGCATAGTTTATGCACAAAAATTGCAAGTGACCTCTTACTTCATTATGTGGATTTATATTCCTGAATTTGTAATCAATTCTGAACTGTACTCTAACATAATATAGATTTTGCATTCGACACTCGTTGACATTGTACCTAACATGATTTTCGTATTCAACACTGGACTGACCTTTTACATAGCATACCAAAAGACATCTAAAACAAAATCTACTTTTCAAAACAGTTCTAATTGCAACACATTGATTGGCCCAAAATAATACAACTGCAGGGTAAACGACTTTAAATATTCTTGCAATAAATTAAAATTAGAACCCCTCGTGTCGACAATAATAAAAACATCATGCCTTTACTTTAGCATTGAGAAAATACATATTGAGACTCGAATGCATTCACAAACATAAAAATTCAAACCTACAAACTGCAAATAAATTAAGGCAACACTGTTCTTGCTCAATAGCAGCAACTCAGATTGCACATTATAGTCAACTCTCTACTAAGTGAAGATGCTTCATAATTTACAATATCCCAAATATTTAACAGAACAAAAAAAGTAGTTCCAAACTGATCAATTCAATTCAATGCCTCCATTTCATTAATCTTTCAATGCCTCCATTTCACAGACAAATGTGATGTCAAGTTTGAATATGATCAATGGTGATTCTCAAAGCTTAATATCCAGCCTTGCTGTCCAAAAGTTTGGTAATACACTTCATATGTTACAAGTGAAAAAAGATTAAATAAATTAAAGTCTAAGTTGCATTTCAGGATTAAGAGAAACATCAGGGATTATAAAAACCACTGTACTACGTCAGTAGTTTGTGCCATCATTCAGATTAAACAATCAAGTCCAGTCCGAAAAAGCATTTTTTCCAAGATTGGTACAATCAAGATCAGGTGTAATTATGGATCATACAGGATCCTGGGTGCATCAGGTGTAACTAAATAGATCATACTAGATCATGCTAACAAAATTAGCTATTTTCTCCATGTGTCAAATATTCAAAATTATTCCAGACATTTTTATGCAACTCCACTACACTATGCACAACAGTTCCCATGATTTCCTTAGTCACGATGGCACTGCAATCCAACAGAAATGTATAAGCCACTTTATTATTCATAAAAACCCAGCAAAAGTAGGAAGAAGTTGACATAGGACAATACTAAGACTTACTGTAAGTAGATATATCTATCTGTTCTGGAAGCTCCTTAATATCAACTTCAAATCGTTCTTGAACCTGACAAAAGTACAAAGGATAATATTATTATAAAATTCTATGACCAACACAACTTTTCCAAAGACATTTAAGGTACTTGCCTGGTTAAGCACATCTGAATCTGTAGCAGAAGAAACAAATGTAATGGCAAGACCCTTAGTCCCAAAACGACCAGCTCTCCCAACCTGGATAAAATAAAGCTTTCTTTATATCTCATCTTCAATTTTGAAAATTGTTTTTGCTTGGATTGACAAATTAAAATTGATTCAATTTCATTCTAATAATTACCCTGTGCAAGTATGTATCTGCAGAATCTGGCATGTCATAGTTAATAACAATATTAACACGCTCAATATCAATTCCTCTGCCCACCAAGTCAGTTGCGACCAGAATCCTCTTGTGGCCTTCCTTGAAACCTTTGTATCGAGTCAATCTGCTTACACAAGTTCGTGCAAATTGCTCATCTTAAAAGATTCAACTGAATAGTATTATTTTATCTAAATGTATTCCACCAAAAATATTTAAAGTGGTTTCCCCTATAAATATCTAGTTTTTACTTGATCCATGTATAAGTAAAGAAGGTTATCAAACACAACCAACCCTGCATCCCAAAATAGTAGGAAGCTACAGAATATTATTTTACATTGCATTTAATTATTAAGAAGTCCGCCAACATGCACAAATTTGTAATAGAACAATTTACAAACTATTGAAATCAATGGTTGTCACAAAATACCAAGTTAAAAACACAAATGTCAGAAAGACCACCAAATAATAGTTAAGGTTATTATTAACTCTTGAATTTTACACTTTAGAAATCCTAATATCCATTTGGCTAATAAGGCCTTGGTTCAATGGTTGAGACATATAGGTGACCCTGCCGACACTAAGGTTCAATCCTAATATCCATCAATCAATTCCCAATTTCCAGCATCTTCATACAAAAATTATGCATTAGAATCCTTGTTCAGCATCTTCATACAAGAATTATGCAAAAAAAGTAGTGTAAAACAAGGGCTGGAAACTGATGGCTATTTGATAATATGCACAAACTATGTTTACCAACTTTAATATATACAATAAATCGTAATTGAAATCTCAGTTTAAATGTTTAAAAGGCCAAGGGCAATAATGATATCTATTATTTTGTGCATGGAGTCATATTTACCATTCTTAACATAAAACTGCAGATGCTAACTGATTTGTATAGAACCAATAAACATAACCAACACAGAGGCTCGTATACACACCTTTCCTCTTGTGCCATCCCAGAATGGATACAGATTGATGGAAAGTTGCACTCCACAAGCAGCTTGTTAAGCTCTGCAGCTCTGTTTACACTCTTCACAAATATCACCACTTGGTTGAAGTCTAGCGCATCGAGCAAATCATTCAGCTTCCTGTTCTTCTCCAGCTCACTCAATTTTATGTAATGCTGAAAGAATGACAATAATTAAACCATAAAATATGAACAATACAACTCACATTATAAACTTAAGACAAAAAAAAAAAACTGAACTAATCAAACTCATTATAAACTTCAGACAGAAAAAAAATACCTGTACTAATCCGTGCAGAGTCAATTTTGCTTCATCGTCAACGTATATCTCCATAGGCTGTAAATGGAAACAAATGCCAGGGTAACATTAGGTGACTTGATCGCCATGAGGAGTCAACAGTGCCACAATAATTTCTTCTCCTTGATCCAAGCAGAGCACATCTTGAACGAAAAGTACTGAAAGGTTCAGCTAGCAGCTTCGGGGTCCAGCATACTGTCCCTGAATTCTGAATTTAATACTTCGTATAGCAATGAATTAATTATTTGTATTGTTGTTAGAAAACCAGTAACTGAAGCCACTAGTAACCCACGTCTCCACCATGTGCAGTGCACGTAAGTTGCCCCCATTAGAAAAAGAAGCTCTGCATTGCCTCTAAAGCAGCTCCATTCTTGAGAATGCAAGAAAAGATTTTAACATACAACCTTAACATTGGATTTGCAACAGAGCTAAGGCCAGTTCATAGTTGCTATGTTCCACAAGAAAAACACTTTCATGCCTTCAACCCATAAATACAAAACTTTCCAAAGTGTAATACAAATCATTTATGAAAATGCATAAAAAAAAACAAACAGCCAACTATGAAGCTGATGTGTGTTACATAATAATATAAAACAGAGATTAAAAGTATTCTTACTTCCTATAGTTTGTTAATAAGAATGTGACATCTATTATCTACTAAGCACTTCCCATTATGATAGAAGTAAATGGCCAAGAACAAAAAAGGGAAAGCTCGGACAAAAGACATTACATCTTGCATAAATCTTTTGCAAACAGGCCGAATTTCCTTGCTCAGAGTAGCTGAGAACATCATGACTTGCTTGTCATGAGGGGTCATCTTGAAAATCTCCTGTACATCTTTTCGCATGTCTACACAGCATATAATGTCAGCTACAACTTTTAAACGCATAAAATATATCATACAGAATCAGATTTTAAAAATACATAGATGCTTTCACTGACATACCTAGAGATTCAAGCATTCTGTCACACTCATCAAGAATAAAATGCCTAACATTTTTGAGACTCAGATCTTTTTCCCTTGTTAGTGCAAGTATTCTTCCAGGAGTTCCCACAACTATATGTGGGCACTCATTTTTCAACAATGCTTTATGGACTTTAATATTAACACCTCCATAGAATACAGCCACCTTCAGGTCCGTCAAGTATGTAGTAAACCTCTCAAATTCATGGCATATCTACAAAACAAAACAAGCTCATAGTAAGCATCTATTGACAATAACAGTTGTTTTCATTAAGAATGCACTTCAAACAGTTAGTTACATCTGACTGAAAATACCTGATATGCCAACTCTCGAGTATGACACAATACAAGAGCAGCAACTTGCCCTGGAACAGGTTCAATCTGTTGCAACGTCGAAAGTACAAAAACAGCAGTCTTTCCCATTCCAGATTTTGCCTGGCAAATGACATCCATCCCAAGGATTGCCTGGGGAATGCATTCATGTTGTACTGATAAACAAAATAAAGCGACATTCTCTGTTAGGACATTCACAATTGTCTGATGCAGAATTCTCTATGATAGCCATCATTATTGCTCCAACTCTAGAAGAAGAGTTCAAGTTAATTACCTGCAAAAAAATTACATGTGATTATTAGATGAGGGAACTTCAACAAATTTACAAACACATTGAGACACATCCCATTAATACCATACTGATTTCACCATCTCCCCTAATCCTATTACCAGTGAGTACGCTATAAAAATACCACATTTTTCTTGATGCAAAATAAATTAAGATTTCTTCTAATACCATAGAGAGTGAAAAAATAGACCACCTGCCAAGGCATAGAGAGGGGTGTACAATAAGTATCCCCAAACTAATTGCACACCAGAAACAAAAGCAAATATATAACAGTTAGCGTGCACATGGGATGCAATACTCCTGAGCTCAAACCAAATGTTCGCATCTAGATTCAATCAACCACACAGCAAAAAGAAACATGTTTCATGAAATTGCATACAACTTTTCAAATCCTTAAGCATTGATTTGTTGTCAACAACATGAGCACAATAATTGGCAACATATTTCAAATGGAACATATAGAATTGCATCAGTTGGATCAATACCTTCGGATGGATGTTCAAACCCAGAATCAACAATGGCTCGAAGTAACTCCGGCTTCAGAAGAAAATCCCTAAAGCCTGAACTATGGATGCCAACATAACCTCTGCAAAATCAAAAAGAAATATATTTTATTACTATTGCACATTTTATCTTTACCACATTTATTACATGTTACATAATCAACTCCCAACATCAACAAACTCTGCTAAAACAAACGACTCTAGGCAACCAACAATCGAGTCCTATACCCACTTACTTCTTCACAGTTTCACCAGTTCCCTTCACAGCAACCGACTCCTGTGCTACATCTTCCTCCTCGTAGTCGAGCAGCTCTTCCTGGTACGTGTCATTTTCCTTCAACTCTCCCATGTTTTCTTCTTTCTCTGATAAAAAGACTATAGCATAAAACAATAGGTTTATGATCAAAAAAGGATGTATGTGGAAAGATCCCTTATAGCAACAAATTTCCATCCAACAATGACTACAAATCAACTCAATGGACTAAAAGATAAACAGGAGGGCCTTAATTAGATTATACAACAATAAAAGTAACATATCTGTTATGCTCTCTATATGTTTTCAGTATGCAATCACAAGGTTCTGGACAAGCATTTAGGGAAATCATTTGTAATGTAACTACAAAAAGAAAGATCTTCTGAAAACTGAACTCTGCATAGACCTAATAGTTCTATGAATTAATTTTAGTTGTTGCAAAAGAGCCTCATCTCCAAATTCAGAGTGAATACATAAACCAAAATTGCCAATTAATAAGTCAACTAGTTTTATGTATTAATTTGCTCTACAGGAGGATTAACAAAGGACCAGCTACAAATATAGATTGAGCATAGTAGATAATTGAAAAGCTTTGAATATATGTTGGAAATAGCCTTCCCCATTCTAAGAGTAAACAATAAATGTTTTGGACCACAAAAGACCGGTCAACCTCTAAAAAAGAGAGTACATGCTTAGTTATAATAATTCACTTGCTTAACAAGAAAATCAAATGAGTTATTAATGGGCAATACAAGCTTAATTACAATCAAATGGCATGAGCTCAACTGGTTAATTTCCTCAAACTTTTGAGGAGACCCAGGTTCAAAACTTCCATGATCTTTAATATAATTTCCTTGACGTAGGATAGAATCTTTGATATCCACAACATAGGAAATTCATAGCAGAAAGTAACCTTTGCAAAGACAAATAACTTTACATAACCCGGAATAAAACGAAAGAAGAATTAAGGACTTCATGGTCGATATATTCAATACTAATATAGACAATTGTATACTCAATACTCAACAACATTAGGCACTTTGCATACTTATCACATCATGCATTTCTAATATCATGGATTTTAAAATGCATGATACGATCAGTAGTATACAAAGAATACCTCATTGTGCATTTGATATGCATGATATGATGAAGTGTAGGAGTATGAAAATAACGCCTAGTATGATTCGATGAAAAGTACCCAAAGAGTGCCTTCTGTTGTTTATTATTGAATAAACACTTGTCTTTATTAGTATTGCAAGCAATACTAACTTAATTACTTGCATAATCTTGGTATCCAAGACATAAAAAATTCAAAGCAGAAAGTAACCCTTGCAAAGACATAACTTTACATAACCCAACTTCAAACGAAAAGGAACTAAGAACTTCATCGTGGATATTCGTTTATGGACAAAACAAGGTTCTATACAACCCAAAGACTCAGAATATATTACACTGAAAATAGTATCATGTATTTCAAAAATACAATACAGATAACTATAAAATATGAAATCAAAAGAACACAAACAAAAACCTGGCCAAAACAAAGGACCTGCTGGCAATATTACGTCACTTGATATAATGCAATTTTTCTTCTAACTGCAAGGATACATAAAACACACATTGACCAAGTCTTTAGAAAACCAGATCAATATCTGTAGCATTCCAAAACCTAAAACATTAAAAGAAACTTCAAAAGCATCTGTTCAAAATGAAGAAATGATAATAAAGCAATGCCAAAGATTTAAACCCCCATAATTACATGCAATGACTTCAAAGTTGACAACAAATACCTACTTGAGCTTCACAGCCCTCTATGAAATTTTTCACTCCTCATAATTTAAAACACACACTTATAACTTCAATAAACGAATCTCATTCGAAGTGGTATATCTGCTATCACTCCTAGATCATTCAGGAAAGCATACTCTATAGATATCAAATTTCAACAAAAAAAAATGTAACATCATAATAAAAACCTACTCTGAAATCTCCCTTCAAACAAAAAAAATACAACGTTGTACTAAAGAAAAGAACAAAAGACATCTCTAGTTTCAATACTTCGTCTTAAAAAATAAACATAGTTTAATCCCAATCAAAAAGATTTGCATTTATATGTAGAAAACCCGACAGAATCAAATGGGCATAAGTTCAAATTCTAAAGTTAAAATAAATAAAATCATGTTCTAGCTTTTAGCCACTTCAAAATTATATACACAGAAACCACCAGTCGTGGCTCACGAGAAACCCAAATCACTCCAAAATCATGAACAAATAAATAAATAATGTGGTATACCATTTGTAAACCAATAGACATCAAAACACAACACACAAATGAAACACTTGCCAAAAATAACAATAATAATAAACATTACATAGCATTGCAATGTGAACGAGGCCTACCCGTTTAAACTCTTTTTTCTTTAGAAAACATGCAAGGAACCCAAATTTACTTCAAAACCATTCAAAAAAAAAAATACAAAACACTAAATTTCCTAACTGAAACCCTACAAATTTAGGCACGGAATCCTCGAGCATAGCATTCTTGGCAAATCTCATGTCACAAAACCCTAAACTTCCGAACTAATGCCTCCAAAATTACACGCATGCAAAATCAAAAATTACCACATAATCCTCGATCAAAGCATGCAGAATCAAATAATACCACAAAATCCTCAATCAAAACATGTTTAGCAACTCTCTTATGCTACAAATACATTAAACTTCCTGATTGAAACACTAAAATTGCACACATGACGGAATCGAGTGACACCATAGAATCATAAAGCAAAAGAAACTTTCCCAAATCTCTGGTTTTGCCAACTAAAGCCCTAACTAAATTAAAAGGCAAATGACACAAAAAATTCAAACACGCAGCGAAAAAAAAAATCCTAAAAAAACATTTAGAAAAACTCACGTGGTAAATCTACCGTTTTCCCATTCAAACCCTAAACCCTACTCGCCAAAACTTCAACTATTTACAGAATACCCTACCTCACAACCTATAAGGGTCCAATCGTAACAAACATGCAAAAAATAATTATTAATTCAAAACATTTAACTTCAGACGACGAATTTACCCAGGCAAGCATTATCGTTCTAAGATCTATCTGCAAATATCCGCGCATAGAGAATATCCACCTAAATAATTCATTTAAAACATAGAAGTAAAAAAAACGAAGCCTTCAAACCCTAAAAACAAGGGTTTAGAACTTACCGGAAACGTCGATCTAGGAATAGAACCCGCGACCTCTGAAACGGTAAAAACAGATCCGAAAAGGAGAAAACGGAACCAGTTGCAGGAGAATTTTGAAACCCTGGGTCGCCAACGCGTTCTTATCACACGCTGTCGGATTTACGGGCTTAGGGTTTGGAATGAACAATTTTGTTTATTTATATACGGCGGAACAGTTAATAGCTAAAATGCACAGCGCACTTCTACCTAAGTCGGTTAACCGGGCATGGGGGTGGAGCGTATTAATAGAAAAGAAAGAAATAGGGCATTGGGGTAAAGGTTAATTTGGCGCTTAAAACAGGTAAAAATTTGAACCTGGGGTTTATAACCTAAGTCGGCTGTTTGAATAGGAGGGTGCCTCTGGTATTTATTTGTATGGATAAGGGATAAACTTTCATCTAATTAGCCGATAGGCAGTTGTCCTAGTGGTTAAGATGATGGTTGTTTTTTAAATGATCTTGTGTTCAAACCCCCTGAGGATGATGGTTGTTGATGTAGTTTACAATTGGTAAATGTTCTCCTAAAAAAACTTTCACCTAAACTAGTAAAAAAGTTGGTCCCACTATGATCAAGATTATTTATAAATTTTTATTTAAATATTATTTTTTAAAATATTTAAATTAAATTATTTTAATTATTTTTTTGAATCAAAAGTTTGAATATAATTTTTTAGTATGAAAAATCTCATAACTAATATTTATGGTTTAAGCATTTTTATTTCACTATGAACTTTAACATTGGGGAATTTAACGGAAAAATCTCATAACTAATATTTATGGTTTAAGCATTTTTATTTCACTATGAACTTTAACATGGGGGAATTTAACGGAGAGGCACTTGAAGATTTCTTTATTCAATAGTTTTTTAAAAATTCCCTACTGATAAGCTTAGCACTCTCCCGTATGAGAGGTTATGGTGGAGGATGGGAAGGGGATGTGCAGCCATGAGGGTCGACCATAAGGACTTCTCACACTAACCAAATCTTAAAAAAAAAAAAAGTTTTAATATAATATATATAGGGTATACAACTTCTATTTTCTTTTGGATCTATACAATGGACTTTTTATCAATATTTTATATTTAAAGGGAAAAAATTATATGACAAAGTTAAAAAAAAACATTTTTATTTCACTATGAACTTTAACATGGGGGAATTTAACGGAGAGGCACTTGAAGATTTCTTTATTCAATAGTTTTTTAAAAATTCCCTACTGATAAGCTTAGCACTCTCCCATATGAGAGGTTATGGTGGAGGATGGAAGGGGATGTGCAGCCCTGAGGGTCGACCATAGGGACTTCTCACACTAACCCAATCTTAAAAAAAAAAAAAAAAAAAATTAATATAATATATATAGGGTATACAACTTCTATTTTCTTTTGGATCTATACAATGGCCTTTTTATCAATGTTTTAAGACTAGCTTTAAAGTCTTAATAATATTTAAGGGGAAAAAATTATATGGCAAAGTTAAAAAATAGTTTAACTGTGTTACCATTTTTATTAAAATTATTGTTCAACAAAGTTAAAAGCTCAACGTTATCTTATCATCTTTTGGAGTGTGTTTTTTCTATTGTTGACTTTGATAAGAAGTTTTTCTGATTTTTTTATCTTCAAATTTTCAAAAGGTTACATCAGTTCACTTTTAAAGTGTTTTCGTCTGCATTCTTAATGTCCATGTAGGCTTCACATTTCATGACAAAATACTTTTCAATCTTCATCACTCTTGTTATGCAAAAGACACATATACGTGTTAACTATGTCTCTTGAGGTATTGTCCATCTCTTAGTTTCACATATGAGATGGTGTAAATTGGATCTTAGTTGGACTATAAGCATTTTTTCCTTCTATTTAATCTTTGTATCTATTTACTCATTTTGGTTGTGTTCAAAAATTGAGTTAAACTTGTTGATGTATAACTATTTTTTCTTAAATTTTCAATCCATGCGACAAGTCTAAATTTTTCGATTGCATATTAATTTATTTATTTATTGGAGTTGAAGGTATGAAAATAATGCTCCACATCCATATGTTTTTTTATATTTAGTAGTTCTTTGATTACCTATTTTGGCAACATGTTATCTTCCATTCTTTTTGTTTTTCTTAAGCACCCTAATAATCTTACCATAAATTATGCTTATAGTGGAAAAGTCCTTATTTCAGCAAGTAAAATTCAATTGGAACTAATGTTGTAATTTTGAAGTTATTTGTAACAAGTCACTTTTAAATTATTTATTTTTCTCCATTTAAAATTTGATGTATTGTTAGCCCACACATCACACCCATATATCGCCACTAGAATAACTAACAACCTAAAAAGGACCCTAATAGTTTTCGAATCCCACAATTTTGTTTTTCTACCCCTAATTTGCAATTAGTAGAGTGCCCTTCATCCTGCTTGTTTTCATTTCATCCTACATATCCTCTAATTGAGTTTGCTTCAAAAACATAACCCAAGGAATTTGTATTTAGTTACTACCTCTAAAGGAATTCCTTCAAACAAAATATATGGTTACTTTTGCTCTATTCGAGGAGAGAAGGCTATAATTGTAGTCTTGCTAGTTTTTACTTGTATCATGACTTTTTTACATAAATGCTCTAAAAATTTTAGATATTCTTCTAAACTCTCGAGTGTCTTGCCAATCAAGATGAGGTCATCAACATAAAATAGAAGTTTCACTACATAAATTCCCTCTCCTCTTATTCTCTCCTCTTATTCTTTCCACCCATTCCTCCAATTTGTCAATATAAAGGTCAAATAAAGTATATGAAAATGGACAACTCTGTTTCATCTCGATATCACTCCAAAAACTTCTAGAATTTTTATTTTTGCTACTGCTTGCTCATAAAATCTATGTAAAGTTGCTCTATAGTTGGTTGGTATGCTAAGTTCTTACATTATTTTCTTTAAGTATTGTATCAGAAACCTTTTTAAAGTCCACAAAACAACAATAAAATTCTCCTTTTCCATTTCATATCCTCTCTATTAGGTGTCTTAAAGTAATGCAATGATCTATTATTGAGTACTTTGGTCTAAACCCTGCTTGCCCTATTGCTCTTTTTTCTTGATTTTTTGTCCATTGACTAATTTTGATTTCTACTATGTTGTCAAACAATTTTGTTAAAAGAGGGTTAACCATGATGGTGTGATAATTTGAAGGATTGTTCTTGTCTCCATGTTTATATAATGATATGATTAGGTTGGTTGTCCATTCCAATGGAAAACCCCTTTAATGATGCCATTAGTGTTTTTTTATGTGTGATGATACAATGTGAACCCCACACTTGAGATGTTCAACTTGTAGAGCATCTATTTCATGAGTTTTACCTATTGGTAATTTTTTAATGCCCTCCTTTACATATTTTATAGAAAAAAGTTTCTTATTTGTGTTAATTATATGAGGGGTACCTTTTTCTTGGTTTTTCTCATATAATTGCTTAGCATGCTACAACCATTGTTCACTTGTAATGTTTCTTTTGTACCTTTTGCTTTGTTGCAACTCTTTTCACAACTATATTGGGCTATGCTTTGCAAGATATATCAACTATTTTTGACTTGATCTTATGTATTCTTCTTATTCTTATTCTAACTAGTTGTTTATATATCTTGTCATTTGTTTTCTCTTTGCCTATTTCTTTCAAGGTTCTTCTTATTGCTTTGCATTCTTAATCATACCATGGATTTACAAGGAAGCTTTCATGTTTTCTTTCCCTGTATTTTAACTTTTTGCATGATTCCAAGGCTTATATGATTATATCCATTAATTTACAACTATCAAAATTATAGGTTTGGAAAATATCTACCCTCTTTCTTTTCTCTCTTTGTATAATCTACTTGAGCGATGTTTTAAAGTTTTCTGGTTCTTCTTTGTCATGGGAATGTTTTATGTTGCCTTCTCTTTAGTTACTTTCATATATTCTTTCCCACTGTCCTAATTTGGATCTTTAGGTACACTGGATTATGATAAGATTTTAGCTCCATGGGAACTACTTCAATTTCTAGATCTTTTATCCTTATAATGAATAATAAACTTCACTTTGTCCATTATGCATTTGACAAGTATATTTTCTAGATTTATGACATGTGTATGTCATTGCAAATTATCAATCCCTCTATGTTACATACTTTCAGAAGTTCATCATAATGTGTGATGGGTCCTTGACTGACATTCGAGTACCTTAGCTAGTGGTGATCCACCTATAAACTGTTGTCTTATCATTAAAATCACCCATTAAAACCACCTCTCTAATTTTATTATATTTTGTGATGTCTTTTAGGAATGTCATATATGGATCCTCATAATCTAAGCCATATTTCTTATAAAATGTTTCTATTGTAAAACAAAATAACGAGTTGTAATACTAATTAATTTGTCGTTATATGTGATTCTAATCCATGTATACTATTTATTTGGGTATTCTTTCTTGACCTATAAGAGTCTACCCCATAAATTTATTATTATTATTAATCCTCAAGTCCTTTTTTATTCTACCTCTTCTTTCCATATTTATGTCTTTTTGTATCCTTTGCAATCTAGTATTTTGTATCCAACATGTTCATGTGTCTCTAGTAGTACATTTACATCATTTGCTTTAGTTATGGGTCAGAGACCAAGGCCTCTTCTTCTTCGACATAAATGACAATTATAACTTGCTATTGTTAAGTGTTCCTAAGGAGCTCAAATTTCCTATTTATGTTGGTGTGTGGTATTTATAATGTATGCTTTTCCATCTTTTAATCATGCCTCCTTACCCTCACTCCTTGCTATCTTTACCTTTTCCCATTTTGCCCTTTTCTCTTCTTATCACCCAGGACTAAGATCATCATCTAGGTAAAAATTGGACCCCTATAGCAATCATCTATTTTGGAGAACCTACCTTTATCTCCACTGAATATTGTGACTCGAATTAGTCTATCTCTTATGCCTTCCCTTACTTTTCCTAGTCCACATGCTTGATGAATTTATCTGCTCCAATAAAATTTATTGAAAAAAAAATCTCTTGTTGAGTTGGTTATGTTTTCCTATTCTCCACACTCTTTTATTCCCTTTATGATGATGTTTAATGAACTATTTTGTCTTTCCTTTTTTGCTAACAATCGTATTTTGATTTGTTTCTCTATTGAATCTCTTTGTTACTTTGGTTTAATTGTTGGATCTCTTACACTTATACCCATGATCTAGTCTCCTGTAATTTGTTTTGGCAATTCTTATTCTTTTGTCATCATGTTTGCAATCGTTGTCTAATTTTTTTTTTTATTTGCAATAGATTATCTGCATCTTCTATTTCTTTGTTGACCTACAACATTGTTTGAAGATGAGATTCATTTATAGAATCATTACAATTGCACAACCCCATGTGGAGGATTTTAGTTATACCAACAACATCTTCACAAAATTTATTTGAACTATTTATTTTGAAATCATTTTTTGTTGTTCCATGATGAGGCTTTGTTGTTCCCTCATGAATATGATCAATTCCAACATCTCATGTTGCAAGGACCCTATGCATTCTTCTAAAAATATTAGTCTATCATGATATGGGTTAGCCATGGTATCAACTAATATATTTAAGTTAATCTCACCTATTTTCACTTTATCTCCTTTAGGATTTGGATTTGTCATTACCTGATTCAACCTTTCATAACCAACATGCACTAGGATGTTTGGGATCTAAGTTTTTAAAGCCCTAGCCTTGTGCCCAATAAATGTATTTATTAGACTTTCAATCTTTTAGACCACAAAATAAAAATAACAAAAGAAGAAAAAAAGGTATTTAGCACTGAAGACTTTCCAAAAAAATCATTGTCTTCTCTGTACACTTGCCTTTGTTTGTACTATGATCTTATCAAAATAAACCTTTGCACATCCACCTAGATCTATCAATTATACATGTGTCTATCAACTATGCTATCTATCGTTGGAATCTGCCTCCACCACTCGATCTACCTTTGCCTCCCTACTTTTGCCTTTGGCTTTACCTCCACACTCAAATTTCATAACTCATGGAAAGACATTAGAAATACGTTTTTATACAAGTTTATATATAGGGGATTTAGTAACTTTTGATTATGCATCCTACTATTATCATGTTTACTTTTTGTTTTTATTGTTATAATTCCCACCACTCTCGATTAAATGTGGTGATCAACCACTATATATTGTGAGGTGGACCACCAACCTTCAAGGTGTTGGAATTTACATTTTTCACAAACAAACAAAAGTAATCAATCCACTAAAATTTTATATAGAAAGCATAGAAAGATAAAAAAAAAATACGAGAGATAGAGATTTGGGGTTGCCCATAGACACCACAAATAATCATTGTACAATTTATAGATTTGCATTCACAACACTAATAATTTAATAAGGAGTGGGAGGGTGGTATTTATGGTAATTCCAAAACCCCAATTACACAATAAAGTTTAATCTAAGTCAATATAATAAGAGGGATTTAGTTTAATTACAAATAATAAAGAGGGTTTAACCATAACAAGGTTAACTATGGCTCATACGGGCTAACATAATAAGATATTACAAATATTCAATACATTGTACAATGAAATACCCTTAGGCCTATCCACAACATTCCACAATGTTGGCCTTGGCCATGAATTAGATGATAATTTCTATTGAAAAGTGTGTAATCTAATCTTGTTTATGTCAAGGCCAAATGTGTGAAGAAGTGCTTATGAGCAATATTTATGTATCCTGTGGAGAAGGGGCTCAAATACCTGTTTTAGGGGAAGGTCTTGAAAAGGAATTGATATGAGTCGAAGTGGGGGCATGTGATTATGCAACACTAAGAGCAGTCAATATTTATATAAGCCTACAAGCCCATTTCACATTTCACCCTTAGTGGTATTGGTTAATCCACCTTTATGGATAACCTTACTTAAAAGAGTTATTTATTATAATTTTATTGTAAGGTTAACCTCAAGATTAAGTCAAAAGCTTGTTTTTGATAAGGAAATACCATAAAATGAGCAAAAAAAGTCAAAAGCTTTTGTAGTAAAGCTATGAGAGGATAAATCTAATAAAAATAAAGTTGTGAAATAATATTGAGGAATAGAATAATAAGACCTACTCTTCATATAGGCAAGGAAAAAAGAGGAAAACCCTCAAATTATCAAGTGAGATCTAGGGAAACAAGAGCAAACATAGAGAAAGGAACACAAACTAAGCTAGTTGAACTTCTCTTTACCAAACAACAAAATGATATCAATAATTTGTAGACGGGGCTAGTAGCCCCTAATGAGAAATTATCAGCATCACATGGAATATAAAGGGGTGTTGATTCTCCCTCAAAGCATAGGTGTATCAGAGACCTTTGTTTAAGTAATAAGCATGATATACTTTGTATCCAGGAAATTATAATGAGAAACAAAAAAGTTTCCAAAACTATGAAAGCAATATGGGCGAGATGTGAATGGGATGTTGTGGATTCTAAAGGAGTGATAGAGGAAATTATAATATGTTAGAATCCTATTAGAACCTCCTATGTAACCATTCATAAAACTAGGCATTGGATAGCCTCTTTAGTCACATGTTATATTGCATATATTTGTTTCATCCTTATCAATGTCTAAGGACCTACAACGCAATCAGGTACATCAGAAGTATGGAGTGGGATTGAAGCCTTAATGAGAAGTAAAGACCAAGAAACTTGATTCATGATCATATGATATTTTAATGCCATAGCCAATCTAGATGAAACATTTGGTGGAATTAGCAAATTAACCGAAAGTATGAGAGATTTCTCAAATTTTATTCAAAATAATAATCTATGGGATGTTGATTTTGGAGAAGACAACTATACTTGGACCAACAATAGGGAGGCTAGAACCTAGAGTATAAAAAATAGATAGGTGCATTCTCTTAGATCATTGGCTAGATAAAAGGACTTGTGCTAAAATTATTACCTTGACAAGGATTGGTTCATATCACTGGCCAATAAGAGTTAAAATGGTGGTAAGTGAATTAAAAAAATATCATATTTTAAATATAAACAGATATGGGAAGGCCATCCTCATTATGTTCATATGATAGCATAAACATGGAATTCTTCAGGAAATAATGGGCTATATACACTTCCAAAACAAATTAAAGCAATGACATCTAGATTAAAATAATGGAACAAGAACACTTTTGGAAATATTTTTGAGAAGAAAAAAGAACTAAAAGATAAAATTTCAAAAAAGTGATCACAATAATCCAAGCTTAGAGGAAAGGGATTTGTTTAATGAATATCATAATATTTTGAGTAAGGAAGATAATTTTTAGAGATTAAAATTGAGATAAACTTGGTTAAAAGGAGATAAAAACACAAAGTTTTTCATAGGATAGCAATAATACAAAGATCAACATCCAAAATTAGTAGAATTAAATTAGTATAAGGGGTTTGTATTGAAGATCAAAGTGGAATCATAAATAAGGTAAGGTTATTTTACCATAATATTCTAGGGTTGGATGAGTTTGAAGTTCTTAATAAGAAACTACTACAAGAAGTACCTTCAATTATAACAGATAAAGACAATAGGAAACTAATGGAGCCTATTATTCTAGAAGAAGTTTAATTAGCTATTTTATCTTTTGATAAGGATAAATCCCACTAATGGATCAATGAGGGTTTTTTTGAAGAAGCGAGTTATTGTGCGAGGGTTTCATCTGTGTTGAGTGCAAGCAGATCTAGAGGTTGTTTTTCGGGGCATTCGGGCCCTAACAACCAACATTTTATGGATTTTGCTCAAGATTTTAGTAGGATATGTTGTAGGAGACCCAAGATGGGTTAGAAATTTATCTTTCACTATATCTTCATGTCGCGAACTTGATTGACAATCACTTCCAATTTGTTGCACAAAAAAATATGAAAATCATACCTTTCATCGACATTCAAGACATGGATTAAAGAGATATCGAAACAAGTTTCAAGCAGTTGATCAAAAAATGGTTCAGATCTCAAGCGAATCTAATGCTAAGGAGCATCCCCAAAACAAATCCACTATGGAAACCCCTTTCAAGGGTAAGGATTCCAAAGACTCAGCCCCAAAAATGAATTTTAGGGATGCCCTCCATGGTGGAAAACCTCAACCTAATGCTAACATTAATATTAGGGCTTCCCGTAAACCTCTAAGAATACCTAAGATTGATCCTAGGAAAACCGAGTTGGGATGTCTTAGGGTAGTTGATGGAACTTTGATTGTTAAGCTATACATGGGCAACATTCAGACTTACATAGAAGATCTAGAAAAGAGAGGACTAATTTGTCATTTCTTGGGTTTCCATCTGAGTCTATCTGCTTTCAAAGTTTGGGTTGCAAATAATTGAAAAGCAAAAAGTGAATTACAAATTTTTGTTTATCCAAATGATTATTTTCTTGTTTTATTTGCTAATAATGAATATAGAGAGAAAAAATTTCAAGGGGGTCCCTAGTTCTTTAGAAGGACAGGGCTTTTCATGAAGCCTTGGCATACTAAATTTAAAGTCAAAGAAGAGATGCCTTCTATAGGTCCTACATGGGTTAGACTCTTTGACCTTCCAGTTGAATTCTAGAATCCAATTTTATTTTCTTCAATTGGAAACTCTTTAGGAACTTTTATGACGATTTCTTATTGTACTCAAAAATTTGAACATATTATTTATGCTAAAGTTTGTGTTTTAATGGATTTTGATAAACCCCTACCTAAAATGATCTCATTACAATTTGGGAAGGACACTTGGGAGCAAGTTGTGGACTATGAGAACATTCCTTTTCATTGAAAAATTTGCCATGAATATGGTCATTTGGCTAGTGTCTACCCAAATAAAAATTTAGATCAAAAGAAAGAGGATATAAACTTAACAGGTTTCCAAATGCCTAAGAAGAAGAACACTCAGAAAAACTAGTTATGAAGGATCAATCAAAGTTATTAGTTAATATGATTGAAATTCTTTCCATGAATGATGTCCTAGGTGAGGAGATGGAAATAATGGAGACAAAAATATTAGAAACATAATTTAAATATGTAGGGAAAGACTTAGAGATAAACCAACAAATCAAAGGTTTTCAACAGGAAAAAAGGAAAAAATATACACAAGAAAAACAATCTTTTAAATGTTGACTTTAAATAATACAGGTCCCAAGATATACTCTATTGAACCTTCCAGTAACACTTTGGCTTTGTACACACATTCTTCAAGGTTAGAATCCATCCTATATTCAATTGGGGTAAGTCAAGAAACAAGAAAAAAATTGAATATGGATTCTAACTAAAAGGCAAGTTGCAAGATCTATCAACATCATATGGTAAAATAAGGTAAAAAGCTTGTAAAGAAAGGTAAGATTAATGCCCTTACCAACTTCTTTAGCCCTAGTATTAATGAATATCATCACTTGGAATATTAGAGCACTCAAAGGGAGTCTTTCGAAATAAAACAAAATTAGAAGAATGATTCAAACAAAATATTCGTATCTTATTTTCATTCAAGAAACGAATATGTCAATAGAGAAAATGGAATCAATTGCTAGTAAAATTTGGCTACCTAGAAAAGTTGCTTCCCTCAATTCCTAGGGGACTTCTGGTGGCATTGCTTGCCTTTGGGACCCAAAATAGGTAGTTATTTACCATATGGTTGGCAACTGGAGTCTTTTAGCTATAGGTATTCAAAGTAGAAATTCTAACCCAATTATGCTCTACATAACTATTTATGCTTCGACTACTTTAGAGGAAAATAGAAGACAATGAAAGGATATAACTTATATTATCTCTCATTTTCCTAAAGCTTGGATCTTGATAGAAGGAGATTTCAATACCATCATCTCTTTGTATGATAAAATAAGAGGAAATAGAAATTTGGACAAGAGCATTGACCTCATGAGTGAATATATTGCAAACCTTCATCTTGTGGACATCCAACCAGATAATGGCCTTATGACTTGATCTAACAAAAGTTAAGGTTTAGCTTGTATCATGGAGATATTGGATAGGTTATTGTTTTTGATAATTTCTTAATCCATTGTCATATTTCTAAGGTGAATACTCTTAACAATGCAAGTTCGGATCACTAGCCAATCATGGTGGAAATGTGGAAAACCAATGTGAATTTCTTGTCTTTTCAATTTTAGTTAATGTGGCTTAGAGACAGTTCCTTCAGACCCCGTGTGCAACAATGGTGGAAGGAAGGTAAACTAAGGTATGAAACTAAGATGTTATTTTTTGCCAAAAGGTTGCAATATATTAAATCCAAAATCAAGATTTGGAACTAGGATTTTGGTGATGTCCGGCAAAAAAAACATGAAGTGATTGCTGATCTTGAAAATTTGAATAAGAAAATCCATTTAGATGGCCTCATAGAGAGTAGAAGTATAGATGAAATTAGACTCACAACTCAGTTAGAGGAATGGGAAAAAAGAAAAGAACTCTTATGGAAGCAAAAATATAGCATCCAATGGCTCAAAGAAGGAGATCTAAACATAAATTTCTTCCACAAATCTCTTATAGCTCGAAGATCTCACAACTTTATTTCTTCCTTGAAATCATATTCTGGAGATGTTGTCTACACTTGGGATGGCATGAACCTTGTTGATGTCAATTACTTTTCCAATCTATTTGTTGTTGCACCTCTTGACTCGGCTTCTTGACAGAATGTTCTTCAAGCAATCCCTACTCTTATCACTTATGAGGAGAACTCTATTTTGACTGCTCCGATTACTATCAATGAGCTTCAACAGGTGGTTTTTAAAATGTAAAAAGGAAAAATCCTAGGTCTTTATGGTTTTCCCATTGAGTTATACCAAGAGTTTTGGGATATCCTTCATGTTGATTTATTATAGGTGGTGGAAGAAGCCAAGAAAGCCAAATAAATTTTGAAGGTTATAAATAAAACTTATATATAGCTCTAGTCCCAAAAGCTCAAGAGGTGAAACATATCTCAACTTTTAGACCTATAACTTTATGTAATGTTCTTTTCAAAATCATCATGAAATCATGAAAGAATGATGGAAGCCTCTTTTGCATAAGATTATTTCCCTTGAACAAGGGGGTTATGTGGAAGGGCATCAAATAGTGGATGAGATAGTTCTTGCTCAAGAAGCCATTCATTCCATGGAAATGCAAAAATCTCCATCTATGTTCATTTGTTTAGACTTATCCAAAGCTTATAATAGAGTGGACTGGAACTTCCTTGTCAAATTTTTGAGGCAATTTAGCTTCTTTTGGGATTGGATGACTAGATTATGGGATGTATTTGTTTGGTGTCCTATTCATATCTTATCAATGGCAGACCTTCACAACTATTCCCATCTTCTAGAGGTATTAGGCAAGTTGACTCTCTGTCCCCTTATTTATTCATCATTCTTGTTGAATGCTTGGGCATGACTATAACCAAAAATAGAATCATTGAGGGAGTTACCATTGTTCATGGAGCTAGGCCTATCTCTCATTTTCAATTTGTTGATGACTCTACTCTGTTAGGTAAAGCTATAGTGAAGGAAGCTTCTAAAATTAAGCAAATTATTAGCTATTTTTCTATTGCTACCGGGAAATTGATCAACGAAGACAAATCTAAAGTCATTTTGTTTCATTGCTCTCCCAGACAGGAATCCATGGTCCTAGAAAAATTAAGATATAAGAAGACCTCCCTATTTAGGCATTCCTATCAATATTCAAAGACAAAAAAAGACTGGAATTGGTTGTTGGAAAAAGTTAAGAAGAAAATTGGAAAGTGGACCAATAGGTGGCTTTCTTTTGGGGGTAAAATTACCTTGGTAAAATTAGTCCTTCAAGCTATACCTATTTATGTTTATGTTGTGTTGAATATCCCAAAGGTAGTTCTTCGAGAATTGGATCAAATCAATCATCGGTTCCTCTGGAGTGGTACTAAGGAGAAAAGAAAATGGGCCTTGGTGAAATGAGATACTTTATGCCTTCCTAAGAATGAAGGGGGGTTAGGATTTTGGTTTGCTATTAATAACAATAAGGCTTCAACTACTAAATTGTATTGGAGGATTTTGTATAACCCCAACGCTCTTTGGGTAAAAAATCTTCATGCTAAATATACTGAGAACAAAAGTCCTGAAGACCTTGTTCGCTATCAATTTTCTAACAAATGTTCTCCCATTTTAGTGGTTCTTAAGATTGGTGAGGATTTGATAAAGCAAAAGTTATTTTGAATCATTCATAATGGTCAACAAATAAATTTTTGGATAGATTCTTGGGATGGTCACCAACCTTTGATTACTGAGTTTCTTGATTGGAGACCTTGGATGGAGGAGCTTCACCAAGCTAACTCAATAAAGGTATATAATTACTATCAGTACCATATTGGTAATTTAGAGGTTGGTAGATACTGAATCTCTATTGAGGACTAGGCAATTAAAATTCCATAAAGGCAAAGAAAAGACATCCAAAGCATCCTTCATATAGTATCTCTCTCTTGGTCCTATGATAAAGACTGTTTTGGATGGAACAACACTACTAAGGGTGAGTATCCAATTGCTCAAGGTTATTTGACCTTATGCATTAATAATCCCAATCAATCATATGACATATTTATTCAGTTGTGGTATCAAAAGATCTGGCCTAAGGTGAGGTTCTTTACTTGGCTTTTATTGCATTGTAGGGTGCTAACTAGTGAGCAACTTATGAAACATGGTTTTCATGGCCCATTTAGATGTGAAATGCGTGGAGAAAATGTGTAAAATTTCAGCCATATTTTTATTGAGTGTAACTTAGCCTCTGAGCTATGGAGGAGAATGGCCATCTTACTAGGCTTACAGAGGCCTAATTTTTTACTTTTGAACAAATTTGGAGGGATTGGCTTAAACAAGAGGGTGTTGATCATTTTATTAGGCAGTTAGTTTGGATGGCTTCTACCATTCTACCTTGGAATATATGGAAGAAAATATACAACCAAATTTTCAATTAGAAAAGGAAGGACATTCACTATATCTAGAAAAAGACCATTTCCAACTTAGTTGAATCAGTTCAAAAACCCCTTAATCACCCCTAAAAGTCCCACCAAAGATGTGATCAAGTGATGCAAAGATTAAAGATTAACTCTTCTAAGGATAGCCAACTTAAAGGGAATGTGAGCAATCGAAATATGGATAGAACAAGGAACTGGTAACCTCATCCTAAGGAATTGGTAGAATTTCAGATGGTTCCCTGGTTTTCACTTTTGTTAAGAATTTGGGTATCCTTTCCAATAACTTTGTTGAGGGGTATGGTATCCTCAGAGGCCTTCAAAAAACTGCTAATGTTAGATGGAAAAAATGTGTTGGTTGAATTTGACTCTCAAGTCATAATTAATCTGTTGAAGGCTCCTTCTAAGAATCATAAGGCTGATTGGAGAATAAAAATAATTATTGAGAAGATCCAATTAATCTAGATCAACTTTTTGAAAGTTGAATACAATCATGCGATCAGAGAATAGAATAGGAGTGTTGATGCTTTAGCTAATCGGACATTGGACAAAGGTGATCTTACTTACTATGACTACCCTCCCGAATGGTGGGCTTCACAAATGAGGGAAGCTCTTATTTTCATCCTTTCTCTGGATGGCTTCAGTACAAGAGGTACCTAGTTCCTTTTTACTTTGTTTTTGCTTCTCTTTGGTTCGGTTGGGGTATTTTAGTTCCCTAGCTCAGATAGTTCATTCTTATATTTTATTTATTGAATCGTGCCTAAAAAGCCTTTTGGCATAGAAAGACCGCATTTGTATTCTATTTTTCCTTCTTTTTAGTTTTTTTTGTATGTTGTTTTTATTGCTTTTGTTCTATTTTGTTTTTGGTTTTTTTTTGTGTTGTTTTTGGTGTTTATTTGTGTGTTTTTTGTGTGTGTGTTTTTTGTGTTTGTGTGTTGTTTTGTTGTTTTTGTGGTTTTTTTGTGTGTTCTATGTTTTGTTGTTGTTTATTGTTTTTTACATTTTTTGTATTTTTGTTGTTTTTGTGTTTTTTTTTTTTTGTGTTTGTTTGTTCATGTTTTTGTTATTTAAGGTATGCTATTTGAGTGTGCCAAAGGGGGTAGGCCAGGTGTGAGCCCTAGGGAATTTTGGTGGAATAAATACCCTTGCCTCCTTGGGACTTACCCAAAAGTGGCATCCCAATTGGTGTGTTTTCCACAAACAACAAAAAAGAGGATAAATCCTAAGGTTTGGATGGGCTCTCTACAATATTTTATCAACATAATTGGGATATTATGAAGGATTATTCATTGGTAGTAGTGGAACACTCTAGGGTAAAATAATACCTTATAAACTAAATGCAACATATCTTACCCCGATTTCAAAAAAGAAGGATGCAAAATTGTTTGATTCTTTTAGGCCCATAACCCTATGTAATATGACATATAAGATTATTTCCAAACTGATGGTGAATTCATTAAGACCACTATTAGACAAAAAATAATTTAGAAGAGCAAGGAGGATTTGTGAAAGGGAGACAAATTCTAGAAGAGATCATAGTAGTTCATGAAGTTATGCATTCAACAACTTCAATAAAAGAGAGAACAATAATCTTAAAACTTGATATGAATAAAGTCTATGATAGGGTTAAATGGGGTTTTCTTTTTGTAGTATTAGAAAAGTTTGGATTTGGGAAGAAATGAGTCAGATGGATTAAATATTGTGTCTTTATAGTTTCATATTTAGTGCTAGTCAATGGGTTAGTAACAAATTATTTTAAAGCCAAGAGAGATATTAGCCAGGGAGATCCTTTATCACCTATGTTCATTATTATGGCAAATATGTTAGGTAGGAACTTGAAGAAGGCTAAAAAGTATGGGCTAATAAGTGGACTTAAGGCTAGTAATAAAATCAACATCAACATTACCCATTAATAGTTTGTAGATGCTAAAACCATTTTTGGGATGGCAAGGATAAACGGGGCCAGAGTTTGGAATAACTTATTAAAGGAATACAAAAGAGCGTTAAGGCATAAAATTAAGATGACAAAATCCAAAATTTACTTCATAAACACTCTAAACTAGAATCAAAGCAGGGATTTGTAGGTTACTTCAAATGGAGGAGGTAATTATACCAACAACTTATCTAGGGATGCCCTTATTTGAGTGGAGAATGAGGATATAGTTATGGAATCTAGTTATAAGTAAAGTTCAAAATAAACTACCGACATCGAAAGTTAGATGGTTATCATTAACATGAAGAGTGCAACTAATTAAATTAGTCTTATAGGTCATTCCAACATATTATATATCCTTGTATGGAAAAATCAATAGGAAAAATTTTAATCTATATTATGGGATCATTTTTATGGTCATGATTACATGATAAAAGAAAATTTCCTTTGTTGAAATTGAGCAAGGTGTGGGATGATAAAACTAGGGGAGGTCTCAGTTTAAGAGTTCTTATGGATGCTAAATTAGCTCTTAGAGGAAAATTAATTTGGAGATTGTACAAAGAGAGTCAAAGACAATGGGCAAGAATTATTTTAAGTAAATATGTTGAGCCTAATGACACAAGCTTAATATTTACTACATTATCACTACCAAATGGTTTTACTTTATGGAAAGGTTAAAAAAATCAATTGATTTAATGATTAAAGATTTGATATGGGTGGTGGGAACTAGAGAAAAAAATTATATTTGGATAGATACTTGGTGTGATAAAAAACCACTCAATCTAGATCCAATTTTGAAACAATGGATGAAATTACTTCAAGATAAATATGGTGATAGAGTTTAAAACATTATGTACAAGGATCATGAAGGAAAATACAAATGGAAAGAAGATTTTTTAAAAGTATACAAGACATTGATGTTAGGAGGCAATTGATCAAAAAGATACCTACAATGATTATTCCAAGAAAAGTTGAGGATAAGTTGATTTGGGAGTTGAATAGCTCAGGAGAATGATTAACAAGAAGTGGATATAATGTAAAGCACCAACAAAATAGGAATATCACAAGAATATGGAGATATATTTGGGATAGCTCGAGCATTCTTAAAGTCAAAATGTTTGTTTGGCTAGTAGGTCATAGAAGAATATGTTACCGTGATAACCTTATGAAAAGGGGTTTTCATGACCCCTCACAATGTGTCCTTTGTAAAAAAGAGGATGAGATTTTAGAACATCTCTTGGGACACTGTTCAATAGTCTAAAAACTATGACAATGGATTCTTAATATGATTCTTAAATGCATGGTTAAGAATGGTACAATTGAAGAATGGTTAAAGCAATGGTAGAGCACTTTTAAAAGTGAGGCTTTACAAACAATCTGGGATATGTCAAAAGATACAATACTTTGGATTGTTTGGCTAGAAAGGGTTAGAAGAATATTTAAAGGAAAAGAAAACAATTTAGAGATAATGAAAATAAATGTTTATTTCTCCATAGAGGAGTGTAAACCAACCCTATCAACTTACTCAATCCCTAATCTAGAAGTAGAGAGCCTTGATAGATGGAGTCAAGTCATTAATGGAATTATTTTTTCAATGGGTTATATGGGATAGAAACGGGTCCCACCCATATTACATCATCACCACATAATGATATTACAACAAAGCTTGGATATTATCCATGTATCGTTTGACAAGATTCAAACTTTGATCTCCTCCTTGAAATGTTGAGGAATTTAACCAGTTGAGCTAGTGCCACTTGATCATTAAATGGAATTATGATGTTGGGAAAAATAATATAAAGTGGAAACCCCTAGATGTGGAGTTGGTCAAACTAAATTTTGATGGAGCATCTAAAGAAAATCTAGGACCAATAGGAGGAGGAATACTTAGAAATAATAAAGGAGAGATTTTGTCTCATTACTCTTTCAATAGTGGATTTAAGACAAGTAATGAAGCTAAAGCTTGGGTGGCTTTGGAAGGGTTAAAAATATGTAAATAAATGAAATGGAATAGAGTATGGATGGAAGGTGATTCACTAATAATAATAAATGCAATTTTGAGGAAAGCAAAGGTTCCATGGAACATACAAGAGATAATTGTGGAAATAAAAGATGTTGCTATAGAGTTTGAAGAAATTAGGTTTACATATATGTTAAGGGAAGGAAATAAATGTGCACATAGACTAGCCAATAGGGGGATTTAATTGAGGATAGTGAAGTTAAATTATCTTTTCCTTGGCTAGAGGAAGTAGTAAGTTCAGCTGAAGTTGACAATAAAAAATTGATTGTTGAAATCAAATAATAAATAATATTTACTTTAATGTTTTCCATTGGTAATATTTGCTTTATTTTGTAAGGAAAACACATTATAAATATTTATAATATGTCTTTTATATAAACTATTTATTATTATTTTTATGGTTGCACTTATGCTTTAGGAATGAAACTAGCAATCCATATATGGTAAAGCAAACAATAATAGTGCGATGTTTCAAAAATATTACTCTACTAATATGTAATGCATAGATAGGAGAGGTGGAGATTTGGTATTGTGAAGGCTGTTGTAGGAAATCTCAAGAAGGAGGATGCTAAATTATGGAATATTTGTATTCACATAGAAAATTGAAGAAGATCCAAAAAACAAAAATCAAGAATTCAGACATTTTATGAAAATTGATGTAGGTATCCAGCTATAACAATTCAATTTAGATGATAATTAATTCTTATTGTAAACTCTCAAAATCTAAAGGAAAGAGTTGTGATTTGTCAAGGGTGGGAAACCTAAGTACAACCCCTTGTTCTCAAGCAAAAAAAACTCAAGATTAAGTTTATGTTGGCATGAGATTAACCTCTCATTAGAGATTTGGTATCACTATAAATACCCCTCAATGAGAATCCATTTGCATTATAAGTGTGAATAAAATATGATATATTGGGGTGCCTGTTGGAAATATGAGCAAGATTTGTTGTTATTGATGTCAATATTCAGTTTCAATGAGCACTGTAAGAAGAAGGACGCCAAGAGTCAGTTTTAGTAATCAATGCAAGAGAAAGATTGCTTCTAGACCTAAGGGAAATAATATTATAATATCTTCCATTATAATATTCAAGGTGGTTAGATAAGGTCTATAGAAGAAATAAGAAGGCCCAAGAAAAATTATATTATAATATTTTATTATAATATTAAAGGTCTAATGGTAAGACCTAAAGTAATTAAATTAATTATAATAATTTAATTATAAATTAATTTGTAATTTAATTTAATTAACCTTATGGTTATTAAATTAATTATAAGTTAATTATAATAATTTTATTATTAATTAAATTATAATATAATTTAATTAACCCTAAGGTTAGGGTTATGAGGGCAAAAATAATGCGCCGACGTCATACATTATCTCCTTCGTCAACGTCAACGAATTTTAAGGCATGAGTATAAATACCAAAAGCCTAAGTGGCTTCAAACCATCCATGATCGAATTTAATTAAACTCCCAAGCAAAAAGTGTGTGCAATATTTAGGCGAGCAAGAGAAGGAAGAAGTCATTCATTTGACTTCTTTTGGTAGGCAGTGAAGGGTCAAAAGGAGCAAGGCTCAGAAGCCTTGTCACCACCTAGCCAGGTGGGTTAGCAGCAGTTGGCAGCGCTTTAGGAATGCAAGGTGCTACGTTTGATTCGTAGTAGAGAAGGTTGTGAGGTTGTTTTTGCATCGAAGACGCCAAAGCCTTTTGGCTTTTGGTGCCAAGGAAGAAGACAAAGCATCGTGGGTACTTTTGCCTCCCACGTGAGTGCTTAGCTCACGTGGCTAGGCAACCACTGCTAAAGCACTGGAGGCACTTCGACTTGGGATCAAATCCCGTCGGGAGCACTTTGAGAGGTACTAAAGTTTTTATTATAAATTGGTTTTTGCTCCTAAGGTTGTGTGGTATAGTTTTGAGCTTAGGGAGATATAAGGTTGATGAAATTAAATAATTATTTTTATTTAATTGTTTGGTGGATTGAGTTATTTAGTGTGGAGTTATAAGGTGTAATAAGATATTTATTTTTATATGTTTTTGGTGAATGCTAATTTCAAGATGGAGTAATAAGGTGTATTTGATTTTAATTATTTTTGTAATTGTAAAATATTTTGAGGGAGTGTTAGAGTGATATTTTTTCATCTAACCCTTGAAATTGGCAAAGAGAGTAATTGTGATTAAGACAGGTTTTGTGGTTAATTCTTCATCAAATAAAAGGTATGGGTACATATTCCTTATGAATGATTGTTGGATGTTGTGAATGCTAAGTTGGAGTGAAAAGGGTTGTTTGATAAGCATTGTTGAGTTTGATTGTTAAAGGTTTTTCTGAGTGAAAGTTGATGGTAAAAATCTTGTTTGATAAGCATTGTTGAAAACATTGAATGAGCTTTCATATGCTCGAACTAGGGTTTGTGAAAGATCATGAGTATCATTGTTATGAGAAGTTGAGAACTATCGTAAACTAGGGTTTGTGAAATATCATGAGTATCATTGTTATGTGCAGTTTATTTGATAAGCATTTTTGAATAAGCCTTCATTGAGTGATTGGTTGAGTGGAGTTTATTGAGCCTATTTGATTGGAAATGTTGTAGTGATAGTTCAATTTTTGTGAAACAAATTGTTCTATATTCTGAATTGATTTGAGAAAGAGATTGAAAGTGATTGAGTATTTGTAAGTGAGAAACATATTGAGTCTCTAACCATTCTCTATATGTTTTTGTGGTAAAGCAAGAGTGATTGTAAGTGATTGAGCATTGTTGTGAGTGTGAAGCATATTGAGTCTCTAAAAATTCTCTATATGTTTCTATGAGATTGAACAAGTTCTAGTGAGGACTTGTTGAGTAGATTTGAGGTAAGTCTTGGTGAAGACTTGTCGAGCAGATTGGACAAGTTCTAGTGAGGACTTGTTGAGCAAAATTGAGACAAGTCTTGGAGAAGACTTGTTGAGCAGATTGGACAAGTTCTAGATAGGACTTGTGGACAAATTAGTGTGAGCTTTTATGGAAGCTTACAATGCATATTTGAGACAAGTCTTTGAGAAGACTTGAGAGCAGAGTTGATTGATTGATTTGTTCAAACCTTGGGTTAAGGTTTGGGGTAGATCTAGCAGAGTTGATTTATGACTGAGTCAAGCTTTGTGTAAGGCTTGAGGACAGAGTTTGGTGTAAATTTAAGGACAGGTTTATGCCAGACCAGAGACAAATATTGAGCAGATTTATGCTAGACCGAAGGACTATGTTCAGTGCATATTAAATACAGAGATTGAGTAGATTTATGCTAGATCGAAGGACCGTGTTTAGCGCAGACTTGAGATAGAGCTGAGAGCAAGATTTGGAGGTGATAGAGTATAGAGGAAAACAATCTCCAGTGGATAGAGGTCCATTAGCCAGGGTAGTGAAGAAAGGTCTTCTGAGTTAGGGTAGGATTCTTTAGTGTATAAAGATCCATAAGCCAGTGTGGCAGAGGCAACAGTTCTTCTAGAAGATCACCAACCAGAGTAGAGGGGATTGTTGTCTCTTGTGGATAGAGATCCACAAACTTGATTAGGGGATTGGTGTCTCCTTTGGATAGAAGTCCATAAACATTGTAATAGGGAAAGGTTTCCCAAGAGATTGTTGAGAAAATTTTTAGTGAAATATTTTCTCATGGAGTAGTCCACATTAGGTGAACCATGTTAAATTGGTGTCTCTATTGTGTGTGGTGATTTGTGCATTGCTTTGATTACTACTATTGATATTGTCATTGATATATTGTATAATATTATTTGGGAAAGAAAAGTAAAAAGTGGTCTTATATTGTTCACCCCCCTCTCAGTATAAGCTTGTGTTCTTCAGTGCCTAGGGAAACCCACTTATATTTCTTATTGTCTCCCTTCGATTCTTCATGCCATTTATTATTGTTATATCTTAATCGCATTATATTATTTTGGGCATATCATTATGGTGAATAAATGTTTTGGAATGATTATGAAAATATTGCAATTTCAAACAGTTTCAACATACCTCTGTTGGCTTTTATAACAAACTATATCAAATCCCAATATATTTGATCAAGAGCTAAATTAAATATAAGAGAAATCAAAATATAAGATGGCCAATATAAATTATAAGAACATTCTAAATAATATCAAATATGAATTTATAATGGTCAAAATATTTTATGCAATAACATGAAGAACACTTACAATAGAATTGCTCAAAATATGCATACAAGCTTTAATATTCATGCTTGAATGTTTTCATACATTTTTCTTATATAATACATGGAGCTTTGTCTCCATAATATAGACATAGAAAGGTGACTCTTCAATACTTGACTATTGCACTCCTCACACATCTAAGAGTTGCAACCTTTCCTCTTTTTTACATAAAAAAAGTCTCACATGTCTTTTGGCTTCTCATATTACCACTTGTATATAAGACTCATGACTCTCTAGTTACTTACACACTTAACTCTATGATACTTTCACACTTCTACATGACACTTACACTCCTAATACATGACACGTGTGCACATCCTCACATTACATATTTGCATACTTAATTATATGACACTTGTGCACTTTCTCTCATTACACACTTGCACTCTTACATACATGACACTTGTGCATATCCTACACATAGACACTTAACTTTTTTTTTGTTTCTAGAAAACACCCCTTTTGGGATGCCACTTTTGGGTAAAGATCTAGGGAGGAAGGGGTATCTATTTTGCCAAAAAACCTAGGGCTCACACATGGCCTACCCCATTTGGCACACTCAAAGAGCATGCCTAAAACAATATAAACACAAAAAAACAACAACAACAAAACACAAAAAATACACAAAAACAACAAAACAACACAAAACACAAAAAAACACAAAAAATACACAAAAACAACAAAACAACACAAAAACAAAACACAACAAAAACAACACAAATACACACACATAGATACCAAAAACTTAAATGAAGGAAAAAACATATTACATCTTTGACCAAACCATTCCAATAGGTCTTTAGCCAAGATTCAATAGAGGAAACATAATAAAGATATTTCTAAGTTGGGGAACTAAAACACCCCGATTGAACCAAAGAGAAGCTAATACAAAGAAAAAGGAACTGGATACCTCTAGTACTTGAGCCATCCAAAGAAAGGATAGAAAGAAGAACATCCTTGAGTTGCGAAGCCCACCATCCGAGAGGGCGGTTGTAGCAAGTAAGATAAACTTTGTCCAATGCCCAATTAGCTAAAGCATCAACAATCCTATTATGATAAACTCACTTTGAGTCCTCTAATATTCCAAGTGATGATACTAATTAATAACGGGGCTAAAGATATTGGTAAGGGCATTAATCTTACCTTCCTCTACAAGATTTTCACATTCTTTTACCATATGATGCTTATTAGTCTTGTAGCCTACCTTTTGGTTAGTGTCCATATTCATTTTTTTGCATGTTTATTGTATTACCCTAAGTGAATCTGGGATAGCTTTCTAACCTTGAAGTATGCGTATACAAAACCAAAGCGTTATTGGAAGGTTCAACAAAGTTTAACTTGCGATCTAAATTCATTGGAGTTCTAACATTTAAAAATTTGTTCTTCTTGTCTATGTTTTCTTCCTTATTTCTTTGTTGAAAACCTTTGATTTTTTGGTTTATCTCTGAGTCCTTCCTTGCAAATTTAAATTGTGTTTCTAAGATTTATGTCTCCATTATGTCATTTTTCTCACCTAGGAGGTTATTTATGGAAAAATTCCAAATATATTAGTTGACAACATCGCTTGATCCTTCATAACTATATTTTTTTGTGTTTTTATTTTTAGACATTTGGAAACCTACTAAGTTTGTGTCCTCTTTCTTTTGATCTGGAATTTTATTTGGATAGACACTAGCCAAATGACCATATTCATGGCATATTATACAATGAAAAGGAATGTTCTCGTAGTCCACCACCTACTCCCAAGTGTCCTCTTCAAATTGTAATGAGATATTTTTTGGACGGGGTTTATCAATATCCATTAAGACACAAATTCGAGCATAAATAATGTGTTCAAATTTGTGTGTACAGTCAGCAATCATTATGAAAGTTCCAAGGGAGTTTTCGATTGTAGAAAATACAGTTGGATTCTAGAATTCAATTGGGAGGCCAAAGAGTCTAACCCACACAGGTCCTATAGAAGGCATCTCGTCTTTGGTTTTAAATTTAGTGTGCTAAGGCTTTAAGAAAATCCCATCCCTTCCAAAGAACCGATGCCCCTTTAAATTTTTTCTCTCTATCTTCATCATTAGCAAAAATAACAAAATAATAACCATTGGGATAAACAAATATTTGTGCTTCACCTTTTGTTTTCTAGTATTTGTAGCCCACACTTTGAAAGTAGATAGACTCGGATGGAAAACCAATAAACGACAAATTAATCCTCTTCTCCCTAGATCTTTTATGTCATCCTGAATGTTACCCATTTCAGCTTAACTAATGGGGTTCCATAAACTGTTCTTAGACATCCCAACTCAGTTTTCTTGGGGTCAACCTTAGGCATTCTTAGAGGTCTATGAGAATCCTTAAGATTAATGTTAGCATTTGTCTGGGACTATCCACCATGGAGGGCATCCCTAAAATTCTTTTTTGGGGCTGAATCCCCAAAATCCTTACCCTTAAAAGGGGTTTCCTTAGTGGATTTGTTTTGGGGGTGTTCCTTAGCATCGGGATTGCTTGAGTTCTAAGCCATTTTTTATTTTTCTAAGGAGGCTTCTCTTATTTGATCTATAAATTGAAACTTGTTTCTAGGTCTTAATCCATGCCTTGGACACCTAGGAAAGGTGTGATTTTCACTTTTTCCTTGGGCAACAAATTGGAAGCAATTTTCAATCAAGTTCATAGCATGAATATTTATTTAATGATAAATTTCTAACCCATCGCAGGTCTCCTACAACATATCATGTGTTTATCTTGGGCATAAACAACAAAAAAAATTGACTGCTAGGGTTCACAGGCCCCAATATACAACCTTTATCATTGTTTGTGCTCGACCCATAGTTGAAACCCTCACACAACTGCATTCAAAACCCTAGTTTCCAAACTTTCAACCTCTAGAATGTCAATCAATGAATTAAAATTAATTAACCAATTGCAAAAAAATCCAATGTTAGGGTAAAGAACGAGTTTTTATGAGAGGTCCTAGTCCCCTCGTATTGAGTGGGGTTTGAACCTTGAACCTTCCCAAAGATAGGTCAAAACCCTTACCACTACAGTGAGATTACAACTCCACATAGACACTTACATAAAAGGGAAATATAAATCACTCTCCTAAACTATAGACTCAAATCCTAATTTATTGCATATTTACATTTGTACCTACAGAGGGGGAAAACTACCTTATCGCATACAATTCCCAAAAAGGCTAGATCCGCAAGAGAGAAAGCCTTATGGGGTAAACCGTAGGGGCTATGTTGTTCTCTACACTCGGTGCTAAGGGGAAGGGTTCACCAGGAATGGTTTTAGGACTTTCTCCAAGTCCTTAGGATATTCAAGAATGTTTGATGTATTCAGTTTCAAGCAATCACCTAAGTTTGGCCTTTCTAGATTTTATGCTATGAAAGATAAAGGACAATGCAAAAATACAGAATGTGAAAATACAAGGGCTAACCCTAGAATAATTCTTTCTTTGAATGCTTTCTAACCTAGGGTTTTAAATAAATAATCTTTTAAGCAAGGGCTCAAGAGGAGATGCAAACATATAATTAACCCTAGATGCACACTATATGTTGTTGTCTTTTAATGCCTAGAACTTAAATATATTTCTATAAAATCAAATCTAGGGTTTACAATAGAAATATAAAGCACTCAACAAACAACCTAAAGACTAATCAAAATACTTAGCTTATTTGGTGGTTGATCCTTGCTTTTGCTACCTCTTGTTCAATGATATCAATAATACCTGATCCTGCAAGATAACTCAAAACACTTGAAAATGGAATTAGCATTAGGAGGCCTGCTTAGGTCATTGTACAATAGTGCTTGTAGGCACAACAATTAAGCCCCCTAGGTCCTTTCGATGACCTTTGAAAACATAAGCGAAAATTGACCTTTAGAGATTAAATAATAAAATAGTAATACAATAGAGTAGGAACAAAAAATAAAGTATGCCAATATGACCTAGATGCAGTTTAAGACCTAATCATGCAATTATCTTCAGCGAGTTACCCCTAGTTTGTCTCTTGGCAAAATAGCACCTTGTAAAGAGTGAGTGCGATGACACACTAAGTAAAGTCATGCCCCATCGAGATTGGGCGCGATCTCGCTCCTATGTGCAGAAGACTCTAACTTCGGATCTACGAAGTTGCGCCTCGATGATACCAGGTGTGATTTTGCCTATGATGAGAGAAAAATAAAAGTAAATACGAGATGAAGTGCAAAAACATACAACTTAAAATAATAAACCTGATGGATGACGTAGACGTAGACAGAAAGGGCGAGATCTCTAGTAGTCAATATCTCCTCCCGAATTACGACACAGATCCACCAGATTAAACAATAATCAGATCAATACAGTAAAATATCAAATCCAAAATTTGAACTTTGGGGTTAGCTTGCAGAAGAGAAAAGGAAGAATATAGAAAATAACTTACGAGCGTGTTAGAATAACCAAGCGTGTCTTAGAAATCATAAGAGCGTGAAATCGATTGTGTGTGTATAAATGTGAGATAATCCCTCCTTTTATAGGTGATATTAAAGGCAAAAAGAACAGAAAACCTCAAGAAAGTCGATGCCAAACATGCTAAGGAGAAAAATTAGGATTTCTAAGGAAGAAACCCTAAAAATGCGAAATCGTGCCCCGTCCTGGCAGGTCACGACTTTTCTTTCATGAAATCATGCCCCGTCTTGGCCAGGCACGAATTAGGGAGCTCTTGGAAAGAGGCCTGTCCCTTGCCTTAGGCAAGGGTTAGGGAGCTCTTGGAGGGCTCTAGGAATATTGCCCACTAAAAGTGGGTCACCTTTCTATGTCTACATTTTACCCCCTCTTTGATGCATTTATGGCCTGATAAATGCATCAAAGAAAGGATGTAGGCACACACTCGAGGAAAACAACAAGCGAAAAATGGGTGGCTAATATAGAAGAAAGGGGTGGTGTCAAAATAGTGTCATTCCGAACACTTTCTAGTCTTGCATGCCAATCGAGGTATTAAGGACTTTAATGCCTCTATAGGCCAGGGTCCCCCCTTGAGTTTTAAGAGGAAGGCCTTCCTCATAAAAAATTGAAAGGATTGATGCATAAGAAGAAGAGAAAAAGAAACAAAAATTGAGAAAAAGAAGGGTAAAATCTAGGGTTAAAAGGGTAAAACCCTAATTCATTTTCACTGTGCGATGGAGGAAAAAGAGCTATGGGTAGAAAAAGACAATGGTGCTACCACTGCACCGATCTAAAATCGAGAGGGATGAGGCCGGCATGGAGGCAGACCGAGCATAGGTAGACCCTAAAATATTTTCTTCATCATGTTGCGCATTTAGGGTAGGTTTAGGATTTTTTAGAGATTTTTACATTGTATTCAATGGTGGGCTTTGCACCTGATAGAGGCATGATTTCATAGCTTGACCGTGATTTTACCCTGGGCAAGGCGCAATGAAATTGTTCTTGGAGAAAGCCAGATGCAATTTCACGAAATCACGTCCTTGAAAGAGGGGGCACGATTTTGCCTAAGACAAAGCAAAACAAAAGGGGAAAAAGAAAAACAAAAGAAAGAAAAAGCAAAAGAGGAAAGAGGAAAGAGATGCAAGCAACATACGAAGTGCAAAGTTTGGATGTAGTTTGATGAGCCCTGAAAATGCTCATTTTTGTACAAACTTTCCATATATATTGCGGCATTTATTTTAATAGAAATATATGTTTTATGCAAATTTTATATGTATTTAACATTAGATTACGTATGTTGTCTAATATTTGTTTTTGAGTGAATTATGTGTAGATGCAGTGGATTTTATAGTATTTTGGCATGACTACGTCGAGGTCCCACTTGGACCTGGCACTTTCCATTTATGATGAAAAATTGAAGGTAAAAATATCTGCAACAAAATAGTGATGAAGCGCTAAGTCAAGCGCCCGACTCCCATTTAGGCACCCGATTCCCATTTGGTGCTTGACTGTCGGGTGCTCTTGTTTGGCACTTGACTATTGGGTGCTCGATTCTCGTTAGGCACCTGATTCCCATTTTTGGTGCCTGATTCCCATATTCTATAGATAAGGCACCTGATTCCCATTGACGCAGAATTACAACGCAACCCCTATTGTCGGTAGAATAGAACAATGATTTCAACGATGGATGCGGACATGATTTCAGCGATGGATGCGGACCAAGGACAACGTCAATGACCATATGTCATCTATTTTTTAGCAATCACGTAAAAATCAATGTAATCGAGTAGAGCAAAATATCAGACGTATTCTGTTCTGATACAGAATACGTTGAATATATTTTGAGTTTAATGTTTTGCTTTATCTCCTTTATTCCTACGTATTGTTGTAACAACAAAATCAAAAATCGATTTGCTTTCAGAATGTAATAGGGCATGGCCGCATATCTTATAAATATGCAGGCCACCCCTGAAAAATAGATCCCAGATTTTCTCTGTAAATTCTTATTGCACATTTCAATATAATACATTTGAGTCTTTTAATCAAATTCAACTAGCATCCGATGTATGACTTAATGTGGGTAGAATCTTCTAGAAGCTTGGGCCCACTCTCAATAGTATTCCTCCCTTATTTTCCCTATTTTCTATCATTTTAATTTATTTTCCTATTTTTTGTAATTTAATTTAATACTGTAATTTCCCCTATTTTTTGTAAATTTCTAGCAAGTGTGCAGTTTTGATTTCAAAGCATTTCAGTTATTTCTTTGATAATGCAAATTAGATTAGTGGTTTGGAAGATAAATGAGAACTCCAATGAAACAAACACCCCCAAACCATAGAATCTAAGGGACTCATCTGATTAAAGGGATATTATAGGCATATATTATGCAGGGTTACTCACAAGTTTACGAGTTATCTCGGGTTGACAATTAAATGGAGGTAATGATTTATACCATAGAAAACTAACCAATATTTTGCCCAACATTTTGGCATCATTGTTGAGGAGTAGCCAACTATAATTTTCTATTCTAAAGAAAGTATGTTAGAAGTAGTTTAGGTTACTTTCTATAGAACCTCCATTTGAAATTTTGTATGAGTCCACCTAGAGTTAGAGGATCGGATGATCATTTTATCAAGAACATAAATATTGTTTCTTCAGAAACCTCTATTTTAGTTATGCTAAATCTTGAGATTAAAACCTCTCCACCACCATCTCCACCTGTGCATTGGATTCAACATCCATTGTTTGCATAGGATCCTTCTAAAATAGACCAACAAAATCTTAGGGAAGGATCTGAGATAGGAAGAGTTCAATCTGAGGAATATTTATTGAACCTTCAATATTGGCAAGTAGTTGAGGAAGGGACTATTTCAAATACTGATTTAGTAATCCTTCTAGAGGATAAAAGAAATGAGATAGAAGCCTTGAAAGCTGCCCTAAATGTAGCAGGTGTAGAAACCTTGATAGGAGATAAGATGGCTGAAATAGTAGAAGAAGCATCCACTAGTTTTAACTTCCCTATAGAAGAGGTAAGAGGAGACCACAAGATGAAATATATCTCTCCTACCCACCTTCCAATATTTAGAGGACTTCCAATAGAAGATCTTGACCTGTTTCTTTTCAAATTTGATGTTCTATGTAGGTCGGTAGATTATACAACCAATGCTCATAAATTAAAGTTGTTTCCCTCCACTCTTGATGATTCAACTTTATGTTGGTTCATCAGTTTGGGAATAAATAGATAACTACCTAGGAAGACATGAAAAATTTTCCTAGATCAGTATCAAGACTTTGGTAGAGCATGAGATTCTAGAGAAGAAGTCTTGGATATGACACAAAAGGAAGGAGAATCATTAGAGGAGTATTGGGATAGGTTTAGCTTTAATTTGCAAAGATCTCCCCATGCAAGACTAGGAGATAGGTCCTTAAGAAGTATCTTCTTAAAGGGGCTTACGAATGAATCTCTTGAAGCCTTAAACATGATTTTTGGAGGGGACATTTATCAACACCAAATGTCTGATATCCGATAGTTGTGTCAAAACTTTTCAAGAAGGAAGGGTAAGTTAACCCCTAGGAATATCAAACAATCAACCACTATCACTAAAATAGAAATAGGGAATATGCTTGAAGACCTCAAGAGTGAGATGTTGTCATCTCTTGCACTCCAAATGGATACCCTTCTACTTTAGAAAAAGAAGTAGGAGAATGAGGTAGCATTAGCCTATTTTTGTCCTAAATGTAGGGGAAAGCACCCTAAAAATGAATGTCCTGAGAATAAAGTTAGAGTGTGCATTGTGTGTCAAAAATATCATAAAACTAAGTTGTGTCCATAGTTATCAAAATATAGAGAGGAACCTAAAGTAATGAAAGCATACTTCATGGGTAATAGGAGAAACTGACAATAGTCTCCTATGGGAAACAACATGCCAACAGGAATGCCATCCTATGGGGGTAACAATTATCAGAACCAAGGTCAAGTTTAGCCACCCAACATGGGCTGGTGGGGACAACAACCTTGGACTCAATTTTCCCAAGGAGAAAATCCTTACAATCCCTACCCATGGATGCCATACCAGCAGCTTGGATAGTAGTGGAGAAATCAGAATGCTTGGAGCCAAACTCCACAACATGCTGCACCAATCCCACTACAACCAAGTCTACCAACTTCCCCTGCTTTGAGACCTACTCAACTATTGGTACAACCTACTTCTAATCCAAACAATAAACCATAGCCAACATACCATATGGAGAATGAGATGTACCCCATGTATAATATCAAAGTAGATTGTAGTCCCATACAATTAAGGTCAGGTAGATAGGTAGGTGTAGAAGTAGCTCCTCTGGTAGAAGAGGAGGAAAACATAGAGTTAGAAAAAGAGGAATCACCTCTTATAGAAGAAGTAGAAGAAGAATCAACAACTATAAATAATAGATAAGGGGTTCCACATTTTCCAAAAAGGTTGTAGGAACCCAAGAAGCCAATACAACTAGAATTTGATATTCTTTCTAGTTTGAAGAACTTGATAGTCATAATTCCTCTCTTTTAGGCCATCAGAGATATTCCTATCTATAGCAAGGCCATAAGAGAGTTGTGTCTAAGAAAACTAGGAAGAAAACTAGCATAGGCAATCAATTTGGTAGGACAACTAGTTGATCTTATGCTAGGAAATACCTACAACCAAAAATATTCAGACCTAGGAAGCCTTATTTTAACTATGAAAATTGGGGGTTATGTTTTACCCAATACATTAGTAGATCTAGGGGCTACCATTAATGTCATGCCCAAGGAAACCATGCAGAAACTTAGTTTAACCAATCTGAAGCCAACCAAAATTATCCTTCAGTTGGTAGATAGGTCTATAGTGCTCCCTGAAGGAATATTGGAAGACATAACTATCATAGTGGATGCATGGGAGTACCCAATAGATTTCTTAGTGTTACAATCCAAGTCTGGGTTGGGTGGTTATCCACTCATCTTAGGTAGGCCTTGGCTGGCAATAGTTGATGCCTACATAAGTTGTAGAAATGGACAAATGACCATTTTTTATGGTCAGAATGTAAAAAATCTGATCATCCATCCACCTGCATAGTCTGTAGATTTGTTGGGAGAACCTGAATGTGAGAACCAGAATATGAGTGGTTTATCAATGATTCAATCCATCATGGCACTTGATGAGTTGGAGGATGAGAGTGATGAGGATAGGGTGATATCAAACTTTTTCCAAGGAGAACCCTCCTGTCCTCCTCTAGAGTTGCCATTAGTGGGAGGTAAAGATCACCATATTCAACAAATAGAAGTTGCACCTGGGAGAGTATTAAACATAAATGATGGGTTGACATCTGAACAATAGATCAAACTAAGAAAAACATTAGTCAAACATCAAGGTGCCTTTGCTTGGGAGTATTCAGACATGAGAGGAATAGCTCCTGAAACTTGTACTCATCGAATATATCTGGAAGATGAAATAAAATTGGTAAGACAACCATAACGTAGGATGAATCCAGCTATGAAGGAGATTGTTAAAATAGAATTGCAGAAACTCCTAATAGTTGGGTTTATCTACCCTATCTCAGATAGTGAATGGGTATCACCTTTGGTGGTGGTGCCCAAGAAAAATGGAAAGTGGAGGATCTATGTTGATTACAGGTCACTGAATAAAGCAACCAAGAAAGACCACTTCCCCTTACCTTTCATAGATCAGGTCCTTGACACCTTAGTAAGAAGAATACTTTTCTTTCCTGGATGGGTTCAATGGATATAATCAGATTCATATTGGGGAAGAGGATCAAGATAAGACCACATTCACTTGTCCATGGGGAACCTTCGCTTACCGAGTTTTACCCTTTGGTTTGTGCAATGCACCTACCACATTTCAAAGGGTAGTTTTGAGCATCTTCTCTGATATGATTGGAGAAACTATGGAGGTATATATGGATGATTTCATTGTATATGGTGAAACCTTTGAAGAAGCCACAAAAAATTTGGAGAAAACACTTCAACGGTGTGAGGAAACCAATCTGTCCCTAAGTAATGAGAAATGTTATATGCTAATGTAGGAGGGGATAGTTTTAGGACATCATATCTCTATAGATGGGATCAAGGTAGATAGGAAGAAGATAGAAGTTATCCAAAACCTACCTACACCCAAAACTTAGAAGGATATCCGTAGTTTCCTTGGATCAGCTGGTTACTATAGGAGGTTTATAGCAGACTTTAGCAAAACTGCTAAACCCCTAAGCACATTGTTAGCAAAAGATATAGAGTTTGTCTAGATAAATGATTGTGAACAAGCATTTAACATTTTGAAAGAAAAATTGACTTCTCCAGTCTTGAGGGGTCCAAATTGGACCATCCCCTTTCACATATATGTAGATGCATCCAATAATGTGATAGGGTCAGTTTTGGGATAGAAATATGGTGATGATTTCTATGCCATCTATTATGTCAGTAAACATCTTACAAGTGTTGAGTTCAATTATACTATCATAGAAAAGGAATTCCTTGTAGTCATACATGCTCTTAACAAATTTTACCACTATATTATAGGTTATCAAGTTTTTGTGCACACTGATCATTCAACTATTAGATACCTGACAAACAAACCTAGAATTAGTGGTAGGATTATCATATGGTTGTTACTTCTATAGGAGTTTGATGTGATAATTATAGATAAACTAGGTAAGGATAATGTGGTAGCTGATTTCCTTTCTATATTGACACCTCCTGATCATTTAACCATAGAAGATCAATTTCTAGATGAGCATTTGTTTGCTCTTAATGAATAGATACCATGGTACGTAGATATGGCTAATTATTTAGCCATTAGTAAAGTATCCCCTACACTTTCACCATGTGAGAAATAAACTTTAATTGAGAAAAGTGTAGACTTCTCATGGATTGATGGGTGCCTATTTAAAATAGGGCCTGATCAGGTCATGAGAAGATGTGTTGTTGATAATGAGATTGTAGAAATACTAAAAGCTTACCATAATGAACCTTGTGGTGGCCATTTTGTAGGAAAAATGACTGCATTCAAAGTATTGTAGGTTGGTTATTACTAGCCTTCACTATTCAAATATGCAGCCAAGCATGTGAGCCAATGTGACCAATGTCAGAGGATGGGTAGACCTACTCTCAGAGATGAAATGCCACTCCAACCACATGTGCACATAGAGCCATTTGATAAATGGGGGATGGACTTCGTAGGACCCATTAATCCATAGTCAGTAGGTAAGAGGTATATCTTAGTTTACACTGACTATGTGACCAAGTGGGTTGAAGTGCAGGTATTGCATGATTCTAAAGAGAAGACTATAGCAGACTTCCTGTATTCATCTATTTTCACTAGATTTGGGGTTCCAAGGGAGATCACAACTGATCAAGGGCCTCAATTTACTTCAAATATGATTTAGGAACTCATGCAACAATATAAAATTAGGTATAACAAAACCACTCCTTACCATCCATAGGAAAATGGGCAAGTAGAGGTAACCAACCATGAACTAGAGAACATTCTCACAAATATGGTACAACAACATAGGAAGGACTGGACCACAAGATTACTAGAAGTAGTGTGGGCTTACAGAACCACCTGGAAAACTACTACTGGTTTTACACCATTCCAACTAGTATATGGGAAGAATGCTATGATGCCCATAGAATTTGAGATTAAAACTCTTAGAACTATAGTAGATTTAAATTTGAATCTGGATGAGGCACAAAAGGAGAGGATTCAATAGCTTAACTAATTGGATGAATACTAAAGAGATGCTCTACATCGGATAGAGGTCATCCAGAAATAGAGGGCCAAGTGGCATGATCATCACACTAGGCCAAAGTAGTTAAAAGTGGGAGAGTGGGCATTATTGTATGACTCTCGGTTCTAGGAAAGGAAAGGTAAACTTATGCAGCATTGGATGGGGCCATATGAAGTGATTGAAATCATCAATAATGGAGTTGTGAGGATCAAAATAATTGATGATAACAACATTACATTAATAGTCAATGGTCACTGACTGCATCCATATCATGTGTCTGAGACTTATATGATGAAGTCCAGATTAGGCATGGGGGAGACCCTAGTTGATTCTAGTTTTAAAATGAGTCAGTAATATGTGGACGTTGTCCACATGGTCCAAAAATAATTATTCTTTTAAAGTTCTACAATTTTTCTTTCTTTAGTTGTATTTCTATTTTGTAGGAATGATGCCCTGAGTGCAACTGTTAGGCAACCTAGGAAACCTAGGCCTAACAAGCATAGGATCCATGAACCTATGCAATCCTAGCTTTCTAGGAGATTAAATTCTAGTAGAAGTAGCTCATCCCCACTTGGAGGGGGAAACCATATCTGAACAAGTGTTTGGGTGTTTGTTTTTGGTCTTCATGAAGAAAAATACTTGAATGTTGGTTTAGGTAGTGGATGTTGATTCTATCCCTGTTCTTCAAACTAGAATGTTGAAGGCCTGATCAACTGTAAGTGTACACTAGTGGACACATCAATAGATATTGAAATAAAGGAGCGCCTACTTTCCATTTTCTGAAGAGGAAGACGCTCGATTCCTATTTTTTGGAGAAGAAGGTGCCAACTCCCATTTTTATGGAAGATGGCTGATTCCTTTATGGTAGAAGGTGCCTGATTCTCGTTTGTATGGTAGAAGGTGCTTGAATCTCGTTATGTCAAGGAAAAGGTGCTTGAGTCTCATTTTTTGGTAGATCGATGCTTGATTCCTATTTTTCATAAGGAAATGGTGCTCAAATTCCATTTTTTGGGAAAGCGACACCTAATTTCTTGGACATAAAAAAAAGGGTTTTATTTTTAAGTATGGCATCCGATTTCCAATAAAAAGGTGTCTGCTTTCTATTTTATGCTTTAAGTATGATGTCTAATTGCCAGCAAAAGGCACTTGTTTTCCATGTTAAGCACATCCAATTGCTAACAAAAGGCGCCTACGTGCCTTGATTCGAAAGAAGGCACCTGATTTCCATATAAGGAGGTACCTACTTTCTATTTTCATGGGTGTTTGTGCCTCGTATGAATAATCTTCAGCATTGGGAAGTGGCTTGAGCCACGTCAACATTTCACCCATGTGCATAAGTCAAACTTCATGGATGAAATTATTTTAATTTTTTGTTGGAGATTTGTGCATGTTCCAAGGTCATCAATGAACAATTTCCAAGGGAGGGATGTTTGTCATCCTGTGAAGACGTGTTTTTCTAATATTTTCTTGAAAATGTGTAGGAATTCTCAAATGTATCAAATTGTAGCAATCGAGAACCAATCAAAATGGAGAGAAATTTATTGCATGGGAAATATGCCTATCATTCTTTGTTCTGGAATACCTAGTCACCATAAAGCAACCAATGCTAATGCACCATGAGTGTCTACACATTATACATACATGAAACATAATATGGGTACGTGCTTAATTTTTTATTATATATATATATTATTTTCATAGGCATATGTTTCTATAAAATAGTGTCGACACAATCCCCATTGAATTACCAACCACCCATTTCTCTCCACTTGGAATTTTTCCATGTGTCACTACTCTGATTGGGGAAAACACTCATGGTCATCATCTACACAAAATCTGACACATGCTTTAATGATATTTTGCATAGATAACCATAATTATTTCTAATTACGGTAATCAAGCACCTGTGTTCATGGATGCAGGTGATTTAAAACCATGCATTGGAAAAATTTATGCAAGAAAATAATAGAGTTGAGATAGAAACTAGAGTGTGAGAAATTACTGCAAGTAAAACTTAGAGCCAAGAAAAATTTGAACTTTTCCATGGGGGAAAATTGACCAACCATCTATTGAAAAAGAGTGAGCCTATAGATTGTTCAGGCATTAGTGAGGATGTACAGATGCAATTTAACATCATCGGATGGTTGGAATACTACCATCTGGTTAGCTAAAACTAGGATGTAAAAGTAGCTAAAGAATTTGTGGCATCTATGAGGGATGAAGTTGTTCGCATGTGAGGGACTAGAAATTCTAATCATCGAAGAGTACATTATCAGGGTAATAGGCTTCCTCAAATAGGGGAATGCACGTATAAGGAGGACAACCCCACACTCTATGCATGCAATGATTCTTTGGGCACCCAATGCAATACCTAATGCATCTGGTTTGCCGAAGTAGTACATCCCTAAGCTCTAGAGGTCGATCTTCGAGCAGATTTTTGGTTCTTCACTTGTACGGGTAGGCTTTCCAAACTAAACTCTAACCATTTTTTTTTCCTCAACCATTTACTACATGGGGACAAGATCAATGTCCCCCATTATCTTACATGTGCACTCAAGGATGAGGTCAACGGTACCAGGTAGGCACAACATCTACCCTGGCTCACCATGGCCTAATTTTGGCCTTGGTGCGACATGTCGAGTCACACAGAGATGTAATGGTTGAGGAAGTTGAAGGAAATAATGTAGTTCTTAAGGTAGAGGAAGAAGTGGTGGTACTATAATAGATTGATCAATTGGATAAGATGATAGAGCAAATAGAGATGATGCCTGCATCCTAGCCTAAGAAAAATACATGGGATGTAGGGCAAGCCTCATCCCCTATTTTTCCTCAATTTTATGAGGATGCAGGATAGGCTTCATCCCCTATTGGCCCTCAATTTTATTATGAGGTAGGGCATGGTCCACCAAGCCCTACTTACATGTTAATTTCCACTAGAACTAGGAGTAGAAGGATGAAGGCATCCATGGTGGTTTATAGCTCATCGGATGATGATGCAATGATTGATGAGTTGAATAAGGATGAGTTCATGGCCCATATATTATAGGACTTATCCAAGGGAAGTACTCCTTAGTAGGAAATGTAGATGGAGGATCTACAATAATAGCTATAGATATTGAAAGAATAGGCCTGTACTTGGGAGGCCAAGTATAAGGAGGAGTAGACTCTTTTTCAAGAGTCTAGAAAAGTAGTTGTAGTGAAATTGTAGGAGTTGTATCAGACCATCCATCAACTACAGGAGATAATATTGAAGTTGTAGTTATAGACCCAATAAATTAAGGTTGAATGACCAACTAGGGTAGATGCGATGGTGCAAATTGATTGGGCTATGGAAGTGCCCACTACCTCTCTAGATTCTAAGGAGAAAATAGCCTCCTCTAGCCCTTTTCGGTCAGATGCAAGGAATTCTAGCAAGGAAGCTGAGGTAGGGGACCAATCAGTGGCTTCTTCTAGATATATGTCTACATAGGGGAGCCCTAATTCTTGGGCAAGGACCCCTACAATTATTATTGAAAGTGCAACTAAAGAATCCTCCCTAAAATCCCATGCAAAAGTAGAGCAAGAAACAAATGAAGTAATGGAGGTTGAACAACCCCATTCACCAGCTCACTCTATAGAATAGGGGCAATATCAGGGTCCTAAAGTTGATATGGGATAGTCCCCAACATCTTCTTCCTCTGTAGATATAGAGGTAAATTAGGAGGATGAAATTGAGGTCGAAGAACCTCAAATTTTAGCAAAATCTGTAGAGGAAGACATAAGATAGGAAGATGAAATTGAGGTTGAAGAGCCTCATATTTTAGATAAGGTTATAGAGGAGGATCAGGGGTTGCAAAATCTTAGGAGTTTACTCACTCTATAGGCTAGGAACTAGAAGGAGATGTAGGGACTGAGCCTGAGCAACTTTAGGTAGAAAATGGGACTTCAGTAGAGGAATCACCTACTGCACAAAATGTGATTGAAGGGTCACCTGAGAAAATGCCTACAGAGTAGGCACAAGAGACTCAAAAGTCTCCAACTTTTGAAGATCAAGAAAAAAAAGTAGAAAAGGGGGAAATCCCCCTATTTCAGATATACCTATAGACCCTACAAGATAACCCAAGAAGTTGAGAAGGAAGAGGAAGGTTGTAAGGGGACCTCAATGAAGACCTAAGACTAGAGCAAGGACTACACAACTAAAAGAATCAGGTATGAATTCTGATGAAGAATGGGTAGAGACTTTGAAGTTGTTTGATGAGCAAAAAAGAAGTTTGAATAGCTCAAGGTAGATATCAAGGTAGATAAGGAGTATAGGAAAGCCTCTAAGAGAGTGGCCAAGGAAACTAGAAAAGAGGCCAAAAAGGCATCCAAAGCTCCTCGTAAGAAAATTGAAATTTCTCGACCAATGTAGTTCTAGGATTTGTATGGATCAATAGGTGATCAACCTTCAAATATGAAGGTATATTTCATGAATATGGGACTGCTAGGTCCTGTACCACCTGTAGCTCAAGCAACAACAAGCAAAGCTCCTCTGGTGGAAGAAGCAGAGTCTGAAGATGATGTTGAACTTGAGCTAATGGTGGCTAGTTTGCCCAAGGCCAAGGTTGTTGAGAAATCCAACATTTTATTTGGTGATGAATCTGTAGTACTAGTGGGAGAAAGTTTACCCCCTCACCATGAATACTAGAAGCAGGTTGAGCCAACATTCTAGAAGGATACCTCCACTTTTATTGGCTACTACTTGAGGAATGTGGTAGGGAGGAAAGTTTGGACAAAGGAACAACTAGGTGAAGGAGTAGGACCAAGTCAGCCAACTCGGTGTAGTAAGCACCTAAAAATGTAGCAACAAGAGGTAGCCACCCCCAAAACATTGAAAGGGTGAAAACCTAGAGATAAGGAAAAATCCAAGGTCACAACCAAGAAAAGGAAGGAGAAAAATAGGGCCTATTGGAAAGTTGTAAATGAAACTGGTAATTATCAGTTTAAAGTGGCATAGGGATATGCCAACCCTTAAGCATGGGGGATGATGAGCCTTGAAAATGCTCATTTTTGTATAAAATTTCCATATATATTGCGATATTTATTTTAATAGAAATATATGTTTTATGCAAATTTTATATGTATTTAACATTAGATTATGTATGTTGTCTAATATTTATTTTTGAGTGGATTATGTGTAGATTTAATGGATTTTATAATATTTTAGCATGATTACATCGAGGTCCCATTTGGACCTGGCACTTTCCATTTATGATGAAAAATTATGGTAAAAATATCTTCAACAAAATAGTGATGAAGCGCTAAGTCGTGCGACTCCCGTTTAGGTGCCCGATTCCTATTTGGTGCTTGACTATCGGGTGCTCGATTCCCATATTGGTGTCTTGATTATTGGGTCTGATTTCTTTAGGCACCTGATTCTCATTTTGGTGCTTGATTTCCATCTTCTACAGATAAGGCACCTGATTCCCATTGATGTAGAATTACAATGCAACCCCTATTATCGGTAGAATAGAATGATAATTTTAGTGATGGATGCGAATGCGATTTTAGTGATGGATGTGGACCAAGGACAATGTCAATGACCATATGTCATCTATTTTTTAGCAATCATATAAAAATCAATGTAATCGGGTAGAGAAAAATATCAGATGTATTCTATTCTGATATATAATATGTTGAATATATTTTGAGTTTAATGTTTTGCTTTATCTCCTTTATTCCTGTGTATTGTTGTAACAACAAAATCAGAAATTGATTTGCTTTCATAATGTAATAGGGCATGGCCGCATATCTTATAAATATGCAGGCCACCCTTAAAAAATAGATCTTATATTTTCTCTATATTTTTCTGCTATAAATTTCAATACAATATATTTGAGTCTTTTAATCAAATTCAACTAGCATCCGGTGTATGACTTAATGTGGGAAATCTGGAAGCTTGGGCCCACTCTCAATAGTATTCCTCCCTTATTTTACCTATTTTCTATCATTTTAATTTATTTTCCTATTTTTTGTAGTTTAGTTTAATACTACAATTTCTCCTATTTTCTGTAAATTTCCAGCAAGTGTGCAGTTTTGATTTCAAAGCATTTCAGTTATTTCTTTGATAATGCAAATTAGATTAGTGGTTTGGAAGATAAACGAGAACTCCAACGAAACAACACCCCCCAAACCATAGAATCTAAGGGACTCATCTGATTAAAGGGAGATTACAGGCATATACTGTGCAGGGTTACTCACAAGTTTACGAGCTGTCCCGGGTTGACAATTAAATGGAGGTAATGATTTATACCATAGAAAACTAACCAATGTTTTGCCCAACATAGTCATCTGATGCGTAAATCAAACATTTTAATTTATTTTATTTTATTTAATGAAACTGATAAATTTTTTATTTATTTTTGTGGATGTAGCTAGGTATACTCGAGAGCCAAGAGTGGTGGGCATACACACTAGAGGTTGAGTTGGACGTACTGGGGCCAGCAAAGATGGCTCGGCTAGAGGCGATGGGGCTAGAGCACCTTGCGAGGATGCCTCGCATTGAGACATATAGGGATATGCTGATAGCCGTAGCAGAGAGGTGGTACCCGAAGTCGTCCACCTTCTGGTTACCCACAAGGGAGATCATTGTCACACTGGAGGACGTGTGGTAGATTTTGTGCATTCTTATCAACAATTTTCATGAGGGTAAGTAGCCACTTTGCAATAATTTTTAGTAGGTTGGACCCACCAGGTGCGAGAGAGCACCATTTCCATTGATGATTTGGTGATCCGATATGGGGCGGACCCTCTAACGACCATGCTCTATGGGGATGTGGCTGGGCTTCTAATGTGTCATACCAACAGATAATGTCTTCCATGGACCATGGCAAGAGTAGTAGTAGACATGCAACACCAGGGAGTTAGGTTTGCATGTGGCCCATATGTGTTGGATCGCTTGTATAGGATATTGTACAACATCGTGTATAAGCGACGTACAAGTTTAGTTTACACGATGTTGCTCCAAGTGTGGTGCTGGGAGCACATAGTTGTTCAAAGGCGAGATGCACTTCTAGGCCCACTGCCTAACCCAATGCGACCAACATCATATAGATGGTCGAGACCCTAGAGAGGTCCGCAAAGGCCTATGCACAAAATCTACCACTAGTTAGGCGGGTGATCGAAGGGCTGCGGGAGACACAGCTCATATGACGATCATGGCACCTTCACGTAGGGTGGGTTGAGGACAGGGTGGAGCTAGCTAGAATAAGGAGGATCAGGTGGCTAGCATCGAATAAGGGGGAGTTGAAGGTATACAAATTTCATAGAGTCCTATGGTAGCTCAGGATCTTGCAAGTAGTCCCAGACCTGGAAGACTACTAGTACCGAAGAGTGATCCGAGATCTAGCAGGGATCGAAGGTGAGCCAGACCTCACCAGGTGGGTCAAGGAGGATTTGGATGATCCTCCCTATGTTAACTTGAGGGTGGATGATGCAAGAGTGGGTATCGAATACAAGCTATGGTATAAAGGAGTTATACCCTAGAGGATCTCTCCGCTAGTTTCTATACAGAGGTGTCAGGTCATGGGCCTAGACATACAATGAGCTTTTTGAGAGGTTTCTTACTAGGCCATGGAGATGGCACAGTAGGGTATTGTAGCCCCGAGACAGAGGCAAGTGCATGCTCGGGTCATGGTGGTGGCAGAGGCCACCTAGACTATAGGGACCAAAGAGGGAAGGGCAAGAGGTGCCCCCATAGAGGCTAGGAGGCTACAGGGCAAAGATCCCAGAGAGGCCTCAACATTTGTAGTGGTTTCTAGATAGGGAGAGATAGAGGAGCTACGAGCACATGTGCCTGCTCTACATAGCTAGATGTACCAGATCAAGGACGATAGGGTCAAGAGGCTAGAGGGATTGCAGAGCGTACTGAGCACCGCAAAGGCCGAGAGGGATGCAACTCGGGTAAAGGTCGATCAAATTCAAGGAGAGGTGACCCATATGGATGGAGAGTGCTAGAGGGCTAGGGCATAGGGGATGGTTGTCATTGGGAGCAACCAGGTAGGTGATGGGATGCAGCTGCTACAGGTAGAGCTACAAATGATAAGGGAGAGGCTGGAAGTAGCCATTCAGCGGGCTACATTATTCGAGATAGTGTATTGTGTAGCTGTACCACTAGAGCGAAGGATGTCACTTCCCCTGTCCCTGTAGTCATCGAGCAGATAATGATCTTAATCATGGATGACAACAACATCATAGCATTCAATGTAGCAGTCTTGACTACCTCCTCCTTAGGGCAGGCCAGAGGGAGTAGGCTCCCAGAGCTAGGGCTAAGGATCGAGATCAGGATGACGCACTAATTTTTTGATCATGGTGTGCATCCCTAGGTTGAGTTTATTGAGTCTGGATTGTGGTACACCAACCAGACACTAGGATGGTGCATCTCTTTATCTCGAGTAATATATAACTGCTTCTTTTATCTTATTTTGCGCGTAATGTGTGATGACTTAATGTATTAATTTTTTTTTAGTTTATATATTGTATATTTTATTTTTTTATGAACACATACCCACCCCCTCACACACTCACCCACGCCACGGTTTGAACCTTGGACCTCCCAAAGAAGAGCCAAATCCCAAACCGTTGCGTTGTCCCCCCTAGAACTATATTGTATGTTTTATGTTTTAATGCTATACAAAACTACCTAAATGCAAACTACATGGAATGGATGGATGGAAAAGGAAGAATAAGAAATGAGAAGGAAAAGAACAAAGAAGAAGACGAAAGAAGAAATAAAAATAAGGAAGAATAAGGGAGAATAAGAAGAGGAAGAAGAAGGTCCAAAGGTCAACCAGTTGAGACAGAGAAGGATGAGCAATCCATAGTACAAAACTAGCATAGGTTGCAAAGAACCAGTGTAGTTAGATACTATAGATTGTACCAAAAAAGAAGGGCTAAACCTGCTATAGGCATAGCACTTGCAATAGTGTAGAAGTGTATTGGAGTCTGATCTGCTATGGGTGGTTGCTCCCTTGTTGAATATTATGAGGCGATTACCCGCTAGGATGTATGCCAAGGTCTATTGATACCGACCAAGGAGCTTATCCTGTAATGGGGTGTTGAATCTACTGAGTCAAAAGAGAGTATGACCTGATAGAATATCAAATGTAATACCTGTTAGGATGTACAAGTATCCCATATGGGGTGTAATATGCTGATGAACTATGCAAGTGCTATCTTGGATAGAGTTTTTTTTGATGAGATGAAGACATTGTGAGAGTGTGTGCTATTGTGGCAGAAATGTTGCTTGTCTTTTGAAGTCAAGAAGAGGAGAAGAAGCAAAACATCAAAGAAGTAGAAGAAGAATCCCTAGGTGGGGATTGTGCTAGGCATTAGAGTCCTAGTGAAAGTGCAATGCATGTGAGCTACTACCTAACTAGGTATCATCACATGCCATTATCGCAAAATCCCCATAAATCTATATGTGTAGGCAATCATGAACAGTCAATCATACAATTTTATGACATACAAACATGCAAGTTGTTTTAGATGTCAGAAAAACATGCAAGGATGACAAGCAACAATGCAATATGAGCAAGCAGGTGGATGCAATGTAAATGCAGATGCAGTTAAATGATGTTTTTTTTTTCTTTTTTTTTAAACAAGATTATACTCAATGCAAAAATCTAAAAGCACCATTCATTTTATTATAATTAATGAGCGTGCCACGTTCTATTGCACTGAAGGTTTCCCCAAAGAAGATGTCCTCGTGATAATAAAAATCAAGGAGGAGTTCTTCGAGAGCCCTTCTTTTGAGAGCCATGGCACGATAATCATTACATTTACGAACAACACCATTCTTTTTAACATAAGAAACACCATATAACAACTCATCATATTCTTTTAAAGTAGCAGGCTCATTTTTAGAGAAACTAGAACCTATCATGTTACACAACATCAATTTTGGAGGAGAACTAGAACTTATATCTTCATTTTTATCTTTTGTCATCTTTTGATAATTCATATATTCTGCATAAGTTATAAAATGGTCATCATTTTCAAATGGTAAAGGTTGATTTTTATTAGGTATAAAACCTATGCCACATCTCCCAAGCCAAATCTTGACATCCAAGGGTTCTTGAATGCCCTTATATTGTAGCCCCAAACCTTTACCTACATATCCCATACTAAATAGGATATGTTTAGGAAGAGGATAATAATTAGTGAGATAACATTGAGCAAAAGAGCGCTCACTAAGAGAGGGATTGCTACCACAAATATTTTCTTCAAAGGCAATTCTTTTGAATATAAAGGTAAATGTACCAAAGTGTACAACATCACCTTTATTATGGGGTAAGCCCATGGTTCTTGGTGATAGTGGTAGCTTAGCTAGATCCAGAAGAGGCTCTTGGAGAAACTGATTATCATGATCCAAAGATGAAAAATTGGATGTATGTTCCCCACTCACTTTTAAACTTTGAAGACTTTTTGAAATTTGAGATGAGGAACATGGAGAAAATGTTGAAGAAATAGAAGGACGAGAGTTAAATTTAGATTGAGCTAACTGGATATTTGAACAAAATTCAAATGGTCGAGGGTTGCCTGGAATGGTGACAACTTGATTTTTATATTCAAATTTTAGACATTGATAAAGAGTAGAAGGGACGAAATTCATTGCATGAATCCAAGGATACCCAAGAAGGAGATTAAAATATGTAGGACAATATACCATATAGAACAAAGTATCCAATATTCTAGGCCCAAATTTTAAGAGAAGAGAAATGACACCACATGTTTCTTGGGACTCATTGTTGAAAGCTTTTACAATGATATCAAATTTTGTTAAATCTTCCTCTTTTAAACCAAATTTTTGAAAGAATTGATATGTACACAAATTGAGGGAAGAACCATTATCAATCAAGACTCGCTTGATGAGGGTGTCCCCAATAAGTGAAGTGATGTAAAGGGAAGAATCTCCATGCAAGTTTGAGGAAGGTTTATCATCATCTGAGAATGAGACATGATGTATCCTAAAAGAACCTACGACATCAACTATAACATCAAGGGAGATATATGGGGAAAATGATTATTGTTTTAAAAATTCCATCAAAGCATTTCTATGATCAGGAGAAGTCTATAGAAGCTCTAAAAATGATATCTTTACTGTAGTATTAGCTAACTGCTTTTGGAGATCAAATGAAATTTTTGGCTATGGTTTCAACACTAGAGGAGGAATTCTTGTGGCTGAATCTTTTCTCTCATATTTCTTCAAGATTGAACTAGGTCGTGATGTTGAAATCCGTCCTTGCTGATTCTACTGATTCTAAGCTTCTTTTCTTGTAGTTTGTAACCAAAGAACTGAACACAAAATAAATGACAAAGACAGAGATAGAAGTAGATTATCAAAATGCCCCTTTTGTATTGATATTGATACAACTTTTACAAAATATTTTGAATTGCCCCAAGTGTGTTGGGAGCAATGTTACAATGTTCTTCGTCTCTCTGAAATACAATGCTTGTTATGGGAGAGGGAGATCTTCCAACTCCTCCGCAGGATGTGGTGTTCTTCGTTCTCTCGTCACAGCTTCAAAGGGTGAGTGGGCTTTGGTATCCAACAAGGGACCACTCCAGCTTCAACAGCTTATCCAAGATACCTGTTACCTGCACACATGCAAACCAACAAAGAAGATTAATAGCACCTGTATAGTCAAGCGGTAAACCCAATGCTACATATAAACCTATCACTGATATGTATGAAAAGTAGATAGCATGAAACAGTTAACAAATAAAGCCTTGCTCCATATTTTAAATCGCTTATCTCCGTTGATGAAATTTCTCAGGACTGTGGAACCGTGAAAGCGCGGTTGTGGGCTGGAAACCGTGGACCTGCGGTTGTAAAACCGTAGAGTCACGTTTTTGACTGTGGAACCATGGACAAGCGGTTTCGGTTGAATGGCAGATTGCCTCGGGATCCGAGCCAATGGTCAGAATCGAGCTCACGCTCTCAATTTCTCGTTGTGTCCAGATCTATTTCGGTAGCCTATCGGTATGCAAGTTCAGCTCCCTTTGTTTGGTGGACTAATGGTGTTTTTATAGGCTTCCTAGGGCTTTGGAGGGGAATGGGAGGTGGCAAGCCTGACTTGCCAAGTGGCAAATCTGAACTGCCAGGTGGAAGGGGCAATTATAGTGAGTCATTCAGTGTGCCTCACTTAACTGGGGTGATGTGGCTGCAAGTGGAGTGCAATGTGGGATCCTGTCCTATGTGAAGGGACAAAGGAGACAAGGTGGATGAGATGTGGCATGGGTGTTGGGAATCTATCCCATGTGCAAAGACAGGGGGACAAGAGTGGGTAAGATGTGGCAGAGATGTTGGGTGAAGTGTCCAGGACACATGTCCAATGGGTGGACAAGGTATCCTAGGGTGATTTTCCCAATTAAGTAAATTAGAAAAATAGGATGATGTGTAGGATTTTATATCCCTAAGTTAGAACTTAGGCATATCTTTTTATCATGCAGGATTTGATGGTGGGGTGGTAAATGTGATTTAGAGGGTGTCGGATTTTGGTGTCTACAGTTGCCCCTTTTTGTACTGCGTTGTGTACCACACAATGCGGTGCAAAAACTAATGACATCTAACTTTATTGGATGGATGGACTTATTTCTTTTTGGTATGGCAGAATGAATATATATGTATATTATTATTATTTATTATTTTTTTGTGTTTACCCCCTCAATTGGTAAGTGGGTGAATAGTGGAGCCCAATAACCAATTGATGAAAAGGTATTTTATGATTGTTTGTTTTTGTTTATGCAAATGATTTGCCCCAACTTGTGGGTGACTATTCATTCAAAATACCGTTTGGTTTGATTGACATGCATGTTTGTGGTTTGAAGGAACCAATCATCCTAGGTGCCTGTCCCAGTGACTGTTAGCAATTCCTTAATGCACATTGATTGTATCATTACCGTGTTTTGTAACCTCACGGAGTGGGCTTCAATTTCAACCTTGGGTTGTTTTGTGTTGATGTTGTCACTTAAGGCTGTAAGGCCTTCATTTGCTTTTTCAATGTTTTTTTTTTTTTTATTGTAACCGCTAATTTGCAGTTTTCCTGGTGGTAACCGCGGGTGGGCATTTTTTACCGCAAAACCATGGGTATGCGTTTTGCACCGCAAACCGTGGGTTTGAGTTTTGATGCACCGTGAAAAATGCGGGTGCACATTTTTTCGCTAAAAGCGGCTATTTAAAGGCCTGATGTCGCTTTCAATGGTCATTCTACCAGTTGTCATTTTGTTTGAGTGATGAGCGAGATGGTGCTTGGTGAGGGAAGTGGTGGTGGTGGCTTGGCTGGAGTGGAAGTCGCTGCCCGGTATGCCGAGGTAGGTGGTCTTTTGTTTTTAGAATTTGTTTGTTCTTGTTGTTGTTTGTTTTTTTTTTTTTTTTTTATTATGTTTTTTAATTAATTTTGTTTTCTTTTTAGAATTTTGTTTGTTTTGTTATTTTTGTTTTTGTGTTTTTTTTTGTTTTTTTCTTGTTTCTGTTTATTTTTTATCACCTAGGGGTTAGGTAATTTTTTGTTTGAACCTAGGGGTAGGTATTTTTTTTTTTTTTTGTTTTTGTTTTTTTTTTTGATTTGTTAATTGTTATTGTGTGTTCTTTTTAGGTTAAGCTTCTTGATGCTCGACATAGGTGGCCGAGGATTATCCGAAAGGTGCATAAGGCACTTTTCGATGATGACTGGGCTCTTCTTCAGACTATTGGTCTTGATGGTTGTGGGTGGTTAGGCACCATTCGAGCTGATGAGGATCTTCTTTCGGTGCTTGTTGAGCATTGGGATCTTGACAGAGGTACCTTTCAGCTTCCTATAGGGGAGCTTACTATTACTTTTGAGGATATTTATCATATTTTTCGTGTTCCTATCGAGGGACCTATTGTCCGCGTTGGCCTCGACAAGAAGGAGGCCCTTTTTCCTATTTTTGGTGAGATGTGGGACGTAGATTGTAGCAGGGGTGGCATAGCGTACTTGGATTTGTATACGGCTGGTAGCTTGGGGGCGCTTCTAGTATTTATTATGTATATATTGAGCAACATGTTGTTGCCTAATTCCATGGGATCGAGGATCCCATGGAACTAGGTACCGATTGTTCTAGATCTGATATCTGATCCTCGACGGTTGGCATGGGCTCCCGCTCTTCTTTGTGAGGTTTACAACGAGTTATATGAGGTGAAGAGGTGGGGGCGAAAGGGCCTGGGTTGCAGTTTGGTGCTCCAGATTTGGTCTTGGGAGCATATTATCATTGGTCGACCTGTTGGTCTCCCTTGCACTGTCGATGCCACTTCTCCTCGCTCGTATAGATGGCTACTTAGTGAGGAGCTTAGTCATCCAGTGGTGGGTGCCTCGGAGTATAGAGATATCCTTAGTTCTCTTACTAGAGATTTGATGAGTTGGCGGCCTTGGAGAGGTCTGGATTGGGTGACGGATGCAGTAGAGCTTCGTCGCATCAGGCGAGGGTGATGGGTTGTTGGTGCCCATTTGAGGGAGATGGAGTTTATTCAGTTTTCTAGAGTGCAACATCAGTTTGGGTTGGTGTAGGATGTTCTTGATGCGCCTGTGACCTATAGGTGATGGGGTGATGAGTTAGGGTTACCTGTTGCTCTTAAATTTTGGTGAGTTGATGATCCTTCTGATGACTTTGATTTGGAGGTTCCTGACTTGGATGATGTGGGTACCACTCTTGAGTATGATATATGGTTTTCTTCTCAGCCTCTTTGGATGTTGAGTGTTGTTGTAGATGATGATGGGAGTGGTGATGATGTGGAGTTGGGTGGATGGGTCCCCTAGTCGATGAAGCACCAATGAGGTAGTTCTTCGAGAGTTGACATGGGCACTAATTTTTAGTAGCTCGAGGAGGATGGTGGCGATGGTGATGAGGGTGGTCATGGGGGTGGTGGTGATGAGGATGCCCCTCCTCGATGGATAGAGGAGGATTGGGATATGTTATAGGCTGAGCGTGATATCTTGGGTTTAGAGGTGACTCGCGTGAAGGGTGAGTTAGTATGGTACTAGGGTGAGGTGACTCGCCTCCAGGGTGAGGTGGATAGGATGCGTGATGGGCCTAGCAGTGATGCTCTTGTTGTAAAGGACTTGGAGATTTCTAGGCTTGGAGGTGAGGTCACTCAGTTAGAGGGTGAGCTTACTCGGCTATAGGTAGGGTCAGGTGGAGGTGACACTACTTCTATTATTGCTTCTCTTTGAGTAGAGATTTCTCAATGGGTTGCTCGTGAGGGTGCTGACTTGAGGAGCCTACGTAAGCAGGCTATTTATATAGAGATGTTGGAGAATATTCTGCATGAGCGTCAGATTCCTTTGCTTGTTCCTCCTTCTTCATCAGCTACTACTACTACTCGAGGGACTGATAGGAGTCATAGGACTCATCGGTCATCGAGTTCTCATGGTGCTTCTACAACGTAGGGTCCTCGGAGGGATCCTACTGGTACTAGCTAGTGTGACATGTTGTTTCTCTTTTTTGTATTTTTTACTTCTATTTTGCTATGAGCCTTAGTGCTTCGATGTATACAGCCTACGGGTATTTTGTACCTTTGGGACCTTCATATATATATATATATACATGGCCTTGTATTTTGGTTATCTCATGTGTTAATGTTTATATGCATGCTTTTTGTTTATGCTTTGTTAATGCTTATGTGATGCAATGTACACATTGTTACATTTGTGCTATGATAAATGAATGTAAACTAATATGTAATATGCAGTTTATGTTTATTTTCATATAACTATATGATGACATGCATGATGTTTTTGTAATATTTTATAGCTCAGAGTAGTTGACCATTACTTGTTCATTGTTGCAATTGGGGGTATCCAACTTGATGACTCTTCGCGGTTGATGTATGGTGGGTGTATGTATGTGATAATGTAGAACATGTGATAATGATATGGTAGTTGGTATGGTTTTTGATATATAACATTGTAGGATTTTCAAAGACTCAAACAGTCTAGTGATGTCAACCATTTTCTCAATATTCGTCTAACCTTCTTTAGGACCAAGGTGTGTGCAAGTGGAGTTCGTTATTCTAAATATTTGGTTTGGGAATGGCCCTAAGCAATCAAGAACCAGTGCATGTGTATGTGAAGTTCATTAACTCATGATGAGTAAAATTGGATGGTACCTGTATGGGTTTACCAATTAGCTAGCTTGTCCGTATGTGCGGTCAGAGGTCTTTCTTTTGGGAGAAAGACGTGTCGCCCTGCATGAGTTTACTCCACTGCCAGTCAAGCATCTATAGCTCCGGTGGAGGTTTGCTCCATAGTCCAATGATTCGATCTTCGAGCTTTGGGGATGACTACATAACTTTCTGAGGGGAATGTAGTACGATCCTTCTTGCTTTTGTGATCTGTGGTGTGTGTATAGTATTTATCATGATAGAGTTTGGGGAATCGGATTCTCAACCGAAGTGTGATGAGAATGTGATCCTATCCTTACTGTCTACCTTTTAATTTAATTGTTTGGATTATTGTGATGGTGGTGAAAACCACCTTTTTGATTTTGGACTATGTTGCGTAATGGGACAAGCGAGGAATATTACCTTTTCGCTTCAAGGTTGTACCCAAGTTGGCATTATCTTTTCTTACTCAAAATGTTTTTAAATTTGTAAAGTATTTTTGGTTCAAGATTGCTTTGGGGTCAATCTACCATACTCAAGACTTTCTTAATGTGACATAAGTGCTTTGGTCCTAAAGAAAATTGGACATATTATGATTTTTGGTTCTTCACTAGACATTATTGAGTGACTAAAAATTTGATTTATGATATAGTAAAACATGTGTGGATATGACTTTTGTTGACTTGCGAAGAGTCTTAGTTGGGTATCCCCAATTCTTTGGAACTTGTTTTTACTTGGTCGTATCATCACCACTATGAAAGATTACTGAACATGGGATGGGATGGATGCAATTATGTGATTAGTCTAATGCTGCTATATGCTTGTGATATGTCTATTTAATGCAAATTTTTTTATTATTTATTTATTTTTGTAATATGCAAATGCAATATGCTAAGTGCTAGTAATGACATTTCTATTTACAATGTAACTAATTATTAGAAATAAAATTTCTTTTTTTTTTAGCCATGTACATATATATACATATATTGCAAGTCGTTTCATGCATAAAATGCCTTTAGGTGCATTATGTTTAGTGGTTCTGGCTCCAATTCTCCTTCGAAGTTGGCAAGTCTATATGTTCCTGGTCCCAATTTATGCTTTACAATGTACGGGCCTAACCAATTAGCCACAAATTTATCTCTCAAGTGTGGCAATGCATTGGTATTTTGTTGATTTTCTTTGAGCACTAGGTCCCCCACTTGAAATTTGTGAGGATGGACTTTTGCGTTGTAAGCACGTTTGACTCTGTCTTGATATACTCGTAAGTGCTCTAGAGCATTGATACATTTTTCATCAATAAGTGTCAATTGGTCAAGACGTGCTTGTCTAGTTGTTTCATCGTCCATGAATTCTTGTAATGCGATTCGCAAGGAAGGTATCTCGAGCTCTAAAGGTAATATAGCTTCAACATCGTAAACTAGTGAAAATGGTGTCGCTCCCGTTGGCGTTCTGATGCTTGTTCTGTAAGCCCATAATGCCAAAGGAAGTTGAGTATGCCAATCTCGATGATTTTCTTTGACCATTTTCTTGAGAATGGATACCATTGTTTTGTTGGTTGCTTCAGCTTGCCCATTTGCTTGTGGGTAATAAGGTGTGGAGAAACTGTGTTGAATTTTGAATTTGTTGCACAATGCTCTAACATCCTTATTCTTAAATGACTTCCCATTATCAAAAATTATTTTTGAGGGTATTCCAAAATGATAGATAATATGCTGAAGTATAAACTCCGCTATTCGAGGTCCAGTCGTAGTGGTCATTGGAATTGCTTCCACCCATTTTGTGAAGTATTCTATCGCAGTTATGATGAACTTATGTTGTCTTGATGAAGCAGGTGATATTTTACCAATCAAATCGAGACCCCATTGTGAAAAGGGCCAAAGACTTTGAATGGGTTGTAATGCGTGCGATGGTACATGAGTCAAATTTGCATGATATTGGCACTTTTGACACTTTTTGACATATTTGCAACAATCATTTTCCATGGTCGGCCAATAGTATCCCATGCACAGTATTCTCTTTGCAATGGCCATTCCACTGAAGTGGCCACCACAAGTACCATCGTGGGCTTCTATTATTGCTCGTTCTGCTTCAATCGGATCTAAACATCGTAATAATATTCCATCATACCCATGTTTGTATAACACATCCCCTAGTAGAGTAAAACGAATTGCTTTTTGTTTGAATGTTCTTTTTGCAGTTCGTGTCATTTCTACTAGGAGTATTCCAGACTTGAGAAAGTCTTTTATCTCATCAAGGTAAGAATTGTAAGGTTCAACATGTATCAAACAAACGTTCTTCTCACCTGTAGGTTCTGCTTTTTGAATTGATGATTTTGACATTGTTGTTATGATTAGCGGTTGTACTTCTCCATGCTCATTCTTAGGGATGAGAGATCCCAAAGAAGCCATTGCATCCACGAATCTGTTTGTGGATCGGGGTAAGTTACTAATTTCGTACCAATCAAACTTTTCTAGCAACTTTGTTGCTACTTCATGGTATTGCTTTAAGACTGGTTCTTTACATTGGTATTCTCCTTTTACTTGGTATACAACTAGTTGAGAATCACCAAAAATGCTTAGTCTTTTTATGCCCATTGCTATAGTTGATTGAAGACCTAAGATTAAGGCTTCATACTCTGCATTATTATTGGTGCATGTGAAGTCGAGTTTGAATGATAAAGGAATTGGTATTCCTTCAGGTGTATAAAACATGACTCCCGCACCTTGTCCTTTGTCACATTTAGACCCATCAAAGAACATGGTCATGTCTGCTTCTTCCTCAGGAGAAACTAATTCTTCTTGTTCTGTGACAGAGAATATTGAATCATCTGGAAGCTCAATGATTAGTGGTTTGTCATTATGTAGCGGAGCTTCTGCTAGTTGATCAGCTATCACCTGACCTTTTATGGATTTTTGACTTACGAATTCGAGATCGAATTCGGTTAAAAGCATTATCCATTTAGCAGTACGGGTGTTGTTGTATGTGCGAGTCATCATGTATCGTAGAGGATTTTCTCTAGCTATGACATAGGTAGTATTGCTTAGCATGTAATGTCTAAGTTTCTTAGTGGCGAAAACCACTGCTAAGCATAACTTTTTGACATAAGCATATCTTGTTTCGTAACTTACCAGTGTTCGGCTAATATAGTAAATTGCTTGCTCCTTATGTTTTTCGTTCTTTTGTGCAAGCATAGTCCCTAGTGCAAAATATGTTGCAAAAATGTATAGGTGAAAAGGGATTCCTGATCTAGGCGGTGTAAGAACTGGTGGTGATGCCAAATACTTCTTTATGTCATCAAATACCTCTTGACATTCAATTTTCCATGAAAATATCACTCCCTTTTGTAACAGGCGATTGAAAGGCCTGCATTTATCTGAGAGTTGTGCAATGAATCATCGGATAGATTGGATCTTTCCTTGTAAACTACACAACTCTTTCAATGTTTTGGGAGGTGGCATTTCTAATATTGCTTTTACCTTACCTGGATCCACTTCAATGCCTCGCTTGGAGATAATGAATCCTAGAAGTTTTCTTGATGTGACTCCGAATACACACTTCTTAGGATTTAACCTTACTTTATGTTCTATCAATCGATCGAACACTTTTTCTAGTACATCGATGTGCTCAAGACGTGTCTTAGATTTAGCAATCAAGTCATCTACATAATCCTCGATGATCTTATGCATATAATCATGAAATATGTACGTCATAGCTCGTTGGTATGTAGCTCCTACATTTTTGAGTCCAAACGGCATCACTCTATAACATAATGTCCCCTAGGGTGTTGTAAATGTTGTCTTGTGTTGATCTTCGAGATTAATTCGAATTTGGTTGTATCCCGAGAAACCATCCATTAAGGAAAGCATTTCATGACCAGCATAGGAATCTACTAGTTGATCGATATTAGGCAAAGGAAAATCATCTTTGGGACATGCTTTGTTTAAGTCTCAAAAATCAGTGCATACACGTATCCCTCCGTTCGGTTTGTGAATGGGTACCATATTTGAAAGCCATTCTGGGTAATCAATTGGTACTATGAAGTGCACATCCAACAACTTTTGTAGCTCTTCTTTTACAATTAATGCGATTGTTGGATGAACTTTCCTAAGCTTTTGTTTGAAAGGCTTTGCATCATGTGCCAGTGTAAGGTTGTGGACTACCATGTCTGGATCTAAACCAGGCATGTCTTTGTATGACCATGCGAACACTTCTTTATTTTTCATTAGCATGTTTATTATGCATTCTTTCTCTTCTATGGATAAATATTTTGCAATTTTGACAATTTGGGGATTGTCCGCATCTTGACTAAGGTTCACATCTATAGACTCTTCAATTAGCATGTGAGAACCTTCTTCTAGTTGATGTGGAGTTGGGATGAGGTGAATATCATCCACCACATTTTCAAATGTCTCTAGGATTTCCCCCTCTATTTTAGTTTGAAAAACTAAATTATTTGATGATGAAGGTTGTTGTGAAATATACGCGTTTGAAGCACGCAATAACTCTTCGGACAAGACAAATTCAGCAATGGATGGTGGGGATGAGATCCTGTCCATGGCAATGAGGCTAGTGTCGATATGGATCGGCTTTGCCTCATCATACGGATTGTGGAGTGGGGTGAGCAAATCAACAGAAATCATGTTGACTTGATGAAGGTGATGTGGCTACGATTCGAGAGGCGATGACTCATCCTCCCTAGGTTGCAACTGACCTAATGTGTGTGATTGGCGGTGCTGCAGGAGCGGCCAAGGTGGTGGAGGAGGTTCTGGTTCAGGACTTTCATGCTTTTTGCTCAGCTGAAAGAGAGTTCGGTTTATTGGGAACTTCTTTTGGTACCAGTCATTTCTCCGAATAGATTCTGCATGTACTAACTCTTCTCTAGGTTCTTCTGCCTCTTGATTATGTTGTTCATGATGCACCTCTGCTTGTAGTATTCTTCTAGCTTGCATTTCATGCTCATGATTTAGAAATATCATTTTTGTCTCATCTTCATAATCGTCATCGCTTATCCAGAAGCCGTTAGCATTTGTATGAGGTCCCAGAACAAGTTGTGTGTAATCTGGCCTAAGGTCGGCCATTTTTGGTGGATCTTCGTATCCTGGTTCTTGTTGCAAGGCTTGTTCTGAGAAAGTTCCAAACACATGAGGGTAAAAATTGTTGATTAGGTATTCACCATTTATATCATCATCCTCATCATTAGGTTCATCCTCCTTGTCACTTTCTCCTTCTCCGTCTTCGCACTCAATATCCAACTCTTGGAATGTTTGACTTAGCGAAGAGCTTGCGATGGAAGGTTTGTAACCTAGACCTGAGCGGTCATTTGGCTCTCTATATTCTAGCTCAATAATGTGGTGAGGACCTTGTTCATGTCTTCCAAGTCCATATCCTTACCAATTAACCCTCTGAAAATATCTCACTGGAAATGATGGGTTAGATAAAAAATCAATGTTCTCATTAAACTCTTTTACATGGTCCTCCTTCGGAGGAGATGGACCTGATGAAGATTCGACTCCCCCATATATGAAATTTATTGCATTTTATGGGGAACCCATTTTGTATATTTCACCTATGGCTAAAGGTGGGTCGCGAGGGCGGCCGTAATCCTTGACTGATTCAATAGGTGGTGTAACCATGACACTTTCAATAATGTACTCACCAATACCTGGATTGGCGAGGTGTACTACAACTCGGGAAGGTTGAGAGGCTAATGGTTCGATGGATGAAGAGGGTTCTTCTGAGTTAGTTTGCGGTTCTAATGGTGGTGGTGGACTTTCTCTAATAGGTGGCCCTATTTGTGAGACTACGGGCTGTGATGATTGTGGTTTATTGATGGATGGATTGGGTTGTGCTGTGAATATGAATGGTTGTGTCGGATCTGGAAGTGCGCTAGATGGAATTGGTTGTTGGTTGGTAGGATGGTTTGGTGTGATTGGAAAGTGATATGCAGTGTTCGAAGGCTGAATTGAGCTGACGCTTTTGGATGCAAAAGTTGGGTCAACTATAGGCAATTCCTCTTGAATGGGTGCTTTTGATGAAGTGTTACTAGATGGAATGGTCCTAATGGTGAGTGGTTGGATAGTTAGATGTGTTGATGGAAGCAAGGGCTCATACGGGTTTGAAATCAAGTTGCAGTATTTGAAAGGTTCTGTGTCAGCTGGTATACAATGTACTTTTCCTTCATGTACATATTTTAAGCATTGATGTAATGTTGAAGGCACACACTTCATTTCCCTAATCCAAGGGCATCCAAGAAGTATATTATATTGCATTTCTCCTTCCAATATATGGAAGAGGACATGTATTGTTTTCACCCCCACGGTGACGGGAAGAACAACATTCCCTACAATTGAGCATAAAGCGTCATTAAAAGCCCTAAGGGTGAAGGTGGAAGTTGTGATGTGAGATGATGGGATGTTGAGCTTTTTCATTGCAGGTGTGGTGATGAGATTGATGGATGAACCGGTGTCAATAAGCACTCTCTTGAATGGCTTCTTGTCAATGTGAGCTACTATGTGCAATGGTGGATCAGGTGAATCTACCAAAATTTGCTTTTCCTCAAAGTCATAAAATACTATCGAGGGTTCCATACACTTTTGCACACTCCCTACAAAGGAATTGAATGCATTAGGGTCTTCTGACTGTACTTGTATAGACTTTAAGATTTCCATCAATGCTTCCCTATGAGGTGTTGATTGTTGTATTAGCTCATAAATTGATAATTTTGTTGAAGCCATTTTTAAACTTTGCGTTAACCGACTATTTAAGGTGACCACTGGGCGATTATGGAAAGGTGGTGGTGGAATGCTTGGTCCAAGTTGTATGGGCACATTTGTTGGTTGTGTTGTTGGAGCCTGTGTTGTGCGATTAGCTTACCTCTGTCCATGGGTAACTATGTTGATAGCTCCTACAAAACCTTGCGGTAGTTGAGACACATAATTAACCTAGTTGGGAGGAACTGTAGAAGTTGATGCTCCCGTCGGTTGTTGATTTACCTCTCGATGTGGCAAAGGTGTCTGATAGATGCCTAGGTTTTGGTTGTTTTGGGCTAGTGGATTGTCAACTTTGATTGTACCCACTTCTAATAAATCTTGCACAATTCCTTTGAAACCATGACAACCTTCGATATCATGTCCTCTTTGTCTATGATAGATGCAAAAGAGGTGTTCTTTGTAACCTTTTGTTTTTGGTTTGTTAGGATCTTCAGGTTTCATTTCTGGCAATGTAAAGAGTTTTGCCGTATACAACTTTTGGAAAACTAATGAATATGGCTCTTGTACTGGTGTGTAATTTCTTTTTGGCTTAAAATGATGTTGTTGCCTTTCTGTAGGTTGTGTCTGATTTTGTGCCTGTTGTGGGGGTGGAACCGCTTGATGATTCAATTGTTGCGGTTGTTGTTGTTGTTGGGGTTGTTGGATTTGTGCTTGGGTTGGTTGATTTAACTATGGTTGGCCCAAAACTATCTGGTTAACCTGTGCGGTCTTAGATTGACCATGGTTATTCCCATTTTGATTCTTATTGTGCCACTCTTTCTTTTTAGGCTTTATCTCACCTTCATGAATTTTGATCTCTTCTATTAGCTTTGCTTGGGCGAGTGCCTCATCGAATGTCCTATACTATTGTAGCTGTAATAATGAAGAGATGGGTCTACCAAAACTCTTCATGAACATTCGTATTATCTCTGGCATAGGGAGGGAAAATGGTAACTTGATCATGACTGATCTCCACCTATTGCCAAAGTCATAGACTGATTCATCGTCATATTGTTTTAGATAAATCAAATCAGTCAATGTGGTTTGTTTTCTGACATTCAGGGTGAATCTTTCCAAGAACTGGTCCGCTAGTTGTTCAAAGGTAAAAACACTTTGATGTGGTAGGTGGTTGTACCAGTCTTGGGCTTCTCCCCCTAGTGTCTGAGGAAATGTATGTAACAGTAATGCATCATTGCTTTTGATTCTGAAGCATGCATTTACAAATCTAGTTATATGTTCATGGGGGTCCTCTTCCCCTTTAAATTCAAGCTTAGGTATTTGAAAATCTGTTGGATATGGTGGCTCAGGGACCGAAGCATGAATAGGATGATTGAGTAGTTGCCTTAAAGTTGGTTTTTGGTATTGCAAACCTGGAGTTTGCATGGCAAGACTATCAATCTGACTCTGTAAAAACTGGTATCTAGGGTCATCCATAGGACTGACACTTGAATGTACTTGATGTTGTTGGTAATGGGGTGGATTGTATGTAGGCTACGGGTGATAAGGTATGGTTGGCTGAAATGTGTTATGATATGAATGATGATGGAGATTATGATATGGATGGGGTGATGGGGGCATGATGGTATGTTGACCTACTGTATTAGCATATGGATGTGGAGGTTGGTTCTGAGCTATAGTGGTGGATGGGGGGCGCATTGTCCAAGATGGATCTTGGATAAAGGTATTTGTTTGGTGATATGGAGGTGGGAAGTTGTGCTCAATCCCTTGCAAATGTTGGTTGGGGTCAGGATTTACGCTACGGTTAGCGTTATCTAAAATCATTTGTTGCAGTTGTAAGAAATCTTGTTGCATAGCAATTGCATTTGAAGTAGGGACCGCCACCTGTGATGTGGTAGGCTGGGTTGGTTGTGGAACAACCATGGTAGTGGAAGTGAGTGGGGGGTAAGTAGCAAAGGGTATTGCCACTGACTGTGGTATGATATGAGATGTAGAACCTATGAGGGTAGTGGGTTGAGTGGATGTTAGGGTTTGTGAAACAATAGGAATTGTTTCATACAAGGGATTAGTGGAAATGGTGAGTTGTTGAGGTAATGTGCGGGGTGGTTGGTTGGATGATGATGGTTGGTTAGCCAGTGCTACAATAGCCAACTCAAAAAGGGGATTTGTAAAAACTTGTTTTGACTGCTGTGGGTAAGTATATGCGGGCTCTTGTTGTAATGGTGGTACAACATGGGATGGGATGGAGAGTGGTGGTAATGATGGGAAGACCATTCCAACTGCATTCAAGTACATTCTAATAGTATCCATGTCGAACATGGTGACATGACTATCTACCACTGTAGGAGGTTCACTCCTAGGTGTCTCAGGTATGGCTGTGTGAGTAGCCCTATGCATAATGTCTATGTCCATATTAGGGGCATTACTAGAAGGCCCTACATTAAGACTTTGGGACATAGAAGAGGGCATGCCTACTTGTCCTACCACCAAAGTGTGAGGGACATTTCTAGACTGAGAGGCCATGGGGGAAGACCACTGACTTTGGTTTGACACTAGTTTCTTAGCTTGACTATGAGTCACTACCATACGCTATTATGTGGTACAATGCCAAGTGCGACTATCTATGTAAATAAAATGATAGTACGATGCAATACAACACGCAAAGCAAACAAACACACAAAGTTTTTGGTGCTAGATTTTCGTTAATTTTTGAAATATTTTTTTGAAATTTGCTTGAGAAATGAAAAGACTTGTGCTCAATGTTTTGCCCTAAATGAATCTAGGATTTCACCTGTATACTCGTAGCTCGACAACCTGGCTTTGAACTCCAGGTCATGTAATCCCACCTATGATGTGTGGTAATGAAGTCCACACATGGCCAGGGAGCACAGGTCCTACCAATTCCTCACCCAGTTCACCCGTAGTCTGTGATACACTTCTTCGAGGAGAAATGTGTGCTATAACCCACGGGCTATGATGGATCTTGGAATCGGCCTTGGCAAAAATCAGGGTATAATGTTGGTGGTTCGGTGATGAAATCCAAACCCGACGGTGATGAAATCCAGCCGTTTTCCAATGTTTAAGTGCAAGTGTGTGGTGGTTTTGTTTAATTATTGTTTTATGCAAAACTATTATGAATTTATATTTGAATGCCTAAATGTAGGAAAACAAAAAATAGAGAATGAAAAATAGCAAATCAGGGGTAAAAGTGCCAATCTTAGGTCTAGTTCAATCAGATTCTATTTAATAGGGCTAACCGTGGGTGGGCGGTTAGTTCTAGTAAACCGTGGATGCATGGTTTGCCAACCACGCGTCTGCGTTTGGGAAATCCCAACCACGGATGTGCGGGTCCTTTATGTCAAACCATGCACCCGCGGTTTACCTACACACATACAAACCAATAAAAGAAGATTAATAACACCTATATAGTCAAGCGATAAACACAATGCTATATATAAACCTATCACTAATATGTATGAAAAATAGATTGCATGCAACATTTAACAAATAAAGCCTTGCTCCATATTTTAAATCACTTATCTTCATTGATGAAATTTCTCGAGATTATGGAATCACAAGTGCGGTGGCGGGCTGGAAATCGTGGACCTACAGTTGTAAAACTGTAGAGTCACTTTTTTGACTGTGGAACTACAGAAAAAGCGATTTTAGCTGAATGGTAGATTGCATCGGGATCCAAGCCAATGGTCAGAATCGAGCTCATGCTCTCAATTTCTCGCTGTGTCTAGATCTATTTCGGTATCCTGTCGGTATGCAAGTTTAGCTCCCTTTGTTTCGTGGACTAATGGTGTTTTTATAGGCTTCCTAGGGCTTTGGAGGAGAATGGGAGGTGGCAAGCTTGACTTGCCAAGTGGCAAATCTGAACTGCCAGGTGGAAGGGGCAATTACAGTGAGTCATTCAGTGTGCCTCATTTAATTGGGGTGATGTGGCTGCAAGTGGAGTGCAATGTGGGATCCTATACTATGTGAAGGGACAAAGGAGATAAGGTGGATGAGATATGGCATGGATGTTGGGAATCTGTTCCATGTGCAAAGACAGGGGAACAAGAGTGGGTAAGATGTGGCAGAGATGTTGGGTGAAGTGTCCAGGACACATGTCCAATGGGTGGACAAGGTATCCTAGGGTGATTTTTCCAATTAAGTAAATTAGAAAAATAGGATGATGTGTAGGATTTTATATCCCTAAGTTAGAACTTAGGCATATATTTTTATCATGCAGGATTTGATGGTGGGGTGGTAAATGTGATTTAGAGGGTGTCAGATTTTGGTGTCTACATAGTTATCTCGACCATTCCAACCACATTATTATGGTGAGCTACCTGATTTGCCATTTGTTAATGGATCTTTGAATATTCCCATGTCTTGATTGGTTGTTGGAGCTTGCTGAGTAGGAGCTTGATTGTTTGTTGCTTGAGAGTTTTCCAAATCAATGCATCCTGCATCAATTAAATCTTGGAACATATGCTTCAATATTTTATAAGAGTTTATCCAATGTCCTTCTACTTTGTGATATGCACAATATTGACCTGCCTTATACCAATGAGTTGTAGTATCTGGTTGCCTTACTAGAGGTAACTCAATTCCATTAGCTTCTAATAGTTGCTTCAAAACTTGTTCCATAGATATGTTAAGTCTTATAAAACCCATTTGAGGTTTCTAAAGTACTATATTTTGAAGGCCATTAGTGACATTATTAACAGGCCTACTATCACTGTCACCTCCTGTATGCTTATTCTATTGTTGGGATTTAGTGGTTTTTCTTCTTTAACCTTGAGTTGACCTCTTTTTATAAGGGTCTGTTCCACTTTCCTTGCTAGCTCAATTTCTTGATCAATAGACGTGAAGGTGGTAGTCTCTAAGGCACAAGATTTTTGTTCTTGTAGATTGCCAATAAATATATCAAGCATATCTTTTTGAGGTACAAGATGTCTTAACTGACCCACTAAACTTCTCCAACGAGTTAAAAATTCAAAAAAACTTTCTTCTTTTTTTTATTTCAAATTATAAATATCTTTCATCGATACTTCTTTCTCAATGTATACACTAAATTGATAAACAAATAATTATGTTGTCTCTCCAAAACTCTTTACAGAATAATTGGGCAATCGATAATACCATTCTAATGCCATGCCAACAAGACTTTTTGAAACAGTTTTTAATAATAACATGTCATCACAAATGATATCATGCCAAGTTGTTCTGAATCTTCTTAAATGCTCTATTGGATCTTCCATCCCTTTATACATTGGTAAAACTGACATAGAAAAATGCTTTGGATAAGGCCTAGAAGCAACAATAGGATCCAATGGTTGATTACATATTTCCTTATAACTGTAAGTGAAACTTGAAGGCTGAATCATATCCATTCTTGAAACTAGTTGATTCACCATATTTGCCAAATTCTGCATTTTTGGATTACTATTATGTGTGTTCCCCATATTACCTAGAGGAGAAATGTGTGTATGTTGAAGATGTTTGATTTAAGTTGGGAATTTGAATACCTTGTTTATATATGATGCTTTGTGAAAATGGACAACTAACATTTAATGGGACATAAGCAATAGTGTTGGCATTAGAATATGGAGGAAGAAATTGAAAATAATTTTGTGTGCCATGACTAGTTAGGGGGACTTGCAGATCCGTCCCAATGTCGGTGGTTGTAGTAATGATACTAGACACTTGGTTTTTTAGATTATCAAAATGCAATGATGGGGATGTAGGGTTATCATGATTAAGCAAAGGAGATCTAATGGGAGGAGAATGAGAAGCATATTTTTTTTCAAGACAAGCTTCTTGCTCTATACATTCCAATAGCTTTTCTTTATTAGCTTTCATGAAACCCCAAATATGATCAAATGATGAGAAGACAAATCCTCCTTTGGATCCTTCATAAGGATCAAAATTTGTATCAGTTTCCATATCCACATCATTTTGCTCTTCTAGACCTATATTAGGGTTTTCCCATCAATCTGATCATCTTCGGGAGGAACATAATCAAATTCTAACTGTCTCCTCTAACTTCTAAGTAAAGGAGCCATTAGAAGTAATGAAAACAGATAGGGGAAAACACTAACACCCAAACCTTAATTTATTAGATATTTTCAAACAGAATTAATGATCTTGCTTTAAATTTTTCACATGGAAGGAGGTGTTCACATCGGGTTCACCAAAGATGTAGAGGGAGAAAACTGCCCTACTGCATACAGTTCCCAAAAAGGCTAGATCCGCAAGAGAGAAAGCCTTATGGGGTGAACTGTGGGGGCTGTGTTGTTCTCTACACTCAGTGCTAGGGGGAAGGGTTCACTGGGAACAGTTTTAGGACTCACTCTAAGTCCTCAAGATATTCAATAATGTTTTATGTATTCAGTTTCAAGCAATAACCTAAGTTTGGCCTTTCTAAATCTAAGCTATGAAAGATAAAGGATAATGCAAAAAAATACAAGAGCTAACCCTAGAATGAATATTTCTTTGAATGCTTTATAACCTAGGGTTTTAAATAAACAATATTTTAAGCAAGAGCTCAAGAGGAGATGCACAAAAAAAATTAACCCTAGATGCACATTATATGTTGTATTTTAATACCTAGAACTTAAATATATTTCTATAAAAGCAGATCTAGGATTTACAATAGGAATATAAAGAACTCAACAAATAACCTAAAGACTAATCAGAACACTTCGCTTATTCAGTGGTTGATCCTTGCTTTTGCTTTCTCTTGTTCAATAATATCAATAATATCTGATCCTACAAGATAACTTATAAACACTTGAAAATGGAATTAGCATTAGGGAGTCTGCTTAGGCCAATGTATAATAATGCTCGGAGGAGCAACATTCAAGCCCCCTAGGTCCTTTAGATGACCTTTGAAAACATAAGCAAAAATTGACCTTTGGAGATTTAATCATAAAATAGTAATGCAATAGAGTGAACAAAAAATGGAATATGCCAATATGACCTAGATGCAGTTTACGACCTAATAATGCAATTATCTTCAGCACGTTGCTCCTAGTTTGTCTCTAGACGAAATCATGCCTCACAGAGAGCGAGCCAAATGACGCACTAAGCAAAGTCGCACCTCATAGATATTGGGCGCGATCTCGCTCCTGCATGTAGAAATCCCTAGCTTCGGATCTGTAAAGTTGCGCCTTGATGATATTGGGTGTGATTTTGTCTATGATGCAAGAAAAATAAAAGTAATGCGAGATGAAGTGCAAAAACGTAAAACTTAAAATAATAAACTTGATGGACGACATAGAGGTAGATAGAAAGGGCGATATCTCTAGGTAGTCAATCTCTCCTCTCGGACTATGACACGAATCCACCAGATCAAACAACAATCAGATCAATGCAACAAAATACCAAATCTAAAATTTGTACTTTGGGGTTAGCTTGCAAAAGAGAAGGAAGCAAATAGAAAATAACTTGTGAGCATGTTAGAATAACCAAGCGTGTCTTAGAAATCATAAGAGCATGAAATCGACTGTGTGTATAAATGTGAGATCATCCCTCCTTTTATAGGCGATATTAAAGGCAAAAAGAGCGATAAAATATCAAGAAAACCGATGCTAAACATGCTAAGGAGAAATATTAGGATTTCTAAAGAAACCCTAAAAAAGCAAAATCGTGCCCCATCCTGAGGGTTCGTGACTTTGCTTTCATGAAATCGCGCCCCGTCTTGGCTGAGTGCGATCTCACTTAGAAGGGAAAAAAGGGTAAGGCAAGGGGAAAGAGGCCCATCCCTTACCTTAGGTAGGGATTAGGGAGCTCTTGGAGGTATCTAGAAAGACTGCCCACTAAAAGTAGGTCAATCTTCTGTGTCTACAGTACCATAAAGGTACCACGAGAGTATATTAACCAAATAATATAATATTATTTAACACCCTCTTGTATTACATTATTTGGTTTTTGAATACTTTAGTCTTCAATATTTATCTTCATCTTGGATCTTATGTTCATCCATTGCCTCAGTTTGTAATCTTTGCAAGGTAATCTTGGACTATGCCTGATCCATTTTTCTGTTTATTGTCTTTTGAAGAAATCAAACAAATTATCTTTAATTTACTTTAATAACAAAGATAATCTAATATTCCTTCTAAGAAACCCATAGTATAGAGAAAAAATATTTCATCTTTGATTGAACCCATAGCTTCAGTTTTGATTTGTTTTTTTATGATATATTTCCTGCTTCCATTTATGAATTTAAATTCCACTACTCTTCCTTTTCCAACTAATTGAGCAATAGATATAAGATTAATAGATAACCCTAGAACATATAAAACATCATCTAGCACAAAATTTAAATAAGACATGCTAGGTATAATTTTTCTAGATCCTTGAACATAATAAACATTATTATCTTCAAATCTTAGTAGATCATTTGGTTTGACATCTAATGATTCAAACCAATGTAAATTTCTAGTCATATGATAACTGACTCTTGAATCTATATACCAAGTATCTTTTTCTCTTTGTATAGTTTGATAATTTTTAAGTGATCTTATTTCACATTTTTAATAAGAATCTTAAAAATTTATTCTATAATGAGACTCATTGATTTCAAAAGATTGTTTTTGATCTAGCTTTTGACTTTGAAATTGTGAAGACGAAAACACGACACTTAAACAATTAAGAAATCAAATGACCCAAATAAACACAAGATTGCACTGAATAGATAGATTTATTCAATAAGTGGGGGGAGCCAATAAACTCCTTTTGATACAATTTGTACTAAGTGAGTATTTGCTACAAATATTTACAAATTGCTAGGGTTCTTCGAAACCCTAGCTACAACAATGAAGTGTCTTCAGATAGTGTGTCCTCGTTTCCAATGGAATGAGTGGGCTTCAGGTATCCGATGTCGGACCACTCCAGCTTCAAAAGTCGTTCAACAATATGTAGAATCTGTAGTTATGCATGCACAAAAATAGAGAAAGGGATTATAAGACTTGTGAGGGCTCCACAGTGTGAGACCCTTAGACATCAGTAAACCCTAACTAAAAATAGATCAAATGGCATGCGAAATCTGCAAATCATGTAATCGAATGAAACAATTAAAGATATACCTTGCTTATGATGATGTCGCATTTCGTTGTTGCAGTCTTGACAGTAGATGGTGTGATGCAGCAGACTTTGATTCATGTTTTTGTGTATGTAGCAGGTTCGAACGTGCACTTGGCAGGCTCTGGTGTGAGCTTCGTAGGCTCTGGAGTGAGCCTATGATACAGCAGGCTTTGGTGAGCACCTGGCAAGCTCTACAGCGAGCTTCACATGCTCTGTAGTGAGCCTGGCAAGCTTGGGAGGGTGCCTGTGGGTAAGGGTAAATATGTAGAAGCAGATTGAGGGGGGGCGATGAATGCGACGGATGGATGGGGGTTATGACGACAATGAAGGATGAACAGGGGATGGCTGGAACAACAGAAGTCTTGTTGACTAGCTAGGGCTTTAGATCTTCAAAATCTATCTCTCTGCTTCACTAGGGTTTCAACAATGACTCCTCCAGGGTACAATTTTTAATCTCAAGGTTCCAGGGTTTGAGCATTTGCAAATGCCCTTATTTATAATCCAACCTAGGGTTTTTTTAGGGTTTTAGATTTACACTTTTGATCGTGTGGCTAAGATTAAATTAGATTCTAATGGTTGAGATTACTTTTTAGATGTGGCATGGATTAATGAAGATGGACGGTGGGGATTAGATTGGATCGGACGACTGTGGTTAATTGAGTTTATAAATATATATTTTATAATAAATATATTATAATATAATATAAAATATTATATTAAATACAAAATAATATAAAATAATATTAAAATAATCTCAATTGGGTTAGGAAATGGCGAGAAAGGTGGAATTGGGCCAAATAATTGGCGGGAAAGGTGGAATTGGGCTTTTTGAAGGTGGGAAAGGTGGAATTGGGCCAAATAATTGGCAGGAAAGGTGGAATTGGACCAAATAATTGGCGGGAAAGGTGTATGGTGGACAAGTGGGTGGTGAAATGGTTAGGATGCAGGATTGGTGGCTGTAATTTGGTGTCTACAGAAATATTCCTCTCATGAAGTATGGTTCTTTATATGTATTTTGAGAATTTCTCTTGTGATGTAATGCTTCCATTATTCTTTGCCATTTATTCATTTTTCAAATCTATTAATTCATTTGAAGTTGAAATTTTTTTTTATTCCAAAGTTTAATTGCAATTTCAAAAATCTTTTTTTTCAAAAATAAATTTGCAATTTTAAATGTTTAAAATTTTGAAGTATAAAGCCTTTTATCTCCCTATTTTATTAAAATTGCAAATTCTAAATTCTTCAAATTTCAAATTTCTCTAAATCTTTAAATTTCAAAATTTCTAAATCTTCAAATTTCAATTCTTCAAATTTTCAAATATTTCAATTTGGAGTAGAAATCCTTCTCTCTCCAAAATATTAATTTATATTTTCAAAACTAAAATAAATTACAAAAAACTAATATGCAAACAATAAATTTTCAACTTTTTTATGAATAAGGTAGAAGCCCTTATAAGATGCAAGCATAATGCAATGGTAAGGGCTTTGGCCTCTCTTTGAGAGGTCCAAGGATCAAACTCCACTCAATATGAGGGGATTGAGACCCCTCATAAAAACATGTGTAAACTCATTTATTAAGATAGAAGCCCTTATAACTCCCACCTAAATAATATCATTTAAATAAAGTTGAATGCCTTTTATCTCCCTCTTAAATATTAATCTTAAAGTACCTAAGTTTCAATACTTTAATAATCCATAACTTAGGACTTTATCAAATAATTAAGGTAATAAAGCTTACCTTATCCTCCACTTGGAAAATTTGAGCAAAATCTTCGAAACCTGATGAAACGTCGACGTTCATGCTTTTTTTTGAATATTAAAATCAATATTGAACATTAATCCTTTGTAATGCTCATGCAGGAATTGATGCCCTAGATTTTCAACACTTCCAACATGTTACTTTCCAACCTGTAGTAGCAAAGAAGATGCTTTGACACTTATGAGTTGAGCTTCTTGAAGGATATCAACCTGACCAAACTAAAAATATCTTTCAATTTTTTTAATGATATGTTCTGCTGTAGACGATTTTGTTATCCTAGGCACTCAAAAACTAGCATAAGTGCTTTTGCTAACTGAGATACTTTTGGCCTTCTGGTCATCTCTATGCAGGTGGTTTGACTCTATTCTTCAGTTCATCTCACATAGATGAATTACTCTACCTTTAGTTGTCTCACATTGATGATTTGGCTCTCTAAACTTCAGGTCTATTTACCTTAGGCGCACTTAGCTTGCTTTGACTTCTTTAACCTACTTGTCTCTGCTTAGCATGTTTTGGTATAATCTTTTTGCTCTATACTTGGCTCATACAACACCTTTTTGGTGCTTTAGTCTCCTTTGTTCACCTGATCATGAACCAATAATATATATGAGGATTATTTTATCCTCCAATAAATTGATAGTTGTTGGACACTTCGTCCAACACAATATATAAGGACATTATTTTTATATTTATCCTTCAATGATGGTTTTAAACCATTATAATGGTTTGTATCATTCTCCACTTTTCTAGAGATTCCAAATTAGTACCAGGGTGACTTTGAATATCCCCTCACATCCATATTTCTTCAGAGTTGGATCTTTTAATCTTCTTCTAGTTGAGTCCTTGTCTTCACTGGTTTTTGAACCAAATGGATAGACCCTAGCATCTAAATCAAGGTGACTTTTATTTGTCCCCTCAATATCTGCTCTACAATACTTAAAATGGAGTCCTAGTCTTCACTTCCTTTAAAGTGGAAAGACCCTAGTTGAGGACCAATCAATCTACAAATTCAAAATTTGCAGCAATCACATCAAATACTTCCTTCAATGTTATCAATAAAGACTACTTGTGGTATTTCCAAATATGACAATGGCTTTGATACCACTGTTGGATTTTAAGCTAAACTATATCAAGTACCAATATATTTGATCAAGAGCAAAATTAAATATAAGAGCAATCAAAATATAATATGGCCAATATAAATTATAATAACATTCAAAATAATATCAAATATGAATGTAAAATGACCAAAATCATTAATGTAATAACATGAAGAACACTTACAATAGAATTGCTCAAAATATGCATACAAGCTTTAATATTCATGCTTGAATATTTTTGTCTAATTTTTTTATATAATACATGGAGTTTTATCTCCATAATATATACATAGAAATGTGACTCTTCAATACTTGACCATTGCACTCCTCATAAATCCGAGAGTTGCAACATTTCTTATTATTTACATAAGACAAGTCTCACATGTTCTTTGGCTTTTCATCTTGCCACTTGTATACAAGACTCATGACTCTCTAATTACTTATACACTTAACTTTATGACACTTCGACACTTCTACATGAAACTTACACTCTTACATGCTCTCCTAATACATGTCACTTGTACACATCCTCACATTACATATTTGCATACTTAATTACATGACACTTGTGCACTTTCTCTCATTACACACTTGCACTCTTATATACATGAAACTTGTGCATATCCTGCACATAAACACTTAAATAAAAGAAAAATATAAATCACTCTCCTAAACTATGGAATCAAACCCTAATCTATTACATATTTACATTTATACCATAAAGAAACCATGGGAGTATATTAACCAAATAGTGTAATATTCTCTAACACCCCCATAATTTGAACAAGAGACCAAGGGTAGAGGACATTAGTAGCAATAATATCAACCCCTATAATCTAAATAAGAGGCCAAGGATAGAAGATATTAGTAATAATAATATCACCCACCATAATGGATGCTTTAGTGGGCCTCCACATTTTGAGATAAACTTATTTGGATTCCCCATGATCTTAAATTTATTACTGCAAAAATACATCCTATACATGAGTCCCCTTAGGCTAAATATAATCACCATTGCCACTATTAGATGCTCCTACACACATCTAAAAAATACTTTTTGTAGGACTTCAAATGAAGAGAAGTTAAGATCACCACCTCCCTTAAAGATAAGTTCCTTCAATCTTCCATCATTGCATAAGGTACATATTAAAGGCATAAAATTTCCTCTTACAACATACATCACTCTTTTGGAATACAACCTCTTGCCCTTGGGCAACCTGATTTTAGTCACCAAAAGAGGCTTTGCATGAACCTACTTAAAAGAAGAGTTGTAACAAAATTTTAAGAGTACCTATACAAAAAATGGAAGAATAAAAAGATCATGAAAGATTAGATCTTCATGAATAAGTTGAATCAGTAACCCAAAGGAGGAAGAACGATTGACTAATGTACATCCTAAATATTTTTTTTGTAAGCCTCCAAAAGACTCAAAATCTACTACAACTGTAAAAAATCCATTTATATTTCCTAAAAAAATAGTCTAAAGATTTTGATTTGACAAAATACTATAATTTCACCCATTAATGCGAGTAATTAGGGATTTTTGATCCATATTACAAAATCTAAACCCTAACACCATAATAGGTCCATGAACTAATGTTTCTAATACATGGAGCTCAAAAATTTGTACAATTTAAAAAAATGGCTCCAAATATTTTTGTATGCAAAAGTTATGGCCTCTAGAAGTTTTGCCCTAATGGACCATAAAAAAATAAAATTAAAGCCTCCAACCTTATAAATGTGATATCAAATCGCATGTTGCCACGTATGGTGCTATGGTTTATTGGTGTTTCCCACTTATATTTTACCACTTCATTTATACTTCTCTAATCTAGTTATGATAGTTAAAAATAATGATTGGTTGATAACCTTTAAATAGAAAAAGTGTGATTTGACATGGCATCAAGAAGATCCATGTTGGCCATATACCCATTGGCAAGTCTAAAATACACCAAAATAAATCAAACCCTAGTATCTCTTGCATCAAACATGACATTCTAGCCATAATTACAAGGTAATATATGGGAAGGAGCGACCACCATCTAATTCCCATTCTTCCTCTCTACCACAAATAACAAACAAAAAATTTAGATAAGGGTTTGAACATGAGACCTTGCTCCTATAGAATTGTCCCACAAACCATTGAGCCACTACACCACAATGTGAAAGCTAGATGCCTCTATGGAGTAACATCTTGTTGGACTCTTGTGATAGTAAAAAATGACATTGGTTCACATCAAACTAGCGACCTCCAAGCATCAACAATCAACTAGAACCATCATGCTACTATATCATTTGAGCAAGGCAAAGGAGATTTAGACTCATGAAGACCAAAAATGCATGGAAGAGGGCTCATTATCACCATGAATAAATAGCATATGGTGGATCAAGTTTACCTTACCTTGCTTACCATGCACTTTTGTGCTATACCCTAGACACAATGGTGTCCATCCAACATAGATGGAGGTACACACCTTCCCGTGGAGAAGATATTCACATACCTAGAGTGCCAAGCCAAAGAGAGGTACACATGTGAATGAAAGCTTGTATTTAAATTTAAAAATCCTTGTCATCTCTATAGATTACTATTTAGCCTTATGATACTTGTATTATGTGATTGAAATCTAAAGATTTGAACCGATTCTTTGGAGAAGAAAACCTTTTTTTTAGTGCTTTTGAAAAAATATATATGGAAAAGACTTCTTTGGCTCTTATACAAAAATTTCTTATGAGACATAGAAGGAAGAGATGTCTAAGGGCTTGAAAGAAATATTAGAGGCACCAAACTGCATTCTTGCATGACCAAGTGAGGTAGCTCCATATCTGCTCTGATACCATGTTGAAATTCACAATATTTTTTAGAAATAAATAGAAGCAATCTATCCACTCAAATATCACATAGAAAAAATAAAGGATGAAAAAGAGAAGATATACAAAGATTTGGGAGCACCTATAGGAACCATAAATATTTTTTGTAAAATCCATAGATTACATTCACAACACTTTGATAATTTAATGAGAAGTTGGAGGGGCAATGTATAACAATAACAAAACCCTAATTACATGATGAAGTTTAACCTAAGTTGACATAACCAAAGGGTTTTAGGCTAATTACAAATAATAAAGAGTGTTTAACCATAACAAGGTTAGACCCATATGGCTTACATAACAAAATATTACAAATATCTAATTCATTGTACAATGAAATGCCTTAGGCCTATCCAACCTATCCAAAACATCACACAATGTTGGCCTTGACCATGGATCAAATTATAATTTCAACTTAAGAGACTCAAACTAGAGCCTACTAATACTTTGGCTCCTTCCATGTTATTTTTACCCCATTGGTCATGTATTTTGTTAAGATTAATATTATATCTTACCAAAAGAAAAAGGAACCAAAACTTGATCAGTTTTCCATTAGATATTATTTTATCAATATATTTTGTTAATACTATTACTATATTTTGCTAGATTAAATCCATCAAAAGAACCAAATATTGATCAATTTTCCATTAAATATTACTTCATCAATGTAATATTAATACTATACATGGAATACATTAAAGGATCCAACACTTTATCAATTTTCCATTAAGTATTGTTTTATCACTTGGTAGCAATGTTTGCCATGGCCTATAAATTTATGTTGTTGTACGATAAGTTATTAAGCATTGCATTAACAATGAGTGAAAAATAATAATAATAAATTATTAATAAAAATTTGGTATCTAATATCAAATGGGATGGTATCAATAAGTTTCTCAACTTTCAAGGAGAAGACTCAAGTTCAAATCTTACTAAGCTCTGTGTGTGTGTGTGTGTGTATCATGTTATTGTAATACCACTATGTGGTCACAATGTACATAGGCAGGGTTTGTTTCAATCACATATAACTAATTAAAAAAAGTTTAATTATTATGGATATTTGAGTGAGTGCAAGTAGTATTTAGTTACTAAAGGATTGGAGTAAGGATAAGCATAGAGTGGGTCTCACCTTTAGAATTTTTGCTCTAGATATTTGGAGAAATTCAAAAAATGAAGGATTCTCTTGAAGAAATGATAAGTGGAAGGAAAGGAATGTTATTTAAAGAAGCCATACTGGAAGTAAAGATATCTTAATTAGGGAAAATAATATTTTAGTGAAAGGAAATACCGATATAAAATAATCCCTATATAAGAGCAAATAATTTGCCAAAAGTAATTATTAAGGATGATATGAATGAGCATCAAGTAATGCTTTTTAAAGGTAGAGGATTGATATGCAAGTTCAACACATATAAGACAATTTTTTCTATATATTCAAAGTGGATTAAATGATAATAGGGATAAAGTTTAAATTATTCCATAACTTTCCTTTCAAAAGGATTTATCTTATCATCTTCTTTGGATTATAAATTAAAGTTAAAATAATCATTGGTTGTTTGTTGAGATTTGTACAAGCCAAGAAGGTAAAACCAAACCTCAATAAAACTCTAGAGGGTTGTAGTCACAATAAGGTGTAAATAAGAGTAAATATGCGGATGACCATATGGGAATCAAGGTTATAGGTATACCTAGAAATACAATCTAGGCAAGAGGAAAAATGAAGATAGGAGGAGTAAGAAATAGATATATGCCATACACATTCACATACCATTGAGTGTTCTAAGCAAAGCAATAGATCATATCGATATAAATTAGATAAATTGACCACACCTGCATCTAAGATGGATGATAGCAATTGATTGAATATACTTGTAAAGGTAAAGATGAGAAGAAACAAGAGAGATGCACTAACCTTAGATAGAATACCTTCGATGCTAGATGAAGAATGATAAATACCTCATTAAAGACCTTAGATTGGGATTTCTTTTTTGCCTTGCTATTGTTATTACACTTCCAAACCCTTGTTGATTATAGGTGCACATAAAAAGACCTTAAGGCAAGGTGTCCTCGAAGAGGAATACTATCTTAAGGATGAAAGGAGTTTGTTTAATCCTTTGATTGTCCATGAAGCAATAGTGATTGGGATTACTATTCTCTTTCTTATTATTCCTAAGGGAAATTTGGAGAGATCTAATAAAGATATTAGATGAGATTTGACTAAAAGGAATGAGGTATAATCAAAGGAAGAATAAGGATTAGTGGAAGAAGAGAATTTTACCTATCATGAATCCTCTATATACTTCATGTCCAATTTCATGTGATAGAATATTTTAAAATGATTTGGTGGGTGTCATATTTATAGGGACCATGTCTTTGAATTTTCCTTTATAATGATGTCGATTAACATACGACATTTTAGTCAACCATAACTTAGGTGGAACAATTGATAGGATAATAGATGTTTGATTGAGATAAAGTCGATGATAAAAGCAATTTGAATGTTGGTATATTGTGAGTGAGAGCATTAGCATGGTCTCATGCTAGAGTCCCACCCTATAAGAAACTTGCACTTTGGTCAAATGCCAACACTTTCATCATAATAGAATAATATATTGAAATTAAGTTTAAGAATAAACTTCTAGAGGTTTGATAAGACTTCGTAGATAGTCTATATGGTCCTAAATAAATGGATTATGTGGTTGTTACCTAAGGGTTTAGTCATGGGGAAGGATACCTAAATGAGAGTTATGACTTATGAACCTCAAGGTCTTATCTGCTCAAGATTAGTTCCCTCCCCTATTTAGGGAAACCATAAATAAAAAATAAAAGGAAGAAAACTTACATTTTTGTGTTCAAAATTGAGCTTGTGTTAGCGTATAGTAGCTGTTATTACATTATGTTGTTATTAGGAATCATTTGGTTAGCCTATAGTTAGCGCTAGTTTTATTTCTAGCTCTAATAGGTTAGTAGATCCTATATCTATGGGCTATTTGTAGCTTAATGTAACCTATATTACTTGGCACCTTAATTGAATTATTAGTCTTGCTTCCTATCATGGTATCAGAGCCACGATATTCGAGGCTCTCGTAGCCTCGTCGAGTGGAGTCGATTGTTGCTCGATAGATCTGGCCCTGACAGTAAACCTGTGGGACCCTGCATACGTGATGATGATCTAGCCTGTGACTTGGATGCGTCGCAAACTACATGGACCCCTAGGATGCTATCGATCTGACCTAGATCGGTCCAGACGGGCGAACTGTGAGCGTTGACGTAAGCCTCATGGACGACAACAACACGACACCCTACAACTAACTGGACTCTTTATGGAGACGCGTAAGCTACCAGGACCTAGCACAGCGAACGCGTGGCAAACTGCATAGACCCCTAGGACGACATGGACTGAACCCATAGACCAAAGCCTGGCATAGTATTGGACTAGCAGAATTTGGAGGACTCCACTAGACGTTGACACTTGACGCTTAGCCACTGGCCCGAAGGCCGATGCGAGATTGGGAGGACTCCACTAGACGTTGATGTAGATCTAGACAAGTGGGCTAACCAGTAGACGTAGCCTGACCTGGACACGTGGACGAAGTACTGGATGTGACTAGTCTACTCGAGACACGTGAAGGTCAAAATATTGCAATTAGGAGTGAGTGGGCGTCTAAGAAAGGTGGGGTATAGCCTACCTGACAATAGACAAACATCTAACTGAGGGTTATTACTTATAAACCTTGTGTTAGTACCCACACAGCGCATGTGGGATATATGCACACAATTATATTTCGAGCTTTTGCAGTCCCAATAATGAAATCCAAAAGGCGCCACCAAGATCGAAGGGATCTGGACATCTGGTGCAGCATGCAGAAACAACCCTGGCCACAACAATGGTGATCCACTCAGCCTGACGCATTTTTGGAGAAGATTGTAGGCCTGAACATTGTGAAGCCATTTTTTTTTTGAAGGTTTTGTTGACATACTGCTCGGTGTGAATCTACGTATATTGCAGATGAGTTGTTGGGTGATAACGCCCTGGAGATTGTCGTTCACTTGCAGACAAAGACAACCATCGGTAGATCTGTGATGTGGCACATCTGTAGTTTGATCACTTCAGTGACATAGACCTTCGACACAGAGAGGTTGCTTCCAAACCCGATCAGGCGTATAGACGAGTTTTTTTAAACCGAGCACCTACGTGGAGATGATCGGAGCTCGCAGATGATTTGATGGAATCCCTTCCCTGATGAAAATTTGTAGACGTTTTTTTTTATTGCATTGCCGCCCTAAGCTGAGGATGAAAATAAATTAAAAAAAAAAAACATTTACGTCATTGGCTGATCTGGGAGGTGGATCAACAACCGTGCAACTGACGAGCAACAACCAGAAGCCATCACCCGCAGAGGAGCCATGGACGAGCGGCGCTTCTTGCTAGCGCTCCGCCCGACTTTGCTCTAAGTAAGGGGAGCCTCCCCCTTACTCTCGCCGAGCGGCCTAGCTCGGCCGGTGAGTGGTCGGGTGCTAAGGCGCTCGCGGCGAGGAGGACGAGGGTTTGACTCCCTCCGACCCTCCCCAAAGGTAATTCTTTTTAAAGTTTGAATTTTTTTTTGCTTTAAAGTTCTAATGTTTTTTTTTATAATTTTTTGTTTAATTAATTTTTTTTTATTTTTCTTAAAAAAAAGAATATTTTTATAAAATCTTTAGAAATATTTTTTTTAAGAAAAATCAATTTAATTAAACTTTAAATTATTTTTACAAAACATTGGAGGGCAAATATTTTTTCAAACTTGAAGGGGGGGCATTTTCTTTCTGCAAAAGTGAAAAGGGAGATAAACCTTGTCAAAAGCATTCAAACAAGGCATAAAATCATCAAACCTCCAAACCTGTTTTTTTTTTAGGCTTCATAAATAGCAAACATCTTTTTGTTTGAAGTACTTCACACAGGGGGATTTTTTTTGGTGACACATTTTTGTGCTAATCTGCCTAAGAGGAAAATATTGTAATTTTTTACAAACCAGTGAAAAAAAGCCTTCTGGAGCACCCATTTTGTGCTTCCAAAAAATTTTGGACTCCCCGTCTCGTGACGAGGGAGGCACGCCAGGGGCGCTGCCCCTTGGAACCTCGTAAGGGGGAGATATAATTTTTTGTCAAAAGCATTCAAACAAGGCATAAAATCATCAAATCTCCAAACCTGTTTTTTTTTTTAGGCTTCATAAATAGCAAACATCTTTTTGTTTGAAGTACTTCACACAGGGGGATTTTTTTTGGTGACACATTTTTGTGCTAATCTACCTAAGAGGCAAATATTGTAATTTTTTACAAACCAGTGAAAAAAAGCCTTCTGGAGCACCCATTTTGTGCTTCCAAAAATTTTTGGACTCCCCGTCTCGTGACGAGGGAGGCACGCCAGGGGCGCTGCCCCTTGGAACCTCGTAAGGGGGAGATATAATTTTTTGCAAAATCAAGGGGGGAAGACTTATAAGGGTGCATTTTCGGCAGTGACCGACACCTTAGTCAAATTATTTTGCAAAATTTTATTGTAAAAGGTGCATTTTTGGCAGAGACCAACACCTTAAGAATGGGTAGATCAAAGAAAAAGATAGCCCTAAAAAATGATGTTGCTAAATTAGTTAAAGACCCATACTTTCCACCAGAGATGGATGGGTTGGATTTTTATGAGGAGGGCACATTTATCACACTAAACAATGGTTTAGTAGCTCTCCTCAATGATTCTGAGTCTTGTATAGACCTTCAGACAAATGGTGCTCAAGTTACTATTGGCGTTCTAAGGGGCATATACCTGGTATTTGTTGCACTTGACCGTGCCTAGCATAAATTGGAATTAAATAAGGAAAGCGAGGTCCTAAAGGCGAATGCTTGTTGTGACATAAGTGACCTTCAACCCATTGTGGCGAATGCTTGTTGTGACACGAGTGACCTTCAGCCCATTGTGGCACATGCTTGTTGTGATATAGGCGACCTCATACCTTCTATGGTAAATATTAGTTGTAGCACAGGTGATCTCATCACAGTAGCAGATTTTGCTTGTGACACTAGTGACTTAAAAACTGAACCTCCTAAAAATGAACTCCATAATATCATCAATAGCGAAAAATGCAATATTGTTAAAAGTATTGATGAAGATGATGAAATTGGGTGTTTTGAAAAACACACCAAAGGATTTGGTTCCAAAATGATGAAGAAAATGGGATTCAATGGTGAGAGATTAGGTAAACAGGAACAAGGCATTAAATCTCCAATAATGCTAAGTGTTAGGGCAAAGCATGAAGGCCTTGGCTATACTGGACATGCAAGTACCAATAATTCTATGTTTGTAAAACCTAAATCTCCTACAACTCCTAAAAAGCATTGTTGCAGTCACTGTGGAAAGACAGGACATGTTGCAGCTAAGTGTTGGAGATTACATCCTTGTGATTCTTGTGGATGTACAAATCACTCTTCTTCAAGTTGTTGGTACAAACTGAAAATGGCCAACAAGGTTCATATTGATTGTGGATGGACAGATCTCACACAATGGACCATGATGAAAGAAATGTTGTATGGCTTCTATCGAAAAGGTAAAACCTATGGTAGACCCCGAGGCAAATCCAATGACAGACCGAGTGGCAGTCCCAGAGATAATGACCCAAAGACAGACCTAAAGACAGACCCAAAGACAAAGTTCCAGAGGCAGATCTACAGGCAGATCCAGAGGCAATGATCTAGAGGCAGATTCACAGGCAGATCCCGAGATAGACCCAGAGGTACAATTCCAGAGGTATGCTTAGAGCCAGAGCCAGAGCCATGAGCCAGAGCCAGAGCCGAAGACAAAGCACGAGCCACCATTCTTTCATTTCTCTTATTCTTCTTCATTGTATTGGGGCAGTTATATACTTTACCCAAATATGTTATATGGGGGGATGATAGAATAGCTAGTAGTTATTACATTACCCAAATAATGTAATAAGGAGGGATGTTAGCATAGCTAGTAGTTATATTATTACCCAAATAATGTAATAAGGGGGGATGTTAGCATATAGTAGTTGTTATTACATTATGTTGTTATTAGGAATCATTTGGTTAGCCTATAGTTAGCGCTAGTTTTATTTCTAGCTCTAATAGGTTAGTAGATCCTATATCTACGGGCTATTTGTAGCTTAATGTAACCTATATTACTTGGCACCTTAATTGAATTATGGGTCTTGCTTCCTATCAGCTTGGACTTTTTCCTAGTATATAGTGATAATGGAGAGTAAAGTGAAAACAATAAAGAAAGAGATGAAAAGTTTTGATCATAAATTGGATTACCTAATTATTATATTACACCTTAGGGCATAGTAGGATTGGATGATCAAGTTTTCACTCAATCAACCTCTAGAAAAGCTTGACTCCTTAATTATAAATATTTTATAATTTTCATAATATGATTGTAGAGGAAAAGGGTTAGAAAATATAGAAATGTAAATATGGTTGTGATCAAGTAATCTAGTTGGGTTAAAAAACACTTTCTAACCACATTCTAATTTATCTTGAAGATTTTGCAACACACATTCATAAAAAAGACTAGTGGCTATGAAAGAGTTGAAACTTAATAAATACCATCATATTTTCCAATTAATATAATTAGGGTCAAAATTTGACATAAACATGAACAAATGTTGAAATACCATGCACATTTGATGAGTAATGTTATATAAGTTCTTCATAATATCATTAAGTGAAAAAGGTGAAATAAGTTTCTAGATTGCCAAAAGGATCCTTATGAATGTGTTGAAGCACTTATTTATAAGATAAGTTGTTCAAAAAGTTGCTAAAGTTAAACTTCTAGTCACCCACATGTTGTAGGTGAGTTGAAAAGGGTAAGGCAATCCTCCAAGAAAGGTCCATGGTTTGAATTTCTACCCTACCAAATGCACATCGGGTACCCAAAATCCAGTTGATAATGCTAGTGCGATCAGGGCCGAGTGCGACTCTTGGGTGATTTTGATGGTGTAGAACCCCCTAGTCATGGTTTCTTAGACCAAGGTGGCCCCACAAGGGGTTTTTCACTAAATTAAAAAAAAATCCTAGTCTAAGCATGCATGGAAATAAAAGAGTGTTCAATCTTCCAAAACTCTCCCATAGGTGCTATTGCTCTCCAGTAATTTTTTTCTTCGAGGCTTCAAAATAATGCAACTCATAGTTACATGATCCAATCTTTAGTTTGGGTGTCTATTTATCTTCAAACATTTGCTTTCTTGAGTTTTGTGTTGGTTTTCTTGACAATATGCTATTTTAGGTGTTCATCCTTTTATTCCTATACATAGTTCATCTGATAAACCTATTTTTCCTTTGTTTTGTTGGAATTTATACCTATTTTTAGAAATGAACATAAACAATTATTCCACTCAAATATTATACATGTGAAAAAGAATGAAAGAGAAAAATACATAGTGGGAACCATAGGCACCTTAAATAATCACTATATTATCTATATATAAGAATCACAATACTTCGAAAGTTAAAGTTTTTAGTTTGAAGAAAAGGAGAATGGTCGCTTCGTGAAGGATTAGGGCATTTTTTTCCTTTTGAAAAATGTCTCATATTTTAGGATCCATATCTTCGTGAAGGGTTATCTGATTCAGCTGATTCTTGGACCAACTTGTACATAATTTGAATATATTTAAAACGCATGGTCATATGAAGGAATCTAAGCAATATTAAGGGAGATACGACCCTATGAAGTCAACCATATGGAATAAGGGTAGTGACAATTTTTCAAGTCACAAAAAACAAAATTGCAAATATTTGTCAACTAGGGTTTAGATGATGGGAAGAGCAATGAAGGACTATGACTTCAGTGAGGCAAGACATTCTATTTGGACATAGAATTTTTTAGATAAGTTATTTTTTCTTTTTTTATCTTCAAAATTTTATATGCAAATTATTATATATATTTTTATCAAATATTATATTTTCTATAGGACATTCTAATAAATTTCAATAGATTTTAAGTTCTAGTTTCCTTTCCATGGACCGATTTATAGTTAAATACTTAGAATGATCTCTAGTGGTAGAGGTTATTGAGCACACCTCAGAGAGATCCTTGTTGCTCCAAGATAGGGCAATTTTTGGTAAATTTAATGGGTATTGGCCAAGGGCTTTAGCCTTGAGAAAATGGATTGATAGCAGTTGGAAGTCTCCAGGAGTAATTCTATCCTTTCTTCCCAAAGGTTTATTCCTAGCTATTTTTTTTTCTAGGGAATAAAGAGAAAAAATCCTAAAATGTGGTCCTTAGTTTATAGGAAGAGCAAGACTCTTCCTTACCCATTGGTATGAAGGCTTTTTACTTGGAAATGTAAATTTATCCCTACTACCAGTCTGGGTTAGGATGTTTGGGTTGCCCATTGAGTTTTGGAAAATAGATACCTTCAGGCAATAAGAAACACTCTAGGATAATTTCTTGAGATTATAGATACTAAAAAATAAAGATTATTGGTTATTTATGCTCGGATATTGGTCATGATTGATATAAATAAATATTTACCAGAATAAATCATTCTTAACTATGGGGATAATATGTAAATCCAAACCATAGATTATGAAAACATATCTTTTAGATGTATAATATGTCATGAGGTGGGGCATACTGAGAGATCATGCCCTAAGAAGAGCCCAATATAATCATATATAGAAAATCACAAGATAAACTTACAAATGGATATGGATGAAGATGGTTTTCAACTTCCAAAAAATAAATCTAGAAAATGAAATAAAATAAACATTGGAGACCAGTAAGGAAGGATATTGGAATAAATACCAACTCTTTTGAGGCTTTACCCTATGAAGAAAATGTAGATAAAGACTTAGAGGACATAGTACAACAAGTTCAATATATTAACAAGGAATCATCTATTCAGTATGATCTTGATTTAGGAAAGAAAATTCTCAATGAACCTAAGGAATGTGTTTCATCAGATTTTGAAGACTCTCTTGAAGTAGCATCCACCATTCAGGAAAAAAATTGGTAAAGAAAATACACTTTTAGAGGTTAATACCTCTACCATTTATATGAAAGTACCATAAATTAAGCAGGACAAGTCAAAAGCTTATATAGTAGAGCCAAGAGAGGATAAATCCGATGAAAAACATAATTGTGAAAGAACATTGAAGAATAGAATAATTAGACCTACTCTTGATATATGCAAGGCAAAAAGTGAAAAACCCTCAAATTATCAAACAAGATCCAAGGAAGTAAGTGATGTGGACATCATTAGACCTAGGCTTATGTTTATTAGGCTTAGTTTATTTTATCATTTTCTAAATCTTAAGTCCTAAGTCTAAGTTAGAAATTGAAAATCCAATTCCAACTTGTAAATATTGGCAACATTTGGATGACATGGTCTTTGGGTTGGATTTGTCTTTTGTATGAGTTAGCAAAGTTGGATTTGTTAGCTTAGTTAGCTTCTTGTTAGCATATTTGCTTAACTATAGCTTTTTGTTAAGCATCTTCTTATTTTAGAATATTATGGTTGTAAAATGTATTATTTAAACCCCTTACATGAATAAAATTCTAGTTTTGCATTTCCAACATTTATTCCTTGTCACTGGTATCAAAGCATGTGATCAGACTTGTGATAGTTTATCTCTTAGTTTATCTAGGAAGCCACTAGTTTGCATAGAATTAGATGCATGATCCCCTTGCAAAATGTCCCCAAAATTCCCAAGTTTAGGTTCAAAATTGGTCTTCTGTCAGCTTAGAGGAGTTAAAATCCCTTCATGCACAAAGTTTGAAGAAGTTTGAGCTTAGGAGTCTTAGTTTACTCCACCTTAGGGGATGAAATAACTTGCATAAGGTTAATTAATATTCATACTTTTTCTGGTAGGAGAATAAGGGGTTGTACTCGGGTCCCCCACCCTTCAAAAATTACAACTCTCTTCATTAGAGCTTGAGATTTTATAATAAAATACACTTATCATCTCAATTGAGATGCTATCGCTAGAAACCTACATAATTTTACATAAAATATCTGAATTATTGATTTTCATTTTTTGGATCTTTTCAATTTTCTCTATGAATACAATTATTCCATAATTTAGCATCTTTCTTGACATTTTCTTATAGCAACCTTCACAATGCCAAAACTTCACCTCTACCATTTATGCTTTGCATCTTAATAGAGTAATATTTCTAAAATATCGCACTATCATAGTCCACTTTACCAAATATGGATTGTTAGTTTCCTTACGGAAACACAAGTGAAACCACAAAAATTATAATAAATAGTCTAAATGAAAACACATTATTGATAAAAAATAAAGCAGATATTACCAATGGAAAACATTATAGTAAATCTTAATAATTAATTGAATCAGACAATCAACATTTTTTTATCAACTTCAACTAAACTTACTACTCACTCTAACCATGGAAAGGAGAATTTAATTTCACGATCCTCAATCAAAACCTCTATATTGGCTAGCTTATCTGCACATTTATTTCCTTCCTTTAATATATGTGTAAACCTAATTTCTTAAAACTCTTTAGCAAGATCTTGAATTTCCACAATTATCTCTTGTATGTTCCATGGAGCCTTTGCTTTCTTCAAAATTGTATTTATTACTATGAGAGAATCACCTTCCATCCATACTCTATTCCACTTCATTTCTTTACATATTTTTAACCCTTCTAAATCTGCCCAAGCTTCAATTTCATTATTTGTCTTAAATCCACTATTGAAAGCATAATGAGACAAAATATCTCATATGTTATTTCTAATTATTCCTCCTCCTCCTGCTAGTCCTAGATTTCCTTTATATGCTCCATCAAAATTCAATTTAACCTACTCCACATCTGGTGGTTTCCACTTTATATTCTTTACCTTCTTTTTGCTTCTCTTGTACCCAACATCATAATTCCATTTAATGACTTGACTCCATCTAACAAGGCTCACTCCTAGTTTAGGGATTGGGTGAGTTGATAGGGTTGGTTTAGACTCCTCGATGTCTAAACATATCTTCTTCTATTCCTTTCTAGCCATATAATCCAAAGTATTGCATATTTTTATATATCCCATATTGTCTGTAGAGACTCACTTTTATAAGTGCTCTACCATTAATTTAATCAATCTTCAATTATGCTATTCATCACCATGCACTTACCAAACATATTAAGAATCCATTGCCATAGATTCTAGACTAATTAGCAATGACCCTAGATATGGTCTATACTCTCCTCATTTCTACAAAAAACACATTGAGAGGGGCCATGAAAACCCCTTTTCATAAGGTTATCCCAGGATATAATTCTTCTATGACCTACTAGCCAAATAAACATTTTAACTTTAGGAATGCTTGGGCTATCCCAAACATCTCTCCATATTCTAGTGATATTATTATTTTGTTGGTGTTGTACATTATATCCACTTCTTGTTGTGTATTCTCCTGAGCTATTCAACTCCCAAATTAATTTATCCTTGAATTCCCTTAGAATAATCACAATTGTTATCTTTCTACTCAATTGCCTCCTAGCATCAATGTCTTGTATACTTGTAAAAATTCTTCTTTCCATTTGTATCTTCCTTCTCGATCCTTGTAAAAAATATTTGAAACCCTAACACTGTATTTATCTTGAAGTAATCCCATACAAGGTTTCAAAATTGGATCTAAACTGAATGGCTTTTTATCACACCAAGTATACATCAAAATATAATTTTTTTCTCCAGTTCCCACCACCCATATTAAACCTTTAATCATAAGATCAATAGATTTTTTTAAACCATTCTAAAGAGTAGAACCATTTGGAAGATAAAATGTAGTAAATATTAAAACTTGGGTCATTGGGATCAACATACTCAGAAGAATTATTGCCCATTGTCTTTGAATCTCTTTGTACAATATTCAGATTGCTTTCCCCCTAAGAGCTAAGTTTGCATCTATAAGAACTCTTAAACCAAGACCTCCCCTAGTTTTATCATCACACAACTTGCTCTATTTCACCAAAGGAAATTTCTTCTTATCATTTGACCATAAAAAGGATCACATATTATAGACTAAAATTTTTTCAACTGATTTTAGCATAGAATACAATGACATACAATATGTTGGAATGGATTGTAAGACTAATTTAATTAACTGCACTCTTCCCGCTAATGATAACCATCTACCTTTCTAAGCTGGAAGTTTATTCTGAACTTTACTAATAACTAGATTCCATAAATCTATCCTCATTCTCCCCTCAAATAAAGGCATCCCTAAATACATTTTTTTATTACCTCTTTATGGGTTCAAATCTTGCTTCTTGCTGCCATTATAAAAATTTTTAACGTAGTCGATGACACGAGTGTGACACGCCCTCCGATTCTATGAGGTCCAATTATTTGAAATATTTAATCTTTTAAATAATTAAAAATTAATAGAGAGGGGATAGTGGGAGTGGGAGGAATAGCGGGAAGGACACAGACTTGATAGGGTTTTTGTAGTTTACAACCCCATGCCCGAGTCAGCTTCAGAGGATTCAAGTCAGAAGGTGGATTTGTCATGGGACCCAAGAGAGCATCAAATTGATCCAAGAATACGGTCTTGGTCACATGTAGTCGGTGGAAAAAGAAAAACCCTAAAATCAAATTTTGTTTTACAACCTGAAGGGGGAGAGCTCTTCATTCTTGATAACCTGGTTGATATGGCAATAGACCAAGGGGCTCTAAACCTAGTTGGACATTTTATGGGTGTTCATCCTGATTTAGATGCAGTGAGGAAATGGGCCTTCTCGAAATGGAGACCAAATGGACACATGGAAATTGCGATGCTATCAAAGGGTTTTTTTATGGTTAAGTTAATTTGTAAAGAGGATTCAGATAGGATCCTATGGGGAGGCCCATGGTTTTTTGGATGACGGGGGCTCTTTTTGCGAATATGGGGGACAAACTTTGATCCAGAGATGCAGAGTTTCTCCCAGGCTCCAGTCTGGGTAAGACTATCGAGCCTTCCATTTTATTTTTGGAATGAAGAGGTGTTTGAGGGCATAGCAAAGGAATTTGGACAATTAATAGCCCTAGACCCTACCACTAAGGCTCGATCAAGGCTTATTTTTATGAGGATTTGTGTTAATGTGGACTTAGAGAAGGATTTGCCTGAGTCAATCCGGTTGGTTTCGAAGTTGGGTGTCTGGAACCAAAGAATTGAATATGAGAATGTACCAGCTAAATGTAGTGTCTATAAAAAACTAGGGCACGGGGCTAGTGTATGTCTGTTTAGAAAACAAGTGACCCAGAATAAAATGGTTTGGCACAAAAAGTAGAGCGGAGGAGAAAGTTCTGAACAACACAAAAATGAATGAACTGAGGATGATAAGAGGGAAGAACAACAGAAGGAAGTTCCAATCCAGTAGGACATATTGGAAGAAGGGCAAATCATGGAAGAGTATCCAACAAATCCCCAACAAAGCCAAAAGGAGATTAATGAACAAGAGGAAGAAGATTCATCCAAAAATTTGGACCAGGTAAAATCCCCAATTCCAAAATCTAGTAATCCTGGGAATATAATTGATCAAAATAATTCATTTGAATGTCTAAGGGAGAACATAGAAGAATTGATAGAAATAAATGATGAATCCCAAGAAGTGGAGGCAGTGCTAGAAACTCAGTGGGATGTTAATGCAGGAACCAATCAGGAGAATTTTATTTTAAAATAAAATAAAGAAGTAATTTTCTCTGATAATGAGGAAAAAAAGGAAAGGTTTTAGCTACCCCAATGAGAATCACTAGAAAACAAAAAAAGAAGGGGTAGATGTAGGAATTGACCCAAAAATTGGTAGACCTACTAATCAGGAAATCAGAGAAAGAGAAACAATTGCTGAGATTGCGAATGGTACCCAATCTATATTGGATTGGGTTGGAGGGAAAAAGTAGCAGACCAAACCCAAAAAATGAAGATAGTTTCTTGGAATGTGAGGGGTCTCAATGCCCCCTCTAAGCATAGAGTAGTCCAAGCATTGAGAAGAGAATCTGACCCGGATATCATGTTGTTACAAGAAATAAAACTTGATGAACCTCAAGCTGAACTTATCAAACAAATATTGTGGAGAGGGGCCGATTTTGTGGTAGGCCCAGCTGTAGGGGCCTCAAGAGGCCTTTTAAGTATGTGGAATCAGAATATATTTGAAGGAATATTGATAGTTTTGAACCGAAGCTTCATGGCTATACATTTTTTTGATAAGGAGGAAAATCAACAATGGATAGTTACTAATGTTTATGCTCCAAATTCAATTATAGGAAGGAAACAATTATGGAAGGATCTAAGCCAATTAAGGAATGCATTTATGGACCTTCCATGGGTTTTGGCAGGGGACTTTAACTCTCCCCTTTACCCTTCAGATAAAAAGGGAGGGAGTCAGTCCATTACTGAAGGCATGATAGATTTTGCAAATTTTGTAAATGAGAATGAACTTATGGATATAGAGCTTCGAAGAGCAAAGTATACTTGGAGTAATAGGTGACTAGGAGACCAATTAATTCAAGTTTGTTTGGATCACTTTTTGTTATCACAAGAGAGTCTTCTCCTTTTTGGGGATTCAACCCTAACAACCCATCCGAAGATAGGATCTGATCATAATCCTCTAGTTTGGGAGTCAGAGGTCCAAAAAAGAACCTTCAAGAGCCCTTTTCATTTTGAGAAGATGTGGCTCCAACATGAGGATTTGGAAAATAGGATTGAGGATTGGTGGCGATAGGATTTTTCTGGAAGTAAGTTAACCCAAGTGGCAAAAAAGCTAAGGTTTATAAAGAAAAATCTTAAGGTGTGGAATAGGGAGGTTTTTGGTGATCTTCAGAAGAAAAAGGTAGAGTTGAAAAAATAGCTAAATGATTTAGAGTCAACCCTTCAGTCTGAAAATCTATCTTGTGATTTGAGAGCAAAAGAAAAGGAGCTTTTGTGCGAATTCCACAATGTTTTAGCTTGTGAGGAAACCTTTTGGAGGTAAAAATCCAGAGTTACCTGGCTAAAGGAAGGTGACAGGAATACAAATTTTTTTCATGTCTCTACCTTAAGACATAGGAGTTATAATAAAATTAAAGAAGTGGTTAAACCTGATGGATCATTAACTTGTGACCCCATACAAATAAGAGAGGAGGTTGTTAATTTCTTCTTCAACCTCATAGGTGTGGAAGATCCTGTAAATGAGGTTGCTTCAGATTCAATGCTTCAGAATATTCCTTGCCTGGTTACAGATCAATTAAATAATTACTTGCTCAACCCCTTCAAAGAAGAGGAAATTCAAAAAGTTGTGTTTGGGATGCATGGAGACAAGGCCCCAGGACCTGATGGTTTTCCAACTATTTTTTTCCATCATTTTTGGCATATTGTTGGAGGGGATGTCACTCAAGCAGTAATGGATTTCCAAAAAACTCAGTTTATGCCAAGAGATGTCAACTCAACATTTCTAGTTTTAATACCAAAAGTAGTTGGAGCCAAGTCTTTTTCTGACTTTCGACCGATAAGTCTCTGCTCCATTCTTTACAAAGTTGTTTCAAAAGTCCTTGCCAATAGATTAAAAAATGTATTACCATTTATAATTGATTCCCAACAAGGAGGTTTTGTGAAGGGGCATCAAATTTTAGATGGAATCATTACCATTCATGAGGTAATTCATTCCATTGATAAGAGTGGAAATGCAGGAATGTTACTAAAGTTGGACATGAACAAGGCATATGACAGAGTCTCCTGGGAGTTCCTAATTAAGGTTTTGAGCAGGTTTGGTTTTCATCAAGAATGGGTAAGTCTTATCAAGGGGTGCTTCTCTTCTGCTATGTTTTCCATCCTAGTGAATGGATCTCTAGTAGGGTATTTTCCAAGCAAGAGGGGGTTGAGATAGGGAGATCCCTTATCTCCCTATCTATTTATTATCCTTGTTGAGGCTTTGGGGAGGACAATCTCAGTGGCTTCAATAGGTGGTAGGGTTGATGGGATCATCCCAGCTACTAATTTGCAACCTGTGTCCCACCAACAGTTTGTGGATGATACACTTATCTCTTTAAAATCCTCTATTCCATAGGCAAAAGAGCTAAAATTTATCTTGGATCAGTATGAGCAGGCTACGGGTCAAAAAGTTAACTATGATAAGAGCAAAATTTATTTTTTGAACACTCCTGGCCCTAGACAGGTTAAGTTAGCTCGTATCTTTGGCTGCAGCATTGGAGACCTTCCAACCACCTATCTAGGAATGCCACTATTTAAAGGAAGGATGAAGGTAGCTCTCTGGAATCCAGTGGTGGAGCGTTTAACAAAAAAAATTTAGGTTGGAGGGGTTCCTTGCTTAGCCAGGTTGGTAAAGCTCAATTGGTCAAGTCTTCACTTCAAAACATACCCATTTACTTCATGTCTCTATTCAAAATGTCAGCCAAAATTTGTGAGAGAATAGAGCAAATTCAAAGAAAATTTTTGTGGTCTGGAGTGGAGGAGAAGAAAAGAATAGCCTTAGTGTCCTGGGATAAGGTGTGTTCCAGAAAAGAAGTGGGTGGACTGGGTTTTAGAAAGTTGAGGAAAATGAATTTGGCCCTAATGGGTAAGTTAGGATGGAAACTGGCAACTAATGTAAATCTTAATTGGGCTCACATCCTCAAGGTAAAATATTTGAGATCTACCTCAAATTTCTTAGAGGTAGATAATCTACAAAAAGGGTCATACCTTTGGAATAGTCTTCAAACAACCAAGCCACTTTTACAACAAGGAAAATATTGGCAGATTGGGGATGGATCCCAAGTTCACTTTTGGAATGATAAATGGATTAAAAATATTCCTCTCAGTGAGGATCCAAATTTTGCAGGGTTAAAACCTTCTGTTGAGGTTGTTTATGGGGACCTAGTCAAAGATTATATAATCACTGAGGAAAATAGTAAGAAATGGAAACATTTACAGGTGGATAATCTTGATGACAGAAATCAACAAAAGCTAAGGAAGCTAAATATTCTTCTACATGTCTATTTCTTGAACAATACTAGATCTTCAAACTCTCTTATTTGGATGAGCCAAAAGGAAGGAACATACTCAGTCAAATCAGGTTATTATCTCCTTGAAGGGGAGGGCTTTGGATGGCTACTAGTAGCTAAGATTTGGATCAAAGACCTCATTCCCAAGATAGCACACTTCTATTGGCTAGCAATCCAAAATAAGGTCTTGACCATGGATAATTTGCGTAAAAGAGGCTTCACATTCCCAAATAGGTGTGTTCTCTATGAAATGAGTGAGGAAGATACTGATCATCTCTTCTGTACCTACCCTTTTATAGTTGAGCTACTAAATAATATTCTGAAGAACTTCCAGGTAGAGTGGGTCCTCCCCAAGTCTCTCTTTGATCTCTGTCTTCAATGGGAGTTCCCCTTTAAAAGTAAAAGGCTGCAAATGTTATGGAGGTTAAGTCTTCCACATGTTCTGTGGAGGGTTTGGAAAGAAAGGAACCATCGGATCTTCAAAGACAAGAAGAGAAACTACACATCAGTGGCAAATAGAATTTTAAGTGCAGTGTTGGAAAATTTAGGTATCATGAAGTTCAACAATGATTTTGAACCAGACCCAGAGAAAGAAATTGCTAGAGTTTGGGGGTTAGCTTCCAATTATCAGAATTCTTGCTCATCCTCAGTTCATCCATGAACCAATTCAAAATGGAAAAGGCCTCCAAGTGGATGGATAAAATTGAACTTTGATGGAGCGACAAAAGGAAATCCTGGGAGTGCTGGAGCAGGAGGCATCTTTCGAGATCATTGGGGTAGACCACTCTTGGCCTATGCAGAGCCTCTAGGAGATCAAACAAGCCATGTTGTTGAAGCTAGAGCAGCCTTTATGGGTGTGTCACTTCTTGGCAAGCTAAATATAAGGAAATTAATAATAGAAGGAGATTCACAAAACATCATTAATATTTTGAATGGAAAACACCCTCCAGGATGGAATATAGCAGATATGATAAATGAGATTAACACTAAACTAGAGCTCCTTGAAGAAGTGCATATTGTCCATGTCTACAGAGAGGCTAATGGGGTAGTTGACTATCTGGAAAACATGGGTGTACCTTTGGATGAATTGCAGTGTTGGGAGTTAATATTCCCTCATAGTGTTCAAGAAATTATTAATAGCGAAGCCAAGGATGATGAACAAAATGAGATCAGAGATTAAATTTGCTAGGGGGATTTTAAATATTTTATGCGTAAAGCTTTACTGTTCATCTGGAGGGAGGAGTTTGAACATTCCTAACTGCTACAAGTATAATATTAGGGATGAAGGAAAGAAAAGAGGACTTGATAGTGAGTCTCCAATAGTGGTGGATCCTTTATTTTGTAGTTGGATCGTGTGTTATTGAGCGAACAAGTTTCTGCCTCTAGCGAACTCCACTTTCGGGTTTGGTCTACTCTACTCTTGGTTTTTTTACTAATCATTATTTTGTGAGCTACAGGTTGCATCTTGTTTCTCAATGGGACTGGAGCTGGTATGTGGGGCTTCTCTAAGTCCCAATACTCATGTTTTTGAGTCCACCTAAAAAATATCAGTCATTATTTGTACCAACAATCGAAGCATCAAAAGGAAATATGACATGATTGATCCTGTTGAGTAATATGTTTCCACTCCAATTGTTCTTGGGAAAATAAAAGAAGCAAAAAATCACTTGGAGGACCTAAAAAGGAGGATCTTGATGCTCAAGGCCCAACAAAAAGTTTAAGCTTTGTATGGGTTTGTTGATTGTTCATTGTTTGTTACATCTTTTGTAATCTTAAATGATCCTGAAGTCAAAAACTTAGATAGTATTTAGGTTGTTTGATCTTCTTGTTTAAGGTCTGAAACCTTATTTCTGGAACCATATTTGGAGTGTAAATCTTATTCTTTGATGTTTATTGTAAAAGGTTTGGGGTCCCTTTCAAAACCCCTTCTTCTACCTTAATAAAAAAAAATAAAGGCATCCCTAGATAAGTTGGTAAATTTACCTCCTCCATTTGAAGCAACCTATAAATTATTGCTTTGATATTAGCAAGAGTGTTAAGAATGTAAAATTTGGATTTAGTCTTGTTAAATTTTTGCCCTGAAGCTCTTTCATACTCTTTTAAATAGTTATTCAAAGCTCTGGCCTCATTTATCCTTGCCCTTCCAAAAAGGGTTCTATCATCTACAAATTGTTGATGGGTGATGTTATCCATGTTATTACTAACCTTAAGTACAGTTATAAGCCCATATATGTAAGCCTTCTTTAAGTTCCTACTCAAAGCCTATGCCATAATAATGAAAAAATAAGGAGATAGAAAATATTCTTGTCTAAGGCCTCTCTTGGCTTTAAAATATTATGTTACTAACCCATTGACCAACACTGAATAAGAAAATGTAGAGACACAAGCTTTAATCCATCTAACCCATTTCTTCTTGAAACTAAACTTTTCTAAAACTACAAAAATAAAATCCCATTTAACCCTATCATAGGCTTTACTCATATCAAGTTTTAAGATCATTGCTTTCTCTTTTATTGAAGCTACTAAATGTATAACTTCATGAGCTACTATGATCCTGTCTAGAATTTGTCTCCCTTTCACAAATCCTCCTTGCTCTTCTAAAATGATTTTGTCTAACAATGGTCTTAATCTATTTGCCATCACTTTGGAGATAATCTTATATGCCATATTACATAGGCTTATGGGTCTAAAAGAATCAAATAATTCAACATCCTTCCTTTTTGTAATTAGGGTAAGATATGTTGCATTTATTTTATAAGGTATGTATTGTTTTACCCTAGACCATTCCACTACCACTAATAAAGAATCCTTTATTATATCCCAATTATGTTGGTAAAAATATGTAGAGAGCCCATCTAGACTTGGGGATTTATCCTTATTAAAAGAGAAAAGAGCTAAATGAACTTCTTCTAGAGTAATAGGTTCCATCAGTTTCCTATTGTCTTCATTCGTTATAACTGAAGGAACATCTTGAAGAAGGTTATCATTAATAACTTCAGTCTCTTATAAATCTAGAATATTTTGATTAAAAACTTTACCTCTTTTCTAATTTCACTTTGATCTGCAATCCAAACCCCTTCTATTGATTTAATTATACTAATTCTGGAAGTTGATATATGTACTATAGCCATCCTATGAATTTTTTTTGTATTTTTATCTCCTTATTTTGACCAAGTCCATCTTGATTTTAATCCCCAAAATTTCTCTTCCTTACTCAAAATATTATGATATTAACTAAGAAACTCCCTTTCCTCCAAGCTTGGGTTATTAAGATCACCTTTTTGGAATTTTGAAAGTTTATCTTTTAGTTTTTTTTTCTTCTCAAAATTATTTCCAAAAGTGTTCTTGTTCCATTATTTTAATCTAGATGTCATAGATTAAATTTTATCTGTAAGAGCATACGACCCACCATTACCTAAATAATTCCATGTTTGTGCTATCATATCAATAAATTGAGGATGGTCTTCCCACATCTGCTCATTTTTAAAAGATGGTATTTTTCTAAATTCACTTACCACCATTTTAACTCTTTTGGCCAGTGATCTGAACCAATCCTTGTTAACGTATTGATTTTAGCATAAGTTCTTTCATCTAGCCAATGATCTGAGAGAATGCATCCATATAATTTCTTTGCTATAAGATTTTGGCCTCTCCTGTTGTTGGTCAAAGTATAGTTGTCTTCTTCAAACTCAACCTCCCATAGATTATTATTTTGAATAAAAGTTGAGAAATATTTCATACTTTGGGTCAATTTCCTAATTCCCCCAAATATCTCAAATCCTTAAGATGCAAAGGGTGTTCTAGCAGAGTCAAATCTCTCAAGGATCAACTATGTGTGCAATGAATATTCATTTCCAATGAATTTTTGAGTTTGGTATTGAACTAGGTCAACTAAGAACCAGTTTGTGTACAAATGGTGGATTCATTTACCCATATTGAGTAGGGTGAGATTAGGCCAGTAATTGAGATAATGAAGAAGCTAGCTTGTCCTTATGTGCATTCAAAGGTACCTTTGGGAGAGACATGTCACCATGCATGAGCATATTCCATTATCATTCAAGCATCTATAGCCCCGGTGGAGGTTACCTCCATAGTCCAATGATATAAATTCCAAGCTTTGGGGAATCATATTCTCAACCATGTTGGATGAGAATTAAACCCTATCCTTACTACTTGAATACCTATCATAATTATTATGTGTTTGTAGAAAATATTTAAAGCTTTGGCAAATTGGATTCTCAACTAAGTCAAGATGAGAATTTTACCCTATCCTTACTACCCACTCTTTCTGTTGTCAAATTGAAGTGGTAAAAACCATAGTTTTCATTGGTATCTTTGGACACTGTTGCATTTAAGTGGTGAAAAATATTGTTTGTTGACTATGTATGTAATGGGACAAGCAAGATGATTTTTCACTTCTAGTTTCAATCCAATCATGGCATCACCTCTCTATGACTCAATATCTCAATAATATATGTGATTTGTGCTTGGTTCAATGATGGTAGGGTCAACTCATAGAACTCAAAATTTCCTTAGTGACACATGTGTGTGGCCCAAGAGGGAACTTGATTTAACTACGAGCAACCTATAGCACCTCAATATTTTTTTGACATTGAATTGAGGTTGTCTAAAATACTAGGAGTGGTTGAGTGACCGAAAACACCTAGAGATTGTTTGAAAAACATTGTGTTATGTGAGATGTAGCTATACATTTCTCATGAGTTATTGAAAATTAAGGGGTGTGAAAAAAATAGCCAGTGGCCATACAACCATCATTGTTGATGATCATACGGTATCTATCCTATCTTACATGAACCTCTTAATGATCAAAATACCACAAGGAAAATTGTAAATGATTGCGATTGATGGACTGACGACTAATGTTAAATCTGAAGGTGCCCCTGATTAAGGCAACAAGACATGGTGGACTAGCAATTATCCAAATTGATCATATAATAACTAATATTGCAAGAGATATGAATGGATGCAAATGATACAAATGCATGTATGTAATGTAGGTGGAATGCATAAATGGATGCCTGAAATTCAAGGGCATGATTGAGTGGTAATGCAAATGTTTTTGTGTTTTTTTTTGTGTGTGTGTGTGTGTTTTAGAATGCTTTCAAGGTGGCTCAAGTTGCTCTCGTGGAAAAGCGATCGAAATATGTGTTGATGGACCCATAATATACATTGCACCTATGGCTAAAGGTGGGTTGCATGGGTGACCGTAATATTTAATAGTCTGAATAGGTGGTGTTATCATGACACTCTAAATTATGTACTCACCAATGCTTGGATAGGAAATATGGGTTGCAACTTGAGTGGTATGGACGTGGATGAAATGGGTGTGATTTATTGCTTGGGTGGAGGGATTGGTATATATTGCAATGGTTCCTCTTGGATAGGTGGCCCTATCTGCAAGATAGCAGATGGTGGAGGTGGAGATGGATTTTACTGAACACGCTGGAGGCTCAGGCTGATATGACATGATGAGGGGTGTTTGTGAAATTGAAGGGGGTGAGCTGAAGTGTTGTGGATGACTGTGGATATTGATGAAACATTGGGTGGCTAAATCTGTGTTGAGAGATTTATTCCCTAGTGTAGATGATAGATGTGATGATCAGGTTTGACCAAATGTGAATGGTGGAGGTTGTGATGAATGATGAGGTGTGGGAAGAATGTGATGATATGTTGAAGTGGAAGCATTGATTCAAATTAGTGATTGGAAGAGCTTCTGGTATGGATGGTTGAATTGGAATATGGATGGGTGGATATGGAATGGTGGGATTCGGTTATATGGGAACATTTGTTTGTTGTTCTATAGGAGTAGGTAATGCTTGACTTGTTCCATTTGCTTGATACGTGCGATTTATGCTTCTTTGCCCATGGGTGACTATGTGAATAGCCCCCACAAAACCTTGGTACACTTGAGATACATGATTGAATTGGTTGGGAGGAACTATAGAAGTTGATGCCCCAGTCATTTTTTGAGTTGCCTCATGATGAGATAGTGGTGTCTAATGGAAACCAAGGTTCTAGTTTTGTTGGGCTAAAGGGTTATCAATTTTGATATGTCCCACTTCAAGAAAATATTGCACGATGTATTTGAATGTATATCAGTTTTTGATGTCATGATATTTCAATCAATAAAATGTGTAGTACAAATGCTCCTTATAGCTCTTGCTATGTGATTTTTTTGGATCTTCAGGTTTTATTTCTGGTAAGGTAATAGCTTGTGCATAATACAAATTTTGGAAGAGGGATGAATATGGTTCAGGCAATGGGGTGTAATTGTGGGTTTGCTAACTAGATTGGAACTGACGATTATCTATAGGTGGAGCTTGATTTTGCAGTTGTTGTGTGGTGGAACCACCTAATAAGTATATGGTGGTGGTTGTTGTTGTTGTTATGGGGATTATTATGCATGGGCTTGAGCTTGTTGGGTTTGTTGTGGCGGTTGGCTCAAGACTACTTGATTAACCTAACCAGTCTTAGATTAGCTCTGGTTGTTCTCCCTTTGAACCTTATTTTGCCATTCTTTATTTCTTAGCTTTATCTTGCCCTCTTGGATATTAATCTCTTCAATTACCCGAACCTGGGTGAGAGCTTCCTCGAATATTCTATATTTTTGCAATTGTAGTAATAAGGAGATTGGTTTGAAACAAATCCTTGTGAACATTCTTTTTAATTCTGCAATGGGGAGAGAGAATGTCAATTTTGTGTTGACTTCCCTCCAGTGGTTTCCAAAGTCATAAACCGAATCATCTTCAAATTGGCATAGGTTGAACAAGTCGGTTAATGTTATTTTCTTTCTGATATTAAGAGAGAAACACTCCAAGAATTGGTTCGCTAGTTGCTCAAAAGTATAAATACTTTGATGCGATAGGTGATTGTACCAATATAGGGCATATCCTCCAAATGTTTGAGGAAATATTTGGAGCATGAGAGGGTCATTGTCTTGTATCCTAAAACATACATTGATGAAACCGCTCACATGCTCTCGGGGGTCCTCATCCCCTTTGAACTTGTCAAAATTTGGTAATGTGAAATCTATCGAATAATGTGGTAAGGGTATCAAATATTGAATTGGAGGATTGATTAGTTACATTAGGGTTGGTTTTTGGTATAACATCCTAGGTGTTTGCATGGCCAAGCTGTTAATCTATTTATATAAAAATTGAAACTTAGGGTCTTATGATGATGAGTGAAAACCCTGATTTATTTTCTATTGATGAAAGGGATGTGTGTTGTTGGTTGGAATTTGATAATGATGGATGTTGTGGTGAAATGGATTATGGAATGAAGTTTATTGATGAGGGTATGGGGGTATTATTGTATGTTGTCCTAAAGAATTAGCATACGTGTGATGAAGTGGATGGTTGGGTATGGTTATGGTGGGTGGTCATGACACCCATGATGGATCTTGAGTGAAAAAAGGTGTTTTGATGTGAGGTGGGTGGATGGTTAGGATCTGGAACCTATGGTTATTGTTGTGCATTAGGATGAGTGCTTTGGTTGGCCTCATATGCAAGCAATTGTTGTAAGTGTAGAAAGGATTTTTGTATAGCAATCACAAATGTCGATAGCATAGTCACATGAGGGCCAAAATATTGGGCAAGGTTGTGTAGTAACCATGTGAGTGGATGTTGGTGGAGAATAGGTGGTGAAAGGCACCGCGACAGAATGAGGGATGATATCTTGGTTAGGATCAATAGATGATATGGATGGTATGGATATGTGTATCTACAAAGTGGAATTGACTTGTGCTTCATAAAAGGGGCTAAAGCAGATGATGTTTTGATGTGATGGGATGGAGATGTGTTGATAATATGATGATGGATGGGTGTGGGTCATAGTTGCAATAGTTAATTTGTAGAGTGCATTGGTGATGATCTTATGTTGTTGTGGATGAGAGTAAGTGGATTATTGGTGTAAGGTGGGAATGGTGTGGGTTGGAATTGTGAGAGAAGGCAATGATGGAAAAACCAAGCCTGGTATAGTTAAATAAGTCCTAATGGCATCATTATCCAAATACGTGATGCGTTGGTTAGATGGCGTGGGTGGCTCAATCCTAGGAGTCTTTGGAATAGCAACATGGGTGGCCCTCTTCATCACATCCATGTTCGAAGTGGGGGTCCCATTGGATGACCCATGGATATGTTTGGATACATAGTGTATGTTATGCTGACTTATCCCATCATAGAAGTGGTGGGGGCTTGGTAAAGTTGAGCAAAATATGTCATGGGTGAAGATGGTTGACCTTGGACTTAGGTTAAAGCTTTGGCTTGACTTCGGGTCGTTACCATAAGTTATGGGTAGAATTATGTGGCAAATGTGAATGCATGTGTGTGAACTATGGTAGAAATGCAAATTATGAACAAACAAAACAAATAAACAAACAAATGTTTTCTAGGTTTTCACAAGTTTTGTTTTTTGTTTTTGATATTTTTGAAGTAAAAAGCTACTAAGGTAGTTTAAGCCTCACCCCCTTGTCGAGGAGTGCAACCCAAACAACAAAAAATGGCTTCCTATGGATATTGACTCAAGGTAACCTTATGGGAATAAATTACCCCCTGAAGGGGCCACGTTGTCTAATGTCCTGGTACCAACGAAGCCTCACTTTACCTTAACCCTCATGTTTAAGGTATGGATAGTAATGATATCTACATCCACTGATTATTTTAAAGAGCCTTGTGGTAAAAAAGCTCTGCTAACCTTCCCAATCTGAGTGCATCCAAGAGTAGGGAACTTTTTGGCGATGAAGTTCAAAAAGTGACTTGCTTGTGGCTACTAGGTGTCTAGGGGGTGAGCTAGTGGAAGGAGGTGAATTTCAATTTCATCAGTCTTGATTGGGGGTTGGTGATGAAGTCCAACCTTACCAATGTTATTATGATACGTGTAGGTGTGTGAAATATTTTGTTTTTTCTAAGGTGTCATGCGATCTAACATGCACTTTAGATTTTTATGACTAAATACAAAAATAAAAACACATTGTGGCAAATAGAAAACAAAAGAAATGAAAGTAAAAAATACAAAATAGAAACAGATTTCAACAAGGCCATGTAGTGGTTCTAAAACACAGAGCCAAATGTAGAAGTGCATTTGAAATTGGTTAAACATGAAAGGTCGTTTTCCAAACGTAGGTCTGCATTTTGAACTAGCCAAACGTGGGTCTACGTTTTTGACTGTGTCAAAAGTAGGGCAGAGCAATCTTGAAACCCTAAAATACCTAAAAATGCCAAAAAAAGATGCAGATTATAGACTTTTGCATGATTAAAAATTATGAAATAAATCCTAAAATTAAACCTAGCTTCAACTTATTTCTTTTTTAATTTCCATTGAATGCTTTTAACCTATGCAAATGCATTTAACTTAAAAAATATTTAAATGCACACAAAATGCAGAAAAACAAGAGAAACAAAAATTGTATTTTATTTTATTTTAATGAAATTATAAACTAGAGGATTTTATCGCTACAAAGTTATGATCCTTTCGCTTCTCCAAAATTTTCAAATATCGCTTCATTTTTTATCTAGGCTCCAAACATCACTCCTCGTTTGTGCAGTCATCCAAACGTTGCTTTGCATTTGTATAGTGATCAAAATACCTATCCATATTTGTGCAGGTAACAAATGTCATCTCGTATTTGCACAGGTGCAAGAACAAACCGAGAAAGCTTTGGAACTTCCCAAATGTGATATTTGATTTTTACACAATAGATCTCCAAAATACCTACAAAATGAATAGATAAAGACCATTTAATTGAAAACAACAAGGCACCTTACCGTGATCACCATTTTTGTAAGAAAATAATTGACACCATGTAATGAAATGAAGAAACAAGCAATGTGCACAAGTAAAATGATCTTTGTATTAAATTACAGGGGAGCCTTAGTCTCCCTTTTTACAATCATCTTGCCCCGAGTGTGCAAGGGTATGAGTACAAATGCTTGACTTCCAAAATACAATGGGTAAAAGGAAGTAAAGACCCTTTTGCAATAATAAATGAAAAATGGTGCCAAATGCCTTCTTTGCTACAATCCAAGTGGTGGATGGGCTTCAACTATCCTCACGGACCATCCTCACTTTAGCAGCTACTCAAGAACCTATCACCTGCACACATATCCTACCAAAATAAAATCAATAGCATATGAAGGACCTCCACTGTATGAGACCCCTTTTGATATAAAATAAAGCTATTGAAACCCTAATGTAAATGCTTGCAAGACATGAAAATAAAGTGCAAAGATAGAAAACAATAAAATATGGAATCTTGTTGTGTTTTTACCTATGTAATCCAACTAAATGACCTACTCCTGAGTAAACACAGGTGTGCATTTGAGACTATGTAACCATGGGCTCATACTTAGCAAACATAGATGTGCATTTGGAGATTGTGTAAATGCCTGTCAATGTTTGGGGTTGAATGGTAGGATTACTAGGGTTTTGCTCTGGGGTCTTGGTGAAGCGATCTCAAATACTGTCGAGGATCTCCTGTGGTGATTCCAGTAATGTAACATTGTAATTTCCAGCCTCCCTTTTATGATGAAGTGATTTTTATTTTATAGGCCTTTTGGGGGTTTTGAGGGAAAATATAGGTGGCAATCTAGGGCTACCAAGTGGCAGGGACTAGGCAACCACCTATCCTAGGTAGCTGTAGTGAGTCACTTAGAGTGTCTCACTTAGGTGGAGTGGTGGCATATGGGTAGGTGAAAGTGGAGTGATGTGTGAAGTGAGGTGTGAGATGTGGCAAGGGGAGGGGTAGTGGTGGCTAGGACACATGTCCAATGGAGAGACAAGGTATCCTAGGGAGATTTTCTAGATTTAATAAAATCTAGAAAATAGGATAATGTGCAGGATTAATATGCCTAAGTCAAAACTTAGGCATATTATTATTATGTAGGATTGTGGGGTGGATGCAAATGCTTATATTTTGGTGTCTACAAAGACAAATTTTAAAAGTAGAAAAAATAAATTCCCTATGGGATAGCATTGAAACTGAGGTCGCAAGTGCCAAAAGGAGCATTATGCTTTTAAAAAACATAAAAAATATCCTTAACCAAGTGATAATGATCATGAAGTAGAAAAAGTTTTGTTGTCTATGAAGGAGAGGTGGTAGAAGGTACTCAAGCAACTAGTGATATTATCAACATCATAAGCATAGCATATATAGAGAGATAAAAAATACATCATGAGAAAGTTGAAGAAAATACTTGACACCTAAAGAGACCTATAGGCTTATAAATACACAATGACCTTTTTGAAACTCCGGTGCATGAAATAAAGAAATGAATTTAGGGCTTAGTCAATGTTGGATTATCAAATGTATTAGATGATCAAAATAGGCACATCAAAAATATTATCATCAACTCAATAAAAAAAGAAGATAAGGTCAATCCTAAAGCTAAAACAATTGTAGAAAAGGTTAAATAGATGGAGACTATACTAAGTAAGTTGCAAGATATGGTAGGAAAGTAATATGGATTTTTGAAAATACCATATGCAAATCTTGCAAGGGATATAGAAGATCTCATAGATATTAGGCTACCATGAGATCAGGAGTGTCAAAATTTGTTGAAGCTATTGCCTTGAAGAGGACTAGGAGAATCAAGTTTATTAAAATTTTGTGGCAAAGGGAATACCAAATCTCTAAACTCCATACTTGAAGATAAAGGTAGGATTTGGAATATCTTACCAATCAAGCTTGGCACCCCATTAAGTCAGTAAAATTATAGTAACATGTTACTACCATATGATTCCACTTATTCTGAAGATGTATAAAATAATTTTGATCAACCAATTAAGACCTCCAAAACTCAATTTTATAATATGTGAACTTGAGGAGTGGTTTGCTCAAGATTGTGTGATTGACTTCTAGAAAATTAAGTCTTTGGAAACATGGGACAACTGATCACAAGAGTGAAGTGCTAGTAGAAAGGAACAAAACACTACCAAATATGAATGATTTGCTCCCCCCATAGAGTGAATCACTCATAAACAAGTAAAGGGGAAAGAAGGTGATGCAGGAATCCCAAGGAAGATTTTTGGAAGGTGATAATTTTTCTATGTAGTAGCACCACCAAGCATTTTAGAAACCTTCTAATTTATTTAGGGATGAATTTAGAGGCATGTAACATTTTGAGGTGCATCACTTTGTTAAGTATTCCCCAAAGCTTTACTTTTATTAGGAAGTAAATTATTTGTCACCCAAGGTAACTTAGGGGTGAATTCTTCCTATAAATAGGATTCATGGGCTCCATTATAAACATATTTTTACATTGAGGATATTATAGCTACACTTTATAATAGCCACATTGTACTTGCTCTTTTATTTTGGGATTAATGTGAAAATAATGAGACTTTTTGCTTTTCATCAAGGTTTTACCCTCTTGGATTGTGGAATGTATGATGATCATGGCACTTCTATTTTTTCCTCTTATTGTTCATTGTTAATTTTATTTAATACACATGGGATTCCATTGTTGTTATTTATTTTTTGCATGTGGTTTATTAACCACATATTCTCCTTGATATGGTTATATTTGTATTTACTTTTGATATCTCATACCCTAAAATTCAAATTTTACTTTTCATGCATTTTATTTTTTGTATTTTACTTTCCACACTTTAAGTTTTTATATTTAATTTTATAATTATACTATATTAGTTAGATTTTAGTAAGGATAGTGGGTAGTTAGCCTAAATCTAAAGGTCAAAAGGGGAATTGTATCTCTTCCAATTTGTTGAAATAGAATTGTGAGGTGCATTAGAAGTTAAAGTTTTCCACAATTCATCAATTTTCCATACTCATTTATATATCATGCTACTCCAAAAACCTAAAGTGAAATAGATAAAAACTAAAGTACTTTCATTTCTATTACAAGGATAGGATTTTATACTAATTAATAAAAATAAAAATGATTTGCCTTGAATAACTTTGATCCCTTTTTAATTATTTTCTAAAAGTTTCCTCCTTATGTCCTTCACACCTTTAGTCCTTTAGAATTTGAAGTTGTACATTGTACTTCCTTATCCCCCATATCCTTTATTTATTTCAATGGTTGATCTAAGTGGAATTTGATGGTCTTATTCATTTGATGATGCAAAGGGAATTCCCTCGAAACTTTCTTGAAAATAAAAAATCTCTTTTCCAATCCATATTATACTAAATTTTTATCTCTCTACTTCATCTTGAAGTGAGTTTCATAACCATAATTTCCTCTCTTTATCCATTATTTTCACTTTGTAATATTTTTCCATATGTTTAGTCTCATAACATTTGTAATATATAATAAAATGGCATAAGATTAGCTAGTTAAATTCCTCAACTTTTGAGGAGATCCAAGTTCAAATCTTGTCAATGAATACATAAATAATTGTCAAGTTCTTGTAATACCACTATGTGGTCATGATGTAATATAAGTGGGGCCCATTTCAATCACATATAATTGATTAAAAAATATTCATAGCATCGACACACAATATTTTCATAAAGTATTTGATCTCATTCTCTTGATTGAGATTTATTCTTAATGGATTATTACAAAATATTTTCGAAATATTCATGACAACACATATATAGGTATATACAACATGATTTTACTCCTTAGTAGTTGGTCCTTCTTAGATGAATTTCCCTAGATTATTTCTAATATTCTTCAAAATATCCTTATTTATAAGTTGATATAGAAGTCTAAAAATCCTAGCCCATATTAGAATCCTTTTAAATAATTTTTTTTCCATAGAAATATTCTCACTTCATGGTCTTAAATATAGGACATATTTTTCCCTAAACCACAAGCCATCATCCATTATTTTATATTAGATTTATAAAATGGGGAAGATAATGAGATCAAAACCTTTTGGAAGAAAATTCATGGAGTAATTTTAATATTATCTCATTCTTGATAATCACTTCTAATGTGATATTTTCTACCTATATGGAGCTTGTCATGGATTCATTCTTCTTCTTATCCCCAATTAAGGCATCCATACTTCCATCCAGACATCCTTCTAGTTAGGACTTCCAAAAATAACTTTCCTTTAATGCTACCCAGTTTTTCATCATAAGAGTTCTTTATTTTTAGATTTTTTTTAATATAGAAAAAGAAAGGTGAGGATTACTCCCTACTCACACTCCATATATTTTTTATTTATTTTAATGTAATATTTAATTATCTTACATATAGATATTATTATACTTAAAATTAATTGCAAATTTGTTGTATACCACATCAAGTCCGATTTCAACTCAAAAGAAGGGTTAAATCAAAATGGCATAAAAGGGATTTAAAAAAGAGAATTCATAAAAGTGATTTACCAAAGGACTCACCAAGAATTTAAGACTTCACATAAAAATAATAAATAGTCTTTAGCAAGATCCTAATTATCAAATGAAATTTTATAAATATGAGATCAACCCATTAATCATATACAAAGAGCAAAATCACCTCAAGGAAAATTTCTTGATGCAAAAAGACTTATATCATCATCTAGTTTAGGTTAAATTATCATCATCTAACAATTGAAATAGGAAGAACAAAAAATATTAAAGTAGCAACAACATTAAGAAGTAAAAAAACTATATTCATGTATAATATATTTTTCTTTATTTTATGTTTTTGTTGCATAGATTCTATAGCTCTTTTGTGAATGTAATTAAAATATATTTTATTTTGTATTTATGAATTATTTGAATTACTCATTAATATTTTTAATTATAAATTTTATCTTATGTTTAAATAGTATTATATTTATATTTAATATTGTAGACATGGAAAATTGACCCACCCAAGTGAGTCAATCTTCATAGAGCCCCTGAGAGGGCCCTCAAACTTGTCAAAGCATAATTTTGGGCCTCTCTTCCCCTCCTTTCCCCCTTTTTTCCTAGTTTTTCTGAAATATCGGTTACTCCTTATGGGATGCAATTTTGGCAAGTTAGGGTTTTCTAAAAATTCAACTTTTCAGCCATCCTCCAAGACATCAGCCCTCAGGTTTTTCCTTTTTTTTTATTACAATTTTGCCTTCCAAACCTCTTATAAATAGAGGATTCAGATCCTCTTTTTCCTGAGAAGTTCAAGAGGTGATTTTCAAGAGAAGTTTTAAGTGCTAGAAGCTTTCCAAGTTCCAAACAATATTAGAATTGCTAAATGATCAAGATCAAGTGTCTTATGGTGTTCTTCTACTATTCTATTGTTGATTTGCTATTCTTGGTGGATAAGTGTGGAGCCTTAAGGAGGAGTCCACTATTTTATGGAGGTCTTCATTCTTTTTTTTGTTCTTTCATTACCAACATGTTTATTATTGTATTTTATTATTCTTAGACATTAATTATGTATTTTGTATCTCATTTCACATTAATTAGATGTTTTTGCACTTCTATTGCAAAAATCATGCTCGATTCGTATAGGGCATGATTTCAATTTCATCAGAATTGAGGGTAAATATTCACTCTCAAACCCTCAATCTATGCCTACATGCTTCATTTAGGTCATAACACTACTATTTTGCATTTTTTTTTTATAGTGTTTCATTTCATTGCATTTGTGCTTGTTCATCTCCAAAAAGGTCAACAATTGCTTTTGCTTTTGAATGGTTAGCTAAAAGGACAAAAGGGGCTTGACTGTTGCACCTTCAAGCTCAATCATATAGTATCCTAAGTAGGCCTCCAAACATTGATCAAATTTTCTAGGGTTTTGTAAAGTTATTTTGCAGGTTGTGAAGTTGTTGGATTTATTTGAATGCAAGCTAAAGCTAAGGTCAACCACCAGATCAAATAAGTACCCTAAGTTAATTTCTTAGGCTATTTATTGTTTGCTTTTTGCTTATTTATGTTCCAAACCTAGACCATAAATAAAAGGAAAATATTTTGGTTATAGTTCTAGGCTTTTAAAAGAGAATAAGCATACAATTTGTATTCTAGGGTTCATTTTGTTTGTGCATTCTCTTAAACCCTTGCAATTTAAAAGAAAAAAGATTTATTTTATTGCAAGTTAGGGTTTCAATAATCATTGAAAATCAAGAATAATTCTAGGATTAGTCCTTGTTTTCTTGTATTTTTAATTGCTTGTATTGTTCTTTCATTTCCATAGCTTAGATCTTAGAAAGGCTAGACATAGGTGTTTGCTTAAAATATACATCAAACATCTTTACCCCACACTTGCAGTGAGTCCAAAAACCATTCTTACCGAACCCTTCAATCCCCAAGACCCTGAGTTAAGAGAATATAACACACCCCTGTGGTTACCTCAACTCCCAACAGATCCAATTGAGAATCGTATGCGGTAGGGAAATTCTTCTCCTCTACATATTTGGTGAACCCAATGTGAAAACACATCTTAGTGGCCAAATTATGAAGCCTTTTATTTTTATTTTCTTTTAAAATATTTTTTTTTGGTAATTATTTTAATAGATTAACAGTGGGTTTTTATAGAGGATCCCAAAACCTTATGTACAAAATCAGCCTGGCTGGAATGTGCATCATGCCTTGTGGTCGGAGGAATAAACCCGATGACGAAAACCAAAACTCGCTAATTGCCCGAAGGCTGTAAGTAGGGCCCTTATGTCTGAATATCCTGGAAACAAACCACATTTTACCAAGGAAAACAAAAATACTAGTTGGAGAAATTTGACCATCGAAAGCAAAAACAACCAAACCAAACAAATGACCTTCTGAAGCGAGGAGAACATCATGAGAGGATATCCGCATTGGCCAAACTCACCACCTCAGATGGGAAGCATGAGCGCCACACAACAGGACACGTGGTCACAAGCCCTTTGTTGGCCATGTGGTCTGCCACGCGATTTCCTTCCCCGAAAATATGGCATGCCTTCCACCTGTCACGTTGAGAGAGGAGCATCCTAGCCTCAAGAATGATGTTGTAGACCCTCCAAGATGGGTCTTTAGAGCCTAGCAGATAGTTGACTATATTGAGCGAATCACCTTCGACTATCAAAGGCCGAGGATCCTCGGAGAGGATCCGGATACCTTTCAAAACACTTCCGGCTTCAACGATAGTGATTAGTCCTGGGCACCCAAATCTTCACAATAAGCCAAAGACGAGATTCTTGTTATGATCTCTAACCACACCACAAAAACCAGAGAGGCCAGGATTGCCTTTGGCCACACCGTCAAAGTTTAATTTAATCCAGTCCACAGGGGGCTTGGTCCAAATAACATCCCCACGCTGAGACTTAGAAACACCATCAAGAATAGGGAAAAGGCCCAAACTTTGGAAGATCGCTGCTTCGCTAGGAAGGCGGGGACGGGAACTAGGAACAACTTTAGAATTCTCAATGGCGAAGGATAAGGCTATCTGAGCGACACAGGGAGGTACTCTAGGGACCTTGCCGAAGACTCTGGAATTTCTCTCTAGCCAAATCTGCCAAATGGAGTGGTGGAAAGAGGCCTCAAGAAGGAAGCGAAGTTTAGGATTCTTGAAAGGATTGGGCCATTGGTGGAAGGCATCTTTGAGGGAGCAGGGAGTGCACCAAAGGATTTGAAAGGAAGACAGGCGATGGTCGAGGACGGAATGGGAAAAAGGACAATGCAAAAATAAGTGGTTTGTCATCTCACAATCGACAAAGCACAAGAAGCACCTGTTGGGAATAGCAAAACCCCTCTTATGGAGGTTGTCGATGGTTAAGGCTTTATTATGAAAGGCAATCCATGCAAAGTAATTAACTTTAGGAATAATACCCTTCCTCCAAATCACTTTCCATCGGTGATCCATGGCAATCTCGCAAGTAAGAAGGTCATAGGTAGTCTTGACAGAGAACAGACCATCCTCTGTGCCACGCCAGATGATTCTGTCATCTCTTCTAATAGATGGAATTAAAACAGATCGAAGAATATTAGACAAAAAAGTCATTTCATTGTTAAAGCCGTCCAGGACTGGCAAATTCCATCGAGGGGGAAGAGAGCTCCGATCAATGAAGTCTGCAACCTTGAGTTGGGAATTTGGATCCACCTGGGCTTTCAGGCCAACAAGGTCCGCTCTCAACTCGAGAGCTTCATCAGTAACCCACCTGTCCTTCCAGAAGAGAATGGAGTTGCCATCACCCAAAATCCAACGAGCACCAGAGTTGATCAGAGAGCGGGCTTGAAGCACAGATTTCCAAAAGACAGACGCTTCGGAGGAATCCCGACATCAAAAAGAGAACTCGATCCAAGATACTTCCTCTTAACCAGCTTGACCCACTCGCTTGGGTCATTAGTCAGGATCTTCCAAGCATGCTTAGCAATCAAAGCAGTGTTCATGAGTCTTGATCTCCTCATTCCCATGCCACCTTGGTCCTTTCGCAAGAAAACCTTATCCCAGGCCACAAGAGGAATTCTGGATTTTTCTTCATTGCCAGACCATAGAAAGGTCCTCTGAATCTTTTCAATCTTGGAATGGACGAAACAGCAAAGATGAACACGGACATGAAGTAAGTTGGGATTCCTTGGAGACAAGCTTTGGTAAGGGTGGCTTTCCCACTTATGCGACGAGAATTTGCCTTTCCAAGTGCTCAGATTTTTGTGAAGACGTTCCAAGATCATGTCCCACAAGCTTCCATTGGCCCGGCCATTACAAGCCAGAGGCAAACCCAGATAAGATGCAGGCAGGGAATCAATAGTGCATTCCAAAATTCTGGCTATGCGGAGCTGCCTTCGCATAGGAGTGTTAATAAAATAAATTTTTCTTTTGATGTAATTGACTTTCTGTCCGGCAGCATTTTCATAACGGGAGAGGATTCGCTTGATGGATTTGGCTTGAGTGACGGACGCCCCAGTGGAGATGAGGGTGTCATCCACAAATTACTGATGAGAGATAGGATCGACTCGGAGGTGGGAAAAATGCCAGAGATCTTATTCTGACGAAGAGCCTCTTTCAAAGACCAACTCGGAACCCTCAGCCAGTAAGGATGAATAGAATAGGAGACAGAGGGTCACCTTGTCTGAGGCCTCTGGCACTTTGGAAATACCCAACAGGGGATCCGTTGATTAGAACAAAAAAGGAGGGAGTGGATATGCAACTACTGACAAGGTCAATCCATTGAGGGTGAAAACCAAACTTGAAGAGGACAGCACAGAGGAACCTCCTGTCAACTCTGTCAAAAGCTTTATTCATGTCCAGCTTGAGGAAAAGAGTAGCATTTTTGGAGTGATGAGCAGAATGGAGGGTTTCATGGATGGTGATGACACCATCGAGAATGTTTCTGCCTTTCACGGTGCTTCCCTGAGAAGGACCAACCAAGGAGGGAAGAAGGGACCTCAGACGGTTGGCTATGGACTTGGTTAAGATTTTATAAAAAACATTACACAGGCTAATGGGACGATAATCAGAGAAACTTTTGCAGGTATAAGACTTAGGGATGAGAGCAAGAAAGGTAGAATTTAGTTTTGGATGGATGGATCTGGAGGCTTGAATCTCCTGAATTGCTTCACATACATCCGAACCCACAACATCCCACATAACTTGAAAAAAACGGGGGGGAAAACCGTCAGGCCCAGGGGCCTTGTCTGGTTGCATGGAGAACAAAGCTTCTTTAATCTCAGACATAGAAAAAGGCTCCAGAAGCTTAGAGCTTACCTCGGGAGGAACTTTGACTGGGAAGTTATCCAACAGAGATTTTTGAACCTGGAGATCACTGTCGGGAGGAACACCGAGCAGATCTTGGAAGAAGTCAACCGCTTCACTTCGGATTTCCTCAATATCCTTGGTAACGCGTCCATCCTTGCACACCACTTCCCCGATTTTGTTAGCCCCTCCGTGCCGCAAAGTTGACGCATGAAAAAACTTCGTATTGGAGTCTCCATTTCTCAACCCGGAGGTCCCTAGATTTCCGGCGCCAGAAAGTTTCTTCCCTTGCAAGAATAGAATGATAATCCACCAAGAGCCTCCTTTCGTCCTCCCTGAGGCAATCGGTGTAACCTTCGAGCTCCATTCTCTCCTCCACCAATTTTAGGTTCGCAAAAATGGACCTTTCGGACTCAAAAATGTTGCCGAACACCTCCTTGTTCCATGTTTTCAAATTCTTTTTGATTAACTTGAGTTTTAAGGCCACTCTCTTGGAAGCGGAACCTGCTACCTTCTGTTGCCACCAGGCTGTAACCAACCCTCTAAAGTCCTTGTGAGAAATCCACATGGACTCAAATCTGAAGGGGGTTTTAAAAATAGGCCCATCAACCGTCTCCAGGACAATAGGATTGTGATCAGACCCAATCCTTGGTAAGGCCGAGAGAGTTGCCGCACCGAGTATGGGAATAGCCTCTTGGGATATGAAGAATCTATCAAGCTTGACTTGAATAAGATTTCTCCCAATCCTCCTGTTGCTCCAAGTGAAGGATGCCCCCTTGAGGTCAATGTCAAGCAAGTTATTGGTAGAAACAAAATCTCGAAAGTCTTCCAGACTGTGGCTAGAGTGGTCTGATCCTCCTTTCTTTTCAGATGGGTGAAGAGGACAGTTGAAATCTCCCCCAAGAACCCAAGGGAAATTACAGAATGTTTCCCTCATCTGGGAAATAGCCTTCCACATTTTTGCTCTCTCCGAGATAGAGTTTGGGGCATACACATTAGACAGGATCCAAGAAAAGTTAATGGCTTTGGAATGAAAAAAAACATTGATAATCCTGCTGGAAGTTGAGAGAAGGTTGCCCTCAAAAATCTCTGGATCCCAAAGAATCAGGAGACCGCATTCCCACCGCAGGACTGGAGAGGAATTTTGCCTTAGCCCAAATGACCTTAGCAGCTCTGGCAGAAGAGATAGCATCTGTCTTAGTCTCTTGCAAAATTAGGATGGACGGATTTGTCCTCTTTCTGAGATCAGCCACCAATCTCCGTTTGGCAGCTGCATTAAGCCCTCTCACATTCCATGAGAGGACTTTCATCTCAACAGTTTGATATTCTTCTTACCTCCCTTTCCTTGCTGGAGGGGAGGTTTTGGGACAGAGGAGTCACCCATCTGGGAATCAGAATCATCCTAAAAAAGCAGCCGTTGAGTACCATTTGCAACATCTGTCACCATCTCCTTGTCCCGCCTGTCTTTGTTGGGGGGACGACCTTGCTTCCTTTCGCTACCAAAATCAACACCTTGCTTTCGGATTCTCGTATTACGAGGGCTGATATTACTAGACTGCTCACCCCTTCTTCCTAGTAGGTAATCTTCCAACACATTTTGGGACTCGGGGTGGTTATGGTCCAGGATTTTGGGTGAATCTGCCTGTGCGGTGATTGGTGGAAGGGACTGGTCCTTCTCCTCTTGTGGTCCAAGGTGAGGGCTTGTACCACATGGCTCAGAGACCGTTTGGGTGGAGACTGCTTCCACCGGGTGGGAGGATTCGGGATGGTCCCTAGACAGTCCTGGAGAATCATGCCCTTTTGCAAGCAGGTGCTTTGTCCGACCTTCACCGTGTTCCAAGGGGTTGTTGGAATCTCGTTTCTTCATCCCTAGATTTTGAAGAGGACAGTTGGACTGGAGGTGCCCTTGAGAACTGCACAGGGGGCAGAAAGCCAGTCTGTTCTCATACACAATGGCTTGCTTGTGAAGAATGATATCTCCAGATCGAAGAGTGATGGATGATGGAAGGTCGACCTCCAAATCGCTGTAATGCGAACCGAGCTTGAACAAATCTGGTTCGAGCTTTGGTGGGAGGGTCAATGGTAACAAACTCACCAATGGAGTGTGCAATTCCTCTGATTACATTTTCATGCCAACAGAAGAGGGGGAGACTCGGGAGTCTAACCCATATTGGAGAAATGTTGATATTTTGGGTCTCGGGGTTGAAGTCCATACCCAACTTCCTTAGAAAGAGACTTCTACGACCTAGGAACCAGGGACCATCAGCCAGGATTTTATAGTAGTCCTTCTTGTTATTCAGTATAATCGCAAAAAAACCCCGGGATAAGGCCGCCAACTCCATGTGACCAGAGGTTCGCCATTTACCTACCGCCCACTTGCGAATGGTCTCCATGTCGGGACGACCGCCAATAAACTTACCGATGAGGGTAAATTTTTTGAATTCCACAAAGCTTGAAAGAATTTCCGTCGGGATGTCCAACTCGTCCCCGACAGAAACAACTCCTTGGAGAGCGGACCACTAAGGGTTTCGAAGCCGCCGCTCGAGCGTACGACTTCCGAGTTCCACCTCCCCATTTGTCCGGTGGATCCTTGTCATGACCTACATCCTCTTTGGTTGGAGAGGACTCCTTAGCGCCCCTGATCTCTGACCGCCCTCCCTTCGCCCTGCTGTGCCCTTGGTTCAGTCTGTTGGCGTTCCCATGCTCTCCCGCAGAAGCTTTCTCGCCCGTTGTCATCTTGGCCGTCAAAACCCTAGCTCTCCCCTCATTACTTCATCAAAGTCTTCTTTTAAAATATTTAAGTGAGACCAGTAATTATGTTTTCTTAGAATTACAAAATATTAAGAACATCTTAAAATTCCTTAGTGTATTTTTCGCTAGTTTTTAGTTTTCCTCATTTTCTCCTCTATCCTTTCTCTTTCTCCTAATGGATTCCACCCTTAGGAGTAAGTTAAGGCTTTTAGAATCTAGTGAGATTATGCAAGAAGACAACCAGATTGATAGGGAGAATCCTAATCTAGAAGAGGAAGAAAATGAAGAAGCTAGTAATGACCTTGATCCTGCTAGGGGGTCTAATGGACACCTCACATTTAAATCATTTGATCATAACTAGAATTTATTCAAGCTTTATAATGATACCTTGAATAAGGCTCTAGATGAAGAAGCCCAACTCAAGGAAGTTGGGACTTCTTATCATCAAACCAATTCTCCTCAAAACATTTTCACCAATCCATTGTTTGAATCTTCACATCAACCACCAACGTTGGAAGAAGCCCATGAATTCCTCCAACTAGTAGTACATCTCAAGATTATGTTTAATTTCTTCCTTATTTTGATCATTTCAACATTCATTCTTCTATTCCACCAACTATCAATTATCCTCTATAAAAATATACCACATATCACAACCCATACCATAACAATGTTAATACCTCTAACATTGGCCAAGTTTCCTTTGAATAGCCTACCTATAACCCTTCCTTAGGGAACCTAGGGGTATTGCACAAAAATAATCTTTTAGACACCAAATTACAGCCACTAATCCTCCATCCTAACCATTCCACCACCCACTTGTCCACCATACACCTTTCCCGCCAATTATTTGGCCCAATTACACCTTTCCCACCAATTATTTGGCCCAATTCCACCTTTCCCGCCATTTCCTAACCCAATTGAGATTATTTTAATATTATTTTATATTATTTTGTATTTAATATAATATTTTATATTATATTATAATATATTTATTATAAAATATATATTTATAAACTCAATTAACCACATCCGTCCGATCCAATCTAATCCCCACCGTCCATCTTCATTAATCCAAGTCACATCTAAAAAGTAATCTCAACCTTAGGATATAATTTAACCTTAGTCACATGATCAAAAGTGTAAGGTTAAAACCCTAAGAAAACCCTAGGTTGGATTATAAATAGGGGCATTTGCAAATGCCCAAACCCTGGAACCTTGAGATTAGAAGTTGCACCCTAGAGGAGTCATTGCTGAAGCCCTAGCGAAGCTGAGAGAGATAGAGTTTGAAGATATAAAGCCCTAGCTAAGCCAACAAGACTTCTATTTTTCCAACCATCCCCCATTCATCCTCCCTCACCATCGCATCCCCCATACATCCGCCGCATTCATCGCCACCCCCTAGATCTACTTCTACAGACTCTGCCCTAACCCACAGGCACCCTCTAGAGCTTGTGAGACTCACTGTAGAGCCTGCAAAGTGCTCACCAGAGCCTGTTGTATTTCGTAGGTGCTCTCCAAAGCCTGTTGTATCCTGCATGTGCACACCAGAGCCTATGAAGCTCACGTCATAGCATGCCAAGTGCATGTCCGAGCCTGCTGTAACCACAAAACATGAACTAGAGACTGCTACATCACACCATCTATTGTCAAATCTACAACAACGAGACAAAAGTAAGGTATATATTTATTGGTTTTATTTTGTTACATGATTTATATATTTTGCATGCCATTTGATCCATTTTTAATTAGGATTTACTAATGTCTAAGGTCCTTACACTGTGAAGCCCTCACAGGTGTTAGTAACCTCTTTCTCTATTTTTGTGTATGCAGATCTATAGATTTCATACATTATTGAATGACTGTTGAAGCTAGAGTGGTCTGCCATAGGATATCCAAAGCCCACTCACCCCGTTGGAAGCAAGAACACATCAATCTGAAGACACTTCATTGTTATAGCTAGGGTTTCAGAGAACCCTAGCGCTTTTGTAAATCATTGTATCAAATACCTTCATTAAGGATAAATTGTATCAAAAGGAGTTTATTGGCTCCCCCCATTTTATTGAATACATCCATTTGTGCAATCTTGTGTTTCATTGTGTTATTTGATTTACATTATTTTATTTAAGTGTCGTATCCTTGTTTTCACAAATGGCGATCACGGTGGGACCCCACAAAGGTTTCATTATTTAATAGATATACCTTGCTAACTTAATTTTATTTCTGTTTATTACAGGAAATTTTAGAAGCATAGAGATCACCAATTTCATCACTAGGGTTTTATGAAGTAGTCTGCAACATTTTCAGAGATTACACAGGCGTTTGGGAGCATCCACAGAACGTTTGACAACGTCTGTAGAAAATCGTAGGCGCCCTATTGTGCCTACACAGGCACTCTACTACGCCTACGCAGGTGCTTGGCTATGCTTGGAAGTGATTTGGAGTAGAGCCTTCCAATTAATTTTCATAACCCTAGGTTGCCATTTAGCGATTTACGTATTCTACATTCTGCTGCTATTTTTCATTGTTTCTGAGTTTAAAATTAAGCAGTTTGGGAAAGAATCGATAGCAAGTTACATCTAGGCTTTGTGTGTGTTTCATTATATCAAATTCATTTCTTGTTATAAAATTTGTAGATCTAGGTGATTGTTTGCATTTTTGAGTGCATATGAAACAGAAACACATCCTAGATTTTGCATTTTAGGGTTAAAGATCACTTTAATTTTGCATATCTAAATAGGAACAACATCTTGACGCATAAAGTAATCCTACCTATTGGTTCCAAATTTGAATCAAATTTGAAACCCCCAAATTTACATTTTTGGTTTCAAATCAAACTGCTAATACTGTTGGTCATTTCTTAAGTTGTTGTGAGTAATTCGATTTTTCTTTGGTTGGTTTGATAAAGTCTAACCTTAGCCTTTTTAATAATGTGGGCTTCATGGTATAAATAAAATTACCTCAAATGGTTAGGGAAGAATTTTTCAAATTAAAAATATAAAGCCAAAGTTCGACCTTCAATTAAATATTTCCTTGGGCCTAAGTCCGACCTTCATAAATATTTTAATCTAAAGTCGGTTAAGTCATTTCACCATGGTCTCAAAATCCGAAAGGTCTAAGTTTAAAGCAAATATTAATAAATTAAAACCTAAAGGTATGCACCCCGGTAAGCTAACAAGTGAGCACCTCATAATTAATCCAATGGCCACACTCGATCTAAAAAAATCAGACAACATTTTAATAAAATCGAACCAAAGGATAAGTCAAAAGTCAATCCATGGTAAAGAAGTAAAAGACCGCACCTTAGGCTTAATCGGATGGTAGTGCGTCGTCATGAAAAAATTTGACGGATGCACACTTGCAATAAAGCCCATACGATAAGTCAAAAGGGTCAATAAAGTTAGACTAGGGTTTAAAAATTGAGCATCTCTCATTAAATTTGACGATAGCGCTGCGTCAAAAATAAATCTAATGAGCGCGCTATCACAATAAACCCAAAGGTTAAGTCATAGAACAATAACAAACATGATTAAAGTCCTTGCACCTTTAACAAGATCAATGGACACGCTGACCCCAAGATCAAATCGACGATCGCGTGCTATCCGAAGAGTCAAAAATTTAAATGTAAGACTTGATGGTCAAAGGTTTTGATTAAACAGTGAGTAAGTCCGATAGATCGGACGATCACACCAAAAAAAGTATAGATCGACGGTTGTGATTGCTTCGATTAAAGCAAAATTTAAAAGTCAATATTAAAAAGGATGCACCCCATTTGATTAATCGTCGGGCTAGTTACCAAGATCGAATGACCGCGCTCGATCGATTTTTAATATAACAGTGGCACACTAATTGAAGATGCATTAAAGAGTGTTAAGGTTCGGAAAAATTAATTAATGTTAATCATATTAAAAATGTTTTAATGCATCGGCTAATTTTCCTCCTTTCGCCTTAATCACAATTAATATTATACATGCTTGATTAAACTAACTTGCAGGTTGACTAGATCCAACGGCTGCGCTTGCCTACAGTCAAAATTCGATGGCTACGCCGAAAACACGAATGGTAAAAGAAAGGCTAAGGTAAAGACAAATATTAATTATGCTTAGCAAGGGTTTAATATGTTGACTAATCCCCCCCTTCGCCTTAAACATGATTAATAGAAAATCAAAATTTTTTACATTGATTATATGGTGGGCATCTTATTGGAAATCTAATGATGGAGCCCAAACTAATCCAAAAATTGATGGTTGCGAAGGCTTGTAGTGACGGAAAAATATCCAAAGCTAAAAAAAATGTGCTTTAAGGATACACAAATCGAATGACATCGCTTATTGATCACCCAAATCCAACGGTGCACATACAAAAAATCAATCGAAGGTTAATCTAAGCATTATTATTTCAAAAGGTTGATTAATTAAACCAAGGAACATATAAGTGTTTACCATTTATTAAAAACCATTTGCATATGCATGATCCAATGGTCATACCCCACCACAGTATGATCTAACGATGATCATAAAAAAAAATGCTCGTATCATATGTTACCATCGATTAATACGAGTTGCTAAGGTTTGAAAATATAAGGATTAAACATTGGATAATCATGATTAATTAAAGACCATAAAACACATTATGTCAAGTGTTTATATGCAGTTAGGTACATTAACCATCATGCAGGACTTGAAATATCAACGATCACGCTAGCATCTTACCCAGATCGAACGACAGTGCATCAATCAACATTCCAAGAGCAAAACCAATCACTTGTATTTGACGATTACAATTAATCACGGTTGACTTAAGGAAAAATGGGCATCATAGGAAACATGAAAACCAATGATCACATCGAGAATCAGATATCAAAAAAATCTCAAAAGAGACATAATCGATCCCAAAGATCTAGTTATTGCTCGGATCCGAGGTGGCATGAGGTTCAAAAAGGACATTACCCCTGTGGCACATATCGTTCCATGTAAAATTAAAAGATCCCCATTTACGAATGAATAGAAAGTATGAATTATTGTAGGGACACAGATCAAAGGGACCCAGGCATGTAAGTTAATAGATATCGCCCATCATAAAGCACAAAACTCTAGAAAAGGCTGAGTTGACACGATTCCATTGGTCAATTTTGAACAACGGTTGGTGGCATCGGGTCGATAACGAAATGTGCAAATTTATCAAGTTCACTCCACCACCCTGTATATGAACTTACGAAACCAGTCAAGGCCACTCCATTGGTATACCAAGAATTAGAATCGATACATCAGAAGCACAAAGGGAAGAGAGTATTTGTATTCTGAGAACTCGAAGAAAAACTTGACCAGCAATCACAAGAGCAATGGCATCATGGGGAGATGTGTTCATACCTACATATACACGAGAAGTTGTGAAGTTTATCATAGATAAATCACCCTATTCTATGATTTTTGGACTGCCTGTTCCTGGTACCAGTATGTATGATTTTGCCCAAAAATGGGGGGTAGATAAAAATTCCAACTTAGCTCACTTGTACGAGATCGAAAACACCTGCATTAAGAGTTTCACCCGAGTGATGGAAGGTGACAACAGAACCCCATAGAAAATGGCAAATTAGTTCCATAAAGCTCAGAGGTGGCAGTACAAGGGTTTTTCTAGAGAAAACAGATGGAACAGTAACCTTGGGAAGCTGATATGCCCAAAAGTGTATTTCTCCTCATATTTGATGGCTTGGATGGTAGTGGCATATGATGAAAGAATGAGGACCTTTCGAGACCATAAGAATCGGAAGGTGTTTAGCACCAAAGTCAAAGATATCCAGGAAGTGTTCAATCTAACGAAGTATACCACATTTCTGGTGGACCAGGTAATCGAACACTATTCTCGTATGTTCACTGATATGGAATTTTTTAAAAAATTGTTTGATACACATGCGACAATAGAGAAAATTTTCCCAATTAATAAAAATGCTTTTAAACCCTGGGTACAAGACTTTTGTGACATGATAAACATAGGATTGGGAGTACATGATATGAGTAGAATAACAAAAAGGGTTTTGTATTTAGCTGCACAATGTAATAGAGGACATAACACCCCAATCTATGCCTGAGAACTGGAATTGAGCTCACAAATACATAGAGAAATGGTAGAACTAAAGAGAGAAATTTTTGAACAGAGGCAGGAGATGCCTCACTTTTAATAGTATTCTTTTCTCACTCACTTAATAGAGGGCCAATTGGAGGAAGAAACCCATAAGCTATTAAAAGCCATAGATAGCCCCTATTTACAGAATAGCTTTTGGAGACTTCATGAAGGATGAACTCACATGGGTTGGTTTTGTGATCGTTTCCTGGTAGAAATCCATTGGGCCTTAACTGGGCTAATTCTAGAAATATTAGGGCTAGGGGTAAGAGCATTCATTAAAGAAATGGAGATAGGAGATTTCTTCTTCACAGAGGGTTTTAATTATAGTAGATTATATGGAGCTAAAATCCCTCCTAAGGTGTTACCCTAGTACTGCCCATTGTCCATAGCAGCCCTAGAATTATGCAGACAAGTGGTAGAAGAGGCTAAAATGAGACTGGTTAAGAAGCATGGAAAAGTCCCCTGGCTTGATGTTACCTGTCGTTTTGGGGATTATGTGTTTGTTGGATATCCTTCCCTACTCAAGGGAATGTTTGAATTGGACAATATGGGATTATATGAATTATCATGGAGGTTTTATGACCCAAAAGGAACTTACAGCAAGATGATGGAGAAGAGAGAGTATGCTCATATACTACACCGGGGAGATGCTTTTGAAGAAAGCTCATTGGAGGCAATGGAAAAAGGATTAGATTTGTAAAAATTATGGGATGAATTCCCTCCCAAAAAAAGAGGCAGCACACAGGTTCATGAAACCTATGATTACCCTACAAAACTGAGAAGGCTTCAAGAAATTTCAGTGGATACTACAACACATGTTATGCCAAGGACAAACCCAACAATTAAAGAAGACCATTTGCTGGAATTGATAGAGGAGCAAGACAAATTTAATGGAGGTCACTGTTAGAACTATTGATGTAGTAGAACAACAGGTTAAACTCCCAATGAATGAACAACTCAGAATAGAAGCAACACCAAAAGAGGTTCCTCAACAGACCTGTTTAGACAAAGACAAATAAATAGTAACCTCTTCTTCTCAAAAAGCATCACCTACAGAGCAAGCTGTAGTTCCCATATCTGATAATGTGCTAGCCGTAACCAGTGTGAGGAAATTAGCACCCATGGCCATCCCTACCTCTATAACCATAAAGGGACAAGAGACCAAAATTCCCTTAGTGATACAAATGAATCCCAGGAAGACTGGTGGACTGGGTGGCCTTTTCTGAAGTTACTTTGTGAAGATTCAAACAAAAATAAATCCAGTAGAAGCAAAGAAGCCCAGATTGTCTTTACCAGTGGCCAAGGTTGTTTTGGAAAGGATAGATGAGCAGGCTGCCTTCATTGTTATAGATGAAAAAGAGTTGCAGTTAGTAGCAAGGATGGGAAATGAATAAGAACAATCTTAAAAAAAAGTAGAGTTGAGGACAACTGTGTCAGATATTGCTAAGATTAATCTCCCTCCCCTGCAAGACTCACTAGTTTTCAATACCAATGAAGAAACAGGTGGATCATCAGTATTGGGTAAAGATGCAGATATAGCAAAACTTGTCAAAATAGTGAATGCTCAAGCCATTGATCAATTTGTTGAAAATATTGAAGCACTAAAAAAACAATTGGACCAAGAAGAAAAAGAAAAAGCAGAATTAAAAGCTATGATAAGTAAGCAACAAGAAGAATTAAATAAGAAAGATGCTTCAATTGCCCAGCCCCCTGTAGTAACCAAGGTTCAAGATCATGTATATTATTTGAACGTAATGAAAAATAATATGTACAAAAGAATAAAAGCTCAGGCCAAAGGTTTTACTGAAATGTTAAGGCAAATAAGGGTGATTCAAATAACTGCTCCAGAAATCATGACCTTGATGCAGAAAAGAGAAAAAATATTTTAAATTCATTCACCCAACCCTAGACTACATAGGGGATCATTTTGAAGAACTACAAGGACAAGAAATAACGACACCTTAGGGCAATAAGATTCAAATCAATTTTGAATTTTTCAAAGCAGCCCTATTTGGATCAAACCAAGAGAAATGGATAAATTATGTAACTAATATGAATGACCTAATAAAGGATGCTACAGATAAATTGACAGATATTGGCCTATCCTTAGATCAATGCCTTTAAGCATCAGACATAGAAGGAATATTCAAAGAAACCCTTGAGAGATTTGACTGTGAACAAGGTGATGAGGAGGAGATGCTTAAACAAACTACACTCATGGTGAATGCTACAAAAGCCTTACTACTTCAGTATGACCGAAACATGCCTGTTATTGTTATACAGAAAAACAAAATTCTGCAAGAAATGAATATGCTCAAGATTGCAGCCCCTTTTGACATAGAAACATGGAGGTTGATTGATGAGCATATTACAGGGTTGCAAAGGATTTTAAAGGGAAAAAAGGTCAATACCTACACTCAGCAAAAAGTAGATTCTGCACCATAGACAACTGCAATATCAAGAGACATCTATGGAACAATTAAAGGGACAAAGGATCAAGAAAAGACAAATCAAAAGAGGTCAGTTCGAAAAGTAGCAGCTAAACGCACCAAGAAGTAGCTGAATCAGATGAAAGTTCTCCTCATACTTACATCAACAGTTTAGTAGGAATTTATTTGAATAAGTCAAAGAAAGGAGCATAGTCAAAACCTCAAAGCCAGTTGGATATCACCAATTTTGGAAATTCAATCAGTTTATGCCAAGTGTACAACCAAAATTCAACCAGAAATAACAGAATAAAGAACCAACAGCTATAAAAGGAAGCAAGCAGGTCTAGATTTTGCATCAAGCAATTAGAGAATAACATTTTTGCTAAGAGGTATACTTGAGTGCCCTGTTAGACGTGCTATTGTATTTATTTGTGTCTATTTTATTTTATTCATTCTTTCTTCCTCCCCTTGCTTTGCAGGATTGTGATAGGAAAGCGTTCAAGAAGCTGAGATCATTTCCTACCTTCTTGAGCCTAGGATTCAGAGACTCTACTATTATCAGATTGGAACAAGGAGAGTTGGAGAGACCTGATACATTATTTGAACAGAGTCCTCTCCATTTTATTGATGTATTTATTTAAGAAAAATAGAGTTAAAAGGCATCCCGCCCACTCTGCATGTAATATTTTATGAAATCAATACAATTCTGGGTTTTATTCCTATCATATCTTTGTCATTGTACTGTGTGTCACTGTGTAATGGGTTACATTATTTGAATGTATTATATACATTTCTTTCATTGGTTAGCTCTTTATTTTATTGTGATATTCGAATGAGATTAAGAACGCCAATTTTCTTCTCCCATTCTCTCTATTTTATATTAAAATTGTTGTTAAATTGCTATAATAGCCCAATGAATCTAGGCACCGGTCTACATAAGGCATAACAGTTGGTTATTTTCATGCTTGGTCATTTTAATAAGAATACTTATAGTTTAATATAAATTTGGAGCGTGCAAATTAGAATTTTAATTAAATAATTGTTGCTGGGGTTTCCTTACCTGTTCTACCGTTTTCTTTACCAATATTTGGGTTTAGAAGAACATGAGGCAGGTTGACCAGAGCCTATAATGCAAGAATTAGTTCCAAAAATTTTTGGGTGCCGTTGCCGAGGAAGACTTAGAAAGATTCAATTATCTTCTTAAAAGTTTTCTTCAATGATTATTTTTAATCAATGGACGACCAGTTAAAGTAAAGAACTAGCGTTTTAATTTTAACTTAGTTAGAAGTTCTTTATTTTTCATTATGTCCGTATTTTATACCTTGAAGTAAGTTCCTTATGTTCTTGAAAATTCCCATTTCTTGATTTTCTTGAAATTTTGGTTTCTTGATTTTTCCCAAGAACTGACTCCTGTGAGGATGAGTGATAATATCAAACATTCTTGATAAAAGCATACGTTGTTCTTTCTGCACCCCAGTGTTGGCAACTTTGTTGGACGAACCTAGAAGAAAAATATAAAAAAAGAGAGAACATAACGTGTTGGCGAACACCAGGAGAAGTGGTAAGGAGCTGTTTCTAGAACTCGAGAATCCAAAGGTATTTATACATACCCAAAAAACTCCACTTTTTAAGAATACTATTTATAATAGTAGATTAAATTCTAGTAGTAAAAGGTACATGAAGAAAATCCAAAATACTATTACTGCTGATATTACTGTAGATGAACGTTTAAAATCAGTAGTAGAAGATATATGTGATTATTCTCATTCAAGGGTAGATAATTCATCAATCTACGTTCAAAATGCCAAGACCCATACCATCGTAGGTACTATATCTATGAAATTAAATTCAACAACAGCTATGGCTCAGGGTAATGTTCATTTATGGAGAACTAACAAATATAGGCCTTTTGTATTCCCAATAAATTTAAATGCCTTATCCAATAAAGCTCACAAATATCTCCTTAAATTTTTAGAAAACAGTGTAGTAACTGGAGAGGATCATATCAAAAGTTTCTTATATGCAATGGACAATCTGGAAGTTGAACATGAAGATGTAGTATTAAGACTATTTCTGTAAACTTAAGAAAAATATGCTAGAGAATGGTTTAATTCCCTTCCTAACAATGATATCCCAGACTTCACCAAAATGGAATAGGTGTTCCTAAAGAAGTATGGTGAAAGGAAAAATGAACAATCATTGTTAACTGAGCTAGCCACTATGAAGAAGAAATAAAATGAGGCTGTTAGTGATTTTAATAGAAGATTTAAAAAAACAAGAAACAAAATCCCTGCCAGCCTCAGGCCTAGTGATATTCAGTCTATTTGTTTTTATAAGAATGCTTTTCAAGGAGAGTTTAACTATGAAATAAAGCAAGAACAAGCCACTACCATTGATGGTTGTATGGAAAAAGCAATGTATATAGAAAGAAATATGCTTGACAGTGGTAAGATGAAGCCTTATTATTTAGAGGTTAACATGCCTGAGAGAAAACCTAAGAGAGTGGCTTTTGATAGAAAAATAAGAATTGAAATCGATCCTGTGGAGAAGTTGACCAGTCAAATGATAGAAATTTTCAAAAACATGAGTAACAGGTTAGCAAGAATTGAAAGAAATGGAAATAGCGATGAATCTTCATAGAAAAAGCGACCACATGTTGACAATCATCCCCCATTTAAGAAAAATTACAACAAGAATTGGGGAAACAACAATGTTTTTGAAGAAGGGAATAAGAATAGGGGTAATGGGAATAACAACTAGAAAAACAGAGATTCTGACAAGGATTAGAATAATGTCCCCAACCCAATGCCATCTGCCAATGTAGCTGAAGGTTTTCCTTATTTTTGCTCTACTTGTGATGCACCCCATAACCTTGATGCATGTGGAATACACCTGAGTGATCAACGTAATGTAGATATGCATGCAAAATTAGAAGAGGATATACGAATAAATGCATGTTGGTCTGTTGAAGATGAATCTGTTAGGAGGGAAAACTGAAGAGGATTAATTATTGATAAAAATAGGTTACAATATATAGGCATAAGCCTATATGATGAACATGACACTTGTCAATGAAACTGACAAGTGTCAAACTGAAGGCATAGTGCACTTTAAGTTTAACATTCCCCCTTAAAGTGCACTATCCTAACTAAAGAAAAACAAAGCAAGTCAACATTAGGTAACATTCCCCCTTAATGTTGACTTCTCTAAAAAAATAACCTATCATCCTCTTTTTTTTTTGGTCTAGGCTCGTGCTATTTGCACTTGGCTCTCCAACTATGAATAATGCTAGATCCACTGTGTATACATCTCGGTCTGTTGCCTCAGGGTTAGCCACTACAATGGGTCTGTTGCCACTAAATCAGCCGTCTAAGTGCCTCAGGGTCATCATGGGTGCCTCAGGGTCAGGCACTTCAGGGTCTGTTGCCTCTGCAGGTCATCCTCAGAGGATGTTGCCTCTCGTAGGTCACTGACTAGATTCACCATGAGTATGAAATCTTTCCTCATGGTGAACTCAATCTAGAAGGTGTCGGTCTCTACCGAAAATGCACCTAATGAAAGGAAAAATGAGCCATATAAGAGTGTCGATCTCTGTCGAAAATGCATTCAATACAATAAAATGAGCCATAGATCCAAATAGGAGGAGAGAAGAAGAAAAGAAAAGAATCTTTTGAAGTGTCTTCGTCTGTAGTCTTCAGAAGTAGATTCAAAAAAGACCTCGGATAGAATCTAGGGTGTCTATGTCTATAGTCCCTAGTATAAGTGTCCTTATGGTGACCTTGTCATCCCATCGAAATGCATGGGTAACCAGTCGTTGCATTCGCCAAGTGTATAGAGAAGGTCACTAGGTACAAGGATCACATATAAAATTACCTTGGGAGTGTCGGGTACAACCGAGAGTGCACTCCAAGGTAGAAAAATTTTGAGGCTAAAAAACTCAACCGAAACAGCCTCAAAATTACAATATGACACCACCATTGTGCCCGTCACGGAAAAACGTTTCCAACGACTATAAATACCCCTATATTCCACCATCAAAGGGGCATTCATCATGTGGAAAAACAACATGCCTCCCTAAGGCAACAAGATAAACCTCAGGAATATCATATTCCTGGCATCGCACTCTGGCGAAATAAAAGAATGTCTCAATTTTCCCTCGCAGGGGAATTACAATGGCCATGTGAGGCCCTTCCATGACATGTGGGAAAAAGAAAATGCTCCACTATCATAAATATACCCCTTACAAAGAAATTACAGTCCATATGTTGACGTGAAAAACATTATTGGCCCATACAATAGAAAAAGTGGACCCCTCCACTTTATAAAATATACTTCATTGCCTTTATAAAAACAAATACCCCCATCCATTATATAAAGCAATTGTTAAAAGAAATTATGCGTGAGAAAGATTTAAAATATGCGTCTTAACACTACAAACCATAGCCTATAGGGCACCATGGAGACCGCCAAAGTAACGGGAGTCAAGGGTGTCAACTACCGACGACACGGCCCTGGCACCGCCATGAAGTGGACACGCGGTGCCACCTCTACCTCTCGACTGAAAGTTATCACCGGCAAAATCGGATCTGTACCTCCATCTCTGTAATCACGGGTTTCTGTAGCGGGCTTCGACAGGCCTTCAACTGGTCTTTGCAACATCACCGTAAACTCTCTATAACTGCGACCACACATCAATTGAGAAAAAAATGGTCGACTGTTAATTCAAAACAACAAGCTTGGTGCTACGAGCTTCGGGTTTTTGTATCCGTTATGCCTGGCGTCCATAACGCAGATCAGAATCTGTAGCTGCTTCTTACACCTATCATTAATGGCAGCCAGAGACCTTTGTAGGCTTGGGTAGTGCCGTCAAATATGGCTCAGCAGCTCTTAACTCACTGAAGGATGGGTTCAACAATGATTTTCTCCATGACCGTGATATGTACGAGCTATTTACAACTTGTCGCTGGACAAGCTAAAATCACACAGGGCTTCACCCGGCTCATGATCAGAAGTGAGCCCGAAGTCGCCTGAGAAATTCTCAATAGCTCCGCTTTCGTCGATCGACCGATGAAGGAGTCGACATCTGGTCTCATGTTTCACTGTGCGATCAATTTCGCTCCCTACGACGACTACTGGCACCATCTTTGAAGGATGGCGGCCACTCACGCCACGTCTCGCGCCTCCTTAGCAGCTCCAACATCGAAATCATATCTTTGCCCGAAAATAGAACCCAGAGTGTTATTCAAAGAAGCCCGTCGAAAAACCTCGCTTTCCTTGACACTTTCGGTGGTGCACATGACATTTCGAATGTTGTCGACCATGGAATCTGCTAGGTACGATCTCCTCGACAAATTCAATTGGGTGATCTGCCCTCCTCACGGAAAGACCATTCTCACAAAAAATGTGAGTAACATCAGACAGAAGACCAACTCTATCACTTGTACACAGCTCAAGAACAACACCCTCAATATTTTGCGCTCTATTGCTGCTTCCAAACACTTGATAACACGATGCTTTTCGTATTCATTGTCCAGAATAGACCCATCCATGTGGCAAATGTAATATTCCATCGCTTCACCACCGATTTTGCACAATGGGAAAAATCTGTTTCCCGAAAATGAAATCCAACACATCGGATCTCGATCATCTTCTACAGCTAGAATTTTATCTCCATCCATATGCCAACAAGCACCGTCGGTTACGATGCGCACAAAGGAAACTTGGCGTTCATCTGAAATTGAAAAAGTGTGCATTTCTACAGCAATGGATCTAAAAATGGGGAAAAAAAAAATGAAGGGAAATGAGGGGAGGGGGGATTTCCATGAGGGAAATCCCCCCTCAAACTCACAAGCTCAGGAGACCGCCTGGAGCTCTGATACCAAATGTTAGGAGGGAAAACTAAAGGGATTAATTATTGATAAAAATAGGTTACAATATATAGGCATAAGCCTATATGATGAACATGACACTTGTCAATGAAACTGACAAGTGTCAAACTGAAGGCATAGTGCACTTTAACTCTAACAGAATCCAGAGAAAGGTTTTTTGAAGAAGACATGGATAAATATGCTTCAAATCATCATCCTCAGATCTTAGTGACTGAAGGAACTAAAATCTTGCAGAAGTCACACGAGTCAAGATATGATAATATGAAGCAAGGGAAATTGATTTCCATTGCTCAAGAGGTTGAAGAATTAGAGGCAACCCATGTTTTAAATTTGAGGAATAGAATAGTCCCTAAAAAATTAGAAAAATTATCTACAAATGAAACAAGAAGACAAACTTTCACCAATAAAAATATCAGCAAAGAGAAAACTGATAGGAACCCTAACAAAATTACTTTCGAGGTAATAGAATAAACAGAAGAAGTTCCCAAAGAAGAAAGTAATAAACCATTGGATATAAAGAAGATAGAATTTAATGCTGGGTCAGAAATCAGTAAGAAGAAAGTTAATATCACATTTTGTGAACTTATGAATGTTCAAACATACAGAGAATAAGTATTCAGAGCTTTTGGATTAGTAGAGTAGAAAGAAGACCCTACTTGTCATACTGCTAGACAAAACCAACATGATACAAGATCACCATCTTATGTCAGACCCTTCTACGTGTCATTAAGATATAATTTAGATGAAGGGGAAATATATGTGATTCATAATTTCATGCTCGACAGTGGAGCTTCACATAATATCATGCCTAAGTTAATAGTTGACCAAATGAGATTAATATGTACTAGAGATTTTGCTCCTGTTTCTGTAATGGACAACATAAAAATTCCCTGTGTAGGAGTGATAACTCAATTATTAGTTTTCCTAGACCAACACCCCAAAAAGGGCATTGTCATGGATGTAGTAGTAGTTGATGTTGACCCATTCTTCTCACTATTACTCAGTAGGCATTGGGTAGAACAACTAGGGGATCAATACAACTATACTGGTCTTATGCTACCATCCCCATATTAGATAAGGAGAATATAATTTTGAGAAGGGAACCATTTAATAAACACTTCATAGAGTTAATTCAAATAGATGAAACCATGATTAACTTAGTTAACTCTATGGAAGAAAAAAGGATGGGAGTCTATTGAATATGGCACAACCCATTCCTGATGGAAGTACCAGATGCAAAGAACATGGATCCAAAAGATATGAGAATAACTGATGCTGAATCAAATCAAGTATTAACCCAAGAAATATGGACCATGTCATTTGATGGGGCTAAATCCCAATATAGAGCAGGTTTAGGTGTAAATTTAACTGATATTAAAGGAAATTACCTTGGTATCCCTTACAAATTGTAATTTCCTTACACAAAAAATGTAGCTGAGTACAAAGATTTACTATTAGGGCTAAGGAAAGCAAAAGAGTTAGGTATTAACTACTTAACTATAATAGGGGATGCATAACTTATTATACTGCAAATAAAAAACAAATATCAGACCAAGCATACTAGACTTAAGCAATATAGAAATGTAGTACTAGAAGAAATTATTAAATTTTTGGCTTTCAATATTTCATATATTCCTAGAGAACAAAATCATGTTGCAGATATTTTAGTTGTGAATACCTCAGGTCTAGATCACCCAAAAATAACTATAGAGTATATGGACAGATTTCCAACTATCTCAGTCTATAAACCTATTGTGCCAGATAACATAGTCTATCTTCAAGTTTTTCAAGATGATATAGATATTAAGGATTTTATGACTTTGCAAAATCAATATGCAGATGTCATTTGTGATGAAAAAGATGAAGAAAAGCTAAAATATCAAATAGGAGAACCAGTAGAAGTAATCCAATTGAAAACTAATAGAATACCCAAAGGATTGGTGTCTCTTGAAAGCCTATTTGACGATTTTGACAAAGCCTATAAACCTATATGCAGAGAAGTGATATCTGAGGATATTAATATTGGGTCAATGAAAGAATCCAAAATAGTGAAAGTAGACATGGCACTACCTGCTAAAGAAAAAGCTGGATATATCAGTTTCCTAAAAAAAAACAAAGAACATTTTGCTTGGACCTATGAAGATCTCAAAAATTTCAAAACAAATGTGATGACACATATAATACCCTTGAAAGAAGAGGCCAAGCCATTTAGACAAAAATAGAGGAAGTACAATCCAACTCTGCACCTAGTAATGCAAAAAGAAGTTAAAAAATTGTTGGATTCCAAGATAATAAGAAAAGTCAGATTTTCCTCCTGGATATCCAACTTAGTACTAGTTAGGAAAAATAATGGGGACATTAGACTATGCGTGGATTTTAGAAATTTAAACAAGAGCTCACTAAAAGATAATTTCCCATTGCCTAACATGGAACAACTGCTACAAGTAGTATTAGGTTCAACTAGATTGTCCCTGTTAGATGGATTTTTAGGGTACAATCAAATTCTGATAAATCCTAAAGATAGACACAAGGCAACATTCACCACACCCTGGGACACATTTGAATATTTAAGAATACCTTTTGGATTGATGAATGCAGGTGCTACTTTCCAAAGAGCGATGGAATTTGCTTTCAATGGACTAATGTTCAAAATTGTAGTAGTGTACTTAGATGATATTACAGTTTTTCTAAAAATCTAGAAGATCATCTAGAACATTTGACTACAGTTTTTGCTCGGTGCAAGGAATTTGGAATCTCTCTAAATCCAAAAAAATTCATATTTGGAACTACACAAGGAAAATTGCTAGGTCATATAGTTTCAAAAAAGGGAATAAGCATTGATCCAGAAAGGATAGAAGCCATTTATAAAATTCCCCCACCCAAGAATCTAAAAGGGGTAAGGTAATTCTTTGGCAAAATAAATTTTATTAGAAGATTTGTCCCAAATTTTTGCAGAAATGACCAAACCCATAAATGATATGGTGAAGAAAACTGGAGAAATAAAATGGACATTAGAAAATATGGAAACATTTAACAAGATCAAAGAAGCCATATCAACCACTCCAACTTTAAGTTGCCCTGATTATGCAAAGGATTTTAATATCTATTCATATGCTTTTGAACACTCTATTGCTACAGTCCTTTCACAAAAATATAATTAAAATAATGAAAGTCCAATAGCCTTTATGAGCTCAAGACTAAAAGGAGCAAATATTAAATACACCTTGGTGGAAAAATATGCCTATGAAGTCATCCAATCTTTAGAACACTTCAAAGGTATATTAGGCTCAAACAAAGTTTAATATTGTATTCCCTTTATAGCAATAAAAGATATCGTTTCTCAATCATAGCCATTAGGAAGACCGACAAGATGGATGGTAAAACTTTTGCAATATTATGTTGAATTCAAAATAGTTAAAACAGTCAAAGGGCAAGGTTTAGCTAAACTGTTGGCTAACAAAGAAGAAGCAAGATCTGAAAATATTCTTACCATAGATCAAACATATGATGATAGAAGAATAAAAAATGAAGAATGTAAATGGTATGAAGAAATTTTGTCTTATCTACAAACTCTGTCATTCCCCAAAAACATGTCAATAAACAGAATGAGGTCAGTCAAACTTCAAGCTCAAAAGTATTATATACAAAATGGAGTAATATATTGGAAACATCTTGATGGAGTATTATTAGTCTGCTTATATGAAAGAGAAGTCCCCGAAATAATTAATGAATTTCATAATGGTTTCTATGGAGGACACTTTGCTTCAAGAGCTACAGCCAATAAAATCATGAGAGTAGGATATTATTGGCCATCCATTTTTAAGGATGTATATAAATATGTTAGGAATTGTCATAACTACCAAGTTTTTACAGGGAAAAATCATCTACCAGCCATGCCCCTCAAGCTAGTAATCATTGAAGCACCTTTTGCTCAATAGGGTATTGACCTGATTGGAGAGATCAAGCCTAATTCATCTGGCCAGCATAAGTGGATCATAACTACAACAAATTACTTCACAAAGTGGGTGGAAGCTGCACCTTTGAGAACATCTACATCTGATGCAGTCATCAGATTCATAGAGGAAAATATCTTGACTAGGTATGGAGTTCCTAAAAAGCTTGTAACTAATAATGCTCAATATTTTGTCATATGAAATGGTAGAATTTTGTGCTGAATATGGAATTGAATTATCTCATTCTGCTAATTATTATCCCCAAGGAAATGTTTTAGCTGAGTCATCAAATAAAAATGTAATAACAAGAATAAAAATGTCATTAGGCAAAAACAAAAGGGGATGGGACAATGAACTTAAATTTGCTTTATGGGTTGATAGGCTGTCTGTTAAAAGAAATACAAGAAGAACCCCCTATGAGATGGTTTATGGAGAAAAAGCCCTACTGCCCCCAAAAATGGCACTTTCGCTTTTATTGCAAGATCATGAAAACCCTGATCCCATTCAGAGAAGGCTTGACCAAATTGTCTTGTTATAAGAACAAAGAAGAGAGACCCTCAATAGAATGATGGAACAAACCCAGAAAACTGTAAATTTTTTTAATAAGAAAGCCAAGGGTACTCCTTTTTCTCAAGGAGATATAGTCATCTATTGGGATCCAAAAAATAATAAGCATGGTGAAAAGGGTAAGTTTAAACCTAAATGGATTGGCCCATACCAAATTGCACATGTTATCATTCAAAATACTTACAAGCCATATACTTTGCAGGTAGAAATAATGGCTATCCCTATTAATGACCAACACCTCAAAATGTACAATCCCTGTTGAAGGTGTACTTTAAAAAAGAAAAAAAAAGCATTAAAAAAAAATGGAAAAACAAAAATCCAAAAATAGAGTGGTGTATTTTGTTTATTAGTTAAGCTTCCATTTTTGAATAATTTTGAGTTTACTATGCACATGCTATCTTAGTTTGATGAGTATATCTAACTGTTGATTCCACCAAAAATAATAAAAAGAAAAAAGAGAATTTATTTTAGATGTTGATGAGCTGTACAATTCTATCAAAAATGAGTGTTTATGCAATAGTTGTTTGATATGAGATAAAACAGACAGAAAACAAAGCTGATTGAAACATCATGTCAAACCTCACATTACAAATGATACTTAAAGTGACTTAAAAGGTCCAAAGAACTGAGTTATATTTGAGAGGGTAGTTGAGCCAAAATTTATCACACATATTTTATAGCCAGAAACTAACCCTCAACTCAGGCATACTTACTGCACAATTTGCTTATATATCCAAACACTTCTCTCATGAGAAATAAAAATAAAAAATAAAGTAAAATTTAGTCACTACCTGAGATATCTTGGAAAACCTCTACCGGGGCAATAGACACTTGACTGGCAGTAGGGTAAAACTAAGATGGGATTAGAAGCAACTCCACCGAGGCTATAGATGCCTAACTAGCAATGGAGCCCTGTAGAATGGTGAAAATTTTTAAAGAGTGAAATCACATATTAGTCTTGGCTATTTTTCTCAGATATGGTAAAGTTATAAAAGATCTAGAAATCCAAAAAATAATACACAAACACACACATGGGCAAAAATATGATGAGACAAATGGCTGTGACAAAATCTGTGTAAACATATCATTTGACTTAGCTAAAACAAGCATTACAATATTTCAAAATAAAATTCATCGATTTCTAAAATTTTCTAACCTTTGTTTCCAAATTGAATGAAAAGGGATCTATAGTTTTCCATACTCTACTTGCTTTGATATCATGTTTTCAGTATATAAAAAAAATGAATGATGAAGAAAAGAAAAAAAAAGAGGAAGGAAGTTTTTTTTTTTTTTTTCTGTTATGCATTTCAAGTTTTGCTTAGCAATCAAAATTTTGTTGTTTTTTGTTAAATTTTGACAAAATAAAACTAGGAGATTTTGTGGTTCTCAAGTGCTTCATGTTTTCAACACATTTTCCCAGTCAGAGCCTATGTTGGAGCCAAATTTGACTCAACTTTGAAACCCCCAAATTTAAATTTTTGGTTTCAAATCAAACTACAAATACTGTTGGTCATTGCTTAAGTTGTTGTGAGTAATTCGATTTTTCTTTGGTTGGTTTGATAAATTCTAACTTTAGCATTTTTAATAATATGGGCTTCATGGTATAAATCAAATTATATCAAATGGTTAGGGAAGAATTTTTCAAATTAAAAATCTAAATCCAAAGTCCGACCTTCAATTAAATATTTCCTTGGGCCTAAGTCCGACCTTCATAAATATTTTAATCTAAAGTCGGTTAAGTCATTTCACCATGGTCTCAAAATACGAAAGGTCTAAGGTTAAAGCAAATATTAATAAATTAAAACCTAAGGGTATGCACCCCGCTAAGATAACAAGTGAGCACCTCAGAATTAATCCAAAGGCCGCGCTCGATCCGAAAAAAAATTGGACGACAACATTTTAATAAAATCGAACCAAAGGATAAGTCAAAAGTCAAGCCATGGTCAAGAAGTAAACGATCACACCTTAGGCTTAATTGGACGATAGCGCATCATCATGAAAAAATCCTACGAATGCGCACTCGCGATAAAGCTCGTACGATAAGTCAAAAGGGTCAATAAAGTTAGACTAGGGTTTAAAAATCGAGCATCTCTCATTAAATCTGATAATAGCATTGCGCCAAAAATAAATCTAACGAGCGCTCTATCACAATAAACCCAAAGGTTAAGTCATAGAACAATAATAAAAATGATCAAAGTCCTTGCACCTTTAACAAGATCAACAGATGCGCTGACCCCAAGATCAAATCGACGACCGTGAGCTGTCCGAAGAGTCAAAAATTTAAATGCAAGACTTGATGGTCAAAGGTTTCGATTAAACAGTGAGTAAGTATGATAGATCAGACGATCGTGCCAAAAAACATATAGACCAACGGTTGTGATTGCAACTATTAAAGTAAACTTTAAAAGTCAATATTAAAAAAGGATGCACCCCATTTGATTAATCGTCAGGCTAGTTACCAAGATCGAACGGCTGCGCTCGATCGATTTTTAATCTAACGGTGGCGCACTAATTGAAAATGCATTAAAGAGTGTTAAGGTTTGGAAAAAATAATTAATATTAATAATATAATTAAAAAGGGTTTAATACATCAGTTAATTTTCCCCCTTTCGCCTTAATCACGATTAATATTATACATGCTTGATTAAACTAACTTGCAGGTTGACTAGATCCAACGGCTGCGCTTGCCTCCACTCGAAATCCGACAACCGCGCCAAAAATGTGAATGGTAAAAGAAAGGCTAAGGTAAAGACAAATATTAATTATGCTTAGCAAGGGTTTAATACGTTGACTAATCCCCCCCTTTCGCCTTAAACATGATTAATAGAAAATCAAAAGTTTTTACATTGATTATATTGTGGGCATCTTATTGGCAATCTAACGATGGCGCCCAAACTAATCCAAAAATAAATGGTCATGAAGGCTTGTAGTGGTGGTAAAATATCCAAAGCTAAATAAAGATGCTTTAAGGATACACAAATTGAATGGCAGCGCTCATTGATCACCCAGATCCAACGGTGCGCATACGAAAAATCAACCAAAGGTTAATCTAAGCATTATTATTTCAAAAGGTTGATTAATTAAACCAAGGTACGTATAAGTGTTTCCCATTTATTAAAAACCATGTGCATTTGCATGATCCAATGGTCGCGCCCCACCATAGTATGATCTAACAATGATCACAACAAAAAATGCTCGTATCATATGTTACCATCGATTAATACGAGTTGCTAAGGTTTGAAAATATAAGGATTAAACATTGGATAATCATGATTAATTAAAGACCATAAAACACGTTATGTCAAGTTTTTATATGTAGCTAGGTACATTAACCATCATGCAGGTCTTAGGATATCAACGATCGTGCCAACATCCTACCCAGATCGGAAGACAATGCATCAATCGACATTCCAAGAGCAAAACCAATCACTTGTATTTGACGGTTGCGATTAATCATGGTTGACTTAAGGAAAAAGGGGCATCATAGGAAATATGAAAACCAATGCTCACATCGAGAATCGAATATCATAGAAATCCTGAAAGAAACATAATCGATCCCAAAGATCTAGTTATCGCTCGGATCCAAGGTGGCACGAGGTTCAAAAAGGACACTACCCCCATGGCACATACCATTCCATGTCAGATTAAAAGATCCCCATTGATGAATGAATATAAAGTATGAATTATTGCAGGCACATGGATCAAAGGGACCTAGACATGCAAGTTAACAAATATCATCCATCATAAAGCACAAAACTCAAGAAAATGCTGAGTTGGTGTGATTCCATTGGCCAATTTTGAACAGGGATTGGTAGCATCAGGTCGATAACAAAATGTGCAAATTTATCAAGTTCACTCCACCACCCTGTATATGAACATAGGAAACCAGTCAAGGCCACTCCACTGGTATACCAAGAATTATAATCGATACATCAGAATCACAGAGGGAAGAGAGTATTCATATTCTGAGAACTCGAAGAAAAACTTCACCATCAATCACAAGAGCAATGACATCATGGGGAGATGTGTTCATACCTATAGATACATGAGAAGCCATGAAGTTTATCATAGATAAATCACCCTATTCTATGATTTATGGACCACCTGTTCCTGGTACCAGTATGTATGATTTTGCCCAAAAATGGGGGGTAGATAAAAAGTCCAACTTAGCTCACCTGTACGAGATCGAAAACACCTGCATTAAGAGTTTCACCCGAGTGATGGAAGGTGACAACAGAACCCCATAGAAAATGGTAGATTAGTTCCATAAAGCTCAGAGGTGGCAGTACAAGGGTTTTCCTAGAGAAAATAGATGGAAAAGTAACCTTAGGAAGCTGATTTATCCAAAAATGCATTTCTCCTTAGATTTGATGTTTTGGCTGGCAGTGGCATATGACGAAAGAATGAGGACTTTTCGAGACCACAAGAATCGAAAGGTGTTCAATTCCAAAGTTAAAGATATCCAGAAAGTGTTCAATTTGATGAAGTATACCACATTTCTGGTGGACCAGGTAATCAAACACCAATCTCGTATTCACTGATATGGAAATTTTTAAAAAATTGTTTGATACACATTTGACAATAGAGAAAAATTTCCCAATTAATAAAAACACTTTTAAACCCTGGGTACAAGACTTCCGTGACATGATAAACATAGTATTGGGAGTACAAGATATGAGTAGAATAACGAAAAGGGTTTTGTATTTAGCTGCATAATGTAATAGAGGACATAACACCCCAATCTACGCTTGGGAACTAAAATTGAGCTCACAAATACACAGATAAATGGTAGAACTAAAGAGAGCAATTTTTTAACAGAGGTAGGAGATGCCTCGCTTTTCACAGTATTATTTTCTCACTCACTTAATAGTGGGACAATTGGGGGAAGAAGCCCGTAAGAGATTACAAGCCATAGATATCCTCTATGTACAAAATAACTTCTAGAGACTTCATGAAGAACGAACTCACATGGGCTGGTTTTGTGATCGCTTCCTGGTAGAAATCCATTGGGCCTTAACTGGGATAATTCCAAAAATATTAGGGCCAGGGGTAAGAGCATTCATTAAAGAAAAGGAGATAGGATATTTCTTCTTCACAGAGGGTTTTACTTAGATCAGATTATATGGAGCTAAAATCCCTCCTATGGTGTTACCCCAGTACTGCCCATTATCCATAGTAGCCCTAGAATTATGTAGACAAGTGGAAGAAGAGGCTAAAATGAGACTGGTTAAGAAGCATGGAAAATTCCCCTAGCTTGATGTTCCCCGCTGTTTTGGGGATTATGTGTTTGTTGGATATCCTTCCCTACTCAAGGGAATGTTTGAATTGGACAAGATTCGATGAATTATCATGGAGGTTTTATGACCCAAAAGGAACTTACAACAAGATGATGGAGAAGAGAGAGTATGCTCATATACTACACCGAGGAGATGCTTTTGAAGAAATATTATTGGAGGCAATGGAAAAAGGATTAGATTTGCAAAAATTATGGGATGAATTCCCTCCTGAAAAAAGAAGCAGCACACAGGTTCATGAAGCCTATGATTACCCTACATAATTGAGAAGGCTTCAAGAAATTTTAGTGGATACTACAACACATGTTATGCCAAGGACAAACCCAACAATTAAAGAAGATCCTTTACAGGAATTGATAGAGGAGCAGGACATAGAATTAATGGAGGTCACTATTTTAACCGTTGATGTAGTAGAACAACAGGTTAAAATCCCAGTGAACGACCAACTCAGAATAGAAGCAACACCAAAAGAGGTTCCTCAATAGACCTATACAGACAAAGGTAAAGAAATAGTAACCTCTTCTTCTCAGAAAGCATCACCTACATAGCAAGTTGTAGTTCCCATATCTGATAATGTGCTAGCCATAACTAGTGTGAGGAAATTGGCACCCATGGTCGTCCCTACCTCTAAAACCATAAATGGAAAAGAGATCAAAATTCCCTCAGTGATACAAATGAATCCCAGGAAGACTAGTGGACTGGGTGGCCTTTTTCAAAGTTACTTAGTGAAGAGTCAAACAAAAATAACTCTAGTAGAAGTAAAGAAGCCCATATTGTCTTTACCAGTGGCCAAGGTTGTTTTGGAAAGGATAGATTAGCAGGCTGCATTCACTGTTACAGATGAAAAAGAGTTGCAGTTAGTAGCAGGGATGGGAAATGCAGAAGAACAATATTTAGAAAAAGTAGAGTTGAGGACAACTATGTTAGATATTACTGAGATTAATCTCCCTCCCTTGCAAGACCCACTAGTTTTTAGTACTAATGAAGAAACATGTGGATCATCAGTACTTGGTAAAGACGCAGATATAGCAAAACTTGTCAAAATAGTGAATGCTCAAGCCATTGATCAATTTGTTGAAAAGATTGAAGCACTCAAAAAATAATTGGACCAAGAAGAAAATGAAAAAGCAGAATTAAAAGCTGTGATAAGTAAGTAGCAAGAAGAAATAAGAAAGATGCTTCAATTGCTCAGCCCCCTGAAGTAACCAAGGTTAAATATCATGTATATTATTTGAACATAATGAAAAAGGACATGTACAAAAGAATAAAAACTCAGGCCAAAGGTTTTACTAAAATGTTTAGGCAAATAAGGGTGATTCAAATAATTGCTCCAGAAATCATGACCTTGATGCAAGAAAGAGAAAAATATTTTAAATTCATTCACCCAACCCTAGACTACATAGGGGATCATTTTGAAGAACTGCAAGGACAAGAAATAACGACACCTGAGGGCAATAAGATTCAAATCAGTTTTGAATTTTTCAAAGCAGCCCTATTTGTATCAAACCAAGAGAAATGGAAAAATTATGTAACTGAGATGAATGACCTAATAAAGGATGCTACAGATAAACTGACAGATATTGGCCTATCCTTATATCAATTCCTGGAAGCATCAGACATAGAAGGAATATTCAAAGCAACCTTTAAGATATTTGACTATGAACAAGGTGATGAGGGGGAGATGATTAAACAAAATACACTCATGGTGAATGCTATATAAGCGTTACTACTTCAATATGACAGAAACATGCATGTTATTGTTATACAAAAAAATAGAATTCTACAAGAAATGAATATGCTCAGAATTGCAACCATTTTTGACATAGAAATATGGAGGTTGATTGATGAGCATATTAAAGGGTTGCAAAGGAGTTTAAAGGGAAAAAGGTCAATAACTACACTCAGCAAAAAGTAGATTCTTCACCACAGACAACTGTAATAACAAGAGACATCTCTGGGGTAGTTAAAGGGTCAAAGGATCAAGGAAAGACAATTCAAAAGAGGCCATTTCAGAAAGCAGAAGCTAAACGCACCAAGATGTAGCTGAATAAGATGAAAGTTCTCCTCATACTTACATCACCAGGTTAGTAGGAATTTATTTGAACAAGTCAAAGAAAGGAGCACAGTCAAAACCTCAAAGCCAGCTGGATAGCACCAATTTTAGAAATTCAATCAAATGTGCCAAGTGCACAACCAGAATTTAACCAAAAATAACAGAATCAAGAACCAATAGCTATAAAAGGAAGCAGGCAGGTCTGGATTCTACATCAAGCAATTAGAGAATAACATTTTTGCTAAGAGGTATACTTGAGTGCCCTGTTAGTTGTGTTGTATTTCTTTGTGTCTATTTTATTTTATTCATTCTTTCTTCCTCCCCTTGCTTTGCAGGATTGTGATAGGAAAGCGTTCAAGAAGTTGAGATCATTTCCTACCTTCTTGAGCCTAGGATTCAGAGACTCCACTGTTACAAAATTGGAACAAGGAGAGTTGGAGAGACCTGTTACATTATTTGAACAGAGTACTCTCCATTGTATTTATGTATTTTTTTAAGAAAAATAGAGTTAAAAGGCATCCCGCCCACTTTGCATGTAATATTTTATGAAATCAATACAATTCTAGGTTTTATTCCTGTCATATCTTTGTCATTGTACTGTGTGTCACTGTGTAATGGGTTACATTATTTGAACACATTATATATGTTTCTTTCATTGGTTAACTCTTGATTTTATTGCGATATTCGAATGAGATTAAGAACGCCAATTTTCTTCTCCCCTTCTCTCTGTTTCATATTAAAATTGTTGTTAAATTGCTATAACAACCCAATGAATCTAGGCACCGGTCTACATAAGACATAACAGTTTGTTATTTTCATGCTTGGTCATTTTAAGAAGAATACTTATAGTTTAATATAAATTTGGAGCATGCAAATTTAAAGTTTAATTAAAGAATTGTTTTTGGGGTTTCCTTACCCATTCTGCCGTCTTCTTTAGCAACATTCGGGTTTAGCAGAACATGAGGCAGGTCGACCAAAGCCAGTAATAGCTCGTTGGTTTCAAACGGATTCTTGTAGTGTGACAATTAATTTCCTACGGATGTAAGAATCGATTCCAATAGTTTTTTGGCACTGTTGCTGGGGAAGACTTCTTAGAAAGATTCAATTATCTTCTTAAAAGTTTTCTTCAATGATTATTTTTAATCAACGGATGACCAATTAAAGTAAAGAACTAGCATTTTAATTTTCACTTAGTAGAAGTTCATTTTTCATTATGTCCGTAGTTTATGCCTTGAAGTAAGTTCTTTATGTTCTTGAAGTTCTTGAAAATTCCCGTTTCTTGATTTTCTTGAAATTTTGGTTTCTTGATTTTCTTGATTTTCCCCAAGAACTGACTCCTGTGAGGATGAGTGATAATATCAAGCATTCTTGATAAAAGTGTACGTTGTTCTTTCTACACCCCAGTGTTGGTGACTCTACTGGACGAACCTAGAAGAAAAATATAAAAAAAGGAGAGAACAGAATGTGTTGGTGAACACCAAGAGAAGTGGTAAGGAGTTGTTTCCAGAACTCGAGAATCCAAAGGTATTTATACATACCCAAAAAAATCCACTTTTTAAGAATACTGTTTATAATAGTAGATTAAATTCTAGTAGTAAAAGGTACATGAAGAAAATCCAAAATATTATTACTGTTGATATTACTGTAGATGAACGTTTAAAATCAATAGTAGAAGATATATGTGATTATTATCATTTAAGGGTAGATAATTCATCAATCTACGTTCAAACTTCCCTGACCCATACCACCGTAGGTACTACATCTGTGAAATTAAATTCAACAACAACTATGGCTTAGGGTAATGCTCATTTGTGGAGAACTAACATATATAGGCCTTTTGTATTACCAGTAAATTTAAATGCCTTATCCAGTAAAGCTCACAAATATCTCCCTAAATTTTTAGGAAATAGTGCAATAACTAGAGAGGATCATATCAAAAGTTTCTTATATGCAATGGACAATCTGGAAGTTGAACATGAAGATGTAGTATTAAGACTATTTCTATAGACTTTAGAAAAATATGCTAGAGAATGGTTTAATTCCCTTCCTAAAAATGATATCCCGGACTTCACCAAAATGGAAGAGGTGTTCCTAAAGAAGTATGGTGAAAGGAAAAATGAGCAATCATTGTTAACTGAGCTAGCCACTATGAAGAAGAAAGAAAATGAGGTTGTTAGTGATTTTAATAGAAAATTTTCAAAAACAAGAAACAAAATCCCTGCCAACCTCAGACCTAGTGATATTTAGTCTATTTTTTTTTATAAGAATGCTTTTCAAGGAGAGTTTAACTATAAATTAAGGTAAGAACAAGCCACTACCATTGATGGTTGTATGAAAAAGTAATGGATATAGAAAGAAATATGCTTGATAGTGGTAATATGAAGCCTTATTCTTTAGAGGTTAACATGCCTGAGAGAAAACCTAAGAGAGTGGCTTTTGATATACAAAGAAGAACTAAAATTGATCCTATGGAGAAGTTGACCAGTCAAATGACATAAATGTTCAACAACATGAGTAATAGGTTAGCAAGAATTGAAAGAAATAGAAATAGCGATGAATTTTCACAGATAGAGTGACCACATGTTGACAATCGTCCCCCATTTAAGAAAAATTACAACAAGAATTAGGGAAACAACAATGGTTTTGAAGAAGGGAATATGAATAGGGGTAATGGGAATAACAACTGGAAAAATAGAGATTCTGACAAGGATCAGAACAATGTCCCCAACCCAATGCCATCTGCCAATGTAGATGAAGGTTTTCCTTATTTTTGCTCTACTTGTGATGCACCCCATAACCCTGATGCATGTGGAATACACCTGAGTGATCAACGTAACGTAGATATGCATGCAAAATCAAAATAGGATATAAGAATCAATGCATGTTGGTCCATTGAAGATGAATATAGAGAAATGTTGTTTGAAGAAGACATGGATAAATATGCTTCAAATCATCATCCTCAAATCTTAGTGACTGAAGGAACTAAAATCTTGCAGAAGTCACATGAGTCAAGATATGATAAGATGAAGCAATGGAAATTGGTTCCCACTGCTCAAGAGGTTGAAGAATTAGAGGCAACCCATGTTTTAAATTTGAGAAATAGAATAGTCCCTGAAAAAATAGAAAAATTATCTACAAATGAAACAAGAAGATAAACTTTCACCAATAAAAATATCAGCAAAGAGAAAACTGATAGGAACCCTAACAAAATTACTTCCGAGGTAATAGAATCAACAAAAGAAGTTCCCAAAGAAGAAAGTAATAAACCATTGGATATAAATAAGAAAGAATTTAATGCTGAGTAAGAACTCAGTAAGCAGAAAGTTAATATCACATTTGGTGAACTTATGAAAGTTCAAACATAAAGAGAACAAGTATTCAAAGCTTTTGGATTAGTAGAGCAGAAAGAAGACCCTACTTGTCATACTGCTAGACAAAACCAACATGATACAAGATCACCATCTTATGTCAGACCCTTCTACGTGTTATTAAGATATAATTCAGATGAAAGGGAAAAATATGTGATTCATAATTGCATGCTTGATAGTGGAGCTTCACATAATATCATGCCTAAGTTAATAGCTGACCAAATGGGATTAATATGTACTAGAGATTCTGCTCCTGTTTCTGTAATGGACAGTAGACAAATTCCCTGTGTAGGAGTGATAACTAAATTATTAGTTTTCCTAGACCAACACCCCAAAAAGGGCATTGTCATGGATGTTATACTCATAGTGACACTGAGAGGGGGGGTGAATCAGTGTGATCTTTTAAGACTTTAACTTTACAACTCTTAAAACAGAAATAAAGAAAACTCACAACATATGCAGCAAGTTAACAAGAGAGCATCACACAACACAACATTTAATGAGGTTCACCAATGTGGCTACTCCTAAAAAATGATTGCTTGGACTACCATCCAAATCCAGCCTTTGCAAAGCAACAACTTTACAATCTGTTTACCAGCACCAACTGGAAGGAGCACCAACCCCTCAATTTTTTTTGTACCAACAGAAAGAAGCAACAACCCCTAATTTACCAGCACCTATTGGAAGGAGCACCAACCCCTGATGCCAAGCTACAACTTGGACTTCAAGTGAATCTATGAAATTTATAGAAAAATACCTTCACCCTTTTTGCACATAGCCTGCTATTTCTATGCACTTTGCTTCTTCTGTTCAATCGCTTCGCTCAATCTGTTCTGAACAGTCTGCTTCTACACAAATGCCTCACACACTCTGCTTCAATGCAGTCGATCGATCGCTTCTGCCCCTTTGCACTTTTTTGCTCTCTATGCGCTCTGCTTCGCACTTTGCTCGATTCGACATGACTCGCTCTCTGCGCACTATGAGATTTACATGCACAAAAATCAATGCTTCAAATCTCCAAAAAAGCCCTCATTTTATAACCAAATTGTTATGATAAAATTCTCACTTTAGTTAGCTGATTATGCAAGTGCAATGCCTAATCATTGTCGACTGTAAACCCTAATCTTCTTCGGCTGCAAACCCTAATCTTTGTCGGCTAACATCGGTCTTCGTCGGCTTCAACTGCCCCTGTAACTCTTTTGTTGCTATCACAGCGAAAACACAACATGTCGCGATATCATGACACTTTCGCCTCCGTGCGCTTTCTCTTGGCTTTGGCCCACGATAATACAACATGTCGCGATATTGTGACACTTTCACCTTCTTGTCTCTTTTCTTGGCTTGTTCCAGAGAAAACACAACATGTCACGAAATCGTGACACTTTCGCCTCCTTGCCTCTTTCTTTGGCTTGCATCAACGAAAACACAGCATGTCACGAAATCATGACACTTTCATTGCCTTATGCCTTTCTCTGCATTTTGCCCGCAAAAACAAAACATGTCACGAAATCGTGACACTTTCGCTGCCTTGTGCCTTTCTCTGCCTTTCGCCCGCGAAAATGGAACATGTCACGAAATCGTGACACTTTCACTGCCTTTCACCCGCAAAAATGGGATATGTCACGAAATCATGACATTTCTGCCTCCGAACACTCTATCTCCTTTTCGGGTCACGAAAACCCGACATGTCACGATATCGCGACACTTTTTCTCCTTGGCGCTTTCTCTTCAAACCTATCGTGAAATCGTGACGCTTTCATACTCTGAACACTTTCGTCTGCAGCATGTCACGAAATCGTGACACTTTTATCCTACTTGTGCTTCTACTTTGACCATGTCGCGAAATCATGATAGTTTTCCAACTTGCCTTCTTCTCTTCCAACATGTCACGAAATCGTGATAGTTTTCCCTGCTTGTGCCTCTGCTTCGAACATGTCACAAAATCGTGACAGTTTTTCAACTTGCCTTCTTCTCTTCCAACATGTCGCGAAATCGTGATAGTTTTTCCACTTGGCTTCTTTTCTTCCAACATGTCGTGAAATCGTGACAGTTTTCCCTGCTTGCGCCTCTCTTCGAACATGTCGCAAAATTACGATAGTTTTTCAACTTACCTTCTTCTCTTCCAACATGTCGCGAAATCACGATAGTTTTTCCACTTGGCTTCTTTGCTTTCAACATGTCGCGAAATCATGACAGTTTCACCAGCATTTTCTCTCTCCTCGGATATGTCGTGAAATCGTGACAGTTTTGCCAACATTTTCTCTCTCCTCCTATATGTCACGAAATCGCGACAAAAAACATGTCGCGATATCGTGACAGTTTTCTTACTTGTCTTTTTCTTTGATTCTTTGAATCTGGGCCACTTATGTCTTCTTGGAAATTCACTGTACATATTCTGAGAGATCTCTAAACTTCTTGATTGCTACATCTGAATAGCTTCGAGCATCTGAACTTCCTGTGCACTAAATCAAATGATCTAGCTGATTGTGTTGACAACAATGACAAACCTGTTGCTGCACTTTGCTCAACAATCTCCCCCTTTGGAATTGTTGGCAACACATGTACAGCTTCTGTAGCTCTTCTCCCCCTTTGACAATAATACCAAAGGGCTACTGCAGACTCCCCCTGAGTCCAAGCACAACATTCTTAGGCAAAATTTATTACACTTAGTAATAAACAAGAACATGAGCAAGAAGATAAACAAAAACTTCAATGCTCCCCCTCAGAATGTGATCCATGTAGCTAGTCACTTCTTGGGAAAGGTCACCACTCCCAGTTTATTGTGAAGGTATTCAAAAACATCCTTGGGCAATGGTTTTGTGAAGATATCTGCTACTTGCTCTGTAGTTGGAACAAAATCCAGCTTAACCTCACCTTCAACAACTTTCTCTTTCAAAAAATGATATCTGATAGCAATGTGTTTTGTCCGTGAATGCATTATCGGATTCTTGGAGATGTTAATTGCACTGGTGTTATCACACTTAACTGATATTGGCTCACTGAAATTAATACCAAGATCTTTCAGAGTTTGTTTCATCCACAAAACTTGTGTACAACATGTTGTTGCTGCAATATATTCTGCCTCAACTGTTGATAAAGAAACTGACTCTTGTTTCTTGCTGTGCTAAGCAACCAACCTGTCACCAAGATAGAATGCACCTCCACTGGTACTCTTCCTGTCATCAACACATCCTACCCAATCTGCATCTAAATATGAAATAAGGGTGAAGTATTTACCTTTCGGATACCATAACCCATACTCCATAGTACCCTTGAGATACCTAAGAATCCTTTTTACTGCTGTCACATGAGTCTCTTTGGGACTGGCCTAAAATCTTGCTACCATGCAAACTGCCTGTAGAATATCTGGTCTGGTAGCTGTTAAATATAGTAAGCTTCCAATCATTGATCTATACATGGTTTGATCAATAGGTGGAGATTTGTCATCTTTGCTTAACTTGCAGCCTGTCACCATAGGAGTGCTAACTGGCTTACAGTCCTCCATTGTGAACCTTTTTAGCATCTCTTTCACATATTTGACTTGGGAAATAAATATGCCTTTCTCATTTTTATTAACTTGTAACCCAAGAAAGTAAGACAATTCACCAATCATAGACATTTCAAATTATTTCTACATCTTATTTGCTAAGTCTTTACATGATTCATCTTTGCTGCTGCCAAATATGATATCATCTACATATACAACAAGAACAATGAGATGCCCACCTTCTATTTTGACATATAGATTATTGTCCACCATACCTTTCTTAAACCCCTGTTGAGAGAGATAGTTATCTAGCCTTGCATACCATGCTCGGGGTGCCTGTTTTAAGCCATATAAAGCTTTCTTTAATTTGAATTCAAGGTTGGGATCTTCACCAATTTGGAATCCATCTGGTTGTTCAATGTAAACTTTTTTTTCAAGTTTCCCATTTAAGAAAGCTGATTTTACATCCATCTGATAAACTCTAAAATTCTTATGGACTGTTAAGGCTAGAAACATTCTGATTGCTTCTAATATGGCCACTGGTGCAAAAGTCTCTTCAAAATCAATGCCTTCAACTTGTGCATACCCTTTATAGACCAGTATAGCTTTATTTCTAACTACCTATCCGTATTCATTCAATTTATTTCGAAATATCCATTTGGTGCCGATTACATTCTTATTTGCAGGTCTAGGTACTAATTCCCAAGTTTTGTTCTTTTCAATCTGATCTAACTCTTCATTTATTGCCTTCATCCAGCTATCATCTTTGCTTGCCTCAGCTATATTTTTGGGCTCAATGCTGGATAAAAGAGAGTAGTTACTTACTACTTTCTTTCTTGTCTGAACACCAGCTGTAGGATCTCCAATTATTTGATCTCTAGGATGATTTTTTTGCCAGCTGCCTGTTTTGAATTTTTTATTTTCTTCCACCTCTGAGTCATCAATTAAGTCATCTGAGTCAAGTTTATGTTTCTTTTCTATTTCATTTTCCTCATCTCCTTCAATGACTTCTTCATAAATTGGGTAGTTTTCTTCAAAGTTAACTATCCTTTCCCTACTTTCATCAAATTTAACATCGACACTGTCCACAATTTTCTTGAGTCTCTTGTTGTAGCATTTGTAAGCTTTGCTTTTTGTCGAATAGCCAACGAAGACACCTTCATCTGCTCTATTTTCAAACTTCCCAAGATTATCTTCAGTTTTTTTGATGTAACACTTACAACCAAAAACTTTGAGGTGTTTTGCTGTAGCTTTTCTACCGAACCACAGCTCATAAGGAGTTTTTCTTTCATGTGTTCTCAGCATGTACCTATTTTGGATGTACACTGTAGTGTGGACTGCTTCTTTCCAAAATCTGTCTGCTATTTTGTTCTCAGCCAGCATAGTGCATGCCATTTCCTGTACTATTATGTTCTTTCTTTCTACCACACCATTCTGCTAGGGTGTTCTAGCTGCTGAATATTGTCTCTTGATACCATGTTTTTCATAGTATTCTGTAAACTCATCTGAGATGAATTCTCCTCCTCTATCTAATCTTAAACATTTGATCATTTTTCTTGTTTCATTCTCAACTAGATGTTTGAAAGATCTAAACATTTCAAAAGCTTCTGTTTTATTCTTTAAGAAAAATATCCATGTCATTCTGGAATAATCATCAATACACAACATAAAATATTTGTCACCATTTATGCTTTGTGTTCTCATGGGTCCACATAAGTTTGTATGTATAAGTTCCAAAGGTTTGCGGGTGTGGTACTCTTTTGTTTTGAATGAGACTCTGGTTTGCTTTCCCTTTTGACATGAAGCACAAATGCTATTTGAAGGTTTTCTAATGGTTGGAATATCTCTCACTACCTATTTCGAGCTGATTTTCACCAGATTATCAAAACTAATGTGTCCAAGCCTCTTGTGCCACAACCAGTTTTCTTCTTCCTATCCAATGAAACAAGTACCTTCTAAAGTTTTTGAGAGTGTGTATAGATTGCCAGACGTCCTTGATCCAGTTGCTATCAATTTTCCATTGTTTGTTTTTTTGACTTCACAACCCTACTTCTTGAATACTACTTCATGTCCTTTATCACATATCTGATCGACACTCAACAAAGTTGTGTTTCAAACCATCCACAAACAAAACTTCTTCTGACTTGATTTTCCCATCACTAATTTTAACTGATCCTTTTTCGATTATCTTAGCTCCATCATTATTCCCAAATTTTACAGAACCACCCTCATATTTCTGTAATTTTTCAAATTTCTATTTATCACCTGTCATATGACTTGAGCATCCACTGTCAAGTATCCATGGTACACTTTTATTCTGTGCCTTGAAAGTTGTTTGTACTATTAGGGATTCCTTTTCTTCCTTAAGTCGCTCTTTCTGTTTCCACTATGTTTTGACTACCGTATTGGGCTCTAGTTTGGACTTTCCCTTTTCAGTATCTTGTGCATATATCTCAGGAAGATTTCTATTTTGTCTTGTCCTATTTGGTTTAAATTTTCTTTTCTGAGGTTGATTTGAAACAGAAGGACTACGAAAGTTTCTTGCAATATGCCCAAAATTATGATAGTTAAAACATTCTACTGCATAATTTATTAGTGGTGAAAAAGCATTTCTACTAGTGAAATTTCTTGGTCCTACATTATACTTGCAGTCTGCAATTTTATGCCCATAGCCATTACACTTGGAACAGAAACCAGAAAAGAAATGATTGAACCTGAAAGATGATCTTTGCCAGGTTGTTGTAGGCTCCATAGGTCTTCTTCTCCTTTGATGTGTGACCTTGGTAAATCCATCATTGTCAGTTCTCCTTTTGGGCCTGGCATTACTGCTTTATTTTGCATGAGTTGTTTTTCTTTCTTCAGCTTGTTTCTTATCTTCATTCCTTATAGTTTCTACATTTTTGGCTTTTGGTCCATTTGACGACTCTCCTTCAATGAAGCCCAGACCAAATTTGATGCCTGCAGGTCTTTGATCACTTAAAATTTTATCCAGCTTCATCGAACTTTCTTCACGTTTGTAATGGCAGCTAATTTTTCGATCCAACTCTTGTATCTACATTCGTAGACCAACATTCTCTTCTTCTAGTTTACAACAGTAATCTATCTTCATGGTTATCTGGACTTCGAGATCTTCAATCATTTTCTTGTATTCTTCTGTCTATATTTTTAAGCTGGTTATGATGTCATTCGCATCCTCAAGCTTTCTTGAAAGTTTTTTATTCTTTCTTTTCTCAGATTTCCATTCTACAAGTGCAGAGACCAGCTCACCTTCTAGATCTACTTCAGCCTCACGTTTTTCAACAAAAACTTTAGAGTCCATTCCATCCCTCTTTTTTGATTTTTCTACCTCTTATGATTTTTCTACTTCAAATGCCATGAAAAGAGCTTCACCTGTTTCTTCTTCAGAATCCTCACTAGAGCTGTCCTCTAAAGAATTTGCATTCCTGGAGATGAAACTTTTCTTTTTGAAGTTGCCTTTTCTGAAGTTTGTTTTTTTCTTCCAGTCACTTCTTTCTTGGTGCGATGCTTCCTCACCCTTGTTCTTCTCATTGAGTGGACATTTGGTCACAAAGTGCCCAATGCCTCCACAGTTGAAACATTTAAATGGTAGCTTTCCTCTATATTTTCCTTTTCCCTTTCTAATTTTTTTGATAAAATTTGCTTCCACTTCATCTGATGTCTCTTCTTCTTTAGACTCTTGTTTTGTGTCTTTACCTTTTAGGGCTTTAAAAGCTGCTTCTCTATATGTGGGATTAGACCTTCCTATTCTCATTTCATAAGCAATCAAAGAACCATGTATTTCATCCATACTAAAGTGATTTAGATCTTTAGCTTCTTCTATGGCTGAGACTTTGGAATCAAACCTTGGAGGAAGCGATCTTAATACCTTTTTCATGATAGTAGCATCATCCATTTCTTCATCGAGACCTCTGATCGAATTAGTGATTCCATTAACTCTCAGCATGAAAGCCTCTATGTTCTCATCATTGTCCATCTTTAATGATTCGAATTGAGCTCGATGTGTTTGAAGCTTGGCCTCCTTGATCTTATCGTCTCCTTCATGAATATTCTCTAGTTTGTCCCATACATCTTTTGTTGATTCACAACTTATGATCTTGACTAGCTCACTGTCCACTAATCCACACATGATGGCATTTTTTGCTTTTGAGTCATTTTCAAATGCCTTTTTACTAGCGATGTCGGTTGGAGCAGTGGCGGGAGCTTTGTAACCATTAACTACTGCACTCCAGATGTCAAATCCCAAAGCACAGAGATATGTCTACATCCTGATTTTCTAGAATGCATAATTAGTTCTGTCAAACAATGGTGCTTTGTTTGAGGAGAAACCTTCACCACTTGCCATTACGTCACTTCCAAGATCACCCTAGCTGATTGAGCCTGTTCAGGAACCTTGCTTTGATACCAATTGTTATACTCATAGTGACACTAAGAGGGGGGTGAATCAGTGTGATCTTTTAAAACTTTAACTTTACAACTCTTAAAATAGAAATAAAGAAAACTCACAACATATGCAGCAAGTTAACAAGAGAGCATCACACAACACAACATTTAACGAGGTTCACCAATGTGGCTACTCCTCAAAAATGACTGCTTGGACTACCATCCAAATCCAGCCTTTGCAAAGCAACAACTTTACAATCTGTTTACCAGCACTAACTGGAAGGAGCACCAACCCCTCAAATTTTTTTGTACCAACATAAAGGAGCAACAACCCCTAATTTACCAGCACCTACTGGAAGGAGCACCAACCCCTGATGCCAAGCTGCAACTTGGACTTCAAGTGAATCTATGAAATTTACAAAAAAATACCTTCACCCTTTTTGCACACAACCTGCTGTTTCTATGCACTCTGCTTCTTCTGTGCAATCGCTTCACTCAATCTATTTCTAAATAGTCTGCTTCTGCGTAAATGCCTCGCACACTCTGCTTCGATGCAGTCGATTGATTGCTTCTGCCCCTTTGTGCTTTTTTGCTCTCTATGCGCTCTGCTTTGCACTTAGCTCGATTCGACACGACTCGCTCTCTATGCACTATGAGATTTACACGCACAAAAATTAATGCTTCAAATCTCCAAAACAACCCTCCTTTTATAACCAAATTGTTATTATAAAATTCTCACTTTAGTCGGCTGATTATGCAAGTGCAATGCCTAATCATCATCGATTGTAAACCCTAATCTTCGTAGACTGCAAACCCTAATCTTTGTCGGCTAACATCGGTATTCATCGGCTTCAACTGCCCCTATAACTCTTCTGTTGCTATCGCAACGAAAACACATGTCACGATATCGCGACACTTTCACCTCCGTGCGCTTTCTCTTGGTTTTGGCCTGCGATAATACAACATGTCGCGATATCATGACACTTTCACCTTCTTGTCTCTTTTCTTGGCTTGTTCTAGCAAAAACATAGCATGTCGCGAAATCACGACACTTTCGCCTCCTTGCCTCTTTCTTTGGCTTGCATCAGTGAAAACATAGCATGTCGCGAAATCGTGACACTTTCGCTGCCTTATGCCTTTCTCTGCCTTTTTCCCGTGAAAATGGAACATGTCGCGAAATCGTGACACTTTCGCTACCTTTCGCCCATGAAAACGGAACATGTCACGAAATCGTGACACTTTCGCTGCCTTGTGCCTTTCTCTGCATTTCGCCCACAAAAATGAAACATGTCACGAAATCGCGACATTTCTGCCTCCGAACACTCTATCTCCTTTTTGGGTCACGAAAACCCGACATGTCGCGATATCGCAACACTTTTTCTCCTTGGCACTTTCTCTTCGAACCTGTCGCGAAATCGCGATGCTTTCATACTCTGAACACTTTCGTCTGCAACATGTCATGAAATCGCGACACTTTTATCCTGCTTGTGCTTCTGCTTCGACCATGTCACGAAATCGTGACAGTTTTCCAACTTGCCTTCTTCTCTTCCAACATGTCACAAAATCACGACAGTTTTCCCTGCTTGCGCCTTTGCTTCAAACATGTCATGAAATCACGATAGTTTTTCAACTTGCCTTCTTCTCTTCCAACATGTCACGAAATCGTGATAGTTTTTCCACTTGGCTTCTTTGCTTTCAACATGTCGTGAAATCGCGACAGTTTCACCAACATTTTCTCTCTCCTCGGATATGTTGCAAAATCATGATAGTTTTGCCAGCATTTTCTCTCTCCTCTTATATGTCGCGAAATCGCGACAGAAAACATGTCGCGATATCGCGACAGTTTTCTTACTTGTATTTTTCTTTGATTTTTTGAATCTGGGCCACTTCTGTCTTCTTGGAAATTCACTGTACATATTCTGAGAGATCTCTGAACTTCCTGATTGCTACATCTGAATAGCTTCTGAGCATCTGAACTTTCGGTGCACTGAATCAAATGATCTAGCTGATTATGTTGACAAAAATGACAAACCTGTTGTTGCACTTTGCTCAACAATGGATGTAGCAGTAGTTGATGTTGACCCATTCTTCTCACTATTACTCAGTAGGCATTGGGCAGATCAACTAGAGGGATCAATACAACTAGACTGGTCTTATGCTACCATCCCCATATCAGATAAGGAGAATATAATTTTGAGAAGAGAACCATTCAACAAACACTCCGTAGAGTTAATTCAAACAGATGAAACCATGATTAACTTAGTTAACTCTATGGAAGAAAAAGGGATGGGAGTCTATTCAATATGGCACAACCCATTCCTTATGGAAGTAACAAATGCAAAGAACATGGATCCAGAAGATATGAGAATAACTAATGTTGAATAAAATCGAGTATTAACCCAAGAAATGTGAACCATGTCATTTGATGGAGCTAAATCCCAATCTGGAGTAGGTGCAGGTGTACATTTGACTGATATTAAAGGAAATTACCTTGGTATCCCTTACAAATTATAATTTCCTTGCACAAACAATGTATTTGAGTATGAAGCTTTACTATTAGGGCTAGGGAAAGCAAAAGAGTTAGGTATTAACTACTTAACTATAACAGGGGATGCATAACTTATTATACTGCAAATAAAAGGCAACTATCAGACCAAGCATCCTAGATTTAAGCAATATAGAAATGCAGTACTGGAAGAAATTAATAAATTTTTGGCTTTCAATATTTCATATATTCCTATAGAACAAAATCATGTTGAAGATCTCTTAGCTGTGAATGCCTCAGGTCTAGATCACCCAGAAATAATTACAAAGTATATGGACAGATTTCCAACTATCTCAGTCTATAAACCTATTGTGCCAGATAACGTAGTCTATATTCAGGTTTTTCAAGATGATATAGATATTAAGGATTTTATGACTTTGCAAAATAAATATGCAGATGTCATATGTGATGAAAAATATGAAGAAAAGCTAAAATATCAAATAGGAGAACCAATAGAAGTAATCCAGTTGAAAACTAATAGAATACCCAAAGTATTGGTGTCTCTTGAAAGCCTATCTGATGATTTTGAGAAAGCCTATAAACCTATATGCAGAGAAGTGATATATGAGGATATTAATATTGGCTCAATGAAAGAACCCAGGATAGTGAAAGTAGACATGGCACTACCTGCTAAAGAAAAAGCTGGATATATCAGTTTCTTAAAAAGAACAAAGAACATTTTTCTTGGACCTATGAAGATCTCAAAACTTTCAAAACAGATGTGATGACACATATAATACACTTGAAAGAAGATGCCAAGCCATTTAGACAAAATCAAATGAAGTACAATCCAACTCGCACCCAATAATGCAAAAAGAAGTTAAAAAATTGTTGGATTCCAAGATAATAAGAAAAGTCAGATTTTCCTCCTGGATATCCAACTTAGTACCAGTTAGGAAAAAGAATGGGGACATTAGACTATGCATGGATTTTAGAAATTTAAACAAGAGCTCACTAAAATATAATTACCCATTGCCTAACATGGAACAACTACTGCAAGCAGTAGTAGGTTCAACTAGATTGTCCCTGTTAGATGGATTTTCAGGGTACAATCAAATTTTGATAAATCCAGAAGATAGACACAAGGAAAAATTCACCACACCCTAGGGCACATTTGAATATTTAAGAATGCCTTTTGGATTGATGAATGCAGGTGCTACTTTCCAAAGAGCGATGGACTTTGCTTTCAAAGGACTAATGTTCAAAATTGTAGTAGTGTACTTAGATGATATTATAGTTTTTTCTAAAAATCCAGAAGATCATCTAGAACATTTGACTGCAATTTTTGCTCGATGCAAGGAATTTGGAATCTCTCTAAATCCAAAAAAATGCATATTTGGAACTACACAAGGAAAATTGCTAGGTCATATAGTTTCAAAAAAGGAAATAAGCATTGATCCAGAAAAGATAGAAGCCATTTCTAAAATTCCCCCACCCAAGAATCTAAAAGGGGTAATTCTATGGCAAAATAAATTTTATTAGAAGATTTATCCCAAATTTTGCAGAAATGACCAAACCCATAAATGATATGGTGAAGAAAACTAGAGAAATAAAATGGACATTAGAAAATATGGAAACATTTAACAAGATCAAAGAAGCCATATCAACCACTCCAACTTTAAGTTGCCCTGATTATGCAAAGGATTTTAATATCTATTCATATGCTTCTGAACACTCTATTGCTACAGTCCTTTCACAAAAAGATAATGAAAATAATGAAAGGCCAATAGCCTTTATGAGCTTAGGACTAAAAGGAGCAAATATTAAATACACCCTGCTAAAAAAACATGCCTATGCAGTCATCCAATATTTAGAACACTTCAAAGGTATATTTGACTCAAATAAAGTTTACTACTGTATTCCCTTTATAGCAATAAAAGATATATTTTCTCAATCAGAGCCATTAGGAAGACCAGCAAGATGGATGGTAAAAATTTTGCAATATGATGTTGAATTCAAAATAGTTAAAACAGTCAAAGGGCAGGGTTTAGCTAAACTGTTGACTAACAAAGAAGAAGCAAAATCTGAAAATATTCTTACCATAGATCAAACATATGATGACAGAAGAATAAAAAATGAAGAATGTAAATGGTATGAAGAAATTTTGTCTTATCTACAAAATCTGTAATTCCCCAAAAACATGTCAATAAACAGAATGAGGCCAGTCAAACTTCAAGCTCAAAAATATTATATACAAAATGGAGTATTATATTGGAAACATCCTGATGGAGTATTATTAGTTTGCTTATATGAAAGAGAAGTCCCCAAAAAAAGTAATGAATTTCATAATGGTTTCTGTGGAGGACACTTTGCTCCAAGAGCTACAACCAATAAAATCATGAGAGCAGGATATTATTGGCCATCCCTTTTTAAGGATGTATATAAATATGTTAGAAATTGTCATAACTGCCAAGTTTTTACAGGGAAAAAGTATCTACCAGCTATGCCCCTCAAGCCAGTAATCATTGAAGTACCTTTTGCTCAATGGGGTATTGACCTGATTGGAGAGATCAAGCCTAATTCATCTGGCCAACATAAGTGGATCATAACTGCAACTGATTACTCCACAAAGTGGGTGGAAGTTGCACATTTGAGAACATCTACATCTGCTGCAGTCATCAGATTCATAGAGGAAAATATCTTGACCAGGTATGGAGTTCCTAAAAAACTTGTAATTGATAATGCTTAATATTTTGTGTCATATGAAATGGTAGAATGCTGTGCTAAATATATAATTGAATTATCTCATTCTGCTAATTATTATCCCCAAGGAAATGGTCTAGTTGAGTCATCAAATAAAAATGTAATAACAAGAATAAAAATGTCATTAGGAAAAAACAAAAGGGGATGGGACAATGAACTTAAAATTGCTTTATGGGCTGATAGGCTGTCTGTTAAAAGAAATACAAGAAGAACCTCCTATGAGATGGTTTATGGAGAAAAAGCCCTACTGCCCCCAAAAATGGAAAAAATGGCACTTTCCCTTTTATTGCAAGATCATGAAAACCCTGATCCCATTCAGATAAGGCTTGACCAAATTGTCTTGTTAGAAGAAAAAAGAAGAGAGATCCTCAATAGAATGATGGAAAAAACCCAGAAAACTATAAAATTGTTTAATAAGAAAGCCAAGGTTACTCCTTTTTCTCAAGGAGATATAGTCATCTATTGGGATCCAAAAAATGATAAGCATGGTGAAAAGGGTAAGTTTGAACCTAAATGGATTGGCCCATACCAAATTGCCCATGTTATCAGTCAGAATACTTACAAGCTACAGACTTTGCAGGGAGAAATAATGGCTATCCCTATTAATGGTCAACACCTCAAAATGTACAATCCCTGGTGAAGGTGTCTTAAAAAAAAAAGCATTAAAAAAAATGGAAAAACAAAAATCCAAAAACAAAGTGGTGTATTTTGTTTATTAGTTAAGCTTCCCTTTTTGAATAATTTTGAGTTTACTGTGTACATGATATCTTAGTTTGATGAGTATATCTAATTGTTGATTCCACCAAAAATAATAAAAAGAAAAAAAGGAATTTATTTTAGATGTTGATGAGCTTTACAATTCTATCAAAAATGAGTGTTTATGCAATAGTTGTTTGATATGAGATAAAACAAACATAAAACAAAACTGATTGAAACATCATGTCAAGCCTCACATTACAAATGATACTTAAAGTGACTTCAAAGGTCCAAAAATCTGAGTTATATTTGAGAGGGTAGTTGAGCCAAAAATTATTACACTCATATTTTATAGCCAAAAACTAATCCTCAACTCAGGCATACTTATTGCACAATTTGCTTATATATCCAAAAACTTCTCTCACGAGAAAGAAAAATAAAAAATAAAGTAAAATTGAGTCATTGCCTGAGATATCTTGGAAATCTCTACCGGGGCTATAGACGCTTGACTGACAGTAGGGTAAAACTAAGATGGGATTAGAAGTAACTCCAACGAGGCTATAGATGCCTGACTAACAATGGAGCCTTGCAGAATGGTGAAAATTTTTAAAGAGTGAAATCACATATTAGGCTTGGATATTTTTCTCAGATATGGTAAAGTTCTGAAAGATCTAGAAATTCAAAAAAGAATACAAAAACTCACACATGGGCAAAAATATGATGAGACAAATGGCTGTGACAAAATCTATGTAATCATATCATTTGACTTAGCTAAAACAAGCATTACTATATTTCAAAATAAAACTCATCGATTTCTAAAATTTTCTAACCTTTGTTTCCAAATTTAATGAAAAGGGATTTACAGTTTTCTATACTCTACTTGCTTTGATATCATGTTTTCAGTATATATAAAAAAAAAATGAATGATGAAGAAAAGAAAGAAAAAGGGGAAGGAAGTTTTTTTTTTTTTTCTGTTATGCATTTCAAGTTTTGCTTAGCAATCAAAATTTTGTTGTTTTTTATTAAATTTTTACAAAATAAAACTAGGAGATTCTGTGGTTCTCAAGCGCTTCATGTTTTCAACACATTGTCCCAGTCAGAGCCTATGTTGGAGCCAAATTTGACTCAAATTTGAAACCCCCAAATTTAAATTTTTGGTTTCAAATCAAACTGCTAATACTGTTGGTCATTGCTTAAGTTGTTGTGAGTAATTCGATTTTTCTTTGGTTGGTTTGATAAAGTCTAACCTTAGCCTTTTTAATAATGTGGGCTTCATGGTATAAATCAAATTACCTCAAATGGTTAGGGATTTTTTTTTCAAATTAAAAATCTAAAGCCAAAGTCCGACCTTCAATTAAATCTTTCCTTGGGCCTAAGTCCAACCTTCATAAATCTTTTAATCCAAAGTTAGTTAAGTCATTTCACCATGGTATAAAAAATTGAAAGGTCTAAGGTTAAAGTAAATATTAATAAATTAAAACCTAAGGGTATGCACCCCGCTAAGCTAACAAGTGAGCACCTTAGAATTAATCCAAAAGCCGTGCTCGATCAAAAAAAAATCGGACGATAGCGTTTTAATAAAATCGAACCAAAGGATAAGTCAAAAGTCAAGCCATGGTAAAGAAGTAAACGATCACACCTTAGGCTTAATCGAACGGTAGCACGTTGTCATGAAAAAATTCGATGGATGTGCACTCGCGATAAAGCTCGTACAATAAGTCAAAAGGGTCAATAAAATTAGACTAGGGTTTAAAAATCGAGCATCTCTCATTAAATCTGACGATAGCGTTGCACCAAAAATAAATCTAACGAGCACACTATCACAATAAACCCAAAGTTTAAGTCATAGACCAATAACAAACATGATTAAAGTCCTTCCACCTTTAATAAGATCAACGGACGCGCTGACCCCAAGATCAAATCGATGGCTGCGCGTTGTCCGAAGAGTAAAAAATTTAAATGCAAGACTTGATGGTCAAAGGTTCCGATTAAAAAGTGAGTAAGTCCAACAGATCGGACGATCGTGCCAAACAAAGTATAGATCGACGGTTGTGATTGCTTGGATTAAAGAAAACTTTAAAAGTTAATATTAAAAAAAGATGCGCCCCATTTGATTAATCGTCGGGCTAGTTACCAATATCAAACGATCGTGCTCGATCGATTTTTAATCTAACGGTGGTGCACTAATTGAAGATGCATTAAAGAGTGTTAAGGTTCGGAAAAATTAATTAATGTTAATAATATAATTAAAAAGGGTTTAATACATCGACTAATTTTCCCCCTTTCGTCTTAATCACAATTAATATTATACATGCTTGATTAAACTAACTTGCAAGTTGACTAGATTCAACGATTGTGCTTGCCTCCACTCGAAATATAACAACCGCGCTAAAAATGTGAATGGTAAAAGAAAGGCTAAGGTAAAGACAAATATTAATTATGCTTAGCGAGGTTTTAATACGTTGACTAATCCCCCCCTTCACCTTAAACATGATTAATAGAAAATCAAAAGTTTTACATTGATTATATGGTGGGAATCTTATTGGCAATCTAACGATGACGCCCAAACTAATCCAAAAATTGACGGTCGCGAAGGCTTGTAGTGGCAGTAAAAGATCCAAATCTAAATAAAGATGCTTTAAGGATACACAAATCCAATGGCAACACTCACTGATCACCCAGATCCAACGGTGTGCATATGAAAAATCAACCGAAGGTTAATCTAAGCATTATTATTTCAAAATGTTGATTAATTAAACCAAGGTACGTATAAGTGTTTCCCATTTATTAAAAACCATGTGCATCTGCATGATCCCGTTGAGTGGTATTTTCACCCAATTGTGAAAGTACACTCTTCCTTAGGATTTGGGTTCCAAATCCCCTCTTGCAAAGAAGTTAAACAAACTTCTCCAAGGTCTCCGCTATATTAGCATTTGCATATGTATATTAGTAATCTCAAATAAAGATATTCAATTTAAATGCTTGGAACACCTTAGTGATTGCAAGTAATTGTAAACAAGGGGCAATGTTGGTTTATTTTACCATGAAACTTTAGTGATTGTTCATTGAACCAAAATAAAGCAAATGTGAGTTGGCCCTCATATGACCACGATGTAGTGCCTTAATTCATTTTATCTTGAGAGTTTTAAGGTAGATTTTATCTTCTTTATTAAGTCCAAATATGGCTTCTTATCATGAAGATGAAGATAGCTTTCAATGTGATCGATAAACCATCCCTCTTTGGTGAAATAGATCTTCACAAAGAGGCAATAATTTATGGCTTTGAATAAAGGGCTTTAAATGTCACTTTAACTTATCCCTCTTAAATGAAATCAAATTTTCATCAAGATGAACAATTAAGTGCTTTGAAGAAAAGACCTTCAATGTAATACTCAAATTACCCCTTTCGTAAAATTAGAATTTTTATGAAGAGAGGGTAATTTTAGGCCCAAAATGAAAATTTGTGAAAATGCCATAAAACATAACTCCTTCAATAAAATTGGAATTTTCATGAAGGGAATGTCATCATAGGCTCATGAGCATAAAAAAAAACTGAAAAAATGAAATTTGACCTTAAAATGGAAATTTTCTATTTTCGGATTTTTTAAAATCTACAGTAAAACAACAACTTCGATGAATTTTAAAAAATACTAAACAACTTCGAAAATGAAATTTCAAAGTGCGTATTGGAAGTCTGAAGTATAACCTACGCAATGGTGAAATTATTTTTGGATTTTGAAAATTTTTAAATGTTTATTTTAATGCCTGAAAATAAAAAAAAAGTTAAAATTTATGGAAAAATAAAATGCAGAAAAATGAAAATTGAAGTGCAGAAAATGGAACACATGATACATTCAGTTTGATGCTATCATATTCCGGCAAAACCGAAGATGTGAGGTTTTCATGCATGCAACCTAACCTATTGGACTTGCAAAACAAGCACAATCCGGATAAGCTAAGTGCTGGCTTCTAGGGTTTTAAATGAATTTTTCAGATTTAAACATTAGCATGAAGCAACCAAGAAACTTGCATAAACTCCATTTACAAGCCTAAAATCTGAAAAGGGGAAAAATAAACATTTAATCTTGCATGCAGAAAATGACTCCTCCTTTCTTGCCCATAAAATGCAACTTTATGAAATTTTTTGCATTAAAATATATCCTTGTACATGGCAGAAATCTGGTTTTCTCAAAGAACCAGTCCAATGTGGAAGGAAAAATATCCAGAAAAACCCAATGCCAAGGCCTTGCCTTCATTCCTGCAATCTTCCCTGAAAAGTTTCCAACCCCTACTGAAAAGTTTCCAACCCTTAAAACAGCCTTCCATGACGTATTTAAAATTTTTGAAAAATTTTGTTTCTCCTTCTAAAACTGTTCGTTTCATTTATGTGTGCAACGTTTGGTTTCTTATTTGTTTTCCAACATATTCGTTTAGTCTTCAATGCGACGTTGGCCCTGTAACCGTTTCTCCCACGCCTTTGCCTTTGTTTCACCTTTCATTTGAGTAGGCTTTTGGTGTAACGGACAAACACATTAACGTGTTTATCCCTTTTGTTTTTATATGAAGAGGTCTATTATTATGTTGACCATAGCCCACTATAATATTAATGTATATATATATATTTTTAGTGTTGGCCATAACCCCAATCCACATGCAGTTCGTATAAATGAAATGCCTTTAGATTCTTTGTTTACATGCACCTCGGGTGTAATAGATATGTCTTCAATTATATCCTTGTGGACTGGGTCTATAAGAGCAAGGTCTATGGTAACACTTGCGGTGATTACGACGCAACCAAGGCTATGTCCACGTCACACTCCCGGTGGCCCTGGTTGCCGCTGTCCTCCTTCCAATGCCGCTTGTATAGCCTTATTGCCGTAACTCGTTTGGGTATAATTATTACCCCACTATGCCCTTTTGCTTGACTTCCTTTGACCCTATGTAACGCTTCCTGCAATTATGCTCTTACGCTGTCTATCCCTCGACCATCTGAACCAATACCATCCTGTCAAATCCCGTTCTCAGTTGTCAAATATTGCTCCCAATTCTTTGTTGAGGGTCATAGATAATAAACCACATCTGTTGCATCCATTTTTAAATACGACATCTCCTGATTATGGCTTACTATGCTATTTGTCGTCCTATGATTCAAAACAACATCATTTTCCTACACCAATATCATCAATATACTGACGAGCATCACTTCAAACTGTTGTATTGAAGCCTCCCACGATGCTTCTTCCGGTCTTCACACTGTTGTCGTAGATCATCCACCACACTGTCAGTCTGTGCCATGATATGTGCGATAGACGAGGTCATCCTCAGCATTGCTCGGCATTCCCAGGTTGGCATTTGGTTCCACCTTAACACCCCCTTTTACTCGATGTTCATCACACACCCCTGCGCTCAGGTAATTACTGTCAAAAGCTGCTGTTCTGTGACACTCTACATATCTGTCCAAAGCCATGCCATCACTCGGGGTCTATTTCTACTCTTTGTCAGTCTGAGAATTCTTTGAGAACTGCCTCAGCCACCGGTTCTGCATCACCATCGACTAAAACATTCAAACCATGACTCCATTCACGCTGTCGTGGCATCTCGTCCAAGCTCCCGGGTTGTTGTGTGGGCCTTCCTCCGCATTCTACATACCTTGTGGACACCGCATTGTCTCTACATTGCCGTGTCACGCTGTGGGCTAGCAAAACATGCCTCAACCTGCGTTGGAATCCCCATGATATCAATGTGGCCCCTTCTTTATTTGGCTGCATCAATACCGTCGTGGACTGCGATCGAATTCCACTCAGTAACCGCCTTTCACGTCAGGTCGAGTTATGAAGTCGTCGCTGTCATGAAACCGACATTGAAACTGCCCTTTGAGCACGCGACTCCTCTTGATACCCTCACGACCGTTTTGCATGCCCATTCCTTTGCGATAAAATTGCTTTCGAGTATTGAATAAAGCTAAGGTTGATGCTTTAAATTTACCGCATATCGTCTGCCAACAAACGCATACCATTTCCACGTCTGCATGGTTATCTTCATGCTTCGCCACCTCGGGTCGCTTACTGGTCCATTACTATTGGTCCATCGCCGTCACCGTGTATCCACTGCCGAAGTTGCCGCGTTCACCACGCTTGATCGAGGTCTCTACAAAAAAAAAAAAAATTAAGACGACAAAACCCTTTTATTAGACACAAACTAACCTATCATTTTAGTAAGCCAAAATAATCAATTCATTCATTTATTTATTTATTATTTTTTTTTAAAGTAATACTTCTTACACACATTTATCATGGGCATTAAACTCCTATAATAGATGGATAATTTATTACTTGCTTTTACTTTTATTTTTCTTTTTATTCTCATATATCTATACATATATATGAAATATGCATATAGACATATATTTTATTAGAACTTTCTCTTGAATTGATAGGACACAAGCACATTACACATACATGATAAAAACAACAACACAATATTAGCAATAACATTGCTAACACAACATTGACGATAAAAATCGTCGACAACAAAATGATGCTAAAAATCGTAAACAAAAAATTGACGACAAAAAGTTGCTAACAACAAAAAAGTCATCGACAATAAAAAATCGTCGACAAGAAAAAGTTGTCGACAATAAAAAATCATCGACAAGAAAAAGTTGTCGACAATAAAAAATCATCGACAAGAAAAAGTTGTCGACAATAAAAATCGTCGATCAAAACTGACAATAACTGCAAGCCCATAACAAACGAAAGCATCAGACACTAAAAACGAAATCTAAAGACCCAGATACCAAAATGAAAAGGTGGGTCCCCAATTTTGGGGTACATTGTGGAACAACCACAATAGATCCAACGGTCGTGCCCCACCAAAGTATGATCTAACGACGATCACAACAAAAAATACCCGTATCATATGTTACCATCGATTAATACGAGTTGCTAAGGTTTGAAAATATAAGGATTAAACATTGGATAATTGTGATTAATTAAAGACCATAAAACACGTTATGTCAAGTGTTTATATGTAGCTAGGTACATTAACCATCATGCGGGTCTTGGGATATCAACGATCGTGCCAACATCCTACCCAGATCGGATGACAGCGCATCAATTGACATTCCAAGAGCAAAACCAATCACTTGTATTTGACGATTGTGATTAATCACGGTTGACTTAAGGAAAAAGGGGCATCATAGGAAATATGAAAACCAATGCTCACACCAAGAATCAGATATCATAGAAATCTCGAAAGAGACAATCAATCCCAAATATCTAGTTATCGCTCAAATTTGAGGTGGCACGAGGTTCAAAAAGGACACTACCCCCGTGGCACATACCGTTCCACGTCAGATTAAAATATCCCCATTGATGAATGAATAGAAAGTATGAATGATTACAGGAACACAGATCAAAGGGACCCAGGCACGTAAGTTAACATGTATCACCCATCATAAAGCACAAAACTCCAAAAAAGGCTGAGTTGGCACGATTCCATTGGCCAATTTTGAACAATGGTTTGTGACATTGGGTTGATAACGAAACGTGCAAATTTATCAAGTTCACTCCACCACCCTGTATAAGAACTTACAAAACCAGTCAAGGCCACTCCACTAGTATACCAAGAATTAGAATCGATACATCAGAAGCACAGAGGGAAGAGAGTATTTGTATTCTAATAACTTGAAGAAAAACTTGACCATCAATCATAAGAGCAATGGCATCATGGGGGCAGATAAAAATCTCAACTCAGCTCAACTGTACGAGATTGAAAACACCTGCATTAAGAGTTTTTCTTGAGTGATGGAAGGCGACAATAGAACCCCATGGATAATGGCAGATTAGTTCCATAAATCTTGGAGGTGGCAGTACAGGGGCTTCCCCAGAGAAAATAGATGGAACAGTAACCTTGGGAAGCTGATATGCCCAAAAATGCATTTCTCTTAAGATTTGATGGCTTGGCAGGCAGTGGCATATGACGAAAGAACGAGGACCTTTCGAGACCACAAGAATCAGAAGGTGTTTAGCACCAAAGTTGAAGATATCCAGGAAGTGTTCAATTTGATGAAGTATATCATATTTTTGGTGGACCAGGTAATCGAACACCAATCTCGTATGTTCACTGATATGGAAATTTTTAAAAAATTGTTTGATACACATGCGACAATAGAGAAAAATTTCCTAATTAATAAAAATGCTTTTAAACCCTAGGTACAAGACATTTGTGACATGATAAAAATAGTATTTGGAGTACAGGATATGAGTAGAATAATGAAAAGGGTTTTGTATTTAGTTACACAATGTAATAGAGCACATAACACCCCAATCTATGCCTGGGAACTAGAATTGAGCTCACAAATACATAGAGAAATGGTAGAACTAAAGAGAGAAATTTTTGAACAGAGGCAGGAGATGCCTCGCTTTTCACAGTATTATTTTCTCACTCACTTAATAGTAGGCCAATTGGGGGAAGAAGCCCATAAGATATTAAAAGCCATAGATAGCCCCTATGTACAGAATAGCTTCTAGAGACTTCATGAAGGACAAACTCACATGGGATGGTTTTGTGATCGCTTCTTGGTAGAAATCCATTGGGCCTTAACTAGGATAATTCCAGAAATATTAGGGCCAGGGGTAAGTGTAGCGACCCCGAGAACGCACGCACCGGTCCCTTTTCTAAACCCTACTTGCAATGCTATTTAAAATACCAAAGATAAAATGGAAAGACAAGAGGAAAAATCATATAACACGAAATAAAAAAAAGATGGATCTCTTTATTGATATTGAAGCTTAGTTACATTTCGGTCCCTCTTAGGGATACCCATTTTGATACTATAAACTACAAATAGGCAAGGAGTGCCCCTTCCGCGAAGAGGTGGTGCACTTATAAAAGCTTCCTGGTTCTACACACGAAAATATATAAGGGCTTACAGATGCCTCCTTCTCTAGGTATGTCTCCTAGAGGGATACCTTTTGCTCTCATATGTTGTAATCTTTGTTCGATGTACCTGTGGCCCTTAAAGCAATGAAACAACAACACAAATTTAAGTTTCCAAGATTGCCTCCCCAGATGAGGTTGTTAGTAATCAAAGAATGTAACAGAAATATGATAAAAATATGCCATGAAATCATGTAAATCTATGTTAATGATATAAAGAAACAGAATAAAAGAAGCTATGTCTATCTAAGCTAAGCCTGCAGGCCACTGTCCAAGACAACGGTCGCTAAAGTAAACCTTACCCTCTTTGCCCCAAAGCTATGGGTCAAAGACTATAATATGATGTTGAAATAGTAGGTGTTATGCTCTTCAATTTGTCAGAGCTCCACCGTACACGTGATCTCAGAGAGAACTCTCCAAGTCTCGAAAGCTCTCCTAAAAAATATGTCTCTATGATATGATCTCCTGTATGTCCTTTGGTGCTCTTAGGCTTGCACCTTTTATAACATGAAATCCTAGGTCTATGTCCAAGCCCTAGGAATGAATTTCTCATACGTAGTGCAAGTTAGCATGAGAAGCTTTTGTCCATTGTCTATGTTCGAAGGCTAGTTAACTGAACTCTAACTATCCACTTGAGTCTTCTATGCGAACTAGTCGTTATCATGAGAAGCTTTTGTCCTTTGTTTATGCTTGGAGGTCAATTGACTTAAGTCTAAATACAAACTCAAGTCTCCTATGTGAATTGGTCGTGCAAAGTCACTCTCGCTCACATTTATTGCATGCAAACTACCACTTCTACCCGATATTGGGCCTTTTTGTCAGCAAACTGCTTCTTATGGCTTAGCCGCTGTCGTCTACAGTGGCTAAGATCTGGCCGCTGTTGTCTACAACGACTAAGGTTTGGCTACTCTAGGCTTGAGCGGCTAAGATCTGGTCGCTCTTGGCTTGAGCGGCCAAGCTTGAATGGCTTGAAAAGGCCCCAAATGAGTGGTGAGAACCACTGTTGATGCTTGGAAAGTCGAAGATTATGTCTTATGATCTTATGAGTGTGTCTATGTAAGTAGCTCCCCTAAGCATGACATGATTTATGTGTCTACAGATGCCCATTTTTGTGAAGTGCTGTGTGGAAAACACAATACTGAGCAAAAACATAGACTGATCTATTTGTAGGGTGTATGGTGATCAATGGTCTGATCAACTTTGGATGGATCATGCAAGATGACACGCATCCCTTGAATCATTGCCTCAACGTTCACAAGACTTAGCTCAGTGGCTTTTGCATGTTAAATTGCACTCATTCCTCAAACTCAATTGGGTAGCTTTAGCTACTACAACAATTTTGACTGGTAGGATATCTAAAATTAAAGATGTCATGTCTGCTTACGTTCCTAGCAAAAAAGGAAAATTTGTGATTGTTTTATGCAATGATTCATAGGATGAAAACAATTTTGTTATGATTGAGTGATATTTTGTTGATTTTGATTATGATTATGTTGAAATTTTGAACTACCTCTTCACACAATGAGTTGGTGAAGAAATGACAATGAATGAAGTGACAAGTTGCTTGACCAATATGACTAATCTGGTTCCTTTTTAGCATTTATTGCTTTTAATGGGAAATCCCACATCCAAGTGTGATTCCAATTACTTATGATAATCATCCATCCCTATCTCGAGAAGCAGTCCGACTATCAATAGCCTTCTTAGGGAGTTAGGATGAGTGATTCTATTTATGCCTAGATTGTATCACTTTGACTTAATGTTTTTGATGTCATAGGGGAATTAGAATGACCCTTTCGTACTCATGGAGTAGTCCGACCATCTTGGTCTTCTTCGAGGTTGAAGGGTGGCATATCGTAATTCCAAAATGAGTTGTTTTTGCCCCAAGTGGCCTTATGGTTATCTACTCATCTCATCGAAATACATGGAGTGCAAATCACTGAAATCACCGAGTGGATAAAGTAGGTAACTGGATACGAGGCCTGCTTGAGATTGTGATTTTATGTGATTTTTTTGTTATTTTGAACATTCTGATGATCCTAAACCACCAAAGTGTGTTTATTTATTGTTTTTGTGGGATCCCTCATGGAGAAAATCCCTTATTCTAACTTGTGAATCTGGCCACTGTCAGGTCCAATGGCCTCTGAGTTTCTGCCTATGGCCATTGTCGCCTTGAGTGGACAAGAAGTTTAGGCCGTTGACGTCAGTAGCGGCCAAGGCATAATTAAGGAAATATAAAAAATTGCATTTCTAGGGTTTGACCTTGTAGCACCCTAAAATTGGCGCAGTGAAATTGTAATAATTACATTCACTCTAGTAAATAATTTAAATTCAAATTTTAACCTCCCAAACCGCCCGTTAACCGTCGGGTAATCCGTTTCCCCCTTTTTTGTGCCATTTTTAGAGGTTGTTTTGACCGTTTGACGATATCGTCGCCGATCAGACGATATCGCCCCAGATCTGACGATTTCGTCTGGGCTAGGACGTCCAGACGATCTTGTCTCAAAACTGATTTTGCACAATTAGCTTCTGTTCCAACGGGTCTCTAATCCGGGCAGAAGCGTGTCTGCGTCGTTAGAGACCCTCCCCCATTGGAGATCTCCCAAATAGGGATGATCTCCAACCTCCTAACCTCCCTCCTAAGCCTATTTAATCCTAAGCCCTCCCCTTAGCACCCCCCTGGCTGAAATTCCCTGTAACCTGACTTCATACATGTTAAAACATCCTAAGTTTCTATTTTGCATTAGTTCTATACAATTTTGTTGCAGGTACCATATTGTTTTTCAGCCGGAGCAAGCTTACATCGTCGTCGACGAACCTGTTCAGATCGGAGGCGATCCTGTCGAATCAGAGACGATTTCGTACCAATGCGAGATGATTTCGACTGCAGTCAACATTGAGGCAATCAGTGCCTGAAGTTTGCATTTCTCCATCTTTTCTCTATTGTTTTATTTTGTAATTAGCTTAGTTTATTCAGTATTTTATACTATTCTGCATTTTGGAGTTCACCCATCTAGATTAAATGCATAATTAAATCATAATTATTATCTAATTAGCATAATTCATTCATGTTTCTATTTTCAAGTTTCAGTTTGATATTATTGTTGTCATTTTACATTGTTTCCCTCTGTTAGGATAGTTGTATTTTCTGTATTTTGCACCTATTTCTCTATTTGCAGGTCTCTGATGAATTCATTTGATGAATTCGTCAGATCTCAAACGATCTTGTCTGATCTCAGACGATCCTGTCAAATCAGAGGCGATCCTGACTGCTTCAAGAATCAGAATCTTCATCAGACATCCGGATTCTTTAATATTCTGTAATTTCTCTATTTTTTGTCTTTAATTCTATTTTTTGTATTCATTTAATTTGCATCTTCATATAGAATAGCTTAGACGCATTTTGGCCAAACCTAGGATTTGAATGCTTAAGGCTAAAAACGAACACATAAAACACATTCCCAACCTAGGCGTGGAAACTACCATTAAATGTTTCCTGGTGAACCCACCATCCATCGAAAAATCACCAATATACACCTCCCTTGAGAGGCGGGACCTTCGCAAGTCCTCTCAGTCCGAGGTACCGCGACATCCTTTTCACATCCCCCTTCCGGGCACGGATCCTATAGCTTGAAGGTAAGGGTGTGAAAAATTTGGAGCGATACATTTTGGTGAACCCGACGTGAATGCATTTTAAACCTTTTGAAAAAAAAAACAAAAAAAAATATATATATATATGTATACAAGAAAAACAAAAACAAAATCATCATTTCAAGTTTGTATGTTTTAGATTCAATTCTAAATAGTAGATGCTAAATATTACTTTTAGAAGTACTAAAGAAACCATGAGTTTTTACTCAAATCAATATGAGCCCATCGGTAATGTTGGAAGAATTCAGCCAAATACATTTGTTGATTATGACCAACCTCATCCCTATTCAACATCACCTCCATCACACTCTTCTCATTTTTCATCCATAACCCAACAAGACAATCCCTTTTCCAATCCTCTTCATAACGATATTATCTATTCTCCCATATATCCATATTATGTCTATCAATCCACATATAATCCTCCACCACCTTTTCAATATTCTTCTTTCAATACAACACATCCATTTCAACAAGAAAATACTTATTCTTCCAATTCTACCATGCACTCACCTCATACTTCGCAATCTTCCTGTCATCATTCTACCCATAATAAAGAAAGTAGAGGTGAGAAACCATTAGGTCCTTTTATGACGAAATTCCTAAGGCATTTATCAAAAACCTCTCAAAAACCTTCATCACGTAAATTTACTAAGCTCAATCAACCAATGGATATAATTCTCAAGCATTTACTTGACACAAATAAGATTGAACTCCCTTCCATAAGACAACTTGATACCACAGCAGATTGGTTTAAACCTGAGCTACATTGTGAATATCATAGAGTAGATGGACATATGACACAAAATTGTAAAGATTTAAGATGTGCAATTCAAGATTTGATTGATAAGGGTCTTTTTAATATAAAGGAATTACAATCTACAACTGATTATAAATCTCCATTAAACAATCAAACTCCTACACAACAAATACCAATAATCAATCAAGACATGGGGATCTCCCAAGAACCCCTATTCAATTATCAACAACAAGAAACCAATCAAATATTGCATGTTAATGTGTCCCATCATGATGATATTATTAATATTGTAACAAAAACTACAAATGAGCAACCTCAAGTTCAATCAACTCAATCTGATATTCAAGATATGGATTCCTCATTTGACCAACCTTCAAAACTATCTTTGGCTCTAGAGAATGATCCAAAATGGAATGTAAGCATAGAAAGCTCATCTTTAGAATCAAAATCTCAATCTGAAATCCACTTTGATAGCCAACAACAAGTGATTAATCCTCAAGCAAAGATATCCCTTTTAGAAGTATTACAAATTTATCACAAGGAAATTTTGTTCAAAATACCTAGCCAACAATTTGTTCCTCATCATATTTTCTCTAAGAACATAATTAATGGTGTAAACCCTCTTGAGGTTAACCATATTTCATTCTATGATGAGGATATTCCTTCCTCTACTCCACAAGAAGACTCCTATCTTTACATTACGAGATCTAGTAAAGAAACACTTGTTAGAACTATCATGGTAGATAATGGCTCCTCTCTTAATTTATGCACTTATCAATTATTCCAAAAACTCAAATCAAAGGAAGAAGATCTTAATGAATCAAATGTTATTATAAAATCTTTTAACAATGAAATTCAAGAAGCTCAAGGTACTATAATTCTTCCCCTTAATATTGGATCCAAGATCCTGGATACTTTATTTTATGTAGCATATTGCCCTTCACCTTACAACCTACTTCTCAGAAGTCCTTGGATTCATACGATGAGGGTTGTCCCTTCCACTCTTCACCAATGTTTGAAGTTTGAACTTGCAAATAAAATTGTTACCATACATGGTGACCCAACACCATTTGAAGAATATTTAACGGTTGAAACATCAAGTTCTATACATTCTCTATTGTCACAATTATCTTCTATCCATCACTTTTCTTCATCCATATATGATCATCCTTGTTTACCAAATAACATCCATGCATATCTTTCACATATGCTCCCTCCATCTTATCAAGACTTGGAATATAGTGATAAGAATGAAGAACTTTCTTATCCTTCTTACATTTTATTTTGTAACATGATCAATTTTCCACATATAAAAGTCAAATCTTTTGCTACATTATTCTACATTATAACAAAGCTTTTGTTATCACTACCTTTTATTCATCACCTTCTATTCTTACCTTCACCTCAACCAGATTATCCTTCAAAACCTCCTTTGATTTTGAAGCAACCTTAGACATGCTATACTCAAATAACCTTGTATAGTGTATATAGATCATCTTGTATATACCACCAATTTCAATTCATAAATTAAAATCAAAATACAAAAAAATCAAAATCCTCAAAATCTTCAAAAAAAATACTAATGCAACTAAGGACCTTAAAGGTAAATTTGAGCCCAACTGGCTTGGACCATACATTATCACTGCTAAATTTGAATCAGGAGCATACAAATTATCTACCTTAGATGGTAAAGAACTTAAAGAACCCATGAATATTTTGCATCTTAAACGTTACTATGTATAAATTTGGTCATTTCATCCTTGTATATATTTGTTTAAAATATCAAAATCACTATCTTGTATTTCTTTCAATTTATAAATTCAAAAACACCAAAAACATTCATAATCATCAAAATCTTCAAAACTATTTGTTGTATTTATTTATGGCACTTGTTAATTTTTTGTTCAAAAAAAAAAAAAAATAATGATAAAAAAATAAAAACAACAATATTCTTGACTCTTTCGAAACCAAAACAATATAAAGAAGAAAGAGAGAGTCAACATTCTCAAAACTTCTCAAAAAGTATTTATATATATCTTCTTACAATTATTGCAGTTATATGTTTCAAATTATTTTGGATAAATTAGCATTTATTTGGAATCTCTCACTTGCACACTCACAAAAATAAATATCTTGATTTTATCTGGCATGATTACTAATCTCTCTTATATCAAAGTCCACAAAATTCAATTAAATAAAGTTTGAGCATAGAGAATTGATCTTGTTATTTACTTAAACCAAGCACATCTTTTCACAATAAAATGATTATATTTGTAATTTCCATGTTTTGCTACATAGTAGAAGTGGTTTCTTGAGCGAAAAGTTTCCCCTGCTATCCTATCATGCACATGGTCTAGAATCTTTGAGAATTGGCAAAAGGACAAGCTCACCCCTACCCAGAATAAAAATCCCTTGCTCTACAGCTAATCCGAGCAAGTATCCCTAGCATAGAAAAAAAAAGCAAAGTTCAAGAAAAAGAGAAAAAGAAAAAAAATGTTATTTTATATCATTACAGCAATATTTCAAGCACTATCTCAAAAATCAAGCAAAAAATACAAAAAGAAAAAGAAAAGAAAAGCAAAAGAAAGCAAAAGCAAGAAAGCAATAAAATCCCTTTCCCTACCCTTTGAAAAGAAAAGAAGGGTTGATGAGCTTGAATCCCTGGAATTCTCAATTATTCAAAAACTGTGAGGTAAGCCCCATAACAAGTGGTTTGTGCCCAACCTGCTTGGCCTTGGGTAACTCCTAGCGTGGCGATATGTCTGTCACATTAGCGACCTTCTTTTGTACAGACCTATGTCTGCTTATGGATTAGCTAGCTCTTGATAATCCGACCTACATAGTAGTCTAGTATGGTTATATGCATCTACATCATGGTTAATGAACACTTATTTGGTTTCTTCAAATCACTTGTATCATATTATCTTGCTCAAAACTGGTAAATGAACATAGCAATTGCACACACATTTGTATTTGAGAGATTTTGTGTATCATTATGATAAATCAAGATTGGAAATGAATTCACATATGCACATGGGATTCCTTATAAATCTAACTTTTGTCTTCAAAATACTTTGAAATATTTTTTGCAAATTGTTTGGAATAATTCATTTTCTTCTTTCAAGTACAGTTGTTTAGCATAAAGACAACTATATAATAGAAAAATCAAAATTTCTTTCAAAACTATACAATCAAAACATATATATATTATTGACTTTCGCGACGATGGTATAGTTCCAAAACCAAAATTGGAATTTTATGCCTAGCGCAAGTCCTCATCTTCATATTTTCTATTTATTAAAAATCAACCATGCAATAAAACTATCTCTTTTTGATTTTCGCGATGATGGTATAAGTCTATACCTACATATTCTATGCCTAGCGCAAACCATTGTAACAATTTTTATTCCCCATTTATTTAAAAATCATGAAAACCATATGACTTAAATCATTATGTTACACAAATTATGCTTTTAAAAGCATACACATTTTCATTATTTCATGTCATTATGTCAACCTTCAATTTTGCAATGATGGTATAATTCCTAAGGAATTATCCAAAAATTTTATCACACTTAGGAATTTATGCCTAGCAAAAATCATTTAACATTATTTCATGCATACTATTTTTATGAAAATCTGAAAAACAAACCATCATCATCATCATTTGCACCATTGCACCAAAGTCTTAAGACAGTCTCTTAAGCACTCTTTTACTTTTAACAATATTTCTATATTGGGATTAGCTTGACGACCGAGTGAGCGACGACTCCATGAAATGGTCTATAATAGCGACAATGTCCTTTGAAATTATTGTTAGAAGTCTCTTTTTATTTTTTATCACATTACATCACAAACAACCAATTTGTTACATCAGATTATTTCATTTAAAATATTAAAGCATGACATCAAAATTATAATATTTTCAACGACATAATTACATGAATCATCAAATCAATCAATCAAACATAAAAGCATCATAAAAATACATAGCCACAAGTCATATGATCAAAAAATATCTCATCTATATATATCAACAGTATATATACATCATCAAAACTGGATTGGTATGCCACAATCTGTACCTCGGCATACTCAATCCTCTATCAAAAATAATAATACTCTATATCTCAATCTGTACAATGTAGTGCAGTAGTCTAGCCTCGAGAACCCCTCGAGCTCTCAGCCTCATCTCCTCCCCCACCCTGAGGTGGACGAGGTGGCCCCATCGCAGTATGTGTAGTACTGCGAGTCCTAGTCATCGATCGGGATGAAGTCCTCGATGACCCGATCTTGATCGGATCTACGATGTTAGCTGGCAGGGGTAGTCTATCCTCCTCTAGCACCAGCTGATAGTACAATGTCTGATAGAAAGTAATTTGGGCAATAGCCCGTGTCAGCTCCCTAGTGCTCGCCCCTCCGCCCCATGCCCTGAGGCGTGCAATCTCGTCTCTGAGCTGTGTAACCTCAGCTCGGTGTCATGCAGCCTCCTCCTGTAGGGTCTGCACCTGTGCTTGGAGATGGATCGTCTCTGCTCGAAGAGTAGCTGTCTCGCTACTCTCCCCTGTGTCGACACCCTTGCCCTTATCGGGCGATGGTGGCCTCTCTCTCTGTGGAGAAGGGGGTCTCTCCTCCCTCCTCTCCCTCTATCGTGGCCTCTCCTGTGCCTGTGGCCTCCTCTGCTCTCTCTCGCTATGACCCTGGGCCACCTCCATAGCCGCCTGGCATCGCCTCCCTATCCGATGCACAACTATGTGTATCGGACCCTGAGCCCTCATCATCCGAGGAGGGCGGATGCCTACGTACCAGGCATCGTAGCCATCTGCTACCCCTACGTCATCCCCATCCACTGGCTGAATGGGGGCATCGTCCGAGTCCTGACTCCAGAAGTGCTGCATGTCTGGAGCCCCGCTCACTATGGTGTTATCTCGGATAGTCCAGGAAAACTCATAATCCCTGAGAGATGGGATCCCCTGCTGTAGACCGAACTATCACAAAACTCGGTCATAGCGGTGGAGCTCCACCTCTCCCCTCTCCATCCATAGCCAGCAAACTCGCCTGACGCGAGCTAACTCCTGTCCATCCTCGGCCCACCCTGGGTGCTCTCGCCATGGCCTCCAGGTGATCTGGTCTGGGACTAGGTCATCCAGCAGTCTCCGGGACATCGGTAGGTCGATCCGCCACTGTGACCCTCTTCGGAGCCACCAGTAGAAGACTCGGGGCCTCTCCCCGTCAATCCCTATCAGTGGAAGCCCTATCGGCCTCCGCACTACAATGTGCTCCCAGCACCAAACCTGTAGGAGCGATGTCATCACTAGACATCGGCCGCCCTTGTACACGACCCCATGCAGGATCTTGTACAATCGGCATAGCACATAGCTGCCCCAAGAAAACCTGTAGCCATGGTCTCGCATATCATAGATCACATCTGCTAGCATCCATGGTACCCTACACCCACTCTGGTGGCACAGCAGAAGTCCACCAACCACTCCAGCTAAAACCTATGTGAGTCTAGATGCCCCAGGCATCTGACGTAGTGCCTCGATGTTAACTCCGCCCTTCTCCAGGGCGAAGCTCGGGTCACCACACAACCGCCCCATAGCATGGCCCTGATTGGCCGTAGGAGTGATCAACCGTCCTTGTATGGGGATCCTTAGAATCCTCCATACATCCTCTAGTGTGGGAGTCATCTCCCCTGTAGGTAGCCAAAAATAGGAAGAACCCGGATACCACCTCTCTGCTAGGGCTGTCAGTAGCCCCATGTCTGTAGACACTTGTGGCATCTCTGCCACATGCTGTAAGCCGACCTGTGCTAGCTGATCCCACTCTGCCTGTGTAAGAGCGGCCAAGTCATCTCTCAAACCTCCATATTTCCATTCCCTGCTCTTTAGCAAACCTCTCTGCAACATAAACAACAAAACAACAAACAATCATTAATAACAATTCAAGTAATTAATAATGCAAGTTAAAAATAAGTTCAATTTAATCAAATGATGATATCGTCCACTATTGGACGATATCGTCCCAAATTTGAGCAGATTCGTCTCCGATTTTGCAAGCCGAAATCGTCCCTAATTTGACGAAATCGTCCCCCTTTCATCGATTTCGCCCTTAGACGAAATTGGCGAACTTGAGACGATTTCGTCGAAATCGGGACGATTTCGTCTCGACGACGTCGACGGCCCAAAAACGGCCGCGATGCTCAAAATTCATTTAAAATTCACCTAAAAAGCATGTAAAATCAAATTAAATCATTCTAAGTTAAGTCTAGACTCTTACCCGTAGCCCGCGTCGGACCTCTGTTGATCTGTGCGTCGTCTCCACCATTTTTGCTTCCAGAGCTCTAAAACCAGTAAAAATGAACAGTAAAAATGAATTAGGGTTTTACCCTATTTTTCTTAATTTTATTCAAAAATAATTAAAAATTTTGCTTTTTCCGCGTTTTTACCTCAAACGTTCGATTTGGGTAAAAACACGGAGGGGGCACCATAGTAAGTTGTCGTACGATTCGACCAAGAATCGTCACCTAAAAATGGGAATAATTTTTGCTTTCTCGTAGATCGAGAAGAACTCATCTTTAACGCATTTTCTTCAGAAAATTCGCTAAAGAGGGGGCAAAATGTAGCACCCTAAAATTGGCGCAGTGAAATTGTAATAATTACATTCACTCTAGTAAATAATTTAAATTCAAATTTTAACCTCCCAAACCGCCCGTTAACCGTCGGGTAATCCGTTTCCCCCTTTTTCATGCCATTTTTAGAGGTTGTTTTGACCGTTTGACGATATCGTCGCCGATCAGACGATATCGCCCCAGATCTGACGATTTCGTCTGGGCTAGGACGTCCAGACGATCTTGTCTCAAAACTGATTTTGCACAATTAGCTTCTGTTCCAACGGGTCTCTAATCCGGGCAGAAGCGTGTCTGCACCATTAGAGACCCTCCCCCATTGGAGATCTCCCAAATAGGGATGATCTCCAACCTCCTAACCTCCCTCCTAAGCCTATTTAATCCTAAGCCCTCCCCTTAGCACCCCCTTGGCTGAAATTCCCTGTAACCCGACTTCATACATGTTAAAACATCCTAAGTTTCTATTTTGCATTAGTTCTATACAATTTTGTTGCAGGTACCATATTGTTTTTCAGCTGGAGCAAGCTTACATCGTCACCGATGAACCTGTTCAGATCGGAGGCGATCCTGTCGAATCAGAGACGATTTCGTACCAATGCGAGACGATTTTGACTACAGTCAACATTGAGGCAATCAGTGCCTAAAGTTTGCATTTCTCCTTCCTTTTTCTCTTTGTTTTATGTTGTAATTAGCTAGTTTATTCAGTATTTTATACTATTCTGCATTTTGGAGTTCACCCATCTAGATTAAATGCATAATTAAATCATAATTATTATCTAATTAGCATAATTCATTCATGTTTCTATTTTCAAGTTTCAGTTTGATATTGTTGCTGTCATTTTACATTGTTTCCCTCTGTTAGGATAGTTGCATTTTCTATATTTTGCACCTATTTCTCTGTTTGCAGGTCTCTGACGAATTCGTCTGACAAATTCGTCAGATCTCAGATGATCTTGTCTGATCTCAGACGATCCTGTCAAATCAGAGGCGATCCTGACTGCTTCAAGAATCAGAATCATCATCAGACATCCGGATCAGGTATTCTTCTTTTATATTCTATAATTTCTCTATTTTTTGTCTTTAATTCTATTTTTTGTATTCATTTAATTTGCATCTGCATATAGAATAGCTTAGACGCATTTTGGCCAAACCTAGGATTTGAATGCTTAAGGCTAAAAATGAACACATAAAACACATTCCCAACCTAGGCGTGGAAACTGCCATTAAATGTTTCCTGGTGAACCCACCATCCATCGAAAAATCACCAATATACACCTCCCTTGAGAGGCGGGACCTTCGCAAGTCCTCTCAGTCCGAGGTACCACGACATCCTTTTCACATCCCCCTTCCGGGCATGGATCCTATAGCCTGAAGGTAAGGGTGTGAAAAATTTGGAGCGATACAGACCTATCATTTTCACTGTTGAAGATTCATTTTCAGAGTTCTGGTGCAACGACGACAGTTGCAACTTTGAAACTTGCTGGTGTTGAGGACATGGCTGTGCGGGGTGAGACATCAACTGCTGGAGGAGCCGGAGCTTCTCGGGTATTTCTCTCTTCAAAACCCTAGCTCTCTTTTCTTTGTCTAAGTAAAAATAAACCTCACTAAGTAATAAGAAAAATGAACCTCACTAAACCTACTGGCAATGAACAAACTTCGTAATTAGGCTTAGGTTCCCTTTTTCTATGGTGGGTTAGTCCCCAATTTTGCTATCCGCCAGTGGCTTCAGCCTAGGTTTTTTCAAAATTTTTCAATTATTCACCTACTGCCGCTATTTTGGGTGTTCTCAAACTTAGCTTAGTTTTGATGCTTGGGTAGGAACATTTGCTTTCCAATTTGTTTGCTTTCCCTCCCTATGTTGTTTTTTTTTTAAATTATTTTGTTAAATTTGTAATTTTTTTGATTTTTTGGCCAAGGGTTCACGGGTTTGCCATGCCGCCCCTTGGCCGTTGTTGCTCAAAGCAGTCGACTCTGAGCTGCTGTCACTCAGAGCGGCCAAGATTGAATCCCAACGATAAAAAATTTGACCGCTGGGCCTTGGTCGCTGCTGCCTTCAGTGGCCAGGTTTCGGCCGTTGTAGGCGACATCGGCTAAAGCTTGAGCCTTGTTTTTTTGTTTTTTGTGTATTTTGTTGAATTTTTTATGAATTTTTTTTTGATTTTCTTTGCTTGATTAGGTGTAATTTATTCTTCTTTTTCTTAGATTTAGAGTAACTCATACTCTTTTGCACCATTTTCATGTTTATTGTGAATTATGCCTTAGATGCACTATAGTTATGTTTTATCTTTCTTCTGCTTTGCTTAGATCCTCACTACTCGAGCTCGGGACCCGAAGCTCCTGCTTGACTTACTTCCTGGATTTGATGACACTGACTGGGAGTGGTTTAAGGTCCGTGGGCTATAGTAGGTCATCAGGTTACCCCATATTATGGCCGAATAGGCTTATCTTACGGCCTTAGCCCATCGTTGGGACCCACAGACCAACACCTTCTACATTACACCCGACGAGATGACTATCATGCTGGAGGACGTTTACATGATCTTTTAGATCCCATTTGATGGGGTGCCCATTGTTTCATCGACCACTAATGATCAGGTGGTCATCTATGCTCAGGTTTTTGGAGCACGCTCTGCATAGGATCTTCGGGAGACTAGGTTTAGGGGAGTATCTATCAAAGCTTGGTATGATGCTCATGTTTTCACATCGAGGCATGCCGTGTTGCTAATGGTGATAAACAAAATTCTTATCTTGGACTTCTCGAGTTTGAGGTTCCCTTGGAACCTCCTGGCGATGGTGTAAGACCTACTAGATAGCAAGGAGCCTATCATCTATGTGTGGGGTAGATCACTATTGGCTCAGTTCTACGATGAGTTGTATCACATCCATTGGCAGGGATGCATCAACATTACCTACAGGTTTGGGGATGGGAGCACATTATAGTAGATCACCCTAAGGGGCTCCTAGTCGAGATTATAGCTATTGATGCTCGAACATAGTGCTATGCCTCTAGATGAGCTCGAGAGCACGAGGAGCATAAGAGCCACACTTTTACAAGGGAGCTATCCCACTATACTGTTGCTTTCACTAGACTGTTGATCGAAGATGTCATGTGGCAACATTACTATGAGTGTCCTGCTTGGGATGATCTAGTTAGTTTTACTGCCAGGACACGACGTGAGTGATGGCTCGTTGACCGTAAGATTGCCATCTGGGAGTATTTCTTCTACTCTTGGGTTCTTTGTCAGTACATATTATAGTAGGATGTGCCCTTGATACTATTATTGTATAGGTGCCTCATAGTAGAGAAGGACCTACCTTCCTAGTAGATCACAGAGCTTTCAAATGAGGAGGACACCCCAACCGTAGACCCTACAGTGGCTAGGGGAGTTACAGAGGCCTACTCTTAGTGGTGGGGTGATCGTATGTGGCATGGCATCGACAACCTAGGGTACAAGGATGATGGTGGGGGTGATGGCATAGATCCATAAGGATGCAGGGTTCGAGCCAGACCAAGGTATAGGGCCAAATGGTAGAGTAGGTGGCAGCAGAGGATCCTAAAATTCTTGAGGAGGAGGAGGATTTAGAGCCCGAGGAGAGAGACTCTCCTTTGAGAGCACAGTTGCATGAGGTTGAGGCTAATATTTAGGCCACTAAGATCCAAGTACAACGGCGAGATGCTACCATTAAGTAGCTCTCAGCATAGATACACGCTCTACAGGCTACTATTGAGGGTGGCGATGTTAGGATGTACTTTGTTGTTCCTCCTTCTACACCATAGGAGGCTCCAATGATAGGTTCAAGGGTAGATGTGGGACGACTCCAGTATTTTTTGGATGAGCATGAGGAGCAGATCTGGGGACTTATGATCATGTCACCATCCTTCAAATGCAGCTCAGGAGGCATGGGATTGTCCCTAAGGATCTAGAAGGTGTGGGTGGTTTGCAGGTCAGTGGGCGCTCCATATTGGGGTAGTCTTCCTCCCATCCTAGCCAGAGGATCCAAAATCAGACAGAGAGACCTACAGGCTCACATCACTCGACTCGCAATACCACCAAAGGGGGAGGTAGCACTAGAGGAGGTGATGCAGGGGGCTCGGGCCGATACTTGATTGATGCCGTACTTGGTCCTTGATCCATTTTTGAGGTTGACTGACCTATATGATTGTAGCCCATAGGCATTTTTGTATATCCATTGGACTTGACACACATACTTTTATGATAGATTTGTTTTTATGACTCATTATGTGTATCATTTATTGCTTTATGTTTTTGTTATTATTTTGTTTTATGATATGATGCGATGATGGTATTATGATGATTTGATGGATATGCTAGATGATAGATGATATTTGAAGATGCTTAGATGGATGTGTAGATGCTTATATGATTTGATGATATGATGCGATGTATTTTGATGATGAATGATGAATTTATGATTGTATGCAAATGGATATTGCCTATATGTTTTATGATGTGGTTTATGGATGATTAATGACTTGTTTTTGTGGATGCAAATGTTATTGTTACAATGCATGTTTAATTTTTGCTTTAATTGTATGCATCTAACTTATGTGATGGAATGGTATAAATGAACCTGTATGCTCTAATCACTTAAAACATACGGAATGCATATGACATTGACAATCTTAATGGGTGATACCACAAAAAGTAAAAAAATAATCATGAATTTAAATAATCACTCTTATCATAAGAATTGATTAAGTATTCATATATGAGATGTAATGGTGTGTAATGTATTTTCTTAATAAGTTTATGTAAATTAAAAGATATAAAGTAGTCAGTGGCCATCTATATACTATTTCTAATATATATGCGATATCTGTCCTACTATGTTGATACCCCCTAATTTATAGAATCTTATAAAGAAAGTGATGGTGTGAATGATGTTATGATTTGTTGCTATGTAAGAATTTTTGGGGCTTTTCAGAGATTCAAACACTCTAGTTCCCCTATCAACTACTGTCTACTTACCACTTAGACTTTTGAAAAGTAAGGCTTTTACCATGGACCTGGTTTTTCATGATCTCTGTGTGTGCATGTGATTGTATATTTTGAGGTAGAACTCAAGCATTTCCTCCGATGTCGGGCGGGATTCTTTCAGCCCATTGCTAAGATCGGGGATCCTCAAGTGTTCATCTCATCCTTATGTTGGACTTAGTTGGACTATACCACTAGGCAATATTGGGTTACCTAAGCTAGCTCATCCACATTCAAACATTGGTCTACACAAATGCATGAAGCAATTGTGGTAGACATATCGTCATGCGTAAGGATTTCTCCTTCCAATTTTGTACAATGCTGAGAATTCCAGGGATTCAAGCTTTATTCCCTTCTTTTTGGCTTTGGATTTTTGCTCATATGTAGTGATGAAAATCACTGTTTATTTTGATTTGATTTTTTCTTTGAGTGGGGATTTTTTTGTAGTGATGATAATCACTGTTTATTTTGCTCATACGTAGTGATGAAAATCACTGTTTATTTTTTATTGATTTTTTTGAGCTTGATTTTTTTTTTTTGAATTTTGATATATGATTTGTGTATCGGATTATTGCTTTGAAATCTGGACTGTATGCTTGGCCTTTTGAATATGTACTTTGCTTTGGGATTTTTGCTTATTTTGATTTAAGCAAGGGATTTTGATAGGGTAAAGCTTGTCCTTTTGCCAATTCTCAGCACCTTTAAACCGGTTGCACAGGGGGATAAGCAAGGATAATCCTTTTCGCTTAAGGTAACCTAGACCACTTTGCAGCTTTCATCTTTTCCTTGTACCAGCTAGGATTTTAGTGTTTCAATTAGTGACGGGATCTTGAATATCCAAGGCTTTATCACAGCTAGGCCTTACCTTCTACTAATCAAAGTTGTTTTCCTCAAAAGTTGATAAGATTACTAGGTGTGGTTGACTAACCAAAAAGCCTTAGTATATTATGTATAGCAACAAATAATGGTTGTGTTGAAAAACACAATTACACACATGTGGATGGAGGTATGGATATGAATGACTTGTGCGACAAACTGTGGTATCACTTTTAAGGCTCTCATGACATATACAATTGTAATGGATGTGAAAATGTAATGCAATGATGTGGATGCAAAATGTGAAGTGCAATTGTTTTTGTATTTTTGATTTTATGTTGTTTTTGTATTTTTGATTAATTTGACCAAAGGGCTTATTATGCCTTTGGGGCTTTTGTTATTGATTTTGACCAAGCGGTTTGAATTACCCTTGGAGCTTTTTGATTGATGTTTGACCAAGCGGTATGAATTACCCTTGGAGCCTTTGATTGATTGGATTTGACCAAGCGGTTTGAATTACCCTTGGAGCCTTTGAATTGATTTTTGACCAAGCGGCTTGAATGCCCTTGGAGCCTTTTGAATTGATGTTTGACCAAGCGGTATGAATTACCCTTGGAGCCTTTTGAATTGATTTTGACCAAGCGGTATGAATTACCCTTGGAGCCTTTTGAATTGATGTTTGACCAAGCGGTATGAATTACCCTTGGAGCCTTTGATTTGATTTTGACCAAGTGGTATGAATTACCCTTGGAGCCTTTGATTTGTATTTTTGGAATTTTATGTTTTTATGATTTGTTTGTATTTTTGACATATTTGAATGTTTTTGTGTTTTATGACATATTTGAATGTTTTTGTGTTTTATGTGTAAAATGCCTTTAAGTGAATGATATTGAGAGGTTCAGGCTCTTCAACACCATCTAATGATATAAGGCGATATGCTCCAGGCCCAACTCTCATTGAAATCATATATGGACCTATCCAGTTTGCTATGAACTTATCTCGTAGATGCGACGGCAGATTTGAATTCTACTGGTTTTCTTTGAGCACTAGATCTCCAACCTTGAATTCCCTTAGGTGGACTTTACTATTGTAAGCTCATGCAAGGCGATCTTGGTAAACATGGAGATGCTCTAAAGCATTGACTCGACGTTCATCAAGAAGCATCAATTGATCAAGGTGGCCTTGCCGCGTAGCTTCATCATCTATGAAGTCCTTTAATGCTATGCGTAGAGTCAGGATTTCCAACTCTAGAGGCATGATGGCTTTAGTGCCATATACTAGTGAAAATGGTGTTGCCCTAGTGGGCATCCGTATACTAGTCCTGTATGCCCATAGTGCAAGAGGCAATTGCATGTGCCAATCCTTGTGATTTTCTTGCACTGTCTTCCTCAAAATGGAGACTATTGTTTTGTTTGAGGCTTCTGCTTGCCCGTTTGCTTGTGGATAATAAGGCATTGAAAAATTGTGCTGAATATGGTATTTGTTCATTAAAGCACACACATTTTTGTTCTTGAAAGATGGCCCATTATCTGATATTATCTTAGAAGGGACCCCAAAATGACTTATGATATTGTGGAGTATAAACTCCGCAATCCTTGGTCCAGTTGTTGATGTTAAGGGGATCGCTTCTACCCATTTAGTGAAGTATTCTGTGGCCGTTATGATGAATGTGTGTCGGCCTGAGGATGGGGGTGAGATTTTCCCAATCAAGTCTAGTCCCCATTGCGAGAATGGCCATGTTGCTTGGATGGGCTGCAAAGCTTGCGATGGTAAGTGCGTTAGGTTTGCATGATGCTGGCACTTACTACATTTCTTGACATACTCACAGTAGTCCTTTTCCATTGTGGGCCAATAGTAACCCATTCTCAAGATGCACTTAACGATGGCCATGCCACTGAAATGGCCTCCACATGTTCCATCGTGAGCTTGCGAAACTGCCCAAGATGCTTCCTGGGGCTCAAGACAACGAAGCAATACTCCATCATATCCTCGTCTATAGAGGATTTCTCCTAGAAAAATGTATCTTGTTGCTCTCTATTTGAACGTTCACCTTTCAGTATGCGAAAAACCTTGAGGTATTATTCCAAGCTTCAGGAAGTCCCGTAGTTGGGAAAGCCAATCTTGATAGGCCACAACTTCTATAGAATAGACAACTTGCTCTTCCTGCATTTTTGAGGTAGTGAACATGGATTGAGGAACAACTCTATGGTATATGGTTGCACCACACTCTACAGGTCCTTGGGAGATCAAAGACCCCCAAGGTGTTATTTGCAAGAAATATCTGGCTGTGAAGGACCAATCCTGATTTGGTTCGATGTTGATCATGTTGACTGATTCTTGATTGTCAAAAGCCTCATGATGTATTGTTGAGTGCGAAAGCACTTTCACATGAATGGTTGTAAAATCAGCAGATGGATTTTGAGGGATTAAGGATCCCAAAGAGGCCATGGTGTCTACAAATCTATTCGACGTATGAGGGATTGCCTCGATGTCATACCATTCCATCTGGGCTAAGTAGGTGTCAACAAGTTCCTTGTAAGTCTTCAAGAGTGGGCACCTACATTGGAATAGTCCTTTGACCTGGTTTACTATGAGCAAGGAGTCACCAAAGATATTCAATATTTTAATGCCCATCGCTATGGCTGTTTGGAGTCCCAGGATCAATGCTTCATATTCTGTATTGTTGTTTGTGCATGGGAAGTCTAGTTTGAATGATAAGGGTAATGGAGCACCCTACGGTGTGATAAAGACAATCCCTGCTCCACCTCCTTGTTCACACTTTGAACCATCAAAGAATAATGACATATATTTTTCTTTCTTAGGTTCTTCGAGTTTTGGCAGATCTGATAATGCAAAGACCGCATCATCAGGCAATTCTATGGTGAGAGGCTTGTTATCCTGAAGAGGCACCTCTGCTAATTGATCTGCTATGACTTGTCCCTTGATGGAATTTTGGCTTATGAACTCTAGATCAAATTCTGTCAATAGCATGATCCACTTTGTGGTACGTGTATTGTGATATGTCTTGCTCATCATGTACTGCAAAGGATTTTGTTTTGATATGACGTAGGTCGTATGGCTCAACATGTAGTGTCACAACTTTCGAGTTGCAAAGACCACTGCTAAACACAACTTTTTGACATACGCATATCCTAGCTCATAACTCACCAAGGTGCGACTAATGTAATATATGGCTTGCTCTTTATCTTGTGCATTCTTTTGGGCTAACATGGTGCCCAATGCAAAATCAGTAGCTGATATATATAGTAAAAATGGTATGTCTGGCCTTGGTGGAGCCAATACTGGCGGTGTTGCTAGATAAGTTTTGATCTCTGCAAAGGCTTGATGGCATTCTTCATCCCAATGAAAGGGGACTTCCTTGCGTAGCAACCTGTTCATAGGTCTGCATTTGTCTGATAATTGCATGATGAATCTTTTGATGGATGCTATCTTGCCTTGTAGGCTCCTCAACTCCCTAATGTTGGTAGGGGTGGCCATTTCCAGTATAGCCTTTACCTTTGCAGGATCTACTTCGATGCCTCTCTTGGATACGATGAATCCCAAAAGCTTGCTAGAAGTTATGCCAAATACGCACTTCTTAGGATTCAATCGGACATTGTGTTCTATGAGGCGATCGAAGACTTGTCTAAGGACTTCGGCATGCTCTTGCCACAATAGGGACTTGGCTAGTAAGTCATCCATGTAATCTTCCAAGATCTTATGCATATAGTCATGGAATATGTATGTCATGGCCCGCTGATATGTGGCACCAGCATTTTTGAGACCGAATGACATCACTTTGTAATAGAATGTTCCCCATGGAGTAATGAAAGCAGTTTTATGTTGATCTTCGGGCTTAATCCGGATTTGGTTGTATCCAAAAAAACCATCCATTAGGGAGAGCATTTCATGACCTACGGTTGCATCTACAAGAGCATCTATGTTTGGCAATGGGAATGAATCCTTTGGTGTTGCCCTATTTAAATCCCTAAAATCCATGCAGATACGGACTCTTCCATCAGGTTTCCCTATGGGTACCATGTTTGACACCCACTCAGGGTAGTCGATAGGAACTATGAATACTGCATCCAGTAGTTTTTGCAATTCGTTCTTCACCATCAAAGCGATGGTTGGATGCATTTTCCTCAGTTTTTGCTTGACTGGCTTCTTCATGGGATCCAATGAAAGGTTGTGAATGACTAACTTTGGATCTATCCCTGGCATGTCTTTGTAAGTCCAAGCAAAAATATTTGGCCTCTCCTTGAGGAGAGGAATTAGGATGGCTTGTTCCTCTGGAGATAGACTTTCTCCGAACTTGAATTTCCTTGGTTGGGTAGGATCATCACTGATGTCCACCTTGAAAGTCACTTCTATAGCCATATGTGACCCATCCTCTAGCTGATGAGGCGTGGGTATCAAATGAATGTCATCGATGGGATTTATAGGACCTAGTGACTCAGGTTCCAAACCAACATGGAAGATGTCATACGTACAACCTGATGTAAAATGGAATGGCTGTAACATCTCTTCATTGGTGAAGAGGTCTTCTGGATCTATGGGTGAATTAGCGCGATCCCAATCAATAGCCTCTACATCAAGATGCAATGATTTGGTAGGATCTACTGGATTATGAAGTGGAGTGGTCAAATCAATGGAGATCATGTTGATGGATGGGATGAAATCTCCAGGACCACATGGGTGCAATCTTGTCTCAGGGGTTTCCCTTCCATACTCGCGATGAGGTTCTAGAGGAATGGGAATTTTTGGATCTAGCCCATGAGTAGGGTGGACAATAGGATCATTGGGCTCTAACTGCTCTCTGAATGTAGGTGGAGGGGGGTTGACCATCCGATGAATGGCAGCTAGGTCAATAGGTCTCCCCAAAAATTGGAGATGAGGGTCTATGGCATGAAGTGCCACCTCTCTCTCTACTAGCTCATTGACTTGCCGCAAGTGGTGAGGTCCAAGATAAGCCATCTCGGTCTCATCCTCAAAGTCATCATCACTTATCCAAAAACCGTTAGCATTGGTATGCGGCCCTAATACAAGGGGCTCATGTCTTGGCCCCAAGTAGGCCATCTCTATTTCATCTTCATATTCTTCGTCACTTATGAAGAATCCATTTGCATTTGTCTCTTGCCCCAAAGTCAGGGGTTGATGGCTTAGGCCTAAGTAAGCTCTTTCTATTGAGTCTTCTGATTCATAGTCACTTTCATCTGATGTATATCCACTCTCATCATGGATGGACCATGTGAATCTTTGCAAATAGTGAGGCCCTTGATAGGCTAAGCCAAGTTGCACCTCATCATCACTTGCTTCATATCCATTCTCCTCATCCCATGAGTTGTACCCTGTTGGGGTGGAATCAATTGAGGTGTTTGGATGATAAGTTTTTGGAGGCGGTATGTTTACCATGGCCACTTGTCTGTTGCTCAAATTTTCTATTCTTAAGGGGTGATAAGGAATGAAATCAATGTCTTCTCCCAACCCTATGCTTAATATTTCCAATGCTGCTACAAGAGAGTCATCTCGACCTCCGCTATAATAGCCTAAGCCAAATCTATCGGAGGGAAGCTGATATAGTGGCTCGTAAGGCCTCCTGCGCCCCTACTCATATACGCCAAGGCCATAGCCATGCCAATGGCAACGCTCAAAGTAGCTTAGAGAAAACTTAGGATTAGAGAGGTAACGAACATTGACTATGAATAATTCATCACCATCCTCTTCTATATCTGAAGACTTATGAGCGCAGTCCAGGCCGGCATAGACAAAATTGGTTTGGTTGGGAGGGATTCCAAGTGGAACCACTATTCCTACTAGCGGCCTCAAGTCTTTAGGCCTCCCTATGTCTTGTGCAGACTCAATGATAGGTGTAAAGGTAATGTTCTACACAAGGTACTCCCCTATGCCTGTGCTTGCCAAGTGTATTGATGCATGCGACGTGGATGACCCCACGGATGATACTGGCGAAGCAGGGTGATAATCACTATCTTCATCTTGATCTTGAGGATCTTCCTCTTCCATAGGACTTGGTATTTCAGCAATGGCTATAGTTGGCACTTCTTTGGGCCTTTCTTCCTTAACTAAGGGGGCCTTTAGCTTCTGATTGTCTTTTGGTTTTGACGTTGATGGTACTTTAGAAGCATTGACTGTCTTGAGTGCATTAGGAGGTGTTGATGTGCATGGGTCTTTTCTTACCCCTTTGTCTTTGTTATCCCCTTGTGTGGTTGGGGATGAAGGTGCCACGTATAGGTGAGTAGAAGGGATCATGAATTCTCCTAGAATGTCCACCTGATTGACGTATTTAAAAGGCTCTTCATCGGCCAGAACCACATAGACTTTGTTTTCATGCACATACTTGACACACTGGTGCAAGATCGAAGGCACACACTTCATGGCCCTTATCCAAGGGTGCCCTAAGAGGATGTTATATTGCATAGCTCCTTCCAAGACATGACACATCACGGGGATGGTCTTGTGCCCCACCTTGATGGGTAGGACTATCGTTCCCATAGTATTGCATAAAGCATCATTAAAAGCTCTCAATGTGTAAGCTCCTGGAATGATATTGGTCTTGGGTATCTTGAGGTGCTCTATTGTAGTTGTTGTGATGATGTTTATCGATGAACTTGTATCGACCAAAACCCTCTTGAAAGGTAAGTCATTGATGGTCACTACAATGTTTAGCGGAGGGTCTGGTAAGGTAGCAAAAACTGTCTTAATCTCATGATCATAGAATCGGATTATAGGTTCCTGGCATTCTTGCACTTGTCCCACAAAGTGAGTGAATGCATTCGCATCTTGCGGTTGAAGCTCAATTGTTCTTAAAATCTCCATTAGAGTCTCCCTATGCTTTGGGGACTATTGTATGAGCTCATAGATGGATAACTTAGTTGGAGTCATCTGTAGGTTTTGCTCCAATCTACTCCGAATAGTTACCACAGGTCGCATTGGTGGACCTGGAAGGTTGTCTTGCCTTTGCCTAGGGGCAGCTGGGATGTTCATGGGAGCTGCAGGCGGTTGTGGTTGACCATACCGCCTAGTCCTTGTTGCTATGTTAACAATATCAACCATCCCCACGCATCCATGGGTAGGTATGTCAGCTCGAACCTGATTGACTTGGGCCCCTTGCTCTCGAGGGGCCTCATGATTGGGCAATGGGTTTTTGTATATGCCCATGTCTCTGTTATCGAGAGCCAGTGGGTTGTCAACTTTGAGTTCTCCCGCCTCAATCATGTTTTGCACTTGATGCTTAAACCCGATGCAAGCCTCAATGTCATGCCCCGGTATCCTATGATAAGGGCAAAATTGATCTTCCCTATATCCTTTTGGCTTAGGATGGTTGGGATCTATAAGAGGTATATCAGGAAATCTGATCCTCCTGGCCTCGCTCAGCTGATTAAAGATTGATTGCATTGATTTTGTCAAAGGCATGAAATAACGAGGTGACTTGCATTCTCGGTTTCTTCCCTGATTGTTCTTTTGGTCGTAGTTGGCTAGCGGGGGATGTGCTTGATAGTTCTATGGTTGTTGTGCACCCCCATCCTTGGGTGTAGCCAATACGACTTGATTGACTGGAGCAGGGTTGCCCTGCTTCTGCTTGTACTTGTCATTCTTACCATTCTTGTTCCACTCCTTTTTGTTTCGGAGCTTAATGGTTCCCTCATCTACTTTTATCTCTTCGATGAGCTTGGCCTATGCCAAAGCTTCCTCAAATGAAGGATACTATTGGAGTTGTAGCAAGAGGGAGATATGTTTAGAACAACTTTTGGTGAACATGCGAATGATCTCTTCTATGGGAATGAAGAATGATAATTTTGCCATGATTTTTCTCCATCTATTCCCATAATCCATTACTGGCTCATCATCATACTGTTTCAAGTTAGCTAGGTCTGAAAGGTTCACCTTCTTCTTAGCACCAAAGGAGAAATGCTTCAAGAATATGTTTACTAGTTGTTCAAAGTTGGTTATGCTATGCTTAGGTAGTTGGTTGAACCATTGAGTGGCAGCACCTAAAAATGTCATTATGAATGTTCTTAGCATGAGAGCATCATTGTCTTCAAGATGAAAAAAGGCATTGATAAAATTGGTGACATGCTCTTGTGCATCCTCTTCACCTTTAAAATTTTCTAACCTAGGCATCTCAAAGTGCTTAGGATATGGAGGGCTAGGGATTGATGGGCACAATGGTTGATTGTGTATCTTGCTCAATGTTGGTGAGTTCCCAGCTGCCTCTTGTTTCTCAAAGGTTTTCATATTTTTAGCAAGCTCTTGAAATGCCTTTGATGCATGGATTTCCTCCTCTTGTAAGCCTATTCACATTGGCAATGGAGGTAACTCTCTATCCATTTGATTTGTTCCATTTTCCTCCCTCCTACGAGGGGACTCAAGATTGTGATCTTGGTTTGTTATGTTTGCCCTTTCCCCATTAGTTGGATTTCGTTCATGATTTGGTGGGGGATTTCATTGTGGGCTATCTTTTCTAGTGCGCCTCTCCTTAGGTGAGTCAGTGTATCTTGTTCTTTGGTGGTCACCACCATTTGCTTGTAAATTGTTAAGAGCTAGCCGCTCAACTTGCTCTCTTAAATGCTGCTCATGTTGGCGCAAGAGTATTTCTCTTTGTTTCTCTTGTTTGAGAGCTTCCACTAGCTCTCACTCCTTATGTAATGCATTTTCTAACTACCTCATTTGGTCAGTTTGTGCTATCATAGAAGACTCATGTTTATCTGACTCTGTTCTTGTTGTCTTGACTCGCAGATTCCTCGAGGGGGTTTTTGTTGTATCTGTACTCTTGCTAGTTAATGTGACTTGTTTAGTGTACTATTGAGTATCCCTATGATCAGAATCCATGCATCTTCTATGGGGTCGCTCTAAGGTACCCCCAGACTGGGAGGTATGTTTAGAAGTCACAGTTCATGAGCTTCTAGATGCATAGTTCTCAGTAGCTATAGTTATTTGAGTTGGTTGAGTAGGAAATCGATCCAACCCATCTAGCTATCTTGTTTTCCATGGTTGGTCCCGTGGGGTGCCATTCACTCCTATGAGGTCATAGTCTATGGGAATATTTCCTTTTGTGTGAAGGGTTTCTTCTATATGATTCCCATGACTAGATGTAGCTCTAGTTTCCTGCCCTTCAGTGGGCATACCTGTTTCATATGTTTCTTGTGAGTCTTGAGGTGTTGCAATTCTTGTTTGCCTTCTTGATGAAGAGGGCTTGGTGGTAACATGTTTTCTCCATGTGGATGGAGATGTAGCAGTATCGTCATCCCCATGTGAAGAATGGGTTTTAGAACCTTCTTTATGTCCATGTGAGGAGGAAGCCCTTGAAGCTTCCTCATGTCTTTGAGATGTTTCTGTGTGTTTAGAGGAGGCCCTTGAGGTCTCCTCATGTATCCTTGATGAGGATGGTTGTGAAGCCTCTTTTTGTTTATGTGACTTTATTCCATGATGTGGTTCCAAGAGTGACCAGATCTTAGCCGCTCAAGCCTAGAGCAACCATACCTTAGCCATTGCAGACGATAGTAGACAGATCTTAGCTGTTGTAGATGACAGCTGCTAAGCCATAAGAAGCAGTTTGCCGATAAACATGCCCAATCTCAGGCAAAAGTGGTATTATGCATGCAATAAAGGTGAGTGGGAGTGACTTTGCATGACCAGTTCACATAGGAGACTTTAGTTTGCACTTGGGCTTAAGTTAACTAACCTCCAAGCATAAACAAATGACAAAAGCTTCTCATGCTAATGACTAGTTCACATAGAAGACTCAAGTGGGCAGTTAGATTTTAGTTAACTGGCCTTCAAATATGGACAATGGACAAAATATTCTCATGCTAACTTGCACTACGCATGAGAAATTCGTTCCTAGGGATTGGACATAGACCTAGGGTTTCACACTATAAAAGGTGCAAGACTAAGATCACCAAGACATATTTTGATAGTTTACCACAAGAGAATCAAAGGGGGGATATTTTATCATATCAGAGAGAGAGACATATTTTATGGAGAGCTTTCAAGACTCGAAGAGTTCTATTTGAGATCACATGTATGGCAGAGCTCTGACGAATTGAAGAACATAACACCTACTATTTCAACATCAAATTATAGTCTTTGACCCATAGCTTTGGGGCAAAGAGGGCAAGGTTTAATTTAGTGGCCATTGTCTTGGACAGTGGCCTGTAGGCTTAGCTTAGATAGACATAGCTTCTTTTATTCTATTTCTTTATATCATTAGCATAGATTTACATGATTTCATGGCATAGTTTTATCATATTTTCGTTACATTCTTTGATTACTAACAACCTCATCCAGGGAGGCAATATCAAACACCTAAATGTGTTTTGTTGTTTCATTGCTTGTAGGGCCATAGGTACATCAGACAAATATTACAACATACGAGAGCAAAAGGGATCCCTCTAGGAAACAGACCTGGAGGAGACATCTCTGTAGCAACATCGAGAATGTACGCATCGGTCCCTTTTCTAAACCCTACTTGCAATGATATTTAAAATACCAAAGATAAAATGGAAATACAAGAGGAAAAATCATATAACACAAAATAACAGAAAGATAGATATCTTTATTGATATTGAAGCTCGGTTACATGTCGGTCCCTCTTAGGGATACCCATTTTGATACTATAAATTACAAATAGGCAAGGAGTGCCCCTTTCGCGAAGAGGTGGTGCGCTTATAAAAGCTTCCCGATTTTGCACATGGAAATGTATGAGGGCTTATAGATGTCTCCTTCTCTAGGTCTATTTCCTAGAGGGATCCCTTTTGCTCTCGTATGTTGTAATCTTCATCCGATGTACCTGTGGCCCTGCAAGCAATGAAACAACAGCACACATTTAGGTGTCCGAGATTGCCTCCCCAGATGAGGTTGTTAGTAACCAAAGAATGTAACAGAAATATGATAAAACTATGCCATGAAATCATGTAAATCTATGTTAATGATATAAAGAAACATAATAAAAGAAGCTATGTTTATCTCAGCTAAGCCTGCGGGTCACTGTCCAAGACAACGACTGCTAAAGTAAACCTTATCCTATTTTCCCCAAAGCTATGGGTCAAAGACTATAATCTGATGTTGAAATAGTAGGTGTTATGCTCTTCAATTCGTCAGAGGTCTGCCATACACATGATCTCAAAGAGAACTCTCCAAGTCTCAAAAGCTCTACTAAAAAAGATATCTGTCTCTTTGATATGATCTCCTGTATGTCCTTTGGTGCTCTTAGGCTTGCACCTTTTATAGAACAAAACCCTAGGTCTATGTCCAAGACCTAGGAATGAATTTCTCATGCATAGTGCAAGTTAGCATGAGAAGATTTTGTCCATTGTCTATGTTTGAAATCCAGTTAACTAAAATCTAACTGCCCACTTGAGTCTTCTATGTGAACTGGTCATTAGCATGAGAAGATTTTGTCCTTTTTTTATTCTTGGAGGTTAGTTAACTTAAGTCTAAATGCAAACTCAAGTCTCCTATGTGAATTGGTCATGCAAAATCACTCTCGATCACCTTTATTGCATGCAGACTGCCACTTCCACCCGAGATTGGGCCTGTTTGTTGGTAAATTGCTTTTTATGGCTTAGCCGTTGTCGTCTGCAGTGGCTAGGATCTATATGCTTTCGTCTACAGTGGCTAAGGTTTTGCTGCTCTAGGCTTGAGAGGCTAAGATTTGGTTGCTCTTGGCTTGAGTGTCCAAGCTTTAATGGATTGAAAAGTCACCAAATGAGTGGTGAGAACCACTGTTGATGCTTGGAAAGTCCAAGATTATGTATTATGATCTTATGAGTGTGTCTATGTAAGTATATCCCCTAAGAATGACATGATTTAGGTATCTACAGTAAGAACATTCATTAAATAAAAGGAGATAGGAGATTTCTTCTTCATAGAGTGTTTTACTTACATCAAATTATATGGAGCTAAAATCCCTCCTAAGGTGTTACCCCAGTACTGCCCATTGTCCATAGCAACCCTAGAATTATGCAGACAAGTGGTAGAAGAGGCTAAAATGAGACTGGTTAAGAAGCATGGAAAAGTCCCCTGGCTTTATGTTCCTTGCCATTTTGGGGATTATGTGTTTCTTGGATATCCTTACCTACTCAAGGGAATGTTTGAATTGGACAATATGGGATTCGATGAATTATCATGGAGGTTTTATGACCCAAAAGGAACTTACAACAAGATGATGGAGAAGAGAAAGTATGCTCGTATACTACACTAGGGAGATGCTTTTGAAGAAAGCTTATTGGAGGCAATGGAAAAAGGATTAGATTTGCAAAAAGTATGGGATGAATTCCCTCATAAAAAAAGAGGCAACACACAGGTTCATGAAGCCTATGATTACCCTACAGAACTGAGAAGGTTTCGAGAAATTTTAGTGGATACTACAACACCTATTATGCCAAGGATAGACCCAACAATTAAAGAAGACCCTTTGCTGGAATTGATAGAGGAGCAGGACATAGACTTAATGGAGGTCACTGTTAGAACTATTGATGTAGTAGAACAACAAGTTAAACTCCTAGTGAATGACCAACTCATAATAGAAGCAACACCAAAAGAGGTTCCTCAATAGACCTATACAGACAAATGCAAAGAAATAGTAACCTCTTCTTCTCAGAAAGCATCACCTATAGAGCAAGATGTAGTTCCTATATCTGATAATGTGATAGCCTTAACCAGTGTGAGAAAATTGGCACCCATGGCCATACCTACCTCTATAACCATAAAGGGACAAGAGATAAAAATTCCCTCAGTGATACAAATGAATCCCAGGAAGACTGGTGGACTGGGTGGCCTTTTCTGAAGTTACTTAGTGAAGAGTCAAACATAAATAACTCCAGTAGAAGCAAAGAAGCCTAGAATGTATTTATCAGTGGCCAAGGTTGTTTTGTAAAGGATAGATTAGCAGGCTGCCTTCACAGTAATAGATGAAAAAGAGTTGCAGTTAGTAACAAGGATGGGAAATGTAGAAGAACAATCTTCAAAAAAAGAAAATTTGAGGACAACTATGTTAGATATTGTTGAGATTAATGTCCCTCCCCTGTAAGACCCACTAATTTTTAGTACCAATGAAGAAACAAGTGGATCATCAGTAATGGGTAAAGATGTAGATATAGCAAAACTTGTCAAAACAGTGAATGCTCAAGCCATTGATCAATTTGTTAAAAATATTGAAGCACTCAAAAAACAATTAGACCAAGAAGAAAAAGAAAAAGCAGAATTAAAAGCTATGATAAGTAAGCAACAAGAAGAATTAAATAAGAAATATGCTTCAATTTCCCAACCCCTTGTAGTAACCAAGGTTTAAGATCATGTATATTATTTGAATGTAATGAAAAAGAATATGTACAAAAGAATAAAATCTCAGGCGAAATATTTTACTGAAATGTTCAGGAAAATAAGGGCGATTCAAATAACTGCTCTAGAAATCATGACCTTTATGTAGGAAAGAGAAAAATATTTTAAATTCATTCACCCAACCCTGGACTACATAGGGGATAATTTTGAAGAACTGTAAGGATAAGAAATAATGACACCTGAGGGCAATAAGATTCAAATCAATTTTAAAATTTTCAAAGCAACCCTTTTTGGATCAAACTAAGAGAAATGGAAAAATTTTGTAACTGAGATGAATGACCTAATAAAGGATGTGTAGACACCAAAACAACACCAATCCGATTATGTGACTACAAGCACTGACCGAATTGGCATACATACCCCCTAGGGCAGCCTCCAGAGGTTAAACAGTGGTCCTAACCACTCCCAAATCAGTTTTGGAAGGTCAGAGGTCAATTTGGCACCTTTTAAGCACTTTGCTCCCTATTCGTCCCACCCTGGGATGATTAGAATCCTATTCGCCCCACCCCAGGATGATTAGCAACAATCGCTCTAGGGTGGGACGATTAGCAGGTTTGACTGGCAAAAAGTCAAGCCTTGACAAATGGCAGCCCAGATCCGCCACCCAACTTCACCTTCAAGGCATGCAATTGCGAGGAATGGTTTCAAATCAGAGAGAGGGACTTCAGTCAAGCATGCCCTGATCATGGAGGCCCTAAATCAGGGAGGAATCTTCTCTCCCCCAAGAAAGGCATGGTGAGCCAAGTGGCACCCTCGCATGCGCATTCAAAGGAGACCCCTGAGGTCTATAAAATGGTGAGCCTCCTCACCCCAAAAAAGAGGAGAGCTGGAGCATTTGGAGCAATGGAGTGCTGCCAAATTATACCCCCATTCCCTTTTGTGCTTCCTACATCCCTAATTTCTCTTTTGGAAGAGAGGTTATCGGGTGAACACTAGGAACGCAATCTAGACCCAAAACCCAAGCAATCGGCCACAATCCCACACCAAATTCATTGACACAACCCCCTAGGAGGTTTTGGACCCATCCCACTTGGATTGGTGCCAAAACTAAGCCCCAAACGGTGGGCGTCCTGCCCTCGGGCGCCCCGCACTATTGCAGTCCTAATCGCCCCACCCCGGAGCGATTAGAAATATATGAATGATTTCTCTACTATTATTTTTGCATTATGTTGTATTTCATGTACTTATGCTGTTGTTCAAGTTTCATGGTATTCTGACTTGATTTGACCTTGTTTTTATCATTTTATGCGTTTACTAACATACAGGGAGCGCCTTCGGATACAGGATAATCTGGGTAGAATATGCCAAATATGACCTTCTGGGTCATCTCAAAATGCCCCTTTTAGCCTAACCCCAAGTTTGTAGGAGTTTTGGAGGCCTCTGGGTAGGACATTTGCAAGGTCGCTCTTGCACATTTTGTGACAGTCCTAATCGTCCCACCCCGGAGCGATTAGAAATCCATGCATGATTTCCTAACTGTTATTTTTGCAATGGGTCCCTGATGATGTCTTGATGCTTCTATCAAATTTTGGGTTCATTATGACATGTTTTGACCATCGTTTTACTATTTTATGTACTTACTAGCCGGAGGCTTTGGGGATTGCATGTTTTCCTACATCCGCATATGCTATTAACTATTTGCTATTTTTCTATGTGTAGGATCTCACCACCAGGAACACCAGAGGGGCAGCAAGGAATGACGAACACATGGATGCAAGCGGTGACAACGTTTGGCCCGCCCATTTCGAATGTGGGCATGCGAAAGACACTGGAAGCGTACCATCCATTGATGTAACAAACTGTATCAAACATTCTGAGCCCTAGAGGGGGGAGACATATTGTAACCAGATTAAAAGCAACATTAATAAAATAGGCCCCACTTTGTTTTTCTTACATCTCATTTCTGCGTCATTTTCCTTCATGCATTTGTTCATCGCATTCGTAGGACTTAGCATCTATACCATATCTATTTTGTTTGCATCATATCTGGTACGCCATCACTCTGCATTCGGATTTCAGTGGCGATCATGGTGGGACCCTATCCCCTACTATTAAGATCAAGTTTTTGATCCAAATTTTGTGGTTTTCCTTGTAGGTGTTACTCATTCGGGCGTTGGACTGCTACTCGTGCCACCCTGTGATGAATACAGACCTGGCATTTGTTCCACCCCAGGATGAATATGTATTCATCCCACCCTATGATGAATGCAGACCTGCTATTCATCCCACCCCGGGATGATTAGAGCTCTATGCATTTTTTGAGTAGAAACTCAGAGGCATCTGGTTTGGACAGAGAAGAGGTAGGCCTTCTGAACATCCTCTATGTTTTTCTATTTTCTGTTTCTGCAATTTTTTGTTTTCTTTGCTTGCATAGAAAAGTTAAGTAGTTTGTTTTCCTTCTTGCAATAAGAAAAAGAAAATAAAAACATAGAGTAAATTAAATGGAAGGAACTTGATTAGGAATGCATTCTTCTCTGGTTTGCTTGCATGATACTTGCACAAATGGCAAGTCCTCATCATAGGTTTCAGTTCTAGGTAGGTTTTGTGATTTCCTTTTTGCTACTAATTGTTTCTGAAAGATAAAACGTACTTTAAAGCATTGCATTAGTGAAAATCATCTTTTGTTGTATGTTTTCTTTCTTTACATGATTAAAAGGAACCACACACACCACCTAATAAAATTAACATCAAGGAGTTGGTCTTAATACCCCAACACTTGATCAAGACCAACGGTGGATTTCATCACCACCTTGGCTTGGATTTTGCATACATATACCCCGATCACGACTGTTGCTAGACGTAAATCCTGATGAAAGTTGACCAAGTGTAATGGGGGTGATTCCCCATGCATGAGGATAAGTCTTCTATGGTAGGTGTCAAAAATAGAGTGATCCCCCTTCCGTACCGCCTATGTTCCATGTACTGTTCTGCTCTCGCGTACCAATAGTTTCCCTCACGTAAGGGCGGGTATATTGAGAGGTTCGGTATAACGGCCTGGCAATGGTATATTGAAGGGGCGACCATTTTGGAGATACAAGAGCCCTCATTTTGCATGTATAACAAAGTTTCCTTTACAAGATTCGCATAACAAAAATCAAACACACTAGACCAGATCTAGGGCACACATTTAATCTGTAAACGAGATAATCATTTCTTTGTTTGTGTGGTCCCCTTTTGTTTGGTATAGCATAAAAATTTGTAAAGGAGATAAAAATATACATATCTTTCTAGAAAGACCACCACCATGGTGTATACCCGTAGCCAAGCCCAATCATGGGCAGAAGCTATGAAAAGTATACAAGGAGGCACAAGTCACCTCCGTTATAGCCCCAAGGACTTGGTTATACCACCTTGGCAGCTTGACCCACAACATAGTCCACACTATGCCACTACAGAAAAGGACTATAGAGGCACCCCTTTGAGGGGCACTCCTGTTCAACACAGACCCTCTCAAGAGGAGTACACACATGGGAAGGCCCCCTTAGACACTCATTATGAGTGGCCACTACGTGATGAAGCGCTAGAGCAACATAGGGTTCATAAGGAGGGACCACATGATTATATCATTCCTCCTCCACCCCTCATTATTGTTAGAACTAATAGGCCAAATCTAGAGCGCAAGGCTCTTCAGATAGGGTGAGCCAACTCCGCCCGTCCCTTTCACATGTATGAAAGGGAGCATAAGGAAAACTAGTATATTCCTCAAGAGCAATACACCACGTGGGAGCAATGCGCCTCCACACCTACTAATTATCAAGATCACCTATTGAGGCCAGAGCCTCAGGTGAATGTCGCTAACCTCGATAGAGGAAAGTGACCCATAGAGATCTCGGATCACCATGACCGAGATAGATATGTAGGGGAGGCATCTAGGCCTCCTAGACCTAGGACGATGGAACAAATCGACTTGGCATTTGCCAAACATGCCGCCCACCAAGCGCAAATCACGCAGCTTAGGCAAGATCAACAGTAGTTAGAGCAACTGTATCATCTTAACAAAGAGCGCATTCAACGCCAGATAGATGAGTTGCTCCAGAACACTATGCATGAGAGGATTCCAACCCCTCGCATGCATAGGATAGAAATTTATGAGAGGCACAACCCCTTAGTACGAGACAGGTCTCCACGACCTTATCAAGCGTTGCCTCCAAGACCTCCTAGACCTGAGCGGGAGGCCACTCCTAGAACCAATGATGGGCGCCTTCCTCGGGCACCCATCCATGTTTATAGGTCACACCCAAAAACTCCTCAAGAAGCCTATGAGGAATTTGAGCGAGAAGAAGAGCGGGCTGAAACGCCCTACCAAGGCAGGGGGCGCTACCCAGCTACCCCTCCATAGGCCTCAAGTTCCTCGCAATTCACAATGGGAACAAACCAAAGAAGAGGAAATCAAATCCTCTAATGCATACAAAGCACTGCTAGAGCGCTTAGAGTCTATGGAGACTAAGACTTCGGGGCCCCAAAAGCCCACCTTACGCCAGCTCCGTAGTCACCCCGTGCATCCTTCGCTTTGGCACCCCCATACCCCGACCACTTCAAAATGCCTCAATTGGCAATTTTTAGAGGGGATGAGGATGCCCAAGAGCACGTAACAAGGTTCCTGAGTCAATGCTTTGGCATTCAGGACAATGATGCATTGCTTCTGAGAACGTTTATAACCACGTTCGTAGGCCCTACCTCGGATTGGTTTACCCAGCTGCCGAAGCATAGCATCAATAATCTAGACCAGCTAGTGGACGCGTTCCTTGAATGTTTTGCCTTCAACACCAAGAAGAAGGCATCCTTAAGTGACCTAGCTGGCCTTAAGTAGTATGATGATGAGACCATAGCCGCTTATGGGAATCGATGGAGGACATTGCTTTCAAAGCTACCTTACCTCCCTCCCATGGCCGACATGACTCAAATGTTTTCAAAGAGTTGCATAAGGTCGATCTCCATGCTATTGCAGCTGTAGCAATATGCCACCCTAGAAGAAGCCCTGGCGCAAGCCAGGATAATTGAGGAGATCAAAATTCAAGACGGCGAGATTGCCAAGCCATGCAAGAAAGAGTGGACCAAAAATGTCAAAATCGGGCCCACGCAACCGAAACCCACCACGGTCAATCAAGTTGCCATAACTATACCCAAGCCTACACAAATGACACAACCCCCAAAGGCTAATTATCAAGTAGTTCCTCTTGATAACTATGAAAAGGAAAATCACAAACAAGAGCAAAATCAGCAACATCGCCCTAAGCGACAATTCACACAATTCACGGAGTCTAGAGACTCCTTGTTTGACCGCTTGTTCATGGCAAACCTGATAAACTTGCCAAAAAGTCGACCCATAGACCCCAACACGCCAAAACCCAAGGGCTATAGGGAAGACTTATATTGTAGATTTCACCGACAGAAAGGACATGACATCTTCACTTGTTGGAAATTCAAAAACTTAGTGCAGGACTTGATAGACAACAAAATGCTCATGGTAGATAATCCCGTAGCACTGAGCAACCAACAGATGGAAGTCTTCAAAGACCCCCTACCTGCCCATGATGCATAGGCAAAGACTTTACAAGTGAATGAGGTAACACAAAACTGCCCCATGCAAGGATACGTGGGGATGATAAGCATCGTGACATGAAACAAAAGATACCCAAACATGGCTGCACCCGCTGTAGCTACAGGAGATGTTCCATCAATGTCACAACCTCCACAACACCCTACACAACCTCCCCCGCCTAGACCAGTGGCCATGATTCGGACTAAGCTTACTCAAAGTTTAAGGACCACGTCGGCTAGGCTCTCCATTTATGAGCTCATCCAACAATCACCGCCCCATCGGGAGGCTCTGATGGAGATACTCAAAGCCATTGAGCTACAGCCCCACGAACCCAATTCTTTCAACAACTTTGTGGGACATGTGAGACAATGCACAAAACCGAGTCATAACCTTCAGGGAAGATGAACTAAAATTGGTGACTGGTGATATGGTGGATCCACCCCTGCACGTCATCGCACGGGTCAACGGGATTCCATTCAAGAGGGTGTTGGTGGACACTGGCTCATCCAACAACATAATCATGATAGCGACATTAAAACACCTTAAGCTGCCAGCATCCCACATTGTGGCATCCACTTACACTCTTCGAGCATTCAACGACGCGTTATGCTCGATGGTTGGCACAATTGTCCTGCCCATCCAAGTAGGACAAAAGACCATTCCTACATTGTGTCACATCCTTGAGGGTGATATGGCCTACAATATCTTGCTAGGCCGGCCTTGGATCAGGGACATGAAGTGTGTCCCTTCGATAGCCCATCAATGCCTCAAATACACATACGAAGGGCAAGTACATGTAGTCCCAGCAGACTTAGAGCCCTTTAAGTTTTGCAATGCGATGCAGTTGATGCCACAATCGACCCTCCCATCGACACATTTGGACTTTCAATTGAATCCGTCCACTCAGGGTCCGATTCTGCCTACATCCCCATTGTTGAGTCCCTCAACTAACCGACCTGGCCCATCTTCATCGTCTGTCCCTTCACCAACAATGCCACCTATGGTGGCCACACCGAAGGACAATGGGAAGAAGCCCCTAGAGGAGGCACCACCATTAGTCTCAACCATCTCTACCGAGGAGGTGCCCAGCCGAATGGAAGTCGAGACACCTGATTCACCCAACATGGAGTGGACTCAGGGAGAACTCCCATTCCCTCCCCCTCAACCACCGATGATTACCATTGAAATGGCCAATACGGGCCTAGGGGAGTACCTAGTGCAGAACATTGTGGCAACACCCATGCTCGAATCCATGCAAGACATGGGGAGACCTCGCCTCCCCATCGGCACTATCGTCCCTTTAGGCTACCCACCAAATCAGACCAACTTTGTATATGGGGGCCTCGAGAATGGCCTTGAACCCTACCTACAAGAGGAAGAGGATGAAGAGCCATTTGCTGAGAATGTTGATTATCTGTCCAACCCAGACTTCACCTTGAAATACCTAGACCAATGTAATTGGCATGGATATGGATTGGGCAGATATGAACAAGGAATGCACATTCTTTGTCAACCAAGATACCAGATGCCATATGATAAATCAGGAGTAGGGTTCAACCACCCTTTGCCCCTCGACATCTTGGTAGAAACCATGCAAGGCTTAGGTCTAGGCAACAGGGATGGGTTGGCACAAGATCCATATGCCAATCCCAACACTACATACACATTGGGGAATTATTTCCCATTGTTAACAACAAACCTTGTTGACCTCAACAACCCCTCCCCTTTGATCGAGGAAGGGGAAAGTTCAAGAAGTAACCTCCAAGAAGGATATGAACAAAATCAAGGGAGGTCTTCGGAAGATGAGTCGGATTATGAGGTAGCACCTTGGGACCCGTTTGAGTCCGATAGCAATCACTCACAGGTGACACCCATTGACGACTATCAGGAGGACTTCATGGCAATGTTCCCATTTAATGTTCCAATCGAGCAATTGCCACCTCCAGAGAATCCAGCCCTCTCGTAGAGAGCGAAACAACCTAGAAGGGACCAAATCAACATGCTCGAACAAAATGAGCCTCCCATGCCGGCCATAAGGCCAAGTGATCAAGAAACGCCTAGTGGGAGGCTATACCAGCCAGAGGGGCACATAGTTGTCGAAGCCAATGAAGGCCTATGGATCTCCGATAGCGACTATGAGGATGAGACTGAGATGGCATATCTCAACCATATGAGGCAACAGGAATACCCCATAGACATCGATGGTATGTTTGAACATCTGAATATGGGACCAAGGCATAGGTGGCATTTAAACCAAGTACAGTTAAACCAAGTGCTTCATCCACCACTTCGGGCATACAGAGAGCACCTCCCACCTAGAGACCCTATAGGGCCACCAGTGCCAAGGGCAGACCCTATCCTTCTATCCACACATAGGGCCGATCCTTTTGTGCCAGTACCCACAGAGCCAGATCCGAGGCACAAGGATCACCAAGAATGTCCGAATCAACACCCACGCGGTAATGGAGACCAAATTCATTCCATCAACATGATCTCCATTGATTTAACCACCCCCATCCACAATCCAACCGATCCAACATGACCATTGTATCTAGACCTAGATGCCATAGACTGGGATCGCGTCGACTCACCACCATCCCCATCAGAGTACTGGCCTTGCGGTGAGATGTTTCATTTCACCCTAGGATAGACTCAGGATATCTTCCATGTTGAAGAGGAACCCGACGTTCCCAATGTAGATCTAAATTCAGCAAATGATATCCACCTGATCCCAACTCCACACCAGTTGGAGGATGGATCCCACATGTCAGTCGAAGAGATGATTGACGTAGACATCGGTTCTGATCCAATGAATCCGCAAATCATCAAGCTGGGGGTAAGTCTATCCCCCGAAGAGCAAGCCGATTACATTGCCCTTCTCAAAGAGAAGAAGGAGGTTTTTGCATGGTCCTACAAAGACATGTCGGGGCTAGACCCATAGCTAGTCACGCATAATCTAACACTTGATCCGATAGTCAAGCCAGTCAAGCAAAAGCTACGTAAGATGCACCCAATAGTGGCCTTAATGGTCAAAGATGAGCTACAAAAGTTGTTGGATGCACAGTTTGTCATCTCGTATGGATTACCCACCATGGTTGTCCAACATGGTACCCATCAAAAATCCTGATGGGAGGATTCGCATATGCACCGATTTTTGAGATTTAAACAAAGCGAGTCCCAAGGATGATTTCCCCTTGCCTAGCATCGATGCATTGGTAGACGCTACAATAGGCCATGAAATGCTTTCCCTCATGGATGGTTTCTCGGGATACAACCATATTCGTATCAATCTCGATGATCAACTAAAAATGGCGTTCACGATGCCTTGGGGGACATTTTGTTATAAGGTCATGCCCTTTGGCCTTAAAAATGCTGGCGCCACTTACCAACGCGCTATGACATACATCTTCCATGATCACATGCATAAAACTTTGGAAGATTATATGGATGATTTGTTGGCCAAATCTCTTTTGCGCCAAAATCATCTCGATGACTTACGCAAGATCCTTGATCGCCTCATCGAACACAAGGTTAGGCTAAACCCCAAGAAGTGCGTATTTGGCGTCACATCTGGAAAACTCTTGGGTTTCATAGTCTCAAAATGAGGCATCGAGGTAGATCCAAATAAAGTCAAGGCAATCCTTGAAATGCTTCCCCCAACCACCATCAAGCAGCTCAGAAGCTTGCAGGGTAAGGTCACGTCAATCAAGCGCTTCATAGCGCAGTTATCTGACAAGTGCCGACCCATGAATAAATTATTACACAAGGGGGTAGCATTTCATTGGGATGACGAGTGCCAATCAGCCTTCGATGACATCAAACAATACTTGGCTTCACCACCAGTATTGGCACCACCTAGACCAGGAGTGTCATTCTACTTATACATCTCAGCTACTGAGGTGGCACTGGGCACCATGCTAGCCCAGAAAAATGAATTACATAAAGAACAGGCTAATTATTATCTTAGCCGCACCCTGGTCAGTTATGAACTTAACTATGCATACGTTGAGAAGCTATGCTTGGCAGTGGTATTTGCCACCAAAAAGCTATGCCATTACATGCTGAGCAATACGACGTATGTTGTGTCTAAGGAGAATCCATTGCGGTACATGATGAGTCATACTTATCACAGTAGTCGCACGGCAAAATGGATCATGTTGTTGATGGAGTTTGACATCGAATTCATTGGACAAAAGTCCATCAAAGGTCAAGTCATCGCCGATCAACTAGCAGAGGCTCCTCTCGAAGACGATCAGCCTCTGACCGTAGAGCTACCCGATGATGGGGTCTTCCATGTCTCAGAATCGCCCGATTCTGATGAGCCCGAGTCACAGGCCGACATAACCTTATTTTTTGATGGTTCTAAATGTGAGCAAGGGGGTGGCATGGGAATCATGTTTTTCACACCGCAAGGGGCTCCAATGCCTTTATCATTTAAACTTGATTTCCCGTGCACCAATAACAATGTCTGAATACGAAGCCTTGCTCATAGGTCTTCAGACAACCATCACCATGAACATCAAATGCTTGAATATCTTTGGTGATTCATTGTTAATTGTCAACCAAGTGAAAGGGGTATTCCAATGCAAATGCCCAGTTCTGCAGGCCTACAAAGCCCTTGTGGATAAATTCTTGGCAAATCTTGAATGGTACGACATCGAGGCACTCCCTCGATCATCGAATCATTTTGTGAACACTATGGCCTCCTTGGGGTCACTAATCCCGCAAGACCCTTCTGGTGAGATGACAACCATTCAAGTCAAAACATTATCGCAATCCATGATGGAGCGTGCAAGCTCTGACATAACGCCAGGAATCCACCTGATCCAGATTGAACCATCTCAGGATAGGTTCTCTCGAATCCATGATAGTCTGAATCATGCCAACTAGGGGTCTTTGTTCTCCCCAACCCCTCTTAATAGCAACACAATGCTATTTCTACAAGTTCTTTCCCACTCAACTTTTGCTAGGGATGAACTTCAAGAGGGATCGGCCATTCATACCATCGAGGTTTCTGATCAGCAGGATTGGTACACACCCATAAGAGACTATCTCAAGTTAGGTAGCCTCCCACTTGGATTGTCACACGTCGCAAAAAGATCATTCAAATAGAAAGTGACAAAACATGTCTTGCTAGGAGACATTTTGTACCATCGGAGCTATGAAGGGATCCTCCTCCGTTGCTTGGACCAGCAGGAGTCCACTTGGGCGATCACCCAAGCGCACGATGGTACGTGCGGTGGCCACTTCAATGGTATGGCCATCGCCAAGCGCATTCTTTGCATGGGCTATTATTGGCCATCTTTAGAGCGAGATTGTTGTGCATATGTGCGAAAGTGCATGAAGTGTCAACACCATGCTAACTTGACACACGTACCTTCTTAGGCCTTGCAGCCGATCCAATCGGCTTGGCCATTTTCGTAGTGGGGCTTAGATCTCATCGAAAATATCTCCCCTATGTCGTCAGGTCATCACACGTTTATCATAACGGCCACAGAGTACTTCACTAAGTGGGTGGAAGCAATTTCGCTTACCTCTACGACTGGGCCCCGCATTGCGGAGTTCATTTTACATAACATCATATGTCATTTTGGTATTCCATCCAAGATCATCTCGGATAATGGGACGTCATTTAAGAACAAAGATGTGCGTGCTTTGACAACAAAGTACAAAATTCAGCATAGTTTTTTGACACCCTATTATCCGTAGGCAAATGGGCAAGCAGAGGCGTCAAACAAAATGCTAGTTGCCATCCTTAAAAATATGGTCATAGATAATCATAAGGATTGGCACATCCAAATACCACTTGCCCTATGGGCTTATCGCACTAGCATTCGGACGCCCACCGGGGCAACTCCATTTTCGCTAGTGTATGGCTCCGAGGCAGTCATGCCTCTCGAGTTGGAAATACCCTCCCTGCGCATATCAATGCAAGAGTTCATCGATGATGACACTACATGGCAGGCCCGGTTAGACCAGCTTACGTTACTCGATGAATGACACATCAATGCTCTCGAGCATTTACGTATCTATCAAGAGCGACTTAAGAAAGCATACAACATGAAAGTTCACCTGAGGGACTTTCAGGTTGGTGACCTGGTCTTAAAAGAGAACCAACAAAATTCTAACTTGCCGCCCCATTTAAGGGACAAGTTCACGGCAAATTGGTTAGGTCCTTATGTAATCGATAGTAAAATAGGACCTGGAACATACCGACTCACCTCTCTTGAAGGAATCAAGGAACTAGAACCCTTGAACATCAGTCATTTGAGGCCATTCAACATTTAGAGAGCCATAGCCCACCCCAAAAGCTCCAAGGATTCCCACAATCGCTTGGTCACCCAAAAATGCCCCAAAGGTATCCATAATCCCTTTGGTCAAACCAAAAGCTCCAAGGATTCCCGCAATCGCTTGGTCACCCAAAACGCCCCAAAGGTATCCATAATCCCTTTGGTCAAACCAAAAGCTCCAAGGGTTCCCACAATCGCTTGGTCACCCAAAATGCCCCAAAGGTATCCATAATCCCTTTGGTCAAACCAAAAGCTCCAAGGGTTCCCACAATCGCTTGGTCACCCAAAATATCCCAAAGGTATCTATAATCCCTTTGGTCAAAACCTCCAAGGATCCGTAAGAATCACTTGGTCCGCACCCATTCGGGTTAAACCACCATAACGAATATTCAAAAACAACAAATAATCAAAAATAACAAAAAAAATTGCATCTCACTTTCATGCATATTCTTAAAAATCAAAACACAAAAAAGAAAAGAAAAGTTGCATTAGGCATCGCATACATACATTGCATATTTGTTGGTCATACATGTCAAATGCACCATAGACTGTAATTACTCGGCAATTCCATCATTTTCCAAATTTAGTCCATTTTGTAAAAAGATCCATCAAGAATAACGCCCTTCGCATTTTTGCCATATCATAGTCAGTTGTCTTCTAATGTCTTTAGGGTTTTCGTCATTCAGATGTCTTTAGATTTCTAGTCAAATGTTGTACAAAGTCAGATCGATTTTTACAAGGTAGAGTTTTACTTGGATCATGCCTTGTTACATAGCATCCCAACACAAGCTTAAAACACATAAAAATTCCCAAGTTGTGTGAACGAAAGATGAAACCTACAAAGCAGTCTAGGGTACCATAGGTGAAATGTTATCCTGCTCATCCCCCTATGTGAATGGTTCAAGAATGCTGAGAATTGACAAAAGGACAAGCTCTTCCCCATCCAATTCCCCACAATAAATAGTGGTTTTCACCACTATCAAAAATTCCAAACACCTTTGGTCCCCAAAGTCATAAGGATTCGTACTACACATCCCTGAGAAGGATGGGTAGTCATCCCCAAGGCCTAAAAGGATCAATGCCATTCACGAAGCAAAATCCCAAAAGTCCACTATCAAAAATCCCAAACACCTTTGATCCCCAAAGTCGTAAGGATTCATACTACACGCCCCTGAGAAGGATGGGTAGTCATCCCCAAGGCCTAAAAGATCAATGCCATTCCAAAGCAAAATCCCAACCACCTTTGATCCCCAAAGTCGTAAGGATTCGTACTACACGTCCCTGAGAAGGATGGGTAGTCATCCCCAAGGCCTAAAGGATCAATGCCATTCACAAGCCAAAAACCCACGAGCTCAACTTTGAAATCAAAATTCAAAATCTAAATCCTCAAAAGGCAACAATAAAAAATAATAGTGGTTATCACCACTACTCAAACCCCTTGCTCAAGAAAAAAAGAGAGAAAATAAACAATGATTTTCATCACTATGTATGAGAGCAAGTATCCCAACAAGTTGAACAACCGAAAGACGCCTGAGCTTGAATCCCTAGAATTCTCAGCATTTGAAAAACCATTTAGGTGATCCTCATTACGGGTTTGGTGGATAGCCTACTTGGCAATGGCGGTATCCTAAATGCATGACGATATGTCTATCACATTAGCTTTGCATGTGTGTAGACCAATGTTTGCATGTGGATGAGCTAGCTTATGGTATCCTAGATTGCCCCGTAGATTAATCTTACTAAATACAACAAAGGAGTTAGTGGAGCTAATTAGGTGATCCTCAGTACAGGTTTGGTGGACAGCCTACCTGGCACTAGCGGTATCCTTATGAATACCACATAAACGAACTCAATCGCACACACAAGGATGTGAAATAACTTGGTCAAACTCAAGTCTGATTCGTACCTTGTTCGAAAGTCTTGTAAGATAATGTACAAGTCTTGATTAGTTAGTTAAAGCATCCGAGTCTCAGAAAAACCTTAACTACATTCTAAAACAATTGTTGTACATTTCATTACTTACATCACCATCAGAAAATACAAAACAAAAATTACAAATGCAAAGTTATTCCATAAAGCAATCACATAGTACAGAAAGCCAGTAAATCCTGTACAGTCTATGGTGCCACCACCTGCATACCAACAAATCATTCCATCCATTCCATATGCATACATCTATATCATATAGCTAACATCATCCACAGTCATAATAGCATATGCATACATCAACATAAATAAAGGTGCATAAAATAACAATAAACCATGACAAGCATATCATCAAACCAAAAATGAGTCATGTATATATATCAAGTCAAAATGCCCTCAAGCTACAATAAGAAGGTCCTCTGACCTCACAAAAAAACCAAAAATTCAAAATCCCCAAAGCCTAGGGAGTCGGCCACCATGATCACGTAGGATCGGTGCGACTGGAACTACCCCTAGTAGTATGGGTCCTATGGGACCTCTCAAGGCGGTTCGTTGCCGCACACGTGCACCCACCTGCCCACCAACGCTACCCTCATCCAACCGCCTATGATGAGAGGATGCAGACTACTCAGTCTCACTGCCTCTCGTACGGCACGACGAACCACCTCCATCGAGCTCAGGTAACTGTCCACCGAGGTGGACAACCTCTGTCTCTAACTCTACCCGGTACCGCCCCCACTCCACATCTCGTCGGTGATACACAACCAATGCGTTGTCCCGTTGTGCCAACTGAGCCCGCAGGAGATCCCTCTCCTACAAAACATCTCTATGCTCCTCCTCCCGTCTCCGTAAGAGACCCTCCAATCATGCTATCTCAACACGAAACCCAGCCTCCACATCCCCTGAGATAGCCTGAGGCATGGGCACCTCCGGGACGGCCTCGTCGCTCCGACACCCACTACTCTGGGACATCCTATACATCTCGATCGCTCTAGAACCCCCACATCATCTCCATCGCCAGTGAAGTCATCAACCTCCACCATGTCCGCATCATCAAGCGGAGCCCCCCAACCCTCCACCGGTGCCTCTGCACCCCCACCTCCTGTTGTTGTCGTATCTGCACCTCCTAAAGGCCCCTCACCCCACCATCACCGCATAGTCCACCATCGGTCATACTCTGTAGTTACCCCGACATCATCCACATCGGGTACATCAATAACTGCATCAGACCCCTCGCCCAATGGCTCAATGATAGGCCAGACTAGGGTCCTCTCGTCACCATGACATCGATAGATCAAGGGATCACCAGGAAATCCCTAGTGCACCCCAAACTACCATGTCACCCGAACATATGGAAAGTACTCCTGCTCTGTCCCATGCTGCCCAATCAGCCACCTACCCCTGCACACACATTGGAGCCACTCTCCAGCCTCAAGCCAGGCTGGAAAGTCTCGGTACGGCCACAAAAACACCTGCCCTAGCATTAGACGAGAGAAGGCATCAGTATAGTGACCTACGTCACCTACCTACCATCGACTCTGTCCATGCTCCTCTGACCGCCGCCATAAATTGGCATACCCAATCTCTCGATCCACCATCTCACCTCGGGTGGTCCAAGGCAAACCCTACGGCCGCTCCACAGCTATGTGCTACCACCCCCAGCACTGCAAGAGATAGCTGCACCCGATCCCCTTTCGCCTCCAACAGTGGACCTCGTACAACTCATCGTATAGCTATGCCAACAACGTCTGACCCCATCTCATAATAAGTGGAGCTGATGTAGGACACTCCACCAAAGTGAAAACCAACTCTAGTAGGTTCCAAGGGAACCTCACACCTGAGGAGTTAGGAAGCAGCATATTGGAAATGAGGGCCATGAGTAAAGCATGCCTCACCCCTAATACGCCCTTCTCCAACCACCATCGCACCAGAATACCGCCTATCTGGCAATCAACCTCTGCCCTCTCCACAGCCCTCTCCACCCCCCTCTCCCCCGCCCGACCAAAACACCATGTCAATACTGCTATCCGCTGGTCCCGGTGGGTCATCCGGATAGGCAGCCCATCTATCGGAATCCATAGAATCCGATACACATCCTCTAGAGTCACAGTCATCTCCCCTATTGGGAGATGAAAAGTGTTGGTGCGGGGATCCCACAGATTGATCAGGGTAGTAAAATATGCTCGATCCCCCACCACAGGCTCCAAACGCGTCACCTGCTTGAGCCCAAGGGCATCAAGCCACTCCCAATCCCCAACTGTCAAGGCATCCCGGGCATCAGAGAAAACAGTCGACTGGCGGTACCGACTCTTCACAACCTAAAAAAAAATAAAAAACAAAATGATATTAAGTACATACTTAATATAAACAAAAACAATACAATAAAACTGTACAACAGAAAAACAAAAGTACAATGAAAGTACAAAACAACAAAGTACAGAAACATTAAAAAAAAAATTGTACATAAACAAAAAACAAAACATAAACAAAAATTCATACTAGGGTTTCAACCTTAACATGAACAAAGACTACAAAATAAAATGACAACGTGTTGGGTTTTAAACCTAAACATAGTCACAAACAAAGTACAAATAACAGTTGCGTATTAGGGTTTTGACCTTAATCTACGAACAGTCACAAAATAAAACAAAAAATCATCCTAGGGTTTCAACCTTAGTATGAAAAAATAAAACAAAATAAAACAAAAAAAATTGTCCTAGGGTTTTAGCCTTAATGTGAACAAAATAAAACAAAAACAATATAAAAATATAAAAATTAATATTAGGGTTTCAACCTTAATATTAACGCAAATCAAAACCGAGAAAAACAAATAACGTAAAAAAACATTTATATGTAAGTTTTTAACTTCATATACAACAAAAATGAATAATAGGCAGGGAGAAGGAACATCATACTGGTCTCACCTCGACTCCCCCACTCGAATATCCAGTTCTCGCACTCATGATGTCCGCAAAATTTTGGTAGCGCTCTGCTACGCACACTTGCACTCCTCCTCACTGCTCCAAATTGCCAAGAAAAAATTGTTGCAAATGAGCCCAAAACCTAGTTTTGGTCCTTTTATAGGCTATTAGACCTGTAATCGTTTCACTCTGGGATGAGCGCTCTAGTTGGCATGTTGGCAATTTTGGGTACTTTGGGTACATTGCATTTTCTTAAGTGAATAATTTGTCATTGATGTCAAGAATATTTTTGAAGGAATTTGTTTTGATGTCAAATAATTTGTTTTGATGAAGGTTACGACATGACAGTTTCAAAGGTCTTTTGCAAATCCCAAGCTGACAGGCTTGAAAGAAAGTAAGTTTGAACAGTGTCGCGATATCGTGACATGTCGTAGTTTCGCAACTTAAGCAAGAGAGAGAAAGCTTTTTAGAAAAATGTCGCGATATCACGACATGTCGCAGTTTCGCGACTTAAGCAAGAGAGAGAAAGAATTTTAGAAAAATGTCACGATATCACGACATGTCGCATTTTTGTGACTTGAAAAGAGCAGGAAGGCAGAAAAGAAAAAGTGTCATGATTTCGCGACATAATGCAAAAGAGAGAGTCCGTAGTGTGAACTGTCATGATTTCGCGACAAGTTTGAGGAGAGAGAAAGTAACACGAAAAGTGTCACGATTTTGTGACGACATGCTACAGATGAAAATATTCCAAGTAAGAACTGTCGCGATTTCATGACATGCAACAAAGGAAAGGTTTCAAAGTAAGAAATGTCGCGATTTTGCGACAAGTTGCAAAGAAAGTGTACGAAAAGTTGATAGCATCGCGATTTCACGACAAAAACTGGAAGCAGGTCTTCTATAGGAGAAGTGTCATGATTTCATGACAAAAGTAGAGAGGAAGGCTATGAAGACAAAAGTGTCACGATTTTGTGACAGAAGTGAAGACGACGTCAGCAGAGGCAAAAGTGTCACGATTTTGCGACAAAAGCAAAACGAAAGAGCATGGAAGAAGAAGCATCACAATTTTGTGACAAATTCAAGGAGGAAGAGCTCAAAGGTGAAAGTGTCACGATTTCGTGACATGCTCCATTTTCATGGACGTAAGGAAGAGAAAAGCACAAGGCAGCGAAAGCGTCGTGATTTTGTGACATGCTCCATTTTTGCGAGCGTAAGGAAGAGAAAAGCACAAGGCAGCGAAAGCGTCGCGATTTCCCGACATGTATTTTCGTGACAAAAGCTTTAGAAGCTACTAAAGAGTTACAGAGGCAGTGAAGTCGACAAAGTCAAATTTTAGCCGACGAAAATTAGGGCTTGCAGCCGATGGAGATTAGGGTTTGCATTTGTCATAACAACCGACTAAGATTAAAGTTTTCTTCATGAAAATTTTGTTATAAAAGGAGGGTTGTTTGGAGAGTTGAATAGTGCATTGAATGCGTGGTTGAAGTGTGACATTCACAGAGCAAGAAGTTTGACAATCAAGAGCAGAGTGCGAATTCAACCGTAGTGTGCAGAGTGCATTTCATCGAATCATTCTGAGTGTAAAAGATCACAAAGGAAGTAGAGTGTGTGAAGATGGTGTCTCTGTGATTGCGTAGAGGTGCAAAGGTTCAAGTTAGATCAAGTGCGACTGTGTTTGCACAGAGAGAGTAGAGGGTGTAGAGAGCAAACAGGCAAAGACAAACGAGGACATTTGTGCTAGACCGAAGGACTATGTTTAGTGCAAATTCGAGGACCAGCTTTGGAGGTGATAGAGTTGAGGACAGAGGTCTCCAGCCAGAGCATGGAGGATAGGTGTCTTCTATGGATAGAGTTCCATTTGCTAAGGGCAACGGAGGTAGAGGTCTTCTAGAGGATCACCAGCCAGAGCAGAGCTAGGGGATTGGTGTCTCCTGTGGGTTGGTGCCCACGAACTCAAGATTAGGGGATTGGTGTCTCCTTTGGGTTGGTGCCCATAAACATTGTAATTAGGAAAGGTATTCCCAGAATTTGGATTGATAAAATTTAGTGAGAGATTTTATCCGTGGATGTAGCTCACATTGAGCAAAACACGTAAATTGGTGTCTCATGTGTGTGTGATGACTTGTACATTGCTTTGATTTCTGCTATTTATATTGCAATTGATATATTGCATAATATTGATTGGGATAAGAATTGAAAAAGTGGTCTTATATTGTTAATCCCCCCCTCTCAGTATAAGCTTGTGTTCTTCAATTGGTATCAGAGCCGGTGCCTTCGAAAAGTTTAACAGCTTGAAGGAAGAGCTAGTAAAGAACACAATGGATTATTCAAGTGGCAATGCGACACCTATTCTTGATGGGTCAAATTTTGGTCTTTGGAGTGCAAGGATGAAGGTTCATCTAATGGCACTTGGTAATGAGGTATGGGAAGTAATTGAAGATGAGTACACTATTCCTGTACATGGTCCAAATACTAAATAAGAAAGGCTCCTACATCACAACAATTCAAAAGCAATGAATGCAATCTCGAAAGGCTTACTAAAGCAGATCTCACCAAAGTGATTCACCGCAAGACAACTAGTGAAATGTGGAAACAATTGTAGGTTGTTCATACAGGTGATGCAAATGTCTGAAAGGCCAAGTTGAGACACTTCAAAGGTATGTTTGAACAACTCAAGATGAATGATGATGAAAATATTAGTGACTACATGCTTCGTATGGATGAGGTTGTTAACTCCATGAAAGACTTAGGTCTTGAGCTTGCTGAAAATGATGTTTGTGATAAGATTTTAAGATCTCTTCCTAATAGATTTAGTGAAAATATTTTTGCTATTGAGGAAGCTAAATATTTGGATAAGTTGAAAAAGGATGAGCTCCATAGTATACTTGCAGAATTTGAGTTGAGAACTCAAGTGAAGGTTGATGTCAAGAAAGAGGCAGCTTTCAAGGCCACCAAGAAATCCAAGGGTAAACAGATTCAAGAGAGTGATGAGTCTTCTAGTGATGAAGAGGCATATTACAGCAAGAAAGGCAAGTTCTCTAGAAAGCACAAAAACATGAAAAATATAAGATGTTTCAATTGTGGAAAGTTTGGTCATTATGCTACTGACTGTACTGTTACCAAGAATGAAAGTGATGAAGATGAACAGGATTCTAAGAGCAAGGATTCTGAAAAGCCCAAGCATCACAAGAAGAACAAAGATGAGCACAAAAATCAAGGAAAGAGGTATTCTCACAAGCACAAGAAGAGTTTCTACCTAGACAAAGCAAGTAAGTGTTCTAGTAGTGATAGTGAAAGTTCTTCAAGTGATGATGAAAATGAGATGTTGTTCATATCGAAAAAGAGGAAGAACCGAAACATAGATTCATTATCATGAAATGTCTTAGATGTGGAAATTTCGGTCACCTTGAGGATGATTGTACAAATAATGATTTGGTTTCTAGTATGTATGAGGATGCTTCAGAAATATATAAGGAAGATGCTTGTATGGTCTTTGAAAAAGGTAGCACCTCGAGCGATAAGAAATCTAAAAAAGGGTTTGATAATTCAGAAAGCAAAAAAATAAAGGATCTTGAAAGCGAACTTATTAATGCTCTTAGTGCTTTGAAAAAGGAAAGAAAGAAGAATGCTAGACTCAAGGATAAGTTAGATGAATGTTGTATGGAGAGAGATGATCTTATAGAAAATCTTGATTTCTCTATAGCTAAGACACAAGAACTCAAGGATGAGTTAGAGTCTAAGGTTCTTGAGTATAGTGAGTTAGAACAGAAAATGGCTTCTTTGAAAGAGGAAACTAAAGAGTAAAAGGATAAGATTTACAGGTTTCAAGATAGCTCCAAAAATGTTAAGTCATTCATCAAAGGTCAAAGAAAGACAACAGATAAAACAGGCCTTGGCTTTGTTAAGCCGCACAAGGAACAAGTTGGAGAGTCTAGTAAGAGACTCCAAAAGGAAGAGAGTTCTGATGATGAAAGTAGTTCAGATCATGAGTCCTTGAATGATAGATGCACAGTAACAGAAAACATAATTCAGAATGAGAAGAAGAAGTTTTCGGGACCCAAGAGGTCAAATAAAAGAAAATTTCAAGGTAGATGTTTTGCGTGTCACAGGTTTGGTCACATGGATGCACATTGCATGGCTCAAGTGAAGAAGGTAAATGACAATTTCAGAAGTGCTAGTTTCTTTCAAGGGTATTGCTACTCTTGTCAACAGTTCGGGCACAAGGCAGTCTATTGCGAGGTAAATAAAAGGAACAAGTTTGATCAAAATAGGTTTGGACAAAACAGGTTTGGTCAGAATAGGTTTAGGCAAAACAGGTGGGTTCAAAGAACAGGTATGCCTCAAAGGAATAACATTGTTACTTGTTATAAGTGCAACAATGAAGGTCACATAGCTAGACAGTGTAGAGCTGAAATTCCAAGGTACAGGAATAGAAATAGTGGCATGATCAGGTCCAAGGATCAAGGCACGAACAAGAACAGGGATGAGAACAAAAACAAGAACAGTGACAAGAACAGGAATATGGACAAAGATTTCAAGAGAAGGCCTGACAAGGAAGTTATAGACGCTGATGATGATTAGTGCCTAATGGGAGCTTTACTCCCACCCCAGAATTAATCACCTCATCAGGAGGTGGGGGAGGGACTGAGGTAAGAAGCTCATTCTTAGTCCCGAGCCCCAAAGGTGACCCTTTGCCATTGATGGCAAAGGGGGAGAGATATGAGTAAGGGGGAGAAAGTGAAGAAGAAAGCTTCAAGTTAGGGGGAGCAAGAATTCAAAGGAAGATTCTCAGTTGTTAGCACAGTTGGTTTCAGTTTTGGCTCTTGAGAAGTGTTTTCAGTAAAGGTTTGCCATCAATGACAAAGGGGGAGATTGTTGGCAATTTTGGGTACTTTGGGTACATTGCATTTGCTCAAGTGAATAAGTTGTCATTTATGTCAAGAATATTTTTGAAGGAATTTTTTTTGATGTCAAATAATTTGTTTTGATGAAGGTTATGGCATGACAGTTTCAAAGGTCTTTTGCAAATCCCAAGCTGATAGGCTCGAAAGAAAGTAAGTTTGAAAAGTGTCGTGATATCGCGACATGTCGCAGTTTCACGACTTAAGCAGGAGAGAGAAATCTTTTTAGAAAAATGTTGCGATATCACGACATGTCACAGTTTCACGACTTAAGCAGGAGAGAGAAAGATTTTTAGAAAATGTCACGATATCGCGACATGTCGCGATTTCATGACTTAAGTAGGAGAGAGAAAGCATTTTAGAAAAATGTCACGATATCGCGACATGTCGCATTTTTGTGACTTGAAAAGAGCAAGAAGGCAAAGAAGAAAAAGTGTCACGATTTCGTGACATAATGTAGAAGAGAGAGTCCGTAGTGTGAACTGTCACGATTTCACGACAAGTTTGAGGAGAGAGAAAGTAACACGAAAAGTGTCACAATTTTGCGACATGCTACAGATGAAAATATTCCAAGTAAGAACTGTCATGATTTCATGACATGCAGCAAAGGAAAGGTTTCAAAGTAAGAAATGTCACGATTTCGTGACAGGTTGCAAAGAAAGTGTACGAAAAGTTGATAGCGTCACGATTTCGCGATAGAAACTGGAAGCAGGTCTTCTATAGGAGAAGTGTCATGATTTCATGACAAAAGCAGAGAGGAAGGCTATGAAGACAGAAGTGTCGTGATTTCGCAACAGAAGTGAAGACAACGTCAGCAGAGGCAGAAGTGTCATGATTTTGCAACAAAAGCAAAATGAAAGAGCATGGAAGAAGCGTCACGATTTCACAACAAATTCAAGGAGGAAGAGCTCAAAGGTGAAAGCGTCGTGATTTTGTGACATGCTCCATTTTCACAGGCATAAGGAAGAGGAAAGCACAAGGCAGCAAAAGTATCACGATTTTGCGACATGCTTCGTTTTTGCAGGCATAAGGAAGAGAAAAGCACAAGGCAGCGAAAGCGTCGTGATTTTGCGACATGTTGTATTTTCATGGCAGAAGCTTCAGAATCTACAGAAGAGTTACAGAGGCAGTGAAGCTGACAAAGTCAAATTTCAATTGACAAAAATTAGGGCTTGCAACCGACGGATATTAGGGTTTGCATTTGTCATAACAGCCAACTAAGATTAAAGTTTTCTTCATGAAAATTTTGTTATAAAAGGAGGGCTATTTGGAGAGTTGAATAGTGCATTGAATGCGTGGTTGAAGTGTGATGTTCATAGAGAGGGCACAGAGCAAGAAGTTTGACAATCGAGAGCAGAGTGCAAATTCGATTGTAGTGTGCAGAGTTCATTTTGTCGAATCATTTCGAGTGTAAAAGATCGCAAAGGAAGCAGAGTGTGCAAAGACGGTACCGTTGTGATTGCGTAGAGGTGCAAATGTTCAAGTTCGATCAAGTGTGACTGTGTTTGTGTAGAGAGAGTAGAGGGTATAGAGAGCAAACATGCAAAGACAAACGAGGACATTTGTGCTAGACCGAAGGACTATATTTAGTGCAAATTCAAGGACCAGCTTTGGAGGTGATAGAGTTGAGGACAGAGGTCTCCAGCCAGAGCAGGGAGGATAGGTGTCTTCTATGGATAGAGTTCCATTTGCTAAGGGTAGCGGAGGTAGAGGTCTTCTAGAGGATCACCAGCAAGAGAAGAGCTAGGGGATTGGTGTCTCCTGTGGGTTGGTGCCCATGAACTCGAGATTAAGGGATTGGTGTCTCCTTTGGGTTGGTGCCCATAAACATTGTAATCGGGAAAGGTATTCCTAGAATTTGGATTGATAAAATTTAGTGAGAGATTTTATCTGTGGATGTAGCTCACATTGAGCAAAACACATAAATTGGTGTCTCATGTGTGTGTGATGATTTGTACATTGATTTGATTTTTGCTATTGATATTGCAATTGATATATTGTATAATATTGATTGGGATAAGAATTGAAAAAGTGGTCTTATACTGTTCACCCCCCCCTCTCAATATAAGCCTGTGTTCTTCATGGCACTCATCCCACCCTAGGAAGATTACCAAATTAGTATTCGTCCCACCCTGGGAGGATTACAGAGCAATAAATAAAGCAACAAAAACTGCATCCAAAAAATGCACCAAAAATAGCAATAAATATGCCGAACAAAGGTGCCTCTGCACCTGACATTCATGGCATGAAAAACCATTGATGGGGTCACAAATGCGCACTATCATACTCCATAAGAAGGCTAGCATAGCTGGACCACTCCATGGGAAGGAGGATTTTCGATAATTTCTACTCTAATCGACATCACAAAAGGGTCAAAACCCACCAAAAACAAGCCCGATTGCTATAAAACTGCATAAACGTTCAAAGAAAAACAATTGAAGGTCAAGCGACTCATCGCTTTTCTTATTTTTTGTCATTCCCTCATCAATTCGTTGCTTGATGGGGTAGTCACACTTAGTCACCAATCAACAAATACACATCCAATCAAGGAAATGACATGCATTCAAAGAATCATTGACAAAGACAATCACGCTCCTGCTTGGGGCAGCAAACAAGCAATAATCACAAGTTGAACAAACACTTGGAATTCTCGAAGCATAAAGACAAGGTTCCTCAAAAAAAAGGTTGCGCCATTTGCCTATTCATGACTGAACAATGTCCAAGATCAAGTACACCTCATTGAAAAAGGTTACACTTGATTTAAGCTCCGTAGCTCGTCAGAAGCAAGGATTCAAGAATGTGTGCCCTTTCCATACTTGGGGCATCAAAAGTTGGTTAGGTTATTGAAAAACCCTCATCATTAAGTGCTTTGGTCATCTATTTTTTCTCATCACTATGCCACACACAGCGCATCCCAAAAAGGGGCATCTGTAGACACCAAAACAACACCAATCCGATTTTATGACTACAAGCGCTGACCAAATTGGCATATATACCCCTTAGGGCAGCCTCCAAAGGTTAAACAGTGGTCCTAACCACTCCCAAATCAGTTTTGGAAGGTCAAAGGTCAAATTGGCACCTTTTGAGCACTTTTCTCCCTATTCATCCCACCATTGGACAATTAGAATCCTATTCGTCCCACCCTAGGACGATTAGCAGCAATCGTTCTAGGGTGGGACGATTACAAGGTTTGACTGGCAAAAAGTCAAGCCTTGAAAAATGGCAGCCCATATCTGCCACCCAACTTCACCTTCATAGCATGCAATTGTGAGGAACGGTTTCAAATCAGAGAAAGGGACTTCAGTAAAGCATGCCCTGATCATGCAGGCCCTAAATCAAGGAGGAATATTCTCTCCCCCAAGAAAGGCATGATGAGCCAAGTGGCGCCCTCGCATGCGTATTCAAAGGAGACCCATAAGGTCTATAAAAGGGTGAGCCTTCTCATCCCAAAAATGGAGGAGAGCAAGAGCATTTGGAGCAACAGAGTGCTGCCAAATTATACCCCTATTCCCTTTTGTGCTTCCTACATCCCTAATTTCTCTTTTGGAAGAGAGGTTATCGGGTGAGCATTAGGAACGCAATCTAGACCCAAAACCCAAGCAATCGGCCACAATCCCACACCAAATTCATCGACACATCCCCATAGGAGGTTTTGGACCCATCCCACTTGGATTGGTGTCAAAACCAAACCCCAAATGGTGGGCGTCCTGCCCCCGGGTGCCCATTGCACTGTTGCAGTCCTAATCGCCCCACCCTAGAGTGATTAGAAATATATGCTTTATTTTTCTACTATTCTTTTTGCATCATGTACTTATGCTGTTGTTCAAGTTTCATGGTATTCTGACTTGATTTGACCTTGTTTTTATCATTTTATGCGTTTACTAACATACAGGGAGTGCCTTCAAATACAAGATAATATGGGTATAATATGCCAAATATGACCTTTTGGGTCATCTCAAAATGCCCCTTTTAGCCTAACCCCAAGTTTTTAGGAGTTTTGGAGGCCTCTGGGTAGGATATTTGCGAGGTCGCTCTTGCACATTTTGTGACAGTCCTAATCATCCCACCCCGGAGCGATTAGAAATACATGCATGATTTCCTAACTGTTCTTTTTGCAATGGGTCCCTAATGATGTCTTGATGCTTCTATAAAATTTTGGGTTCATTATGACATGTTTTGACCATCGTTTTACTATTTTATGTACTTACTAGTCGGAGGCTTTGGGGATTGCATGTTTTCCTACATCCGCATATGCTATTAACTGTTTGCTATTTTTGTGTGCATAGGATCCCACTACTAGGAACATCAGAGGGGCAGCAAGGAATCATGAACACACAGAAACAAGTGGCGGCAATGTGTGGCCCACCCATTTCGAATGTGGGCATGCAGAAGACACTAGAAGCGTACCATCCATTGATGTAACGAACTGTATCAAACATTCTAAGACCTAGAGGGGGAAGACGTATTGTAATAGGATTAAAAGCAACATTAGTAAAAGAGGCCTCGCTTTTTTTTTATTACATCTCATTTTTGCGTCATTTTCCTTCATGCATTTGTTCATCGCATTCGTAGGACTTAGCATCTATACCATATCTATTTTGTTTGCATCATATCTGGTATGCCGTCACTCTGCATTCGGATTTCAGGATGCTATAGATAAACTGATAGATATTGGCCTATCCTTAGACCAATTCCTAGAAGCATCAGACATAGAAGGAATATTCAAAGAAACCCTTGAGAGATTTGACTGTGAACAAGGTGATGAGGAGGATATGATTAAACAAACTACACTCATGGTGAATGCTATAGAAGCCTTCCTACTTCAGTATGACAGAAACATGCCTGTTATTGTTATACAAAAAAACAAAATTCTGCAAGAAATGAATATGCTCAGGATTGAAGCCACTTTTGACTCAAAAATATGGAGGTTGATTGATGAGCATATTAAAGGGTTTCAAAGGAGTTTAAAGGGAAAAAAGGTCAATACCTGCACTAAAAAAAAAGTAGATTCTGCACCATAGAAAACTACAATAACATGAGACATCTCTGGGGTAGTTAAAGGGTCAAAGGATCAAGGAAAGGCAACTCAAAAGAGGCCAGTTTGGAAAGCAACATTTAAACGCACCAAGAAGTAGCTGAATAAGATGAAAGTTCTCCTCATACTTACATCACCAGTTTAGTAGGAATTTGTTTGAACAAGTCAAATAAAGGAGCACATTCAAAACCTCAAAGCTAGCTAGATAGCACCAATTTTGGAAATTCAATCGGATGATGCCAAGTGTATAGCCATAATTCAACCAAAAATAACAAAATCAAGAACCAACAGCTATAAAAGGAAGTAGACAGGTCTGGATTCTGCATCAAGCAATTAGAGAATAACATTTTTGGTAAGAGGTATACTTGAGTGCCCTGTTAGTTGTGATGTTGTATTTATTTGTGTCTATTTTATTTTATTCATTCTTTCTTCCTCCCCTTGCTTTACAGGATTATGATAGGAAAGCTTTCAAGAAGCTGAGATCATTTCCTACCTTCTTGAGCCTAGGATTCAGAGACTCTACTGTTACCAGATTGGAACAAGGAGAGTTGGAGAGACTTGTTACATTATTTGAATAGATTCCTCTCCATTGTACTGATGTATTTCTTTAAAAAAATAGAGTTGAAAGCCATCTCGCCCACTCTGCATGTAATATTTTATGAAATCAATAGAATTCTAGGTTTTATTCCTATCATATATTTGTCATTATACTGTGTGTCACTATGTAATGGGTTACATTATTTGAATGCATTATATACATTTATTTCATTGGTTAACTCTTGATTTTATTGTGATATTTGAATGATATTAAGAACACCAATTTTCTTCTCCCCTTCTCTCTGTTTCATATTAAATTTTTTGTTAAATTGCTATAACAACCCAATGAATCTAGGAACTGGTCTACATAAGGCATAACAGTTGGTTATTTTCATGCTTGGTCATTTTAATAAGAATACTTATAGTTTAATATAAATTTGGAGCGTGCAAATTAGAAGTTTAATTAAATAATTACCGCTGGGGTTTCCTTACCCGTTCTGCCGTCTTCTTTAGCAATATTCGGGTTTAGCAGAACATGAGGTAGGTTGACCAGAGCCTGTAATAGCTCGTTGGTTTCAAACAGATTATTGTAGCATGACAATTGATTTTAATCACTTGTAGGCAGGGGATTTTAAGGGTGTACTCTACGCTCTTTAGGTGAAATTTGCATCTTTGTGTTGGCTTCTGATTTAGATTAGTGAAGTTAGTAATATTTAATATTGTTTGCACACCATAGAGAACAAGAAATCTAATAAAATAAATCACACACACTTGCACGATTCACATTTTTAATAGTAGTGGTTGGATTTCATCACCAGCCATTGCTTGAGATTTGGTGACGGTGGCCGTGATTTCCATCCACCAATATCTACCCTAGAAACCATAGGACTACCCCCGAGCAAACTTGTTGGAGGTCATTACCAACAAGAATCTCGTTGCCCTGGCCAGCCTTAGTTTTTACCTTTGTTTTTCATTAAACAAGATTAAGTTACATCAAAACACACAAGCCAACAATTCTAAAAGGAACTTCACATTAATGAAAGAAAATAATTAATGAACAAGGTAAGCCACACACGGTGAAACCTAGGACTGATTGTTTTCTTTGCTTTAAATTTTGGAAAAGTTGTTAATTTGTGTGATTTAGATAAGCTTTGAATCTTTGGTTTAACTACTTTATGGTGCTAACACGACAACAAAAGAAAATAATAAACCAAAGTAGTTTAATGGAAAACAGTTCCCATGAGCCCGCTACTTCGGTAGCCCCATCCAATATGGTTCAGACTACTTTGTCTGGATCATCCCATCCACCCCACTCTCAAGTAGAGACACATTCACACAATGTGGAGACAACCACCACCTACATAGACATGGATAGAGTGCAGGCCCTTTACAAGGCTTCTAACTATGTCTTAGAGCCCCTTAGCCAAGAAGGTTTTGAAGAATCCGAATTGGCTACCACCTACCTTGCCCAAGGATATCCTAATTCGAGTTATGAATATGGTATGCCTTCCTCCATGAGCCAACCACCACAAAGCCCAAGTGTTCCAAACACTTATCTCACATCCACCTATACCAACCCCTTGTATGAGGAGTATGTCAATGTTGCCTCACAAGTCCCTAGCCTCCAAGTTGTAACATCAAACGCAACTTGCACCATACCCATGTCCTCTCATCCATCATCATCCACACCTCCATCATCTCACTTAGCCAACATGACCATATCATCCACACCTCCATCATCTCACTTAGCCAACATGACCATGTCATCCACATCTCCATCATCTCACCTAGTCAACATGACCATGTCTAATCATCCATCATCATCAACCTATCCATCGTCTCACCCAACCACAACCCCATCATTCGACACATGGTCAAATCAGGAACTTATGGATACATTAGGGCTCATCAACATATTGCTTTCACAATGAACAAAAGGAAAACAGTCAGCTTACATAGACCCTATGACCCAAGGAGTTCCAAATCAACCTCCGCTCACCAATCAAAATTCAGCATGGGTCCCTCAATCTTCCATAGTGTCCATCCCCAATCCACCACCACTCCACACATCCACCATACCAATCAACATTGCCACTAACCAACAACACAATCCATTTCTCCATCATCATCCTCATCAATCATCCCCATATTTCAACCATCAATATTCTCCACATACCCAACCCAATCCATTCCACAACACCATGTTGGTCACACCCCAACATCTACCATCCAGCCCATCAACCAACCATCACATAATCCAAGGTCCTCATATTCTAGTAGAAGATCTTAGATTCCAGGCAATGCAAAAGCAAATCGATCAGTTGATGCAAAACTCACCAGGGATAACGAGCCAAAAGCTTACATTAAGCCAACTGATTCATCAACCAATCCACCCTTCGGTACCATCACCACCATATCCGACAGATTTTACGATACCAAAATTTGACAAGTTCGAGGGAACCGAGGATCCTAAGGAGCATGTGAGTTCATTTGTCCACGTATGTTTTTGGATTAGCGATGATAATGCTCTTATGCTCCGAACGTTTCCTCAAACATTAGGGGGAGATGCCATTGAATGGTACAATCAATTGCCTACACATAGTATTTATACTTTTGATCAATTGATAGATCTATTCTTGGAATGCTTCACCCTTAATATTAAAAAGAAGGTGTCCTTATCGGATATATATTATTTGAAACAATGGGATGAGGAACCTATCTATGATTTTGGAAACCGTTGGAGGGCAGTCATAACAAAGTTGCCATTCTCCCTCCCAATGGAAGAAATTATCAAACTTTTTACCAAGAGTTGCTTAAAACCCATCTCTTGGATGCTACAACTCAATACTTATAGAACATTTGAGGAGGCTTTAGCACAGGCTAGTGTCATTGAGGAGATAAAAATCCAAGAGGGTGTCATTAAGCCTAAGAAGAAAGAATGGCAAAATAGGGGCCAATACCGAAATAATCAATCTGGCCAAACCAAATCCACACAAGCCTCAATGGCTAACACAACTAATCAAGTCAATCAAGTGGTCATGAGCCAGCCCGTAATGGCTCAAAAACTAGTGCAACAACAAATTTCCTATCATGCGGTCCCATCAGTAACCCAAGCACCAATGGTACAAAACACAACGCCAACTATGGAACAACCTACCCACCACCAATTCAATCGACCCCAACATCAATACACTCCCTTAGCGGAATCATATTCATCCATATTTCGAAGGTTGTATGAGACCAACAAATTAGCCTTGCCAAACATTAGGCCCGATGATCCCACCAAAAGGCCTAAAAGTTATAGAGAGCACTTGTTTTGCCCATACCATCGACAAAATGGGCATGATATCAATTCCTGCCATGTGTTCAAAAACATAGTGCAAGACCTCATAGACTTAGGGGCCATTAACGTGGATAACCCCTTAGCTCCACAAAATCAAAATTTGGGCATATATCAGACACCTCTACCTAACCATGGGGAGGTCCAACATAATATAGGAGGTAACAATCAACAACCACCTCCTAATCAAGTAAATCATGTCCAACAATACCAAAACTTTGTAGGAGCAGTCCATGTGGTCACTAGAGGGCAAAGGCAAAATCAAAAAAATGCTCAACAACCTTCGAACCCACCTCCCATCCAAACATCACCAAATCCATCTCCACCAATCAATCTATCCAACCCATCCAATCCACCCATCCTTCATCCAATAAGGCCAATGGTAACCTTAACCAACTGGTTAACCACTAGTTTGAAAATGGCATCAGCCAAAATTTCTGTGTATGAGCTTATCCAACAATCCCCTAGGCATAGAGAAGCTTTAATGGAAATACTCAAGTCAATTGAGTTAGAATCCCAAGACTCTAATGCCTTCAACAACTTTGTAGGGAGTGTTAGAACATGCATGGAACCATCAATTACCTTCTACGACTTTGAGATAAAATCAATGAGTTCAGAATCGGTGGACCCTCCATTGCACATAATGGCATTAATAGATAGAAAGCCATTCAAAAGAGTATTAATTGATACCGGCTCATCAATCAATATCATTACTACCACTGCCCTTATCCACCTCAAATTACCTCCATCCCACATTTCCAAATCATCATTCACCCTCAAAGCATTTAATGATGCTTTGTGTACCACAATTGGCACTGTTGTTTTACCTATAGAAGTAGGGGCCAGAATGTTGCACACAATGTTTCACATCTTGGAAGGAGCCATGGCATATAATATACTCCTCGGTAGACCTTGGATGAGGGAAATGAAATGTGTTCCTTCAATTCTCCACCAATGCTTGAAATATGTTCATGATGGACAAGTCCATTGCATCCCCATGGATGTCGAACCTTTTAAGTATTGTAATTTCATTTCAAATCCTTATGAATCCATGTTACCTTCCACCCATCTATTATTGGTGCCATCATCAAATCCACCCACATCATCTTTTAATCCACCTTCTTCTAATCCATCTCCATCTTCTTCTAAGGCTCCCATCATAGAGGAGCTACCCATCACATCACCTCCTCAAACATCCATTTCTTCTTGTACATGTGGTCACAGTAAGTCTACTATTAGCACATCGTACATCACATCTACCCCTTCTTCTACAACCACTTCTTCTATTTCATCATTATCCCATCCTCCATCTTCTAATTCCACACCTCCATCCAATCCCACTCCATCAGCCGATGTGTCACAAGTCAAACTTTCATATTGTGACATATTTAACTCACCACCATCCACAACCAATCCAGAGCCACCTGAGCCTTCACCATCCACCTCATCAACCCAAGTCATAGTCCACATCACTAATCTAAGCATTGGTGAGTACGTGGTCCAAGACGTCACCATTACACCCCTAGCCATTCCCACAACTAAGGATTTTGGATGTCCTCGAGACCGTTCTTTATCCATAGGCACTGTTTACGACATGAGTGCCACTCCAAACAACATTAACTTTGTTTATGGAGGGTTGGATTTCTCAACTGGGGCAAACCCACCCGAAGAACCACACGAGCCTAGGCATGCCAACATACCTAACATAGAGGAGTTTCCAGCTCGATACTTTAATATGTTCCATTGGCAAGGTCAAGGTCTAGGTTCCCATGAGCAAGGAATGCATGATATCTTAGAGGTCCCATATAGAGGCGCCCATGATCATTTCGGTTTAGGCTATACCCCATTGTCTTCCACCACTTCTCTTGAGCAAGCCTTTAAAAAGCTTACACTCAATGATGAAGATCACCCCATCCACCCATTACCCTCAACATCTTCTCTTGAACAAGCCCTTCAAGAACTTTGCATGGATGAAGTAGACGAAGATGATCCCATCAACTTCACCTATCCTATCTTTGATTTCGATGATGAAAGTTATGAAGAATTTGAGGTCATGTCAAATGCTTCTGACGATTCTGAAGAGGAGTCACAACCCATTGTCCCCATCACCCAATAGGAAGAGTTTTACCTCCGAATGTTCCCCATCCATCATCCCATATTCCACTTGCTTCTTCCACAAGAACAAGATGATCCACCTGGTAATCTGCCTTGAGCCACCCACATAAGCCAAGAATTGTAACATATGTACATATTTCAAAAAAAAAACATAAAAAAAAATGTTGCTCTGATGTTTTCACGTTCACTATTATAGGGATACCATGCCTCGACATCGGTTCCGATTCAATTGTTCCATCTACCCATTCGGCCAAACCATCCTACCTTCCGCTAGGTCAATATGAATCCTATTGACTTATTTACCCCACTCCGTAATCCATACGATTTGGCTAGGCCAATTCCAATTGACATTAGCCTTATTGACTTGAACCAGATTTCCTCCACACCCTCCTCTTCGGAGTTCACCCTATCCGAGGAATTGCTAAAGGCTTCGGCCCACTACATTCCTCCTTCACCGCCACCTTCACCTCCATCACTTTTTACCAATGGTCCCGAGGTCTTTCAGGCAGAGTTAGACAACGATAAGCAAGAAAAATTAGAAAACATCTTAGATGACTTTAATCTGATCCCAACACCACATCAACTTGAGGAAGGTTCACATATGTCCATTGAAGATACCATCGATGTGAACCTTAGTTCAGATCCTGACAACCCACAAATTGTCAAGCTTGGCAAAAGTTTAACACCCGATGAACAAGAGCAATTCATTGCTCTCCTCAAGAAAAAGAAAGAAGTGTTTGCATGGTCCTACAAGGATATGCCTAGCCTTGATCCTGACCTTGTTGTCCACAATCTCACCTTGCATCCTGACGCCAAGCCGGTCAAACAAAAACTTAGGAGAATGCATCCTACCATAGCCCTCATAGTCAAAGAGGAAATACAAAAATTGTTAGACGTACATTTTATCATTCCTATTGACTATCCTGAGTGGTTGTCAAACATGGTACCCATTCGCAAGCCTAACGGAGTGATACACATTTGCAATGACTTTCGAGATCTAAATAAAGTGTGTCCTAAGGATGACTTCCCTCTACCAAACATTGATACTCTTGTCGATACCTGTGCAGGCCATGAAATGCTTTCCTTCATGGACGGTTTTTTAGGATACAACCAAATTCGAATAAATCCTGATGACCAACATAAAACAACATTCACAACACCTTGGGGAACATTTTGTTTCAGGGTTATGCCCTTTGGCCTCAAAAATGTAGGAGCTACTTATCAAAGAGCCATGACTTACATCTTTCATGATTACATGCACAAAATCATTGAAGACTATGTAGATGATCTCTTGGCTAAATCTAAAACCCGACAAGAACATGTTGATGTCTTGGAAAATATTTTTGACCGACTTCTAGAGTATAAGGTGAGGTTAAATCCCAAAAAGTGTGTCTTTGGCGTTACCTCTGGTAAAATTTTAGGATTCATTGTCTCCAAAAGAGGCATTGAAGTGGACCCAAATAAGGTTAAGGCCATCATAGAAATGCCACCCCCAACTAACCTCAAGGAATTGCGTAGCTTGCAAGGTAAAATTCAATCGATCAAACGCTTCATTGCACAACTTTTCGATAAATGCAGGCCATTTAATCACTTGCTACAAAAGGGGGTAGCATTCGTATGGATAGATGAATGTCAAAAAGCATTTGATGATGTCAAGCGCTATCTAACTTCACCACCAGTCTTAACTCCTCCTAGGTCGGGGGTCCCTTTTCATCTTTATGTCTCAGCTACAGAGGCTGCTTTAGGGACAATGCTTGCACAGAAAAATGAACAAAATCAAGAGCAAGCAATCTATTACATTAGTTGAACGTTGGTAAGCTATGAAACACGATACGCTTATGTAGAAAAACTATGCTTAGCGGTGGTTTTGGCCACTAAGAAACTTCGACATTATATGCTAAGTCAAACAACCTATGTCATAGCTAGAGAAAATCCTCTATGTTATATGATGTCTCACACTTATAACAACACCCGTACCGCTAAATGGATAATGCTACTCATAAAATTTGATCTCGAATTTATTAGCCAAAAATCCATTAAAGGTCAGGTTATCATTGATCAACTTGCGGAAGCTCCACAACCTAGTGATCATCCTTTGATTATTGAGCTCCCAGATGATTCGGTATTTTCAGTCACTGAAGTAGACAATGATGTCATTCCCGAGGAAGATGTCGATATCACATTATTCTTTGATGGATCTAAGTGCGAGAAAGGTCAAGGTGCGGGAGTTGTCTTTCATACACCATAGGGGATTCCTATCCCCTTATCGTTCAAGTTAGACTTCTTATGTACAAACAACACAGCAGAGTACGAAGCCTTAATCTTAGGTCTTCAATCAGCTATAGCTATGGGTATTAAGCGTATTCAAATATTTGGGGATTCTCAACTTGTGGTCAAACAAGTAACTGGAGAATACCAATGCAAAGAACCTACCATTAAGCTTTATCATGAAGTAGCAATGAAATTGCTCTCAACATTCGAATGGTATGAAATCAATAACTTACCTCGTTCGACTAATAGATTTGTAGATGCAATGGCCTCTCTTGGATCCTTGATTCCAAAGAATGACTTAGGAGAGGTTCAGCCCCTAATAATCTCAACAATCTCTAAAGCGGTCGTTGTTCGCACTGACCCAAAATATGGAAAAGATGTTTGCTTTATCCACACGAAATCATGTGAGTCTTGGACAAGCCCCATTGTAGCCTTCTTAAAATTTGGAACACTCCCATCGGACATGTCTCGGTCTGCCAAATGCGCTTTCAAGCAAAGGGTAGCCCGTTTCGTTCTCTTGGGTGACGTGTTGTATAAACGGGGTTATGATGGAATTCTGCTTCGATGCCTCAAACCTAGGGAGGCCCAAAGGGCCATAGAGGAAGCCCATGATGGTACTTGTGGTGGCCATTTTAGTGGAATGGCCATTGCAAAGTGCCTATTATGCATGGGTTATTATTGGCCCACAATGGAACATGATTGTTGCACATATGTCAAAAATTGCAAACAATGTCAAACACATGCCAATTTAACTCACGTACCATCACAAGCTTTACAACCAATACAAAGTCTCTGGCCCTTTTCACAATGGGGCCTGGACCTAATTGGCAATATCTCACCCTCTTCTTCGGGACAACACACATTCATCATAACCACCATGGAATACTTCACAAAGTGGGTTGAGGCAATACCTCTAACCAGTATGACAGGACCTCGAATTGTGGATTTCATACTCCATCATATCATCTGTCGCTTTGGCATTCCCTCTAAAATCATTTTGGATAATGGTAAGTCTTTCAAGAACAAGGATGTTCGAGCACTCTACGAGAAGTATAATATCCAACATAGTTTCTCAACTCCTTATTACCCACAAGCAAATGGACAAGCTGAAGCTACCAATAAGACCTTGATTGCCATTCTTAAGAAACTCGTCAAAGAAAATCATAAATATTGGCATACACAAATTCCGTTGGCACTTTGGGCTTATCGAACAAGCATCCGAACGCCAATAGGAGCAACACCATTCTCCCTGGTCTATGGAGCTGAAGCTATTATGCCTCTTGAGCTCGAGATTCCCTCCTTACGAGTTTCCTTGCAAGAATTCATAGATGATGATACAACTAGACAAGCACGACTGGACCAACTCACGCTCCTAGATGAAAGGTGAGTCAATGCATTAGAACATTTACGAGTTTATCAAGACCGCCTCAAGCGTGCTTACAATGCTAAAGTCCATCTTCAGGAATTTCAAGTAGGGGATCTGGTACTCAAAGAGAACCAACAAAACACCAATGCTTTGCCACATCTTCATGACAAATTCATAGCAAATTGGTTAGGTCCATACATAATCACTCAAAAAGTGGGTAATGGTACTTATAGGCTTGCCGATTTAGAGGGAATAGAGGACCCCGAACCACTTAATGTTCTTCATTTAAAGGCATTTCATTGTTAAAAGTGACACATTATATGTCTATATACATGGCTTTTACTATAAAAAAAAATCATCATCCACATAGGCATATCTACATTGCATACATTCCATTTACATTTAGGCATTTAACATACATCTTCACTTTTTGCATTCATGCATGGTTTCATTAAATCATACATATTCCATTGCATTAGGCATATACATTTGCATTCATCCCATCCCATGTTCAATGATCTGGCAAAGTAATGATGATATGACCATAAAACAAAGAGTCAAGTTATAACGATTGGGGGTACCTAGTTTGAAACATTTATGCAACTTTAACAAAATTCATATGTCAACCACATCACGTGTCACAAAAACATAGATTTTTAGTCACTCAGCCATTACTAGGGTAGCAAACAACCTCCAAATGGATGTCCGATTTTCTTTAGGACCAAAACACACTTTTCACACTAAGAAAGTCTTGAGCATTGCCGATTGATCCCAAATACAATCTTGGACCAATCACATTCCATCCCATTTTAAAAACATTATGAGACAAAGAGGGTTAGTACCATACTTGGGTAGTACCTCGAGGTGAAAAGGAGATATCCCTCGCTTGTCCCATTATGCAACATAGTCCAAAAAATAGTGGTTTTCACCACTACCAAAATTGCTCCAAACATAAACATAAAAGCATAGAGTAGTAAGGATAGGGTCAACATTCTCATCACACTTCGGTTGAGAATCCGATTCCCCAAAGCTCTATACCAAATTAACAAATTAAATCCAAAACACCCTTGATCCCTAAAGTTGTAAGGATTCGTACTACACGTCCTTGACAAGGATGGGTAGTCATCCCCAAGGCCTAAAATATCAATCTCATTGGACTATGGAGTGAATCTCCATCGGGGCTATAGACGCTTGACTGGCAGTGGAGTAAGCTCATGCGGGGTGACATGTCTACTTGGCAAACAGGGAGACCTCTGACCGCACATAAGGACAGGCTAGCTTCAGGGTCATCTCCATAACAGGTCATGCCCAATTTACTCATAATGGGTCAATGAACTTCACATGCACACACACTGGTCCATGATTGGATAGGGTCATTGTCACACTCAAGATTTGGTATATGAACCTCACTTGCACACACATTGGTCCTAAAGAAAGTTAGACAACCCAAGTGAGTTTGCTTGATAATACTAGTATGATTGAGTCTTTGAAAATTTTGCAGTACTCATTCCATATCAACATCCATATCTTCTTCCATATCAACATCCATATCTTCTTCCATATAAACAACCATGTCTTCATAGTGAGTCAAGTTGTAGAACACCACCAAATTTGGTACCCCCGATTGCCAAACAATGGACAACAAAAATGGTCAATAAAATTTTTGAACTATAAAAGATCATTTGAACAACATGCATTCCTCTCATATAGTTTAGATTCATTTACTTGCATTAATCATTCATAACACATCATCATTAATAACACATCACATAGCTTGCATACATCATCCATATAAACATTAGGCATATACATCATTATTAGCTTGCATTAAACATCCATAATATTCAAACATTATTCATAAATATGCATCAAACATTCATAAAAATTGCATTCACACAAAATATAACACACAAATAAAAAGCCATGTATATATATATATATATTGAATATACAATAAATGCCAAAAAGGCTACAAAAGGGAGCACCAAGGCTCACATATACAAAATAGTGCATCTAAGCACTAAGTCTAATATCCATGAGAGGACTCTTGAGACCTAGTAGGAGCCCTAGGCCTAGTACTCTACCTAGACTCTGTATGCCTAGATGACTCGACCATAGAAGAAGAGGGAGGATCCGACAATGTAATATGGTGTTGCATACACACATCCTCCAAAGAATGTACGTATGCCTCACTAGCCCATAGATATCACAAGTCCATCTGATGTCGATGCTCCTTCACCAAAATCTCTGCCTGAAGCCTCGTGATCATCGCTTGATCACTAGCCACAACTATCGCCCGCTCCACCTCTAACCATGCTATAGTGGCCCTCGACTCCCTCTGAGTCTCGAGCATAGTCTCACGCTCCTCACGAAGCTGCTCCAACTCAGCCCGCAACCTCACCAACTCAGAGATCTCACCCATCTCCTCATCATCCCCCTCCCCTCATCCACCAACCCCATCTCCAGAGTCGGCTCAACCGACCCCCTCGACCATCTCCGACTAGCCGCTCGTTGAGGCCTAGTCCTCTTCGGGGTAGCCCCTGACCCCACAACTACCATCCACACCCACAACCTTTGGTACCCATACTGGTTGGGCACCAAACCACTCCACATACTCTAGAGTCACCTCGACATCATCCACATCGGGCACCTCTAGCTGCTCATCATCCTCCATCTGCACCCACCATGGCTCTACACAGGGAAGCGTCCCCTCATCTCATCGATATCGATATAGCATCGACTCATCTGGCACACCCTGAGGTAGGCCAAACTACCTCAACACCCATGAGTACTGGAAGTACTCCACCTCCTCATCCCTCCACCCAACCACCCATCGAGCCTGCCTCACCCGATGCAGTTGCCTCCTATCACCATCCCACCTAGCTCCTCACCATGACCTCCATATAACATCTTCCCGAGTCAATCCCGACCACATATCATGGTACCACTGACCAGTGTGCACCTCTCGACTCGGCTGAACCTCCTCAGCCACTGCCCAATGCCTAGCATAAGGCTCCCCCATCTGCCATGACTCGCATGGCAACCCCTCGGGCCGAGCTACCACAAAATGCTCCCATGCCCAACACTGAAGGAGGAAGCTACACCCAATCCCCTTCCTCTCCCTCTGAATCACCTCATACAACTCTCGGTACAACTACACCAATAAGGCAGGCACCCAGGCATACTCTCGAGGGTCTATCAGCAGATCCCTCACCAACCCCAATAGGTTCCATGGGAACCTACAACCAGTGCTATTGGGTAGCACTATGTTCACTAACATGAACATGATCAAGGCTGGGAGTGCATCCAACTCCTTCACCTTGTACATGCTCAGGTAGCATATACCCCCATCACCCATCCGGGCCTCCCCCATCGATCCTCGAACATCCTCTCCATCTCGACCTTCTTATCCCGACCAACCACCACCTTCTCCCCTTCTATCGACACCTTGAGAATGTGATACACATCCTCAAGCATGATGGTAGCCTCCCTAGTCGATAGCTGGAACGTCCCCCTATCTGGGTCCCATCTCTCTATCAAGGTCGAGAGATACCCCTCATTGACCCTCACCACATCAAGTCTCGCCACACCCTCCAAACCCACCCTACCCAACAACTCCCACTCATCCACCATCAACTTCTTCCTCATCCCTAGAATAAGAGGAGAGAAGTGATGTCGAGGCTCAATATCCCTCAGCTGCAACAACAATCACATTTCTTTTAGTATTCATCCTATATTCAAAAAAAAAAAAAAAAAAAGAAAGATAAATTTTGCACAAGGAACAAACTGTCTTACCGGGACAAAGGGCGCCTCCACTCCACCGGCAGCACCAAGGCCCTCCTCGCCATAGCCTCCACACACAAAACACTCACTAGCCTCACAAAGCTCACAAATCCACTCCACTCCTCAGACGCAGCTCCTCAAAGTCAACAACGCATGAATGAGCCTAAAGATTCACTCAGAAAGCTCTTTATAGCTTTCCTTAGTGCATTCAGGCACAGACCTACGCCTGCAAACTGCAAGCATGATGTGCGCTTGCAGGTGCACTCAGGCACGCACGGGCGCCTGCAGAATAAGCCAAGTGCAACCACGTGCCTGGCAACAAAAAACCATGAAGACAAAAGCCCTCAAAATAGTAGCTCCCCTCATCCAATTTGCACCAAATTTCATCCACACATCATGCACATCATAAAATTTGATTTTGTGAAAACACAAATAGTTTTGCATGCATATTTTGTGAGAACAAACCAAATTCTTCAAAAACACATATCGCATTACAAAACATGACAATCAAGGTCAAATTTTCACAAAATCAACATTCCATAATTCTTCATCATATACTTCATCATCCCATCCAATTTCATGCATATTGGAGTTGATTTAACCGCTAAATCACTCATTTCGGCCACAAAGCGCAACAAATACCAACAAAATGCTAAAGCACAAATCAATCAACTCCACAATCTTGTGTTTCATTGCATGACTTCATCACACATTCTTCCATCATCATATTTCATATAACACTCATCATATAGCATATTTTGCCTTGTTAAGTCAATAATAAGTGAACCTTGTACCTAGTGGGTTATCCTATCAACTTGGCGATTGCAGCGATAGTAATCCATGCAATTCGGTAAGATGAATAACCTACCATAAGGACACTTCAACATGATCATCATCATTATCTCACTATCACAGATCACAATCACATTGGGTACCTCACATTTTAGGGAAAACCTTGCCAAGAACAATTTGCTCACAAGCAGTCATTGATGTCCTTTTTCGTGGGGCACGAAAACATGGATAATCAAATTCACAAACACTCATTCATTTGACAATAGTCAAAATACAGGACATACCGGTAGACTGACTGGTTCCATCATGGAATTGGTGAAGAAATTTCCACAGTCACTACCCCACCCCTACATTGACTTAGTCAGCATGCATCTTCATATTTTGCATACTCAATGACGCCATTGCGACAACTTTTTCAACAACATCAAATCATCCCAAAGTTTGGGGCAACCACATTACATTATGATTCTCCCACAATGGGATAACATCTTACATGATCATGACAATCTACACTTGGCAAAAACCCCCTTTCCACCATTGGGGAAAAAATGGTATCACATCTTACATCATTCATATCATCCACAATCACATGCCATCTTACATCATTCATATCATCCACAATCACATTGCATTTCACACCATTCATTCATCAATTGCACAAATTCACTACATCATTAATTATTTGCACAAAATTTTTCAATTGGCTTGTGAGATACATTCGTAACTCATTCGCCAATTGAGGGGGTAAGCTACGCAAAATTCCAAAAATTCTTTATTCTTTTGTCTTCAACATCAGTGCTCAAATCCAACGATAGAGAGAAGCTGCTTCTGTGCCCATAGCCCAAACAGGTGTCTCATGTTTTTGCACCATATTGTGTTTCACGCAACATGGTACAAAAAGGGGCATCTGTAGACACCAAATTACAGCCACTAATCCTCCATCCTAACCATTCCACCACCCACTTGTCCACCATACACCTTTCTCACCAATTATTTGGCCCAATTCCACCTTTCTCGCCATTTCCTAACCCAATTGAGATTATTTTAATATTATTTTATATTATTTTGTATTTAATATAATATTTTATATTATATTATAATATATTTATTATAAAATATATATTTATAAACTCAATTAACCACAGCCATCCGATCCAATCTAATCCCCACCCTCCATCTTCATTAATCCATGCCACATCTAAAAAGTAATCTCAACCTTAGGATCTAATTTAATCTTAGCCACACGATCAAAAGTGTAAGGCTAAAACCCTAAGAAAACCCTAGGTTGGATTATAAATAAGGGCATTTGCAAATGCTCAAACCCTGGAACCTTGAGATTAGAAGTTGCACCTTGGAGGAGTCATTGTTGAAGCCCTAGCAAAGCTGAGAGAGATAGAGTTTGAAGATCTAAAGCCCTAGCTAAGCCAACAAGACTTCTGTTGTTCCAGCCATCCCCCATTCATCCTCCATCACCATCGTAGCCCCCATCCATCCATCGCATTCATCGCCACCCCCTAGATCTACTTCTGCAGATTCTACCCTAACCCATAGGTGCCCTCTAGAGCTTGCGAGGCTCACTGCAGAGCCTATGAAGCACTCACCAGAGCCTGTTGTATTCTGTAGGTGCTCTCCAGAGCCTGTTGTATCCCACAGGTGCACACCAGAGCCTATGAAGCTCACGTCAGAGCCTGCCAAGTGCACGTCCGAGCCTGCTGCAACCATAGAAATGTGAATTAGAGCCTGCTACATCATGCCATCTCAAACTACAACAACAAAATGAAAGCAAGGTATATCTTTATTGGTTTTATTCTGTTACATGATTTGTAGATTTTGCATGCCATTTGATCCATTTTTAGTTAGGGTTTACTGATGTCTGAGGGCCTCACATTGTGGAGCCCTCACAGGTGTTATTAACCCCTTTCTCTATTTTTGTGTATGTAGATCTACAGATTTCACATATTGTTGAATGGTTGTTGAAGCTGGAGTGGCCCGCCATAGGATATCCAAAGCCCACTCACCCCGTTGGAAGCAAGAACACATCAATCTGAAGACACTTCATTGTTATAGCTAGGGTTTTGGAGAACCCTAGCATTTTTGTAAATCATTGTATCAAATACCCTCATTGAGGATAGATTGTATCAAAAGGAGTTTATTGGCTCCCCCCATTTTATTGAATATATCCATTTGTGCAATCTTGTGTTTCATTGTGTTATTTGATTTACCTTATTTTATTTAAGTGTCGTGTCCTTGTCTTCACAAATCTCAACACACAAAATTTGACAAATATGGTGAAACAATTGGTCTCAAGAGTGGATATGATTCAACCTCCAAGTTTCACCTATAGTTATAAGGAAATGTGCAATCAGCTCTTAGACCTTGTTGTCACTTCTAGGCCCTACCCTAAGCATTTTTCAATGTTTGTTTTACCTATCTATAAGGGAACAGAGGACCCAATTGAACATTTAAGAATGTTTAGGATAACATGTCATGATATTATATATGGTGACATATTGTTACTAAAGATGTTCCCTAAGAGCCTTGGTGGTATGGCATTGGAATGGTATAATCAACTACCTCATAATTATGTGAGGAATTTTTAAGAGACAATAAAATTGTTTGTTCAATAATTCAGAGCCTATATTGAGAAGAATGTGACTACGAAATATTTTTATATGCTGAAGCAATGTAAAGATGAAATTTTTTTTGAATTCTTGTCTCGTTGGATAAGTTTAGTTGGATGGTTGAGATATACTTTACCTCTTTTACAAGAGAAAATATCATATGAATTGTAAACAACAACCATTACCTATTTTGACCAAGCAATAGATTTGGTTAGAAGGGTAGAGCAAAACCTTATTTGAAGAGGACAAATTAAGCTAAAGAAAGAAGAAGATAGGACCATGAAATCTCAATATAAGAACAAGAATGTAGTTGGTGATGGGGTAATTGATAGTAGAACTATCAATAGTGTTGCTAACACCTTGCAAAAAATGGTGCTTAGTCAACCTCAAAAAACCCCACCAAGAAATTTTACAAGACTCAACATGCCTATGACACTGGTCCTAAAGCAACTTTTGAAATCCAACATGATCAAGTTGTCTCCCATAAGTCAACTCGATACCACTACTGATTGGTATAAGCCTGGTCAACATTATAAATATCCTAGAGTGGAGGGGCACATGACAAATTCATGTAATAGGTTGAAGTATGTGGTTCAGGACTTAATTTGACATAAACTACATTTTTATAGAGGGTTCTCAATGTAATCCTCAAAAAAAAAATCAACCTCCTACTCAAAAAGCATCCACAACTAATAAAGACATGGGGATCTTCCAATACCCTCTGTCAAATCATGGGAAATAGATAGCTAATCAAGTTTCATATCATAATATGCCCCCTCCCTATAATAATATTATTTTTTTTGATAACGACCACCACAAGACAACAAGATTAGGCTCAACTGACTCAACAATCTTAGTAGAAGATAAGTTCTACATCCAATCAACCTTCAAAACCACCCTTAGTTTTGAAGAATATCCAAAAAAGGAGCACACGAGTAGAAAACCTACCTTTAGTGTTGAAGGCACAACCTAAAGTTACCTTTGATATTCAACAACAGTTAGCTAGTACCCCATCCAAGATCTCCCTCTTTTAACTTTTGCAAAATTCTCCTATCCATAGGAAAGCCTTGTTGAAGCTTCTAAGTCAACAATCTATTCCTCAAGATTTTTTCCCTAGTGCTATAACTAATGTAGGTTCCCTTGGGATACATCATATCACATTTCTAGATGATGATATTCCTTCACCAGACTTGTGAGGGGATTATTCCCTCTACATCACTGCATTTATTGGAAAAATATTTAAGAAGCGAATTTTGATAGATAATGGTTCCTCCCTCAATCTATGTGCTTATGAATTTTTTCAAAATTTTGGATAAAAAGAGGAATATTTAATCAAATCTGATGTCATCATCAAAGCTTTCAATAAGTTCCAAGAGGCCTATGACATTATATCCCTCCCCCTTAGGGTTGGACCTGTTGTCAATCTTGACACACCTTGTAAAAAAGATGCACAGTTAATTCTATTTTTGAAAGCGCTCATTGTAAAATTCATTTTTTACGAAAATGGTCAAAGGCGTTGCAATTCTAAAGATTTCCCTCATATGGGTCTGCTCCTTCTTAATATTTTCTACATTTTTCTTTTCTTTATCCCGTTCTTTTGAAGTTCTTTAAATTTGGTATGTTGCATGCAAAATTGTATATATTTTAGCATGGACAATCAAATGATAAATTTTCATCTCCAGCTCTTCCGTTTTTTGTTCTATTCCTTGCTTAGCTAGAGGATTATTTGTAATATGATCGAAGTATTAAGGAAGCAAAGTAGATAATGTTGCTAAGTGCAGATATAATTTAAGCTTATTCAAAAGATAAGCCTCTAAAATTTTTTCCAAGTCTATTGCTTAAAGCAGAAAGCGCTCAACTTGGGAGCACTTTGTTAAGAAGCGCTCCACAAGGGAGATTTTTCCTCAAAAGTGCTCCACTTGGGAGAACATTTCTAAGAATCTCTCCATAAGGAAGCACTTTCCTCAAAATTTCTCCACAAGGGAGTGCTTTGCTAAGAAGCGCTCCACAAGGGAGAGCTTTCCTCAAAAGCACTCCACAAGGGAGCGCTTTCCTAAAAAGATCCAGAGGGATATTGTTAAAAGGAGCCAATGAACAAAAGGAGAGGTCCACAGTGCATTTCCTATTTCACCACCCTAAAACTATTTTCGAGACCGTCTGATTGATGATCATCATAAGAAACTTCTAACTTCAATATCAAGTTACCTGTAATTTTGGCCTGACTGTGTCTAAGTCTTCATCGGAACCTTCCGCTTTTAATGATAAATAGGGATAAGGTAGACCATTTTTTGTTGTCATTGAATTTGAATCAGCCCATCATGAAAGTGTTTGAATACCAATTCATCGAGTGATAGTTTTTATCCTATATAAACCCCCCATTTTCTCTGTAAATGGATGGATAACTTTTGCTAGAAAAGCGGTTCTATAATTTGGATCCCATTGTCGAAATAAAAGCTTCTGGCTCTGGTGTTGAGACTTCTAATCTGTGTATGACTTCTACTTTGTTATTTCTATTAAGTTAGTTTCTTTATGATCAGTTTAATTCTATTTTATGGATTTCACTATCGATAGAGGGCTTGCCCTTGGAATACTTGCTGGAGTTTGCATAGTTAAGAGGTTTTTTTGAGGGTAGATGCCTGAAAAACCCTAGAATGTCTCCACAAATTTTCATATCATTTGGAGCAACACAGATCCTAGTGCATCCCTATGTGTGAATGAGATATTTGGCAAGCGGCTATGCGAGGGTTTCATCTGGGTTGAGTGCAAGCGGCTCCGGAGGTTGGTTTTTAGGGCCTTCGGGCCCTAGCGGCCAATATTTTTGTGGTTTATGCTCAATATTTTAGCAGGAAATGTTGCAGGGGATCCAATATGGGTTAGAAATTTGTCTTTCAATAGATCATACTGTGAACTTGAGTGACAATGACTTCCAATTTGCTGCACAAAAGAAAAGTGAAAACCATACCTTTCCACGACGTCTAGGGCAAGGATTAAAGAGATCACGAAACAAGTTTCAAGTAGTTGATCAAAAAATGGCTCATATCTCAAGTGAATATGGTGCTAAGGTGCACCCACAAAATAATTCTACTGTGAAAACCCTATCAAGGGTAAGAATTTTGAAGACTCAGTCCCAAAAATAAATTTTAGGGATGCCCTTCATGGTGGACAACCTCAGCCCAATGCTAATATCAATCTTAGGGCTTCCCATAAACCTCTAAGAATGCCTAAGATTGATCCCAGGAAAATGGAGTCAAGATGTCTTAAAGGAGCTGATGGAACTCCTATTGTTAAGCTTGATATGGGTAACATTCAGACTGGCATTGAAGATTTGGAAAAAAGAGGACTAATTTGTCGGTTCGTGGGTTTTCGTCCGAGTCTATCTGCTTTCAAAGTCTAGGCTGCAAAAAGCTGGAAAACTAAAGGTGAGTTACAAATATCTATTTATCCAAATGGTTATTTTCTTGTTTTATTTGCTAATAATGAAGATAGAGAGAAAACTTTTCAAGGGGGTCCTTGGTTTTTTGGAAGGGCGGGGCTTTTCATGAAGCCTTGGCATACTAAATTTAAAGTCGAAGAAGAGATGCCTTCTATAGCTCCCGTGTGGGTTAGACTCTTTGGCCTCCCTATTGAATTTTGGAATCCTACTATTTTTTCTTCAATTGGAAACTCTTTAGGAACTTTTATGATGATCGTTGATTGTACTCAAAATTTTGAACATATTATTTATGCTCGGATTTGTGTTTTAATGGATTTTGACAAACCCCTACCTAAAAATATCACATTACAATTTGGGGAAGACACTTGGGAGCAAGTAGTGGACTATGAGAACATTCCTTTTCGTTGTAGAATTTGCCATGAATATGGTCATTTGGCCGGTGCTTGCCCAAATAAAATTCCTGATCAAAAGAAAGAAGATATAAACTCAGCAGGTTTCCAAATACCTAAGAAGAAGAACACTAAAAAAAAACCAGTTATGAAGGATCAATCAAAGTCATCTGCTAATATGTTTGAAATCCTTTCCACAAATGATGTCCCAAGTGAGGAAGAGGAAATAATGGAAACTAAAATCTTAGAAACACAATTTAAATATGAAGGGAAGAACTCAGAGACAAACCAACAAATCAAAGGTTTTCAACAGAAAAAAAGGAGAAAATTTACACAAGAAAAACAATCTTTCAAATGTCAAAACTTCAAATAATGCAAGTCCCAATATAGACTCCGTTGAACCATCTAGTAAAATTTTGGCTGTGTACGAGCATTCTTCAAGGTTAGAAGCCATCTCAGATTCAATTGGAATAAGTCAAGAAATAGGGAAAAAAAATTGAAGATGGATTCTAATCAAAAAGCAGGTCGCAAGACCAATCAATATCATATGGTAAAAGAAGGTGAAAAGCTTGTAGAGGAAGGTAATATTAATGCCCTTCCCAACTTTTTTAGCCCTGGTATTAATGAAGATCATCACTTGGAATATTAGAGGACTCAAAGGGAGTCTTTCAAAACAAAATGAAATTAGAAGAATGATTCGGATAAATCATCCACATCTTGTTTTCCTTCAAGAAACAAAGATGTCAATGGAGGATATGGACTCAATTGCCAGTAAAATTTGGCCAGTTGGAAAAGTGGTTTCCCTCAGTTCCCAAGGGACTTCGGGTGGCATTGCTTGTCTTTGGGACCCAAAAGAGGTAGTTATTCACCATATGGTTGGGAGTCGGGGTTTGTTGGCTATAGCTATTCAAAGTAGACATTCCAACTAGATTATGCTCTGCATTACTTGTTTATGCTCGACTTCTTTGGAGGAAAAAATAAGACAGTGGAAGGATATTACTCATATTATCTCTCATTTTCCTAAAGCTTGGATCTTGATCGGAGGAGATTTCAATACCATCCTCTCTCTGGATGAGAAAAGGGGGGGAAATAGAAATTTGGACAAAAGCACTGACCTCATGAGCGAATATATTGCAAACCTCCATCTTGTGGATATCCAACCGAGATAATGGCCTTATGACTTGGTCTAACAGAAGGCAAGGCTTAGCTTGTATAATGGAGATATTGGATAGGTTTTTGCTCTCTAAAAATTTCTTAATCCATGGTCACATTCCTAAAGTGAAGACTCTTAATAATGTTGGTTTGGATCATTGGCCAGTCATGGTGGAAATGTGGAAAACCAATGTGAGTTTCTCTCCTTTTTGTTTTCAATTAATGTGGCTTAGAGACATTTCCTTCAGACCTCATGTGCAACAATGGTGGAAGGAAGGTAAACCTAGGCATGGGACTAAGATGTTCTATTTTTCCAAAATATTGCAATACATTAAATCCAAAATCAAGACTTGGAACTGGAAAGAGTTTGGGGATGTTCATAAAAAAAACATGAAGTTATTGCTCATCTTGAAAATTTGAATAAGAAAATCCGTTTAGATGGCCTCACAGAGAAGAGAAGTGCAGATGAAATTAAACTCACAACTCGGTTAGAGGAATGGGAAAAAAGAGAAGAAATCTTATGGAAGCAAAAATCTAGAATTCAATGGCTCAAAGAAGGAGATCGAAACACAAATTTCTTCCACAAATATCTTCTAGCTCGAAGATCTCACAACTTTATTTCTTCCTTAAAATCAGATTCTGGAGATGTTGTTTATACTTGGGATGGCATGAACTCTATTGTTGTTGATTACTTTTCCAATATTTTTGCTGCTACTCCTCTTGACTCAGCTTCACAACAAAATGTTCTTCAAGCAATCCCTTCTCTTATCACTTCTAAGGAGAACTCTATTTTGACTACTCCTATTACTATCAATGAGCTTCAACAAGTAGTTTTTAAAATGCAAAAATGGAAAACCCCAGGTCTTGATGGTTTTCCCATTGAGTTCTACCAAGAGTTCTGGGATATCCTTCATGTTGATTTATTAGAGGTGGTGGAAGAAGCCAGGAAAGCCAAAGAAATTTTGAAGGTTATCAATAAAACTTATATTACTCTTGTTCCAAAAGCTCAAGAGGTTGATCATATCTCAACTTTTAGACCTATTGCTTTATGTAATGTTCTTCTCAAAATCATTACTAAAATCATGGCAGAAAGGTTGAAGCCTCTTTTGCATAAGATTATTTCCCCAGAGCAAGGGGGTTATGTGGAAGGACGTCAAATAGTAGATGAGATAGTTCTTGCTCAGGAAGCCATCCATTCCATGGATATGCAAAATTCTCCTTCCATGTTCATTCGGTTAGACTTATCCAAAGCTTATGACAGAGTGGATTGGCACTTCCTTATCAAAGTTTTGAGGCAATTTGGTTTCTCTAAGGATTGGATGGATTGGATTATGGGATGTATCTCTTCAGTTTCCTACTTAGTTCTTATCAATGGCAGGCCTTCTCGGTCATTCCCAGCTTCTAGAGGTATTAGGCAAGGTGACCCGCTATCCCCTTATTTATTCATCATTCTTGTTGAATGCTTGGGTAGGACTATAACCAAAAAGAGGGAAAACAAAACCCTTGAGGGAGTTACCATTGCTCATGGAGCTAGACCTATCTCTCATCTTCAATTTGTGGATGACTCTACTCTTTTAGGTAAAGCTACGGTTAAGGAAGCTTCTAATATTAAGCAAATCATTAGCTATTTTTCTAAGGCTACTGGTCAGTTGATCAATGAAGACAAATCTAAAGTTATTTTCTTTCACTGCTCTACTAGACAGGAATCCATGGTCTTGGATAAATTAAGATATAAGAAGACCTCTCTTCCAATCACTTATTTAGGTATTCCCATAAATATTCAAAGGCAAAAAAATAAATATTGGAATTGGTTGTTGGACAAAGTCAAGAAGAAAATTGGAAAGTGGACCAACAAGTGGCTTTCTTCACGGGGTAGAATCACCTTGGTAAAATCAGTCCTTCAAGCTATTCCTATTTATGTTTCTTCCATTTTGAATATCCCAAAGGTTGTTCTTCGAGAATTGGATCAAATCAGTCATCATTTCCTTTGGAGTGGTACTAAGGAGAAAAGAAAATGGGCCTTGGTGAAATGGGATACTTTATGTCTTCCTAAGAGTGAAGGGGGGTTAGGATTCTGGTCTTCTATTAATAACAACAAAGCTTTAGCTGCTAAATTATATTGGAGGATGTTGCATAACCCCAATGCTCTTTGGGCCAATAATCTCCGTGCTAAATATCTTGAGAACAAAAGTCCTGAAGACCTTGTTCGCTATCAACTTCCTACCAAAGGTTCTCCCATTTTAGCAGTTCTTAAGGCTGGTGAGGATTTGATAAAGAAAAAATTATTTTGGATCATTCATAATGGTCAACAGGCAAATTTTTGGATAGATTCTTGGGATGGTCACAAGCCTTTGATAACTCGGTTTCCCGATTGGAGGCCTTGGATGGAGGAGCTTCACCGAGCTAATTGGATAAAGGTGGCTAATTACTGTCGGTACCATACTGGTAATTCAAAGGTTGGTAGATATTGGATCCCTATTGAGGACTGGCCTATTCAAATCCCAGAAAGGCAAAGACAAGATATCCAAGGCATCCTTCATATGAGATCCCTCTCTTGGTCCCATGAAAAATATTGTTTTGGATGGAACAACACTACTAAGGGTGAGTATTCGGTTGCTCAAGGTTATTTGACCTTATGCCATAATAATCCCAACCATTCTTCTGACATATTTTCTTGATTGTGGGCTCAAAAGCTCTGGCCTAAGGTGAGGTTATTTAATTGGATTTTATTGCATCGTAGGGTGCTTACTAGTGAGCAACTTATGAAGCGTGGTTTTCATGGCCCTTTTAGATGTGAAATGTGTGAAGAGAATGTAGAAAATATCAACCATATTTTTATTGAGTGTACTTTAGCCTCTAAGCTATGGAGGAGAATGGCCACTTTACTTGGCTTACAGTGGTCCAATTTTTTTACTTTTGAACAGACTTTGGAGGGATTGGCCTAATCAAGAGGGTGTTGATCATTTTATTAGGCAGTTAGTTTGGATGGGTTCTACCATTCTTCTTTGGAATATTTGGAATGAAAGGAACAACCAAATTTTTAATCAAGATAGGAAGGATATTCACTATATTTGGCAAAAGACCATAGCCAACTTAGTTGAATCAGTCCATCAACTCCTTAATCACCCCCAAAACTCCCACCAAATATGGGATCAAGTGATGCAAAGATTGAAGATTAAATCTTCTAAGGGCAACCAACTTAAAGGGAATGTGAGTATTAGTAAGATGGATAGGACTAGAAATTGGCAACCTCCTCCTAAGGATTTTGGAAAAGTCAATACTGATGGAGCCTCTAGAGGGAACCCTGGAAAAGCCAGTGTGGGAGGAATTGGTAGACTTTCAGATGGCTCCCTGGTTTTTACTTTTGCTTGAGAATTTGGGTATTCTTTCCAATAACCTTGCTTGAGGGGTATGGTATCCTCTAGAGGCCTTCAGGAGGCTACTAAGGTTGGATGGGAAAAGGTGTTAGTTGAGTCTGACTCTCAACTTATGATTAATCTCTTGAAGACTCCTTCTAAGAATCATAAGGTGGATTGGAGAATAAAAAGAATTATTGAGAAGATTCAATTAATCCAGATGGGATTTTTGAAAGTTGATTACAATCATGTGGTCAGAGATCAAAACAAGAGTGTTGATGCTTTAGCTAATTGGGCTTTGGACAAAGGTGATCTTACTTGTTATGGCCACCCTCCTATATGGTGGGCTTCTCAAATTAGGGAAGCTCTTCTTTCTATCATTTCTTTGGATGGCTCCGGTTCTGAAGGTACCTAGTTTCTTCTTGTTTTTTTTTTTGCTTCTCTTTGGTTCATTCAGTTTTTTTTAGTTCCCTAGCTCATTCTATTCTTTATTTTGTTTCCTCTATTGATTCTTGCCTTAATAGTCTTCTGGTCTAGATAGGTCATTGTTATGTTCATTTTTTTTCTTTTTTTCTTTTTTTTTTTTTTTGTTTAGTTTTTTAAGGTGGGTGGGTTCTTTTGTTTTGTTTTGTTTTTGTGTTCTTTGTGTTGTTTTTTGTTGTTCATGTGTTTTTGTTTTTTGTTTTTTTTTTTTATGTTTTTTGTTATTGTTCTTGTGTTTTTTTCGTTCTTGTTCTTGGGTTTCTCTTTGTTTGTGTTATTTCGTGTTTTTATGTGTGAGTGTTTTCTATGTTTTTTGTTTTTGTTTATTGTCTGTTGTTGGTTGTTTTTTATTTTTATTTTTATTTTATTTTATTTTTTATTTTGGTTTTGGTTGTGTTTATTTTTCATGTTTTTTTTGGGTTATGTCTTTGTAGTGTTATGTTGTTTTTGTCTTGTTTGTGTTTTGTTATGTGGTTCTTGTGTTTTTCTATGTGGTTTGTGTTGTGGTTTCTTTTATCTTATTGTGCGTGTTTGGTTGTGCTTTTGTTTTTGACACACTCAAGGAGCATGTTTTTTATTTTATTTTATTATTTTTGTTGTTATTTACTTATTTTTAAATTGGTTTTGTGTGTTTGTTTGCTCCTTGAGTATGTCAAAGGTGGTAGGCCAGGTCCGAGTCCTGGGCATTTTTTGCGGAATGGATACCCCTGCCTCCTTGGGTCTTACCCGAAAGTGGCATCCCTTTTGGGATGTTTTCCACAAAAAAAAAAAAGATTTTTTTCATACTAGTTTCTATTAAAGGTTTATTGTTTTGATTGTTGTTGGTTCAAATATATAAGCTGCCTATCGTGCTTCCGGTCCATCACCCCACACTTCCGGCTTGTAGCCATTTCCCATTTCTTTTAGTCATTTCATCCCTTTCTGTACATTCCTTACCCTTAACCCAAAGTCCCCATTTTTACTTTTTGAAGTAGTTGTATACTTGAAACCTATTCTCAAAGTAAAGGCTTTTGGCTATGGTTTAAGTCCCCAATATCTGTGTAATATTTCTACTCTGTGATTTCTATTAAACTAGCATTTCTGTTCTTCAGTTTAATTCTATTCTCTGGATTTTACTATTGATAGAATACTGGTCCCTGGAATCCTTGTTGGAGTTTACATAGGTTTTGAGGATTTTATACTATTTTTTGTTATAAGTCATTGTTTTGATTGTTGTTGGTAAAAGTAGATAAGTTGTCTATCATGTTCTTGGTCCATCATCCCAAATTGCTGACCTTCGGCCATCTCCCCTTCCTTTTCGTAATCTCCCATCTCTTTCGGTATCTTTCTATCCCTTATCTCCAATCACCCATTTAATTTTTGGAACCAGCCCTACTGGAGATTGCCATGGAGGACATCCCTTTCCTTTGGGCATTCAATGCTTGGCAGTGGGCCTAGGGCACTGCAGACTTAGAAAACCTGTATCTAGGCCGGTTCGATTGCCAATAGTTTTTGGCATGCCCGGTGGGACCCAAACGTTCCACGTTTTATCAGTATTAAGAAGTGATGTTCATCTTAGTATTGTTCAATCTGAACATCTGGCGACTCTACTAAACCCAAGATAGCTCCAAATCTCGTAGACCAGTGTAAAAGCTCCCGCCTTCATGCGTACAAGGTGGAGGGCTAGAAATACAAAAGAAGAACCCGAATTCTATGAGCTCGACATCGACGCTTTAGGAGAACATCCTAGGGTGGTCGGGTCAAATATTTTGCTTGTCAGGACATCATCACAAGAAGCTGTTCAAGATTCATAGAATCCAACTCCTAACAACACAACCACCAGCTTGCCTCTGAATCCATCGAATTCTTTGGATCATCAGTATACTCTGGCTCCACCAGACGTTCAACCAGGTGCTCCGAGTGTTTCGACTATTTTGACTCAGCAAGTTCTACCAACTCCATCGCTCCTCACCAATCCACCTCCCCAGATGGCCCAACCAGCTCCACCTAGGTAGTTCATAGCTTGGAACCATACGGGACCGCTTGCCTTACAGGCCCAACACATGGTCCCACCCATAGCTTTGAAAGCTCTACCTACTTACGATGGTACAGGAAAGATGATGCAAGAGCACATACAAGACATCACAGGATTAGCGACCATCCATCAAATCACCAACGAAGATGTCATGGTGAAGTTGTTGGTTCTTTCACTAAGAGGTAAGCTTCTTTATTGGTACCGATCGCTCTCGCTCGACACCATTACTACATGGGACCAGCTGGCTGGGCAGTTGATAAGGGGTTTCAATGAACAAGTAGACCCCTTCTCTCTGTTACACCAGTTTACTACTATTCAAAGGCATCCTCAGGAAGAAATAACTGACTTTAACGTTAGATTCACAAGAACCTGGCAAAGAGTCATAGATGGTCTCCGACCCACACCTGAGCAAGCTGCATTTTATTATCTAAGAGCTTTCCACTCAGATATAAGCATTAACATCCACCATGCTAATATCAATACATTCCTCGCTCTCTACGAGTAGGCCCAGAAAGTCAAGGTTGACCTAATAGCTATCGGGAAGTTACCTCCCAAGGCAACGACCCCGATTTATCCAGATTTCCCCCAAAATATGTTTCCAAGCGCATCCACTCCTCCTGCGTCCCAAACGCACCTTAGCCAATCTTGGAATCCACATTCCCAGTATCGACCTATGCCTATGCCTCAATACCAAGCACCCGTTGTTCCCTAGTTACCCGCTCCAACGCAATACCTAGCTTTGCCAGTGCCACCAACGTTGGCCCCATTACCTCCAAGTCAAGTAGCTGCTAACCAAGTGGTTGTAATCGAAGCTCAAGCTAAAGAGCTATCGAAAGTTAAGGCTTACATGAAGATGGTGGCAAACCAGATGAGCGCCATAAGGAAAAGACAAGATGATCAAGGATTTCACCAGAGGAGATTCCCTCCTCCCCCGATCACCAAAGAGCAAGCAACCACTGGCGCTCAAAGGCAACACGAGCAAAATTCAGCAGTGATGAACACCGAAGAGGTCGGTACCTCTGATTCCTTCTATTGGTGTACCACGTGCAATGATCCACACAATGAAGAAGATTGTATGGTACATCTAAATTATGTGCAGACACTGGCTGGAGGACCCTATGAGCAAGTTAATATGATCAGGGAAGCTGGTCAAAATCTCATGACATCATCAGCTGAGCAAATTTCCATTCTTACCAAGTCAGGAAAGAAACCTATCGAGGTAGATCCAGTTCAGATGGATCCATTGAAAGTGCCTCCGACACCTAAACCCACAACTAAATCATGGACTGGAGCTCAGCCATAGGCAAAAGCTCCCGATCCAATGACAACTGCTCACCAGTCCGATCGATTGAAGGACCACCTTCCGCCTCATGTTAGAGAAAGGATCTCATAGCCTAAAGCTACAACTCCTCAGCCACCAACAGAAACATGAGAACAGGCAAGAGAAAATCTTTGATACCCCTCACTCACTAAATGACAATGGGTAGATGCGACGCAACAATATCGAAAGATCTATGAACCTACAAGGGGAGCAGTGGAGCCCGCCGCTTCAACATACAACATAGTCAAAGAAATGAAAAAGGCCCCCGCTAAGGTAAGCCTATATGACGCCCTTCAACTTCCAGGTCAAGTTGATCTATTACAAGAATCTCTCAAATTCACACAGGACAAGGAAAGCGGGCCAACTCAGACTATGTATTCTCAGCCATTAACAACTTTGGCCATAGGTAAAAATAGGCCCCCACCATTCTACCTGTCCCTTCGAATGGAGGGATGGGTCATGCATAACTGCATGATCGATTCAGGCACCGCTACAACCATCATGCCCAAAGCAGTATGTGAAATCATGGGTATGGAATACACCCACAGCAACCCTGGGGTGCTGCAGTTAGACGGAACTCCAGTAAAAATAGTGGGAGTGATCAAAGATGTGCCCATCCAACTCCATAAAATGCCACAAGTCACTATCATACAAGAGATCATGGTGGTCGATTTGGAGCCATATTTTAGTATGTGCCTCTCACGAGAATTCACGGCGAATATGGGAGGCTACCTCTCCCTTGACTACACCCACCTGGAGATCCCCTTCAAAGGAAGAAGATTCAAGCTCTTCAATGAGAAACCTACTGGTTTTCACGTTGAGAAGCTTGAAGATGAAGAAAAGGGCTCAGTCTCTGTCAACTTGATGGCAGAAGAAATACAAATCAACTTGATGGAGGAAGCTCTCGTTGAACTCCAATTGGAGGATGACTTCTCCCTAACTGATTTCAATGCAGTCAATGGTACGGACTTAGGATGCTACATGCTCACTAAGCCTAAAAAAGAAAAGCAAGCTCACCCAACAATGCCCTCAACCTCAGACCAGCTTTGGAAGCTGTACTTTGATGGTGCACGATGTAAAAATGGAGCTAGCATAGGAATTGCTCTCATCTCCCCAACTGGCGAACAGAAGACTTACTCATACAGACTAGCTTGGAGTTGTACGAATAATGCGGCTGAGTATGAGGCTTTGTGCCTCGGACTCAAGAAAGCTGAGAAGCTAGGCATCAAGCAACTACAGATTTTTGGGGACTCCGAGCTAATCTATAATCAAGTTACCAGCAAGTGTGTCAACAAGCAACACTACCTAAAGGTGTATCGCAACAAAGTGTGGGATTTGTTCGATACCTTTGACGCGCTAAATGTCAAGTCCATTTCAAGGGAAAAAAATAAGCTAGCCGACGTCCTAGCTTCCATTGGCACCCGATTTTCACCAGTCGATGGCATGATGCACAAACCAAATATGGTAAGATCAATTTACCGACCTTTCATTCCCGATAAAAAGCTTCATTGGCAAGTGTTCGATAATGATGAACAACTTGTTAACTTCTTGGTCAATGAAGCATCAACCATCGAAGGGTGGGCTCTAAATGAAGAAGACCATGAAGGTTTGATTCAGTTGAAAAACAATCATATCCCGAAAGGCCTGATCACACTGGAAAGTCTCTTTGATAGAAATGATAGGCCTATCGGCCATAAGATCAAGGTCGACCAGAAGGAGTTCATCAACTTGGAGTTAGAATCAGGGAAAGTCATCATGGTAGGGACCGACTGCACCATCGAAGAGCTCCAACAGATCCGAGTTCTATGTAAATAATACCCCGACATCATCGCCTGGTGTTATCAAGACTTAAAGGGGTACGACAAGAATGTCATCCAACATACCATCGAGTTAGAAGAGGGTGTCAGACCCTTCAGATAAAAGCAATGACCTATAAATCCAAAGGTCGAAACTCTTATGAGGACCGAGTTATTGAAGATGCTCGAAGCTAAGATCATATATCCGATTAAGCATTCTTCCTGGGTGGCTAACCTGGTTCCAGTGCGAAAGAAAAATGGCGATATTCGATTGTGTATAGACTTCCAAAATCTGAATCAAGCATCGCTCAAAGATCACTACCCACTACCTCAGATTGATCAAATCCTTCATGTAGTGGCAGGGGCACAAAGGTTCTCCTTATTGGATGGGTTCTCAGGCTATAACCAGATATGGGTTAAAGATGAAGATCAACACAAGACCGCATTCACGACCAAGTGGGGCACTTTCACCTATCAACGGATGCCTTTCGGCCTTTCCAATGTCGGAGCTACCTTTCAAAGGGCAATGGACCTCGCTTTTGGTGAATTACTCAATCATGTCATCGTAATTTATTTAGATGACATGACGGTCTTCTCTCATAAAAGGGAAGAACATGGCTCGCATTTACGACAAGTTTTTGAAAAATGTCGGGAGTTCGGGGTCTCCATCAACCCCAAAAAGTCAATCTTTGCAGTGAAAGAAGGAAAGTTGCTCGGGCATATTATCTCTGAAAAGGGATTAACAATCGATCCAGCTCGAGCAGAAGTGCTTCTCCAACTTTCACCTCCCACAAATAAAAAGGCCTTGCAGTCCTTTTTTGGACAGATAAACTTCATCAGGAAGTTCATAGCCGATTTTGCCCAGGTGATAAAACCAATGGCCCAACTCTTGAAAAAGGGCACCGAATTCAAGTGGACTGATGAGAGGAGGTAAGCTTTTCAAGAGATTAAAGAGCGGATTGCTCAAGCTCCCATCCTTATCAACCCCGACTACTCATGAGATTTCATCTTATACGCGGTCGGAGAGCCTGAGAGTTATGTCATGGTACTAACCCAGAAGGGTGAAGACAGAGATGAACGTCCGATTGCGTTTCTCAGCCAGATCATTCAGCCTCATGAGGAGAAGTTCAATTTCATCGAATGATAGGTTCATGCAGTGATGAGGTCCCTCCAAAAGTTTAGGCACTTTGTATCTCAAAGCAAAACCATCGTATATGTCATACACCCTGACGTCCGGAGCTTCATCATCCAAGGTGAGTTAGGGAATAGAAGGGCAGGTTGGGTTACCAAAATCCAAGAGTTTGATATTGAGATACACCCTACCAAGTTGGTTCGAGGCAGAGCGCTCTGCCAAGAGTTAGCTAAAAATGCTACGACCGAAGCTATGATTCCAGACTCAGATAGCCTAAATTTTGAAAGCAACTTGGCTATCCCACCCACTAGTGAATCAGATTGGACAGAAGACCTGATCAGATATTTTGATACAAGTCGATGCCCCTCACACCTCGATGCTTCACAAAGAAGAAGATTCCATCTACAAGCTAACAGGTATGTCCCGATGCCCAATGGCCTTTTTTATCGAAATATTGATGGGATCCTTTTAAGATGCATTAAGGAATCCGAAAAGGCTAAAATCCTGGAGGAGTTTCACTCTGGTGTTTCGGGAGGGCATTTTGTCGGTAGACCGATGGCGTTAAAAATCATCAAAGTAGGTTACTATTGGCCTACTCTCTTTTTGGATACCTTCAAAACCAGCCAGTGTTGTGACAGTTGCCAGCGTTACTCAGGAAGGGTTAGGAATGCATCGCTTCCTCTCCACCCCATTCGGGTGGAGACTCCATTCCAGCAGTGGGGTTTGGACTTCATCGGGATCATCAATCCAAATTCTTCTACCGGCCACAAATATATCTTGACTACTACGGACTACTTCACTAGATGGTCAGAAGCAATTCCAACCAAAGAGGTGAGCCAGGAGGTGGTCATCTCCTTCCTTGAAGGTCTGATCACTCGGTTCGGAATCCCGAAATCCATCGTCTCGGACAACGGTTCTCCTTTCACTGGTGCAAAAATTTGTGAATTCGCGGTCAGATATGGAATTTACTTGAAGGTTTCATCTAACTATTATCCGCAGGGAAATGGATTAGCTGAATCCACGAACAAAAACCTATTGCGAATTCTCAAGAAATCTTTGCAAAAGAATAAAAGGAGCTGGCACCTACTTTTGAATCAGTCCCTATGGGCTGATCGAATTTCCATCAAGCGGTCTATCCAGACTTCGCCCTATTCATTGGTGTATGGCAAAGATGCGGTCTTACCTACACACATTGAATTACCAGCCTTACAGCTTCTTAAGTGGCTCGACGTTGAAGGAAGCCAGCTTAGCCCAATGGATGCAAGGCTGGCACAGTTGATAGAATTAGAAGAAGAAAGAGAAAAGGCGTACGAAGTCTTCGCCAAGCATGCCAAAACCACCAAGAGCTGGTTTAGTAAGAGAACTTTCGACCGGGTTTTCAACGTTGGGGATTTAGTTTTGAAGTGGAACGTCAAGAAATCAAAGCCGAGAAACCATGAAAAGTTTGATGCCTTTTGGGAGGGTCCATTCCGGGTCTCTGGCGTTCATCAGATAAATTCATTCATGCTCGAAGACATGGAAGGCAATGAGCTCCCTATTCCAGTTAACGGTTTCCTGCTGAAACCTTACTACCCGCCAAAGCCCGATGCTCTTCTCTAGCTGATCAGGTATTCCTCATGTATAGTCCCTTTTGTTTGTATAGTAGGGTAGTCTTGTCTTACTCTAGGCTTAGTCGAGAAAATGGAAGAAAGAAGTTCCTTCAAATATACCTTCACCAAAGCTTTTGGCAGCCAGGATGAGGTTTTTAGTGAAGAAATTGCACTTGGTAGGCCGAGATGTTTTTTGGAGGTCTGAAGAAGCTTTTTTAGGAACAACTTTGCTAAGATTTTTGCAGCCAGAGTGAGATCCTTAGTAAAGAAATTGCACCCAACAGGCCAAGATATTTCTCCAAAGGCGAAGCGCTCCACAAGGGAGCTTTCAGTGCCAACAAGTGGAGAGCAAAGGTGAAGCGTCCACAAGGAACTTTCAAGGAGCAACTCAACAAGTGGAGAGCACTCCAAAGGTGAAGTGCTCCACAAGGGAGCACTTTGCCTAAAGTGAGTGCTCCAACAAGTGGAGAGCGCTCCAAAGGTGAAGCGCTCCACAAGGGAGAACTTTGCCAAAGAGCCAAAAACTCCAAGGCGAAGTGGATACAAAAGGAGCTCCAAAGCACATAATGAGCTGCCATAGAGCACTCCAACAAGTGGAGAGTGCTCCGCCCAAAAGGAATAAACAAGCAGTTAAATTTTTGGAGGCGCTCCATCGGGAGTTGCTCCCATTTCTTTTAACCGTTTTAATTTTTTGCTTTAGCTATAACCATATTTTCCTCGTTGTCCTCCCCTTTTTAAATGCTTTAAGTTTTAGTTGCCCGCTCTGATTTTGCCAAGTGTTCAGGAAGATTTTATGCATCATTAGGGGTCATTTTTCAAAACCCTAGGTAGGCACGATTTTTAAAAGAAAAGCAGGTCGTACGGTTATCAAATCGAAACATTCTTCAGCCTCCGTCAACCAAAATTGACCTTTTCTCCAAATCTACCGACACCCTTCTCGACCAATAATGGTGCACCTCGTAGGAGCATCCTTGTCCGCCATCAATATTTAGTTTTCCAAGAGAAATCCACCCGCATGAAGAACTCTGAAAATGCCCGATTGCATGCACGTTCACCCTGGCATTAATTAGGAGTGGTCTACGTTAGAGGTGGTGGTTCCAAGCAATGACATTATAAAATGAAATGCTCTCTGGCCAAGTTCAAACTCACTCCCAAAATTTCTTGCAACTCTCGAACCAGAAATCCTTCGAAGTATTCGACCACCATGGGTAAGAAAGGAAAGCAAGTAGCCGAAGAATCAGTAATTGAAGAAACTTTGAAAGAGAAGAAGCCAAAAGAAAAGGTCCCAAAAAGTAAAAAACTAGACAATGAAGCTACCTCAGCAGCGGTTTCAGATTCGAAGAAGCTTCAGAAGAAGAAGAAGAAGAAGGACATCGAAGAACTGGTGCCCTGGCAGCACCCTTTCCTCCGCTATAGGGACTATCTGGTAACGAACGGAGATATAGAGCAACTACGTCGAGATGTTGAAGAGGCGACCAAGGATGATCCAGTTGAAGACCAGTTAGCAGGCGTACTCTACTCACACTTGTATTTCTACATGTGCACTCCGGTCCACGCCTGTCCAGAGTTTATTCATGTAGTGGCCCAGAATTATGACCCTGTGACACGGACGGTTCGAAATGCTCAAGGAGCTCCGATGTTCGCAATTACCACAGAATCAGTCCGGGAAGCTTTCACCAGGGGAGAGAAGTACCCTATCGGGGTTGTTCCACAAAGGCTGTATACAAATGAGGAAGCTGCCAGATATCAGCCAACTTCCTGGATGAAATATTTTGTGGCGAACCAGTTGCAGGATGCGACGGTGGCTGGTAACCTACCTGCACTCCCAAGGCGTTTGGCTGAGTTCTCACAGCCTAAAATATACTCCATCCTAGCATGGGTGGTAGGATTGGCAACTGATGAGTGGGTCATCGACTGGCAGGTTGTCATGGCCAAGGCTATTTTAGACAACCCAATTTATTTCCCCTCTAAGGCGAGGCCAGGTTCTAGCCTAGTTTTTTACGATTGGGCTGAATTTATCGCACGACAGTTGCATGCCTCTTTGGCTTTCCTTCACGATGACCAGAGCCACCAATTCAGATTATCTTCCGTAATGGTGTGGTTATTTTTTTGGCACCTGCACGAGAATTTTGTCTTCATCCACAAGCAGCAAACCGACGATGAGGGGAAGCCATTGCCAGTTTACCTATGGACCGAGAGTTTCACTGTAAGTAATTCGTATTATGTTTTTAATCAACTTTTTCTGGGTCCGGCTTTGGCTTTGATTTGTGGTCAGTATGAGCGCTTCTCGGCAGAGTTGAGGGAGCAGTTGGTGGAGCAACGGTTGGGGGATACTTTCCTCCTGACGTAGGGTTACGTCATCAGGATATACGGTTTTTTTGAAAAACCTTTTTTATTACCCTTTTACACCACTCCGTTTCTATTCGTTGTGGAGGTAGCCCACCAGTTGGATCACACTAACCAAGAGTATGGAAAGGGTCATGGGAGAAAGGTCATAATCTCCACCCCTTTCAAGTTTGGAGGGGTCAAAATAGCACAATGCGGTCAAAATGCAGTTTTAACCGTGGTACTAGCCCAGTTCGGATTAATTGAGCTCCCCCATCGATGGAAATGGGATCCGCTGGGTATAATACAGAAAAATCTTAAGGTACAAGCTTTTCATAGCTGCCCACGGTCAGACATGGAAAACCAGCGCAACAATCCACTTGGCTTGGAGCTTGAGTGGCATGTGGATGAGATGGAGCCGCTCCCACCTTGGTTGGATTTTTATACTATGGAGTTTGAGTACAATCCCATTGTGAATCCAGAGCAGAAGCTGACTAGGTCTATCATAGCAAGTATAAAGGTCAGGTATCCAAAATGGTCAGATCACAAAGTAGAACAATGGTGGATCATGAGGGTACACCAGGGCAAACCCTCAGCTAATAAGCTTGCAATCGATGACCAATTTTTTGACATTTATGAAAACAACTTTCGCATTTTTCAACCATTTTCCTTTGCTGCTATCGTGCCCAAGGCAGGGCACCCCCCAGATGAGGTTGATGACTTGGCTCACCCATGGCATAGCTCACCAAGCATGGGCAAAGCTATCATGAGCGCTTCCCCCTCCATCGAGCAGAAGTCCAAGGCTAAGAGCGCTCCTTTCAAGAGAAAGGCCGAGGCACTTCTCCCATAGAAAACCACAAAAAGGCCATGAACTAGGACCCAGAAGACTTTTGGGATAGTAGTACATTCAGGCACTCTAGCTCCTCCAAACCCTAATGAGGCAGTTGTAGAAAAAGAGGTTGTGACAGTAGAGATAGATCAACAGAAACCTCTAAGTATTGAGCTTTCAGCCGCTCAAGGTGACCAAGGGGACAAGGTAGCTGAGATATCCATTCAGGAAGAAGTTGTGCTTGAACTATCCCTGGCTGAAGAAATATCTGTAGCTAAGGAGGCAGCTACGCCCAAATCACCCAAAGCAGTCATGACTGACCATATTGAAGACAAAGTAGTCACAAAACAAATCGGAGAACAAAAGGGCGAAGCTGAAGTGTCTGTCCCAGGAGCGCCAGCCATAAAATTAGCCAAAGAACAGAAGGGTGAAGATGGAGGACAGGAGACCTTCCCAAAGCTTATAGAGGCTAAAAATGTGGGAGAAGAGGACAACTCCAATATTTTAGATGAGAAAGGAGATAGAACGCAGTCGTTGGAAGAATCTCTCACGACCTCTTCCTCTATGAGGCTCGAAGGTATGTCCTCTTCTCATCTTATTTTCGTTTCCTCCTCGACCTTAAATTTTGCACCTTTCTTTCAATCTTGTTCAACCCTTGATGTAGCTGTGATAATGTCAGTACCTGAAGCCTCTGTAGTGGCATTTTCAATAGTCCCTAACATTCCTATTTTAGTAACCCCTGCGTTGAGTGCATCCCCTATTCCAGAGCTAAGCGGCCTGGGCCTTCGAGTTTCCCAGGAAGATTTCCTATCTCCCACTAAAATGCCTGCGCCCTTAGTCCCCCCATTTGCTTCTTATGCAAAAGCCCCTAATCCTTTTGCAGTCTCCACTTCTACCATCTCTTCCCCTTGCATTTCGGAGGTTCCCTTTGCCCGCTTATTTGGCGCTTCTGACTCAGGCGTTTCCTCCTCTCCTCCCACTCCCCCCACATATTTTGATTCATCCACGTTTATAACGCCCAAGCCCACAACCGTACAAACTCAAGCACCTCTGAGGGTTAGCGCAATCGCTTCCCTCTCAGCTTCCTCTATAACTCCAAGCCTACAGCCCGACTCCCCATTCTTTCCATCAATGCCTATTCTTGGATTAGGGGTCCCTGAGCCTTTGGAGTCAGAGCTGGAGTTGTCACAGCAGTTAGCTATAGCTGAAAGCATCCATAGAGCCAAGAAAAATTCTACTAAGTGGCTCAAAGATCGTAGTGAGAGGGAGGCTTTAGCTTTGGCTCAGACATGCAAAGCTTATATTCTGGATCCTGAGTCTATGGACATGCACACGGTTGAAAAGATACCATTGGTGAGCAAGCCTTTGGGGGAGATGACCCCAACCAATTATGCTCTCAGACATACAAGTTTCAACGTGGCTAGGATGAATACTCAAGAAAAAATGGAGGAGGTTCAGGTAGGCGTTGGCTCTATCTACGCACATGGAGAGCATTACAGGTTCCTATATTTTAAAACCCAGTCCGAGGTTGATCAGCTACAGGAAGAATTGGCAGCAACAAGAAGGAAGAATGAAGAGCTAGAACGGGATCATCAGGGTCAGATCAAAAGGCTTAATTCTAAGGTTGAGGAGCTAGAAAAGAAAATACAAGAGCTTGATGCCTATGGCACTGACCTCAAAATGGTGAATGCTCACCATATTCGAGAATTAGCTGAAGCGAATCAGGTCAACCAATGGCTTACTGTTCAGATCAAAGAGCTGGAATCCAAGCAAGCGCCCAAAGCGCAACCTCCTGACTTACCTTCTAGAGAGCGCTTGCAAGAGATGCACCTGTATTTCTTGAGGGATTTCCCTCAAAGGGCTGCAAAAGGAATCAAAGCTCTTCAATTTTATAAAGAAGCGCATGAGGCCAGTCTTGTTGGGGGTCCAATTCTGGAGTCAGCCCAAGCAGATGTTAATTGTTGGCTGGACTTGGCGGTGCAGCTCAAAAAGATAGAGGATGTGCCTATTCACTTTGAACCTATGAGTGACTTAGCCCGATCATGGGCTAATGCTAAAACTACCTTGCAGTATTATTACACAAAAGTTGAGCTTTCCAAAAAAGCTCATTCAACTTCAGATGCTCTTCTGCAAGAACGCGAGATTGCATTACGGTACTTGGAGGCCCTCATTGACATTAAGGTCCCCGGTTTCACTGATCCAGATCATCCTCCTCTATCAATAAAAGAATTGGAACCTATGTGGGCTAATTTTGTTGAAAACCCTACTGACATAGACACTTTGAATACCTCCAACTCAGACGCACAGATCATTATGCTCATGACAAAATATTCTCAGATTGAATCTTGTTTAAAAGAATTTGATAGGATGATGGTGTTTGTTGATCTGGAGCGGATTAATGCCTATCACTATCTTATTTTTGAGCTTCAAAAATACCCCCATATTCTTATGATCGTTGGAATGATGTTGCAGCTATATATGAGCATGTGTTTAAAAAATCATTGGATCAGCTTCTTCCTAAGCGCTCCATGCCTAGTGAGGAAGATAAGACTGAAGGTGAATCTAGTTCAGAAGATGAAGATTCTGATGAACAAGAAGAGGAAATGGATGAAGGATCTGAAAGCAATGAGCAGCAGGAAGATAAAGAGCCCAGTGAAGATGACACAGAAGAAAAGGATCAAGAGAAAGAGAATGACTCTGCTACCCAAGGATGAAGGCCTGGGATCTTTGCATTGAGACCGGCTCAATACCCCTACGAGCCGCCAGATGTGTTGTCAATCTTGACACACCTTGTAAAAAAGATGCATAGTTAATTCTGTTTTTGAAAGCGCTCATTGTAAAATTCCTTTTTCATGAAAAATGGTCAAAGGCATTGCGATTCTAAAGCTTTCCCTCATATGGGTCTGCTCCTTCTTAAGCTTTTCTACATTTTTCTTTTCTTTATCCTGTTCTTCTGAAGTTTTTTAAATTTGGTATGTTGCATGCAAAATTGTATATATTTTAGCATGGGCAATCAAATGTTAAATTTTCATCTCCAGCTCTTCCATTTTTGGTTCTATTCCTTGCTTAGCTAGAGGATTATTTGCAAGATGATCGAAGGATTAAGGAAGCAAAGTAGATAAAGTTGCTAAGTGCAGATAGAATTTAAGCTTATTCAAAAGAGAAGCCTCTAAAGAATTTTCCAAGTCTATTGCTTAAAGCAGAAAGTGCTCCACTTGGGAGCGCTTTGCTAAAAGTGCTCCACTTGGGAGCACTTTGCTAAAAGGATCTCCACTTGGGAGGCTTAAAGTGCTCCACTTGGGAGCGCTTTCTAAAAGCGCTCCACAAGGGAGCGCTTTCCTCAAAAGCGCTCCACAAGGGAGCGCTTTCCTAAAAAGAGCCAGAGGGATATTGTTAAAAGGAGCCAATGAACAAAAGGAGAGGTCCACAGTGCATTTCCTATTTCACCACCCTGAAACTATTTTTGAGACCGTCTGATTGATGATCGTCATCGAAAACTTCTAACTTCAATATCAAGTTACCTGTAATTCCGGCCTGACTGTTCCAAGTCTTCGTCGAAACCTTCCGCTTTTAATGCTAAATTGGGATAAGGTAGACCGTTTTTGGTTGTCACCAAATTTGAATCAGCCCGTCATGAAAGTGGTTGAATACCAATTCATCGAGCGGTAGTTTTTCTCCTATATAAACCCCCCCTTTCTCTGTAAATGGATGGATAACTTCTGCTAGAAAAGCAGTTCTGTACTTTGGATCCCGCTGTCGAAATAAAAGCTTCTGGCTCTGGTGTTGAGACTTCTAATCCGTGTATGACTTCTACTCTGTTATTTCTATTAAGTTAGTTTCTTTACGGTCAGTTTAATTCTGTTTTCTGGATTTCACTGTCGGTAGAGGGCTTGCCCCTGGAATACTTGCTGGAGTTTGCATAGTTAAGAGGTTTTTCATACTAGTTTCTGTTAAAGGTTTATTGTTTTGATTGTTGTTGGTTCAAATATATAAGCTGCCTATCGTGCTTCCGGTCCATCACCCCACACTTTCGGCTTGTAGCCATTTCCCATTTCTTTTAGTCATTTCATCCCTTTCTGTACATTCCTTACCCTTAACCCAAAGTCCCCATTTTTACTTTCTGAAGTAGTTGTATACTTGAAACCTACTCTCAAAATAAAGGCTTCTGGCTATGGTTTAAGTCCCCAATCTCTGTGTAATATTTCTACTCTGTGATTTCTATTAAACTAGTGTTTTTGTTCTTCAGTTTAATTCTGTTCTCTGGATTTTGTTGTTGATAGAATACTGGTCCCTGGAATCCTTGCTGGAGTTTACATAGGTTCTGAGGATTTTATACTGCTTTCTGTTATAAGTCATTGTTTTGATTGTTGTTGGTAAAAGTAGATAAGTTGTCTATCGTGTTCTTGGTCCATCATCCCAAATTGTTGACCTTCGGCCATCTCCCCTTCCTTTTCGTAATCTCCCATCTCTTTCAGTATCTTTCTATCCCTTATCTCCAATCACCCATTTAATTTTTGGAACCAGCCCTACTGGAGATTGCCATGGAGGACATCCCTTTCCTTCGGGCATTCAATGCTTGGCAGCGGGCCTAGGGCGCTGTAGACTTAGAAAACCTGTATCTAGGCCGGTTCGATTGCCAACAGGACCTAAGATCTTAGATACCTTATTTTATGTGGTACCTTGTCTCGCATCTTTTAATATTCTTGTTAGATGCCCTTGGGTTCATGCAATGAGGGTTGTCCCTTCTACTCTTCATCAATGTTTGAAGTTCAAATTCAAATAATAGCTTGTCACCATTCTAGGTGACCCTCATCCATTCTAATATTGTTCAATGGTTGAGCAAGCTTAATCTAATATCAATTTATGTCCATCAGTTTCTTCATATCACGATACCAAGTAACTTACAAATGTAAAGGTGAGTGAGGAACCGCTAATAAATGTTTCATCACAAGATCAGGTCAATCCATTTCTTCAAGAGCCTCTTCTATATTTAGCCAAGCTACCACCTTCACCAAGGACTATGGGTTTACCTCATAAGAAGGGTGAAGTCGTACACATTGGTATATGTATCCTTATCTTTGTAGGTACAACTCTCGAAGAAAAAATCTATGGTAGTAACCCTCCTCTCATAGAGCATTCTTTTGTCCATTGTTACCTATCCAATGATTACTTGTTTCCCAAGAAAATCCCAAGTATGGAATATATAGGTAAAGGTTTGGGGCCATAATAGAAAGGTATTCAAAATCCTTTGGAAGCTGAATTTTGGCTTGGGAGATGTGGCATAGGCTACATACCCAATAAAACCCAACCTTTTTCATTTGATTGTGATGATTACCTTATTACTTATGCTAAATATTTGTATCATCAAGGCTTGGAGTGGAGTGATGAGGATGAGGGACCGCCTTATCCCACTGATAATTTATTTTGTAATATGGTAACTTTGGTGCATCCTGAGTTAGTTGTGATCCCATGGGAGTATGCTAAATGGGATACTCTTTGTGACATGGATCATGAGGATATCCTTTGAAATAGATTCTTCTTTTATGGATCAATCCCTTGTGTCACACATGTTGAGTCCTCTAGGTCTCAAGAGGATTTTAGTTCTATATCTCCTAAGGACCTTGAGCAACTAGGAGTGATCCTTGCCCTACCTCCTTGTGAGGATGAGTCTCATATTCTCATTGAGGAGACCATAGATGTTAACATAGGTTCTAAGGAGAGCCCTAGAATCCTTAAGTTAGGTAAAGCCTTATCTATGGATGAGTAGGAGAAATTGACCAATTAGTTGAAGAAATTTCATGATATTTTTGCTTGGTCATATGCTAACATGCTAAGGCTTGATCCCTCCTTTTTATGCATCATCTGGTAGTGGAGCCTAGTGCTAAGTCTTGTTAAGTAGAAACTTAGGAAGATGCATCCTAAGGTCATCCTTTTGGTCAAGGAGGAGCTCCAAAAACTCCTTGACGTTGGTTTCATAAAAACCATTGACTATTATGATTGGATCTCCAACATCAATTCTATGGCTAAGAAGGTAGGAACAATCAGAATATGTATTGACTTTAGGTACATTAACTTAGCATGTCCCAAGGATGATTTTCCTCTCCCCAATATATATATGATCATAGATTTCATTGCCAAATGTGGAATGCTTTCTCATGGATGGTTTTTTAGGATACAATCAGATCATGGTTACCCTTGAGGACCAGGCCAAGACAATTTTCATTACTCCATGGGGTACCTTCTATTATAAAGTTATACCTTTTGGCTTAAGAATGTTGGTGCCACATATTAGAGGGCTATGATTTATATTTTTCATGACATGATGCATGAAATTCTAGAGGACTATGTGGATGATATTTTGGGTCATTCCATACATTGAAAGGATCATGTTCACGATTTAATATGAATATTTGAAAGGCTTTGGAAATTCAAGGTTCATCTTAAGCCCTCCAAGTGTGTTTGGAGTCACATCTAGCAATTTTTTAGGTTTCATCGTGTCTAGGAAAGATGTTGAAGTAGACCCCACTAAGATAGTAGTTTTCACTAACATACATCCTCCTTCCACCCTAACCAAATTATGTAGCTTTCAAGGTAAGTTCCAAAATATTCATCAATATAATGTTCTAGTGGGATTCTAAGTGTCAACAAGCTTTTGATGAACTCAAAATGTATCTCACTTCCCTACTTGTCTTAGTTCCCCCTAGACCGGATAAACATTTGATGATTTACATAGTAGCCACAACTCATGCTTTGGGAGCCTTTTTGGCTCAACATGATGATCAAAACAAAGAGTGAGCCATCTACTACATCAATAGGACCTTGGTTAGCTATGAAACTAGGTACACTCTCTTAGAGAAGCTTTATCTTGTTGTAGTGTTTGCTTCTCAAAAGTTAAGACACTACATGCTCAGCCATAAGACATTGGTCGTTGTAAAGTTTGATCCTTTGCACTACTTGATGTCTAAGCCCCACATTTTAGGTCAAGTTGCTAAGTGGGTTTTAGCCCTTAGTGAGTTTGACCTAACCTTCATAGGTCATAAGGCTATCAAGGATCAGGTGATTATTGATCAGCTAGCCTCCGCTCCCCTAGAAGTCACCCATCCCTTAGTCATCGAGTTTCTTAATGAGTGCTTTAGCGTAGAAGTCAAAGATCCAGAGTCTTATTTATTTTTTGATGGATCCCAATGCTTAAAGGGCGTTGGTGTTGGAATATTTCTAGTTACCCCATAAAAATAACTCATTCCCCTTTCCTTCAATATTAATTTCTCCTGCATGAACAATATTGTAGAGTACAAAGCCTTGATCCTTGGTCTTAGAGTAGCCTTAGCCTTGAAGGTTAGAGTCCTTTTGGTTTTTGGTGACTCTCAACTTGTGGTCAATCATATTAAAAATATTTATCAGACTTAGGATGATAAGCTAAAACCTTACAAGGAGATTGTCACCAAGCTTTTATCCGTGTTCAATCGAGTGACCATAGAGTCTATCCCTAGATCCTCCAACTACCATGTGGATGCCATGGTCATTACTACATCCTTATTTCCCTTGGATTTGGATGATGATCAAGCATCGATTATCATTAGACAACTCCAGGATCCTACATCTCTTAGTTCTAGTCTTGTTTTGTTAGATGTTCTGACCATCGAAGCTTCCCCATATGAGCCATGGTATAACAACATATTTAATTTCCTTAAGGATGGTTTGATTCATGATGGTTTAAATTACAATCAGCATAATATTTTGCACAAAAGAGCATATTGATTCATTATAATTGGCAATACTTTATATCAACGTTCTTTTGAAGGTATCCTCTTATGATGTCTTAACTTCGATGAAGCTTGACTAGCTCTTAGTGAAGCTCATGAAGGATCATGTGGAGGCCATTTTAGTGGCAATGTCATTTCCAAGAAACTCCTTTGGATGGGATATTATTGGCCTTCCATGGAGAAATATGCATGTGACCATGTTCAATGTTGTGACAAGTGTCAACGCCATGACAACCTTGTTCATGCTCCTTCTCAAAACATTTAGGTTATTTCTTCTCCTTGGCCATTTTCCATGTGGGTATTGGAAATCATAGGGAAGATTAACCCAACATCATCTTATGGTCACAAGTTTATCATAATAGTGACAAAGTACTTCACTAAATGGGTCGAATCCATGCCCCTAGCCATGGTTACTAGAGCTCAAGTATCCAAGTTCATCTTCAACTAGGTCCTTTGTAGGTTTGATATTCCTTTAGTGATTTTTTTTATAATAGCACTCATTTTAAGAACAAGTATGTCCACAAGATTTTTTCTAAGTACAATATTTAGCATAGATGATCAAGTCTATATTACCCTTAGGGTAATAATCAATCCAAAGCATCCAATAATTCTTTGGTCAAGATCCTCAAGAAGTTGGTTAGTAAGATCGGTCATGACTGGCATATCTAGCTTTATCCTACCTTATGGGCCTATCGTACCAATGTGAAAACTCCTATAGGTGCCTCTTTATATGTCTTGGTCTATGGTATTGAGGTAGTATTTTCATTTGAGTTAGAGATCCCTTTATTGCACATCTTGTTGCAAGATACCTTGATCGATGATGAGTATCATTTTGATCGTTTGCACCAATTGGAGCTACTAGATGAAAAGTGCATTCATGCCTTAGAGCATCTTCGAGCCTATTAGAATAGGCTCAAGTGATATTATTCCAAGAGAGTTCACAATCATTCTTTTGAGGTTGGGGACCTTGTCCTCAAGGAGAACCAAAAGAACACCAATGCTCGATTAGATTTGAAAGGAAAGTTTCAACCCAATTGGCTAGGTCCCTTTGTCATAATAGCTAAGTTTGGCTTAGGAGCCTATCATTTAGCTTCTTTAGATGATAAAGAACTTAAAGAACCAATGAACATAATGCATCTAAAAAGATACTATGCATGACTCTACATTTTTATTTTCTCATATTGCATTTAGCTTAGTTTTCATGTTGTATTTGGTTTTCTTGTCCATAATACATGATTGCCTATCATATTTTGCATGGTTTTCTTAACATTATGTTCCATTTGCATTTTTCTTGTCATATAGTTGCATTGTTTCTTGATTATATTTGCATGACTACTTGATCATATAGATTTTTTGGGGACTTCATGAGGATGGCAAGTGATGAAACCTAGTTAGGTCTTAGATCACATGCATTGCACTCATACTAGGGCTCTGATGCCTAGTGAATCCCCAACCTAGGACCCATCTCCATGCATTTTCATCATTACATTTGCTCATATATTCTTTTTTTCTCTTATCTTCTATATCCCTTAACCTTGAACAAATAAAATGATCATCAAATTTCCCAAAGTCAAGGGATATAGTTTTTCATCTCTTGTATGTCCTTTTTCCTTTGCAAGTTGTACTCATTTCTTCTCCTCCTTGAGACAAAGGATGTACGTTCCTTCTTCTATCTGCTTTTTCTTCTAGTTCACACTTTTCCTTCTTGATCTTTCACCTATTAAGGGGTCCTTATGGGATAGGGTAGATACCACATGAATATCATTTATGGTGTTCATACAACCACTAACTATATTACGCACACCTCTTACCTCTTGAAATTTCACTAATAAGGACACACACACACTATATTTTGATCCATGTTTCTCTCTTTCTTTTATCTTTTTCTCACATGCACACACATACACATTGTTATATTCTATTTTGATTTTATCATTAATTTTTTGCACACATCACACCCCTATTAGGTAGTACTTGAATTGGAAAATCAATCACACACTTCACCCCATACAAGATAGCTTCATGGTCATGAGCGAGGGGCAACCTCCATTTGACCATTTTTAAGCACATATCATAGTGGGTATCTCTTCATCTATGGTCATCAATGAGCACTACAACCATAACAAGTATCACTCCACACTTGACCATTTTATATTTTGTAAGCAAAACACCCTTATAGGATAGCTACATGGCCACAAGTGAGGGGTAACCTCCATTTAGTCATTTGTAAGTATACATCCCTACAGGGTTCTGCTCCTTTCTTTTTTTTTTACTTGGTCTATGTTTATTTGATCACACTAATATTTCATGGTCTACGCTGATTAAAACATCATATTCTAAGCACCTTTGTATTTGTTGACCTTATTTATCTTCTTCTTCATAATCATCTTCTTTTATTTCCTCTTTTCAAAAATTGCATCCTATCTCTATGGGGTGTGACTTTGATCTACGTTGAGTTCATAGTCAGTCTTTGCGAGGTGTGATTTCAGCTAGAGTCATGATTTTCTCTCATTTCTTCTATCATCTTTCTCTTTCATTATTTATCTATCCATACATTTCATACCTTAGCTAGATTCATCCCATATTGCATTGCATTAGTTTAGTCCATTCATGCATTCATAAGTTAAGTATTGTTCATCCATTCATACATAATTCAACATAACAACACATAAATATCAAACACACATAAATACACATATTTTAAATAAAGCATCATGATATTACTCAAGAAAGAAATGGTACACATATCAGTTTTGTCAATGTGCAATAATTCAAGCCCAACACACTCGACCATCCCCAGGGATGCATGTCACACTCAAAATTGGCATGTCACCCTGATCCTAATCCTAGGTTTAGAAGCCTATTTGGGGGCAAGTTCATGGACCATGAAAAATTCCATGATCTAGACCATGACTGACCTTGTGTCTGAAGGGCTGATGGTGGAGGCACCCTCTGCTTTGCTAAAACAACCTAAAAGTATAAAATCTTGTAAAAGTTCTCCCTATGCATAGATGCCTCTAGCCTCTCCCTCATCCTTTGTAGCTCTACCTGTAGTAGGAAAATTCCCTTACCCTATTGCCTTCTAGTAATGGTAGCCATCCCCTATACCTGAGCTTCCTATTGCTCCTAGTCTACCCAACTCACCTCTACCTTGAGGTAGTCTACCTCACTGCATCTTGCTCTATGATTGTCATACTCAAGGCACTTCGCAACCCATCTATCCTCTTAGACCTATCCTATTAGAGTAGGTCCATATCCCTCTACATGACCACTATCCATGGTCATAGTACCTTTATCTACCTCATTGGGTTCTCCTAACTTGTGGTCCCACTTAGCCCTGCTACCACTAATGTGGAGGCCTCCTGTTGGCATTTTTGCCACATTGATTCTCATTGATTAATGCATTAGTGTATTGTTGGGGATCTGACATTTGATATCAGCTTTGATGCAGCTTGGGTGAAAAAAGGAGAAAAAATGAGCAAAAAATGACTAAGTCCGAAAAGCTACGACGATGCGTCGACATGTTGCGAGAATCGCGGTCAACGCAGTCAACGCGAGCGGGTTGGCCGGAACCGTCGCGATATCGCGACATGTTCCGAAATCGCGGGTCGGCGGGCAAAAAAAGCATTAAGTTGAAAACATGCAGCGATTCGCTGACATGTCAGCGAATCGCGACCGGGCCGCGTCAAAGGCAAAGTTGAAAATTTGCAGCGCGTCGCTGACATGTCAGCGAATCGCGACCGAAAATGTCGATTGATGCGGAGAGAAGGAACATGTAGCGAAATCGCTACGTGTTCCGTTTTCGCGGGGCAGAGCGCAGGGAGGAGCCAACGGCGGAAACATGTAGCGAAATCGCTACATGTTCCGTTTTCGTGGGTCTTCAGCAGCGAAGCGTACGGCATAAAAACATGTCGCGATTTCGCGACCCGTCGCGTTTTCGCGACCTGTAACTGTTTTCCCGCCAAGTGCAATATGAACGGCCGAGAGGGTTTTTTCGATTTCCGATGATTTAATGCTGACCCGAATTAAATATTTTGCGGATTTTCGATGCGGTTAAGGTCGAAGAGTGCCCAGGCCACCAAAATTAAAGGGTTTATTGGTTCAAAGTTGTTGTTCGTGGATTGGCGTAACGGTTTTCATGCATATTGAAAAACGAATTTAATGAAGAACCGCGAACGTTTCATTGCCTTTAATTTTTGCTTCCTCGAGGCCGTGATTAAGGGGATCGTGTTCCTGATTTCGAAGATATAATTGTAGATCACGAGGAAGTTGGTTTTAATTATTTAATGCTGCAAAGAGGACGGACCTCTATAAAAACCAATGTAATTCTCATTTACAAAGGTTGGAAAAACTTGCTGCTAGAAACTGGAATTGTATTTGCGGGAATACAAGGATCGACTTCTAATTTTTCAAGCGTCGCATGGATGAATTTGCTTTTTATTTTCTGCATTTCTAATAGCATTTGTACTCTGCATTGCTATTACATTTAAATTCTGCATCTTTGGATTTAAATACTGCGGTCGAGGTACAATTCTGGAATGTGGGTTTGGAGGGATTTGCGGCATGTGATTGTGCGAGGATGAAGCTGATTTCTTATGTTACTTGCTTGTTGTTGCGTTTGTAGTTTCCTGCTTGTTGTTTTTCGATCCCATCACTTCGGCTGTGGCCATATTTCCCATTTCTTTACGCAACCTTTTAAATCTCTTTCCGGCAACCCTATCTTAAACCCATTTTTAGAATAGTGAAGGGAACCGACCCACTACGGAGATTGGTGCAGGAGCCATTTCTTGCTTCCGACCTTTCAATGTTGGCCGGGTCTAGGGCGCAATTGTAAAAATCCTTCCTGTGGCAGATTCGTGACCAACAGTTTTTGGCACGCCCGGTGGGACAGACTGTTTCTGTCTCCAAGAATTCATAATTGGTGGGATACGCATAATTTTCCAAAGTGATAACCCCACCGGTGCCAACATTTTTGGCACATTTTTAAAACACCCGGAGGTCTCAAGATTTGATGAGCTGTCTTGGCCTCACAGCGGAGATTTGTAAGTTCATCTGGCGACTTTCTTTGAGTTGAAGATCTGTTCGTGGACGCCTATTGTTTTAAAAAAAAAAAAAAATTCAAAGAATGTTTTTACAGCGACTCTGACTTAATGGCGATGGCCGTGATTCCACAGACCACTGCCACAAAGGCGAGGGTTTTTCTAGATGGGATGATCCTGGCCCTCTGAATCTCCAAGTTCGGCATGAAATTCCCGAAGGTGCCTTGAAGAACCTGGCAAAATATGATGGTACCAAAGGCATGGCTCTGGCACATGTTGAAGACATTGCTATTATGTCCATGATCCATGTCATAGAACACGAGGATGTCATGATCCGACTTCTGGTTCAGTCTTTGGAAGGAAGAGCATTGCAATGGTACGGATTGCTCAAATGTCAAAGCATCAGCTCATGGGATGATCTAGCGGGAGCACTGATCAAAAGATTTGATGAAGATCCTTTCTACATTTCTTTGGATCTCTACCATTTTTTCATGTACATCAAGAGAGCACATCAAGAGAGCATCACGGACTTCAATGTCCGATTCTTGATAAGTTGGAAGAGAATTCCGAGAGAAGATCCGTCCATCACCCACCCAAGCCCACCTCTTTTATGTTCGAGCTTTTAATTCGACATAGGTCTCTTTTCTTTGCGGTCAGGTGAACAACGGTTCCCACAAATCTTTGAGGAAGCAGTGCGAGCAGAACAACTGTTGCTCTTATCAAGAAAGTTACCGTGGGGAGAAACTCCATTACCTTCTCCGGTGGTTGCTTGCTCCTGTTTACCCTGCACATTCATGCCAGATCCACGAGATGCGAGTCATGTGGAGTTCAAGGGACCAGATCTCGTCCAAAGTCAAGGATTGGGACATGCAAGCACTTTTCCAGCAATGAACAATATGGTTGCTTGCAGTTTTCATCAAGAGATGGGCCAAGTAGAAGAACAAGTGCAAATTCCAGAGCCTGAGGAGATCCCAGAATCAGATTTCTCACTTGAAGAGCCCTGTGATCACATTAAGGAGTTAGAGGAGCCTGTACTCAGCCCACAGCCAGTAAAGTCTGCAAAGTGGTGGTGTTGGTTCCAGCCACTACATCCAGTACCTGAAGAAGTCTTCCATGGGGGTACTAGTAAGAAGGATAATCTGTTGCATTGCATCCTATCAGCACCATGGAGAACTTCAGGAAGGAGCCAGCCCAATTTCAAGGACCGACTTAAGTATGATCGGATCTGGTCGGGACATTGCAGATTTATCGGATAACATTCTGAGATTGGGTGTCTGGTGGCGACATGCCAATCATGTCGTGACTTATTGTATATAGTATTTTGAAAAAACAAAAAAAAAATAGAAAAGAAGAAGAGAAAAAAAAAAAACTGGTATTGTTTTTATTTGTTCATCTCGGTTCTTGTTGCCTGCGAGCCGTAGATGCTTGTTTTTTCCTTTGTTTTTCTCCTCCCAACAGTTTGGTGGCTTTCTAGCACTTTCTTCTTTTCCCTTCCCTTTTTCTTTCCTTTCCTTTCTTCATCTTCCTTCTTTTACTTCTTTTTCTTCTGCATTAAAACAAAATGAGCCACGGCTGTTGTTTCTTTTTCCCTTTTCTGTTTTTCCCCGTCTCTTCTTATCCCTTTCCTCTAAGTTCAGTCTTTTACGCATTTGCTAACAGTCTAGTTCATTTCATTTCACAACTTTCCTAGTTCCATTCCCACTCCATAACTTCGTTCATTTTCATTTCATCATTCCATTGCAATCACCGCTTGCGCAATCGCAAGAGCTCACTCCATCATCGCGTTCCATTAGTCGTTTCATAATCAGTTATATGCAGGTTTTTTCCAGTTTCAATTTTTCAGCAGAACATGTATTACAGCAGCCAGCTTACGTTCGGATATGACTCTGTGCCCAATGGACTAAGGCACTGGATTCTTGCATACGGCGAGTTGTATACCCGCGAGCCGCCAAGAATGTTGGCATTTTTGCCACATTGATTCTCATTGATTAATGCATTAGTGTATTGTTGGAGATCGACCTTTGATTCGTTGATGCGGCTTGGGCGAAAAAAGGAGAAAAAATGAGCAAAAAATGACTAAGTCTGAGATGCGCTGACATGTTGCAGAATCGCGGTCAACGCAGTCAACGCGAGCAGAGTTGGGCGAAACCGTCGCGATATCGCGACATGTTCCGAAATCGCGGGTCGGCGGGCAAAAAAAGCATTAAGTTGAAAACATGCAGCGATTCGGCGACATGTCAGCGAATCGCGACCGGGCGGCGTCAAAGGCAAAGTCGAAAATTTGCAGCGCGTCGCTGACATGTCGGCGAATCGCGACCGAAAATGTCGATTGATGCGGAGAGAAGGAACATGTAGCGAAATCGCTACATGTTCCGTTTTCGCGGGGCAGAGCGCAGGGAGGAGCCAACGGCGGAAACATGTAGCGAAATCGCTACATGTTCCGTTTTCGCGGGTCTTCAGCAGCGAAGCGTACGGCATAAAAACATGTCGCGATTTCGCGACCCGTCGCGATTTCGTGACCCGTCGCGTTTTCGCGACCTGTAACTGTTTTCCCGCCAAGTGCAATATGAACGGCCGAGAGGGTTTTTTCGATTTTCGATGATTTAATGCTGACCCGAATTAAATATTTTGCGGATTTCCGATGCGGTTAAGGTCGAAGAGTGCCCAGGCCACCAAAATTAAAGGATTTATTGGTTCAAAGTTGTTGTTCGTGGATTGGCGTAACGGTTTCATGCATATTGAAAAACGAATTTAATGAAGAACCGCGAACGTTTCATTGCCTTTAATTTTTGCTTCCTCGAGGCCGTGATTAAGGGGATCGTGTTCCTGATTTCGAAGATATAATTGTAGATCACGAGGAAGTTGGTTTTAATTATTTAATGCTTGCAAAGAGGACGGACCTCTATAAAAACCAATGTAATTCTCATTTACAAAGGTTGGAAAAACTTGTTGCTAGAAACTGGAATTGTATTTGCGGGAATACAAGGATCGACTTCTAATTTTTCAAGCGTCGCATGGATGAATTTGCTTTCTATTTTCTGCATTTCTAATAGCATTCGTACTCTGCATTGCTATTACATTTAAATTCTGCATCCTGGATTTAAATACTGCGGTCAGGGTACAATTCCTGGAATGTGGGTTTGGAGGGATTTGCGGCATGTGATTGTGCGAGGATGAAGCTGATTTCTTATGTTACTTGCTGTTGTTGCGTTTGTAGTTTCTGCTTGTTGTTTTTCGATCCCATCACTTCGGCCTGTGGCCATATTTCCCATTTCTTTCTGCAACCTTTTAAATCTCTTTCCAGCAACCCTATCTTAAACCCAATTTTAGAATAGTGAAGGGAACCAGCCCACTCTGGAGATTGGTCTAGGAGCCATTTCTTGCTTCCAGCCTTTCAATGTTGGCCGGGTCTAGGGCGCAATTGTAAAAATCCTTTCCTGTGGCAGATTCGTGACCAACACCTCCCTAGATATCCTACTTGATCTAGCTCTAGCCATCATGGGGGTATTTTTGGCTACTCCTCCCTCCCTATTCCTAGGAGAGGTGGTGACTGCTACCACCATCTCTATTCGAACCTACACTTGTGCCTTCCATGGGGTCTCTTGGCCCTATCACTACTACTTTTTTATGAATTGCATCACCTCTTGAACTGCTAGTTGCACCTATTAGCCCATATCCTAGAACCTCTACACTAGTACTAGTGGGTAGATCCTCAGAGGTATAATACCTTTGTACCATATCCTATACCCAAGGGCTACCTCTATGTTGTCCACCCCTGGGTCCACATACAGTGGGTCATCTAGGTCCTCCTTTTCTCATCTCCCCACATTAGGGTCTCCTTCAACTCCTAATGGGTCCCTTCATACCTACCTATACTATTAGTCACCTAGGTTTGGTATATCTTGGAAGATACCAAACTACTACTAGATTCGATCACATTTAAAGAGCTCTAGCTTCTCGCTCTTTGTATAGAACCACCTAATTCTCTTGATTCTTGCTAGCTCCTCCACATCCTCCATCCAACCTGGGTGTAGATACCAAGGTCACCATATGATCATATGGTCATGTAACTTACCTATCACCTACCTCCCTAGTGATAGGATCCCAACAAATATCCTTTGGATCTGCTTGAAGCTCCTAGACAACTTGTATGCTACTGGTTGCTTTGGGTTGGGCAATGACCCTAGTAGTACATACGGTCTCCTAACCGCTATGTGCTCCAAGCACCACACCTAGAATAATTTCATACATACCAATTCTATATTTTGTTTGTACATGATATTGTACAATATTTTGTACAAATAGGCCAACACATATAGGTCCCATGCCAGCCTTGTTTCTTGATAATATCCATAATGTATCTTATTGCCCTCATTCCTTATTGTTGTGGTTGATCCACAACACACCCCAAAATTGGGGACCCACCTTTTTGCAGGCTTGCAGAGAAGAATCTCGGTGACCCAGATGCTAAAATTGAAGAAAAGAAAAAAAAATGCCTAAGTGTTGAAAGGTGTCGCGAAATCGCGACATGTCACGAAATCGCGACTGGTTGCGCCATCGCTGCCGAAAACAGGAAAGTTGTCGCGAAATCGCGACATGTAGCTCCATCGCTGCCAAAGAGGAGAGACGTCGCGATTTCGCGACCGATTGCAGCAAAGGTGTACGGACGGAGAAAATGGTCGCGATTTCGCGACGTGTTTTGGGGAGGCGTACGGAAAGAAAAAGCGGTAGCGATATCGCGACAGAAAGCTGCACGAAGGTCCGAGGGGGAAAAACGTCGCGATATCGTGACAGGTTTTGCCAAGGCGTACGGAAGATAAAAGCGGTAGCGATATCGCGACGGTTTGTGGCAAGCAGGTTCGGAAATAAAAGCGGTAGCGATATCGCGACGGTTTGTCGAGAGAGGGCAAGAGAATGATAATGGTCGCGATGTCGCGACGTAAAATTGCCAAGGAGGCCCGACGGAGAAACGGTAGCGAATCTTGTGCCATTTCTTGAAGACAAAGGCTCAAAGCCAAAAGGTAGCGAATCGTTGCAAAATTCTCAAAAGAGCCAGACGAAGTCAGAAGGTAGCGATATCGCTACAATTTTTGGGGAAGAAGACTCAAGGTTCAAAGTGGTAGCGATATCGCTACCCTTCGAAGAAGAAGGCCCAAAGCTTTAAAAGAGTAGCGATATCGCTACGAGAAGCGGTCGGAGGTATACAAATGAAAATGGTCGCGACATCGCTACAGGGAGCTGCTAAAGGCGTACGGCGGGAAGCATGTAGCGATATCGCGACATGTCGCGATGTCGTGACATGTCGCCATATCGCGGCTAAGAAGATGAACAAGCAGACTTGTAGTTTTGTCATTTTTTTCGTAGTAAGCGTTACACGGGATGCAGGAAAAGCGGGACACGTGGCGCACAGGTGTCAAACTTGCGAGGCGTTACATGCGAGAGATGAATTTCGAAGCGTTTTCAAATTTGAGCGTGAATCAAAGCGGGAAAAAGCAGGAATTTGAGGGGTCATGTGCGGGAAGGTGAAATGAAGCGACAGAGAAGAGAAGATCGAAGAGCCGCGTCAAACATTATAAGACCAGAATTGCAAATCGAAGAAGGGGTTGGAAATTGCCGAATACGAGTTGCGAGAGACAAGAGCTTCGTGCTATTACGGGCACGTACTTGGGCAATTTCCTTCTTTTTGTTCGGGAATTTTATACCGGAACATTTTTGAATGTAATCGAAATATTCTTTAATACAAAATACGAGAGAGTTGGCATCTTTTGGATGAGAAAGAAGGAGTTACTTCTGCATGCATGATTTAATGTCTATCTTTCCTTTCCAGATTTCTTAGGTTTCTAGGTGAAGTTTAATGCAAGATCTCTTGGTTGCTTCATGCGAATGCCTGAATATGGAATTATAGTAGAAACCCTCGAGACCCGCACCTAGCCTATTTGGATTGTGTGAAAGTGCGGGTTCATTAGGTTAGGTTGTATGTAGAAAGCCTCGGTATCTTCGGTTTCATCGGATTAATGACGGCTTTACATTTGTAATCTATTCTTATTGTTACTTTTGTTTACTTTTGTCTTTGCTTTTCAAACCCATATTTTATTTTCAGCGGTTTAATTACTTGTGTTTGAATAAATCACTAAAAATCCATCAGAATTAAAGATTAAAACAGATTTTATTCATTTTAGAGTCCATTGCACTTTCAGAATTAAATAAACCACAGTGCCCCTTGTTAACATCCACTTGCAAACCCTAAGGTGTTCTTAGCATTTCATTTTAAACAGCATCCTTGATAATCAATAATTAGCATAATAAGAACCTTGGAGAAATCGTTTTTCTTTGCAAGCAGAGGATTTGGGACTCGGATCCTACGGGAGAGTGTGTTTTCACAATCGGGTTAAAACACCACTCAGCGGATTGGCGCTAGAAGGAGGGCCGAATCGGTTTATCTATTTCAATTTTTATATCCGAATATTTTGTTTTTGATTTAATTCTAAAATTATTTACGGCTAAAGCTGCAACACTATTTTTGTGTTTGTTGCGGGTTTTCTTCGAACTAGCCGAGGGTTTCCTCGGGCGAGTTTGGACCCACCACGCCGTATTGCGACCGGGTCTCAAACAACCGGAGAAACCATTTTTCACGACCTTATTGGTACTCCCAAGGGTAAAGTCAAGCAAGTCGTAAGCACTCCGGTAGCAAAAGGCCTGTTTTCTCCGGGGAACGTCGAGTGGACCTACGTCGGTAATATCCGTTGCCCCTAGTGTGCCTATAGTTTGTAATATTTCTTCCGCTATTGTAGGTCTGTCTACATCAATTCCGAGTCAAATGGCTCAAGCTCCAGTGACTCCTTGGTATGGAGCTAACAATACTCCTTTGAATATTCTTGGGGATATCCATGAAATCCCCAAGAACATTGAAATATTTCTGCCTAAATACAAGCCGGATGGCCTAAGAACAGTGAGAAGAACATATCCAAGCCTATAGAGATGTTTTAATTAGGTTGCAAGTTCGGCATGAAGATGTAGCCTGCAGACTTTTCCCCATGAGCTTGGATCCAATAGCATATGAATGGTATATATGCTTGCCAGCTGGTTCAATCACCTCTTGGACACAAATGGAAAATGCATTTGTCAATCAATTTAGGTCGCCCTTAGATCCCGCAACTATTTACAATCGAGTTTATTACATGCAAACGGGGCCAAGGGGAACCAATCCGAATGTTTAATCGAGAGATTCCAAAAGAACTATAACGAGCAATTAGACATTTTGCCATCGATCCTGCGGTAGCTTTGCGAGATATATTTTGGGGCATTGGACCCCATGACAGCCATGTTTGCAAGGCGTAATCCTCGAGTCACCATGCTGGCTTTAGCCTATAATGAAGCCATGACTATAGAGCAGTAATTGACACCGCAAGGCTACGGGTTTACCCAGATGCCTATGTTGGGACGAGTGTGCTCCATATGGTCAAGTTCCCCAGGCAAATCAACTCATGGCACCACAAATGCCAAGTATGAACGCCTTCCCATATCAGCAGCCGTATCCACCAGCACCCGCATATGCACCCATTCCAATCCAACCAATCACAGCCATTCCACCTGTTCCTGCATTTTTGCAGAACAGTCAATCAACTACGCAGGAAACTAGTCAAGTCAATCCTCAAGCCATAGTTCTTGTTCCGAATCCAATCCCAATTCAAGGTATCAATCCATATGGGAATCCAATTCCTCAGAACCCCACCCAAATGTGGAATCAAGACCCCATCAATTATGCAAATCCAATGGGGGTTAACAACAATGTGGTTCCACCGAAGGATGTCTTTTTGGAAGTCGAAGAGCTCAAGAAACTAGTACATAAACTAAGTAATGACGGGGTTCAACGAGCAGAAGCATGAGTCCCGTGCCCCTCACCCAAGTCAGAATTTTAACAATAGAGGGAGGCCACTGGAACACTAAGCCAAACAATGGGGGAGTTCCTGCTCCCATTGCTAATCAATTAGATGCTTCTACGAGGCCCTAGCCAATCCAATTCTCTTTTGAATCTTTCAGATTTGGCATGGGAAAGAGGGTGCGAGGTTACATAACACAAAAGAACACAATGAGAGGAATTGTCCTGAGATCGCTAGATACACTCATTGTCTTCAGGCACAAGTTGATGATTTGGAACTGGTATCAAATGAGGATCCATCGTATCAGCAAGATGAAAATATTATGGTGATGGAAACAGTATATCACCAAGAGGGTGAGAGCGAGGAGGAAGAAGATGAAGTTTTGGAGCAGGAGGTGCAAGCTTTTCGAGATTTCAGAAAGGGGACTCATGGGTACCATTTGAGGAGTAAGTCTAAAGCCCCTAAAACCTCATCAACACCTCCAAACAGTTCTATTCTTCCTCCAGATACAAAGGCAAGTAACAACCCTCCCCCTCCACTCAGAAGAGAAATGTCTAATGACGTCCAGGAAGACAGTCAAATTCGAAAAACCAAATTATGACGTAGTGGAGGATATGAAGAAGTCCAAATCTAGCCTTTCATTCTTGGACGCGACTAAATTGCCTGGTCAAAAGGAGGCGTTGATAAGAGCTTTGAACTCACCCGATCCGATGTGGAAGGAAAAAAGAGCTGAATCCCATCTGATTTTGCGAAAGGAGAGAAGGGATGTCCCGCCATTCTTATTAACTACGAGAATTGCGGGTAAGAACTTGCATAAGCTGTTTGGTAGACACGGGAGCCACGAGCAACCTCATGCCTACGGAGATATGTCAAATTTTGGGTCTACAACCGGTTTCATCCAAATGCACGGTCTTGCAATTGGACCGTTCGGAGGTAAATGTAGTAGGGACCTTATATGATGTCAAGATTCAATTAAATTCTGAACCCAGGGTCCAGCAGGTTGTAGACATTTTGGTGGTTAACATCCCAAGTAGGTATGGAATGTTACTTGCGAGAGATTGGATGAAAACGTTGAATGGCTATTTTGCAACAGACTGCTCGCATATGTGGCTGCCATGGAAGGGCATTGCTAACCAAATCAGAGTGGAAAACGAACCGAGGCTTAAGGAGATTATAACGGATTTTAACAAGCCGAATGAGGTTCAGTTTTTCGAGCCAGACCTAGGGGTCTATGCTCTTGATGTTGAGAAAGCTGCTGATGAACTTAAAGAAGAAGTGTGTCATGGTGGTTCTTCTGAGGAGAAGGATTACACGTGGTTGCTCAAGTTTGATGGATCAAAATCTAGACGGGGAGCAGGAGCTGGAGTCGAGCTCACTGGTCCGGGAGGTAAACCATTATTGGCTGCCTACGGACTGCAATTTCCTTGCACAAACAATGTGGCGAGAATACGAAGCATTGATCTACGGTTTACGTCTAGCATTGAGCAAACATGTTAAATGCTTGAAGGTTTTGGGAGATTTCGAGTTGGTTGTCAAGCAAATCAAAGGACGGGTATACATGCCGCGACAAAATGCTGAGCCTTTATAGGACTAGGGTTATGGACCTCATGGAGGAGTTTGATGCATTCAACATAGCCCTTATTTCTAGGAGAGGAAATCGAATAGCAGACTCTCTTGCGGTCGTCGCGGGCATGTTAAACCCGGTGGATATAAAAAGATGTAAAAAGTTTTCCATTGAGTTGGTTCCTTGTCCATCAATACCTGATAATGTGAAGAATTTCCAGGTTTTTGAGTGTGAGAGGCACATCTTCAAGTTTGTCACAAACTCGGGTATTTTTGAAAATCGGGTGATCGATGAGGAACAAAGGTGGCGAGGATGAAACGAGAAGAAAGTGAAGCTGCGTATCAATCCAACAAAATTCCTAAAGACGTGGTTTCATTAGAAAAGATGTTCGACATGGAATGCAAGAACAAGAAAAGAAAAAGAGTCCCGCTCCCCAAAGATGCATGCGATTCAATTAATGCGGGAGTGCGGACAATCCAAAGGAGGTGTACATAGCAAAGGCATGTAGAGAGGAAGAAAGGAGCAATATAATCCAGGCTTTGAAGCATTACATAGATTGTATTGCTTGGAACTACAATGAGCTGAAGACTTACAACCAGAACATTATCACGCATACCATCCCTTTGAAGCCAGACTCCAAGCCTTTTAGGCAAAGACAGCGAGTTGTTAACCCGCTATTGGAGCCTTTGATCGAAAAGGAGGTTAAAATATTATTGGAAGCGAAGATCATTTTTCTGTTAGGCACTCAACCTGGGTGGCCAACCTCGTTCCGATAAGAAAAAAGAGTGGAGAGATTAGGCTGTGCATAGATTTTCGAAATCTTAATAAAGCCTCTCAAAAAGATAATTATCCATTACCATCAATCGATGAAATTCTGCAAATGGTAAATGGATCTGAAATGATGTCCTTTCTCGATGGATATTATGGGTACAACCAAGTTCTTATACATCCAGATGACGGGATGAAAACAGCCTTCACTACCAAGTGGGGGACATTTGCATATAAGAGAATGTCGTTCGGACCTGTTAAACGCTGGTGCAACTTTTCAACGCGCCATGGATTACGCATTCAAAGGACTAATAGGCAAATGCATCATCGTGTATGTGGATGATATCCCGGTTTTCTCGAAGAAGAGAGAAGATCATGTTAAAGATTTGAAGAAAGTGCTTCAAAGATGCAAGAGAACATGGAATTTCCTTAAATCCCAAAAAGTGCATTTTCGGAGTAACGAAAGGGAAATTGTTGGGTCACATCATTTCAAAAGAGGGCATATCCATCGACCCAGAAAGGATACAAGCTATCCAAAACCTACCTCTCCCGAGCAGTAAAAAAAAACTGAGATCTTTCTTTGGGCAAGTCAATTTTGTGAGGAAGTTTATCTCTAGCTTTGCTGAGATAGCCAAACCTCTGAACCGGATGCTCAAGAAAGATGTGGATGTAAAATGGAGCGAGGAAAGTAGAGTGGCTTTCCAGAATATCAAAGATGCCATTTCCAGAGCCCCTGTCCTTATAAGCCCAGATTACTCCAAGCCTTTTTATATTTACGCTTTTGCATCAGAACACTCCTTTGCGAGTGTCTTAACCCAAAAAGGTGAGGATAGTGCCGAAAAGCCCATTGCATTTTTAAGTGCCCCTATGAAAGACGCTCAATTAAGGTATTCAATCCTTGATAAGCAAATGTACGCACTTTTTAAAACTGTGAAAAAATTTAGGCACTACATAGTGCACAGCAGAATTATCGCCATCGTGCCCGATTCTGCTTGTCAAGACCATGTTTTTACAGAATGAACTAGGTGAGAAGAGAGGAAAATGGATTTCGACCATCCAAGAATTTGATCTCGAAATCCAACCAATGAAACTAGTTCGAGGACAAGGACTGGCAAAGGCGATCGCGAGAAAATGATCCGCAAATAACGAGGTCAATGCTCAAATACGAGAATACATGGCTAAGGACGACTGGTATGTTGATATTGTGCATTTTTTATTGGTTGGTAAGTATCCTTCTAATCTGAATTCAACACGAGAGAAGAGCTTTAAGGCTTAAGTCTGTTAACTATCTAATAAAATCTGGTGTGCTTTACAGGAAGAATCATGAAGGCATCTACCTGAGGTGCTTGAACAAAGAAGAAGCTATCGGGGTATTGCGGGAATTTCACGGGAAACATGGAACTGGTCATGGTGCAGCCAACGCTACAACACATCAAATCCTGAGAGCAGGATATTACTGGCCACATATTTTCAAGGATGCGCATACCCATGTACGATCTTGTCACATCTGTCAAGTGGCTGCAAATAGAGAAAGAAATGCAGCCATGCCGTTGCGACCTGTAGTCGAAATGAGACCGTTTGCGCAGTGGGGACTAGATTTTATTGGGGTTATTAACCCAAATTCTTCTGATTCTCACAAATTCATTTTGACAGCTACAGACTATTGTACAAGGTGGACAGAGGCGATTCCTACTAAACATGCCACCACAGATGTTGTGATTAAATTTCTTGAGGATCAAATTATAACAAGATTTGGGATGCCCGACTCTATTGTCGGTGACAATGGTAAAGCTTTTATTTCTACACAATTTGCAGATTGGGCATATGATAACAAAGTGAGCTTAAAGTTTGCATCCAATTACTATCCTCAAGGAAATGGGTTGGCCGAGTCTTCAAATAAGAATTTGTTGAATACTATTAAGAAGTTCTTTGGAAAAGAACCCTCGGGACTGGCACACTCAACTAAAGTTTGCCCTTTGGACAGATAGGACCAGAATGAAAGAATCCATAGGGAATACTCCCTATCATTTGGTCTATGGGCAAGACCCGATATTTCCAGCAAATTTGAAGTTGCGAGACCTTACATTTCATACAAGAGTACTTGGGGACGAGATGATCAAGTTGAAGCCGAGGTTGAGCCGGTTGTTGCACCTTGATGAAAAGAGAGAAGAGGCCGTGAATCACATGAATAAACACCAGGAAGTAATCAAGAGATGGTTTGACGAGAAGGGCCAAAGTTAAATCATTCAGAATTTCAGATTTAGTATTACTATGGGACAAAAGACATGAGGAAAAAGGAAACCATCAAAAGTTTGATTGTCTTTGGTTAGGCCCATATCAGATTTCGAGAGATTCTTGGGAAGAATACCTTCGAGGCTAAAAACCTTAGAAGGGGAAATATTTCACGCTGCCGGTTAATGGGCAGATTTTAAAACATTATTTTAGCCCTTAGGTTGTGGGACTTTCATATCATTCTTTGATTTTGGTGGGATTTTCAGATCTTGTTTCATTGTTTAGGATTTTCAGATTTTGTTTGATTTAGGATTGTTAGCTTAGCTAGGATTTTGGTTGTGGATTTGATTTCAATTGTCATGTTGTTAATTTTGATAAAAAAAAAAAAAAAAAACAAAACAAAAAGAAATAAATTGAGATGCCAACTTATGCTTAAGGTTAGGAGAATATGAAATATTGGAATTATCTTGTAAAGGCTCCACCAATAACATAAAACATTTTAAGTTATATTGTTTGATTTTGTGATACATGAAAGAATTAGTTTTGCATGACATATCATTTCATTTGCAAAGATAAGGCATTCATATTCCATCTCACCTCACATACATTTCATTTTAGTTACATATGCATCTTATGTACAAGCCATGAAAGTACGTCAAATTCTCTTAGGGTTATGTTATAACATAAATGTAAGTGAATCCTAAGGTTGGAAAGCGGAGTCTTGAGGTATCTAGAACCAAGCACGTCTCATAAATTAAAAAGGATCTTGAGCAAAATGATCAAAACCTAGCTTGGAGGAAAAGGTTGAGCGAAAGTGGTTTTCATGTCTATCCTATTATGCAACATGATCCTAAAAACAGTGGTTTTGACCACTTCCATAGAACTTAAAGCCCACATGGAGTAGTAAGGATAGGGTGTAAATTCTCATCTCGGTTGGTTGAGAATCTGATTCCCCAAAGCTCCTATGTTTTCATTTCATAATTAGTCTTGGATTGTAAGGATCGTACTATTTGTCCTCTGCAAAGGATGGGTAGTCATCCCCAAGGTCTAAGTAATAAAATTAATATTTTCCATTCTCATCAGTCTTGGATTGTAAGGATCGTACTATTTGTCCTCTGCCAAAGGATGGGTAGTCATCCCCAAGGTTTAAGCAACAGAATTAATGATTTATATCTAAGGTTTGGATTGTAAGGATCGTACTACTTGTCCCTAACCTGGATGGGTAGTCGTCCCCAAGGTCCAAGAAGTAAAAAGTAAATAAATTTTTCCCATCTCATCTTTATTTTGGATTGTAAGGATCGTACTACTTGTCCTCTGCAAGGGATGGGTAGTCATCCCCAAGGTCCAAAGAAATGGAGATAAGTTTTGGATTGTGGGGTTAGATATGCCCATGCATGGCATCATGTCTTGCCTAAAAAACAAGACCACCGATTGTCTAGAGGGTTAGACTAGCATGACCATTTCTTCCATAGCTGGTTTAATTATTTTGCTTAAAGTGAGGTAATGAACTCTAAATCAGAATAGTAAGGATAAGGTTAAACTCTCATCTCGGTTGGTTGGGAGTCCGATTCCCCAAAGTTCTGATTTCACATTCACTTGCACATGGGTTCTAGATAGTAGGGACTCATAACCAACTTTGGGATACAATAAGGTAATGAATCGAGTGGATCCTAAGAGGGTTTGGCAATCTTGAATGCTTGTACATTATGATATAAGAATGACCATGCATCTTATGAAGGCAAGGCCTTCTAGCACGTCCATTAGGGTCACAAATCATTCACCATCCCACATATGCACTCATACAAAACTGATGATGGAGTGTGGATCAAATTCAAATGATAGGGAAGGAATTCATTGCACACACTGAGCTAATACTTGAGGATTCTAATGATTCATGTACTTCTGATCTTTGGGCATTTGTTATTTTGCTTATGTGCTAACATGTATTTGCGAGTTTGTGATATGTTTCGGGTTGGGTTCTTACTAAAATGCTCAAGAGCATTTGACAGCAGAGTCGCCATTTGTTGTGGTTGATCCACAACACACCCCAAAATTGGGGACCCACCTTTTTGCAGGCTTGCAGAGAAGAATCTCGGTGACCCAGATGCTAAAATTGAAGAAAAGAAAAAAAATGCCTAAGTGTTGAAAGGTGTCGCGAAATCGCGACTGGTTGCGCCATCGCTGCCGAAAATAGGAAAGTTGTCGCGAAATCGCGACATGTAGCTCCATCGCTGCCAAAGAGGAGAGACGTCGCGATTTCGCGACCGATTGCAGCAAAGGTGTACGGACGGAGAAAATGGTCACGATTTCGCGACGTGTTTTGGGGAGGCGTACGGAAAGAAAAAGCGGTAGCGATATCGTGACAGAAAGCTGCACGAAGGTCCGAGGGGGAAAAATGTCGCGATATCGCGACAGGTTTTGCCAAGGCGTACGGAAGATAAAAGCGGTAGCGATATCGCGACGGTTTGTGGCAAGCAGGTTCGGAAATAAAAGCGGTAGCGATATCGCGACGGTTTGTCGAGAGAGGGCAAGAGAATGATAATGGTCGCGATGTCGCGACGTAAAATTGCCAAGGAGGCCCGACGGAGAAACGGTAGCGATTTCGCTACGCCTTGGAAAGAAGACTCAAAGTTCAAAACGGTAGCGAATCGCTGCCATTTCTTGAAGACAAAGGCTCAAAGCCAAAAGGTAGCGAATCGCTGCAAAATTCTCAAAAGAGCCCGACGAAGTCAGAAGGTAGCGATATCGCTACAATTTTTGGGGAAGAAGACTCAAGGTTCAAAGTGGTAGCGATATCGCTACCCTTCGAAGAAGAAGGCCCAAAGCTTTAAAAGAGTAGCGATATCGCTACGAGAAGCGGCCGGAGGTATACAAATGAAAATGGTCGCGACATCGGGGCAAGGGCGGCGGGAAGCATGTAGCGATATCGCGACATGTCACGATTTCGCGACATGTCGCCATATCGCGGCTAAGAAGATGAACGGGCGGACTTGCAGTTTTGTCATTTTTTTTCGTAGTAAGCGTTACACGGGACGCAGGAAAAGCGGGACACGTGGCGCACGGGTGTCAAACTTGCAGAGGCGTTACATGCGAGAGATGAATTTCGAAGCGTTTTCAAATTTGAGCGTGAATCAAAGCGGGAAAAAGCAGGAATTTGAGGGGTCATGTGCGGGAAGGTGAAATGAAGCGACAGAGAAGATCGAAGAGCCGCGTCAAACATTATAAGACCAGAATTGCAAATCGAAGAAGGGGTTGGAAATTGCCGAATACAGAGTTGCAGAGACAAGAGCTTCGTGCTATTATGGGCCTGTACTTGGGCAATTTCCTTCTTTTTGTTCAGGAATTTTATACCGGAACATTTTTGAATGTAATCGAAATATTCTTTAATACAAAATAGAGAGAGTTGGCATCTTTTGGATGAGAAAGAAGGAGTTACTTCTGCATGCATGATTTAATGTCTATCTTTCCTTTCCAGATTTCTTAGGTTTCTAGGTGAAGTTTAATGCAAGATCTCTTGGTTGCTTCATGCGAATGCCTGAATCTGGAATTATAGTAGAAACCCTCGAGACCCGCACCTAGCCTATTTGGATTGTGTGAAAGTGCGGGTTCATTAGGTTAGGTTGTATGTAGAAAACCTCAGTATCTTCGGTTTCATCGGATTAATGACAGCTTTACACTGTAATCTATTCTTATTGTTACTTTTGTTTACTTTTGTCTTTGCTTTTCAAACCCATATTTTATTTTCAGCAGTTTAATTATTGTGTTTGAATAAATCACTAAAAATCCATCAGAATTAAAGATTAAAACAGATTTTATTCATTTTAGAGTCCATTGCACTTTCAGAATTAAATAAACCACAGTGCCCCTTGTTAACATCCACTTGCAAACCCTAAGGTGTTCTTAGCATTTCATTTTAAACAGCATCCTTGATAATCAATAATTAGCATAATAAGAACCTTGGAGAAATCGTTTTTCTTTGCAAGCAGAGGATTTGGGACTCGGATCCTACAGGAGAGTGTGTTTTCACAATCGGGTTAAAACACCACTCAACACTTATAAACTACTCTCCTCCTAATTGTGATGTGTAAGATGCACCACACATCCTCCAGTGTGACTTTCATCTCCCTCATTGAAGGTAGATGACTTTGGATACCACCTCTCTACCAATGCCATCAGTAGTGCTCTGTATTCCTCTAGAGTGTCCCTGTCTTCTTATGAGAGACCCTATAATTCCACCTCCAAGGAACTTAGTCACCACTCTCAGCTCTCTAGTACGTCATGTAACAACCAAAAACATCACAAATTTTTAATCAGTTCCACATAAACAATTAATAAAATAGTAAAATAACAACACAGATTAACATTTCAACACCTAAGCCTGCTTGTCTTGTCTTTATTTATTTTCCTTTTATTTTTTCTCTTTGCTTGTTTTGTTTTCCTCTTGGTCAAAATTACGCATCATTCTCCTTGGGCATGATTTTTTATTTTTCTCTCTTCTTTTTAATTTGAATCCCATGCTTGTGAGGCATGAATTTATGAATTCATGCCCTGTAATTCCTAGGGTATGACTTCGATCGCCACAACAAACCAATTGAAATTGTGGTTGACCCCAAAAATTACGTTGGGCTCGTGCATGATGAATTATTCCAAACAGATAAAAATACTTTAAAAAGTACTAAAAAACTTATCTAGCCTAGTCTAGAGGAATCATTTTAGTCCTTACATATTCTCGCTCTGTTGTTGCATCAGCCTCACCCCTCATAATGGTTGAACGGTGTATAGAAAGGACCATTTATTATTTTTCTCCAAAGCCCTTCTTCCTCTCTTCATGTGGTGAAAATAAATTCATTTTCACCCTTCCTTCTTCTTATACCATTGCTTTTTCTCTCTCATGTTTGTGTTTTGCTCAATTTCCTATGTTTTCTACTCTCTTTTCTTTTGTGTCATCCTTTTTTTTAGTTTCCTCAAGAATTTTGCATTCCTTCTGAAACTCAAGGTGACACCACAACCTAAGAGGAATTAAAGTCCCTAATACATTTTTTTGCATGCAATACTTCAAAGTATCTAGAATAACACCATTTTTCAACCACCCCTTTCTTCTAAACCAACCACCCCTTTTGTGTTTGTTGTTCCTCACATATTTCTTTGATGTATTTATTAGGCCATAAATGCATCAAAGAGGGAGAAAATGTAGACATAGAAAATTGACCCACCTAAGTGATTCAATATTTCTAGAGCCCCTAAGAGGACCCTCAAACTTATCAAAGCACAATTTTGGGTCCTAGTTTTTCCAAAATTGGTGTCACTCCTTACAGGGCACAATTTCATCAAGTTAGAGTTTTCTCTTAGAAAATCCAACTTTTGGGCCATCGTTGAGGACGTCGGCCCTCCATTAGCTTTTATATTTTGTTTTTCCACCTATTTTCCCACCAAACATCTTATAAATAGAATATTTAGATCCTCTTTTTCTCAAAACGTTCAAGAGGTGGTTTTCAAGAGAATTTTTAAGTGCTAGAAGATTTTCAAGTTCCAATAATTTTAGAAGTGCTAAGTGATCAAGATCAAGTGTCTTATGGTGTTCTTATGTTACTTCGTTGTTGATTTTTTGTTCTCGTTGGATAAGTGTGGAGCCTTGAGAAGGATTCCACAAATTTTGGAGGTCTTCATCCTTGTGTCTATTCTTTCATTGCCACCAGGTTCATTATTGTATTTTATCATTTTTAAATCATTAATTATGCATTTTTGTATCTCATTTCGCATTAATTAGAAATTTTTGCACTCTTGTTGTAAAATCATGCCTGATCTATACAGGGCATAATTTCGATAGATCCAAAATCATGGTCATCCCTTACGGGACATGATTTCAATTTCATTAGTATTGGGGACAAAGTTTCACTCCCAAACCCTCAATCTATGCCTACATACTTTATTTAGGTCATAACACTATTATTTGCATTTTTTTTTCACATTATTTCATTTTATTGCATCCTTACTTATTCATCTCCAAAAAGGTCAACAATAACCAAATGGTCAACTAAAGGGACCAAGAGGACTTGACTGTTTCACCTCCAAGCTCAGTCATATAATGGCCTAAGTAGGCCCCCAAACGCTGATAAAATTTTCTAGGGTTTTGTGAAGTTGTTTTGTAGGTTGTGAAGTTGTTGGATTTATCTAGATGCAAGTTAAAGCTAAGGTCAACCACTAGATTAGATAATTGCCCTAAGTTAATTTATTAGGCTATTTGTTGTTTTCTTTCTACCCATTTCTATTCCAAACCTAGACCATAAATAAAATAAAAATATTTTGGTTATAATTCTAGGCATTTGAAAGATAAGAAGCATACAATTTGCATTCTAGGGTAAATTATATTTGTGTATTCTCATAAACCCTTGCTAAAAAGAAAAATATTTATTTTATTGCAAGTTAGAGTTTTAGTCATCATTGAAAATCAATAATCATTCTAGGGTTAGTCCTTGTTTGCTTGTATTTCTATTTGCTTGCATTGGTCTTTCATTTCCATAGCTTAGATCTTAGAAAGGCCAGACATAGGTGTTTGATTAAAATATACATCAAACATCTCCACCCCGAACTTGGAGCGAGTCCTAAAATTATTCCTAGTGAACCCTTCAATCCCCAATCCCTTGAGTGTAGATAATATAACACACCCTCACAGTCACCTCGTATCCCAACGGATCCAACCAAGAATCATAAGCGATAGGGTAGTTTCCCCCTCTACAAAGATAAATTAATTATTAATCAAATTACATGATTTGAAACATTAATAATTTAATTAATGTTAAATTATTAATTTTTTATTATGAAAATTAATAATTTAACATTTATATAATTTAAATTTAAGTTTTTTAAAAATATCCAAAACTTTAATCTTTATAATAGCCCAACATAAATAATATACCAGATTAAAAAAATAGCTTTCGTACAGAAATGAAAAGAATAAGTAAATTTCGTTTGATTCAATGCTATCGAAAGACAACAAAACGTTGTTTTATTAAGGTTATTTTTCGTTTGTCAAAGCTTGCCATTATCTATGAGGTTTAAGGAGAAGACTTAGGTTCAAATCTTATTAGGTGATGCATTCATAATAGAAAATATCATAACATCGTGACAATAGAATATGAGGGAGGAACGCTTATATATATATATATATATATATAGAGAGAGAGAGAGAGAGAGAGAGAGAGGATGTCACATTTTCATTTTGTATGATCCTCATTTATGTTTATTATAAGAATCTATCTTTAGTCTAATAAATTATATTAGCATTTATGATTATTAATAAAATTACATCTTTCAATATAATGTTGGATATTTTAGTGGTTCCACCACTTCAATTGCACAAGTTACAAATCAATTGCATGGTCAAAGTAGATCATAAATTGACATAGTGAAGTCTTAGATAGCTCATATTAATAGGTTAAGATAGGATAAAACATGTCTTGGAATATCAAGGTTTAGAAGAATAAGAGTAAAAAATATCAAAATAAAACCTAATTCTTGTAATATCCAATCTGCTAATGTTTAATCAATCTAATATGGAAATATCGGTTCACCATAGAAAAAAGATTCACTATGGAAGAATCAATTTGCTATAGAATCCATTGATTCATTATTAAAGGGACTAATTTCATTATGATGTTAGCTAACCAATCGGAGGAGTTAGCTAAAAAATAAACTAAAAGGGACTATAGACTTGAACCCAATCTATTGATATACTTATGAGTGATGAAACAATGACATCACCACACCTATCTTCCAACTAAATAAAAGAAATGAAGAACCAACACATGGATTTGTTAAATAACAGGTCAAGATAGATGAGCTGGAGATCCCACATGGCATGACTACCACATTGGTAGAATAGGAAGCCAAACATATGGATTTTACCAAGTCGTAGGCACTTGATCCATATCATACCAATCCACCACTTTATTTTCAATTCATTGTGGAAGGATTCATTTGCTACAAAAGAGGTTGATTCATTATTAAATGGTCAATTCAGTATAGAAAGTGTTGATTCATTCAATAAATGGTTGGTTTACTATGGAATCCATCAATCTATTTTGGGTTGGCCTAACATCATTTTGATGTCAACATTACTCAAAATAAGTTCAAATTGACCAAATTACTTATCTAGGGTGTGTTTTTAGCATGGATCACAACATAGATTACATGGGACCCACTATAACAACCCAATAGAGGATACAAATTCTATCACTTGTAGATATTGGACAAAAATAATTCCAAAGTGCACAAAATGAAAGAGTTAGAGCTAAATTCTATCCACACTAGCTACCTTACTGGCAAGTTCCCTCAATCCTCTAAAGGAGGTCTAGGGTTCAATGCTGGCAGCCTACATCAAATACCAAAAACCCCCCCAGCTAGCTTAAGGGATATACCTATATGGGATAGACCTTGTGGAATGGAAATTCTTGGTCCCCAGGGGATACGAGGAATGGTTTTCCTTAATTAAGGTTTAGTCCCAGGGGGGACAATGCAACAATTCAAGATTTGGCTCTTCTTCGTGAGGTCCAAGGTTCAAACCATGATGTGGGTGAGTGTGTGAGGGGATGGGTGTGTGGTGGGTGTGTGTTAAATTCCCTATTGATAAGCATAGCTCTTGGATTTACAAGGGGTTATGGTTAGGAGGAGACTGCTCAGCCCTATGCATTGATCATAGGGGTTTCTCACACTAACCAAATAAAAAAAACATTGGTTAGGTAAGCAATTATTTACCACTAATTAATATAACTTACTATTTTAATGATAAAAATAGAATCTAGAGTTTATTTTATTATTTTTCAATGAATTTACATAGGTTTTTATGAGGGGTACCCATCCCCTCAAGTTGAGTGGGGTCTGAACCTTTGATATCTCAAAGATAGGCCAAAGCCCTTACCACTGCAATAAGCTTGCAACTATTCAATGAGTTTACACGAGTTTTTATGAGGGGTCTTCGTCCCCTTATTGAGTTTAATTTATTGTTGTTAAGACTTGGTTAAATTATTTTTACTATTAATATGAGCTATGGCTCATTTGTAAGGGATCCATTTGGCAATACGAGAACTTAAACTACCCTTATTGTTATAATACAACTCTAGAGAAATTTTAGGATGGATATTCATTGATTATGCATGGTATTTCATTTCTAGTCTATATATATACTTTCTCACCATGCTATTTTGAGAAGATAAAAGAAGATTGCAGCTCTACTCTTTCATTTATATTAGTTTTGTTAATGGTTGTATGTAGTAGAATTTTATAAGGTTAATGGTAGATTGTGGCTATAGAGTTTTGTGAAACCCTAATTTGGTCAATCTATTATTTTTATAGCCTCATAGCTATATTTTTTTCTTCATTTATTTTTTGCATCTACAAGCCATTTTCCTCATAGTATTAGATAAGTTAGATATAAATAAAATATATTTCAATCTCTCTAGATGTTAAGTGGGGTAAAACCCTCTCTTCTAATCTTATTGTGTTGTGAGGGTGCACATAACCATTAGTTGCATCAATAGTTATAGCTTTTTGCATGCTTTGTGGGACCATTGATTTGATTTCATGGTAAAACCAAGCCAATGGAACCCTTGCAATCAAACATATACTCTTATACTATAAAATTTTAGATCTAGTGAGACCAAAGCAACAAAGAACTCATAAGTCTAACTATCTCAAACATTCTATAGTGTTATTTTGGGGGTTTTATTGAATGAAGTTTCAAATCTATCAATACCCATAAAGTATTGTTGCATGATGACTCTATCATTGAAAAACCCTATTATTTATGCATAGAAATGGTATTTTGGTGTGAATTTTAGCAAATTTTTCATCAATTTCCAACAAGTTTCATAGAATTTACGAAGATTTAGAGCCAAAATTTATAGATCCAATAGGTTCACATTTAGATATAAGTATTATTTCTACAAAATAATCCATTTTGCCAAGTAAATTCATAAATCCTATGCTAGAAAATTAAGAGGAACTTACACCTAGATTCTATAACTACAATAGTTCTAATAAGGGTTTTCGACATATTCGTCAAAAGTACCATGGGGTTATTCTGGCAAAAATTAGTATATCTAGTTAAAATTTCTTTGCAAGCAGAATCTAGACCTACATATCCATTTTAATAAAATAGAATTTTAATGGAAAATCCAACAAAGGGCCTAGATTGTGGGATTCAAGTCTAAAAATTTGTATAAAAATATTAAAAATATTATGGTCAATATAATGAAAACTCCATTAAAAAATGATTATTTTCATATAACAAATTTTGAGCGTAGCATTAGAATTTTGATAAAATTTTATGATCTATAGCAAAAAAAAAATAGATATGATCTAAAATGGTAAGTAGATTTTCCATCATGGTACGATACGAGTCCTTTGGAATTGTTTGCTTATCATCTAGTCCCTTCTTTTATATTCAAGAATTGGACCTTATTTGATGACTCTAAAGAGAGGATAACATATAAACATATTTGTAGACACCTAAAAGTTGCACATGCTCACTTCTAGATACTTGTACATCTACATACACACTTGTAGACTGACATAGGCTATCATAGGCCATCGTAGACCACCGTAGTCATCCGTAGGCTATCTTAGTCATCCGTAGGTTCCTAAACCTACAAAACTAGGTAAAACACCTCCAAAATACCTCCTACCCACTAGGAGACCACCTATTAGCCCCCTAAGGTAACTTAAGCCCTCCCCTACACCTAATTAGCCCTCATGGGACCTTATCCCTATCTAAAATCCTAATTAGGTTGATTAGTGATCTAATTCATCATTGACATTCAATTAAATGCACTTTTTCACTTAAGTGAGTTTAATTAGGGTCCTAAGTCAAATTAGCCCTAAACACACTTCCACACATGTGTGCACCATGAGATTAGTTAGGATATTTCCAAATGCCCTAACTAAACCCTAACCTAACCTAGGATCTAACTAACCTTAGTTAATCCTAACTCTTCCTCACACATGTGTGAGGAGGAGATATTTCTCTAAGGCATGAGGGTTTGACACCTATTCAAACCCTAACCTAACTCCAACATGGAGTAACTCTAAGGGTTGGTCTATCTAACCCCTTCTCCTAACCTCATATTTTTCTATAAATAGAGGGCTCCCCTCCTATTCTACCTCTCTCTCCCTTTTAGCTACCATACAAAAACTCTACCAAAATTAGTCTAGAATCACATCTAAGAATTCTACACCATACAAACAACAAAGGACAACTTTAGACATCCATCCAGATAGAAATTTTGGTCCCATAGTTAGTAAAATTCCAATTCACCCCTTGACCTATGAATCTGAGTTCCAATTCACCCCCTACCATGCGAATTGATCATGCAACAGATCTACCTCAACAAATTTAGCAGGTATGCTTTATTTCATGTTTTTATAGTGTTTTATGCAATTTTTACCATGTTTCAACATAATTTTCCTTTGTGTATTTTTATCTTTCATCAACAAGGGGCTTGACTAAGGTAGGCCCCCAAACCCTCTAACCATATTTTGTAGGCCTTCAAAAATAGGTGCAGGAGATCACAAAACCAACAATCAACAAACTAGCGGTGGTTCACAAGCCCACCTTCACTGAGGAGTCTTGAAAGAAGTCATCAGAGTGTTTGATATTCATGAAGAAAGATTGGGAAAATCACCTTTGTAACCCATGAACATTTTGAATGAATAAAAAGCAACATTCTGGGCATTATATTTGTTTTATGTATTATGTTTGATCAAATGGCATCTTTCATCCACTTCATTCTGGCATGCCCAGTGGGACCCCCACAAAGAGTTGTGCTAGACTAGTCTTTTTATGAATCTAACATAATTTTATGTTTTTGTGTTGTTGCAGGTACCATTCCAGATAGAACAGAGACCCTCAAAACCCTGAAAAGCCCCTCAGGTCATCAGAATAGGAGTTTTGGGCTCCTAAACCTGATTCACCCCCGACATGTGAATTCAGATCTGATTCACCCCCTGCCCTATGAATTTAGCATAACTACTTCAAAAACCCTCAAAATTGTAGAGGTCTATAATAGAGACATAGAACAGTCCATCTGGAGCAAAAGGAACTAGGTATTTTCCTTAAACCTCCCTATTTCTATCATTCATTTGCAAGGAAAATTTTCATTAACACATGCATCATGTCATTGTATGAAATTCCTTTTCAATGCATCTATCATTTTCAGATCATTTATCTCAGTTTGTTTCAGATTTCTCTTTACTTACTTAAATCAGAGCTACATTTATTTTTATTCAAATCATTAGAATAGGCTTCCATTTTGTGTCATTATTTTTATGAATCATCAATTTTCAAAGTCATCTTTCTTGCATTAGATAGGTCTTTCAAATTCTTTTTCAAAAACCTGCATGTAGATCAGAAATTTCAGTTTACTTTATTTCAAGAATATTTTCATTTCCTTTTACAAATCGCATGTCAAATAGGTTTCCCATTTCTCTTTTGTGTTATTCCATCAATTTCCTTTCAAAGCACATTTCAAATTTCCATTCTAAAAGTCACATTTAGAATTAGGTTTTTCAAATCTCTTTTTGCATCTTTCATCAAAGCAATTTCAAATTCCTTTTTGCACAAAAATCAATTTCAGATTTCTTTCATGCATTTAGAATTAAGGTTTTTCAAATCTCTTTTCGCATGTTTCATTAAAGCAATTTCAAATTCCTTTTTGCAAAATCAAATTTCAGATCCCTTTCTTGTCATTAGATTATGAATTTTTATTAGATTATATCCTTCTTCCTATTTCTTTCTTCATTTATCCCTGGGTAAATAAATTTCAGATTTCTTTCCATATCATTAGATTAGGATTTCCAATTTCTTTTTGCACAATCTCTCTCACATTTCTTTCATGTTTCAAAATTAGGGTTCCACAAATCCCTCTTCTCACATGCTTTACATTGCTTGTTTACATGCTTCATAGCATAGATCCTAGTTTCTTTTCCAAAAAGGCACATAGGATTAGCTTTCTTTCAAAATGCATCTTAATCTAGCTTTGCTTCCAAAAATGCATCTAGGGCTAGATTTACATTTCAAAAAGGCATCTAGTTAGCTTTCTTGCTTTCATATCATCGTTAGACAACAAAAACCCACACACTCACGTGGTACACACAAGTGGTGAGATTGGATTTCATCCCCAATCCATCACTCGAGACTGGTGAGGTAGGAGTTTTACCCTCCACCAACTCACCCCCTAGACACCTAGTAGCCCCACAAGAGTGGTTTTCTAGACTTCATCACCAAAAAATCCCCCACTTTTGAGATTGGTCTTCTAAAATTCATCATCAAAAGGAGCCTTCAGAGTGGGATAGGATTAGATACCTTCATTCATGAGGCTTACATAATTAGTGAACATGGTAACTATCTTCATTGACTAAGCTCACTCGAGAGTGAAGCAAAATCTCGATTGGGCAAGTAGCAAGTCTTAGACATTACCACCTCTTCTCGCAAGAGGTTATTGGACTCATTAGCACATCTTGAGTCCCCCCTATAGGCTATCATTTTACTACACCTTCCATATAGGTCACCATTCACCTATTGTGACATTATTCTATTTTGTGCACCTTTGGGTGTTGTAGGAGGTTTCGTGCCGATGACACTCCTGATATTTCTAGAGTTATCACCCCACTACCTATGATATTTCCTAGGAAGTATATTTTTAACATCAAAACACATGAAAACACATAAATATTTTATTTTCTACATTTAGAATTGATTCTAGTTTCACGTTGTTTGCATGATCACAAACTAGTTTTAGCATATTTCATGGTTCAACACTCTGTTTGTTGGCTATCTACAGCCTCTCATTGCTTAGTCTCTATCATATTCATATTTTGAGACCAATTCACCCCCAACCTATGAATCAGGTCTCAATTCACCCCTTGACCTATGAATCCTACTTCTAGGTTCAAAAATTGGTCAAACTTTATAGGGTTACTCAAAAACCCCTTGCAGATCACACCCAAAACCTCATATTTTAGTTTTTGTGTAGTTCTAAGCCTACATTCACCACACATGACACCATGACTATCATCACATGTAGTCAAGCATGCGAGCAAGCACACCTTGAGGAGGAGGTATTCTTCACCCCTTCTAGTTAGTATCCTTCTTCCTCTCCTTCTATAGGGGAAGTCCACACACTCATAGTTGATCTACCCATAGATTCACATCTACCTTCCACACACATTTCTTCTTCTAATGATATTCCCACTTTATCTAGTGAATATGATCCACTTCTTCCCCATTCTCCTTCACCTAATCCACCTTCTACATTCTGTGATCATGTTATCTATACATCTCTAGGACATCCCCCTCCTTTCTTCACCATTGATGAGGAGACCCTACCTACTTCTCCTACCTTTTTGCACCCCTTCTTCTAGAGTCTATCTCAATACCTTTTTTAGAATGACTCCTCTTTGTTAAACCACACTCATCTCGAGGTTGCATCATTTACCCCTATCATAGGGATGATTTTAGACCCTTCCTCTTCTACACCAGGCACTCAAGTGCCATCATTGCAAACCCCATCACAACAACCTCCCTTGCAGCAACAACAAGAGCCACCTCCACCATCATACCAATACTCTTCCCAAGAGTTACCACCACCACTTTCCCAACAATCATTCTTCCCATATTTTGAGGATATATCATAGTCGCCTCCTCAAACACAACCAATTCAACACCAACAATAGCAACCGACTACCTACATCCAACCTGGAGTGTACACATTCACCACTCCACCTTCTCAAGCTCCTACCTCAGAAGCTTATCCTCCTTCTTCTTCATCACTCCCACCTACATCCTATCCTCCTAGAATATATCCTACCCAATATTCTATTCCACCTTCATCCACTTCTACCTTTATATTACCTCCCCTCCTCCATTTTGGATCTTGAATGTAGGTCCCCTTCCCACCTATGGTCCATGACCTTCAACCTATACTCCTACTCCCCTAGGCTATTCTACTTAGTTTAGTTTTCCCACCTCTCATCCTTTAGGATAGATGCATGTCCCATCCTTTGACACCTCATCTAGTCCACCTTTAGCATCATCTATCTAGACACCATTACCATTATCTACTGGACCCACATTATTTATACCTCCCCCTTCTTGGTCATCACCTCCTACAACCCAACCATTATAATAGGATCCTCTCCAATAGATACCTATACAACAATCACACACCCCTCAACCACAATATTATTATCCTCAATAGATGCCTATTCCACAACCTAGTATTCCACCTACTATGACACCATACATCATTCAACAACCACCTCCCTAGGATCAGTTGCAATACATTCCTTCTCAATACTAGGAAGAACAACAACTCTAGTATCCACCACACTCTCAGGCCCCACCCACCTTAGCATCATCCTCCACACCTCTAACATCCAAACTTCAACTCTTGCAAGATGAAGTAAAGATGCTAAACCTTCGTACCACTAGCTATGGACCACAAAAACCTACCTATGATGAACTCTACAATGAGCCAGTCCATCCCTCAGTTCCCATTCCTCCTTATCCTTATCACTTCGAGATCTTAAATTTTGATAAGTACAAAGGCAAAGAGGATCCATGAGAACATGTTAGTAATTACCATTCAACTTGCTACCAGCTTCATAGTAGCAACCCTCTCATGTTACGTACCTTCTCCCTCTCACTTGGGGGACAAGCCCTTGATTGGTACAACATGCTTCCATGCCATAGCCTATACACCTTTGAACAGTTGGCCAATTCCTTCCTAGAACATTTCTCTATCAACATAAAAAATAAAACAAACTTCTTAGATGTCTACGCCCTATGATAGGTTGATGATGAGCCCATTACTGAGTTTGTTTCTTGATGGAGATCGGTCATACATGACCTGGCTCATAGTCTCCCAACTATTGAACTTGTTACACTTTTCTCCAAAAGTTATCATAAGCATATCTCCACTTCCCTACAACTTCATCAAAGTCACACCTTTGAAGAAGCTATCACCCAAGCTAAAGTCATCGAGGACATCAAAGTCCAATCAGGAAAAATCAAGTTGAGACAAAAACCCTCATACAACTCAAATTTTTACTTCAATAGAAATGCACCTAATCAACCTTTCCCTAGGCCACCACAAGCCAATCACATGGAAATAACTACCCTAGCTCCATCACCCATCCCATGACCTCCTTCTCCATAGTAACAACTATTCCAAACTAGTGCACCTCTTCCTCCTCGACCATAATAGCCTCATGGCCTTCACCCATAGGCTCCATAATGTAATCTCACCCCACTCTCTGAGCCTTTGCCAACCCTTTTCTAGATATTGTATGATGTAGGCCACATCAACCTACCTAAAATCTGATCACTCGACCTAAATCAAACCAAGCCTCGAGGATACATCGAGCAAGCCTTTTGTGCATACCATCGATAACCTGGTCATGATATCGAATCTTATCACTCTTTTCATGGCCTTGTCCAAGATCTCATTGATAGGGGTACCATTCAGGTCTCCAACCCACTCACCCCATAAAATCAAAACTTGGGGATCTACCAAAACCCCCTACCCGAACATAAGGGGACCAATCCCCAATGAACTCAACCTAATCCTCTAGGGCCACCTAGATAGGTTAATAATATTCAATGAGATCCTCCTTCATATGGTGTAGTTGGCATGATTAACCTCACTACTCACAATCAAAGGTATCCTTCATGCCAAACTACACCAGTGGTCTCACCACCTACACCATTTACTTCTCCATAGTCTCCCATGACTTCTAATGCTACACCCCCTCCACCATAAAATATCATTACCATTCATGGTAGCCTTACCCACCAGTTGCATAATGCTCCTACTAAGTTATCCATATTTGATATTTTGCAATAGTATCAACCCCATCATGAGGCATTGAATGATATCCTTTGATCTATCGATCTTGAAACCCATGACACAAATACATTTGTGAACTTTATGGGAAACATTTTGCGCTACCTTCAACCTTCTATTAGTTTCCATGATCATGAGATTATTGAACTCATAGGTGAAGGAGCGGATCCTCCTCTTCACATCCAAGCAACCATCAATGATATCACCTACAAGCATGTTCTCATTGATATCGGTTCCTCTATCAACATCATTTCCATTATAGCCTTACACCACCTACATATTCCTCCAACTCATTTTACCACCCCATCACTTGATCTTTGAGCATTCGATGGTTCCATGCGACCCATAGTAGGCTCCATTGTCCTACCTATCCGAGTGGGTATCCACACCATTTCCATCCTATTCCATATCATTCAGGGTGAGATGTAGTACAATATCTTGCTCGAGCATCCATGGATTAGGGACATGTAGTGTGTCCCTTCTACATTACACCACTACCTCAAATATATCCATGATGGACTTGTTCACTATGTTCCTACCGATGGGGACCCCTTCAAATTTTACAACATCATAGACCTCCCACTAGGACCTTCATCATCTTCTACACAACTCTTTCCTGTTTCTTCTCATCAATCTATTGGAGCATCGACATCTCCCTCCACATCAACCTCATCACCACAATCTCCATCAGGGACACATACCTCAGTGTCTACACCACTTTCACCAACCATCATAGAACCTAATCCTACTACCATACCTTTTTTACCACCTTCCCTCTGGCCACCCACACCTTCTCAACCATCCTCTTCCACAAATCTACCTCTAATGTTGATACCCTCTTCATCACCCTCATCATGGCCTACCACCACATCTCACCCATCTTCCTCTATGAAACCTCCTCTCCTCCCTACACCTCAAACACCTCCACTTCCATTTTATCCATGACCTAGGTCATTCACATCTCCTCGTAGCCCAACATCGACACCTACTCACCCAACTCCACAATTCCTACATGTAAATCATCCTATCCCATCTATGATAACTGAATGCCATGATTAGGAACAATGAGCTTCTCACCTTGATGACCAACTATTGCACTCCTCTGCTACCACCATATGATATTCTCAGCTCTCACCCTCCTCTTCTGATTTAGATTCACCACCTCGTACGTCACCTCACATCTCTATCTTCATGATGAACTCTGGTCTAGGTGACTATAATATTCGTGATGCTCATGTACGACCTCCTATAATCCAATCCATGCATGATTACCCTTCAACTTTAGTATTGACCATTGGCACTATTGTACAATTAGGTCCTCCCAATAATCAAACCAACTTTGTTTATGTAGGACTAGATTCCTCACTCTCGACTGTAGTACCTCCACCACCATAATCTAGCTTTTGTGGTACATTAGATCACATGTCTAATCCCCATTTTACTTTGTGCTATCTTCAATATTTCCATTGGCATGGATTTGGATTAGGATGTTATGAACAAGGGTTACACACACCCATCAATCCCCATGTCCAGTTACCTATAGATAAATCTGGCTTAGGCTATCACCCCACTACCATTCACACACTTGAGGATGAGCTTTAGGATCTCTCCTTACACCCTTCCCCACTTCCAACACACACTTTGGAGGAATATATCGACATGGATATTTTGGATGAGAGCCCATCTCCTCATTCGACCATCACTATTCCATTCGACTTCTTTCAGGAAACTCCCTTCTCCAACACTACATCATCATGTTGTGTCGATGACTTAACTAGCCAATTTGTTGCATTATCTCTAAATGCTCACTACCCAGAATATGACATGATATCTCCTCCACCATCACCAACACATTTGGCTAGATCATTGCCTATGCATCGGTAGCTCCATCACTCCATTACTCGATCACGTTCTCCACCTATCATCTTACACCCTCTGCTAAGCCTACTTGGATGTTCATATGTTATTGAGTCTTCATCATCAGACTCTTCACCACCTACATCCCCCACGACTTCGGTTAACATGGTTGATGTAGACCTCTTTTCCCCACTTTGGTATACACACCAATCAATTCATGATGACACACCCAACCCAGATATCCTTGACTTCACACACATTTCACCTACACCTTCATCACATGATTTCTTACTTTCACCCCATGTCTTGCGTACTATGAATGCTCCTTCACCTTCCACCCCACCCCACATTCTATGGGTTCACCACATAAGCATCTACCTAGATGATGAATTTGATGTACCAGAGGCTATCGATGACCTCCACCTTATCCCGATCCTCGAATAACTTTGAGATGGTTCCCACATGCTTGTGGAAGATACTATTGAGGTTGACATTGGTGATGATCCTAAAAATCCACACATAGTCAAACTCATCACTAGCCTCTCACTAGAAGAGCACATCATATTTACCACTTTCCTTAAGGAATATATTAGAGTCTTTGCCTGGTCCTACAAGGACATGCCTAGCCTTGACCCTTCCCTAGTGGTTCATAATCTCACCTTAGACAAATATGCCAAACCCATCAGACAAAATTTGTGATGTATGCATCCTACCATTGCTCTCCTCATAAAATCAGAGCTCCAAAAGCTCCTTGATGTAGGTTTCATCATTCCCATAGATTATCTCGAGTGGGTTTCTAACATGGTACCAATCCCAAAACCCTTTGGTGAGGTTCGCGTATGCACTAATTTTCATGACTTAAACAAAGCTTGTCCCAAAGACAACTTTCCCTTACCAAACATCGACTCACTCGTCGATTCCATCATAGGCCATGAAATGATATCCCTTATGGATGGATTTTTTGGATACAATCAGATCAAAATCAATCCTACCGACCAACACAAAACTTCCTTCACAACCCCCTGGGGGACCTTTTGCTATAAGGTCATGCCTTTTGGCCTTAAGAACGTTGGGGCAACCTATCAATGCGCAATGACTTACATTTTCCATGATTACATGCATAAAACCATGGAAGACTACGTCGATGATCTTATCATGAAATCAAAAGAGCATTCACAGCACCTCGCTGACTTACGCCAAATCTTTGATCACCTCTTAGAACACAACGTTCACCTAAACCCAAAGAAATGCATCTTTGGTGTCACTTCAGGAAAAATCCTAGGGTTCATCATCTCTCAGTGAGGCATTGAAGTTGACCCTAACAAATTCAAAGCCATCCTTGAGATGCCTCCACCCACAAACCTCAAACAATTACGTAGCTTGCAAGGCAAAATCCAGTCGATACATCACTTTATTGCCCAACTCTCAGATAAATGCAAGCCATTTAATCACCTCTTGCAAAAGGGGGTCACCTTCAAATGGGATGAAAACTACCAAAAAGCCTTTGATTCAATCAAAGCCTACCTTACCTCTTCACCAGTTTTATCTCCCCTAGATCCACAGTTGCCATTCACTCTATACATTTCCGCTATGGACTTCACACTTGGCACACTCCTCACCCAAAAGAATGAACTCAATCATGAGCGAGCTATATACTACATCAGTCGTACGCTGGTTAGTTATGAAACCCGCTATGCATACATGGAAAAGTTGTGCTTGGCTATAGTCTTTGCCACCCAAAAACTATGCCATTACATGCTCAATCACACCACCTTTGTCATCCCCCATGACAACCCACTCTGCTACATGATGAACAAGAGTTATCATAACTCTCGTACTTCTAAATGGATTATGCTCCTTACTAAATTCGACCTAGAATTCATTTCACAAAAATCCATTAAGGGGTAGGTCATCACAGACCAGCTCGTGGAGGCCCCATTACCCGATAATCACCCTCTCATCATCCAACTCCCTGATGATTCCATTTTTAATATCATAGAACCCAAAGAGTATGTTGAACCTGAGATAACTACCGACTTAACACTATTCTTTGATGGTTCCCATTGCACACATGCTGGGGGTGCAGGCATTGTATTTTTCACCCCATATGGAGAGCCTCTTCCATTCTCATTCAAATTAGGGTTTCCTTGCACAAACAACAATGTAGAATATGAAGCCCTTATTCTTGGTTTAAAATAGGTGCATTCCATGCACATTCGGTGCCTTCACATCATTGGAGATTCTCTCCTTATTGTAAATCAAGTCCAGGAGATATGGCAATGTCGCTACCCCATTCTCCAACAATATAAGCAAATCACCCAACAACTCCTCACCCAATTCGAGTGGTATGCTATCAAAGCCACCTCGCATTCCTCCAATCATTTTTTCGACACAATGGCCTCCTTAGGATCATTGATACCACAAAATCCCCTCTCCAATACTATGCATGTGTCCATTCATACACTTACCAAATCAACTATCTCATCTTCACCTCATACAGATGATGATGGCATTCATGTTGTCCAAACTGAACCACATGATCCTTGGTTTTCCCAAATTAAGGATTACATCAAATTAGGCTTCCTACCTTATGATCTACCACATGCTCAATGTTGAGCATTCAAATAATGCACCATTCATTATACACTATTAGGGGACATCTTGTACCACCATAGTTATGATGGTATTCTCCTACATTACCTCGAACCACATGAATCTCAATGGGTAGTACAAGAAACCCATGATGGTACTTGTGATGGCCACTTTAGTGGCATGGCTATCACCAAGCGTATCTTATGTATGGGCTACTATTGGCCCAAAATAGAGCATGATTATTGTGAATATGTCAAGCGATGCATAAAATACTAGCAACATGCCAACCTCACACACCTTCCTTCACAAGCTCTCCAACCAATTCAATCCATGTGGCCTTTCTCACAATGGGGCCTCGATCTCATCGAAAGATCACACCTACCTCATCAAACAATCATAAATTCATCATCACTACCATAGAGTACTTCACAAAGTGGGTCGAAGCTATCCCACTTGTCCAAACCATAGGAGCCAAGATTATGGTATTTATCATAGACCACATCATATGTCACTTTGGTATTCCCTCTCAAATCATCTTTGATAATGGAAAGTCCTTCAAAAACAAAACTATCCATGCCCTCTACACCAAATTTAATATCCACCATAGCTTCTCGACCCCGTACTACCCATAGGGTAACGACCAGGCAAGCTACCAATAAAACCATTTGCTCCATCCTTCAAAAAATGGTTGTAGAATCCCATTATGATTGGTATAATCAGATGCCTCTTGCCTTATGGGCTTATCGTACGAGCATCCATATGCCCATTAGGGCAACCCCTTTCTCCTTGGTCTATGGCATCAAAGCCATTATGCCCCTTGAGCTTGAGATACCTTCCTTATGAGTCTCCATGAAAGACTTCATCGATGATGACACTACTCATCAAGCCCATCTTGATCAATTAATGCTCTTGGATGAGCATCACATCCATGCCATCGAGCACACATGTGTCTATCAAGACCACCTTCATCGTACCTACAATAGTAAGGTACATCAACATGAATTCCAAATTGGTGACCTAGTTCTTAAGGAAAACCAATAAATCACAAGCCAACCCCATCAGCAAGAGACAAGTTTACTCCTAACTAGTTAGGCCCATACATCATCACACAAAAATTTGGCTTCAGTGCCTATCGATTAGCAAACCTCGAAGGCTCTATTGAACTTAAGCCTATCAACATCATTCACCTTCGCACATTCAATGCCTAGCCTATCTAGGTAAACAACCATAAGGATTGTATATAGGGTCATCACAACATAGTCTTGATTTACATCACACATACACTACATCGCACTACACATATGATCTTTCACTTTCTATTACACAATAGAACCACTTGTACTTTTTATGTCATTTATATGTTATGGGTATTTTGGTTTTTGTAGGTCTTCCATCATAATAGTGACATCTTCAGTGATAGGACTTGATTTTAGATACACACATCTAACATACATTCACCTCCATCATGCAGGACCCCTAGATATTATCTTCCATACCATTCACCCTAGATGATCTAGCTCAACCACCCAACATGGTTCATATATGCCAACACTCCACCTCATCACACTCGATCACCACACCTCACCCCATCGTAGCTCACCCTATCGTAGGCATGCTTCCTATTCCCCTCACTTAGGAGATAGTTAGGTCTCCTTATCTTCCTTTACGGATAAGGAAGAGCACTCTCACCCATCAGCTTCATACATGTGAGAGTCATCCCCACCTCACCTGGTCGATCCTAGAGATCCATATCTACCACCTTCCTTAGTTCATCGACCTTCACCAACCTACTCCCCCTAATAGGGGCACTACACCCATTCATGCATCTTCTGTAGGACTACCTCCACCTCTACCAATTGGTATGTCACCCTATGACTTATCCCTTCACTATCATGCCACCCATGCTACATCCACTCGCATTCCCCCATCCCATCAATGTCACTTTCTATAACCATCCCCCACACCACCTATCCTTTAGATACCACCATCACCACTCCATGGCCTCTCACTCTAGCCTATCACACCACTAGTGCAATAGTTCCATTCTCCTCCCTCTTCATCTCATTCATCCTCTTCTTCACACCCATACCTCCATTCCATATACCCACCTGAATCTTGGTCCCCACCTTCCTCGATTCCATCACCTCCCCCATTGACATTCAACATATCCTCTCCCACCTCGACAATCTTGAGTTACACTTGAGCCATTATCACTGCCATTCCTCTTCACATCATTCTACCATGGCCTAACCTACATCACCTTCTTCTAGGCTTACCCTTCATTCCTAGAACCAATCTACATCTGATTCTCATATCCTAACTCGACCACCCATTCCCACACCACCTCCATATTCATCACCATCCAACCCATATATTTATCCTAGGCCAGTCTGGTCAGCACCATTATCTCAAACATTCCACCAACTATTTCACCAGGGCCTCCTTGCTTTACCCAAAATCTACCCTATTGATCCCTCGTACCCTAAGCTACATGATTACAATGAAAACCACTTTTATGTCTACCATCATCAACCTAGGGCATGACATCGATGCATGTCATACATTTGAATCCATTGTTTAGGATATACTTTTCGATGATACTCACTCACATCCTGAACAAGCTCCCTCACCTACTCACCTCCAAAGCCCTCCACATCAGCTAGTACATCACTCCACCCCATCATGAGATTCATTCACTCCTACACCATGCTACTTCCAATAACTATCCAACTATACCAACTACCAAAATCCAAGTCACCTTGTCACTTCACCAAGTCACTCGTGACCCGATCCACATCATTTCACATAGTTCTTGTTTGATTCTATGTTGTTTGTTTTCTTCCATTCCATATCCTCACCTCCTTCCTCGTTAGCATTTTTGAATGGTCATGCTTCGAGTGACTACATTCCTATGTTGATTCTCCCCTCCTCTCCTCTATTTTTCCTTTCCTTTTCTTTACATTGTTGTTTCATCTTCTCATATTTATCACATTTCATCACTTTCATGTTATTCTACATATTTCATCTAGATTCTCTATCCACACCCATCAGTCCCACATGTACTTTCCCACTTATTTGCTTTTCTCCTATTTTCTACATCTCCCCACACATTGGGGCAACCATTATCATGACTCTCTATTCTCATCATTGTCATCCTATACATCCATCTTTCCATATGGTTTATAATCTCCTCTAGTTACATCTCACATATTTCCTCTTGTAGATATTATTCTCTCATACTACATCTCACACTACATTCATTGCATATATCCATCCTTCTTATATGGTTTCATTCATGTTTGTATATTCCATCTATAGAAATGCACCCCTAGCAGGAATAACATATGCACTTGTTAGCATTACCACTTGGATGTCCACTCCCTTTCTTGGGATTACAGGATCTATGGTGTCTTGCATTTTCTTGACCATTCACTAGTTCAATCAATCAAATGTCACCTCTAGCTGACAGGTTATTACACTCCTTATAATTTTCTTTGGCTAGTTCAACTTCTTTCAAGGACCACTCACACAGGTCACATTTTAAAAAAAATTTGAGTCTAGGGAAGATAACACCTTGCGTAGATATCACCATCTAGTGAATGGTTTCCCCTTCTCATCCTATCATTTGCATGATCAACATACAACCTAGGGATAAACAAAGGGATAAGCATAAGCAAAAATAATAAAAAAGGGTAGAAAACAAAATCCAATGCCCATACAAAAAAAAAAGAAAGAGCACCACAAAAAGACAAGCAATAAACGAGGGGTAGAAAACAAAAGGAAAAGCCTCCAGATATCACAATTGTTATGCTTCATCACCTTTGGTCCTTAGGTTTAACATAACATCATGGGATGATTTCCATCTTCAACTATAGGCCCTAAGCGCCTGCCTTCCAGTGGAATAGTCTTACAAGTGGTGACACATCTATCACATTAGCGACCTTCTTTTGTACAGATCATTGTGCACTTGTGGATGAGCTAGCTACTTTAGCTATGTTTACAATGGGTTAGTCCTACCTCCCTCAAAATGGATAAATGAACATCACTTATTTGCACACACTGGTCCTTGATAGACTTTGACCTAGCTAGGTTAGTTATGAGTTGTCGATAGATCTCGTTTAGTTTTTCATGAGGTTTGATTGCTACAACTATGATTATCAAAATTGTTGCATACACACTACACTATCCTACATCCCTGATATTATGAAATGGATCACATCACAATTGGTTATGTTATGATACAAGTGCTTCCTCTACGCATTTCAACTTTCACATACATGCATCCTTGCATCTATTCTACATACATTTATTTTCATCACATTACCTATTATCACATCTATCTTACATCATACATCATCACATCTATCTACATTCATTTCCACTACATCACTTCACAGTATATCTACACTACAGTGATATCATTTTCTTACATACTACCATATGCACATATATTCATCCATGGTACATCTACTTACCGATATTTCACACAACACAAACACAAGAAATCACACACACATTCAAATCAAATCACAACACATATATATAAGAGATACAACACAATAGGTATCTATATATATATCAAGATCAAAAATACCATCAAGCTACAAAATGGGTACAAGTCCACAACCCATAATCATATCGACCCACAAGCTACAAAAATCAACAATACATCACCACAAACCAAAGCATCAACTCTACCGATCACTAGGAGTCTCTCCACTCCCCTCATGAGTCACCATACCCTCACTGCTCCACGTGCCATCGCCACCCTACTAGACTCTACCCTACCCTAGATGTCTGAGTCACCATAGGAGCAACACTCCCTCCCTACAATACCACTGGCATCTCTATCCCCACCCCCCTATGTGCCATCAAGGTTGTACTTTGATGACTCTATTGTGAATGTGTCTATGCTCAATTGTGATCTTGATCATGATCATGACCTACCATAATCTGATAGTGGAATCCCATGCATCATCAGGAGGATCTCATAATCTGATCGCATCACCATCTCCTCCCTCATATGATTCCCCACATATCTCAACATAGCTACATTCGTAGGAACCTAATATGCTACTCTCGCTCACTCCACATCGTCTCATGCCTATCATTGCAGCTCAACCTTGATGTGCAACTTGGCTATCTCTCCAAATTGAGCCTCTCTTAGCATCCTAGGTCTCTATCACATACATCATTCTATGTATCTCAACCTTCAACCTCTCTCCTACCATCATAGTCTCTCTAGTCAGATGCTCCAAATTCACTACTATCTCTACATGCCTCACCTCCATCACCATCAAACCACTCACATTGCTCAACAACCTGAAGCTCCAACTCCTTCTCCCTAGTGGCACCTACCACCTCTACAACCACCAATCTCTCCTCTAGGTCCCTATGATCCTCACTCCATCTCTGTCGATCTACCCAACCCTCCTCACTTGTACGAAGCTACCCCTCTAGCTATCGTACCCTCTCACGCAACATCAACAACTCCTCATCAACCTCTAGCCTCTCCTGCTCCTCAATGGGTATCTCTCCCATATCTCCAATGTCACCAAGATCTCTCACATCAATCATATCATCGATATCTATATCAGCTCCAGCATCATCCCTCACCTCCTCCATCATCATGGGATCCTCCATAGGCTCCACCCTATCACCCATCAATGCCTCTGCCACTCTCTCTACAGTCACACTAGATGCACCACCCAACCATCACCTCGATCGATGAAGAGGTACCTCAACCTCATCCCTCACCTCCCCCTATGGCCTAGATCGGGTACCTCTCACTACTTGCCCCTCTGCTATAGGTACCCCACTACCTGGCTGCACCCACCGATCAATCACTCCCCTACCTACCTCCCAACTCTGAGTCACCCACCAGGCATCATACTCTAGTGTCGTACCTGCATCCTCCACATCTAGAATGATCATCGGTGGATCCCTCTCACCAGTCCAAGGTAGTACTATAGGGTGACTACCTCTATCACCCCACCACCTATAAATCATGATAGGTGCCTCTAGAACATCCTACCACAAACCAAACTACCGCATCACCCTACTAAACTGGAAGAACTCAGCCTATCGAGTATACCAACCCACCACCCATCACCCTCGATGAATAGCTCCTAGCTGCTCCTCATCCTTTTCCCACACTACTCCACCTCTCCAGGGCCTCCAACAAATATCCTTAGCCTCCAACTCCCCAAACTTCACCCTCCAAAATAAAGGATCACCCTCATGCGACCTCTTCATCCCCTTCTCCTCATCTGTCCTCCATATCAGTGCATATGGTAAGTGAGTCTTCCCCTCCACATGAGCATTACAGGGCAACAACGATGGTTGCTCTATCACTATATTAGAGCTTCATTGAAGAAAGTTGTTATGGAATACCAACCTAACTTTGAGTACATCCTAGCTCAAGATAAAATAATTCTAGGAGCTATGAAGAACATACCACCTCCTTTCTACATATCCTTAAGGATGGAAGGTTGGGTAGTTCACAACTGCATGATTGATTCTTGAGTCGCTACTATAGTAATCCCAAAAGTAGTATGTAAATTAATGGGGATGGAATATACTAGTTCTTTCCCTGGTGTGCTCCAATTACATGGTACTCCCATAAATACAGTTGGGGTCATCAAGGATGTTCCTATGATACTTCATAAAGCACTAGAAATCACTATTATATAGTTGATCTAGAACATTATTTTGGTATTTTATTATCATGTGAATTCACTGCTAAATCAGAAGGTTACATGTACTTGGACTATTCTCACATGATGATTCTTCACAAAGGAAAAAATATCAAGATCCTTCCAGAGAAACCCACATCCTATCACATTGAAAGGATAAAGGAAGATGAGTACATTAGCACTATATATGAAGAAATAAACTTGCTGGAAGATGTTCTAGAGGAGCTAAAGACTGAATATAAGTTTTATCTAAAGAACTACAATGCCATGATCGAGACTAGCATAGACACTTATCATCTCTCATCCTCACAATACAAAAAGAAAATATTAGTTGTTTCAAACCAATATTTGTGTAAATCAAAACTTTGAAAAATATATTTTGATGGAGCTAGATGTAAGAATGGTGTTGGAGTGGGTTTTGTATTAGTATTCCCTTCAAAAGGGACCAAGATTTTTTCCTATAGGTTGACATGGATTTTCACCAATAATGTTGCTAAATATGAAGCATTATGCCTTGGTCTAAAATAGATATAAAAGATGAGAATCAAGTTGCTGACAATTTAAGGTAATTCAAAGTTAATTGTTAATCAAGTCACTAAGAAATGTAATATTAGACATCATTACCTGAAGGTATACCAAAAAAAAGTTTTGGATATGATGGAAATATTCAAATCTCTAAACATAAAGGTTATCCCTTGAGAAAAAATGAATTAGTTGATGCATTTGTAGCTAGAGGAGAAAATTATGCACCTGCTTCAGAGTTGGCTTCAAACAAAAGTAAAGTAAAATTGGTTTTTAGGCCATCCATACCAAATATGAAGATATTTTGGTAAATCTTTGAAAATGATCAAAAAATCATAGAATTCTTCACAAAAGAAGCAATCTACTCAAATCAGCCAGAAGAAATGTCTCAATAGTTTGATCAAGAAGATATCATTTAGCTAAAGAATAATTATATTTCTAAAGGACCGATTACCCTTGAGAGTCTAATTGATAACAATGACAAGAATGTAGGATGGAGAATGAAAATAGAACAAGCTTACAAATAAATCGAGGTTGAACTAGGAAAAATCCTGAAGATTGAAATACACTATACAGATACAAAAGTAGACCAACTCAAGCAGCTTTGCATTAAGTACCAAGATATTATAGCTTGGAGCTATGATGATCTTCAAGTCTATAACAAAGATATAATTCAACATACTATTGAACTTGCCCATGATTCTAAACCCTTTAGATAAAAGTAGAGGCATGTTAATCCTAAAATTGAATCAGCTCGGAGACAAAAATCATTTAAACTATTAAATGCCAAAATCATCTATCCAATTAAGCATTTCACATGGGTTACAAACTTGGTGCCTTTCTGAAAGAAGAATGGAGACATTTGTCTATGCATATATTTTAGAAACTTGAACAAACATTGAAAGATAATTATCCTCTACACTAGATTTATCAGATCTTATAAACAGTGGCAAGAGTAGAGAGATTCTCATTAGTAGATGGATTCTTAGTTTATTATCAAATATGGGTGAGATATGAAGACCAGGATAATACAACCTTCACAACCAAATGGGTTACATTTTTCTACCAAAGGATGCCATTTGGATTATCTAGTTCCAGAGTACCATTCTAATGTGCTATGGATTTTATCTTTGGATAATTGGTCAATAAAATAATTTTGATATATCTGGATGATATGACAATATTTTCTCATGACAAACAACATCATTTGGATCATTTAGAAAAGGTCTTCAAAAAATGTAGACTTTGGAATATCTCAAAATCCAATTCTATTTTTTTTGTACACAAGGGCAAACTCTTGGGTCATATCATTTCCAAACAAGGTATGGCAATTGACCCAAAGAGAATTCAAGCCATCATATCCCTCTCCATACCTATGAATAAGAAAGCCTTACAATATTTCTTTGGGAAAATTAATTTTGTTCATAAGTTTATTTAATATTTTCCACAAATCGTGAAACCCATGACTGAGCTTTTAAATAAAGATGCAATATTCAAGTGGATCCCAAAAAGGGGAGAAGCATTTGAATATATCAAAGAAGCTATCACAAAAGCTTTGATATTGATCAACCCTAATTTTTAGCAAGGACTTCATCATGTATGCTTACAGATCTGAAGACAATTATGCTACAATATTAACATAGAAAAATGCTCAAGAAGAGGAACACCCAATATTTTTTCTAAGCCAAAATTTCCATGATTATCAAAAGAATTATAACTTCATAGAAAAATAGGTATATGTAGTCATGAAGTCTTTGAAAAAATTCAGGTATTACTTGTCACAAAGTAAGACCATAATCTATGTGGTTCATGCAGATGTTTGAAATTTCATCATTCATGCAGAACTTAGTGATAAGAGAGTTGGTTGGATAACTAACATACAAGAATACATTGTAGAGATTCACCCCATCAAAATTGTGAAAGGTATAACATTATACCAATAGTTAGTAGGTTTTCCAAAAGAGGACTATAATATGTGCATAAATGAAGAGCCAAATAATGTGCCCGAGACTAGGCAAAGTGAAAAAAGACTCGATTGGATTGAATAATTAATCTAATACTTTCAGACAGGAAGGTATCCAAAAAGACTAAATCACTCACAACAAAGAAGGTTTAAACTTCAAGCATTGAAGTATGTCTTGATACTGAAAGGCTTGTACCAAATTTTTTTGATGGAGTGCTTCTAAAGTGCATAAAAATAGAAGAAAAAGAGAAAGTGTTAACTGAATTTCATTTAGGTTTATCTAGAGGACATTATTTAGGATAGACCACCACTGCCAAAATCCTTAGAGTAGGTTATTAGGCCTACGGTTTTTGTAAATTCTTTCAAAATAACCCGATCATGTGAAAAGTGCTAGTGGTTCATTGGAAGAAACATAAATGCTTTATTACCTTTGCGACCAATTATAATAGAAGAACCATTTCAACAATGGGGTTTATATTTTATTGGAGTCATCAACCCATAATATTCAATAGGTCACAAGTACATCCTCATAGATATCGACTACTTTACAATATGGACCGAAGCGGTCACTACAAAGGTGGATAACCAAGACATAGTGATTGAATTCATTGAAAATCTTATAACAAGGTTTGGTATCCCAAATGCAATAGTAAGCGATAATGGGACTCTCTTCATTGGATATAGTTTTATTAATGTTGTTGCAAAATATGGTATATATCTCAAAAATTCTTCTAATTATTACCCACAAGGGAATGTATTAGCTAAATCTACCAATAAAAATCTTCTAAGAATCATTAAAAACATCGAAGAAAATAAAAGAGAGTGGCACTTATTGTTGGACCAAGCGCTCTGGGTAGATAGAATCACAGGGAAAAAATCAATAAAAATCTCTCCCTATGCATTAGTCTATAATAAAGAGGTCTTTCTTCCAATTCATCTAGAATTTCCAGTTGTAAAAATATTAACTAAAATGGGTCTTCCTAATATGGAAGTAGCAGAGGCTAGACTAGCATAGTTAATATTATTGGAGGAACAAAGGGAAAAGGTCTACTCCAATATCTAATGTCACTCTGCTAGAACCAAGAAGTGGTTTGATAAAAAGATGTCTTAGGATTTCTAGATAGGTGATCTCATGCTCAAATGGGACAAAGACGAGTCAAAACCTGGAAATCATGAAAATTTTGATTCATTCTAGATAGGACCATATAAGATTACCACCAAAAGAGAATTAAATGCATACAAGTTGACAAATGAATATGGTCATATTTTGCCAACATCGGTAAATGGCTCACTTGAAATACTTCGTATGAAGTGTCACCACATGTACTATATTTCGCAAAAAATTAAAAATCATACAAAATAGCACAAAAGAAAGAAAAATAAAATGCAAAAGTACAGTATTGATCTGCCATCATTTGTGAATCACATCAACAAGGCAATTACCTAACTTAGCAAAATCTATGAAAAATCCAATGATGATTTAAAACACACACCTCAAATACAACAACTACTACTACAATTAATATTCAAAGATTATTGTGATGTTTTGCATGCAATTATCAAACAAGATAGAATTGCACAAGGTGGAATCGTAATAGCAAAAAAATAACTCAAGCGAGTGAGAAAACAAAGCATAAAGAGTTTTTCTCTCTTCTAAAATAATGGCTAGAAGTACTAGAGTAACCAACAACAAGATGAAGAAAGCTCTCCAAGATTAGCAATGTTTTATTGAATACATAGAACCGAAATTCAAGAATCCATATCAACTACGCAAATATGTTGAACAAATAATAACCTAAGGTGTATCTCCTAATACTCCTAGCACATTCCCTTACTACTCGTTCTTGTCTTGTTATATCCATAAATTTGTTCATCCTTGTTCAGAGTTGGCTTTAGCCAGGGTTATGCATAAGGGATCGGACCCAAAATGTACTTGTAAAACCCTAGTGAATCTGTTTCGAAACCCTAGTAAATCCTTGCCAACTTCATGTAGGTGGACATGGTGAATTACGTTATTTTTCACCAAAAATTTTAAAACATTGGCGAATTTGATAGTTTTGATCAGACCAGGTGCAAAATAGGGTATGATCGTAAACTAGGTATAAAAAAGAGCCTGAATGTGGATCGGGTGAAAAACAGGGCCCAACCGTAAATTGGGTGTAAAAAAGAGCCTAGATGTGGATCAGGTGCAAAAAAGAGCCCGGATGTGGACCGAGTGCAAAATAGGGTCCAAATGAGCTTGGGTTATAACCTAGAAAAAAAATTCAGTTTAGAGGGTGCAAAACCAAGACTTCCTAGGAGGTCACCCATACGAGTACTACTACAGTCAAGCATGCTTAACTGTGGATTTTTTTATGGGTTGGAAAACATCAAGTCATCTTGGGTTTTTTAATTTTTTGTTGTGGTTGTGCGGAGGTCTAAAAAAAAAAGGATCCATTTTTTTTTGCTTGCTTTAAAACCCTTTAAATTTTAATTTTTTTTTCTCAAACTCTCCCGGACCAGATTCTACCCTTGTCTGGACCCGAACCAAATTCTCCACCCTTTCAAACCAAATTTTGTACCCGTATAGACCGAATTCTGCACCCTTCTAGACCAAAATTTTGCCCCTGTCCGAACCAAATTTTGCACCCATCCTAACCAAAATTTACCCCCACCCAGACCAAATTCTCCACCCTTCTTGACCAAATTTTGCACCCTTCCGGACCAAAATTCTACATCCTTCCAGACCAAATTTTACACCCTTCTAGACCAAAATTCTTCCCCTGTCTAGACCAAATTTTGCACCCTTCTAGAACAAAATTCAACACATGTCTCACTCCATCCACCCAAACCAAATTATGCATATATTCTGCCCCACCTCACTCGTGTTGAACTTTGAACTCATGTTCCTACGTAGCTAAAGTTGGAGTTATTCTAGAATGTTGTTGAGAGCATATAGGATATAAATTAGACTTTTCTATGTTAGGGTGTCTAGATAATAAATAGTGATTTGGTTACGAGAATAAGTGTAGGCCATATTTGTTGTTCCAAAATAGGTTCTACCATTTCCTATAAATTGTAACCTGTGAAAGAAAATCAATATATGAGTTTGAATATCATTTTGGTATCAAAGCATATGAGAAGTGCATGGATTGCCCATCACAATTTGTGAGTTCAGTCCCAAAATTTGTTTTTGGAGGTGCTGCTACATAGGAGGTGATCTAAGCATAGATATCAGAGTAATTTTGTGCACCTGAAGGAGAGCGCACATGAAGAAGTTGGGCGCTCATCTTGTGTGGAGACCTACTACGAGGAGGCTACGATGGAATGTTTGAAGACCCACACATTTGAAGACACTGTGAACGCTGTCATATAATCTGCAAGGAGCCGTGGTGTGCTAAGGAAGCCCACAATGTGATTCATAACAGAGACAAGCTACGATTGCACAAACGCAAAAAATCATAGAGATCCGCGCTGAAAGTATCTACGATCACACATGCAAAGATGTCTTTAAAACTTGTTGAACATATTTTTTTTAATTTGTGAAGATGTCTTTAAACTTGCGTAGAGAGAGACGTGAAATTTACTTGCCTGCGCGATTTGGATGAATGTTGTTGATATCCTGCGTGTCAAGAGGACACATCATTCGAGGGTAAAATGATATCTTATGAGTTATTCGAGGGTCCTTTATAAGAAGGACATTGATTTGGCTATGAGCATGTTTTTTAAATCAGACGACATCGTCATCTTAGAACACATTGATCGCATACAGAAGCTCGTTACAATGATCGCAGGTAGCACAAATCTGTCCTACTCATGGATATAAACCTACTACACGTGGAGACAATGTTCTCAAGTTTGATTTGTTACATGTGGATGATAGAAAGAACACAATTGTTGTGACGTAAATAATAGCCTACGAATGTTTTTTAAAACAACCCCTACGAACGTGGTCATGCGTCGGACGAAGAAAGTAAACAGTGGAGAATGCTCGTTTAGTGTGACAGTCAACAATTTGATATTTACTATGATGTGTCAAAGTTTGCAAATGGGGATTACAGCTTGTATTAACATTGTTGTGACGTGTTGAACACTGTTTGAGTCTCTTGTGAATGGTGTAAGTCATTTTAAAACTATGAAATCATGAGAAATATAATGCAGTGTGAAGACGTCTTGATGCTCTGTTGATACAGTGGATAAGAAATAGTTTGACGTGCTTATTATAAACAATTTATTGCTAGAACGTTATGTAACTCAAGACCTAAAAAAGACGTATGTTGTTAGTTACTAAGTTTTGTTTCTCATTGATGTGGTGGGCTCTTTTCAATACCTGCGAGGTCATTCTCTCTCTCTCTCTCTCATACAGATAATGTGCTGAGGAATGCCACAAAGGAATGTGTATACTATGTTGATGTATACTACCTACAATTTGAAAGCTCCACTACCTACAGCTACATAGCTAAGAGTGAATGCCATAAGAGTACTTGTACTTTGGCTGCCAACTGAGAGTTAAGAGGATCAACTTAGAGTTGTTACGTTGTAATAAAGCTAGCATAGTGTGAGACTGGTTTCATAAAGCAACAAGGAGTTTGACAATATGAAAAAAGAGAAAAGGTATTTTTTTTATAAATAGAGTATTGTTTTTTTTACAAGTTTTGTTAATTGGCATCAATGGCTGCCAATAATAACCTTCTATTCCTAAGTTCACCGGTTTGGATTATGAGTATTGGTCTATCAATATGAAGACCTTACTCATTGGAAAATGGTTATGGGACATTGTAGAAGAAGGCTACACTGAACTAGCAGATTGGACTATTTTAAGTGCAACTGATAAAACTACTAAGAAGGATGCCCAAAATAAAAATGCATTGCTCTCTACCATCTCCAAGCAACTTTGAAGAAAAGCATCTTTCCTAGGATTTTTTCTTGTTCAACAGCCCTAGAAGCATGGACAACCTTGAGAGATAGATATCAAGGGAGCAATCAAGTGAAGCAAATGAGGCTTCAAACTTTGAAGAGAGATTTTGAAAATCTCAAAATGCAAGATGATGAAAGAGTAGGTGATTATTGTGTGAGAGTGAAAGCAATTGTAAACAAAATGGAGACACTTGGTGAAGACATAAAAATTGAAGTGGTTGTGAAGAAAGTGTTGAGAACACTTCTTCATAAGTGGAACCATATTGCTATTATTATTGAAGAATCTAAATATATTTCTACTCTAACATTTGATGCACTTATTGGTTCTTTGATGTCCCATGAGGAGAGACTTCAAGGTTTTACATCATAAAGCTTTGGAGGTGATGACAAATAATTCTCATCCAAGGAATATGAGACTCATGGAAATACACAAGGAAGAGGACAAAGGAGAGGATAATCTTCAAGAGGAATAGGAAGAGGTAGATCAAGAGGTGGCTACTAAGGAAAAGGAAGATGAAGAGAAGGTGATAAATCAAACGAGTCTTATTATAATTGTGGTAATTTTGGTCACTTTGCTAGAGATTGTAGACTCAAGGCTTCTCAAGAAAGGAGAAGTAATAATTATGGAAACTATGGAGAAGAGGAAGGAACTTCTTCAAATTTTTTCCTCACATATGGAAAATCAGATCAAAATCTTAATGAAACTTGGATTTTGGATACTGGTTGCTCAAATCATATGAGTGGCAAAAAAGAGTTATTTGCTATAATGGATTCCACATACAAGTACAAGATCAAATTGGGAGATGACAAAGCACTACAAGTTGAAGGTATGGGATCCATGGAGGTTCCAAAAAAAAGGCACAAAGAAGATACACAATATCTATTACACTCCTAAACTCCAACATAATTTGCTTAGTGTTGGACAAATTATGGAAAAGAACTATAAACTTGTTTTTGAAGATGGAAAATGTGTAATTTTTGATAAAAACAATTGTAATAGAGTTGTCACAAATGTACCTATGACAAATAATAGTTTATTTCCTCTTAAGTTTTGGGAACAAGGAGGTGCTCAACTTGCTAGTGTGGCCATAAAAAATCCAAGTGTGCATTTGCACTTGAGATATGGTAATCTTAATTTTTCAAGCTTGAAGTTGTTGACTTCACAAGCTATGGTGTGTGGATTACCAAAATTTGAAGAGCATAAGGAGGTATGTGAAGGATGTGCATTGGGAAAGCACTCAAGAACAAAGTTTCCAAGAGATCAAGCATGGAGAGCAAGCCATCCACTACAATTGGTACATTCAGACATTTGTGGTCCAATGCATACCAAAAGCTTGGGTAACAATTCTTACTTTCTTACTTTCATTGATGATTTCTCTACAATGTGTTGGATTTATTTTTTGAAAACTAAAGATGAAGCTTTTGAATGTTTCAAGGATTTCAAAAATAATGTAGAGAATCAAAGTGAGTATGTTGTAAAAATATTAAGGACTGATAAAGGAGGGGAGTTTTGCTCAAATGCATTTCTCAAATATTGTAAATATTGTGGGATCAAAAGGCAATTAACTACTTCCTATACCCCACAACAAAATGGTGTGGTTGAAAGAAAGAACCACACTATTGTAGAAATTGCTAGATCAATGCTTCAAACAAATAAACTAAGTAACATGTATTGGGATGATGTTGTTAGGACAAGTGTTTACATTTTGAATAGGAGTCCTACTTCAAGTTTAGATGGAAAACTCCATATGAGGGATGGTATGGCAAAACGCCAAATGTAAAGAACTTCAAATTTTTTGGTTGTCTTGCATATGCACACATTCCTGATGAGATAAGAAAGAAACTTGATACCAAAAGTCAAGCATGTATATTTATTTGGTATTGTGAGTCTTCAAAGGCATATAGAATTTACAATCCAAAAACACACAAAGTTGTAATCTCAAGAGATGTAATTTTTTTATGAAGGGGGATTATGGGATCATCAAAAACTTTTTGTTGATGATGGATCTCAAGGTGTAAGCTCCTCCCAAATGCAGCCCATTAACAAGAACAACAATGGAAGTCCTCATCCAAGTCCAAGAAAGAGTTCTACTTCAAATTCTCCACAAATACCACCAAGTACATCAAGTTCTTAACCAATTCCAATAGAAAAAGATACACCACCAAGAGGTAAGATAACACTTCAGTACCATCCTTCTTTTCAAATGATGGACAAGAATTTTCAAAGAAGGTACACTAGAAGCCAAGCTAGTGAGATGAATGAAGTCTTGAAAATACTTGAAAATTTGCACATGTATGGTGATGAAGACTCCCAAGAACCTAAGGGAGATGTTGTAAATTATGCCTTAATAACTAGTGTAGAGCTAGAGCCATCTAGTTATGAAAAATCATGTAGTCATGATGTATGGAAACAAGCCATGAAAGATAAATGACCTCTATAAAAAAAATGATACATGGGGGCTAGTGAAGCTTCCTAAGAGAAAGAAATGTATTGGATGTAAATGGGTCTATAATACCAAGTTCAATGTTGATGGGATCATTGAAAGACACAAGGCAAGGCTAGTAGAAAAATGGTTTACTCAAAAGTATGGGATTGACTATGAGGAAACCTTTTCTCATATTGCTAGACAAGAGACCATCAGACTAGTACTTTCCTTGGCTTCCCACAAAGGGTGGAACATTCAACACATGGATGTTAAGAGTGCCTTTCTCAATGGGTACTTGAATGAAGAGGTTTTTGTGCAACAAACTCAAGGATTTGAAGAACAAGGTAAGGAGAACCTTGTCTACAAATTGAAGAAAGCATTGTATGGCCTAAAGCAAGCACCAAGAGCATGGTACTCATGCACTGATGGCTACTTCCAAAACCATGGATTCACTAGGAGAAAAAGTGAACCTATTCTCTACTACATGAAACAAGATAAATATATTATCATTGTGTGCTTATATGTGGATGATCTAATATTCATGGGTAGTAGTGCTAAAATGAATTAGGAGTTCAAAAATACCATGATGAAAGAGTTTGAAATGAAGGATCTAGGTTTGATGAATTACTTACTAGGAATAGAGGTATATAAAAAAGAAAATGAGATCTTCATATGTCAACATAAATATGCACATGACATGATAAATAAATTTTCTATGGACAATGCAAGTCTGTTTCAACTCCAATAGGTCATGGGATACAATTAAGCAAAGAATATGGAGCATCAAAAGTTGAGAAGACCACTTATAGAAGCATGGTTGGGAGTCTAATGTTCCTCACCAACACATGACCAGATATTCAATATGTTGCTTCTCTAGTATCAAGGTATATGGCTGATCTTCATCTACAAGCAACTAAAAGAATTTTGAGATATGTAAAGGGTACAATAGATTATGGGATCCATTACCACAAAAATGATGATGTAAAATTAGTTGGCTTTAGTGATAGTGATTGGGGCAGCAATATAGATGATAGGAAATCTACTTCAAGGAATTGTTTTAGTCTTGGATCAGGACTAATTACTTGGAGTTCTAAAAAGTAAATTGTTGTAGCACTATCATCTACTGAGACTGAGTACATAACAATCACAAATGCCATTACCCAAGCCTTATGGTTAAGAAAAGTACTAGAAGAAATAGGTGAAAGAAAAAATGATCCTCCCATATTATATTGTGACAATATGAGTGCCATCCAATTGGTACATAATCCTATCCACCACAACAAGTCCAAGAATTTTGACATGAAGTATCACTTCATAAGAGACATGGTGGAGAAAAAGGTGGTTGAGCTAAATCATTGTAGCACTTTGGACAACATAGCGGACATCTTCACCAAAGGAGTTGCTAAATCTCAATATATAAATTTGAGAGACTATCTTGTCAGCCCTCTCAACTTTAAGGGGGAGAATGTTGAACTTTGAACTCATGTTCCTACGTAGCTAAAGTTGGAGTTATTCTAGAATGTTGTTGAGAGCATATAGGATGTAAATTAGACTTTTCTATGTTAGGGTGTCTAGCTAATAAATAGTGATTTGGTTATGAGAATAAGTGTAGGCCATCTTTGTTGTTCCAAAATAGGTTCTACCATTTCCTATAAATTGTAACCTGTGAAAGCAAATCAATATATGAGTTTGAATCTCATTCAGACCAAATTTTACACCCATCTTGCTCCACCCCACCTGGACCAATTTCTACACTTGATCTGCCTCCACTCCTCCCAGACCAGTTTTTACACCCAGTTCGCTTCCCCTCACTCGAATCATTTTTTGCACCCAGTCTCCTCCACCTCACTAGACCAGTTCCTACATTTGATCTACCTCCACCTCACCCATACCAGTTCTCACACTTGATCCGCCTCCACCCTACCTAGACCATTTCTTACACCCGTTCCACCTCATCCCATCCAAACCAAATTCTACATCCGATCCACTCCACCTCACCCAGACCATTTTCTTCACCCGAGTTGCTCCACCATCACCCAAACCAGTTTCTACACCCGTTCTACTCTACCTTGTCCAACCTGCTCTACCTCACCCAGACCATTTTCTAAACCTGATCCGCTCCACCTCACCCAAATTTTTTTTTTGCATCTGGCTCGCTCCACCTCACCCAAACCAAGGTGCAGAAAGTGACCCGAATATGACCTGGGTGCAAAAAGTGGTCCGAATGTGGGTTGAGTTTATAAATTGGTCCAAATGGTGCCCAATCCAGCGTACACGGATCACACTCTAATATTTTAGTTGTATGGGTATGGTTGTCATGTTACGTTTACATACTACTATAATAGGTAAGTTTGGCAAGATAATTTTAAAAATTTATAATTTTAATGCAAAAATGATCCTCAATTTAGGCGGGAGTGCTAGCGAATTTTTAAAAAATTCGTAATATTATTATAATTGTGCAGTGAACCGACCCCTAAAATTTTTATCCTAAAAATTTTGGTCGAATGGGTCGATATCTAGGGTCCCCATTTTTGCCAATTTCTAATTTTAGAAATTTTAATATTCACTCAATTTGCAAATATTCACCACTATGCATAACCCTAGATTTAGCTATTTCAAAACATTACAATGTACAATTAAAAAAATTTCAAGATGCTAGAGGAAAGGTCATTTTCCATCTCACTCCATATTGCATCAAGGATGCTTTTGTCATTGGAGAGAAACCTAGGATTAATCCCAAACCTATCAATGTCCATACCCAAAGCAAATATTATGAGTCTAGAAAATACCTAGAAAAGGACAAAGCTTTTAGAATATGGTTATAGATCCAACTCCATAAACCCCCATATATAGAAAAAATCCCAAAAAACCCATTTAAAATTTTAGATTTCAAAAACCAAGAGCTATATTCCATGCTAGCAATTATTTTTGGTCTACCTTTAGATAGGGAGTTCCATGACTATCAAATAGCAATGGCCTATATCATTTCTAACCCTAGGTACTATGATGAGTCTAACCCAAAATTTGCAAAAAACTCTATTTTCTTTGATTGGGCCTATTTATTATGTGACAAGATTCATGAGCAGTCGATCAAGCTATAGTTATCTCCACATGGTACTTTTTTCTATTGCTCACATCTTGCATGGCTATTCTTCTACCACAATGTAGACTCTATGCCATGGGTAGCTCATAACAAAGTTGACAATGAAGGAAAAAATATCCCAATGGTAGAATGCTCAAATTTGTTATAAAAATCATAATCCTATTATCATTTCAATAGGGAATTCTTGGGGCCAATCTTGAAGATCATTCTGTTTGATTTTTTTATTTGTCTAAACAATTCAGGAGCCTACTACAAGCTAAACATGTACAAGAAGGATTTTGGTATTTCATTGTGTATGGTACTACTATCAAGTTGTATGGCTTCACAAGGAATCCATTTCTATTACCATATTATATAATTGATTGGATATTTGCAATGGAATATTGTAGATAGATATATTACATTAATATGAACTATGTCTTAAAAACATAAATAAGAAAAGTACTTGTGATTACCCACTTACTTATGGTCCAATCATTGTGAACTCCAAAGGTCAAGTAGAAGAATTGGATCAAAAATTACAAGAGTTAGGGCTACAAGCAATACCACAAAGATGGATATATGATCCTATAGAAAAATTTAGTGAAATATTATGTCTAATTAACTCAAGTAAGTTGCCTACTTTTAAGAAGACAAGCAGACCAAAGGTTGAAAGGCTGAGGGATAATCATAAAAACAATGAGCTAAAATGGAATATCAACCAATTACCAAAATTACCACCATGGAGAGATTGGTATGAACAAGAGGAAGATTATGATCTTGAACAAAATCTAGCACATTCTCTATCTGATCAAAAATTAGCTTCATTGGTAAAAAGGACTAAATGGCCTACACCTAAAGTAAAAGAGTGGTGGATCTTTAGAGTAGAGAGAAAGAAAAACTCTAATTCAAAATTTGGTACTACAATGGACAAGGAAGTTTCTAGAATATATGATTAAAATGTAAATACATGGAAATCCAAGGTCAAGCATACAAATGCTCCAACTCCTTTGCTATAGAGCACAACAGAAAAGAAAAATATACCATCAATAATAGAAAAGGAAATGCCTACACAATAAAATGTTCTTGAAATAAAAATAGATAAGATAGAAACTTCAACATTTAATAAAGAACACAGGGAAAAAGAGTTGGCGGAAACACCTAAGCAACAAGAAATCACAAGAGAACTTCATCAACCAAACCCACAGGCCAAAATTTTTGTACCATCGGATTTGCAACAACAACTTTACCCAGTGGGCTCACACATATTAAGCAGAATGGACTACAAAGGAAAAGGATAGGGTAAACTACCTACTAGTCCTCACGCTATCATTTAAGTATAAAAAGGCCTAAAATATTAGCTTTAGATGCGCCCTTCCCAAGTTCCCTGATACCAAAAACCAAAGGTAAAAGAACAAGGCGGTTTCCATTATAAATTCCAACTACACCACCCATTAAATTCATAACTGTATCGCTCCAAATTTTTCACACCCTTACCTTCAGGCTATAGGATCCGTGCCCGAAAGGGGGATGTGAAAAGGATGGCACGGTACCTCGGACTGAGAGGCCTTGCGAAGGTCCCGCCTCTCGAGGGAGGTGTATATTGGTGATTTTTCGACGGATGGTGGGTTCACCAGGAAACATTTAATGGCAGTTTCCATGCCTAGGTTGGGAATGTGTTTTATGTGTTCGTTTTAGCCTTAAGCATTCAAGTCCTAGGTTTGGCCAAAATGCGTCTAAGCTATTCTATATGAAGATGCAGATTAAATGAATACAAAAAATAGGATTAAGACAAAAAACAAAGAAATTAAAGAATGTTAAAAGAAAAATACCTGATCCGGATGTCTGATGAAGATTCTGATTCTTGAAGCAATCAGGATCGCCTCTGATTTGACAGGATCGTCTGAGATCAGACAAGATCATCTGAGATCTGACGAATTCATCAGACGAATTCGTCAGAGACCTACAAACAGAGAAATAGGTGCAAAACATAGAAAATACAACTATTCTAACAGAGGAAAACAGTGTAAAATGAAAGTAACAATATCAAGCTAAGAATTGTGAACAGAAATATGAATGCATCATACTGATTAGATAATAATTATGACTTAATTATGCATTTGATCTAGATGGGTGAACTCCAAAATGCAGAATAGCATAAAATACTGAATAAACTAGCTAATTACAGAATAAAACAGCAGAGAAAAGATGGAGAAATGCAAACTTTAGGCACTGATTGCCTCAATGTTGACTGCAGTCGAAATCGTCTCGCATTGGTACGAAATCGTCTCTGATTCGACAGGATCACCTCCGATCTGAACAGGATCATCTGCGATGATGTAAGCTTGCTCCGACTGAAAAACACTAAGGTACCTACAACAAAATTTGTATAGAACTAATGCAAATAGAATTTTGGGATGTTTTAACGTGTATGAAGTCGGGTTACAGGAATTATCAGCCAGGGGGGTGCTAAGGGAAGGGCTTAGGATTAAATAGGCTTAGGAGGGAGGTTAGGAGGTTGGAGATCATCCCTATTTGGGAGATCTCCAATGGGGGAGGGTCTCTAACGACGCAGACACGCTTCTGCCCGGATTAGAGACCCGTTGGAACAGAAGCTAATTGTGCAAAATCAGTTTTGGGACAAGATCGTTTGGACGTCCTAGCCCAGACGAAATCGTCAGATCTAGGGCGATATCGTTTGATCGGCGACGATATCGTCAAACGGTCAAAACAAACTCTAAAAATGGTGCGAGAAAGGGGGAAACGGATTACACGACGGTTAACGGGCGGTTTGGGAGGTTAAAATTTGAATTTAAATTATTTACTAGAGTGAATGTAATTATTAAGATTTCACTATGCCAATTTTAGGGTGCTACATTTTGCCCCCTCTTTAGCGAATTTTTTGAAGAAAATGCGTTAAAGATGAGTTCTTCTCGATCTACGAGAAAGCAAAAATTATTCCCATTTTTAGGCGACGATTCTTGGTCGAATCGTACGACAGCTTACTATGGTGCCCCCTCCGTGTTTTTACCCAAATCGAACGTTTGAGGTAAAAACGCGGAAAAGCAAAATTTTAAAAATGTTTTTAATTGTGTTTTGAATAAAATTAAGAAAAATAGGGTAAAACCCTAATTCATTTTTATTGTTCATTTTTTTGGTTTTTAGAGCTCTGCAAGCAAAAATGGTGGAGACGGCGCACAGATCGACAGAGGTCCGACGCGGGCTACGGGTAAGAGTCTAAACTTAGTTTAGAATGTTTTAATTTGAATTTACATGCTTTTTAGGTGAATTTTAAATGAATTTTGAGCATCGCGGCCATTTTTGGGCCGTCGACGTCGTCGGGACGAAATCGTCCCGATTTCGACGAAATCATCTCAAGTTCGCCGATTTCGTCTAAGGGCGAAATCGACGAAAGGGGGACGATTTCATCAAATTAGGGACGATTTCGGCTTGCGAAATCGAAGACGATTGTGCTCAAATTTGGGACGATATCGTCCAATAGTGGACGATATCATCATTTGATAAAATTGAACTTATTTTAACTTGCATTATTAATCACTTGAGTTTGTTATTAATGATTGTTTGTTGTTTTGTTGTTTATGTTGCAGAGAGGTTTGCTAAAGAGCAGAGAATGGAAATATGGAGGTTTGAGAGATGACTTGGCCGCTCTAACACAGGCAGAGCGGGATCAGTTGGCACAGGTCGGCTTACTACATGTGGCAAAAATGCCACAAGTGTCTACAGACATGGGGCTACTGATGACCCTAGCAGAGAGGTGGTATCCGGGTTCTTCCTATTTTTGGCTACCCATAGGGGAGATGACTCCCACTTTGGAGGATGTATGGAGGATTCTAAGAATCCCCATACAAGGACGGTTGATCACTCCTACGGCCAATCAGGGCCATGCTATGGGGCGGTTGTGTGGTGACCCGAGCTTCGCCCTGGAGAAGGGCGGAGTAAACATCGAGGCACTACGTCAGATGCCTGGGGCATCGAGACTCACACAGGTTTTGGCTGGAGTGGTTGGTGGACTTCTGTTGTGCCACCAGAGCGGGTGCAGGGTACCATGGATGCTAGCAGATGTGATCTACGATATGCGAGACCATGGTTACAGATTTTCTTGGGGCAGCTTTGTTCTATGCCGGTTGTACAGGATCCTGCATGGGGTCGTGTACAAGGGCGGCCGATGTCTAGTTATGACATCGCTCCTACAGGTTTGGTGTTGGGAGCACATTGCAGTGCGAAGGCCGGTAGGGCTTCCTTTGATAGGGATTGACGGGGAGAGGCCCCGAGTTTTCTACTGGTGGCTCCGAAGAGGGTCACAACGGCGGATTGACCTACCGATGTCCCGGAGACTACTGGATGACCTTGTCCCGGACCAGATCACCTGGAGGCCATGGCGAGAGCACCCAGGGTGGGCCGAGGATGGACAGGAGCTAGCTCGCGTCAGGCGAGTTTGCTGGTTGCGGATGGAGAGGGGAGAGGTGGAGCTCCATCGCTACGACCGAGTTTTGTGATAGTTCGATCTACAACAGGGGATCCCATCTCTCAGGGATTACGAGTTTTCTTGGACTGTCCGGGATAACACCACAGTGAGCGGGGCTCCAGACATGCAGCGCTTCTGGAGTCAGGACTCGGACGATGCCCCCATTCAGCCAGTGGATGGGGACGACGTAGGGGTAGCCGATGGCTATGATGCCTGGTACGTAGGCATCCGCCCTCCTCGGATGACGAGGGCTCAGGGTCCGATACACGCAGTTGTGCATCGGATAGGGAGGCGATGCCAGGGGGCTATGGAGGCGGCCCAGGGTCACGATGGGAGAGAGCTGAGGAGGCCACAGGTGCAGGAGAGGCCATGGCAGAGGGAGAGGAGGGAGGAGAGACCCCCTTCTCCATAGAGAGAGAGGCCACCATCGCCCGATAAGGGCAAGGGTGTCGACACTAGGGAGAGTAGCGAGACAGTGACTCTCCGAGCGGAGACAATCCGTCTCCAAGCATAGGTGCAGACCCTACAGGAGGAGGCTGCACGACATCGAGCTGAGGTGACACAGCTCAGAGATGAGATTGCACGCCTCAGAGCATGGGGCGGAGGGGCGAGCACTAGGGAGCTGGCATGGGCTATTGCCCAAATCACTTTCTATCAGACATTATACTATCAGATGGTGCTAGAGGAGGATAGACTACCACTGTCGGCTAACATCGTAGAGCCGATCAGGATCGGGTCATCGAGGACTTCGTCCCGATCGACGACTAGGACTCGCAGTACCACTCATACTGTGATGGGGCCACCTCGTCCACCTCAGGGTGGGGGAGGAGATGAGGCTGAGAGCTCGAGGGGTTCTCGAGGCTAGACTACTGCATTACATTGTACAGATTGATATGATAGCATTTATTATTTTTGATAGAGGATTGAGTATGCCGAGGTACAGATTGTGGCATACCAATCTAGTTTTGATGATGTATATATACTGTTGATATATATATGAGATGAGATATGTTTTTGATCATATGACTTGTGTTATTTTTATGATGCTTTTATGTTTGATTGATTGATTTGATGATTGAGGATTCATGTAATTATGTCATTGGAAATATTATGGTTTGAGTGTCATGCTTGTAAAATTTAAATGAAATAATCTGATGTAACAAATTGGTTGTTTGTGATGTGATGTGATAAAAGATAAAAAGAGACTTCTAACAATAATTTCAAAGGACATTGTCGCTATTATAGACCATTTCATGGAGTCGCCGCTCACTCGGTCGTCAAGCTAATCCCAGTATAGAAATATTGTTAAAAGTAAAAGAGTGCTTAAGAGACTTGTCTTAAGACTTTGGTGCAATGGTGCAAATGATGATGATGATGGTTTGTTTTCAGATTTTCATAAAAATAGTATGCATGAAATAATGTTAAAATGATTTTTGCTAGGCATAAATTCCTAAGTGTGATAAATTTTTTGGATAATTCCTTAGGAATTATACCATCATTGCAAAATTGAAGGTTGACATAATGACATGAAATATTGATAATGTGTTTGCTTTTTAAAAGCATAATTTGTGTAACATAATGATTTAAGTCATATGTTTTTCATGATTTTTAAATAAATGGGGAATAAAAATTGTTACAATGGTTTGCGCTAGGCATAGAATATGTAGGTATAGACTTATACCATCATCGCGAAAATCAAAGAAGAAAATATATTGTTTTATTGCATGGTTGATTTTTAATAAATAGAAAATATGAAGATGAGGACTTGCGCTAGGCATAAAATTCCAATTTTGGTTTTGGAACTATACCATCGTCGCGAAAGTCGATAATATATATATTTTTTTTTTTGTGTGTGTGTGTGTGTGTGTGTGTGTGTGTGTTTGTGTGTTTTGATTGTATGGTTTTGAAAGAAATTTTGATTTTTCTATTATGCATGTAGTTGTCTTTATACTAAACAACTGTACTTGAAAGAAGAAAATGAATTATTCCAAACAATTTTGCAAAAAATATTTCAAAGTATTTTGAAGACAAAAGTTAGATTTATAAGGAATCCCATGTGCATATGTGAGTTCATTTCCAATCTTGATTTATCATAATGATACACAAAATCTCTCAAATATAAAATGTGTGTGCAATTGCTATGTTCATTTACCAGTTTTGAGCAAGATAATATGATACAAGTGATTTGAAGAAACCAAATAAGTGTTCATTAACCATGATGTAGATGCATATAACCATACTAGACTACTATGTAGGTCGGATTATCAAGAGCTAGCTAATCCATAAGCAGACATAGGTCTGTACAAAAGAAGGTCGCTAATGTGACAGACATATCGCCACGCTAGGAGTTACCCAAGGCCAAGCAGGTTGGGCACAAACCACCTGTTATGGGGCTTACCTCACAGTTTTTGAATAATTGAGAATTCCAAGGATTCAAGCTCATCAACCCTTCTTTTCTTTTCAAAGGGTAGGGAAAGGGATTTTATTGCTTTTGCTTTTTGCTTTCTTTTGCTTTTTCTTTTTCTTTTTGTATTTTTGCTTGATAATTGAGATAATGCTTGAAATATTGTTGTAATGATATAAAATAACATTTTTTTTTCTTTTTCTCTTTTTCTTGAACTTTGCCTTTTGTTCTATACTAGGGATACTTGCTCAGATTAGCTGTAGAGCAAGGGATTTTTATTCTGGGTAGGGGTGAGCTTGTCCTTTTGCCAATTCTCAAAGATTCTAGACCATGTGCATGATAGGATAGCAGGGGAAACTTTTCGCTCAAGAAACCACTTCTACTATGTAGCAAAGCATGGAAATTACAAATATAATCATTTTATTGTGAAAAGATGTGCTTGGTTTAAGTAAATAACAAGATCAATTCTCTATGCTCAAACTTTATTTAATTGAATTTTGTGGACTTTGATATAAGAGAGATTAGTAATCATGCCAGATAAAATCAAGATATTTATTTTGTGAGTGTGAAAGTGAGGGATTCCAAATAAATGCTAATTTATCCAAAATAATTTGAAACATATAACTGCAACATTTGTAAGAATATATAGATATAGATACTATTTTTTGAAAAGTTTTGAGAATGTTGACTCTCTCTTTCTTCTTTATATTGTTTTGGTTTCGAAAGAGTCAAGAATATTGTTGTTTTTATTTTTATCATATATTTTGACAAAGAATTAACAAGTGCCATAAATAAATACAACAAATAGTTTTGAAGATTTTGATGATTATGAATGTTTTTGGTGTTTTTGAATTTATAAATTGAAAGAAATACAAGATAGTGATTTTGAAATATTTTAAACAAATATATACAAGGATGAAATGACCAAATTTATACATAGTAACGTTTAAGATGCAAAATATTCATGGGTTCTTTAAGTTCTTTACCATCTAAGGTAGATAATTTGTATGCTCCTGATTCAAATTTAGCAGTGATAATGTATGGTCCAAGCCAGTTGGGCTCAAATTTACCTTTAAGGTCCTTAGTTGCATTAGTATTTTTTTGATTTTCTTTTAAAACAAGGTCGTCGATCTCAAAGGATCGATGACGAACTTTTTTAGCATATGATCTTTTAAGCTTGTTTTGGTAGGCACGGAGATGCTCCAAAGCATTGATGCATTTTTCATCTAGGAGTTCCAGTTATCGAGTCTACCGACTCGATATTCATCTCCTACTTCGGTATCTTGAAGTAGTAGAGCCAAAGAAGGAACTTCTAATTCAAAGGGAAAAATGGCTTCAGCACCATAAACCAAAACAAAAGGTGAAGTTCCAGTGGGGGTTCGAACACTAGTTCGATAGGCCCACAAGGCTGGATATAATTGAATGTGCCAGTCACGGCCAGGTTTATTGACCAATATTTTGAGAATTTTGATTAAGGTTTTGTTAGATGCTTCCGCTTGACCATTACCCCGAGGATAATAGGGAGTGGACCAGCGATGTTGAATCTTATATTTTTGGCATAATTTTTTAACATCTTTATTTTTGAAACAAGTTCCATTGTGAGAGATGAGATTTGCAGGAATTCCGAACCTACAAATGATTTGATTAAAAATAAATTTAGAGACTTGTGTGCCAGTGCAAGAAGCTAAAGGCATAGCTTCAACCCACTTCGTGAAATACTCAGTGGCGGTTATGATGAATTTGTGTCCATCAGATGACACAGGATTGATTTTGCCAATAATATCTAAGCCCCATTTTGAAAAGGGCCAAGGAGATGAAATAGCCTGCAGTTCTTATGCAGGCGCATGGACAAGGTCAGCATGTTTCTGGCACTTGTCGCAATGGCACACATAATCATGTGCATCATTCTCCATGGTAGGCCAAAAGTATCCTATCCGAAGGAGCTTTTTAGCAATGACACTACCACTGAAGTGTCCTCCACAAGATCCATCGTGGGCTTCACTCAAGGCTGATTTGGATTCTTCTAAATTCAAACATCTTAATAGGATACCTTCAAAAGATCTCCTATATAAAGTATTGCCAATTATTACAAATCGACTTGCTCGTCTACGTAATAACCGACATTGGTTTCTATTAGAATTGGCAGGGAAAGTCCCATTTTGGAGAAAATCAAATATATCTGTATACCAAGGTTCAGGAGTAGTTTCATTGATTAGAAACACATCCAAAGGTTCTAAGCATGACTTATTTGAAGCGGGTTCCTGGAGTCGATGAATAATGATAGTGGCATATTCGTCATCTAACTCCAAGGGCAGGAGAGATGCAGTTACGGCCATAGCATCAGTTGCACGGTTGCTAGTTCGAGGAATAGCTTCCAAGGTAACTTGATCAAATAGAGACATTAGTTGTAAAACATAGGCTTTATATGGGCACAGTTTATCATCTCTGGTCTGATAAACTTCATTAATTTGGTTTATAACCAGTTGAGAATCACCAAAAACTAACAGATGTTTAATTTTTAGCGCCAAGGCAGCTCGTAATCCAAGGATTAGAGCTTCATATTCAGCAGTATTGTTGGTGCAAGCAAATGTCAATTTGAAGGACAGAGGAATAAGATGTTTTTGCGGGGATATTAAAATAATACCCGCACTAGCCCCACTCATGCATCGGGCTCCATCAAAGTATAAGGACCATTGTTCAATATGGTCTGCCTCTAATTGAAGGCATTCATCAAGAAACTCGATGATGAGGGGATGGGTAGACTCTAAGGGTGCAGCAACTAATTGATCTGCTATGATTTGACCCTTAACAGACTTTTGTCCTATGAATGTGAGATCAAACTCGCTTAGAGCAAGAACCCACTTGGTTGTGCGACCCGATAAATAAGGTCGACTCATGAGATACCTCAAGGGATCGTATTTAGCAATGACATAAGTTTTCTGACTAAGCATATAATGTCATAATTTTTGCGTAGCAAACACGACTGCTAGACATAGTTTTTCTAATGTTGTATAGCGGGTTTCATAACTGATGAAGGTTCGGCTAATATAATAATTAGCACGTTCTCTCTTTTCATCATCAAGCTGAGCTAACATAGCTCCTAAGGCAGAATCTGAAGCTAAAATATATAGGAGAAATGGGCGATCAGGTTTAGGTGGTGAAAGCACAGGTGGATTAAGGAGGTATTGCTTGAGAAGTTCAAAAGCTTCTCTACATTCGTCGTCCCAATTAAAAGGGACATCCTTCTTAAGGAGTTTAAGAAAGGGACCGGTTTTGTCCGCCAACTTATCGATGAAGCGACGGATGGCTTGAAGCTTACCTTGTAAACTTCGTAACTCAGATATATTAGTAGGTGCGGGCATATCAGTGATAGCCGCAATCTTGAGAGGGTCGATTTCGATACCACGTAAAGAAACTAAAACCCCTAATAGTTTATCGGACTTAACTCCGAATATGCATTTTGCTGGATTTAATCGAATAAGATATTCTCGTAATCGATTAAAAACTTTTCTCAAATCATCTAAATGATTATCTTCAATAATAGAGCGAGCTATAATATCATCTACATAATCATGTAGGATATCATGCATCATATCATGAAAAATATAAGTCATAGCTCGTTGATAGGTTGCACCTACGTTCTTTAAGCCAAATGGCATCACTTTCCAACAAAAGGTACCCCAAGGGGTAATAAAGGCTATTTTAGCCTGATCTTCAGGAGCTATCCTGATCTGATTATAACCGGAGAATCCATCCATTAAGGACATCATCCCACTCCCGGTAGTAAAGTCAATGATTTGATCCATGTTTGGAAGAGGAAAATCATCTTTAGGGCATGCAACGTTAATATCTCTAAAATCTGTGCAAACCCTAACTTTGGTAGCTTCTTTCTTGGTGACTGGAACTACATTTGAGATCCATTCGACATAATCAATAGCTTGTATAAAGACAACATTCAGGAGTTTTTCTAACTCCCCTTTGACTAGCAGAGCCACTTTGGGATGCATTTTTCTAAGTTTTTGTTTAACAGGTTTAGCATCCGGATGGACCACTAGATGATGCATGACTACGGAAGGGTCTAGACCTGGCATATCTTCATATGTCCAAGCGAAGACATCTTCATACTCTTTAAGGAATGCAATGTATTGTTCTTGTTTTTCTTGACTTAATTCTGATCCAATATTGATTATGTGAGGATTATCCTCGGTTCCAATATTAATTTTAATGACGTTTTCTACCTCCATGTGTAGATCTCTTTCAAAATTAGGTGGGGCGGGTGAAACGCCCAATTCTTGTAATTCTTGTAAGGTTAATTTGGATAATTCATCTTGAGGATTAGCGGTCTCAAGTTGGGCTATAGTTGGTATAGAACCATCAAAATAAAATCCATTGTGTAACATCTCTTCAACGGAGACATCATGGAAGATATCTCCTTCCAACTCTTCATCGGGGTCAGCAATCATTTCAGGGTAAGCTATGGATAGCATGTTACATGTAAATGGCTGATTTTTTAGAGGCAAATCATCATGCCTATCCAAATAATCTTGATAACATATGAGGTGATCATCATCTTCAAAAGGAAAGGGTTGACCCTTACTAGGAAATAGGCCCACACCACAGCGGGCAGGCCACGGTTCTACCTCGAAAGGTTCTTTCATGCCATTTTGGAAAGGTCCCAAGCCTTTCCCTTTATATCCCATTTTAAGCATTATGGGTTTAGCTTTAATATATTCATTGGTAAAATAACACCGAGCATATCCCTCATGATGAGTTTTGATATTCCGAGGGATTCTTCCCCGATCATATCCTTTATAAATGAAGGCACAACTCCCGACTTGGTAAGTACTTCCCATAGGTTGTGGGAGGCCCAAAGTACGAGGAGATGGCGGTAAGTTATTTAAAAGAATTGAATCTCGCATGAAAGCATTTGTTTTTTCTGATATTAAGGTTGTGGATAAATCTGGTAAAAGTTCATCAAAAAGAGCATAAGATGTAGAAGGATCATTCCCTATATCTTTAGATGTGGAAGGTATGATAGATGTTGATAATGTGGAAGTGTTAATAGATGTGTCTATAGGTTTTGAAATTATAGGGATAGAACATGAAGGATTGGTTGTAGATTGAAGATCTTTTTGAGGTTCTAGAGTGATTTGTTTAGAAGATTGTTGATCTATATAGGAGGATGAAATTAATGGAGGGGAAATAGGTGAAGCTATGGGTGTGTGTTTCACAGTTTTAGATGAAAAATAAGAATTAGGATGTGTGGATGACAGAGCGGGGCAAAATTGCACTCCAACGGGTTCTGCCAAAGCACACATATCAAAGGGTCTAGGGTCACCATGGATAGTGACCAACTGATTTTTAAATTCAAATTTAACACATTGGTGTAAAGTTGATGGGACCGCTCGCATCGCATTGATCCAAGGGCGACCCAAAAGTATATTGTACGATGCTGGGCAATGTACAATAAACACGGTTGTATCTAGGGTTCTAGGACCAACTTGCAATGGGATGGTAATAACTCCACACGTTTCTTGTGTTTCGTCATTGAAAGCTTTGATAATCATGTCAGTTTTCTTCATTTCATCACTTCTAAAGCCAAATCTTTGGTAGAAGTCAAAAGTGCAAATGTTTAGAGATGAGCCATTATCAATCAGGACTCGTTTGACAACTACATCTCCAATTAGAGCAGTAATATATAAGGGATTATCCTTATGTAAACTATGTTGTGGGATATCTTTATCCCGGAAGTCAATACAATCAACCTCTCGAGTGATGATAGTATTGGCCATAGCTTCAGGTTGAATGTTTTGAGGTACCATCATTTGGCTTAATGTAAGCATCAACTCATCCCTATGGGTGGGAGAAGATCTTAATAAATCCAAAAGGGAAATTCTGGCTGTAATATTGGATAATTGCTCATTAATATTGTAAGGGGGTTTAGGTTGAACATTAGGAGCATGATTCCCTTTATTGGGATTTTTCAAAACAAATGGAGCTGATCCATCATTCTGATTTGGTTCTTGTTGAGAATTTTGAGCCTGTTGTCGGGTAACGACTCCAATGGTACCTACAATGTTATATTGAGGACGTTGAACTGGTCTCGGTCTGAGCATTTATGGCTTGTTCATTAGGGAGGAATTGATTAGAAGAAGGTCGAGTAGTAACTCTTCTAGGAAATGGTTCTTCTGGAACCATAGCATCTGTGATGGGTTGAATAGGATCTGATTCATTTTCAGAACTATTCGATTGGTTTGAAGTGATGTCCACTTCACTTTCAGTATCTGATTCTATATCACTAGAATCAGGAGTTGGAATATTATGTAAGGGCCTGGTCGTAACCAGGGATAAGGTTGTGTCAAATATTTGAGGATCCTGAATAGGTAATTGTCCGCTAATGGTTCCTACATATCGGGTAGGAGGAGGAACATTATGATGTTCGATTTGATTGGCCACCTCTTTACCATGTCTTGGTAAAGGGTGTTGAAATATGTCTAATGTTTGATTAGCATTTTGATTTTGATTTTGGGGAATGGTCTTTTGAGTATTATTAGGAGCATTTTGTTTAGGTTGGAAGGCTTGCACCTCCATTTCATTATTATCAATCAAATCCTGTATTTTATGTTTCAACCTTTTACAAGCGTTGGTAGAGTGTCCGGGTCCTCTATGGAAATCACAGTGTAAGTCAGCTCTGTATCCGGGTATAGTTGGATCAGGTTCCCGGATAGCTGGTAATTGGATCAAACCTCTTTCGAGTAATTGAGGTAAAATAGTTGATAAGGGTTGATTCAATCTAGTAAATTCTCGAGGAGGCTTATCAAGGGGTTTCAATATAAATTTTTTTGTTGTCTTCGTTGCATTGATATTAGCAACATTTCTGTTGTCAGTGACTCCGTCACCAACAACTTGTTTGTTTTTATATTGATTTCTAGATGTTTTCTCATCATCCTTCTTCCTAAGTTGGCCTCTCCTAATGAGGGCATCTTCTACTCTTCGAGCTAAATCTATAGCTTGATCGAAGGTAGTTAAAGTAGCAGTTGATAGCTCATAAGATATTTGTTCTTGTAAATTATTGATAAAAATGTCCAACATTTCCCTATAAGGTAGCACAAAGTGCAGTTTTCTTGTCAACTGCCTCCATCTAGCTAAGAAATCGGCAAAACATTCATCCTTGTCTTGTTTTAAGTTGTATAAATCTTTAATGGTTACATGCCTCTCGATGTAGGCACTAAATTGATGGACAAAAGATTCAACTGTTTCTTCAAAGTTTCTCAAAGAATGAGTGGGCAATTGATAGTACCACTCTAATGCCATTCCACCTAAACTTTTTGGGAACATTTTTAGTAATAGCAAGTCATCATGTGATATATCATGACATGCTATCCTAAACATGCGAAGATGCTCTATGGGATCTTCGGTTCCTTTATATATAGGCAAGATGGGCATGGGAAAATGCTTAGGGTATGGTTGAGCTACAACTATGGGATCCAAAGGTTGACTACATATCTCTCGATAATTGTACGAGGGATGGTAAGGATCTATCTGGTCCATACGTGAAGCTAACTGTTTCACCATGGCTTCCAGATTACTAGTTTGCCCACCATATTGGTTCGGTAGGGCATTGATATGGGATTTGTGAGCATATGATGGAGGGACATGAAGATTAGATGCTATGTTGCTATTGTGTAAATTGTTGGTAGGAAAGGTGTTATGAAGGAATTTTGAAGTTGTATTATGTTGTATTCCAGATTGTTGAAAATTGGTGTTTGGCTTCGTTTTAGGTTTTTGTTTACTTGAAGCATATTGCTCAATAGTTTGGCGAAGTAAAGTAGTGAAGGAAGTTTTCTTTTGTGTGGGAATGATTTTAGGTTGAATAACAGGTTCCTTAGGAGGTTGGGTAACCTGTTGTTTTGACATGTTTTGAATCATAGTGACCATATCTGTATTGGATGGTCCAGCCTTATCACTTTCTTGATCAATGAAAGACAAGGGATTAGTGTGTACATCAAACGCATGTTCCATGGCTGCTTGAGTGTCACTAATTTGCCCTTTATCAATAACTACTGCCACATTAAGGGCGTCAATGTTATCATTGAGAAATTTTTGGAAATGATCTACGTTGTCAAAAGCAATAGTTCCATCTGGAGCTACTCTAGGGGATGAGGGTCCATCCTCTTTAACACTTTCTTCTTGTTCATTATCTTCACCTAGGTCATCTTCTGGTTGATCTAGAGTTTCTCCTTCCGGAATTGGATCTTCAGGAAGGACATTTGGGTCTCTAGTTTTATCTTGTAACCAATCTTCTTCTTCTCCTTCAGTTTGTTTACCATTCCTAAGTTTAGGCATTGTGCTTAATTTTGATTTCAGAAAATATATATATATATATATATATATATATATATATATATATATATATATATATATATATATATGCAACAAGCTTAAGAGGTATATATTAATTATATACCTACTACAATATTTAAAATGAAATGTTTTTGGTTTTTGTTATGTTTTTTAGTTTTTCTTTGTTTTTGTAATAATATTGTAAAGATAACAAATAACACAATAAATGCAAGAAATAAGACTGAAAGTAATGATCTAGTTTTCTATAAACAATTTATAAATATCATTAATGGGCTCGAGTTCTTCAGGAGTCATGAAGTGTTCTTCTTCAAATTGAAAGTTTTCTTTTAAAAATTTAATGAAAAGAGCTATAGAAATACCATGTATTTCAGATTTCGATTGATAATAATAATTCTCACGACAATATTCACGATACAACATAGCTCTAGGAATGTTGTTCCATCTTCTTCTAATCATAAGATCAGTTTCTTGGGATTCTATATGAACTAGAAATTGGCGTACCACAACTGTGTTCTTGAGGTATTCCTCGAAAGTGAAAAATTTTGAAGATACAAGAGCTCTCCTATAAGCTAACCATCTATGGCAGGCTCTCTGAAGTTCATGATAAAAGACAAGTTGATGAGGATCCAGGATTCTATCTAGGATAAGCCTCTTGATTTGTTTAAGTTTTGTTGACCTAGATGAGATGACACTAAGTCTTCTATCAAGTTCATCCCACAAGAGTTGATTTCTATCTGTTTCAGGCACACTAAGCACAGAATTGATTTCTATGGCTGCCAATTGGTTTTCTACATTTATAGTAACTGCTAATATTTTCTTAGGAGCTACCATCTAAACATGATATTAAATTTAAATGATCTAAAATGCATCTATGTTTTAGTTGTTTTATTTTTTTTTTTTGTTTTCAAAAGGTTTACAATGCATTCACGTCGGGTTCACCAAAATGTATCGCTCCAAATTTTTCACACCCTTACCTTCAGGCTATAGGATCCATGCCCGAAAGGGGGATGTGAAAAGGATGGCGTGGTACCTCGGACTGAGAGGCCTTGCGAAGGTCCCGCCTCTCGAGGGAGGTGTATATTGGTGATTTTTTGATGGATGGTGGGTTCACCAGGAAACATTTAATGGCAGTTTCCACGCCTAGGTTGGGAATGTGTTTTATGTGTTCGTTTTAGCCTTAAGCATTCAAGTCCTAGGTTTGGCAAAAATGCGTCTAAGCTATTCTATATGAAGATGCAGATTAAATGAATACAAAAAATAGGATTAAGACAAAAAATAAAGAAATTTAAAGAATGTTAAAAGAAAAATACCTGATCCGGATGTCTGATGAAGATTCTGATTCTTGAAGCAGTCAGGATCGCCTCTGATTTGACAGGATCGTCTGAGATCAGACAAGATCATCTGAGATCTGACGAATTCATCAGACGAATTCGTCAGAGACCTGCAAACAGAGAAATAGGTGCAAAACACAGAAAATACCACTATTCTAACAGAGGAAAACAGTGTAAAATGAAAGTAACAATATCAAGCTGAAGACTTATGAATAGAAATATGAATGCATCATGCTAATTAGATAATAATTATGACTTAATTATGCATTTGATCTAGATGGGTGAACTCCAAAATGCAGAATAGCATAAAATATCAAATAAACTAGCTAATTACAGAATAAAACAACAAAGAAAAGATGGAGAAATGCAAACTTTAGGCACTGATTGCCTCAATGTTGACTGCAGTCGAAATCATCTCGCATTGGTACGAAATCATCTCTGATTCGACAGGATCACCTCCGATCTGAACAGGATCGTCCGCGACGATGTAAGCTTGCTCCGACTGAAAAACACTAAGGTACCTGCAACAAAATTGGTATAGAACTAATGCAAATAGAATTTTGGGATGTTTTAACGTGTATGAAGTCGGGTTACAGGAATTATCAGCCAGGGGGTGCTAAGGGAAGGGCTTAGGATTAAATAGGCTTAGGAGGGAGGTTAGGAGGTTGGAGATCATCCCTATTTGGGAGATCTCCAATGGGGGAGGGTCTCTAACGACGTAGACACGCTTCTACCCAGATTAGAGACCCGTTGGAACAGAAGCTAATTGTGCAAAATCAGTTTTGGGACAAGATCGTCTGGACGTCCTAGCCCAGACGAAATCGTCAGATCTGGGGCGATATCGTCTGATCGGCGACGATATCGTCAAACGGTCAAAACAAACTCTAAAAATGGCATGGGAAAGGGGGAAACGGATTACACGATGGTTAACGGGCGGTTTGGGAGGTTAAAATTTGAATTTAAATTATTTACTAGAGTGAATGTAATTATTAAGATTTCACTGTGCCAATTTTAGGGTGCTACAATAACAGGTCAAGAAAATCTTCAAGGAATCGATGAATCTGCTATGTCATAAAAGATAATTATAGAGGGCACACAAACATCAAATCAACACACTCACAGTTATGAGGCTGCAAAAGGTAATATATCCCCTAAAGTTTAGGAATTACCCAATACCAGAGACCTACTTTCCTTTGCTCAACAACAATTGCGTGAAGATAAAACTCTTGATTCATCTCAAAAGGCAATAGAAAAGTGAAAGGCTAAGTCACCCAAGGAATCATAGGATGAAATAAGAAAGAGATAAAATATTTAAAAATCATTGTCCAAAGTAGCCATATAGAAGGAAAAAATAAATCCTGGTGATAGAAGCAGGTATGAATATTCTTGACTCTTCAACTTCTCTTCCTTCACATCCTATCCCGGATATAATCTCATCCTATTCTATTCTATTTAAAAGTACTACATTAGAGGCAAGTGTCACAAAGGCCTCTACAACATAAACCATTCCCATCATGGCACCCCCTACATTCATTCAAACTCTACCAGTCATCACCACTCATTCCATTCAAGAAGATTCTTCATCCCCATTTTTGCTTATTGAGTCATTCTTCACCATCACTCATCCATTAGATCATCCCACTACCACTACCATCAATACGCTCACAAAAATGGGTTGTAATGCTTAGAAATGGTGGAAAGAGAAGATGCCTAAGCGAACTAGAAGACTTGCAATTCCCAAGCAAGTGACTACTATAGATCCCACCACACATCAACAAATAAGAACGATGGCCACACCAAAATTCAACAAGCCAAAAACGAAGATGACTTTGGATGATTATCATGTTGAGACTCAGGTGGTAGATATCACTCAACTGTTTCTAGAAGATATCCTACTCAATGCTCAAGCACATGTAAGCATCATGTACCTCCAGGAAGATATACTAAGAGATAGGTGCCAATATTTAGATGAGAAATATAAAGAACTGGATGAAATAACAAAAGAAGATCAAAATGTAAAGAAAACTCTTAATCATAAAGTACAAAAATAGAAAAGCAAGTTCTCTAATATGGATAATTAGAATAATAAATTGCAAGAACAGAATAAATCATTATCGGAATAGGTCCAAGCATTGCAACAACAACTATAGGGTGAAAAGAAAAGATAAAGATCTCAAGCTTCTCCACAGACAATCTCAAGCATAGTTGAGAAAATCTTTAAAAAATCTCAATTTGAGCCAATTTTTCCTATCACACCCTAGATAATTTTTCCCTATTCACACCCTAGCTAATTTTTTACCAAAAAATTGTGATATGCATGAAAAATCTTTTTTCAATGAAAATTTACCTATTTTTTATCAATTTTTTTCAATTCTCAATTTTTCTTGATTCTTTTCCAAGTTGATTCTAATCCGATTTTGATTTTCTCAACTATGATCTCAAGCAGTTGAGGAAATATAGTTGGAGAAAGATCATTGAGAATGCTCTCAAAGCCTACATGGTCATGGATTTCCTTGATTTCTATGGATAAACCATCAAAGAATTCAAAGCAACATTTGAGCAATTTGGACTAGGGAATATGTGCCTACAAGAAGAAAACATAATAGAAATATTTGCAAGGAGGTTTGAGCCAACAACCAAAGCTATTCTTGACCTGCAATGGGTGTTGTAAGAAGAGTTACCCAAATTGTGATCGAGAAGCACAAACTAGAGCAAGAAGGGATACAACTAATCCAAATATTGTAAAGTAAATCCAACAAGATCATGGAGACCATATGGGAACTCTTATCACTCAACTTCCCTAAATTTTGGGACCAAGATGTACAAATCCTATCCAAACAAATTGAAGAACATAAGCCTATACTAATAGAGGGGTGAACAGTATAAGATAAAACTTTTTACTTTTCAAACCAAATTATAATAGCAATAATATCAAAGCAATAAATAATGCACATCATCACACACCTGAGAGACATGATTTAACGTGTTTCACCCAATGTGGGTTACATCCATGAAGAAAATATTTCTTATAAATTTTCTCAATGAATCTTTTGGGAACCAAATCCCTAGTACAATGTTTATGGACCTCTGTCCAAAGGAGACACCAATCCCCTATGCTCAAGTTTGTGTATATCTTTCCATAGGAGACCTTTGTCCCCACTGCTCTATTTTGTGGATCTCTCTCTACAGAATAACTCTATTGAAGAGAATTTACAGAAACATATTCTAGAAATAATACAGAAATAATAACTTAGGAAATAATGACACCATTCAATGCACATATAACACACAAGATTTTACCCTGGTTCACCCAATTTGGGCTAGTCCAAAAAACAAGAGTCTATCCTCCTTGATATATTATTCTCTCTTATCCCTAAAACGGGACATTACAATAATTATATAAGGAAACTCATACAACCCTAAACCACCAAGTGGTATTAGGGTACCGTGGATACAACACCATGGGCTAAACCACCCACACCCACTAACCACCCACAAACCATGGGAATCTAGGGGGTCGCTCCAAAAGTAGTGATAAAAGTAGGTGAAAAGTATTGATAAAAGTAGGTGAAAATTTTGACGTCGGCTACGCCGAGATGTATCACTTTCACCGTATCCGATGGCGTCCCCCTATGCACCTCAGCCATCACCTATTATGTAATCACCTTTACCGTATTCGGGGGTCCTTGGGGGCCTCCGGCCCCCCCGGACCCCCCCTACCCTTTGTCTTTTGTGCTTTAGTGCCTGTTGTACAATTCTTTTTCGGCAAATAATGAGACCATCCAACATCTATCCCCTCTACTCTAGTTTGTAGATCTCTCTTTGTAGAAGAACTCTATCCCATCTACTATGGTTTGTGGATCTCTCTCCATAGGATAACTCTGATCAAATCTACTCACAACTCTAATCCAATATTCTCACAACTCTACTCACAATTTGCTCACAATTCTGCTCACAACTATTTGTACTGATTTGTCTTATACTTTCTTGCAATTCTGCCTCAACTTTGCTCACAATATTACCTCAATATACTTACAAGCCTACCTCAAAACTGCTCATAGTCTTTGCTCTATTCTGCTCCAATACATGCTCAAATCTACCTTCAAGTCTTCTCAAAAGACTTGCTCAAATCTACCTTCAAGCCTTCTCAAAATATTTGCTCAAATCTACCTTCAAGCCTTCTCAAAAGACTTGCTCAAATCAAATTCAATACATTCAAACCAATGCTTACAAGGATTACAAATTCATTCAAATAATGAAACTTGTTTCACAAATCCTAACTCAAATATTTCCAACAATACACACTAATAAACCCTGTTATCTCATCCTTATAATTCTAAAATATTTCAACCAAACCCCTTAAAGAAAGAGTGATATAACCACACCTCTTTGATGAAGGAGCTCTCTCAAAAAATTGTCTCAAGATATTCTGTCTTTTTTATGCCACTTTCAAGAGTTAGTTAGCATAACACTTTTCAAATCAACCATAACATTTTTCCTCAAAATTTACTCATAAAATATTTAATATCAAAACAAATTTTTGACAATAATCAAGCCCTCTCAATATTTATTTTTATCAAAACTTACACACAACAATTTAAACCATAGTCATACCTTATAACTCCTACTTATAAAAGCCACTTATAATTCAATATCACAATTTAATATCCCTAAGTGCATGCCATACATCAATTTTATTTTCAAGCACCTTATTGCTCCTTTCTTTTAAAAAAATATATTTCAACTTTATAAAACCACAACCAGATTCTAATATATCATTATGCTCTCAAAATGATAAATTTCAAATCATTGCCCTTATAAATCCCTAGACTATGTAACATGCACTTTTTAATAACCAAAAAATTAAACCTTATGCCTCCCTTTTTAAGCGCTAATAATATCTCAACTTTAAACAAAAATTTATGCCCTTACCTGTGTCTACCGTCACCACCATCGAGATTCGAATGAGAAACCTCGCGATGCCAAAGCTCTAGCATGAGCTAGAGTGCCAGCTGGGCTGGTCCCACTAGCTAGAAGAAATCATGTGCAAAATGTTTTTATTCCTTATTCTTTTCCCAAATGTGATTCACAAAACTTAACTATTGTAGGGATTCAAAACTGAGACCTATCCTCTACCACACCTTACATAGGACCTACCTGCCACTTGGGCTAGCAGCCCTGGCTAAATTCAAATCATGTGCTCTCCCTTATGTTTCGCCATCACTCGCTAGAAACACGTGCACCGTCTTGTCTCTTCCCTTCAATGAATGACACTTCAATTTCCTTGCTCTACGCTCCACGAAAATTTATTAATTCATGTGCAATCTCTTAACCTTTGAAAAATGATTTATGCTCCTCCTTTAATATGCATTTGATGTTTTTGCTATGACATCGACTCACCCTTTATTGCCACATTTTTAAATTCAAATTTTGGCGCCTTTGATAATTCAAATTTAATTTTTATTTTTAACATAATATTTAACCTTGTGTTAAATATTATTTATTATATTATTTAACCTTGGTGTTAAATAATATTTTTTCTTGTAGTCCTTTGTCAACTTAATTTCTTTTTGAGACCTTTGTCCAATGCACTTTCAATCTTCCTTTTAATAGTCCTTTTGACCTGAATATTATAATATTAAAATATTATAATATTATTTCTTTTCTCTTAAACCATGGGCTTAAACTTGGGCCTTCAACCTTTTAACCAACCACTTAGAACTTTGTCCAAAACCTCTTTGGCTTATAATATAAAATATTATAACCTTTTCCTTTTTACCAATTTCCTTGCATCGGGATGAACTTTGCCTTGCATCTTATAAACCTTATCTTATTGCCATACCAAACTATTTTGGCATCAATGAAAATTAATGACATCAACCTTTGACATCAATCCTTTGACATCAATGACAACACAATTACTCAAAATTTCCAACAATATCCCCCTTTGTCATTGATGGCAACCCTTTCTAAAAATTCCTTTGTTGACTACTAGATTCCAAATCTGCTCCTCCTGATAAACTGTCCCATCTATCTGAATTATCTCCCCTTACTCAAATCTCTCCCCCTTTGACATAAATGGCAAAGGGACTCCTTTGGGGCTAAATATAAGACTCTTAGCTCAGCCCCCTCCCCACCTCCTCTCCTTGAGGTGATTAATTTTTGGGTGGGAGTAAGACTACTCCCAATTTCCTTCTAAGATACTCAAAAGTTTCCTTTGGCAATGGCTTAGTAAATATATCCGCAAGTTGTTCCTTTGTAGTAACATATTCCAATTTGACTTGCTTATCCATCACCTATCCTCTCAGAAAATGATATTTAATCGAAATGTGCTTGGTCCTTGAGTGCATCACTGGATTCTTTGAAATTTTTATGGCACTTGTATTATCACATAGTACGGCTATGGGATGATCATGCTCTATCTTAAATTCCTTTAAATTTTGCTTCATCCATAACACTTATGTACAACAAGCAACTACTACAATATACTCTCCCTCTGCTGTAGATAAAGATACCAAAGCTTGTTTCTTGCTCAACCAAGAGTCTAAACAATCTCCAAGGAATAATGCTCCTCCACTTGTGCTTTTTCTATCATTAATATTGCCTACCCAATTTGCATTCGTATATGTTGTGAGAGTGAAATTATCACTTCTGGGATACCAGAGTCTAAAATCCATAGTTCCTTTTAAATACCTTAGAATTCTCATTACTACCAACACATGTGTTTCCTTTGACGTTGCTTTAAATCTTGCCACTAGTCCTACTGCCTGCATTATATCTGGTCTTGTAGCTGTGACATATAGTAAGCTACCAATCATAAATCTATACAATGTCTGATTTGCTTCAAGATATTTATCATATTTACTCAACTTGCATCCTGTAACCATGGGGGTACTTACTGGTTTACAATCCTCCAATTTGAATTTCTTCAGCATTTCTTTTATATACTTGGTTTGTGAAAGAAATGCACCCTTTTCTGATTGTGAAATCTATAGTCCAAGAATGAAGTACAACTCACCAATCATTGACATTTCAAATTCATTTTGCATAATCTTTGCAAATTTCTTACACATATTATCATTACTGCCTCTAAAAATGATATCATCCACATAGACCACCATAATTAATAAGACATTTTCTTTATTTTTGATGTATAAATTGTTGTCAACTATTCCTTTTCTAAAATCCTATTTTTGAAGATACTTATCCAACCTTGAATACCAAGTTGTAGGGGCTTTCTTTAGTCCATAAAGAGCCTTCTTTAATATGCACACATAATCTGACTTATCATTTAGGTTGAACCCCTCAGGTTGCTCAATGTAGACCTCTTCATCCAAGACACCATTGAGAAAGGCTGATTTTACATCCATTTGATATACTTTGAAGTTTTTGAAACTTGAGAAAGGTAAACACATCCTTATGGCCTCAAGTTGTGCAACAGGAGCAAATGTTTCATCAAAATCAACCACTTCAACCTGTGCATAGCCTTTGCATACCAGTATTGCTTTATTTTTGACTACCTGACCATCTTCATTTAACTTATTTTTGTAAATCCATTTAGTGCCAATCACATTCTTGTCTTTTGATCATGGAAAAGGTTCCCAAGTCTCACTTTTTTCTATTTTAGACAACAAAGAAATATTTACATGTTCACTTGTTCCTATTATCTTCCTCCTTTTTCGTCTTTCATTTGGATTTCCAATAATTAGATCTCTTGGATGATTCTGTCATGACCCATTTTGGAAAATAAGGTCATGCGTGTAAATATTGTAAATAATAATATTATATTTAAAGTGTGAAGAGAAATAAAATATCTTTTATTTTATTTCTTATTATTATAAGTGTGCAAAATATAAATAATTATTATTGTTTATATTATTGTGGTATTTTTAATAAAATGACTTAGGCAAATAATAGCTTAAGTAATGGGCTCCACATAATGAGAAAATATAACATGGAAATATAAAAGGTGGAACGCCCTCTATTCTCATTATGTTATGTTATGTGATGAAAACTCTTCTTTTCTCTGCCTTCGGGAGTTGCTCAAGGTTGATTGAAGAATTCCAATTCAGTGGAGTGAGAGGTGCTCATCTATTGAGTTGAGGAGTAAATCCAGTTAGGGTTTACCTGTGCACTACAGAGGGCTTCCAGTGTTTCCAGATTTATTCTTCTTCCGGATGGAATGTGAATTCCTTCCGAGGGTTTGGTAGCATTGTGGGAGTTTAGTGAAGGATTATCAGATTTGGGTCTGAGATTACATGTGTGTGGAGTGATTATATGGTATTTTGTGAATGTGTTGAGCCATTGTGTGTCCCTTAAGTGAACCGATCAGCATTGGGGATAATATTTGTGCATTTGTGCAGTTGTAAGTGTGAATTACAGTCAAGGAGGGCAGCGTCCATTCTTGGAGGTTTTCTACAGCCATTCTAAGGCAGTTCTCAGGTTGTGAAGGATACTTTTGCATTCAGCAGATAGACATTCCCTATTGGAGGTGATTTCCATCAGAATTCAGTGTGTTCTTGGGTAGTTTTGTCATCCAGCAGCCCACATCCCATCTGTGTGTGCCAGTATAGCATATTTTGGGTGTTGAAAAGGGTTTCTCAAACCCTAGATTGGCAGCGTTCAGTCAGTGGTGTCCTCTGCAGCAAATTTGAGGTTTTCTTCTATGCAATTCTTGGTATCCAGGTGCACATCCCATATGTATGCACATTGTGACTGTAATTGTCATCCATAATAGTCAGATTTGTGATTGTGAATTCATTCTAGTTGTTATATGTGTTGTATGTGTGAATCCAGATAATATTTATCGTATTTCATTTGTGGGTATTTGAAGAAAATAATAAAAATTCCAAAAATTGTCTCATTTTCTCAATTATTTGCAAGATTTGTGTATTGGGTGTTTCCGTTTTTATTTTTGGCTCATTTCAGTGGTATCAGAGCCACGGTCTTGCCACCCGTGAGGGTTTCGGATGCGTCCAAGCCATCATTATTACACAAGAAGAAATAAACAAAACCCTAACTTGAATCCTCAGCAGGGGTTTACAAATCCAGCAGTACCAGAAAAAGGAGAAATACCAGTTTGGGAATCAGAATCATCACAAATGGCTGACAGGGTTGAAAAACCAGTTGATCCGAACGAAGAGAAATTTATTACCTTGGTTGATACACTACAGAAACTGGTAAATAGGTTGGAACAGCCCAACCAACCTCAGCCACAGATAAATATACCACAAATTCAGGAAAGGCAAGGAGAATCCTCTTCCAAAACGGATACACAAGGATCAGTTAAATTTTCTCACTCACCACTGCCAAGATCTTCGAAACCCCTATTTATTAGCTCATCAGAACCTAACCCAGAGCAGCAGGATGAAGAAATGGAAAAATTGATGGCCAGGTATATGAAAAGATCCGAAGATTTCAGAAATAATGTTACATTTGATGGCTATTTGGGCATCCTGGGTAAAAAGGTTAACATAAGGGGTAAAAATGAGGAAAAGAAACTCCTCCAACAGAAAATGCAAATACCTATGTTTGATGGTAGTGACAAAATCTCAGTTAGAGCATGGCTGCAAAAACTGATCACATACTTTGAAGTTTGTCCTACAGAAGAGGAGGATGCAGTTAAATTGGCTACAGTGCATTTGGAAGGAAGTGCCTACGATTGGTGGCACCACGGTATGGTTACACAAGGACACGGTGACATTAAATATTTTGATGAATTCAGCGTTAGATTATTGGATAGGTTTGAGAGGAAAGATGAGGAAGAATATTTCAGAGAATTGGCAACTCTACAGCAGAAAACATCAGTTGAAGAATATGTGGAAAAGTTCGAAAATCTAGCGGTAATGGTTCCAAATATGTCTGAAAAGAGGATAGTATTTCTGTTCATAGAAGGTTTGATGGAACCCTTAAAGGGTTGGGTGAGAGCTTTTGGACCCACAACATTACAGGATGCAATTAAGAGAGCTATTTCTATGTCTGCATCAGCCATACCTGCAAAACATAAATTTTCATTAACTTTTCCTCCCAAATTCAGCCCCATAGGAACATCACAGAAAAGAAGTGGATTCCAGCCATCAGCATCAAGTTCTGGACATCAAAATACTCCCCAAAAGCAAACGTCCACCTCTCAGAGTCTTCCAGCAGCAGCCACTACCAAAAACATAAAAGATGATGAACGTGATGAATTAAGAAGGAAAGGGCTATGCTTTTATTGTAAAAAGCCATTTGAGAGAGGACACAGATGCCAGGGAAAAGGGCAAATCAGATTGATTCAGGTAATATCAGATGATGAGGATTCAGAGGGAGACTATGCATCAGCAGAGGAAGTGGAAACAGAAGAAAATCGGCATACAGAATCAAGAAGTCCAAGTGCTCCAAGTTTAGGGAGTTTAGCCTCTCTAGATTTATCCAGGGCTTACACCACCATGAAAGTACCTGGGGAAGTAGAAGGAGAAAGAATTGTGGTACTTATTGATCCTGGAGCCACCCACAACTTTGTACATGAGGATTTGGTAAGAAAGAAAAGGTTAAAAACTGAGTCTTTTTCTGGTTTTGATGTAATAGTTGGAAATGGAGATGTAGAACAATGCCACCTCTATGTCCCACATATGAAGTTGCAATTCAATGATTATGACTTGGTAGATGATTTTATTGTTTTTCCATTGGGAAAGAGTGCTCCACAGGTAATACTAGGAGTGCAGTGGTTATTTTCTCTGGGAGACTACACTATAAATAATCAGACACTAAAATTCAAATTTATGGTGGGAGAAAAGGAAGTAGTCTTGCAAGGAATTAAAGACAGGGTGTTACAACAAGTATCTATCAAAAGTATGGAAAAGATTCTGAAGAAAAGGGAATTTGTATGGGCAGCCAGCATTACTACTCTTAAAGGTAAATCTATTCCAACCTTTGAATTACAACATGATATTCGGTTTATTTTGGATAAGCATAAAAAGGTTTTTGAAGAAATACCAGAAGGATTACCCCCACCCAGAAACTTTCAGCATGCAATTGAACTAGAACCTGGAACTAAACCAATTATGAACAAACCATATAGACATCCCAAATATTATAAAGATGAGATAGAAAGAACAATAAAGGAGTTGTTGGCAATGGGACACATTCGTCCTAGTACAAGCCCATTTGCATCTTCAGTGGTTCTAGTGAAAAAGAAGGATGGGAGTTTACGCATGTGTATTGATTACAGGGCCCTGAATAAAAAAACAGTGAAAAACAGGTATCCTATTCCCCGTGTTGATGAGCTTATTGATGAATTGCATGGAGCCATGTTCTTTTCTAAAATAGACTTAAGATCGGGATACCATCAGATCAAAATGAGAGAAGAGGACATATATAAAACAACATTCAGATGTCATTATGGGCATTTTGAGTTTCTGGTCATGCCATTCGGGTTAACAAATGCTCCTGCCACTTTCCAAGCTGCAATGAATCAGATTTTCAGGGAGTATTTGAGACATTTTGTTCTGGTGTTTTTTGATGATATCTTAATTTACAGCAAGACATGGGATGAACATTTAAAACATGTAGATATTGTTCTGGGTATTTTAGAAGAACAAGAATTTTATGCAAAACAGTCTAAGTGTGAGTTTGGCATGACAGAGATTCTTTATTTAGGACACATAATCAGCCATGAAGGAGTTAAAGTAGATCCAGAAAAAATTTCAGCCATGCAGAATTGGCCTGTTCCAATTAGTTTGACTCAGTTGAGGGGATTTTTAGGCTTATGCAGCTACTACAGGAGATTCATCAAAGGATTTTCAGCATTAGCAGCACCCTTGACTGAATTGACCAAGAAAGGTGAATTTGTGTGGAATGAGGGAGCCCAAAGAGCTTTTGAAAAACTAAAGGAGGTAATGACTACATGTCCAGTATTGACCATCCCTGATTTCTCTCTTCCTTTTACTATTAATTGTGATGCTTCAGGAGTTGGCATTGGAGCTATTCTCATGCAGAAGGGACGCCCTATTGTTTATGAAAGTAGAAAACTAAAACCACATGAGAGGAGTTACAGTGTTTATGATAAAGAAATGCTAGCTATCATGCATGCATTGTCTAGATTCAAACAATACCTCATTTGTGGTAAGTTTGTGGTCAAAACTGATCACAATAGTTTGAAATATTTTTTGGGACAACAAAATGAATTAAATGAGAGACAACAAAAGTGGGTTACTAAGCTGCAAGCATTTGATTTCGATATTGAATTTGTTAAAGGGAAGAAGAATACAGCAGCTGATGTTTTGTCTAGAAATCCTGCTTTCCATTCACTTTCAGTAATTACTAATGATTTGAAGGTCTCTCTTATGGCTGAATATGCAAAGAATGCATTGTCCATTAGCATATTGGATGGTACCCTGAATGATGACAGGTATTCAGTTAAGGAAGGGCTGATCTATTATAAAGGGAGAATCTTTTTAACTTCCAATTCCAAGCTGAAAGAAAAAATGATTTCTGCTATGCATGACTCACCTATGGCTGGTCACCCAGGATTCTTCAAAACATACAGACAAATTCGTGAAAGATTCTCATGGAAGGGGTTGAAGAATGATGTACTTGCTCATGTCCTAGAATGTGCTACTTGTCAGGTTAACAAAGATGAGCATAATTTATCAGCTGGATTACTTCAACCACTACCAATTCCAAATCAGAAATGGGAAAGTATATCAATGGACTTCATTACAGGACTCCCAAAGGTGCAAGGTAAGGACTGCATTTTTACTGTTGTGGATAGGATGACTAAGTATGCACATTTTTATGCCATATCCATGACATATACAGCTATTCAGGTGGCTGATTTATTTTTTAGGGAAGTATTTAAATTACATGGTTTGCCAAAGTTTATTGTTAGTGACAGAGACAGTAAATTTCTGAGCAACTTTTGGCAAGAGCTATTCAGATTATGTGGCACATCCTTAACTCCAAGTACCAGTTATCATCCGCAAACAGATGGCCAGTCAGAAATAGTAAACAAGTGGGTGGAAGGATACTTAAGAAACTATGTTTCTGGGTATCATAATGCTTGGATTAGATGGCTGCACCTAGGAGAATACTGTTATAATGCCACTTATCACATGTCAATTAAGATGACTCCTTTTATGGCTTTATATGGTTATGATGCTCCCACTCTTTCAGATTTATTGATTGTGGACAGCAGGGTACCTAAGGCAAGGGAATTTATACAGGAACATCAGGACATCCTTAAGGCTCTCAAAGAAAATATACAGGTCGCACAGAACAGATATAAGAAATTTGCTGATCGGCAGCGTATAGAACGCTCATTTGAAGTTGGCGACATGGTTTATTTAAGACTGCAGCCATACAAGCAATCTACCTTGAAAAAGAGTGGTGCAGAGAAGCTTAAGCCACGATTTTATGGTCCATATAAAGTGTTACGCAGGGTTGGAGAGGTAGCATATGAGCTTGAGCTCCCACAAGATAGTAGGCTGCATAGTACCTTTCATGTTTCTTGCCTTAAGAAAGTTGTTGGACAGAATATTAATCCCTCCATTGAGCTGCCTCCTTTAGATGATGAAGGAAAATTAATTTTGGAACCAGAAATAATCCTTGAGACTAGGGAGAGAAAACTCAGAAGCAGTCATTAAGGAATATCTGATTAAATGGAAGGGTTTGCCAGAAGAAGATGCCACATGGGAAGGAGCTGAGATCCTCTCACATTCAGGACTGCATTGCTTGAGGACAAGCAATGTGAGAGGGGGAGACTTGTCATGACCCATTTTGGAAAAATAATGGTCATGTATGTAAATATTATAAATAATATTATTATTACTATAGTGTGGAGAGAAATAAAATATTTTTATTTTATTTCTTATTATTATAAGTGTGCAAAATATAAATAATTATTATTATTTATATTATTGGGGTATTTTAATAAAATACTTAAGCAAATAATAGCTTAAGTAATGGGCTCCACATAATGAGAAAATATAACATGGAAATATAAAAAGGTGGAACGCCCTTCATTCTAACTATGCTATGTTATGTGATGAAGACTTATCTCTTCTCTGCCTTCGAGAGCTGCTCAAGGTTAAGTGAGGAATTCCAATTCAGTAGAGTGAGAGGTGCTCATCTATTGAGTTGAGGAGTAAATCCAGCTTAGGGTTTACCCGTGCACTAACGGAGGGCTTCCAGTGTTTCCAGATTTATTCTTCTTCCGGATGGAATGTGAATTCCTTCCGAGGGTTTGGTAGCATTGTGGGAGTTTAGTGAAGGATTATCAGATTTGGGTCTGAGATTACATGTGTGTGGAGTGATTATATGGTATTTTGTGAATGTGTTGAGCCATTGTGTGTCCCTTAAGTGAACCGATCAGCATTGGGGATAATATTTGTGCATTTGTGCAGTTGTAAGTGTGAATTACAGTCAAGGAGGGCAGCGTCCATTCTTGGAGGTTTTCTACAGCCATTCTAAGGCAGTTCTCAGGTTGTGAAGGATACTTTTGCATTCAGCAGATAGACATTCCCTATTGGAGGTGATTTCCATCAGAATTCAGTGTGTTCTTGGGTAGTTTTGTCATCCAGCAGCCCACATCCCATCTGTGTGTGCCAGTATAGCATATTTTGGGTGTTGAAAAGGGTTTCTCAAACCCTAGATTGGCAGCGTTCAGTCAGTGGTGTCCTCTGCAGCAAATTTGAGGTTTTCTTCTATGCAATTCTTGGTATCCAAGTGCACATCCCATATGTATGCACATTGTGACTGTAATTGTCATCCATAATAGTCAGATTTGTGATTGTGAATTCATTCTAGTTGTTATATGTGTTGTATGTGTGAATCCAGATAATATTTATCGTATTTCATTTGTGGGTATTTGAAGAAAATAATAAAAATTCCAAAAATTGTCTCATTTTCTCAATTATTTGCAAGATCTGTGTATTGGGTGTTTCCATTTTTATTTTTGGCTCATTTTAGATTCTTTTGCACATACCTAGATGGAGTCTTAGGTGGTGTTCTTTGTGTTTCCTCTTATTCTAATTCTTCACCTATTTCTTCTTAGCAACTTTCTACTTCTGGATATACAATTTCTTGTGTTGGTTCTTTTGACCCTGTCTGTTCATCAACTATCACATTTATACTTTCCATAATTGTATGTGTCATCTTATTATAGCATTTATAGGCTTTGCTCTTAGGGGAATACCCAAGGAATATTCCCTCATCACACATTGAGTCAAACTTACCCAATTTTTTCTCTTCCCATCTAATGTAGCATTTACTTCCAAATTTTTTGAAATACTTCACAGTAGTTGGTCTTTCCTTCCAAAGCTCATATGGATTTTTATGATGATTTACTCTCACCTGAGCTCTATTGATTATATATACAGTTGTATGAATTGCCTCTCTCCAAAAACCATCTAAAATCTTAGACTTATTTAGCATAGCTCTGGCCATATTCTCAATAGTTCTATTTTTCCTTTCAACTACTCCATTTTGTTGTGGAGTTATTGCTACTGAATATTCTCTTTTAATTCCATGTTGTTCACAAAATTTTATGAATTCACCTGAAGTAAATTCTCCTCCTCTATCTCATCTTAGACGCTTTATCTTTTTACCTATTTCATTTTCTACTAACTCTTTGAATGCTTTGAACTTCTCAAAGGGTTATAAATTTTCTTTTAAGAAAGCTACCCAAGTCATTTTGGAGATATCATCTATAAATAGCATGAAGTAACTTTCACCTTGTAAACTCTTTGTCCTTGTAGGACCACATAAATCAGTGTGAACTAGTTTCAATGGTTCAGATGAAGTAAATTATTTTGACTTGAAACTCGTTCTTGTTTGCTTTCCATGCTGACATTATGCACAAATTGTGCTTTGTGGTATTTTTATATTAGGTAAGTCTTTTACTGCCTGTTTGTTACTAATTTTCACTATGTTGTCAAATTTTAGATGACCCATTCTTCTATGCCATAACCAAATCTCATCCTCTTGTTATAAGAAACACTTTTCTCCCTTAATTTCACTTAGTATGTAGAAATTATTTCTAGTTCTACTGGCATCTACAATGAGCTTTCATATTTTAGATTTTCTGATCTCACATCTATTTGGATGAAAAGTGATCGTGTGTCCCTGATCACAAAGTTGACTTACACTTAATAAATTGTGCCTTAATCCTTTTACATATAATACATTTTCTGTATTTGATTTTCCATTATCTAAACTCAAAGTACCTTTCCCAACAATTTTTTTTGAACCATTGTCACCAAATTTTACTGAACCTCCATTGATTTCTTTATGTGCAAGAAATTTAATTTTGTCACCTGTCATATGACTTGAACAACCACTATCAAGAAACCACTAATTTTTCTTATCTTGTGCATGAAGATTTATTTGTACCAACATTGACTACTCCTTTTCTTTCTCTTTTCTTTCTTACCAAAATTTTGAGGTTGTATTATTTTGAACCTTCTGATCCTCCTTCTTTTTGCTTTCTTTGGAAAATATTGTTTTACACCATTTGGCCTTGTACCCAAAGTTATTACATTTGTAACAGATGATATTGTTATCCATGAGAGGTGCAAATGAATTGAAATTTCTATCAACATTATTTCTCATATGGACCATGCAATTTAGAGCTCTATGATCATATTTTTTACATGAAAAACAATATCCATGGAAGAAATTTTGTAACCTTTTAGATTGCCTTGAATGATGTGGTCGCATGATCCTTCCTTTGTTGTTTCTATAATTGAATTTTGTCCATGAAGCTTCTCTATTTTCTTCCTTCTTGATGCTTTTGCCTTTCAATAAATTAGCATAGATCATGGACTCTTTCCTTTTTGATATCTTTGTTCCTTTGGAGCTTGACTCCTCTTTCTGTTCCCCTAATTTTATATCTTGTTGTAACTTGTCTTTAGATTTTTCAACTTCCTTACTTAGAGAGATAATTTTAGACTCCAACCCTTCACACTCTAACTCTTTTGCCTTTAACTATTGTACCATATCCATCTCAATTTTCCTTATCTCTTCAAATTTTACCTTTAGCTCTATGATATTTTGTAGAAGTTTCATCTTTTCCTCCTCATCCTCTTGAATTTGAGCCTTCAAACTTGAATTATTTTGTCTAACTTTTTCCAAGTTTCTAAGAGCACTAATAAGTTCCTCTTTCATGTTTATCATGGCTTCTTCTCTATTTTCTATTGTCATGTATATTTTTGTTGGATATTCCTTCAAGTTGTTAGGCTTTTCATGAAGGAACCCGCTCTGATACCAATTGAAGAACATAAGCTTATACTAAGAGGGAGGGTGAACAGTATAAGATAAAAAAATTTACTTTTCAATACAAATGATAATAGCAATAATATCAAAGCAGTAAATAATATACACATCATCACACACATGAGAGACATGATTTAACATGGTTCACCCAATGTGGGTTACATCCACGGAGAAAATATTTCTGATAAATTTTATCAATGAATATTTTGGCAACCAAATCCCTATTACAATGTTTATGGACCTCTGTCCAAAGGAGACACCAATCCCCTATGCTCAAGTTCATGGATCTATATCCACAAGATACCTTTGTCCCCACTACTCTGGTTTATGGATCTCTTTCCATAGGATAACTCTATCCCCTCTACTTTGGTTTATAGTTCTCTCTGCATAGAAGAACTCTATCCCATCTACTCTAGTTTATGGATCTCTCTCCATAGGATAAATCTGATAAAATTTGCTCAAAACTCTGATCCAATTTGCTCATAAATCTTCTCACAACTATCTGTACTGATCTATCTTATACTTGCTCACAAGTCTGCCTCAACCCTGCTCACAATACTACCTTAGTCTTCTTACAAATATACCTCAAACTTGCTCATAATTGCTCACAGTCTCTGCTCTATTATTCTCTAATACATGCTCACATCTACTTTCAAGCCTTCTCAAAATACTTTCTCAAATCTTCCTTCTAGCCTTCTCAAAATATTTGCTCAAATCACATTCAATACATTAAAACCAATGCTTACAAGGATTACAAATTCATTCAAATAATGAAATTTGATTCACAAACCCTAACTCAAATATGTCCAATAATACACACTAATAAACCCTTTTATCTCCTCCTTATAATTTTAAAATATTTCAACCAAACCCCTTAGAGAAAGAGTGATATAACCATACCTCTTTGATGAAGGAGCTCTCTCAAAAACCTGTCTCAAGATATTATGTATTTCTTATATCAATTTCAAGAGTTAGTTACCATAACACTTTTCAAATCAACCATAACATTTTTCCAGAAAAACTCATAAAATATTTAATATCAAAACAAAGTTTTGACAATAATCAAGCCCTCTCAATATTTCTTTTTATCAAAACTTACACACAACAATTTAAACTTATAAAAGCCGCTTATAATTAAATATCACAATTTAATATCCCCAAGTGCATGCCATACATCAATTTTATTTTCAAGCACATTATTGCTCCTTTCTTTTAAAAAAATATATTTCAACTTTATAGAACCACAACCAGATTCTAACATATCATTATGCCCTCAAAATGATAAATTTTAAATTATTGCCTTTTATATCTCCCTAGACCATGTAACATGCACTTTTAATAACCAAAAAATTACACCTTATGCATCCCTTGTTAAGAACTAATCATATCTCAACTTTAAACAAAAAATTATGCCCTTACATGCATCTACCACCGTAACTACCGGCATTCGAACATGAAACCTCATGGCATCCAAACTCTAGCATGAGCTAGAGTGCCAGCTGGGCTGGTCCTAGTAGCTAGAACAAATCATACACAAAATACTTTTATTTCTTCTTCTTTGTCAAAATGTGATTCATAAAACTTAACTATCACGAGGATTTGAAATAGAGACCCATCCTCTATCGCGCCTTACGTAGGACCCGCCTGCCACTTGGGCTAGCAGCCCTAGCTAAATTCAAATCGTGTGCTCTCCCTTATGTTTTGTCATCACTCGCTAGAAACATGTGCATCATCTTTTCTCTTCCCTTCAATTAATGGTGCTTCAATTTCCTTGCTCTACACTCCACAAAAATCGATTAATTCATGTGCAATCGCTTAACCTTTGAAAAATGATTTATGCTCCTCCTTTAATATGCATTTGATGTTTTTGCTATGACATCGACTCACCCTTTATTGCCACCTTTTTAAATTCAAATTTTGGCACCTTTGATAATTCAAATTTAATTTTTATTTTTAACATAATATTTAACGTTGTGTTAAATATTATTTATTATATAATTTAACCTTGGTGTTAAATAATATTTTTGCTTGTAGTCCTTTATCAACTTAATTTATTTTTGAGACCTTTGTCCAATGCACTTTCAATATTATTTTTAATAGTCCTTTTGGCCTGAATATTATAATATTATAATATTATTTTTTTCTCTTAAACCATGGGCTTAAACTTGGGCCTTCAACCTTTTAACCAACCACTTAGAACTTTGTCCAAAACCTCTTTGGTTTATAATATAAAATATTATAACCTTTTCCTTTTTACGCATTTTCGTGCATCGATATGAACTTTGCCTTGCATATTATAAACCTTATCTTAATGTTATACCAAACTATTTTGGCATCAATGACAATTAATGACATCAACCTTTGATACCAATCCTTTGACATCAATGACAACACAATTACTCAAAATTTCCAACAAGACAGTTGGAGCAAGATCATTGAGAATGCTCTCAAAGCCTACATGGTCGTGGATTTCCTAGATTTCTATGGATAAACCATCAAAGAAGCCAGAACAACATTTGAGCAATTTGGACTAGGCGATATGTGCCTACAAGCAAAAAATATAATATAAATATTTGCAAAGAGGTTTGAGCCAACAACCAAAGCTATTCTTGACCTGCAATGGGTGTCATAAGAAGAGTTACCCAAATTGTGATAGAGAAGCATAGACTAAAGCAATAAGGGATACAACTAATAAAAATATTGCAAAAGCGAACAAGATCATGAATCCCATATGGGAACTCTTATCATATTCCCTAACTTTTGGGACCAATATGTACAAATCCTATCCAAACAAGAAGTGCAGGCTCAAATAGAAGCAATTGCTAATGATGAGTCTGAAATAGATCGGCTATAAGAACCCATAGAAGAGACCCAATTTATGGAGCTATTAAACAAATTGGCTCAACTACAATCAAAGCTTAAAGAAATAGCTACGAGATATGAGTATCCTTTCTATGAAAAGATATCTTAATTGAAAAAGATAAAGGATCAAACCAGCAGGATCAAAATTTCCTTAGAAGAAGAATGGGTAGGAGCCCTAGTTGTATTTGAAAAAGCAAAATAATTTTTTTTATGGAGAATATGATCAAGAAGTTGAAAATACTAAGGCATAAATACCTTCAAAGGACTCAATATCAAGACTCCTATATGAACAATTGATACATGGTGAGAAAACAAAAATATAGAGCAAAGCAACAACTAATGAATAAGTGGTTCAAAAAGAATGAAGAGTAATAGATGGGTGTCTCAACACTTGAAATATCTAACAAAGTAACAATTCCATATATTCTATTTCATATTCATATCATTCCACATTCATGTCCTTGTTATTCCTTACCTTCATTGAAAATCTTGATCCACCTTCCTTATTATAGTATATAAACCACATCACCTCTTCATCACATTTCATTTCAAAAAATTCACCTTACTTCACTCCATTCCATAAATATAATTCAAAATTCCACTTAATTCTCCACCTTGACTCCATAACCAATGGAAATAGGTCTTTTGAGTTAATAATTTTGCAAGCAAAAATCCCTCGAGAGGTGGTAAACATATGGGTTTAATTTTGACCAAATTGTGGGAGATATCCTCTTCAATAAAACAAGTTTAAAACTAAGTGTATAAATCTATCATGGGACTATGAATGTCTTGAGGCCATGATACAATAAAAACCATGTTAGCTAGAGGCTTCAATATCACAAGAATGGGCAAAGAGGCTACCAAAGTCAATATTTCTTGAAACCATGCTTTGGTTGATGATGACTTCAGAAAGAGAGTGAATCACACGAAAATAAGTAAGTCTAAATTTTTTGGCTAAGTAATAAAATAGAATCAACACAGGAGCAGGTGAGTTCTAAGGAAATAATGATATAAGTCACATGTCAGCCAAAAGTATTATAGTCACGGGCCCAAACCAAACAATAAAAAAGTCAAAAATTGCTCAAAACTGCATCAAAATCAACAAAGATATAAATAAAGTAAAGTGCATGCACAAAATTAAAAAAAAAAAACTCAAAATCAAAATATGCTCAAACCTGGACCATTCGAAGATACAATGCTAGTAAAAGCACCAGTAACCCAATATCATGCTAGTTGAAAAAGCTAATACCGCTCCCTAGCAACATTTCTTGAAACCGCGTCAATCAAGCAAGTGATATCATCAACAAAAATCTCTACCCAAAACTGCACTTACAAATGAAAAAACAAAAAAAAAATGTATCCCAAGCCCGAGAATGCTCAAAATCATGACATTCTTGCAAGATGAGTCTCACAAATAAATGAAAGATCTGATCTCAAGCAAGTTTTAGTTACAATTCATTGTCAGACCTTCAATTGCCATGATGCTCGCTAGCTAATATCTAGCTCACTTCCAACTAAAAAAAAAGCAATTTCAATAATGCAATGAACAACTTCAATAATACAACCATCTCAAGAGATGTTGGGGGTGCCTTTTTAAAATAGATAGGCATGTTTTCTTAGAGCCTTGGATCCTCTTTCAACAAAAATCAATTGTAGATTGACGGGCCTAGTTCAAAATCATGCTCAATTTGAAATAGAAGACTACCACATAATAATTTCTAGTTCTCTCGCTAGACTATCATTCAAATGACCATTCAACCTCCATTCACCAAGAAATTTTGAAATTGTAATCTATAAATATAAGTTCAAACCTCATTCAAAGGGTTGACTCTATAGTCCTTGCCTGGTATCTCATTGTAATTATTGTTGATCAATGATGTGGTAGTTGTTTGATCAACATGGTGCTTGCATTTCCAGGTTTTATGTGAATGATCTCTTCTAAGTCATTTTTTTACACTATAATGTTGGTTTATTTTGTTAAAGTAGTTCTATACTTGAATTACCTATTGGATTGCTAATATTTACAGTCCTTGGAATAATTAAAAGCATTGTATGCTCATTTTAAGTCATTTCTATTAAATTATGACTTTAGTGTATTCTGTTAAAGCAATACCTTTATTGTATATTGAATTTCTAATTGTATGAATATTTGGAATGATTAATATGAATGTAGTGATTTAAATGAACCTGTGTATGTAATCGCTAATGGTTAATTTTTTAAGTACCATATAATGGATTAATGGTCTGTTATCTTAAAATATCCAATGTTGTTACACTATATTCCATCCATAATTGTACTTACTCTCCTATCTCTACTCATTTCTTAAACATTTACTATTTCTTTCCCTTTACTCTTTTTCTTACCATTTTCCCTCAAATAAAATATATAGGATTTGACCTTCTTTGGAGGTTGAAACATAGGGTAACCTTATTTCATCCAATTACTATATTATGGCTAAAATTGATGGGTGCAACATCTTTCCATAGCAATGGCAAATTTTAGTCCAACAGGTGATTTAAATGCTTGATTGGTTAGCTGATGAAGATGTTGATAAGTTTTGAAGACTTGATGGTGTGCTCAAAATTAGGTGTCTACAAAGAATACATTCAATAAATAAATACTAACAACTAACTTGTAGGCAATGAAGAGATTTGTCCTCCTAATTATGGAATAGAGATGAACTAACTTTGTTAGTATTTGGATAGGATGGCAGTGAATCAATCAACCAAAAATCTTGGTTACCTTCCATTGACCAAGGCCCTCATAGATTTTTGTAATGGTATGTGGCAAGTGAGGCACCTAGACAAGTGGGGCCATTTCATGTAATCGTTATCAAGAATGTAACTAATGTTTGGTAGAAGATTCTAGCTTGAGTGGCACTTTGCATGTAAGCCAACTCTTGAGCATTAGGTTAGGGTTGCATGAAGTGTATCTTTAAAAGACAAGGGCCCATAAATGAATGTATCTTTTTGAAAATTAATGAAAGTATTGAAGGAGGTTACCCCCTCGAAGAGGCCTATGATTATGTGTTGTTTTGTGAGATTGTTATAATTATGCATTTACATTTTGTATTGCAATATTATGTTCTTTCATGAAATTCTATTTTTATTACAATATTTATGTGAATGAGTTTATTTTTATTAGAAGGTTCCTAACAAGTGGTATCAGAGCGCTTTCTAGGGCCGAGTTTCATTGTGACTATGATAGTTCTTGCCCTTCCATTTTGATTGTTAGGTATAAATTTCTTGTGTTTTCAATTTTTTGTTTGTTTCCTTACTAAAAAAAAACATAGCTTTTTTTTTTGCATTAGTTTATTAGGTTAGAAACCTTGTGCCAAGGGTTTTAAAATATCATGGAGGAGCTGTCATTATTGGCTAAGCTAGATTGCTCATAAAGTATCTAGTGAAGTGAGGGGCGATCAGGCTCCAATACCCAGGCCTCAGACAACACCCATCTATGGAATTGAGCTCCCATGTATCTTTGGGTATATCGGGAGACCCCCTAGGATTAGGAGAAACCTTTATCCCTAGGAATATTTTTGGCCTTGTATTATCCATAGTACACCAAACACAACATCCAAAAAGATCACCCTCTTGTACTATCAAAGAGGCAAGTAGTGTGCTCAAGGGTATGCGTGGAATCCTCCTTGAGTAGTGGCCTAAAATATTGGTCTAAGCACTATTGTTCATCACTACGGTATAATAGAGGGCCTATGGGCAGTACATACACCCTGGCTTAGAGTACCCTATTCTATTGAATGTTAAACCTGCAAAAAATCTTGTTCTATTGAATGTTAAACCTACAACCAAAAATCCTACCACAAAAATTGAGCATACGGAGGAGACTTCCCTATCCCAAAATTACTACATGAAATAGATGAAAGAATTTGGAGAGGAACATAATAGTCAAGACAAAAATAGTCAAAGTTAATAATAGTTAGGACAAATTTTATTAGTGTCAATAACATCTAGGCATAAATTTAGTTAGAGTCTATCAAGATAGAGTTGCTAGTTGCCAGTGTTAGTAATAGTTTCCTGTGATATTCAGAATTCATAATAGATAGGGAGTTGTTAGTGACAGATTCAGACCAAACAATCATTAGAATAATGATCCATAGTATTAGTAATAGAATAGTGTTAGTAACATACAATGTAGTCTCATAAGGGGTTGTCCAACAAGAAACCAATTTTTTGAGTGAACCAAGCCTCCAGGAGAAAAACCGACAACACTTGAAGACAACACTTTCCTTGAAAAAAGTTTTGGGTGCCCAAAAATAGTGTTGTGATATATAGCTCATTGTGATTGTCTCGTTGAGCTGATCAGTTTGGTATATAGCCTCCATGCACTTTTTTGGGGTGCCAAAAAATGTCATTTTGGGGCCTAGTCCATTATGATCGTCTTTTTGAGCTAATCATTTTGATATATAGCACCCAAACACTTTTTTTGGCTCCTTACTAAAAATAGTAACTCTTGGAACAATACTTCTATTTTTAGTAAGTCAGTAGAAGTGGTTCAAATCATACCAAAATGGCTAGAAAAACTAGAGGACACCAAAAGGAGATAGAACAAAACAATTTTTTGGAGCAAATGCATACAATTGTTAATACCCTTCTTAGTGACTTTAAACAGATGAGGGAAGAAGTAACACTTTTGAGAGGTGAACACATGAGATCCAAAGCTAATATGGAAGAAAAAAATTTAGAGGTTGAGAAAAAACTTAGGGATGACCCAAAGGTGTTTGAGCATCATAATATTGACCAACCAGGTGGTAGTACCACCAATAAAGAGAAAGGAATCCATAAGGAGAAGGAAGGCTATCATTCTATTTTTGACATAGATACTCCATTTAAGATGCCTAAATTAGACTTTTCTAAGTTCAATGAAAAGGATGTTGATGGGTGGTTATGTCGAGCAGATCAGTTCTTCAAACTTCATAATGTCCCTAAATATTTGTGGGTCACTATGGCATCTTTCAACTTTGAATCTGAAGCCTTACAATGGTATCAATGGTTACAAAACACAACTCCTGACCCTTCTTGGGAAGATTTTGAGTCACAATTACTCACTCATTTTGGCCCTAGTGAGTATGAGGACTTTACAGGAGCATTAACCAAACTAAAACAAACCTCTATGGTTCGAGACTATCAAACCCAATTTGAGAAACTGGCTAACAGGACCAAGGGGTTGAATGAAGGTTTTTTTAGAGTTGTTTTATCAGTGGCTTGAAAGATGATATCAAGGCTAAGGTCAAGATGTTCAAACCATAATCTATGATGCAGGCCATAGGATTGGCAATATTGGTCGAAGAAAAAATTTTGGCTCAAAGGAGGCCACCTAAATTTCCATAGGCCAAACCCATATTTCCTTCCAAGTTCACACCCAATATTAGCAATAAATCTACCCCCTACAAGTGCTTGACTATAAAAGAGATGGATGCTTGATGTGCATAAGGCTTATGTTATAATTGTGATGAGAAATATTCACTAGGGCATAAATGCATCCAAAAGAAGTTATTTTTGTTGGATGTAGAGGAGTCAGTAAGCAGTGAACAAATTGATGATGAAGTAGAACCATCAGAGGAACCACTTCAAGATGAGGGTGAAACACAAGAAGAACCATAGCCAAAAAATTTTGTCCATGCTCTTGCAAGAATTACTACCCCTCAAATGATGAAAGTAGTAGGATTTTTCAAAGGACAATGTCTTACAATTCTCATTGATTCAGGAAGTATGCACAACTTTATTGATCCTCAAGTCGCCAAGCAAGCCAATTGTTACATACATGCTTGCAACTCCTTTGAGGTTATGGTGGCAAATGGTAGAACATTACCTTGTAAAGGTAAATACCACAATGTTAAGTTGAATATAGGGGATTATGAACTCAAAATTGATATGTTTGCTCTTCAACTAGGAGGATGCGATGTTGTGCTAGGAGCTCAATGGTTAGGTACTTTAGGAACCATAGCCTAGAACTTTGTAGAGTTATGGATGTAGTTTTCATAGAATGGTAGGTCCTACACTCTTTGTGGTTCACCAACAAGATCTCCCTAGATTATCAGTTCAAACTATATGGAGAAGTTGTTAAAAAAATCTTCTCATGGGGTAGTCACTCAGATATTTGCAATTCAACTACCAACTTTAATAGAGGATAAACTCCTAGAAGATTTGCAACTCATTCTGACTAAGCATGATGTAGTTTTTGTAGAACTGATAGAATTACCACCTTAATGTTCCCATGATCATGCAATCCCATTGGTACCTAGTAGTGTGCCACCTAACATCAGACCTTACTAGTACCCCTATGCACTTAAGTCAAAAATCAAGAAATTAGTACAAGAATTGTTACAAGTAGGAGTCATTCAACCTAGTAATAGTCCTTATTCTTCTCCAATCCTATTGGTTCAAAATAAATATGGGTCCTGGCATTTGTGTATAGATTTTTGTGAGCTCAATAAGCTCACCATTAAGGATAAATTTCCTATCCCAATGGTAGATGAATTGTTGGATGAGTTGCATGGTGCTATGTTTTTCTCAAAGTTAGATCTTCGCTCAGGTTACCATCAGATAAGGCTCAAGGAGGAGGATATTCCCAAAATAACATTTTGCACTCATGAGGGCCATTATGAATTCTTGGTTATGCCATTTGGCTTAACGAATGCACCTTCCATATTTTAGAGCCTCATGAACAACATCTTTCACCCATTCCTTCACAAATTTATTTTAGTTTTCTTTGATGATATTTTGGTTTATAGTCACTCTTGGGAGGAGCACCTCATCCATTTGGATCAGACTCTATAGCTTTTGTCTTAGAATCAACTTTATGCTAAGAGGTCTAAGTGTTCTTTTGGGTTGACTAAAGTAGAGTATTTGGGACACATTGTCACCAAATATGGAGTTAAAGTTGACCCTAAGAAGATTCAAGCCATTCAAGATTGGTCAAAGCCTCACACTCTCAAGGGACTTCATAGATTTTTGGGACTCATAGGGTATTACCACAAATTTATCCAAAACTATGGAAAAATAGCTACTCCTTTAATGACCATGTTAAAAAATAATTCTTTTACTTGGATAGGCCTAACTGAGAAGGCTTTCTTTGACCTAAAGCATGCTATGACAACCACTCCAATATTAGCCATGCCTGATTTCTCAAAACCTTTTGTAATTGAAAGTGATGCTTTAGGCAATGGCATAGGAGTCATGTTGATGCAAGAGGGAAGACCATTGGCCTTCACTAGTAAAGCACTTTCAAGTCAAAATCTAGGTAAATCTACTTATGCAAAGGAGATGCTCACCATTCTACATGCGGTTAATCACTAGTGACCCTATCTCATTGGGCATCATTTTTCCATCAAAATAGACCACCAAAGTCTCAAATACTTCCTAGAGCAATGGGTCACCACCCCTAAACAACAAAAGTGGATCTCTAAATTAATGGGCTATGATTATGAGATTACATATAAAAAATGCAAGGAGAACATTGTGGTTGATGCCCTCTCTCGACAATTTGAGGATCAAAGTATGTTATGTGTTATCTCTTCACCCATACCTCAATGGATTAATTCTCTCAGAGAGGACATGCTCAAGGACTCCGGATTGCAAACTTTGATTGCCACACTTCAAACAGAGCCTACCTCATGCCTAGGATACACTTGGGATGGACAAGATTTGAGATATCTTAACCACCTTGTTATTCCCCAAACTTCTCAACTATGGGAACTCATCTTGAAGGAAATGCATGCTTCACCAACTATGGGCCATTTTGGGTTCCTCAAGACTTATGAAAGGATTAAGCATACTTTCTTCTGGAAGGGAATGAAGAAGGACATTCAAAATTTTGTGGTAGAATGTGACATATGCTAGTGAATGAAAGGAGAAATGATGCATTCCCCTAGAACTCTTCAACCCTTGCCCATTCCAGAACAAGTATGGACAAATATTTCCATGGACTTTATTGAAGGGTTACCTAAGTCAGGAGGCAAATCAATTATTTTGGTGGTAGTGGATCATCTCATAAAGTATGCTCATTTTTGTTCCCTCTCCCATCCCTACATAGCCTTAGTAGTAGCCCAAATCTTTCTAGATTCCATTTTTTACCTTCATGGCATGCCCACATCTATTATGTCCAATCGAGATCCTACCTTCACTAGTCATTTTTGGCAAGAATTGTTTAAGTTGTAGGGAACTCAACTCAAAATGAGTTCATCCTATCATCCATAAATGGATGGTCAAACAAAGATTGTAAACAAATGCTTGGAGATCTACCTTCATTGCTTTACCTCTGATCATCCTACATAGTGGGTGAAGTGGCTTCCCTTGGACGAATGGTGGTATAACACTTCATATCACATTGCGACCAAGGTTACCCCTTTTGAAGTAGTTTATGGTCATCCTCCATCAACACCCTCCTCCTACATTCTAGGAAGCTCCAAGGTCCATGTTGTTGACACTACACTCAACCAACATGTCACAGTCCTCTGTCAACTAAATATGAATCTAGAATTGGCCCAAAATCATATGCACCAACAATTTGATCATCATAATTATAAGCATAGCTTTTAAGTAGGAGATATGATTTTTCTCTGCCTATAGCCATATAAATAGTCCTCACTCTAGCTTTGTAGATGCCAAAAACTAGCTGCCAAATACTATGGACCCTACCAGGTCTTACAACAGATTGGTGCAATGGCCTACAAATTGGCCCTCCCATCTACATCAAATCTCCATCCTATCTTTCATGTCTCCTCTCTCAAGAAGGTTGTGGGTAATTAGGTACAAGTTCAATCTATTTTACCAAAACTAGATGAAGAGGGTTCCATCTTGCTCGAGCCAAAATAACTATTGGATCGTAGATCATGCACTCTTTGAAACCATGTCATCATTGAGGTTCTTGTTCAATGGTATGGACTACAACCAAAATATGCCACTTGGGAGTCTCTCCAATAGCTACAACACCAATTTCCTCATCTACAACTTTGAGGATAAATATTTTTGAAGGAGAAGGGCATGTTAGGACCCCATCCTAACACTATTTTTGTAATTCTCATATTATTATGTAATGACCCCTTTCCAATGTGGGGACCCCTTTATAATGATATTTTGTAATACTTTGTAATGGTATGTGGCAAGCAAGGTGTAGACACCTAAAACACGTCATGTCGATGGTGACTACTCATATGGGACATGCTACAAGACCATATGGAAGATCTTGGATAGACTCCAAGATAGAGCAGTGGTTTTAACCACTCAATTTGGGCTCCTTGGCCTAATCAGCTCAAACCATTGTTGAGACCTATGGTCTATAGTCTGAACCACTACTGACACCCATGGTTCATAGTCTAGGCCGCAGTTGTCACCCACGGTTTAGAACTAAAGTTCAGTTGGCCTTCATCCGAGCCAAATCGGTTTGAACGACCATTTGTTCTAGAAGAGGGTAGTTGAAGGATGGAATATTCCAGAGGCTTCCAATCCAACTGTCCCAACCACCTCTTCTTGATCTTGGCTTCTCCATGAAGCCACCCCTAGCCCTTGGGTAATCCTATAAGTACCCCTCAAAATTAGGGCAAACTATCAAGTGTGCATTGGAGATTAAAGCAGCGAAGCCCTATCGGATTGTAGACTCACTTGAGTGTACTGAGAGAGATTTTTGTTGCCATTCACTTGCCAATTCATCAAGCATCATGTCAATTTGTGCCATGGATGCCCTAAGGAGCTAGAATGCCAAGAAACATGAATTCGGGCAAACGAAGGCCCAATTGTGCAATTCAACCACCAAACCAGTCAGAGGACATCAAGGCGACCCTTGATCATCAATTTGACAAGGAGGATCAAGCCCACAACCTTGGATTTGGAGGGCAAAGCTACTTTGTTGCTCATCGTGATTGACAACCATGGTGTATAGTGCAGACCGCTCATTTGAGCCATGGTTTGCAATCGGTGAAAGATCTCCTTACTATTCTTTTTGCATTGTATTTCACTAGGTTAGATTAAGCATCTTAGTGGTTTATTTAGCATTTTAGAGACTCTAATTGATAGAATTAGGGTTTTCATTAAGTTTACTTCATTATGGCAAATAGGACATAATTAGCTCATTTTCATGTTATCATGCTTCATTTCATGCAATCAATCCATTAGATAGATAGTTGTACTTTCCAGTTATATGTTTCAATTAATATTTTCAAGTATTGCATAGGTTTAACATGCTTTATTCATTTTCTTGATTTCATTAGTGTTATGGCATCTTTATGTTCATATTCCTTAAAGGGCCTCATCATGAGAGGTTGCCTATGCTTTTAATGCTTTTATGTTGTTTCTTGACCATAGGAAAGCAGATTCAAAGGAGATTCAACCATCCAATTCCTTCCTCAATGTGGAGAAGAGGGTCAACTCCACCCTAGAGCAGTTCATGTCACCCCGAAGGGCCTAAAACTCACATTTACCCTTAAGAGGGAACATTTGCTTTTTCCTACTGTAATAAGAGTATCAAAATGGTATCCCTAAGAGGGACGTAATTGTAACCGGGATTGGCTTCTTTATAATGGAATAAAAGTGTTTTTCTTCTTCCCATTTGTTGTCAATTTTGCATGCATCTATTTTGTTTCTCTTATTTCATTTTACGCAGTAGGAAGCATAGGTGTGAGGCCATTTTGGTGGTCATAGAAGGCGATCATGGTGGAACTCCACATTTTTAGCCTCTGATTTTTGACCTTTTTGTGTTTTTGGATATCAGGTGCAAACCGCGGTTGACAGCTACGGTCTCATTGTTGGCCCACGGCTTCAAGACGCGGTCTATAGTAGCAACCATGTGACAGAGCTACGGTTTATAGCAGACACAATAGACAATAGGGAGTCAAAGCTTTATCAGATGAGGATCAGAGGTAGGTCCTATTTTTAACCCCTGTTTCTATTTTTACTACCTGTGTTTTTCCAGTTTGCATGAAAAGGAGATTTAATTAGGACACATAAAAGAAAAGGAAAATGAATTAGGTCCTAGGATTTCAATTCTTTTTACGTTTTAGCTAGGCACTGCTAGGAACAACGGACCTCTGAGTGCAGTCCACCCTAGAATCCAGCATGCTAGATTAAATTATGTGTTGGTTTGCATGTCTAAGGCCCAATTAGTGGCCATTTACATCGTAAAGTGCATTGTCGAAAAGAGCATGTAGTATGTAGCTTGCATTTTTTGAATTTGAAAAGTTCTTTCGCTGCATATCATGTAGGAAATGAGCATGAATGTTGTATGATGCATTTTATTTTCATGCAACAATTAAAATGAACCACACACACCACGTTTCAATTAAATGCTAGTGAGTTGGAAGTGACATCCAACCACTAGTAGGGTTTCAATGATGGTGGAGGTGATTTCCATCCATTGGCCCAAATCCCATGTACCTTATGTTCTAGACCAATACCGGATCCGAGAACCTTTCGTAGCCTAGAAAATTTGCATATACTCCTCTTCGGAGGGTATGACATTGACTGGGTGAAAATGGGTGAGGATCTGGGAGGACATGTGCTCCTTGACCATGTGTGGGCTTCATTACCACACATTATAGGTTGGATTACGTGACTTGGAGTTCATAGCCAAGTTGTCGAGCTACGAGTATACAGGTGAAAGCCAATTAAACTGAGATTATCATCCAACAAGCTTTCAAACATGATAAGAGTTTCTAATATTGATACAACAAATCATGAAACAACATCAAATAGTTTAGGGCTCACATTTAAAATTTAATTCGAGATAATCACCATTGTATACCTTGTTTGCATAATAAAAGATAAATCTAGACACTAGGTACACCATGGTGGAGACACGAGGAGGTCAAAAAAGGCTTAATCCTGATGCGAATGACCAAGCCCCACCAAATTCACAATAAAATGTGTCGAACCCTCACCCACATGCGCTTCCCGAATGTCGTTCGATGAGCATCAGAGGAGACAATTCGACATGAGGGGACACCATTGAGCGTACCCTTGATAGAGGAGCTTCTGTACACTCTTCTAGACATAGGATAGAGCATGGAGCCTCTCAGCATGAGGGTGCTCCACTCGAAGGCCATTATCGAGATCGTAGTGCACGTGCATCCATGGGATCGATCGATGAGTATGTCATACAAGGGGCCAAGTTGGTACCCCTACGTACTAGGTCTATAGGAGGTTCCATACCTCCAAATTTAGAGTATAGAAGAGATCGAGATCCACCCATTCAGGGGTATGCAGATAGGCCCACTTTCGAGCATAGGTCTATTCACACTCCCATGCATAGTGAACCTCACAAGATCACTATCGACATATCCAAGGTGGGAGCCAATGGTACACCACCACATGAGCGATGGTGATCTAGATAGTTGGATGGTTTAGGTAGCATCCTCGAGCAGTTAGGCTACAAGCCTTCAGCTCCACCCACTCGTGCCCTAAGTGAGCATAGCGGGAGCATTATTAGGACTACCAGAGAACATGGGGAGGCTTCCAAGCACCCTCATGGTTCACATCCACCATCCATGCATGGTGGCACACAACACAGGACTCAACATGATGCCAATGTCATCTTCATGGACAAAGGCAAAAGCGTAGCGAATCCACCAGATGGGTACAGAACCCATAAGGTCACTCGCATGGAGCACACATACCAGAGGCCTCTTACGACCGATCACATTGATAGATCACATAGACTGGTATCCGAGCAGAGATGACAACTCCTCCAAGATCAATTGGAGGATGCCCACGTAGAGAGGCAACACATTGAAGATGAGAATATTCAGTCACAAAGGCTCATTAGACAAAGATTATATGAGCAGCGTATGCATGAGGAATGCATCCTTACCCAAAAGGAGCATGTAGAACAAGAGGATAGGCTAGCCAGGGCTAGTTTATTCACTCACGTTGAGCATGGAGAGCACATTCATAGGAGGGCTTTTTCACAAGCCGACGTGCATCAGGAGCGCAGAGATGCTCACACTCATGTCAGTGCCCAACAAAGAGAATGACCACCACCATTCGAAGATCAGAGGCAAAGACAATATGAGGAAGAAGAGGGAGATGGAGCCGATCATGGATATCTTGAAAGCTCCCAGGTTGAGGAGGAGGAAGATCAACGTCCTCCACCTCGATAGAGGAAGAATGTACCTCCAAGACCGCCCCCACGTCAGCTTAGGGAGGAGGAATTTCTATCCTCGTAGGCCTATAAGGCCTTAGTAGAGAAAGTGAAAGCAATCGAGAGGCAAGGTATGACTTTTCAAAATCTGACATTGAGCAAGATTCATAATGAGCCTTTGGACCCCTCGGTGCCTACTCCAGCATATCCTGAGCATTTTGACATGCCCAAGCTAGATAAATTCAAAGGTGATGAAGATGCGCAAGAGCATGTCACAAGATTTTTGGACATATGCTTCCAGATTGCAAGCAATGATGCCTTGCTTTTGCATACATTCATCACAACCCTCTCAGGCCTAGCCTAGGAGTGGTTTAATCAGTTGAAGAAGCATAGTATCACCAGTTTTGAGCAACTGGCTGATGCCTTTCTTGAACGCTTTTCTTTTGGCATCAAGAAGCAAGCTAACCTTTTCGATCTGGCTGCGCTAGCTCAGCGTGATGATGAGCCAATCCTAGAATATGGAAAGAGGTGGAGGAGATTAATGGTAAAGTTGCCATTCCCCATTCCTGCTATAGAACTGACTCGAATGTTCATGAAGAGTTGTGCCAAGCACATCTCATTATTGTTGCAACTATAGCAGTACTAGACATTCGAGGAAGCTTTGGTGCAAGCCAAAGTAATTGAGGATATCAAGTTGCAAGAGGGCAACTTGAAGCTCAAAAATAGGAAGGAGGGGCACAAGAAGAGCTCCATGAAACATCAGGGCAAGCAGGCCCATGTCAATCAGGTGATGTTAAACCTCCAAAGAGAGGATAAGGGGTAACAAAAGCAGAACTATCAGGCCCAACCTCCTCTTACGCAATACGAGCAGTGCAAGAATAATTACAAGGGCAAAAATAAGGAACAACGCCCACCTCACCAATTCACACCTTTGACAGAATCATTGACATCAATATTCCATCAATTATGCGAGGCTAAGGCAATCAGGTTGCCCGAGATTAAGCTAGTCGATCCTAACCAACCCAAGTCAAAGGGGTATCAGGATGATCTATTTTGCATCTTCCATCGTGTGAAGGGCCATGACATCGAAGTGTGTTGGTCCTTCAAACATATAGTGCAGAATATGATCGATAAAGGTGAGCTTATAGTGCCGAATAATCCGTTAGCACCCAACAACCAAAACATGGGGATTTATAAAAATCCATTGCCAAACCATGAGGCATCATACAACAATGTTGGCTAGGTCAACCAAGTGCGCATCGAACCACCTACCCAGGGGTTCATAGGTATGGTTAATGTTGTTACTAGACATGGGAGGTATGAGCAGCCAAATCAACCTCACGCTCCCATCAGGATACAAGCTACACCGAATCAACGACCAGTTCAGAATATTCTAGGCCCACCAACTAGACCGGTGGTGACCATACGAAGCAGGTTGGTTCAAAGCCTACAGATAACTCCTATGAAGTTGTCTATTTATGAGCTGATACAATAGTCCCCTAAGCATAGGGAGACTCTCATGGATATTCTGAGGTCCATCGAGGTGTAGTCCCAGGATGCTCAAGCATTCACCAATTTTGTGGGACACGTACAATAGTGCCAGGAACCTATGATCCAATTCTATGATCATGAAATCAGGATGGTTCCTATAGATATGACTGACCCACCATTACATATCATCATGTGTGTTAATCACATGCCATTCAAGAGGGTCTTGATCGACACTGGTTCATCGATCAATATTATAATGACCAAGGCATTAAGTCATTTAAAGCTACCCAAGTCACATATTGTGCCCACCACATTCACATTGAGAGCGTTTAATGATGCGCTATGCTCGATGGTTGGCACAATCATCCTACCTATTTAGGTGGGCCTAAAGACCATCCCCATGATGTGTCACATGATCAAAGGTACCATGCAATATAACATCCTTCTTGGGAGGCCTTGGATTCAAGAAATGCATTGCATTCCCTCTATACTACATCAATGTGTAAAATACATTCATGAGGGATAGGTTCATGTGGTGTCATCAGATGAAGAACCCTTCAAATTTGTGAACCTAGCTGATTTTCTAGGGGGTTTCATACTCCCATCAATGCACCTGGACGTCCGACCAGCATCACCGGTTAAGAATCCAGGAGGTAAACAAAAAGTGCGTGCTCAACCATCGACATCTGTATCACTCAGATCCGAGCACACTACAACAACTTCTTTGAAACCGACTGCATCAACAATGCTTCGGGATGAAAGGAAGCTAAAGGTGAAAATGGGTGAAAAGGAAAAGAAGCATGTGCCCGAACCAGTCACCAATGAGGCTCCCACTCCCATGGAAGTGGAAGAAGCCTAGGATAAAGTCGAGGAGGTACCTCAGCCTACCTCACCTACATCATCAGTAGGGTCATCCACACCATGGGTGACTATTCATCTGGCCAACATAGGGTTAGGTGAATATATTATGCAGAATGTCACCTTTGGACCAATCCTAGAGACTACACAAGAGATGGGCCGACCCCATGCTCATCATTTTTAGTTGGATCAGTAGTGCCATTGGGAGAGCCACCCAATCAAATGAACTTCATCTACGCTGGGCTGGATCAGCTTCCTACTCGAATGCCCATGGATGAAGATGATGATGAACCATTCATAGTGAATGTTCATTACCTATCCAACCCTAAATATTCCATGCATATTTTTGAATTATATCATTGGCATGGGTATGGCCTTGGTATTTTTGAGCAAGGATGTAGGACTCCGCTTGAGCCACATTATCAGTTGGCAACTGATAGGTTCGGGCTAGGGTTGCAAATATGAGGACAGGATGATTTGCTTGCAACATATTTAGATCACCTGTACCTTAGTTTAGGGGATGATGTGGATTTCAACCCATATCACCCTGATCCTTCTACATTCTATAGGGATAATCGGATGGTGTCTTACATCACCATAGCACCACCTAAGACATATCATGAGGATATCTTGGTGGATAGTGAGTCCTCACCCGATAATCAGTCGGGAGATGAGGTTGAGCTGGTTTATGAGGTAGTATCGTATTTATGGTGTTTATACCTAATTTTATTAGATAACGATGATAGTGATCAGGAGATAGCCTATATGGGGCCACATTTTCTAGAATATCCCATTCTAGTGGGGGTAAATGAAGGATTGTATTATGATAGTGATGAATAAGATGAGATGAAGAGAGCCTATTTAGGACCTCCCTACTTACGTTATCATAATGCACCTTATATGATTGAGGATATGCGTAGAGAGATCAATCTCAATCCTCACCTTAGGGGAAGACCACCGAATTTTAATATGATCTATCATATGGTGTTTCTGACCCACCTATGTACATGGAGCTCATTGAGCCGAATGATCCAATATTGCAATCTATGCATAGAGAGGACGTGTGCCCATACCATAGAGCCAGATCTCGGGTATGGTAGCTATTGATGATGTAGATGTTTGTCCATATGGTCCTGGAGATCAATTCCATTCCATCAATATGGTCTCCATTGATTTGACCACTCCACTCCACAATCCAGCCGATCCATCCAAACCATTGCATTTAAATGTAGATGCTATCGATTGGGATCGTGTTGACTCACCTGTTGAGCCTGAATATTTCTTCCCTAATGAAGAAATGTTGCAACCATTTCATTTTGCTCTAGGCTATGCTTATGATGTCTATCATGCTGAGGATGCTTCCAATGTGGAACCTATAAACCCAGTAGATGACATCCATTTGATCCCTATGCCTCATCAGCTTGAGGAGGGATCACACATGTCAATAGAGGAAACCTTCGATGTGGATATCAGTAATGATCCCACCAATCCAAGGAAGGTTAAATTTGGAGAGAGTCTCACTCCCGATGAGCGTGCCACCCTCATCCCTCTACTAAAAGAGAGACCTAATATTTTCTCTTGGACTTACAAAGATATGCCAGGTCTAGATCCAAAATTGGTTACCCATAACCTTTCGCTAGATCTTTCAAAGAAGCCAATCAAGCAGAAGCTTAGAAAGATGCATCCAATAGTAGCCTTAATGGTGAAAGATGAATTGCAAAAGTTGTTGGATGTAGAGTTTGTTATCTCCATCGACTATCCAGAATGGGTATCCAATATGGTGCCTATAGGAAAACCTGATGGAAGGATCCGTATTTGTATGGATTTCAGAGACCTGAATAAGGCAACACCAAAGGATTCATTTCCATTGCCGAATATTGATGCTCTTGTAGATGCAACTATAGGTCATGAGATGCTCTCCTTAATGGATGATTTTTTTGGATACAATCAAATTCGGATTAAGCTCGAAGACCAGCATAAAACCATGTTTATAATGCCATGGGGGACATTCTGCTATAAAGTTATGCCATTTGGCCTTAAAAATGTTGGTGCCACATATCAATGGGCCATGACATATATCTTTCATGACTATATGCATAAGATCCTAGAGGATTATATCGATGACTTGTTGGCTAAGTCATTACTGCGTTCTGAGCATGCTGAGGTCTTAAGGAAGGTCTTCGATCGCCTGATAGAGCATAATGTCAGGTTGAATCCTAAGAAGTGCGTATTTGGCGTAACTTCAGGAAAGCTCTTAGGATTCATCATTTCAAAATGAGGCATCGAAGTTGACCCAACAAAGGTCAAGGCTATTCTAGAGATGCATCCTCCCTCAAACATCAAAGAATTAAGAAGCCTACAGGGCAAAGTAGCATCCATAAAGTGATTTATCACTCAATTATCGGATAAATGTCGACCCATGAATCGACTGCTACACAAGGGGGTCCCATTCAACTGGGATGAGGACTATCGAGCAACCTTTGCTAAAATCAAGCAATACCTAGCGACGCCGCCAGTGCTAGCTCCACCAAGGCCAGATGTGCCATTTTTGCTATATATATCGATAATCGACTTTGCATTAGGGACCATGTTAGCCCAAAATAATGTGCAAGGCAAAGAGCAAGCCATATATTATATTAGCCGAACCTTGGTGAGTTATGAGCTAGGATATGCATATGTGGAGAAGTTGTGTTTAGCAGTAGTGTTCACTACAAAGAAATTGTGGCACTATATGCTAAGTCATACGACATATGTAATATCAAAACAAAATCCTTTGCAGTATATGATGAGCAAGACATATCATAATACATGTACTATAAAGTGGATCATGCTACTGATAGAATTTGATTTAGAATTCATAAGCCAAAATTCCATTAAGGGATAAGTCATAGTTGATCAACTAGTTGAGGCACCACTATCAAATAGTAGGCCTCTTACCATTGAGCTTTCGAATGATGTGGTCTTCATCGTATCCGAAGCTCTCAAACCTGAAGAACCAAAAAATAATGTTGATATGACCTTGTTCTTCGATGGTTCAAAGTGCGAGCAAGGGGGTGGTGCAGGAATAGTGTTTGTCATGCCACAAGGAGCTCCAATGCCCTTGTCATTCAAATTAGACTTTCCTTGCACCAACAACAATGCTGAATATGAAGCCCTACTTTTGGGCCTCCACACAACCATCACCATGAACATTAAAATATTAAACATCTTTGGTGACTCCTTGCTCATAGTCAACCAAGTTAAGGGACTCTTTCAGTGTCGATGTCCCATGTTAAAAGCTTATAAAGATCTTGTTGTTACATATTTGGCTAAGTTGGAATGGTATGACATCGAGGCAATCCCTCATTCATCAAATAGGTTCGTAGACACCATGGCATCTTTGGGATCCTTAATCCCTCAGAATCCATCTATCGATTTTACTACCATTCATGTTAAAATGCTCTCGCATCCTACAGCAGAGCGCGAAGCCTTTGATAATAAAGAGTCAATCAACATGATTAGCATGGAACCAAAAGTTGAATGGTTCTACAGAGCTGAAGACTTTCTAAAGAAGGCACCCTGGGGGTCATTAACCTCTCAGAGTCCGACGGGGAGTGGTACTACCATTCACCACAAGGTTGTTTCCCAGTCTACATTTGCACATGTAGATACGCAGGGGGAGCAAGTCATCTTGGCAGTCGAAGCTGAGGCTTACCAAAGCTGGATGTCACAAATCCAAGACTTCTTAAAACTTGGTTTGATCCTAGAGGGATTGTCGCATGCCACAAAATGCACATTCAAGCAGAAAGTGACTAAATATGTCTTTCTAGGAGATATTTTGTACCGACGAGGCTATGATGGAGTTCTCCTTCATTTTCTAGAGCCCCAAGAGGCATCTTGGGTGATTTCACAAGCTCATGATGGTACGTGCGGTGGCCATTTCAGCGGCATGGCCATCATCAAGCGCATCCTTCGAATGGGTTACTATTGGCCCACTATGGAGAAGGATTGCAATGTGTATGTCAAGAAATGCATCAAATGTCAGCATCATGCTAATCTTACGCACTTGCCATCATAGGCCTTACAGCCCATCCAAGCGGCTTGGCCATTTGCTCAGTGGGGATTAGATCTTATCGGTAAGATCTCTCCTCCGTCATCGGGTCGACATACTTTTATTATTATGGCTACTGAGTACTTTACAAAATGGGTGGAAGCAATACCCTTAACAATGATGACTGGAGCTCGCATAGCAGAGTTTATACTCGAGCATATCATATGTCATTTTGGGATTCCATCCAAGATAATTTTGGATAATGGAACATCATTTAAGAACAAAACTGTGAGAGCTTTGACGTCTAAGTATAGAATCAAACACATTTTTGTGACTCCATATTATCCATAGGAAAACGGGCAAGTTGAGGCCTCAAACAAGATAGTGGTGGCTATCTTGAAAAATATGGTCCATGAAAACCACAAATATTGGCATATCCAGCTGCCCCTTGCATTATGGGCTTATAGGACTAGCATTCAGACGCCCACTAGGGCAACACCATTTTCACTAGTATATGGCATTGAGGCCATTATGCCCTTAGAGTTGGAAATTCCAACATTGCGCATCGCATTGAAAGAGTTCATTGATGATGACACTGCATGACAAGCTCACCTAGATCAATTGATGTTGCTTGATGAACATCGTGTGAATGCCCTTGAGCATCTCCATGTTTATCAGGAGTGATTAAAATGAGCTTATAATAACAAAGTCCATCAGAGAGACTTTGAATTTGGGGATCTTATGTTGAAAGAGAACCAATAGAACTCTAATTTACCGCCTGATATGCGAGACAAATTCATGGCTAATTGGCTAGGACCTTATATCATATCTAAAAATATTGGTCTGGGTACCTATCACCTAACATCGCTAGGGGGTGTTGAAGAGCCTGAACCTCTCAACATCATCCATATTAAGGCATTCTATGCTTGAGAGCATAGCAAAAGGCACCAAGGGTTCCTAAAACTGCTTGGTCATGTCAGTTAAAGGCCTCGAGGGTTTGCTTAAAATGTGGTCATCCAAATGGTTTTAAAACTGGTCATCCAAAAGGCTCCAAGGATTCCTAAGAACCGCTTGGTCATCCCTAAAAGCTCCAAAGGTGCTCATAATCCCTTTGGTCAACCTAAAAGCCCCAAGGGTTTTCTAAAAATTGCTTGGTCAATTTAAAGGCTCCAAAGGTATTTTCACATTTGGTCACTCCTAAAGGCTCCAAAGGCATGTACTCACCGTTTGGTCAAATATAAAGGCTCAAAATCCATAAAAATTAAAAAATAAATAAAATCCAAAAAAATTGGTAAAGCATAAAATCCAAAAACATTTGCATTTGCATTATGCATTTTCATTTACACATGCATTCACTTCATCACATTGCATGTAGGCATTCTTCATCCATTGCATTCCATAGTAGAATGGATTGTGTTTGTCAGTCTTACAAATGATGCCACGTTTGTGTTTCAATCATGCACCTCTGCATTTATCATAATCCATCATTCATGTGAGTAATTATGTTTTTCAACACAACCCATATTGTTGCTATGAAGAATATACTAGGGTTTTTTGGTCATTCAACCATACCTAGAGGTCTTCTCAAGAGTTGATAGAAAGCTTGCTTTGCTTTTGTAGTTGAGGTCTAGTTAGTATAGCCCTTAGCATATCATAATCCTATCACTAATCAACAAATTAAACAATCCTAATAAGGACTAGGGGAAGATGAAAGCCATGAAGCAGGACCAGGTATCCTGAGGTGAAAAGAGTTATTCTTGCTTATCCCCTTGTGCAAACGGTATGGGAAATGTTGGCAATTGGCAAAAGGACAAGTTTATTCCCTACCCAAAATCCCTTGCTTACGATAAAATGAGCAATATCCCAAAGTGATATCCCACATCAATCCTCAATATTGATACCCTAGATCGATATCATAGATCGACATCCCAGATTGATATCCCATATTGATATCATAGATCGATATCCTAAAATCGATATCCTAGAAATAGTTCCCCAAAGTAAAATCCCCAAAGGAAGTTTTTGAAGAAAATTATCAAATGTAAAATTCCAAAAAGTCAAGTCAAATGAAGACAAATTGTACAAAGGAAGAAAAATCAGTATCAAATCCCTTGCTCAAGAAAAATAAAATAAAGTACAAAATAAATAGTGATTATTATCACTAAAGTACAAAAATAAACAGTGATTTTTATCACTTTATATGAGCAAGTATCCCAAAAAATTGAAGAAAAGAAGGGAGTGAACTTGAATCCATGGAATTTTCAGCACTATTGTACCTTACGCATGATGATATGTCTGATGCATTAGCACCTCGCTTATGTACAGACCAATGTTTGAATGTGGAAGAGCTAGCTTCAGGTGTCCTGTATCGCCTAGTGGTCTAGTCCAACTAAAATCTAAACCTAGGATTGGATAAACATATGAGGATCCCCTATCTTAGCAATGGGCTGAAAGAATCCCACCTGACATCGGGGTATGCTTATGCTTTATCTTAATATACTCATTTGCACACACAGGGATAATGAATAGTTAGGGCCTATCCTAGCAAAAGCCTTACATTTCAGAAGTCTAGTTTGGTCAAGTATACAACTTTTGATAAGTCTACTAGGGTGTTTGAGTCTCATGGAAAACCTCAAAAATTTCTCTAATAGCAAAAAAATACCAAAGATCACAAACCATCAAAAATAAAAGTCATTCAATCATCAAATTGCAAAGTATCGAATCTATGATACATCATTACATTGAGCACAATCAAGATATAGGATAGATACCGGATGGATATCAAAAATGATATTTAGATGACCACTGACTATATTGTGCATATCTTTCAAATTGCAAAAGGAATATAGAGTGACATATTATATCATTCGCATCATACCACTTCATATCATTGCATTTCATATATGGGTGATTAATTGATTAAATTCTTGTAATGAGGATTTTCAATTACATTCATGATTTTTACACATTCTGTGGTGTCGTCCATTAGATTGTTAAACACATATCACATTCATTCCTTATGTTTTAAGTGATTAAAGCATACAGGTTCATTTACATTAGATTACCATCATGTAAATAATGCATTACATACATTACACCAACATATCGTGACATCGTCATAAATTAAATGCATACAATAAAGCAAAATTAAATATGCATTTAAAAGTAAACATCGCATCCATATGCATCCATCATAAATAGCACATCTAAGCATCTAGATCACTGCATACCATCATCATCATAAATTAAATAGCTATCTAGTGCATGTCATCCATACATCACATCATATAAGCATAGCATCAATATGAACATCTGCATCCATGTGCATAACATAAACATAAAATAAAAAATAAACAAGTACACATAATGAGCCAAAATGATCAATCTCATATATATATATATATATATGTTTTTTTGTGTGTCCAAAAAGAGTACATCAGGGGTACATCAAAAATGCCCGTAGGCTACAACTGTGTAGGTCCTCGACCTTACACTCAAAAATAGTACAACAAAGTATCTCTGAGATCTGTACTAAGGGCCTGCACCCCCAGCCTGTGAGTCACCACCATCACCCCTACCATCCCTGTGGCTCCTCTACGAGCTAGCTCCATGAGTGCTAGAAGACCTATGTGTCCTCTCGGTCCTATGAGTCCTACGGCTGGAGCTGGCAGTAGACTGCCCTATCTCTCTGGTCTGGGATCAGCTCCGGTGAGTCCCTGTAGTCTGTGTATCCTCTGGAACCTCCCCACCTATCAACCTGATGTGGCCCTCCAGCTGGGAGATGCGAGCCGCGTGCATGCTGTATCTCACTCATTACCCTCCTCCACGAGGGAATGAAGCCTCCTGATCTCTGCCATGGGGTCACGACCTACTGGTAGTAGAGAAGATGGTGTGGCTAGAGGTCCCATGATGGCCTAGGAGGATGAAGGATCTCCCCTATCTACCCTGAGAAGGCTCCTCTCGACAGTAGCAACACATAGTCATGTCTGCGCAAGATTACGCTCACTAGTGAGCTCCTTGTCTTGTGTCTCCACTGCTGTAGCCCATGCTGTGAGAGTTTTCCTCTCCTCTTGAGCCTTGTTGTGGCTGATCCACAACACACCCCAAAATTGGGGACCCACCTTTTTTGCATGCTTTCAAAGAATATCTCAGTGACCCAGATGCTAAAAATCAAGAAAAAGGCAAAATTGCACAAGGAAGAAAAGTGTCGCAAAATCGTGACATGTCGTAAAATTGTGGTCAAACCAGTCAAACGGGGCAGGAGGCAGAAAAATGTCACGAAATCACGACGTCACAAAATCATGGTCAACGCAGTCAATGGTAGCAAGTGGGCAGAACCGTCGCAAAATCGTGACATGTTTGATTTTTATAGCCCAAAGAGGAGAGAGAAATATGAAGTAGAAAAGCGTCGCGAAATCGCGACATGTCACAAAATCGTGGGTCAAACTAGTCAAACAGGGCAAAGTAGAAAAGCATCGTGAAATCACAACAAGAAATGGCAAAGGAGCATGAAGCAAAAATATGTCGTGAAATCGCGACATGTCGTGTTTTTGCGGCTCCAAACAGCGAGGTTGTACGAAAAGAAAAATATGTCATGAAATCGCGACATGTCACGTTTTCACGGCCAAAAGCAGCAAGGGAGCCCGAGATAGAAAAATGTAGCGATATCACGACAAAAATCAGCGAAGGCATACGAAGGGAGAAAGCGTCACGAAATCGCAACAGGTAGCAGCTAAGGGGCATGAAGTGGAAAAAACGTCGCGATATCGCGATAGCATGTAGCGAAGGTGCCCGAAGTGGAAAAGCGTCATGATTTCGTGACAGGTTGCGGGCAAATGGTACAAAATGAGAAAAGCGTTGCAATTTCATGACATGTCACGATTTCGCGACATGTCATGTTTTCACTAGGCACGATGGCAAGAAGGGCTGCTGACAGGAAAACGTCATGATATCGCGACATGTCGCGATTTCGCGACATGTCGCATTTTCACGGCCAGGAAGACGGACAAAGCTGCATGTTATTTTTGGTCACGATTTACAGGGAGCCATTATAGAACGTGTAGAAAAGTGTGAGACACGTGGCGTATAGGCTACAGAAGCATTACAAAGAAGATCAAATGTCTTAATGTCAAGCATAAAGCCAAAACACACGTAGTCAAAGAAAGGTGAAACGAGCAGCCACTGGAAGACGAAACGAACCATCGTGGAAGGGGAATCAATTCAACAGCAAGTATAAATGCAAAAACATAGATTGGCATAGGGGTCAAAAACTGCTGGAGCAGAGTTGCAGTGCTAGAGGCCAGAGGGTCATTATGGGCCTGCTTTGGGGCTGTTTTCTTCCTTTTTTTCTAGTTTTGAGAAAACCAGATGTTCTGCTGCTGTAAAATGACATATTTTTTTAATGTAGAAGTGTTCAAAAATTTGCATTTTATGGATAAGAAAGAAGGAGATCTTCTATGCATGCTAATGGATTTAATGTTTATTCTTTTGTTTTCAGATTTCAGATTTATAGATAATGTTAAATGTCACTTTTGTGGGTTGCATTAGGCGAATATTTGAAATCTGAATTTTATTTCAAACCCTAGGAGACTAGCACTTAACTTACCTGGATTGTGCGTGTTTGCAGGTTCAATAAGTTAGGTTGCATGCATGGAATCTCATTATCTTCGGTTTTGCCAGGACGGGATAGCATCAAACTGGATGCAATTTTAATTTTCTTTTCTTTCACATTTTATTTTCTTTTTGCTGCATTTTATTTTCAGAAGTTCCAACTTTATTTACCGGCATTAAAATAAAATAAAAAAAATTAAAAAACTCCAAAATCCATAAATAATTCCTTCATGCTTTTGCATTTCATCAATTTACAATTTTGAAGTTACAGCATGGTCATTTAAGGATCAAATCACATTTACTTTATCAGGGTTCAATGAACAATCATTAATTTTTCACAGTAAAATAAATCACAGTGCCCCTTGTTTTCAGTTACTTGCAACCACTAAGGTGTTCCAAGCATTTAAAATAAATATCTTCATTTAAGATTATTAATACACAGATTGCAGAATGCTAACATAACAGGAACCTTGGAGAAATTGTTTCTTTGCAAGCAGAGGATTTAGAACCCAAATCCTATCGAAGAGTGTGTTTTCACAATCGGATGAAAATACCACTCAACAGATTGGCGCTAGAAGGAGGGCATGTTCGGGTTTATTTTATCGTGATTTTAGATGCTACGGGTTTTTAATTGTTTAAGAGCTTTACATTGCTAAATATTTCAAGTCCATTTTATTAGCATCTTCGGCCTCTAACACCACTCAACGGTTTGGTGCTAGGAGGGCCGTACGGGTTTATTTTTAGTGTAATATAAATTTAATTTTTTGTATGCATTAGTCCTCTAACATTCGGTAGATTGTTTAAAAGGATGGCCTGAATTTATTTACTTGTTCTATTTTTCAGGTATGCTGTATATTATTCTAGTATTTTTCTGATTGTTCTTACAGATTTAAAGTGATTTGATTTAATTTTTTCAAAATTTTGGTCTCATGCAATTATTTTTCATTTGATTTTAATGAATATAGCTCTTAATTGATGCTAACTTGATTTTTGTTTATACATTGCAGGTTGAATATTCAACAGATTTGGTTCTAAAATTACATTTTAAGTTTCACTAATGGCAACACTTGAGGAGCAAAGGATATCCCTGAGAGCTGAAATAATATCTCTAAGAGAGAGAATGGTATCAATAATAGAGGACCATTATGAGGTTTTATCTATACCTGTGGTATCTTATCAAATTCCTACAATGTTATTGGATTTTTTACGATGTTTTAATCAAGAGGTGCCACTAGGATACTTGCAAAAACTGCACGTTTACAAGGATACATTATGTAAATTCCAGATTTTCTAAGAGGAGGTGGCTTATAAATTATTTGCATACATTTTGGATGATAGACCATTCTTTTGGTATAGCCAACTACCCATGGAGGTTAGGACTTCTTGGATACAACTAGAAACAGCCTATCTTCATCATTTTGGTAATCAGGCTGACTTAGAAATATTGAAAAATCAGTTTACCTCCTTATGTAAGGAGCCTAATGAATCCTTGAGTCAATTCAATGAAAGATTTCGAGAGTTGCACTCCCAAATATGGGAAAACTTTAACACATTAGAAGAGGAAGCCATGGAAGTATACCTAGAAGCCATACACCCCACACTTGCTTCACTCATTGAGGAAAAGCTGAGTGGTTTGTCTCTAGGTAAAATCCATGAGGTCATAGAAGAGATAGAATGACAAGGTCTTGAAGAAGAAACGGCACAACATGTTCACATGAGAAATTGTTCTTTTGATGCCAACCTACACCAGCCATCAAACATAGCACCCTCCACTCCAATGATATCTAAGGTAAATGATCAAGGGGATGAATTTGAATATCCAAATCTTACAACCACCTTAGATGTAGTCCAAGGGGGGGTGCAAATTACTAAGACAACATCCACTAGTGAGGATCATGTAGAGATACATGATTATCTAGATGAAGGGGTTCTAAATTCAACAATGTTTGATATATGTGGTAAGATGGAACCTGCCATGGAATTAAATAAAGTGGTTGAAAGTGAAATTGGGAGAAAACCAATAAATGAATTTGAAGACATGATAGAACTTCACCACTTGTTCTTGGAAGATACTATTGATGAGATGCGTACAATTAAAAATCAAGAAATTCTTCACCCTCCAAATTATTATAAAATTGAATCATGGGTTACTAATTTGGATTATGATAGCCTTATAAATTTGAATTCAAGAAAGACCCACTTTTGGAAATAATTGAACCATCTAAGGAAGGTGAAGATGAGTTTGATGAGAATCATATTGATGAATTGGAAGATGTTGAAGAAGTAGTTAAACGTCACCACTCAATTTTGAAAGATGATTATTATGATGCTTGGAAGAAGTGGGAAGATTTCACTCGTTCCAAAACTACTAATGAAACTTGTGTGCCCATTGATATACAGGACAACATGATCGCCTACTTAAAGGAAGACCTTACAACTCCTGTACAATTTTAGGATGTTTTGGAAGAGGGTTTCAAATCTCATCAAATTTTGGAAGATTATAATGATCCTATTGCCAAGAACAAAGAAAGAAGAGAATCTATGAATGAATCAAAAGATCATGTCACAAATGCCATGGAGTTTCATCCCACAAGTTTGGAAGATAATTTTTATAATGGTTGGGGAAGATATGATAATGCATTCTTTTCTCACATCCCTATAAATGAAACTCATATTTCACTTGATATGCAGGATGTTGAACCTTCTACATCATATGAAGATCTCATATTCACAGGATTTGAAAAGGTGACAAAATTTGATCATGTTGAATATAAATTCATTGAAAGTGTGGATGCAAGTTTGCATGATGATTTGGAGGATTCAAATGAAGAGATACCATGGATAGTGAACAAATAATTAGAACCAAATGACAAAGAGATTGATCAATTGGAAGCAAATCAAATGAAGGATCATCAAGATGAGTCATGGGACATACACTTTGACCAAGAATGTTTGAGGATTGAAAGGGATGACCATATTTTGAATTTAAATAATGTTTATGGTGAAATGTCATTAAAGGTAAATGAAAAACAAGGTATAATTTTTAATCACACCTTTAATAACATGGTTTTAATGAATGGAAAAGAAGTTGATGCGCTTGAATTGCTAAATAAAATTCATCAACAATTACTAATTGAATCTAGGATAAAAAATTTTAATGATCCTAATTTAGTAAATATCCTAGATGCTTGTAAATTGTTACACAAATTTGATTGGCCTACAAATTTGGAAAATGATTTGGCTTTGAAATTTGTAGAAATAGGCTCTTACTTACAAAATTGCATATGTGAAAAGGATAGCCTAATTCTAAATCAAGGAGGGAATTATGAAGTTTACATTTTAAAGAATAAACATGATAAAATTGAAAATCATTTACTGTCTAATAATTTTAGTAATTTGATGCTCACCTATGGGAGTATTATTGGAACTAAATCAAATTGGTATGGTGAGCATGGCAAGTGGAATTTTGTTGCATTGTTTGGTCTTGTCTTGTTTTTGTGGGATTCCCACAACATTTGGTATGCATATCATGTTATATTTTTGTTGAAATGTTCTAACCATGTGTGGGATCCAGGAAAGTGATAAGCCAAGCTTTGCATCATCTTGTATTATAGTGTACATTTGTATATAGATTTTGGTCTTTGGTTTTTGGTTTGTGTTTTCAAATTTTCATTTTGGGATTGCAATTTGGTTTTGGATTGAATAAGTTTTAATTTAAAGTTATGTGTGTTTGAAATTTTGTGTTTATTTATATATATAAAAAAAAAAGATGAAAAAGTTGTCTTGAGATGCTAACATAACAGGAACCTTGGAGAAATTGTTTCTTTGCAAGCAGAGGATTTAGAACCCAAATCCTATCGGAGAGTGTGTTTTCACAATCAAGTGAAAATACCACTCAACAAGCCTGTTTTAGCTGCCTCTCGCTATGAGATAGCTTTACCTTTAGAGTTGTGATAGATGTATCCCGTTGCAAAATTTGAGTCTGCAATCGCCCAAATTGTCTCTAGAGGGTAGCAATATAGGCTCTCAGCTACCCAATCTCGTTGTTAGGAGGTGACTCACCCTCCTTAGTTGTGTCCTCCTTTGCCTCAACCTAAGGAGCCTCCCCTATGGTGGCCTCTACACCCTATCCGCCCTTGGTACACTGGCATACATTACATCCATCTGGATCAACCTTTGCTCCATCATCTATCTGGTTGAGGGGCCCCTCTCCCTGTCACTGTAAAAGTGACCACCAAGTGTCATACGCTGCGGTGGTGCTAGCCCTAGCCATGCCCAACTCCTAGAAGTCGTCGTCCTCATCCCCTAGCAGTGTCGGCTGGACCCATGGTAAATCTCTCTCCAGTACTAAACGCCTATAGATAATAGGAAGCGTTAGAATATCCTGAGCAATTCCAAACCGGCATAGGATATGTGAGTAGTACTGGTACTCATGAATCTTGGCCTTGTGTTCGAGTAACCACCTGTCCCTCCTCGCCTAGCATAGCCACTCGCCAACCTCCTACCATAGGGGGAAGTCCATGTATGGGTGCCACTCTATATCATCTTCTCGAAGCTGTGCAAATCTAGCAATATAGTGGTCCAGGTCCCCAACATAAGACCTGCTCTGGAACCTCTCCTCCTCGTGGGACCAACATGCTGTATAGCACTAGCATGTGATAGGAATAGTAGTAATGATGAGTGGTAGGTCTATAGGCCACTCAATCTGAATGTGCTGCCAACCCCAAATTTGAAGTAGCAGGCTACAGCTAATACCGACCTAACTCCTATGGGTAATCTAATATAACTCATGATAAAGCTAAGCTAGCAGCATGCTACCCTAGGCTAAGAGCAGAGGCCATCATGTAGAACTCTAAGTAACTCTCCTGAATATGGCCAGGAGGTTCTATGGGATCCTCACGCTCAAGGAGTCTAGAAGCACAATCTGAATGACTAAGTACATGAATATGACCTCTCAAACTGAGAAGACGCTCTCATCACATCAATATCGAACATGGACGCCTCCATGATCAATCATGGTCTGAGCATCCTCGCTCTGATCTCCAAATATGGCATCAAAAATAGCTCTTCTACTAGTGAATGGAGTGGAGGTGATGGGCTCCCCATCGATCAAGATCCTAAAGATCCGATAGACATCCTCCAGTGTCACAGTTATTTCACGTGTGTGCAGGTGAAATGTGTTGGTCCGCACATCCTAGCGTCGGGCCAACGCAGTCATGTATGCTTGGTCTACCCTGATCGTAGGTAGATCAAGCACGTATCCAAAGCCAACCGCACTGAACCACTCTCGATCCTATTCAGTGAGTTGTCTATGGAGGGTGCGAAGGAGATCCATCTCCTTGGCTCTAGAGGTCAACTTCTAAAAAGAAGCAATGCATAAGGAAAAAGGTGACTAAAAATAACTAAAAACAGCTAAAAAACATCAAACAAATCTAAAAAAAATTCTAAAAATACAAAAACATGCTAAAAGTGATAAAAATTTCTAAATCAAAATAACAAATGCATTTTAGAAGTGCAATAAATGACATTAAGTGCTAGTAAAAAAATCAAAAAACTCAAGTAAAATTGAAAAAAATTCAAAAGTTTTGGAACCGCGAGTCAAATTTGCGGTCTGCATGTCGATCAAAATTTGACCGTTGGGATTTGAATCCCATCGGGGCTGACAGTCGTGGTTCTCAATCTGAAAATTGGGAGCCATGTCTTCCAGCTGCGGTCTAGGAACATAACCCTAAAAGGGTCACTTCCTAGCCTATCACCCAAAATTAAAATCCTAATCTAGCCTAAACTAATATGAGGTTCATTACCAGCAGTTTAGTGAAGTTAATTTGACCCATTACTTAATGTGGTTCATTTTTTTAATTGGTAAGGAGTGCGAGGACTCGGTTTCAAGTTACCTTTCCTGCACCGATGCCTCTGTTGGATGAAGGTTGTGTAAGGTTTGCCATCAGGATGTGTGAGAGGTCATAGGTAGTTATTTCAGCAGTATTTCGCATCACTTTTGCTTCCTCACCTCTCAGAGCTCTCTAGTTGCAATCGCTTTCAAGGAATAATAATGAAATTTTCAAATGGGAAATTTTTTTATACTTTTCTTAATTTTTACGGACCACAGCTAACAATCACGGTCCCAAAATTAGGATTTGTCGATTGTAGATCTAAACCACGGCTCCCAAATTTTAATTTTTCTAATCGTTGCCCATGCGTGCAGTTCGCAACTAGCATTAAATACAACAAAATCCCACTATGGGATTTTGTTGTATTATTAATGATTCCTAATGGATCAGAATCTTAATAAAAGCAATCAATTTAGCAAATTTTGTGATTTTCAAGCATTAGGATCAATTAAAAAGTCAAAAAGTCAAAAAAAATTATTAAACAAGTCAAAAGCCAAATGCACCTCATATTCAGTTATTTGCCCTAGACACTTGGCAGTTGAAGTGATTGATGCTTCATGCAATATGAAGAGATGAGTAAATAACCATAAGGACATTTGGGGCAAAATTTTCATCGTTGATTTGATATGCTTCTTTTCAATCCCTAAGAAGGCCTTTGAGGCTAGACCGCTCCATGAGAATGAGGTGTTTCATGTCATTTCTCCTATGACATATTTTCAGTAGATCATTGACAAATTGATTCAACATAAATCTAATTGGAATTGTATCATTTTAATTCCCTAAGAAGGTTATTGCAGCCTGACCCCTCCATGGGATAGAAATGTGCAATTACTATTAACAGTTGCAATCATAAGTTGAATTAGGCCTGGCCAAGTAATTAAATGCTAAACTTTAAGTTTGTTTAGATCATTCATAATGGTCAAGTGACCTCGTCATTTCCTTCAATTGTCATTACCCTCATCGACTCGTCGCTTGAGGGGGTAGTCATACTTTCATAATCATAATCAAAATTAGCAGAAGATCCCTTGATCGTAGATTCCTTGATCTTGTCAAATTGTGTTCGTCTTTGCGAATGATTACCCCTTTTCTTGGGGTAAATAGCATATATGATAGTTTGTTTGTATCTCACCTCCTTTCGGTTATATAGGATTAACTCCTATTGTAACACCAAAGCTACCCAAATGCCTGATGATGAGTGCAAACCCTTTCAAATTAAGCCTTCAATGAGTTGGAAGCAATGATTCCAGGATGCGCATCCTTTTGTAGGACCTGGGGCATATAATGTTGATCAGATAAATGATCATCATGCAACCTTCGACATCATTTTAGGTGGTGTATTTTTGCTCACACGTTGTTCGATCTCACAACGCATATCAAAAGGGGCATCTATAGACACCTAAAACATATCATGTCGATGGCGACTACTCATATGGGACATGCTACAAGACCATATGGAAGATCTTGGATAGATTCCAAGATAGAGCAGTGGTTTTAACCACTCAATTTGGGCTTCTTGGTCTAATCAGCTCAAACTACTATTGAGACCTGCGGTATTCAGTCTGAACCACTGCTGACACCCGCAGTTCACATTCTACGCTGCAACTATCACTAGCGGTTTAGAACTAAAGTTCAGTTGTCCTTCATCTAAGCCAAATCGATTTTAACGACCATTTGTTTTAGAAGAGGGTAGTTGAAGGATAGAAGATTCCAGAGGCTTCCAATCCAACTGTCCCAACCACATCTTCTTGATCTTGGCTTCTCCATGAAGCCATCCCTAGCCCTTGGGTAATCCTATAAGTACCCCTCAAAATTAGGGTAAACTATCAAAGTGAGCATTGGATATTAAAGCAATGAAGCCCTATCGGATTGTAGACTCACCTGAGTGTACTGAGAGAGATTTTTGTTGTCATTCATTTGCCAATTCACCAAGCATCATGTCAAATTGTGCCATGGATTCCCTAAGGAGCTAGAATGCCAAGAAATATGAATTTGGGCAAACGGAGGCCCAATTGTGGAATTCAATCACCAAACCAGTCAGAGGACATCAAGGTGACCCTTGATCATCAATTTGACAAGGAGGATCAAGCCCACAACCTTGGATTTGGAGGTCAAAACTAGTTTTTTGCTTGTCACGGCTGACAGTCGTAGTGTACAGTGCAGATCACTCATTTGAGTCACGGTTTGCAATCGGTGAAAGATCTTCTTACTATTATTTTTGCATTATATTTCACTAGGTTAGATTAAGCATATTAGTGGTTTATTTAACATTTTAAAGACTCTGACTAATAGAATTAGGGATTTCATTAAGTTTACTTCAGTATGGCAAATAGGACATAATTAGCTCATTTTCATATTATCATGCTTCATGTCATGTAATCAATTCATTAAATAGATAGATGTGTTTTTCAGTTATATGATTCAATTAATCTTTTCAAGTATTGCATAGGTTTAACATGCTTTATTCGTTTTCTTGATTTCATTAGTGTTATGGAATCTTTATGTTCATATTCCTTAAAAGGCCTCATAACAAGAGGTTTCCTATGCTTCTAATGCTTTTATGTTGTTTCTTGACCATAGGAAATCATATTCAAAGGAGATTCAGCCATCCAATTCCTTCCTCAACACGGAGAAGAGGGTCAACTCCACCCTAGAGCAGTTCGTGTCACCCCAAAGGGCCTAAAACTCACATTTACCCTTAAGAGGGAACATTGCTTTTTCCTACTATAATAAGAGTATCAAAATGGTATCCCTAAGAGGGACGTAACTGTAACCGGGATTGGCTTCTTTACAATGGAATAAAAGTGTTTTTCTTCTTCCTATTTGTTTTCAATTTTGCATGTGTCTATTTTGTTTCTTTTATTTCATTTTACGCAGTAGGAAGCATAGGTGTGAGGTTGTTTTGGTGGTCATTGTAAGAAATACTTTGTAATGGTATGTGGCAAGCAAGGTACCTAGACAAGTGGGGTCATTTTATGTAACCATTATCAATAATGTAATTGATGTTTGATAGAATATTCTAGCTCAAGTAGCACTTTGCATGTAAGCCAACTCCTGAGCTTTAGGTTAGGGTTGCATGAAGTGTATCTTTGAAATATGAGGTCCCATAAATAAATGTATCTTTTTGTAAATTAATGAAAGTATTGAAGGAGGTTTCCCTCTCAAAGAGGCTTATGATTTTGTGTTGTTTTATGAAATTATTACAATTCTGCATTTACATTTTGTATTGCAGTATTCTATTCTTTCATGAAATTTATTTTTATTGCAATATTATGTGAATGAGTTTATTTTTATTAGAAGGTTCCTAACAGCCTATTTATAATCCAAGAGGAGGACCTTTTCCCTCTAAAACTCTATGTAGAAGACCTACAAGTTTTTCTCTACTTTGCAATCAAAATCTTCTACAACTAGAAACAACTTCAAGGTCTTTGGATCCAAGGCCATCAATGTTGGGAGCTTCTAGACCTTTATATGACAAATAATTGCTAACTTATCTCATATTTATGTGGGGATGGTTGCACAATTAATTCTTTGTTGCTTTTATCCTTAAATTTCGTACTTGTTGTAGTGAGCATGGCCTTCCTGACTGTCACAAATAGATAAGGTAGGCTCACATGTATGATGGGTGGTTGTTGTATTGACACATGATTAGCTCGGACAAGATAGACCGCTAAGGTCAACCTTTGTGGCTAATGGTGGGTGTCTTCTTAAACGTTCCTTTATCTACTTTCATTTTTATGCATGTGGCTACCACATGTCCTAGGATGAGGTGGAACCTCCTTTGGCCAACAACGAACCTTCTCCATCTAGGCATTGGTTCTTTTCTTCTTGAAATCTCGATTTTTTGCCACATGCTCAACTTTGGGTCTTTTTGGGGTCTCCTCTTCTCAGAATTCTCTTCCATTGGAACGATTGTGTAGACCATTGGATTAAAAATCAACAACATGTAGTCCTTAATATCCTCAATGTGGCTAGCTTGGGGTAAAAGATCAACAATAACTATTGATGGTAGATCTAATGGTCGATGCAATTTTAAAGCTTGTTTACCTTTATCTTGAAGTCCTTTTATTTTGACTAAAGGTAGTAAGTGCCTTCTAACTATTTTTTCTCACTTTTAATTGAGCCTTGAAGTGAATCAGGGGCTATAGAAAAATGTTCCTTATAGCTTTGGTGGCTCCTAGGGCCTTTCAACCTGCTAAAAAGTAGTGAATCCAGACTGCTTGCCTTGTCCTTGGGAATAATTTCAAAAATTGGAAGCTAAAAATAGAGTAAGAAAAATAACAAAATTTGGGAAGTTAAGGAGATATAATATTATTTTTACCTTGATATATCTTTTAGGCCTCATTCCCTTTGGTGGTGTTTCCTTACTATAAATCCTCAAAGGAATGCCCTCAAACTCTTTTGTTGAGGAGAATTTTGGGTGGCCCATATGTTGTTGGGGAAACTTTCTTGCTTGACCTTTGATGCTTCAAAATTACCTTTGCATATGATCTCTAGGATTTTTGTTTGACGAGTATGCTCAAGCTGTTCTCTTTGTCTAATTTGGATAACTTACCCCCTTTTGATTGTGTATAAAAGCTTCAGGGTTTTATAGAGTCCAGATGGATCTTTTTGTGTTATCCATGATCAGGGTGACCTCTTTGTGGACCAAGAAGGCTATATAATCCTCGAAAGTTTCACAACCCAAAACCCTTTGGGTGCTTGCATTTTAGCAATATTGTATGTTTTTAGATGATGTCAAGTTCTTGGTTGGTCACCTTGGGTCCCTTCTTGTCCTTTCACTTGCTCCTAAGTTCATCCTTTCTTGGGCTCCTACTGATTTCACCTTGGTAGTGACTCTAGGGATTAGTAAAACTAGTAACAAGTGAGAGGATTTGGTTTTCAATCCCACCCATCTAGGTGATGGAAGGGTTTGCAATCATTATATAAGAAGAGTTCTTACTCAATATAAGGCCCTTTTAGTTGTCATCAAAAGGACTTCAGGGATCTTATCCATAGCAAGACTTAGATTAGTTGCCACTGAGATGGCTAAAGGTATTCTTCGATGGGTTAGTATAGCTTTATGGCATAGGGAGTTTTAAGTTTGCTAATAACTTCTTCTGAAGTCCTCCATTTTTCAGCATATTTTTTGCATCCTTTGATGGGGCTTTAGGTACTCTCATCCTTTTGAATATAATTTGGCTTGGAGGATGATTTGGATCTAGAGCATTCAAGATGTAGTAGGGAAGGCCTTTCTTATATAGAGTTTTCTTGTCTTTGAATTTTTTTGACCTATCAACTTTTCCAAGAAATTATATCGATAAATAAATGATTATCCTTAGTTATGGTGGTCGTTCGATGTGGCATGTGATAATTCTTATGAGAGAGATATTTTCCATGATGTTGTTGGTTTTTTCTGACTCATGCGAATGTCTTATCTTGCACCCATTAACCATTAAGAAACCTGATCTAATATTATTGTGAGGAGATCTTTTGTTTGCTATTAGATTCATCACGTGATTCCCCTATGTCGATCATCATTTCCTTTGAATATCTACCTTATAGTTGCTTATTAGGGTACACCTTCTTAGGAGTGTATTACAAGCCTTCCAACTAAGTTGTGTGTTGCTATAAATATTGGGGAAGTGCCTCGTTGGTCATAGATGAGATTTTGGATGATAGATATCACTCCCTCTTTTGTCACTACTTTCTGATATGATGGGTAGTCAAGACTATTATAATTTTTATCCTATAAGTATTTGGCCCTCTTTGCAACAAAAAGCTTTCCCAATCACTCTTCCTAGAAGTTTTTTTTAAAACAAAATTTATATAATATGTACAAAGGAATACCTGGTGTGACAGTTCATCCCATGCTATTTGGTTTAAATATTTTATCAAGATCCATTCCCTATGTTTTAGATTCTCATTAATCCAGATAATTGTCAAGGATGTATGGATGCACCTCATCCACAAAGTAGTCATAGTTTGATAACTCCTATTCTACCATGTAGGTTTGCTCCTCTTAATTTACTTTGAAGAGGATTTTCTCTATGTGGTACATGTAGAGGGTTTTTGATAGGATTGTGAACTTAGTCCCATATATGGTTTGGAGCAGCATATGATTCTAGTCTAGCAACAAGTATTCGTCAATCTTGGTAATGAAATATTTTAAAATAAAAATACCAAATGTGGATGAAATATTATGTCTTGGAAAACCGTTAGATAAGAGTAATCTTGGAGTGTGAGAGGAAGGCCCCAAATTAGCCTAAATATTGGCACTACAGTGTTGTCTAATTGGAACACCATATTTTTGGCATGCTCAAGAGATAAGCCAAGTGCCTCTACTACCCTTTTTTGCATAACCGATGTGCTTGACCCTAAGTTAACCATGTAATTGTGTATTAGTTTATCTCCATAGATCAAGGTCAGGTAGAATGGCATAGGCTTAGCTTGTTGAGCTCCATGACTAAAATTTGTAGCAATGAAGAATCTCTTATCTACTCATCTTATTTTGCTTCTGTATTGCATCTTCCAAATTCTTCATCTACTCAAGAATTGAGAGGACATCCCAAAGAGGCATGGCTATGATATATTTCCTTAAGTGCTCCACCAAATTGAAAGATTTGACAAAAGAGGCTTTTGTATTAGTTGATGATATCAAAATCCTATTCATTTCTATTGTTGGAGGTGGCCTCAATGAATTTGCAATAGGTTGCCTTGGAGGCTCAAGGGTAATTCTTATAATTATCAAGACTACACAGGCTCAATTATCAAGTGTAACTTGTTCTAAGGGAGCCCTTAAATTGTCTGTTTCACTTTTCTAGGGTCTACCTTCTATAAAAATAGATACCCCCTACTATTGAAAGGTCCTTATCTTTCCCTACATTATGTACTTTGATCATAATTGTGGCCTTCGAAAGGTTGAAGGGCCTAATTCATCCGACACGACATACACTTTTGCTTCATCCCAAATAACAAAAATTTTCTCTAGAGTTGGAAAATTGGAAGCTAATGGCACGATCAGAGACTGGGTGGCAGATTTTGTACTTAGCATTAGGGATTTTTATTGAGAACGATGTATAATATTTTTGTCAAAAGGAATCATCCCAATTGCTTGAGTTTATATTTTGACATAATAGTCAAAAGGGAGATAGTTGGTAGTAGGATACTACCAACCATTGGGATCTTCAAAATAATTGCTTTGGGGGGAAACTAAGTCTCTAGCCAATCTTGTTGGCATTTTTTATACTAGGATTAATATAGGTACTATATACCGAGTCAAATCCTATGACTGACTAGGTTTTTTGTTGGTCAAAAACAAAGGCTTATGATATCCAACTGGAGACAATCAGACATTTGGGTTTCCTTTTTGGAAGGGAGGCTTTGGATAACTTTGGTAGGGAAACCTTTGGATATTATGCTACCTCTTTAGGGATGTGATATCATTATAGATGTTTTTCATTATATTATATATTTCATCAATCTTAGTAGCAAAAGGAATGGAAATCTGAGGTTGCTCTTAGATCATATCTTGGATAGTCAAATTTATTGTAGATTACACAATCGAAGAGGGATAGCATGATGGATAAATGGAAGGAAATAATTATGGAGGTGGTATTGTGGATAGCCTTCCTATTTGGATCAGATATTTCTTAGCCTGTATGGCTATCTCATAGGCCTTTGGTAATGAATTCTCACCCTTATACTTGACCATCATGGCACTTTTAAAATTGAAAGCTTTTAGATAGTCAATAAATGCCATACCCAAAGGTGGTCAGATCTCATCTAGGATCCTTTGCCAAGTCTCATGGAATTAGATATTTAAATAGCCATTGTTTCTTTCGATAACCTCTTAATGGTCATAAGTTGCTCTAGGAGTGATGCTCCATCTACCTTATCTCTATTTGTTTATAAAGAGTTTTTCCAACTAGTCCTAACTTTTGATTGTTTATGGAATGAGGTAATATTGAGGTACCATTCATAAGCTCTCCCTCTAAAAAATATTTCCAATAGCCTTAGGGCTATATCTTGCTTTTCAATACAGTGCATAGTGCACAAGCTCACCAAGTGGTGCACATGCTCTATTAGGGTGACATATTCTCCCAAGAAATAGGGTAAGGACTTGAGCACTAAAGTGGGAATTGGATCTTATACATCAGGTGAAACTAGTGGAATCAAGGGACCTCTATCATTCCATGCCAAAAAAAATCCAATAAGATGGTGCACTATAGCCTTCATATTGCATCGTCGTTTCATCCCTGTTTGTCTTCGATTTAGTGGTGGGACCAACTCTTGTTGATTGGCTCGAGTGAAGGCTCTAGTTATAGGTCTTCCACTCATATAATTATGGGTATTTTCTTTGAGAATGGAATCATCAAGTGGATAGACATTGCTTCAACAAGCTCAAGAGATAGAGACCCCCATAGGAATATTAGTTTGTCTTTTGTTGGATGACTTCTTTAATGTCTTTCTTTTTTCATTAGGGTCACCAGGTGAGTTTTTATGCTTCACTTTTAAGTTGATTGACTTTGATATTCATTGGGATCATAGTCAAAAGTATTATTTAACTTCATGGGGTGAACATAGAATTTCATCCTAATAAGCATGCTAGAAAAATTTATCATCTCTTAATGCACCTGCTCATTTGAGCAGAAGAACCAACAAGCCAAGGGCACATACACCTTGCTTAGAGCAAAATAGTAGAAAGTGTCATAGACAAAATACCACATACACTGTAACCTCTAGGATTTTTATTGAGGTTGTCTCCTCATTGGACTTAATCCTTGATGTACAGAGGCCTCCACAAGCTAATGCTAAGGGGATTTTGTAAGGAAAGGAATCGCAATAAAAGTAAAAAATAGAAAAAGTAAAAAAAATTGTAGAAAAGAAAAACCTAAGCTATGAGGGCAATGCATTAATAATTAAAATCCCCCATTATAACTAAAACAAGTGGCTATAACTGAATATAAGCTTCATTGACTAATATATAGAATGAACACACTCAAACCTCATATAACTAGGAATCAAAAATATATTAAGGATGAAAGATAGAGAAAATTAGTCATGGCTTCCATTAATATGCTAGAAGTGATGACAAGGTATGCATCCAGAGGCTCAATGCTTCTTAGACAAAAACTAAAGGTTCAATATCCACTTATTACAATCAAGAAGAAGGGGGCTGAAAGGAAGAGTCTGCAAGGCTAGATACTAGGCACAAGTAAACAACTCCCAATCATTTACAATATAATTTGGGCCTATTTATAAGCCAAAAGGAGGGCCTTTTGCCTCTAAAAAATTATATAGAATGCTTGCAATTTTTCCTTTATTTTGTAGCCAAAATCCTTCTACAACTGGAAACAACTTTAAGATCGTCATATCAAGGGCCACCAATGCTAGGATCTTTTGGACCTTCAAATAATAAATCATTGTTGACTAATCTCGTAGTTGTTATAATAGGTATGGTTGTCCCATTAATTATTTGTTGCTTTTCTCCTAAAATGCTTTGTTTGTTAATGTAGTGGGTATGGCCTTCCTAACTAGCATAGATAGGAAGGGTAGGCTCGAATGTATGATGGGCGGTTTTCAGTCATGCAGTTGACTCTAATAGGCTAGGCCACTAAGGCCAACCTTTGTGGCTAATGGTGGGTGTCCTCTTAAATGCTCCTTCTCCTACCTTCTTATTTGCATGTGTGGTTGTCATGTGTCCTAGGATGAGGTGGAAACTCTTTTGACCAATAGCGAGCCTTCTCCATCTAGGCGTTGGAAATTTTCTTCTTGGTCTCCCGACTGGTCACAACATGTCTGAATTTGGAACTTATCAAGGCCTTATCTTCTTCTCCATGCTCTCCTTGATCAAAATTACCACATAAACTTTAGGGTAAAAAATCAATGGCCTATGGGTGTAAATTTTCTCAATATGGTTGGCTTGGGGTGGAAGATGGGAATTGATTGTTGATGATAAATCTAATGGTTGATGTGGTTTCAGAGCTTGTTTATCTTTCTCTTAAAGTTCTTTCCTTCATATTAAGGGCAAGAAGCACCTTCTAACTATTTTCTCTTGCTTTTAGTTTATGCTTAGAGTGAAGTGAGGGGTGTAGGGAAAAATTCCCTATAGTGCCTTCAAGAAGAGGATCATGTACCATCCTCAATATTGTTGTGATCAAAGTACATGTAGCACCCATGGCACTACATTGAATACTATTGGATATGGAGATAAGGTTTACGATAGGGGATCTTGAGTTTGAGCCCTTTGTACTGTCTATTTATGAAAGGAAGCAAGGACTAGGACAGTTTGCACACAAGGGATAGAGCATTCAAATTGGGTGTAGTGCTCAAGAGATCTCAAGGAATTGTGAGGAATTTTTACCAACTTGGAGGTCCTATCCTATTAATGAATATGCTCTTACTAAGGTGTTCGTAACTCAATGGACCTAGATTCTAGTCTGAGTGGGGCATATTCCCTTATTTTTTTCTAATAGGATATGAAGGGATTGTTGTTTTCATCAGTGTTTTTCCTCCCACAAGTGCAAGGAAGGAGCATTAGCTAAAACAATGCTCTTCATAGGTAGGTGAAAAATGTTCAATTTTGATGAGTAGATTTTTCAAATAAACTTACATGGAATAATTTCAAGGCCAACTTAGATACTGACATGGCACACCTGTGTACCACATGTGATTTTTTTGTATAAATATATTCTTTGTGTCAATCCATATCAATATATGTCATAGTCTCATTGGAACAAGGATGTTGAGATGGTAGATAATAAGTGAAGGACATTGGTGAATCATTTTGTATCAAGTGGTAATGAGCAATTGGATGCTTCTCTGCAAAGGTTTAAGAATCTAGTTTTTAGTTTTTTGGGATCCATTAAGAAAAAGCTTCTAGAAGCCATAACTTTTGCATACAAAAATATTTTGATCCATTTTTTTCCAAATCACATGTTTTTTCAAGCTCTATGTACTAGTGGTATTATTTATAGACCTACTATGTTAAATTGTATAAGATGGATTATAAATTCCTAATTACTTGCCTTAATGGATGAAATTAAAGTATTTGGTCAATGTAAATGATTGGCCTGCTACATAGTATGAACTTGTGGTGCATCTTTTGGGTGGATAAAGCAATTGTTCTTGATGAAAAAACTCATTGTCAAAGAGAATAATAGGCTTTTGGCCTATTTTCCTTGCTAATTGAACCAAATTTCCTTTTCCACATAAAAAAGGAGAGTGACCTTATCAAGGTATAGTCAAAATTGTATGAGCTTTTTGGAAAAATAAATACTACTGAAATAAGTCACTTGGAATTGGAGCATTCCTCTCTTAAACTAGTTTAGTTTGATAAAATTAAGGATGATGTTGCAAGATTTAAGGTAACGAAGGAAGGTATTGCATCTTCTGGAGACAAAACGAAAAAGAATACAAAATGCATGAATATTGTCATTGCTAATCTCTCCCCATAATTTAAGATATTGAACCTAATGGTTCATATGATTTCTATATTCTTGGAATCTCAAAAGACTCTTACTCTTGATTGAATAATTTCTTCTAGTTCATTTTTAGGTGGCAATGCAGAATTGTGGTGGGATTCCATAAATACAGGTTCATGTAAAGGAATTCAAATCTAAGGAGACCAAGACCTATGGAATCAAGGGCTAGGCTAAGTCTTTAAAAAATTCATATACCACTTGCAAATACTATAAGAGGTAGGGACATCCAATGAATTGCTAAAATTGCAAAGTAGTGGAGTTGAGTTCCTGAAGATCGATGGATGTCTTCTAGATGATGAGGGAGATTCTAAAGGATCTACCTCAACTACAGAGGACCATTATATCATCCATTATAGGGGAAGATATTACTGACACTAATTTCTTCTCTCTTTGGCCCCTCAATTCAAATGATGGGGGTGTTGAAATTGTAATATGATTCATGGCCAAGGCCAAAATTGTGTGATGTAATATTGATAGGCCTAAGGGAATTCATTGTATAATGTATTAATTTTTTATAATATTTTATTATGTAAGCCCTATGGACCATAGTTAACTTTTTTATGGATAAACCCTCTTTCTAACTTGTAATTATCCTTAAGCACTCTTATTATGTTAGCTTAGGTTAAACTTTATTATGTAATTAGGGTTTTGGTATTGGTATAAATACCCCCTTCCACTCCTCATTTTGTTATTGGAGTGTGTGAAATATTATATATAGGTTGTACAATGATCATTTATGGTTCCTATGGGTACCCCCAAATGTCTATATCTCTAATTTCTTTTTTTGTCTTTTTTACACTTTTTGTATAAGATTTTTCAATTGGTTGTATAGGATTGAAATGTGCCCCACCCGTATTACATCATCATCACATAGTGGTATTATAACAAAGCTTGGATATTATCTATATATCACTTGACAAGATTTGAACTTTGGTCTCCTCTTTAAATATTAAGGAATCTAAATGGTTGATCTAATGCCACTTGATAAAATTGAATGATTTTACACATATTTTTATGAGGAGTCATGGTCCCCTCATATTGAGTGGGGTTTGAACCTTGGACCTCTCAAAGAGAATCCAAAGCCCTTACCACTGCAGTAAGCTTGTAGTTATATGGTTTTTCAATGAGTTTACACATGTTTTTATGAGGGGTTATGGTCCCCTCATACTTATGCTTTTTGTATAAGATTTGAGTGGATGGATTGCTTCAATTCATTTCTAGAAAATATTATGAATTCCAACAATGTCGTCACATGGGAAGGAAATAAACAATTCCATCCATCAAAAAATATGGGCATAACAAGATAAGTATCACGTATAATTTTATACACTTTTACATTATTTTATAATTTATTCAAAAAACATATTTTATGTAGACAATAGAATGAAAATTGGATTTATTTTTGCTTTTTAGATAAATTAATTCATTTATGTTGCTTCAAATATCACATTTTGCTCACAATTTATTATCTCATATGATGTTGCCCATGGTTCTTAGGAAAGTAAAATATGTATTTGGAAAAGACTAACAATTGACTATAGGTGGTGGAGATATTTATCCTCCTAATTATGGGATAGGGGTGGATTAAATTTATTAACCCTTGGGTAGGATGGTGGCAAATAAGTTAGCCAAAAAGTTGTCTTACATTCCATGGGCCATGCCCCTTTAAATATGACCAACTATACCATTTTTACTAGACATTGTACATGCAAACGACCCCTTAGATGATAAGTTCAAATAGAGACATGATGGATTGTGTAGTGCCTTCATAATACCTTGGGTTTTTAATTTTGAAAGGATACAAAATAATGAAATCAAATAGCCAAAACATTCTAAAGCCCTCCAAATTTTAACTAAGCCCAAATTAGGTGTCAATTGGTTCAAGATATATTTGCTTACAGAGGGACCTAATTGGTTTAGGAGCAATTTTCTTGACAAGTGGCACGATTAGCTCATAAGAACATAGCACTTGGGGTTAGCTAGTGATTCACTAGTAAAGTCAAGAAATTTGCTTGCTTCTTGGAGTGAATTTCTCACTCGCCAATGGAGTAAAATGAATGTGTGGATCTTGAGAAGTATCTTTTGAGAGCAACATTTTGGCATGTAGTGACGTACTAACTCATTTTGAAATTCTTCTACGCCTATTAGAGGCATATTTAGATGCACATAATATTTAGAGATGCCCCCAAATATTTACTTTTACAAGGAGTAATAATATCTCACTCGGGTAACTCAATGGAAAAATCCTACTATAAATAGGAGCTATAGGATCTATTATAAACCTATTTTGGCCATAATAATTCAAAGCTACCATCTATAAAACCCATACTGTCATTTGTATCTCATGATATTGTTAAGAAATTAGCAAGTCCTTATGCATTCCATTAGTGGCACTACCCTCCTAGTTTGATATGTGCATGAATATTAAGACATAGTCCTTTTTCCCGTCTTGTCATTCACTTAAAAATTATATATTTAACAAATGGAACAATAATGTTTTTAGATCCTCATGTGTTAATTTATCACATACACTTCCTCACTATGGCTAAAAGTTATTTTTTATTTGAATCCCTTGCACCATTGATCTTTTATGCATGTTTATTTTCTATATTTTACTTTCCATGCAATTAGTGTAGGTTACAATAGGAGGATAGTGGATATTTATTCATAATTTGAAGGTTGGGAGGAGCCATTGGCTCTTCCTTCTAACTTTGTTGAAATTAGAATTGGGATGTATCATTAAATTAAAATTTAGAACAATTCCTGGTTCAACATAGTTTTTGGCATGCTTGGTGGGACATACCCTTATTTTTGCTCAAATTTATCTAAATTCCTTGTTTTTCCTATTAATTTTCATTCATCATGGATGAAACAATTGGATTATAATTGAAGAGAATTATTCTAAATCCTTATATAGGTATTTATTTGCTCTAATTTTGGAGTGATTCTCTCAATTTTTAGCCAATAACCTGAACATCAATTAAGTTCATTTCTATGAACGATTGAAGAACACAAGCTTATACTGAGAGGGGGGGGTGAATAGTATAAGACCTCTTTTTACTTTTTCCTTTATACTTCAAAATAGTAAAGCAATATACCCAAAGCAATATCAAAGCAATGCACAATATCATCCACAAAGTGACACCAATTTTAACGTGGTTCACCCGGAATGGTCGGGCTACGTCCACAAAACTTTTCTCTAAAAGTTATCTCAAATTTCTTTGGGAATCCTTCCCAATTACAATGTTTATGAGCCTCGGCCCAAAGGAGATACCTTCCCCCAATCAGAATTTATGAGCCTCTGCTCAAAGGAGATACCTTCCCCTCAATCTGAATTTATGAGCCTCTGCTCAAAGGAGATACCTTCCCCTCAATCTGAATTTATGAGCCTCTGCTCAAAGGAGATACCTTCCCCTCTGCTCTAGAAATGATCCCTCAGAAGATCAACTGCCTCTACCTCTTGCCAACACGTGGAACTCCTTTCCATCGAAGACCTCCTGTCCTCAATGCTTAGCCTAAGAGACCTCTGCCTTCTATGATCACGTCCACAACAGCTCAAGCAACCTGTACCAAACACAGTCAATCGGTCTAGTACAAGTCTTCCTCTGTCTGTCAGATCTGTCCAACACTTGAACAAATCAATCCTCTACACACAAGCCTTCTCAAAGACTTGCCAAATCTATCCTCAAGTTCTTCTCAAAGAACCAATGCACCTCTATCCTCAAGTTCTCTGATAGAACTAACAAACTCAGCTCACAAGTCCTCTGCTAGGACCTGTCCAAATCTGCTCACAAGTCCCCATCGAAACCTGTCCAAAACCTGCTCACAAGTCCCCATCGGAACCTATCCAAAACCTACTCACAAGTCCCCACCGAAACCTGTCCAAAACCTCAGCAAGCTCACCAAGAAAAACTTTCTTAGTAGGAAATCACAAGGTGAATTGTTAGAGACCCAATGTGATTTTTCAAACTCATAGAAGCATAAAGAGAATTGTTAGAGACTCAATATGTTCTATACTCAACTCCCAATCTCAAAACTCAACTCAAATCAACTCAGCTCAAACTCAATCTCAAATCTGAAAACTCAACTCAACCTCAATCTCAAATCTGAAAACTCAACTCAAAATCTGAAATGGATAGGATAGAATGCTTTCTTTCAAGAACATGAAACCCCAACAATTGCCAACTATGCAAAGAATCACATAACAATGATACTCATGTTCTTTTCACCATCAATTAGGGCTTCAACAACAATGCTCATCAAACAAGGTTCAATCAACACCATTCAACTCAAAACACAACCTTGAAGCATTTCACAATCAACATCAAGAAAAGGAAACAAGTAGAACTCCTTTTCTCTCCAATATTGTTTGAACAAAAAGCATCCACCAACTCAACTCACAATAGCATAAAACAACTTTTCAATTCATCAACAAAGGAGTAAGCCCAACACTTTAACCAAGTAAAGAATAGCTTGATTATAACCAATTTAATGAAAGCAAATGTCAATCTCAAAGCTGCCCACTTAAGGTTTCACAACTTCACACAAGAAGCAATTAACCTTAAAACATCATGCTTTCATTTCCATAATCAACCAAAAGCACTCTCAACATTACAAGAAAAATTTATCCATTATACACCTTATTTCTCCCTTATTGTCTCATCAAAAATAAAGTTTATCTCTTATAAGAATGCAATAAGATATTTCAACAACACCTTCAAAATAATATTTTATCAAAATAACAACAAGCTTTAAAACCCTTATTACTCCTAAGCTGTTTTTCTTCTAACAAACTTCCTCCATCCGCAACATACACTTAGCAAAAGATTAATTTCAAAAAATACCTTAGCCAACATCAAAAATCGCTATGGAGAAATTGCGCCTGAAATCTAACACCACCTGCTGCGACCACTTCATGACGAAAAACCCTTTCGCATGATTCGAACGTGGAACCTCCCGTTCGGGTAGCGCGCCAACAGCCTAGCCGCTACCGGTGCGCCAAAGGCACCCGATGAGGTTTAAACCTCACGCTGTTATGCTTGTCCCTTCTACGCCAGGGAAAATAAAACATAGTCCTCCCTTCCTTCTGACGCGAACTCGTAGACGACAAGCTATATGACGGATTCGATAAACGATGAGACAAACAAACGAACAACGGATTACAAAAACGACGAAGACACACAATCGAATTCACAGCGAGCAACTTCTTTCAAAATTCGGATGGGATGCATCTTTGTTTTCATCGAGGGATATTTATATGAATTCTTCCATAAGCTCTTTGACGTCGACGAGGAGTTTAACACGTCGACGGAGGTCTTGGCTAGCGCCCACAATGCTAAAACATAGCGCCCACCTTGTTAAGACATTTGCGCCATGGATTAGGAGAACCCATTGCAAATAATAAATTAATATTTATTTAAAAATAATTAAAGGGAACCTTAACAAGGTTTTTAATTATTTAAATAAATACTTCCTCCTGGACCCAAATGCATTAAACCAATGCATCCACCTGTAATCTTTAAACCTGCCAACTTGGGGTTTACAAAAGACCTTTGAAACTGTCATGCCGAAACCTTCATCAAAACAAATTATTTGACATCAAATCAAATTCCTTCAAAAGCTTCTTGACATCAATGACAACTTATACACTTGAGCAAAGGCAATGTACCCAAAGTACCCAAAATTGCCAACAATCTCCCCCTTTGTCATTGATGGCAAACCTTTACTGAAAACACTTCTCAAGAGCCAAAACTGAAACCAACTGTGCTAACAACCGAGCAACCGTGCCCACAACCGAGAATCTTCCTTTGAAGTTTTGCTCCCCCTGACTTGAAGCTTTCCTCTTCACTTTGAAGCTCTCCCCCTTACTCATATCTCTCCCCCTTTGTCATCAATGGCAAAGGGCCACCTTTGGGGCTCGGGACTAAGAATGAGCCTCTTAGCTTAGTCCCTCCCCCACCTCCTCGATGAGGTGATTAATTTTCGGGGTGGGAGTAAAACTCCCATTAGGCACTGATCATCATCAGCGTCTATAACTTCCTTGTCGGGCCTTCTCTTGAACTCTTTGTCCATATTCCTGTTCTTGTCACTGTTCTTGTTCTTGTTCTCATCCCTGTTCTTGTCCATGCCTTGATCCTTGGACCCGATCATGCCACTGTTCCTGTTCCTGTATTCTAGAATTTCAGCTCTACACTGTCTGATTATGTGACCTTCATTGTTGCACTTGAAACACTTGACGATGTTGTTTCTCTGAGGTAAACCTGATCTTTGAATCCACCTATTCTAACCAAACCTGTTCTGACCAAACCTGTTCTGACCAAACTTGTTTTGATCAAACCTGTTCCTGTTATTTACCTTGCAATAGACTGCCTTGTGCCCAAACTATTGACAAGAGTAGCAATACCCTTGAAAGAAACTAGCACTTCTGAAATTTTCATTTACCTTCTTCACTTGAGCCATGCAATGTGAAGCCATGTGACCAAACCTATGACAAGCAAAACATCTGCCTTGAAACTTTCCTTTATTTGACCTCTTGGGTCCTGAAAACTTCTTCTTCTCATTCTGAATTCTGTTTTCTATTTCTGTGCATCTATCATTCAAGGACTCATGATCTGAAATACTTTCCTCATCGGAACTCTCTTCCTTTTGGAGTCTCTTACTAGACTCTCCAACTTGTTCCTTGTGTGGCTTAACAAAACCAAGGCCTGTTTTATCTGTTGTCTTTCTTTGACCTTTGATGAGTGACTTAACCTTTTTGGAGCTATCTTGAAACCTGTAAAGCTTATCCTTGTACTCTTTAGTTTCCTCTTTCAAAGAAGCCATTTTCTGTTCTAACTCACTATACTCAAGAACCTTAGACTCTAACTCATCCTTGAGTTCTTGTGTCTTAGCTATAGAGAAGTCAAGACTTTCTATAAGATCATCTCTCTCCATACAACATTCATCTAACTTATCCTTGAGTCTAGCATTCTTCTTTCTTTCCTTTTTCAAAGCACTAAGAGCACTAATAAGTTCACTTTCAAGATCCTTTATTTGTTTGCTTTTTGAATCATCAAAGCCTTTTTCAGATTTCTTATCACTAGAGGTGCTACCCTTTTCAAAAACCATACATGCATCTTCCTTATAGTTTTCTGAAGCATCCTCATACATACTAGAAACCAAATCATTATTTGTGCAATCATCCTCAAGGTGACCAAAATTTCCACATCTAAGACATTTCATGATAATGAATCTATGTTTCGGTTCTTCCTCTTTTTCTCATATGAACAACATTTCATTTTCATTATCACTTGAAGAACTTTCACTATCACTACTAGAACACTTACTTGCTTTGTCTAGGTAGAAACTCTTCTTGTGCTTGTGAGAATACCTCTTTCCTTGATTGTTGTGCTCATCTTTGATCTTCCTGTGATGCTTGTGCTTTTCGGAATCCTTGCTCTTAGAATCCTGTTTATCTTCATCACTTTCATTCTTGGGAATAGTACAGTTAGTAGCATAATGACCAAACTTTCCACAATTGAAACATCTTATATTTTTCATACTTTTGTGTTTTCTAGAGAACTTGCCTTTCTTGTTGTAATATGCCTCTTCATCACTAGAAGACTCATCACTATCTTGAAGTTGTTTACCCTTGGATTCCTTGGTAGCCTTGAAAGTTGCCTCTTTCTTGACATCAACCTTCACTTGAGTTCTCAACTCAAATGCTGCAAGTATACTATGGAGCTCATCCTTTTTCAACTTATCCAAATCTTTAGCTTCCTCAATAGCAAAAATATTTTCACTAAATCTATTAGGAAGAGATCTTAAAATCTTATCACAAACATCATTTTCAGCAAGCTCAAGACCTAAGTCTTTCATGGAGTTAACAACCTCATCCATACGAAGCATGTAGTCACTAATATTTTCATCATCATTCATCTTGAGTTGTTCAAACATACCTTTGAAGTGTCTCAACTTGGCCTTTCCGACATTTGTATCACTTGTATGAACCACCTTCAACTGTTTCCACATTTCACTAGTTGTCTTGTAGTGAATCACTTTGGTGAGATCTGCTTTCTGTAAGCCTTTCAGGATTGCATTCATTGCTTTTGAATTGTTGTGATGTAGGAGCCTTTCTTCTTTAGTATTAGGACCATGTACAGGAATAGTGTACTCATCTTCAATCACTTCCCATACCTCATTACCAAGTGCCATTAGATGAACCTTCATCCTTGCACTCCAAAGACCAAAATCTGACCCATCAAGAATAGGTGTTGCATTGCCACTTGAATGATCCATTGTGTTCTTTACTAGCTTTTCCTTCAAGTTGTTAAACTTTTCGAAGGCACCTGCTCTGATACCAATTGAAGAACACAAGCTTATACTGAGAGGGGGGGTGAACAAGTATAAGACCTCTTTTTACTTTTTCCTTTATACTTCAAAATAGTAAAGCAATATACCCAAAGCAATATCAAAGCAATGCACAATATCATCCACAAAGTGACACCAATTTTAACGTGGTTCACCCAGAATGGTTGGGCTACGTCCACAAAACTTTTCTCTAAAAGTTATCTCAAAGTTCTTTGGGAATCCTTCCCAATTACAATGTTTATGAGCCTCGACCCAAAGGAGATACCTTCCCCCAAATAGAATTTATGAGCCTCTGCTCAAAGGAGATACCTTCCCCTCTATCTAAATTTATGAGCCTCTGCTCAAAGGAGATACCTTCCCCTCAATCTAAATTTATGAGCCTCTGCTCAAAGGAGATACCTTCCCCTCTACTCTAGAAATGATCCCTCGGAAGATCAATCGCCTCTACCTCTTGCCGACACGTGGAACTCATTTCCATCGAAGACCTCCTGTCCTCAATGCTTAGCCTAAGAGACCTTCGCCTTCTATGATCACGTCCACAGCAGCTCAACAACCTGTACCAAACACAGTCAATCGGTCTAGTACAAGTCTTCCTCTGTATATCAGATCTGTCCAACACTTGAACAAATCAATCCTCTACACACAAGCCTTCTCAAAGACTTGCCAAATCTATCCTCAGGTTCTTCTCAAAGAACCAATGCACCTCTATCCTCAAGTTCTCTGATAGAACTAACAAAACTCAGCTCACAAGTCCTCTGCTAGGACCTGTCCAAATCTTCTCACAAGTCCCCACCGAAACCTGTCCAAAACCTTCTCACAAGTCCCCACCAGAACCTGTCCAAAACCTGCTCACAAGTCCCCATCGAAACCTGTCCAAAACCTCAGCAAGCTCACCAAGAAAAACTTTCTTAGTAGGAAATCACAAGGTGAATTGTTAGAGACCCAATGTGATTTTTCAAACTCATAGAAGCATAAAGAGAATTGTTAGAGACTCAATATGTTCTATACTCAACTCCCAATCTCAAAACTCAACTCAAATCAACTCAGCTCAAACTCAATCTCAAATCTGAAAACTCAACTCAACCTCAATCTCAAATCTGAAAACTCAACTCAATATCTGAAATGGATAGGATAGAATGCTTTCTTTCAAGAACATGAAACCCCAACAATTGCCAACTATGCAAAGAATCACATAACAATGATACTCATGTTCTTTTCACCATCAATTAGGGCTTCAACAACAATGCTCATCAAACAAGGTTCAATCAACACCATTCAGCTCAAAACACAACCTTGAAGCATTTCACAATCAACATCAGAAAAGGAAACAAGTAGAACTCCTTTTCTCTCCAATATTGTTTGAACAAAAAGCATCCACCAACTCAACTCACAATAGCATAAAACAACTTTTCAATTCATCAACAAAGGAGTAAGCCCAACACTTTAACCAAGTAAAGAATAGCTTGATTATAACCAATTTAATGAAAGCAAATGTCAATCTCAAAGCTGCCCACTTAAGGTTTCACAACTTCACACAAGAAGCAATTAACCTTAAAACATCATGCTTTCATTTCCATAATCAACCAAAAGCACTCTCAACATTACAAGAAAAATTTATCCATTATACACCTTATTTCTCCCTTATTGTCTCATCAAAAATAAAGTTTATCTCTCATAAGAATGCAATAAGATATTTCAACAACACCTTCAAAATAATCTTTTATCAAAATAACAACAAGCTTTAAACTCCTTATAACTCCTAAGCTATTTTTCTTCTAACAAACTTCCTCCATCCGCAACATACACTTAGCAAAAATTTATTTCAAAAAATACCTTAGCCAACATCAAAAATCGCTATGGAGAAATTGCGCATGACTTCTAACACCACCTGCTATGACCACTTCATGACGAAAAACCCTTTCGCATGATTCGAATGTGGAACCTCCCGTTCGGGTAGCGCGCCAACAGCCTAGCCGCTACCGGTGCGCCAAAGGCACCCGGTGAGGTTTAAACCTCACGTTGTTATGCTTGTCCCTTCTACACTAGGGAAAATAAAACACAGTCCTCCCTTCCTTCTGACGCGAACTCGTAGACGACAAGCTATATGACGGATTCGATAAACGACGAGACAAACAAACGAACAACGGATTACGAAAACGGTGAAGACACACAGTCGAATTCACAGCGAGCAACTTCTTTCAAAATTCGGATGGGATGCATCTTTGTTTTCATCGAGGGATATTTATATGAATTCTTCCATAAGCTCTTTGACGTCGGCGAGGAGTTTAACACGTCGGCGGAGGTCTTGGCTAGCGCCCACAATGCTAAAACATAGCGCCCACCTTGTTAAGACATTTGCGCCATGGATTAGGAGAACCCATTGCAAATAATAATTTAATATTTATTTAAAAATAATTAAATGGAACCTTAACAAGGTTTTTAATTATTTAAATAAATACTTCCTCCTGGACCCAATTGCATTAAACTAATGCATCCACCTGTAATCTTTAAACCTGCCAACTTGGGGTTTACAAAAGACCTTTGAAACTGTCATGCCGAAACCTTCATCAAAACAAATTATTTGACATCAAATCAAATTCCTTCAAGAGCTTCTTGACATCAATGACAACTTATACACTTGAGCAAAGGCAATGTACCCAAAGTACCCAAAATTGCCAACAATCTCCCCCTTTGTCATTGATGGCAAACCTTTACTGAAAACACTTCTCAAGAGCCAAAACTGAAACCAACTGTGCTAACAACTGAGAAACTGTGCCCACAACTGAGAATCTTCCTTTGAAGTTTTTCTCCCCCTGACTTGAAGCTTTCCTCTTCACTTTGAAGCTCTCCCCCTTACTCATATCTCTCCCCCTTTGTCATCAATGGCAAAGGGCCACCTTTGGGGCTCGGGACTAAGAATGAGCCTCTTAGCTTAGTCCCTCCCCCACCTCCTGATGAGGTGATTAATTCTAGGGTGGGAGTAAAACTCCCATTAGGCACTGATCATCATCAGCGTCTATAACTTCCTTGTCGGGCCTTCTCTTGAACTCTTTGTCCATATTCCTATTCTTGTCACTATTCTTGTTCTTGTTCTCATCCCCTGTTCTTATCCATGCCTTGATCCTTGGACCCGATCATGCCACTGTTCCTCGTTCTTGTATTCTAGAATTTCAGCTCTACACTGTCTCGATTATGTGACCTTCATTGTTGCACTTGAAACACTTGACGATGTTGTTTCTCCGAGGTAAACCTCGATCTTTGAATCCACCTGTTCGACCAAACTGTTCACCAAACCTTACCAAACTTTTTGACCAAACCTTTCGACCAAACCTTTTTGACCAAACCTTTCCCCAAACTTTCACCAAACTTTTTTGATCAAACCTGTTCCTGTTATTTACCTTGCAATAGACCGCCTTGTGCCCAAACTAGTTGACAAGAGTAGCAATACCCTTGAAAGAAACTAGCACTTCTAAAATTTTCATTTACCTTCTTCACTTGAGCCATGCAATGTGAAGCCATGTGACCAAACCTATGACAAGCAAAACATCTGCCTTGAAACTTTCCTTTATTTGACCTCTTGGGTCCTGAAAACTTCTTCTTCTCATTCTGAATTCTATTTTCTGTTTCTGTGCATCTATCATTCAAGGACTCATGATCTGAAATACTTTCCTCATCAGAACTCTCTTCCTTTTGGAGTCTCTTACTAGACTCTCCAACTTGTTCCTTGTGTGGCTTAACAAAACCAAGGCCTGTTTTATCTCGTTGTCTTTCTTTGACCTTTGATGAGTGACTTAACCTTTTTGGAGCTATCTTGAAACCTGTAAAGCTTATCCTTGTACTCTTTAGTTTCCTCTTTCAAAGAAGCCATTTTCTGTTCTAACTCACTATACTCAAGAACCTTAGACTCTAACTCATCCTTGAGTTCTTGTGTCTTAGCTATAGAGAAGTCAAGACTTTCTATAAGATCATCTCTCTCCATACAACATTCATCTAACTTATCCTTGAGTCTAGCATTCTTCTTTCTTTCCTTTTTCAAAGCACTAAGAGCACTAATAAGTTCACTTTCAAGATCCTTTATTTGTTTGCTTTTTGAATCATCAAAGCCTTTTTCAGATTTCTTATCACTAGAGGTGCTACCCTTTTCAAAAACCATACATGCATCTTCCTTATAGTTTTCTGAAGCATCCTCATACATACTAGAAACCAAATCATTATTTGTGCAATCATCCTCAAGGTGACCAAAATTTCCACATCTAAGACATTTCATGATAATGAATCTATGTTTCGGTTCTTCCTCTTTTTCTGATATGAACAACATCTCATTTTCATTATCACTTGAAGAACTTTCACTATCACTACTAGAACACTTACTTGCTTTGTCTAGGTAGAAACTCTTCTTGTGCTTGTGAGAATACCTCTTTCCTTGATTGTTGTGCTCATCTTTGTTCTTCCTGTGATGCTTGTGCTTTTCAAAATCCTTGCTCTTAGAATCTTGTTTATCTTCATCACTTTCATTCTTGGGAACAGTCAAGTTAGTAGCATAATGACCAAACTTTCCACAATTGAAACATCTTATATTTTTCATACTTTTGTATTTTCTAGAGAACTTGCCTTTCTTGCTGTAATATGCCTCTTCATCACTAGAAGACTCATCACTATCTTGAAGTCTGTTTACCCTTGGATTCCTTGGTAGCCTTGAAAGTCGCCTCTTTCTTGACATCAACCTTCACTTGAGTTCTCAACTCAAATGCTGCAAGTATACTATGGAGCTCATCCTTTTTCAACTTATCCAAATCTTTAGCTTCCTCAATAGCAGAAATATTTTCACTAAATCTATTAGGAAGAGATCTTAAAATCTTATCACAAACATCATTTTCAGCAAGCTCAAGACCTAAGTCTTTCATGGAGTTAACAACCTCATCCATACGAAGCATGTAGTCACTAATATTTTCATCATCATTCATCTTGAGTTGTTCAAACATACCTTTGAAGTGTCTCAACTTGGCCTTTCTGACATTTGTATCACCTGTATGAACCACCTTCAACTGTTTCCACATTTCACTAGTTGTCTTGCAGTGAATCACTTTGGTGAGATCTGCTTCCGTAAGCCTTTCAGGATTGCATTCATTGCTTTTGAATTGTTGTGATGTAGGAGCCTTTCTTCTTTAGTATTAGGACCATGTACAGGAATAGTGTACTCATCTTCAATCACTTCCCATACCTCATTACCAAGTGCCATTAGATGAACCTTCATCCTTGCACTCCAAAGACCAAAATCTGACCCATCAAGAATAGGTGTTGCATTGCCACTTGAATGATCCATTGTGTTCTTTACTAGCTTTTCCTTCAAGTTGTTAAACTTTTTGAAGGCACCGACTCTCGATACCAATTGAAGAACACAAGCTTATACTCGAGAGGGGGGTGAACAGTATAAGACCTCTTTTTACTTTTTCCTTTATACTTCAAAATAGTAAAGCAATATACCCAAAGCAATATCAAAGCAATGCACAATATCATCCACAAAGTGACACCAATTTTAACGTGGTTCACCTAGAATGGTTGGGCTACATCCACAAAACTTTTCTCTAAAAGTTATCTCAAAGTTCTTTGGGAATCCTTCCCAATTACAATGTTTATGAGCCTCGGCCCAAAGGAGATACCTTCCCCCAAATAGAATTTATGAGCCTCTGCTCAAAGGAGATACCTTCCCCTCTATCTAAATTTATGAGCCTCTGCTCAAAGGAGATACCTTCCCCTCAATCTAAATTTATGAGCCTCTACTCAAAGGAGATACCTTCCCCTCTACTCTGGAAATGATCCCTTAGAAGATCAACTGCCTCTACCTCTTGCCAGCACGTGGAACTCCTTTCCACCGAAGACCTCCTATCCTCAATGCTTAGCCTAAGAGACCTCTGCCTTCTATGATCACGTCCACAGTGAGCTCAAAGAACTCTGTACCAAACATAGTCGATCGGTCTAGTACAAGTCTTCCTCTGTCTGTCAGATCTGTCCAACACTTGAACAAATCAATCCTCTGCACACAAGCCTTCTCAAAGACTTGCCAAATCTATCCTCAGGTTCTTCTCAAAGAACCAATGCACCTCTGTCCTCAAGTTCTCTGATAGAACTAACAAACTCAGCTCACAAGTCCTCTGCTAGGACCTGTCCAAATCTGCTCACAAGTCCCCACCGAAACCTATCCAAAACCTGCTCACAAGTCCCCACCGAAACCTATCCAAAACCTGCTCACAAGTCCCCACCAGAACCTGTCCAAAACCTCAGCAAGCTCACCAAGAAAAACTTTCTTAGTAGGAAATCACAAGGTGAATTGTTAGAGACCCAATGTGATTTGTCAAACTCATAGAAGCATAAAGAGAATTGTTAGAGACTCAATATGTTCTATACTCAACTCCCAATCTCAAAACTCAACTCAAATCAACTCAGCTCAAACTCAATCTCAAATCTGAAAATTTCTCAATCTCAACTCAAAATCTGAAATGGATAGGATAGAATGCTTTCTTTCAAGAACATGAAACCCCAACAATTGCCAACTATGCAAAGAATCACATAACAATGATACTCATGTTCTTTTCACCATCAATTAGGGCTTCAACAACAATGCTCATCAAACAAGGTTCAATCAACACCATTCAGCTCAAAACACAACCTTGAAGCATTTCACAATCAACATCGGAAAAGGAAACAAGTAGAACTCCTTTTCTCTCCAATATTGTTTGAACAAAAAGCATCCACCAACTCAACTCACAATAGCATAAAACAACTTTTCAATTCATCAACAAAGGAGTAAGCCCAACACTTTAACCAAGTAAAGAATAGCTTGATTATAACCAACTTAATGAAAGCAAATGTCAATCTCAAAGCTGCCCACTTAAGGTTTCACAACTTCACACAAGAAGCAATTAACCTTAAAACATCATGCTTTCATTTCCATAATCAACCAAAAGCACTCTCAACATTACAAGAAAAATTTATCCATTATACACCTTATTTCTCCCTTATTGTCTCATCAAAAATAAAGTTTATCTCTTATAAGAATGCAATAAGATATTTCAACAACACCTTCAAAATAATATTTTATCAAAATAACAACAAGCTTTAAACTCCTTATAACTCCTAAGCTGTTTTTCTTCTAACAAACTTCCTCCATCCGCAACATACACTTAGCAAAAATTAATTTCAAAAAATACCTTAGCCAACATCAAAAATCGCTATGGAGAAATTGTGCCCGAAATCTAACACCACCTGCTGCGACCACTTCACGACGAAAAACCCTTTCGCGTGATTCGAACGCGAAACCTCCCGTTCGGGTAGCGCGCCAACAGCCTAGCCGCTACCGGTGCGCCAAAGGCACCCGGTGAGGTTTAAACCTCATGCTGTTATGCTTGTCCCTTCTATGCCAGGGAAAATAAAACACAGTCCTCCCTTCCTTCTGATGCCAACTCGCAGACGACAAGCTATACGACGGATTCGACAAACGGCGAGACAAACAAACGAACAGCGGATTACGAAAACGGCGAAGACACACAGTCGAATTCATAGCGAGCAACTCCTTTCGAAAATTGGATGGGATGCATCTTTGTTTTCATCGAGGGATATTAATATGAATCCTTGCCATAAGCTCTTTGACGTCGACGAGGAGTTTAACACGTCGACGGAGGTCTTGGCTAGCGCCCACAATGCTAAAACATAGCGCCCACCTTGTTAAGACATTTGCGCCATGGATTAGGAGAACCCATTGCAAATAATAAATTAATATTTATTTAAAAATAATTAAAGGGAACCTTAACAAGGTTTTTAATTATTTAAATAAATACTTCCTCCTGGACCCAAATGCATTAAACTAATGCATCCACCTGTAATCTTTAAACCTGCCAACTTGGGGTTTACAAAAGACCTTTGAAACTGTCATGCCGAAACCTTCATCAAAACAAATTATTTGACATCAAATCAAATTCCTTCAAGAGCTTCTTGACATCAATGACAACTTATACACTTGAGCAAAGGCAATGTACCCAAAGTACCCAAAATTGCCAACAACGATAAAATTTGTTTTACAAGTGATTAACTCTAAATTTATTGCATTTACATAGAACAAATCTATAGTGATTTATCAAGGCTAGAACTTTGATCTATCAAACACATTCTCAAGTTGACCTAGAAATTTACATTTTTACTTGTGCTTGAATTTTGTAGGCTTATGGAATGGCAACTCCAACATGAACTTTAGAATTTTGAAAACCTTTGTAAAACAAGAAACATACAAAAATATTATAACTATATCAAACCTCATATTTGATCCCATTTTGTGTTTACCATGGGTAGAAATCATCTAGGATATATTTTGAGATAATTTTTCAAAAGATAAAAAAATAGTAGGTGATTTGATTAGTTCAGTGAGCGATTCTCTTAGAATCTGCAAAGTGATTTACTAGGAAGGACAAGTTTCTTACTAACTCATTCCTATGAGAGAAATTTGCTTAGAACCCCTAATGTTTAAAATATTTCAAGTTCAAAACCTGCTAGCAAATTGCTTAACTTTGCAAGTGAATCACTCTAGTTTATAGGTGAATCACTCCATAATTTTTTTATCAAGTTCAATTCCTATTAGCCAATTACCCGAAGTTGCTAGTAAAGCTTCTCATTTTGCAAGCGAATCATTCCATTTCAAAATTGTACAAATTTTGACCCTAAAAATTTGTCAATGTAGGTCCATATATGCATACTTATGAATACATGGTCAAGGGTACAAACATGGAAAATAACATTACTATGCAAAGATAGTTATGTATCATCGAAGAAAATATCAAAGGAAAAAAGAAGGAACAAATAGCCACATGGGTACATCAAGATGACAAATTGAGGAAATTCTAGTGCCTAATCATGTTTCCTTAAAAGGGAAAATCCCAATGGCTAATCCTTGTTAGAGTAATATTCCATTCTTTGGGATACTTACCCTTTCCCTACATTAGGTAGAATTTATTTACCGCATGGTAAAAAGTAGTTTTTTACTTCTACCACTCGCATTTACTTTTACCTTAGGATATTTACATTGTTAGTAAATATCTAGGTAGGTTAGTTGTCGTAGTCATTTTGACTACGTTAGTTAGTGTCGACATCATTGTCGTCATTTGTGTTTGTTAGAAATATTTGGGGGGATATTATTTTTATCACATTGTATAAATACCTTTGCTAATGAATAATATAGTAATGTTTGTCCTTCCATATTTCATGGTATCAGAGCATTTTTCATTTTTGGGCAAGGTGATTCAAGCGTGGGCAGATTCTCTGAGGAAGCAGCTTACCTGGACAACAGGGCCGAAATCCCAAACTGGGACCCCCTCCTGGAGATTGCATGAAAACCCACGCATCGACATGCATCCCTAGGTGTTTGCATCTAGAACCTGCATAATTTTTGAGGCACTATTGGGCATGAAATTTTTTTACCACAGTGACCTGACTCTCATCGACACCATTTTTGAGGTAATTTTTGGCAATCGATGGGGTGTTGGCGCTCGATCAAGACAAGCTGTTGTCAGCCACTAACGCATGACTGACAACCCATCGAGTGCGCATACCCACGCATTGACAATGGTTGTAGGTGCCCCTCTGACTAGGACGGGACTAGAGAGGAGACTTTGGCCCCTCTGATCACCATAGCGGTGATCGACCCACCAAGGAGGGTAGAAGCATCCTCCCACGGGACCGATGATCGATGATCTAAGAGGGAAGGTAGCCCTTCGATCATCGACGATCGACCTGGCGACCAGGATTTGAGATGGCAAGCAACCCTCCGATCTCTGGTGACCACTGATAAGAGCCAGGGTAGGAGTGCCCTGACTCAAGACCCGGATCACCACATGACGAAGACTTTGTCAGAGCCAGGACAATAGTGCACTAACTTAGGACCCGGATCACCATGTGGTGAAGACCTAAGTCGACAGACCTAGACATTGACCTAGCAAGGGATAACTGGCACTTTGAGGACCCCAAGCATCGGGACACCTGACAAACCTTTGACTGGTGATGTGGAGTGCTTACTCGATCTAGAAAAACATGTGGTGAACTATAGGAGGTTGAGCAGACAGATACGTGGCAAACTATAGGAGGCTGAGCTGACATGGCCTGGGCGAGGCTAAGATGACGTGGCTTGGGCATGATTTTCTAGGTGAAATTAAAATTTGAGACGTGGCAGCGATCAACTCTACCATGTGGTGTGAAGGGGAGGCATCACCAGTTTATGCGACAAAAGGCGTAAGAGCTCGACTTCCCTAAGGCATTTGAATCTTAAGGGGAGACATATTGGTTTTATACTAATATTACATGCACCATGCGATGCATGTGGGACTAAAATTCCCAAGCCTTTCAAAGGCTTAGAATGCGGGAAGCAGTGCGCTCCATTTCCCACTAGTGGGTTGGGAAGAGCATAAAAGGGAGAAGCTCTCCCTTCTCTCCCATCTAGGTTGTAGCCTAGACGATCGGGAGTCCTTCGCTAAGACTCCTGACAGGAGGTCGGGAGTTCGACTCCTATCGGGGTCCTTTCAGTTTGTGGGAAGGCGCGCTAAGGCTTTTTAAATAAAGCCTCGGGTAAGATAATATGAAAAAAAACAAAAAAATTATTATTTGTTTTAATTTAAATTTAAAAAAGTTTTTTTATCTAAGTTTTTTTTTAATAATTTCAAATATGAATTATGCTTAAAAAATTACTTTTTTATAAATTTATTTTTAAAGAAGAGCATAATTTTATTTTTTATTATTAAAATTCAAATTTTATGATTAAAATTTTTTTGTTTAAATTTTTGCAAAATTAGAAAGCCCTAAAATCTTGTTAATTTTGCAACATCAAAACGGGGACAAAATCAAGCAATTTGATTTTTCATGCAAAATTGGAACACAAGGTGACATAAATTTTACAATATCAAAAGACAATAGTGCATTTGTTTTCTCTCAAGGAGGGATATAACACACAAAATTTTGCACTTCTTTTGCAAAATTAGGAACCCTAAATTCTTCTCAAAACCCTTGTTTATTTAGCAAACAATAAAAGAATAAAACTTGAATTCTTTTTTGTCCAATTCTAAAACAAGGAGACAAAAATTTGCAAAATATCAAAGTTGAAATTGTGCATTTGTTTTCTCCAAGGGAGGATAAAAGACATAAAATTGCACATTCTATTTTTTGCACAATTGAGAAGAAATTGAAGACCTTGGGTCCACTAAAACCAAGACGTGTGTTGACTAGTTCTGGAAGCCTTTCAAACGCGGGTTGTGTCTCGACTTGTCTTGAAAGGAGTGTTATTTTGTTAATTTTGCAAAACAAAGGGGGAAGACAAGAAATTGTATTTCTTTTGCAAAATTGTAACACAAAAGTGATGAGCACTTAAAAATCAAACTTGTTAAATTTGTAAAACAAAAAGAAAAGGCAATTGTTTTATGCCACATTCTTTGCAAATTTGAAAAACAAGAGGAGACAAAATATATCAATTTTTTGCACAACACAAATCCAAATTTTGTTGCAAAAATTAAAAGGTGCATTTTCGATTTTACTCGACACCTTTATTGGCAAATTAGGTGCATTTTTGGTTGCATCCGACACCTATGTGATAAGAATTTTAAGGGCATTCTTGTTTGATTATTGCATTATTTTTTGCAATTATAAGTCATAAAATCAAGTACACTCAAAATCCCAAAATTTCACAATAATTTGTGTAATTCATTGCACAAGTTTAAATCCAATTTTCCTTGATATTCTCTCCTAAAACAAAACCCCTAATTCACTCTTATTTGTTTGGCTTAATTTCCTCAAACTGATTATCCCTCTTCAAGAGGATTTTCAGGCAAGTGCCATTAAATATCTTTTTGAGTGAATTATCTTTTGGTACTCTTTTTAGGGTATATCAAAAGAAAGAACAAGTTTTTATAAAATAAGGAACCTTGAAAGTAGCAATATTTTGCACTAAGGGGGGATAATTCCTTTCTTCCTTCAAACACATATTTTGACAAGAGGGAGATAAAACTTGTAAAGGCAATCAGAAAAGTAAAAGTCATCAAAAACTATACCTTTTCTTTTAGGCTTCATAATAGCAACCATTCTTGAAGCACTTGCAATAAGGAAGGATTATTTGGTGAACTTTTTTTATAAAATTGCCTCGAAAGCAAAGATTTGCACAAATTGTAAAAAGGACAACCATGACACCAATTGGTGTTGGTTTCAAAACAAGCAAAACTAAAATGGCAAAGGCACATCACAAAAGCCATGTTGCTAGTGAAGTGTCTGATTTTGATTTTGATTCTGGTTCAGAAAGAGCACACAAAGTGCTCATGGCTAAGATAGTATTGTAGAGGGAAAACAAATTTGTCACCTTAAGCAAGCACCGTTTCCTCTCTCTCTTTTTTTAGGCTTCATAAATAGCATAAGTTTTTGTTTGAAGTACTTAAAATAAAGGGGATATTGTACCTCTTTTAGGCTTCATAAATAGCAAACTCTAATTGTTTGAAGTACTTATAACAAAAGGAGGGAATTTTATGGTGAAAATTTTGCCTAGGAGGCAATCTTTGTACAATCCTTCACAAAGCTTCTTGAGTTGCACATATTTTGCAATTAAGGGGGGATAAAAATTTCTTTTCTTACTTCACACAATTTTTTGTAAAAATGGAAGAAGACTTATAAGGGTGCATTTTTGGCAGTGACCGACACCTTAGTCACACTTATTTCAAAAATTTCATTACATGTTTTTGCAACAAAGGGGGAAACTTATAAGGGTGCATTTTCGACAGCGATCGAAACCTTAGCTACCTTATCAAAACTTTTGCAAAATCATATTGTAACCGAATGAACCTCGTATGAAGTGATCTACTCTACTACACCTATCGGTTGTAGCGATTGGTTACCCATGCAATTCGGTTGGATGACAATATGCAACCTCATCTGAATCAACAATGGGATTATCAAAACCCACCACCTTCTTTCTATCATATGCTAAATCCTACTTATCCTTTGGGTTTCTATACTTTGTACTAATATGCTTAGTACCCTCCATATCCACCTTAAGGTTATTTAGTATATCCTTATCTACCTCCACAACAACAATATGGTAAACCTTGTCCACCATAGAATAATCTAGTGCCTCCAAGGCCTTAGAATCAACATGTTGAGTGAATCTATCAAGGATCATTGAACCTAGTGGTTTATTCCCATGTTCTCCTTGCCACTATGAAAGCCTTACCCACTATTTATAGTAGTAGAAATAAGATGACACCAGATCATATCAACAAGTTGTCTACTCTCAAGTCAATTCACCACATCCAAAAGGAATACATAATGGTATGCTTATGTATTTACCACATCCAATAGGAAGACATAATGGTCAACCTCATCCACCATAGAATAATCCAATACCTCCAAGGCCTTAGAATCAACTTTTTGACCAGATATCTCAAGGATAATAGAACCTAGTGGCTTATTCTCCTATTCTCCTTGCCACTATGAAAGCCTTACCCACTTTTTATAGTAGTAGAAATAAGATGACACTAGATCATCTCAACAAGATTTCTATTCTCAAGTCAATTCACCACATCCAAGAGGAAGACATACTGGTATGCTTACGTATTTACCACATCTAGGAGGAAGACATAATGGTCAACCTCATCCACCATAGAATAATCCAGTGCCTCCAAGGCCTTAAAATCAACTTGCTAACTAGATCTATCAAGGATCATTGAACCTAGTGGCTTATTCCCCTATTCTTCTTGCCACTATGGAAGCCTTACCCACTTTTTATAGTAGTGGAAATAAGATGACACTAGATCATCTCAAAAAGTTGTCTACTCTCAAGTCAATTCACCACATCCAGGAGGAAGAAATAATGGTATGCTTACATATATACTCCTTTCATGATAAAGTTACATTATGGTATAGGGGATTACTAGATAATTTTGTTAATATTTGGGTGTCAATTGTAGAACCGTTCATGCTTAAATTTGGTAGTATAGGTAATTGTAATTAAATTTTAGTTCAATTATAAACAATACAAAGACATACCAAATAAAATATACACAGTTTTAATTCTTGAGGAGCTTCAATATTTCCACTTAATGTTAGGCCCAATAAAGAACAAGCATTGCATTATTACATCAAGGGTTTACAATCTAATTTAGCTTCGATGGTTTGAAATGATAATTATAATATACTAGCTATAATATTTGAAGAAGCAACCCAAGTAGAAGATGTTTTTATTAGATTACGAAAATTACCACCTTCCCTGCCTATGGCCTACACTCTCCATATTATACAAAACCCATCAACTCTTGGTTCTACACCCTCTATTTCTCCCATTTTGAATCCTCAATCAAATGTTGCTAGCAATCTATCAATCTTTTCATACATTAACATGCATCTTGGACAAAACTCATCATCAACAATTGCTTTTTAGCTACATCTACCAACCTTTCCTACTCCGTACAATATGAATAATGATTTGAATAATAGTTTTGGGATGAATGAGATATTGCAAGTGATAAAAACTTCCAATAATTTGTGTAAATTATTGCATAGGTTTAAAGCCAATTTTCCTTGATATTCTCTCCCAAAACAAAACCCCTAATTCACTCTTATTTGTTTGGATTAATTTTCTCAAACTGATTATCCCTCTTCAAGAGGATTTTTAGGCAGGTGCCATTAAATATATTTTTGAGTGAATTATCTTTTGGTACTCGTTTTAGGGTGTATCAAAAGAAAGAACAAGTTTTTGTAAAATAAGGAACCTTGAAAGTAGCAATATTTTGCACTAAGGGGGGGATAATTCCTTTCTTCCTTCAAACACATATTTTGACAAGAGGGAGATAAAACTTGTAAAGGCAATCAGAAAAGTAGAAGTCATCAAAAACTATTACTTTTCTTTAGGGTTCATAATAGCAACCATGCTTGAATTACTTGCAATAAGGAAGGATTATTTGGTGAACTTTTTTGATAAAATTGCCTAGAAAGCAAAGTTTTGCACAAATTGTAAAAAGGACAACCATGACACCAATTGGTGTTGGTTTCAAAACAAGCAAAACTAAAATGGCAAAGGCACATCACAAAAGCCATGTTGCTAGTGAAGTGTCTGATTTTGATTTTGATTATGGTTTATAAAGAGCACACAAAGTGCTCATGGCTAAGACGGTATTGTAGAGGGAAAACAAATTTGTCACCTTAAGCAAGCACCATTTTCGTCTTTCAATCCTATCAATCAAAACCTCACATACCAAGAGATTGGTTTCTTAGGCCAACAAATGAGTTATTCATTTGTCTTAGTGAGTTAAAATTGATCAAATATGAATCCTACATTGACATACAAACCCTCTCTATGAGATGCCCTTTGATATAAATAATCTCACTAATAATCCATATTTCGAAAGTCATTACTATGCTAGTAGCACAAGCCCACCTTCTACATCAAGTGTCCAAAATGCACCTCCCACTAATGCTATTTTAGCTCAAATGCCACATGGATCTAGTTTTTTTTACACATCTAACCTTCCACCAAGTCAATCTATAGCTCCTAATGAAGGGACATTAGGACAAATATTTTCAAATCATTTCTAGGGCCTTGCTCAAAATACACAAGTCTTGACTAGACAAATGGGGACACATGTGATCCAGGAAAACATCGAGGACAAACACTGCCTTCAACCAATTTGTAGTAAAACATGCAAGGTCCACCTCATCCAAATTAGTAGATTCCTCAATAAATATTGTAATATCCATCACCATTTTCAAATATGCAACCTCCTCTGAATCAACAATGGGATTATCAAAACCCACCACCTTCTTCCTATCATATGCCAAATTCTACTTATCCTTTGGGTTTCTATAATTTGTACTAATATGCTTAGTACCCTCCATGTCCACCTTAATGTTATTTAGTATATCCTTATCTACCTCCACAACAACAATATGGTAAACCTTGTCCACCATAGAATAATCTAGTGCCTCCAAGGCCTTAGAATCAACATGTTGAGTGAATCTATCAAGGATCATTGAACCTAGTGGTTTATTCCCCTGTTCTCCTTGCCACTATGAAAGCCTTACCCACTATTTATAGTAGTAGAAATAAGATGACACTAGATCATATCAACAAGTTGTCTACTCTCGAGTCAATTCACCACATCCAAAAGGAATACATAATGGTATGCTTATGTATTTACCACATCCAAGAGGAAGATATAATGGTCAACCTCGTCCACCATAGAATAATCCAATGCCTCCAAGGCCTTAGAATCAACTTTTTGACCAGATATCTCAAGGATAATTGAACCTAGTGGCTTATTCTCCTATTCTCCTTGCCACTATGAAAGCCTTACCCACTTTTTATAGTAGTAAAAATAAGATGACACTAGATCATCTCAACAAGATTTCTATTCTCAAGTCAATTCACCACATCCAAGAGGAAGACATAATGGTATGCTTACGTATTTACCACATCTATGAGGAAGACATAATGGTCAACCTCATCCACCATAGAATAATCCAGTGCCTCCAAGCCCTTAAAATCAACTTGCTAACTAGATCTATCAAGGATCATTGAACCTAGTGGATTATTCCCATATTCTTCTTGCCACTATGGAAGCCTTACCCACTTTTTATAGTAGTGGAAATAATATGACACTAGATCATCTCAACAAGTTGTCTACTCTCAAGTCAATTCACCACATCCAGGAGGAAGAAATAATGGTATGCTTACATTTATACTCCTTTCATGATAAAGTTACATTATGGTATAGGGGATTACTAGATAATTTTGTTAAGAGTTGGGTGTCAATTGTAGACCCATTCATGCTTAAATTTGGTAGTATAGGTAATTGTAATTCAATTTTATTTCAATTATAAACAATACAAAGGCATACCGAATAAAATATACCCAGTTTTAATTCTTGAGGAGCTTCAATATTTCCACTTAATGTTAGGCCCAATAAAGAACAAGCATTGCATTATTACATCAAGGGTTTACAATCTAATTTAGCTTCGATGGTTTGAAATGATAATTATAATATACTAGCTATAATCTTTGAAGAAGCAACCCAAGTAGAAGATGTTTTTATTAGATTACAAAAATTACCACCTTCCTTGCCTATTGCCTACACTCTCCATATTATACAAAACCCATCAACTCTTGGTTCTACACCCTCTATTTCTCCCATTTTGAATCCTCAATCAAATTTTGCTAGCAATATATCGATCTTTTCATACATTAACATGCATCTTGGACAAAACTCATCATCAACAATTACTTTTTAGTTTCATCTACCAACCTTTCCTACTCCGTACAATATGAATAATGATTTGAATAATAGTTTTGGGATGAATGAGATATTGGAAGTGATAAATACTTCCAATAATTTGTGTAAATTATTACATAGGTTTAAAGCCAATTTTCCTTGATATTCTCTCCTAAAACAAAATCCCTAATTCACTCTTATTTGTTTGGCTTAATTTCCTCAAACTGATTATCCCTCTTCAAGAGGATTTTCAGGCAGGTGCCATTAAATATCTTTTTGATTGAATTATCTTTTGGTACTCTTTTTAGGGTGTATCAAAAGAAAGAACAAGTTTTTGTAAAATAAGGAACCTTGAAAGTAGTAATATTTTGCACTAAGGGGGATAATTCCTTTCTTCCTTCAAACACATATTTTGACAAGAGGGAGATAAAACTTGTAAAGGCAATCAAAAAAGTAGAAGTCATCAAAAACTATACCTTTTCTTTAGGGTTTATAATAGCAGCCATGCTTGAAGTACTTGCAATAAGGAAGGATTATTTGGTGAACTTTTTTGATAAAATTGCCTAGAAAGCAAAGTTTTGCACAGTTTGTAAAAAGGACAACCATGACACCAATTGGTGTTGGTTTCAAAACAAGCAAAACTAAAATGGCAAAGGCACATCACAAAAGCCATGTTGCTAGTGAAGTGTCTGATTTTGATTTTGATTATGTTTCATAAAGAGCACACAAAGTGCTCATGGCTAAGACAGTATTGTAGAGGGAAAACAAATTTGTCACCTTAAGCAAGCACCATTTCCTCTCTCTCTTTTTTTTAGGCTTCATAAATAGCATAAGTTTTTGTTTGAAGTACTTGCAATAAAGGGGTGATTGTACCTCTTTTAGGCTTCATAAATAGCAAACTCTAACTGTTTGAAGTACTTATAACAAAAGGAGGGAATTTTATGGTGAAAATTTTTCCTAGGAGGCAATCTTTGTACAATCCTTCACAAGGCTTCTTGAGTTGCACATCTTTTGCAATTAAGGGGGGGATAAACATTTCTTTTCTTTCACACATTTTTTTGTAAAAATGGAAGAAGACTTATAAGGCTGCATTTTCAGCAATGACCGACACCTTAGTCACACTTATTTCAAAAATTTCATTACATGTTTTTGCAACAAAGGGGCAAACTTATAAGGGTGCATTTTCGGTAGCGATCGAAACCTTAGCTACCTTATCAAAACTTTTGCAAAATCATATTGTAACCGAATGAACCTTGTATGAAGTGATCTACTCTACTACACCTAGTGGTTGTAGGGACTGGTTACCCATGCAATTCGGTTGGATGACAAGATTACAATAAGGACATTTGTTGATGTGAAGACAAAGTGAGGAATGACCCACTTTTTGCTTAGGAGCAGCCAGAGCATTGTGATAGAGCAAGAACCAACAGTTCAACATATTTTCACTGTATTGGGACAGTTATATACATTACCCAAATAATGTAATAAGGGGGAATGTTAGAGTAATATTCCATTCTTTGGGATATTTACCCTTTCCCTACATTAGGTAGAATTTATTTACCGCATGGTAAAAAGTAATTTTTTACTTCTACCACTCGCATTTACTTTTACCTTAGGATATTTACATTGTTAGTAAATATCTAGGTAGGTTAGTTGTCGTAGTTATTTTGACTACGTTAGTTAGTGTCAACATGATTGCCGTAATTTGCATTTGTTAGCAATATTTGGGGGGATATTATTTTTATCACATTGTATAAATACCTTTGCTAATGAATAATATAGCAATGTTTACCCTTTTCATCTTTCAATCCTATCAATCAAAACCTCACATACCAAGAGATTGGTTTCTTAGGCCAACAAATGTGTTATTCATTTGTCTTAGTGAGTTAAAATTGATCAAATACGAATCCTACATTGACATACAAACCCTCTCTATGAGATGCCCTTTGATATAAATAATCTCACTAATAATCCATATTTCGAAAGTCATTACTATGCTAGTAGCACAAACCCACCTTCTACATCAAGTGCCCAAAATGCACCTCCCACTAATGTTATTTTAGCTCAAATTCCACATGGATCTAGTTTTTTTTACACATCTAACCTTCCACCAAGTCAATCTATAGCTCCTAATGGAGGGACATTAGGACAAATATTTTCAAATCATTTCTAGGGCCTTGCTCAAAATACACAAGTCTTGACTAGACAAATGGGGACACAGGTGATCCAGGAAAACGTCGAGGGACAAACACTGCCTTCAACCAATTAGGTGTAGTAAAATATGCAAGGCCCACCTTCTCCAAATCAATAGATTCCTTAATAAATATTGTAATATCCATCACCATTTTCAAATATGCAACCTCCTCTGAATCAACAATGGGATTATCAAAACCCACCACCTTCTTCCTATCATATGCTAAATCCTACTTATCCTTTGGGTTTCTATACTTTGTACTAATATGCTTAGTACCCTCCATATCCAACTTAAGGTTATTTAGTATATCCTTATCTACCTCCACAACAACATTATGGTAAACCTTGTCCACCATAGAATAATCTAGTACCTCCAAGGCCTTAGAATCAACATGTTGAGTGAATCTATCAAGGATCATTGAACCTAGTGGTTTATTCCCCTATTCTCATTGCCACTATGAAAGCCTTACCCACTATTTATAGTAGTAGAAATAAGATGACACTAGATCATCTCAACAAGTTGTCTACTCTCAAGTCAATTCACCACATCCAAAAGGAATACATAATGGTATGCTTATGTATTTACCACATCCAAGAGGAAGACATAATGGTCAACCTCGTCCACCATAGAATAATCCAATACCTCCAAGACCTTAGAATCAACTTTTTGACCAAATATCTCAAGGATAATTGAACCTAGTGGCTTATTCTCCTATTCTCCTTGCCACTATGAAAGCCTTACCCACTTTTTATAGTAGTAGAAATAAGATGACACTAGATCATCTCAACAAGATTTCTATTCTCAAGTCAATTCACCACATCCAAGAGGAAGACATAATGGTATGCTTACATATTTACCACATCTAGGAGGAAGACATAATGGTCAACCTCATCCACCATAGAATAATCCAATGCCTCCAAGGCCTTAAAATCAACTTGCTAACTAGATATATCAAGGATCATTGAACCTAGTGGCTTATTCCCCTATACTTCTTGCCACTATGAAAGCCTTACCCACTTTTTATAGTAGTGGAAATAAGATGACACTAGACAATCTCAAAAAGTTGTCTACTCTCAAGTCAATTCACCACATCCAGGAGGAAGAAATAATGGTATGCTTATGTATATACTCCTTTCATGATAAAGTTACATTATGGTATAGGGGATTACTGTATAATTTTGTTAAGAGTTGGGTGTCAATTGTAGAACCATTCATGCTTATATTTGGTAGTATAGGTAACTGTAATTCAATTTTATTTCAATTATAAACAATACAAAGGCATACCGAAGAAAATATACACAGTTTTAAGTCTTGAGGAGCTTCAATATTTCCACTTTATGTTAGGTCCAATAAAGAACAAGCATTGCCTTATTACATCAAGGGTTTACAATCTAATTTAGCTTCGATGGTTTGAAATGATAATTATAATATACTAGCTATAATCTTTGAAGAAGCAACCCAAGTAGAAGATGATTTTATTAGATTACGAAAATTACCACCTTCCCTGCCTATGGCCTACACTCTCCATATTATACAAAACCCATCAACTCTTGGTTCTACACCCTCTATTTCTCCCATTTTGAATCCTCAATCAAATGTTGCTAGCAATCTATCGATATTTTCATATATTAACATGCATCTTGGACAAAACTCATCATCAACAATTGCTTTTTAGCTACATCTACCAGCCTTTCCTACTCCGTCCAATATGAATAATGATTTGAATAATAGTTTTGGTATGAATGAGATATTGAAAGTGATAAACTTTGGTAAATCATATTAAAATTAAAAGAAGACAATGACAACAACCTCAAAATCGATAATCTAAAAAAAAACCATACCTCGCTAAAGACCAAGTACCTCAACAAGCCATGGACCAAGGGACAAATCAAGCTCATAATATTATGGTGATTTTCAATTCATAGGTTAACACGTTATGGTATTTTCCTTGCAATGAAGGACACAAACCTATGAAATGTGTTATAATTGTCACACATTGTTAGAAAATCTAGTATGACCAACAATGCCAAGCTCAATAAGTCACTATCTTAGGTCAATTAGTGCCTATGGTAAATCAACCTATATATCAACAACCCCAACCATAACAATTAGTTCTCATCCTACCAAACCCTAAGAATGCTATCTTTTCTAATTTTAGCATTGTGGAAATAGATAAAGAGTCCATAGTTGAAGATGATGTTATAGACGTTAACCAACAAGGGGTTGGGACTAAGAGAATGATAAGAAAATAGATCAACTTCAAAAAGAAGTAAAGCAATGTTTAAAGTATCCCTCTCTCACAAGTGAAGATCATGCAATAGCTACAAGATATAATAGGAGTTTATTACACAAAGTAAGAGTAGCTTGTCAATTTTAAATTCAACATCATGAAAAAAATGAAAAAATACCCCACCAAAATAAATATGTTGGAAGGAGTAGCCTTGCCTAGAAAATGGAATTTACTCTAAAAGGATTTGAAAGAGTAAGAAAAGAGTTATACTAATGGTTAGCGCATGTTGGCTAAGTCCATTGTGTATTGGATCGACCCAAGGTCAAATCTCTTGCATCATTATCGTGGGAGAGACAACACAATGGTTCAAGCTTTAACTCTTATTCAGAAGGTCCAAGGTTCAAACCATGATGTGTGTGTGGGGCATGTGGTAAATTCCCTATTGATTAGCTCAACTCTCCCTCTTATGAAAGATCATAGTGGAATAAAGATGCCTATCCCTCAACATCGATTATAAGAGTTTCTTATACTAACCACATCTAAAATATATATATACTAAAAGTAAATAATTAAAATGAGCTCAAACTAATATATTTGAATAACAAAACGTCCAACAAATATATTAAATGTACCAAATCTTCAAACACCAAAACCACCTCCATTTAACCCTAAAAATTAAATCAAACGTTCCCTTTTAGAGGGACACAAGCATAAAAGTGCACTAAGATTACACCAAATTGTACTTTGAAATACAACAACTCTTTGAAACTCTTTCTATCTTTCTTGTAAAGGTTTCCCTCTATAGCACCACGTTAAAAGTTTCCCTGTATAGCGCCACATACATTGTAGCTTACACCTAATTAAAGTACTACAACAATCCCAATTGATTTTTAAAATTTTACAATCCAAAAAGTCAAAATCAATTGACATCATACACAATCAAAGCGCTCTACTTATTTTTCAGCATGTGGACCTTAAAAAAGGTGCCCCCCACTAGCTTTGAATTGGACCCCAAATATAATATATATAATAAGAATAGGTATATACCAATGCAGGTTGCAAAGGATAGATTAAAACTTATGGTATAAAAAGCCAAATCCCTTTGTCCATAACAAATGTCTATTTTACTAGATGCCATATAGTGTGCTAAATAATACCTTTACTCTTAATTTTATCTGTTTCCTATAGTCCCTTGACTTGTCAAGTCTACTTTATAGTAGACAAATCTATTTGTATTTAATCAATGCTAAGGACTCCTTATACATCATGCCACCTACTCCCACCTTTCTATGACATGTTGGATACCGTGAGAGGTCATGCAAGACACCTCCACTTACAATTATTTAATATTTAAAATATTATTTTAGTATTATAAAACAAGGCTTAAATCCTTAACTTCCCAATACTGTTTTGTTTATTGAAAGCTTGCTTATCAATGGGGTGTCTCACATCAAAGTTGAAAAGTGTTAGTAGGTAGTTGAAGTTTTTAAAGTTTCGTAGTAGTATGGTTTTAGGTTTTCATTGGTTTTTAAGGTGTCGTAATATTATGATTTTGGATTTTTATTGGTTTTTTTAAAATATTGTAATGGTATGGTTTTAGGTTTAACAAGGTGTCACTTCATATGGTTTTGGTTTTGGGTTTTTATTGGTTTTTTAGAGTATAGTAATGGTATGGTTTTAGGCTTGACAAGGTGCCACCTGGTAGCTAGGGTTTTTAGAGTGTCTTAATGATATGGTTTTGGGTTTTCATTAAAATTTTTAAAGTGTCATAGTAATATGATTTTGGGTTTTCATTCAGGAGATTCACATTCAAATCACTCCATAAGGGACCAACAACCTTTTAAAAACCCACACATAACCTCGAATTTGTTGTCATCTTATTACATTAACTTTGTCTTTACTTATCAGACTAGAGCTTATAGTGACCGCGTCGGTTGACTAAAATTCAAAATAATGAACTCCGATCTAAAATCATACCCTAAATTAACAAAAAAAAAAAAAATTACTGATTTTTAACCGAAAAAAAAAAAATTAGATGTAACATCAAAGTTGACAAGAGGTAATCTTGGTAGCTAGGGTTTTTTTTGGGGGGACGTAAGGGGTCAAACATGTGAAGAAGAAAATGGTAGGATAGGATGACTATAGCATGAAATAACATTTTCCTACTAAAGTGGAGAGTACGATTACGTGTGTACAGTGGTGTTGAATATCAAAACAATCCACATGAATAAAGTGGATAACTTTATTTGTATCGTTGTCTGCTAATGAAGTTGACTTGGTTATTGGGATCCCCCACACAATGGTTAGGGTCAGTTTACATCCAGGATGGGGACGTAAAAAGTCAACAAAGGAAATTAATGGACATTATGAATGTTTTTAGTTTTTTATATATATAGAAATTGGTTATATTTACACCATGGGTTCAAATTTTGGGGTTATTTTTAAAAATATCAAATTGTATAACAGTCCTTTTCTATTGTAAAGTTTAAATCTTGGGGCTATCCCCTATAATCCTTACACCACCTCATTGTTGTTGATCCAATGTGAAGGGATCACCCATGGTTCGAAATTGGTATTGGTGTTGTCGAACTGGCATGCACTCACGAAGTTAGGTCAGACTACTACCTTTGTCTACCTTTGCACAAACAGGTATGTCTCCAAGGTTTGAATCTTAGTCTCTTATTGGTAAGCGCCAAAACTTACCAATCCACCAGCCCTTGAAGACCGAATGTTTTTTTAGTTTTGGTTATGATTGAAACAAATCTTATCTATTTAACTAAAAAAAAATTATAATTAATTAAGTTAATACCATTTAGTGAAATGAATATTTAAAAAAATATATATTAAATTTTAAATTAATAAATATATTAAATATTTTAAGTATTATCAAAAAAGGGTATATATCCAAGGGTTGTAGGTGAGTTGGAGAGGAGAGGGCAATCCTCCAAGGGAGGTCCCAGTTCAAATCTCCACCCTACCAAAAAGCTGAATTGGGTATCCAAAATCCAATTGATAATATTGGTGCGGGCAGGGTGCGATTCCTGGGTGACTTTGACGATTTTTCGCTTAAAAAAAAAAAAGGTATACATTAATATTATTTAAATGCTAAAACATTTTAATATAATTGAAAAAAATTCAATAAGTTTACACAAGGTTTTATGAGGGTCCCAGTCCCCTCATCCACAGTGGGTGGGGTTTGAACCTTTGACCTCCAAGAGAAGTCAAAACCTTTATTACTTGCAACTTAGTACAATTGGAGTTTGATTCAATTATAATTTGTTATAATAAACATAGAAAATATTATTTTTAATATCATATAATTAATTATATATTTATTTATTTAAATTTTTTTTGTTATATTAATTTTTAATATATTTAAATGTTTTAAACTAGATACATGAGATTAAAAGAGATACTATATGCATTGTATTATAATTAAGAAAAAGTTATTTTCAATCTTTTATAATCAATTATATAAAAACTTAAATTATAAATATTTATTATTAATAAATGTTAATTTTAATTGGATATATGAAATTGAAAGGGTATCTACATGTATTACCATCATAATCACCACAAAACTTTAAACATGCATTGTATTATAATTAAGAAAAAGTCATTTTCAATCTCCTATTCAATTATATATAAACATAAATTATAAATATTATTATTAATAAATGTTATTTTTAATTGGATACATGAAATTGTTACGGTTGTGACCACATACATACTATTGCGGTTTGAACTTGGGTCTCAGAACGAGAGCCCAAAGCCATACCATTGTTGTGTTTGACAAGGATTTAGTATATCTAAAAATAAATTATAAAATATTTATTTTAATTAAAGATATAAGACTCACACAAATACCATTTATATTACATCATGGCTACATAGTGTTTTAATAAAATCTCAAAAATTATAACACATTTTGCAAGATTCAAAGATTTGTCTCCTCTTTTGAGTTCATGTCTTTTGATTAGATGCTAAGGTTTATCCATAAAATTTAAAACTTAGTTAAGAAAATTAAACTGGATATTCCTTATTAGTCACTTTAAGCTTTAGTGATAGATGTTATTATTAATAGGATTATTTTAGCTCTTCAAATTTAAGCAAACTTTCAATATTAAGAATAAGAAAAGAAAATTCTGAGTAAGAAGATATACTGAAAAGATCAACAATTCTTTAAATTGTTGGATAGCTTGAAATATGCAACTTGTAATCCATTGTGATTGTATTATTAAAATGTTTTAATAAGTTATATTTTTTTGTGTATCATTACATTTAAGTGGTTTCATCCATGATTCTTTGGACTATATAACCTAAGAATTATATATTAAATATTGTTTTTTAAAAAATAATGAGAATTAAGTCCAACAAACATAAATTTAATGATAAGAGATATAAATAAATAAAAGCAGATAAAAAAGTTAATAGAATTTAAAAACTGGTAAAATAAATAAATAAAATAAATATTTATTATTAATATTTAAAAACAGATAAAAAAGGTTAATAGAATTTAAGATCATATTTAACTAACATAAACAAGCATTTAAAAATGGTTTAATATTAAATTAGATTTAAATTTAGTGTAAAAAAATAATGTTATTTAATATAGATGTAACAAAAAATTATTAATAAGTATTCATATAAAATAAAGTGCATAAGACACAATTTAAATTTATGCAAAGTTATATGGTGTGGAAATCTCTATCATCCTTGTGTGTTGAAAAATGCTCAAAATAAATAAAGATTTAGTAAACTTTTGTAACGGGTTTTATTTTTATTTTTTATTTACATGCCCGATCATTGTGGCAACTTATAGACTAATAATTTTTGGAGCATTTAAATTGATAGCTCTTAATTGTAAGTAGAGAAAAAAGCACAATATTTAGTATATGAACAAGAAACTTGAAAGGCCTTAACCTCTATACATACAAGGAAGTGTGTAATTTTTCTAAACTCATAAAATTGAAAATCTATAATATGTAAAGGTAGAGAAGGGTATTGTCTAATCAACTTAATCTATTAAAAATTAACATTTGTATTTGCCAAAACTATCTTAAATTCAAGAGGTTGAAGATCTACGAATTTATAAAGTCAAAGAAATGTATAACCTAATCAACATAATTTTTTTAAATTTAAAATAATTATTTCCTAAAATATGGTTGGTATCTTTACTTTTTGAAATAAACTAAAAGAATAATATACATACGATTTGAAAAATAACTTTATAATATTCTAACTCATGAGGGTGAATTTTAAACTATATTTTTTTTTCACAAAAGTTCATCAAGGTTTAATTCGTATAAATGTCTTGATAATTCAATTTATTGCAATATTGTTGAATTTCAAACTATGATATTGAATTTTAAACTATGATTTTTTTCACACAAAAAGTTCATCAAGGTTCAATTCCTATAAATGTTGTGATAATACAATTTATTGTAATATTATTGAATTTCAAACTATGATAATACAAAGGGTCCATTAAGATTCAATTCTTATAAGTGTCATTGTAATACAATTTATTGTAATGTTACTATGTAATTTGTTGACATATTGTAAAAGTGAAATTATGATGATTGCTTGTTTCAATTTTTTATTTATTGAAAAAATACTTCATATTAAATAATAATCAAAGAATACATCATCATAGCAACATTACAACAGTTTGTGAATGAGCAACAAAAAATCAGATCTAACACTTTTATCAATTTTAATACAGTCCTGAATAATCTCAGACCTAAACACCTTAAGTTGACTAGAAACAAGCTCAACAACTTTGCTAACTTTAACAACAACCCGCACCTCATTTTTAAAAATCGAACTACATCTATCTTTCCAAATACTGAACAAGAAAGAGAGTATGATAATGTGCCAAAATATCCTTCTGTAGCTCACACAGTCAATGGAGTCTCCAAATAACACTGCCTTCCACCTTAGCTGCCCCTGAACAACATTGTCATACAACTAGACTGTCTTTCTCCATACCTTTCTCGTTCTCGGACATTCCCAAAAAATATGCTTAATTATTTCACTTTTTCCATAATTTGAACAAGCATCTAACACGAGCATCCATTTGGCTAGATGAGCCTTGCTATGAAGACCCTACATAATAACTAATCAGGCAAACACTTTCAACTACATAGAAACCCGAAACGTCCACACCCCAACGAGACACTTCTTCCATTTTTTGCAAGAACAACTCAAACCCTATCTGATGTTCATAATGTCACCAAATGATATTCTAGGAACCATCAACTGATAAATCTTAGAGGCTTTAAAACACCAAATTGGTTTTCCATATTTCTACTTCCAATCCTTCCAAAAAGGACCTACAAGACCATTGGAAATCTTGTACAGTTGCTTTGTCGGAAGAAGACTTTGCATTTGTTGCACTGCATACCTATCAGAGGGCTTTAGTTTAAATTTAACAACCAGTTGTTGCCACATAGTCTAGTTACCAATGTTTCCATCCCAAAGGTCCGCCCACTTGAAAATTCTCTTCTTACCAAGTCTCTTGCACTACAAGGTAGGCATATCAGATGCATACACCCCATTTTCTTTCCAAAGACAATTTGCTTTGGAGCAAAGAGTCTAACCCTATCTACCATCCAGAAAGTCTCATTTAACCAAGCCAACTACATCTTTTCAAGTCTTCCATATCTTTTCAATTTTATGTAGTCTACTTTAAAAAACTATAATATTTTAAAAATAGATATGTCATTTACCTTGATTTCTTTGTATACAATAATGGTCCCTTAAATCTTATAAGGCATTTAAATATGAAGTGTTTTTTTTGAAGTCTCTATATTTAAACTAAAAAAAAGAAAAGATAAGATAAAATCTTAAGCACACAGGAAATTAATTGTAAGTTCTACACATAATCAACCAGAACCAACTTTTGATTTCTTATAAAAAAAAAAAATGTCATCCATATTACCAATTAAAGTGAAGGTATTACCAATTAAAGTGAAGGTCTTGGGCTGGATAAAAATGTTACACTCAATATATAAGAACTTTTTTAACTTACAAACCAATGCAAGAGAGGTCCATGGATAAATGGTTTATAAGTATCTTTTACAATAAAATTATTTAAAATATCCATTGGAGGATGAAGGTTAAGGGTCTTAAAATAATATTCAAAAGAAAAGAGTAAATAATTTGAATACTAAAAAATTAAAGAAGTATTATTGATGTTGGGCTATAAACATGACTAATAAGGCTAAGGATATAATCCTCTTGGAAAGTGAAGAGTCAAATATAAATATTTCTCTGAGTAGTTATACATGCAACTGAATCCTTAGAGATTGACTATGAGTTTGGACATGTTCTCTACATGACGGTGTTAATAGCAAACCAACCTGCATAATGCATTATATAATCATTTATTTGGAATGAATCATATGTTGAACTTACACAACATCCACTCTCTTGATGATATCCCCAAGGGCTAGGTGGATTGGTAAGTGTTTGTCTGGCCAGACACTTACCAAGAATACACCCAGGTTCAAACCTCAAGGGTAACCTATTTGCAAAGGTAATAGTCTCATTTGAATCCTTTGAGTGCACTCTAGATCGACGATGACGATACGAATCTCGAGCGACCGATGGTCCCCTGCTCTTGTCAGTTACTAAAAATAGTGTGGTTGTGACCAACTCTCCTATGTAACAAAAAAAAAACATCCACTCACTCTCTTGATGCATGTCTATTTAATAATTCTTAGGTTAGGTCCTAAAATTTTAGATCCATATAAGACTAATTTGAGCAATTATATAAAATACATACATTTTTTAAAGGATTTTGTATATAAATATAATATCATATGGGCGAAGGTAGTAGACCACTTGGTTTTGCCTTAGTGTTTGTCAACTTGAGATTATTAATTTCAATCCCGTGCCCCTCTAGGTTCACCTCACTCGGAGTAAACATTTAAAGAGGTGGGACAGGGGATTATTCCCATATAAAATAAATAAATAATAATATCATTCATGATTCAAAATGGAGAGAGTTATACTTATGATTGAAATATAAATTTTAAGTTGATATATAAACTAATAAACTAAGTTTTAGTTAAACAAAAACAACTTATTATAACCTTAACTATATTTTATTTGTAGAAGAATTAAATTAAAAAACAAAATCTCCAAATGTGCAAAAAAAAACACTATGATCTTAATCATGAGGTTCATCACTATATATTATGGTCACAAAAGTTGAGGGGGAGGGAACCAATTGCCTTTAGAGGCCATGAGGAGAATGAAAAGGAACCAAACACTCATCCAAAATAATAATGAACATCAAAATATAGTGTTGCAACCATTACTCACATATAAGCATATTATGTAAAAAGTCCTTGGATTATTAATATATAGATCTCAAAAAATGGTGAGAAAGGATAACATTGTTTGCTTTGAATACTACCCATGACAAGGTTAAAGTTTAGAGAAAGTTCAAAATTAGTTGATATTGGTTTCATGAAGTGACATTGAAGATCTAAAACATATGCATAAAAAAATAATCAAAGACATCCTCAAGTTTATAAACAAAACACGTATAAATGAAAACAAGTTTTACAATAATAAATAAATATTCTAAAAGCATTTCTTAAACCCAAACCCAAGATACAAAATTAAAAAATTTAATAACATAATTGTACTTAATCTAAAATATTTTAATACCATATAAATGGTTATAGCTTTACTTTTATTTTCACTTTAATACCTTTTCTTCTTCTACTTTTCATTTGTTTTTTTTTTTTTAATTGGTTATATAGGGTTGACATGGATCCCACCGGTATTACATCATTTAAGTAGACCAACATAAATATCATTTAATATCACCACATAATGATATCATAACAATTTAATTCAATAGGATTGAATGGACCCATTAATATTACATCATGACTATATAGTTGGTATTATAATCACCACATAGTGGTATTATAACAATTTAATGAAATAGGACTGAAATGGGCCCACTAGTATTATATTATGACTACATAGTGGTATTCCAACAATTTAACAATCATGCAATCAAAAATAAATTTCCTCCTTAAAATTAAGATACATAATGACTACACAATATTATTCCAAAGACTAGCAATCATACATTCCAATATAAATCTCTCCTTAAAAATTAAAAAATTTAACCAATTAAATTAATAATTTTAATAATTTTATACTCTTTAGTTCATATAAAACACCATAATAGTTTAACTTTAAACTCTCTTCTAAAACCACAACAAAATGTGTACACTTATATGAAAAAGTAAGGATATTAAAACAAAATTACATATTTGTAAATTATAATAAACTTTCGCTTGGTGAAGCCAAGCTTCTCTTAAGATAAGTGTAAAAAGAAGGTGAATGTGATGGGAGTTGAACTCTAGGCCTCATCTATATCCACAAGATCTATAAATTCATGGAAGTTTGAACATGTCTTCCTTTTATGTATAAACATTTTTTAACATAATAAAGATCATTTTTTTTTTCTGATTTAAACTTAGGTCTCTATAATATAAATCCAAAACCTTTATCAATGAATCGATGGAAGTTTGAACATGTCTTCTTTTCTTGTATAAAACTTTTTTTAACAGTTGAAACATATAACTATAACACAATAAAGATTATTTTTGTGATTTAAACTATAATATAAATCTAAAATCTTTACCAATATAAGATGGAAGTTTGAACATGTCTTCCTTTCTTGTATACAACTTTTTTTAACAGTTGAAACATATAACTATAACACAATAAAGATTATTTTTGTGATTTAAACTATAATATAAATCTAAAATCTTTACCAATATAAGATATCCCGACAAAAACTATGATATGTATATTTAACATCCCACCAATATTTAGGAATTCTTTTCACTCTCTCACAATTCAGCTAAAGGATATATTATTGAGTGCTCTATCAAAGCTAAGGTATGAGACCACTTATGGCAATATATTTGTCAAGTAATGTCAACTTCATTCCATAGACCAGTTATTGAGGTCCCATATACCATATTTAGGTCTCGTAATTAAAATATTTGAACAAACTTCCTACCCAATTATTATCATAATTATGATGTTCTTCGTTTTCTCAAATTTTATTTTCCAAAATTAATTTATAAAATTTATTATCAAAATATTTTATTAATAAAATTAAAATTTAAATACAAAATAAAAAATTCTTTTCACTTTCACAATTAAAGGATATATATTATTAAGTGCTCTATCAAAGCCTGAGACCACTTATGGCAATATCTTTGTCAAAATAATGTTAACTTCATTCCAACAAACTTCCTACCCAATTATTGTCATAATATACCACTTCCTGAAATACTTAATGATGTTCCCCATTTTCTCAAATTTTATTTTCCAAATTTAATTTATAAAGTTTGTTGTCAAAATATTTTATTAATATATTTTTAAATTTTTATTAATAAAATTAAAATTTAAATATAAATAAATTTAAATTTAAACCACGAAATAAATATATAAATGGAATTTTAATGTTTTTTAAATATTATTAAATTTTCACCTTATCCTCTTATATGGTGTTTTGTACCCTAAGTTGTGTGTTTTGAAAGTTGATGATTGTGATTTTATTAAAATTTTCCAATGAAATCATCTTACAATGTCTATTTGTCACAACAATATTATTATAAACATGGTCAAACTATCACCTTAAAGTTGATTATTGGGGCATGTGATTAGTTTGTATTTTTCCTAAGTTACCAACTCCTTGTCCAAAGTATGGATTACTCCAACACATTGATGCCTCCTAGGGCAAGGTCGTTGACATTTGTGCTCCTTCCCATGGTCCACATCCACTAACTTGTCAAACACCCACTAACTTGTCAAATAGCTTGCTTAAGCCCACATAATGTGAGGAAAGCACTGCTTTTTAGCTCCTCCATGGCCCCATCTAAAGACAACAAAATTCCTAATATACACTAGCCCTTGCTTTTTCCCAAGGGGACCCAGATTAGGTCACCACCCAAAGAATCCAAAGTCAGCCACTAACACAACAAGACTCCACCAAACATGCACCATCATTCCATCAAACGGTCCCAATGCCCTCCAACTTCTTTGGAGAATGTAAAAGGTGATGGATGACATGATGAAACCTGCATTGTTAGGTCCATTGGGTCCATCATTACTGCAAATCCCAAAAGTTCACTTTGTATCTAAGTGGGAATCCCATGTCAACAAACACACAAATCACACCATTAGACACTGATACTGAACCCTATAGAATGGTCAAGATGCATCCCACATTTTTGGAGCAAATCCAAGCCCTCCACATCATATTCTACACACCCATTAGGGCACTTAGGATTTGGGGAGAAGACCTAACATCGCCACTAATGTCAAGGGACCCCACCTTCACCTTGTTACGTCACTTATTTTGGGTGTCACACCATCTTTTATCTTAATAAATAGTAAATAAAAAATTTAAAGGAATAGAATGGCTGGTCTTTGTTTTCTTAGATAGTGGTCTTTTGCTCCTCTTTGCTCTCTTAGATTTTTGAATAGTTGGATCTCATTAACTTCGTTTTTATCCAATAAACTAAAATTTATAAAAATTCTTACAAAACAAAAAATATATATATTTAATTAAATCAAATTAAAAATTAAAAAATAAAACCTTTTATATAACTACACTACAAATTACTTTTTTAAATTATAATAATAATTTAAAAAAAAAAAATTAACTTTGAATATCCCTCGACCAAGATTTTCCTCAAACGTCTGATTTGACATGTCCTCTTCCCAAGATCTTCCCGCCGAATCCAATGGGCGAGATCTCGTCATGGGATTTTGATGAGTCTTTAACCGTCCGATTCGGTAGCAGTAGATCGCGATTTATGTGATTTCGGGTCAACGCCAATGAGAGTAGACATCTGCTAGCGGACGTTGACGTGAATGCCAAAACCGCCTGGCGTACACGTACGCACCGCCGCAGGCGTACGCCGTATGTTGTATTTATACGTAACGTATAGGCAAAGGCCGTATTGCGGCGAGGCGCCTTACAGGAACCCGGGACGGGGTGAACAGCAAATTGGCAATGGTGATACATGGCGGGGAGGAGGAAGAGGAAACCATTGGGTGTCTGAAAAACTATTTTTACAGGGCCATGGAGGAGTCTGGCAGGCAAAGGGTGCACGAGTAGGTCTCTGATGGGTTCTGTCTGCCATTGGAATATCAGATTTCGAGCTCAGGTACACAGAGAAGCCTAGAATTTATTTGTAGTCTATGTTTTTTTTCTTTTGGCAAGGCAGGCAGAGTCTTTTTCTGCTTTGTTTGGTGGTATTGTTTTTTGTTTTGGGGTTCTGGGTGGCCACTGTCGGTCTGGGTGGGTGCCTGAATATTTGTTTAGTCTGCTTTATGTCATCTGTTTAATGGTCTAAATTTGGGAGGCATTTGTTTTGAGAGGTTGTTGAGGTGCCAAGGTGCCAATTTTGTGGCTTGCAATTTGAAAATAAGGGGTTTAGGAATCTTTTACATTAGTGCTGGAGCACCCAGTGGAGGTAGGGTTTGTGTTGAATAGACCTCACCAGTCGTTTTCTGATTTGGGCGAGCCTTTTTCTTGTTTGAAAATTTTGTCTTTCCGAGATACCTATTTGAGAGCTCCTGACTTTCATGTAAAGACCATTATGTGTACCCTTGGAAGGCTGCAACACCCTCTTGAAGGGCTATAACTTCCTGGTGAAGGTTAGTTTTGGGGCTCCCAAGTCCTAACCATTAGCGAGTTCATTTTTTTTTTGGGATGTTGAGGACAAGCCTTGCTTTGGGTTTCTGAGGATCCATGACTCTCATTTCTCATGTTCTCCACTTCGGTGAAAAGATATATGGTGCCCTTTTTAAGAGTTATAGTGCTAATCTCTTGGAGGACTGTGGGTTGCAGATGAGCTAAATTGGAGCTGTTTTTCGTTTGGATGATCTCCTTCTGTGGAGCATATTTGAGGTTCTGAAACATCATTTCCTGGCCTACCACTTTGGAGTGAGAGTCTTTGAGCACCCTATTGAAGGGCGCATTGGTGCCCTTGTTGGGGTGGCTGAAATCATGCATCTGACAGTATGGAAGTCTGTTGCCTTGTGCACCGCCTTGATTTTCAATAAGGGCAAGAAGAAGGGGAGGTCATTGGAAGGGGCTGACAATACGCCCTCCATGTTGAAGGAGAAGCAGGAAATGAAACTGAGACAAGCTCTGGAAGAGGCATCAGAAGATGGTTTCCTTTCGAAATCAGAGGCTCTTCTGGCAGAAGATGAAGAAGAGGCCTCTGCAATGCCCACTGCGGCTAAAAATGGGATCTTGCATTCCAGGACTCTGGTTCGTTTGAAGGCCCAGAGAGACTTCGTGGCAGCCACCCTAAAGGCTGCAGAAAGTGTTTATGATAGCGAGGACAGTATCCTTGGGCTTGATGAGGCCTTTGCCAAGTTCAAGAGAATGTATCCAAAATATGAAAGTACCGAGGAAGTGGATGAGATCAGAAGTGATGAGTATGCTCATCTAGAAGAGACTTTGAAGGTCTGCTTGGATTATTGTGGATTTGGGCTTTTTTCCTACCTGCAGCAATTGCAGCAGTGGGAATCATCTTCGTTTGGTTTGTCAGCAGTATCTGCAAACTTGAGCTCACATGCTTTAAATGGGCTTCCAGAGGAAGGTACTGCTGAGTATGATATCAGAAGTAGGATTATGGATTATCTTAGCATTCCTCAGAGTGAGTACAGCATGGTTTTCACTGTTAGTAGAGGCTCAGCTTTTAACCTTCTTGCAGAAGCCTATCCGTTTCATCAGAACCGAAGGCTACTAACTATGTATGACTATGAAAGTCAATCTGTTAACTGGATGGCTCAAACTGCCAGACAGAAGGGTGCAAAGATACAGAATGCTTGGTTCAAGTGGCCAACACTAAGGCTGTGTAGCACAGAGCTCAGAAAACAGCTCCAGCATAAAAAAAGGAGAAAAAAGGATTCTGCAATAGGACTTTTTGTCTTTCCTGTCCAGTCTAGGGTGACTGGAACTAAGTATTCTTACCAATGGATGTCTCTTGCACAACAGAACAGGTGGCATGTGTTGCTAGATGCAGGTGCTTTGGGTCCGAAGGATATGGATTCCCTTGGACTCTCTCTTTTTAGGCCAGATTTTATTATCACATCCTTCTACAAGGTGTTTGGTTCAGATCCAACGGGTTTTGGATGCCTTTTTATAAAAAACTCGCTTATCGGTTGTCTCGAGAATAAAGCAAACACCGGAACTGGAATGGTTAGAATAATTCCTGTTTCTCCGCAATACCTGAGTGATTCTGGAGAACATAATGATGGGACAGCACAGGAAGTTGATGGGACCAATGGGAAAGGAGAAGAGGATGATGAATATGGTCCTGATCTTCATATTGGACCTCACTTACCCGTATTCTCTGGTGCATTCACAGCAGCACAAGTACTGGATGTGTTTGAAAGTGAAATGGAGTATGATAATAGTTCTGACAGGGATGGAGGTAGCACTGTTTGTGAGGAGATTGATGACTTTTCAGTGGAAGAGATCATGAAAAGTCCCATTTTTAGTGAAGAAGAGAATGAAGATTTGATGTGCATAGATTTAGGTGAAAGTCCAGTTGCTCCAAAAGCTTCGGAGAATATCCAAAATGGTCCTTTTGGCAGACTAGGTTTGCGTCAGCTCCACAGCGGTTACTCTCAAAGAACCAGAACCAAGCAATCATCCACTGAAAGCAGATCCAAATCTTCAGTGGCATCTGCTGAAAATGGTCCCATTTATGATGAGGAAAAGCAAACTTTGGGTGCAAGCAATGAAATAGTCTCATTTGATGCAGCAGTTTCATCCGTTTCACAAGATATTATTCAGACAAAATCTGTTTCTGACAGACCGACTCTTTTGAAAGGAAACACTGAGCAATCTGCAGATTCTAAGTCTTTTTCCCAAGATGAGATTAAGAAAAGAACATTTTCAAAGTCTAGAAGATCTGGTACTAGAGAGTCTGTTTGCACTGACCAAGGAAAATCACAGGCAAATCCAGATCCCAGCAAAGAAAATGGAAGCAGTCTCTCTTATGGATCAAGCCAAGGACATGACATGGAGCTTTCTAGAAGAACAGATTCCCAACGATTCCCAAGGCAGACTAAGATATCTTTCAACTTAGACAACCAAGATGATGTTTCTGCAGGTTGCAAAGTGGATATTAACACAGACAAAGGAGCAAATCATACTTCAGAACATGGTATATCCATGACAGGGGAAGTCGTTAAATCTACCTCTGACAAAGCAAGCAGTTGTAGCAAGGATGATAAGCTTAGCACTGAGCATCCAATCCATGAAAAGCACAGAAATGAAAGTGCTAGCAGCAGCCTGGTAAGTGGTCCGAGAGAACCTGGAAAAGTTTGTTTCACGATTGGAAGCAAGCAAAATCTTGCGGAAAATGGATATGAAACAAAGGAAAACTTTATAAGACGAGAAACAGAAGGAGCATTCAGGCTTCTGGGTAGGAGGGAGGAAGAAAAATTTTCAGGAGGTAGGTTTGCAGGTTTGGAAGAAGATAGATTTAGCAGCAGCAGAAGAATACCTTATAGCTTGGAAGAACATAGGGATTATTTTGAACATAGTGGGGAGGAATCTGAGGCTACGTACTATCAAGAGGATGGAATTACTCTTCCTACAGAGGCAGAAGAGGAAGATCAGTGGGGTAGGAGGGAGCCTCCGATCTTCTGCAGGCATCTTGATCATGTAGATGCACTGGGTCTTAATAAAACAACCTTGAGGCTTAGATACCTTATTAATTGGCTCGTTACTTCTTTGCTGCGGCTTCAACATCCTAGTTCAAATGGAAGCATTCCGCTTGTGCACATATATGGGCCGAAGATCAGGTACGATAGAGGTTCAGCAGTTGCTTTCAATCTGTATGACCACACTGGAACACTGGTGAATCCAGAACTTGTACAGAAGCTTGCAGAGAAAAATAGGATCTCCCTTGGTCTAGGTTTTCTCAGTCATCTTCGTATGATGGATAATTATGCAGAGCTAAAGGAAGCATTGGATGCAAACAATACTTCTTTCTGTAAGCCAATGGCGAATGGCTGTTATGAAGGAAAGAATGTGACAATTCGAGTTGAAGTTGTGACTGCATCCCTTGCCTTTTTAACCAATTTTGAAGATGTGTACAGGTTGTGGGCGTTTGCAGCAAAATTTTTGAATGCAGATTTTGCCAAAGGAGATGGATGTAAGCCAGTTTCTCAATCTGGAGAAAAGCAATGAAAGGATTCTCTCATGATCTGTTCAGCAGAAAGTATGTGGCGAAGCTAGATAATCAATACAAATTTTTAGTAGCTGCCATCATCAGCTTCAGTTACCAGTCCAAGTACATTATACCGATGGGCCTCTTTATGACTGCCAGGGACATGTTCATTCCAAGCCTGTATCAGGGTGCATCAATGTGGACAATGATTCCTGTCTGGTCAGTGCCTGAATTGGAGGGTATTATCATTTGTGTCTGAGCATTATAGTCTGTTGAGGAAGTCTGTATGATGCGGGATTAAGTTTTTACTTGTTTAAAAAAGATGCTCTGTAACTCATCCTTTACCGTGTGGCTTTTTGCCAATCCCCATATTCAGTTACAGAAGCCGAGATATCGCTATACCCATTGTTTGTAAGGTTATCATGGGGAATCTACAGCATGCTCTGAAGAATCCAGCTATTCTCAGTATTTGTTGTGAGTTCTTTTGCCTCTGTTTCAACCCATTCTTTAACATTTCAAAATTTTCCTAGGTAACAAATATTGAGCTTTTGCATTTTAGAAATGCTATTTTTGAAGTTGATGTTATGGTTTTGAAAACTTGTTTGGAAGACCATGATGTAATCTTTATAACATCTTGTAGCTTTGAGTTTGAAGGCACATCATCAGAGCTAATTGACGGAAGTCTTTTTTACCTCCTTGTACATCGCTTTGTTTGCCAATAGTCATGCATACAATGAGCAAAAGGTGTGAAATCCAAGTTGTGTGTAGCCAAATTTTTCACATGCATAGCCGTGTATACAATTTGCTGAGAACTGTATAGAAAATTGAAATACCTTGAGTAAGAAGATTCTATACACATATTGTAAAGAAGCAGAGTGCCAGTTTGTGCAGGCAATATGTACGGTCTTTGACTCTTTGCTATTGTTATAACATATTTTAATGATTTAAATTGGAGGAGTTCATGACTACGTAAACAATTCATTCTAGTGCTCAGAGTTCTTTTATTGTCAATCCTCTGGAAACACATACCACTCATCCTTTGTTTCTCAATATTTCTGTCCTCATGGAATATATTTTATTTTTCTCTTGGGCTCCTCCAGTGGCCTGTTGTATATGTTAAATTCTTAGATGGAGATTGGGATTTTGTTTTGAGCATTTACTATCTATAAAATCTGGCCAGCAAATTGTCTTCAGCAGTGCAGATCCACTCAGATAACTGTGGAGCAGCAGTCACAGCTCTGTTGTTTTGGCACATTTTGATAGTTAAGGTTCATCATAAAACAAACTCATTAAATTTTATAGACAAAAGTTAAACTTGAAGGCGAATGACGGCTTTTGTTAGTCTTTTAAAATAAGGTTGTAGAGTTTTATGTTTCATCTTGGATGGTAATGGGACCTTTTGCCATGGAGTTGTGACAGCCATAAGCCATAAACTATAGTTAGATAAAGATCTCTCATAGTGGGTCCTCTGGAGATTCAGTGGGTATTGGGGATTGTCTGCATTGTTACAATACTTTCTTGAGTGTCAAGTTGGGTGATTGGAAAGGGGGAGCGTTCGCACTATATAACAAAAAATTATGCAGTTAACTCTTATAAGGGGTAGATAACCCTATAGGATTAACCTTAAATCATAAAAGCAAGAGCAGTTATTATTATGTCTCTAGACCCTTGACATGGAAGAACGTACAATATAAAAACAAGATTTATTGTTTTTACAGAGCAGATGCAGATTTATTAGTACAAAATATGCAACAGATGTTCTCAAGTAAATACAGTTTTCACATATTACTCTATTAAGGGGCAATGCATAGATAGTAGAGAAGTTATGGTATTGTGAAGGCTGCTGTAGGAAAATCCAAAAATGTCAAAAAGGATGCTGAATTTTAGAATATTTGTATTCACACAGAAAATTGAAAAATTCTAGAAAATTAAAATCAAGAATTCAAACATTTTATGTAAAATGATGTAGGTTTCTAGTTATAGCATCTCAATTGAGATGAGAAGTGAATCTATTTGTAAACTCTTAAAGCTTTAAAGAAGAGAGTTGTGATTTGTGAAGGGTGGGGGACCCGAGTACAACCCTTTGTTGTCCAGCAAAAAAAAAAAAACAGTTTTCACATCAAATATCGGAAATGAAAGGTGATTTCATAGCTAAAAGACAGCAGCTTCACATTTTAATCGATCAAAGACACTGCATTTGCTGTATTTGATAATCAATGAGTAAACTATTAGGGGAAACTTTTCGACACTTTGCAAATTCAAAGATAAATAGTCATCATTTATAACTTGCCTTATATATTTATATTATACTGAAAAATTTAGTTGTGCATTGCTTGAAGAAAGCAAAAGGTGTTCTGATGACGGCATTCAAGTATTTCATGTACTGGCATATGTGCAACTCCTTAAAACTATGCTAAAATCTTGGTAAAACTATACAAAAATCTTGGTGTGCACATTCTATATGATGTATGTGGTTGCGTTCATAACTCTATGGTCAATACTGTATGTGATGTGCAATTTTGAAAGCGTATTTCACAACAGTTGCTGGATGATGAACAATTTATCAATGCAAGAAGTGTGTTTTGCATGTCTTACATAGTTGCCATGAAATATTGGATGGCAGATGGGTGAGGCAAAGGATGCTAATTACATTGCGAACTTGGTAGTATTGAACATAAAATATTTTGGAGGTGTTCTTTGACAATGCTTTAATCCTTTAAACTTGCATGGTCAAAATTTGTTGAAACAAAATCTTTTGGAAAAATCTTGAGTAAGAAAAAATGAATTGACGTTTCAGTTCCAGGCTAATAAGAGTACCTACCATATGGGCTCTTAATAAAAGTGGTAATAAGCTCTGTTTTTTATTCTTCTGAAATTTAAAAAAAAAATTATTTTTATAACATTCCTTGAAGTAATCCTTGATCAGTATATATTTTGTATTTCTTATTTTTTTAAGTTTTTGGTAGATGGTGTATTGTGTTTTGAATGGATTTATAAGCCTAATTCTAGATCAGTGAGTCTTATTTATTAAGTTTGAATGGATATTTTGTATTTCTTTTTTTTTTTAACCTTTTGGTAGATGGTGTATTGTGTTTTGAATGGATTTATAAGCCTAATTCTAGATCAGCGAGTCTTATTAAGTTAGAATTTTAAGATGACTTATTTTTGCAGTTATTCACACTATTCACTGACATAAGTTACACCATATATGTTTATCATTTTTTTTTTCTTAATTGAATGGATGAATTGAAAAAACTAGAGCAGAATGCATTCCAAGAACGATACTGAGAACAAGTGAGTTATTAGGATAGAGTATATATTATTAGCTTTTGCTCTTTGTTTTGCAAATGTGTGGAAATGTAATGCAAAAACATCACACCAAAATGCTTAGATGAAATGGACAAATGGTTCATAAAAATGTCATTCAAGGATGCTGTTTGGGAATGCTATGCAATGATGCATTGCTGGGAACGAATCACAATAATGCAGAAATCAGTCTTATGTATGTTTAACCTTTGAGATTGGTTAATAAATCCAATATAACCAATTTTTTATGACGAGTCGTTCAAAAATCAGTCATGTAAGTTTAACCTTTGAGATTGGTTAATAAATCAAATATAACTAATCTATTATGACGAGTGGTTCAAATCTTGTTGGCTAACTCTTTTTGCCATAGCCTATAATCTTGATTTTCAAATCTGCAGGAAAGGGATATGAAGGATAAAAGAATAAAGATCAAAATCCTTTTTATAAATACTTATATTGTTTTTAAGAAAATAAGGTCTGTCGTATATTTATGTGAATAGAAAATAATATCATTCAATTTGCTAGTCCTCCGAATGTTTATTGAAAAAAACCATTAAGACAAATGATTTTCAAATCTGCAGGAAAGGTTTGCTATAGGAGACCCCCACCAGTTATAGACCCTACAGAAGTTTCATAGTATTAAAATGACATCCACTACCAAAATTATATTAACTAAAAAAAAACCTGGGACATGCTAGAGTACATATGCATATGAGACAGATTAATCAGGAGATCCAAGTGCAATTGCTATAGAAGACCCCACCAATTATAGACCATACACTAGTTTCATAATATTCCAAATTGAAAATGACATCCACTACCAAAATTAGATTAAATGAAAATAAAGACATAGGACATGCTAGAGTACATATGCATATGAGGCAGACTGACGAGGAGATCCAAGTGCAATTGCAATTGTTCTCTTGAAAGAATCTCTACGATAAGTTTTCCATGAGCATTGCATATATCAAACAACCTGTGCTGCCTTGGGCACACTCTTCATGGGAGGAGGCAGTCATTTTGTAGTGGTTTTTACCAATGGGGCATATATACCTATAGTGTTTTCTACCACCTCTACTGTGCAACATATTGCAAATCAGTCACACAATTAGAGCCTAGCACAAATTAATATAATAAACCTTTAGATGTGTCAGGTAGCCAGATGAATGGAATATAATAAATTGAAACAGACCTTGAGATGGCAAAGTTAAGAGGGAGAGAATCTGAAATATTTGTAAAATTTACGTTAATGCTGAGTTGATTCGCTCACTTGCATTGATTCTTTGCATCACACATGATTTTATGATAAAGAGAGAAAATCACCAAAAAGTACAATCTAGGTGTCTAATGATCTTGGTGTTTGATTCGTTTGAAGCTGATTCATACAAAAGCAAGGTCACATATCATGCTGACTATGTCTAGCCATTCAGGTTAGCCAATTGGAAGAGGAGAGAAGTAGGGGTTCCGTTTGAAGCTGATTCATACAAAAGCAAGGTCACATATCATGTTGACTATGTCTAGCCATTCAGGTTAGCCAATTGGAAGAGGAGAGAAGTAGGGGTTGAGGTGGTTCTAAATTCATATGTCGATTTGTTGTGGGATGACACGAAATGATGTCACTATTCTTGTCGATCGACCTAGAGATGATTTAATTATAAAGGGAGAAAATCACAAAAAAATGCAATCCAAGCATCTAATTCATTTGGTGTTGATTCGTTTGAAGCTGATTCATACAAAAGCAAGGTCACATGTCATGCTGACTATGCCTAGCCATTCAGGTTAGCCAATTGGAAGAGGAGAAAAGTAGGGTTTGAGGTGGTTCTAAATCCATATGTTGATTTGTTGTGGGATAACACAAAATGATGTCACTATTCTTGTCGATCGACCTAGAGGAAGGAAAACAAGAGTTCGATCCATTGGAGTGAACTAGACAATTCAACCAATTAGAAGATGCCACAAAGACAATTGTCACAATAACAAGGTAGAAGGCAAATAACATAAGTTTTGACTTAGTTGCTTGGTCTGTCTCACATAGATTTGCTATCAAGCCATTGATTCAATTTGCTCAACTAGGGTAAAAGAAAGACAAATGATAGGAGATAAGGGTCGATTTGCTCATTTAATACTTGTTATGAGTGTGGGACATGACCAAAAATCCCATTGTAACCGTTCACTAAAGAAAGAACAAGTGAAAATGAGGAAGAATTCGACTGGTAGAGCGTATAGAGAAGAGGATTCAAAGCCAAACAACCATTTGCTATCAACTTTTAGAGTAGGGTGCAAATTTCTATTTTATTGCTAAAATTTAGGAGTCAAGGTTTCTTATAAGACAATTAGAGAAGAGTTGAGATATTTGAAACCAACTTTTAGAATATGATGCAAATTGCTATTTTACTCCTAAAATTTAGGAGTTAGAGAGTTGAGATATTTTATCTATAATTATGAATTGGGACTTATTTGTAAGGATCCTTTTGGTAATTTTGAAGACTATAACTGTTTAGTTGGATGAATTTTTGCCATGAATGTTTATAGATTATGCATGGTCATTTGCTCTTTAGATTATGTAAGTCTCTTGCTTTTTCTTTAATTGCAAATAAAAAGATGATTCTGACTTTGCCTTTTTTGTTTATATCAGTCCTTTTTATGAATGTTTTTTTGTAGATTTGTTTGATTCCAGTGATGGATCGTAGTTATAGTTTTTTTTTTTTAAACACCAAATTGATCACTCTTTCAATGCTATAGCCTCACAACTATATTTAATTTTTGCATACGTTTCTCTTACCCTTTTCCTGCAAAGTTAGAGTAGATTAATTTATAGAAGGGAATCAATCCCTTCAAAGGGTGAGTGGATCAAAACCCTCTGTTCCAATCTCACATTTTTTCCAAGCAAGTTTGTAAATCTAGCAATATCCACAAAGTGTCATTATATGGAAACTCCATTGAGAAGAAACCCTATCATTCATACATAGGTCCAAGGTTCTATGTAGTTTTTAATAAAGTTTTCAGCGATTTGAGCGATTTCATAAGATTCAATTAGGGCTTTGGAAAAGAATAACATATCAAAGAATTTGACACATACATTTGAGATTAATTTTAATCAACCACGGATATGCAATATAGTTTTATAACCCTATGCTTGGACTTCTGAAAAAAAATAAAATACCAAACATTTAAGAAAAGCTTATATTTGGATGTTCTTTAGTATTAACTTTTAAATGTTTTTTTTAGAGACTCTACAAAAGGGGATATTAGGGTTTATGATAACTAGATCTAAGTCTCTAAATTTAGAAGGAAATGTTGATTTTAGCAAACTTTTTTCTAGTACAAAAGAGGGTTTCAAAGAAAATAATTATATTGTCCAAAAAGGTGTCTTGAAAAGGTTATAAAACCCCAAATACTCCAACATTTTAAAGTGATTTAAAAGCATTAAAAACTAGCAATTTGTAGATTCGAGTCTCCGATTAGGTCTAGAAACTTAGGTCTCAAAGGTAAATCAAAATGAATTTTATCTTTGCACAATGAGGATGACTCAACTCGTGCAACATGCTTAACAAGTATAACTAATGTTGTAGATCAATATTTTGAATTGGAGTAATCAAGGCCCCTTGAACTTGTCTATTTACACAGATATCCCATAAACAACATTAAAGGCCTTACCACTATTTAGTGGGGATGAGGGAAAAACCGTGTTGGAACATCGTGAATTATCCATTGTAACATTGATTCACTGCATTTTGGAAGAAGTAATGGTAAGATTGTTGATATTTTCACTAAGAGAAATTGTTGCAATGTTCTACAAAAGCCTTGAAAATGAGTAAGTTACTAATTGGGCCACCATTGTAGGTCAGTTTGTTAGAATATTTGACAACCCCATTGATGCTTATTTTGTGCTTTTTTGGTTGAATGCTATGTTAAGACATCCCAATGGAAACATACATGATTTTAATGCAAAATTCATGCATTTATGCACAAACTATACAAAATTTTGGTGTACATTTAGTCATTTGATTAGCTGGCTATGGTTTATTACATAGATATTGCAAATAGACATAGATATAATGGTAAGAGTCCCAAAACATGCCACTTTGATAAGAGCATTTGAGGAGGCTCCTAGCTCAGAAGAGATACTAGTGCAAATTAGAAAATTACCACCAACACCTCTAGAGGTATAGTTGGTGAACCTAAATCAAGCACCAATGCAACAATTTTAGCTTCCTCCACCACCTTATATTATTCCATTATCAAATGCAACGACATATTACCAACCATTGCCAACACTGATGCCAATAGCCTAACAATGGAGACTTTGGAACTCTGACTAGAGGTTCAAGGTTCAAATCTTGCAAGGGGTAGGATTGTACACCATGCTTTAGTAATTGGAGTATGGTTGGATAACCATATATTGGGTAAAACAAGGGTTGTCTCATATGGCCGATGGCCTCACGGATGTTAAAAACTACTTTACCCTTTTTATATTGCACCCTTACCTAGTGCACTACTGCCAAGTGCTTTGTTGTATCAAACACAGTTGTTGGAATTACCTGCACCACCACAACAATTAGTTTTACTTCATCAACATATTATAATAAATCAACACAAGACTAGGGAAGAGTAGATAAGGTCAAACAGGGTTTCTAGAAAGCTTTGAAGCTACTAATATCTCAATAGTCCTATGAGCAAAACCCAAAAGCAAATAAGTTAGCTTCCTTAACTACAAAGTTTGATCCCATGACTAACATATGGGTCAAACTAGACGAACTTGAAGTTATTTTCAGGTCGACAATCCTATATAACATCAATAACTAGCAAGTATTTCACAAAAATGAATAGATCATATATTTCTTATTCATGGAAGATCAAAATACTAAAGAGCATAACAAATATTAGATTACATTAAAGGTGATATTATACAACTAAAAACAAGCCAACTTCTTAAGGGACTGATCACATTGGAAAGCCTCTACCATCCTGACAACAATGTTAAGAAGAGCATTTAGGTGAAATCTTTCACTTAACAACCTATTGAAATTTCTAATGAAAAATCCTTTTTGTCCAACAAGCATAGTGCAGTCGTTAGAAATTTGGCCTCTCTTTGGGGAGGTCCAAGGTTCAAACCACGTCATACCCAGACGGGGATAGGCTAGATGGTAGCGGTCGAGTGTTTGTCGTTTGGCTGCCCAAGTTCAATGCCCCCAAGGATCGGGGTCCCCTTTGAATTTGTCTAATTCAAAGGGCTAGGGTTTATAGTGGCAACACCCAATGGTGTTACCGCTTCCCCTATGTCTTTCAAATAAATAAATAAATTAAATAAAGGAATGTATGAAGGAAGAAAACAATTGATTTAGATAGGTTTGTGTTGACTATAATGATATAATCTCTTGGGGCTATGATGATATGAAGGTGTATGATGGAAAAGTAATTAAACACACTAAAAATGAGGGCATAAAAAAATCATAAAAGTAGAGATCAATAAATCCAAAAATAGAAACACTAACAAGACAATAGATTCTAAAATTGTTATAGTTACAAATCATTTATTTGATAAATCATTCAACTTTGATGGCTAATTTAGTGCTAGTGCACAAAAAGAAAGGTGATATCAAATTATGCATAGATTTTCAAAATTTAAACACATCAATATAAGACCATTGTCTACTGCTTTCTATGGATCAAATATAATCAATGAGCCAAATTAGAGATGTCACTACTAAACATATTTTTAGGGCAAAATCATATTTGGGTGAAGGACAAAGATCAATATAAAACAACATTCACCACCAAGTAGGACATATTTGTATGTCAAAGAATGTCATCTAACTTGTCAAATACAATTGCTACCTTCCAATGAGTGATAGATATAGCATTCAAAGTGGTAATTAACAAGATTGTTTTGATATACTCACACAACCTAATAGTTTTCTTAAAGGACAAAAGCAAGTACATGAACCATTTATACACAATTTTTTGAAAGATGCAGGAAAAACAATATATTGTTGCATCAGAAAAAAAAATTAAAGAAACTAAATTATTTCATAGTTTTATCTATAACAAAAATAAATTACATTTAAATTGCATTAAAAAAACTCATATTACTTTATATATATATATATATTTCTCTAAAATTCATGCCATTTAGCTATAAAACACTTGAAATACATTTGCATGATCATGTTTGTATACACATTTTAAGGTATTGAGTATGGACAACAGTGTGACATTTGTTTTCCTTCTACATAGAAATAATCACTAGCCATCACATGAATTGTTATGCTGCACAACTATTAAAATTAATATGTAATATCAATAACCAAAAATTATATTATAAATATTTAAATAAAAAATATTTATTTTATTTAAATTAATTTATTAATTTTGTTTTCAACATAATAAATTATTTATTTATTATTCATTAAATTTATTGGTAAGAATAAATCAATTTGTAATAACAATAACCAATAAAAATATTACAAATGTTAAAACGAAAAAAAAAAAAAAAATATTTATCTTATTTAAATTAATTTAAAATTTTAATTAATTTATTTTTATTTTCAACATATAATAGTGGAAAAATTCAAATTCAAAGGATATTTTAGTTTTAGTATGCACAAAAATTCAAATATTCATATATGTAACCTTTGATAGTGCTTATCCTACCAAAGAAACAAACAAATTTAATTTAACAATAATCTTTTAAAGACTATCAATTATTTTTTTAAGAGGAGTCCCAGTCTTTTCATACTGAGTGGGGTTTGAACCTTGGACCTCTTAAAAAGAGACCAAAGCCCTTACCATTGGAGTAACCTTTGAAACTCTAAAAAAAATTAATTATTAATGTGATAAAATATTAGTGATTACACATTAAATGACATTAGTTTAACTAGTTATACTCAACAAAGAAGTCCCAAATTTAAATCTTACTAAACAACACCATCGATACAATATGAATGAAACCATTTCAATTCCCTATAATTAATTAGAAGAAAAATATTAGTAATTACATAATAATAAAATTAAATTTTATAAACCTATAATATTTAAGACAATTAAATGGGTGTTAAAAATATTATACTATAAATCACTTAATGGAACATGTATTATACGTTAACATAAAATTACAACCCATAAAAAAAGGATGATGAGTATTGAAGTCTACAAGTGGGACACCATGGTGATATGTTCGTTGGACAATTATACAACTATTTAATTTCAAATTAGGGAGAAAACAAAAAAATATATATGATCCCAGTTTAGTATAGTTTCTATTCAGTGCATCTTTACTCTATTAATTCTCTAATGGTTTGATATAGTTTCTATTCAATGCATCTTTACTCAACTTCTTTCTTATAGATTGTATGTGAATTATCTTTCTTCTCAATCTCATGAAACTAAGATATTAAATAATTACTTGTAAAAAATAATGTTATCTACAAATTAACATATAGACAAAGGGACAAAATTTAAAAGCAAGTTATTTTTTTTACAAGTTATTATAAAAATTAAAACAATAATTTTTTTTTAGAGGTTGAAAAATAAGAATATATTAGAAGTCATCTTTTCCATGGATTGAACTTGAATTTTTTAAAAGAACCCAATGAATTTTACCATTACAAGACAAAACATTATAAATATTATTACTTGTTACAAATAATTTTATTTACAAATTAACATATTAATAAAAAAAAGTTAAACAAACAAAAAAAAATCTAATATCAAATTTATCATTCACATAACTTATTATTTACTCTCTCAATGGAAATAAATACCACTTTAGTAAACTCATAATAAATGAAAAAAACCTAATATAATAAAATTACAAAATATTCAATAGTTTCTTGAATTAAAAAACAAATAAAAAACTTGTAATAGTCGAGATACCATTCCAAAATGGAGGTTAAGTGAAATAGTATTAAATACATTGAATATTATGATATATTAATGATATATGTTTAAATGCCATTAAATGCAAGTCTAAGCGAGGATGTAATTTTTTCTTGGTCAACAATAATGAGTAGGAATAAGCTTGTTGGGAACAACCTCTGGGATTTGAACCCTGCAAGTTTTTTCAATTAATAAAAATAAAAATAATATGATTGTAACCAACTCCCGTGTATGTTAAAAAATAAAAGAAAAATACATTGATCTGATATGTATTATGATACATACTTTAATGTCGTTAAACAATAAAAGAAGAATACATTGATCTGATATGTATTATAATATATTGATAATACATAATTTAATGCCATTAAATACAATGCTAGTATTGAAAGTTTAGTCTTATAAGTTTATATATATTTATTTATTGGTTTTAAGTATTTATATCAAATTAAAAATATTAAATAATATTAAATTATTTAAAAAAATAAAAAATAGTATTTGTTTATATGTTTTAACATAATGTTTTTTATTGGAACACTTGAGTTTATATGTTGTTTATATATATATATATATATTTATTGGTTTTTAGTATTTATATCAAATTAAAAATATTAAATAATTAAAAAATTACAAAATAGTATTTGTAGTTTTTATTGGAACATTTGAGCTTATATATGTTTTTAGCTCTTATTAAGGAGATCAAAGTTTCTAATTATGGGAGGATAGCTTCCTTTGTGCTCTAAATTGCACTTAGCATCCTACTTGAAGAAGAAAAAAAAATTAAAATAATTGATTGGAATTGAAGAGTTTTCGTGCTCTAAACAAAGTTTAAATTTTTTAAATTAATAGACATTAATTCCATCTTTGAAATTCCTTAACTTTAAAGGAGAAAACCCAAGTTCAAACTTTGATAAGAGTTACATGCATAATGTCAACCTGTTGTAATACTACTATATGAGCCCCGTGAGAGATATGAGAGATCTTTGAGTTTTTATTAGGAGACCCAAGTTTAAATCCGAGTACAAGGGATCAGATCCCTTTAAAAAATTTATGCTTTATCTTAGAATTAATTAACCTAAAAGAGATAGGTTGGTTGGTAGTGGTCAAGTGTTTGGTTGGTAGTGGTCAAGTGCTTGCCAATAGATGATCCGGGTCCGTTGATGACTTCGTATTTACCCGCTGGACTAGATATTATAGAAGTTTTTTTAAAAAGAAAATAGAATCTATTCCAATCCCACATAATTTATTAAAAATGTAAATTATAAACTAAAAATAATATTTAAAAAATACAAAGAATAAAATTAATATATTTTAACCAAAATTAAAATAAATGAAAATTTATAAATTAATGATTAACAAATTGAAAATAAAGAAAAAATAAAAAATAATATTTTAAAAATATAAGAATAAATTAATATATATATTTTGACTAAAATTCAAATAAATAATAATTTTTATAAATTTACTATTACCAAACTAACAACTTCATATCAATTAAATATTCTAAAATAATATAAATTAAAAATATGTTTATTATTAATTGATAATATTCGAAGTTTATGGAACGGGACTTTGCGAAGGATTAGGGCATTTTTTTTTTAAACATCTCCTCTTTTAGAATTCATATCTTCACGAAGGTTTATCTGATTCATCTGATTCTTGGACCAACTTGTGTGAAATTTGAATAGCTTTAAAATGAATGGTCATATGAAGGAATTCGAGCAATATTGAGGGAGATATAACCTTGTGAAGTCAACCATCCAAAACAAGGGCAATGACAAATTTTCAAGTCGCGAAAAATGAAATTGCAAATATTTGTCAACTAGGGTTCGGATGATGGGAAGAGCAATGAAGGGCTAGGACTTTAGTGAGGCAAGACATTCTATCTGGACATAGAATTTTTCAACTAAGATTTTTTCTCTTCTTTATCTTAGAAATTTTGAATGCAAATTATTAATTTTTTTTTTTTATTAAATATTATATTTGCTATAGGACCTTCTGATAAATTTCAATAGATTTTGAGTTTTAGTTTCCTTTTCATGGACTGATTTATAGTTAAATTCTTAGAATCATCTCTAGTGATAGAGGTTAGCGAGCACACCTCAGAGAGATCCTCGTTGCTCCAAGATAGGGAGGTTTTTGGTAAATTTAATGGGTGTTGGCCAAGGGCTTCAGCCTTGAGAAAATGGATTGATAGGAGTTGGAAGTCTCCAGGAGTGATTCTATCCTTTCTTCCCAAAATTTTCTTCCTAACCATTTTTTATTCTAGGGAAGAAAGGGAAAAATATTAATAGGGGTCCTTGGTTTATGGGAAGAGCAAGACTCTTCCTTACCCGATGGTAGGAAGAGTTTTCACCTGAAAATGCAAATCTATTCCTAGTACTAATATAGGTTAGGATGTTTGGGTTACCCATTGAGTTTTTGGAAATAGGTACCTTCAAGGCAATAGGCAACACTCTAGGATAATTCCTTGAGATTTTAGATACTACAAAAGATGAATTTTTGGCTATTTATTCTTGGATATTGGTCATGATTGATATAAGTAAAGCTTTACCAGAATCAATCATTCTTAAGTATGGGGATAATATGTGGATCCAAACCATATATTATGAAAACATATCTTTTAGATGTAGAGGATGTCTTGATGTGGGGTCTATTGAGAGATCTTGCCCTAAGAAGAGCCCAACAAAATCATATGTAGAAAACCATAAGAGAAACTTACAAATGGATATGGATGAAGATGGTTTTCGACTTCCAAACTATAAATCTAGAAAAAGAAAGAAAATAAATAGTGGAGACTAGTAAGGAAGGATATTGGAAGAAATACCAACTTTTTTGAGGCTTTAGCCTATGAAGAAAAAGTAGATCAAAACTTAGAGGACACAATACAACATGTTCAACATATTAAAAAGGAACCGTCTATTTAGTGTGATCTTGATTTAGAGAAGAATATTCTCGATGAACCTAAGAAATGTGTCTCATCAAATTTTGAAGACTTTCTTGAAGTACGATACACCATTTAGAAGAAAAAAATGGTAAATAAAATGCACTTTTAGAAGTTAATACCTATGCCATTAATAAGGAAATACTAGAAAAACAACATTGTGAAATAATATTGAGGAATAGAATAATAAGACCCACTTCTAATATAGGCAAGGAAAAAAAAAAGAAAAACCCTCAAATTATTAAGCAAGATCTAGAGAAGCAAAATCAAACATAGAGAAAGGAACACAAACTAGGTTGGTTGAACCTCTCTTTACCAAACAACAAAATGATATTGGTAATATGCAGGCGAGGCCAACAGCCCCTAATGAGATATGATTATCATCTCATAGAATATAAGGGGTGCTAATGCCCTCTCAAAGCATAGGTGTATCACGGACCTCTGTTTAAGTAATAAGCCTAATATTCTTTATATCCAAGAAACGAAAATGATAAAAGAAGAAATTTCAAAATCTATGAAAGTAGCATGAGAAATATGTGAATGGGATGCCATGGATTCTGAAGGAGCGATAGGGGGAATTCTAACTTGTTGAAATTATTCTAGAACCTCTTGTGTAACCATTTGTAAAACTAGACATTGGATAGCCTCTTTAGTCATTTGCTACTTTGCATATATTCGTTTCATCCTTATAAATGTCTATAGACCTACAACTCGGTTAGGTAGATTAGAAGTTTGGAGTGAGATTGAAGCCTTTATGAGAAGTAAAGACCAAGAAACTTGATTCATGATCATAGGAGATTTTAATGCCATAACCAAGTTGGATAAAATTTTGGGGGGAATTAGAAAATTAACCCAAAGTATGAGAGATTTCTCAGCTTTTATTCAAAACAATAATCTATAGGAGGTTGAGTTTGAAGAAGACAACTATACTTGGACCAACAACAGGAGAGGCTAGAACCTAATAGCAAAAAAAAATAGACAGATGCATTCTCTTAGATTGTTGGCTAGATGAAGGAACTTGTGCTAAAATTAATACCTTAACAAGGATTGGTTTAGGTCACTGGCCAATAAGAGTTAAAATGGTGATAACTGAATTAAAAAAAGATCATATTTTAAATATGAGCAGATGTGGGAAGGCCATCCTCAATTTGTTGATATGATAGCACAAACATGGAATTCTTCAGGAAATGGTGGGCTGTATGCTCTTCCAAAACAAATTAAATCTATTACATCTAGATTAAAAAATGGAACAAGAACACTTTTGGATTTTTTTTTTGAGAAGAAAGAACTAAAATATAAACTTTCAAAATTTCAAAAAGGTGATCATAATAATCCAAACTCAAAGGAAAGGGAGTTGCTTAGTGAATATCATAATATTTTGAGTAAGGAAAAGAAATTCTGGAGATTAAAATCAAGATAGACTTGGTCAAAAGGAGATAAAAATACAAAGTTTTTTCATAGGATGACTATAGTATAAATATCAACATCTAGAATTAGTAGAGTTAAATCAATAGAAGGGGTTTGGATTGAAGATCAACGTGAAATTAAAAAATAGGCAAAGAATTTTTATCAGAATATTCTAGGATCAAAGGAGAGTGAAGTTCTTAATGATAAACTTCTTTAAGATATACCTTCAGTTAAAACAAATGAAGACAATAGGAAATTGATGGAACCTATTACTCTAGAAGAAGTTCATTTAGCTCTTTTATTTTTTAATAAGGATAAATCCCCAAGTCTAGATGGGCTCTCTACAACTTTTTACCAACATAATTGGGATATAGTGATGGATTATTTATTGGTGGCAGTGGAATAGTTTAGGGTAAAACAATACATACCTTATAATATAAATGCAACATATCTTACCCTAATTCCAAAAAATAAGGATGCTAAATTGTCTGATTCTTTTAAACCCATAAGCCTATGTAACATGACATATAATATTATCTCCAAAGTAATGGTGATTCAATTAAATCCATTGTTAGAAAAAATTACTTCAAAAGAGCAAGGAGGATTTGTGATAATGGTTCAAGATTCTCGCAGTGTTGCTCAAAGTATTATAGAATTTTTTATGTGAGAAAGAACGAGACTAGGTAGTACAAGAGGAGCGGAGAATAGACCCCAAAGCTAACATGGAGCCCACAAGGAAAATCAACCTACGAAAACCACACATGGGGAGAACTCCACACTCACCACCATCGAGCGATGCTCCTATGAGAGAGGATGGAGAGTATGTATCGACTATGATTCGCTTGTTTAAGGGATTAGATCATGGTTCTCCTACTTCCACTAGGGCATTTCACCCAAAAATCTGCTTATCGATTTGTAAAGCTCTATGTGGGTGTTGTGCTTTGTATACCACCATAAGGGCCATTGCGAGATACATAATACTTCATTTTGGTTTGTTGAAATACCATGATGAGGTTTTCAAAAAGAGATAAAATATTAATCAATTAAAAATTAAATTATATTATAACCGCAGACAAGTGTGTGAGGGGGTGGCTGTGTTAAATTCCCTATTGATAAGCATAACTCTCAACTTTAGGAAGGGTCATGGTTGGGAGGAGCCTGCCTAGCCCTGTGTGTTGGTCAGGGGGGTTTCTCACACTAATAAAAAAAAATTAAAATATATTATTTATTATTATTTATAATTGATTATATGGGATTGTAACTACATAGTTTACTGTAATGCCATTTTTTGCAATTCTGCAAGTATCTTTTGAGAAGATTTGAACTAAATCTTCTCTTTAAAAGTTAAAAAATTATTTAATTGGTTGAGCTCGCACTATTTCATGATTATATATTATTAATAATAAATTTTAAATTATCTTTAAATGGTTGGTTGAAATTATTTAAAGATATTAACCAATTTTAAATCTCCTCTTTAAAAGTTCAAAAACTATTTAATTGGTTGAGCTCAAAATATTTCATGGATATATATTATTAATAATAAATTTTAATTTATCTTTAAATGGTTGGTTGGAAAAATTTAAAGATATTAATAAATTAAAACTGAAAAATAAATTACTTGTTTTTTTAGATTCGGGTAGTGTGTTAAATCCCTACGTTCGACGCATAGGGTTGAGTAGCCCCCTCCCAACCATTACTCCTCGTAAGGTCAAGAGCTATGCTTATCAATAAGATATTAATACAACCACGCACGTCGCGGTTTGAACCTTGGACCTCTCGAAGAAGATCCAAACTCCAAACCTTTGCACAATGGCATTAGCTCAATCGATTAAATTCCTCAATGTTTAAGGAGAAAACCCAAGTTTGAATCTTGTCAAATGATACATTGATAATATCCAAGCTTTGTAGTAATACCAATGTGTGGTGATGATGTAATACAGATGGGGCTTGTTTCAATCCCATATAACTAATTGAAAAAATGTTAATAAATAAAAATGTTAAAAAAATCGGGAAGTTCAATGTTCAAACCGTGACGCAGGTGAGTGTGATTGACCCCTATTTATAAGCTCAAATATCCCCTTTATAGAGGTGAGAGGTCATGGTGGTATGGGGATGCCTAGCCCTGAGTGCCGGTCGTAGGGGTTTCTCACATTATCCATATATATATATATATATTATTAATTATATAATAACATTAAATTAAAATTATTATAAATTTAATTGAAACTTATATTTAAAAATTCAATAAAAACTTAATATATATATGGTTAATAAACCCATATGAGATTGAGGTTAGGCCATTACCATCTATTAAAACATTACATTTACTATTAGGTCAACTAAATCATATTCAACTTATCCAACTTGCCTTTTTGTTAAACATTTCTCATCTTATTCAAGCTTGGTTTTTCTCTATCAACTTTTTGATATCAGTTTCATTCTGATGTAGAATCTCACTTGACCAATTACCTTTTAAAATTTTAAAATTCTCAAGATGAAGATCAACAACTTGATTGGCTAAATTATATGCTACTATATCTCTATCAATTTTCAATGGTAATTTTGATCATTGTAAAAAGTGTCCTAGCCTCTACAAAGTTTTTTTTTTTGTTGTTAAAGTTCCCTAAGATTCTAATTACATTTATTTTTTATTTTTTTATCAATACTTCTAATTACATTTTAAAAAAATTGCCTTCATTATTTTGAAAAATAACTACCTTTTAAGCCTTCCTTGGGTTTTTGTAGTAGTTTAAATTCTCCAAACTAATAGCCAAAAAAAGGTGAAAGTAGAAGGATGAAAATATCTCAACATGGGAAGGCATGAGCCAAAATTTTGTAATATTTGGAAGCCCAAGGCTCTACCAATCTTGAAATACCATAAAATAGACTAAACAAGAAATGGAAAAACTAGGCTAGACATAGAAAGTATTGATTCATCAACTCAACTTATGATCCGTAGGTAAACCTACGATTAACCAACAAATCGATGATTCGTTAGTTAACCAATGAAGTGGGTGCAAGATGCAAATTGCAAAGGCTTGAAAGCAGTATTTTATCTTTATGTTGTAAATATAAAAGTAAAATATGTTCACTTAGGGAAAAAGAAAGTGAAACCCCTATGATAAATAAGAGTCATAGGCTCATTTGTAATATCTTTTGGCCATTTAGAGAAGGATTATAGCTACACTCTATGATAAAAAAATGTTATATTTGTATTTTGAATATTAATGGAAAATAATGCATGACATTTGTGTGTTAATTATGTCCTTTAACCTCTTGATGCATGAGTAAATGGTGTTTGTGGTGTTGCCTTGTCACCTCCCATTAGTCCCTTTTTCCATGAATTTATGTTGTATAGATGTTCGATCACATTATCATTATTCGATCACCTTAGAGTGATCCAATTGATCACATGCATGAGCCTCATTATGGTATCGACCATATTTAATATTCATGTATTTTGCTCTCATCTCTTGCACCCTTACCTTCACTAATTTTATTGTACATCGACTAGTTTAGATTAGTGTAGGTTAGTGGGGAGTCGACCCAATTTTAGAAGTTGAGGGAACTTAAACCTCCCCTTCTTTATTAGTTGGTACAATATTGCTACTTCTAAAATCCTAGAAGTGTCTAGTAAAATATTCCTCTCCCATACACTCTAACATGGAACAATACTCTATAATCCCCTTAGAATAAATTGAATTAATATACAAGAAATTTATAAAAATCCATACCTTGAACATTCTAGGATTCTTCCATTCATTTTAAATATTATAGAAAATTTTGAAGATATTCATGCTAGAACGAGCTGGGAAGGGTAGAACTGGTTAGGCAAGCCAGAATGACAAAAAATCCACTATTTTTATTAGACACTTCTATGGATAAATACTTTTTTGGTATGCCTGGTGGGACCAAAAATCTAGTCCCTTTTACATAATTATTTTTAACATCCACTTCAATCTATCACAAATTTCACTAGATCTAAAAAATAATATTTTTAAAGCCTTAGATTTGATAAAACCTAGAAAGATCTCATCATATTTGTGCATGGTTTATCTCGGTTTGATAATTTTGTACTCTTATCCTATATATTGCATACCATTATAATTATTTCTAATCTGAGTGCAAATGACAACTGCATTGATAATTGAACTTCAAAAAGTATCCAAACTATTAAGAATCTCATAATCACCCTTCTATCTTAAAAATTTTCTACCTATGAACGCATCTCCCAAGAAAATTTGCCACCATATCCAAATTAACCTATCCATCAACAATTCTAGTGCCATCCAAATAAACAAATTGCACCTAATTCATAGGTATTTCTAGACCCCAATCCTTAGGTGTTATTTAATCCATCTCTAGTCTAGAATATTAATCATCCATTTGTTCCTTAAAAACCTATGGCTCCACACAACCCACAAGCAGTCCCAAATCAACAAATGGTTCAATTTGTACAATGACAAGGGTTTATGGATCCTCCTCAATACCAAATGTCACATGATCCATAGATGCAATATGCACATCCACATAAAAACTATCAAATACAAATGCCAAAGAGGCCATAATAATAATTTCTTGGTTGGACTTATCAACGATCCTTAAATTTTATGGCTTATTTTTGAATGCCTACTGCCTCAATGAAAGCTTTACCAATATTTGATAATAGAAACAAGATTTATTTACACCATTTGAATAAACTATCAATATTAAAGTCTATGCATAGATCCAAGAGGAAGATATCATGATTAGACTACTAATCTATTCATTGAGAGATAAAGCTACTATGTGGTATAGAAGACTTCATGATATCTCAACCACTAATTGGGCCTTCATAGTTGAACTATTTAGGAGAATATTAGGTAATCAAGGTAATGATCACTATAGCCTTTCCAATTGAATGCCATGCAAATACATTCTTAATAAGATATCTATAATTACAACACAAGGTTCATGAGGACATTGTATATTATACCATCAAATATTTGACTATCAGATGGATAGGATTTGCCTTATTATATTAAGGAACTGCAATCAATTTGGTCTTAATATATGTAATGCTAGTCATATCACTTTGTTTAGACCCTTAAAAGGGGGAACTAATGCAAAAGATGTTGGAATTCACACCTATTTTAAAAAATAAATAGAAGCAATCTATCCACTCTAATGTTATACAAATTGTGTAAAAAAATAAAAATAAATAAAGATACACAAAATTAATAGGCATCCTTAGGAACAAAAAATAATCATTGTAATATCCATAGATAAGGATCACAATACTTTATCCCTTTCCCGATGCTTTCAACGATGTAAAAGGTTTAAAATGATTGTGGCATGGTGGTTATAGGGGCGAACTGCATGAAGAACTGTGTGGCAGCTTTCGAGACGAACAATGCAGAATACTATGGCGGCTGTAAAAGCTGGACAACCTGCCTGGGTTCATGGTGGCTACCAATCCCACCATGTAAATTCAAAAAACAAAAAAAGGATCACAATACTCTGATTAATGGATGGAGTGATGGGGGTATTTATACCAATACTAAAACTCCAAATAATAAGTTAAATTAACCTAAGCCTACATAACATGATGGATTTAGTTTGATTATATGTCATAAGGTGGGTTTGACCATAACAAGGTTAAACTTGACCCATAACAATTATGCAATAATTTTTTTATACAATGATTTAACAATAGGTCTATTCAATATTACATCATACAATATCAGCCTTGGCCAATCAAATTACACTTTGAACACCCCTCATAATTTGAACTAAGGGGCCATGGAGAGAAAACTTTAGTGACAAAAATATCTTCCTCCCATAATGGATTATCTAGTAGACCTCTAAATTTGATGAGGATTCATATAGATCCCCTTCATCATTTAGAAATTTGCTAATGTGAAAATACCTCTGCATAAGAATTTCCTTAGGATGGACCATAGTCATCATTTTCAATATCAAATACTACCTCACATATCCAAAGAATAACCCCCCTATGAATCCATATGAGGAAGATAAGCCAAGAGTAATAATAATGCTCATTTCTTCTATAGTTACATAAGGAAAGGCTTGGAGGTATAAATTTCCCTTTTACAACAGACATCACCTTGTTTGGAAACTTTGACTTACTCTTAGATCTTTTGAATTTTATCACCAAAAGAGGATTTATATGGATCTATTTATGAGAAAATCCATTACAATATCCAAGAGCATATGGACATAAAATAGAAAAAGAAGAGATCACAAAGGATTAGATATTCATGAAAAATATGAATCAATAACCCAAAGGAAGAGAGATTGAGTAGAGAATATACTACATTCTTTTCTTATATGTCTCCAAAAATAATTATCATAAATTCAACTATATCTCCCATAAATGTAGACCAAATATTCTAATTGCATAGCATATGGAAAATTTTTCATTTTAATATAGGGCAATGGGATTATAGAACTATATTTCACAATTTGACCTCTAACATTGTAATGGGTTCTTGAACTAATAACACCAATATGAAGAGCTCAGAATATCACATGAATTACAAAACAAATGGACTCAAAATGCTTCTATATGCAAAAGTTATGGCCTTTGTAATATTTATCTTAATAGCCCTCAAAAATTAAAAAATTAACTTCATAAACCATAGAAAAGTAACATTCAATCACAACCTGCCACTTGTTGTCAATGGATTTGCTATTGACAAGCACTGATTTTGTGTCATCTAGTCACCACTAGACTATTTTATGTGTTATAAATATGACATATTATTTTTCCATTGTCCAAAGGGTTTTATAGGTGAAAAATGATAGTACATGGCATTGAAAGTATCCACCTTATCCACCATTTTGGCCTAAGATCCATATCATCCATCTAAAGAGATTTTATACAGAGAAGGTATTGGTGTGAGTTAAAATTAGGAGGATCAACTGCTAAGTCCCTTGTATTATCTAAACCACTGACACTTGCATTAGGGATTAAAAGACACAATTTCATTGGTCACTAAGGTTACCTTCAGCTCATGGACAAAGCGTACACTAAAGGCCTTCCACTAATGGGATTTAAACTCTCAAGAAAGTATTCTTAAGATACAATCGCTAAAAAATATGGCTATAGTGGTGTATATTTCAAGGTATTTGATGACTTCTTGAAGACCACCACTTGTCTTGAATGTAAAAATAAATTCTTGTGAAAATAGAAAGACATAGCCTTTGAAAAATTGATATGCCCTCCCTTATGCACAAGTCATAATCCTCTTAACTAGACTGCCAATCTGCCCTATCAATCACTGGGGAACAAAATAAGTTTTGTCTACATTTATTGCATGAAAAATATCACAATAGGAGCTTCCTAGATCAAACCCATGATCTATCCAAATAATTTCTTTTATGCACACTTGTCTATCTATTTGGGCTTCTCCTCTAGATGCACGATAGTACATGTCCTCTCCTTGGAGGGTGAAATCACACTCAAGATATAGAGGGAGCATTAAAATACAAAGAAGTGGGTGCACATGCATTCACACTAAAAATATTGCCAAGGCATGAATAGGAAAATTTAAATTAAAAAATTAAAAAATGAACATTTCCTTGCTATCTCCATTAAAAGGATACCTTGGCTTATTTGCAAGAAAAAGAATAAAAAATATATGAATGTTGAATCTATGTAAAGGATTCAATTATAATAGATTATGGGGAGGAGATAATAATTATCCAAAAATATTGAAAGGATGAGTGGTAAGAAAATTAGTGGGATCTTCTCCTTGCTTCTTATGTAAAAGACTCTCATAAATATTTGAGAAGTAATTTACCCTTAATATCAAAAGAAGGATTGAAGGCTCTATGTTAAATTTTTGTGTGACCAAGTGATGTCGCTCCATGCCCGCTTTGATACCATGTTGGAATTTTCTCATATTTCTAAAAATGAATATAAGCAATCCATCCATTCAAATATTATCCAAAAAGCATAAAACAATAAAAAGAAAAGAAATATACACAAAATTAATGATCATCTTTAGGCACCATAAATAATCATTGTAATATCCTTGGATAAAGATCACAACACCTAGATCGAATGGATGGGGTGGTGGGGATATTTATATCAATACCAAGACCCCAATTACATAAGTTAACCTAATCTACATGATAAGAAAAATTTAGGTTAATTATAAGTTATAAGGTGGGTTTAACCATAACAAGGTTAACTACAACCCATAGTGCTTATATAATAAAATAATACAATAAGTTAAATATATTTGTATAATGATTGCATATAGGCATATACAAGATATCATCATACATTATCAGTCTTGTCCATAAGATAAATTAGACTTTCAATAGATGATGTGTTAGTTAGAGTTGGAAAATTACCCTCCACCTCACCAATGGATTATGTCACATATGTAAATCCAACCCAAAACTCACAAGTATCAGGGCCTCATCTAACAATGATACTAATCCCAAAAGCCTAAAGCCAAACTATTTAAAAATTTTCTAGTACACCCACTTATTCATAAGCCAATATTCCATGCATGGTGACCTTTGTTGCGGGCCAAACAAGGTGAATGGTTTCCTATTTTTGTCACATGCCCGTGCATTTAATTATCAACCCAGGGAGCTTCGTAAACTTGCGAAGAGTCGAAATTAGGTTACTACAATACCACTGGAGGTGAATCTGCTAATCCTACATTTTGGGGGTGTTCTTGAAATGGTTTGTCAATCATTCCCGCACTCCTCAATGATTTACGTAAGAAGAACAAAATTAAACCTACAGGAAATAAATCATGTACGCGTTCCTGAAAATAAATCTACTGCAAATGCTGGAACTAATAAACTAACAAACGTTCTTATGAAAGCAATAAACTAATTAAAATTAATAAACAAAAAGGAAATGGGGAAGAAATACTGGCTTGGAGTGGGCCTAGGCTCCAGCAGCCTTCTTCCCGATCGAACACGCGCTTAGAACTTCTGGAACTTTAATATATTCATCAACACACTACAATTTATCTCTGTACGTCTAAATGGATCTTTATTTTATTTCTATATATTTCTCAGAACGATCTGCGTGTGTTTATATAACACACCCGCAGAACTTCTGTTACAGAAGTAGTTACAACAATCGATCTGTCCCAGACTAAATCAAGACAGTCTGGTAAATGCAATCGACATCTGGCATTCTGTTCTAATGGCGACGTGTTCGTTGTTCGGTTCGTGCTTTTCCTGGCATCAGTAAGACGTTTCGATACGTTGGTGCAATCTCCAATTTAGCTCTGCATGACGTAGAGCTGGAACTACACTAGCCGCTGCCATCCACGTCATTCAAATCTGGTCAATGGGCAAAGAATCAGTGGCGCCTTCTGGTTGTGGGGAGGCGCTTGCCTTTTGCTAGCGCCTTCTGACTGTGGGGAGGCGCTTGTCTTTGGTTGGCGCCTTTCGATTGTGGGGAGGCGCTTGTCTTTGGTTGGCACCTTTCGACTGTAGGGAGGCGCTCGTATTCAGTTGGCGCCTTTCGACTGCAGGGAGGCGCTCGTATTCAGTTGGCGCCTTTCGACTGTAGGGAGGCGCTCGTATTCTCTTCATTAACCCCCGATGAAATAAAGTGCCAGGTCCATCAAAAGGACCTCGACCATTCCAAATCTAACTAAATCAACTGCAATTCCACAAAACATACTAAAAACACACAAATTAGATAACACGCATAATTATATCAAATATCTATATAATCATTCATAAAAGTATGCAATCCTTATTATACAACCGCATATTGATCAAAGAAATATGTACAAAATATGAGCATTTCTGGTGCTCATCATCCCCCCACGCCTAACATATGCCACGCCCTCGTGGCATCCAAGCTGTAGGTAGCCCTCTAACTTTTCATCGTCGCCATCTCTTGGAGGATTCTGCTGCCCCTGTGGCCCGAGTCTATCTTTTCATGCCGGCATTTGAAGGTGTGGTTCACCTTTGCCTATGGGAAACTATGGCTGTCAATTGTCCTCTTCTTGTTCTGGCCGCTACTGGTGGTGGTCTAGCCAGCGTTGTTCCTGCCAATTGAAATGCAGCTTCGACAGCTTGCCATAGGTCGACGTCTGGAGGTCTGACCACTGCAGAGGGATATCCGAGTTATCCCCTCTGAAGGCACTACTTGGGCCTTGTATAATCCGACCGCTTTAGGGGTAAGCCCTGCATTCTCCTTTGCAATCGTAGCGGCCTCCAATTGTGGGCCATATACTCCCCACCATTCCAAGTACTTCCTCATCATGGAAGGCCACCCTCGGGATGAACCATAGATGTCCCAAAACTGGTCGTCTTCTCCTGATTGACGCAGATGCTGTAGATCTCCTTTTACCCTCGAGGATGCCTTCCTGGCCTCCTTGGCTGCTTTCATTTCGTTGCACCGTTGCTCAAAATATTTTTGCCTTTCGACGAATGGTTGCATGTCCCATTCATCCTCTTCGGAGTCGACGAAGGTCACTTTTGCCTTCTGTCGAGCCGTCCTGGGCCTCTTTGCCTTGGCTTCTATAGAAAATGTGGTGGCTTGGATAGGGGTCTCTCCTTTCTCCTTTGGGGACTTCTCCTTGCTCTGAAGGATCGATTGTGCTGCTATCTCCGAGGGTGATCCTTCGTTCGCCTGTCTACCTGGTGTCGACCCCTTAGGCTCTTCTCCTTCTTTAGGCCTAGGGAGGTCCTCCTTATCCTCTGGTCTTATCTATTGCTGGAGACCTTCGTCCCGCTCTGTGTCACTCAGACAATGACAGGGGGCATGGTAGGACTTCTTTTCTTTTCACCCCTAAAAATAGAGGAATCCTCCCCGCCTTCGGGCTCTCTTGGCGTCCGATCGAATCTCCCCAAAGAGAATACTCGTTCGATGGATGTGGGAGAGTTCATCGACACTTCTTCTACCCAATCAGTCTGAGTGGATGCCTCCTGTCTTGTTGTTCCTCTATCCTGGAGCATTTGATTTTCCTCCTACAACTGCTGGACTAGCTGCTCGAGCTGAGCAATTCACCTATCTCTTTCCTCCAATTCCATTTTATGTTGGTTCTAGCAATCTTCCAGAATCTGCTGTGCCATCCAACAATCGGTTTGCCATTCGAGCGCCTCCTCCAAGGCCGCATCGATCTGGTCGTTACTCCTAGAAGTTCCTTCATTCCGTGGGCTCCGGTTCGTTAATTCTCGGAGGGTTTGGGCGGCAACGTCTATCTCCGGGTCACTCTGTCCTTCCTCTATCGAGAGGAATCACCGTAGACGTTTCCTCCTGGGGATTGGTTCGTCCTCACCACCAGCGAGTGGCGCTCCTTCCTCCTCATACTCGGCACTAGGGAATGCCCTCTGTCCTCTATGTCTTCGGGCACCGATGACTGCTCTGCTCCTCCTAGAAAATAGGGCAACGCCAATTGCCCGATGTTTGTTATCTCCTCTATAGGGGATGCTTCGTCTTGCCCTAATTCGGCAACCGCATTGTGTTGCTCTATTTGGCCGCCATCTCCCTCTGCATCGTGGTTCTGTCCTTGTGCTTCTGCATGGCGGACCAATGCCGATATCAGCCCATGGTGGGCTAAGGCGGACGGTGCCCCCTTCTGGTACCGAGCCGCTTCATCTTTCAGAGCATTCACCAGGTAGAAAGGTATGTTTAATTTCCTCCCATGCACTAGGTGATTGATGAAGTGCACATGATTAATGTGCAGATGGGTATACTTTCCTGTGCATGTGAAAAATCGAGCAATCTGTTCGAACATCTTTCGCATATTCATGGGGAGACTATTTTTGAGTAACCCCTCCTTGTCTATCTGCACATTTCCTCCCGGCAGTAGTATTTCGGCGTATAGTTTTAACACTCCGCCCTTGTATGTACATTCCCCCGTGAGAGGCAATCCAGTCGCCTATGAGATGAACTCAGGGGTGACTGGAATTTCCACCCCTCGTACTTGGGCCGCATCGCCCCTCAAAGAGGCGGCAAATTCTCTAGCTGCCTCCACGTCCCGGCCCCGACTGACCAGGGTGCAGTATTCGAGCCACCCCTCGGCTTCGAATTGGGTCTTCACCGCCCTCCGATCCCATCGCATCACTGGGTTCATTCTTCTTGATCGCGTGGTTCTTGGACCTTCCTCCCATGGCGCCTTCTGCTGTCGTATATTTTTTTTGTCCTTCCTTCTTCAGGAAGGCGCCTTCTTATAGAAAAGATGCCTAACCCTAGCAGTTATGGAAGACGCCCTATCATTGGCACGCGATTCCGGCTATGGGGGGATACGATCTCTATGACGGTGGTATCTTTTTTGGTACTGCGTATTTATAAATAATTATATAAACGATTTGATTTAGTATGCGCGTACCTGATTCGTCGTTCCAGTCATCGTGGTAGCCACTGATTTGCTGACTTGTGACACGAGGGAGGGGTATGGTCCTTTGATGCCGCTCATTCGTGCGATGCTTCGTTCCGCTCGAGGCATCCGATAGATGTAAATGTTGCACATGGGAGGCATTCTTTGGTACCTTTCCCATGTGGATGGTGTCCTTGTAGCACCTTTTCGACGTTGTCGGTGCTCTTCTTCGAATGAATGCGCCTTTCGATGCTACGAGGTGCCTCTGATTGGTGGGAGGCACTTTTGCCTGCATGCGTCTTCCCAATGTGGGAGGCGCCTCCTTCTGGTTCGTGCCTTCTCGATGTTGGAAGGCGTTCATCTTGATGAATGTGCCTTCCCGAATGTTGGAAGGCGTATTCGATTGGATGAATGCGCCTTCCTGATGTTGGAAGGTGTCTCACTGGATGAATGCGCCTTCTTGATGTTGGAAGGCGTATTCGGCTGGCTTTTTTTTTTTAAGACTTGGTGCCTTCCTGCCATGGAAGGCGCCTACATATGTATATATATATATTTTTTTTTTTTAATAGAACTTCTGAATGGATGGAAGGCGTTGTCTTCCGATTTGGCGCCTTTCGGATGCAGTAAGGTGCCTTCTTCTAGATGGGTGCCTTTCGGGTGTAGTAAGGCACCTTCTTGTGGACTTGGCGCCTTCTTCTGGATGTAGTAAGGCGCCTTCTTCTGGATGGGTGCCTTTCGGGTGTAGTAAGGTGCCTTCTTCTGGACTTGGCACCTTCTTCTGGATGGCGATTTGACTAGAAAAAGGGTGATCAAGCCTTCCCAATTTTTCATGCTGCCCAGATTCTACCTACGAGCCGATGTCGAAATGCTGAGCCGAATCAGGCCTGGTTTCCCAGATACCTATCCCTCGTGCTGTCAGGTCCTCCACCTGCAAAAAGCAACCAAAAAAGAAAGGAAAATAAAGGCAGTTAGACGCGTTCCATGCCTGTTAGGCCCTGGATTAGGATGCCTACAGCTTGCATGCGGGCGTCGTCCCTGCAAAAACACACATTACAAAAAAACTATATTAACTAAAAATTTTGGGTGAGCACTTTCGTGCCCACCATTTCACCTGTGAGAGTTCGGTCCAGATCTAGCAAGATGGGGTCTCCCCATGCCTACTCTGGATTCCACCTGTAACATTTCAAACGTATTATAGGGGCGTAGTCGGTGGCCATTGATTGTGAACATGGTGTTGCTGCCATCAATTGTCTTAACGCGCACCGCCCCATTCCTAATGAGCTCTGCCACCTCATACGGCCCCATCCACCTCTACATAAGTTTGCCCTTCCTTTCCTGGAATCGAGAATCATACAACAGTACCCATTCCCCTACCTGGAACTTCTTCACTTGATGTGGTTATCATGCCACTTCTTTCTCTCTTCCGTATAATCTCTGTCCTCTCGAAAGCATCCAGTTGGATTTCGTCCAACTGATCTAGCTAGCGAATCCTCTATTTTTGAGCTTCATCCAAGCTCAAATTTAATTCTGAAGCCATCCTCAGAGTTTTGATTTCGAACTCGATGGGCATCATCACATTTTTTCCATAGACCAATTGGAAAGGTGTGCATCCTGTGGTGGATTTCCACGTGGTGTTGTATGCCCAAACCGCCTCCGACAACCGTGTGGCCCAATATTTCTTGTGTTGCTGCACGGTTTTGGTCAGGATGTTTTCTATCTCCCTGTTTGTCACTTCTACTTGCCCGTTCACCTACGGATGGTAGGGCATGGTTTTATTGTGCCGAACTCTATACCGCTCCATCAACTCCTCAATCAATTTGGAGGTGAATTGGGGCCCTTGGTCCATTGTTATCTCCCGAGGAACCCCAAATCATGTGAAAATATGGGCAAATAAGAAATCGATGACCGTTCTTTCCTTTGAGTCCCTTGATGCCTGCACTTCCACCCATTTGGTGACGTAATCCATGCAGACTATAATAAACCTCCTTCCCATCGAAGGTGGATTAAATGGTCCCACGAAGTCCATGCCCCATTTATCGAAAGGTTCCAGGTGTACCTAGGGCTGTAGGGGCATTTCATCTCGATGGGTTGGTCTACCCATCCTCTGGCACTCATCACACTTGCTGGTATACGCTGCCGCGTCCTTGAATAGAGTGGGCCAAAAATACCCAGCCTACAGGATTTTGTAGGCAGTTCATTTCCCTGCAAAGTGTCCTCCGCATGGCTCATCATGACATGCCTTGAGCACTTCTAAAAACTCCTGTTCTGCTACGCATCTTCTTATAATTTGGTCCCATCCTATTTTAAATAGGAGACCATCCATCCAAAGGAATGATGCACTCTTCTCTATGACCGCCTACTTTTCTCGATAGGAGAGAGCAGGTGAGGTCCTTCCGATGGCCAAGTAATTGGCTATGTCTGCATACCATGGAGTTTGTTCACTAATAGCGAATAGATGTTCATCCAAAAATTGATCTTCCACTGCTTGATGATCTACTGGTATCAATCTGGATAGAAAATCCACCACGACATTGTCCTTGCCCGGTTTATCGACTATAGTGATGTCGAATTCCTACAATAGCAACAACCATCTGATAATTCTGCCACCAATGGCCGGCTTGCTCATCAGATACCTGATAGCCGCGTGGTCCGTATGGATGAAGACCTTGTATCCCGTTATATAGTGGCAGAATTTGTTTATTGCATGGACAACTATGAGGAATTCTTTTTCTATCACTGTATAGTTGAGCTCTGCTCCCGCCAAGTTTTTATTGACATAATAGATGGCATAAAATTCTTCGTCATCTTTCTGCTCGAGGACTGCTCCGATCGCACCGTTAGATGCATCACAGTAAATATGGAATGGTATGGCCCAATTCGGTCCTCTCAAGACCGATGCAGATATCAATTTTTCTTTCAGCAATTGGAATGCTTCTTCACAATCTCCCATCCAATTGAACTCTACGTCCTTAGAAAGTAGGGTGTGCAGTGGTTTGGCAATCTTACTAAATTCGGCGATAAATCATCGGTAGTACCCGACTGATCCAAGGAAACTTCTTACCTCCTTCTACGTTCTGGGGCTAGGTAGGTCTCTGATGACCTCGATCTTCCTCTTGTCTACTTTTATTCCTTCCGCAGAGAGGTGGTGTCCCAACACGATGCCTTCCTGCATCATCATAAAACATTTTTCATTACTTAGGGACAAATGATTTTCCTTGCTCCTGTCGAGCACTCTTTCCAGATTTGTCATTGCCTCCTCGAAGGTTTCTCCATAGGCGGTGAAGTCATCCATGTATACTTCCACCCCGTCTCCTATCATATCATAGAATATGCTAAGCACCGCCCTTTGAAAGGTGGTCGGTGCATTGCACAGTCCAAAAGGCAATACCTTATAGGCAAACGTTCCCCATGGACAGGTGAACGTTGTTTTATCTTGATCTTCTTCCCCTATCTGGATCTGGTTGTAACCACTGAAACCATCCAGAAAGGAGAAGTATTTTCTTCCTGAGAGTGTGTCCAAGACCTGATCGATGAACGGGAGTGGGAAGTGGTCTTTCTTAGTCACCTTGTTCAACGCCCGGTAGTCCACGCAGATCCACCATTTCCCATTCTTTTTGGGGACCACCACTAATGGTGATACCCATTCACTGTCAGAAATCGGATATATGAATTCGACAGCCAGAAGTTTGTGCAGTTCTTCTCTGACAATGTCTTTCATTGCTGGGTTCATCCTTCTCTCGTGGCTGCCGACTAGGAGTTGCCCGGTCATCTAAATAAATCCGATGGGTACATATTTTTGGGCTGATGTCATGCATATCTCCGTAGTCCCATGCAAATGCTTGCCGGTGTTTTACCGTAAGCTCTTCCAATTTTTCTAGCTGTGTGGGCATCAACCCGTCGTTGACGTTTAATATCCTCCCTGGCCCAACGTGTATTTGTCGGATGTGCTGATCTTGGGCGCCACTCAACGATGATCCAAGTGTGGGGGTGGATGATTCTCCATGGAGAAACTCCATGATAGCACCATCCTCATCCTCTTCTGCCACCTCCTCCAAGGTCATCATCGGCTGGATTATGGACAACTCCGTAGTTCCATGCTCGGTGATCCTGGGTTCTTCTACCGAGTCCATAGACTGAGCTGGCGGTGAAATGGTCAGCCTTTTGACATTTTGCCCATTGGAGATGGTCATTAGCCCATCCCGATAGCTGATGTAAGCATCACTGTTGCCACCATGGCCTCCCCAAAATGAGCGGGTAACCGCCCACCGGTCTTGGTTTGCAAAACTAAAAATTGGCTGGATATTCCCATGCACTGACTGTTACGATCACATCTTCCAGCATCCCTTTCGATGACACGGTTGATCGATCGACTAACTACAACACTATCATGGTTGGCTTCAGGTTCGTGAGCTGCAGCCTCTGCATGGTCTCTTGAGGCATCACGTTGATGGCTGCCCCGAGGTCAACCAATGTGTTGGACAGGGAATGTCCTCCAATTTTTATGGTCAACACTGGGCTGCCTGGATCTGCATACTTGGATGACATGTTCCACCCATCATTAGATCTCCCAGTTTACCCATGACGTTGATAGTCTGGGTAGCTTTTCATCCCGGTCTCCTTAGACACATTTCTCTAATTGCCTTGGTGTAAATGGGGACATCTCGAATTGCTTGAAATAATGGGATTGTCATCATGAGATTCTTCAAGCTCGACAAGATGTCAAATTTTGGCTGTGTTGTTTTTCTTTGTTCCTACAGCCGACTAGGAAATGGAGCCTCCGCTCTCTCAAGTGCTTTTCCCTCTTCTACCAGAGGTGTCTCCTCTATTTCTTCCTCCTCTTCTACCAGTGGAGGTGTCTCTACTATTTCTTCCTCCTCTTCTACCATAGGCGGTGTCTCTACTCCTAGCTGCCTACCTGATCTAAGCTGAATATTGTACATATGATACATCTCACCTTCTACGTTGTATGCCGACTGATTTACTCTGTTGTTTGGGTTTGTTGTCGGTTGTGCTGGTAGCTGCGTAGGTCTCACTGCTGGCAATGCTGGTAAGTTCTGTTGGATGTGAGCAGGCGCTGCACTCTGTGGAGTCTGATTCCATGCATTGTGGCCTCTCCACTGTTCCCAGGATATGGATATGGCATCCATGGCTGCTGATTCAAAAATGTTGCTGGGGGTGCGTTAGTCCAGGGTGATGGTCCCCACCACCCCATATTAGGTGGTTGAGGGGGTCCTTGGTGCATGTATGGCCCTCCCCCATATGATGGCATTCCGGTTGGTATATTCCCCATGGGGGCTGTGGCCAACTCTTCCTATTGCCTATGAAGTAGGCCTCCGTGCTCTCAGCCGCTTCCTGGTTACTGGGCAGTTGTGGGCACAATCGAGTTTTATGATTCAGCCTGCAAACTATGCATACTCTGACCTTGTTTTCTGGACATGCATTCTTTGCATGCCTTCCTCTACATTTTGGGCTAAAATAGGCTAATGCTGCATCATTTTCTTGTTTCTTCTTTTCTAACAATAGCGTATCCATCTGTAGTGCTAGAGATGAGAGCATTTCACTCTTCAAATCCTCCAGCATGTTGCCTATTTCTATTTTGGTGATTGAAGCAGTCGCCTTCATGGTCCTGGCGATGATTTTGCCTCACCTTCTCGAGTAGTTCCGGCATAATTTTTGGATGTCATCCATAGCATGCTGATAGACATCACCTCCAGAGATCATGTTGAGAGCCTCCAGTGACTCATTGGTAAGTCCCCTCAAGAAGATGCTTTTGAGGGACTTATCAGATAGCTTCGAGTGAGGGGACCATTGAAGATTAAAGCTGAATCTCTCCCAATACTCCTCGAGAGACTCATCTTCTCTTTGTGTCATGCTCAGGACCTCCTCCCTGGAGTCTCTTGCTCTCCCAAAATCTTGATATTGCTCTAGAAAGAGCTTCTTCATCTGGTCCTAGCTGGTGATGTGTTTGTCTCCCAGCACCGATGAACCATCGCAGAGCCGCATCATCTAATGTAGAAGGAAATAATTTCAACTTCTGCGTGTTTGATTTGTAATCCATATACCCGCACAAAACATCAAACTTGAATAAAAATAGGTCGTGGTCCTCGACCGGGTGTCCTCTGAAGGACGAAAGGTGAGCAGGGGATATGTTTTTCATTTTGGTATCTCCTACTCCCTCCTCTATTGGGAAACTAAATCCAGATGAGACTTCATCATTATCTACCATTTTTTTGGGAAATGTGGTTTCTAATGCAGCGTTTATGGCCTTCCGATCATTTAAAACTTTCTGAGTCAATGCTCTAAGGTTGTCTGGCGAGATCGTCTGATCCTCCACAGCCTTCCACAATAGGGCTTCCTCTAGAGGAGTCCTATTAAACAGGGGATTTATGATGATTCGTTCATCCCCTTGTTGATGGGATGAGGCGGCACTTTGCACAAAGTGCGGTTCCTCACTCCAATGGACTGCTGGTAGGTCGAGCGAGTCTAACTCAAATCCAAAATGCTCTACCGACTCAGTCCCGATGGATTAGTTCTTATAAAGCGACCGTCAGGTCCTCTTCTTCTCGAAGAACTCATACAAGGTCGATGGAAGGTTTCAGGGTATTGTAAGTAATCTAATTAAGACGCTTCCCCGACAACGGTGCCAAAATGTTGCGGGCCAAACAAGGTGAATGGTTTCCTATTTTTGTCACATGCCCGTGCATTTAATTATCAACCCAGGGAGCTTCGTAAACTTGCGAAGAGTCGAAATTAGGTTACTACAATACCACTGGAGGTGAATCTGCTAATCCTACATTTTGGGGGGTGTTCTTGAAATGGTTTGTCAATCATTCCCGCACTCCTCAATGATTTACGTAAGAAGAACAAAATTAAACCTACAGAAAATAAATCATGTACGCGTTCCTGAAAATAAATCTACTGCAAATGCTGGAACTAATAAACTAACAAACGTTCTTATGAAAGCAATAAACTAATTAAAATTAATAAACGAAAAGGAAATGGGGAAGAAATACTGGCTTGGAGTGGGCCCAGGCTCCAGCAGCTTCTTCCCGATCGAACACGCGCTTAGAACTTCTGGAACTTTAATATATTCATCAACACACTACAATTTATCTCTGTACGTCTAAATGGATCTTTATTTTATTTCTATATATTTCTCAGAACGATCTGCGTGTGTTTATATAACACACCCGTAGAACTTCTATTACAAAAGTAGTTACAACAGTCGATCTGTCCCAGACTAAATCAAGACAGTCTGGTAAATGCAATCGACATCTGGCATTCTGTTCTAATGGCGGCGTGTTCATTGTTCGGTTCATGCTTTTCCTGGCATCAGTAAGACATTTCGATACATTGGTGCAATCTCCAATTTAGCTCTGCATGACGTAGAGCTAGAACTGCACCAGCCACTGCCGTCCACGTCATTCAAATCTGGTCAACGGGCAAAGAATCAGTGGCACCTTCTGGTTGTGGGGAGGCGCTTGCCTTTTGCTAGCACCTTTCGACTGTGGGGAGGCGCTTGTCTTTGGTTGGCGCCTTTCGATTGTAGGGAGGCGCTCATCTTTGGTTGGCGCCTTTCGACTGTAGGGAGGCGCTCGTATTTAGTTGGTGCCTTTCGACTGTAGGGAGGCGCTCGTATTCAGTTGGCGCCTTCCGACTGCAGGGAGGCGCTCGTATTCTCTTCATTAACCCCCGATGAAATAAAGTGCCAGGTCCATCAAAAGGACCTCGACCGTTCCAAATCTAACTAAATCAACTGCAATTCCACAAAACATACTAAAAACACACAAATTAGATAACACGCATAATTATATCAAATATCTATATAATCATTCATAAAAGTATGCAATCCTTATTATACAACCGCATATTGATCAAAAAAATATGTACAAAATATGAGCATTTCTGGTGCTCATCAACCTTTCTTGGCCAAAGTGTATTAAATACTATTGTATTTTAACCACAATTTTCAGCCTTATGAGCCCATCCCCATCCATCTAGCTCAAACTTCATCTCTACACCCTAAAATCAAAGTGATGGGCTCCAAGTTTGAGTAAATGAGTTAAGGAAAACAATGAAGATTCTTGTGAGTCATACTATTATGAAAAGAGATAAAATTAGGGTGGATAATAGGGAAATGGATGTAAATGATAAGAGATTTGACAACAATGAAAGATTTTGTACCTTACAAAAGACCAAATATCTTGTCAATCCATGAATTAAGTAGAAAACCAAGACTAACACAATATGATGAACATCAACTAAAAATAGATACTTTGTAATGCCTTACATGTAATGTTAGACACAATGCCTTGGAATATGCTATCACCATAAGAAATGATCAAAATACTATATATCATCAATGGTGCAAAGAATTATAGGAAAAGATGATGAGTCAATTACTAATCGCTCGCATCAACAATTGAGCAAGCTACAATACAACTAATATTATAGATACATTAGGTATGGTGTAAAAATGAATTTTGGCCCTGCCTAACCTAAATAATTCCATCTCAAAAAAATTTAGTATCCTTGAATATGTCAATGAATTTACTTTTTAAGATCAAGCAATATCGACTCATCATCAACAAGGGATCACAACTAGAATTAAAAGGAAGTTGATATATGGACAACCTAGGTCCTCAAATGCTCAAATATAGTTATCTAAATATCTTGATCTAAACACTAACACTATAATTATTAGAAGAGGTTATCCTCCACTATACCTTAAGGATAAATAATTGGTTGCAACCAACCTAGGATCTATGCTAAAAAATGAACAAGATAAGAAAACATCATAAATCCCATAGGTTGATACTTAGACAACAAATGCACCTATAGGAAAAAATGAATAAATATGATGAAAAGGAAGAATGAGAGAGAAAGGTAATACAAAGGAATAAAAAAGGATTTGAGATATCACTTGTTGACTAGAGAAGGTAGAGAAGTAGTGAAAATATAGTTTAGAATATTTATGCCTCGTGATGAGAATTATACATTAGAGATTACGTTCAAAATTGCAAAAGAATTAAGAAAAACACCAATAAAAGTGAGTACATTGGAAGCATTAACTTTTCCTAGCCAAAGAGATATTCTACAACAATCTTTGAAAGAGCAAATAATGTAACTATACCTAAACAAAGGTAGTCATATCATCAAATACATAGCCTAATCCATATAAACATTAAAATATCATAGTTTAGGACCCTTTTGATATCCAAGTGAATGTGGTATATGTGTTAAATGATCCTATACCAAATATGATAAATCGACCACTATTATATCACTTTGAATATCAATATTTATTATTTGATAAGTTAAATAGTGGATTAAAGTGTTTTAATAATCATGCCTAAAGTAATCTACAAGGATATGGGATTACCATAGTCTAAAATTATCAATATGCTTATCCAGATGGACAAAACCAAAGTGAATGCTATTGACATATTAAAGGGCCTAGTGATGATTGTGGTTAAGTATTCATAATTGGTTCTAGTTTAGGAAGTGATAGTGGTTGATCTCTCATGCTATTTTAGGATGTTACTATCAAAGGAATGGACTACAAATTTTTCAAGGGATGGATACATGGTGATGGATTGCACACATATGAAGGTCCCAATATATGGAATGATAATCAAAATTGAATAGGCCTAGGTTTAGAAGATCCATGGATTGTATTTTAATAGTGCTAGTACCAAAAATGGAATAGGTGTAAGCACACAATTTATGAGTCCACAAGAAGATTAAATAAATTATGCATAGTACTTACTATTTAATTGTACTAATAACATAGCCAAATATGAATCCCTCTACACTAAATTAGAAAGGATAGAAAATTAGCTCCCTTGAATTTTGAAAATGAGTGTGCATGGGCTAGTGGAGAAGTTGTGGGAGAGTTTAATCGAGTTGGTAGATAGTGGGATTGGAGGTGGATTCTATTCACGGAGGGTCAAATTATGCAAACAAGACCTGTTTTGAGCTTCGTGGGTTGTCGGTTCCTAAGGAGTATCATAGATGGGATCCAAGTAAGCATAGGGGCAAGTCCCCTATTCTGGATCATCAGGCTATTAGCTATTGATCCTACGATTTCCTTTGCTATAATGATAATAAAATGTGGTGGTATTCATGGGTCACAAATTCAATTTGATCTCACTCTAGTTTTTGATCAATTATAGATTTTGGGAGACCTCCTTAGCAACACCTTGAAGGAAGGTTATTGGAACCTAGTGGGAAAATTTTAGGGTGGTAGACCTGATCTGGACTCCATAAGGAGGTGGGCTGTAGCTAAGTGTAATCCTATACAATTCTTGGAGATTGTGGCTATTCCAACATTCTTTTTTATAATTAAGCTTAACTATGAGGAGGATTATTGGTGCATTCTAGGTGGAGGACCATAGTTCTACGAGAAGAGAGGCTTATTCCTTTGAAATCGGGGGTTGAATTTTAATTGGAACACCCATAAAGTTAACTTGATTTTGCTTTGGATTAGGTTAACAGGATTACCTTTTCACTATTGGAATCATGATATCCTTAGGGGCATTACGAAGGCTATCGATGATCTCATCTCAATTGATGCAATGACCAAATCCAAGTAAAGAATGGTCTTTGCTAGAATGTGAGTCATGGTAGATCTTTCATCTATAATTAATATTATCTCAAATTTGGGCTCTTGGGTTCAACCCATTGAGTATGAAAAAAAACTTGTTGTTTGTTCAAGATGTAGAAAGCATGAACACAGTTTGGACCTCTATTCTTTCCATGTTAAAATTATGAAAGGCAAGGGAAAATTATAGAAGGAAATGAAGAAATGGATCCCAAAATCTTTTGGTCCTAAGAGGGTTGACAAAGTCCTGATAGAAGTCGTCGAAAGACTCTCATATTATTTGAATGAGGTGGGAAAGGAAGTCCTGCCACCTTTGCAGCACACCGAAGGTGGCAAGGTTGGTGCTTCTGGGGAGGTTCTAGGGGAAAAAATTACAAGAAATCCTCAATAAGAAGTTAACAGGAATCCTAGCCCAAAGGTTGTGACCCAGATCAGTTATTCTCTGGATGAGGTAAGTCCAAAATATCTTATTCTCCATAACTCCTTTGATTGCTTAGGAATGGAAGAGTTGGTGGTCTATATGGTGAATCAATCTAATGTTTTGCTGGTGGTTTCTCTAAATCATATTCTAGAAAAATGGATACCCTGGGTCTAAAAATCGTAGTCATAGAAAGGGGTCCATTGATGTAGGGATATAGAGAAAAGTGGGAAGACCTTCAAACAAATATCTAAGGAAAAGAGAAATTAAATTTGAGATTGCCAATGGATCTCAATATTTATTAAATGTGGAGGATAAAATGGAAGGTGGTAGTAGATAGTTAAAACTAGATTTCTTCTGCCAGTCTTCCTAGCCCTCAACTAGTGAAAAGAAACCCATATATAAACTATGTAAATGAAGTTTCTTTCCTAGAATATTAGAGGATTAAATAGATCCTCTAAGCAATGTTTAATTTATTCCTTTAGAAAAGAGTTTTCTTTGGATATTATTTTTCTTTAGGAATCTAATATTGATGCCCATAATCTTGAGATTGTTAGGAAGGCTATTTGGAATGATGTTGGATTTGCTATGAACCCAACAAATGACTCTTTTGGGAGGCTTTTGTGCCTTTGGTACTCATCAAAAGTTGATGGCTCTATCATTTCTTCCTTTGACAGGGTCATTAACATTTTGGTTTTTTATAAAGACTCCAATAATAGATGGGTTATGTCCAACATTTATGCTCCTAACTCTAGGTCCAACAGAAGTGTATTTTGGTCTTCGTTGGCTACAATGAGGGATGTCTTCAAGCAATAAGCTTGGGTTTTAGCAGGGAAATTTAGTTGCCCTCTTTTCCATTTTAATAAGAAAGGTGGTAATAGTCCTTGCTATAAGAGTATGGAAAAGTTTGCTTATTTTGTGAATCAATGTGAACTCATGGATATAGATCTGAAGGGATCTAAATTTACCTAGAGTAAAAGGCATGTAGGAGATTAGCTTATTCTCATAAGGTTAGACAAGGTTTTTGTTTTCAAATAAGGATTGCCATTTTTTGCGGATGCCTCTCTTTGCTCTTTTTTTAAAGTGGGATCAGATCGCAATCAACTTTGGTTTGAATCATCCTGGAATTCTGAGTTCTTTCCTAGACCATTTAGGTTTGAGTCTATGTGGTGTCAAAACCTAGACTTAGAAGCAAGGATTAAGGAGTGGTGGTTTATTGAAGTTTTGAGAGTGGGTTTATCCAAAGTGGCTTCTAAACTCAAGTTCATCAAGAGAAATATCAAATTTTAGAATAAGAATATTTTTTGTCATGTTCTTCAGAAGAAGGAAAGTATTAAAGGTTAGCTTAAGGATATAGAGTCAACAATGGAATCAAAAGGTTTTTCTTTAGATTTTAGGTTGAAGGAGAGGGAGGTGTTTTCTGAGTTCCATAACACTTTGGAGAATGAGAAATTATTATGGAAACAAAAATATATGGCTCTTTGGCTCAACGAAGGTGATAGAAACACCAAGTTCTTTCATGCTTCAACATTGAGACATAGAAGTTTTACTAGAATTAAAGAATTTTTGAGAGTTGATGGGTCCAAGCTGGTGAAGATTCAAGAGATAAGAGTGAAAGTTATCTAGTATATTGGTTCTATGTTGAGTTCTAGAGATGCTAGGGATCTAGAGGATGAATGTAAACTTCTTAGTAATATCCCCAACTTGGTTTTAGGAGACATGAATTTGAACCTGGATACTCCTTTCAATGATGATGAAATCAAGACAATAATTTTTTCTATGGAGGGATTGAAAGCTCTTGGTCCTGATGGTTTCCCCCAATTTTTTTAGAATTTATAACATATCATAGGCTTGGAGATTTGTGAGGCCTTGAGATCTATCCAAAGGTCTAAGTTTATTCCTTTTGGGGTGAATTTTGCCTTCCTTGTGCTTATCTTAAAGTTGACGGGTGCCAAAGACTTCTATGATTTTAGACCTATCAACCTATGTAATAAAATTTATAAAATTCTATCAAAAAAGGGTGGCTAAAAAACTAAAACCTATCCTACCTCACCTTATTTATAAAGCTCAAAATGGGATTATGGCTGGAATACAAATTTTGTATGGGATTATAGCAATGCATGAACTCATTCATTCAATTTATAAAAGCAAAAGGTTGGGTCTTTTCCTCAAGTTGGATATGAACAAGGCTTATGACAGAGTATCCCAAGATTTTATGCTAAATATCTTGGCCAAATTTGGATTCAGTAAAAGCTAGATTCAATTGATTAAGATATGCATTTCTTCAATTAAATTCTTTGTGTTGGTGAATGGGTCCTTAGTTAGATGCTTCTCAAGTTGTAGAGGTATTCACTAAGGTGATCCCCTATCTCCATACCTCTTTATCCTTGTAGCTGAAGCTTTGGGCAGATCCATTTTTGTAAAGACTATTGTTGAAGAGTTAAAGCTGGATCTATCAGTTGAACCAATATCTCATCATCATTTTTTTGACGACACTCTCCTTTTATTTTTGGCCTCTATGGTCCATGAAAGGGCCATAAAGGAAATATTGAATATGTTTGAGAGAGCAGTTTGTCAAAAAATTAACTATTATAAAAGTAGGCTATAATTCCTAAATACCCCAGTGAATAGAAAAATGAATATTGCTAATATTCTAGGTTGTGAAGTGGCTAATTTCCCAGTTGTGTACCTTGGAATATCCATGTTCAAAGGTAGAATGGTGGATAGCCTCTGAGATTTTATTATTGAGAGAGCATAGAGGAAGCTTACTGTATGGAAGGGTGTCCTTTTTAGTTAAGAGAGAAATACTCTTCTTGCCAAAACTACCCTTTAGAGTATCCCTATATTCTTCATGTCTATTTTCAGACTCCCTTTAAAAGTTTTGAAAAAATTGGAATGAATCCATAAATCCTTTTTATGGGAAGGTTCGGAAGATAAAAATAAATTTCATCTGGTTTCTTGGAATCATGTTTGTAGCAAGAAATATTGTGGGGGTCTACGTCTCAAAGACCCTAGCCTTATGAACAAATATATGGTGGCCAAGAAGGGCTAGAAACTAGCAAAGCTGGAAGACATGGGATGGGTTCAAATTATGTATGCTAAGTATTTAAATTAGACAAGGTGTTTTATTTTTGACCCTTTGCCTTCTTCAGGTTCTATTTTTTGGTAGAACTTGGTGAAGTCCAGGTCTAAAATAGTCAAGGGATGCAGGTAGAATTTGGGAAATGGTAAGAGGATTGAATTTTGGAATGACCCATGGATTTTGGATGAACCCTTATCTTAAGATCTCAATTTAGAGTTGGTTGAACCTATCTCTAGGAGTTTGGGGGGAATTAATGTTGCTGATTTTATTGAAGAAATTAATGGTAGAAAATCATGGAAACCTTTGAGTACCTCTAACCTCTAAAGGGAGGAAAAGTTGACCTGGGACTTTATTTTTAATGCCCTTAAGTTCTATATCATTCAATTTTATGATGACGAATATGTTTTGATTTGGAAGGGGGAGAGTGATAGCTCCTTCTCAGTGAGTTCAACGTATGCCCTGCTTGATTCTAGATCTCCCCAATGAATTTCATCATGTAAAGTCTGGTTTAAGTTTCTCATCCCAAAAAATAATATCTTCTTTTTGCTGGCCAACTAAAACAAGATCCTTACGATTGAAAATATGAGAAAGCAAGGGATGATCCTACCAAATAGAAGCTACTCGTGTGAATCATGTGATGAATATTTGAACCATCTATGCTTCTAGTACCTTTTATATTATAAGGTTTTGTAGGCGATGCTGAATGCTTTGGATGTTTATTGGATCATTTTGAATTTTCTTTCTGATTTATTTTCCCAATGGGTATCTGATGAGGAAATTTAGACCTAGGGGATAATTTCTTTTTAGACCTAGGATATTTTAATTAGGCTTAGTCATAAGAATAATCAACGTGAGTTGTTGATAAGCTCCGTTGAATAGTCTAAGTCTAGGTGTTTTACTTCTCGTTATTGTAGGGCTTATGTTTTAGCCTTTCCTTGATTTTTGTACGTAAATCCTTGGAGCAGTTGATGATTTCTAGGATTACGGTTTACATTTTGGACTTATTTAAGTCCTATGTTTTCAAATAATAATTAGCTTTAATATTCCATATCAGTTGGTATCAAAGCAAAGGATTTTTTGGAGGTTTTGGGTCATTTTCGACCTCCATAGTGTTACTCCACCACCTGTTCCAGTTGAAGCTCAAGGAAATTGTAGAATTTTTGCTGCCACTCTTGCAGAAAAATTACTACAAATTTCCATTGTTGTCGGTACTAATTGTTGTCAGAAATTGCTGACAATTTTGCTGCAGAAAATTATTGTCGACAACTTTTGAAACAATAAATTTTTTGTTTTATTGCGCGATTCAATCTTGCGCAGTAGTTTGTTTTCATTTGGAGGGCAGCGTACGTCGCTTGGAGAGATCCATTAACTTGCGTGTAGTAAGTTGCATCGTTCTTCTACAATTTCTCGGAGCCCCCAGACGACCGTTTCATTTAAAAAAAAAAACAAAATTTTGGCAGCAATTTGTTGCTATGAATTCTATTTATTTATTTTGGCGGTTGTGAGTAATCTGGCACCTGTCAAATTTGTCTTCGGTGCATGCTATGTGGTGAAAGTAATGTCAAACTCGATATTGCACCGATAAATGCGAATCGACAGCGTAGCGTGTGGCCAGGATGTTTCATTTGTCGCCAAACTCACCACAGATTTACCTGTTAGGTTTTCAAATTTTTTTTGCCCATATCTGGTGGTGACTCCTGTAGTCAAGGTGGCATCAGCGTGATAATCTGTTGCTCTGGAAGGGCCATCAATTAATTTCCCCTTTGAGTTGTTGTTGACTGTTTCTGAATTATACCGCCTGCCTTTCATTCGGATCTGTTTCCAGCTAGAGAAAACTCGTCAATGTTCTCCCATGATGTCCGGGATGCTCTGTAATTGACATAATTATTGCTTTGTATTTCCTTGGAAATGACGAACGAGAACGTGTCGATATTCTTACCACCGGTTGGAGTTGTCGATGTGAAATTCCTCTGGCAACATTGGAGAAAGATAATTTTTGGCGTCGAATTGGCCTACATCTAGCCGACGACTTGTGTACATGTGCTAGTCGTGTACTTTTGAGAAACTCTTCACAAAGTTGGTGGTAAATTTCTGATTATAACAATTTCTATTGCCATAAGACATTGTGTTTGTGGACTATTTTTTAATGGTAGGTTTTCTTACTATTAAAATTAAATATTATTTTTATTGGCCAGTCCATATTAATATTCCATAAAAAAAAAAAAAACCATTTTCAACTTATATTTATGTGCAAATTTATTGCAACATTATAATATTGCCCATTCATTGTAATATTGCAAATTTATTTTGCATTCTATTTGGGCACATTTTGCACATTTTGTAACTTTGTCTTTTTGTGACAATTTTTGTTGGCGATCACTCGGGGTCAAATGGCTTCTGAATTAGCCGACAAATTGGCTCAAGTAACCCAACTTGTCAACGTTTTGGCTGATAAGGTTACTTCTAATGAAGTGCAACAACAGTGTGAGGTTCCCCTTTACACTGGCTCGTGAGATCCAGAGGTCCTCAACAGATTGGATTTTGGACATGGACGAGTTGGTTTGAGTATACCAAGATAGCAAAGGATCAGCAAGTTAACTTTGCTAAGTTGAAGCTTTATGGCATTGCCAAGGTCCTTGTCACTGATCGACAACGGACCCAAAATCCCATTGACACGTGGGATGAATTGCAAAGAGTTTTGAAGAATAATTTTTATCCTTCAAACTATGCCACTGAGCTTGACATCAAGTGGCTTCGTCTTCGACAAACCTCTAATATGAGTGTTCATGATTATATTTTTCAATTTAACAAGTTGCGGATTTTGAATTCTATACAGGATAATGCGGCACAACTTGTTAACAAATTCAAAAGTGGCTTGCAGGAACCCATTTACGGGAAGATGAAATACAAGTTGATTGTTAACATTGACATGGCTTTCAATCAAGCCCTTCTTCTTGAGGAGGAAATGAGGGAGCAATCGCGTGGGACTCGCTCTTCTACGTCGGGGAGGAAATCAGAAGGCTTCTCCTCAACCTTCCAAGGGAGCTAAATCTTCTTCTTCTCCTTCTCCCTCTTCTTCATCTTCCCCTTCTTCTTCTTCACAAAAATCTTCTTCTTCTAAATCACCTTTGATTTGTAATTATTGTAAAAAGCCGGGGCATACTCAAAAGAAGTGTTTTAAGTTGCAAAATTTGAAGAAACAATCCCTAGTTGTAAAGCCTTCCAATGAGGACTCACAAGAAAGTCCCATTGAGGCTACAAGGGAACGTAGGCCTTATAAGGAATTGGCGGGGTTAAACAAATTGACCCTTATGAATACTTCACAAGGTGATCACGAGAATTTGTTTGTGACTACGGTCCATCTGAGTGACACCTTTATGGTTGATTGTATAATCGATAGCGGCTCGCAGAAAAATCTAATTGCGAGGTCCGTTGTTGACAAACTGAAGTTACCGATGAATCCCCATCCTCATCCTTATCCTTTGGGATGGAAGGACAATGGGATTACATCCGACATCACACACACTTGCACTATGAATTTTGCTTTCAGTCCTTCTTTTGTGGACTCGGTTGTGTGCGATGTAACTCCAATGGATTGTTGTGGCTTGTTGCTTGGAAGACCCTATCAATACGATAGGAGGTCTATACATGATGGGTACAAAAACACATACACTTTGCACAAAGACAATAAAACTTTCATAATCAGAAGTACACAACAAACTCCACATAATTTGATGTTGAGTTGTAGACAAGCACGCAAAGCTGTAAATCAAGCAAAGGAATTAGCACTCATCTTCATCAGACCAATTCAAGAAGAAAAGCAAGCACCTAAGCACACTAATAACAGGAGTTCTTCAGTTCATTCAATACTTCAATCATTTTTTGATGTTTTTCAAGAACCCACAAGTCTTCCTCTTGAAAGACAGATTAATCATAGTATTGAGATTGTTCCTGCATCTTCTCTTCCTAATTCTTCAATGTATAGACAATCAATAGTGCAAATGGAAGAAATTAAAAAGCAAATTCAAGCATTGTTGACTAAAGGGTTCATCAAACCCAGTACTTCCCCTTGTGCTTCTCCTATCTTGCTTGTGTTGAAGAAGGATGGCACATGGAGATTATGCATTGATTTCGGGGCACTCAATAAGATTACAATCAAGAATCGTTATCCACTTCCTCGCATTGATGATCTCTTGGACCAATTGCAAGGTGCAAAATTCTTCTCCAAGATTGATCTCAAAAGTGGGTATCATCGGGTGAGAATTCAAGCGAGAAGACACATGGAAAACACATTTAAGACTAAAATGGGCCTCTTTGAATGGCTTGTTATGCCCTTTGGCCTTACAAATGCTCCAGCTACATTCATGCGGCTGATGAATGAAGTATCTAGAGATTGTTTGGATCAATTTGTAATCATCTATTTGGATGACATTCTTATATATTCTTCTACTTGGGAGAATCATTTGGAACACTTGGAAACGGTTCTTCAAACTCTTCGAAAGAACCAATTGTATGCAAATTTTCCTAAATGTTCCTTTGGGCAAACATTCATTGCCTATCTTGGATTTGTAATTAGTGAAAAAGGTGTGCAAGTAGATCCTTCCAAAGTTGAAGTTATCTTCTCTTGGCCAACTCCTACTTCGATCCACGGAGTTAAGGAGTTTTCTTGGACTTGCCAATTTCTATCGCAAGTTCATTGGAGGATATTCTTCTATTGTTGCACCTTTACACTATTTGACGAAGATCAAAGTTCAGTTTCAGTGGACAAAGGATCAACAAAAAGCCTTTGACACATTGAAACACAAATTGAGTACTACACCGAGTTCTTGTTCTTCCTGATTTGTCTCAACCATTTGAGATAGAAACTGATGCTTCACAAGTTGCACTTGGAGTTGTGCTCATGCCAGAATGGCCATCCAGTGGCCTATCATTCGAGAGACATTTTTAGAGGCCAAGAAGAACTATTCTACATATGATAAGGAGTTCTATGCTTTGGTTCAAGCAATCAAGTATTGGAGGCATTATCTCTTGGGAAAAGAAACAATTGTTCATACAGATCACATGCCCCTTAAGTTTCTTCAATCTCAAACAAAAATTGAGGAAGCTAGGCACATGAAATGGGCATCGTACTTGCAACAATTCCATTTGGTAATCAAGTACAAGAAAGGACGAAACAATGCGGTGGCTGATTGTTTGAGTCGTCCTCCTTCTACTCTTGTTTTGACAATTGTCACTACTTCTCATCTTGGCTTCCAAACTTGGCCTACACAGTATCCTATGGATCCAAATTTTGGCAAAGTTTTCCACCAACTTTCCAATCCTTCTTCTTCAAATTTGAGAGCTCTTCGGACTTTCATATTCAGGATGGAATGTTGTACAAATTGGACAAACTTTGTGTTCCTCATGGGAACAGGGAGTCTCTTTTGAAGGAGGCTCATTCCACACTCTATGGGGGACATTTTGGTAGGCAAGAAAACTCTTCATCATCTTCAGCGGTTTTTCTTTTGGCCACACATGCAAAGAGATGTTCTTCGCTTCTTGCGACAATGTGCAATCTGTAATCGCTCCAAATCAGCCAATAGGACATTGGGAATGAGCATGCCTTTGCCCATTCCTTCTCGTCCATGGGAAAGCATTTCCATGGATCTCTTGAGCGGTTTTCCAATGACAGTACGCAAGCATGATTGTGTCTTTGTTGTGGTGGACAGATTCAGCAAAATGGCCAAATTCATTCCTTGTCGCAAGACAAGTACTGCACGAGGATCTTGCCCAACTCTTCTTTGAGGTGGTATGGCGTTCTTTTGGTCTTCCTATCGGAATTGTCTCTGATCGTGACTCATGCTTTGTGGGTCACTTTTGGTGATCACTTTGGAAGATTTTTGGAGTATCTCTTAACTTCTCTCTTGCTTATCATCCTCAATCCGATGGGCGAGACGAGAGGTAGTTAATCGTACTCTAGTGCAGAGTTTGAGGATTTACCATCATTCCACTCCAGCCAAGTGGGACTTAAGCCTCACTCACATTGAGCATGCCTACAACGGGGCCGTCCACGGTTCTACAGGGCACTCTCCATTTGAAGTGTGTTTTGGTTTTCAACCACTTGCTCCTTATGAGTTACCTTTGTCTTTGCCTTCTTCAGCCACAATGCACATTCAGAAGGAATAAGACAAGGCCAACTCTTTTATGCAGCATTTGCGAAGTCTTCAAGCCAAAGTGGTTCAAATTCTTTAGAAGACTCGAGCAAAAGCAGAAACAACGAGATGGACAAGCACCGCACTCCTCATTCCTTTCTGGTTGGTGACAAAGTATGGTTTCATCTTGACAAACGACGATTTGCAAGATAAGGCACATAGCAAAATCAAGCCTCTTCGTTATGGGCCTTATACTATTCTTCAGCAAATCTCTGAGAATGCCTTTCGCTTGGACCTTCCAGCTCATCTTGGCATTCACGATGTTGTCAATGTTGATCTTCTCAAACCATACTATGATTCCACATTGGAAACAGTTCCAGCCATCATTCATCCAGTTGATGTGGTTCTTGATGCTCAGCTTCCGCTTGACGTCGATACAGTCTTTGATACGAAGACCCGACAAACACGCCAAGGTGCTTCTACTTCATATCTTGTGGCCCGACGAGGCCAATTTCCACATCAGGCTCGTTGGATTTCTGCTCACATTCTGTCCCGGGATTTTCCCTCTTTGTTAAAAGCATTGGAGTCCAATGCTTCTTTTGTTGGGACGAATGATGAGGAAATTTAGACCTAGGGGCTAATTTCTTTTTAGACCTAGGATATTTTAATTAGGCTTAGTCATAAGAATAATCAACGTGAGTTGTTTGTTTCCTCCGTTGAATAGTCTAGGTCTAGGTGTTTTTCTTTTCGACATTTTAGGGCTTCATCTTTTAGCCTTTTCTTGATTTTTGTACATAAATCCTTGGAGCAGTTGATGATTTCCAGGATTACGGTTTACATTTTGGACTTATTTAAGTCCTATGTTTTCAAATAATAATTAGCTTCAATATTCCATATCAGTATCTCCCTTTATGTCCTTGAGGCTCAAATGGTTTTGGTGGCTCATGTTATCCCACCTTTTTTGGTGTATCTAGTGGGTGAGAAATAATAGAGCTTTCAAGAACATCAAGAGGGATTTGGGAGGGTGATTTTGGGAATTGTTGAGAATGTTTATAATATAAAGATTGAGATGAATGGTGGAAGGTTGGATGGAGTTTATTTGGAGCTAAAAATTGGCTTTCTCCTTTTCCCTAGTTTGGTGGATGCCCCTCCCCCTAATTCTAGAGCATTCGTCAAGTGGATCCCCCCACTGGTTGGCACAAACTTAATTTTTATGGGTTGTAAAAAAGTTATTTTGAGTTGGCAAGTGTTGAAGGTTCTCTAAGGAATGATAAGGGGGATTTGATATTGGATTTTGAAGAGTCCCTTAATTTCCAAACATCCCACTTGCGAAAGCTAGGTACTTGTACCAAGGCTCATATTTGATTGAGACTTTAGAATATAGGAATATTTTCATCGAGGGATATCCCTTGAATATAACTATTCTGATCAAAGATACTCAAACCTCAAACTAGAAAATTTCAAAGTTTATCTCTAAAGCTCATATAATTTTACAGTAGAGGGAGGAAGTTCAAATCCAATATATCTTAAGGGAGGGTAGTAAGGTGAAAGACTTTATGGTAAATTTAGGTCTATCTCAACAACATATCTCTATTTAGAGGATTAACTTTCCTCAAGACTTGTTGCAATTGTGGGAAGGGACTTGATTCTTGTATTTGTTGATATTGGTGTCTTGTGGGGTTTGGTGCTTTGGTATTGTTGGCTAGATCTACCTGTTTGGTGGGTTCCTTGCAACCTGGTATTTATCATTGATCCTTATCATTTTTACTTTCAAATTTAAATTTAGGAAGTTTTTGCTAGACTTTCCATAGGAATATGGAGTCTTAACATTTAGCACATTTCACCAAATGGAAATGGGAGTGTAAGAAAATTCCTAGTTGGATTGGATGCACTCAGGATGTTGAGGCATGAAGAGTGGTACAATTGTGGCATTTTAAAAATTTATTCTTCAAGACACATTATTCATAGTATATGGAGTGTCCAATGGTATGATAGATTTGGTTAGGGATTGCGAGTGAGACACACTTGTTATTGGCCAATGAGTGTGCTTTATTGAAATTGTGGGATGCCAAGGATTCAAAACTTATTTATAAATCTAATGAATTACCTTTTTCAAGAATACATGTAATGAGGTGGTAGTTCAAGAAGGCAAAGGATATTTTTAGCTCTTATTTTTGGTGTATGATCTACTTAATTGGCCCGTGGCTAAGATTGTTGGAAGGAGATTTTGATCATTCTAAGAAAGGGTGTTGATTGGGGAACAATCACTATTTGAATGAGGACTATTGGATCTCCATTTGCTTTCATCAACTCACCTCTCCTCAATGTGATATCCAACTATTGAGGTGGCAAATTAAATGTTTCTGGTAATTGACATATTCCTATCTTGGAAAGAGAACCACCACTTCTGTTTTGGAAAGAACATTGTTTACTGCAGGATCCTTTTCTATTGAGCCTCTAAATCTATACCATCATTAGATTTGGTAGTTTTTTCAAATTCTCTTTGAAAAGATCTATGAAATCTCTAGTGGCTCAATGGCTCTTTTAAATATGTTGACGTGTTATTCTTCAACATAGTGATATATAACACAAGAGGATTTGTAGCTAGGAATTTTTTATTCTAATGATAGTCTTTATTAGTGGTTGGTCCATTGGAACATGGATAAAATTGCATTGGAACCTACTACTCTTCAAGTTGTAGAAGAGATCAGGAAAATCCTTTGAAAATGAGACCTCCTGGATTGTATCCTTAAGTTTCATGGGCATCATTTTGGGCTTTTGAGGAAAATGGTGCACTCTTGGAGAAATGGATGGATGAAATTTGAAGGATTAGAATTTGAGATATCTATTACTTTAGTTGCTAAGGTAACAAGTCTTCCCTCTAATAGATACTATCATAATAGGGAAATACATTCCCTAACAAGAAAATTGGGGTTATTTCTAGATAAAGGCGAGTATTTTCCAAAAACTCAAAATGGTTATCATGTTAAGGTTCTTAAGGCCTTGTGGGGTAGGGTTCTTTCAGTGGTGATGGATTATTATTTTTTTGGATGTAAATAGAGATGTTCAACATAGCTACCATTTCATGTTTCTTAACCACTTGTGTTGTAAGTGACATATGGATATTCCTTCTTGTTTGTTAAACTCTATGGATAAATCAATGTTTGATGTCAAGAGGGAAAATGTTTGGATCCTATTCACCAGGGGTTGGTCCTTTTGGTTTTTGAGCATGTCACGATGGTCAAGGGTCTGTTTGTAGAAGTAGTTCTCAGTCAAATGGATCTTCAAAAAGTGACTCTAGTTATTGATCCTTCTCTTGAGCCTTCCCAATCCAAATTTAGTGGCTCTTCAGATTCAGAGGACCTAAAAATCCCTATTACTTTTGAAAATATGGTGGAGAAAGTCTCAAATGCTTTGGATGGGATTTCAGTCCCACCTAGGGGAATTAGAGAAGGAAGAGCTAGGCGGTCCAAGAGATTATTTGCAAAATTGGTTAAAATAAAAAAGTCCCTTGTTCCTGTGGACAAGTTGAATTTGAAGGGTTAGGATCCTACAAGAAAGAAGGATAAAGTTTCTATGGATCCTATTGACTATCATGGGAAGCTTCCCTATACATCGCTAGATATTCCTAGCCTACCAAATTCCTTCCTTAATATGATTGAATATAAATATAAGGTCCTTTTTTGGATGCTTAAGGTGGAAATTGCCTATGCAGAAGAGAACCAAGTCATGATACATCATCGACAAGGTGATTCAAAGGCTTTCAAGTCAGACCTGTGGGACATGGGGGAGGCTTCTCCTATGAACTGATATTTTGTTGGTTCTTGCTACCCTTTTTGTCTTTTGCAAGGAGATGTCCCTTTATCTATTTCTCTTTAGGTTTTTAGGATTTTTTCTAGTCTCAAGGGCCTAGGTATTTGCATGTTCATAGGATCTCCTGTTAGTTGGGTTGTTGGACTATAGGCTGTCTGGTAGGTTTCTTGATTTTGTTAAATATTTAAGGTAACTATAGGATTTTTCTTTAGTTATCCTTTGCTTTGCTCTTGTAAAAGTTTGGAGTTCCTTTCAAAACCCATTCTTTTATCATATATATAAAAAATATAGAACATTTTGGAGTTAAACACCCAATTTTGAGCACATCACCAAGCTTCAAGTTTGCCAATCCTTTCATCAATCAACCAAATTTAATCAATCATCCTCGTGACCAAATTTAGAGTATTTATTGCTCTAGAAGTAAAAGCCCTGGGGTATAACCAAAAACATTGCTAATGTTTTTGCATCTTGGGCAATACTTTTTCTAATTTTGACTTTTAATCCTTTCTTGCCCAAATATGTCCTCCAATGGTCATGTCAATAAAAGTGCCATCTTGAAAGCACTACCAATGATTTTGACTATCATGTACCAAAACCAAGAAAGTTTACTGCTAGTACCTTCTAAGTTGCCCACCATTAATGGATCCAATAACCAATATTTGATTTGTAGGTCCTAAAATAAATCACAAATCCAATATTCTCCATTTTTAATATTCCTCTATTAATGACATCTTGATCCCATTTCAACTTCTTATCATATCCAATCCTATCAAGTTCAATGTGATCCTTCCCTCAAGTAGCCATGAATTTCTATAAAACTAACACTTGGGGTGACAAATTCATATTATCTTGCATAGTAATTAAATTATGATAAAGTCCATCTAGATTTATAGAAATTCATCTTCATGCATGGCAAGATTATGCCAAAATCTTATTATAATTAGATGAAGGTATCCTTCAAGCATCAAGTTATAATTCTTGCAAGCATCCAATCATTCAAGTCTCCAAGCATTTAAAGCCTCCAAGATCAAGCTCATATGTGTCTAAGAAAACAAAAAAGCTTCAATAAAGATTCCACAGACAAAGGGAAACAACCTTAACATATTGGATTATGCTTTTCCATTGCTTTTGAAACTTTTTATTGTATCTCTAAGCTTTAATCTTGTTGCATAATAGCTAGCTTTTCATGTTTCATTTATGTAGAGTTTGACATATTATCTTGGCATTATTAGTCTCTACTTTAATCAAGCAATCTATGTATTTCCATCATTTAATAGAGTCTCTATACTCCTAGGATAGAGGACTTTATCATCTCAATCATTAAGTCACCTAAGTTTGCATCCAATCTTGCTTTGCTACTTTCTAAAGAAAAAGTACTGCCAGATTGTAGATCCAATGTCACTATCACTCTTTGGTTTTACATTAACACAATAAGAAAAAGCATTGTTTATCGATGGAAGCATTGATAGAACTATCACTCACCTTATGATGATTTTTCATTAATCATTAATTTTATGTATTTATCATTTTATCATCTTTCAATCCTCATATAAACAAGGGTCTAATGATGGCCAAGGGAGTTTGACATTCTCCAACTTACCCTTTTATCAAAAATATCCTTCATTTTACTTTCTATCAAATATATTTGTCATCTTCCTCAAACTGTTACGTTTTTGCAATAAAATCCTTTATAATATTTTTATTAAGAGATAAAATCTCACTCATCCAATTGCTTTTTAAATTTTAAATTTTGACATAATGAAAATCAACATTGCAAATGGCTAAAATATTTGTGACCTGGTTTCCATTTCAATAAATATGTTGTCTATACTAACCTATCAATTCTTTAATACCTCTTTTTTGAAGGGTCTCATTCATGCTCCTGATATTCTAAAATATCAATTTTGTTATTACTCTTTATTTGTGGTTTTAGCTCCACTTCTTGTTAACACATATGATATTTGCTTTTGTTTTTTCATATTAATATCCCTCCGAGTTTCTTTTTCTCTTTGTTTTTGCTTAATGGGTATTTTTTTTTTCCATTCCCATCAACACTTTCATATTCATTAATCTCTTTGATTTTTTTAGATGTTCATAGTAAGACTTAATAGGTTTTTCGTGCTTTGGTGGATTCAAAGTGAAAGGAATAACCTTAAAATCACTTTCATCTTTATATTGCCCTAGAAATCCTAAAATGCAAGGACACTTTTGCATAGAAATTACCTTCTTATGTTGCCCTAAAAACCATATATTTCTATGGATTTATTCCATTCTCATTTACTTATTATACTGCTCTTTAAACCCTAAAATGTAAGGGATAACCTCTACACTACTTTCATTTTTATTGTGAGGAGAAGATTCTATACTACTCAATGAAAATAAGGACAATTTACTTAGAATAAACTTTCTATTATCTTTACTTAAAAACTTTCCTTCACATATTCCTTTGCACCTTTAATTCCTTATAAATTTGAACTTGCACATTGTACTTTCTCATCCCTTATATCCATTTTGTTTCTTCTTTCTTTGTATCGTTGTTTGGAGTGGAACATCTTGGATCTAATCTAGCTTCTAGTACAATATGATTTCCCTGCTTTATATTGAAGTTTTTCTCATGACCAAATTTTTTTGTCTCTTTATTTGTCATTTTTACTTTGTAATATCTTGCCATATGTCTATTCTCATAAAAATTGTGGCATTGGAATACAATGTTTTTATAAAATACTTGTTGATTCCATTCTCTTGATTCAAATTTAATCTTAATGGGTTGCGGCAAAGGATTTAAAATGTCCATAACAACACATATCCAATTAAATATATCATACTTTCGCTTAGTTGGTCTCTCCTTGATGAAATCCCCTAGGGTATTTTCAATATTCTTCAAAACATCCTTATTGATAAGTTGATAAAGAAGCTCAAAAAGCCTAACCCATACTAGAAGCTTTTTAATACTTTCTATCTCAATAGAAAAATTCCCACTCCATGGTCTTAATTAAAGGACATCTCTCCCCATAAACAATGGTCCACCATCCATTCTTTCATCTTTAATTTCTAAACGGAAAAATATGACAAGGAAATGTTCTTTAGAATGCAAAATTCAATCCCCACTTTCACTTTATCCAATTTTGAATCTTTGAAAATCCTATCTAGTATCCATAGAACTTACATATTAAACCTCTACTTTTAAAAATTTATTTTATCATGTTCCATCAACTCATCCTTGGTAATTACTTCAAGTGTAACATTTTTTTCATAGATTGAACTTACCATATATTTGCTCTTCCTATTATCTCCAACTTGGGTATCCATACTTCTAGGTAGGACATTTTGACTTCCCATTAGGGCTACCAAATATGTTTTTCCTTCCATGCCACCTAGTGGGATTCACTCCTAGCTCACATTTGCTCTTGGATTATAATCAAGAATCATTAGTTATTTAAACATAATATATTTTGATTCAGATATACTATTTTATATCTTTTTAGATATAATAAAATAAAAATGAAAAGAAAATGAAGTGAAAATATATACATATGTCAATGTTATAAATATATAAGTTTATATTATTTTGAAATAAAATTGAAAATAATAAAAATAAATTATCATAATTATGGGTTTGCAAATATTTTATCCAAAAATATACCAAAAGTTCCATATTACTCTAAAAATAATAATAAAAAATACGTCTATTATTAATCACTAAAAAATAATAATTGATTAGTATAAATAACAATTAATAATAAGTTGGTTATGAAGTACTAAAAGAGTATCAATATCACGTCAGTTATAATTTATAATAGATCAACATAATTTATTAAATTAATAATTTATAATATGTAAATTATGAAAAAAAGGAGTTAATGATATATTGGCTATAAGTTGTCCGCAAATGTGGCATGTTGGTGATTGCAAACAACTCCCTCCATTTGAGAGATCTCGAGTTCAAATCCCTATATAGATGTGAGACCGAGCAGACAAAAAAATCTCATGTGGCTTCCTCTAGAGGTATACCTAGATGGGACAACACTACTGGCACCTAAGAGTGGCTCTAGAGGTTTCTCTACCCAAAATATTTTAGTTATGGGGGACAAAGCAATGGTTCTACGTTTGGATCTTCTTTGGGAGGTCCAAGGTTCAAATCATTGTGTGTGTGGCTATGTTTTAATATTCTATTGATAAGTTTAGATCTCAACCTTATGAGGGGTCATGGCTGGGATGAGAATGTTCAGCCCTAAGTATCGGTTGTAGGGGTTTCTCACACTAACCAAATAAAAAAAAAGTTTGATATAAAAAAATAAAAGACATCTATTAAGCATTAAAGAGTGTTAATAGCATTTTGGCTATAAGTTATAATAGGTTGGCATAAATTAGTAAATGAATAATAATTAATAATATCGACTATATGGTAGCGAGCCTCACATTTTCTTATTTTAGATCTTTGAGGAAGATTAGAGAGTAAGTGCAGACAAGGAGGAAGTGCCACATTTTCTTGTTGTAGATCTTTGATAAATTAAAAAATTAAGGCTTTTTATATTGAAAAGCTAGGTAGCTTGGACCAAAGACAATTTTTGATCCTAAATGGAAGCATGGATGCACTATTTGGGGATAAGAGGAAGAGTGAGTCAATGATATTTTCTATCTAGGCAATATATGTTTCACCAAAAGTGATTATCAATGATGTGATGATAAAGCATACAATAATAATTCTTAAAATAAAAGGGTTAATATGTAAGTTCCACATATACTAGTAAGGATTTTTGAATCTTAAAATTGGATCAAGTAAAAGTGGGGATTGAATTTAGATTACTCCATGAATTTTCTTCCAAAAGGATTTTTCTCATTGTTTTTTTAGTTCAAAAATCAAGGATAAAATAATTGGAATTCACAATACTTTCTAGAAGCACTCCAAAACATACATTCACCACAATCATATGCAAAAAAAGGAAGAAGAGCTAAATAGAAGAAAATATAAATGAAATAGAGATAGTGTTAAATGACACAAATATATATAAGGAATAAGGGGTAGGCAACCATAGGCACCCCCATGATCTCATATATCACAAACTAATACAATGGATCAGTCACTGGGGGTATTTATAGTGATACCAAATCTCCAATTAAATATTAATGTAAGTCGACATAAATAGAATTCAAGGTTGATTTACAATATAATAAATGTACTAAACTCTTTCATTAAGGTTAGCCATAGAGGTGGAATATTCAATATTACTAAGTCTAAATACATCAAAACTATTTATAAGTTTATAAAGAAGAATGCTCATAGGCTTACATATAAAGATGTTCATAGTCTTACATGGCACTTTCCCATAGGCTGCATCAAGATTCCTATAGGCACTTAATTTGTATCGACCTTGGCCTAATAAGGTTAGATTATAAATATTTCAACATCCTACCATAATCTAAACTAAGAGGCCAATGAGATAAGGCATTAGAGATGGTACATCTATCCCACTCCCCCAATGAATGCTCAAATGGGATAATGAATCCTACTATTTTCTCATGCCAGAGGTACATAAACTAAATCAACCTCTTTGTGAATATGAAGATATAACTCCACCTCCTAGATCAATATGTTGAGTTTTCATAATAATATCTTCAACATGCAATATGGTAACTACAAGTTGTCCTCCAATATTAAGAAAAAGTAGTTTAATCATGAAGTAATAGGTATGTCTCTGAATAATCAAACTCAATAACTAGAAATGGATCCACAGGAACAAGGTATACCTTGTGCTAACCATCTAAAACCTACTCTTCTTACATCCCAAAAGATTACCAACCATCATACCAACAAGTTGTTGGAGTTTAGAGACTGTTTTGGAGTATATTACATTATTTGGTACATGTTAATATACCCCCATGGTACCTTCATGGTACATACATAAATGTTAGATTATGTTTGAGTCATAGTTTAGAGTGTGAGTATTATTTCCCCTTTCATGTGATTGTGTATGTGCAGGATATGCACAAGTGTCATGTGAGTAAATGTGCAAGTGTGAGTTGAGTACAAGTGTCTTGTATGTAAGAGATCAAATATGTAATGTAAATATGTGCACAAGTGTCTTAGGTTAGAGTGTGCAAAGTGAAGGTCAAGAGTCATATCTAGGTGTGCATACAATATAGAGTCATGTGTTCATAAAGTATGCAAGTGTCATATAGAGAAGTCAAGAATCATGAGACTTGGCATATAGAAAGGAATAGTCAAGTATCCAAAGAGCTATTCTACTATGGCTATATAGTAATCCATAAAGAAGTATCCAGGTATCCGAATATCAAGATGTATTACATTACAAAGAAGAGCAAGTTCTTGTTATAGATGTAAGAGAAAGAGAAGTAATAAAGATTGCATACATTTTGAGCAATTAATATTGTAAGTTGTGCTACATGCTTTGTATATGTATGATTTAGGCTATTTACATTCATATTATTGTTTATTAGTGAATGTTATTTGATATATTATAAGCCTTGATATACATATTAATTTGTTCATATTATTATGCTCATATCATTATCTTGACCTTATTGTATTGTGGCTATATTATATTTGATCCTATGATATTTGTGGTAGTATTAAGGCTTAAAAAGCCATTAGAATGCATCCACTATAAGAGAGTGGAATTGTATAGAAAGATAAACATAGAAAATTAAAATATTACTCTAAATATAGTACAACTAACCATCCTCTACACCAATGAGCTCAATTAGAGTTAGATGTTTGGGCACTATCCAACTCTTGAATGCTAAAGAAAAAATATTAAGTAACAATGCAAGGAGGTTAGCACTCAAGAGTTGGATAGTGCCCAAAATTTTGTTCAACATCCAAAGTTTGAATAATGCTCAAAAGTTAGAATAGGGCTCGAATACTGGACAAAATATTGAGATTGGATAACACTTAGAAGTTAGGATAACACCCAAAGACTACATAGAGCTTGGAGTATTGGTCAAGCACTTTGAGTATTAGACAACACCTTGACCTCAATATATTGACAACACCCTAGTCAAGATAGCAACATGATTAAAGGACAACATATGAGTTATTGACAATGCTCACTCTAGCAACATATAAGTTATTAGAAGTGCTCACAACAATGACACCCTTCAAGTATACTATGTCAAGCAACATTGAAACATCAAACAAGTTTCCCACATCAAGCAAAATTAAAGCAACATACAACAATATTGGGTAACAGTCAGGATTGGAACATAGAAAGGAAGATAAAACATTCTACGTAAGAGAAATCACTTCTCAACTAGAATGTTGAACATTGGCCTAAGTATGTGAAATGACAGTGAAACATTTGGTTAATGCCAAAGTCTTACTTGAGTGCCAATTATAATTTAACATCCTTTGTAATGTTCAAATGTAGGTATAACGATACAATGATTAGGGTAATCAACACCACTTCACCAAGTAACACAAGGAGTAACTCTTCTAGTGTAACAAATACAAGCCACTTGGAAGTGAATCCCTTACAAGATAATTGAAAACAAAATATTGTAAAGTGTAATGTTCAACTCTACATGCTTGAATTCAAATGTTCGAAAGTGAATCAACTTTGTTGCATGCAGTTTTCAATCAAGTTAGTTAAAAGTAGTTTGCACGAGTCTTTATTTTAGTAGCATTCAAAGCATTTATAATAGTATAAGGTGGAAAGGCGTGCACAAGGTATTTTTGAGTTTTAGGATTTTTATTATCTTTGAAGATTATTAATAATGTTTAATATAAATTAAGTTGATATTTGGAGTGATAAGTAAGAATAAAGTTATTTAATCATCTTTGAAAGCTTGATGAAAAGTTTGGAGTAATTTAAATTTGGTTAAGTTATTAAAGTGTTTAGGAGAGATAAGTAGAATAGAATTTGGAGTAATAAGGTTTATATTTGATTGATAGATTAAAGTTGGAGTAATAAGTTGTTTAATTTAAATATTTACTTTTTGAAGTCTTTGATTAAGAATGGAGTGATAAGGAATGAAATAGTTTATTTTGTTTTTTAAAATCTTCTAAGTTTTTTGAAGTATATCTAATTTGGTTTTATTTTTGAAAAGTTAATTTTTTTTTTTTTTTTTTTAAATATTGCAAATTTAGTTATTTGGGAGACAAAAGGATTTCTACACCAAAACTTAGAAAAAATAAAATTTGCAAAATTCATTCTTAGTTTCTATAACTAGGGAGACATAAGGTTTTCTACTCCATAGGAATTACAAACTTTAAAATTATTATCTAAACATAGGAGTTATAAGACAGTCTACTTCAAAGGAAAAGTTTGCATATCATGGAAGAAATTATTAAAAAGACATTCAATGAAGATAGTGAAGATATGTTGTACACACTTAAATTTTATTCTCAAAACTTAATAGATGACTTTGATGGAAAGAAACAAATGCCTAATGATTTAAAAGAGAAATTATATTTGTTTCTCAAGGAGGCAAAAGAGGAAAATTTTACAACACTTATAAGTTATCTTCATGAAAAACTTTTCTATGCATGGTGGAATTCTCAAAACATCATTATATTTTCTTCAGAGGAATGTTTAATGATGTATTTATCATTAATTAGCTTTGAGTTGATTCAAGGGAAGAAACAAGAAAAACAAAAAATCACATATAACCTAAATGAAGCTTATGTTAGTTTCAACGAGGAATCATTGAAATCAAGTCTATATTACTATGATGATTTTCTAATATAATGCTTAGAAGGCATATTATAAGGTATATCTCAAATGAAGATGTAGAAATAAGAAGATAAAAAATCACTTCAAGAAAGATATAGAAAATTTGAATTCAAATACAAAGAAGAATCTCATCTAAAGGAGGTATATTGAAGACCAAAGTCTTCAATAACCAATTAACGTAATGCAAGATATTATTTGGTACATGATAATATACCCCCATGGTACCTTCATAATACATATGTAAATATTATATTATGGTTGAGTCATAGTTTAGAGTGTGAGTATTATTTCCCATTTCATATAAGTGTGTATGTGCAGGAAATGCACAAGTGCAATGTGAGTAACTATGCAAGTGTGAGTTGAGTACAAGTGTCTTGTATGTAAGAGATCAAATATGTAATGTAATTTATGTGCACAAGTGTATTAGGTTAGAGTGTGCAAAGTGAAGGTCAAGAATCATGTCTAGGTGTGCTTACAACATAGAGTCATCTGTTATGCAAGTGTTATATAGAGAAGCCAAGAGTCATGAGACTTGGCATATGGAAAGGAATAGTCAAGTGTCCAAAGAGTCATTCTACTATGGATCTATAGTACTCCATAGAGAAGTATCCAGGTATCCAAATAACACGATTTATTAAATTACATAGAAGAGCAAGTTCTTGTATAGATGTAAGAGAAAGAGAAGTAATACATATTACATATATTTTGAGCAATTAATATTGTAAGTTATGCTACATGTTTTGTACATGTATGATTCAGGCTATTTACATTCATATTGTTGTTTATTAGCGAATGTTATTTGATATGTTATAAGCCTTGATATACATATCAAATTGCTCATATTACTCTGATCATATCATTATCTTACTGTATTATGGCTATATTATATTCAATCATGTGATATTTAACCTATGAGATTTGTGGTAGTATTAAGGCTTAAAAAGCCAACATACTTCACCTACTATGAGAGAGTGGAATTGTCTAGAAAGATAAACATAGAAAATTAAAATCTTACTCTATAAATATAGTACAACTAACTATCCACTACACCAATGAGCTCAATTGGAGCTAGATGTTTTGTGCTCCTTGAAGACATCAAACCTTTAGTGCTATGATAAAATAAATTAGAGGAAGAAAACTTTGAGCCTATGACCTTCTTGTTGAAGAAGGATTTTGAACCATACATGTGTTGAGTGTGAGCAAAATTTCCAGCTACCATGTGAATGAGCTTGTTTGAGTTAATATTCTATTAAAGTTAAGGAGGAGAATACCAACTGGGTTAATTTTGCTCCCACAAAACAATAATAGGTTATTTAACTAATGTCACCTATATATAAAGCTCAAAAAATATATGATCTAGAAAACGATGGGATAAAAATACCTCTATGTGTGAAAGTTATAGACTCCAAATGTTTGGACTTATTAGTACTAAAGAATCATGAAAAATTAAAATTTCAAACCTTAGAAAAATTATGACCGCTTAAAAATTTCTACTTGTTACATCCTAAAGATGCCACCTATATGTTGACATTATTACACTGATAGGAATACCAACTAAATTATATTGGTGAATAGAAATATTATAATTGACATAAATAGATTGGTTGGTTCATATATATAAATTAATAGAAATGCCTAAGGTTTGGGCTATGCCAACCAAAGACAACATTAGGATTCAAACTTGGCAAATTTGAGTTAATGGAGAGCCTAACCACTATACCATCAATATGAATGTGTCCCCCCAAAAAAGGCACTACCCCTCAATGTAATTTCAGAGCACACCATATGCATATGCTACATCCTACATAGTAAAAAGGATGTTGCAAAGACTAAAACTAGGTACTTGACATTGTCATTCCTTAGCATAACTTTGGCTAACCACATTACCAATACCATCTACTATTTAGGAGTGCCATCCACTATGTATAGTATATTATATTATCAGTCTATATACTTTGTATACTAATCAAAATAACACATGAGAAAGATGGAATTGGGCCATCTATTTTCAAGAGAAAATAACACGAAAAGGTTTGAACCTACAATCAAACACTTAGATCCTAAGCATCTCACCACTACACTATAACTAGCAACTAGGATTTATATCGACTTCTACATATTTTAACAAATGACACCATGCATAATAATAAAAACACCAACCTTTGGCGATATGAACACAACACCTTTGTGTTCTCAATAGATAAAGCTACCATCCCACTATAAGAGGTAGATTGAAGGAACTTTTTGTTACCATGCTAATATTTGACACTCTCATGTTGATAATAAAAAATTTCAAGACTAAAATCTAAGACCTTTTATTTATGACTAACATGCACTACCATTATGCCATTGATGACATGTACAAGTTATTTATATTATCTGACTCATCATAGAACATAAGTAAAAAGACCATGACATACCTAAGACAAAGTTGAAACCCTAGAAATTTCACCTTCTAGCTAAAGCCCTTACCACTATTGTAGTCTCAAATATGTGATCTTAAACATATCATCTAAAAGCTTAACCATTGAACCACTTTGTGTCGATGAATTCAAACTATCTTAAAAAGATAAAATATATTCATAAATTTCCCTCTACAAAATCAAACATGCACATCCCCACATTTTTGCACTCTGGAATGGAATATTTTGAATTTAAATTTAAATTTAAGAAAAAAGAGGAAAAAATCCAGCTATGAAAAATGAGTATTAAAATGAAGAAATATTGAAAAGTATAGAACTAGGAACCCACTAAAATTTCATAGACAAATTAATACAACTAATAGTTCATCCATATATAACATAGTTTTTCCTATATAATATTTTTATGATATTGAGCAAAGTTGCTTTGTATTGGATCTAATACCATGTTGAAATTCATAATATTTTCTAGAAATATTTTGAAATATACATTCACCACGACCATATGCAGAAACATGAAGAAGAGTAAAATAGAACATATAGATGAAAATAGAGAAAGAGATGAATGGCACAAATAGATAGAAAGAATAGGAGGTGGGTGCCATAGACATCCTCATGATCTTACATATCATAAAATGATGAAATGGATTAGTCACTGAGGGTTTTCATAGTGATACCAAACCCTCAACTAAATGTTAACCTCAAGATGAAATAGATTGACTTGAAGGTTAATTTAAATTATAAAAAATGTAGTAAACCCTTGAATCAATGTTAACCATAAAGATGGTTTGACCAATAAGGATGAATACATCAAAATATCCTGTAGGCTTACATAGCACTTGCATTTAGGCTCTACTAAGATCTATGTTGGCACTTCATCATTGTCAACCTTGACCTAACAAGGTTAGATTACAAATATTTCAACAAAAATAATGGATGGCCCATGGTTTAGGGGGATATATACCCTATATTGAAGAGTATAAAGTAAGAATTTTTCTATAGAGATAGAAACTATTAAAAGGCTTCCATTGTGGGTTAGGATTTTTGGACTCCTATATTAGATTATCAATAAATAGACATTGAAGAATAGTGGCAATGCTCTAAGGGAATTTATCTAGAAGGGATTAATCATTAAGGGGTGAAAGTATGTTTTATTGGAATGCATATTTCAAAACCTTTGTCACAATTGATCAAGATTAAATTTAAATTAAGAAAATGAGATCAATAAGTAGATTATAAAAATATTACATTCCAATATTGAAAACATTATGGTATTGGAAACATGGCAAGAGATTGTAAAGTAAAACTGATGGAGAAAGAGACAAAAAATATTGGTCATGAGATAAAATTCAAGATGAAGCTAACAAATATTACGATAGTAGAATCTAGATTAGATCAAGGATCCACTACTCTTAAAAAATAAAAAAAAAGCCCTTCCATATAATTAGATGGAAGAGGACATCATGGTTCACTTAGGATAAATCATTAGAAGAAACACAGAAGGATACAAAAAATGGTCCGTTTGACTTTCACCTCCAATTTGTTGATGATATTTTTCTTTTGGATCATCCAATAGTTAGTGAGGCCATGAGATTTAAATCAATAATATCATGCAATGAGAATGATGCTGGATAGATAGTTGATACTATAAAATTCAAATCATTAACATTGTCCTATATTTAAAATGGATAATTATGGATATTTAATGATTTAAAGTTAGAAAAATATGATCAATTTTTATGGGTATTCCTTTGCTTTACAAGAAAGAACAAGGATCTTTGGGACTCAATTTTGGATAGAATAAAATGTTGCTTGGTAGGTTGAAAATATAAGTTCTTAATCATGACAAGAAAACTATAAAATATTATATTGTAATCTATCCCTATATATATGATGTTACCTTCAAAATTACCAATAGGTATAACACCTAAATTTGAGAAAATTCAAAGATGTTTTCTTTGGAAAGTATGTGACAAACAATTTAGGTATCCGCTTTGTAAGTGGGTGAAGGTTTTTAAAGAAAGAATAATGGGGAAGTGGGCTTGCAAAATTACAAACTTATGAGTTTTTCATTAAGGGAAAAACCTGGTTGGATATTATTCAAAGTTTAAGGAAAGAGTTAAGCAAAATTGTTACTTCAAAACTACATAGGTTCTATTGATGAAAATAAATTGTTTAGAAAACAAACCCTATCTAGAGCCTTAAAATCATGGGACTTCAAATAAGAAATCTTGTAATTGATAATGAAATATATTATATAGTAAAGCAATGCCAAGTATTTTATAAATTTTTGGTTTCATTCTTGGTTTAAGCCTTATCCTCTTATATTTAATGTAGAATGGAAATTTTTGGTTGGGGGAATTTTGATTTTGTAAATGTTCAAAGGTAAAAAATTATATCAATATGAGTAATAACTCTAGATCATGGAATTCTTAGCGACCTTATTGAAGGAAAGGACCTCAAACAAATAGGAGATGATCTTTAAAGGATGCTTAAAGAGTTCTATTTACCTATTTTTATATGGAAGGATGAGTTGGTTTAGAATCTATTGAAATATAGTGGATACCCAATCAAGTTAGGATATTAGAATCTACAACAATTATAATTTCCTACTCTTAAAGATTTCCCTTGGGACAATGTTTAGTTAGTCAAGGCCCTCCCTAAGGCCTCATTATTCCTTTGGTTATAAATCCAAAGAAATATTATTATAAGTGAGAATTTTCAAAGAAGAAGATATCATGGACCTTTTAAGTGTGCCTTGTGTAAGAAGGATTTAGAAGCATCATATCATTTGCTTCTTATAAGAATCAAATTTTCCATTGAAGAAGAATGAAAATATATTTCAATAAATGGAAATTATAAATTATTATTAATGTTATCAAGGACAATGGATGTGGGGGATTAGATAAGAATAAGAAATGCCAATATATCTATAGATAAAGAAACTAGGTAGAAAATAATTTAGCCAATCAGAGTGTTGATCTTCATCTTAACACAAATTAAACTTAGAAGGAACAATCCAAGTGATATTTTATCTCTTATAAAAATTCATATAAAAAATCCAATTGCATCAATATAGATATTTGAGGAATATGAAGAATATATTTGATAGAAAGGTAATGTAAGAATATCTTTGATAAAAATACAATTTGCATATGATTTAATTGACTTGAGAACAATGTGATATTTTTGTTATTTTGATGGGGGTGGCCCCCAATAGAATACATACAAAGGTTATTATAATATTGTATTTGTACACATTTCCTTCTTATGCTACTCTTGAAACCCTAAAGTGCAAAGGACACACTCTATACTACTTTCATTTTTGTTGTAAGGAGAGGATTTTATACTACTTAAGAAAAATGAAGGTAATTTACCTAGATTAAACTTGACCTCTTTCACCTCCTTTGTTTTAAAAATTTCTTTCCAATATTCCTTCATATGTTTAGCTCCTAAATTTAAACTTATGCATTATACTTTCTTATCCCTTTTGCCATATTTTATTCTAATGGTTAATCGGAGCAAACTGTAATGGCCTTTACCATTTGATGATGTAGAGAGACTTTAATTATCACTCTATTAGAAATGGAAAATATTTAATTTAACCCATCTTCTACTATAATATGATATCCTTGCTTCATATTGAATTTTATCTCATGTCCAACTTTTTCCATCTCTTTCTCCATTGTTTTCACTTTACAATCCCTTGCCATGTATCCAGTATCATAATATTGATGACATTGAAATTTAATATTGTCATTATTCACTTATTGATCCCTTTTCTTGATTCAAACTTAATCCTAATGGATTATAAAAAAAGGTTTTAAAATATCCTTGAAAACATCTATTTAGGTGTATATAGCATACCCTTTCTCCTTAGTAGTTGGTCCTTTCTCAATGAAATCCTTTTGAATATTTCCAATATACTTCAAAACCTCCTTATTGATAAGCTTATATAGAAGTCTTAAAAACCCTAATTCACACCAAAAGCCTCTTTGTTTCCACATAAAAGTTCTCATTCCATGCTCTTAAATATAATGCATCTATTCCCTTAAACCATGGGCCACCATCCATTATTTTATTCATGATTTTAGAACTAGAGAAGATGACGAGAAAAATTCCTTTTCAAAAGAAAACTCATGGAGTAATTTGAATTCGACCCCCAATTCTAATTGATCCAATTTCAAATCTCAAAAAACTTAGCTAATATATGTGGAACTTACATATTAACCCTTTACTTTTAAGAACCATTATAACATGCTTGATAATTTCATCCTTGATAATCACTTCTAGTTTAATATCTGCTATCTAGATAGGGTTCATCATAGATTCACTATTTCTCTTATCCCCAACTAGGCCATCCATACTTTCAACTAGGGGATCCATAATTTCAACTAGGGCATTCATACTTCTAACTAGGGCATCTTTACTACCGGTTTGGACTTTAAAAATTGACTTCCTCCTATGCTACTTAGGTATTCTTCATAAGAATTATTTAGTTTTTTAAATTTTCCTTATGATTTGGATCAAGAAAAGGTGACTCTCACTCCTTGGTCACACTTTGCTCCCTACTCACACTCGCAACACATGTTTTATTTCTAAAATAATAAAAGGTAAGACTCACTCCTAACTCAAACTAGTTTCTAACTCTTTTATACCATTAGATTATATTACCTATAAAAATTAAAATTTTCTTGTTCATGTCCCAGGGGGATAGCGCAACGGTTCGGGCTTTGGCTCTTCTTCGTGAGGTCCAAGGTTCAAACTGCGGTGTGGGTGAGTGTGTGAGGGGATGGGTGTGTGGTGGTTGTGTGTTAAATTCCTTATTGATAAGCATAGCTCTCAACTTTACAAGGGTCATGGTTGGGAGGAGACTACCCAGCCCTGTCCGTCGGTCGTAGGGGTTTCTCACACTAACCAAATAAAAAAAAGTCTTGTTCATGTTTATCTTATTTGTTATTATTGATGGATTCACTACTTCCTTGTTCTTCTTACACACTTCGTGTTCAATCTTATTATTTACTTTTTATGTAGTATTCACATTGTTTTCTTATTTATTGTATTTTTTCTTATGGGATTTGTTGTATTTATGAGGTTTTAAATATATTTTGCAGCCTTGAAATACTTTTAATTTTTGTAGTAACCATTATTTAAGTGTATATTTTTACTCATTGAAAGGTTTTTATTCTTCATGCTTTTGTTTTTTAGTTTCACTTTGATTCTTAATTTTTGTAGTAACCATTATTAAAGTTTATATTTTTGTTCATTGAAAGGTTTTGATTCTTCATGCTTTTGTTTCCTAGTTTCAAGATTTATTTAACAATATCTTAATTACTAATTTAAAAATTAGATGTCATTTTTAATGCTCTTGTAAAATCACCTTCCATTTTTTAGTTCTTGATAGAAGTTTATGGTAATGGTTCTCATTAATGTAATTACAATTTTTCATGAGAGCCAAATAAATGATTGTGAAAAGTTACTCAAAAATAAATTTCTATTATTTTATGCTTTTTAATCCTAATTAGTTTATGCTTTTATAGGTAGAATTTGTTATCTAAATTTAAATATATATAATCATAAATATATTCATACCCATACTTTTTCTTTTATTAGAAAATTGATTTAACTCATTTAAGCATAAATATGTGGAATGTATTTGATGGTTTTACTTGTATATTTCTTGTTCTTCTTGGGATTAATATTTATTTTTATTTGATTTTTAAATTTACTATCATTCTAACCCAGGTGTTGTAGGTGAGTTGGAGACGAGAGGGAAATCCTCCAAGAGAGGTCCCAGGTTCAAATCTCCACCTTAACAAAAAGCTGAATTTGGTACCCAAAATCCAATTGATAATGTTGGTGCGGGCAGGGTCGGGTGCGACTCCCGAGTGACTTTGATGGTGTAGAACCCCCTGTTCGTGGTCTCTCAGACCAAAGTGGCCCCACAAGGGGTTTTTCGCTTAAAAAAAAAAAAAAATTACTATCATTCTATATGATTTGTAAAATGTATTTGCATGGTCTTGCTGATACTTTTCTTTTTATCCTTCAATTGATCACTAGTTTTACTTGACTGTTAAAATTTACTTCAAACATATGGGATGAATATATGTCATCATTTCAATTCTTTATCTAGATAACTTATGCTTATAGTTATAAATTTGATTTTTTTATATATTATTAAAATTGAAGATGCAACTTTTGACACAAAGGTGGCATCATGAAACCAAGGCAAATAACAAATTTTCACAAATCAATTAAGTTTCTCAAAGTAAATGATAAAATATTCAATAAAATGATGTCATATGAGACCAATCTAGCAAAACGTCAATACGAAATATATAAAATAAAAGAACTGTCAGAGTTTATGACATTATTTGGTACATGTCTTAGATTAGGATTTACTTTATGTGTTGTAATAAATGCACATGGGTGCATAATATTTAATAATGTAAATGTGCACATTTGTCCATGTGTACATGAGTCCATAGAATAGGAAGTTGAATAGTCTAGAAGTGGGAAGACCAAGAGTGCTTCATATGAAGAGTCACATTACATTATATATTTATGGTAATGTGGAGATGTAAGAGACACAATTGTAATAATATTACTTGGGTTTTTCAAGTGCTACGCCTCTATTTTCGCAAGCCTTTATTTATGGCTTATTTAGAGTAGCTATGTGAGCTATTTCAGTATTTCATACTTACAAAATATTTCCATTGTCATATATATTAGTTTGACACTTTATTTCATTTCTGTAAGTTTGATTATTTCCTCAAAAACTAACAAGAACACTAATGAAAAGAGGAACATGATAGAAGAGCAAATGAAACTAAAATGAAAACATCCTTAAACTTGTCAATTTGCATCATTTTTTTGTTTGAAACATACAGTAAAAACCTAAGCATTCAGTTGGGGGCACATCAGGGACCACCCTCCCCGTGAATTGGACTTGGGTATCCTCAAGGAGAACCCAATGCCTTTACAAGGAGGGAAACATTTCAGCGTGAGAATATTCTCTTATTTCTTTTCCAATGGGTAAAATGAGAAGTCATTATTAGTATTTTTAGCAAATCTTCATTGCACCTTCAATATACATAGATGTCTTAAATATTAACAAAAGGTCTTATTGGACACAATATCTTTGTTCATGTTATAAACTTTTCAAGGGTATAATTAATCATTCAGTCAAATTAATTTAAAATCCAACTACTACCCTTGCTTCCATTGAAACTAAATCCACTTAAATAGGCTTATGATCCCAACCATTTCACAAGAGAAAATTCACTTTTATTGTCTAGCTTAGCTCCCCTAGTTCCTAATGACAATCATTTAGTACCTTTCCAAATTTCTTTACAAATCAAATGACATGCACTATATAAAAAAATCTCATAAATATAAAGCATAGTGTCTTAGACATAATGATCCCAAATTATATTATAAGTAATAAGCCTATTATTAACAAGATCCATGAGACACTTCTAAGTTAAACCATTGAACTTAAACCCCAAAAAAGATTTTAACATAAAATTCTAAATAATTGTTCTATGCTTCTTTGATGTGCACCATAATAAATCAAGTAAGAAATACCATTTATAAAAATAATCTATAACATATCATAGAAAAGTACCTTTAAAGTTACTAATATATCGTCATGGACTAATTATTAAACCAAACATTAATAATAATAAAATATAAATATTTTAAATTTTAAAAAATAAAATAGTAAATCTATTATAATAAAAAAATATTATCAAGTTGATCGATAATTATCACTCATCATTTTACTAAGGCTTGTTAACATTGATTATTCAGTTGATCGATAATTATCACTCATCATTTTATTAAGGCCTTGTTAACATTGATTATTCATCACTCTCATCATTTTATTAAGGCCTTGTTAACATTGATTATTCAGTTGATCGATAATTATCACTCATCATTTTATTAAGGCCTTGTTAACATTGCTTATTCATCACTCTGTTAAGACCTTGTAAACAATGATGTTGACCGTTTATATATCTACAAATCTCTTCCAATAATATATATTCTATAATAGCATATAAAATAATATATTTTCTATAACAACATATAAAACAATTATGAATGGAATAAAGCTGTAAGATGCCTCGTGATTTCCACGGTTTGCTGTAAAGGTAGAAAAAGTGTCATGCGAAAGTCCCCACTATTTACCTGTGTGCCAAAGAGTAGACAAGATATGTTTTCTACTTCAAATATAAAGTTGTATAAGACAATGATAAAAATGGGATGAAGACATTAGATGGCACACCATTTGGAATATCATGCATTAGATGGCACACCATTTGGAATATCATGCATTGAAAGTCCTTGTCAAGGTTTAAGCCCACAAGTTGTCATTTTGTATACAAGTTAGCCCACAAGCTACTTGTGTTCAATGCAAAATTTATCATGTTATTAAATACATATAACAAAATGTTCAATTTGTTTGGAATAGTCTTCACTTGAGGTTGGATGAAGCCTATTTTTTTTTTGATGAAAAAGCCATTATAGTAATAAAATAATGTTTAATCATACAAAAAAGAGTGGGTAGGATTAGCACACCCCGTAAACCAATACATTAACCATTGTGGTTAAGAGTATACAAGAGTGTCAGAAACAACCCACAAACTGCCAATAACAACTGCCAAAACAGTATTAAATATGCATTCGAAAAGAAAGAAGCCGAGAAATTACTGCCACCTAGAAGGGGAAGGAAGATGCACATGACTCATAATGCAGGGTGCATTCCCCCAATGATCCATGAGGGTATGCAAGTACTGCAGCTCCACCTGTACTTTTTTAACCTGTACTTGAATCTGTAACCAGCAATCAAAGAATATATCATATTTATCAGCAACAGAGAAGACATGTCCGACATCTTGCTGAGAAAAAACAGCTCTATTCTGGGACTTCCATAGATAAAACAAGGTACCAATTCTAAAAATATTCCAAACAACCAAGTTGAAGGAAAAAGCAATAGGGTCACCCAAAATAGCATGCACCCAAGTAAAATCCTCCTGCATAAAAGGTCTGAAAAATTCAAGAAGCCACTCCCAAGCTGACTGAGCCCGATCACAAGACCAAAAAACATGCAGTAAATCTTTCGCTTGTCCACAAACCGGGCAAATGAGATTATGAACACCCAAATGCTTGAGCCTACTGCCAATAGGTAACCCTTGATGTAAGAGACTCCAAGCAAAAAAACTTTGTTTAGGTTCAATATAAGTAGCCCAAGCAATCCGAAACCTCTTATTCCATTGGGAGGGAAGAGAGACTAAATTCCATCTCAGAGTGAGCTTATCAACCATTGGAACTTGTGGGGTGAGCCATTTGTAACCAAGATGAGCTTTATATTGCAAAACAGGAAGCTCCCTAGGCCAACACCAATATGACCACCAGGGTTTTTGAAAATGCTTATGTAGTTTGCTCCAAATAGAAAACGAAATACTATCAATAACCACCTCATAAGTGTCTCTATCACCAGGATTTAAATTGTGAATTTGACGAAAAATTTCCCAGGGTATCCAACACCTGGCATGTCGGGAGAAGAAATAAAAAATAGAAGCAATACCATGCTTATAGCCTCTGCGCTCTGACCCACTGCACTAGAGCTAAGGGAGAACCTTGCCAAGTGATAACAGGAGACCACCAAATATTCATGGAAGACAAAGAGGCACATGCTTTGCGAAAACTCCCTTTCCAACTAAGCCAGGGTTTGAAGGCCTCCCAGGATTTCCAAATACTCTGAATGACAAAAGAACCTTTAAATTTAATAGGGATAGGGGCAGTAAGAATGGATTGCAATCCCACCCCTTTCCAAATTTTCTTCCCCTAAAGCAAACCAGAAGAAATGCAATGCCTAACCAACACTTTCCAAGATTCATCCCCAATTAAATATCGGGTGATCCATTTAGCACAAAGGGCAAGACCTTGTCGATGACAATCAAACAAACCCATGCCTCCATAATCCTTGGGCAAACAACAAATTTCCCAAGCTACCCAATGAAAACCTTGCTTGACAGAGTCTTTGGCCCACAAGAAGTCTCTCAGAAGCTTATCCAATTTTTTATAACAAGATTTGGATGGAACCCAACAAGATGAATAATAGACATGGGTAGTGGCTAAAACCTTAGAACAAATCTAAAATTTTCCTGCTGGAGAAAGTTTCTTACTAGTCCAGTAAGAAAGCTTCTTTTCCACTTTATCAATAACATACTACCACAATTGAGCAGAGGAACCATGAAATGCAAAAGGAATTCCAAGAAATTTAAACACCTCACCTGGATGAATCCAAGTCCATTGGAATTGATGTAACCAGTGTGGCAGTTGAGATTGAGATTGCCGAAAATAGGATGTTTTTTTCCATTGTATAGAAGAACCAGAGGCTAAACAGAACACCTCTAAGCAACTAATAGCTGAGGAAAGGGATTGCTCGTCTTCTTGAAGTGTTAAGAAGGAATCATCTACAAAATGACCATTGACCAACCGACGATCATAATTAGGGAGAGCAATACCCTTGATTAATCCTTGATCCATCTTATGGGCCAACAAATAGCCAAAAGCCTCTGTAGCAAAAATAAAAAGAGATGGAGCAAGAGGGCACCCCTGTCTCACATAGTGACCAAGAGAAATTGACTAAGATTGACTATTATTCAAGGTAAGAATAGCTGAAGCATCTTGAAATAACATAAGAATGGTGCTCACAAATACTGGCCCAAAACCTAGAGCCTGAAGCATGGCAGTTATGAAGTACCACTCCATCTTATCATAGGCTTTCTCAAAGTCTATCTTAATGAATAAATCATCTTGTTCAGAATTTCTTGCCCACTCCATACCTTCCCAAACAACAAGAACATTATAAAGAATGTATCTTCCCTTAACAAAGCCAGTTTGTTCAAGTCTGACAATCAAAGGCAGAATAGATTTAAGCTTAAGCGCAAGGGCTTTAGCAATAATCTTGTAGCTCACATTAAGCAGGGTGATCGGCCTCCAATTGGTGATGAGCTCAAGATCTCTAAACTTAAGAATAAATTTAACATTGCCTTTGTTAATAATGGAACCCAGTGAACCACATTGCAAGGCTTCAAGATAAACTTTGTGGAGATCAGAACCAAGCATATCCCAAAATTCTTTATAGAATTCACATGGGAAGCCATCAAGCCCAGGTGCCTTATCATTGGCCATAAGTGACAAGGCAATTTTTAGATCTTCCAGAGAAAGAGGAGTGTCACAAAATAACATTTACTCAGGAGAAAGCTTATTGGGGACAACAATGGTACAATCAACAAGAGCTTGCCTTCTAGCATCATCAAGGGGTTGAGAAGCAAAAACACCTTGATAATGTGAAACAAATACTTTGACAATGTCTAAAAGATCTGTAAATCTCTGCCCATCAACTTGAATGGCTTGAAACTAAGAATGTTGAGCAGGAGGTCTAAGGCACTGAAAAAATTCTTTGGTCACTCTGTCCCCCACTTTGAGCCAATGCATTCGAGCACGTAATTGAGCCCCCTTGGCTTCATACCAATCAACCTTTTTTAGCTCATGCCGAACGAAAGAAGTGATATTTGCTTGATCTGGTTTTAAGTTTTCATTGCTTCAGATTTAAGAGTTGCACATTTAAGTTTTAAATAGCTACACTGATTCACCCCCCCCTCTCAGTGCCATTGTAAGACTAACAATTGGTATCAGAGCCAAGTTCCTAAACAAGCTCAATCGGCTAAGGTGATCTGGGAAGTGACACAATGGCAGTTGGTGAAGGATTCTCATCAAACAAAGCTCCATTGTTTGATGGGACTAATTACGTGTTCTAGAAAATTAGGATGTAGACATATCTGTGTGCGTTGGGATACGACATATGGGACTCAGTAGAAAGTGGATACACAATACCCACCACTCCTCCAACCGATGCTATCGGTAAGAAACTATTTGAGAATGACTCAAAGGCAAAGAATGCTATAATGTGCGGTGTAGCAAATAGTGAACTGGTAAAGATCATGAGCTGTAAAACTGCAAAAGAAATTTGGGACAAATTGAAGAGCATTCATGAAGGAGACGATAAGATCAAGGAGGCCAAGTTGCAAACTCATCGAACTCAGTATGAAGCATTAAAGATGAATGACGATGAGAACATAGCGACATATATGTTGAGAGTAAATGAAGTCATTAATGCCATTAGAGGACTCGACGAGAAAATTGAAGACCCTACAATCATAAAAAAGGTATTAAGATCTCTTCCCAAAAGATTTGATTCTAAAGTATCAGCTATAGAAGAAGCCAAAGATCTAAATACGTTTAGTATGGATGAGATGCATGGTTCGTTGACTGTGTATGAGATGAGAATAGGAAAGTCTGATCCCACAGACAGAGAAGCTGCCTTTAAAGCCCACAAAAATACAAAAGCAAAACAAGAATCCAAAGATGAAGAGACATCTGATGATATGGAAGCAAACTTTGTCCAAAAACTAAAAAGGGGACAAGGAAAATACAGAGGAAAGCTACCATTTAAATGTTTTAGCTATGGAGGCATTGGGCATGTTGCAACTAAATGTCCATGAAATAAGGAGAATGAAAGTGATGAAGAATCGCACCGAGAAAGAAGTGACTGGAAGAAAAAGACAAATTTCAGAAAGGGCAACTTCAAGAAGAAAAGTTTCATCTCAAAGAATGTCAGTTCATCAGAAGACAGTTTCGATGAGGATTTCGAAGAGGAAACAGGTGAAGCTCTTTTCATGGCATTCGAAGAAGAAAACACTGAAGAAGAAGAGGAATGTGATGAAAACCTTGAGGCTGAGGCTGAAGTAAATCTAAGAGGTGAGTTGATCACTGCACTTGAAGAGTTGGGTTTAGAAAGGAAAAAGAACAAAAGACTGTCCAAGAAGTTGGAAGAATATGGGGATGAAATTGAAGATCTCTTCCTACAAGTTCAAAAGGCCAAGAAATTAGAAGAAGCCTTGAAGACACACCTGGATGATGTATGCAGCACAAGTGAAGAGGAATCTAACAAAGTTATTGTTGATCTAAAGCTGCAAGTAGAAAAGTACAAAAGGATTGAAGATATTCTCAGGTCTCAAATCAATGAGAAAGAGACTGTTTGCTTGCCAACAAGAAGAAGAGATTGTTTCATTGAAGAAACAACTAGAAGAGGCCAATATAAATCTCAAATATGAGAAGAGCACAGAGTTGCTAGATAAAATGATAAAGCAACAAAGAAGCTCCACGGCTAAGTCTGGTCTTGGATATGAAGTTGAACAACCGTCATCTTCCAAAAGTACAAAAAAGAAGAAGCCCACTACTGAAGGATTGAAGCAAGAAAAGCCTGAAGCTGAATCTTCAAAAGGAAGAAAATCTCAAAGGAGATCTACAGCAAAGCAACCACAGCAAAAGAGGTTCTCTCACTCTCACTCTTTTCATAATAATGCTTTTAACGGCTATTGTTTTAGATGCAGCCATTATGGTCACCAGGCAATTTATTGTGGATTGAACAATAAATCAAGGAGTTATGCTGGTAGAAACACATCTGCTCTTCTGAGTGAACACCATGTGCAATGTTTTAAATGTAATGGTCATGGGCACATAGCAAGGTTTTGTCCAAGCACTTCTGCAACTAATCTAAGGCAAGACCGCAGATTCCATCAGACACAAAGAGTGCAACACAGACAGGAAAATAATTATCCATCAAGAATGCACAAGAGACAACCACCCAAGAGAAATGTTCGGGTTCACGAAAAGGTTCAAAATGTGGATGCAGGTGAAAATTCTCAGCCTAAGTTCAAGAAAAACTGGAGAAAGAAAGAAGAGAGGAAATCGTGTCTCCTTGGACAGAAGGAGATTACTCCTCTATTGCACTAAGCAGCTCCAGGTAGCACATCCTCAGGGGGAGCAATGTTAATGTTTTATTTTAATGCTCCTAAGTATTTGTGTGGTTATCTGAGGATGAAAGGAAAGTAGTCGAGGAGTTGTTGTATAGCTGTCAAAGTGTGTTGTCTGTTCTTACAGTTGTTTGTGTTAGTACCGTGAAGGGTGGTGATTGAATTGAGAGTTGTCATTATTGATAGAATTGTTGTATGTCATTGTTGAACTGGTGATGGTTCTTACTGCCACTATCATAAGTTAAGGATTATAACAGTTCAGATGATTTGGTTGGTTTTGTGGTACTATGTTTGATGCTTGCACAGAGTTGGCAGTAAAACTACAGTGTTGGTACAGTGTTGGACAAAAGTTGGTACAAGTGTGAGTCACTTGTCAATTTTGTTGACAGATGAGAAATCAGCGTGTTGAATGGGAAGATTGAAGAAGAGGCTTAAAATGAGCAGCCAGATGATTTCCATCCTGGTGATGAATGGTTGAGTTGCTTTCATAGAGGTTGTTTTGATCAAGTTAATGCTTTACTTGATACATGATTTGAGCAAGTTATTCTTTGCATTGGTGATTTATGTTGGTGGCTATTTTGTTCAAATACCTTTGGAAGGAAAAGGATGTCTACTAGTTTCCTTTTCATGTAGTGTTTGGTTGAATGCTTCAAGGTTAATATTGAGTTGAGATTGAGATTGGGAGTTAAGTATAGAACATATTGAGTCTCTAAAAATTCTCTTTATGCTTCTATGAGGTTGATGAATCACATTGGGTCTCTAACAATTCTCTTTGTGGGTTCATGATAAGCAAGTTTTTCTTGATGAACTTGTGAGCTGATTTGAGGACAATGTTGGGATAGATTTGAGGACAGTGCTGGGACAGATTTCCAGATGCAGATTTGGGCAGGATGTGTAGAGGATAGAAAGAGTACCAGTGGAGGTGCATTCTATCATGGAGATAGATTGGTCGTGTGGAACAGTAAGAAACAAGAGTCAGTTTTCTTATCCACAGTAGAAGCAGAATATATTGCAGCAACAGTGTGTTGTACGCAGAGGAAGAAATTATATAGTTAATTATCTTTGTGCTCATATTTGTAATTTTTGCTAACTGTCATAACGTGTGCCTGAGAATGTTGTGCATGGACTCAAGGGGAGTCTGCAGTAGCCCTTTGGTATTATTGTCAAAGGGGGAGAAGAATTACAGGAGATTGCATGAGTGTTGCCAACAATTCCAAAGGGGGAGATTGATGTGCAAGGTGCAGCCAAAGTATTGTCATTGTTGTCAACACAGACAGATAGATCAGTTGATGCAGTGGACAGGAGTTCAGAGGTCAGTCAGAGCATGTACAGTGAATTTTTGAGAAGACAAAAGTGGCCCATATGCAAAAGCTCAAAGAAAAAGACAAGTAAGAAAAGTGTCGCGATATCGCGACATGTTGAGCAAGCATGAGAAACTGTCGCGATATCGCGACATGTTGAGAAGCTGGAAAAGAAACTATCATGATATCGCGACATGTTGAGAAGCTGGAAAAGAAAACTGTCACGATTTCGCGACATCTCGGAGGAGAGAGAAAATGCTGTCAAAATTGTCGTGATTTCGTGACATATCGGAGGAGAGAGAAAAAGCTGGAAAAGTTGTCGCGATATCGCGACATGGCCGAGGAGAGAGAAAGCGCAAGGAAAACTGTCACGATTTCATGACATGTTGGAAGAGAAAGAAAGCGCTAGAAAAACTGTCACGATTTCGCGACATGTTGGCAGAGAAGAAGCCAAGTGGAAAAACTATCACGATTTCGTGACATGTTGGATGAAAGAGAAAGCGCAAGATAAACTGTCATGATTTCGTGACATGTTGGAAGCAAAGAAGGCAAGTAAGAAAATTGTCACGATTTCGTGACATGTTTGAAGAAGAAGCGCATGCAAGGAAAACTGTCACGATTTCGTGACATGTTTGGAGAGAAGGCGCAGGCAAAGAAAACTGTCACGATTTCGTGACATGTTTGGAGAGAAGGCGCAGAAAAAGAAAACTATCACGATTTCGCGACATGTTCGGAGAGAAGGCACAAGCAAAGAAATGTGTCACGATTTCATGACATGTTTGAGAGAAAGATCTTGCAAGGAAAAGTGTCACGATTTCGTGACAATTTGCAAGAGGAAGCGCTAAGGAGAAAAAGTGTCACGATTTCGTGACATGTCGGGTTTTCGTGATCCGATGAGAAGAAAAGCGCTAAGGAGGAAAAGTGTCACGATTTCGTGACATAATGCAAGAGAGAGAGAGTCCGATAGAAAAAGGTGTCACGATTTTGTGACATGCTTCATTTTCACGGTCCAAAGCAAAGAGAAAGAGGAGAAGGATGAAGTGTCACGATTTCATGATAGAAGCAAAATGAAAGAGCATGGAAGCAGAAGCGTCATGATTTCATGACAAATTCAAGGAGGAAGAGCTCAAAGGCGAAAGCATCACGATTTCGTGACATGTTCCATTTTCACGGGCGTAAGACAGAGAAAGGCACAAGGCAACGAATGTGTCACGATTTTGCGACATGTTGTGTTTTCACGGGCCAAAGACAGAAAAGGCACAAGGCAGCGAAAGTGTCACGATTTCGCGACATGTTCCATTTTTGCAGGTGAAATGCAGAGAAGTGCAAGGAAGTGAAAAGTGTCACGATTTCGTGACATGTCTGGTTTTCGCTGGTGCAAGCCAAGAAGAGTGTACGAAAGCAAAAAGTGTCACGATTTCGTGACATGTCTTGTTTTTGCGGGTGCAAGCGAAGAAGTGGACAAGGAGGCAAAAAATGTCGTGATATCGTGACATGTCATGTTTTCACGGGTAAAAGGTGAGAAGAGTACAAAGAGACAAAAATGTCACGATTTCATGATAGGTCGCAACAGCACGATTACGGATAGTTAACTGAAGTAGAACAACAGTCAAAGGGGCAGTTGTAGAGGAAAATCATGCAGCCAAAATAAGAAGAGTTAACTGGAGTGAGTGAGACAGTTACAGGTGCAGTTCAGATAGAAATCATGCAAGCTAAAATAAGCATAGTGCATTAAAGATAGAACGATAGTTATAGGGCCCATAAAGTAGTGTAACCATCGAGCGGCAGTTATACTGAAAGTCCCATGCAAGAGACAGATCTATTAATAGGTTGCATGTAATAAATACTGTGCTAGAAAGGAGTTACTATCAGCAGTGGCTATTAATAGGCTGCATGCAGGATTACAGAAGTTATAGAAGACGAGGAGTCTCATTGAGAAATAGTGTTATAAAAGGGCAATCACGCAGAGAATTAAGTTGCCACTAAATGTGTGAAAGTGCTACCAAAAGAGTGTGCAAGTTTTGCTAAAAGAGTGTGCACAGGAGGCGAGTGAGCAGGTGTGTCTTGTGTAAAGAGTGGGCAATGTTGAGAAAGCAATAGACCGATCGGGGTCTTGTAAAAGTGAAGGCATATTTATGTCAATCATCTAGATTCAAAATAGAAGTCCAAGTTGGTGCTTGGCATCAGGGGTTGGTGCTCCTTCCAGTTGGTGCTGGTAAATTAGGGGTTGGTGCTCCTTCCTGTTGGTGCTGGTAAATTAGGGGTTGGTGCTCCTTTCTATTGGTGTAGATAAATTAGGGGTTGGTGCTCCTTCTAGTGGGTGCTGGTAAATTGTTTGTAAAGTTGGTGCTTTGCAAAGGCTGGATTTGGATGGGTGTCCAAGCAGTCTATTTTTGAGGAGTAGCCAAAACTGGTGAACCTCGTTACATCTTGTGTTATGTGATGCTCTCATGTGATATTTGCTTGATCTGGTTTTAAGTTTTCATTGCTTCAGATTTAAGAGTTGCACATTTAAGTTTTAAATAGCTACACTGATTCACCCCCCCTCTTAGTGCCATTGTAAGACTAACAACTTGGGATTGAGCAACAGAGTTGAAAGGAGAGGCTTCAAGCATGAGACAGGCTTTGGATAGCTCACTTTGCAAGGAAGACTTAGCCTATTTTCATCATTTTGCAACTTCAACACCCAGAGTTTGCAACACCTTACTGGTTCGTTGAATGGCAGCATTCCACCATTCAATCCTTCCAAAAATACCATCAAGTCTAGGAATCAAATTCCAAATGCGACATATATGAGCTTTCATGCTAAAGCTATGCAAAAAAGAAACATTTAGGCAAAACTGTGAAGAATGCACTCTAGGTTGAAAGTTTAACATTGCCACCAAGAATAAAATAGGTGAATGATCAGACAGTGTAGTACTAGGCAAAGTCAACACATACGGTGAAGAAGGCAAAATACGGGAGAACTGAAAGTTGTCACACTCATAAATCATGGCTCTGTCTAATATTACCAAAACCCTAGAAGAAGCAACCTAAAAATTGGACCAGGTGTACCAAATAGCCTACGGGAAGTCAGAAGGCGAGAAGCAAGAATTAGGGTCATAAAGGCGAAGCTTGTTTTTCATAAAAAACCAAGCTTCTCTTTCACCTAAACACCACCGCATCGGGACATGACTGACCTTATCAGAAGATTTCTCCATCATATTTAAATCTCCACAGAGCACCCAAGTGGTAAATGGCAGATTCATGGCAAGCCATCTCCACAACTCGCATATGTCAGAAGCGACATTTGAGGCATACACATTAACCACCCCAAGCGGTTTTCCACAGATCTCGAGCAAAATCCAGACAACTTGATTGGATGGGTCAACACCCCAAGTCACAACATTCTTCTGTAATCGAGGCCCAAGGATAGTGATGGCTCCTCCTTTTCTCGGGGAATGCTTTGTGGCAAAAGAGGTACTTCATGGCCACAAAAAATCACATGTACACTGCAGATTGAAATCAGAAATCTTAACTTCTTGTAGACATAAAATATCGAGGCTTCCATGCATTCGAGAAACATTTGACATCTCATTTCAGACCAAATATTTTATGACTAGGTTCGTCAGTCCTCGAACATTCCATGATAAAAAAATCATTGGGATTTGTCAGGATGCATGATCTCCATGACATCCTCTACATCATCCAAACCTGTAAGTGAGCCAAAATAGTTAGAGGTCGCATGGAAAGGATCACTGTTTAGTTGTCGATGTTTATCATTTCGAATAGGGCTACGAGAGCGACAGACCTTCAAGGCCCGATCCTCCTCCACTGAAGAATTATCTGGAGTTGCCACCACTGAGGCCAAAGAAGGGCTCGACCAAAGAAGTTGAGACATTGGTGGAACTAGGGGTTGCATGTCAACAATCGGAGGGGCCGTATCAACAGGATTCTAAACAACTTTAGCAGAAGCTTGCATGTCTTGAGAAGGAGAAGGGGCAGGTTGTGCAGCAAAAATCGAAGCTTCTTGTTGCTTAGTACCATGAGATTTCTTGCTAGAGACAGTAGTCCATTCTTCAGTGTTTCCCTGCGAGCCATTAGTAGGAGCCGCATGAGTGGGCGAGGGATTTGCATTATATTTCCATTCCATCAAAGGGCACTCCCAAATTTTGTGAGCTGTAGATTGACACCAATAACAGGTATTGGGTAAATTGATATAGGCAACTCTTTGCATTATGGATTGATCCTCGATTTTAATATCAATAAACTCCTGCAAATCCTTAGTAAGGTCAACTTTGATACAAACCCTTCTAGTGGGTCGAGCGGAGAAATTTTTTTTTGGATCAAGGCAAACAAACTTACCTAAGGGGGCAACTAAAGTCTGCAAAAAACCCCAAAGAGGAACAGGAAGACTAGGGAATTAAACCCACACCGAGACTTCCAGTGCATCTTGATCACTGACTTGGAAATTTTGAGAGTAGGGTTGCAAAATCAACAGAGAATTACGGATAGTCCATGGACCCCTAGACAGAACCTTCTGTGCTTGAGCTGGATCTAAAAAGTGAAAAAGGAAATACCCTTTTATAAGGTTTTGTACATTCTCCACTTTGACTCCATATGGGCCCCAAACTTGCTGGACCCATGAACGAATAAGGGTATCATATGGGATACGACCCAAAAAATAACCCACCAGGGTATGACTCTCAAACCATTCACAAGCTATATGGAATTCATGCAAAGAAATAACAGCTTCAGGGACATGGCATTTACCTTGTGATACATTGTCAGAATGAACTTGCACGGACGCTTCCCCGGTACCATTGAACTCTCCAGCAAACTTAGAATAAATGGAGCCGACTGCATGAGCAACAACCATTAAAAAGGGTGAATTAACACCGCCTCAAGGCGGTGTTAATGCAACATACATGATTTTCCCACTGAAACCCTTACAAAAAATGCACAACCAGTCTTGCATCAAACCCTAGCAGAGCCAACTCCAACCACATCAAGAATTTTCCTGAAGCCCTTTCTTAAAAAATATATATACGAGTTAAGATTTATTTTTTAAATATGTTATTGCAAAATATTATAATTTATATAAATAGTTTTATAATATAAAAGTATTATTATTAATATATAATAAATATAAAATGTTTTTTTATCAAGAATTTTTATAAACTTAGTTAGTTGGATAAAGATGAAGTTAACTGATTTTAATTGTCTAAGGAATCGAATTGGGGTAGTCCACCAACAAGCACTCAACTGTTACTAACTGACCTATCTCTTTTGGTTAAATTTTAGGGTAAAGCACCAATTTTTTTTTGAAAGGTTCCTAGTTCCTTTTACAATATTTTAAACTTGGGGCTCCTAGATGAAAACCCAAAGACATACCACTACAGTGTCCCAATAGAGATAATAGATATAAAATGTTAATAAATAATAAATTTAAGATGTTTATCTCAAGATTTTTCAAAGTTTAAAATATAAAATAGGTGTCTAAAATTTAATGTCTTAACGTTAAATAAATATATTTGTAGATATCTAAGTGGTTTAAAACTTATAATTTTGAGTTAAGGAAGATTATGAAAGAACGAAATTAAAAAATAATAGAGTATAACAAATGAAAACACAAAAATATATATGCAAAATTACATATTGATTTATTGCTAAAAACAAAATACAATGCACACAATATCTAAGAAGAGATGTGAGGCTAAAATTTTATATCCATTACTCGTGCTTTTACAATCATGGGTGCACATCTCTTAATATAATATTTGGTGTATTATAAATCCATCGTATTGAATATGGAAGCTCACCCATATGGAAATGTGGTGGTTCACCTTAAGTGAGTTAGAAGCTCATCTATATGGAAATGTGGTGATCCACCTTGCATGAGTTACAAAGTGCATATTAAATAAAAATTACATATATATGATTCGTCCTTTTGTGTTTTGTATTCTATCGATGTGTCAACATTGTTAGAGATGTATTTTGGCTACAAAATTAAAAAAATAGAAAATCACTATTTGGAGGGCCTTTAGAGTGTCTTCCCACAAAGTTATCAACAACATATATTGCAGCAAAGTTGCTTTCTAAAATTGTTATTTTATCTCTAATATTTTCAATGCTTCTTGAATGTATCAAACTAGAGTTCCAAGTATAAAGTTATGTCCCTAACAGTGTAGTTAAGAACAAAAAAATACGTTTTTGGGTATTTTTTAGCATAAAGACATAGCCCAAAAGAGTCACATGCTTGGATCATTTGTCCCCTCTTGAAAATCAGTGGTCCCCATTGTGTTTTTTATGAACCACTCCTTGGAAGAATTTGCAATTATGATGAATTTATGTTTGCTATATAGTTTATGGATGAAATGGTTGAATATTTCAGTTTCATTATGCAAAATATTTGTTCCTTACAAAAAAAGATGGAATGTGAATTTTATTTTAGGGATGTAGGATAATCCCATGTTTCTGTGAAAATCTGCATTTTATTTAAGAATATGATGCTACTAATGAAAGTGCACTTTTGCAGGAATAGGTCTCTTCAAGGTGGTAGAAAGAATTAACCACCGAGAAAAGAGATTACCTTTGGGAAATGATGTGATGAGTTATTTGTCAAAATAATTAAGGAGGAAACATGGATGAATACCCTTTTTCATGAAGATGCATAACATGATTTGCATAAAAAAGAAATATTAAATTACTTTGAGTTTAAGTTGCATAATATTTTCTTATGAAGGAATTTTGTTTTGAAAAGAAAAGAAAAACATTTTATGAAAAAGAATGGATGTTTTCTTCTTTGTATTTCCAAGTAATAAAAAATAGGAACAATAAGCTCCTAAGAAAATTAATGAAATGATGCTATATTATTGTTATTGAATGTTGTTGCTCATTTTTTTAAAAGACTAGTTAGAAGTAAGAGACTTTGAGTTAGGTTATGAACCATGTTTGTAGTGGAGCATTGATGAATCTCAACCAAAACATTGGATGGAATATCTTTCCTTCCGTATGGAGGAATGGAAGGGTGGAGAGTGATGGAGGATAGTAATGTTTACCACAAGATGAACCGAGTAGCAAGGAAAATATTAAAGGAGATAAGCACAGATAGAGAAAGGGAGAGCAAACAAAGGGAAGGAAAGAAATTTGAAGGGCGACAGAGTGAGAAAAGGAAGGAGAAATGATTCACGTAAGCAAGTAAAGGAAATACGTCGACTGAATAGGTAACCTGATGACTTCTATTGATTGGTTAGATTTTGCTTATGGTGTGTGGAACTAGTAATGAAGGATTGAATAGTTGTTTGTTATAAGAAATATGGATCATTGTCATATTTTATGGGTTCTTGTATGTGTGGAAAAATATATCTATGTTTATGTCCAAATGGTAGGGATAAATCTCATCATTGTTTGCTTGAAAATGTAGAACTCATGGGGTAGTAGATGACGATGACTAACGTTGATCTTACTGGTTGTTTTTCAATGTCTATGTTGTAGATGTAGCTACAATCATAATTGAGATGTGTCATTGAAATAGATTGTTGCTCTTACTTTCATTAGAATGAATCTTTCTAGTGTATGTGTGTGGTTGAAATGATATCATGAGTTTTACATTTGTGCATGGTTGAAATGGATAAACATATCATGTTGCATTGAGAGTCGACCTCTATTATTGCATGTTGGTAAGAGTCGACATGTATTGGGTGTGTGGTATGGCATATCTTACTATTGGAATAAAGAATCTAAATAGTTCTGAAAATATTTATTTGGTTTTTGGTAAAAGAATATCGTGATAGGAAAATTTTGTAGTCGATTTTTATTATGTGTCATCCTTTGGTTTCCAAAGTACCACTAGAGGTGATGAACGTATTCATTATTTTTAGTAGTTGGGTTGTTGACTGATGTATTTGCCTATGGGAAATATTAGTGGGCAAAGGACGTAAGACCTGAACTAGTTAATATTTATAGACATATTTTTGATTTACAAATTTAGTGAAATATTTATTTTATGATTGAAATGGATTTGGGATTTAGAATCTGTGATGGATCATAATGTGAAAAATAAGATTGATGTTCTTTTCCTTCTGTAATTTTCATTGAAACTTGGGTATGTTTGTTGGAATGCACAATTGCTTTCATTACACATAGATTTGTATTGGAATTATTATGCATGCTTTAAGCTATGCAAAATCTTATCTTTGGAGCCATCTCTGATCCCATCATAAGGCAATCCTTTTCTTGATAGTTAAAGAAAGCATCAGAGTTGTAGAGCGATAATTCATGTTGGACTGGTGAGAGGAGTTATCTGGCATTTTTGTTCATGGTTCTAGATGGAGTTGAGATGCAATTCGAGTTTCAAATTGGGAACTCACTATTGTGATCTATAGAGGATGATGTAATCATTGTTGAGATCAGTTAATGCTCGGTTGAGCACCGTAAATATTATATTTTTTCCAGAAGATGTTAGCATCAATGTAAATACTATAAAATTTTTTGTGGAAGTAAATATATGGATGTTATATGGGAAAATCACTTAATGTGTTACTTCAATGGATTGTGATTCACTTGGTACATATAGGAGATATCGAAGGATAATTCTCTAAGAAGTTAGATGCATCGTGGATAGGTGTGATGGCTATGTTATTAATAATGAATGTTTAATTATTATTATTAAACTTGAGTAAGTACCTTGATCGGGGAGAACGCAATATTTTGAAGGAATGAATACCTAAATTAGAGTTTCATCTTTATGGGCATTGGCACCTAGTCGAATCATTGTCCTCGTCAAAGTGGATAGTTATTTATGGAAATAACTCCTAGTGATCTAACTGCGGCTTGGAGAATGACTTACCAACATCGTCATTATGCTAGTGTAGGTTTATAGAAGTCTGAGACTTCTTGAAAACAAGTAGTAGTCTTGGATGAACAAGTGAATGTTTAGAGTATGTAACCACAAAAGATAGTGGTTGGTTACGTTAGGTAACTACAATTATAGGAATGATTAGTTTATCTAAAAGAACTAATGAGCGTAACTAAAAGTGATAAGCACCCACATTAAAGGATTTATGCGGAGTGCAATGGATGTCACTAGTTTTTCGATTGATTGGAAAAGATATAGGTTTACACCTAGTATACTACCTTGATGGATAAAGGTATGTATAGTGATGGGTGAACCTTTACACCTAAAGTGCTTACATTAAGAGACAAGTGTAAGTATAAGGATGGGTGTTTGTTTATACCTAGTATATTTGCATTAATGGATATATGTGAATATAGATATGGGTGAACCTTGTAAACCTTAATGATTATACAATGATAGACTATTGTGGGAGTAGTTGATGTAGACCTATGGAATGATGGAAGGATACTTCTTAGTTTTAACCTTTTATGGAATAATAAAAAAAAACTCGAGTTCCATTTAAGGATTGAAATTTAGGGTGATGACATTTGGTATCAGAGCATGGTTCATAGTGGGATAGGTTCACTACATAAAAATTAGGTTTGTATGTAATAGAAACTATACTTATAAAAGAATTTGACCTTGCCAATAGAATACCCATTAGAAGTAAAATCTGCTTGAATTTACTTGAGATGATTGGGTAAATATTATTAGTAAGAGGAGAAATTTGAAGGACTAATTGCTAATGAATTCTTACTACCTCTTTTGTGTATGGCTAGGGACAATGCCACCAAAGAGAAGAAGAGGAAGTGTTGCCCCATCGACAAGGTAGACATGATAAACTAATATGGAGGATAGGAATCCAGAAGTGGGTTCAAGGAACCCTAGTGAGGAAAGGAAAATCCTAGTAATGAGAATCTTACTGAGATAGTGGCTCTACTTCGAGAATAGATAGAAACCCAAAAATAGTTGTTGGATGTCGTGTTGAGTCAAGAAACATAGGTGGGTAACCCTAGAGTGAGTCAGCCAAATGAACCTCTTACCGAGGCACAATAGGCTAGGGTTCGATTAGAGGTCGAGTTGGGCAAGGAAATGAAACATTTGAAATCTTCCAAATTTAATGGAGAGGAAGATGGGGACAAGGTTGAGGCTTGGTTGAAAGAGATAGAAATATATTGCAACATGAAGAACTTTTCCTCGGGCACTCAAACATCCTATGCCACACTACATCTGCAAGGTGATGGTTTAGCTTGGTGGGAAGCGTATAGTGATGAATTAGATCTTGAGGCAGTAGTTGACCTAAAATGGGAAGAGTTTGTAAAAGCCTTCAAATATAGATTTCTCATGGAACACTTTTATTCCCAAAAGTTTGAGGAATTCACTAGACTTCGATAGGGAATTAGGATAGTGGAAAAGTATTATCAAAGATTTGTCAAATTAATGAAGTATGTGCCTACTTATAATGAGAAAATGAAGATCCATAAGTTTATTTTAGGAGCAGATCCTAGAATAGGATAGGAAGTGGATATGCGGGAACCTAGAACTCTGTAGAAGGCCTATGATTTAGCTAGGAAAGTTGAAATATATCTCAAACCCTACTTTGATTATGAAAGATTATATGAAGAGGGTAAAGAGGCACTAAGAAAGAGAAATAGTGCAGGTTTTATAAAATGGGAAGAGAAATAGGCAAGCAAGAACTTCTCTCAATAGGATCAAGGAAATGATAGGAAGAAAGGGAAGTTTAGGAAAAGGTTCTAGGGGAAGAACTAAAATAACAACAAGGGTAACAATAGATAATTATAGGGATAGGCTAATTCTCCATCTACAAGAAAAGTAGAAGAGGGATAGAAGTGGAAAGAACATCCAGGGCCAAAAGAAGGATGTTATCTTTGTAGAGGACCACATTATGCTTCTAATTGTCCATGGAGAATAGAAATGAGTTCTAAAGGAAAGGAACCAATGTACAAAGAAACTGCACCTAGAGAGCCCATGCACAAGATTTATGCAACTATAGGAAACTAGAATCTTGATGGTCAAGCCACACCACTAGTGATTAAAGGTAAGATTTTTGGTAGAAATGTTAAAATCTTGATTGATAGTGGTGCTACAGATAGTTTTATTTCCACTAGTTTAGCTAAAGATATTTTAGAAAGACTAGGAATCTTGGCTCATGGGTGGAAGGTTGAGTATGGTTCAGGATAAACCTACTCTATTAATCAATGTTACCCTATGGCAGAAATTACCTTACCTAGTGGAATAACTATAGGATGTTTGTATGTAGCTCCTTTGCATGCTTTTGACATAATCCTAGGGATGGATTGGTTGCAAGTGCATAAGGCAATACTCAACTTTTAGGATAGATGGATTGAGTACACAGATGATAAGGGTGTTGTGTGTAGGATGTATAGTCTTCAGGGGGCTTTTCAACCTCAAATCCTATCGGTAATGCAACTTAAGAAGGCCATAAAGAAAGGAGGAATGGTCTATATAGTTAAGATAAATGAAATTGATAAAGAGAAGAAGGAAGAGGTGTTTGAGAAACACCCAATTCTTCAAGAATTTAGGGATGTTTTTCTAGAGGATTTACCTGGATTACCCCCTAAATGGGAATTTGACTTTACTATTGAGCTTCAACCTAGAATAGAACCCATACATAGAGCTCCTTATAGAATGAATCCCATAGAAATGCAAGAGTTGAAGGTGCAATTGCAAGGGTTACTAGAGAAAGGGTTGATCAAACCAAGTGTATCACCTTGGGGTGCACCAATGCTATTTGTAAAGAAAAAGGATGGTTCCTTGAGATTATGCATAGATTATAGAATGTTAAACAAGGCAACCATCAAGAATAGATATCCTCTACCTAGAATCAAAGATCTCTTCGATCAACTCAAAGATGCCACAATCTTTACAAATATTGATTTGAAGTTAGGATACCACCAATTGAGGATCCATGAGGAGGATACACATAAGACAACCTTTAAAACTCATTATGGACATTATGAGTTTGTTGTCTTACCTTTTGGTTTAACAAATGCTCCAGTGACATTTATGAATTTGATGAATAGTATCTTCAGGAAGTACTTGGATAGATTTGTACTAGTATTTTTGGATGATATTTTGATATATTCTAAAAATAAGATAGAGCATGATGAGCATCTCTGGATGGTGCTAGAACTATTAAGGAAAAATCAGTTGTATGGGAACCTATCCAAGTGTGAATTTTATGTGTCATAAGTGCAATACTTAGGACACATTGTTTCGGCTGAAGGGATCGTAGTGGATCCTAAGAAAATAGAAGCCATTTTGAATTGGCTACCACCTACAAATGTGATAGAAGTTTGAAGTTTCATGGGCTTAACTGGATACTATAGGCGATATGTGAGGGACTATGCCAAGATCACCTCACCAATAACTAACCTTCAGAGAAAAGGAAAATAATTCAAGTGGATAGATAAATGTGAGGAAGCCTTTGGTTTGCTTAAGCAAAAGCTTACCATGCCTCCTATACTAAAGATACCTGATCCTCAAGGAAGTTTCTCTATTTGTACAGATGCATCATTAGAAGGTTTGGGAGGAGTGCTCTCACAAGAAGAAGTAGTGGTAGCCTATGGATCTAGGAAACTAAAAAGACATGAGGTTAATTATGCAACCCATGATTTAGAGTTGGCAGCTATAGTGTTTTCTCTCAAGAGTTGGTGATATTATCTAGTTGGGAGACCCTTTGAGTTAAGGATAGATCATCAGAGTCTACAATATATATTCACTCAACCTTTACTCAATGCTAGGTAAAGGAGGTGGATGGAATTCCTTGTAGAATATGATTTTGGTATTGAGTATATAAAGGGAAAATAGAATAAAGTTGTTGATGCATTGAGTAGGAGGAGACATATAGCAGTTTTGTCTCGCATCCATGTCGACTTGATGGAACAAGTCAAGGAAATGCAAAATCAAGATGCATACTACAACCAAATTTGAGAAAGGATGGAAAAGAAACCTGATGAAAATAAGGACTTTGGCATCAAGGATGGTTTCTTATGTTTTAAGAATAGGGTAGTAATTCCTGAGACTAGGAATTTGAGAAGGATGATTATGAATGAAGTGCATAGATCTCCATATTTTTCTCATCTAGGAGGAGCAAATATGAGGGAGAATATGAAAAAGATATTCTTCTAGCTAGGAATGAAGAGAGACATAATTGAATTTATCACTCAATGCCTCGAGTGCCAAAAGGTAAAAGTAGAACATAGACATCCTGTTGGATTGTTATATCCACATGATGTACCTATGCAAAAATGGTAGGTGATTTCGATGGATTTCATCGTGGGATTACCTAAGAATAGGTTTTAGCATGATGCAATCCTAGTAGTGGTCGATAGATTGACCAAGGTTGCGCACTTTATACCTAGGAACACCAAGGATGACGTCGTGGTTATGGCTAATAGATTTTCCAAGGAAATATTTTGGCTTCATGGTTTTTCAGAGGTAATCATATCAGATAGGGACCCAAAATTCACATCTAAGTTTTGGTAATCCTTGCATCATGCCATTGGTACTAGATTGAATATCAGTTCTACTTACCATCTAGAGATTGATGGGAAAACTGAAAGAGTGAACCAAGTGCTAGAAGATATGCTTCACATGTATTGTATGGATCAGAAAACCCATTGGGAGGATTACTTGCATTTGGTAGAATTTACCTACAATAATGGTCACCATTCGACCATAGGCATGGCTCCATTTGAAGCTTTGTATGGTAGAAAGTGTAGGACACCATTGACATGGGATAATCTAGAGGATCGAGATTGTGCTTGGACTAGATATGGTCAAAGAAATGGAGCAACAGTTGAAGGTGATCAGAGAGAGGTTGAAGGAAGTTGCAGACCATCAAAAAATGTTATGCCGATCTTAAGAGATCACCAAGAGGAGTTTGTTGTGGGTGATAGAGTGTTTTTGAGGGTGAAACCTAGGAAAGAGTGCAATTAAGTCCACAAAGCTAGATCCTCACTTTGTTGGACCCTTTGAAATCATAGAGAAGATTAGTCCTATGGCATATCAACTTGCCTTACCACCCAATCTATCCAAGATTCACAACACCTTTCATATTTCTTTGCTTAAAAAGTATGTTGCTAATCTAGAGCATGTGTGGGATTTTTCTAATTTGTAGATGGTGAACCCAGAGGCTATAGAGGTTCAACTAGTAAGAATCCTTGAGTTCCGATCTAAATCGATGAGGAAAGGAACTTTGGAGTAGTGCAAGGTTTAGTGGGACCGTTACACTAAAAGGAATGCTACTTGGGAAAAAGTAGCGGATATGCAAAAACACTTTCCATTTCTATTTGAAAATGTTGTGTAAATATTATTTTATGTTTTTAAAATTTTAAACACAGAGGACTATGTTAAGCCTAAGGGGGGATGATGTCATGACCCACTCCTTGGCAAACTTTTCATTTATGATGAATTTATGTTTTGCTATATGGTTTATGGATGAAATGGTTGACTATTTCAGTTTTATTATGCAAAATATTTGTTCTTTATTAAAAAAATGGAATGTGAATCTTAATGAGGGATGTAGGATAATTCCATGTTTCTTTGAAAATCTACATTTTATTTAAGAATATGATGCTGCTAATGAAAGTGCACTTTTGTAGGAATAGGTCTCTTCATGGTGGTAGAAAGAATTAACCACCGAGAAAAGAGATTACCTTTGGGAAATGATGTGATGGGTTATTTGTCAGAATATTTAAGGAGGCAACATGGATGAATACCCCTTTCATGAAGATGCATAACATGATTTGCATAAGAAAAGAAATATTAAATTGCTTTGAGTTTTAGTTGCATAATATTTGCTTATGAAGGAATTTTGTTTGAAAAGAAAAGAAAAACATTTTAATGAAAAGAATGGATGTTTGCTTCTTTGTATTGCTGAGTAATAAAATATAGGAACAATAAGCTCCTAAGAAAATTAAGGAAATGATGCTATATTATTGTTATTGAATGTTGTTGCTCATTTATTTAAAGACTAGTTAGAAGTAAGAGACTTTGAGTTTGGTTGTGAACCCTGTTTGTAGTGGAGCATTGATGAAACCCAACCAAAACATTGGATGGAATCTCTTTCCTTTCGTATGGAGGAATGGAAGGTGGGGAGAGTGATGGGGGGAAGTAATTTTTACCATAATATGGGCCAAGTAGCAAGGAGGAGAGTAATGGAGAGGAGCACATATAGAGAAGGATAGGTGAGAAGGTAATGAAGAAAAATTGGGAAGCATAGTAGAGGGAAATAAGAAAGGAGAAAGGATTCGTGGAATTATTGAACAGGTAACCCGGTGACTTCTATTGAATAGTTAGATTTTGCTTATGGTATGTGGAATTGGTAATGAAGGATTGAATAGTTGTTTGTTATGAGCACTATGGATCATTGTCATATTTTATGGGTTCTTGTGTGTGTGGAAAAATATATCTGTGTTTATGTCCAAATGGTAGGGATAAAAATTTTCCTTGTTTGCTTGAAAATATAGAACTCATGGGGTGGCAATTGGTGATGGCTAACGTTGATCTTGTTGGTTGTTTTTCAATGTCTGTGTTGTAGATGTAGCTACAATCATAATTGAGATGTGTCATTGAAATAGACTGCTACTTTTGCTTTCATTAGAATAAAAATTTCTTTGTGTATGTGTGTGGTTGAAATGATATCATGAGTTTTACATTCGTGCATGGTTGAAATGGATAAACATCTCATGTTGCATTGAGAGTCGACCTCTGTTATTGCATGTTGGTAAGAGTCAACTTGTATTGGGTGTGTGGTCTAGCATATCTTACTATTGGAATAAAGAATCTAAATAGTTTTGAAAATATTTATTTGGTTTTTGGTAAAAGAATATCGCGATAGGCGAATTATGCAGTCGATTTATAGTATGTGCCATCCCTTGGTTTCCATAGTGTTACTAGAGGTGATGAACATATTCGTTGTTTTTAGTGGTTGGGTTGTTGACTGATGTATTTGCCTATGGGAAATATTAGTGGGCAAAGGACATAAGACCCAAACTGGTTAATATTTATAGACATATATTTGTTGTTTGTGAATTTAGTGAAAGATTTATTTTATGATTGAAATAGATTTGGGATTTAGAATCTGTGATGGATCATATTGTGAAAAAGAAGATTGATGTTCTTTTCATTCTATAATTTTTATTGAAATTAGGCATGTTCATTGGAATGCAAAATTGCTTTCATTACACATAGATTTGTATTGGAATTATTATGCATGCTTTAAGCTATGTGGAATCTTGTCTTTGGAGCCATCTCTGATCCCATCACAAGGCAATCCTTTTCTTGGTAGTTAAGGAAAACATCAGAGTTGCAGAGCGTCAATTCGTTCTAGACTAGTAAGAGGAGTTATCTAGCATTTTCATTCATGGATCTAGATGGAGTTGAGATGCAATTCAAGTTTCAAACTGGGAACTCACTATTGTGATCTATAGAGGATGATGTAATCATTGTTGAGATCAGTTAATGCTTGGTTGAGCATTATAAATGTTATGTTTTGTCCAGAAGACGTTAACATCAATGTAAACACTATAACAAATTTTGTGGAAGTAAATATATGGATGTTATATGGGAAAATCACTTAATGTGTTACTTCAATGGATTGTGATTCACTTGGTACATATAGGAGATATCAAAGGATAATTCTCTGAGTAGTTAGCCACACCATAGATATGTGTGATGGCTATGTTATTAATAATGAATGTTTAATTGTTATTATTAAACTTGAGTAAGTACCTTGATTGGGGAGAATACAATGCTTTGAAGGAATGAATGCCTAAATTAGAGTATCATATTTATGGGCATTGGTGGCACCTGGTCGAATCGCTATCCTCGTTGAAGTGGATAGTTATTTATGAAAATAACTCCTAGTGATCTAACTATGGCTTGGAGAATGACTTACCAACATCGTCGTTATGCTAGTGTAGGTTTATAGAAGTTTGAGACTTCTTAAAAACAAGTAGTAGTCTCAGATGAACAAGTGAATATTTAGAGTATGTAACCACAAAATATAGTGGTCGGTTACATTAGGTAACTACAATTATAGGAATTATTAGTTTATCTAAAAGAACTAATGAGGTAACTGAAAGTGATAAGCACCCACATTAAAGGATTTATGCGGAGTGCAATGGATGTCACTAGTTTTTTGATTGACTGGAAAAGACATAGGTTTACACCTAGTATACTACCTTGATGGATAAAGGTATGTATAGATATGGGTGATCCTTTACACCTAAAGTGCTTACATTAAGAGACAAGTGTAAGTATAAGGATGGGTGTTTGTTTATACCTAGTATATTTGCATTAATGGATATATGTGAATATAGAGATGGGTGAATCTTGAAAACTTAATGATTATACAATGATAGACTGTTGTGGGAGTAGTTGATGTAGACCCATGGAATGATGGAAGGATACTTCTTAGTTTTAATGTTCTTTGGGATAATAAAAAAAAATTGAGTTCCATTTAAGGATTGAAATTTAGGGTGATGATAGTGTCAAATTTTGACATCAGGTGTGGAAATTTTTTCTTTATCTAATTTTTTGGTGAGTCATTCTCCTTATTGACCAAGTTGTTCTACCTTGAACACTCTATACAACTAACTTGACTACCTTATAGTGGTCTTGGTCCATGTCACAAAAATATGATCCTCCTCCACTAGTGTTAAACTATTTGGATTAAGTTCTTCAATGTCCAACTATTCTCCTACTATGGAGTGTCCAATAGAGGTGTATGATAAAGCCTAATAAGCTCAATATTAAAGATTGATGCAAACCAAGCTAAGATAGAAGATTCAGTTCAAAGGTATTTTCTTCCACATTCTTAGTGATGGTATATGGTTCATAGCAAAGAGGTCTATTCCTTCTATGGGGTCCTAGAAGTCTTTATGAAGATATAACCATATCTTATATTCAATCTTAAATTGATGTGGGACCCAATGTTCATGGATTTGTTTATATTTTTCATTTTTCCTTTTCAAGAGGTCATGGACTTGTTGGATGGTTTGAATTTGTTCTACAAACTATACAAACTTTTTTGCATCTTTTTGTCCATGAGGTGAGTACTTCATGGATTGCATAGGGAGAGCTACTTAGTGGGTGCTAACAGTTGCAACCCAAAACAACACATGAAATGTGATGTATTTGGTAGAGCTATACAGAGCTCAGTTGTATCCATGTTAAATATAGGGGAGGATCTCATCCCATGCACAAGGATGCTTCGAATTATACATTTGAAAAATATGTATAATAAAACGATTCACAAATTCTATTTGGTCATGAGTATGAAGATGGAAGGTTGTGGACATGGTCAACTTGGTGTCCATCATGCTCTATAGGGTGGACCAAAAATTTCTTAGAAATATGTTATCCCTATTAGATACAATGGAATTTCGTAAGCCATAATTGATATACACCTGACTAAAATAAATCTTAGTGGTTTCCTCAGCTCAAATATATTTCTTATGAGGAATCATGAAAGCCATTTAAAAAAATGTTTAGATACTACAAAAACACAATCATTACGATGTTTAGATATGAGTAAACTTAGTATAAATCTATGGAGATAGATTCTTAAAGCTTGGATGGCATTGGAAATAGTGTATGTTATTTTTAATTCTTATAGGTTAGTGTGGCTACAACATAAGGGATACATGTCATGATGTGCATCCCAGCATAATTTTTTATTTTGGACAAAAATAAACCCTTTAAGAGAATTGTTGATGTTTTTTTCATCCCTTATATTTTGCGGAAGTGCACTTTACAAATCATGATTGAGAACATACTACATGATACAAAAATATGTTTGATGTGATAGAGGAGGATAGGTTATTAATAAAAATAAAAGTTATGCTTACCCAAGAGCTTGGCATGTATTTGCAAAATAAGAATCTATTTCATACAAAGTGGACCACTTGAAAGTATAAATGTCACAAGAATAAAGAATGGTGGTGAGTACTATGATTAGAGGTTGGTTCAAAAAATCTATTATTGAATTGACACATGCTTTCTTATGCTTTATAATCAAATAAAATTGTTATATATGTCCACTTTTGATGTTTTCATTCCTTAGCTTACTTTATTTCTAAATGAACTCTAGAGGTTTTTGGTCTATATATATGATGGTTTCCTTACCCAAGATGTAGTGCTTTCATTATTTACATGCTTGGACAATTACATAGAGTTATTTGTCATACATGGGATTTTTTAAACTACTTTATTAAATATTTTATTCTGATAAGCAATTGGATGCCCTTATTGTGTGATATCAACTCCTAATACATATTCTCATGCATTAGTTATTACCTCAAAATACTAATGCAAATAGGGTAGAGAAACTGTATGAGGTAAATGTAATTGGTCTTTCAACCTCTCAAATACTCTCTATTATGTATATCTCCAATGGAAATTGGATTTGGCACCTCTTTGGTCACTTGGCATAGTGGCCAAGAAATGTGTGAGAACCAATTATAAATCTTCCATAGAAATTTACAAGACCCAAAAAGCTATGAAGCTCTATTAGAGTATTTGAGGTAGGCCAATCTCTAATTACCTGAATCTTCTTAGGATCAACATGGACTTTCTCTTTATCAATAATATACCCAAGGTATTGAATATTCATCATGCTAAATGAGCACTTCTCCAAATTACGATAAAGATTACATCTTCGAAGAATCTAAAGTACTTGTTGAAGATGATGTAGATGTTTATCCCATGTATTACTATATATGAGAATGCCATCTAAGTAGACTACCATAAATGAGCTAGTGTAGGGATTTAGGATGTCATCCATCATCCTCATGAATAGGATTATGATAATTGGAATAAATAGATTGGTTGAGTTTATATATATATATATATATATATATATATATATATATATATATATATATATAGAAATGCCCAAGGTTTGGGCTATGTCAACCAAAATATAATATTGGGATTTGAAGTTGGCAACTTTGAGTTAATGGATATCCCTAACCACTATGCCATCAACATGAATATACCCCAAAATAAAAGACACTACGTATTAAGGTAATTCTAGGGCACACCATATGCACACACCACCTCCAATATAGTAAAAAGGATATTTCCAAACAAAAACTAGGTACCTTCCAATGTCATTCCTTTGTATAACTTTGGCTATCCACATTGCCAATAATATCCACTATTTAGGATTACCATCCACTATGTATAGTGGATAATATTGTTGGCCTATCTACTTTGCACACCAATCAAAATAACACATGAATCAAAATAGAACTAGGCCATCTACCTTCAAGAGAAAATAACACCAATGAGTTTGAACCTACAACCAAACACTTAGCACCTAAGTGCCTCACCACTACACCATAACTAGTAACTAGGATTTATGATAAATTCTACATATTTTAATAAATGACACCTGCATTATAATAAAAAATACCAACCTTTGGTGATTTGAACACAACACCTTTGCATTATCAGTAGATAAACCTACCATCCCACTAAAAGAGATAGCTTGAAGGAGATTTTTGTTTCCCTAATAATATTTGAAACTCTCATGTTGATAATAAAAAATGTCAAGACACAAATCTAAGACCCTTTATTCATGACTAACATGCACTACCATTATGCCATCAATGCCATGTACGAGAAAAAATCTTGTGTCATTATTTATATCATCTGGCTCATCATATAACATAAGTAAAAAGACCATGACATGCCTATGCCAAAGTTGAAACCCTAGAAATTTCACCTTCTAGCCAAAACCCCTACCACCCACTATAGTCATGTTGAACATATGATCTTGAACATATTATCTAACAACTTAACCATTGAACCACTCTGTGTTAGTGAATTTAGACTATCTTAACAACAAAAAGTCTTTTTGCAAATTTTCCTCTACAAAAATAAACATGTACCTCGCCATATTTTTGCACTTTGGAATGGAATATTTTGTGGAATATTATAAAAGAAAATTCAAAGTTGAGGAAAAAGAGGAAAAATTTCAACTACAAAAATGGGTATTAAAACGATAAAATATTGAAAAGTGTAGAACTAGGACCCCATTAAAATTTCATAGATAATCCAATACAACTAATAGTTCATCCATATCTAACATAGTTTTTATTATATAATAATTTTTATGATATTAAGAAAATTTGCTTTGTATTGGATCTAATACCATGTTGGATTTCACAACACTTTCTAGATATATTTTGAAATATACATTGACCACAACCATATGTAGAAGAAGGAAGAAGATCGAAATAGAAGAGCATATAAATGAAAATAGAAAAAGAAATAAAAGACACAAATACATAGAAAGAATAAGGGGTGGGTGTCCATAGGCATCCCCATGATCTTACATATCATAAACTGATACAATGGATTAGTCATTGGGTTTATTTATAGTAATACCAAACCCTCAATTAAATGTTAACCTCAAGCTGACATAGATTGACTTGAAGGTTGATTTACAATATAAAAAATGTAGGAAACCCTCTAATCAAAGTTAACCATAGACATGGTTAACCAATAAGTATGAATACATCAAAATTGCTTTAGGCTTACATAGTACTTGCTTGTAGGCTATACTAAGATCCCCATAGGCACTTCATCATTGTGGACTTGGCCTAATAAGGTTAGATTACAAATATTTTAACTAACATAATGGATGGTCCATGGTTTAGGGGGATATATGCCCTATATTGAAGAGCATAGAGTGAGAATATTTCTATAAAGATAGAAACTATTAGAAGGCTTCCATTGTGGGTTAGGATTTTTGGACTCCCATATTAGATTATAAATGAGGAGGTATTGAAGAATAGAGGTAATAATCTAAGGAATTTTATTTGGAAGGGATTAATCATTAAGGGGTGAAAGTATGTTGTATATACTTGGATATATATTTAAATGCATATTTCAAAACCTCTGTCTCAACTCATCAATATTCAAATTAAATCAAGAAAATGGGATAAATAAGTAGATTATAAAAATATTACATTATAATATTGCAAATATTATGGCATTGGACACATGGCAAGAGATTGCAAAGTAAAAATGATGGATAAAGAGACAAAAAAATTCTCATGAAATAAAATTCAAGATGAAGCAAGTAGATCTTATGATAGTAGAAGCTAAATCAGATCAAGGATCCTCCACTCCCAAAAAAGAGAAAAATAAATCTCCTCAATATCATCAAATTGAAAAGGTCATCATGGTTCACTCAAATCGACCATTAGAAGAAACAAATAAGGATACAAGAGATGAGGAAGTACATTGTCCAAGTTCAAATTTAGAAGGAACATAAGGTACAAAAGAATATGCGGAGGAAAATTTTAAAATAAAGAAATAGGAAAGGATAATTGTAAGCTAGGTAAATCATCTTTATTTTCATCAAGTAGTATAAATTCATCTCCTTCCATTAAAATTGGAAGTAGCATAGATTTTTTCCTTTTTACTCTAAGGTTTCAAGAGCAAAATAATAAGGAAATAAGTATGTGGGATATATATGAAAATTTAAGATTTCTGAGGAAGCATAAAAAATAAGTACTATGGAAGATTATCCTTTCACTTAAGGGTTTCCACAAAAATATAAATAAAAAGATATTTTTGAGTTATACCTTGCCATTCAAGTTGTTTGGGGAAATTTAAACCTATATATGATAAGTCTCATTATGAATAGTCTCGAAAAATAAAAGAGATTAATGAAGATGATAGTGTTTGTGGGAACTAAAAAAAATAGGAAGACCGTCAAAGCAATAACAAAGAGAAAATAAAACTCAAACAAATATCAAAATGAAAAACTTGAAATAGATATCACAAGTATTAACAAGAAACATGACTAATCCCATGAATAGAATAAATAGTGATGATGAAAATGGTAGCTTGGAATATTAGGGTGTGGATAAGACTCCTAAACAAAGATTTATTGTGTAATTAATAGGCTATTATAGTCCTAAGTTTGTTTTAATTTAGGAAATACAAATACGTAGTGAGGAATATATGGATGCATTCAAAGGTTTGGAAGATGGGGGATTGTATAATGGTTTTAGCTATAGGATATTCAAGAGGTATTTCAACAATATGGGAAAAGAGTAAATGTGATGGACAATTGGTAGAAGCAAAAATTAATTAGTTTGTTGGTATTTTTTGCAAGAAATAGGAAAATATCAAAGCTCGGTTATAAATATATGCTCTATTCATAATTAATCCTCATGAAATACATTGGAAATAACTTGGTTTATTTATATAAAATTCAATCATAATTCATAATTACGGTCTATGGATGCTTGGGGCACTTCAGTATAATTCTATCTCCTTAAGAAAACAAGGGTGGTATTCCTAAATAGTCTAAATCAATGCAATATTTTGCTTCATTTGTCAATTCAAAGGGCCTTTGGGATGTTATTCCTTCAAGCTATTAATATACATGTGATAATAGATGTATTGGGTAAACTCATATAACAAAAATATTTCACAAATTTATGTCATCCAATACATGGTTTTAATCAAAGTATACAATTTTTTTAGATATTTTATTACGAGCAACATTCGATTACAAACCATTCTCTTGATATGTGATTTACTCAAGAATGGTCATCCAAATCCATTTTGATTTCAATCTCTATGATTTCAATATGGTGATTTCTTCCATATGGCTATGTTATAGTGGGATGAAGCAAAGTTTGAAGGATTATATATGTACATAGTTATTCAAAAGATAAATTATTTAAAGTAATAAATACATATTTGGATAAATAGATCTATTGGAAATATATTTGAATCAAGGGAGGAAATTAAATCTAAGCTTAACAATTTACAAGAGATGGTAGAAGTCAATTGAATGGACCCAAAAACTTATGTGTAAGATAAATAATTTCTTTTTGATTATCACATTGTGCTAAAAGAGGAAAATTCATATTGCTCCCTATAATCTAGGGAGAGATAGGTTACGGGGATATCTATACAAAATGTATTCATGCTACAACAAAAAATATTTGGTTTTTGTCAAATAAAATAATATATCAACTCTGGATGAAAGAAATATTAAAAAAGAAGAAGATATAAAGAGCAAAGCATTTAATTATTTCAAAGATATTTTTTCAACTGTTGGGCAATATAAGGAGGTTCAAGACAAGCTTTTGTAAAATATTTCATTAATGATCACATATGGACAGAATGAAAGGTTGATGAGAAATATATCCATGGAAGAGCTAGAGGATGTACTTTTATATTTTCAAGCTAATAAGGCACCTAACCCTAATGGAATTAGTACAATTTTTTTAAATTTTTTTAGTATTTGTGGAAGAGTTATGCATTGGCTGCAGTTGAAAAGGCTAACAAAAATAAGGCTAAAATACACGATATCAATGTCACCTTTACTGCATTGGTTCTCAAGAAAGGCACAACAAGATGTTTTGATCATTTTTATTCAATAAGGCTTTGCAACATGATTTATAAGATAATTTTAAAAATTATGGTAAACAAATTGAAAAGCATTCTAGACTATGTTATCGTAGTGAAAAAATGTGGTTTTATTTGTGGTAATTTTTTTTAGTGGTGTAATCACTACATAGAAGACCATACATTATGTTCATTCCATGAAAAAGATAGGCATACTTTTAAGATACAATATAAATGAATCATTAGATAGGATTTACTAAAGGTTTCAATATGTTATTATAAAAAAAATTGATATTGAACAAGGTTTCTATGAATGGATTATATATTTTTATAACACTCCAAAATATTCTATTTTTATAAATGGATCCCCTGTTGGATATTTTGAATCATCACATGGACTTTGTCAGGTTTTTCCACTATCTCCTAAATACATTTATTATTCTTGTTGAGACATTGGGGTGAGATTTAAATTCTTGTTGAGACATTGGGGTGAGATTTCTCAAAGGCAAAAATGAAATAAAAATAAAATATATTTAGGTTACAACAAATGGTTCCTTTGATTCTCACCTCCAATTTGTTGATATTTTCCTTTTGGGTCATCCCACAATTTGCGAGGCCATGAGGTTTATATCAATGCTATCATGCTATGAGAATTATGTTGGATGGTTGATTTGAATTAAAGATCATACACATTCCTTGTTATGCTACTTTCATTTTTGTTGTAAGGAGAAGATTGTATACTACTTGAGGAAAATGAAGAGGATTTACCTAGATTAAATTTTATCTCTTTCACCTCATTTGTTTTAAAATTTACCTCCCCATTTTCCTTCACATATTAAGTCCTAAATTTGAACTTATGCATTGTACTTCCTCATCCCTCGTGCCATACTTTCTTCTAATGGTTGATCGGAGTAAACTGTAATGACTTTTACCATTTGATAATGTAAAGGGACTTTAATTGCCACTCTCTTAGAAATGGAAAATATTTAATTTAACCCATATTCTATTATAATATGTTTTCCTTACTTCATATTGAATTTTGTCTCATGCCTAAACTTTTTCCATCTCTTTCTCCATCGTTTTCACTTTACAATCCCTTACCATATATCCAAAATCATAATATTTATGACACTGGAATTTAATAATCTCATTATTCACTTATTGATCCTATTTTATTGATTCAAATTTAATCCCAATGGATTACACAAAAGATTTTGAAATATCCATGGCAATGCTTATTCGAGTGTATATAGTATGCTTTTTCTCCTTAGTAGTTGGTCCCTTCTTGATGAACTCCCTTTGAATATTTCCAATATTCTTCAAAACCTCCTTATTGATAAGCTCATATAGAAGTCTTAAAACCCTAATTCACTCCAAAAGCCTCTTTTTTCATATAAAAGGTCTCACTCCATCCTCTTAAATATAATGTATCTCTCTCCCTAAACCATGGGCCACCATCCATTATTTTATCCCTGATTTTAGAACTAGAGAAGATAATGAGGAAAATACTTTTCAAAAGAAAATTCTTGGAGTAATTTGAACTCAATATCCACTTCTAATTGTTTTAATTTTAAATCTCCAAAAAACCTAGCTAGTATATGTGGAACTTACATATTAACCTTTTGCTTTTAAGAACCATTATAACATGCTCAATTATCTCATCCTTGATAATCACTTCTAGTTTAATATCTACTATCTAGATAGGGTTTTCCATAGATTCACACTTTCTCTTGTCCTCAACTAGACCGTCCATATTTCCAACTAGGACATTCATGCTTCCAACTAGGGCATCCTTACTACCAGTTAGGACTTTCAAATCTAATTTCCTCTCATGCTACTTAGGTTTTCTTCATAAGAATCATTTAATTTTTTAAATCTCCCCCATGATTTGAATAAAGAAAAGGTGACTCTCACTCGCTCACACTTTACTCCCTACTCACATTCACAACACATGTTTGCTTTCTAAAATAAGAAAAGGTGAGGCTCACTCGTGACTCAAACTCATTCCTAAGTCTTTTATACCATTAGATTATAGTACCTATCAGAATCAAAATTTTCTTGTTCATGTTTATCTTTTGTTATTATTGATGGATTCACTACTTCCCTATTCTTCTCATACACTCCATGTTCAATCTTCTTATTTTTTTATGTAGTATGTGCATTGTTTTATTATTTATTATATATTTTCTTATGTGATTAGTTGTATTTATGAGGTTTTGTATATAATTTTGCAACCTTGATATACTTTTAATTTTTTTTGTAACCATCATTAAAGTGTATATTTTTATTCATTGAAGATTTTAATTCTTCATGCTTCTATTTCCTAATTTCAAGATTTCTTTTAACAATATCTTAATTACTAGTTTAAAAATTAGATTTCATTTTTAATGCTCTTGTAAAACCACCTTCCATTTTTAGTTCTTGATAAAAGTTTATAGTAATGATTCTCATTAATGTAATTACAAAGTTTTCATGAGAGCAAAATAATTGATTGTAATTTTTTTTTTTTTTTATAAGCAAAAAACCGCTGCCTTGGTCTAAGAGACCACGACCAGGGGGTTATACACCGTCAAAGTCACCCGGGAGCCGCGCCCGGCCTTGCTCGCACCAACATAAAAATAAATTTCTATTATTTTATGCTTATTTATCCTAATTAGTTTATGCTTTTATAGGTAGAATACATTATATATATATATATATATATATATATATATATATATATATATATATATATATATATATATATATATATATATATATATATATATATATATATATATATATATATTCATACCCATACTTGTTTCTTTTATTAGAAAATTGATTCAACTTATTTAAGCATAAATATGAGGAATGTATTTGAATGGTTTTACTTGTATATTTCTTATTTTTCTTGGAATTATTCTTTATTTTTACTTGATTGTTAAATTTATTCCAAATATAGGGATAGATTTCTATATGATTTTAACATGTATTTGCATGGTGTTGTTGACACTTTTCTTTTTCTCCTTCTATTGATCATTAGTTTGACTTGACTATTAAAATTTACTCCAAACATATGGGATGGATATATGTCATTGTTTTAATGCCTTATCTAGATAACTTATGCTTTTAGTTATAAAATTGATTTTTTAATTTATTATTAAAATTGAAGAAAAAGCTTTTGACACAAATGTGGCATCACAAAACCAAGGCGTATAACATTTTTTCACAAATCAATTAAGTTTCTCAAAGTAAAAGATATCTATAATTCAATAATTTGATATCATATTAGACCAATCTACCAAAGAGGCGCTAGGAAATATATAAAAATAAAGAACACTAATGAAAAGAGGAACATGCTAGAAGAGCAAATGAAACTAAAATGAAAAGATCCTTAAACTTGTCAATTTGCATCATTTGACTATGAGCATATTCTCTTACTCCTTTTCCACTAGGCCTAAACAAGAATTCATTATAAATATTTTTAGCAAATCTTCATTGTACCCTCAATATACATAGATTTTTGAACTATTAACAAAGGATCTCATTGGACACAATATTTTTGTTCATGCTCATAACTTTTCAAGTTTAGAGTGTATAATTAATCATTCAATCTAGTTGATTTTAAATCCAAGTGTGACCCTTGCTTCCATTGAAACTAAATCCACAAAAATAGGCTAATGATCCCAATAATTTCACAAGAAAAAATCTACTTTAAATTCTCTAGCTTAACTCCCCTAGTTCCATTTGACAATTATTTAACACCTTCCTAAATTTCTCTACAAATCAAATGACATGCATTGTTTAAAAAAATCTCATAAATATAAATCATATTATCTTAGACATAATGATCCCAATTTGTGATATAAGTAATAAGCCTATTGTTAGCAAGATTCATGAGACACTTCTAAATTGAACAGTTGGATTTAAGCTGAGAAAAAAATCTAAGATAAAGTAAAAAATTAGCACATAATTATTCTACGATTTCTTTTTTGATGTATAACGTGATACAAGAAATCAATTGAGAAACATCATCTATAAAAATAATCTATAACATATCATGAGAAGGTACCTTTGAAGTTACCAATATACCATCATGACCAATTATTTATCCAAACACTATTTTAAAAAAATAATAATAAAAAATATAAATATATTTAAATTTTAAAAATAATAATAAAATAAATAAATAAATAAATATATATATATATATATATATATATATATATATATATATATATATATATATATATATAAATTATATTAAAACTATTATATTAAGGCTCTTAAAATATAAGATGTATTTATAAATAACTTTGTAAATAAGTTTAATCTCCCAAAGTTAAGTAATATTTTTATTGTTTAAGTAATTTTTTTATTATTGAAATAATAAAAAATATTAAAAACACCAATTGTACATAAAAACAAATATTATAAATATTGGAGAAAGTCTTATATAGGAAACCTCTATAATCCTTATTCTGTTATTATATAAAGAATTTTTATAAGCCTTATTCCGTTAGGTAAAAACAAAATCAATAAAACTTCGATTTGGATCTCTTGAACAATCTATTAACAAATACTTAACCGCTACCCTATACTCACCTACCCTGTTAAGACCTTGTAAACGTTGATGTTGACACTTGAAAGATTGACAAATGTCTTCCACTAACCTGTTTTCTATCATAACATATAAAACAATTATAAGTGGGAATAAAGTTGTATGATGCTTCATGCTTTCCACGATATGATGTAAAGGTAGATAAAGGTAGAAAAAACGTCCACATGGGAAGTTCCCACTATTACTTTTGTGCCAAAAAGTAGACCAGATATGTCTTCGACATCAAATATAAAGTTGTATAAGACAATGACAAAACAAGGGACAAAGACATTTGGCATATTATGCATGGAAAATCCTTTTCTCAATATTCAAGAGGCCAGGGTTCATACTTTGCAATGTCAAAGTTCATCATGTTCCCCCAAAAGCAAAATAGTATAAAATGTAAGTTTATTTGGAATAGTCTTTGCTTGAGGTTGGATCAAGCACATTCTCACAAATAGTATGACTTATGATTTAATTTTTCAAATATGTGATCTTAAAACATCATAATTTATAAATTATTTTATGGTTAGTAATATTAGTAGTTGCCATTATTTTTATTAGCAAATCATAGAATAATAATTTTTTTTATTACAATGTCAATGATTATAGAAATATATTTTTTTTATAGGAGATGGTATTTAAAAATATAAAAAATAGCAAATATAAATTAGGAGTGAGCCTTGCATTTTTAAGCTTTAGATCTTTGAGGAAAATTAAAAAAGAAAGGATTTAAATGAGGAAAAATTAGGTAGCATGGAATGAAAACTCTAGTTGGAAGTAAGAGTACCTTAACTAGAAGCATAGATGTCTAAGTTGGAGTTAAGGAAGAGTGAATATATGACAATTTCGATCGAGGGAGTAGATGTTACACTAAAATTGATTATCAAGATTAAGATGATCGAGCATGATATAATGGTTGTTAAAAGCAAAGAGTTAATATGTAAATTTCATGGATACTAACTAGGGTTTTTAGAGATCTAAAATTGGATCAAGTGCAAGTGGGAATTGAATTCAAAATACTCCATGGCTTGTCTTTCTTAAGGTGTTTTTTCTCATCATCTTCTCTAGTTTAGAAGTTAGGGATAAAATTATGGATGATGACCCATGGTTATGGAGATCATGGAGTGATAATTTTTCTATTGAGACAAAAACTATTAAAAATATTCTAGTGTGGGTTAGGCTTTTTGGACTTTGATATCAACTTATCAATAACAATGTTTTGAAGAATACTAGAAATTCCATATGGGAGTTCATTTAGGAGGGACTGACTACTAAAGAGTGAAGCATGTTGTGTATACCTAGATATGTGTTACTTTGGATATTTTAAAACCTTTACCACAATCCATTGAGATTAAATCTAAATCAAGAGAATGGGTTCAAAAAATGGATTATGAAAACATAGCATTTTAATGTCTCAATTATTATGCGATTGAACACATGACAAGAGATTACAAAGAGAAAACAATGGAGAAAGAGATAGAGAATTTGTCATGATCCAACTTCAATATGAAGCAAGGAAATCATATTATAATAGAAGTTACATTAGATCAAGGATATTCCACTCCAAGAAAAGCCTATCTACAATATCAGACAACAAAGGCCATTATAGTTCACTCATATCAAACCATTTGAAGAAATAAATAAGGATATAAGAAATTTTGAAGCAAAATGTGCAATTCAAATTTAGAAGGAACTAAAGGTGAGAAGGAAGACGTGGACGAAAATTTTAAAATACGGGTAGAAGAGATCAAGTTTGTTGTAGGTAAATTATCTTCATTTTCCTCAGGTAGTATAAAATCCTCATAATAAAAATGAAAATAGTGTACATGTTATCCATTACACTTTAGGGTTTTAAGAGCAGCATAATAATGGAATGAAGATGGAGGATATCCATAATAATTTATGGTTTTTAGGGTAGTATAAGAAGGTAATTGCTAGATTATCGCTTGTATGGTGATGGATTCCCACAAGCACACATGTCGACCCATATCCATGAATGATTGCTTCGATGGCAAGACATATCATGCCAACGATCATTTTTGAAGGACCTTTATGTTTAATATTTTTTTAAAAAGTGAGTGGGCCAATCCCATCACCTTCCTAAGTATCTCCTCTATAATCGCTAGATTGAATTTCAAATTTATTGGTCATGAGGTTCCCAAGGAGGACTCAACTCATGTGTCTATTCTATCTCAGTTTGAAGGGAGCCACAACGGCTCTAGAGTGAGGTAACATCTAGATTTGGTGGTATGCATATCTAGGAAGCTTCCATCCATCTACTTATTGGATGAATTTTAAACACAACCTATGGAGCGATGATGTTTACAACAATTCTTCAATAATCCTTTTCTAGAGGAGGGCATTCATGAGTCTTATTAGCGTTGATATGGTGCTTCTTGAGCCAAAGTTCTTGTAAAATGATCCCACTGTCAATGAAATCTTAGAGACTCATGGATTCATGCTTTTCATCCACAAATTTGTTGGAAGCAATTCTGAATTATTCCTCAAATTCAATCAGTATTGGGATAATGGTTGCATCATGATTCAAGGGCTCAAGTTCAAGGTTAGTGTTTGCTTGATTTCCAACGTGATAGAGCTCTCCAATGATGGTGAAATCGTTTGTCATGACAAACATTCTTTGGTAGATGAACTTAGTCATTTTAAAGACAATGGTAAAAATCTAGCAAGAGAAAAATGTGGGATCATCAAAGCAACCCTCCTGACGCCTTGGAACAGAACCATGATTCCAATTTTGTAGTTCTCCATGATTGACAAAATCAACTCCCCTCTCAGGAGTTTCTACCTAGCATATTTTAACCACCTAAGAGACATTAAGGTGATCAACATCCTTGAATACCTATTTAGATCTATGAAGCTTTCTATGGAAAGTGTTAAGGAAGGTACCTCAATGCACTCGAAGCATAAGGGCCTCCATATAATTTTATATAAGAATACATTGCAGAAAGAGGCTCAAAAGGCCATATTTTTTGTTTTTGGTAGTCTAGTGGATTATCCTTTTGCTTTGGCCTCCAACCAAGAAAGTCCTCTGAAGGTCACCATGAGCGATAAAAATGCAGTAGAGATAGTTTCTAGTGATACTGTTAAAGTTGGAAAGAAGCTAAATTTTGGTTCTTCTACTACTGACACCCCTTCCTTTGTCAAAATTGAGCTTCATCATCGTTCGTCCAAAGGCAAAGCTCTGGGAGGAAATTGAAAACTCCTATTGTAATTGACCAAAATAAAACTCAAGAGAGTCTCCAGTGAAGATAAAAAAGCCAAAGAGTGATGGGCCTCAATTCAATCTCCCTCCTTGAAGGACAATGATCCCCTAAGTGGGCCCTTAAGCTATATCCAATAGAGAGCCAATGTTGACTCCTCATGAATTTGGAAGATTCACTGAAAGTCATATCTAGGGCATCTAAAATGACCTCAATCCTCCTCAACAAGCTAAGAAGATGTTTGGTGCCATCATAAAGTAGAAGGTCAAATGTTTCCAAGTATCTAATGGTGAGTAGAATGTAAGTTGTGATGATTGGGTTCCCTCCGAGGCATTCGATTAGCCATAGCCTCTTTGATTGCCCCATTTTGGCTATCCTTGAGGGGTACTCTACCCCATGTTTTTGTGTTGTCCTATTTTCTCTTGCTTCCTTTGTTGGCATACCTCGAAGACTCTCTTTGGGTTGTGTTGAGATATCCTCTAAGTTTTCTCTTATGTTTTTCAATTTTGAGGCTGCTTCTATGGAGACTGTCTCCCTTTTGGTTTCTCTAATATAAAAGGTTTGGGGTCCCTTTCAAAACCCTCTCTTTCAAATAATCTAAAAAAGAAGAAGGTAATTGTTATGGAGAAATATCTTTGCACTTTAGGATCTTCAATGCAACATAAAGAAGAAAGTGATTTTAAGGTTATTGCACTTTAAATCCTTTAAAGAAAGACAAACCTATAGATGATAAGTCTCACTATGAATAATATTTAAAAATAAATATTTTGTTTAACATGAAAGTATTTATGGGAATGAAAAAGGATATGAAGACCGAGGAAGCAAAAACAAAAACAAAAAAAAAATTCACAGGGATATTGATATAGAAAAATAAAAGCAAATATCATAAGTATTAATAAGAAGTGGAACTAACTTATTAAAAAATACTAGTGGAACTAAACCAACAAATAAAAATAAAAGGTGATGATGAAAAATGATATCATAGATCAAGTGGCATTAACTCAACCAGTTATATTCCTCAACATTTAAGGAGGAGACCAAGGTTAAAATATTGCCAAGCGATACATGGATAATATCCAAGATTTATTGTAATACCACTATGGTGATGATGTGTTATGGGTGGGGCCCATTTTAATCCCATATAACCAATTAAAAAAAAAAGAAAAATGATATCATAGAATATGAGGGGCATGAATAATACCCCTAAAAAACATGGTATTAGGGAATAGATAGATAATTATAGTTAACATATTTATAGAGATGGAAACCATGTAGCATATATCTTAGCCATTTGAGGTGTTGATCTTCATATTGGTAAAATTCAAATATTAAAAGGCAATTATCCAAGCGATATTTAATCTTTTAATAAAAATAGTTGAGAAAGATGTAGAATATCTTTGATAGAAAGTCATATGAAGAATGTATTCGATAAAAATTTAAGTTGAATATGATTTATGGTTTAATTAACCTAGCAATGTAATGTTTTGTTATTTTAATGGGAGTGAGCCCCAATAGAATCCATGCAAATTATTTAACCATGTATATATGAAAATGGTATTAAAACCACCTACATGTTGGTGTCTAAAAACACTAGGTGAAAGGTGGTGTTTAAACACCTAATTTTTTTTTGGTAGGTGGTAGAAATTATATTAAATGGGTTTTAACTGGTGTCCAAAACTAAATACATAAGCATATGAAAAAAAAAAACATAGGAAAGCACAAAATAGGGTGCCTACACCCTAGCCACTCCACGAACCAGACTAGAGGAAAAAACAAACATACACAGAGGTTGCTTAACAAAAAATATAAGATTGAAATAGAGAATCCACAGAGGGGATAAGGAGGACATAAAGCAAAACCAAACTAGGGCCCACGCATGGGTCAAAATATTAATACCAAAATTCCCACACAGGGGAACAAAGTTTGAAAGATAAAACAAACCAACTCTAGTCATCGACAATCTCTTCAGCTATAAAGCTCTTTTGGCCATGTTTCTTGACCAAAAGTTTCAAAGAGGCACTAATGCTATCCATACCACTTATGATACTACTAAGGATGGTGTTGTGGATCGAGTTGATAATGGCTACCGAATAAGCAGTTCTATCACTACCATCATAAAAAATGCATTGGGGAGAGGTCTGACCAGTTTCAAAGGCCTATTTTTTGAGGTGAACATAACTTTTATTTTAAGTCGAGCTTTCTTTCATAATATTTTTTAGTGTAGAATATAGAGAGGGACCAGGTGTGGAGGGTAAAGTCACCTTAGAGGTAGAGGAATGGATTCCAAAAGTAGCTTCACTACTATTATCATCAGGAGGGGCACTAGACATATTGAAAGCAAACAGGGAAGGGGCATGGTGGAGTGGAATGAAGAGGGAAAAGAATAGGTAGAATGGTGGCTTCAGCATGATGGTAAATGATGATAAAAAGACCTTGGTGGATTGGAAGAGTTTTAGACTTTCTTTTCTTTACATTGTGGATGGAGTACCTGATTGACCGATAAATAAAATTTGAGATGTTCACCGGATTAAAACCTCTCTAGTGGTTGACTAGGGCAACATGAAAACTCAACAAATATTTGGAGGGATCATTGATAGTGAGGTATTGGAGGATGGGGATGATTACATATGGCCACAAAATAGGGAGAGATTCATGCTCAACTATCCCTTCCACTTGAAGGTCTTGGAGTAGTTCAAAAAACCTTTGAGTTCAAGATCCTAATTATACCTATCCCTACACACCACTCGCCTGTTTGCAAGAAGCTTCATAACCTTGACCATAATCTTAACAATAACTCGAAAGCGATGATTGAAAACAATGACATAACCATTGTTCCAAGTATTAACAAAGGCATCCGTAATATCCTGCTCAACTCCCTTGAATTTTATAAGGAAAGGAATAAGGCCTTGGGATTCCAGGAAGGAATGAGATAGAGGGTTAAGCTGCAGACTAGAGGGTAAAATACCTAATTTATTACTCTAATGTAAATCAAGGACTTTATTAGCCTCCATTTTTTTAAAAGTTATTCTTTGGATTCTTGCCTAGAAATATTGATTGGCTTTATATGGAAATACTTTATAATCTTTCATGTACCTCTTTATATTCATCCTATTCAACTTGGTTCCCATGCATCCTCTATATTCAATTTTCTATTTGGTCTTATATCAAGTAGCTCGAAATTGTTGTCTACCAAGTGTATTTTCCTATTAATATCTCTTAGCTCATCTCTCATGCATCATCTCTCTTTATTTTTCATTTGATCTTCTTCCATTACAACTCAAACTTGTAGTCTTTCCTATCTCTCTTCCTCTTGATCTTACTCCGCTCGAATCTTATGCATCCTTTCTTGTTATTCCTTTTGATCTTTTGCCACTACAACTTAAACTTGTGGTCTTTCATGTGCCTCTTCATCTTCATATTTCTCAACTCAACTCTCATGCATCCTCTTTATTTGTTCTTACCTCTATTCTTCTATCATTGTAGCTTGAAAATTTAGTCTTTCATGTACATTTTCCTCTTAATCTTACTCAACTTAACTATCATGTGTCCTTTTTTATTCTTCCATTTATCTTTTGTCACTGCTAGTCAAAATTATAGTTTTTTCATATGTCTCCTTCTCTTCATATTGCTTAGATCAACTTACACATGTCCTCTTCTTTGTTCTTCTATTTGGTTTTCTATCATTGTAGCTTGAACTTGTAGTTTTTCATGTGCCTCTTCCTTTTCATCTTACTTAGGCCAAATGTAACAAGTTTCTTTTATTTGTTCTTCTATTTTATATTTTATAATTGAATCTCAAGTTTTTCTTTAAACTCTTTATATTTATTCATATTACATTTTTTTCACTTTTAGACATCTTTGCATGGTGGTATAAAAGTGATTTGATATTATTTTATCATTTAAATTCTCTTTGACACATGCTTTTACACACAATTAATTTTTCCTATCTAATACATACTTTTACATTTTCATTATCTTCTTTTATGTTAGCATTATGGATGCCTCCATTGTTTACTCCTTTCATTAGTTATTCTTGTATCCTCTTCCATGTGTGATTAAATCATATTCTTCTTACGTAGTCTTTGATACTCCTTTTGATATTGGTCTCTTTGTTGATGCAATCTACTTTATCTATATAACATGGAAATTAGTGTGACATCTTGAACTTAAAAAATAAATTAACATGTCTAAAATTTTAAGTGCAATATATTCAATCCTAAATATGGGAGAGATTCAAGCAATGTAGGATTTATATTATTGAAAAATTAGACATAATATATTTTAATTTAGATATATTATTTTATTTAAATAATATATATTAGTACTATAAATATATATCTTTTAGACATCATAAAGTAAAAATGACAAGAAAGCGAAGTTATTCAAATATATACATATGTCAATATTGTGAATATATAATGAAATAGAAACGAAAAGAATAAAAATTAAGTTATCTAAGTATCATAATTATGGTTTTTTAAATATATTATCTAAAAATATACCAAGAGTTTTATTTTACACTAAATATAATTATTAAGAATATGTCTATTAGTAATCACTTAAAAATAATAATTGATTATTATAATTCATAGTTAACAATAAGTGCTTCACCCATAACACATCATGATCACATAATGATAATATAAGAGCTTGATAGTTAGGAGCAAGTGCGAGTCGAAAGGGAGTGTAACCTGAGAGCAAGTGTAATCTAGGTAGTAGTGCAAACCACGAGTGAACCCCACTAGGTAGTATGGAAGGAAAGTCATATTTAAAAATCCTAATGGGAAGTCAGGATGCCCTAGTTGGAAGTATGAATGCCCAAGTTGGAGATAATAGGAAGACCAAAAATATGGTAAGTTTGATCTAGGTAGCAAATATTACACCAAAATTTATTATTAAGGATGAGATGAGTAAAAGCAACGAGTGTGAGCATGAGTTGAGATGGAGTGTGAGTGTGAGTTGAGAGGGAGTGCAATAGTGAGTGTGAATGCAAGTCAGGAGTGAGTACACCATCGAGTGCGAGAACAAGCTAAGAGTGAGTGAAATTGAAAGTGAGTGCAAGCATGAGTCAGGAGTGAGTAGCCAAAAGTGAGTGCGAGCATGATTTAGGAGTGAGTGCAACCAGGTGTGAGTGTGAACATAGATCAAGAGTGAGGAGGAAGTGTGAGGAGGAAGTAGAAAGCAAATTACGACCCAAATTAAAGAAAACCCAGTGCGAGCTAAGAGGAAGTGTAAGCTAATAGGGAGTGCAAGCCAAGATTTAATCATGGTAGAAGAGCAGTAGGTCCATTCGGAGTGCATCAATGCTTCAAACCGTGAAACATTATTTCCAAATAATTACTAAAGAAAAGGAATTCCAAGAAAAAGAAGAGACAAGGGCTATTGTAATCCAAGAGAGAGTGCAAGCCGAAAGTGAGTGCGAGGTAGGAGAGATTGCAATATGGGAGTGAATGTAAGCCAAGAGGAAATATGATCCAAGAGCGAGTGCAAGCCAAGAGCAAGCCCCATTAGCAAGTATGGAAGGAAGTTCATATTTGAAAGCCCTAATGGGAAGTCAGGATGCCTTAGTTGGAAGTATGGAGGCCTAAGTTGGACATAAGCAAAAGAGAGAATACATGGCATGTTCAATCCAAGTAGCAGATGTTACACTAGAAGTGAGTATCGATGATGAGATGATTGAGCATGATATAATGGTTCTTGAAAGTAGATGGTTAACATGTATGTTCCACCTATCAAGGTTAGGATTTTTGGATATTCAAAATTGTATCAAGTAGAAGTGGTGATTAAATTCAAATTACTCTGACTTTTCTTTCGAACGGTTTTTTTCCCATAATCTTTTCTAGTTCAAAAATTAGGGATAAAATAATGGTTGGTGGCCCATGGTTTAGGGGAAGAGATGCACTTTATTTGAGAGCATGGAATGAAATTTTTTCTCTTGAGATAGACACTATTAAGAAGCTTCCAATATGGGTTAGGCTTTTTGGACTTTTATATCAACTTATAAATAAGGATGTTCTAAAGAATATTAGAAATAACCTAGGGAAATTCATCAAGGAAGGACTAACTACTAAGGAGCAAAAACATGCTATATATATTGAAATATGTGTTGTGGATATTTCAAAACCTTTGCCACAATCTATTAAGATAATATTTGAATCAAGATAATGGTATCAACAAGTGGATTATGAAAATATTGTATTCCATTACTTATGATATTGGATGCATGGTAAGAGTTTTCAAAGTAAAAACTATGAAGAAAGAGACAAAAAAATCTAGCCATGAGATAAACTTCAAGAGAAAGCAAGGAAATCATACAATAATAGTAGCTAGATAATATCAAGGATATTCCCCTCTAAAACAAAAGACAAAGAAAACCTATCTCCAGTCTCATTTGGCATATTTAGAAGGAATTAAAGGTGCAAAAGAAAACACGGAGAGAATTCCTAAAACAAATATAGCAAAATAGGTCAAGTTTATTATGGGTAAATCATATTTACTTTTTTCAAGTAGTATAGAACCCTCTCCAAGTAATAAGAGTGAAAGGGATGAAGATGATATCCATTGCACTTTAAGGTTTCAAGAGCAGCATAATAAAGAAATGATGATGGAGGAAACCCATAACAATTTAGGTTTTTTAGAGCAGAATAAGAAGGTAATTGCTACAAAAGAGCATCCTTGCACTTTAGGGTTTCTAGCATATCATAAAGAAGAAAGTACTTTTGAGGTTATTCCTTGCACTTCAGTTCCTTTAGAACAAGTCAAAGGTAAATATGACAAGTCTTATTATGAGCAGTGTGAGAAGATTAAAGAGATTGATGAAGATGAAAGTATTGCCAAGAATAAAAAAAGAGAGGAAGACCCAAGAAGAAAAATCAAAGAGAAAAAGAAACCTAGAGGGATATTGATATGGGAAAATAAAAGCAAATATCACAAGTGCTAACAAGAAGTGGGGCTAAGCCCACAAATAAAATAAAAAATAACAATGAAAATAATATTTTGGAATATTAGGGGAATGAATAAGAACCCTAAAAAAGGTATTAATAAATTGTGAGGTTGTTATAGATAAGATATTTATAGATATAGAGGTTGAGAAACAAATATTTTAGCTATTTGCAATGTTGAATTTCATCTTGATATGATTTAAATTTTGGAAGGCATCTAATATAAAAGGAGTTCATTGTGGAAACTTAGTGGTTTGAGGAAGATGGAGAATAGCTTTGATATAAAGGTAAAGTTGGATATGCTTTAACTAACTTGTTAGAAATATAATGAGAGCAATGCAATATTTTGTTTTTGTAATGGGAGTGGCCCTCGGTAGAAGCCACACATAGCTTATTAAAAAAAAAAGGATGAGATGAACGAGCATGATATGCTGATTTCTAAAAGTAGAGGGTTAATATGTAAGTTCCATGGATACTGGCTAGGGTTTTCAAATATTCAAAATTATTTCAAGTGGAAGGAGGGATTGAGTTTCAATTTACACATTGAATTTTATTTCTAAAGGTTTTTTCCTCATCATATTTTCTAGTTTGAAAATCAGGGGTAAAATAATGGGTGGTGGTCCATGGTTTAGGGGGAGAGATTTCCTTTCTTAAAACCATAGAGTGAATTTTTTCTATTAATAAAGAAAATATTAATAAGTGTTCGATGTAGGTTAGGATTTTTGGACTTCCATATCAACTTATCAATAAGGATGTTTTCAAGAATACTAAACATACCCTAGGGGAATTCATCAAGGAGGGACTAACTATTAAGGAGCGAAAGCATGCTATATGTACCCAACTATATGTTTCTATGGGTATTTCAAAATATTTTCCATAATCCAATAGGATTTAATTTGAATCAAGAGAATGAGATCAACATGTAGATTATGAAAATATCACATTTCGATGCCACAATTGTTATGAGATTGGTGGCAAGAGATTGCAAAGTGAAAACTATGAAGAAAGATATAATTTTTTGGTCATGAGATAAACTTCAAGATGAAGTAAGGAAATCATACTATAATAGAAGCTAGATTAGATCAATGATATTTTGCTCAAAATAAGAGGTAATAAAATCCTATCTACAACATCATATAGCAAATGCGGCCATAGCTCACTTGGATCAACCATTAGAAGAAACAAAGAAGGATATACGGCATGATAAAGTACAATGTGTAGGTTCATATTTAGAAGAAACTAAAGGTGCAAATGAAGATACAGAGGAAAATCCTAAAACAAAGACAATAGAAGAGGTCAAGTTTACTTTAGGTAAATCATCTTCATTTTTTTCTAGTATAGAATCCTCTCTTGCTAATAAAAGTGAAAGTGGTGTAGAGGTAACCCTTACACTTTAGGGTTTTAAGAGTAGCATGCTAAAGAAATGATGATGGAGGATATAATTAGCAATTTATGCTTTTTAGGCTAGTAGAAGAAGGTAGTTGCTATGGAAGAGCATCCTTACACTATAGGGTTTTCAAGGCAACATAAAGAAGAATGTACTTTTGAGGTTATTCCTTGCACTTCAGATCCTTTAAAGTAAGACAAACCTATAAGCAGTATGATAAGATTAAAAAGATTTATGAAGATGAAAGTGTTGGTGGGAATGAAAAAAGAGAGGAAGACCCAAGAAACAAAAACAAAGAGAAAAAAACTTAGAGGGATATTGATATGGGGAAACAAAAGGAAATATCACAAGTGTTAATAAGAAGTGAGGCTAAACCCATAAATAAAAACAAAAAATAATTATTATGAATACGAACCCTAAAAAAAAAGGTATTAAAAAATTTTCAGGTTGTTATAGACAATATATTTACAGATATACAAACTGGACAACAGATATTATAGCCATTAGTGGTGTTGAATTTCATGTTGACAAACTTTAAATTTTAGAAGACAACTGTATGAGTGAGATTTTATTTCTTAATAAATATGATATCAAGGAGTTTGCAAAAACTTGGAGTTTGAAAAAGATGGCAAATATATTTGATAGAAAGACAAGTTGGATATGGTTTAATTAAGTTGATAGAAATGTAATATTGTGTTTTTATAATGGGAGTAGGCCCCAATAGAAGCTACGCATACCTTATTAAAAAATAATAATTAATAATAAGTTGATTATAAAGTACTACAAGAGTACTAATATTGTGTCAATGACATATAGGCTCTAAGTTATAATAAGTCGACATTAAAAATAATAATTATTAAAATAATAACTAATAAAAAATCTATAAAGTATTAAAAATAGTGGTAATATCATGTTGGCTATAAGTTAAAATAGGTTGGCATAAACTAGTAAATGAATAATAATTAATAATGTCAACTATATATCAAATGACATTAGCTCAATTGGTTAGTTTCCTCAACTTTCAAGGAGGAGACCAATATTTGAATCGTACCAAGAGATACATGCATAATTGCTAAGATTGTTGTAATATCACCATGTGGTCATGATGTAATATGGTTGGGGTCCATTTCAATCCCATATAATAAATTAAAAATATAACGATGGCTATATGGGAGCAAGCCTCACATTTTCTTATTGTAGATATTTGGAAAGAGTATGGAGTAAGTGCAACCAAGGAAAGAGTGTCACATTTTCTTGTTTTAGATCTTTGGAAAATATAACAAATTAAGGTTTCTTATATGGAAAAACTAGGTAGACTAGACCAAAGTCAAAAATTGAAAGTTGTAACTAGAACTGAGGGTGCCTTAGATGGGGATAAGAGGAAATTGAGTCAATGATGTTCACTATCTGGGCAACATATATTTCACCAAAAGTTATTATCAATGATGTGATCATAGAGCATACCATAATTATTCTTAAAAGTAAAGAGTTAATATGTAAGTTCCACATATACTAGTCAAGTTTTTTTAAGCTTAAAAATTGGATCATGTGGAAGTGGAGATTGATATTAGATTACTCCATGATTTTTCTTCCAAAAGAATTTTTCTCATCATATTTTTTAGTTTAAAAATCAAGGATAAAGTTGTTGGAACTTACATTACTTTTCAAAGATATTCCGAATCATACATTCACCACAATCATATGCATAAAAAGAAAGAAGAGCAAAATAGAAGAGCATATAGATGAAAATAGAGAAAGAGATAAATGATACAAATAGATATAAGGAATAATGGGTGGGTTCTTGAAGTCACCTCCATGATATCACATATCATAAATTGATATAACATATTAGTCACTTAGAAATATTTATAGCGATACCAAATCCCCAATTAAATGTTAACCTCAAGTCAAAATTAACTGACTTGAAGGTTGATTTAAAAAATGTATTAAACACTTTAATCAATATCACTAAGGGTGAGTACATCATAAATGTGCATAGGCTTGAATGTAAGAATGCTCATAGGCTTACATAGAAAGGTGCTCATAGGTTTACATAACACTTTTCTATAGGCTACATTAAAAGCCTTGTAGGCACTTCATCATTGTCGAGCTTAGTCTAATAAGGTTAGATTATAAATATTTCAACACCCCTCATAATCTAAACTAAGGGGACAAGGATATAAGACATTAGGGATGACACATCTTCCCCATCACTATAATGAAAGCTTTAATGAGCCAATGAATCATGTTATCTTCTCTTGCCAAAGGTACATGGACTGGATCAACCTCTTCACACATATGAAGTCATGACTCCACCTTTTGGATCAAGGCGTTAAAATTTCTATGAGAAGATGTTCAACTTGCAATATGATGACCATAATCAGTCCTCCAATATCAAGAAAAAGTAGTTGAATCATAAAGCAATAGGTATGTATTTGAATAGTCAACCCTAATGGCTATAAAAGGATCCATAGAAATAAAATATACTTTATGCTGACTATTCCCAAAATATTTCCAACCACCATGCCAACAATTTGTTGGAGTTTGAAGAGTGCAACCATTATGAGAGAGGGAAAAGTATGTAGAAATATAAACACAGAGAATTGAACTCTTAATCTCTTAAATATAGTATAACTAACCATCCACTATACCAACGAGCTCAGTTGGACTTAGATATTTGGTGCTCCTTGAAGATATCAAACCTTTAGTATTGTGATAAAAGAAATGAGAGGAAGTGGGATTTGAACCTATTATCTTCTTGTTGAAAAAAGGATTTTTAACCATACATGTATTGAGTACAAGAAAAATTTCCAACTATGATTTCAATGGGCCTATTCAAATTAATATTACATTAGAGTTAAAGAGGAAAATGAAAATTAGGTCTGTTTTGCATAAAAAAGACTCATAAAAATGCAATGTATCATTTAACTAATGTCACAATCTATAAAGTTTAAAAAATTGTGTGATCTAAACAAAAACAAGCTTGAAATGCTTCCATATGCAAATGTTATCATATTTGAACATTTGGGCATATTAATACTAAATAATCAAGAAAAAGTTTAAAATTTTCAAACCTTAGAAAATTTCAAACCAATAAAAAAATTCCACTTGTTGCATCCTAAATATGCCACCTTTGTGTTGACATCATTACACTAATGGGACTACTAGCTAGAGTGGATCGCCAAATAGGAATTTGATAATTGGTATAACAAAAAATTTTGACTTCATATTGTTAGCATATGCTTATATTACATCATTGTTTAGGCTTTGCATTAAGGAGGGATTATAATAAAACTATAGCGCACGTAGGCGCTCTCTAGGTTGGTTTGAATAACCACCAAGTTGGTTTCATAAACCAACTTATTGTAACCTCTCATTGTAACCTTTATATCTCAATTCAAATGCAATGAATAATTGCTTCGTGAAATTCTTCATGGTACCAGAGCTAGGGATGATCGCAGACATTGGGTAAGGTGGTTACCTTATTTCTAACTACTCCAACTTCCCTAAACAATGCAGACTGGAGGACAATGACGAACGCAGACAGAGGAGACACTGACAAACATATACTACTAGAAAACTAGACTGGAGGACACTGACGGACGCAGACAGAAGACTGGAGGACACTGATGAATGTAGATAGAGGAGACACTGGACACATAGACAGAGGCACGCACACATAGACAAAGGCACACAGATAGAGGAGGTTGATAGAGGCACGCAGACTGGGCACACGGGATAGAGGCAACGTAGGATACTGGGCGACGGTTGTGGAGGCAAAAGGGTGGGGTGGTTGCCCGAAGGCAACCGAAAGCTATTGTAGCTTTCATTTTTTTAAAGAACCCCATAGTGGCAGCATAGGCCATGTGGGATTATAATTTTTTTCTTCCCTCTTCGCACCCGATGTGGTAAGATACACTTGCTTCATGTTGGTTCTCGTCGGGCCCTCTGGCTCACGTGGTCTGCGTTGTGATTGTTAGATGGAAGGTCATGGGTTCAAGTCACTTCGGGGAGGTATAAGGGGTTTTGATAATTTTTTTCCTTCCTTCTCCGCATCTGATGTTGCTAAGATGCGCCTGTCTCCTGTTCACTCTCGTCGGGCCCTCTGGCTCACGTGGTCTGCGTTGTGATTGCTAGACGACAGGTCGCGGGTTCCATTCGCTTCGCATGCTGTGACGGTGGGTGGATTTTTTTGATGCCCCACGCAAGCTGTGATGGCGGGTGGTGTTTTTTGATGCCCCATGCAAGCTGTGATGGCGGGTGGTGTTTTTGGACGCCCCAAAGTGCCCTATTGATGCTAGCACTTCATTTGACGCCTGTGCAGTCCAAATTTGACACCTTGAAGGCTCCCAACAAATTTTTTTTGGAGTTAAGGTACAATTTTTTTTCTTCCTTATCTATTTTGCAAAATGAAGGGGGGAAATCTCAGTCTTCACATGATTCATTTGCAAAATTGTAAGATAAAGGGGGGAAATCAAATCATTTGGAAGTGAATAATTGTTGGATTTGTAATAGGTGCTTAAATTTGTGGGCATTTGTGATTGTTTCTTTTGCATTTAAATATTCTGTTTTCTTGCATTAACAATCATAAATTACAGAAAAAAATAAGACCCCAAATTTATACCCTATTTGTGCAATTTATTGCACAACAACGTTCGGTATTTGAGATACCTCTGGTCCACACTTACAGGTAATGTTGTCGTGCTTTGGACTATTGTATCCGCCACCTAATATAGCTGCAACAACGACGTCTGAGCTTGTTCTCTATCAATCGTCGAGGAGAAATAAGGCAAACCAGTTCTATTATTCATTCCATCTCATACCCACATCGTGATTGTTGTTAGGCGTAAATCCTGACGAAGGTTTTTCCAAAGTGTTTAGGGGAAGTTACGCCCCATGCATGAGGAATAAACTTTCTATGGTAGGTGTCATTAACAACACGATGCCCTTTCAGTATCACCAAAATTCAATATATCGTGCTTCTCATATGTACTTATAGTCTCCCTCACGTAAGGGCGGGTACATATTGAGTGGTATGTTGTTCATATATACCTACAGTCTCCCTCACGTAAGGGCGGGTATATATTGAGTGGTTACGATATATAGATTTGGTAGGTATAAAGAAAGGGAGACCAATTGGTGATATAAGGAACTTTCATAATGGCCACTGTTCACAAATATCTCTCAGATTCACAGTTTCTGAAAGGTCCTAACTTTGTTCCATGGAAGACAAAGATGAGAGCCATTCTTCAGGTGGAAGATTTATGGGATATAGTAATTGGCACTACAAAACACCCTCAAACAACAGGAGCAGATCAAGAAGCTTGGGATAAGAAGGACAAAAGAGGTCTCGTGTTTATCTTGCTTGCTACTACAGATGAGGTGCAACCTCATATTTGTGATGCAAAAACCAGTAAGGAAGCTTGGGATGCTTTGATTACAGTATATGAAGGAAAGAATCAGTCCACTATTCTACACCTTCAAACTCTACTACATACCCTTAGTATGAATTCTGGGGAGACAATTGATCTATTCCTCTGCAGAGTGGCAGACTTGAAAGCAAAATTGAATGCTATGGGAAAACCAGTGGATGATGATATCTTGAATTCTGTCATTTTGAGAGCATTGCCAGATTCCTACAAGATGTTGATCACTTCCCTCAACGTTTCTGGTAGACAAGTAACATTTGTGGAACTGGTAAATTTGCTTCAGACTGAGGAAGCAAATCAGGTTCAGAAATATGAGGTGCCAGATAATGCCCTTTCTACCCAACAAAAGGGTAAGAAACAAGGTCAATTTCAAAAAGGGGGTTCTTCTTCCAAAGGAAAAGGGAAGCAAAATCAGTAGAAAGATAAACAATATTGCAAGATTTGTGATATGAATAACCATGACACCAACAGGTGTTGGTTCAAAAACAAGCAACAAAACGACCAAGGTCCTAAGAAGAAGGGCAAAGAGAAACATAAATACAAAAAGAAACATAAGCAACCTAAGGGCCATGTTGCTTATGCTGACTCCAACTCAGACTCAGATTCCCCTGGGTCCGATTCAGATTCTGACTCTGAAAGAGCACACAAGGTGCTCATGACCCATACTTCATCTTCCCAGATAGATGTTGTATGGTATATTGATTCAGGAGCTAGTAAACACATGACTGGGGACAAATCATGGTTTGACACTTTTGAGGAGAAAGAAGGTAAGCCAGTCACAATTGCTGACAATCAAGTCTACCAAGTGAAGGGTGAAGGGGATGTTTCTGTGTCCCTTCCCGATGGTAAATGTCAGATAGAGAAGGTTCTCTATGTTTCGAGGACTAGCCAATAATCTGCTATCAGTTACACAAATGTTGGATAGAAATATGGATGTCGTGTTCCGAGTTGTGAAAGGCAAGAAGAGATGTTTTATATCCCATAGTGGTAAACATGTTGCAACCGGATCCTACAAGCATGGCTTGTTCATTCTAGATGCTCTTTCAACTCCTCATGTTGCTCTGGCTGCAACTACAAAGGAGGCCACTTCTCTCTGGCATAGACGTTATGGGCATCTAAGTTCAGGATATTTTCTTGAATTACGTAGATATGAGATGGTGAAAGGTCTTCCTCATCTCTCATCTATCTTACCAGTTTGCTCGGATTGCTTAGCAGGGAAGCAACACCGAGTACCTTTTGAAACTAGCTCTTCTCGAGCTAAGAACCCTTTAGAGTTGGTACATACCGATCTGTGTGGTCCTATGCCAACCAGCTATGGTGGAAAGAAGTATTTTCAATTGTTTGTTGATGATTACTCATGGAAGATGTGGGTTTTCTTTCTTCAGTTGAAATCAGAGGCTTTTCTATACTTTCAACAATTCAAGAAACTTGTTGAGAAGGAGTCGGGATGTTTCATCAAAACCCTCCGCTCAGATCGAGGGGGGAATACACCTCTGAAGAGTTTTCTTCTTTCCTTAAGAAACATGGGATTAAAAGACAACTGACTACAACCTATACACCTCAGCAGAATGGAGTTGCAGAGAGGAGAAATCGTTCCATTATGGAAATGGTTCGATGTATGCTAAAGGGAGCACATCTTGAGGATCAATATTGGGCAGAAGCAGTAAACACAACATCATACCTCCTAAATAGAGCACCCACTAGAGCTCTACAAGGAAAAACACCACAAGGAGCTTGGAGTGGTAAGAAACCCTCCATTTCTCATTTAAGGGTTTTTGGATGTAAAGCATTCATGCACATTCCAAAGCAGAAAAGGAAGAAGTTGGATGAGAAAACCCTGCAGTGTATCTTTCTTGGCTATGATGAGCATTCAAAAGGATATCGATTGATTGATCCTAAGACCAAGAAGACACACTTAAGTAGAGATGTTGTATTTGATGAAGCTTTCACATCAAAAGACACATCTACAATAGTATACCTAGATGAAGAAGAACCTAAGAAAGAGGTTCAACTTTCACAACAACAACAGAAAGTCCCAAAATGGTATACTAGTACTTTGAGAGATGCTAAGTTGAATTCACTTCCAGATCTATCTCTAGATAGGCCATGTACTCGTAGTATGACTCAACAAATGAGAGCAGAGGCATCTACTTCAGAGGTTGACGAACTTTGCCAACACTTTGATGATTTGTCAGTTGATACAAAAAATGATAGAGAAGAAGATGTGGATGAAGAAAAGGTTTATATGTCCGCATTGAATGCGAATGAACCTACAACGGTTCAAGATGCACTTGGTGAGCCATAGTGGAAGGCCGCCATGGATGTAGAACATCAGTCTCTCATGAAAAATAATACTTGGAAGTTAGTCGATCTGCCAATAGGAAAGAAACCCATAGGCTGCAAATGGGTGTTCAAAGTGAAATATAAGGCAGATGGATCTATTGATAAGCATAAGGCCCGACTTGTTGCAAAGGGTTATGCTCAAAAAGAAGGCATAGACTATGAAGAAAATTTTGCCCCTACTGCAAAGATGACTACCATTCGAGTACTTTGTGCCATGGGAGCTCAGTTTGGGTGGAAGTTGCATCAGATGGATGTTAAAAGTGCCTTCTTGAATGGTGACTTACAAGAAGAAGTATACATGACCCAACCAGAAGGATTCGTGGTTGAGGGGCAAGAACAGAAAGTTTGCAAGTTGATCAAATCCTTGTATGGGCTCAAACAAGCTCCTCGAGCTTGGTATATCAAGATAGACAGTCACCTTGTGCAACATGGATTCAAAAGAAGTCCTTCAGATGCAAATATCTATATTAAGAACAATGGTTCTGATATAGTGATTCTGGTGTTATATGTAGATGATCTGATCATAACAGGAAGTTCAGAGAAAATGATTGATTCAGTGAAAAATGATTTGAAACAATCATTTGAAATGACAGATCTAGGACTTCTTCACTATTGTCTTGGTTTGGAAGTAACTCAGAAAAGATATCATATCAGAGTAACACAAAAGAAGTATGCCAAGACTTTAGTGGAAAAATATCGGATGACTAACTGTAAGTCTAAAGCAACTCCAATGGAGCAAGGACTTAAGTTATCATGATATGATGAATCACCTCAGGTAGATGGTACTCTCTATCGCCAGTTGATTGGGAGTCTCCTATATCTGACAAATACCAGGCCAGATCTTAGTTTTGTTGTAGGCTATCTTTCAAGGTTCATGCAAGAACCTAAGGTGAGTCACTGGAAAGCAGCAAAGAGAGTTCTTCATTATGTCCGTGGTAGTACAAACTATGGCCTGGAGTACAAAAAGAATAACAAGTTTTTCTTACTAGGATACACGGACTCAGATTATGTTGGATCCATTGATGATCGTAAGTCAACTTCTGGATATGTTTTTCATCTGGGATCTGGACCTGTCTCATGGCACAGTAAGAAGCAGCATGTGGTTGCTTTATCTTCTACAGAGGTAGAATATCGTGCAGCCAATGAAGCATTCTGCGAGATAATGTGGTTAAGTCGCATTCTTACAAACATGGGCCTTCCAAAGAATCTACCTCTTCATTTGTTTTGCGACAATCAAGGTGTTTTGAATCTTGTCAAGAATCCAATTTTTCATGAACGTACCAAACACGTTGATACCCGATGTCATTTCATTCGAGATGAAGTTCCAAAGCACCATATACAACTTCAATACATTCCCACTGATGCGCAAGTTGCAAATATTTTTACCAAAGCACTTGGGCGTATCAAATTTGAAAAGTTTCGAGATACTATTGGGATTTGCCAATAATGTAATAAGGGGGGATGTTAGCATATGCTTATATTACATCATTGTTATAGGTTTGCATTAAGGAGGGATTATAATAAAACTATAGCGCACGTAGGCGCTCTCTAGGTTGGTTTGAATAACCACCAAGTTGGTTTCATAAACCAACTTATTGTAACCTCTCATTGTAACCTTTATATCTCAATTCAAATGCAATGAATAATTGCTTCGTCAAATTCTTTATATATGTATATATATATATAAAATGATAGAAATTCCCAAGGATTGGGCTATGTCATCCAAGAGATAACATTAGGATTTGAACTTGGTACCCCCAAGTCATAATAGAGAGCCCTAACCATTATGCCATTAGTGAAAATATACCACAAACAAATACACTTGTTGGGGGCCGGTCGTGACCCCCTTGTGCTCCTCAAGCATCTCAATCCCCTATGATTACAATTTTGATGTCTTACTACCTCTTTCGAGTAGGTCTGTCTAATACCTTGTACCTTGTGTGGGGGTGCCAATCTTGAAAACTCTAGGGGAGCATAAAACATGGTTCCACCAGATGATCTTCAAGGTTTTTTATCCAATATCGACTCCTTGCTTCTGGATGTCTTCTTTGGAACTCATCTTTCCTTGTTGGGTTCACTAATCTACTCCTATCCTAGGTTGCTTTAGGGGAAAATAGAAAAAATAATGAAAGTAAGAAATAGATCATAAAGTAAATTGCAAGAAAGTGGTAAATGCAGGAAAGTAAGGAAAATCAGTAAAGGGTAGGAAAGAAAAGGTGCAAGAAATAAAACCTATCTATCCTAGTCTACATGTGGCAATGCACCAAAAAAAGAATAATACCCCCTGATGCCCTAACAAGTTTTAATGAATACATGCACAACGACTGTGCAAAAGGAACATATGTACCTTTGATAACATGCAATAGAAACAAAACACCTATGCCAAAACCAAGGCAAATATTTGTAAAGAGTCACATATTCTTATTAATGTGAACTCCTGGTTACATACAAGCAAAGAGAAGAGGTTAAAAAACTACCTGGAAGGTTGCACAAGGCTTGAGATAGACCCGGTAATGGAGGAGAATGAAGGAAAGCACCCCTCAAAAGGATGGAGAGCTTTCGATCCTTACAATAAGAAGAAGAATACACATTTATAGATTACATTTAGAGCCTTTCCACTTTTGAAATTCAAAATTATTGCTTTGAAAATTTATGCCCAAAGTACTTCATATTGATGATGTGTAATCCTAAGGTTGCTTGGGTTTAGAGTTGTTAAAGGTGAGGTCGTGTTGCTCATGCTAGATTTTTTCTACAAAGATCCTGTTCTCAAATCAATGGTCGATCCTCTAAAGTTTTTTTATGATAGTGTCTTAAATGTTGTACCTTCTTATAGAGAAAATACCATGCATTTGAGGAACTGTACACTTCTACATAACATGTGGTGTTCGGTAGTCTGGTTAAAATTTGATTATCCCTTGCTCTGGTGGGAGTCTCTCATGGTAGTCTCTTTATTCCACTTTATCCTTTATTTTAGTTACTACCACTAGCTAGATGTTATCGATCATTTGATCTAGTCGGGCATCCTTGAGCCAATTTTTTGTTTTGATCTTGATACACTACAGAGCCTTGTGGTCTTCATTAGAATTTTGATTGCACCTTTCACTATCAGTCTTGACCATGTAAATTTGGTTATCAGGCCTTACCTGTTAAGAGTCTGGTTCATTCGATTTTCACCTGGATTCCCATTCGATGCTTGAGAAACTCAATATTATATTAGAAACAACCTTACAAAAATGATCGAAAGGCCTTACTTCGCCCAAGTGTAGTAGTAATTCAATACAACACTACCCTTTAAGGTAATGCTAGGGCACACCATATACATGCACCGACTCCAACATAGTAAAAGGATGTTGTCAAGACTCAAACAAACTACCTCTTGTGTGTCATTCCTTGGTATAAACTTAACTATCCACATTGCCAACACCATCTATTGTGTACAATGAACAAGACTACTAGCCTAGCTACTTTTCACACTAATCAAAATAATGCATAAAGCAAAAAGAAACTAGACCATTTATCTTTAAGATAAAATGATACCAACGAGTTTGAACATGTAACCAAACACTTCACATCTAAGTACCTAACCACAATGTGATAGCTAGCAACTAAGAAATATGTTGGATTTTGCATTTATAGCAAATGCCACCATGTATAATAATAAAAATACCAACCTTTGACAATTTCAACGTAATACCTCTGCATTCTCAACAAACAATCCTAACATCCCACTATAAGATGCAGACTAAAAGAGCTTTCTACTACCCTACTAAATTTGAATTTTTAATTTATTATTAAAATTGAAGAAGAAGCTTTTGACACGAAGGTGACATCATCAATTCAAGATGTATATCATTTATTCGCAACTCAATTGAGTTGTTCAAAGTAAAGGTCATATAATATTTAGTAATATGATATCATATCAGAACCAATCCACTAAAGAGTCACTAGTAAATATACAAAAATAGAGAACACTAAAGCAAAGAGCAACATGATAGACTACTCCCTTGCATCATTGGAGTGTGAGAATACTCTTTTAGTCCTTTCCCACTAGGCTTAAACGAGAAGTCATTATTAATATTTTTAGCAAATCTTCATTACACCTTCAATATTCATAGACTTGTTAAATATTAACAAAGGATTTCATTGGATTCAACTTTGTTCATGCTCTCAAAATTTTCAAGTTTAGAGGGTATAATTAATCATTCAATCTAATTGATTTAAAATATAATTGCTACCTTTGCTTCCATTGAAACTTAAATCCACATAAACAAACTAGTGATCCCAACCATTTCACAAAAGAGAACCTAGTTTCATTCTCTACCTTAGCTCCTCTAGTTTCTCTAGTTCCTAATGACAATCCTTTAGCACCTTCTCAAGTTTCTTTACAAATCAAATAACATGCACTGTATCAAAAATCTCATAAATAATAGTGTCTTAAAATTCTCATAAATAATAGTGTCTTGGACATAATGATCCCAATTTGAGTTATAAGTAATAAGCCTATAATAAAAAAGATTCAAAAAAACACTTCTAAATTAAACTATTAAACGTAAGCTAAGAAAGAAATTCTAAGATGAAATTTTAAAAGTAAACAATTAGTACACAATTATTTTATGCTTCTTCAATGTGTAGCATGATACGAAGAATCCATTAAAAAACATCATCTATCAAAATAATTAAAAAACATCATCTATCAAAATAATATATAACATATTATGGAAAAATACCTTTAAAATTACATGAACTAACCGTTAAACCAAACATTATTAAAATAAAACAGTTAGGGAAAAAAATACAAATACAATTAAATTCAAAATAATAACAATAAAGTTGACACTTTAAAGATGGACAAATATATTCTACTGATATGTTTTTTTATCCTAACGTATAAAACAATTATAAGTGGAATAATGTTGTATGATGTTTCATGCTTTCCACGATATGATGTAGAGGGTAAAAGTGTGTTCCACAGGAAATTCCGCACTATCACTTGTATACGAAGAAATAGACGATATGTTTTCTACTTCAAATATAAAGTTGTATGAGACAATGATAAAAAGGGGATAAAGACATTAGATGACACAACAGTTGGTATATACGGCTTGGAAAGTCCTTGTCAATACACAAGAAGTTTTGGTTGATACTTGAAAGGTTTAACCCCACATGTTGTCTTGTTGCCTAAAAGTTCAATGTCAAAATTATGATGTTACTAAAATAAATATATATATTAGTTATTACAAATGGTTGGATTTGGTTGCCTTTATTAGAACATTGAATGGTATGTTTTTTTTAAAGTAAGATAAAGTATGATGGTGGTATAATTGGGATCACATTTATGAGGGGTATAATAGGAGCCTATCTCTTTGGGTAACCTAGAAAATAGTTCAACCACATACTACTAAAGTGTCCTTGCAAGATAAATTGATATGTTTTTTTTAGATTTTCATTAAAAAAAAAAGTCAAGTTCAAACCAGGAGTAAATGTGAGTGACGCTATTATACTTCCAATAAGACAAAATTTTAAATTATTTAATATTTTTTAATATATTATTTTAAAAAGTTATAATTTATATAAGTTGTAAGTTTATTATAGTGGTAAGAGCTTTGGTCTCTTTTTTAGAGGTCCAAGGTTCAAACCCTAGACTGTGTGAGGAGATTAGGACCCCTTATAAAAACATGTGTAAACTCATTGAAAAAAGTTATAGTCTACCATTAATATTAGAATTGTAATTTATAAATACTTTTAAAATTTAAAATTATTAATATTAATTATATAATTTAAAATATGTTTAAAATGTTAATAAATATTGCTTTAAAATGTTTATTTTAAGATTTTTCAAAGTTTAAAACATAAAATAGGTGTCTTATGTTTAATATGTCTCAAATTTAAATAGATATACGTATAGATATTTAAGTGATTTAAAACTCAAAATTTTAAGTTAAAGGAAGATCATGAAAGAGCGTAATTAAAAAATAATAAAGTATATCAAACTAGAACACAAAAATACATATATAAAATAGCATAATGATTTTATTGCTTAGAAAATATGATACAATGTAAGTAATATCTAGGAAGAGATGCGTAGGCTATAATAATGCATCCATTACTCATGCTTTGTGTCAAGGGTGCATCTTCTTTTACACAAGAATTGGTGTGTTGGAAATCCATTGTATTAAATATGGAAGGTCACCCATATGGAAACATGGTGGTTCACCTTAGTGTGTTAGAAGCTCACCTATATCAAAATGAGGTGACCCACCTTTCAAAAGTTACAAAGTGCATATTAAATAAAAATTACATATCTATGACTCGTAATTTTGTGTTTTGTCTTCTATTGACGTGTCAACATAGCTAGAGATGTATTTTGACTACAAAAATCTAAAAATAGAAAATTACTATTTGTAGTAAGTATTTTATTTTACATTTTTTAGGGTCTTTAGAGTGTTTTTCCACAAAGTTATCTATAATATTGTTTGGAATAGAGTTGCTTGATAAAATTGTTACTCTCTTAGTAATCTTTTCAATGCTTCTTGAATGGATCAAACCTGAGTCCCAAACAAAAAGTTGTGTCCCTAACAGTACAGTTAGGATCAAAAATAGGTTTTTGGATATTTTTTAGCATAAAGCCAAGCCCCTAAAAAGGTCACATACCTAGATTATTTGTCCTCCCTTGAAAGGCAATGGTCCCTCTTTTGACATTAGGTGCAAAATTTATTTCTTTATATGATTTTTTGTTAGTCATTCCCCTTAGTGACTAAGTTATTGTACCTTGATCACTATATACATCTAAATATATTTCCTTCTAGTGGTCTTGGTCCAATATAATCCTCCTCTATTGGGGCTAAACTATCTAGATTAAGTTCTTCAATGTCTAACTATTCTGCTACTATGGAAGTGTCCAATAGAGGTGGATGATAAGGCCTAAGAAGTTCAACATTGAAGATTGATGCAAACTAAGACGAGACATAAGATTTAGTTCAAAGACATTTTCTCCCACCTTCTTGGTGATGGTTTATGGTCTATAGTGAAGACATATGATATTTGTATGGGGTCCTATAAGACATAAACATACCTTATCTCCAACCTTAAAATGATGTGGGACCCAATACTGGTCATGATATTGCTTTTATTTTTTAATTATATTTTCCAAGAGGTCATGGACTTGTTGAATGGTTTCAATCTATTCTATAAACCATGTTACCTTTTCTACTTCTTTTTGTCCATGAGGTGAGTATGCCATGGGTTTTGCATTGGGAGAGCTACATCAGTGTTTGCCAACGGTTAGAACCCAAAACAAACATGAATTGGGATGTGTTTAATAGAGCTATACAAAGCTTAGTTGTACCCATGCTAAATGTAGGGGAGGCTCTCATCTCATGCACATGGATTCTTGAAATTGTGCATTTGAAGAAGATGCATACTTAATTGATTCACAAATTCTGCTAGCCATTAGTCTAAGGATGGAAGGTTATGGATATGGTCAACTTGGTGTCCATCATGCTCCATAGGATGGACCAAAAAATACTTAGAAATTTTCTATCCCTATCAAATACAATGGACTTTGGCAAGTCAAATTTGAGCCACACGTGACTAAAATAAAGCTTAGCAGTATCCTCAATAAAATTGGATTTCTTAGAAAAAATCATGATAACCATTTTAAAAAATAATCAATTATTATAAAAATGCAATCATTAACATGCTTAGATGTGTGCAAACCTAAAAGGAAATTTATGGAGAGAAACAAGAATTGGACGACATTAGCAATTAAATGAGAAAACCCTATTTCTTGTTGGTTGGTTTGGCAACAATGCAGAGGGTACATGAATTGATATACCTCTCGACACAACTTCTTAGTTTGGGCCAATATAAGTACTTTTGAAGTACTACCAATGTTTTTTCCATCCTAAAGTGACTTGCTACTTTGTTAAAGTGCACTTCTCAAATAATATTTGAGCACTTACTAGCTAATATAACATATATCCCATGTGGTAGTGGAGGTTATCATACAAATAAAAATAAAAAATATGCTTACCCACACAGAGCTTGGTATGCATTTGCAAAATCAGAATCTACTTCATACAAGATGGATCAATAAAAAGTGTCATGCCCATAAGAATAAAGAATGGTGGCGAGTTCTATGAATGGAGGTTAGCTCAAAATATTTGGTGTTGAATTGCCACTCCTTTTCTTGTGCTTGATGATCAAATAAAACTATTAAATATATGGGGCCACTTTTGATATATTTTATTCCTTAGATTACTCTATGTCTAAATTAACTCTAGAGGCTTGTGGTATGTATGGATGATGGTTTTCTTTCCCAATATGTAGTGCTTTCACTATTTACATGCTTGGGAAAATGTATAAATCTCTTTTTCATATGTGGGGTGTTTTTGAACTACTTAATTTAAAGGTTCACTATGATAAGCAACTAGATGCCTATGTTGTGTCAGAACAACTCCCAATGTGGATTCTCATGCATTAGTTATTACCTCAAAATACTGATGCAAATAATATAGAGAAAATGTATGAGCTAAATACAATTGGTATTTTAACCTCTCAAATACCTCTATTAAATGTCTCTCCAATGGGACTTGGATTTGACACCTCTTTGGTCTCTTGGTGCATTGGCCAAGCAATGTGTGAGAACCCCAATAGAAATATTCAATAGAAATTTGCAAGACCCAAAAAGCTATGAAGCTCTAAAAGAGTCTTTTGGGTAGACCAATATCTAATTACTTGAATCTTCTTAGGATCAACATGGAATTCTTTGTCAATAATATACCCAAGGTATTGAATCTTTGTTATACCTAATGAACACTTATTCAAATTACCATATAGAATATATCTTCAAATAATCTAAAGTACTTGTCAAACTTATTGCAGATGTTCCTCCCATGTATTATTATAGATGAGAATTCCATCTAAGTAGACTACCACAAATGAACTAGTGTAGGTATGCAAGATGTCATACATCATCTTCATGAATATGGCAAGTTCATTCGTCAAGCCAAAAGGTATAAATAGCCACTAAAATAACCCCCCCTTGGATTTCAATTCAATATCTCATACACCAATGGGCTCTATGGGTATTTGATGATAGTCAGATTTGAGATCAATTTTGATAAAGTTTTCACCATGAAATTGATTTAGCAAGTCATCTATTTTAGGGAGTGGATAGTAGTTCTTCATGATGATTTTATTCAAATCTATGTAGTCAATATAGAGCCTCCATATTCCATATTTCTTCAAAGCCAAGACAATATGACTACCACATGATGAGGAAATTGGTCTAATATGCTCAATTTGAATCAATTCTTGGACCTATATTCTTATTTCATTATTTTAAGGATTCATCTATAATAAACAAGCACACTAGAAAAAGGAGAATTAGGAACTAAATCAATAAAATACTTTATCTCACAATGAGGTGGAACTCCAGTTGGTGACTTGAACAAGTCATCATATTCTGCTACATATGGTCCGTCTACTTTTATTGTATAGGGCCTATGATTAATGTAGCAATAATCCTTCTATTTTGTGGCTTGATCATCAATAGAATGAGTTTTCTTGTTTTGGATATCATATTTTTGCTTTGTTTAGCACTAATTAATGAAATAAAGGTAAGGAGGAGATACTTATGCTATCCTAAAATATTGACGTCTAACAGTGATGATGAAACTTTAAGGTCTAGACTCATAAAAACCATACCTCTTCCACATAAATAGGTGGTCCAAAATCACATCACAAACATCCAATGGTACAACATCACATACAACTTCATCTTTGAAGGTCTTAATGTCATAATAGAGGAGGTATTTTTGAGTGGCATAAATGTCTCTTATGTATTGTATTCATCCAATATTATATGGTTCTAGTTGTGATGTGAAAGGTGGATTCAAATCCTTCATCATCTAAGCTAAAATTATATTCTCTTGAATCTCACTATCAATAATGAAATGTAATAGTTTATCCTTGACCCATATTTTTGAATGAAATAGGTATTCCTCTTCTTGTGACTCCTATGGTGCAACGTGTGTGGTGGTAATAGTCACATTTGGTTTGACTTCCATGATTTGTTTCCCTTTATCCTTAGCCTATGGATTTGAATGGGATGGTGTAGTGTATATAGAGGGTTGTGACTTAAAAAATATTGATTCAATTGATCAACACTCATCCCTCAAATATTGGTTGATCTTGTGATAGTTGCACCATTTTACAGTCGTGCCCTTTAGGGAATTATTTTCTTGGTAGTATTTTTCTACTTCCTAACTTTATGGATGACCCCATTTACCTTTATTCTTTGTAGAATCACTCGTATTTCTTTCGATAGTACTTAGTGTTATGAATTTTAGTATTTTATCCTCCTTTTCTATTTTTGCTTTTGTTCTTTTGCTTCAATTTGATAATAAATTTATATGTCTCTCCCAATGTTTTATTTTCAAAGAGGTCCATATCCTCTCAAACGTTCCATTGAAATCAACTATGGTACTTGAGGATTCAATGCCTTTTAATATCTTGAATTCCTAGGTTTTTTCATGGAGAGGAAAGCATTAGTATATTATTGAACAAATTGGTCTATACCTTGATGCAGTTGTTACCATCACTCATAATGGCCTTCAACATTTCCTATGTGAAAACTACTTCATCTTTATTCTCTTTTGTAACCCTATTATAATATGCTTCCCATTATTTTTTAATAGGTAATGAAGTGTTTAAGAGTGTAAAAGTAATTCTATAACTAATAGAGATTTCATTTATAGAGAAGTGTGAAAATAACTTATCCAATTGATTTTATAGGGAATCAACATTAAATTTTCCTTTAAAAATAGAAATATCAAAATTTACTTGCACCTTAAAGGATATGGGAGCACTAAATTATGTGATAACAATGAGAGGTTGTGCAAAGGAGGTTGTAGAATTTATAGTAGAGAGCTATTAAAGAATTTGAGCAAATTTATCCATCATCGCATTCTACTATTTCATGAGGGCTTCATTTAACATCTCCTTGAAAGGATCAACTATCTTGGTTTTTTTCATTCTATTTTTCACCTAAGATCATTTGGAATGATAAGGGAGGTAATAAAAGGGGCCTCTTGTCTCATACCCAAACTATTGATATATTAATCTCATGTTTATGAATATATACTTAAAAACTAGACCGCTCTAATACCACTAATCTAAAACTCAAAATTTTAATTGATTTGAAACTCAAAATTTTGAAGGAATATTATAATAGAATTAATATAGAAAAACAAAGTATAACAAACCAGAACACAAAAATATATAGGCAAAATAGCTTAATGATTTTATTGCTTAGAAAATAGGGTATAATGCAAGCAATTTTTTAGAAAATGTGAGGCTATAACATTGTATCCATTACTCATGCTTTTTATAGTTAGTGGTACATCTATTTTTATACAAGAATTGGTGAGTTAGAATCCACTATATCGAATATAGATCACCCATATGGAAATGTGGTGGTTCACCTTCAATGAGATAGAAGGTCTCCCATATGGAAATGTCTTGATCCACCTTCCATTAGTTACAAAGTGCATATTAAATTAAAATTACATATATAACTTGTCCTTTTTTGTTTTATCTTCTACTTATGTGTTAGCATAGCTGGAGATGCATTTTGGCTATGAAAATCTAAAAATAGAAAATTACTTTTAAGGGCCTTTGGAGCACTTTTTCACAATTTTTTTTGGAAACTTTTTGTTATTATTTTACTTTTTGAAATTGGTTTTCTCTCTAACTTTTCCAATGCTTCTTGGATGGATCAAAATAGAGTCTCTAGCACAAAGTTATATCCCTAACAATACAATTCAAATAAAAAAATATGTTTTTGGGAATTTTTGAGCATAAAGCCATGCTCCAAAAGGTCATATGCTTGGATCACTAAGCTAATAGTATCAATGGTTACCACTATTTTTTATTACAATACCAGAAAATAATATTTTCAGCAATGTAAGTGATTAAAGAAATACCTTTTCTATAAGAGGTGGTATTTAAAAATATAAAAAATAGTAGCAAGTATGAGTTGAGAGTGAGCCTCACCTTTTCTTGCTCCAAATATTTGGAGAAATAAAAAAAGAAAGGATTCATATGAGGAAAATCTAGGTATCATGGAAGGAAATAACTATTTGGAAGTAAAGATGCCTTAGTTGGAAGAATAGATGCTGAAGTTGGAAACAAGAGGAAGAGTGAATATATGAAAAAATTGATCTAGGGAGCAAATGTTGCACCAAAAGTGATTATCAAGGTTGAGATGATTAAGTATGATATAATTGTTCTTAAAATTAGAGGGCTAATATGTAAGTTCCAAGGATACTAACCAAGGTTTTTAGGGATCCAAAACTAGATCAAGTGGAAGTGGGGATTGAATTCAAAGTACTACATGACTTTTATTTATAAAGGTATTTTCTTTATCATATTTTCTAGTTATGAAATTAGGGATAAAATAATGGGTGATAGCCCATAATTTAGGGGGAGAAATGCCCTATATTGAATACCTTAGAGGAAGAATTTTTCTATAGAGACAAAAAAACTTAAAAGGTTCTAGTATGGTTTAGGCTTTTTAGACTTACATATCAACTTATGATTAAGCATATTTTGAAGAATGATGGAAACACTCTAGGGGAATTCATCAAGAAGGGACCAACTACTATGCTAAAAATTGTAATGTTTTTAGATACATTCCAAAACATGCATTCACCACAATCGTATTCAAAAATAAGAAAGATGATTAAAACATAGCAATAGTAAATAACATGGTGAAATGAAAAGAATAAGTATAAGGTGGGTGTTCATGGGAACCCCAATACATCACTTTTATTTACACTTATGATACAAATGATTGCTCATTGAGGGATATTTGTAGTGATATAAAAATCTCAATAAGAGGTTAACTTCAAACCAACATAAACTTAACCTTAAGGTTAACCTTACAATAAAATAATTATAAATTACCCTTTAAGCAAGGTTATCCAGAAATGAGGATTAACTAATACCACTAAGGGTGAATATATGAGAGTACCATTAGGATTACATGAATATGCCCATATGCTTACATAGATGTTTGTAGGCTTACATAAAATAATGGCCATATGTTTACAGATAAATATGCATGTAGGATTACATGAAGATGCCCATAGGCTTACATCAAGATGCCTAGAGTCCTACATAGAAATTACATATAGATTTACATCAAGAGCACCTGTATATACTTCATCACTATTGGCCTTGGCCTAATAAGTCCAAATTATAAATATTTCAACATCCCAATTAATTTGAATTAAGGGTCCAAAGAGAGAAGACATTAGAGATGATACATATCCACCATAATAAATTCTTGTATGGACCAATGGATCTTGTTGTCTTCTCTTTTCCAAAGGTACATAAACTAGATCCACCCCTCCTAAACATTAAAGCATGGCTCCACCTTCTAGATCAATATATTGAGCTTCCTATTATAAGATATCTAACATGCACAATGGTGACTACAATCTATCCCCCAACCTCAAACATTAGGCAAATATTTGAATAATAATTACCAATGGTTATAAAGGACTTATAAGAACAAGGTGTAGCTTGTAGTGAGAATCTAAAATTTTCTCTTCTTGTAGCCTAAAATATTACCAATGACCACACTAAAAGGTTTTCGGAGTTAGAGCAATACATTATGAGAAATGAGAAGAACTATACATGATATCGATGTTAATAACATTATCAACTAGACTTATTTTGAATAAAAAAATCTAATTAAAAATAAGAAAAAGTCATTGAATTGATGTTACCAATCTATAGAGTTTGAAAAACTATGTGATTTGAAAAAAAAAGGTCCAAAACACTTTCGTATGCAAAAGTTATGGCCTCCAAAATTTTAGGCATATTAATATCTAAACGAGGAGAGAGAATGAAAAAATAGTTCACCAAATTTTAGAAAAAATGATGTTCAATCACTGCTTGCCATGTGTCAACCACTCATTCATTGATAGCTAGCATTCCCACTTCACCATATGTCTTTCACTGGTGCACTGGATTGGATGCTACAATGAATATGAGTTTTAAAAATTGCATGTTGTGATTGGCTAAAGAATATCTATGAGTAAGCAAGCATATTAACTAGTGTTCCATATGCATGAACTAAGACCAAAGAGGAGTAGAATGAATTTGAATACACTGCCCTGAGATGTAATTCCTTACAACAAAAAATATGTGTTCATCTGTTGAGTCAAACTTAAGATCTTACCTCTATTAAAATGAATCAACCATTGTGCCATGTAGTCTATTAAGTCTAAAGACTACCTTTGTTACTAAGGTACACGTTACATTCAACAAAATGAAAAAGTATCTCAAAAATGCTTTGTGGTAAATAAAAATGTTGATTGGGGCCCTACAAGAAAGAAACCCAACCACTGTACTATTGACACAAATGAAATAAAAAATGAGAGCCTATTGAATGCCTAAAAGTAAAGCAAATAGAATGGTCATCATAAAGTTTCAAACCATCAACCTTCTAACCATAGCAAATAGAGTCTACCATAGCACCACTCCCTTTTGGTGTAAATGGTAGGCTAAGCATATCCCTAAAAAATCTATAAATGATATTGAAAAACAAAGAATATGATGGGTTTAAAACCCAATACCTTCCCAAAAAAAGTGCTCATTCTACCTGTAACAACAAATCCTATTGACTCACCTAAAAATAATATATGCAACGAACAAATAATTTTTTTGGGTAAGTTTTCTAGGTAGACCCAAAAGTTATTTTCCTATGTTCTCAGGTTTTTTTACATGTTCACATGTTGTAGGTCATCCAATGACTCTTTAATTTTTCATTGTATACTTAGCACAAGCATAATTAACCATATTTGAGATTGCTGCAGACAACCTCCCAAGTGGACGAGATTGACCATATCCTATAGAGTAGCCTTTAAGTGGAATCATCTAGTCTCATTTATCATCTACATATACCAACATGAGGACCGAACCACGGATAGGGTTATCGTCTAGGGCCCATAACACCTAGAGGGGAACACTTTTATTCCCTACCTCAACATATTGAAACCTCGACTAACTAGTCGACCCGTTCTTAAATAATATGAGAGAGGTTAGCGTATTTATACTTTTGTGACTAACTGTTGAGTCCCTTAAGCTAGATACAGTTAGCACCATGTCAATACCCTAACATTGGACTTCATTTCCAAACCTAGGATAACTCACAATAGTTTATTCTATACCAAACTATATGGCTAATCCAACTAAGTATACTGAGTAAGGTTTTCATCACAGTGCTATTTGAGTTTAGCTTGGATAAAGGTGTTCCATACCACCTTTCTATATTGACCGACCAAGTATATTTTTACCATTTTCATAAATCATCCGCAGACGCAAAACTTATTGTGTGCATACTCACACCTCAACATTTTCTCATATCTATAGGTTAGGGATTTAGAACCTAAGCCTTTTAATATTTTCCTTGAGTTAAGTTCAACAACTATCTCTCATTAATATAAGCATACAAGACCTTAAGCAAATCCTTCAATAACATGCCATATAAGAAAGACTATCTTATTAAAAATATGATAGGTTATCTAAACCCAAATTACATTGTTACTAGGGGTTTTAACACATTCTAAAAAGAATATTTGCAACCCAATTTCTCCATAGGTTCGAATTCCAAAAATATGCAAGAAGAAACCAGAATGTCTACAAGTTTTCCATATTAAAATGTATGTTTTCAGTTTGCCTTCTTAATTGACTACACAACATTTGTAATGACATAAAGACCAATATCATACTTTAGTTGTATTAAGTTTAAATACAACACTAACTGTTGCTTTATTTTCTAGTTTACTATTTCTTTGTTTTCTAGTTTTTTTATTTTAGAACTACAATAGTGGTAAAGACATCTCTCTCCTTGCATGTCCTTGAGACTAATATTCTCCACTTCACCCAGTGCAACACTAATGGTTTTCGAGAAGACTACAACTCGTACAGAGGAAACTTGGGTGATGCTAGGGATCAAACATGACTCTCTAAATATGAATATGCAATATTCTATTATGCACACATGCAACTGCACTAGAAACACTTCAGAAAATTCACCAATCTCCTTTCTCGAGATTTCCCAAGAATTTAAAACATGTTTCCACAATAAACCTATTTAACTCATCAAGAGATGCTTACTGTTTTCAAATAAATATATAAATCTATGGTTTACTTCTTTCATTTTGCTTTAGAAGGGATACCACTCATACACTACACCCATCCCAACATTTCTACTAAATACTAACATACTGTCGCACAACAACATAGCAATTATTTCTTGTTTGCATACAAAGTAGCACACATAACAATACATTATTTCACGACAATACAAAGTTATCAACGTTTTCCAATCAACATAACAAAACAACAAACTTACCAGCACTACATGCCCTTTTAATATGTGTTAATTCATCTATATGATAGAATTATTTCAACACTTCCATTGCTTCATTTACCTTCTACTTTCACGTTAATATAGCAATGCAAATATAGTGAAGAGTTGTTCCAACATGGTAATAATTTACTAACAATTTCATAGCTTTCAATTACCATCTCTTATTCTAGCCATATAGCAATAGCACACAACAAACACAAAGTTCAATCAACCTGATTTAAACATGGTGTACGCATTCGATGTCATAGAAGGTATAGACCTATTTCTCACGCTTTCCAATCGAACTATTTGCTGAACTTTCAGTCTCCCTCTGCCTTTCTTCTCTTCCATTTTCTCCTTGCGCGGTCTCTAAAAAATACCTTACCTTCTTATTTTGTTCTTTCACCCCTCAAAATGATATGCAAGATTAATGTGAGTTGTTTTCCTCTTCCTCCATGCACAATGCCAAGTTGTTGAGCTTCCTCCTTCTACTTCATGCGCACTCCAAGTAATTATGACCCATTCATCATTTCACGTCGCTACTTTAACTATCCTCAAGCATAAATGCATCCACCACATGGAGGTTTTAATAACACATAGTTCTACCACCTTTAATTATTTCTTTAATATTCAAGGTAGAGCTATTTTCATAATAGTGTAAACTACTTTACATGCAATTAAGTAAAGAAAAATTAATAATATTATAGCCATTGTCCTATATTTCAAAACAAAGCAACAATAGCATTTGTATAGGCTTCCCTACATGGCAACCTAATACCATATTAAATTCACATATAAAACAAAATATCATTTTTAAATAATATCCTCACACATGATTTAACAAGCAACCATACACACATGTTATTCTTTAAGAAACTAGTGGCTCCCATCATCATCGCCACCTAAAGCAACATTTCTCATTCCTTTCCAAACAAGCAATACTTGAATCAATTTAACCCATGTAGAGATGCAATATGCAATGCACCTATATGATATGCAAGCATGAGTTTCCATGTGCTCGTGAGCTGAATCATCACCTCCCTATCTCACCTTTTTCCCTTGACTAGCTTCCTTTCATTATCATCACGCAATTGTCCTGCACTCATAGAAGCTATCAGTAGTACCATGGTTCATAGGAAAAAGGTAAGTATATACATATTTTACTATCTTTCATAAATCATGTGAGGAGGGTCATTACATCCTCCCCCACTAGGGATAAACATAGTCACTGTGTTTCTAACCATTTTAAGCAAAAAAAAAATTCAAACAAATTCATTGCTCACATCAAGTTCTAGATTGCATAAACAAAGAATTTTTCCACATCATTAGCATATAATCACATCACAGATTACATCACAATATAACCAATTTATCAAATATCATTATATGTTCCAAAACATATCATTTTGCAATGCCACATACTTGCAAACTACTCTACTTAATAAAATGGCAAACCATACTTTACTCTACTTAGTATCCAGTTCCATTTGCATTTGTATATATACAAATATTCTAAAATTATATAAAATTTTATGATAAAGTCTATTTCTACTCAAACAGATAAGGAAATTATCATCGCATTTCTGCCACATCTTCCCACGTAGCATTTCGGTCTGAGTAGTGGTCCCATTGGACCCGACATTGCTCAATGCTCCATTTTCTCAGATTCTTGGTTTGAAAACCAAGCAAGTGAATAGGTCACACCTCAATATTTAATGGATCGATCATCTACAAGTTGGAAATATCCAATACATGAGTAGGATCAGAAATATATTTTCTAAAGAGGGACACATGGAAGACATTATGGATCTTGGATAAGCTTGGTGGTAGAGCTAATCTATACGCTACAGGGCTTATCTTCACAATAATCTCAAATGGACCCACATATCTGGAGTCAAGCTTAGAGGATTTTATAGAAATTTTTGTTGGTTTCACCCTTAAGAATACTCTATCTCCCATAGAATATTCCCTCGGTGTCCTTTTGAGGTCCACGTAGCTCTTTTGGTGGTCTGCGACCTCTTTCAACTTCTACTGAATCCTCTTTAACTGCTCTTCCATTTATTTTATCATTTTTAGTCCGATCACTACTCGATCTTCTGGATTATCCCAAGTTAAGGGAACTCTGCACCATCACCCATATAGAGCTTCAAAAGGTGCCATACCTAGTGATGCATGGTAACTATTGTTATATACAAATTCTACTAGGTACAAGTAGTCTTCCCACTTTGTGTGTTGTTCCATGCAGTACATTCTCAACATATCCTCAAGCACTTGATTCACCCTCTCAGTCTGACCATCTGTCTTAGGGTGATAAGCAGTACTGATATTCAGTTTTATCCCTAATGCCTGATGCAATGCTTACCAAAATTTAGAAGTAAAATGAGAGTCTCTATCAGAGATTAGAACTTCTAGAAACCCGTGTAGCCTCACCACTTCCCTGGAAAACTTACTTGCTACCGTGGGTGCATCATCATGCACATTACCTAGTATAAAATGTGCGACTTTGGTTAGCTTATCCACAATCACTAAAATTACATCATGCTTGAATCTTGTTTTAGGTAATCCCATAATAAAGTCCATTGATACTACTTGCCATTTTTGTGCAGGTATCTCATGTGGATATAATTTCCTAGCTGGATGCAGATGTTCCACCTTCACTTTTTGGCATTCCAAACATTTGGCCACATAATTGATGATATATTTTTTCATACCTAGCCAAAAATAAGCTTTCTTCAAATTCTCACACATTTTTGCCCCTCCTGGGTGCATAGAATAGGGAGTATTGTGAGCCTCCTTAAGAATTGTTTCTCTTAATCCCCTTGAATTAGGTACTACCAACCTATTCTTGAAGAATAGCAGATCATTTTTGATCATAAATTCTGCATCCTTGTTTAATTTTTATCCCATTTGACTGATGCAAGATTGGAAAAATTCATCTTTTCCTTGCCACTCCTTTATTTGATCCAACAGATCATATTGGCATTTTGTCATAGCGGTAATATGCCCTCTCCTACTTAAGGCATCGATGACCTTATTCTCCTTACCCTTAATGTACTCAATACCAAAATCATACTCTACTAGAAACTCTATCCAACATCGTTGCTTGGCATTTAGTAGGGGTTGGGTGAATATATACTTCAGACTCTGATGGTCTATCTTTAATTCAAATGGTTTTCCTAGAAAATAATGTCACCACACTTTCAGAGCATGTACTACCACTACCAACTCTAAATCATGAGTTGCATAATTGACTTCGTGCCTCTTGAGCTTTCTAGACTCATAAGCAATAACCACACCATCTTGGGTCAAAATCCCACCTAACCCTTCGATCGATGCATCTATACAAACTGTAAACTTCTTATTAGGGTCAGGCAATTGCAGAATTGGTGTTGTCATCAACCTTTCTTTCAAAACCTAAAAAGCCTCTTCACACTACTCTATCCACCTAAAGCCTTTCCCTTTCCTTTGAAGGTTTGTAATGGGTTGAGCAATTCTCAAAAATCCCTTGATGAACCACCTATAATATCCTGCAATCCCCATAAAACTTCGCACCTCTAAAACATTAGTAGGTGTTGGCCAATCAATAATTACTTCAATTTTCTTGGGGTCTACTACAATTCCTTCTATAAAAACAATATGTCCAAGATATTGCACTTGTGGAGTATAAAACTCACACTTGGTCAATTTTCCATATAATTGATTCTTTCTAAGAATTGCAAGCACTATTCACATATGTTGATCATGCTCTTCCTTGCTTTTGGAATAAATCAAAATATCATCCAAAAATACAAGTACAAACTTATCCAATTGTTCTCTAAAGATGTTGTTCATGAGGTTCATGAATGCAGTTAGGGCATTGGTTAGCCCAAAAGGTAAGATAATAAATTCAAAATATCCATACCTTGTTCTAAAAGTTGTCTTAGATGTATCTTCCTCCCGAATCCTTAACTGATGGTATCCAGATCTCAAATCTATCTTAGAAAATATAGTTGCTCCTTTCAATTGATCAAACAAATCATCAATCCTTGGTAACGAATACATATTCTTGATAGTAACCTTGTTCAACATTCGATAATCTATGCACATCCTTAAGGTACCATATTTCTTTTTAACAAATAAAATAGGAGCTCCCCAGGGTGACACACTAGGTTTGATTAACCCTTTTTCAAGCAAATCTTGAAGTTGCATTTTGAGCTCCTACAACTCTATGGGTGTCATTCGATAAGGTGACCTTGCAATTGGTGCTGCCCCTAGTAATAACTCGATTGAGAAGTCAAATTCCCTCTGAGGAGGTAACCTTGGGAGATCCTCAAGAAATACATCTTTGAATGCACCCAACACTGGGTATTGCTGGAAAATATCAGATTCCTTTTCAGATGCTTCTATCTTATTCATCTTAACTATGAAGATCATTCCCTTCTTTTTAATAACCTTTTTGATCTGCATTGTAGTCAATAGATGTGGCTTAACTTCCCTTCACCCACAACTAATTCTAATCCTTTGATTAGATTCATCCAAAAATTCCACCCATCTCTCTTCAAATTTTAAAAGAGCCTTGTGCACTTTTAACCAATCAACTCCTAAAATAATGTCAAACGCATGCAAAGGCACCACATACAAATGCTAGTTGATCTTTCCTTGAGGTAAGGAAATGTGGGAGTCAAAGAGACATTGATTAACATGATGGGTTTGCCCTGATCCATACTCTACCTTCCAATATTTGGCCAAGAATCCAGGTCTAACAGGAAAATCCCTCACTAATCTTGATGAGATAAAACTATCTGTTGACCCACTATCAACTAAAATTTGCACATTTTTACCAAAAATTTTACCATGCAATAAAAAAGGAGTAATCTGACCATTGAGTTCAGAACTACCTGTGGTCGCATAGATCCTGTGGCTAGCCTCTTCTGGGGTTTTTGGTGGCAAGTCAGCCCTGTGAGGACATTTGTTAGCATAATGAGCCCCTTTGCACACCCAACATCCACCTGGTGGAGCTCTATTGCCTCTATTATTGCTTTCATTTCTATTCACAGATGGAGTTTCTCTATCCCTTCCTTGACCTACTGGCTTCTGGTCCTACCTCTTGGGAAATTCTTTAACATCCTTCTTGAATTTACCGCCTTGGTAGTTGGATCTATTTTTGCCCCCTTGCTTGTTCTGATCTCCTCCTTTGGGTTTCTTATTTTGTTCCTTCTCCCATTTCATAAAACCTACACTTTTTCGCTTCCTGAGTTCATATTTTTCCTTTTCAGATAACTTTTGGTAGTTAAAATATGCCTTTCTCATTTCCTGATTAGCTTCCTCTTTTCTTGCTAGGTCAAAAGCAGTTGGTAAATTGATAGGATTATGCATGTTTACCACCATCATAATTCTAGGATGCAATCCCAGAATAAATTTTTGTGTCTTCATTTCTTCGTTGCTTTCATATTGGGATGCATATTTCAGCAATTGAATAAACTTTTGGTGGTATTCACGCACCATCATGCTTTCCTATCTCAAATTTGAGAAGTCCCCAAATTTCTCTACATAATATTGCTTTGTCAAGAATCTATCCCTGAATTCCTTGACAAACTCCTCCCATTTGAGGTCAGCAACTTCAACTCTATGCCCTTTCTTATATGACTTCCACCAGTCCAGGGCTATTTCTATCATGTTCATTACTACCAAAGTAGTCTTGGATTCAGAGGATAGGACTACTAGAGAAAAGTAAGACTCTAGCTCACTCAACCAATTTTTGGCTGATTCACCATCACCCTTACCATCAAACTTAGTTATTACTACCTTTCTCAGATTTCTATCCAACTCCTTACTCACTCTTGCCCTTCCAACACTGGATCTCTCTGGTTCCCTTGATTCTTCCATTGATCTTTCCAATCCATTTCCTCATCCATTAGTTAAGTCTTCTATGACCCATTGTTGTTGGACAATAAATTCTTGTTGTTGGGCCATGTGAGTTTTCTATTGGGCCATCTCTTCCCTTTGGTAGTCCATATGTATTTGCAATAATTGCACCACTTTAGCGAGGTTTCCTACCTCCACACTGGTCTCACTCTCACTATGGGAAATCTCATTAACCCTTCTTTCACATTGAGGTCCTTTTTGCCTTAGATTTGTTCATGGCCTCCTTATAGGTCTTTCGGTGTCTTCCTCCTCCCTACCTCCCATAGGATTTCTTGAGGACCCACCTCACAATAATCATGCCATTAAACCTGTAGGTGAAAGAGGTAGAGCATTAGTTAAAATTTTCCAATCTATCTCACACTCAGAATCTACAACCTAGAATCTCTTTTGCTCTGATACCATATGTAACAACCCAAGCCTATTGACTCACTTGGTTGTCCTAAAAATAATATATGCAACTAACAAATAATTTTTTTTGTAAGTTTACTAAGTAGACCCGAAAGTTAATTTCCTATGTTCTCAGATTTTTTTACATGTTCACATGGTTTAGATCATCCAATGACATTTTAAATGTTCATTGTCTACTTAGCACAAGCATAGTTAACCATATTTGGGTCTAAGACTATTGTAGACAACCACCCAAGTGGATGAGATCGACCATATCCCATAGAGTAGCCTTTTAGTGGAGTCAGTTAGTCTCATTTATCATCCACATATATCGGCATGAGGACTGAACCATGGCTAGGGTTATCCTCTAGGGCCCATAACACCTAGAGGGGAACACTTTTATTCCCTACCTCAACATATTGAACCCTCGACTAACTAGTCAACCTGTTCTTAAATAATATGAGAGAGGTTAGCGTATTTATGCTTCCATGACTAACTATTGAGTCCCTTAAACTGGAGATAGTTAGCGCCATGTCAATACCCTGACCTTGGACTTCATTTTCCAAACCCAGGATAACTCACAGTAGTTTATCCCATACCAAACTCTATGGCTATTCCAGCTAAGTATACTGAGTAAGGTTTTTATCATAGTGCTATTCGAGTTCAGCCTGGAAAAAGGTGTCCCATACCACCTCTCCATCTTGACCAACCAAGTCTCTTTCGACCACTTTCGTCGGTCATCCACGGACTCAAAACTTGTTGTGTGCATACCCGCACCTCAACATTTTCTCATGACTATAGGTTAAGGATTTAGAACCTAAACCTTCTAAGGTTTTCCTTGAGTTAAATCCAACAACTATCTCTTATTAATATAAGCATACAAGACCTTAAGCAAATATTTCAATTACATGCTATATAAGAAAGACTATCTCATTAAAAATATGATAGGTTGTCTAAACCCAAACTACATTGTCACTAGGATTTTAACACATTCTAAAAGGAAGAGTTGCAACCCAATTTCCCCATAGGTTCGACTTCCAAAAACATGCAAGAATAAATCATAATGTTTACAAGTTTCCCATATTAAAATATATGTTTTCAGTTTGCCTTTTTAATCGGCTAAACAACCATTCTAATGACAACAAGACCAACGTCATACTTTGGTTGTATTAAAGTTTAATTACAACATTAACTAGGTTTGTATACATCCAACTTTTCTCTTGGTTCTTTCAAGAATTTTTTGGTATAACTCTATGTTTGCCTTGCTTAATGAATATTATATTACAAAATGTAGCAACTCCTTTAAAATTCATGTAAAAGTCAATATTATGGAGCTTAACTAATTTAGTCACAGATTTCACCTAGCTCTACCATAAGCATGCTTCACCATCTCAAAAGGTTAGAAGTCTTTAATTTTATAACAACAAACTCAAGACTTATACTTTTTAATTTGTCCATGACCCTTCTGAGTTTAAGCAGGTTGGTTTATTAATGTCTTATTCAAGAATTCCAAATTCATAGTATATCAAGTAAAATACAAATCCAAGAACCATTATCATTGAATATGGAAATAAATTTTTAGTACACTTTAATTACAAATGTTACATTCAGCTTCACCAAGCTTACGAAGACGCTTCCAGAACATTTGAATCCATTTAAAATAAACAACAATACATGGGCTTCACCCTTTTCTATAGAGACAAGGTTTCAAACTTTCACTATTAAATAATCATACTATTTCTCACCCTAAGGCTTGGACTACCCAAAAGCACTGTCACCCATAATTAACTTGTACTGCCACCTAGACCAAGACTACCAATTCCTTTTCTCAACTGTTGCTTTATTTTCTGGTTTTTTTTTTTTTTAAGACTACAGGTAGTGGTAAAGATGATTCTCACCTTGCGCATCCTTGAAACTAATCTGCTCTAGTTCACCCAATGCAGCTCCAATGATTGTTGAGAGGATGATAACTCATACAGAGGGAAACTTAGATGATGCCAGGGATCAGACATGACTCTCTAATTATGAATATGTAATATTCTATTATGCACACATGCAACTGCACTAGAAACATTTCAGAGAAATTCACCAATCTCCTTACCCGAGATTTTCCAGAATTTTAAAACATGTTTCCACAAATAAACCTATTTATCTCATCAAGAGATGCTTTCTAGTTTCAAAGAGATATAAGTCTAAAGTTTATTTCTTTCATTTTGCTTTAGAAGGAATATCACACATACACTGCACCCATCCCAACATTTCTACTAAATACTAACACACTGCCACACAACAACATAACAATTATTTCTTGTTTGCATACAAAGCAACACATAACAATACATTATTTCACGACAATGCAGAGTTATCAATGTTTTCCAATCAACATAATAGAACAAAAAACTTACCAACACTACATACCCTTTTAATATGTGTTAATTTTTCTATATGATAGAGATATTTCAACACTTCCATTGCTTCATTTACCTTCTACTTTCATGTTAATATAGCAATGCAAATACAGTGAAGAGTTGTTCCAACATGGTAATGATTTACTAACAATTTCATAGCTTTCAATTACCATCTCTTACTCTAGCCATATAATAATAGCACACAACAAATACAGAAGTTCAATCAATCTGATTTAAACATGGTGTACGCATTCGATGTCATAGAAGATATAGACCTGTTTCTCTCACTTTTCAATCAAACCTATTTGTTGAACTATTTCAGTCTCCCTATCGCCTATTCCTCTCCTCTATCTTCTCCCCATGTGTTCTTTGAAAAATACCTTACCTTCTTATTTTGTTCTTTCGCCCCTCAAAATGATATGCGAGATTCACGTGAGTTGTTTTCCCCTTCCTCCATGCACAATGCCAAGTTGTCGAGCTTCCTCCTTCTGCTTCGTGTGCGCTCCAAGTAATTATTGCCCATTCATCATTTCACGTCGCTACTTTAACTATCCTCAAGCATAAATGCATTCACCACTTGGAGGTTTTAATAACACATAGTTCTACCACCTTTAATTATTTCTTTAATATTCAAGATAAAGCTATCTTCATAATAGTGTAGACCACTTTACACGCAAATTAAATAAAGTAAAATTAATAACATTATAGCCATTGTCCTATATTTCAAAGCAAAGCAACAATAGCATTTGTATAGGCTTCCCTACATGGCAACCTAATACCATATTAAATTCATATATCAAACAAAAGATCATTTTTAAATAATATCCTCACACATGATTTAGCAAGCAACCACACACACATGTTTTTTTAAGAAACTAGTGGCTCCCATCATCATCGCCACCTAAAGCAACATTTCTCATTCCTTGCCAAACAAGCAATACTTGAATCAATTTAACCCACGCAGAGATGCAATATGCAATGCACCTATATGATATGCAAGCACGAGTTTCCATGTGCTCGCGAGCCGAATCATCACCTCCCTATCTCACCTTTTTCCCCTGACTAGCTTCCTCTCATTGCCGTCATGCAATTGTCCTGCACTCACAGAAGCTGTCAACAGTACCATGGTTCATAGGAAAAAGGTAAGTATATACATATTTTACTATCTTTCATAAATCATGTGAGGAGGATCATTACACTACCATTGTGTCCATCACACTAGCAAAAATACTTCTTTAGAACCAGAGACACATAGTCACATGGAGGTGCAAAAAAAATGGGCCATACCTAAAAGAAAAAAATAGTTTATTGAGTGAAAAAATTGGTGGTAATCTAATTTAAAAAAAAAATCAAAATTTGAAATTTTTAAAATAGAGTAAACCGAAGTATGATGCCTTCAATCACCAATAAACTGATCTCTTCTATTAATTGAGTGATGTAGCTCTAGAACCCACTATGATACCATGTTTAAATTCATAATATTTTCTAGAAACATTTCAAAACATGCATTCACCACAATTGTTTGCAAAAAATAAGAAAATGTGATTAAAACATAGCAATAGTAAATGAAGTAGAGAAGCAAAGGAGAATGACAAGAAGTATAAGGTGGGTGCCCATGGGCACCCTAATATATCATATTTTGTTCATACTCATGATATAAATGATTGCTCATTGAGGTGTATTTATATTAATACCAAAACTCCAATGAGAGGTTAACCTTAGGTTGACATAAACTTAACCTTGATGTTAACCTTACAATAAATAATAACAAATTACCCTTTAATAAAACTTATCCATAAATGTGGATTAGCTAATACCACTAAGGGTCAATCCATGAGAGTACCATTAGGCTTACATCAATATGTATGTAGGCTTACACATAGATGCATATAGGCTTGCATGAAGGTTCCCATAGGCTTATATGAAGATGTTTGAAGACTTACATAGCACTTACCTATAGGATTACATAAAGGCCACCTATAGATACTTCACCACTATTGGCCTTGGCCTAATAAGGTCAAATTTTTAAATATTTCAACAAAGAAGTGAAATCATGTTATATATATTTGATATGTGTTCCTTTGGATGTTTTAAAACCTTTGCCATAATTCTTTAAGATTAAATTTGAATCAAGAGAGTGGACTTAACAAGTGGATTACAAAGATATTTCATTTCAATGTCATAAATTTTATGTGATTGAATGCATGGTAAGAGATTAAAGAGTGAAAACAATGGAGAATAAGACAAACTTCAATATGAAGTAAGGAATTTATATTGTAGTAGAAGCTAGATTAGATTAAGGATTTTCACTCCCAAAAAATAGGAAAAGAAATCCCATCTCTATCATCAGATGGAAATGGCTATCATCATGGTTCACTTAGATCAACCATTAGGAGAAAAAAATAATTATACAAGGCATGAGGAAGTACATTGTGCAAGTTCAAATTCAAAAGAAACTAAAAACACAAAAGAAAATCTAGAGGTGAGTTTTAAAATAAACAAGGATAGAAGAGATGAACTATATTTTAGGCAAATCATATTTATTTTCCTCAAGTAGTATAAAGTTATCTTCTTGCAATAACATTGAAAGTAATGTAAATTTTTTCCCTTCCACTCTAATGTTTCAAGATCAAAGTTATAAATGAATAAGTATGGAGGATATCCATTTTAGGACCCTGTCCTACCCTTATTATGTAATTAAACCCTTACTAATGAGGGGACCCCATATTAACAATATTATGTAATGTATTTAATGTGTATGTGACATTTGAGATGGCTAGACAAGTGGGGCCATTTAATGTAACCATTATAGAAAATGTGATTTCTTTTTTGGTCTAAGATTCTAGCCTGGGTGGTCACTTGATTGTGAAGCCAAAACTTGAGCATTATAGATGAAGGCATATTATATTTTATTGTATTGAAGCTCTATTTCTAAGGAGGTTTCCCCCTCGAAGAGACCTATAATTTTTTAATGTGTTCTTATTTTTTGCTAAAGAACACAAGCTTATACTGAGGGGGGTGAACAATATAAAATCAAACTTTTAATTTTCTTTCCAAAGCAATATCATCTAATATTATCAATTGTAATAATGAAACAATGCACATATCATCACATGAAGAACATAATATTATACTAAGAGGGGGTGAACAGTATAAGACCACCTTTTACTTTTCTTTCCCAATCAATATTATGCAATGAATAGATAGCAATATCAACAATAGTAATCAAGCAGTGCACAAAACACCATACACAATAGAGACACCATTACGTGGTTCACCCAATGTGGACTACTCCACAAAGAAAATATTTCACTAAAATTTTCTCAATCAATCTCTTGGGAATCCTTCCCTATTACAATGTTTATGGACCTCTGTCCAAAGGAGATACCAATTACCTAAATCAAGTTCATGGATCTCTATACGTAGGAGAACTCCTCCTCTACTCTGGCTATTGATCCTCTAGAAGACTACTGTCTCCACTGCGCTGGCTTGTGAATCTCTCTCCACTAAAGACTCTTATCCCCACTCAGAAGACCTATCCTCACTGCCTTGGCTTATGGATCTCTATCCACTAGAGACTACTATCCTCTCTGCTCTTTCACCTTTAAAGCTCTATCTCAAATATGTACTAAACTTGGTCCTTCAATCTAGCACAAATATGCTCAACAAGTCCACTCATAACTTGCTCAAATCTGCTCAACAAGTCCACTCAGAACTTGCTCAACTCTGCTCAACAAGTCCACTCATGAATTTATCAAATATGCTCAATAAGTCCTCTCAGAACTTGCTCAAATATTCTCAACAAATCCACTCATAACTTGCTCAATTTTGCTCAAAAAGTCCACATAGAACTTGCTCAAATATACTCAACAAGTCCACACAAAACTTGCTCAAATATGCTCAACAAGTCCACATAGAACTTGCTCAAATATGCTCAACAAGTCCACTCTAGAACTTGTCCAAATATGCTCTATAAGTCCTCTCAAGAACTTATCCAAATATGTATTGTAAGATTCCATAAAATCTCACACAAAATTAGTCCACAAGTCTCCTTAAAGACTTTCCTCAAATCTACTCAACAAGTCCATACAGAACTTGTCCAATCTCATAGAAACATAAAGAGAATTGTTAGAGACTCAATATGTTCTATACTAATCACAATGATCAATCACTTTCAATCACTCTCTTAGAAACATAAGAAGAATTATTAGAGACTCAATATGCTTCAAATACAACTCAATGCTTAATCACTTTCTCAACTCAATTCAAAATATAGAATAGTTTGTTTTATGGAACTTGAACAATCACTTCACACATCCACTTGACTAGGCTCAACCAAATCTACCCAACCAATCACCCAATGAAATAGTCTTTGCTCACAAACCCTAGTCCAAGCATATGACACTCACTCAAAATATTTCCAACAATGCTCAACACCAGATATCACATAACAATGATACTAATGGTCTTTCCAAATCCTAGTTCAAGTTCTTCACTTAACAACTCACTTCAATAACAATGCTTATAAGACAATATTCACATAAAAATGATACTAAAACCCTAATTCAAATTATTTGACATGACCAATGGCTTCAAAAATAATGCTTATCAAACAAGGTTTAACAACAATTCTTTATTCTAGAAAACCTTGAAGCATTCATTCAACACACTCAATAGGAAACCCTAATCAAGTCCTTTTCACTCCAAACTTATTTTCCAGAAAACCAATCAATCAACTCAACTATGGAAGAATGTGCTCATACATTTTTCTTGATGATGAAGGGATCTCATAAATCTGCCACAACCACAACAACTTCTATGCCAATCTCAAAGAGGTTAGAAGATAAATCTTTCTCACAATATAATGTATATACTCAAATACACCTTACCACTCCACCTTTCAAAACAACCATCAACATACATAAAATATTTATCAAATAACACCTTATAAACTCCCAACTAGAATAAACTTAACACACACCAAAAATTAATTCAAACCTCTTTAATTTATTTTAATGGCAAGAGAAACTTTGATAAAAATCAAATCAACTTTCTTTATGGTTCCAAAGATATAAATCACTTCATCAATAAAACAACCTCACATTAATCCTTATTAATCCACAATAATTAAAATCAAATGTCAAATTAGCAACCTTTCTCAAACCCTTATAACTCCAACAATAACATAAATCAAACACACAACTTTTCACAAAATCTTATTACTCCATAATATCCTTTGAAAAACCTTAGGCAAAAACTATTTATCAAAAATTTACCTTTACCTCTTAGTGGGTTTTGAACCTACGTTCTCTACCTCCACGAGTGCTCTAGCCATGTCTATGACTGTCGCATGTGCTAGACGCATGGTTAAGAGCCTAAATGCTCTTAATATTCTTTGCCCTCAGATGGCATGCACAAACCACATGCAAAACAAACTTCCCTTGGCATCCAAGACACACCACTCCACGCGAATCGATTGCATGCTTCCTCAACTCCCAACACCTTCACAAAATGTGCACTACCAATGGACCACTGTGTCCTATATGTTTCAATCAATGTACCCTTCCTCTTTTTTCCTCTACCTGGTGCTAAAGATAAGCAAAATTTCTTGTCTTCTTCCTCACGATCAACAAGTACAAAACCCTTTCACTTTTTATCACATACATTAATAAATTGAAGGGGTGAATTTCGAATGCCTTATTGGCATTTATTTATACACAAATTCCTTTGTTGCTTGGACATCGGTGCTCCCACCTTTATAATTTATAAATTATTTAAATTCTAAGGAATTTAATTTTTATAAATTATTTTTATGAACTTTAACTTTGGGTTTAAACTTAAACCTTTAAATGTAATATATTCTGCCAACATGGGTTTACCATAAACCCTCATAAAATATTATTTTGCCAACTTTCTCTTGAACTCTTCATATTGTTTCTGGTTCTATTGATGGTGTTCTCCATAGTATTAATGACGAATTTTCACCTTGACATCAATGAAAACTAAATAAGATCAAAATGTCCAACAATATCCCCCTTTGTCATTGATGGTAACCCAATTTCCTTTTACTAAAAACTTGACTTTTTCTTTGTTCTGCTCCCCCTGGGACATTGCTCCCGATGGCTCAATGCTATCTCAAATCAAATCTCTCCCTCTTTGACATTAATGGAAAAGGGTCACCTTTGGGGCTTGGGTCTAAGAATGATCCTCTTAGCTTAGCCCCTCCCCCACCTTATTTTGAGCTGGTTAATTCTGGGGTGGGAGTATTTCTACTCCCAGAAAGCACTATTCTTTACCTTTATCCTATTTTCTTCTTATCTAAATTTTTTGATTCCTTTGACTGTTTCTCTCCATGTCCATGTTCCTGTACATGTTTTTGTTCATATCCTTGTTCCTGTTCCTATTTCTGTTCCTGTTCATATACATGTTCCTATTCTTGTTCCCGTTCTTGTTCTTGTTCCTGTTCATATTCATACTTATTTTTGGAATGTCTAATCTAAACCTCTTTGCTGTGTGACCATCATTGTTGCACTTATAACACTTAATATTATTATTCCTTGGAGGTGCAAATATCTTAGGATTTCTCCTAGTGAAGCCATATACTCTTCTGTCATGAACACTGCAATTCATTGCCTTGTGACCAAACTAATTACATGAGTAGCAATACCCATGGAAAAGCTATCTATTCGCAATTCATTGTCTTCTTCTGAAGTATCTTCATCTAAAGTTTCTTCTCCTCCAAAACTTGAAGTTGAATCTCCTTCCCATTTATTTTGAACCTATTCAAATTCAAGACTTGTCTTGCTTGATGTAGTCTTTTGTGTCTTGATGAACTTATCCAAGTTCTTTGAGCTATTTTTAAACCCTTTCATCTTGATCTTGGAGACTTATAAATATTCTTTTAGTAGTGTCACTTCTTGTGCTAACTTCTCAAATTCCAAGATGTTTGCTTCTAACTTACCCTTGAACCTTTTTGCCTTAGCATTTGATTTTTCTAAATCCTCTATGAGCAATCCTCTTTCTTCATCACATTCTTGAACCTAAATTTCAAGTTTAGAGTGTTGCTTTATTACCTTATTTACCATGCCAAGGGCATAGATAAGTTCTCCCTTGAGATCATAACCATCATTTTCTGAATATTCCTCTATTTGTTTACCTTTGTCCAAAACTTTACTCTTTTTTGGCTTGTCTTATATAAGATCACTTACTTCTTATTATAAATACATTAGAATATTTTCATCTGGTCCTTCAAGTGCATTCTCATATTCATCATCACTAAAACTATAACCATCCCTTGTACAATCATCTTCAAGATGTCCAAAGTTACCACATCTAAAACACTTGAGAATTACTTGAGTCCTTTTCTTAACTTGCTCTTTTTCTTCAATCATAAATAGGACTTCATATCTATCATTTTATGAACAACTAGAATCACTATTAATTGAGTACTGACTTGCCTTATCTGCATAGTAGCTCCTCTTTTGTCTTTTAAAGAACTTATTTCCTTATTTGCTTTGTCCATCCTTACTTTTCTTCTGGTGCCTATATCTTTTTGATTCCTCGTACCTATGGTCATGTTTTTCTTCACCATTGTTGGTCTTTGGTTCTTGAAAATCTATTGTAAAATATCCAAACTTTCCATAATTGAAACACTTAACAAATATTAGATCTCTAGATCTTCTGGAATCTTTATCTCTTCTATCGTAATTAGCTTCTTTATCACTGGATGACTCATTGCTTGATTATGAATTCTTACCCTTTATATTATTGATTGCTTTGAATGTTGCTTCCTTATGGGGAATAGGATATTTTGTTCTTATCTCAAAAGCTATGAGCATACCAAGCAATTTATATCTTGTCAAAGTATCACCATCCATTGATTCTTCTATAGTAGAAATATGTTCACTGAATCTTTTTGGAAGAGATCTTAATACTTTATCACAAATATCAGATTCATAAATCTTTATTCCAAGTCCTTGCATATAATTAAAAACCTCATCAATTTGAATTAGGTAAGCATTAATATTTTACTCTTCATTCATTCTTAATGCTTCAAGTTGTCCTTTGAGATTTTGCATCTTTACTTTCTTGACACTTTTATCTCCTTCATTTATATTTTGCAATTTATCCCACATTTCTTTTGCAGTTTTACAATGCATGACTTTCATAGAATCTGTTCTATGCAAACCTCTCAAAAGTGCATTCATTGATTTTGAATTATAGTGCTGTAAAAGCTTACCTTCCTTATCTATAGGAGGATTGATTAAGGGATTGTATCCAAATTCCACTGATTCCCAAATTTTATTGCCAAGTACCATCAGGTAGATCTTCATCATCATACTCCAATACATATAGCAACTTCCATAAAATACTGATGCTAAATTATTTGAGGACACCTTCTTAAGATCCATTGTGTTCTTGTTAGCTTTTCCTTTAAGCTGTTAAACTCGTATAAAGGAACCTGCCCTGATATCAATTATAGAACACAAGCTTATACTGAGAGGGAGAGGTGAACAGTATAAGATCAATTTTTACTTTTATTTCCCAATCAATATTATGCAATGAATAGATAGAAATATCAATAACAGTAATCAAGCAATGCAAAAAACACCATACATAATAGAGACACCATAATTTACATGGTTCACCCAATGTGGGCTACTCCACGGAGAAAATATTTCACTAAAATTTTCTCAATCAATCTCTTAGGAATCCTTCCCTATTACAATGTTTATGGATCTATGTCCAAAGGAGATACCAATCCCCTAAATAAAGCTCATGAATCTCTATCCATAGGAGAACTCCTTCTCCTCTACTCTAGTTTGTGATCCTTTAGAAGACTACTACCTCCACTGCACTGGCTTGTGGATCTCTCTCCATTGAAGACTTTTATCCCCACTTAGAAGACCTGTACTCACTACCCTGGCTGATGGATCTCCATACAATAGAGACTACTATCATCTCTGCTCTGTCACCTCCAAAGTTCTATCTCAAATCTACATTAAACTCAGTCCTTCGGTCTAACACAAATTTTCTCAAGTCCACTCAGAACTTGCTCAAATTTGCTCATCAAGTCCACTTAGAACTTGCTCAACTTTGCTCAACAAGTCCACTTAGAACTTGCTCAAATATTCTCAACAAGTACACTCAGAACTTGCTCAAATTTGATCAACAAGTCCACTCAAAACTTGCTCAAATATGCTCAACAAGTCCACACAAAACTTGCTCAAATCTGCTCAACAAGTCCACACAGAACTTGCTCAAATCTGCTCAAAAAGTCTACACAAACTTTCTCAAATATGCTCAAAAATTTCACTCTAGAACTTTTCCAAATATGCTCTATAAGTCCTCTCAAGAACTTATCCAAATATGTATTGTAAGTTTCCATAAAAGCTCACATAAAATCAGTCCACAAGTCTCCTTAAAGACTTCCCTCAAATCTGCTCAACAAGTACACACAAAACTTGTCCAATATCATAGAAACATAAAGAGAATTGTTAGACTCAATATATTCTATACTAATCACAATGGTCAATAACTTTCAATCACTCTCTTAGAAACATAAGGAGAATTGTTAGAGACTCAATATGGTTCAAATACAACTCAATGCTCAATCACTTTTTCAACTCAATTCATAATATAGAATAGTTTTTTTATGGAACTTGAACAATCACTTCACACATCCACTTGACTAGGCTCAACCAACTCTACTCAACCAAACACCCAATGAAATAGTCTTTGCTCACAAACCCTAGTCCAAGCATATGACACTCACTCAAAATGTTTCCAACAATGCTCAACAACAGATCTCACATAACAATGATACTAATGATATTTCCAAATCCTAGTTCAAGTTCTTCACTTAACAACTTACTTCAACAACAATGCTTATAATAAAATCTTCACATAACAATGATACTCAAACCCTAATTCAAATTCTTTGACATAACTAATGGCTTCAACAACAATGCTTATCAAATAAGGTTTAACAATAATTCTTTATTCCAGAAAACCTTGAAGCATTCATTCAACACACTCAATAGGAAACCCTAATCAAGTCCTTTTCACTCCAAACTTATTTTCCAAAAAACAAATCAATCAACTCAACTATGGAATAATGTGCTCATACATTTTTCTTGATGATGAAGGGATCTCATAAATCTTCCACAACCACAACAAATTCTATGCCAATCTCAAAGAAGTTAGAAGATAAATCTTTCTCACATTATAATGTAAATACTCAAATACACCTTATCACTCCACCTTTCAAAACAACCATCAACATTCATAAAATATTTATCCAATTACATCTTATAAACTCCCAAATAGAATAAACTTAACATCCACCAAAAATTAATGCAAACCTCTTTAATTTATTTTAATGGCAAGAGAAACTTTGATAAAAATCAAATTAATTTTCTTTATGGTTCTAAATATATAAATCACTTCATCAATAAAACAACCTCACAATAATCCTTATTATTTTTTTTTTTTGAAAAAATGAAAACTTGTATTAATACAAGAACCAGATACAAGCGGGAGAGAACACATCCCGAGCCAGAGCCACTAGCAAAACAGCAAGGAAAGCGCACAAAGGCAACGCTAGGATCCACAAGGCACAGAGAACGGACGGCACGAAACAACGACATGTCGCGAAAACGCGACATGTCACGAAATCGCGACAGGAAAACCCGTCACGGCCACTTCGGCACCAACAGGCGCGATAACGCGACATGTCGCGAAATCGCGACATGTCGCGAAATCGCGACAGGAAGGGCCCTCGACAGCCACCCGCAGAAAGCGTCGCGAAAGCGCGACAGAAACAGAAAACAGCAGTCAAGCCTCATGAAGGTCGCGATATCGCGACGGAAAACCACCCAGTCGCAAAGGAGCCAAACATGCCGCGAAATCGCGCAAGAAATACGCCAGAGGCCAGGAAGGCACAACCTGTCGCGAAATCGCGACAAAAACCAGCTCGTTGTCGCATCATCGCTACAGGTCGCGATATCGCGACAATTTTCCACCCAGCCGCCTAAGTGCCAAAAGTGTCGCGAAATCGCGACAGAAGAACCATGCAGCTTCCAAAACTCAAACTTGTCACGAAAACGCGACGAAATATTTACATTGCTATTCAACTTCAAGAAGGGAATGAGAGCGCGGTAAAAACACCAATCGAACCTAGAAAGCGGGACCTGTCGCGATATCGCAACATGTCGCGGAATCGCGAGTCGCGAAAACGCGACATGTCGCGATATCGCGACATGTCGCGATATCGCGACAAGACGCGGAATCGCGTCACGCGATAACGCGACATGTCGCGATATCGCAACATGTCGCGGAATCGCGACCCGCGATAACGCGACATGTCGCGATATCGCGACAGAAACCAACCGGAGACTGCAGAGGCTCAACCTGTCGCGATATCGCGACAAGAACCAGCCAACGGCCGCGACAGACAACATGTCGCGATATCGCGACAAAAAGGACCCTTAGCAAAAAAAACTTTGCACATTATTTCAGAAATTGTTCAAGGCCTTGTCTGATCTCGGCATTCTCCACGTACAAATTGCTATGCAGATGAATCCCAACCTCTCTCTCAACACCCAACTTAGCAAGGAAATCAGCCGCTTTATTGAGAGATCTACTAGCATAAACAGGAATCACATCCTCAATTTCCTTCCAAAGCTCTAAAATTTGGGCAACCAAAATCCGGAGCCTCCAAGCTTTTAAGGCAAAGTTCCTCATGCAATCAAGAGCACCAACCAAGATTTGGGAATCAGACTCAATGATTATCTTTCTGTGACCATGTTTGACGGCCCGTATGGAGGCAGATTTAATAGCAAAGGCCTCGCCTTCATTGTTTGTGGCATATCCCAGACCTTGCAATTCCCAATATAGCACAGTCCCAGCATGATCACTGCAGATAACACCACTGCCAGCATTGCCCGGATTACCTTTAGCAACTCCATCAGCATTGATTTTGACCCAGCCTTCTGGGGAGGTTTCCAACAACTTCTTACCCGTCTCTCAAGATCAGCACCTCTCCCACTCAAAGGCTTAGAAGCAGACTGGTTTTCCTTCTCAAAGATAGATGGCAACGGTTTCCACAACTTTGCTCCGGATGACCTCGCCAAATCCCATCCACCGAAGAGAAGGTTTCACGAAAAATACGAGCATTTCTTTCCAACCAAACCTGCCACCAAATAAAAAGGAAACCGAGCTCCCAGCCAGATCGAAGAGCTTTAGATATAAATCTACCTCTCTTCCAGCTTTCCCATAAATTGGTCCGGGACAAATCTCCAAGCACCTGAAGTTTAAAGTGGGAGAACCAACGGTGCCAAATCTACTGTGTGAAAGAGCAATCAAACAGAAGATGATCCACAGCTTTCCTCATTCCTATAACATAAAACACACTGGGAAGGGCCAATGATGCCTCTAATTCCGAGGTTGTCAAAGGTCAAGATACCATTATGCATCGCTTGCCAAGCAAAGAAGTTCACTTTCGGCCAGCCCTTGGGATGCCATATCTTCCTCCATTCATGAACAGGAAAAGAGTGTGGGGGGGGCTCATGTAGGATCGAAGCATAGCCCTCCTTCATGGAATAAACCCCAAGGTTCCCAAAGCCCCAAGCAAGCTCATCCTCCTCATCTCTCCCAGATAGAAACCTTTCTCGCCAAAAGTTTTTCCAGTAGTTGGGGCCTCGCTCCGAGGGATTGGAATAGGCCATTCACCCAGCCGCTTAAATTTTTTAACCTTATACTCCCCCAATTGGCTGGTAGTGAAGTAGCTCTGAATATTAATCCAACCTTTATCTTCAAGAGCTATTTTTAACGGAAGCAAATCAGGAAACACAAGCAAGGATAGGAGGATGCTGATCCCAAGAGTCAGTCCAAAACCGGGCCTTCTCCCCTCTCCCAACTTTCCGTAACAATTGATCTTTGATAATGCAAGATCCAAGCTTGAGCGCCTGCCACACAAGAGAACCATTACCTTCCAGAGGATAGCGGCCCAAGTCGTTGGGAGGAACAAGACCCAAGTATTTGCTAGAAAGGATTCTCACGCAGAGGGACGAAGGCTGGGAAATCCACCTCCAATACAGTTTTCCACCAGGGCCCGATTGTTAAACTTGGAACTTCTTAAGCCCAGCCCACCTTTTTCCTTGGGCTGGGTGACCTTATCCCAACCAACCAAGGCCCATTTCCTCTCTCCATTGGCACCTTCCCACAGAAAACTTCTAGCCGCTTTGTCCAACTCTTTCCGTATTGAGGGAGGGGCGGCTGAATTGAGAATTTGTAAATAGGCATGGCCTCGAATAATGCACTTCGTAAAGTTAGTCGGCCCCCATAGCTTAACCATCTATGAGACCAGTGATTCATTCTCTCTTTGATGCCATCTAGCAGGTCCTTCCATAAATCAGTCACGCTTTTTGTAATGCAGAGGAACCCCCAAATAAACAACAGAAGGGAGGTCCGAGTGAAACCCATAATCTCCATAACTCTCTCTTGCGACCTTTGATCAAGGTTGAAGAAGACCACTTTTGATTTTGAATCATTGATGACTTGATTAGAAGCCCGAAGGTAGACGTTAAGAGTATCTTTGATTCCTCTTGCTTCTCTGAGGCTGGCAACTCCCACCAAGCCCGTATCATCCACAAACTGTAAATGAGTCAAAACTTCGGCTCCGATTTTAATTCCTGTAATCTGTCCTTGACGTCTTCTTCTCAGGAGGAGTCTGCCTAAACCTTCAGCCAAGATAAGAAAGAGATATGGAGAGCAGGGATCTCCTTGACGGAGACCCCGAGAGGCTCCAAAAGGTGGCGAGGGAAGCCCCTTAATTAAAACAGAGTATGAAGGCGTAGAGATACAGCTCATGACCCAGGCAATCCAGTCCTGAGAAAAACCAAATGCTGCCAACATCTTGACCAAGAAACCCCACTCTACTTCGTCATAAGCCTTAGACATATCCAATTTGATGAACATTCCCTTGTTACCCGAATTATGCATAGAATGGATAGCCTCCCGAGCCAAGATCACTCCATCCAAGATCCGTCTTCCTTCAACAAAACCCCCTTGCTCGGGGGAAATTAAATTTTGAAGAAGGGGTTTTAGTCTTTCAGCCATAAGTTTAGTGATAATTTTGTAGATCACATTACATAAAGCAATAGGTCTGAAATCAGAAATGTGAGCCCCCCCTCTCCTTTAGGAATTAAAGTGATAAAGGTGTGATTTAGAGCCTTGAGCATTCTTTTGTTAATTCGGGATTCCTCAATGACACCCAACACGTCCTCCTCCAAGATATCCCAAAAGGCCTGAAAGAACTCAATAGGGAAACCGTCCGGACTGTGCGACTTTCCCGTGCACATCCCAAAGACCACCTTCTTGAGTTCATCACGATCAATGGGCTTAAGAAGGGACCGATTCTCTTCATGAGAAATAATAGAGGGAATTCCCTCAATGACTTCATTTTGAGCTTCCACATCATGCCGCATACTTTCCTTGAAGAGGTTTGAGAAGTACTCCATAGATAGGGAATGCATATCAGGAAGAGTGTCAAAAGAGTTTCCAAACTCATCTTGAAGGAACTCCATGTTATTCAATTGCCTTCTAGCACAGGCAGAGCGATGGAAAAATTTAGTATTTCTGTCTCCTTCTAATAGCCAAGTATTTCTAGCTCTCTGGCCTCCAAGAGATCTCTTCTTGATTATCAATGTCCTCAACTCGCTTTGCGTAAAGCGTCATCCTCAAATTTAAGATGCTCGTAAATAATTCCTTCTCTCGAATTGTTTTTGCACCTCATTCCATCTCGTCCAAGCAAGGGAGCCCGTTGGAGCTGGAAATCGGATTTGTTAGTTTGCTTCCACTGCTTCAGCTTACTCTTAACATAGAGAAGTCGTTTATGAAATTTGAACATAGTCGTTCCAAAAGGGGGACGGCCTTCTTCCCACCACCGTGGAATTTTCCTTCGTAGGTCCTCTTTTTGCAACCAAAAATTTTCAAATTTAAAAGGTTTGTAATACTTTCCCCGACATAGTCCCTCCCTCCAAAGAAATGGGAGAGTGATCGTAAACCGGGCTCCTCCAAGATCCGGAATTTGATATTCCATCTAACATAAGCTTCCTCCGAGACCAAAACCCGTCAAGCTTAACCCTCCTACTGTATGGCTCTCTTCTCTTATTAGTCCAGGTAAAGTTTGTACCAGGGCCTTTGATGTCAACAAGGTTAAAGGCCTGGACGTGGGCAATAAACAACCGATCCCCTGTATCCAGAACATGGATGCCACCTTCCCGATCTCTAGCGGATAATTTAGCATTGAAGTCCCCAGCTAAAATCCAATCAAGATCTTCCCGGGAGGACCTCATGTTTTGAACAACTTTCCATTGAAACCGCTGACCTTCGGTATTCTGAGCCCCATAGAAATTTGTAATTAAGACTTGTTCAGCTGTAACTATATTCTTGAAAAGAGATGTTAGGACCCCTCTCCAGGCTATATGATCTATTGCTATCCACGCCAAAGGATTCCAAAGAGTAGCAATCCCTCCCGAGGCACCAAGAGCAGCCACTGCCATATGGCCAGCACCCCTCCAGATTCGGCCGACAGTTTTACTCATGAGGTCTAATGACATTTTTGTTTCCTGAATGAGCAGAAAGTCTGTTTTACTTCTTTCTAAAAGTCTTTGAACAAGTAGATTGATGGGTTCTACCGTTTAAACCCCTCACATTCCAAGATTGTATAATCATTGGAAACCTTGGGAGCAATACGAATCAATTGTTCTTGCCAATCCTCCATTGATTAGCTTATCCCCTTGCACCGCAATTAGATCCTTATTGGATTTCCCCGCCCACCCCTTGGGAATTACTATTTTTCGACCTCTTCTCCACCTCGGGAAATTCCAAGAGCCGGTCTTTCTCTCGAGCTTTTCTCGCAATTCCCATGGAAACATCTTTAATAACGGGTTGGGCTGGGGAGTGGATAACCAGAGTCCCGAGGTTTTCATGATGCAAAGTCTCAGAGGAGTCAATCGCCTGTTCAAGGACAGGGGTTGAGGAAGGAGGAGCATGAGTAAGGATGATATTATCCTCAAGGATCCCACTTGCTCCTTCCATAGGTTGGTCTTCTTGATCCACAAGAGATTTGAAGATTTCATACCGATTTGTTGGCTTGGGAAGAGCTTGCTCCTTACCATTTCTCTTTTTGTTTCTTCTCCTCTTCTGCTGTTCAAAGCCATCATTCTGGCCCTCAGACCCAGTGGGAATGACAGGTGGTTCCTTGGCCGAAGTGGACTTACCTCCTCGGGAGCGATTTGACATTCCCTGTGTAGCATCCGCATTGGTGCTCAAGATATTTGGACAGAACCTTGCCAAATGGCCATGCAAATGACAGACTCTACAACGGAAAGGTAGGGCTTCATAGTCTAACTGTGTACCCAAGATTGTCCTGCTAGCTCCAATTCCATCTCAGCTGGTAGCGGTTGACTAATATCCAATTCTACACATATTCTTGCATAAACGGCAGTATTTCCTTCAATGGTATCCTTAGAAACTCCCAAAAATCTACCTAGAGAGTTGCCTATCAATTCAAGAATCCGCTCACCCCAAAACTCCATCGGGAGAGCATACAGCCGGATCCAAACCGGGACAGCCGTGGGTTCAATGCGAGGGTCGAAACCCGCTCTCCACGGCTGGACAAATAACCCTGCCCGGCCATGGCTCCTCTTCTCTGATTCAAATGCTCTGTTTCTATCCATTAGGGAAGAAAAACTAATAATGAAATACCCATTGCTAATGGGCCATAAGGAGTACTCACCGATTGGCTCCCAGTTTTGTCTCACCCAGGAATGCAAAAAGTGCAGGGTGGGTCGAATGCCCATGAACTTGCAAATCAGATCATGAGTGGCCCGGTAGTTTATCGTGTCTTCAACCAGCTCTGGTTCGATGACTATTTTCGGTCTTGATGCAGATTGCGGGAGACATCCATTGATTCTGTGCCCAGGAGAGCCCTTGCCCGCATTCTTGGCTAGCAGATGGAAGGCACTGCGTTGAGCATCAGCAGAGGAAGACGCAGGATTTTCTCGAAGAATCTCCGCATAAGAGGTCTTTTTTCCCTCGCGAGAACCAGGAAGAGACCCCATTGGGCCCTCCCGGGACACCGAAAGATCCTAGACCAGAAGCCTGCAACAAACCCCAAACACGCTGGAGGAGGTTTCCGAACTGAAACCCTAGAGCCACGGCCGTCGGCAGTGCAGAAGGATTCCCGCCAAATCGCCAGAGCTCAAAAAACGTGTTTTTTTTTTTTGAAAATGAGCTAATGCTAATGCCTCCTCATCCCTTAATTTTCTCTCTTCCACAATAATCCTTATTACTCCACAATAATAAAAATAAAATATTAAATCAACAACCTTTCTCAAAACCTTATAACTCCAACAATAACATAAATCAAGCACACAACTTTTTACAAACCCTTATTACTCCACAATATCCTTTAAAAAACCTTAGGAAAAAATTAATTATCAAAAATTTACATTTACCTTTTAGTGGGTTTCAAACCCACATTCTCTTCCTCCATGAGCACTCTAACCGTGGCTATGACCGTCGTGTGCGATAGATGCACGGTTAAGAGCCTAAGCACTCTTCATTTTCTTTGTCCTCGGCTGGTGCACAAAAACCATGTGCAAAATGAACTTCCCTTGGTGCCTAAGACACACTACTCCACACGAATAGATCGCGTGCTTCCTCAAATCCCAATGCATTTGTAAAACTTGCGCTGCCAATGGACCACCATGTCCTATGTGTTTCAATCAATGTGCCCTTCCTCTTTTGTCCTCTACTTGGTGCTAAAGACAAGCAAAATTTCTTATCTTCTTCCTCAAGATCAACAAGCACGAAAACCTTTCACTTTTTATCACATACATTAATCAATCAAAGGGGTGAATTTTGAATGCCTCGTTGGCATTTATTTATACATAAATTTCTTTGATTCTTGGATGTCGATGCTTCCTTTTATTGCATGACGTCGACGCTCCCACCTTTATAATTTATAAATTATTTAAATTCTAAGAAATTTAATTTTTATAAATTATTTTTATAAAATTTAACTTTGGGTTTAAACTTAAACCTTTAAATGTAATATATTCTGCCATCGTGGGTTTACTATAAACCCTCATAAAATATTATTTTGCCAACTATAATGGTTTTAATGAAACATTTTAATATTCCATCATGGGTTTACCATAAAACCTCATAAAATATTATTTTTCCAACTTTCTCTTCAACTCTTTGCATTGTTCCTGGTGCTATTGATGGTGTGCTCCATAGTATTAATGATGAATTTTCACCTTGACATCAATGACAACTAAATAATCTCAAATTTTCCAACATCACACACATAAGAGACACAAATTTAACGTGGTTCACCCAATGTGAGCTAAATCCAGGGAGAAAATATTTCTTATAAATTTTATCAACAAATATATTAGGAACCAATTCCGTATATAATGTTTATGGGTACAAACCCAAATGAGACACCAATCCCCTTTGCTCTGGTTTGTGGACCCCGATCCACAAGAGACACCAATCCCATTTGATCTAGTTCATGGATATTTATCCATAGGAGACACCAATCCCCTTTGCTCTAGTTCATGGACATCTATCCATAGGAGACACCAATCCCCTTTGATCTAGTTTATGGACCTCTATCCACAGGAGACACCAATCCCCTTTGCTCTATTTTGTGGACCTCTATCCATAGGAGACACCAATTCCCTTTGCTCTGGTTTGTGGACCTCTATCCATAGGAGACACAAATTCCCTTTGCTTTGGTTCGTGGACCTATATCCATAGGAGATACCAATCCCCTTTGCACTAATATGCTCTAAATCCTGATCAAATATACTCCAAGCCTACTCACAAGACTTGCTTAAATCTTCTCCAAGCCTACTCACAAGGCTTGCTCAAATATGCTCCAATATACTCACAAGTCTTGCTCAAATATGCTCCAAACCTAATCACAAACCTTGATCAAATATGTTCACAAAAACCTGCTTAAATATGCTCCAAGCCTACACACAAGACTTGTTCAAATATGCTCCAAGCCTACTCACAAGACTTGCTCAAATATGCTCACCAAAACCTGCTCAAATATGCTCACCAAAACCTACTCACAAAAATATGCTCACAATCCTGCTCAAATATGCCTCAAACAAACTTGCTAAAATATGCTCTATAATCTTGCTCAAACCTTCTCATAGATCCTGCTCAAATATACCTCAAACCTTCTCATAACTCAACTCACAAACCTACTCAATTCTACCTCAATAACTTGCTGAAATATGCCTTAATGTTGCTCATAGAAACTACTCAAATATTCCTAATTCTTGCATAGAAATAATTGCATATATATTTCCCAAAAGTGCTTTCTTTGACTAAATTAATTCAGACATATTCTACCCAAAATTATTTTTCTTCATGAACATATAGAGAATGATATGCATTACAAATGCTCAATATGTTCTTCTCACATTCATTAAGCCTATAGTTTTTACATGTCTCACATTCATTGCATTTAAAAGGATACTCTAGTCTAGCACTTAATAGTTGACCTTATTATGTACTTCCAAAATTAATCAAAACCAATGCACATACTTACTTCACAAAACTGGTCTCTAGCCCTTGCAAATTTATTTTCAATATCACTCAAAACTAATGCATAGATTTGCTTCAAAATATTGGTCTATAAGCCTTGCTAGTATATTTTCAAATTTATTCAACAATAATGCACAACTTTGTTATCAAACCCTAGCACATATATTTCTAATTTTATTTAACAATAATTCACCATTACTCCCATTTTCAATCAATCACTAATGCACATCAAATTTGCTTTCAAACCCTTGCACTTTTATTTCCAATTTCTATCAAAGCAATGCACACTCAATCAATCCTTATACCTCCAACCATATGACATACTTTCTTCAAATAGAAACCACCCTCTAGAAATAAATTAAATCACCATACCTCTTAGATCTTCCTTAAAAATGATGTGCTTCTATGAATTTTCCAAACCTGTCTTTAACAAATATTTTTTCTTTCTTTTGCTACTTCAAAATAGGTTAGCACTTCTCCCTTTTTAATGTCAAATCATATACTCAAAATTCCTTATTAAAGTATAAGCAATAAAATTTCAATAAATTTCCAAGTAACCTTTTATCCCTTATTGTATAATATTCAAAATACAAAACTGAAATACCAAAGATACACCTTATTTCTCCAACTTTAAAACACACACCATACAATTTTATAATACTAAAAAATACACCTTATTTCTCCAACTTTGAAACATAAAATATAATTTTAATACAATAAAAAATTACTCCTTATTTCTCTAATTTAAATCATACAATACACTTTTTAGATAATAAAACGTACACCTTATTTTTCCAACTTGATCACATACAAAATGCATTATAAATAATTCACAATGAAGCACTAAAATCAATGTGGAACCTTATTACTCCAACTATAATGAAAATAAAAATTATTTTGCATAGCTTTCACCTAAAAGCCTTTGCTATCATAGATGGGGTTTGACCCTTGAACCCCCCAAACCACAACGCCTAGCCACCACCACCATGACCAGTTGGGCTAGCCCTGCGGGTAGCAACCAAAAGAGTTGCCCTTATATCTATATCCTCACGCGCTTCCAAACTGAAACTTCCACAATGTCTTCCCAACAAAAAATTCACCCAAAAGGATTCGACCTTCGGATCTCTCCCATGGCAGGATCCTACGTGACCTAGCCAAATGACTAGGATGCACACCAGCTTGAGAACTAAACACACAACAAAAATTTCACCTATTCATGCTTCACAAAATGGATACACAACAAAAATACGACACATTTGAGAATCGACCTCAACACTCCTTGCTCCGCAGTACCCTATCCAGTGTTGGACAACTGGTTGGGATACCCCAATGGTTGGAACAACACAGTGAAATCTCATTTCCTTGTTCAAGCTTCAAAACTCACAAATTTTGTCTTCTTGTTCGCTATCTTCTCCTTGCCTTGAATTTTTAGAATGACGCACAAGGAGATATCAAAATCATTCGCATTAGAAAATCGTTCACATTAAAATATTTCAAACATTAGAAATAATGGGTAAGTAAATGAAATATTTTATTCTATATAAATATGCCTTTCTTTTCATTATCATTAAGTCATCTTCAAACTTTATTTTTTTATTTTTAAATCCTTCAAAGATGTTGGCGCCAAACCCTTCTTTTTAAATTATAATACAAAAATATTATAATAAACCCTTTGGCCTTATCGTGTAGTATTTGGACCTTTTACCAAGCAACTTTTATAAAATCCATTTTTAAATCTTTTAAAAATTTTGGTACTCTCTTTAAAATTTTAAACCTTATTAAACTTTTGGCCCTCTCTATGAACTTTTGAACTTTCTTTATAATATTTAAATAAATATTATAATCCTTTTCTTTTCAACAATTTTTCTTGCTTTGAGATATACCTTGCCTTGAATAATTTTCCAATCTTAGAAGAATATTTCTGCCTTGAATACCATGCATCCTTTTAACATCAACCCTTTGACATCAATGAAAACTCAATATGCTTAATATTTCCAACAATCTCTCCCTTTTTCATTGATGGCAACCCTTACAAAAATTTTCTTTTACTGCAACTAGATTCCCAAACTACTCCCCCTAACAAGTTGCTCCCTCTTACTAAAATATCTACCCTTTACTAAAATATCTCTCCCTTATTGAAATCTCTCCCCCTTTTACATCAATGGCAAGGGGCTCCTTTTGAGTCTAAAAATAAAACACTTAGCTCAACCCCTTCACCACCTCCTTTTATTGAGGTGATTAATTTTGGTATGGGAGTAAAGATACTCCCAAATTACAATGCTCTTCTTCCTTTTCAATATTTTTCCAAAATTTTGAAGTCATACCTCTTTGAACATTTTAAGCATCCTTTTTCTTGCTTGTCTTTGGAAGTTCTGAAAAATTCTATTCTACACCACTTTTCTCTATGCCCAAAATTATTGCAATTGTAACACCTGATGTTGTAGTCCTTGAAAGGTGTAAATGAATTCTTGGTGAAGCTATAATAATTCTTACCATAAACCCTACAATGCATAGCTTTATGCCCAAAATTGTCACAATTGTAGCACATGATGTTGTAGTCCTTGAAAGGTGCAAATGAATTGAAATTTCTCTTGGTGAAGCTGTAGACACCTAAATCATGTCATGCTTAGGGGAGCTACTTACATAGACACACTCATAAGATCATAAGACATAATATTGGACTTTCCAAGCATCAATAGTGGTTCTCACCACTCATTTGGGGCCTTTTCAAGCCATCCAAGCTTGGCCGCTCAAGCCAAGAGCGACCAGATCCTAGCCGCTCAAGCCTAGAGTGGCCAGACCTTAGCCACTGTAGATGATAATGGCCAGATCTTAGCCACTATAGATGACAATGGCTAAGCCATAAGAAGTGGTTTGCCAACAAACAGGCCCAATCTCGGGTGGAAGTGGTAGTCTGCATGCAATAAAGGTGAGCGGGAGTGACTTTGCATTCCTTTTCATGACCAGTTCACATGGGAGATTTGAGTTTGCATTTAGACTTAAGTTAACTGACCTCCAAGCATAAACAAAGGACAAAATCTTCTCATGCTAATGACCAGTTCGCATAGAAGACTCAAGTGGGCAGTTAGATTTTAGTTAACTGGCCTTCAAATATAGATAATGGACAAAATCTTCTCATGCTAACTTGCACTACGCATGAGAAATTCATTTCTAGGGCTTGGACATAGACCTAGGGTTTCACACTATAAAAGGTGCAAGCCTAAGAGCACCAAGATATAGAATATATTTATATCATATAGAGAGAGAGACATCTTCTTGAGGAGAGCTTTCAAGACTTGGAGAGTTCTCTTTGAGATCACGTGTACGATGGAGCTTTGATGAATCAAAGAGCATAATACCTACTATCTTCAACATCAGATTATAGTCTTTGACCCATAGCTTTGGGGCAAAGAGGGTAAGGTTTACTTTAGCGGTCGTTGTCTTGGACAGTGGCCCGTAGGCTTAGCTTAGATAGACATAGCATCTTTTATTCTATTTTCTTATATCATTAGCATAGATTTACATGATTTCATGGCATAGTTTTATCATATTTCCATTACATTCTTTGATTACTAACAACCTCATCCGGGGAGGCAATCTCGGACACCTAAATGTGTGTTGTTGTTTCATTGCTTGTAGGGCCATAGGTACATCGGACGAAGATTACAACATATGAGAGCAAAAGGGATCCCTCTAGGAAATAGACCTAGAGAAGGAGGCATCTGTAAGCCCTCATACATTTTCATGTGCGGAATCAGGAAGCTTTTATAAGCGCACCACCTCTTCATGGAAGGGGCACTCCTTGCCTATTTGTAATTTATAGTATCAAAATGGGTATCCCTAAGAGGGACCGACATGTAACCGAGCTTCAATATCAATAAAGAGATCCATATTTTGTTATTTCATGTTATATGCTTTTTCCTCTTGTCTTTCCATTTTATCTTTGGTATTTTAAATAAGCATTGCAAGTAGGGTTTTTAGAAAAGGGACCGGTGCGTGCATTCTTGGGGTCACTACAGATGGCGATCACGGTGGGACCACCACTAATTTTTCATTTTTTTCTAGAATACTAACTTAATTTTGTGTGCAGGTCTAGCCGCTCTGAGCTACAATGGCCAAAAACTAGCCGCTCTAAGCTACAATGGCCAAAAACTAGCCGCTCTGAGCTACAATGGCCAAGAACCAGCCACTCTGGTCAACAATGGCTAGAACTGGAGTGCAAGAGGTCAAAACATAGACTCTCTGAGCTGGATCAAAGGTTGGTATAGCTTCTCTGATATTTTATAGCTTTCTGTCTACTTCTGTGTGTTTAAAATAGAGAACTTAAAGCACATTTATGTTTGGAAATTGAAAGAATAAAGAAGAAAGAATTAAGCATTTCACATATCTTAGATCTTCTTTTAAATTTTCCACTAGGCATTGCTAGGAACAATGGCTTATGCCTAAAAATTTCACCCTAGAATCCAATGTGCTAGACATTGTATGTTGTTTGCTTGCTTTGAGGCCCTACTAGAGGCCATAGTTGCACGAGATAAAGTGCGCTCATACAAATCATAGTAGTTCATGCATATTTCTGAATATTGAAATGTATTTTTGCACTTAGGCATATAGGAAAGACTCATTGCTGCTATATGATGCACTTTATGTTACGCAAGCTTAAAATGAACACCACACATGCATGTCTCATTTAAACATTGGAGAGTTGGATTTCATCACCAACCTTCAATTTAGTCTAGTGACGTTGGAATTCATCTCCTTCCACTGGTTTGCCCCCTAGAGCTTCCTAGAAATAGATTGGGAAACTTACTTATAGTGACACTAAGTTACTTGTGTTCAAACTGTCTCCCACTATTGGAACAATCATTGGTTCAGAGTGGAAGAGCTAGGCGAACCCTCCATTGGGTCTTCAACGGTGTACCCTAGCTTCTTTTGAGAAAATCATGTTTGGCATGAGTGTACTTGATTGTCACTATGGATGAGTCTTCTCATTCTTAATCCAAGAACAAGAGCAAATAAATCGAAGAGAACAACACATCAAAATACACCAAACAGTTTAGGGCACACTCAAATTGGTAATCAAGATAAACATTTGTTTGGAATTGTGTGGTCATTCCTAATTTGCAACTCAAAAGATCAAGTCATAAAACAACATGGTCAAAACAAGAAGTAAACACCCTCGGTCTGATATCGAGGGAGAGATAAAAGCAATTCATACCCATAGGCGGAGTCATAGTAATATTGAATGACCTACCCGTAAGACCGTGAGACGTAGCTCCATGAGCCTAAGGGGTGATAACTCAACTCTTGGGGGATCTCCTCGAGAAACCCCAAGTAAGGAACCACATCATGGAACAAATTCACATAAACAAAAAGAGGCTTCATAGCCATCCTCATCAAGGAGACATGAGGAGACCTCAAGGGCCTCCTCTAAACACATAGAAACATCTCAAAGACATGAGGAAGCTTCAAGGGCTTCCTCCTCACATGGACATAAAGAAGGTTCTAAGACTCATTCTTCACATAGGGATGATGAGACTACCACATCTCCATCCACATGGAGGAAGCATGTTACCACCAAGCCCTCTTCATCAAGAAGGCAAACAAGAATTGCAACACCTCAAGACTCACAAGAAACATATGAAATAGGTCTGCCCACTGAAGGGCAGGAAACTAGAGCTACATCTAGTCATGGGAATCATATAGAAGAAACCCTTCACACAAAAGGAAATATTCCCATAGACTATGACCTCATAGGAGTAAATGGCACCCCATAGGACCAGCCATGGAAAACAAGACAGCTAGATGGGTTGGATCGATTTCCTACTCAACCAACTCAAAGAACTATAGCTACTGAGAACTCTACATCTGGAAGCTCATGAACTGTGACTTCTAAACATACCTCCTAGTCTGGGGGTACCTCAGAGTGACCCCATAGAAGATGCATGGAGTCTGATCATAGGGATACTCAATAGTACACTGAACAAGTCACATTAACTAGCAAGAGTACAGATACAACAGAAACCCCCTCGAGGAATCTACGAGTCAAGACAACAAGAACAGAGTCAGATAAACATGAGTCTTCTATGACAACACAAACTGACCGAATGAGGTGGTTAGAAAATGCATTACATAAAGAGCGAGAGCTAGTGGAAGCTCTCGAACAAGAGAAACAAAGAGAAAGACTCTTGCACCAACATGAGCAGCATTTAAGAGAGCAAGCTGAGTAGCTAGCTCTTAACAATTTATAGATAAATAGTGGTGACCACCAAAGAACAAGACACACTGACTCACCTAAGGAAAGGCGCACTAGACAAGATAGCCCACAATGAAACCCCCCACCAAATCATGAATAAAATCCAACTAATGGGGGGAGGGCAAACATAACAAACCAAGATCACAATCCTGAGTCCCCTCGTAGGAGGGAGGAAAATGGAACAAATCAAATGGATAGAGAGTTACCTCCATTGCCAATGTGAATAGGCTTACAAGAGGAGGAAATCCATGCATCAAAGGCATTTCAAGAGCTTGCTGAAAAGATGAAAACCTTTGAGAAACAAGAGGCAGCTGGGAACTCACCAACATTGAGCAAGATACACAATCAACCATTGTGCCCATCAATCCCTAGCCCTCCATATCCTAAGCACTTTGAGATGCCTAGGTTAGAAAAGTTTAAAGGTGAAGAGGATGCACAAGAGCATGTCACCAATTTTATCAATGCCTATTTTCATCTTGAAGACAATGACGCTCTCATGCTAAGAACATTCATAATGACATTTTTAGGTGCTGCCACTCAATGGTTCAACCAACTACCTAAGCATAGCATAACCAATTTTGAACAACTAGTAAATGCATTCTTGAAGCATTTCTCCTTTGGTGCTAAGAAGAAGGTGAACCTTTCAGACCTGGCTAACTTGAAATAGTATGATGATGAGCCAGTAATGGATTATGGGAATAGATGGAGAAAAATCATGGTAAAATTATCATTCTCCATTCCCATAGAAGAGATCATTCGCATGTTTACCAAAATTTGTTCTAAACATATCTCCCTCTTGCTACAACTCCAATAGTATCCTTCATTTGAGGAAGCTTTGGCATAGGCCAAGCTCATCGAAGAGATAAAAGTAGATGAGGGAACCATTAAGCTCCAAAACAAAAAGGAGTGGAACAAGAATGGTAAGAATGACAAGTATAAGTAGAAGTAGGGCAACCCTACTCTAGTCAATCAAGTCGTATTGGCTACACCCAAGGATGGGGGTGCACAACAACCATAGAACTATCAAGCACATCCCCCGCCAACCAACTACGACCAAAAGAACAATCAGGGAAGAAACCGAGAATGCAAGCCACCTCGTTATTTCATGCCTCTGATAGAATCAATGCAATCAATATTTAATCAATTGAGTGAGGCTAGGAGGATCAGATTTCTTGATATACCTCTTATAGATCCCAACCATCCTAAGCCAAAAGGATATAGGGAAGATCAATTTTGTCCTTATCATAGGATATCGAGGCATGACATTGAGGCTTGCATCGGGTTTAAGCATCAAGTGCAAAACATGATTGAGGTGGGAGAACTCAAAGTTGACAACCCACTGGCTCTCGATAATAGAGACATGGGCATATACAAAAACCCATTGCCCAATCATGAGGCCCCTCGAGAGCAAGGGGCCCAAGTCAATCAGGTTCGAGCTGACATACCTACCCATGGATGCATTGGGATGGTTGAGATTGTTAACATAGCAACAAGGACTAGGCGGTATGGTCAACCACAACCACTTGCAGCTCCCATGAACATCCCAGCTACTCCTAGGCAAAGGCAAGACAACCTTCCAGGTCCACCAACGTGACCTATGGTAACTATTCAGAGTAGATTGGAGCAAAACCTATAGATGACTCTAGCTAAGTTATCCATCTATGAGCTCATACAATAGTCCCCAAAGCATAGGGAGACTCTAATGGAGATTTTAAGAACAATTGAGCTTCAACCACAAGATGCGAATGCATTCACTCACTTTGTGGGACAAGTGCAAGAATGCCAGGAACCTATAATCCGATTCTATGATCATGAGATTAAGATAGTTTCTGCTGCCTTACTAGACCCTCCGCTAAACATTGTAGTGGCCATCAATGACTTACCTTTCAAGAGGGTTTTGGTCGATACAGGTTCATCGATAAACATCATCACAACAACTACAATAGAGCACCTCAAGATACCCAAGACCAATATCATTCCAGGAGCTTACACATTGAGAGCTTTTAATGATGCTTTATGCAATACTATGGGAATGATAGTCCTACCCATCAAGGTGGGGCACAAGACCATCCCCATGATGTGTCATGTCTTGGAAGGAGCTATGCAATATAACATCCTCTTAGGGCACCCTTGGATAAGGGCCATGAAGTGTGTGCCTTCGATCTTGCACCAGTGTGTCAAGTATGTGCACGAAAACAAAGTCTATGTGGTTCTGGCCGATGAAGAGCCTTTTAAATACGTTAATCAGGTGGACATTCTAGGAGAATTCATGATCCCTTCTACTCACCTATACGTGGCACCTTCATCCCCAACCACACAAGTGGATAACAAAGACAAAGGGGTAAGAAAAGACCCATGCACATCAACACCTCCTGGTGCACTCAAGATAATCAATGCTTCTAAAGTACCATCAACATCAAAACCAAAAGACAATCAGAAGCTAAAGGCACCCTTAGTTAAGGAAGAAAGGCCCAAAGAAGTGCCAACTATAGCCATTGCTGAAATGCCAAGTCCTATGGAAGAGGAAGATCCTCAAGATCAAGATGAAGATAGTGATTATCACCCTACTTCACTAGTATCATCCATGGGGTCATCCACATCGCATGCATCAATACACTTGGCAAGCACAGGCATAGGGGAGTACCTTGTGTAGAACATTACCTTTACACCTATCATTGAGTCTACACAAGACATAGGGAGGCCTAAAGACTTGAGGCCACTAGTAGGAATAGTGGTTCCACTTGGAATCCCTCCCAACCAAACCAATTTTGTCTATGCTAGCCTAGACTGTGCTCATAAGTCTTCAGATATAGAAGAGGATGGTGATGAATTATTCATAGTCAATGTTCGTTACCTCTCTAATCTTGAGTTTTCTCTAAGCTACTTTGAGCATTGCCATTGGCATGGCTATGGCCTTGGCGTATATGAGCAGGGGTGCAGGAGGCCTTACGAGCCACTATATCAGCTTCCTTCGATAGATTTGGCTTAGGCTATTATAGCGGAGGTCGAGATGACTCTCTTGTAGTAGCATTGGAAAGATTAAGCATAGGGTTAGGAGAAGACATTGATTTCATTCCTTATCACCCCCTAAGAATAGAAAATTTGAGCAATAGACAAGTGGCCATGGTAAACATACCACCTCCAAAAACTTATCATCCAAACACCTCAATTGATTCCACCCCAATAGGGTACAACTCATGGGATGAGGAGAATGGATATGAAGCAAGTGATGATGAGGCACAACTTGGCTTAGCCTATCAAGGGCCTCACTATTTACAAAGGTTCACATGGTCCATCCATGATGAGATTGGATATACATCAGATGAAAGTGACTATGAATCAGAAGACTCAATAGAAAGAGCTTACTTAGGCCTAAGCCATCAACCCCTGACTTTGGGGTAAGAGACAAATGCAAATGGATTCTTCATAAGTGACGAAGAATATGAAGATGAAATAGAGATGGCCTACTTGGGGCCAAGACATGAGCCCCTTGTCTTAGGGCCGCATACCAATGCTAACGATTTTTGGATAAGTGATGATGACTTTGAGGATGAGACCGAGATGGCTTATCTTGGACCTCACCACTTGTGGCAAGTCAATGAGCTAGTAGAGAGAGAGGTGGCACTTCATGCCATAGACCCTCATCTCTAATTTTTGGGGAGACCTATTGACCTAGCTGCCATTCATCGGATGGTCAATCCCCCTCCACCTACATTCAGAGAGTAGTTAGAGCCCAATGATCCTATTGTCCACCCTACTCATGGGCCAGATCCAAAAATTCCCATTCCTCCAGAACCTCATCATGAGTATGGAAGGGAAACCCCTGAGACAAGATTGCACCCATGTGGTCCTAGAGATTTCATCCCATCCATCAACATGATCTCCATCGATTTGACCACTCCACTTCATAATCTAGTAGATCCTACCAAATCATTGCATCTTGATGTAGAGGCTATTGATTGGGATCATGCTAGTTCACCCATAGAGCTAGAAGACCTCTTCCCCAATGAAGAGATGTTACAACCATTCCATTTTGCATCAGGTTGTGCGTATGACGTCTTCCATGTTGGTTTGGAACCTGAGTCAGTAGGTCCTATGAATCCTGCCGATGACATTCATTTGATACCCATGCCTCATCAGCTAGAGGATGGGTCACATATGGCTATAGAAGCAACTTTCGAGGTGGACATCAGTGATGATCCTACCCAACCAAGGAAAGTCAAGTTCAGAGAAAGTCTATCTCCATAGGAACAAGCCATCTTAATTCCTCTCCTCAAGGAGAGGCCAAATATTTTTTCTTGGACTTACAAAGACATGCTAGGGATAGATCCAAAGTTAGTCATTCACAACCTTTCATTGGATCCCATGAAGAAGCCAATCAAGCAAAAATTGAGGAAAATGCATCCAACCATCGCTTTGATGGTAAAGAATGAATTGCAAAAACTATTGGATGCAGTATTCATAGTTCCTATCGACTACCCTGAGTGGGTGTCAAACATGGTACCCATAGGGAAACTTGATGGAAGAGTCCGTATCTGCATGGATTTTAGAGATTTAAATAGGGCAACACCAAAGGATTCATTCCCATTGCCAAACATAGATGCTCTTGTAGATGCAACCGTAGGTCATGAAATGCTCTCCTTAATGGATGGTTTTTTGGATACAACCAAATCTGGATTAAGCTTGAAGATCAACATAAAACTACTTTCATTACTCCATGGGGAACATTCTGTTACAAAGTGATGCCATTCGGTCTCAAAAATGTTGGTGCCACATATCAGTGGGCCATGACATACATATTCCATGACTATATGCATAAGATCTTGGAAGATTACATGGATGACTTACTAGCCAAGTCCCTATTGTGGCAAGAGCATGTCGAAGTCCTTAGACAAGTCTTCGATCACCTCATAGAACACAATGTCCGATTGAATCCTAAGAAGTGTGTATTTGGCATAACTTCTGGCAAGCTTTTGGGATTCATCGTATCCAAGAGAGGCATCAAAGTAGATCCTACAAAGGTAAAGGCTATACTGGAAATGGCCACCCCTACCAACATTAGGGAGTTGAGGAGCCTACAAGGCAAGATAGCATCCATCAAAATATTCATCATGCAATTATCAGACAAATGCAGACCTATGAATAGGTTGCTATGCAAGGAAGTCCCCTTTCATTGGGATGAAGAATGCCATCAAGCCTTTGTAGAGATCAAAACTTATCTGGCAACATCGCTAGTATTGGCTCCACCAAGGCCAGACATACCATTTTTACTATATATATCGGCTACTGATTTTGCATTGGGCACCATGTTAGCCCAAAAGAATGCACAAGATAAAGAGCAAGCCATATATTACATTAGTCGCACCTTGGTGAGCTATGAGCTAGGATATGCGTATGTCAAAAATTTGTGTTTAGTAGTGGTCTTTGCAACTCGAAAGTTGTGACACTACATGTTGAGCCATACGACCTACGTCATATCAAAACAAAATCCTTTGTAGTACATGATGAGCAAGACATATCACAATACATGTACCACAAAGTGGATCATGCTATTGATAGAATTTGATCTAGAGTTCATAAGCCAAAATTCCATCAAGGGACAAGTCATAGCAGATCAATTAGCAGAGGCGCCTCTTCAGGATAACAAGCCTCTCACCATAGAATTTCTTGATGATGCGGTCTTTGCATTATCAGATCTGCTAGAACTCGAAGAACCTAAGAAAGAAAAAGACATGTCATTATTCTTTGATGGTTTAAAGTGTGAACAAGGAGGTAGAGCAGGGATTGTCTTTATCACACCGTAGGGTGCTCCATTGCCCTTATCATTCAAACTAGACTTCCCATGCACAAACAACAATATAAAATATGAAGCATTGATCCTGGGACTCCAAATAACCATAGCAATGGGCATTAAAATATTGAATATCTTTGGTGACTCCTTGCTCATAGTAAACTAGGTCAAAGGACTATTCCAATGTAGGTGCCCACTCCTGAAGACTTACAAGGAACTTGTTGACAATTACTTAGCCTGACTAGAATGGTACGACATCGAGGCAATCCCTCGTATGTCGAATAGATTTGTAGACACCATGGCCTCTTTGGGATCCTTAATCCCTCAGAATCCATCTACTGATTTTACAACCATTCATGTGAAAGTGCTTTCGCACTCAACAATACGTCGTGAGGCTTTTGACAATCAAGAATCAGTCAACATGATCAACATCAAACCAAATCAGGATTGGTCCTTCGTAGCCAGAGATTTCTTGCAAATAACACCTTGGGGGTCTTTGATCTCCCAAGGACCTGTAGAGTGTGGTGCAACCATATACCATAGAGTTGTTCCTCAATCCATGTTCACTACCTCAAAAATGCAGGAAGAGCAAGTTGTCTATTCTATAGAAGTTGTGGCCTATCAGGATTGGCTTTCCCAACTATGGGACTTCCTAAAGCTTGGAATAATACCTCAAGGTTTGTCACATACTGAAAGGTGAACATTCAAATAGAGAGCAACAAGATACATTTTGCTAGGAGAAATCCTCTACAGATGAGGATATGATGGAGTATTACTCCATTGTCTTGAGCCCTAGGAAGCATCTTGGGCAATTTTGCAAGCTCACGATGGAACATGTGGAGGCCATTTCAGTGGCATGGCCATCATTAAGCGCATCTTGAGAATGGGTTACTATTGGCCCATAATGGAAAAGGACTATTGTGAGTATGTCAAGAAATGTAGTAAGTGCCAACATCATGCAAACCTAACGCACTTACCATCGCAAGCTTTGCAGCCCATCCAGGCAGCATGGCCATTCTCGTAATGGGGACTAGACTTGATTGGGAAGATCTCACCCCCATCCTCAGGCTGACATACATTCATCATAATGGCCATATAATACTTCACTAAATGGGTAGAAGTGATCCCCTTAACATCAACAACTGGACCAAGGATTGTGGAGTTTATACTCCACAATATCATAAGTCATTTTGGGGTCCCTTCTAAGATAATATCGGATAATGGGCCATATTTCAAGAACAAAAATGTGCATGCTTTAATGAAAAAATACCATATTCAGCATAGTTTTTCAATGCCTTATTATCCACAAGCAAACGGGCAAGCATAAGCCTCAAACAAAATAATAGTCTCCATTTTGAGGAAGACAGTGCAAGAAAATCACAAGGATTGGCACATGCAGTTGCCTCTTGCACTATGGGCATACAGGACTAGTATACGGATGCCCACTAGGGCAACACCATTTTCACTAGTATATGGCACTGAAGCCATCATGCCTCTAGAGTTGGAAATCTTGACTCTACGCATAGCATTAAAGGACTTCATAGATGATGAAGTTGCATGACAAGGCCACCTTGATCAATTGATGCTTCTTGATGAATGTCGAGTCAATGCTTTAGAGCATCTCCATGTTTACCAAGATCACCTTGCGTGAGCTTACAATAGTAAAGTCCACCTAAGGGAATTCAAGGTTGGAGATCTAGTGCTCAAAGAAAACTAGCAGAATTCAAATCTATCGTCGCATCTGCGAGATAAGTTCATGGTAAACTGGATAGGTCCATATATGATTTCACAGAGAGTTGGGCCTGGAGCATATCACCTTATATCATTAGATGGTGTTGAAGAGCCTGAACCTCTCAATATCATTCACTTAAAGGCATTTTACACATAAAACACAAAAACATTCAAATATGTCATAAAACACAAAAACATTCAAATATGTCAAAAAAAAAAAATTCAAATATTATAAAAAAAAAAAAAAAAAAAAAAAATTCAAATATGTCAAAAATACAAACAAATCATAAAAACATAAAATTCAAAAATTCAAATCAAAGGCTCCAAGGGTAATTCATATCGCTTGGTCAAAATCAAATCAAAGGCTCCAAGGGTAATTCATACCGCTTGGTCAAAAATCAATTCAAAAGGCTCCAAGGGTAATTCATACCGCTTGGTCAAAATCAATTCAAAAGGCTCCAAGGGTAATTCATACCGCTTGGTCAAAAATCAATTCAAAAGCTCCAAGGGTAATTCAAACTGCTTGGTCAAAATCAATTCAAAGGCTCCAAGGGTAATTCAAACCGCTTGGTCAAAAATCAATTAAAAGGCTCCAAGGGTAATTCAAACCGACTTGGTCAAATCCATCAAATCAAAAAGGCTCCAAGGGTAATTCAAACCGCTTGGTCAAAATCAATAACAAAAGCCCCAAAGGCATAATAAGCCCTTTGGTCAAATTAATCAAAAAATACAAAAACAACATAAAATCAAAAATACAAAAACAATTGCACTTCACATTTTGCATCCACATCATTGCATTGCATTTTCATATACATTACAATTGTATATGTCATGAGAGCCTTAAAAGTGATACCACAGTTTGTCGCACAAGTCATTCATATCCATACCTCCATCCACATGTGTGTAATTGTGTTTTTCAACACAACCATTATTTGTTGCTATACATAATATACTAAGGTTTTTTGGTTAGTCAACCACACCTAGTAATCTTATCAACTTTTGAGGAAAACAACTTTGATTAGTAGAAGGTAAGGCCTAGCTGTGATAAAGCCTTGGATATTCAAGATCCCATCACTAATTGAAACACTAAAATCCTAGCTGGTACAAGGAAAATATGAAAGCTGCAAAGTGGTCTAGGTTACCTTAAGTGAAAAGGATTATCCTTGCTTATCCCCCTGTGCAACCGGTTTAAAGGTGTTGAGAATTGGCAAAAGGACAAGCTTTACCCTATCAAAATCCCTTGCTTAAATCAAAATAAGAAAAAATCCCAAAGCAAAGTACATATTCAAAAGGCCAAGCATACAGTCCATATTTCAAAGCAAAAATCCGATACACAAATCATAAATTAAAAAAAAAATCAAGCTCAAAAAAATCAATAAAAAATAAATAGTGATTTTCATCACTACGTATGAGCAAAATAAATAGTGATTATCATCACTACAAAAAAATCCTCGCTCAAAGAAAAAATCAAATCAAAATAAATAGTGATTTTCATCACTACATATGAGCAAAAATCCAAAGCCAAAAAGAAGGGAATAAAGCTTGAATCCTGGAATTCTTAGCATTGTACAAAATTGGAAGGAGAAATCCTTATGCATGATGATATGTCTATTACAATTGCTTCATGCATTTGTGTAGACCAATGTTTGAATGTGGATGAGCTAGCTTAGGTAACCAAATATTGCCTAGTGGTATAGTCCAACTAAGTCCAACATAAGGATGAGATGAACACTTGAGGATCCCTGATCTTAGCAATGGGCTGAAAGAATCCCGCCTGACATCGGAGGAAATGCTTGAGTTCTATCTCAAAATATACAATCACATGCACACACAGAGATCATGAAAAACTAGGTCCATGGTAAAAGCCTTACTTTTCAAAAGTCTAAGTGGTAAGTAGACAATTGTTGATAGGGGAACTAGAGTGTTTGAATCTTCGAAAAGCCCCAAAAATTTTACATAGCAACAAATCATAACATCATTCACACCATCATATTCTTTATAAGATTCTATAAATTAGGGGGTATCAACATAGTAGGACAGATACCACATATATATTAGAAATAGTATATAGATGACCACTGACTACTTTATATCTTTTAATTTATAGAAACTTATTAAGAAAATACATTACACACCATTACATCTCATATATGAATACTTAATCAATTCTTATGATAAGAGTGATTATTTAAATTCATGATTATTTTTTTACTTTCTGTGGTATCACCCATTAAGATTGTCAATGTCATATGCATTCCGTATGTTTTAAGTGATTAGAGCATACAGGTTCATTTATACCATTCCATCACATAAGTTAGATGCATATAATTAAAGCAAAAATTAAACATGCATTTAACAATAACATTTGCATCCACAAAAACAAGTCATTAATCATCCATAAACCACATCATAAAACATATAGGCAATATCCATTTGCATACAATCATAAATTCATCATTCATCATCAAAATACATCGCATCATATCATCAAATCATATAAGCATCTACACATCCATCTAAGCATCTTCAAATATCATCTATCATCTAGCATATTCATCAAATCATCATAAATATCATCATCGCATCATATCATAAAATAAAATAATAACAAAAATATAAGCAATAAATGATACACATAATGAGTCATAAAAAGCAAATCTATCATAAAAGTATGTGTGTCAAGTCCAATGGATATACAAAAATGCCCATGGGCTATAGTCATGTAGGTCAGTCGACCTCAAAAATGGATCAAGAACCAAGTAGAGCATCAATCAAATATCGGGCTTGAGCCCCCTGCATCACCTCCTCTAGTGCCACCTCCCCCTATGGTGGTGTCATGAGTCGAGTGATGTGAGCCTGTAGGTCTCTCTATCTGAGTCTGGGTCCTCTAGCTAGGATGGGTGGAAGACTACCCCGAGGTAGAGCGCCCATTGACCTACGAACCACCTACACCTATTGGATCCTTAGGGACAATCCCATGCCTCTTGAGCTACATCTGAAGGATGGTGACATGATCCGTAAGTCCTCGGATCTGCTCCTCATGCTCATCCAACAAATACTAAAGTCATCCCACATCTACCCCTGAGCCTACCATTGGAACCTCCTATGGTGTAGAAGGAGGAACAACAAATTACATCCTGACATCGCCACCCCCAATAGTAGCCTATAGAGCCTATATCTATGTTGTGAGCTGCTCAATCGTAGCATCTCACCATTGTACCTAGATCTTAGTAGCCTGAAGCTCAGCCTCGACCTCATGCAACTATGCTCTCAGAGGAGAGTCTCTCTCCTCGGGCTCTAACTCCTCCTCCTCAGGAACATTAGGATCCTCTACTACCACCTGCTCTATCGGCTGGCCCCATACCTCGGTCCTGGCTCGAACCCTACATCCTATCGGATCTATGCCATCACCCTCACCATCATCCTCATGCCCTAGGCTATCGATGCCATGCCACATCCGATCACCCCACCACTGAGAGTAGGCCTCTGTAACTCCCCCAGCCACTATAGGGTCTATGGTTGGGCATCCTCCTCATCTGCAAGCTCTATGATCTATCATGGAGGTAGGTCCTTCTCTACTATGAGGCACCTATACAAGAATGGTATCAAGGGCACATCCTACTACAATCCATACTGATGAAGAACTCGAGAGTAGAAGAAATACTCCTAGATGGCAATCTTATGACCAATGAGCCATCGCTCATGTCGTGTCCTGGTAGTAAAACTAGTTGGATCATCCCAAGTAGGACACTCATAGTAAGGCCACCACATGACATCTTCGACCAATAGTCTGGTGAAAGCATCAGTATAGTGGGACAACTCCCCTACAAAAGTATGGCTCTTACGCTCCTCATGCTCTCGAGCCCATCTGGTAGCATAGCACTATGTCCGAGCCTCAATAGCTGTAATCTCGATTGGGAGCCCCTTAGGGTGATCTACCTTAATGTGCTCCCATCCCCAAACCTGTAGGAGCAAGCTATAAGTAATGCTGACATGTCCCCATCGATGGATGTGGTACAACTCATCATAGCACTGAGCCAATAGCGATCTACCCCATGCATAGATGATAGGCTCCTCGCTATCCAGTAGGTCCTGCACCATCGCTAGGAGGTTCCAAGGGAACCTCAAACCTGAGAAGTCTGGGATAAGAACATTGTTGATCACCATCAGCAACATGACATGCCTCACTATGAAAACATGAGCATCATACCAAGCCTTGATAGATACTCCCCCGAACCTAGTCTCCTAGAGGGCCTATGTAGAGCGTGCTCCAAACACCCGAGCATAGATGACCACCTGATCATTAGTGGTCGATGAAACAATGGGCACCCCATCGAATGGGATCCAAAAGATCTTGTAAACATCCTTCGACGTGATAGTCATCTCATCAGGTGGAAGGTGGAAGGTGTTGGTCCGTGGGTCCCAATGATGGGCTAAGGTCATAAGATAAGCCTGGTCGGCCATAATATGGGGTAACTTGATAATGTACTATAGCCCATGGGCCTTAAACCACTCCTAGTCAGTGTCATCAAATCTAGGAAGCAAGTCAAGCAGGAGCTTCGGGTCCTGAGCCCGAGCAGTGAGGATCTAAACAAAGCAGAAGAAAGACAAAATATAACTACAATGCATCTAAGGCATAATTCACAATAAACATGAAAATGGTGCAAAAGAGTATGAGTTACTCTAAATCTAAGCAAAAGAAGAATAAATTGCACCTAATCAAGCAAAGCAAAAATTCAAAAAAAAAATCATAAAAATCAATACACAAAATGCAAAAACAAGGCTTAAGCTTTAGCCGCTGTCGCCTACAATGGTCGAAACCTGCCGTTGGAGGCAGTAGGCCAAGGCCCAATGGTCAAATTTTTGACCATTGGGATTCAAGCTTGGCCACTCTGAGCGACAATGGCCAAGGGGCGACATGGCAAACCCGTGAACCCTTGGCTAAAAAATAAAAAAATTACAAATTTAACAAAATAACTTAAACAAAATAACATAGGGAGGGAAAGCAAACAAATTGGAAAGCAAATCCCCTACCCAAGCATCAAAACTAAGCTAAGTTTGAGAATGCCCAAAATGGCGGTAGCAGGTGAATAATGAAAAAATTGAAAAACCCTAGGTTGAAGCCACTGATAAATAGCAAAATTGGGGACTAACCCACCATAGCAAAAGGGAACCTAAGCCTAATTACGGAGTTTGTTCATTGCCAGTAGGTTTAGTGATGTTCATTTTGCTCATTTCTTAGTGAAGTTCAATTTTACTTAGACAAAGAAAAGAGAGCTAGGGTTTTGAAGAGAGAAATACCCGAGAAGCTTCGGCTCCTCTAGCAGCTGATGTCTCACCCTGTGCAGCCATGTCCTCAGCACCAACAAGTTTTGAAGTCACAACCATCATCGCTGCACCAGAGCTCTAAAAATGAATCTTCAATAGTGAAAATGATAGGTCAAACCCTAGAATTACAAATTTTTATATTTCCTTAATTATGCCTTGGCCACTGCTGACGTCAGTGGCCCGAGCTTCTTGGCCGCTCAAGGCGACAATGGCCATAGGAAGGAACTCAAAGCCATTGGACCTCGACAACGCCAGATCCATAGATCAAAGTAAAGTAGTTTCTTCCATGAGGGAATAAAAAACAATAAATAATCACACTTTGATGGTTTAGGATCATCAGAATGTTCAAAATAACAAAAAAATCACATAAAATCACAATCTCAAGCAGGCCTCGTATCCAGTTACCTACTCTATCCACTCGACGATTGCAACGATTTGCACTCCATGTATTTTGGTGAGATGAGTAGGCAACCATAAGGCCACTTGGGGCAAAAGCAACTCATTTTGGAATTACGATATGTCACCCTTCAAACCCGAAGAAGATCAAGATGGTCGGACTGCTCCACGGGTGCGAAGGGGTCATTCTAATTCCCCTATGACATCAAAAACATTAAGTCAAAGTGATACAATCTAGGCATGAATAGAATCACTCATCCTAACTCCCTAAGAAGGCTATTGATAGTCGGACCGCTCCTCGGGATAGGGATGGATGATTATCATAAGCAATTGGAATCACACTTGGATGTGGGATTGCCCATTAAAAGCAACAAATGCTAGAAAGGAACCAGATTAGTCATATTGGTCAAGCGACTTGTCACTTCATTCATTGTCATTTCTTCACCAATTCATTGTGTGAAGAGGTAGTTCAAAACTTCAACTTAATCATAATCAAAATCAACAAAATATCACTCGATCATAGCAAAATCATGTTCATCCTTTGAATCATTGCATACAACAATCACAAATTTCCCTTGTTTTTTGGGAATGTAAGTAGACATGACATCTTCAATTGTAGCTCTCCTACCGGTCGAAATTGTTGTAGCAGCTGAAGCTACCCGATTGAGTTTGAGGAATGAGTGCAATTTAACATGCAAAAGCCATTGAGCTAAGTCCTCCGAATATTGAGGCAATGATTCAAGGGATGCATACCATCTTGCATGATTGGGCCATCCGACGTTGATCAGACCATTGATCACCATACACCCTACAAATAGATCAGTCTACGTTTTTGCTCAACGTTGTGTTTTCCACACAATGCATCACAAAAAGGGGCATCTGTAGACACCTAAATCATGTCATGCTTAGGGGAGCTACTTACATAGACACACTCATAAGATCATAAGACATAATATTGGACTTTCCAAGCATCAATAGTGGTTCTCACCACTCATTTGGGGCCTTTTCAAGCCATCCAAGCTTGGCCGCTCAAGCCAAGAGTGACCAGATCCTAGCCGCTCAAGCCTAGAGCGGCCAGACCTTAGCCACTATAGATGACAATGGCTAGATCTTAGCCACTGTAGATGATAGTGGCTAAGCCATAAGAAGTGGTTTACTAACAAATAGGCCTAATCTCGGGTGGAAGTGGTAGTCTACATGCAATAAAGGTGAGCGGGAGTGACTTTGCATTCCTTTTCATGACCAGTTCACATGGGAGGTTTGAGTTTGCATTTAGACTTAAGTTAACTGACCTCCAAGCATAAAAAAAGGACAAAAGCTTCTCATGCTAATGACCAGTTCGCATAGAAGACTCAAGTGGGTAGTTAGATTTTAGTTAATTGGCCTTCAAATATAGACAATGGACAAAAGCTTCTCATGCTAACTTGCACTACGCATGAGAAATTCATTTCTAGGGCTTGGACATAGACCTAGGGTTTCACACTATAAAAGGTGCAAGCCTAAGAGCACCAAGATTTTAAGAGAGAGACATACTTTTGAGGAGAGCTTTCAAGACTTGGAGAGTTCTCTTTGAGATCACGTGTATGATGGAGCTTTGATGAATCAAAGAGCATAATACCTACTATCTTCAACATCAGATTATAGTCTTTGACCCATAGCTTTGGGGCAAAGAGGGTAAGGTTTACTTTAGCGGTCGTTGTCTTGGATAGTGGCCCATAGGCTTAGCTTAGATAGACATAGCATCTTTTATTCTGTTTTCTTATATCATTAGCATAGATTTACATGATTTCATGGCATAGTTTTATCATATTTTCGTTACATTCTTTGATTACTAACAACCTCATCCAGGGAGGCAATCTCGGACACCTAAATGTGTGTTGTTGTTTCATTGCTTGCAGGGCCACAGGTACATCGGACGAAGATTACAACATACGAGAGCAAAAGGGATCCCTCTAGGAAACAGACCTGGAGAAGGAGGCATCTGTAAGCCCTCATACATTTTCGTGTGCGGAACCGGGAAGCTTTTATAAGCGCACCACCTCTTCGTGGAAGGGGCACTCCTTGCCTATTTGTAATTTATAGTATCAAAATGGGTATCCCTAAGAGGGACCGACATGTAACCGAGCTTCAATATCAATAAAGAGATCCGTATTTTGTTATTTCGTGTTATATGCTTTTTCCTCTTGTCTTTCCATTTCATCTTTGGTATTTTAAATAAGCATTGCAAGTAGGGTTTTTAGAAAAGGGACCGGTGCATGCGTTCCTAGGGTCACTACAGAAGCCATAATCATTTTTATAATGAACCCTGCAATGTATAGCTTTATGACCAAAATTATTACATGAGAAACAATAACCATGGAATAAATATTCATCTTGCCTTGATCTCATGGTTCTTTCTTTGCTTTTCTTGTGATGGTCCTTGTTCATTGATGATTCTTTGTTTACTTCCTCTTTGATACTATAACCTCTCAACACATCAACATAGGTCTTAGGATCTTCTTCAATTTCTTTATTCCTTTTGAGCTTGACTCATCTCTTTGCTTCTCTTGACCTTCTTCAAAACCAAGTCCTATTTTTACAAATGGAGATCTCTGTGCTTTGATAATATCATTCAAGATTTTTGTGCTTTTTTCAAACCTAATATTTTGTTGTAGCTTTTCAACTTCCTTCTTTAGATAAACAACCTCATGTTCCAGTATTTCACATTCCAACTCTTTTGCTTTTAACTGCTCATCCATACCTTCTTCAATTTTCCTTGCCTCTTTAACTTTAAATTTTAAGTTAATGAGATCTTGTAGAAAATTTACCTCTATTTTCTCATCCTCTTGTACTTGAGCCTTCAATTTTAAGTTATCCCTTTTCAACTCATCAAGTTCCTTTTCCATATCATTTGTGGCTTCCTCTTCCTTTTCTAAATATTTCTCTTTTTTTTGGTCTTCAACTACATGATCATGTTCTTTCTCTTCTTCTTGGTTTTTGACAATAGGAGCATCTTCATTTTCTTCTATGGGAAAAATTAGGATTTCTTATTTTTAACTTTTTGAGAGGCTTCCATCACTGCTACTGGAAGCACTGCTTGCTTCTTCAACATAAAAACTCTTCCTATGTCTTTGAAAGCTCTTCTCATGCTTACCTTGACCATGCTTGTTTTTATTTTCATGATAGAATTTCCTTTATTTATTTTTCTTGTATTCTTTTTCTTCTCCACCGCTATTACTTCCATATTATGGACAATAAGTTGCATAGTGACAAAGGTTAGGCTTTCACGAAGGAACCCACTCTGATACCAATTGAAGAACACAAGCTTATACTGAGAGGGAGGGGTGAACAATATAAGATCAAAATTTTACTTTTCTTTCCAAAGCAATATCATCCAATATTATCAATTGTAATAATGAAACAATGCACAAATCATCACACACATAAGAGACACAGATTTAACATGGTTCACCCAATGTGAGCTATATCCACATAGAAAATATTTCTTATAAATTTTCTCAACAAATTTTTATGGGCACCAAACCAAAGGAGACACCAATACCCTATGCTCAAGTTCATGGATCTCTATCCATAGGAGACACCAATCCCCTTTGCTCTGGTTTATGGACCTCTATCCACAGGAGACACCAATATCCTTTGCTCTGGTTCATGGACCTCTATCCATAGGAGACACCAATCCCATTTGATCTGGTTCATGGACCTCTATCCACAGGAGACACCAATCCCCTTTGCTCTGGTTCATGGACCTCTATCCATAGGAGACACCAATCCCCTTTGCTTTGGTTCATGGACCTCTATCCATAGGAGACACCAATCCCCTTTGCTCTGGTTCATGGACCTCTATCCATAGGAGACACCAATACCCTTTGCTTTGGTTCATGGACCTCTATCCACAGGAGACACCAATCCCATTTTCTATGGTCTACTCTAAAGTCTACTCAAATCTACTCCAAGCCCACTCACAAGGCTTTATTAAATATACTCCAAGCCTACTCACAAGGCTTACTCAAATCTGCTCCAATCCTACTCACAAGGCTTGCTCAAATCTACTCCAAGCCTACTCACAAGGCTTGCTCAAATTTTCTCCAAGCCTACTCACAAGGCTTGATCAAATATTCTCACCAAAATTTGCTCAAATCTGCTCATAATCTTGCTCAAATATACCTCAAACAAACTTGCTCAAATATGCTCTACAATCCTGCTCAAATCACTGCTCAAACCTGCTCACAGATCCTGCTCAAATCTACCTCAAACCTTCTCAGAACTTAGCTCACAAACCTGCTCAATTCTACCTCAATAACCTGCTCAAATCTACCTCAATGCTGCTCATAGAAACTGCTCAAACATTCCTAATTCTTGCATAGAAACAATTGCATATATCTTTCCCAAAAGTGATTTCTTTGACTAAAGTAATTCAGACATATTCTACCCAGAATTATTTTTCTTCATGAACATATAGATAATGATATGCATTAAAAATACTCAATATGTTCTTCTCACATTCATTAAGTTTATCACTTTCACATGTCTCACATTCATTGCATTCAAAAGGATACTCTAGTCTAGCACTTGATAGTTGACCTTCTTATGTACTTCCAAAATTAATCAAAACCAATGCACATACTTGCTTCACAAAAATGGTCTATAGCCCTTGCAAATTTATTCCCAATATCACTCAAAACTAATGCATAGATTTGCTTCACAAGATTGGTCTATAACCCTTGCTAGTATATTTTCAAATTCATTCAACAATAATGCACAACTTTGTTCTCAAACCCTAGCACATATATTTCCAATTTCATTCAACAATAATGCACAACTTTATTCTCAAACCCTAGCACATATATTTCCAATTTCATTCAACAATAATTCACCATTACTCCCATCTTCAATCAATCACTAATGCACATCAAATTTACTTTCAAACCCTTGCACTTTTATTTCTAATTTCTATCAAAGCAATGCACACTCAATCAATCCTTATACCTCCAACCATATGACATCAAAGTACTTTCTTCAAATAGAAACCACCCTCTAGAAAGAAATTAAATCACCATACCTCTTAGATCTTCCTTAAAAATGATGTGCTTCTATGAATTTTCCAAACCTATCTTTAACAAATAATTTTTCTTTCTTTTGCTACTTCAAAATAGGTTAGCACTTCTCCCTTTTTAATGTCAAATCATATACTCAAAATTCCTTATTAAAATATAAGCAATAAAATTTCAATCAATATCCAAGTAACCTTTTATCCCTTCTTTTATAATATTCAAAATACAAAATTGAAATACCAAAGATACACCTTATTTCTCCAACTTTAAAACATACACCATACAATTTTATAATACTAAAAAATACACCTTATTTCTCCAACTTTGAAACATAAAATATAATTTTAATACAATAAAAATTACTCCTTATTTCTCCAATTTAAATCATACAATACACTTTTTAGATAATCAAAAATACACCTTATTTCTCCAACTTGATCACATACATAATGCAATATAAATAATTCACAATGAAGCACTAAAATCAATGTGGCACCTTATTACTCCAACTTTAATGAAAATAAAAATTATTTTGCATACCTTTCACCTAAAAGCCTTTGTTGTCATGGATGGGGTTTGACCCCTGAACCTCCCAAACCGTAGCACCTAGCCACCACCACCATGACCAACTAGGCTAGCCCAGTAGGTAGCAACCAAAAGGGTTGCCCTTATATCTATATCCTCATGCACTTCCAAACTGAAACTGCCACAATGTCTTCCTAACCAAAAATGCACCCGATAGGATTCGACCTTTGGATCTCTCCCATAGTAGGATATTCATGCGGCCTAGCCAACTAGCTGGGCTACACACCATCTTGAGAACCAAACACACACAACAAAACTTTCACCCCTTTGTGCTTCACGAAATGGATACACAACAAAAATATGACGTAGCTAGGAATCAAACTCAACACTCCTTGCTTTGTAGCACCCTGTCCAGGTTTGGACAACCGGTTGGGATACCCCAACGGTTGGAACAACATAGTGAAACCTCCTTTCCTTGTTCAAGCTTCAGAACCCATGAATTTTACCTTCTTGTTCGTTGTCTTCTCCTTGCCTTGAATTTTTAGAATGGCGCATAGGGAGATATCAAAATCATTTGCATTAGAAAATCGTTCGCATTAAAATATTTCAAACATTAGCAATCGTGGTGAGTAAATGAAATATTTTCTTCCATATAAATATACCTTTCTTTTCATTATCGTGGAGTCGGCTTCAAACTTTATTTTTTTATTTTTAAATCCTTCAAAGACGTTGGCGCCAAACCCTTATTTTTAAATTATAATATAAAAATATTATAATAAACCCTTTGGCCTTCTCTTGTAGTATTTGGACCTTTGTCCAAGAAACTTTTATAAACTCCACTTTTAAACCTTTTAAAACTTTTGGCCCTCTCTATAAAATTTTAAACCTTCTTAAAATTTTGGCCCTCTCTATGAACTTTTGAACTTTCTTTATAATATTTAAATCAATATTATAATCCTTTTCTTTTCAACAATTTTCCTTGCTTTGAGATATACCTTGCCTTGAATAATTGTCCAACCTTAGAAGAATATTTTTGCCTTGAATACCATGCATCCTTTTGACATCAACCCTTTGACATCAATGACAACTCAATATGCTTAATATTTCCAATATTTGCAATATAATCTACTACATATCCATTTCATCTTGCAATAATGTTAATTTCAAACTCCTTTTCTATTATAATTGCAATATTGTGTGGATGTGTTATTATTTTATTGCAATATTCATAACAAGTGGTATCAGAGCAATTTTTAGGGTTGCATCTTTCTATAGTGCAAACAATTCGTATTCTACCATTTTGACTTATTAGGTATAAAATTTTCTTGTTTTCATTTTCCTGTTTCTTTTTCTATAAACAAAAAAAAAAAGAAAAAAATTGAGTCATTTTCCATTTATTTTTAGTTTAATAGGTTAGAAATTTAATTCCAAGGATTTTAAAATATCACGAAGGAGTTGCCATTATTGGATAAGGTAGATTGCTTGTAAAGTCTCTAGTGAAGTAAGGGGTGATTAAGCTCCAATAACCAGACCTTAAACAACACCCATATATGAACTTAAGCTCCCACATATCTTTGGGTATAATGAGATACCCCATAGGATTAGGATAAACCTTTAGCTATAGGAATATTTTTAATCATGTATCTATTCATAATGCATCAAGAACAACACTCTATTTATACTATATCTACTCTAACATAGTAGAAATAGGTTTCAAAATTATTAAGAAATGACTATGACATCATGTATAAGAAATGAAAGAATAATATTTTGGTAGATGACCTCTCTTGTTAGTTTGAGGATCAAGTGATAATATGTGCCCTTTCTTCCCCACTTCCCCAATGGGTCTCCCAACTCCAAGAAGAAGCAATCAAGGACTAGTCTTTATAGACCTTACAAGAACAACTACAATGGGATCCCAATTTTTATGTCAGATATACATGGGATGGACACCTATTAAGATATCAGGGTTGCATTATGATTTGCAAAACTTCATCACTCCATGAGGATATTATGAGGGAGATGCATGCTTCACCTACTACATGTTAGCTTTTAATGATATATATTTAAGGAAATGCAACCACAAGATCTAAAATGAGCAAGCAATGTTAACTATATGATAATGGCAATATAATATGCTAGGAAAAATATATGAGAAACTTCTGCAATAACTCAAAAAATAGCCATTAATGAAAGCTCACAAAAATAGTACAATGTAATGTAATGGAGGTCTCAAACACTCCAAAAATTCATGCAAGATCTACATTGTATCTACTTTCTCTTCTCATAACTATACTCTACTATTCTATATGCTTCTCTCTACCATCTCCCCTTCACTTTACTCTATCAAGGGCATATATATATAGGGAGATATGTCCCTTGGCATTTCACCTACCCATGACTCTTCATATTCCTATCCTATGACTCATGTACATGTGGACTACATGCACATTTACATCATTGCACATTCTAACACTTGTGCATTTATTACATTGCATAAAGTAAATACTCAAACCTTAATCTAAGATAAACTCTTAATCTAAAGATGTACCCAAGGTGGTACATTGGCATGTACCAAATAATGTAATATATTCCAACACCCCCTTGTATTACATTATTTGGGTATTGAAGACTTTAGTCTTCAATATGGGTCTTCATATTTCAAATGTTCTTCAGCTTGAACATGTTCTTTAATCTATAGATGACCAAGTAATCCATAGTTTTATTGTCCTCTCATCTTTCTCATTTTGAATCTTCTATTTCCCTGTCGACTTTTATGAAATATAGGTTTTCCATTTTTTGCAATTTGTTCCTTAGAGAATGCATTAGTGTTGTCTTGAAATACAACAATATCTTGTGAAATTTCAATTGAATCTAGAGCATATATATCTTTGTGGATTGATCCAGTAGCTTCTATCTCATTTTGATTTATGATGAGACACATATTGACTCCATTTATGTATCTAAAATCAACCATCCTTTTTCTCTCTACCAACTTGGCTACTGAAATAAGATTAGATGTTAATCCAGGAACATACATTACATCATGTAACAAGAAATTTGGAAATGTTGGACTAGGTGTTACACACCCATATCCATGTATAAGATAGGTTTTTCCATCTGCAATTTTCAACCTGAAATTGTTAGTGACTTCAAGGTAATCAAACCATTGTAAATTTCCTGTCATGTGATGACTTGCACCTGAATCAATATACCAAATATCCTTTTCATTTTGACCTATGAAATTGTTTGTGTTTGAAGTAATTTTGCATCTTTGATATGGTATATTGGATGGATTTTGATCTTGAGTCCTTTCATAGTGTATCTTGCGATGATATGTTCCTCTTGCTAATTTATCCATTATATTAAGAAATTATAGTATTCCTTATGTCTCCCAATATTTTCTAGATTCTAACCTTTAATTCTTGTAGTATATGATCAAATACTATCTTTCCAATTATTCAACTTTGTATTATGCTTTGTAACTTCTTATTTGTAATCTTTCAAAATTCTAGGTAGTATTCCTTTTAGCTCCCTAGTATTTTGAGTATTTGATAGTACCTTTTCAATTCTTAAGTTTTGTAGAACCCCTTATATCTCCCAAGTGTTTTGAATGTACTATGATCTTGATAAAGTGCTTAGCTTTCTTTAAATTTCCTTTGAGTTGAATCCCTAATGTTTTGATGATAATTTTAATATAATGTTCAACTTCTATATTTCACCTTATCTCTCCCTATTTGTAAATAGAAAGCTAAAGATAATTTTAATGCACTTTTCAATTGATGAATTTTTCTATTTTCAAGACTCTATAGTTGGATTCCTTTTGTCCCTTCAATTTGTATAAGAGACTAGTATCAACAATAATTTCCAACTTTCAAGCAATTCTATGTTTTGCTTCCTATATCTTTTAATTCTCAATGATATGGTTTCTAAATTTCAAGATATTTAATTTGGTGTTGAACTCCTTATATCTCCCTAATTAGAAATTTAGAAAATGATAATATTTGCAAAATAATGCTTCAATTTCAAGGTAGAAAACCTTATATCTCCTAGTTTAATAATTTACAAATATTTTAATACTTGAATCTCAAATAATGCAATTTTGAAAAAACTCTTAAGGTTATAATCTCCTTACTTTAATTTACCTTTCTAATCCATCAATGAATTATCTAAGGTTGTAATTTCCTTATATCTCCATGCAATGATTAGTTAAACTTAACCTTAGGAATAATAGACCTTATGTCTCCTTAAACTTGATGGAAAGCAAATATTAATTTAATGTCAATATACCTTTGATGTGAGGTACTGCACTTTCAAACTATTTGAACGTTGTATTCTCCTCAGACTTCAAGGTATGACAATGTTGCATTAATTGCACCTCTTTCTATGGCACACTTTTAGACTATCCTCTTCTCCTCTTCAATGCTCTCTGACCTTGGAAGCTTGATTTATGCACACTCTTCAGGCTTGGGCTATTAATACTTCACTATCTCCCTTTGGATTGCATGCCACATGGCATTTATATTGCCCTTGGATGTTGTTCTTCCCTGTTAGGTGGCGTAGAGATGTTGTAATCTTTAGATGGTATTGATTTAGGTGGTGTGGACATTATTTCAACCTTTGGATATTGAAATAATGATGATTTATTCTCTCCTTGCTTGTATGGGGTGTTACTAAGGACTATTGATATTCGATGGTGTAGGCACAAGCATTATTTCAAACTTGAATGATATATTCCCTTCTTAGATATTACTAAGAATTTATTGGTGCTCTTCTCCTTTGTGCCAAATGGCATATGATTCCTTTACTCATTGTGACAAGTGGTGGCTTCTTCTCTTGCATGTAACCTAGCACTCAATATTCCCTTCTCTTCCTTAACATACTTGCCAACTCCTTGCAAGTTGTTTGGTCTTCTCTTGTAACAACATTGTGCTTCTTGATCTCCAATGTATGGTGGTGGCTCCTCTCCAACAAAGGTGGCTCCTCCTTTGGTGGTGTTTTGATGCTCCTTTCCTTGGTGGTTGTTCAACCAAGCTTCTCTCCTCTTCCACTTGGGTAACACTTTGTTATTTGTGTTATTTTCCTTGCTATTTGCACCTTCGTCCTTGCTTAGTCTTCGTATCTTATTGTAGGTTTCTTGTTGTAGGTTTCTTTTCACTATGGGTGCTACCTTCTTGCAACTATGGTACCCTATTTGGTGTCTTTAGACACCTCGAATGAGATAACTTTGAGCCCTTAGTTAGCTCTTTCTCCTTCACTTTATAGCTTCTTTAAACTTGATAATACTACCACTAATTACTGTAATTTATGTGCCTCTTTGGTGTCTTAAGACACTTCAACTTTTGTCTTCCTTTTTCTACTTTAGAAAAGATAAATATGGTGCTATTATAAATTAGAGATAAATTTGTTTTAAGTTGGGATAAAGTACCTTTATTGCACCAAAATTTTGAGACCTTTTTAGTCTCCTTTTGTAGCTTCACTTCTTGTCTTTAGTATGGTGGCACCTTCTCTATTTCTTGGTGGTTGTAGTGCTCCTTTGGTGGCTTCTCTTCACCAAGACTTGTTGCAGCTTTACCTATGTTTAATGGTGTCTTTTGACACTTTAACTCAACCTTGTTTTATGCACTATTCTTCCTTCTCTTGCTTAATACTAATGCACTTTGATAACTCTTAGAAATAACTTGTATTAAGCACTATCTATTTCTCCTTATTGCTCCTTTTAATCAACTTATAACACTAACTTGTGTTGATGTATATTGCAAGTTTCAAGATGATAATGCTACCTCCTTACTTAACTTGAAAACCTTTAAACTCAAACTCCTTATTGCTACCTTTAATAACTTTAATATGGTGTTTTCAAGGAACTTAAATAATACTTGAATAAGAAACTTTAATAACACCAATTATCAAACCTTATTTTGACCTCCTTGTAGCAATCTTGCTTGGTGATTTGGTTCACCTATTTTTTCTGCCCTATATTTTTAAACTTTGTAACTTCAACTCCTTGTGCTTTTTTGCTCTAAACTCCTCTATTTTGTAGCTTCCAATGTTGCCTATTCTCCTTCAACTTGTTGTTCTAGGACCCTAGAATTTGTAGCTATTAGTGCTGCCCAAATTGTTGCCCTTAACTCTAAAATTTTCAGATTCTAATACAACTAATTTCTCCTTCGATATGTTGTCCTTAATCTCTTGAATTTGGTAGGAAACTCCTCCAAATTTCAGTTATATTTAACTCTTCTAATTCTGATCAATAATCTATTGAACTTATGCTATAAAAATAACAATCTCTTCTTCTACAAATCAGCCTTCAAGCCTTCAATGACAATATTCAAATCTCTCAAATTTGGTGGCTTCTTCTACCTCCTTTCTCCTTCAACCTCCTTGTCAAATTCTGACTTCAATATTGGGCTATTTGTTGGCCTCCTTCTCAAGAATCTGAATGTCTTGAGGTCTTCGTAAAATCTCTTCCAAAATTTGGTAAACTTCTTGCCAAACCTTTCTCCCTTTTGGTCTTGTTGTCGGATGGTGATAATTATCCCAAATTCTTCTCTATTAGGAACTTCTCCTTTCTCAAAATATTCTCACTTGAGTTCTCTTCAAATCTCCTCCAATGGCCTTCTTCAAATTCTCCAATGAGGCTTTTCTAGCCTTCTCCTTATTTCTCCTTTTAGGTATGCTTTGTAGCTCCTTAAATCTTCTTTTCAAAACTTCAATGAGACCTTTCCTTTATCTCTTCAATATTTCAACTATGGAAGTTTTGCAATGAGATATCTTTCTTGGATCTCCAAATTTTGTTGCTTCTAAAATCTACAATAGGACCTTTTCTAGTCCTTTTCTTATCTTCAATATTCCAAATTTGGAAGTTCTTCAATGGGACCTTTCTCTTGGGTCTCCTCCTTCTAGAGTTGCTTTCTTCTTCTTTCACTCTACAATCTACAGTCTTCAATATTCTATGGAAACCTCCTTCTTGGGCCTCCTTGATCTCCAATCTCCAATCTTCTCTAGGACTCTTTTCCTTGAGTCTCTTCTTCCTTCAATCTTCAATAAGGCTCCTTTGGCCTTTTTATCTCTTCTCAATCTTCAATCTAAAATATCCTTCAATATTCAACTTGTTGCTTCAAGTACTAGATTGATTCCAAAGAAGATATTCTTCCTAGCTCTTGTAGGAAGCTTCTCAACTTTCTTTGAATCTCCTCTTCTCTACAACAAAGTATTAGAAAATGATAATAGAAATTTATTTAAATCTAGAGATAATGAATCTTCACTAGTTGATTTGTCAATCTAGTGGAATCAATGTTGAGTCCTAGTCTTCACAAGTTTTTCTGCAACTCTGTGGAAAGACTCTAGCCAAAATGCAATTTCAAAATTTTTGAAAATGAGATTTCCTATCTCCTCTCAATCTCTTTTGTGGCTCTCTCTATTTCCTATCAATCTACCTTGTGCTCTGATACCACTGTTAGCTTTTGATGATATATATTTAAGGAAATACAACCACAAGATCTAAAATGAGCAAGCAATGTTAACTATATGATAATGGCAATATAATATGTAGGAAAAATATATGAGAAACTTCTGCAATAACTTAGAAAATAGCCATTAATGAAAGCTCAAACACTCCAAAAATTCATGCAAGATCTACATTGTATCTACTTTCTCTTCTCATCACTATACTCTACTATTCTATATGCTTCTCTCTACCATCCCCCTTTACTTTACTCTATCAAGGGCCTATATATAGGGAGATATGTCCCTTGGCCTTTCACCTACCCATGACTCTTCATCTTCCTATCCTATGACTCATGTACATGTGGACTACATGCACATTTACATCATTGCACATTCTAACACTTGTGCATTTATTACATTGCATAAAGTAAATACTCAAACCTTAATCTAAGATAAACTCCTAATATAAAGATGTACCCAAGGTGGTACATTGGCATGTACCAAATAATGTAATATATTCCAACACTACATTCTATTTAGGATTCTTGAAGACATATGAGAGAGCTAAAAGGTTATTCTATTGGGAGGGAATAAAAAAATATATTCAAAATTTTGTGGAAAAATGTGAAATTTTCCAACAGATGAAAGGTGAAATGATTTGTACTCTAGGCATTCTATAACCATTTCCAATACAAAAAAATGTATGGACCAATATCTTCATGGATTTTATTGAAAGACTTTCTAAATATGGAGGAAAATTGGTCATTTTGTGGTGGTGGACCGTCTCTTGAAGTATGCTTATTTTTGTTCCCTTGCCCATCCTTACCATACCTCCACCATTGCTCAAATATTCATGAAATATATTTTAAAACTCCATGATATGCCCAAATCTATTGTTTCTAATCATGACCTCACTTTTACCTATTGATTTTTATAAGAACTATTTAAATATAGGGAACACAATTGCATATAAGCTTAGCGTACCATCCATATGCGGATGAAAAACTAAAATTGTTAACATATGATTGGAAATATACCTTCACTATTTTATCTCTGAGCACCCAATATAGTGGACTAAGTGGTTACCTTTGGTTGAATGGTGGTACAACACTTCATTCCACACAACTTCCAAAATGACTCCTTTTGAGTTAGTGTATGGTACCCACCTCCATTGCCTTCTTTGTATGTTCCTGAAAACTTCAAAGTTTAGGTGATGGATGCAAATATTTAGGATCATGCCCAAATTTTGTAGCAACTGAAGGAGAACTTGATGCTAGTTAAAAAATGGTTGCAATAACATATTGGCCAACATTGTTCTGAGCACAATTTCAATGTATATGATATGGTATTTCTTTGACTCTAACTTTACAAATAATTTTTCATGCAATTTCAAGCTCATCAAAAATTAGCAGCACAATTTTATTGACCCTATGAGATTTTGTAGTGGATTGGCAAAGTGGCCTATAAGATTATATTACCACCTTTGCCCAAAATCCATCCGATCTTCCATGTCTATTGTCTTAAGAATGTACTCCACCATATCATTCAAGTTTAATCAAAACTCCCTAAGTTAGATTATGAAGGCTTGATCCTCTTGGAGACTGATAGAATTTTGGACCAAACAATACACACTCTTTGTAACCACACAATCACTAAATTTTTGATCTAGTGGTAGGGTTTATAGCCAAAATATGCTACACGGGATCCTTTCTAGCAGTTACAATAGTATTTTTCTCATCTTTAGCTTTGAGGATAAATCTTTTTGAAGGGGAATGGTATGTTAAGACCCCATCCTAATCTTATTATGTAATTACCCATTTCCTAATAAGTGGATCCCATATTAATAATATTATATAATATTTTGTAATGTGTATGTGACATTTGAGGTGCCTAGAAAAGTGGGGCCATTTAATGTAACCATTATAAATATTGTAACTACTTTTTTGATAGAATATTATAGATCAGGTAACCATTTGCATGTGAAGCTAACCCTTGAGAGTTATATTTAGGGTTATGAAGAGTCTTTAAAAAGGCAAGGGGGCACAGATGAAGGCATCTCATATTTTATTGTATTGAAGCTTTGCTTCTAATAAGGTTGCCTCCTTGAAGAGGATTACGATTTTTTAATGTGTTATTTTTTAATATAATTTGCTACATATCCATTTCATCTTATAATATTTTTAATTTTAAACTCATTTTATATTATTATTAAAATATTGCGTGGATGTGTTTGTATTTTACTAAAAAGTTCAACACAATCGATGAAAATTCAATGTTTTTGAGGAAGTTTAAAAAATTATATGGAGGATTATCCTTGCACTTTAGAATTTCCACAACAATATAAAAAAAATCATATTTTTGAAGATATAATCTACAATATAAGCTATCTAGAGAAACATAAAGTTATAGATGATAAGTTTCATTATTAACAATCTAGAAAAATCGAAGATACTGATGAAGATGAAAGTATTGATGGGAATGGAAAAAAGAGAGGAAGATCCTCAAAGCAAGAAAAAATAGAAAATAATACTTGAAGAGACATCAATATGGGAAACCAAAAACAAATAACACAAGCATTAACAAGAAGTGGTGTTAATCCCATGAATATGAATAAAAAGTAATGATGGAAACAATATCTTAGAATATTAGGGGCATGAATAAGACCCTAAAAAAATATTGGTTAGGAAATTAATATGTTGTTATAGTCTTCAAATTTATTTTTGTAAGAAATAAAAATGAGTAGCGAGGAATGTAAGGATTCATTCAAAAATATTTTGAAGATGAAGGATTGGCTAATGATTACAACTATAATATATTTAGAAGGTATTGTGACAATACAGGACAAGTACAAATAGGATGGACAATTGCTAGAAGAAAAAAGTAATTGAGTTGATGGTCTTTTTTGTGAGAAATAGGAAATTAGTAAAGTTGGGGTTATAAATATATATGGGTCTAACTATAATTATTTTGTGAGAAAGACATTGAAAAGGCCTCAATTTATTTATATTAAATTCAATAATTATTCATAATAGGGATCTATGAATTCTTGGGGGTACTTCAATACAATTCTCTCTTCTTGAGAAAAAAGGGTAGGTACTCATAAACGGTCTATGTCAATGCATGATTTTACTTTATTTATTAGTTTAAATGGCCTTTAGAATGTTATTCTTCAATATTTCAATATACATGAAATAATTTATATATTGAAAAACTCATTTAGGAGAAAGATTGGACAAATTTTATCTATCCAATACATGGTTGTAAATAGAGTATGCATTCGATTTAGACATTTTATTGTGAGCAATATCAAATCACAAACCCATACTCGTGATATGTGATTTACTCAATAATGGTCATCCAAATCTTTTTATTTTATTTTATATGACTTCAAGATCTTTATTTCTTCTAGAAGGTTATGTTATGGTGGGGTGAATCAATGTTTGAATGATTATGAATGTTCAAGTTTATTCAAAGGATAAAATATCTAAATGGGTAAATATATTTGGAATACCATTTCTTTTAGTAACATTTTTAAAGAAAAGGAGGAAATTTTTTCTAAGCTTAACAATTTATAACAGATAGCAAAAGTCAATGGAAAGAACCAAGATACTTACATGTAAGTAAAAAAATTATATTAAAAAAAGGAAGAGTTATATTGCTCTCAATAATCTAGGGAGATATGGATTAAGGAAGAGGATAGAAAAACAAAATGTTTCCATGCTACTACAACAAAAAAAACATTTGGTTTTTTATCATTTTTTATTTTTTAAACTTTGGATGGAATAAAACATATTAGGAATGAAGCAATTAATTATTTCAAAGATATTATGTCAAATGTTTGGCAAGATAAGGAGGTTCAAGGCAAGTTTTTGTAAAATGTACCATGAGTTATCAAATAGAGAAAAAAATAAAGTTTGATGAGGAAGATATCTATGGAGGAGTTGTAGGAGGAAATTTTCTCTTTCCACGCTAATAAGACACCTAGCCCCTATGGATATATTACAATTTTATTTCAATTTTTTTGATATGTATTCAAGAGTAATACATTGGTTGTGTTTGAAAAGGCCAAGAATATTGATACTAAAATAAGTAAGATCAATGGTTCTCAAAAAAGGCATGATAATATATTTTGATAATTTTCTTCTAATAAGCCTTTGTGATACGATTAACAAGATAATTTAAAATTTATGGTAAATAGATTGAAAAACATTCTATGTTCTATTATCTCAAAGGAATAAGGTGGTTTTTAATAAAAAATAAATTATTGTGGATGTAATCATTATATAGAAGACAATATATTCTATTTATTCCTTAAAAAATCTAGGTATGCTTGTAAAATTAGATATGAGCATAGCACATGATAGGGTTTGTTGGAGAAATTTATAAGATATTCTAGAAATAAATTGGTTTTCATAAAGCCTTTACATAACTCCAAAATATTCTATTTTGATAAATGGATTCTTCACTAGATAATTTAATAATTTGAATCATCTCATGGACTTCACCAAGGTGACGCATGTAGACACCTAATTTTGATCAATCAAACTTAAATGCAAGTAAAGCAATATTAAAATCATCAAGATAATCAAATATCATAACCAATAGGATAGGCTAAAATTTATCATAAATAAGATTGATCTTACCAAATTAAAATTGATATCTTAGAAGCATTAGCCCTATAGTGAATTCTCAATACACTCAAAATTTTCCTTAAGAAAAATCTTAAGCAAGGAAGAAGCAAGCAAAAAAATGAGAGATAGAATTTTGAACAAAGTAGTAGTAAAAAATTCTGATATAACTATAATTACTTCATGTGAAAAATGTTGGAAAGGCCTCAATTTATTTATATCAAATTCAATGATGATTCATAGTAGTGATCTATGAATTCTTGGGGGCACTTCAATACAATTCTAACTTCTTGAGAAAAGAGGGAAGGTACTCATAAACGATCTATGCCAATGCATGATTTTTCTTTATTTATCAATTTAAATGGCCTTTAGAATGTTATTCTTCAATATTTCAATATACATGGAATAATTTATACATTGAAAAACTCAGTTAGGAGAAAGATTGGATAAATTTTATCTATCCGATGCATGTTGTAAATAGAGTATGCAATCTATTTAGATATTTTATTGTGAGAAATATCAGATAACAAACCCATACCCGTGATAGTGATTTACTCAATAATGGTCATCCAAATATATATATTTTTAATTTATATGACTCCAAGATCTTTATTTCTTCTAGAATGTTATGTTATGGTGGGGCGAATCAAGGTTTGAATAATTCTATATGTACAAGTTTGATCAAATGATAAAATATCTAAACAAAAAAATGAATATTTGGAATACCATTTCTTTTAGTAACATATTTAAAGCAAAGGAGGATATTTTTTCCAAGATTAACAATTTATAAGAGATAACATAAGTCAATGGAAAGAACCAAGATACTTACGTGTAATAAAAACAATTAATTTTTTATTATCATAATATATTAAAAATTGAAGAGTTATATTGCTCCCAATAGTCTAGGGAGATATGGATTAAGGAAGAGGATAGAAAAAAAAAATGTTTCCATGCTACTACAACAAAAAAAAATTGGTTTTCTATCAACTATTTTTTTAAAACTTTGAATGGAATAAAAGATATCAGGAAGGAAGCAATTACTATTTCAAAGATATTATGTCAAATGTATGGAAATAAAAGGAGGTTCAAGGTAAGTTTTTGTAAAATATACCATGAGTTATCAAATAGGGAAAAAAAAAGTTCTATGAGGAAGATATTTATGGAGGAGCTATAGGAGGAAATTTTCTCTTTCCACGCTAATAAGACACCTAGCCCTTATGGATATTTTACAATTTTCTTTAAATTGTTTTTATATTTATTGAAGAGTAATACATTGGTTGTGTTTGAAAAGGCCAAAAATATTGATACTAAAATAAGTAATATCAATGGTTCTTAAGAAAGGCATGATAAGATACTTAGATAATTTTCTTCTAATAAGCCTTTGCGATACAATTAACAAGATAATTTAAAAAATTATGGCAAATAGATTGAAAAACATTCTATGTTCTATTATCTCAAAGTAATAAGGTGGTTTTTTAATGAAAAATAAATTCTTGTGGGTGTAATAATTATATAGAAGGTAATATATTCTATTTATTCCTTAAAAAACCTAAGTATGCTTGTAAAATTAGATATGAGCATAGCACATGATAGGGTTTGTTGGAGCAATTTATATGATATTCTTAAAAAAATTGGTTTTGATCAAGCTTTGTGTATGAATTATATATTGCTATAGAACTCCAAATTATTATATTTGGATCAATGGATTCCCCACTAGATAATTTAATAATTTGAATCATCTCAAGGACTTCACCAAGGTGACCCCTTGTAGACACCCAATTTTGATCAATTAAACTTAAATGAAAGTAAATCAATCTTAAACTCATCAAGATCATCAAATATCATAACCCAAATAATAGGCTAAAATTGATCATAAATAAGCTTGATCATACCAAATCAAAATTGTTACCTTAGAAGCATTAGACCTATAGTGAGTTCTCACTACACTCAAAAGTTGCCTTAAGAAAAATCTTAAGTGAGGAAGAAGCAAGAGAAAAAATGAGAGATAGAACATTGAGTAAAGCAATAGTAAATATTTTCAATCAAATAAGACCTAACAATAAAAACATAAAAGGTTTGAAGAGTTAGTGGTTATAGAACCCTCGAATAAGATACCAAGAAAAAGTCTCAATGTGGTCCCAAGGTCAGATAAAAGATATCCCAAACTAGAAGATGATCAATATGCCAAAGTCAGATAGTAAATGCTAAGGACAACTAACACCCATATCCTAGTTGAGATCATCACCATATATTTTGCACATAGTTCTGAGGTGTAAAATATTCTAAAATAATTAGTTATTTTCTACAAAGATGTGACAACCTAGGGAAGGAGTTAATGTAATAAAATCAAAAGTGGTAGGAGCCATATTGGGAGAAAGCCTCGATCCAAGTGATATTAATTTCCCACATATCTCCAAAAAAGGTATATGGTGCTAATAGAGGCAAGAGAGCATCCAAGGACTAACAAAACTTAGCAAGAATGACTTTGGATCTGAGAATCTTAAAAGGATTCAAAAATTTAGTCAAGACGTGACCTGGCACATAGAGGAACAATCATTTTGAAATATCTGCACAATTTTGGAGGGAAAATCTCCCTATTATAATATTTAAATAATATTAGCAATAAATTTTTAAAGGATCAACAAGTTTTTATTTGTATACGTTTGTAGGCTTTCCTTTCATTTCTCTCCATAAAAATAGTTGTGGTCCCTGAGCAACTTGTGGACAATCTCAAAACCCTACTTTTGGTATAATCTATGTAAGAGTATGCTTGCATATATATACATGGGATCCTATATCTATTTTTTGGCATCACCTATAGACCCATTTTTGTGTATGTGTATGTGTTTTATGATATTTTACCTAGATATTGGGTTTTGTTAAGTATATGTGTGTGAGGGGCATGCATCTATTTTTAGACCGAGTCACTAGCTTGGTTCTCCTATGGAAACCACCTTCTTATGCATGCATATAACTGATAAATCTTGATTATAATTCACTATATTTAGGAGATAAAGTTTCCATTGTTGGCACATAACATTTAGGTCTATTTTTGCAAGAAGATCTTAGCGGATCTCTTGGCGCATTGCCCATTTTCCCTTTGTTGAGTTTGTTTTTTATTTTTACATTTTTGCGTTCCTTTCCATTTTTTGAGCAACTAGCACCTTGAATATCACATCCTAACAAGGATTCAAACTTGTAAAAACTCCCAAAGACCCCTTATTTAGTTGAACCTTGCACTCTTGATTGTGGCCTATGTGTCACTCCACATGAGGTGTGATTGTCCTGCGTGAGGATAATTAGAGATGACAATTATTTAATGGCATGCTCTATGGAACCCCAATGACACATCTTTGGTCCTAAAATTGCAAAAAGGAGTAGGGCTAATACTTGGTGAGGGTTGTGCTATGTTCTCACTTGTTGAAGGACCTCTTTCTTACATGGCGACTCTACTCCAAAATGAACACCAAAAGAAGTCATTGTTGAAGATACTCGATTGAGGTTTGGGTGAAGATATCAGTCTATCTTCTTTTCAAAAGAAATAAATTTTATTCTCATGATGACTCCATTATGATCCAAAGTACCCAAGTATCTAAGCATTGATATCCTATCATTCAATTCATCCCCTAGCTGATATGATAGAAGCCCATTGTGATCTCCAAAACTACCAGCTATTTGAGGAAAACTCCTAGAATCATTGTTGCTAATATTGCCTGAGTACACTAGTGAAGGACCATCAAACCCATTAGATCACCTATGAGAGATGGTATTCATATATCAAACACACTATATCATAGAGTAAGATGTGGCCCTAAGACTGTTATTGGTATCATTAAAAGGTGAGGCTCGACAAAGGTATGACTCCTTCTCCCCATAATATATTGTTAATTGGGATGAAATTGTTATCTTCCTAATGGGAGGGTTTGAAGAAGATATCCAAACCAATAAGGGAGAGGATCACACCCATGATCAAATCCAACTAGGAATGCTAGAGTTTATAACCCTATAGTTAGAATCAGTGAGTGTTATCGACTAAGCCCCACACTCAGGACAATAACAAGAAGGATATCCCTTCTTGTTATCACCCATATCTAGATACACATAACACACAAATTATGATTGTATAAATTTTTTAACAAACTATACCTATCTTAGGTCTAATAGATATGGTATTTGATAAATTGACCAACCTAATGATCCATAGGCTAAGGGGCTAGTAAAAATACATGACAACATCTGACAGTTGGACAATAGAAGAACAAAATGGACACATGGCCAAAGACCTTATGGGCTATGAAAAAGAAGGAATTGGGTGGAAAAGAAGGGGTGATGAGATCTACACATTGAGTCTTAATCTAACCTCCTACATAAGCATTGGGACTCATCCCTCACCAGGGAAAGCTACCTAAGAACCTCAAGAATTATCAACTCACATGTTCAAAAGGATGAAAACATGGAAATGATGAAATTTTGGTTGGTTTTGGATTGGACAGTGATGATTTCAATGAAATAAATAGCTGGGAAGTCATCGACACAAAATATGTACCTAAATTATTATTTGTAAATAGGCAGCTATTATGAATAAAGCTGATAAAGCTATGACAACATATAAAGTAGGAATATGGATCTAAATGTTTGGGAAGTTCACCAAGAGGATTTTAAAAGTGCTACACAAATAAAAGAGTGATAATATTACCAAGAAAAATAGAATTAAAGAAGTGTAATTAAAAGCTCTCACAGTAAAATCTTGCACTTAATAAAGATAAAGAAAATGGCTAGAACTCCATGCATATCCTAGAGTGCTCAAAAAGTAATTATAATCCACCAACTAGACTATCCCTAATTTTGCAAAAAATATGTAGAGATATGAAGACTATTTTTCCCCACTTCTTCTTGACTTCATGCCCAATGGACAAGGCAACTTTTGTTTTTAGGTTCTTTTTCTTCATCAATATTAAGATCCCCTATGAGTCACTAGAACTATTGAGAATTCTCACTACACTCAAAATTTTCCTTAAGAAAATATTAGGTGAGAAATAACCAAGTAAAAGAAAATGGAGATAGAACGTCGGACAAAGCAACAATAAATTTTTTTGATCAAATAAGACCTGGCAATTATAACATAAAGGTTTGAAGAGTCAAAGGTTATAGAACCCCTGACCAAGATACCAAGCAAAAGACCAAGATACCAAGAAAAATTCCAAGCAAAAGTCTCAATGCAGTACCAAGGTTAGATAAAAGATGTCCCAGATTAGAAGATGATGAATACATCAAAGTCAAACAATAAATACCAAGGAAAGTTGACACCCATATCCTAGTCAAGGTCATCACCCTAGATTCTACACATAGTACTGAGGTGTACAATATTCTAATATAAATAGTTCTTTGCTACAAAGAAGATATAGCAACGCAAGGAAGTAGTTAATGCATTAAAAGTAAAAGTGACGGGAGCCATACTAGGATAAATCCTTGAGTCAAGTGATATTAATTTTCCATAGATCTCTAAAAAAGGGTATATGGTGGTAATAGAGGCAAGAGAGAATCCAATAACTCATAAAACTCAACAATAAAAAATTTGGATATGAAAATCATAAAAGGACATAGTGAATTCAGTCAAGACATGACCCTAGTGCACAAAGGAACAATCATTTTGCAGTATTTGCATAATTTTGGAGGGAAACTCTCCCTATTGTAACCTATAAATAGTAGTAGTAGTAGCTTTGTAAAATATTTATGAATTTGCATGTGTATACATATGTAGGCTTTCCTTTCATTTCTCACTATAAAAATAATTATGGTTCCTGAGTAGCTTGTGGGTATATTGAACCCATAATTTTGGAATAATCTATGTGATATTTTTCTTGCATATATATGAGAGTCTGTCTATGTTTTGGTATCGCTTGCAAACCCGTTGCTATGTATGTGTATTTGTTTTGTAATATTTTTCTTGAATATTGGGTTTTGTTAAGTGTATGTGTGTGTGAGGGTCCTATGTCTATTTTCAAATTGAATCACTAGCTTGTCTCTCCTATGGGACACACCTTCTTATGCATGTGTATAACTAGTAAATCTTGACTGTATTTCACTGTGTTAAGGAGATGAAAGGTTCACTACTAGCACATAGAATTCATGTTTGTTTTGTAGGAATATCTTAGTGGATATCTTGGTGCATCACCCCTTTTTCCCTTTGTTGAGTTTGTTTTTTATTTTTAATTTCTTGCACTCATTTACCTTTATTGAGAAACCATCACCTTGAATATTGCAACCTAACAATGAGCTAGCCTTGTAAAAACTCCTAGAGGACCTCCATTGAGCCAAATCCCATGCTCTCGACTCTAGCCTGTTGTGTCACTCCATGTAAGGAATGATTCTCCTAGGTTGAGACAATCAAAGATGACAAAAATTCCCATAGTGCTTATGTCATATAGACAACTGCTATTTAAATTTTCAACTTAAATATTTAGTGCTAATATGGCCCTCCAACTTGACAAGAGCATATTTTTTTACATTAGCACCAAGAAAATGATAGCACTATAGAGATTTTATTACCAATTCTTTTGACAAAGTAGAAACAAAAAGAAAAATAGACAATAAACTAATGTTGGTTTCCTACCAAACCAATCCTTCATAGTCCTCTCAGTTTTTCAATAAAAATTAAAGCCAAATCAACAACTCAATTGGAAATTCTATCAAAACTAATTCTAAACATGCCAAAATGGAATATTGCCTTTGTTTTTTTTTCTTTTCTAACTTACAAAGAAAATATTTCAAAATTTGAAACTTCTCAAGCTCAAATACCAACTCTTATAACCTCTTCATTCTCTAAAATCTAATAAATTTTTCCCTTGTGGAACTAGATTAATAACATGTTTTATCATTGCAAAATTCTACCAAAATAATTTTTGAAATTAGGCACAAATATTTCTAATGTGGATCCATGTAGGAATGCTACATCAGCTTCCAAAAGTTTCATCAAGAATCATGCAACATCAATAGCATTCGAATAAGTGTCTTTTCTCATTCATTTTTACATTTCAATTAATGCTTAAGTTTTTAATATTTTCCTAGGATCAATTCTTAGGATAAGCATTACTATTTTTATTACTTGTTAAGATTACTCACTTTATTTTATCTCTAATAATTATTTTCCATCATTTGGTGGCATCTTTGTCCCAAAATCTGACCTCGACATCTAGTTTATAGGTTTCATATCCAGAAGTATTGTATTACAAGTGCACTAAAGTTAGCACTAGAGAATGAATGAAAGGAATAGGATATAACAATGCTTTATCTATTATTATTAGTTAATAAGTTTATAGAGCAGATTTTTTATTTAAGTTTGAAATAATATCTAATTAGGTCTTCACAATGATCAAAGGTATGTATGGTTTTCATTATTCTATCCATAGTCAAGTCGTACATAATATTTTAAGAAATTATATATTTTTAGATTTTAGGTAAATTACATTCATCTTATATTTTAGTTGTTATAATATTTATCTTTACATTGTTTTTAGTCCCATTTTGAATATTCAAAAGCATTTTTTTGTAAAAGAATCCTACTTTCAACTATTTGTTGATAGAGTCACTTTTTGGTAATGCTTATGATAGCACAACACTTTTAGAAGCACTTATTGGCTATAGTGGTTTTTTATATAATAATTTGTATCTTATAATTAGGAATCCATTTCAAATTAAAGTCCATTCTAAGAATACTTGTTTTTATACCTATAACTGGTTATCGGACTAACTAGAAACATATTTATTTCATAGTTCAAACTATAACTAATAAAATCTAAGAAAGTATACGATATACTATCATTCCAAGCTATACTCAATTATTTTTTTTTAAAGGAGTTTAATGGAGGCAGACCCCTAAATGTCTAATGAGTTGGAGTTTAGTGTATCTATGTACTCTCCAAGGATTGTCCAGTTGAAGAACAAAAGAGCCACTTCAAGTGCCTACCTAATTTCCAAATCAGAAGCAAAGGAAAATACTTTGTAAAATTTACTTTATATAAAATTAGCTTTAGCTAGCTACTTGTCTAATTTCTATTAAAATTCTATCCTCTATACAAAAGCATAAATTGTTCTAGTACTTTCAAAATCACTATATCATTTTTGATAGTGCTATTATGCTTCTTTTTACACTACAACTATGTAGCGCTTCTATCAAATTCAAAAGGTTGTAGTTTAATTAAGAAAATTAATCAATAACATAATACGTGTAAAAAAAATTTAAAACAAATTTTTTATTTTACAATTTTATAAAAGATAAAAACACATAGCTTAGGATTTGTTTGCTTTCATTTTATATCCCTTGCTTGAAAAAAAAAAGGGTATTTTTTTTTAGAGAGGGAAAACTACCCTACTGCATACAATTCCAAAAAAGGCTAGATCCAGGAGAGATAGGAAGTCTTATGGGATGAACCATGGGGGTATGTTGTTCTCTACACTTGGTGCTAGGGGGAAGTGTTCACCAGAAACGGTTTAAGGACTCGCTCCAAGTCCTCAGGAATTTCGGGATAGTTTGATGTATTCATTTTAAAGCAATCACCTAAGTTTGGCCTTTCTAGATCTACGCTATAAAATATAAATGACAATGTAGAAATCAAAATGTAAGAATACAAGAGTTGACCTAATATGATTCTTTATTTGAATGCTTGCTAACCTAGGGTTTTATCCAGAAAACCTTTAAAACAATGTCACAAGATAAATGAACAATATTAACCCTAGATGCACAATATATGATTTTCACTTTTAGATGCCTAAAAAACAATACTCGGATCAGATCTTCAACCATTAGACTAATTAAAGCACTTATCTTGATCGGTGGTTGACTTAGCTTTTTTTGTGTCTTTTCCAATGATATTAGAAAAACCTGTTTCTGCAAGATAAATTATGAAATACTTGAAAATGGGATTAGCATTAGGGGGCCTACTTAGGATGCTCTACAACAATGCTTGGAGGTGCAATAGTCAAGCCCCTTAGGTCCTTTTAGATGACCTTTGAAAAAAAGAAAAAATTGACCTTTGGATAATTAATCATAAAATAGTAATGCAACAATAGAGAAGAAGAAAATAGATTATGCTATCATGCCCTAAATTCAATTTAGAAACTACTCATGCAATAAAAATATGACAAATACCCCCAAGTTCAATCTTGGGAAAAATTGTACCTCACATATGGTGGGCACAATAACGCTACAGGCGAAGTCGCACTCCATCAGAATGGGGCACGATATTGCTTCTGTGAGTAAAAACCCTAAATTTGGGTTAGCAAAGTCGTGCATCGCCAAGATAGGGCACGATTTCACTTTAGAGACATGAAAAATAAAATAAAGATGTAGAACATAAATAAATACAAAAACAAAGTGTGCACAACCTTATGAATGATGCATAAGTAGGTAGAAGAGATCAAGGTATCCAAACGAGCACTCTCTTTCCTTTTGAACTACACCATGAATCCACCAAACCACATAGTAATACAAATGAATGCAAAAGAAGATCAAATTCAAAATTTACACTTTGGGGTTAGCTTGTAGAAGAAATAGGAAGTAGAGCAAAAGTAAGAATGCAAGCACTAAATATCATAAGAATTTTGAGCTTAATCAATTTCCCAGATTGAGCACTTGTATATCAAATCATTATGATCCAAAGAGTGAGATTGACCCTTCCTTTTATAGACAAAAATTAGGGTGAAATAAGTGGGAAAACAAACACAAGCCAACGCCAAACATGCCAAAAAGGTTAACATCTAGTTTTAATAAATTAAAACCCTAAAATAGCGAATTCGCACCCCATGCCGACAAAGTGTGATATCGCTTCTACGAAGTCGTGCCCCATCATAACCGGGCATGATTTTGCTAAAAGGCTAAAGAAAAGTAAGGAAATGGGAATAGAGGCTTACCCTTACCTAGGGCAATGGTTACGGACCTCTTAGGGGCTTTAAGGAAGATTACCCACTAAAAGTGGGTCAATTTTTTATGTCTACATTTTACCCCCTCTTTGATGCATTTAAGGCCAAGTAAATGTGTCAAAGAAAGGTGTAGACTCCTATGGGAAAAAAGGGTAACAAACACACAAAAGGAGTGTCCAGGTTTAGGAAAAAGGGTGAGATATTACTAACATTAATGCCTCTATGGCTAGGGTGCCCCATTGAGTTTCTAAAGGAATGAACATTCCTTAATAAAATTGAAAAAAAGATAAATAAAGAAAAAGAAAAACATAGAAGAAAGACATAGAAGAAAGGGAAAGATAAAAAAAATGGGATAGAAGAATAATGAGAAGAAGAAGAAAAAGAAGCTCCAAAATTCAATCATCTAAAATCGATAATAAGGCTAAATCAAAACCCTTGTGAGAGGTGTTATGCTCAAAATATGGTCCATGTATGGAGTGAAACCTATTATGGGTGTAGTACTCACTAAGATGGAAAAATAAGCAAAATATGAAGTGTAACTCTCTATGTGTGATTGATCGCTAGTGAATATTGTGGGGCGATTATCCACTAGGATATATGTCGAGGCCTACTGAAATGGCCAAGGAGTTTATCCTATAATGGGGTGTTGATCCTGTTGAGTCAAAATAAGTGTAACCAAATAGGGGTGATATGTTATTGTTGATGTGAATGATGTATTAGCAAGTACTACCCGATAGGGTGTGTAAGAATATGTATAGACCAAGTCATATGAGCATAACACAATGTGAGTGTGTGCATGTGCTAGAAGAAATAAGCGAAAGAAAATGAGGAGCAAAGAATTGTGTGTGTGTGTCCCCTTCTTGAAGTTTTAGCAAGTGAAAATTCAAGAGGGAGGAAGTGATAAAATAAAGAAGAGAAGAATGTATATCCTCATATGAATCAAAGAAAGCAAAAGAGAAACAATTATCATGCAAAAGATAAGAATATACAAAAGGAGAATTGTATTCCTTGACTTTGACAAGAGATGAGGAATATTATAAAAAATTTCAAAGCCAAGGTATACAATAAGAAGAGAGAAGAGAAGAGAAATAACAATAGGAAGACAAGAAGAGAAGAAGGGATGAAAATACAATGAGCCCTAGGTTGGGGCTTCACTAGGCATCAGAATCCTAGTGAAGAGTGCAATGCATGTGAGCTATGACCTAACTAGGTATCATCACATGCCATTGTTGTGAATACCCAAAAACTATATGATCAAGCAGTCATGAGCAATCAAAAATAAAAATATGACAAGCAATATGTAAGAACAAAATGTCAAAAAATCATGCATAATATGACAAGCAAGCATGCAAAATATGTCAGGCAAACATGCAACATGATATAACTAAATGCAAATGCAATATAAAAAATAGATCAAGCATAATATATTTTTAAATGCATTATATTCATTGGTTATTTAAGCTCTTTACCATCCATAGAAGTCAAATTATAAGTACCTAAGCCAATATTGGTTGTTATGAAAAAGGGCCCCAACCAGTTGGGTTGAAACTTACCTCGAAGATCAACACGAGCATTAGTGTTCTTTTGGTTTTCCTTTAGAACAAGATCCCCAACTGCAAAATAATGGTTGTGAAATTTCTTAGAGTAATATCACTGGACCCTACCGTGATAGGCTTGCAAATTATCTAAGGCATGAATGCACTTCTCATCCAGTAGCTCTAATTGGCACAAACGGTCTGCACGATACTTGTCTCTAACCTCAAAATATTACAACAAGATGCACAAATAAGGGACCTCAAGCTCAAAAGGGAACACCACCTCATATCCATATACCAAGACATATGGTGAGGCCCCTATGGGAGTATGCACACTAATGCGATAGACCCAGTCACGACCGGTCTTACTAACCAACTTAAAAATCTTGATCAAGAATTTATTGGATGCTTCAGCTTATCCATTACCTTGAGGATAATAAGGGATTGAACATCTGTGCTAAATATTGTACTTAGCACAAAGATTATGAATATCATTGTCCTTGAAATGAGTGCCACTATTAGAAATAATTACTAAAGGAATACCAAACCTACAAAGAATCTGGTTGAAGATGAACTTGGAAACCTGAGTTCCAGTCACCATAACCAGGAGTATGGCTTCAACCCATTTAGTGAAGTACTTTATCACAACAATGATAAAATTGTGACCTTAAAATGACACTGGGTTAACCTCCCGATAATTTACAACCCCCACATGGAGAATGGCCAAGGGGAAGAAATAACCTGAAGGTCTTAAGAAGGAGCATGAATAAGATGATTGTGGCATTGACACTTGTCACAATGCCAAACATAATAATATGCATATTTCTCCATGGAAGGCCAATAATATCCCATATGAAGGAGCTTTTTGGCAGTAACATTTCTGCTAAAATGGCCTCCACATGAATATTCATGAGAATCACTAGGAGCAATTCAGACTTCATTGAAGTTAAGATATGGCAAGAGGATGCCTTCAAAAGAACATCGATACAAAGTAGTGTTAATTATAAAAAATTGGCATGCTCTTTGCATAGTAGCCTATGTTGATTGTGATCCAAACCATCAGGCATTGATCCATATTTAAAGAAATTAAATATGTCACTATACCATGGTTTAGGTGGGGAATATTCAATGGTAAAACACTCTAGGGGATCCAAACAAGAACTCAAAGATGTAGGCTCTTGTATTTGTCGAATGATAATTGAATATTGATCATCTTCCAACTCTAAAGGGAATAAATATGTAGCAGCAACTATGGCATCCGCATGGCGGATTGAGGATCTAGGGATAGAATCTATGGTTACTCGCTCAAAATAAGACAACTTGGTAACAATTTCCTTGTATGGTTTAAGTTTATCATCCCGAGTCTGATAAATGCCGTTGATCTAATTAACCACAAATTGAGAGTCACCAAATACTGAAAGGACCCTAACCTACAGAGCTAAGGTTACTCTAAGACCAAGGATCAAATTTTCATATTCTACAGTGTTATTTGGGCAAGAAAAACGAAGCTTGAAGGATAAGGGGATAAGCTATTTTTGTGGTGTAACTATAATGACTCCATATCCAACGCCCTTCATGCATCGAGATCCATTAAAAAACAAATTCCAAGACTTAGAATCTTTAATTTCAACATTGAAGCACTCATTGGGAAACTCAACAACTATAGGATAGGCAACTTCTAGGGGAGCAGAGGCTAATTAATCAGCAATCACCTGACCCTTGATAGCCTTCTAACCTATGAAATTCAGGTCAAAATCCCTAAGGGCCAACACTCATTTACTATCTCTACATGACAGGTGAGGCTTAGACATCAAATAGCGCAAAGGATCAAACTTTACAACCACTAATGTCTTATGGATGAGCATGTAGTACCTTAACTTTTGGGAAGAAAACACTACGGCTAAGCAGAGCTTCTCTAAAGGGGTGTACCTAGTTTCATAGTTGACCAAAGTTCTACTAATATAGCAGATGGATCTTTCTTTGTTTTCATCATCATGTTGAGCCAACATAGCTCCCAAAGTGTGAGTAGTGACCGCTATGTAAAGCAACAAATTCTTACTTAGCACAAGGGGAACTAAAATAGGTGGGGAGGTGAGATACCTTTTGAGATCATAAAAATATTTCTGACACTTAGAATCCCACAAAAAAACTACATCCTTCTTAATGAGCCAAAGGAAAGGCTGATACTTATTGGCTAACTCAACAATGAATCGATGAATAGACTGCAACTTACCTTACAGGCTATGCACTTCAATTAGGGTACGGGGAGGAGACATATCGATGATAGTTTCTATCTTAGTAGGATCAACTTCAATGCCTTTCATAGACACTATGAAGCCTAGAAAATTGCCATATGTGACTCCAAATACATACTTAGTAGGTTTAAGATGACCTTTGTATTATCGAAGCCTATCAAAGATTCATCTTAAATCATGGACATGATCCTTTCATTCTAAGGAATGAGAAATTTTTTTATCCACATAGTCCTGGAGAATATCATCAATCATGTCATGGAAAATATAAGTCATGGCCCACTGATAGGTAGCTCCTACATTTTTCAAGCTGAAAGGCATGACTTTCCAACAGAATGCACCCCATGTAGTAGTGAGTGTTGTTTTGGTCTAGTCTTTAGGAGCAATAATAATCTGATTGTAAACTAAGAAACCATCCATGAGTGAAAGCATCCCATATTTGGTAGTGAAATATATAATATGGTCTATGTTGGGCAAGGGAAAATCATCCATGGGACATGTTGTAGACAACAGTTCTAGACCCTAGGACTGGCTGGCACATCCACCACCAATTTTGCAATGTATATAAGCATTTTGTTTATGTTTATGTTTAGAAATTCTAGAAAATACAGCCAATAGACGTCAAGGCTGAATGTAAACGCATGTGGCACTACATGACAAAAGTAGTCGTCATGTTTGTAGCACTAGACGGGTGAATTAGACGTCTAGTTAGTGTTGTTAAGCTTGACTAGTTGTTGACGTCTAGTTAAGGAATTGGTTATGGAACGGTTGGGGCGGTTCTAGGAATTGGTTGGAGAAACCAACTTCCTGCACCTATTTAAACCCCCCTCTTCAAACATTGTATCGATCCTATCCATGTTGTAAGAGCCATGTGCTATTGATTCTACGTAATGACAAAGGTTGTTATACTGTTCTACATTTTGCGTGTATAGTGAATGGATGTTATGTTGCAGGTTGGAAGCCATTAATGATTGTGTTGCAGGTTTGCCAAGTCTGAGATGTTATTGCAGGTTTTGCCAATCATATTGCTGAGCAGGTGCTGAAGCAGGGAGCAAGAAATGTTGTTTGCAGGTTTTTGGACGAGACAGAGGTCTGACGTCTAGCCCTGACGTCTGGTAACCGTCAGACGGCTAGCCGTCAGCTCCTCAGGCTTGACGTCTAGGACAGACCTGACGTCTGCCCCACTCCTGACGTCTAGGATCAACCTGACGGCTACCTCATCCTTGACATATGCCCTTGCAAAACCGATGTCTAACACCCTGACGTCTGCTCCAGACGTCTGACCCTGTCACAGACGTCTGCACCTGTCCCTCCGACGTCTAGACCCTTGACGTCTAGACCTTGCCGACGGATGCCAGAGTTAGACTACTGAGTTAAACCTTGTACCTTTGTTCGACTCCTGATTCCAACTGTCATCACCCCATCTCGGGAATGTACTCACCCCTGTCTACATTTGGCGTCGTTGCCTAAACAAAAACCCGGAGTTTAGCGACAAGTGATAGGAGGAATAGGTGAATGACTGGTTTCAGGTCACAGAATAAAGAACAAATACCGGTGAGAAGAAGTGCACGACTGACGAACTTAAGGACACACGAGGCCGCGGAAGTATCTCTCCAGGAGGTGGAGAGAGTATGGAACACTGAAGAGGAAGATAACGTCAGTATAGAGACTTGGTTGGTGACTGCAGAAAACGAGGGAGAGCAAATAGCTGAGGAAGAGCCCATCATTGAGGACTGGACGACAACACCAGAACCAGCGGGGGAAGGGTGGCCAGAGGATACTGAAGGGGAGAACCTGGTATCAAGGCACCGACGCGGAGGTTCGTGGGGAGGAAGGTCGGAGCCACGTTTGGTATATTCGTGAAGGAGATCGCAAAGTAGAGACCAATTGGAGACGGGAAGAAGGCTATTTGGACATAATTTTGCACCACCAATAGTAAATAGACAATCAAACCAACCACTACAACCACTAACACCAGGAAGACAGAATATCATGGCGAATCCCGCCAATAGAATGATACAATAAAAATGCCCACCCTTCTCGGGTGAAGGGAAGGAGGATCCAACACGACATGTGGGGACTTGCATTACCATTTGGGGAGCTAATGGAGTTACACAGGACACACAATGGTTGCAATTGTTCCCAGCCACATTGCGAGGCATGGCGATAGACTGGTACTTGAAAAGACAAAGTACGCAAGCATTTGCACAATGGGACGACCTCAAGAATGCATTCATAGAAGAATTCCGACCTATGAGGGATGACACTGACATAATTACAGAAATCTGTGTCACTAAACAAAAAATGGACGAGGATGTCAAAAGCTACAATAGAAGATTGAAACAATTGACAAATAAAATGGAGATGACACCTATCGATGGTATGGTAAAGCGGTGGTTTTTGGATGGGCTACTACCAAGGTTCAAGAAGAAAATGAAGGCAGTACCATCCTCAACATATGAAGAAGCATTGGAGAAGGCTAAAAACTTTGAAAGTGAAGGCAAACAAACGACCGCAGGTATTGGTGGATACTTAAAGCATGCTGAAGATTCGGACAGTGAAGCTGAAGACAAAGTACAGAACACGATTCATACCTTCAAGAGAGAATTTGACAAAATCCTAAAAGAAGCAAAAGGGGAAGGTCGGAAGGATCGAAAAGAAATTTGGTGTTCAGACTGCAAGGCAGAGGGACACTCAAACATAGACTGTCCAAAGAAGGCATACTGTAATATATGTGAAGTTGCAGGACATCCCATCATTGACTGTCCATTCAACCTAAAAAGTAAGAGGCATCAGACATTGGCAATACAACAGGAAGAGCAGCCAAACCCACAGAGGAATGGACAAGGAGCCACTAGTGGAGGATACAGGAATAATCGCCGAGGAGGAAGACAAGGAGGTCAGAGCCGATTGCAATACGACTTTGACGGTCGGCCGATTATTCAGTGTCGGAATTGTCAAGAATGGGGCCATTTTGCGAAGAACTGTCCCAAACCCCAGAATGCAGGTAATAATAGTGGGAACAATACCACTCAAATGTGTAAATGGTGTGGTCCGGGAAACCACAAAGAGGCTAATTGCCCGAACAAAGCAAGTACTAGTGGAACACAGAATATTAACCTCATCGGCATTGGAGAAGTGACTGAGGTAGAGAAAGAAGTCTTGGCTGTGACTAGAGCACAGACCAAGAAAAAGGAGGATTACCCAAATCCTGCCAAGGAGAAGGAACGATGGCAGGAAGCCCAAAAATTGATTGAGAAGGAACTAGCAACGGAGAAACAGGGACTAGTTCTGGAGAAAGTGTTAAAGAGACCAGAAATGACGAAGAAGGCATCAGTAGAAGGCTTGGTAACAGAGGTACTAAACACAAAGGTAGAGATGAAGGTCGCCAACCTGTTTAGTATAATACCGGAGTTGTACACTACGATCGGGGAAGTCATCAAGAAAAAGGATGAACCTCGACAGGTAGCAACTATCAAGCAAGGACAATTTATGGACCCAACAATCCTGATGATTGAAGTCGGGCGGAGGCCAACTATTGTTCAAATGGAAGTTTTGAACCATAGGCTGAATCAGGTGATTGTAGATGGAGGGTCTAGTGTGAATGTGATGCCAGAGAAGACATGGCGGATTCTGGGGCAACCCGCCTTACGGTCTCCAAATTTCAAACTATATGGCGCTGACCAATATGGCATTGAAACAATAGGCGTTTTGATGAATCAGAAGGTATGCATAGCCGAACAGGACTTCACCTTAGATTTTGTTGTCATTGCTATGCAGAAACCCGCATATGATGCACTGTTAGGATGCGGATGGTTGAGAACAGCAAAAGTAAACCACAATTGGGAGAAAGAGCGACTATCCTTCAAACAGGGGCAGCACAAGTATATAATTAATCTGAAGAACCAAACAGTAAGTCAGGACATAGCAACTTCAGATGATTCAGGATCCTCTTCGTCAGATGGTGAAACGGGACACGAACCAGATGAGGAGGGAGTGTTGCACCTTGATGACTGCACGGAAGATGAGGGTGACCAAGATAAAGGGTTACTACACTGGCAGTTGGAGGATTATGAGATCTTCCCTCCCCAATGTCTTTGTATAGATGCGGGAAAAGAGATTCAAGAGGATGAGATACATGAACCAGAAAGAGAAACCAGTAACAAGAGACAGACAACAACGGAAAAGGACAAGGAAAGAGAAAAGTGGACATTTCCCAAGAATTTTGCAGAATTCACAATGGGGGAGGCAGTCATAGAGGATAAACCAGCCCACCCCATCGCGGCACTAAAAGCAGCAGATGAACCTGAGTCAATCAAATATGAAGGTCCGAGAATGATTCAGGTAAACTTGGGAGAAGAGGGTGAAGAGAAAATGATCAAATGTGGAGATGATTGGGATCCAGTCCTCAAAGCAGCAACAATTAAGATTTTTATGGACTATAAGGATGTTTTTGCTTGGACGTACAAAGATTTGAAGGGAGTACCACCCGAACTCTGCGTACACAAGATTCCTCTGATAGAAGGTGCGCAACCAGTAAGAAGGCGTCCTTACAGAATGAATCCCAAATATGCAGCAAAGGTGAATGCCGAAATCGAAAAGATGCTAGATGCAGGCATTATATTCAAGGTTACGACAAGCGAGTGGGTTTCACCAATTGTAATCACTCTAAAACGGGAAGTAGATAAAATCCGAATCTGTGTGGATTTTAGAAGTTTGAATGTCGTAACTATAAAGATCCCTTCCCAATCCCATTCACAGACTCCATACTGGAAGAAGTAGCCGGCCACGAGATTTATTCATTTTTGGATGGATTCTCGGGGTACAATCAGATTAGCATAGCAGAAGAAGATAAGTTGAAGACTACTTTTGTGGTAGAGAATGGAATATATGCATACAATCGCATGCCATTTGGCCTATGCAATGCGCCCGCTACTTTTCAAAGGATCATCTTGTATATCTTTGATAAAATGTCCACAGGGAATTTTAAAGCCTTTTTAGATGATTGGTCACTGTATGGGAAGACACAGGAACATTTAAAGGCCCTGGGAGAATGCATGAGTTTATGCAGAAAGGCACGAATAGCACTGAACCCGAATAAATGTGTCTTGTTGGTGCCATACGGAAAGCTGCTAGGGCATATAGTATGCCAAGAAGGGTTGAAACCCGACCCAGATAAAATACGGGTAGTGTTACTGATGGAGGAGCCACATGATGTGAGCTCGGTTAAAACTTTTCTGGGAACTATCGGATACTACAGGAGGTTTATCCGAAATTATGCATTGACATCTCATCCACTAGATGCGCTTACACGGAAGAGTGTTCCATTCAGATGGACAGAGGAACACCAGGTGGCATTTGAAGGATTGAAAGGGCACTTGGTGAAAGCACCTATCCTGGTTTACCCTAACTGGGAGAAAGAATTCCATGTGCATGTGGATGCCTCAAATTTTGCCATCGGATGTGCCTTGGCACAAGAAGGCCAATACGGGTTGGATCAGCCCATATACTTTGCAAGTCGGCTATTGTCTAGAGCCGAGAAGAATTATAGCACAACGGAGCGAGAAGCACTGGGAATGGTGTATGCAGTACAGAAGTACAGACACTACCTATTGGCTAACCCCTTTGCTTTTTATGTGGATCATCAGGCTCTATTGTACTTAATCAATAAACCTACTATCTATGGACGAGTAAGTCGATGGCTCGTCACCTTGCAGGAATTCGTGTTTAGAGTGGTAGTCAGACCAGGGAAGAAACACGTAATAGCGGATCAGTTGTCAAGGATTCGCTCAGGAGAACCTACAGAGGGAGGAATACCAGATGAATTTCCCGATGCACAATTGTTCATGATTAATGCCATACCAGGATGGTATAAGCATATAGGGGAATATCTGTCAATAGGACAACTGCCAGAAGAGTTAACGACAGCTAAGCGGAGGAAAGTGATCACGAAATCGGCACCTTTCACCTTGATCGTAGGATTGCTTTACAATATGGGGGAGGACCAAGTCCTACGAAGATGTATAATGGAGGATGAAGTACAACAAACCCTGAAGGAGACACATGAGGGATTGGCAGGAGGACACATGGGACCAGATGCAACAGCAAGGAAAGTGTTGTTGGCAGGTCTATGGTGGCCCACCCTCTTCCACGATGCTAAGAATTTTGTGGTAGCATGTGATACGTGTCAAAGAACAGGGAAGCCTTTGAAGAGAGACTTCATGCCATTACACCCGTCACAGCCTCAGGAGCTCTTTGAAAGATGGGGGCTGGATTTTGTAGGTCCTCTAAGAACAAGTCGAAGGAGAAGATGTCGATACATAGTGGTTGCCATAGAATATCTCACAAAATGGGTGGAAGCAAGGGCCTTACCGGACAACTCGGCAAAAAGCACGGCTCGCTTTTTGTACGAACAAGTAATTACAAGGTTCGGAATACCTCTACAGTTGACAAGTGATAGAGGAGGCCATTTTGTGAATGCAATTATTCAGAAACTTGACAGAGGAATTCAGGATTTTTCATTCCTTATCAAGCCCGTACTACCCAAGAGCAAATGGGCAAGCGAAGGCAACAAATAAAGTCTTGGTTTCAATCATGTACAAGACATGCGGAGTAGAAGGAGCCGACTGGGAGGAGCGGTTACCAACAGTTTTATGGGCATATAGAACCACTTTCAAGCCCACTACAAATCACACACCCTTTCAACTGATGTACGGATAGGAAGCAATTGTCCCAGTTGAATTTCTTGTACCCAGCCTAAGGGTAGCAGTCGACAATCGCTTGAATGAGGAGGAAAGTATTCGAGAACGACTGACAACATTAGTACAATTGGATGAAAAGAGGGTGATGGCACAATGGGCAATGGAGATTGCACAGAAAAGGAGGAAATTCTGGCATGATAAACATCTCCGAAAATTGGATCTTAAAGTTGGTGGACTAGTTCTCAAATACAATGGTAAGCGAGAACTCAAGCCAGGAAAGTTGAAAACTTTGTGGCTTGGACCCTTTCAGGTGGAAGAAGTACTTGAGAACGGGGTGGTAAAATTGAGAAAACTGGATGGAACATTATGCCCCGAGGTGATAAATGGTTCCAAGTTGAAAGTATACAAACCTCGTGTACAGGTGAATATGATCAACTTGGAACAAATAGGAACTTCCAGAATAGAAGAAGAAGATCCAGGCACACAACCTTCTGGAAATAACGAGTAGGGTAGCATTGTTCGAGAGGAGGAAACACATAACCTGGATTGGTTGTTTGGGAGTGAAGAAGGGCAGTCAATGGAACTCTCAAGTAACAATGAAGAGGACCGACTCCAAGTTGTGAGGGAGGTCGCTCAACAGGAGGTTCTAGAAGAAGATGAAGAAGATGGAGTTAGACTTATGCAACGAATGAGAACGGAAACACATCGGTTGCAAGAGGAATATGAAACTCTAGGATAGGTGATCCAGGAGTTGGACACAACCATGCACAGGGTAAATGAAAGGCATGAAGCTCGCCTAGCGGAGTGGGCAGAGTTGAATCAGGGGGAACTTAGAAACAATGCAACAGGGAACTCTTCGGAAGGTAGTTTATTCTCCTTGGAAGAAGAACAGGAAGACATGACAAGTCCAAGGGAAAATAGAAGAGGAAAAGCAAAAATAACCGGCACACCTTCTAGGAGTTCTTCTTCAGCCTCACTAAAAATTGTGTTAAATATAGAAGAATCCTCAGGTGGAGAAGCAGCGAACCATCAGGAGACGAGATTCTCCAGAAAGACCCAGGAGGTGGGAAGCAGGACAAAGCTCGACTGCTAAATATCAAATAAGTAGGGAGGAAGTGGCAGCAATAATATGGAAGGATATAGAGACGGTACCTAAAAATACAACTAGAGGATGGTTGGAAGACTCCAACAGTGACGACAACCTATCGTAGAACCCAGATATCCCAGTTGCCAGTCCTAACCCAGATAATAGAAGACAAAGGGATGAAGATCGTAGTCGACAAGCGGGTGTTAGATTTCTAGAAACTACATAGATAATTGAAGACGATGCTTCACTGAGTCCACAAGATGAATACAATGGAGGATTGAATGAGGATGTTATACCAGAAATACCATCGCCTCATGCATGGAGAACACCTTATGTTGGAGCCATGAGACGTCCAACTGAACGGGAGGAGGTAGCTAGGTATCAGATGGCTGCACTAGATTTACGACAACATAGAAGAGAAGTACGAAGATTGCAGCAAAGGGTTCAAGAAACTTCAGTATGGCCACTCAACACGGGAGGAGATGGAAATGACTCAAAGTACCGACTCAGTCTTTTCAGAGGAGTACCAAGAGAATTTGGCTCATTGTACCATGCAACGACAATTTGAGCAAAGGAGATGGAGACGAAGACTGATGAGAGCCGATAGGAGACTAAGGATCTTGCAACAACTAACACCTGAGCCAGGACCACAATTTATAAATGAGGCCCATAGCCAGAGACAATTTAGGTACCTTCGGGAGACCGCAAGGAACCCCGAGAGCACCTAGCCAAGGGAGGAGCATGGTTGACCTCCGTCCTGGTAGCTTGAGAGGAAGAAATTCCCCTCCAGCTACCAATAGGTCGACTGGTTCTCAGTTTGGACCGCAAGGCCCATCTGAGAACCTAGTCCAAGTCAACCCATCACTTCGTGCTCTTGAGAATAGACCGAGAGGTCTATCTCAGCGAGCTCGTAGGAACCTAAGACGTCGTCAGGAACGACTGAGGGACCGACTGAATCTCGGGCAGCTGGGAGTACAATAGCCCAACATTAGAGAGATTCGATCGGAAAGAGGCCGAGGACGTGGTAACCAGGTCCATGAAGGGAGAGATTGGGATAGAAACCCCAATCTAGGACACAGGAATCAAGCACGGGCAGTTGCAGGAAATGATCGAGGTCGAGGACGAGGTCTAAGAAACAGACGACCCCACCAAAATAGGGAACAACAGATAAGGCAACAACCCAGGCCACATGAGCTTGATCAGCATATACAAGAAGGGGTGATATATAATTATTTGGATGACTGTTTAATAATGCGGCGTAATGATGGAAGGACTGAATGAATTCCACTGGTGCCTGCCCATCCAGAATGCCCAAACCAGAATAACAACCATCAGGAAGAAGTAGCAAAGGATAATATTATGACAGTAGAGGATGGAGAAGTCCGATTGGCCCAAGAATGGATGGAACAAACTAGCCTGACAGTGGAAAGAAATGAAGAAGTCATTGATAATGTCAGACGATGGCCTAGTATAAATCAGTCTCCGGAGCCAGAAAGAAGGCAATATATGAAAGAAACTAAAAAATAGGACTGGCACATTATGCCATAATATGGGCCAAGACAACAGCCACAGTCATGCCTGGAAACCCCTCCAAGACGGAATAATCGTCGAAGACGTCAGGATGGAGGAAATAAATAGTGATAGTGATGATGATTTTAGTAGTTTCGGAGGAAATAGCCATCATCATCAAAATGAGACACCAGATGCATGGGAACTGCGTATTGGCTTGGCCATACGGTTCACCCGTCGACGTTAAAAAGGAGACGTCATGTGCAGTTTTGAAAAAATATGGAAAAATAAATAAAAATAAGAAAATTTGAAAAAGTCAAATAAAAAGTCAAAAGAAGAAAAAGACAAAATAGAGAAAAAGACGAAATAGGGATAAGACAAAAAGAGGGACACCTAGACGTCTAGCTAGCCGACGTGTCGCGCATGCACAAAGTTGGTTACGTGGTGGCGGTTGCATAACGGTTTGGAGAAGCTATAAAAGGAGGAGAGCCTTCTCATTTTTGCACATCGCTTTCAGGCAGTCACAAGGAGAACGCGAAGGAGAGGAGCACGCAATAGTAGAAGCAGAAGTAGATGTAGCAGTACATGACTAAGTTATAATATATGGCTAGGGAAAAGGAGATGGAGTAGTAGATGTCTGGCCAACAAAAATAGTTTAGCACCAAATGGCTACCTACCTGACGGTTGCCTATCCAGATGGTTGTACCCGATGGCTACCTATCCAGATGGTTGTACCGATGGCAAAGGACGGCTGACAGGGGAGGGACAGGCTCAGAGGCTATAGACATCGGACGACTACCACCAGATGGCCACCTGTTAGATGGCTATACCAAACGTCTAGCAACACTTGAGCGCAACCCGACGTCTGAAAAAATTGACGGTTGTGGGGACTAGACGGCTAGGAGGAGAATAAGACTGATGGCTCAGAGGTCAGGGAAGATTCCAGTCCACAATGAGCCAGAGCTAAAATTAGTGGTCGCCAAAATATTAAGGCACCAACAGGAGATTGAAATGAAAGGGCATGACAAAAGTTCAGAAGCCGGACAAAGTCGGAGTAGAAGAGAAGCGGCAGAAGTAGCAACCCGCAAGAATAAGGAGATTCATCCGAGCGGCAAGGCACCCGTAGCAGTGGAGGAAATCACGTGGGTGTGTCCGACGGGAGAATATTGTCGCCAATGGTGGGCAGAGGCACTGGATAGCCACCCAACAAAGAAAAAGCTGAAGGAGGCGGGAGTGCACTTCATTCTACAAGCTCCGCATTTTGATAAAGGAATTTTTGAGGAGTACCTGCTGCAAATGCTAGAAACATATGATGCCGAGAAACACAGCAGTTTCGTGGAGATAGCTGGCTCTGCACTGATAGTAGATTTTTCTCTCGAAGTGTTCTAGAGCACTTTTGGACTTCCCTTGAGAGGCAGGCCCATGGTGAACGAAAGGGTGGACCCGAAGAGGTCACCAGAATTAATCACAAATGTTACCACTTTGACAAGGGAAGAGGCAGAAGCGATGCTGAGTGTTCATGGGGGAAGAGGAATTAAGCAGGGACAACTCTGGAATGACGGATTGGAAGTGAGCATGAATGTCATAATGGCAAGGTTATCAGGAGAACAGCGAAGCTCGGATTTGCCCATATGGTTGATTCCGTATCTGCAAGGGATAGTGCAGGGCATACAGTATGATTGGGCAACATACCTGTCAACACGGATACAATCTTTTCTGATGAGAACAACCAAGAACTTTTCGATGACCTTTCATGCCATTGGATTGATCCTGGATGCGGCAGCCAAAGCAGAGATTCCGATCCCGGATTTTGGTGCTCCAAGGCAACTTCCACCCTTAGCACCATCTATTTGTAGGTGGATGGGGGCCCACACAGCTAAGAAAATGACACCAACAAAGAAATCAAGGGTCAAACAGATTTCCCATAAACCAAGTCAGGAGAAGCTGGTGGCAGCATTAGAAGGGGAGGATAGGAGAGCAACACAGGTTCGGGAAAAGGAACCACAAAAACAGAAAGAGGCTCAATCTCCGGAAGAGCCTAAGCGAAAGAAGAAGAAGGGGCGATTTGATATTCCACCCCCAACTTTCTCACAAGAAGCTTTGCAGAAGATAGCTGAGAATCTGGAGACAGTATGGAGCTGGGAGCAGCAGCTACCACAGGAGGAAGCAGAATTGTCTATACCAGCAGCCCTTCACAATCCGGCAGCTGGGACCAGTACGGCTGAACGGGTTGGGCCCACTGAATATTTAGCTGAGGCTGAGCATATAAACCGCATTGGGTCACCGGATCTGACAGAGTTGGATTTGGCAAGGCCGACCTCGCTAGCAGCTACTCTGAGCACATTCTCGGTAGATGCTATATTTGATGAAGCTGCTAGGGGAACAAACACAACAGAAGCTCCGGAACTCAGCAAGAACCATGGGGTAGAGGAGGGCCTACCACCACAGGTTACACAGGCAACAAAGCCAAGGATGGAGGAAACAGTAGGGATGGAGGAAATGGTAGAGAGGGCAGAAAAAGAAAACCCTCAAGATAAAGAAAAACAGCCCCCGGAGGTAATAAACTTAGACAACTTGGAGGAACAAAAAGAACAGGGTAGCAAGAGTCTTGCACAGGAAATAGTAATAAGAAGACCACCTGTTCACCAGGAGGAGAAAGGAAAAAGGGTTGCACAGGAAGAGGATCAGACAGATACTTGGTCCCAGGAAATTCTCCTCAAAATACCGAATTTTATGGACCCTTCGGATGAAATGGATGAACAAGCAGCAATATGTTTTGACAGATTGGGTAAGGTTATGAATAGCCTTAGCTTGCAGTTCAGCGGTGCATGCATGGGGCAGTGGAAAAAGTGGCAAGGCATGGTGGAGGAGGAGCTGGACAGATTGGTTAAGTGGGCAGCCCAAGGCCCATGGAGGAAAGATATCTCGAATATTTATGCAAGGCAGCCTTGGTTATTACCCACTGGCCAGGTGCAAACAATGGAAGGCAGGGACACATTGCCAGAAAAGACACCCAGTCTTTATCTGGAAATAGAGCCGATATATGTTTGCGGCCATGGCAAAAACCCCCAACAGGGCACACAAGTGGAAGTTGTGCCAGAATTACTGCCACTTTACACACAATTAAATTTCCTCGCACATCTGTTGATTTGGTTGGGCGAAGGAATAAAATATGTGAATTCAGCTAAGGATAGCATGGAAAGAGAAGTCACAGAGGCTTTGTTAGCCAAGGACAAGCTCTTAGCTGAAGGAATGGCTAGAATGGAAAAAGTCCAAGAGGAAACGCGGAAGGTGCATGGGAGATTTGAAAGCTGAATTGGAACGGAAGACCCAGCAGTTGGAAGAATCAGCAGAAGAAATAGCCCAACTGAAAAATGCAAAGGAATTGTTGATTAAGCAAGCAGAAGCATTTTCAGTCACCAGAAGTCAGCAGGAACGGGCTTGGGCTCAGGAAAGGGAGTATTGGACTAAGGAAAAGGAGACTTGGCAGCAAGAAAAGGCAGCCCTACAAGCGGAACTGCAGTTGGCAAAACAACAACAGGGTGCAACAGCCACATCAGCTTTAGAACAGCGGTGGAAAGAGATATTTCAAAGAAGAGAAACATAATTGATAACCAATCTAAAGCAGACAGAAGACAGAGCTAACACCTTGGGCGTAGAGTGGGCCAAATGCTTTAACTATGCGAAGAGACTCAAGGACGAACGGGACCACTACCGAGAACAACTGCAGGAGTACAACCAGGCATTGCAGGCTGCTAAGCCACAAAGTTCAACTCCAACAGATGCTGGAACACCAGGAGCGGAGCGGAGAAAGTCGCTGAGGACATCGACTTCTTCGAAGGGGAGGATAGATGTAGACAGCAGTTCTAGACCCTAGGACTGGCTGGCACATCCACCACCAATTTTGCAATGTATATAAGCATTTTGTTTATGTTTATGTTTAGAAATTCTAGAAAATACAGCCAATAGACGTCAAGGCTGAATGTAAACGCATGTGGCACTACATGACAAAAGTAGCCATCATGTTTGTAGCACTAGACGGGTGATTAGACGTCTAGTTAGTGTTGTTAAGCCTGACTAGTTGTTGACGTCTAGTTAAGGAATTGGTTATGGAACGGTTGGGGCGGTTCTAGGAATTGGTTGGAGAAACCAACTTCCTGCACCTATTTAAACCCCCTCTTCAAACATTTTAGGGGATCACATCCTATCCATGTTGTAAGAGCCATGTGCTATTGATTCTACGTAATGCAAAAGGTTGTTATACTGTTCTACATTCTGCGTGTATAGTGAATGGATGTTATGTTGTAGGTTGGAAGCCATTAATGACTGTGTTGCAGGTTTGCCAAGATTGAGGTGTTATTGCAGGTTTTGCCAATCCTATTGCTGAACAAGTGCTAAAGCAGGGAGCAAGAAATGTTGTTTGCAGGTTTTTGGATGAGACAGAGGTCTGACGTCTAGCCTTGACATCTGCTAACCATCATACGACTAGCCGTCAGCTCCTCAAGCCTGACGTCTAGGACAGACCTGACGTCTGTCCCAATCCTGACGTCTAGGATCAACCTGACGGCTGCCTCATCCCTGACGTCTGGTGTTCTGACGTCTGCCCTTGCCGACCTGACGTCTAACACCCTGACGTCTGCTCCAGACGTCTGACCCTGTCACAGACGTCTGCACCTATCCCTCAGACGTCTAGACCCTTGATGTCTAGACCTTGCCGACGGATGCCAGAGTTAGACTACTGAGTTAAACCTTGTACCTTTGTTCGACTCCTGATTCCAATTGTCATCACCCCATCTTGGAAATGTACTCACCCCTGTCTACACATGCTAAGTTAATGTTCCAAAATTTGGTACATACTCTGATTGTTCCTTCTTTCTTAGCTATCATAACGATATTAGAAATCCAATCAGAATAGTCGATGGCTTTTATAAAATTGACATCAAGGATTTTTTGGGGCTCCTCCTTGAATGAAAGGGTGACCTTTGAGTGCATCTTCTGAAGCTTCTGGTTAATAGGCTTATCCCCAGGCTTAACTACCAAATGATGCATGACAATAGAGGGATCAAGCCCTGGCATGTTGGCATATGACCAAGAAAAAATATCTTGATATTATTTTAATAAATTGGTCAATTGCTCCTGCTCATCCATGGTCAGAGCTTTACCTAACTTAAGGATTCTAGGGGTTTCCTTAGAACCTATGTTCACATCTATGGTATCCTCAATGAGGATGGAAAAATTATCCTCAAGATGAGGTAGGGTAGGAATCACTCCTAATTGCTCAAGGTCCTCGGGATACATAGAACCAAATTCCACTTGAGAACTAGAAGACTCAACCTATGTTGCGCAAGGGACAAACCCATCTTCTAAGGTAAAGCCTCATCTATAACATGCATTTATAGGGTTAATACCATAGGAGAGGGTGGATCCTCATCCTCAACACTCCACCCTAAACCTTGATGAGATTCATTAAAGAGAATATTGTTACATACCAAATAACATAGCGTCGACTATGTTCTACAATATTATCCAAGTGTATTTAGTTATCCAAATGTGTAGTTCTTAGGTATCATATTTTATTTTAATATTTCACTCGCGTTCTCACATATTTGCCTTTACGGCAAAGGTGTGCCCACCTTAAGTGGCAAACCATTTACTTCATTATTGATTTATTTATTATTATCCATTTTCGTTGTGTTGTAATGGTTTCTAGATATCTACATTGTGTTTCTGAGCATTGGTGGATCATTGTTTAAAGGAACGTTTGTTCCTTTCCAAGTGGTATCAGATTTAGCATGATCCAAATACGTTCGCTCTCCGCTGGGTTCGTTGGTTTCATACACAAGTATCGGGTGCAACCTATACAGTGTTCACAGCAGGTGTAAACACCACCATAGTACTCATTAACACGACGTAATTTTGTTCAAATACCAGGTAGCAGCAAACAATAATTTTTTGTTTTGTAACCACCAACAGTGCACCAATAATCGATTTGGCGATTCCTAGACAATTTAAAAAAAGTTTCAAATGGAGAAAAACTAGCATCGGATACCAGTATATATCATGCACTCTAGAAGGGCCAAACACGATTGGAGATAGTGATTAACGTGTGTTTTAGCAAAAGCATAAGAAAGGAAGCGATAATATTTGATCGCACTTCCAAATTGGCTGTAACAGTCCAAAAATCTAATCATGCCAGGAGGAACTGTCATCGTCCAATCAAAATCATGGAAAAAATACGTATTAAAACACTAACCTAAGGTACTCGCCATTAAATTTATTTATTTTATTTCATGGGGCATTTATCCCACATATATTAGGTTGCGGGAAAATCATGGTTTTTAAAAGAAGATAACATAGGAAGAGAGTTGTGACTTTGGTCACACGAGCCCCACTTCCACACGCGAATCATTCGTTGCCTTCGCTTGTCTGCTGCATGTCGATTTGCTATGTTTCCCACATAGTGTCTGACCTCCTCCATCATCAGTGCTTCATGTATTGTCCTGTCCTTATTCATTGTTTGGTCCGCTTGCGTCATGTCAATTTCGATCGTCGTTGCCTGGTCCACTCACGTCGTGTCAGTCTGTCATAGTCTAGTCCGCTCATGTCGTGTCAGTTCGGTTCGTGGTTATTCGTTGTCCGGTCTACTTGTGTGGTGTCAGTTAATTTTAGGTTCTTCGTTGTTCAGTCCACGTGCATCGTGTCAGTCCCAATCCAGTTTTTGTCTTTCGTATTCCGAAACTTGCTGTCAAAAGTTGTCACTAAAAGTTGTCAAAAGTTGTCACTAAAAGTTGTCAAAAGTTGTCACTAAAAGCTGTCAAAATTTGCTGTCAAGGAGGAGCCCAAATCCAAATTCAAATCCGCATCGCAGTTGGAGTGACAGTTGAAGCGAACACAATTTTTTTTGCCAAATTCAACCAAATTATCATAGAAATCAAAGCTCAAGGATTACTAAGCAGGAAATTTTGAACAGTGCATGAGTAGAAGTTGGATCAAAGGACCTGACGGTCGACTATCAAGCTCGAAGATGACCAATAACAACACAAGAAGACCTCATCGAAGCCCAGGTACAAAAAATTCTCCTTCTCCTTTCAAAATTGGTAGTTATAATCTGCATCATCCATTGGTAGACCCCATGGCTACTAACCTTTCCCCAACTCACAACAATGTCACACAAGGAGAATCAGGAAACTCTGCCATTACCACTGATGAAGCTCTTCGACAATTACTAGATGGTATGCACCAAATTAATGTCACCCTAACTAAACTATTGAGTGCACAAAACCAACCTAATCCCAATACTAATCCCCAAAATCACTCCCATGAACAAAGGCATGAAGAAAAGGATGACCAGGATGAAGATTGGGAGCAGCAAAGAGGCAATCTAGATAATTATAGGAATCGCTATCATAGAAAACGATATAACCAAGATCAGGATAGGGATATGGGTTATTACCAACTGAGAGGCCCTAATAATTTTCCATGCATTGATATGCCCACTTTTGAGGGTGATGATCCTTATGGTTAGATAGCCAAAATGGAAGGCATTCTCGACTTATACCAAATTAAGGATTTTGATAAAGTCCCTTTCGCTACATCAAAATTAGGCACTGAGGCTTACCAATGGTTCGTATGGCTTAAACGCGAGAAAGGAGCTACTATTTTTTGGAATAATTTCACTACCTATTTTTTAGAAATATTTGATGAAGGAGCTACATCATCATACACAGTAAGACTGTTATCTCTTAAACAAGAAAGATCGGTTAGTGAGTTCATCTCTGAATTCACCAGTTTACTACCGTATGCATTACACCTCAGTCCAGACACAGTGGTAGGAGCTTTTCATAATGGTTTGAAATAAAATATTAAGGTGGATGTGGACATTCAAAATCCAACCTCGTTGAATGATTGCATAAGACTAGCCAAGCTAGCTGAGAAGAGAATTCAGTTGTATACACAGCATGAAACTTATAGTCATTCTTCATATGGCAACAACTCTTTTCGCAAAAATGATCAACCATCAAGATACTTATGCTATAAATGTTGCAATCACCATCCCAAAGAACAAGCATGTGCACAAAAACAAAACTTTCATATTGAATGTGCTCAATATGAAGGAGAAGAGGAAGAAGCATACCACTAGGAAGAACCTATTCAAGAAGAACTATCGATTGTTCTAGAAGAGAAGGAAGAGGATACAATGGCTATTTCCATGCATGCCCTCATGGGGTTGACAGCCCACCATACAATCAAGGTACTGGGATTTCTCCGCCAGAAAAAGGTAAATGTGCTAATTGATTCAGGCAGTACCCATAATTTTATCGACATCAAAATAGCAAAAGCTTTGAATTTATTCATTAATTATTCCAACAAAGACAAATTCCAGGTTCTAGTAGCCAACGGGGTGAACGCTCAATGTGTTGGGAGAACATCTCAAGTCTCCATTAAAATGGGAACTTATACCTGGTTTGGATCTCTTTTTGTAATGAATTTAGGGAACTCTGATGTTATTTTGGGAGTTGAATGGTTGGAAACACTAGACACGGTCAGCTTCAATTTCAAAAAATTATTTGTGGAATGGAAGGAAAACGGATGGGTCATTCACTTACAAGGTATTACTACTCCATCACATATGGTGAGCTCTCATAGTATGGAGAAAACATTAAAAAAGGTTGGATACAGATTCATAGCTCAAATTAATTGTTTGGAAAAGCAATCTCGAGCAATTTTGGGTATTTTTGCTCTAGATTTACGGGACATAGTAGCACATTACGAAAAGGTCTTCCAAGAACCAAAGGGACTACCTTCCAAAAAATCCCATGACCATGCCAGATAGTGTCTCAAGAAGGTGATCGGCCAAAAAGTGAAATCTCAGTCAGAAGTACCAATACTCGATGCAGAAGGGCGTATATATCTCCAGCCAGAAGTAGTTCTACAAAGCAGAACACGCATACGGAGCTCTCGTCACATCCAAGAATTTCTCATCAAATGGTAGGGCCTACTAGATGAAGAGGCTACATGGGAACCTGAAAGGATTTTCCAGACATTTCCAGCTTTGAGGACAAAGCTTTCCGAGGAGGGGAGTCATGTTACATACCAAATAACATAGCATCGGCTATGTTCTACAATATTATCCAAGTGTATTTAGTTATCCAAATGTGTAGTTCTTAGGATATCATCTTTTATTTTAATATTTCATTTGCGTTCTCGCATATTTGCCTTTACGGTGAGGGTGTGCCCACCTTAAGTGGCAAACCATTTACTTCATTATTGATTTAATTATTATTATCCGTTTTCGCTATGTTGTATTGGTTTCTAGATATCTACATTGTGTTTCTGAGCATTGGTGGATCATTTTTGAAAGGAACGTTTGTTCCTTTCCAAATATATAGACAAGAAGAGTCATATTGATCCTCTGATGAAATATTTGTAGAAAATTTCTTAGAGGAAAATTGTGAGGAATGAATTTGGGCTAAATTCTCTGGTGAGAAAAATTCAAATGGATGTGGATCACCCATGATAGAAATGATTTGATTTTCAAATTCAAATTTCACACATTGATGAAAAGTAGAAGGGACATTCTTCATCGCATGAATCCATGATCGTCCAAGAAGAAGATTAAAATATGCAGGACAAGACACCACGTAAAACATTGTGTTCAAAATTTTAGGTCCAACTCTAAGAGGGAGGGATATAGTACCACATGCTTTTTGAGACTCATTGCTGAAAGTTTTAATTATATCACTGGATGTAATTAAATCTTCCTCTTTCAATCCAAAATTCTGAAATAAATGGTGTGTACATATATTAAGCGTCGAACCATTATCAATCATAACCCTTTTTATAAGACTATCCCTAATAAGAGCAGTGATATCTAAAGATAAATCTTCTTACATTTATGAAAAAACTTATCATTATCTAAAAATGTGAGACAAAGCATCCCAAGAGAACTTACAATATTTTCTCTATAACTAGGAGAAATCGGGAGGTACCGGTTGTTGCTTCAAAATATTTACCATAGCTTCCTCATGGGCCTGAGAATTCTATAGAAGTTCTAAGAGAGAAATATTTGCTGACATACTCATCTCCTGTTGAGATCACTAAATTTGTTGACTTTGTACTAACTTCTCTGGAGTAGATGTTATCATTCCAACCATATTTTTATCATATTGATGTGGCACATTCTTATAGGACACTTGATTGGTTTGTCTAGTTCTATTTTTATTCTGTTGGTTGTTGGAAGACTGAAAATTGCTGGTGTCAATACAAGCAGCATCAATTAAAATTTGAACCATGTGTTTCAACTTTTTATAAAAAAATTTCCAGTATCCTACTCTGTGACACATGCAATATTGACCTGCCTTATACCAATGAGTTGTAGTATCTGGTTGTCTTATAGGAGGTAATTCAATTGCCTTAGCTTCTAGCAATTGTTTCAAAACTTCTTCCATAGGTATATTAAGTCTGGTAAAATTCCTTTGAGGAGGTTTCTACAGTACACTATTTTGTAGAACATTGGTGACATTGTTAATAGACCTACTATCATTATCACCTCCTGTATGTTTATTCTTATGCTGAGACTTAGTAGACTTTTCTTCTTTATTCTTAAGCTATCCTCTCCTAATGATAGCTTGTTCCACTTTTATTGCTAACTCAATTGCTTGATCAAGAGATGTAACAATAGTAGTTTCTAGTGCATACGATATATGTTCTTGTAAATTACTAATGAATATATCAAGCTTATCGTTCTGAGACATAGGTTGTCTTAATCGGCCAACTAAAATTCTCCAACAAGCCAAAAATTCTAAAAAAATTCTTCTTTACTTTTCTTAAGGTCATATAGGTCTCTCATTGTCACTTTCTTTTCAATATAAGCACTAAATTGATGAACAAACATTTATGCAATATTTTCAAATCTCTTAAAATAATAGTTGGGTAACTGATAATATCATTGCAATGCATCTCTAAGAGGACTCTTTGGAAATGTTTTCAATAGAAGCATATCATCATAAACAATATCATGGTAAGCTATTATGAATCCCCTTAGATGCTCTATTCGATCTTCTATACCTTTATAGATTGGTAAAACTAGTATAGGAAAATGCTTGGGATAAAGTCTAGCAGCAACAATAGGATCCAATGGCTGACTACACATTTCCTTATAACTGTATGTATACCTTGAAGGCTGAATCATATCCATCCTTGAAACCAACTAATTCACTATATTTTCCAAATTTTGCATTTTTGAATTGTGAGTGTTTCCCATATTCTATTGACTTAAGTTGGACATGAGAAGGTCATTGTTATATGTGGGGCCTTGTGAGAATGGGATATTACCTTGTGGTGGAATAGAAGCAATAGTGTTGAAATTATAAGATAAATGAGGAAATTGAAAGAAATTTTGGGTGTCACTACTAGTTGGAGGAATGGGTGGATTCCATCCAATGCTGGTGGTCACAGTAGTTGCATAAGTAGGTTGACAGGTTTTATTACCATGACTCAAAGGTTCACTTAAAGGATTTTATTGAAGTGGGATATCCTCTTCAAGTAATGTTTTTTCCTCTAAGGCTTGATCCAATGCATGTTTATGATATTTATAAAAATTCCATACATGGTCAAAAGATTTAAAGATAATATTCCCATTGGGATCTTGAATAGGATCAAGATGATTATCAAATTCTTCTTCTAGGTTATGATTTTATTTGTCAATTTGATCATTCTCATGAAAAATCTCATCAAAACTAAGGAGTCTTCATCCTTCCCCAAGGTCAGAAGCCATTGAGAAAATGGAAAAAGACAAGAAGAAGAACTAATACCAAAGAGACCTTCACACTCACACAAGGGAATTATATTTTGGCACACAAATTAATGATATTACTTATTATTTTCAAAATAAAAGGATGTGTTCACATCAAGTTCACCAAATATGTAGAGAGGGAAAACTACCTTACCACGTACAATTCCCAAAAAGGTTGGATCCATGAGAGATAGAAAGCCTTATGGGGTGAACCATGGGGATATGGTGTTCTATACACTTGATTCTAGGGGGAAGGGTTCACCAGGAATGGTTTAAGGACTCACTCCAAGTCCTCAGAAATTTTGGGATAGTTTGATGTATTCAGTTTAAAGCAATCACCTAAGTTTGGCCTTTCTAGATCTATGCTATGAAATATAAAGGACAATGCAAAGATCAGAATGCAATAATACAAGAGCTAACCTAATATGATTCTTTCTTTGAATGCTTGCTAGCCTAGGGTTTTATCCATAATACCTTTAAAGCAAGGACACAAGATAAATGCACAATATTAACCCTAGATGCACAGTATATGCTGTTCACTTTTAGATGCCTAAGAACTAATACTTAGATCATATATTCAACAAATAGAATAATTAAAGCACTTATCTTGACCGGTGGTTGACTTAGCTTTTTTTCCTCTTGTCCAATGATATCAAAAATATTTGTTTCCACAAGATAACTTACGAAACACTTGAAAATGGGACTAGTATTAGGGGGTTGTTTAGGTTGTTGTACAACAATACTTGGAGGTGTAACAGTCAAGCTACCTAGGTCCTTTTAGATGACCTTTGAAAAAAAAAGTAGAAATTGATCTTTGGATAATTAATCATAAAACAATAATGCAATAACAAAGAAGCATAAAATAGATTATGCTATCATGCCATAAATGCAATTTAAAAACTACTCATGCAATCTAAATTTGACAAATACCCCTAGTTTAGTCTTGGGAAAAATCGTACCTCACATATGGTGGGTACGATAACGCTACAAGCAAAGTCATGCTTCATCAGAATGGGGTGCAATTTTTCTTCTATGAGCAAAAACCCTAAATTAGGGTTAGCGAAGTCGTGCCTTGCTGAGACAGGGTATGATTTTGCTTTAGAAAGTGTGTACAACCTGATGGATGATGTAGAAGCAGGAAAAAGATATTGAGGTATCCAAACAGGCACTCTCTTCGGGGTTAGATTTCGAACTACACCATTAATCCACTAAACCACACTATAATCCAAATCAATGCAGCAGAAGATCAAATCCAAAATCACACTTCAGGGTTAGCTTGTAGAAGAAATAGGAAGCAGAGTGAAAGTAAGAATGCGAGCACTAAATATCATAAAAATTTTGAGCTTAATAAATTTCCCAGATTGAGCACTTGTATATAAAATCATTGTGATCCAAAGAGTGAGATTGACCCTTCCTTTTATAGAAAAAAATCAGGGTGAAAGAAGTGGGAAAACAAACACAAACCAATGCCAAACATGCTAGAAAGGTTAAACTAGAGTTTTAATAAATTAAAATCCTAAAAATAGCGAAGCTGCACCCCATGGTGATGGGGTGCAATATCGCTTATGGAAAGTCATGCCCCGTCGTAACCGAGTGTGATTTTGCTAAAAGGCTAAAGAAAATCAAAGAAAGAGGGAACAGAGGCTTACCCTTACCTAGGGCAAGGGTTAGGGACCTCTTAGGGGCTTTGAGGAAGATTGTACACTAAAAGTGGATCAATTTTCTATGTCTACACTTTTTGTTCTTATCATCATTGCAAGGAAAATTGCATATAGGATAGACTTGTATCTTTACATCCTCTTAAAAATTAATTTGGATCTGGGGTCTTATTATTTTATATTTAGTTATATTTAAATGGAAAGGGATTTTTAGAAATTTTGTAGGGACCTAAGTTTTCTTTTTCTAAAAATTAATTGAATTAAAACATAATATTAAATGCCCCTCTTAAATTATTAAATTATAATCTTGAAATTTGTGAGCCCTGTCATAGAAGGAAATGATGTCCAACGAACCCTATAAAAATATCCACAAAATGCCACCCATATTTTTTGGTGAACTTGCATGAAACATACTTTTATTTCATAATATTTTGAGAAACCTTTCCACCTTGAAAAAAAAAAAGCTAAATAAAATTTTAGAAAAAACATAAACAAGACCATTAATATTGCTTGCATGGATTAGATCATTTTTGTAAAGAATAACTATGAACCTAACTAAAGTGCTACTTCTTATAGGAATATTTTATCTCTCGATCAACCACCATATAATCCTTTCAATTGTATTGGATATATAGGTAGCATAAGCCACCAATCACCCATGTAGGGTCTCATATGTACTTACATTGACTAGTGACATATGATGGTGAACTAGTGGCACTCATAATGAGGATCTTATTATTCCTCATGTATTGGCCTTTTCTACATGCCCAATCTTGCTTTCGCATATCATTAATATTTTGTGTATTTATTCTTCTCTCATGTACCCATGGGTATATTGCAAAGTTTCAAGTATATGGAGAGTTAGTAGTATTGAGTGGTTTTATAACATATAGACTGGAGTGAAATATGGAGGGAAAAATCAATAAGGTTTACAAATATCTTCTTATTCTTATAATAAAATCTTAAAAAAAAAACAAAAAATTACTTTTGTAGCAAAAATAAATCATACCTTTCTCCTATTTTCTTGGAAACTATGACTAAAATACCCTAAGTAACCTTAGTTGTAGCTCAATAGAAAGCTAACCAATATAATCCTCCAATCATCAATAGTGAGGAGGTACCCTATTAATTATTTAATTATGAGAATCCTAACTATGATACAACTAAGGAAGAACCTTCTCCTCCTACTCCATCTAACATATCCCCCAATGAACTAAGTGGGGGAACTTAGAGTCGGCTAAAAGTATGGCTCCTTTCATCCAAAAGCATTGAGGATCCAAGAGACCTTTGGAAAGAGTTTGAAAAATCCCTTTAATTTTTTCAAGGTACTAAATCACTTCTTGATTGACCTCAAATCGCCACATTTACTTATCCTTATTTTTTTTCACAACTAAATGGTGGCATAACATTTTGTATAGTATCTTTTTTTAATAGGTTGAAAAGTTGGAGCACATTGAGGGTGACCTTCCCCATGAATTAAACTTAGGTCTTTGTTAGGAGAGCCTGATACCTTTTTCCATTGTGGTGTCCCTATTGGGACTTTGCATAGTCTCTTCAAAAAGATGTTTCTGAGACATTATATGCTCAAAAATCCTTATTTTTTACTGATTACCTTTTAAATTATTTCAAAATTATAGAGGTGGATAATATCTTATAATATATATGAGCACTTTTAAGGATACTCAAGGATTATATTTTATCATGAACATAATCAAATGGATTAGTAACAAGTTCAACATTAGTTAGAGAGATATTTGAGTTAGTAAATATAATTTTCTTGATGCTTTTGTCATACAACCAAGCATCTCCAAAGCAAAATACCAATAAAAAGCTAGCTATAAGAGTTTATGGACCATATAAAGTGGCTTATAGATCAATGAGGTGGCATAACAATTAGAGCTCCCACCTAAATCCAAACTACATGTTTCCCATGATATTTTTATCTTAAATAGGTTCTAGGATAGAAGTTATAGTCTAGATGAAGAAGGACAAGTATAACTACTAGCTCCGAAAGATGTGTTGCAAATTCTAGGGATGAATATCAAGAATGATAGGTGTATGGCTTCCTAATCAAATGACATGATCCTTCCAAGGAGGATGTGATATAGAAATCAAAATATATTTTCCAAAAATATATAGATTCAAGGATAAATATTTCTGAATGAAAATGGCATGCAATAGATCCAATATAGCCATATTAGCTATTTTTTTAAGCTTGGGTGCATAGGTTAGGATTGAGTTAGACATTGAGCATTAAAATGAGGGTTACTAATTTTGAAGTCTACAAATAAAGTGTGATGTGACTTAGTTAATTACCAATACATTAATATACTTTTTAGCAATTATATATGCATATTAGGATACTTTCCCCTCTTTAAGTATTCTATGATAATTCGCTCTATGTTAGTGATATGGACTTGCATTTGTAATTTGGATTTAGATATTTGATTTATTCGTCATATTTTTTCATTTTCTATTATTTATTTTACATGTATTTCCATTTTTTCTTATGAATTATGGAATGATGTGGATTAAGATTTCTTAAATTCTAAGTTTTGAATGATATTTTGTGTTGTATATTTACCTTAGATTTGATAGTTTTCACATTAAGTCAAAGTTATATTGACAATATATTCTACTATATTTTTAAAAATTGAGTATTGAGGGTTATGATTCCATTACTATAATATATTTGATAGCATTTTTTGTTAATTATTTATGCTATAATAACTTTTATATATTGTCATATAAATATTTTAAGATGGCATTATAATTAGACAAACTTTAGCATGACTTTATTGAACATTTTATTATGGAATTATAAAACCATCCACTATGAATTTTAATACTTGTAATAGGGTAGAGGTTTGACTTATTGCAAGGGGTATTCGAATATAAAATTGGAACTATTGGTTTCTACATAATTTATTAAAATTTTACCACCTTTTTTAGATAAAAAGGAAGTTGCAATTGAATTATTACTAAAGTTACAATGAAGGAAACTTATGATTACAAGCAAATTCATGAGAATTTTTAAGTGAGCAAGGAGTTGAAATTTAACCAAAATTTTGGATTATAATGGTGAACACCTTAAAGCATTATAGTATTACAACTCTCCAAATTGTGTTTATTTAATATGAGATAAGTTTTTATGTTATTGTAGAAGAATTCCAACAATGTCATCAAAACTTAATATGGACATTATTTTTTTAATGTTTATTTTATGTTGAAAATTCTTGCTACAAAATTGAAGCAAATCAAGGAAACACAAGGCTTAAAATTTAATGGTTTTATATTTCATATACTTGAAAACTTTCCAAGAGTAGGTTCAAGATTGCAAAAGACTTGTCATTGATACATATTTTTGGTTGAAAATCTATCTAAGGAAAGGTTTGTCCATCCACAAACCTTGAACAACATTGAGTAACCTTCGAGCCCTGAGACTTTTCGATCAATATTCAAAGGAGTCCAATTTCTTTGGGGGTCCTAACTAACTACTAAAAATTAATAGGGGGTGAAAAGAGTGCTGAAAAAAAATATAGCTGAATCTAGAACTTATAAGGGTATAGATTTAGCTGCATCAAAACACATGCATCTTTGAACTAAAGCTATCAAAAGAAGCTAGAGAGATTACCTAATAGACCAACTAGTTTGTTCTCATTAAATAATTTATCACTTATGTTTGGAATTGAATTCTAGAACTAGAGAATGAAACACACAGAATCTAGATTGTAGAATTAAAGCCGAATCATTCACCAATTCTAACAAAAATAAACAAAAAAAATATTTGCACATACATACATGATACAACATGGAGGTCAAATAGTAATCCACTTTGCATTTTTTAAATAGCAAAAGCTTTACATGTAATTTGTAAAAGCTAAAGAGCCGACCCTTCTAAATTCTTAGAAATCTACTATATATAATTTTCACAATGAATTATATTACAAAAAATCATTATGCTTGATCAAGGAATGCGGCTGCATTAGGGGAATGATCAAGTTGTATGCTCATTTTGACATTCTACAATTGCAACTAAATAATCATGCGACATGAGAGTGGGCTTAGTTTATTACATCTGGTATTTTCATCCATTTGATGCACCTGACAATTCGGTTACTTCATGATGCCTACTTGCATGCACTTGGAGGTAGTAGTTTGTCACACATGTAACTTGAATCCTATCACTAACCACTCTTGGCCTACTGAATAACTACCTACTATTTTTCATATGAATATCAAGTTCTATTTGCTAACCAGGTATCTTATTTTTATGCTATCTCCAAATTAGGCTCGTCATTACTCTTCTATTGGTAGACCTAGCATATCTTAGTGGAGAGGGAGATTCCTGATAGCGGTGGACTTTTGGGGCCCATTTAGAGTCTAATGACCACTTGTAATTCCATCAAGAACTAGTTCCTATCTTGCTATGGTGGGATTTTGAGAACTGTTTGGAACCTGATAGATGCCTAATTTTCTAACACTTTCCTTGGTGGGGTTTTGGGCACTCTTTGGATCCAAATAAATTCTCACTTTCCTATCAGGTTAAAAACTCAACTTGATTTTCTATTCTTCCTTGATGGGTTTCTAGGAGTTGTTTAGATCCCGATAGCTATCATTTTTTTTGCCAAACCTTTTAGAAATCTCTACATCGAGATTTTAGGAGCTGTTTAGGGTCTGGTAGTGACCCATTTTTCATAAAGTGTGATAGTTAATTTTTTTCTTTTTCACTATCCTTCACCTACTTCTCCACCAGGCGGTTCTATTGCTCCTTCATGGTGGGTTTTTAGACCTCTTCAGGATCTGTTGGTGACCTATTTTTCTACCAAGCATATTTTTTAGTGGGCCTTTGTTGAGCATATCCGTGATGGGTTTTGGGGACCCGTTTGGAGTCTAACAGTTACCCTTTAATCCACCCAACACTATTTGTTTTGTCAATATTTTCAAACTCATTCGAAGTCCAATATTCACCTATTTTTCACTAATCACATCACTTAGCCATTTTTTTGGAATTTTGATTTCCCTCATTACTTGGATGTGTGAACAAGTGGGTTTGAGTAGAACTATCTACATTCTTGGAGAATTATGAGGATTTTCACTTACTAAAAAATGAAGAACCCAAATAAAAAATATAGGGACATAACCATGCACCAAAAAGGAGAACAAAATTTGCTTTCAGGCCTTGTCCATTGAGCCATGGGATTATGCCAAAAATTATGCTAGTGGTGTTTAATTCTATAAAATTATTTACAATCAGTGCTACCCTCTAAAATTTACATTGTCCTCTTTAATTTATTTTTTTGATGTGCTTGCACTTCTAAGCCAACAGCTGAGGGCTCAACTTGTTGAGTTACAATCTAGGCCATTGGGATCTACAACCTTTGGCATATCAGTTTCCAAGTTTCTATGGGAGAGACAAAGATGCCTTTGAGCTGGTCAGTGATGGTCCTCAACCTATAAGTGTACTTATAGGGGGGTATCGCTATATCTCTCTGTCACCTCTTTTGACTTTATAAGGAGATAAAGGAGTCTATGAAATATTGTGAACACTTGATCCACCGTCATAGGTTATTTTAATGCTTCAATATCGCTCTCATCCTTTTCCAGGGCTTCAATAAATCCCTTGAGTTCCTCTTCTATATAGATGTACTTATTATTGTACCAAAAGCTCAGGGATCCAAGGACTTTGAGCTCCCCATTGATCTTACCCATTTTTTTTTATTTCTTTTTTAGGGCAACATGAAGTTCTTCTACTTTATAGTAGATATCCAAGGTATAGAATACTTTTTGCATAGAGGATCTACACTCTTCTATATCCCTTGATGATTGTTTTTATAGCTGAGGGTCCCTTTCTCTAATCATTTTTTATTACTATTGCTTGTGAGACCTTGCTCAACACATTGATCCTTTTGTTCTCTAGATGTGTTCTTTCCTCTTTAGATATTGCTATGGTTTCTTTCAACTTTTGCAAGAAAGGAAGGAGAGTTTGTATAGTTTCCCCTTTTATATTCCCCTAATAGTGGGACCAAATATTTTTGATTTAATATTTTGAGATCACACGTCCATGGTGCCTTTCCTTCTCCTTCTATATTTTAGCTAATGCAGCAATCAGAGACTCCTCTTATTGTTGTAGCTTGGCCTTGAACTCTGTAGCCTACCTTTGTAGTGTGCTCTATGCTACTCATAACTTTTCTTCCAGGTTGATGATCTTTTCATCCTTTTACTATAGATCTTTCTCAAAGGGAGCCCTATTAAGGGCATATTTCAGTGCTATCACCTCATTCCTTAAGGTATTTTGGTACATCTCCCTATTCACTTGGACCTCTAGGTTTTGAATCTTTTTCTATAGCTTCAATTTTTTGTTGTTAGCTCTTCCTTTCACAAAGAGTGTTTTAGCCTCTATGTGTAATGCCTAGATGGTTTTAGCTTCAAAAATATTGGAGATGTCTTTGGTCTACACATCGAACTACCAATCTTTGGGCCTCATATCTGTAATAGCCTTGTTCACTTTAGGGCAGTAAATCATCTTGATTATCTTCTCAAGAATTGGAACAAGCTCATCATGGTACATGATGACTGCTTCTTCCTTATCATCATATAATTAATACATCTTCTCTTCGATCCATTTCTTCTTATTATATTGCATTTTCTTCAATATATCATAAACTTATAGCAGGTTCTCCTCCATGAATTAAGGCATAAGAGGACCAATCAAGAAGGTTGGCAGCATGGTAAGTGGATATGATGTCCTTGCTTAAGCTAGGGTTGCACCAATTTGCCTATATTGATGCCTCTGGGCATATGGTGGATGGCAGAGAAGGTGGTTGAGGTGAATATTGCTCTGATGGAGGTAAGATAAAGGATAATGCAGATTTAGAGGATGGTCATGGTGGAATGGGTGGGGTGACTAATGGATTGGATGGAGACAAAAGGAGGATTGGTTCAACTAAATCCTAGGATGGGATAGATAGAGGACTTGGGATGTAGAGGAGATAAGATAGAGGACTTGGGGTGCTCTTATTCGAGCAAGTCAACAATAGTTGGGATCATCCCAAAATACTATGTTGAATGGAGAGGTGAATCCTCTAGGTTTTCCATGGAAGAGAAATGTTGGGGAGGAGGGGACTGAGCATTAATAAGAGGAGAAACAAGTCTAGAAACCATACCTGGTGTTTGCTCATTCTCCGCTAGATCTTTGACATTCTACTTCCCCTTTTTAATTTGGGTTGATGTTGCTACTACTTCTACCATTTGTGTCATCTACTATAATTGTTATCTCTTGAATTTAGCATCACAAACCTGGTAGCTATCGAATTTGGAGTGTTAATTTTATCCTTCTTGATTCTAGCTTTTGCAACTAGGGACTATGCTACTTCCCCATCGATATTCAAAAATTTCTAACAACTCCATCTCCCCTAGTATGCATGGCCTACTCAATCCTCTCTCTTTGGACTAGATTTTATTGTGGTTGATGCTCACTTTACACTTCCTCCTCCTCCTCATCATCATCTTCTTCATCTTCCTCATCTTCTTCTTCTATTATGTTTCCTTGATCTTCATTTTTTGGCACTCTTAGGACCTTTGAGAAAATATCTTCCTCGATCCTCTACTTCCAAATAGAAATTTTGGTATTAAAATTTACCTCAAATTCTTTATCTGCCTTACCTAGAAGACCTTTTTTATATCATTTTTCTCACATCATGATATCCACCATTCTTTTATTATGTATATATACCATCCTTTCTTCTCCTCAATATCATTGATGAGCTTAGGACTTAACCGCTATTCTGGATTTCTTTTCGAGTTGAACACCTTGTTGTATGGGTATCACATCCTCCATAATGGCCATTTATGCATATCAAGGTGTGGTAATGGTGCCATCTAATCTTGTGACAAGTTTCTATCCTACAAAATTCTTTCATACTTTTTATGTTGGAAAGGTGATGCCCTAGTGTTGTTCGTAATGAGCTTGTCCTTGAGGATGTTCTTTGGGTCATAATTTTGTCTATGGGGCATCACTAGGAGATTCAAGGTAGATAGTTTTCCCTCCAACCTTTGGTATGTAGCCTTGTATCTTTTGCACATAGTGATTGACCCAAATTTTACTAGTAGTCTAAATATTACCATATTCTTTGCTCCTGCATCAAGGATTTGCCCAATGGTATAGATTTACGTACACACCTTGATATCGAATATCTAGTCAGTCACATAGAAGGGGAGCAAGTATGTAAAACTAGAGAACCTATATATTTGTATGATGTTCCCCTCCTCTAGATAATACCAATACCCAATTTTTAGTCAAGGATCTCTTAAGAATTCCTATGCTTCACAGGATAGGCATGGGTAAACTTCATAGATGTATGCAAGGGTGGGCCCTGATTTTTTTGTTGAAATCCAAATAGTAGTTGCTCTTCCTAAGCATGTACGTCCAATAAACCATTGTTCATATCTGGATAAGTTCATTATTTACCTAAACTTGCACACAATAATTTATGTGGGGCATACAGTACAAGATCACCCATGCAATGTAGGAAGAGTATGGGAATTCATTGGTTAGCCTCCTTCTGAAGACCATGATTTTTCTCTAATATTTCTATCTAAAAAATTAGCCTAATCCAATATAACATAGTTGCATGCCTTTACCACTACATGGGCCATACCCATTTGGTATAGGTAAACTATGGCATCTATTGGCAATCCAAGCAGAATTGCCAACATAGAAAGTATTGGTGAGACGTCTTCTCTAAATTCTACCAAATTTCATGGCTCTTCCATGTAGTCATGCATCAGTTTTCCCAGGACTTAAGTTAGCCATTTCTTAGGGCCTACTTCACTTAGAATCCTCATCTGTTCTTATAGATCAATGTTCTTGAGATTCCCCATCGACAACTCATGTGTGGGGATATATTCAATGACAAATACCATCTTGATTGTCTAAGCATCCATATGACATAGTTGTTGCAAATTCTAGTTTCTAACTATGCCTATACCAATTTTACAATACTAGAAAATCACATCGATTAACTCTGGGTAAGGATGCACCAGAATTAGCATGAAATGACTGAGCTACATCCACCATGTTGTACCCCCTGAGATATTGTGGAAGAAATTTTTACCTTTGATCTCTGAGGCTTCATGGAATATTTTTAGCCTAGACTTTATTGTGATTACAGTGTCAAAATTTTCTTTGAATCTATTTGGTGAGCTCCTTAGGGGGTTTTGGATTTGTCATTCTACTTTTTTTGTAGGCTCAATTTCTTACAACACCTCTGGATGGCACCCTATAGTGATTTTCTTGAAGCAACGTACCTATATAGTCTAACTGCTCAAGTATCTCACTCACCTTGGAGAATTTCTTTAGTCATTCTACATCACAAGTATAATGAAATGAAATAACTACCCTTCCTAATATATAATATTCAATATTAGGTAGAGAGGGAGCAAATGATAGATCTATTACAATGAATCTGCTTTAAACGAGGGTGATCTTCTCAACCATAATTTTTTCTAACATGCAATTCTAATAGTCATGCATAGGTATGAATACCATTGGTCAATGATCTTAAGCATAGGTGGTTGGTGTTCGTTGGGTAACCCAATTTAAAAAATGCCTTTTTCACCTTGATTGTGAACTTGTTATTTGTCAGGTCGTAATTGATCCAAGGAATATTGTATTCAGGATCTCATCTCACTTGTCATTTATGGTGCCACCTTTACCCTACCCTAAGAAGTATGCATGTGGTGCTACTAATCATGAGGATGATTGGTGAACTCATACAGAGGCTTCCAAATGGACTATTATGTATCCTTCACCATTCCTTTTTAATGGTATTCTTGATATATGGGCCCCTTGGAGCAAGCGTGGCTGGATGGCATGGGCATTTTTTAGTCATGGGTTGACCCTTTGCATAACATATTATTTATGTTTCACCCTTGTCATCATTGAGGTGGAGCACAACTGTCAGATGAAATTCGATGTTGCCACCTAGATGATTGTGCATGTTGTTGATTTTTCTAGGTCAAAGTGAAATTTTGGTGGTGGCGAGCTTTTGTTAAGATCCTCCATGACGGGTTTTTGGAACTAATCCAGAGTCTGATAGTTTCTTATTTTTCTACCAGGCATCCCTATAATGGGTTTTTGGGACCCATTCAAAGCCTGATGATTCCTCAAATTTTTACTAGGTTTCACACGTAACCAACTTTCTACATCATTTCACGATGGGTGTTTGGGACCCGTTTGGAGTTCGATAGTTACCCGATTATCTATTTGCTTCTATACTTAGCCAAATTTCTACATTCTACTATGGTAGGATTTTGATACCTATCAGGAGTCTGCTAGTCGATCGTTACTCCACTAAGCTTGAAACTTAGCTATTTTTCTTATCTAGGAAGCCCGAACATGAATGTGGTGATTTATCATGGCACCTTTGGACTGGAGGCTTGCTTAACTACTCATATTTTTGAATATTTATAGAGTGGGATTGAGAATAAGGAAAAAAGCTATATACATATGCCAAATATATACATATATACACTTTGAAATTAGTGGGATTAGACATAATGTTTAAGGTATTGGTCGTTCACTAGAATCGAAAGCAACCAACCATCAAGATCATGTAGTTGATGTGTATTTTTATCCTTGTAATCTTCAATGAGATATGGCCTGAACCATATGGGGTTAAATTTGTCATGAACACTTGGCTTCACTCGGTATGCATCCCATTTTAGCACAAGGTCACCTTCATTAAATACCCTTGGCACCACCTTTTTATCAAACCAAATTTTTACAAAATTTTGGTGTTGGCATAGATTTTTGTATGCTTGTTCATGTTTTTCCAACAATTGCACCAATTTTGTAAGCTTTATTTCCATAGGTGGAAAGCTCTCCATCTCCATTTCACTCATACGCATGAGTGCTAAAAGTTTCAATATGATAAGGAGAATAACCTCCTTCCCATACACTAGAGCATATGGTGATGTCTTCAAGTATTTCTTAGGAGTTATCCTATCTACCCATAGTTCTTGATCAAGCAAAAGGTGTCAGCTTATAGGATTCTACTCTATGCTCCACTTGATTATCTTCAAAAAATTTTAATTTGTGGATTCATCTAGGTAGTTTCCCTATGGGTAGTAATTTGAGGAAGCATTCTAGTAGATTCCATACTTTCTAGTAAAATCCATTATTCTAGCACCTATGAAGGATGCACAATTGTCAAAGATGATGGTGGTAGATATTCTAAACCTAGTGATCAATCTTTACAAAAATGCAATGACAATCTATTGGTCAATGTTCTTGGTAGCTTCATCTTCCATCCACTTTGTGAAATAATCCATCACTATCAAGATGTATTTGTGTTCGGTTGAGAAATTCAAATTGATCACACCAATAAAATCCAACCCCCAATTCTGAAATGATTCTTCTACATTTACTGGACAAAGTGGCATAGCAGGATGCTTGTTCTTTTCAATAAACCTTTGACATTTGTCACATGCCCTAACCATCTTGAATACATCTGAGAAGATTGAAGACTAATAAAATCCTACTCTTAAAACTTTGGCCACCATGGTTTTCCAAGAGTAATGTCCTCCTAAAAATTTTATATGGAATTCCTCAAGGATCTTATTACTCTTTTTTTGAGGTATACACCTCAGCAACACTCCATAAAAATTTCTCTGATAGAGAATGTCATTGATTAATGCATACTTTATATGTTGTAGTATATAACTTCATCTTTGGGATGTCGTTATCCCCTTTAGACATCTTCCAAATTTAAAATAATACATCAGTTGGGTAATCCATGTATCAGGTGTCATTTCCCTATCTTTTGACTATTTTGAGTCTGTTTCCGCTATATAAAGGTTGATGTTCAGTGTTGCAGCTTCTACCAATTATTGACAAAGTGCTCTACCTATTATAAATTATTTTGACCTAATTTCAATATCATATTCCTAAAAAAAAAAATTCATCCTGCTATTTTGTCACCCAATTCTCCTCAAATCATGAAGTTTTTGACATTCGGGTGCACTATGTATACAAGTGTCTTACTTTGAGATACAAAATGCCTAAATTGTTTTAATGATTTCATAACATCATATACATGTATTTCAATGAAACTATATTTTGCTTTGTGATATTGCAATGTTTGATTGATGAAGGTAATGGTTTGCTCACCATTATATTTTTCCTTTTGAGTGAGGACCATTGCATAGCTTTCTTATGCTCCAAAGACACAAAATAAAGTCTTTGGAGTAGTCTGGGTTGATGAGCACCGGGGATTGTGTGATTGCTTCCTTAATATTTTTGAAAGCACTTTTTTTAAGATCCATCCATTTGAATTCTACATCTTTTTTTAGCATCTTTGTCTTGGGCTTGACTATTTGAGTGAAATCTGACATAAATTTTTGCACAAAGTTTATTTACCCAAAGAATGACTACACTTATTTCTTATTCAATGGTAGAGGAAGGATGAGAATGGCTTCCACCCTATACATATCAATGGACAATCCTACTTCAAATGCAATATGTCTGAGGAGCTTCCCTTCTTGTACAGTTAATATGGATTTCTTTGGGTTCAAAGAAACTCTGAACTCCCTACATCTTTCAAAAACTAACCTAAGATGTTCTACATGGTCCTCCTTTCTATGAAATAAAATCGTTATATCACCCAAATATATGACAATTACCCTATTGAAAAGTTACAAAAAATCCAAATCCATTACCCTTTGCAAAGTGGCCCTAGCATTAGATAGCCCAAATGGCATTCGTTGGTAAGAAAAAGTGCCCCACTTGGTAGTGAATGTTGTTTTATGTTGATCTTTATCTCAGACCCATATTTGATTGAATCCAAAGAATCCATCTAGTAAGGATAATCTTTTTGCTCCAGACACTATATGTAATATCTGATCAATATGAGGAAGAGGATAGTGATCCTTTAATGAGGCCTTGTTTAGATTTTAAAAATTAACACAGATTTCAATATCCCCATTATTATTTCTTACTAGAACCAAGCTAGCCACCCAATTAGAATGTTTGATAGAATATATTATCTTAGCATTTAGCAACTTCAAAAGCTCTTGTTTCATTAAGGCTTCTATTTTGGGTTGATAGGCCTATGTTTTTTCCATAAAGGTTTTGCGTCCAGCTACAACTCAATGGTATGTTTTATAGTGTCCTTTTTGTACACTTTGAGATTGTCATAGGTCTAGGCTATTATTTCATTGAATTCTTTGTACAATTCCTACATCTAATTTTTTCTTCAGAAAATTGTACCCCAATATTGAGGCTTTTTTTGAGTGCTATTTGAACTTCCCTTTAACCCTTTGTGTTAATTTTCATTGAATGGACAGTTGGTCGATCACTATTATCAAACAAAATTTCAAAATTTATCAGCCCTTTTGGTATTTGATTGTTTTTAAGCTTAATAAGTTCTCCTTGTTCATCTTCCAATGATATGTTGGTTGAATAATTGATTTTGTGGTTTAATAAATCCACCACTTGTTCATAATTTTCAAAATCTTGCTAGAAAACATCTCTATCCAAGATAGAGGGTCTATACACCATTTGTACTATCTTTACTTTATGTATAAAATTTGATATCAAACAATAATTAGCCCTAATTGATGCTAACATATCAGCATGGGTATTTTGTTCCCTTGGTATTGTCTTAATTTTTAAAACCTCAAATGTTCTCCATAGGTCCCAAACTCTATTATGGTAAGCCTTGAGATAATGTTGTTTACTAATGCATTTCTCGGTGACCTAATTTACTACCAATTTTGGATATCCAAATATTTGCAATCTCTTGATTCTTAGTTTTTTAGCCTTTCTCAAACCTAAGCACAATGCTTCATATTCCATTGTGTTTTTTGTGCAACTCCATGTTAATCTATATGAGAAGATATTTTTAGCTCCTGTGGATGAGATTAGGACTATTTCAGCTTTGGCTCCATTTTTACATCTCACTCCATCAAAATAGAATTTCCAAATCTAGCTTTTCATGAGAACTTGATCATCCTACACTATTGGATTTCTCACCTCTGGTTTTTCAATGGTATATGCACCAATTTCTATTTCAATCATGACATTGAAATATTTTAGAGAGAATTGGTCCTTCATTTGAAGTTCATCCAATACCTCTTCCACCACTTGTTCATAATTTTCAAAATCTTGCTAGAAAACATCTCTATCCAAGATAGAGGGTCTATACACCATTTGTACTATCTTTACTTTATGTATAAAATTTGATATCAAACAATAATTAGCCCTAATTGATGCTAACATATCAGCATGGGTATTTTGTTCCCTTGGTATTGTCTTAATGTTGAAAACCTTAAATGTTTTCAATAGGTCCCAAACTCTATTATGGTAAGCCTTGAGATAATGTTGTTTACTAATGCATTTCTCGGTGACCTAATTTACTACCAATTTTGGATATCCAAATATTTGCAATCTCTTAATTCTTAGTTTTTTAGCCTTTCTCAAACCTAAGCATAGTGCTTCATATTCCATTGTGTTTTTGGTGCAGCTCCATGTTAACCTATATGAGAAGATCTTTTTAGCTCCTGTGGGTGAGATTAGGACTATTTCAGCTTTGGCTCCATTTTTACATCTCACTCCATCAAAATAGAATTTCCAAATCTAGCTTTTCATGAGAACTTGATCATCCTACACTATTGGCTTTCTCACCTCTGGTTTTGCAATGGTATATGCACCAATTTCTATTTCAATCACGACATTGAAATATTTTAGAGAGAATTGGTCCTTCATTTGAAGTTCATCCAATACCTCTTCTACCACTTGTTCATAATTTTCAAAATCTTGCTAGAAAACATCTCTATCCAAGATAGAGGGTCTATAAACCATTTGTACTATCTTTACTTTATGTATAAAATTTGATATCAAACAATAATTAGCCCTAATTGATGCTAACATATCAGCATGGGTATTTTGTTCCCTTGGTATTGTCTTAATGTTTAAAACCTCAAATGTTTTCAATAGGTCCCAAACTCTATTATGGTAAGCCTTGAGATAATGTTGTTTACTAATGCATTTCTCGGTGACCTAATTTACTACCAATTTTGGATATCCAAATATTTGCAATCTCTTGATTCTTAGTTTTTTAGCCTTTCTCAAACCTAAGCACAGTGCTTCATATTCCATTGTGTTTTTTGTGCAGCTCCATGTTAACCTATATGAGAAGATCTTTTTAGCTCCTGTGGGTGAGATTAGGACTATTTCAGCTTTGGCTCCATTTTTACATCTCACTCCATCAAAATAGAATTTCCAAATCTAGCTTTTCATGAGAACTTGATCATCCTACACTATTGGCTTTCTCACCTTTGGTTTTGCAATGGTATATGCACCAATTTCTATTTCAATCATGGCATTGAAATATTTTAGAGAGAATTGGTCCTTCATTTAAGGTTCATCCAATACCTATTGATTTCCTTCTTCCAATATTTCTATATGAAATAATTAGGGCTTATTCGAGTATATTTTGACTCTCCTACCCTTGTGTGGAATTTCCATGTAGGAATATTTGAGGGAGAGTTAGCCACCCAAATTGGTAGTAAATTCTCTTGATAGGCACATCCCAATATAGGGTTCCAGTTCTACTATCATAACTTCTTGGATGACAGCTACCTAAGGTAACATATGCAACACCATAGGGACATCTTTGATCACCCCAACAATATTCACTAGTGTACCATCTATTTGCAAAATATCCAAGCAACCAACTTGGTAGTAAATTCTCTTGATAGGCACATCCCAATATAGGGTTCCAGTTCTACTATCATAACTTCTTGGATGACAGCTACCTAAGGTAACATATGCAACACCATAGGGACATCTTTGATCACCCCAACAATATTCACTAGTGTACCATCTATTTGCAAAATATCCAAGAAAATTCTTGTATATTCCATACCTATAATATCACATAATACTTTAAGCATTACTATAGTGGTTGCTCCTGAATCAATCATGCAGTTGTGGACCACCCATCCTTCCATTTGCAACTATATATAGAACGAAGATTATCGATTCTTGCCTACCCCAATTATAGGGATTCCTTGAGCCAGATTTAACTCAGAATAGGTTTTTTTCTTAATTATTTATTGTCTTGATAGAAGCTTGGAGTAGGTCAATCTATCTAGGGATATGCAATGCATCATACATACTAGCCTTTGAGGGTAGTTTCTTTAGTTTTTAAACTATATTGAAGGTAGGTGCATCAACCTATATTTCCTTATCCCTTGGAGGTTGTTCACACTTAATCTTGTATTCATGAGTGGCTTTAATTATTTTATGCTTAGTCATTGAAGGGTATCTTAATTTATCTATAGCCTCTTCTTGCATCTCCACTCCCTTTGACTGCGTTTCAACCTATTTGGTCTCCCTTTTATGCTATTGAAACAACTTTTGGACAAGGGTCCTTTGAGGATTCTCCTTTTTAGTCTCATATTGATCTTCAATGGGCACCTTCAAAGGGTTCAACTCCTTAGGGTTTACTTGTATAGGCTTCTTTCTTGATATTGTCAAGATTGAGACCTATTCAACAAATGACATCATGAAGTTAATGATTCATTTCTCTAATTATATTGACATGTTTTGGGTCCTTTGAGCTTTTTCAATTGCTATTTTCTATATATAATATTGGTGCATCATACAAGAACTTTACCATGAGGATCATTGTGTGTAGAACACTATCAATATGATTCAGATGTGGATGTTGAATTCTTTCCTTAATTTGCATAAACTGTATTGAACTTATATGGATATTTTCTAGTGGAGGTAGCCTGATACTTTGTCACTATGAAAATCTTCTTGGCTAAAAGTTTCTTTCAACTTCCCTCCACTTCATTGATATGATTTCATTAGTGAAATTCTTCATGGTTGTTTACATGTGTTGAAAAATCACAAATTATGGGTTAGAAGCAGGAAATGTAGGTATTGTAAGGGGTAAGTAATGCTGGGACTATTAATGTAGTTGGTAATGCCAGAACTACATGAGAATTAGGCCATGTAGGAAAATTTACAAGAGGTGTGATGGTGGAATAAATGGTACTAGTAGCAGATGACTATGGATGATTTTGGAGAAACTCGGTGAATGTGGACATTATAGGCTTAGGAGGCAATATACCTATAGCAATAATATCCCTTTCTACCTTTATAGCCTCCTAGAATATTTGGGGGAAGGTCCAAATATTTGATTGTATTATTAATATATCCAAATATGAGCTAAAAGCTCTCAAATAATAATGTATGACTTGCTCATTAGTCAATCAAAGGCCTTCAGAGAATATATTCTAGGTGAGATTGAATCTGATGTTGAAATCCACTATTTCTTCTTGTAGGTGTCTTTGTATTACTATAAACTAAGTGATCAAGGAAAAAAGATCTTCTTGTTCATTGAATTCTTCTATCAGCTTTCTAGCCAAGTCAACCCAAGTAGCAATGGTCCCATTTGGTAGAGTTCTATACCAATATAATATTTTTTCTTTCAGGGACATGACCATCAAATTGATCATCACATCATCCTCCTAAATGTTATGAACAACAACCAATGAGATAACATCCTAACATTTCTCATATGTTGTCTTTCTAGTACCATCGTATGTTGGTAGAGCTTTTAGAGTAGCCTAAGAAATTTGATTCTAGATTATAAGATTGAGGGGGCTTGTATTATTCCAATGGAAAAATTTTGGTTCTGATTTTGAGCCATTTTTTATTGGGGAATAATAGGCACTTTAAGCATGATATTAATATTATATGGATCTTCTATAAGAGATGAATATGGGGTTCATACAGAGGATGAAATAGAGGGTATCCTAAAACTACCAAGATGAAACTCTAGGAATTCTATAGGTTTCTCTGATATTTTGGCTATTTTTCTCGTGATCATAAAAATGAGACAAGGCAACATTTATATGGCTTTCTAGGTTTCTGCGTCTACAGAGTTTCTAGGTGATTAAACTATCACCTAAATACGGGTAAATAAGAGTATCACCAAAACTCTGATTCATCCAAAATGTGGGATTGTGTCCTGCCAAGCGTGCTAAAAAATTTTGGCCTAAAATCTATCTAAGGAAAGGTTTGTGTGTCCACAGATATTGACCAACATTGAGTGACCTTCAAGCCTTGAAACTTTTTGATCAATATTTAGAGGAGGTCAGTTCCTTTGGGGGTCCTTGCTAACTACTAAAAATTAATGGGGGTGAAAAGGATGCTAAAAGAAGGAAATATAACTGAAGATAGAACTTATGAGGGTATAAATTTAGCCACATCAAAACATATGCATATTTGAACTAAAACTATCATAAGAAGCTAAAGAGACTACCTAAAAGATCAACTAGTTTGTTCTCATTCAATCATTTATCACTTATGTTTGAAAGAAAATTCTAGAACCAGAGAATAAAACATACAGAATCCAAATTTTAGTATTTAATTCAAATCATTCACCAATTTTAACATAAGTATACAAGAGAAAACATGAAGTTCAAACAGTAATCCACTTTGTATTTCTTGAATAGTAGAAGTTTTACATGTAAGTTGTAAAAGCTAAAGAGTCGACCCTTCTAAATGCTTAGTGATCTACTATATATAATTTTTACAATGAATTCTATTACAAAAAATCATGATGCTTGATCAAGGAATTTGGTTGCATCAGGGGGAATGATTAGGTTGTATGCTCCTTCTATCATTCTACAATTGCAACTGAATAATCATGCAGTGTGTGAGTGGGCTTCATTGGCTGCATCTAGTCTTTCCAATCATCTCACACATATGATAATTCAGTTACTTCATTGTGACTACCTACATGTTCCTATAGGTAGTGGGTTGTTTCTCGTGTAACCTGCATTCTATCACTAACCACTCATAGAATATTGAATAACTACTTGTTGCTTGTCAAATGAATGTCAAGTTTTATTTATCGACTAGGTGCCTTATTCTCGAGCTATATCTAAATTAGGTTTGTCAAGCTAGAGGATCTACATGTATATCTTACACTCATAAGGTTTTTTAAGTTCAAGCAAAATAATACATATGATGAACCAATGTGAAGATTTGTAATCTTATAAGTAATATTACATTAACATTTCTGATGTAGAGGGTGATATCCCATTGGAAAATTCAAGTTAATAATATTGATAATATGAATAATCTACATAGATAAGTCCCAAAAAAGTGGAAAAAGATACAAATTAGCTTGTGAGGATGGATGAGCTACTCTTTAATGTTGTGTAGCAAAATAGGACACAAAAAACTACACCTAGAAACATCCACATACTAAATCAAAAAGAAATTTAATGTGAAGTATGTTAATCAAGAAGAATGTAAAAAATAAAAAACTATCCATATAACTAAAAATATTTGTTTGTAGAAAATGAAAATGCAAATGAATTTCAAATTACAAAGCACTCATACAATGTGGTTTAAAATAAAATCAAACTTTGAGCTATAGGTCGTAATATTTGGACGTCAATATGCATGTTGAATGTTGAAGCATTAACTCATGTAGTCTTGATATACAATAGAAGATTTTATGAAATGAATAAATATATAGAAATAGCTAAACTATATTGGACTCTAGCTTATATGTAATCATATACATTATAGACACAAACTAATTACAAAATATTTTTCTCATTTCAAATAGATACAAGAACATAGTTTTGAATATTGGCTTTATGGTTTGCATATCTCTTTAATACATAAGGTGATATAGTGATCTAAAAGTTTGATCCATCAAATTTAGAATAACTAGTCACATTGGATGCATGGATATTCTATTGAAATTGTTAAAGTAATATTACATTATTTAGTACATGAAAATGTACCACCTTGGTACATCATAATAAATATTAGATTAGGGTTGTGTCCTAGATTAGTGAGTGAGTAAATATTTTATATAATATAATAATGTGTAGAAAATGCACAAGTATCATGTAAATATGTGTGCAAGTGTTATGAGTGTAAATGTGCACAAGTTTCTAATATGTAAGCTCAGAATAGGAAAATGAAGAGTTGTTAAGAAGAGTTAAGGTCAAGAGTGCAACATATGAAGAGTCACATACAATTATATATTTGTGATAAAGCATTGTAATATCAATCAAACGTGCAAATATTTATGCTTGCATTAGTAGACCTTTATTCAATAGCATTTTTAGTATTTTCATGTGCAATATTGTAAGCATGTTTATATGAGTATTCTAATGAGATATTTTGTTTAATATTACATTTTGAGTTATTATTTGATTCATTATATTGCAACATAATTAATTTATATCATGTTATTATTTTCCTATGGTGATTTACATTAAGTATTAAAGCTTCAAAATCTAACAGTGGTATCAAAGCCACATCAAGGTTGCTTGCATAGGATTTGAAAGTTGCAATAGGCTAGAGTCTTTCCACAATTGTAGGAACAACTAGTGAATACTAGGACTCAACAATAGAATTTGGAGAAAGCTAGGGTCTTTCCACAAGGTTGAATAATAACCTATGAAGACTAAGACTTAGCAATGATATTTCCACTGGATTGAAGAATAACTAGTGAAGATTAAGAATTATTTTCAGTAGGTTGAAGATCAACCAGTGACGACTAGGAAATCAACTTGAATATAGTTGATTATTTAGGGAATATATAACCCTAACATTGATAAAAGATATTGAAGGGACATAAATCCCTTGATATGTATATTTATATCAAGAAAAAATAATAATTATTGATTGAAGTTTTTTTGCATATTGAAGATTGCAGGAAGAACCAACATAGAAGAAAGTTCGTCATTCAAATTTTTGGATTCTAAGGTAATGCTAGAGAAAGATATCTAAGATAGTTCTATAGTGAAAATTTATCTTCAAAATTTGAAAATATTTCTATAGCGGATAGAGAAGAATTTCATCTTCGTGTGCTAGAAGGTTGAAGGCTTTCCTCAAGCAAGGATTGATTTGAGTTGTAGTCAAGTAAATTTTTAAGTCATTAAGATATTGCCCTTGATAAGATAGATTGATTTTACCTATTCCAAGAATCTATTCAGAATATAAGGCAATCTATAATATTTATCCAGGTCTTGAAGATATTTCTTGACATTGATATAGAGAATTCAGATCTTAAGGAAAAGATCTTGATAAAAAATTTAGTGATTCAGGTCCTATAGACCTTGAAAAATTGGTCTAAGAGAAGAGACCAATATTAAGAGATAGAGTTCAAAGAACCAAATATTTGAGATCCTTCAGATAAAGAGGTCCATAGTGGAGATAAGTGGCCCTAATAGAAAAGATATCATATTTGATTGAGAAAGGAAGGATTCATAAGGATAAAATTCCTAGAAGACTTGTAGATTCAAGACAAAAGGAAGAGATTAGGGAGACCCATTAGAAGAGCTCCAATGGGAGTAATTACTCCATATTTGGGATAATTATCACCATTCAATGACAATACCATAAGACATAAATAGAATTCCTAAGAAAAGAGGTTCTATAGCAGACAGAGAGATGGGAGACCAACTAAAGAAGGTCTTATTGAAGATTAAAAGTATTTGAATGAGACCAGGTTGAAGGATGTCCACAATAAGTAGACAATATTAGTCCTTAGCATATAATAGACCATTAATCTATCTTGCTCTACAAATATTAAAAGAAAGCAGGAAGACTTGAAGGTGGCAAGAAGAATTCAAGACTACAACTATAATATTGAAGATAGCTATGCAAGGATAGCAAGGGAATACAAGATTTTTAGATAGAATTGATCAAAGTAAAATCCATAAATTTAATATTTAAATATAAGCTTAGAATTTAAGGTAGTAAGTCAAGTGAAAGAGATTTGAAGATAGATTCAGCCAAAGTAAAAGGATAACATAAAAAGGAATTTTTCCTACAAGTTTGTGAAGTCTAAGACTACAAGGAGAGATAGAGATAGAATATATCTATGCTATAATATATTTTGCCAAGGAGAAGCTATGATTATGAAGAGTAGTATAGAAAATAATTTCTACACAAAAATCTAATATGCAACAAGATTGAAGAGCCAAATATTGAAGACACCAAAAGTTAACAAGAAATTTTTTGGTGTTCATTGGTAGAATAAGGAAAGATTAGTTGCAGCTTTAGCAATGGATATCTTACTTTTTGTAATTTGAAAATCATATCTACAGTGACAAGGTATTAGCTCAATGTAGTCTAGAAGCCGCATAAACCTGCACATTTAAAAACATTGAGTTAAAGCATCTTAGAAGAAGTTTTTAAGATGGCCTAAATAATAACTAAGGGCCATGATAAGTAGAGCTAATAAAATAATAAGGAAACAAACCAATCCATAGTGGAGCACCACACAGGATCCAAGCACAATAGCAAAGCACTAAGCCATAATCAAGCAACATTGGAGCCAAGGGCCATGTAGGAACTGAGAGTAGCATAGGATTCGAAGAGCTGTGTAGGAGCCACATAGGAGAAAATAACCAAATAGGAGTGAAGCATCAAAGATCAAAGTGATGTAGAGTTGAAGCAAAGGAAACAAAACCTAACACCATGCAATAATTTTGAATTTTAGTTTAAACTTGGAGAAGGCAAATGAAAACCGATGTGCCAAGAAGATCAAACTCATAATTAATCAAAGCTAGCTAAGCACCAAGGAATACCAATCACCAAGGAATCTTGCTAAGGAGAACCAAGTGCCAAGAAGGAGGGATAGTTCCAAGGAAAAATCAAATGCCACCTCAAGAGCATTTTACAAAAGTGGTTTGAGTTCTCAAGAGTAATTAGAATCACCAAATACAAGTGTTTCATAGTGAAGCAAGGGAATATTGGAATAATTGGAAAAAACATGCAAATTATTTAGTTACCATGTTGATCGAAAGTAGATGAATAGGTGGTAGGGTAACCATTCTTGGAAGTCCTCAATAAGGATTTCTTGCATGCACATATTCATTCATTGTGCACATAGTGAAACATCCAGTTGTCAAGTTTATTAAAATCAAAGTTCACCTAAGAAGTCGCCATGCGTTGAGGTATATTAGAGTTTGCATATTCATTTTTTGAAATTTGAATATTTTTCTAATGTTAAAGGAGAGAAGTTTTTTTGAGTTTAATTTTTATTTTTTTTAAATTTTAATGAGTTTAGGAGGAGGGATAAGGATATTAATATAATATTAATATCTTAATTGCTTCTTTAATTTTTTGGAGTAATAAGTAGAAGATACCTTAATTGCTTCTTTAAGTTTTGAAGTAATGAGTAGAAGTAGAGTATATATATTTAAGTTTTTCAAAGTTATTTAAATTTTAAAAATGTCAAGTTAAATAGAATATTTACAAATTATTTTGGAGAGATAAGGAAGTCTATTTTAAATTTGCAAAATTCTTATTTTCTAGTTTCTAATAAATTAAGGAGACAAGGAAATTAACATCATAGGTTTTTGAAAAACTTAGAAACTTGAAAATTTATTATTCAAAACCTAGGGAGATATAAGGTAGTCAAATTCTAAGGCTATATGAGTGCCACTATGTCAACCAAAAAATTATTTCTTTCAAAGTCTCAACTTCTCAAAGGTCCTAATTACGCTTTGTGGAAAAACAAAGTGAAATCAATTTTGATAGTAGAAAAAATTTGGGACATTGTTAGTGGAACAAAAACTAAACTTGTTGAAGATGATAGAGAAATTCAAAAATATGAAGGAGAAGCAAAATCCCTTTTGATAATAACATTTGCAATTATAGATGAAATACAACCTCTACAGAAGCTTGGAATACTTTAGCCAAGATATTTGAAGGAAAGAACAAGGCTAATATTTTGAATCTTCAAATTCAGTTGCATTCTTTAAAAGTTAATAGTGGTGAAAGCATTGAATTATTTTTAAGAAGAGTGGCAGACATAAAAGCAAAACTATTAACCTTGGGAGAAAAGGCAGAAAACTATAAGCATCTAGTTACATTTTTGTAAATTTTTAGTAAAGATACTTCATTTTATGAGTTAGTCAATATTCTACAAGAATATGAAGTGGAGAATTAAAATAAAGATGAAATGACTAACAATGCCTTAGTATCAAAAGATAACCCACAAGGAAATGTTGCTTCAACTTCAAGAGATAGGTTTAAAAGGAATAATATATTTTTTTAGATTTTTAAGAAGAGGAATCATAGTACAAATATTTGTAGATATAATCCAAGGAATAAATATCAAGGAAATCATATAAATCAAAGTGGTCAAACAAATAGGCCAATACAACCAATACAATATCAAACTTGGTATCATCCACATCAACAACAATTTCAATATAAGTACCCTTCTTAATATCAACATAATCAACCTCATCTACAATATAGAGAAGGAAACCAAAAGGGTCATCTAGCTCAAGAAATTCAATAGGTAGAAGAAAATTCTAAAGAAAATGAAGTCAAAGATCTTTTAGCAAAATTAGTAATTTATGAAGATAATTTTCTAAAAGATACTAATCGTTCACTTGATCAAAATATAGAAAGGCAACAAACTGAATAAATCAAGAGAGTATTGTACAAGCTCTAAGATCATATTGAAGACTAAAGTTTTAAATAACCAAATAATGTAATGCAGTGGGTGTTAGAGAATATTACATTATTTGATACATGACAATGTACCACCTTGGTACATTATTTTAAATATTAGATTAGAATTGTGTCCTAGATTAGTGAATGAGTAAATATTTTATGTAATGTAATAATGTGCAATAAATGCACAAGTTTCATGTAAATATGTGTGCAAGTGTTATGAGTGTAAATGTGCACAAGTGTATAATATGTAAGTGTGCACATGTGTCCTTAGAATAGAAAAGTGAAGAGTTGTTAAGAAGAGTGAAGATCAAGAGTGCAACATATGAAGAGTCACATACAATTATATATTTGTGAAAAAGCATTGTAATATCAATTGAACGTGTAAAGTTTTATGCTTGCATTAGTAGAGCTTTATTTAATAGCACTCTCAGTATTTTCATGTGCAATATATATATTTTTTAAAGCGAAAAACCCCTTGCAGGGCCGCCTTGGTCTAAGAGACCACGAACAAGGGGTTCTACACCATCAAAGTCACCCGGGGGTCGCACCCGACCCTGCCTACACCAACATTATCAATTGGATTTTGGGTACCCAATTCAGCGTTTTGGTAGGGTGGAGATTCGAACCTGGGACCTCCCTTGGAGGATTGCCCTCTCCTCTCCAACTCACCTACAACACCTGGGTTTTTTCATGTGCAATATTGTAAGCATGTTTACATGAGTATTCTAATGAGATATTTTGTTTGATATTACATCTTGAGTTGTTATTTGATTCATTGTATTGTAACTTCATTATATTAGATCTTGTGATTATTTTCCTATCGTGATTTACATTAAGTATTAAAGCTTCAAAAGATAACATAAATTCTAGTTTCTAAATTTGGAATGGGTGATAACTCTATATTCTCATGTTGGCACCATAGTCTTTGGTGTTACATCCAAGATAACCTTTAACATTTCTATGGATATTAAAACAAGGTATAGTATTGGAATTAGGTTGGAGTGTGTTGTTGTGTTGCTATATAAATATTCAAAGTGATCTCTTTATATTAATATCTATGATGAGGATTTGAGTTCTTTTTGTTTCACTCAAAGCATTCCCCCTTGAGAAGTGATGGTGTTATTGTATTATTTGAATTGAGGTAATTGATGCTTGGCTTAGTACAATGTATACCACTTTTTATATGGAATGATAACCAACCTGCATAATCCTAAAAGGATTCCATACTTCCTAGAATATGTGATTTATGAGGTATTTGAATTATTGATCTAATTATGTTGGTCTCAAAATTTTAGATCCAATTATGTTTGATGTTGTAGTATCATGGATTTTATTAGAATCGAAACATAATGTATTAGAAGCTTTGCATTGAAAACCAAATTCATCCTCAAGTATGATGGCAAGTTGAGAATGTAGACATTTTCACTTATTTTTTGTGATATGGTGTAAGGATCATGGCACAAGGGCATGTTATTTCTATGTAGGCTGAGAAAACATGACTTCTTAAGATGGATCCAAAACTTTTCTTCACCTTGAAAATTATGTCCAACATGATGCTTGTCATGGTATTTTTGTTATTTTTGTCATTATTGTTATTTTAAGAATATTTCAAATTTATCCACTTTATTAGCTTGAGACGGTGTTTGGGTGATGACAAGTATAGTGAAATTTCACTACACCAAGAAAATCCCATTGGAAATGAGAATTTTGAGTAATATTTCCACCGAAAGCTTATTTTGAAGAAAATCAAGATGAGAGGACCTAAAGCCTAATTGGTTTATCAATTAGCCACAACTATGAAAATGGTAAAGATGCTGACAATGAAAGGTCTTCACTAAAATTTGCTAGCAAATTTTAAACTCCCTATATAATGAGGCTATGGTGACCAATTGAATCATATAAATTATGGCTCATAGAATTTCTAGTGGCAATTAAGAGGGATCTATCTTTGGTAGGATTTCATTCCATATAGTGGTTGTAGATTCACCACTCCTCCAAAAGGATGAGTTTACAATCTATATTACAATCCACATTTGATGGGGCCCATAGTGATTATTCAACAAGGGACCTCGAGGAATAGAAATCAAGAAGAATTGAGGAAGAAAGTGTACCCAAGGTGTTCTTTCAAAGAACCAATAAGATAAGTTATTATATGTTCATTAGAAGGATCTTAATACCTAGCAATCTATGAAAACATAAGAATCCTAGAGATTTCAAGTTGTGAAACCTCCTTGACTGTATAGGTTTCCTATCCCCTATGAAGGCCACCTTAGAAATTTGTTGAAAGAGAACAAAAGGGTGTGAACTGGATAAAACTAGACAAGGGTAACAACTTAGAAAAATAACCTTTTAAGCATAAAAAATAAGCAAGAAGCAGGTTAGTAGTAAGAAACATTCATCGAACTAGGATATGCTTGATAAGGTGGTAATCAAAACATCATCTAGCATTCAATATTGAAGGGCCTATCTAGATCCATAATTATTTGAATTATTTTATTCCAAAAGCCTAAGCAAGCAATCTTAGGCTTAAAATTATTTAATGTTTACCTACTATTTGAATATGGAAGCTTTTATTTAGACTAGTTTGGTATTATTTAAAGTTGGTTTTGTGAAGCTTTGGCCAAAACTATTCAATAGTGATGTCAAAAAGAGCTCCTCAAAATATATGATAAGATGAAGATCTTGAAGGGTGGAGACTATTTGAGCCAGACAGATAGCTAGCCAAAAATAATGCATGATGACATAGGCATAGGAATTCAAAAATTTCTAACCCAACTTAAGGTCAAAGCCCCATGATCCGATCAATAATTTTTCATTCTTACAAGTTCAAAAACCATTCAAAAGCTAGGAAGGAAGCATGTCAAATTCTTTTCTTACTGATGTTAGCAAAACATTTTCAAAATCCTAGCATGGTAAATAATCACTTACCTTTTGAGCTAAAGTATAGAAAGCAATAGCAGGCCAAAGCTTTTTTGTAGTATCATCAGATTAACCCTAAAAAAGTTTTTACCTAGTGAAAAGGCTTGCATTAAGCCTAAAAAGCAATCTAGAAGGAAGGACAAAGGAGGAACATTACAGACTAGGGCTTCTTGGCAAGAAGGATAATGTTAGTATCAACAATGTCCAACATGCTTACAAATAAATATTGCTTAAAGAAAAAGGTGCCCAAGAAGTGATAGCCACTCCGTCTAAGCATAATTGATGATCCTACAAATTGTAACCACTTAATGGAATATGTGTTGAATTTGCTAAAGATGCCAAGTGGTGCCAGCTCATCATTGATCGTGCTTGGTCAATTTTGTTCATGAATGTACATTGTAGTTAGCTTAATATTAACTTACTGAAAACTATAAATAGGGGAATACTCCTCATTGTAAAGGGTTAGATAATTCAAGGTTTGCTTGTTGTAAGCTATATGTTCATACTATTATAATTTAATTAAGGGTTATTTGACTTGTCTCTATTAAAGTATACAAAAATATAAGTTACAGTAATATATGCACTTTCAATATTTCTATTTATGCTTTAATGGGGGTAATATCTATTAGACTTGAAGCTATTTGGCTTATTTTTGTTAAAGTATTTGGAGTGGTGAATGTTGTAATATTTGATCTCACTATGCTTTTTATATAGCTTTATTTGAGGCTTGATCTATTAGGTATTGCTTATAGTAGATGGTCAATGATCATTCAACTAAAGACAATGATGTTATTTGAGCTTTGACTACATTAATCATTATCTCTATCCCTACTCTTCTCTCAACCCTCTCCCATTTTCTATATTTAGTCTTTCACATAGTAGGATTTATAAAATGAATCAACCTTATCTGGAGGTTGGCTTAGAAGCAATTCCTAAGCCATCCAATCTTGACATTGGTCTAGGGTATAAATTTCATTCTAGATAGATCAAAGCATAAAGAGTTTTTGGTACACCTAATCAGACCAAAAAAATCTAGTTTACCCCACAAAGAATCATTAGTGGGATAGAGAAAATTTTACTACAACAATTTGTCCATCCACTATGTGAGCATCAAGATTTTTTGACACACCCGATGGGACCAAACCAATCTAGTTTACCCCATAAAAAACCATAGATGGTATGGATAACTTAATATCCATTACCATGACTAGAAAATGATTGATATTATGATGATGCTCTTGATCTATTGAGTAGATAAAAAAAAAATTACCTAGTGAATTTGTTGAAAGACATAAACCTAAAATCCTATGATGATAAGATTGGAGGTCAAGAAGCTTAAATAATTCCTATAGTTTGCTAAGATGACAAATTTTAGGGCATCCAAAAAATAAATATCACTTTAACCAGTCCACACCTTATTTGTTCAAAGTTCTACTCACTTGCAAGTCATATTTCCAAAATACTTTATTAAATCCCTACCCAAGACCATGGCTAGAAGAATCTACCCTAGTAGGAATAGTGTCAGAGCCCTCAATCTCCAAGATCTTCATGAAATTTTGCAAGTTGCACTAAAATCCTTACCCTCCTATGATGGTGGTGAAAATATGACCTATGAACATTACCAATATATAGTTGCTTTAGCTACTATACATAATATTATCCATTAAGATATAATGGTGAGGTTATTAGACTTATATTTTAGAGGTAAAGTGTTGGCATGGTGGTGATAATTGAGGATATTGAGCTAGTGAAGGATGGTTTTCTATTGCAACTGTGGAAGTGGGCCCTCTATTATTCAAAATTCTGAAGGCATGAAGGATTTAATTCAAATTTTTGGAGGGCAGGAGGATGGCCTCATGACTAGTTCTATTCTGCTTGACACTGACACTACTGAGGATGCTACCAAATACTTTTCCTCTAGCAGTGGGCCCTCTATTATTTAAAATTCCAAAGGTGGGAAGATGTTAATTCAAATTTTTGATAAGCGGGAGAAACATTTCAAGACCAGTTCTGTTTTGATTCGTGTTTCCACTTCTAAAGATGTTGGAAAGTCTTCTTCCTCTAGGTGGAAGGATGTTTCTCCTATGGCTGGCTTCATTGCTCCTGAGTCCACTCACTCCATTCCTCCTTCGAGCATGGGCTTGGCTAATTCTTCATCTGATACGATCAAGTCATTTTTGGGGAGACGACATCCCTCCTACCCCTAAACCTTCCTTTGCTAAAGTTTTGGGGTTTTCTTCTTCCTCTGTCGATCTTTCACCTCCACCTTTTGAAGTCTCTAGGAATAGATTCAAGATTCCTGAAAGCGTGGCAAATAAATTTTTAGCTGAGGAATCCTTTTCTTTGGTTGGGAAAGTGGTTGGAGGAAATCCCAATCTTGACACTATCAGGCGATGGGATTTCTCTAGATGGAAAGTTTGAGGGTCCTTGCAAATTGTTGGCCTTTCTAATACCTTTTTTGGCATTCACCTCAATGCCAAAGAAGATGCCTTGTAGATCTTGTCCGATGGGCCTTGGTTCCTTGGATCCAGAAGTGTCTTTTTGATGAAGTGGAATCCTAATTTTGATCCAGACACTCAAAGCATCAATATTGCTCCTATATGGGTCAGACTTCCCAATCTCCCCTGGCATATTTGGTGGGAATCTATTTTTAAATCCATTGCCTCGACTATTGGATATCTGCTCCTTATCGATAGGGTCACTTTATCCAGATCAAGAATGCATGCTACTCACTTTTGTGTCAATGCAAATCTTGATTCTGCTCTTCCTACCTTCGTCGAGCTGGAACATGGGACCTTTCTCCACAAGCAAGCTATTGAGTACGAGAACAAACCTCCCTTCTGCATTGAATTTCGGACTCAAGGTCATCTTCGCGCTCAGTGCCCCATTCTCAAAAAATAAACAGTCATTGCTGAGCCAAATCAGGAACCTCAAACCACTGGCAAAGGAAAGGAATTTTAGATACCATTCAAGAAGGATAAAATAAGATTTCCTCCTTCTAAAGGAATCACCTTCAGGCCCGTCAAGGATAAAAAAACCAAGGATGATCAAGGCAAATCTCCTTATAGCAAGTCTCCAAATGACAAAGGAAAGAAGGCTTCCTCTACCGCTAATCCCAATGAGGTTAGTCTTTTCGCACTTCCTAATCAATTTCAAGTTTTGCAAGATTTAGATCCTGAGATTGAGGTCAATGAAATCCATAATCCTATTTCTGAGTCAAATCCCTCTTTGAATCCTACGGAAATCTAGAAAGAACCAATTTTTGAACCTTTGAATGATGATCCCTCATCCCCATCTACTTTCAATGAAGACCATCCCCTGGTTGATGAGGTTTCCATCCCTTCCTCCTTTTTTGAACCATCTAGTCATGTGGTTCAAAAAATTTCTACCACCAATTTCAGCCCCAAAATGACCAGAAGCCAGAAGAAATCTCCCATTGATTGTGGAATTGAAAAAAAGCATGGAAGGCCTTCTAATTCTAATCAATGGAAGCAGGGTGTTAATGATGATATTGCTAATGGAGTGCAAAAAACTCTATTCTCTGCTGGCATTAACCTCTCCAAGGAAGAATCAAAGTGCACCAAACCTCCCCAACCTCATGGAAAGGGGGGCAAACGAACCTCTAAATATTCAAAATGAAGATCCTCTCATGGAACGTGAGAGGCCTTAATGGTCTAGCTAAACAGAGGTTAGCTAAATCATTAAGGAAAGAAATCAGACCTACCATTTTTGTGCTCCAAGAAACCAAGGTTAGTGAGCCTCATGATAAAAATATTTGTAATCATATTTGGAAGGATTGTGAATTCATTGCTTGCAATGCTAAAGGCGCTTCAGGAGGCCTGCTATGTTTATGGAACCCAAATATTGTGGAAGGAAAACTTATCCATTCCAATGATGAGATGATGAGCATCCTATTTTTTGATAAAGACAATAACTCACCCTGGGTTCTAACCAATATCTATGCACCCAATTCTATATCTGGAAGGTCTCGCATGTGGGATATCTTGTCTACTTCCAGAAGTGCTTTTCCCAATTTCCCATGGATCCTTGGCGAGAGATTTCAATACCCCTTTGTTTCCTTCTGACAAGAGGGGAGGGGTTGGCTCCTTTTCAAAAAGTATGGAGGATTTTCAGGAATTTATCAATGATCACAACTTGATGGATGTAAACTTGAAAGGCAATCAATTCACCTGGTCAAATTGAAGATGCGGGTCTCAGCTAATCCAGGTCAAACTTGATAGGGTTTTATTTTCTTAGGAAGCCCTTGCCATTTGGGGTGATGCAAATATTCAATATCTTCTCAAAATTGGTTTTGACCATAATCCTATCCTTTTAGATACCAACAACCCCAAAATTTTTAAAACTCCTTTCAGGTTTGAAGCTATGTGGATGTTACATCCTGATTTCAGAGATAGGATGAGTCAGTGGTGGCAACCTGAAGTTCAAGGAACTCCTTCCTTTGTTTTGGCCCAGAAACTCAAGACTATCAAAGAAAATATAAAAATATGGAATAGAGATATCTTTGGAAATATTTTCCAGAATAAGCAAGACATCAAGAACATGTTAACTATAATTGAAAAAGAGATCCAAGAAAGGGGGGATTATTCTATTGAGGTGAGAAGTGAAGAAAGGGACTTATTAGCTCAATATCACAATATCCTTCAATGTGAGGAAACCTTTTGGAGACAAAATTCACGTGACATTTGGCTCAAACAAGGAGATTCTAACACAAAGTTCTTTCATGTTTCTACCATGAGACACCGAAGCAACAACAGGATTAAAGAAATTCGTAGTCAAGATGGAAGGATCATTAATGATATTAAGGAAATCAGATCTGAAGGGATAGCTCACTTCATGCAATTGCTCCAGGAGGATTACACACCTAACTCTCAAGCTGCTATGGACTTCTTCCTTCAATTTATTCCTCATATTATTACTGATGACATTAATAGTAGACTTACTGTTGTTCTTTCTGATGAGGAAATCAGAGCTGCTCTGTTCTCAATGAAACCTGACAAAGCTCCTGGTCCTGATGGTTTCCCTCCTAGATTTTTTCAAGAATTTTGGGATATAGTTGGTAAGGAGGTTTGTGAGGCCATAAGAGAAATCCAAAGTTCTAAAGTTATTCCCAAAGGCTTTTCCACCTTTATTATACTCATTTCAAAAAATCCAAATGCAAGCAATTTTAATGATTTCAGGCCGATCAGCCTATGCAATGTCATATACAAAATTTTAACAAAAGCCATTACTATCCGCATGAGAGAGGTTATGCCTTTAATCATAAATAAATACCAAGGAAGCTCTGTCAGAGGAAGATCCATCTTGGATGGCATTATTTTAGTTCATGAAGCAATTCATTCAATATCCTCCAATAAAAGAGTTGCTTTCCTTCTTAAACTTGACATGAACAAAGCTTATGACAGACTCAATTGGACTTTCCTGCTTGCCATCCTGAACAAGTTTAGCTTTCATTCTGATTGGGTTTCCTTAATCAAAGGATGTATTTCATCAACTTGGTTTTCTGTCCTCATTAATGGCTCCCCTGCAGGATACTTTTAGAGCAGTAGGGGTTTAAGGCAAGGGGATCCTCTATCTCCTCTTCTTTTTATTATTGCTGTCGAAGCTTTAGGCAGATCAATCATGGTAGCAAAAAATGCAGGTCTAATTTTTGGACTCCAGGTTACTTCTCAATGTAATCCCATCACTCACCAACAATTTGTTGATGATACCCTATTGTCTACTTTTGCTTCCATTAATGAAGCCAAAATCATCAAGCGTATTCTTCTCTTGTATGAAGAAGCGGCTGGTCAAAGGATAAATTTCCAGAAAAGCAAATTATATTTTCTTAATACTCCTATAAGAAGACAAAATACCATTTCCAATATTATTGAATGTTCCATAGCCCATCTTCCTTCATCCTATCTGGGCTTACCTCTTTTTATTGGAAATGTCAAAGAAAGTTTATGGGATAATGTTATCGAAAGGCTACAAAAAAATATTTCTACCTGGAGAGGTAATATTTTGTCTCAAGCAGGTAAGATTATTCTCACCATGGCCTGTCTCCAAAGTATTCCAGTTTATTTCCTCTCTTTGTTCAAGGTTCCTGTAAATGTTTCCCAAAAAATAGAAAAAATCCAAAAATATTTCCTTTGGACAGGATCAAAAAATAGACACAGATTTCATTTAGTTGCTTGGGATAAAGTTTGCAAACCCAAAGAACAAGGAGGTCTAGGGCTTAGAAGGATCCATCCTCTCAACCTCTCTCTTCTTTCCAAGCAAGCCTGGCGACTTATTTCCAATGACAATGTTGAGTGGGTCAAGATTATGAGAAGGAAATATCTTCAGACTTCTGAATTCCTTTTTGGTGAGCTTCCTTCAGTTGGGTCCACTTTTTGGAAATCCATTTGTTTGGCCCATCCTCTTTTGAGAAAAGGATTAATATGGCAACTTGGGAATGGAAAATCCATTTTCTTTTGGGAAGACAAATGGTGTGGTGATTGTCCTTTTAGCCAGATTCCTATGCTTCAAAGGTTAATCAACATTACCAAACATCTGTTTGGATCGTTAGTGGCTGATTTCATTTCTTCAACTAATGGAACCTTCAACTGGAAAAGACTTGATCTCCCTAATCATGAGGCCAAAGTTTCATGTTTGCAAGCTAAGTTATCTTCTATCAGAATTCCAACAGAAGATTCTATAGATAGTCCAATTTGGGAACCTACTAATTCAGAGAATTCATAGTCAAATCAGCTTATTTGTTGTCTCTCAATACTTTTGAAACTCATATTCCATTTAAGCTGGTTTGGACCAAGCATATGACCCCCAAAATTACCTCTTTCTCTTGGATTTGTATCCAGGATCGAATACTTACAATGGAAAACCTAATAAAAAGAGGAATTCCTCTTCCTAACAGATGCTACCTTTGTCTGTCGGATTGGGAATCTGCTTCTCACCTATTTTTGTTTTGTTCCTTTTCAAGAATGGTGATTAGCAATATTTTTCTCAAATTCCATCTAGTTTGGGTTTGTCCTCCATCCATTATTGAGCTTTTCCTCTAGTGGCCAAATCCTTTCAAGAATCTTGTGCTCAAAGGATTATGGAAATTTTGTTTACAACATTACCTTTGGCAAATTTGGCTTGAACAAAATAGAAGAGTTTTTGATAAAAAAGCCTTGGATGTTAACCTCATTGCCAATAAGATCATCCTCTATGCCAAGGAGAACGTCCTCATAGCCCCCTTTGATAAATTTCCTTTTCCACCTTTTGAGAAAGTTATCCTCAATTCCTGCCACATCGACCTTGATACTTTTATACAAGTTAATCCTTCATCCTCTAGAACCAACATCAAGTGGCATCCTTATCTGGTTGGATGGGTTAATATTAACTTTGATGGTGCCACAAAAGGTAACCTTGGAAACACTAGATCTGGAGGAATTCTTAGTGATCACCTTGGTAATTCCATTTTTGCTTATTCTGAACCTTTGGGAGTTCTTTCTAATCATGCTGCTAAAGCCAAGGCTCTTTGGAGAGGCCTCCAATTCATCAAAAATATTCCAAGGAATATCATTGTCGAAGGAGATTCTCTAAACATAATCAATTATTTAAAAACTTCAAAACCCTGCAGTTGGAGGATCAAAACCATAATAGAGGAAAATAAACAAATCCTGCTCCAACAGAATGCCACCATTGTCCAACATGCCTTCAGGGAAGCCAACTCCGTTGCTGACAGATTGGCCAACATTGGAGTGAATTCCCGGGGGTTGATGACGTGGACTGACATTCTTCCTCCCAAAGTTGTTGAGCTCATCAGGCGTGACCAAAATATTGGTAATCATGGTGAATCTTAAGCTCTTTGTTCATTCCATTGTCCAATGCTCCATTTTTCATGTGATGCCTTGGACTTATTACATAATTATTAAGAAAGATTCAAATTTTAGATTGATGATATTTTTACACCACTTGCGCTGCCTTGACTTGGATCATGATCACATGACCCTTTTTGATATGATCTTAGGCTATCCACCACCTCTTTTTCCAACCTGTGCTTATTTTTTGATAACCAACTCTTGTTGGAATCCCAATGCAAAGCCCAGCATGATCTTTAATCATGTCTTCCCCATGCTTTTTGATTTTCACCATTTGGCTTCCTCGAGAATCATCTGTTACCATTTTTCCTTTTGCATTGTTCCAAGATTTAATTTGGTGAACTTTCCAATCCTTTACGTTTCTTGTGCCAGATCCTCCTGTTGGCTCCATTTTTTGAGCATCCTCATGAGTCAACCTTTCTAGAGGCTTGTGCATTCCCCAATTACCTATTGTAATTTTCAATGTCACAAAATCCATCTTGTTTCTAGGTCTGGCCAATCCTCTTCCTCTAGGTGGGTTGTTTCCTTTTTGAGGCATCCCTATTGGTATCCCCACTGGATCTGGAGCTGCACCATTAGTTTCCATTTATATTTCCCTTTGCATGCTCTGATTTTACATCATCCCGTCTCCAAGTGGCTTTTCCTGGTTTTTTATTGCTATCCCCTTTGTCCTCCTCTCTGTTGCTCTTTGTTGTTAATCATGAAGGAGGGAAAACCAGTGTTTATTGAGCCCGAGATATTTGATTTGGAAACCATTTCCAGTGATATTTTGAAAGATAAAGGTGGGCTTATCAGCTTTTTTAAGATGTTCTCTAGCATTGATGGGGAGGTGACCAATGCTTTTGCTACCTCCTGGGATAATGGTATTGTTACCATTCATGGCATGGAGTTTTAGATCACTATGGAGCTATTGGCTGAGCTGACAGGACAGAATCTTGAAGGTAAGGTGATCAGGCAAAACAAGCACAACTGGGATGTGGAGTTAACCCACTTTGAGAAGAATTCGGTGATCCACAAGCTGCATAAGAAAGGTTTGTTTCACCACCACCTCTCTACACCTTGGAAGGAAATCCTCAAACCCATTATGTAGTATTTAACAGTTGATAATCCTGAATCCCAACTCTATTGTTTTCATTTAGCCTTCATTAACCATTTTCGTGAAGCTAAAATGATGAATATCCCAACAACACTGTATTGGTCCATGGAATACGCAATAATATCCACCCATACCAAGAAGGAAGAGGGTTTACCCAGTCACCAGGGCCTTTTTAGTGTCCTTTATAGGTTCCTTCTCCTAAAGTTTCCCAAAGGAAATATCCCCACCCCTGATTCTGAGGAGGAAAACTCTTCTTCGACACCCAACCCTAAAGCCTCTAGACCTAAGAGAAAGGACAAGAGTGACAGACCTCATTCTGGGTCCAACATCAAGAAAAAGGTTAAGGTTGAAAAAATGCCTGTTCGTTGTTCACAAAGACTCAAATTCAAGGAAGTTGCTGAAACCCCCCCTTCCACTTTTGAGAAGCCCTTGAAGGATCTTTCCAGCTCCCTTGATATTATTGAAAAATACCTACATAATCTTGTTGTCCATGCCACCTCTATTACTATTGACCACTTGGAATGTGCTCATGTGGCTATTGGAAAGGCAATTTCAAAGCTCAAGGAACAATGTCAAGTGCTCAACCTTCTATTTTTCTGTGATGCTTTCAAGGATATTCCTGCCATCTCTATTGTGGAGGGACCTTCTAACGTCAAAGTTGATGCTAAGGATGAGGACGTCATGGAAATCATGAAGGAAGCTTGCATCGAGGCCCCAAAGGATGCTCTAAAGGATGATGTGAAGGATGCCATGTTGGAGGTTGTTGTTGCATCGCCAATGCAGACTGATGCACCCTTTTGAGTTGGCCTGTTGGTCCTCTTGCATCTGCAATTTTTTCCTCATATGTTGTTCCTTTCTTTTGGAGGTTTTTGTCCTCTTTGGTTTTGCTGGTTGTATGCCTGTTACTTTTTGTTCCTTTCCTTCAGAGGATTTTGTCCTTTTTGGTTCGGTGGTTGTTTGCCTCTCTATTTTAGTTCCTTTTCTGGGTTCCTCTAAGGTTTTTCCTTTCTAATCCTTTGTTGTACAAGGCGTTGGGGCGCCTTTCAAATGCCCCCTTTTAATAAAATTTTTAACTTACCAAAAAAAAAATGTTGGCATGGTATCGCTCTTTATAAGAAAGTAGCATCAACACATGGGATGAATTAGTTGATCCTTTTATCCTAGAATTCAATGATCTAAGGAATTTATTTTCACTTATCATGAGATTTACTTCCATACAGATTCATCCTTAGGATAACATCAAGGATTTCAATATCCAATTCAATAATACATAGAATAGAATACCTCAAGTGGTGAGACCTTCTCAAGCTCAAGATTACATCTACCACCTATAAGATTTCATTCTAGACTTTAGCCTAAAAATATGGTTGTCAAATGAGATGATATTTCCTTAAATATTTCAAGTTGTTATGGTAGTAGAGAATACGCTTGTCTTATCTGGTAAGCTTCTCATAAATTTTGTAAGACCATACTTTCTAAAAATCCCTTAAAAAATCAGCAATATTTTCTCATGGATCCATCAACCCATTCACTGGTTACTTTGCTTATGCACATGCAGTAACCTCAATCTATCATTCTGGCTATCACAATGCAATATATTTTTGATTATGAGCTAAAATAATCTAACAAATAAGATCACTATTATAGAGTAGTAGAATGTTGAAAGGAGGTTTCAAATATGTCATCAAAGAAGATACCTTTATGTCACAAAAGACCAAGGGGATTCAACTAGCAATACAAATAAAATTAAATTTTTGTTACCAAAATCCAAGAGGGAGATACATCTATAGCCTAGGAATACTATTGGTATCTAGATTGCAATTATCCCCACAATATTGATATATGTATAGTCTATTAGAACCAATGTAAACTGGTTGTAGCTTAGAAAGCATAAAGAGAATCAAAAAGGCTAGTGGACATGCTTATGAATCTAGATTATAACCTCTTAGCTAAAGAACTTATAAGCTTCAAAACATGTCACATATTGACCAAATCTAGAAAGAAACTTCTCTTGTTGGATCCTCAAAAGGTTTATAGTCTAAAGGATTGAATTAAACCACAAAAGGAACAAACCAAAGAACAACCTAAGGAGTAGACAAAGCTATAAGGACCTAAGGATGATCAAGAAGAAACTAGAGAACAAGCCCTAAGGAAGCTACATTTCTCTTTAATCTCTAGAAAACAAAGGCCATGTAGAAATACCAAAGGAGGTTTGAGGAACCACTCTAGAAGGATGATAAATTATTGGAAGTCTTTATATATAGTATTATAGAAGAACTAAATAAGACTTCCTCAAGAGCCAGCATGTATGATGCTTTGCTAATTCTTGGATAGATTAATTTTCTCAAAGCAACCCTAAGGAATACATCATCAAACTTATCTGGTTTTCTATATCTAAACCTAGCTCAAGATTACCAAACCCTAGGGATGGGAAAGAATAGGACTTTGCCCTTGTATATGTCTTTGTGCATGGAAGGATGGGTGGTGCACAATTGTATGGTGGATTCTAGAGCTACTAAAATGATGATGCCTAATGTTGTATGTAATGCAATGGGTATGGAATACACTTAGACTACCTATGGAGTATTGTATCTAGATAGAAATCCAATACATATAGTTGGAATAAAAAAAGATATACTTATGGTGTTGCACAAGATACTAGAGATCACTATCATCCAAGAGGTAATAGTGGTTGACCTTCCTCCTCTATTTCACCTATGTTTATCGAGAGAATTATATCTAAACTCAAAGGATATTCATCCCTATATTATTCTCCTATGGTGATTCATTTCAAAGGTAAAAAGGCTAAGATTTATGTGAAGAAGCCAAGCCTATACCACATATAAAATATCTAAGAAGAAGAGGTCAACCTAATTAAATATGATCTAGAATGCCTTGTGGAGCTTGTAGAATATTTGAAAGTAGAATATTATTTCTCTCTAACCAATTTCAATTCAGTAATTTATAGTGATTTAAGAGCCTAATGCATACTATAATTAGAAAAATATGAGTTTATAAACATCATAAATCAATCATTCTCAAAAACAAACATGTGGAAGCATTATAATTTTAGATCACTTTAGTCCATACATTGATGATTTCAATGAATGGGAATTTTTTTGAAACATCTTGTACCATATTTTAAATTAGTGACATTTAAAATTAAAACTAATTTAAAATAAAATCTAGGGTTTCAAATGGCTATTGGATATAAAATAAAATGCTAATAAAATAAAGAACAAATCAAGACACTCACATGAACCAAACTTTTAGGAAAACATGTGATTCAATACCAAGCAATTCACATGCATGTTTGAAGGAAGTATCACATAAATCATGAAGTGTGTACAAATTAGAGGGGTTCAAAATATAACAAAAAATCTAAGGAAATGCCTCCTCTAAATTATCAGTAGCCACTAAATATTTTTTGGATTAATGAAGAGAAAATTACCATGGTTAAACACTATGTAAAATGGTGGATTAAGATGTCTTTATTGATTCAATAATGTGGGAGGAGTCCTTTCATACTAGCTTACTAGAAAAGAAATTGATGAAAAGAAGGATTTTTTAGATGATTGAATTCAATGACTTCTACAATGGGAGAGGCCTATAAAAGGAGAAATTCCCTTTTAGTATTCCATGAAATCCTTATCAAAGTTGCTCTTCAAGAAATAAGTCCTTCTCCCATCTTCTTATGCTCCAAAATTCTTAGGATTTGCCTTCATAGACTTCATTCTCAATATATAAGGCCCTTATTTTTGGTTTCCTTGTATCTTACAAGGAGAAATCCCTTGAGAGTCATCAAAATATAGTGAAGTTTCACTACATTAGGTAAATCCCATTGGGAAGGATAATTTTAAGCAAGATTCCCACCTAGAGCTAATTTTGAAGAAAAGCAAGATGAGAGGACCTAAAGCCCTATCAATCTATCAAGTAGTTGATGTTGTGAAAAATATGTTGACAAGGGAAGGTCTTCATTGAAATCTACTAATAAATTATAAACTTCCTAAACCATGAGGCTATGTTGACCATTCAGATCAAACAGATAATGGTTCATAACCTTTCCAAGGTTAGCTAAGAGGGATACACCTTTGGTAGGATTTCATCCCATATATTGGCTGCAGATTCATAACTCACCTAGAAGGATGACTTTGTAGACTATATTACAATCCACATATAATAGGGCCTGCAATGACTATCCAATAAGATATCCCATGGAATAGAACTCAAGAACAATGGAGGAAGAAAGGGGACTTAAGGTGTTTAGTCAAGGAATCAATAATATAAGCTCTTATATTTTTATTAGAAGGAGCTTAATACCTAGAAATATTTAAAAAAACTAGCATCCCAAATATTTCAAGTTGTGAAATCTCCATAGATTATCTAGGCTTGTTTACCCCTATGAAGGCCACCCTAGAAGTTTGTGGCAAGAGAACAAACAAGAGCATATTCACTAAAATTTGACAAGGATAACAACTTAGAAAAGCAACATTTGTAGCATAAAAAATAATCAAGGAGTGAGTTAGTAGTAATAAACATTCATAAAAATTAGATATGATCAATAAGGTGGTAATTGAAACTTCGACTATCATTCAAGCTTGAAGGTATTGGAGAATATTACATTATTTATTACATGCCAATGTACCACCTTGGTACATTATTAGATTAGGTATGTGTCTTATATTAGAATGTGAGTTCATATATTTCATGTAATGTAGTAATGTGTAGGAAATGCATAGGTGTCATGTAATTATTTGTACAAGTATTGTGAGTGTAAATGTGCACAAGTGCCCATTATGTAAGAGTGCACATATGTCCTTTGAATAGGAAAGTGAAGAGTTACAAAGAAGAGTGAAGGTCAAGAGTGCACCATATGAGGAGTCACATACAATTATATATTTGTGACAAAGCATTATAATTTGATATTGAAAGTGCATAGCTTATTGCATGCATTAGTAGACCTTTATTCAATAGTATTTTCAATATTCTGAGTTATTCTTGTGTTATTTTGTTTGATGTCATATTTTGAGTTATTGTATTAGTTTCATTATATTGCAACTTTATTATATTTGATCCTATGATTATATTTCTATGAGTTTTGTATTCAATGTAAGGTTTCAAAAACTATCAGTGGTATCAGAGCTACAACAAGATTACTTGCACAAGATTTGAAAGTTGTATAAGTCTAGTGTATTTCCACAAGGTTGAAGAATAACCTATGAAGACTAGGACTCAACAAGGATATTTCCACAAGGTTGAAGGATAACTTGTGAATACTAGGATCCCTATTTGGGTGAATCAACATGAAGACAATTGATTATTCAAGGCATAGCCAACCCTAACATTAATAGAAAATTTTAAAGATAAAAATCCCTTGATATCAATACTAGATTCTTGAGTAATGCTAAAAAAGGTTATCTAAGATTTTTTTGCAGTACAAAATTGGTCTTTAGAAGTTGAGAAGCTTCCTACAATAGATAGATAAGAATTTCATCTTTGATTGCTTGAAGACCAATATATTTCCTCACATAGGGATTGATTTGAGGTTGCAGTAAAAGAAGAGACTTTGAAGATATAAGGTGACCTACCAAAAGAGGTCCCATATAAAATTGAAGATAGAATGAAGAGACCCAATAAAAAGAGGTCCCATAGTCGAAAGAGATGGGGGACCCAATAAAAATAGGTCCCATAGATGATAGAAATACGAGACCCAAAAGACCTAGTACCATAGTTAACAAAGATAGGAGACCGAAGGAAAAGTGGTCACATATAAGTTAGAGATAAATAGGAGACTTGAGAGAAGAGGTCATATAATTGGAAGATATAGGAGACCCAAGAAAAAGGTCCCATATAAGCCATAGAAGTCAAAGAGAAGAAACCTAAACAAAAAAATCCTATCAAATATTAAATATAGAAGAAATAAGACTTCAAGAAAATAAAGTCTCGAGGATAGTCCTAGTTAAAGGATGGTACATAGCACATCAAAGGTAACATATTAGAAGTCCACATTGGATAGAAAAACTAGAGAATTCAGGATAGCAAAATAACAAGGTAGTATTTTGAAAGAGTGAATGCCACAAGGGAAATATTGAAAAGTGTGAATATCATAAGGACAACATTGGAGAAAAAGGCGATAAATTCCACAAGGGTAGTAGTAAAGAAAAAAACAAGTTTAGAAGTAAATGCCACAAGGGAAACATTAAATAAAAGAAACATCAAGTTTAGAGAACGCAAGGCAACATTCATAGTATTGTCATAAGCAATTGAAGAATCACAATAACACCATAGTAAGAAGTCTTGAAGTTAGAGAAGGCAACATATTCAATCAAGAAAAAGACTAAAATATAGAAGAACAATATTGAATATAGAGAAGTATTAAAAGTAGAAAGAGATAGAGAAGAGTTTCAAGAAAAATATTACTAGATTTGGGACAATCATCACTATTCAATGACAAGCTCATAGATATGGAGAACTAATGCTCAAAATTAAATTGAGCACAAGGGGAATAATTAAGGTATAAATGTTAGCTTTTTATGTTATATATTTAAGTAAATACAACCACAAGGACTAAAATGAGCATGCAATATTGAATCTATGATAATAGCAATATTCTAAACATGTAAGACTCATGAGAAAGTTCTGAAACTACTCATAAAAATTCTATTAATGAAATCTCACAAAAATAGTACAAGAAATAGAGATCAACTAATACTTGCTATGAGCAATACACTTTTTATTACCAATTATAATGCTTAGTAACAAATATATAATGAGTATGCGACTCTTGGCCTTTCAGCTTTATGACTCTTCACTTTCCTACTCTAAGGACATGTGCATTCTACATGATGGACACTTGTGCACATGCACACCTAACTAAAGATACTTGTGCATTTCCTGCACATTATTACATTACATAAAGTAAAGACTCAAATACTAACCTAAGACACTTAACCTAATCTAACCATGTACCCATGGTGGTACATTGACATGTACCAAATAATGTAATATTCTCTAACACCCCCTTGTATTACATTATTTGGTTATTGAAGACTTTAGTCTTCAATATGGATCTTCATATTTATCTTCATTCTTCAAGTGACCTTGCATTTGATCTTCTTCTTGAGCTTCATATTTTTGCTTGACTTTGTATTCTGACTTTGGCACTGTTACTATTTTCCTTCTAATTTTGTTGTCGAAGAAGTTCATACCTTTCTTGTGCCCATTTCTAAACTTTAAGAAATATATTTGAAAAAATCCATTAATTAATTTTCTTGTCATTGTGTATATCCATTAAAAAAATGATTTTATTTATACCAACAATATCTTTGAGAATGATTGGTACCTCCACAAATTTTACAACTATGAAGATTCCAACATATCTCTATCTTATGCCCATATCTACTACAATGACTACATTTGTTTTCTATTTCCAAATCCCTTTGAACATATTATCCTTCATTGCAACTATTCCTATCAATACCTATCACTAATTTGATATTTACTATTTCCTATCACAAACTTAGTTCCTTGCTTATTTTTGCTAGTCTGACCTGTATATCTAAGACCTTCACATTTAGGTCTCATTTCTAGTATAATTGGTTCTTTTATTCCTTTTTCATGTTTTCCTAAACCTGTATCTTTATATCTCATCAACTTTGAACCAAATCCTTTAGTATGCTTTTCAAAATGACCAATACAATCATTAGACTAATCTCTATCAATATCAATACAATTCTAAGCATCACTATCTCTATCATCATTTGAATCTATGCCTTCATCAATTCTAATAGCATAATATTTTTTTGAATAATCATGAACTGTATTCAAATCACTTGTATCACATATAGTATCAATATTTGCAATAGGTTCTTCTATCTTTGTCATGAATTCTAAATCACTAGTATCATTGCTTGCATTACAATATTTCCTTTCATTTTGACTAGAATCATAGTTTACATATTTTTCCTTTTGAAGAAGATCATTAGTATCATAACATGAATCAATTATCAATGGTTTTGATTCTATAGTATTACAAAATAAATCTATCATCATGGGCCTTAAAGCATTTGTATCATTAGAAGCATCTTTCATCATTGTTTTATTCCCTACTTCAATCTTTTCTTGTTTTCTCATATTACCTTTGAGAACTTCATTAGAAAGTAATACCATCTTCATTATTGTTCTTATATCAATAGTTAATATGAAAATATTTTGAGTCTTTAATTGCTTCTTCAAGCTTTGAATTTAGATATTTTTGAAGCATTGAAAAATTTTCATCTTTTGCTTCTTCCATGATTGTTTGTAGGATTTTCTTTTCCTTTATTGATATACCCTTTTGTCCTTCAATGTTTGGTATCATGTATTTGATACAAAGTTTTAAAATTTTACAATATTTCTATAGTTTCTTCTATTAATTCATCTTCAATTTATATTGGTTTTTCTTGAAAACATAAATTTCCTATTTCAATTGTTTTCAACTCATGTATTTATGTTTCTATTTTTTGATCATTTGTTTTCTTGTTCATTTGCTTTTTCTTTGTCATGTCCCCTTTGAAGTAGACTACCTTATGGATCCCTAGGTTTGAAATAATAAATTTTCAATCTTTGATTCTCCTTGGGTTTGAATGATAGACTAAGGACAATTTAAAATTCTCCAACTTGATGTTGAAGTCCTTATGGCTCCCAAACAAGGAAATTAGAATTTTGTAAACTATATTTGTAAAATTCAATATCCTAATTTGATGTAGTAGACCTTATCTCTCCAAAATTATCAATTTGCAAATATTAAATCTGATTTACAAAACTTAATTAATTAATTACAAAACTTGTAATTAATTTTCCAAAACTTCAATTTAATTTTCCAAAATTCTAAACTAAGACATTCAAAACTTTTCTAAACTTTTAAAAAATAATATATATTAATTTTAAGGTTTTCCTTCCAAAAACCTTATCTCCTTCAAATTGATTAAATCCTCAAACATATATGATTAATACCTTAGAACAATAATAATTATCAACCCTTATAAATCAAAATTGATTTAATTACCTTTACCTCCAAGGTGCTGCAAATGGATTAATGGGTTGATGAATAATGAATGCTCGAACATCCATTGGTTATTCTTATCTAATTCCAAGTAGCATAACATATTCAATATCTCAAATCAGTGCCCTTCATTACTGTTGCAACAGTGATTATACCTTTGGAAGAATATAGACGTTACCTTTGTTGACTGTGCACTCCCTGTATTGTTGTTCTCTTAATAGGTTATCATAATAGCTTATGGTTCTAATTACTCCATTGGTTCTTGATCGTTATATTTCAAAATGCCAACGCCTTAATTATCATGGTGAATTTGGTAAATTATGTTGAGAAGAATATAATCTTTGCACACAATTCACAATGATATTTCTTGACTGACCACAACAAATCTTTGCACATAATTCATGATGATATTTCTTGACTAACCACTTTTGATGCCAACATTTCAACCTCCTCTATTTGCCTTTTGCAAATAGACCATGGTGTGCATCCCGACGTGCTTGTCTCTTCAAAGGTGCTCAAATTATGCTCTTCCTCAGTTGTGTAGTATTCTCAAGGTATTTCAAGATGTAACATAGATGGTTTCCATTTCTCTTCTCAACACTCTCTATCCTCTCTTTCATAGATCTTTTCACCTCCTTTAATGGACTTCTACAACTTATTTTGCATCCTTGCCTTCCAGCCACTGTTGAAACTAGATTCCAGTTCCTTCGTTAGGAGCCACAGGTGCAACAATATCCTTCACAAGTCACACTATCTTCACAGAGATTTTGTGAGCTACTTTGGCCCCACTGACTGGATTCGTTGGGCTCCGTGGTGTTTGAATCTAATTTATCTCCCAAACGACAATGCAATTTAGTAGATGTTAGTCGACCGTAAATCAATTTTTTGGCCCATCAGATTGGGTTCTATCTAAGCAGATCATAAACACTCTACGCTTACCTCATGTGTGTCATAGGAGCATGGTAGATACCTTTGGAGTCTCTCCATGAAAATATATGTAGCCAACAATGAATAACTATCTCATATTAATAGTTTTACTTTGGCCAAATGATGGTTTATGCCTCTCCAATGATGGAGCTCTTGACTTCAATGGTGTCTTGTTGCTCTTCTACAGTGGTTCTACCACTCATTGGATACTCTTTGACTATGGCTCCTCCTTGGATCAATGCTTTGTGGTTCTTCATCTCTGCTCTCGATGGAACTCTATCTCCTTTCTCAGCTTGAAGACTCTTATCTTAACTTTTCTATAACCTTATTCGGTCCTATTTTGATGTACTACGTACACTTTCAAAAAGCATTCACTATGGTATATATATCTTCACCTTATTACTCCTTTCAAGCAATACTTTGAACTTACCTTTATGTTTTTTATGTTTTGCAGGTTCGATGATAATAATGATCTCCTTCCTTGGCTTGGATATTCTTAATTCAAACTAGATTTGCTCCTTAAATGACTCTAATATGGTGCTTAACTTATAATGAACAGGTTTTAATGTTTAAATAATTAACTTTCATAGCACCAATATTGCATACCTTATGGTTTCTTTTTGTAGATAGTCTTCTTGGTGATTTGGTTCACCTATTTGCAGCTTTAATTTCTTTTGCTTTGTTACCCTAAACTTGTCAATCTTAAAACTCTCCTTTCTATTCAATTGCTGCTCCAATTTCTTTTGCTTTGCTACCTTAAACTTGTCAATCTTACAGTTCTCTGAATTTGTAAAAATTGCAGCTCTAATTTCTTTTGCTTTGCTGCCCTAAACTTGTCAATCTTACAACTCTTCTTTCTATTCAATTTTTGCCCTCTTGCTATCCATAAACTTTGCTAGTTTGCAGATTTTAATGCATCCAATTCCTCCATTGTTTTTCTGTCCAAATATTTTAAATATGCTTGGAAACTCCAATTTTTAGCTCAATATTGCTTTATAAAATCCTTCAATTTTTGTTGTAAAAATCAGCAATCTCCTTGCAAATCAGCCTTTATATCTTTTATGGTTGCCTTTAAAATTCTAAAATTTTGTGGTCTCTTCTAGCTTCTTTCTCCTTCAATATCCTTATCAAATTTTGACTTCGAACTTGGTCTCCTTCTCAATAATTTGAGTGTCTTGAGATCTTTGAAATACCTTTCCAAAATTTGGCAAACTTCTTGCCAAAACCTTCTTCCTTTTGGGCTTGTTGTCGAATGGCAACAATTATCCCAAATCCTTCTTATTACGAAATTCTCCTTGCTTGAAATCTTCTCCCTTGATATTTCTTCAAATATCCTCCAATGACCACTTCTTCAATTTCTTCAATGTCTTCTCTAGCCTTCTCCTCCTTTTCCTTTCAATTTTTCTTGAGACCTTCTCTTGCGTCTTAAAATTCTACAACTACTCAAATATATAATAGGACCTTTTCCAGTCCTTCTCTATCTTCAATCTTCAAAAAATAGAAGTTCTTCAATGGGACGTCCTTTGGATCTCTTCAACTTCTTCAATCTTCAATTCTAAAAATTCTGCAATGGGACCTTTTTCTTAGGTCTCCTCTTTCTTCAATCTTCAACTTGTTGCTTCAAGTACTAGAATGATTCCAAAGAAGATACTCTTCATAGCTATTGTAGGAATATTCTCAACTTTATTTGAATCAACTCTTCTCTGCAACAAAGTATTAGAAAACGATAATAGAAATTCTTTAAATCTTAAGATAATGAAATTCACTAGTTGATTTGTCAACCTTGTGGAATCAATATTGAGTCTTAGTCTTCACAAGTTTTCCTGCAACTCTATGGAAAGACTCTAGAAAAAAAACAATTCTAGAAATTCTGAAAATAAGATTTCCTATCTCCTTTCAATCTCTCTTGTGGCTCTCTTATCTCCTATCAATCTACTTGTGCTATGATACTACAGTTAGCTTTTGATGCTATATATTTAAGGAAATGCAACCACAAGGACTAAAATGAGCATGCAATATTGAATCTATGATAATGACAATATTCTAAATAAGTAAAATACATGAGAAAGTTTTGTAACTACTCATAAAACTACCATTAATGAAAGCTCACGAAAATAGTACAAGAAATAGAGATCAACTAATATTTGCTATGGGAAATACACTTTTTATTACCAATTACAATGTATAGTCACAAATATATAATAGTATGTAACTCTTCACTTTTCTACTCTAAGGACACATGTGCATTCTGCATGATGGACACTTGTGCACATATGCACCTAACTAAAGATACGTGTGCTTTACCTACACATTATTACATTAAGTAAAGACTCTAATACTAACTTAAGACACCTAATCTAACCATGTACCCATGGTGGTACATTGACATATACCAAATAATATAATATTCTCTAATAATAAAGGAGCTATAAGGAGTAAAGAATTCAGAACAACGAATATTAAAGATGGATTCAAGGGCAGCCACAAAGCACTAGCGAAGTCAAAGGCATAGAAAATTATACACCCATCAAGTCAAATAAGCTCTAAAGAAAAAAATTGTTTAATAATAGACTTGTATAATGAGGCCTAAAATCATAAATAAGGTAGAAACAAAGGATAACATATAGAGAAGATTTGGCCAATTTAAATATTGAAAGTAAAGGTCACAGATATAAGAAAATAATAATGTACAATGCAGAGAACATTGCATATTAAAGGTGATAAAAGTATATTTTTTTAATTTTAAATTATTAATGGTTGCAGTTAATGAAGAGGGCATAGTGTGAGTTTAATCTTAGAGAGCACCCTACACCAGTGATCCAGCACATGAGTATCCTGTTCCTGCACCTACAAGAAGTACAAAAAATAAAGAAATAGAGATAGGATATATCTATGCTAGAATAATATTTGGCCAAGAAGAAACTACAATAAAGGCATAGAAAAGAAAAATCCATTTATTCCATTGGAAAGATATAGCAAGCTTGAAGAACAAGTAAGCTAGAAGAGCCAAATATTAAATACAACGAGTTTAGACAGTAAGCTTGAAGTTAGTGAAAGTTATCACACCGAAGATAGAGCATCAAGTTATGTAGAGATTGAAGAAGATCAAGCACCAAGCTAGGCTATGTAGAGAAACTCGAAAAAATTCCCAAGCTAAGTAAAGAACCTTGCTGAAAATGATATTTGAACATAGAACCAAAATCCACCAAGAATAAGTTAAGAGCCACACTGGAAAAATGAGCTAAATGTACAGTTGAGATCCACCAAGAGCAAGCACCTAAGAGATATACACAAGGAGATGTAGATCTCCATGCTTAGTGCCTTAAACCTAGCCTTTCAAGGATGAAGGGATAGTGAAGCATCAATGCTAGATTAATCCAAAGCAACCAAGGATAAATCATCAACTAGGGATATGAATCATAGACATAAGGAGAAGGAGTGCAACATTTTCTAAGAAGAAATGAAGCACCGATGTTGTGAAGGAAAGCAAATCATTGAGAAGTGTGAAATCAAAAGCCATTAGTGGAGTGCCAGCTTTGTGAAGGAAAGCAAAGCAAAATCAAGTGCCTAGCTATAAAATTAAATGTTAGAATAGTGTGCACTCAGGAAACTCAAAGGTTATAAAAGGAATTTGAGCACCATCATCTTTGTAACACTCAAAGGATGAGGTGTCATATTTATTAAGGGTAGACAAAACAACAGAAGGGCAATCAAAATTTGGAAGGCATCAAATACCTTTGTTGCATGCTCATCCACAAATAATTTTTAAGCACAGGTGAAACATTCATTTGAATCATGAAAATCCACATAAATGAAGTGTAGGCAAATGGATAGAAAAATAATCATTTTTTAATGTCATTGATAATAGGTTATGCATGCAATTAATAACATATGTTTGAAATCACATTGAAGCATCAAGCGTATAGTGAAGTGTTCATTGGAGAGAAGTCAAATCCTGCTCGTTGGAGAGACAACGCCCATTGGATGACAACACTCATTAGAAAGAGGATAAAAACCATTGGAAAATGTTGAGGCATCATCAATTGGAGGAAAGAAATGCTTGAGCATTTAGTGAAACATGCTCCAAGATAGATAAATGTCCAAGACATTGGTTAGTGAGCAGAGTTGAATAAGCTAGAGGAGAAGTGGGTGTGGTAAGGTTTAGGTATTGAAGATTTAATTTAAATTTAAATCTTTCTAAGGTTCTAAAGGAGTAATAAGTATAATTTTTTTTATTTCTAAGGTTTTATAATATTAATTGGAGGGATAAGGAATTTATTAGAAAATTAATACCTTAGACATTTATTTAATGATCTGAAGCATTAATTAGAAACTAATATATTTGTTTCTAAAGGTTTTAGAGAAATAAATAGTTGTAGAATTATTTTTCAAATCTATTTAAAATTTAATGAAAGTTAAAGCTAAGAGAATATTTGCAAAATTATTTTGGAGAGATAATACATCAAAATTAGGAATATTATTTTTGTAAAATTCTTTTTTTATATAGTTTCTAATTAATTAGGGAGTTATAAGGAATTCAACTACAAAGGTTTTCAAAATATAGAAACTTGAAAGGAGTTATTTTTGTTGTATTTATGTTTTTATGTTGATTTTGTTTTTTTTGTGGTTTTTATTTTTTGTTTGTTTGTTTGTTTGTCTTTGTTTTTTGTTGTTGTGTTTTTTGTGTTTGTTTGCTATTTTTTTTGTTGTTTTAGGCATGCTCATTGAGTGTGCCAAATGGGGCAGACCAGGTGTGAGCCCTAGGCATTTTTGGAAGAATATATATGTCCGCCTCCTTAGGACTTACCCAAAAGTGGCATCCCATTTGGGGTGTTTTCCACAAACAAACAAAAAAATAACCATTATTCAAAACTAGGGAGTCAAAAGGATGTCTACTTCCATAAACTCAATGGATAATGATATGGAAAACATTATTAGAAAAGGGCAAATGTCATAAAAACTGGAATAAAAAATTTGCTCACAAAAACTGAAGGAAAATTAAATCTAGCTTCAAAATTGATCTATAGTGAAGCAATAGAAGAAATATTTAAAACTTTGGAATATTATCTACATGCTAGGATTATTAAAAAATTGATAATGGAAAAATAATATTTTAATTCCTTTGGATATTGGTAGCATATTATATATAGAATTGCTTACACTCAAATATTACAAAGAAGAAAACATGAAACAAAAGGAATTGATTGAATCTCTTAAGAGGAAAGCAAAAATAGATGAATCTTTTTTAGAAAATATATTTCATTCTTCATGCAATATTGATAGATAAAGTTAATCTAACTCAAGATCTTACAATGACACTTTAAGTGAATGTTCAGAAGTCGTTATACCAAAGAAGACATGTGATATAAAGAACAAAGGCAAAAGAAAAATTCTTTTACAAGAATCTAATGATAATAATATAGTTCAAGAAAGCACAAAGACTAAATAACATGAAGTTGAAACTAAATATGAGGCAAACAAGAAGAAAAGGAATCTGATCAAGATGAAGGAGGCATACAATGCAAAGTAAATTGAAAGATGAATATTGTATTGAAGACTAAAGTCTTCAATAACCAAATAATGTAATACATGGGGTGTTGGAAAATATTATATTATTTAGTACATGCCAATGTACCACCTTGGTACATTATTAGATTAGGTATGTGTCTTAGATTAAAGTGTGAGTTTATATATTTCATGTAAGGTAATAATGTTCAAGAAATACACAGGTTGAAGAACACAAGCTTATACTGAGAGGAGGGGTGAACAGTATAAGATCACTTTTTACTTTTTCTTCCAAATCAATATTATGTTGTGTAAAGATAGCAGTATCAATAGCAGTAATCAAAGCAATGCACAAAAAACATACACAATAGAGACACCATAATTTATGCAATTCACCCAATGTGGACTACTCCACGAAGAAAATATTTTACTAAAACTTTCTCAATCAATATCTTTGGGAATCACTCCCAATTACAATGTTTATGGATATTTGTCCAAAGGAGATGCTAATCCCCTAATCACAAGTTCATGGACCTCTTCCATAGGAGAAATCTTTCCCATTCTGCTCTGGCTATGTGATCTTCTAGAAGACTATGTCTCTATGTTGTACTAACTAGTGGACCTCTCTCCACTTAAAGACTCCTCACTCAGATTTGTCTTCAAATTTTCTAGCTATTGGATCTCTATCCACTGAGACTGTATCCTCTGTACTCTATCACCTCCAAAGCTCTGTCAATAGGCTCACTAAGAACCTGATAAATAGGTTCACACAGAACCTGATTAAAAATCTCACACATAACTTGTAAAATATGCACTAGCAAGCTCACCAAGAACTAGCCCAAATATTCTCTAGCAAGCTAACCAAGAACTTGCCCAAATATGCTCTAGCAAGCAAACCAAGAACTTGACCAAATCTGCTCTAGCAAGCTCACCAAGAACTTACCCAAATTTGCTCTAGCAAGCTCACAAAGAACTTGCTCAAATTTTCTCTAGCAAGCTCACCAAGAACTTGCCCAAATCTGCTCCAACAAGCTCACTAAGAACTTTTCCAAACACTATCCTCAAATCTATCCCAAAACTATCCTCAAATTTGTCCCAACACTATCCTCAAATCTGTCCCAAAGGCCTTCTCAAAGGCTCAATCAATCATGCTCAAGTAGTACTCAACAATGAATGGCAATCTCAACTCAAATTAACTTCATAGAAGCATAAAGAGAATTTTTAGAGACTCAATATGTTCTAATCTCACTCTCAACCCAAATAAATCTCAACTCAACTCAAGTCAACTCAACTCAAATCTTATAGAAGCATAAAGAGAATTGTTAGAGACTCAATATGTTCTAATCTCACTTTCAACTCAAATCAGAATAATGGAATAGTTTGTTTCATAGGACTTGAACAATCACTTCACACATCACTTGACTAGGCTCAATCAACTCAACTCAACCAATCACCATAAGGGACAACTCCCTCTCACATAACCCTAGTCCAAGTATGTATCAACCAACTCAAATTTTTCCAATAATGCTCAACCACAAATCTCACATAACAATGATACTCATATTCTTCTATAGCTCAAGTTCATCTCAAAATCAATGGGCTTCAACAAAAATGCTTATAAACAAGGTTTAAACACAACTCTCAAACCAGAAAACCTTGAAGCATTCAACCAACCAATTTTGAAAAGAAAACCACAATACAATCCTTTTCCCTCATATTTTAGAAATCAACCACCACAATCAATCAATAGGAGAATGTGCCCATACATTTTTATGAAGAGAAAAACCCCTTTGGAAATCTACCACACTCAATCACACTTTGACAAAGAGCACAACAATATTTACTTTTCAACTCCTTCACAAAAATAGAAATATCTCTCTATACACTCCTTATTTCTCCTTCTAAATGAGTTAGTCAAATATCCCTCGAAATAAGCTTTCCAACGATATAATATGATATACTTTCATAAAATAAACATACCAAAAATATCTTTTCTACTAAGAGCACATATATCTTGCCTTCCAAAACAACTCAATCCTTATCACCTTATACCTCCAACATTATGCAAAAATTAATTTTAATAATAAAAAATTACTTACCTCTAGAAGGAATCGAACCCTCGTCGTCTACCCATGCACTTCCTTAACCGTGGCACCAATGACCATGTGAGCATATCGCTCACATGAGACAATAAGCGCGAAAGACACTTTTGTCTTCTCTCTCTTCGTAAAATAAAATGTGGGCCTTTCTTGTCCCAAAAACACAACCAAACATGGGCCTTTTGTTTGCCCCAAAATTCTCAACCGATGGAAATCGAACCTCAGTCTTCTCCCTAGCAAAACGTCTTTGTCTCCCCTCGCTCACCGTTAGGCCACGCTTGCCACACGAATTATCTTATGCGCTTGCCGTATTCTCTCCACTTTGATTCCCAGGTTTTTAAACAAAAGCCTTGGTGTATATATATGCACCCTTCATTATTTTTCCAACATCGACAAATTTTGAATAATTTGATTTTTATGATGACGTCGGTGGTGATGTCATTAAATTTTAATTTTAAAATTTAAATATTAAAATTTGCACCGATTATTCAAGGTTGAATATCTTCATCTCCAGGGCACCTTTTTCAATGAAACAAAAATCCAACCTAGGTTTTAAGAAAAACCCATATCAAATCTACCATCCGTATTTTTAAATAAAAACCTTTTATTTTACCTGCCTTGGTTTTCACAAAAACCCTATTTTTTGTAATATCATAAATGCTTATTTATGAACTATTTCGGTCACCAAAACCAAATGTGATCCATGTTACATCAATGACAACATAAAATGCCTCATATTACCTCAAATTTCTAACAATCTCCCCCTTTGTCATTGATGGCAACACCTCTAATGCAAAAACCATAATCACTGAAAAAACCATCTCTGAGAATCAAATCTGCTCCTCCTGAATCAATACTTTCTATAGAGGCTGCTCCCCCTAACTCAATGCTCTCTTTGGAGGCTGCTCCCCCTAACTCAATGTTCTCCCCTTTACTCAAATATCTCCCCCTTTGACATCAATGGCAAATGGGACACCTATGGGGCTAAAATATATGACTCTTAACCTTATCCCCCTCACCACCTTGTCTCTTGAGGTGATTAATTTTGGGGTGGGAGTATCTTTACTCCCATATCACATTGTTTATTTCCTCTATCAACTTCCTTCCATATTTTTTTGATATTCTTCTCTTGATGAATCACTTGATCTTCTTGTCTTGACCCTGTTTGGAATTAAGTCCTACACCATTATGTAATATGCCCAAAGTTATTGCAATTAAAACACTTGATATTGTAGCCTTTATATGGTGCACATGTCCTTAATTCTTTCTTAAAATAATTTCTATATCCATTCCTTTCCTGAACCTTGTATTGTGAAGCTTTGTTTTCATGACCATTATGACCATGACTTCTGAAATGTGTAGCTCTAAAACCAAAACAATGTTGCTTATTTCCTTTACACTGAAAAGCTTTATGACCAATCCTATTACATGAGAAGCAATGTCCCTAAAAATTGTACCTTCTTCCTTTGAATTTTTCTTTAGAAAAATCAAACTTCTTTGATCCATGGATTCTACAATGTATAGCCCTGTGTCTAAATCCATTACAAGAAAAACAATGTCCTTGAAAAGCCCTTTGTTCATACCTTGGTTCCTCATACCTTTCTTGACCATTATCCTTATGATAATATTCAACTTGTGCATTGCATTCTTGAACCTTATTTGTAGCATCTAAAACCTGTTCCTTAGTTTCTTCCTTGCTTTTCTCTTCAAGAATTTCTTTTTCCTTTGAACTTGATTCACCTATCTCAAAACAAGAGCCAAACTGAATATTTGGAGCCATAGAACCTTTGGAACTTTCCTCACAAATCTTAGGTGCTTATTTGCTTTCCGTTTGAGTGTGATTCTCCAAACCTAAAATATGAGATCTTTGGTGCTTTGGAATCTCCCTCATAAGTATTCCACAACTTGGTCCACATTTCATTAGCTGAAGTACATACCATGATCTTTACAAAATCTATCTCACGAAGCCCACTCAAAATACAATTCATTGCTCTTGCATTTATCTCAACCAATTTCTTGGTAGTCTTATCTTCCTCGGGATCACCTTCAACCTTATATTATTTTTCAATCATCTAACATACCTCATATCCTTGTTATATCAAGTAGTTCTTCATCCTAATGCTCCATAAAGCATAATTGTTACCATCAAACAATGGAGCCTTATTTGAAGATAATCCTTTTTGTGGAGCCATCTATGTTCTTATAGAATATGCCCTCAAGTTGTTAGCCTTTCCGAAGGAACCCGCTCTGATACCAATTGAAGAAAACAAGCTCATACTGAGAGGGGGGGTGAAAAGTATAAGACCACTTTTTACTTTTTCTTCCAAATCAATATCAAGTTGTGTAAATATAGCAATATCAATAGCAGTAATCAAATCAATGCACAAAAACCATACACAATAGATACACCACAATTTACATGGTTCATCCAATTTAGGCTACTCCATGGAGAAAATATTTTACTAAAACTTTCTCAATCAATATCTTTGGGAATCACTCCTAATTACAATGTTTATGGATATTTTTCCAAAGGAGATGCTAATCCCCTAATCTCAATTTCATGGATATCTTCCACGGGAGAACTCTTTACCCTTATGCTCTGGCTATGTGATCTTCTAGAAGACTCTGTCTCTCTACTGTACTAACTGGTGGAACTCTCTCCACTTGAAGACTCCTCACTTAGATCTACCTTCAACTGTGCTAGCTACTGGATCTCTATCCATTGAGACTTTTTCCTCTATACTTTGTCACCTCCAAATCTCTATCAATAGGCTCACTAAGAACCTTCTCAATAGGCTCACACAAAACCTGCTTAACAAGCTCACATAGAACTTGTCAAATTTGTGCTAGCAAGCTCACCAAGAACTTGCCCAAATCTGCTCTAGCAAGCTCACCAAGAACTTACCCAAATCTACTCTAGCAAGCTCACCAAGAACTTGCCCAAATCTACTCTAGCAAGCTCACGAAGAACTTTCCCAAATCTTCTCTACCAAGCTCACCAAGAACCTACCCAAATCTGCTCCAACAAGATCACTAATAACTTGTCCAAACATTGTCCTCAAATCTATCCCAAAGGCCTTTTCAAAGGCTCAATCAATCATGCTCAAGTAGTACTCAAAATGAACTCAACAATGAATGACAATCTCAACTCAAATTAACTTCATAGAATCATAAAGAGAATTTTTAGAGACTCAATATGTTCTAATCTCACTCTCAACCCAAATCAATCTCAACTCAACTCAAGTAAACTCAACTCAAATATTATAGAAGCATACAGAGAATTGTTAGAGACTCAATATGTTCTAATCTCACTTTCAACTCAAATCAGAATAATGGAATAGTTTGTTTCATAGGACTTGAAAAATCACTTCACACATCACTTGACTAGGCTCAATCAACTCAACTTAACCAATCACCACAAGGGATAACTCTCTCTCACACAATCCTAGTCCAAGTATGTATCAACCAAATCAAATGTTTCCAACAATTCTCAACCATAAATCTCACATAACAATGATACTCATATTCTTCTATAGCTCAAGTTCATCTCACAATAAATGGGCTTCAACAACAATGCTTATATACAAGGTTTAAACACAACTCTCAAACCAGAAAACCTTGAAGCATTCAAACAACCAATTTTGAAAAGGAAACCACAATACAATCCTGTTCCCTCCAATGATATTTTAGAAATCAACCACCATAATCAATCAATAGGAGAATGTGCCCATGCCTTTTTATGAAGAGAAGAACCCCTTTGGAAATCTACCACACTCAATCACACATTGACAAAGAGCACAACAATATTTACTTTTCAACCCCTTCACAAAATAGAAATACCTCTCTATAGACTCATTATTTCTCCTTCTAAATGAGTTATTCAAATAGCCCTTGAAATAAGCTTTTCAACGATATATAATATGATATAATTTCATAAAAGAAAAATACCAAAAATATCTCTTCTACTAAGAGCACATATATCTTGCCTTCCAAAACAACTCAACCCTTATTACCTTATACCTCCAACATTAGGCAAAAATTAATTTTAATAATCAAAAATTACTTGCCTCTAGATGGAATTGAACCCTCATCGTTTGCCCATGCACTTCCTTAACCGGGGTGCCAATGACCATGTCACAATGCTCACATGAGACAATAAGCGCGAAAGCCGCTTTTGTCTTCTCCTCTCTCTTCCAAAAAAAACGTGGGCCTTTCTTGCCCCGAAAATACAACCAAAATTGAGGATTTTCTTTGCCCCAAAAATCTCAACTGGTGGGAATCGAACCTCAGTATTCTCCCTAGCAAAACGCCTTTGTCTCCCCTCGCTCATCGTTAGGCCATGCTTGCCACATGAATTATCTTATGTGCTCGCCGTCTTCTCTCCACTTTGATTCCTAGGTTTTTAAACAAAAGCCTTGGTGTATATATATGCACCCTTCATTATTTTTCCAACATCAGTGGATTTTGAGTAATTCGAGTTTTATGATGACATTGACGATGATGTCATTAAATTTTAATTTTAAAATTTAAATATTAAATTTTAAATATTAAAATTTACACCGATTATTCAAGGTTGAATATCTTCATCTCCAGGGCACCTTTTTCGATGAAACGAATAGCCAACCTGGGTTTTAAGAAAAATCCATATCAAATCTGCCATCCATGGTTTTAAATAAAATATTTTATTTTACCTACCTTGGTTTTCACAAAAACCTTATTTTTTGAAATATCATAAATGCTTATTTATGAACTATTTCGGTCACCAAAACCAAATGTGATCCATGTGACATCAATGACAACATAAAATGCCTCATATTACCTCAAATTTCCAACACAGGTGTCATGTAATTATGTGTGCAAGTGTTGTGAGTGTAAATGTACACAAGTGTCCATTATGTAAGAGTGCACATTTGTCCTTAGTGAAGAGTTACAAAGACGAGTGAAGGTCAAGAGTGCACCATATGAGGAGTCACATCCAATTATATATGTGTGATAAAGCATTATAATTTGGTATTGAAAGTGCATAGCTTATTGTGTGCATTAGTAGACCTTTATTCAATAGTATTTTCAGTATTTTGAGTTATTCTTGTGTTATTATATTTGATATCATATTCTGAGTTATTGTATTAGTTTCATTATATTACAACTTTATTATATTTGATCCTATGAGTATATTTATGTGAGTTTTGTATTTGAGGGAAGGCTTCAAAAGCTATCATATTGACTTGTTCAGATCCATAATTTTTTGAAGTATGTTATTCTAGAAGCTTAAGCAAGCAATCCTAGGCTTAAAATTGTTTAAGGTTTACCTACTCTTTGAAGTTAAAAGCTTTTGTCTAGACTAGCTTGGTATTCTTTAAAGTTGGGCTTGTAAAGCTTACAGTCAAAACTTTTTGATAGTGACATCAGCAAGAGTGCTTCAAAATCTTTGACAAGATGAAGATATTGAAGGGAATAGAGTGTTTAAGCCAAGAGGATATCTAGCTAGAGCTTTTTTTTATGACATTGACATAGGCCTTCAAAATATTTTAACCCAACATAAGGTCAAATCCCTAGAATCCGTTCAATAACCTTTCACACTTACAAGTCTAGGAACAATTCAAAATCTAGGAAGTAAGAATGTCAAATCCTTTACATACTGATGCCAAAAAAGCTCTTTCTAAATCCTAGCATGGCCAATAATAACTTTGCCTTTGATCTAAAGTCCAAAAAGCAATAGCAGCCAAAACTTTTTGATAGTGACATCAATTTATCCTTCAAATAGTTTCAACCTAGTGAAAAGGCTTGCATTAAGCATGAAATAAATATAAAAGGTAAGATAAAGTATCAACATTTTGGATTATATATTCTTGGTAAGAAGTATGATGTTAGCATCAACAATGTCTAGCAAACTTACAAATTAATATTGCTTAAATAAAAAGGGGTGTACCAAGCGATAACCACTTCGTCTAAGCATAACTGATGATCATGGAAATCATATTACCTGATGGAAGATGTGTTTAATGTGTTAAATATGTTAAGTTGCATCATTGATTGTGATTGGTAAATTTTGCTCATTGTTGGTAATTTGAGTTATTTTATGTTGTCATTAATGTCACATGAATCATTGATGTCATATGGATCACATTGAGTTTTGATGGGCAAGTGATATTTTGGAAAGCATGGATAAATTCAGGGTTTTTGTGAAAACCAAGGCAGGCAAAATAAAAGGTTTTATTTAAAACCATGGATGGCAGATTTGAAATGGGTTTTTCTTAAAACCCAGGTTGACCTTTCATTTTATCAAAAAAGGTGCTTCGGTGATGGAGATATTTAATTTTAAATATTTAGTTTAAATTTTAATTATTTAAAATTTTAATTTTAATTTTAAAATTTAAATTAAAGTTAGTGTCGACATCTAAAGAAAGAGGAAAAATCAATAATACGTCAATGTCATAGAAAATGAGGAGAAGACTATATAAATGGGGATCCTAAGGTTCATTTGAAATTAATCCTTGCTCATGTTAATCGTTGGTTTAGCATCCAAAGAGAGCTCGTGCGAAAATCATTTTGAAATGGGAGACAACGAATAAATCCAAGGTTGGTCAAAATCCTAAGACATTTTGGGTAGAGTGGTGCATTGGCAATTGGATTTTTTTAAATGTGTGTGGCAGCGCTTTATGTCAAGGTTCGAATCTCCTTAACTGCATTCGAAGGTATTGGAAGGAAAGCGCTCGAAGCGCTTTTGGTTTACGTGGAAGGGAGGAAGGACTTAAGGCACGTCATACCTTTTCTTTTCGAACGAGTGTCTAGCTCGTGTGGCAACCTTAGTTGCGGCTAAGGCATTCACGGTGTGGGAAAGTTGGGGGTTCAAATCCCCTTGAGGAGGTAATTACATTTTGCTCTAATTCAATTTGGTTGATGCCCTAGGATAGGAGTTATAAGGTGGTTAAGGAATAATTAAATTTTTTAATTAAACTTTATTTTTAAAGGTTGTGATTATTATTTCAGAGGTGGATGAGTTTTTGACTTATTTTGATATTCATGAAATTGAAAATCAAGATTTAGGAGAAATAAGGAGTTGTTATAAAATATTTTTGAGAGCCTTGTTGATTATTATTTTTGATAAGGGTTTTTATTAGAAAGGACTTTGGTGGATGTGTTTATTAAGTTGGAGTAAAAAGGTGTATATTGAGTTATGCTTATCTTGTGATTATTATTTGAAGTCCACTAACCCTTATTGAGATTGGAAAGGAAATTCGTGTTTAGTGTGGCAGATTTTGTGGATAACTTCTTAGCATAAAAAGGTATGGGAACATTCTCCTATTGATTGTTTATGGTGGTTGATTTTTGAAATATCATTGGAGTGAAAAGGATTGATTGTGGTTTCCTTTTCAAAAGTGGTTGGTTGAATGCTTCAAGGTTTTCTAGTTTGAGATTTGTGTTTAAACCTTGTTTTATAAGCATAGTCATTGAAGCCCATTGGTTGTGAAAGAACTTGAAAAGAACATGAGTACCATTTTTATGTGAGATTTGTGGTTGAGCATTGTTAAAAATATTTGAGTTGGTTGATACATGCTTGGACTAGGGTTTTTTTATAAATAATAGTCCCTTGTGGTGATTTGTCGAGTTGAGTTGATTGAGCCTAGTCAAGTGATTGTGTGAGGTGATTGGTCAAGTTCCATGAAACAAACTATTCCATAATTTTGATTTGAGTTGAGATTTATTTGAGTTGAGTTGAGTTGAGATTGAGCTTAGAACATATTGAGTCTCTAAAAATTCTCTTTATGCTTCTATGAGTTGATTTGAGTTGAGTTGAGATTGATTTGAGTTGAGATTGAGCTTAGAACATATTGAGTCTCTAACAATTCTCTTTATGCTTCTATGAGTTTATTTGAGTTGAGTTGAGTTAAGATCATTGTGGATCATTGTTGTCATCCATTGAAGAGTACATTGTCATTCATTGTTGAGTTCATCTTTGAGCTTTGCCTTGATAGATTTGTGGATGATATTTGGATGCTACTTGACCATGATTGATTGAGCCTTTGAAAAGGCCTTTGTGGACAGTTTTGGGATAGCTTTGTGAACAGTTTTGGGAAAGCTTTGTGAATAGTTTTGGGACAGCTTTGTGGAAAGTTTTGGGATAGCTTTGTGGATAGTTTTGGGACAACTTTGTGGATAGCTTTGTGGACAGTTTTGGGATAGATTTGCTAGAGCAGATTTGGGCAAGTTCTTGGTGAGCTTGCTAGAGCATATTTGAACAAGTTCTTGATGAGCTTGTTAGAGCATATTTGAACAAGTTCTTGATGAGCTTGCTAGAGAAGATTTGAGCAAGTTCTTGGTGAGCTTGCTAGATCATATTTGGGTAAGTTCTTGGTGAGATTTCTAGAGCAGATTTGAACAAGTTCTTGGTGAGCTTGTTGGAGCAGTTTTGGACAAGTTCTGTGTGAGCTTGTTATTTAGTTTTGGACAAGTTCTATGTGAGCTTTTTATTATGTTTTGGACAAGTTCTGTGTGAGATTGTTATTCATATTTGGACAAGTTCTATGTGAACTTGTTATTGCCTAGCTTTGAGCAGATCAAAGAAATCATTGTATTGGATAAGGATCCTTATTTATGTGTGAAATATTATAAGGAGATTATCTGGTGGAGTACCCCACATTGGGAGAACCACGTTAAATCTTGTGTCTCAATTGTGTGTGGTGACTTGTGCTCTTGCTTACTACTACTATCTGAGTTATTAATGCACACTGCTATATTTGGTTATTGCAATTAAGGACATTAATTGATATTGATTTAGAAATAAAGTAAAAAGTGGTCTTATACTGTTCACCCCCCTCTTAGTATAAGCTTGTGTTCTTCACTCATGACTATATATAGTAGTTAGCTTAACCTTATCTTAGAAAAAAATATAAATAGGGGAATACCCCTCATTGTAAAGAGTCATATAATTGAGGCTTTGCCTATTATAAGCTATATATTCATACTGTTCTAATGCAATCAAGGGTTGTTTAAATTATCTTTGTTGAAGTATACAAAAATATTAATTACAATAATATATGCACTTTCAACATTTTTATTTATGCTTCAGTGGGAGCAAGATCTATTAGGCTTGAAATTGATTTACTTATTTTTGTTAAAGTTCTTAGAGTGTTGAATGTTGTAATATTTGAGCTCACTATGATTTATGTATAGCTTTAGTTGAGGCTTGATTTTTTAGGCATTTCTTGTAGTAGATGGTCAATTCTCATTCAACTAAATACAATGTTGTTAATTGAGCTTTGGCTGGATTAATCATTCTATCTATCCCAACTCTTCTCTTAACCCTCTTCATTTTTCTCTTTAGTCTTTCACATAGTAGGATTTAGAAAAGGACCTGGCCTTTTCTAGAGTTTGGCTTATAAGGGATTTCTAAGGCATCCAATATTGACTTCGACCTAGGGCACAAATTTTATTCTAGGTAGATCAAAGCATCAAAAATAAGAACTTAAATTACAATATCCAAGGAGGCATTAGATTGAACTTGAGGTATACCTGGAAAGACTATGTCTAGTGCAACTGTAAAATTTCTTATTATAATAGTTTTGAATGTGTGGTAGGTTATCATCCCAAGTGTATGGATGATTGTGATTATATTATTCTATTTAACACTTTGATTCATCAATTAATTTGAGGATAACAAGGAGTTTAATGATCTAGGCATGTATTGAGTAGATCATACAAATACTTATAGAATAATTTGATGAATCTATAGTCCTTATGTAACATTATAAAATCTAGGATGTCAAAGTGTATCAGTACCTACTTGAAGAATATTTGAGTTTTCTAAATTATGTCAAAGGTTACATTAAATGGTATTATCATTTCCATATTTGACAATATAACAACTACAATGAATATTAAGTTGTTTGATGCTTTGTTGGGTTTTCATGGTTTAGAAGGAAATCCTAATGATAAGTAGGTTACCAATTTTTTAATTGTTGTTATTTCCATGTTATACGTAATATGGAATTTGATGTTGATCTCTACACTTGTGCATATGAGGCTAGTTAAATGTGTTCTAGCATCAAAAGTGGATTAATAACATTGAAATGTTCAAATAACTTAGACTATTATGCATCCAAAATTAGGTATTGGTGAGGCATGGTTCATAGAACACAAAATACTCCTAGATAATAGAGAATTCCATTGTTAAGATAATGATCATGTACTAACTTACCTTGTACTACTTGGTGGTGTGTCTAAGAAAAGTCAGTTTCATTAGGATAAATTGAAATCATTGATAATTTTTCAATCAAATAAATTATTATCATGAGCATAAATAAAATAAAATCATTCAATTCACATGGTGTTCATTTTATAACTTATCTTAAGTGTGTAAAAATTATAAAAGTTTGTGTTGGAATGAAAGATATATTCCTTACTCATAATGTAGTGACACCATTTCAAACAACTTGCACAATGGTGTATAGTTCCTTCTTGTAAGTATATTAGTATTAAAAATACATCCCTAAAGGTTATTGAATGATAAGAAATAAGGTTCCCATATTAAATCCATATAGAACTAAGGGTTTAGTTTAATGCATCAATATTAATCTCAAATGGTTGAATGACATTCAGTTTAACTACATTTGGTTCTTAATAATTATGCTTCTTTAAATATTTAAATTCCTACTATTGGATTAAGGTCCACTATAATGTCATATTACCATGCATGATCTAATCGAGTGGCCAAAAAATATGTGATAAACCAAGGAAAAACTTGTAGTAGAAATTGACCAAACCTAGAAAACTTTGAAGATTTATAAGTTATATTAGGAATGGGTCATTATTGAATTGCACATAGTACACGAGGTAATATTTCTTTATGACACTAAGGGTAAACTTAGAAAATTTATCTTGCAACTTGTGTTGGCACAATGTGTCCAAAATTTTGCACACATAGTCAATGTGCTCCTATTATGTCTTAAAAAATACAATAACGTAATCTAAGTAGACTATAAAAAGCAACTTATGAATGATTCAAGAAATTCATTCAAAAAATAAATGAATGTAGTAATACATTGGTTAAATTTAAATCCATAACCAACCATTCAAACAACCCCTCCTTGGTATTGAAAGCTTTTTTTCTAAATGTTTTTATGGTTGGCTGAAATCTAATAGGACCTAATGGTAGAGGATAATTATTTTTCACCAATATATTGTTAAGGAACCAAGATTTTTCCTTTTTGGGAACTAGCATGATTAGATTGCTACATGGAAATGAGTTATGAGATAATTTAACTTGATCCATCAACTCATTTATTTGATATTGTATTTCATCATTCTCCCAAATAGGATGAAAGTAAAGGCTTACGGGGTAGAGGATAATTAGGGATAAAGTCAATCTAGCATTTTTAACAAAGTAATGGAGCAATATTCCTTATGGATCCTTGAAAATATTAGAATAATGTTTGAATCAATGCATCCATTTGTTAAGATGGTGTGGAAGTGGTTGAGATCCATGTTTCAAGGGAAGGATTCTTGGTACGAGGTGCTTCTGACTAAACCACAAAGACAAAAATTTGAGCATAGGAAATCATACTCTTGCATTACTTAGAAGAAATATGTGTTGCCTTTTTCTATGAAAGGAACATTGAGATGTGATCTATCATTTGATGTGCATCATCAATTGCTAGGGACAAGACTAGTATATTGCTTTATGATCAAAGAGATAATATTTTAAGCAATGGGTCATAGATCTCTATTGACACCATGTCATAGGTGATTATGCCATTCATTGGCTTGATGTCAAACTAAAAATTGCATTGACGTCTAACTTGAACTCCATTTTTTGATGCAACCACTCGAGGGAGTGAGGCTAAAGGTATGTTGGATTTTGGAAACTCAAATGTCAAATAGTATCTTGTGTGATGTTTTTTGGATTGTAGAATCAAGGATAATATACAATTCTTTGACATTAATCCAACAATGAATATCAAACAAAAACTCATGTTCTTCAAAGGCATTTGAGGTTTATGTTTTGTAGTCCTCTAAGTGTTGTTCTTAGAAGTGGTGTTTGTCTCATCTTCACTCTTTGGCATATATAGTTAGTGATATTAGGATACACCACCAAAGAATTATATTTAGCTTTCTAGTCTATGTCATTATTAGTGTGAGTCTTAATATGGTTGCATATTTTTTCTTCTTTTGTTTTCCTTTGCCTTGTGTGGTATGAGGTTTATTTGGTTCATGTTCTACTACAAGACCCTTTGGTTGTGGCAATATAAGAGATTTTAGAATGGGTAAATTCCATGTTGGAGTCTATTGATTCTTATGCAATGGAGGCATAATATCTTATGGCTTTGCATGAGATCATTCCTCCTACTTTGTAGAAAATTGGAAGGGTCGTGCTAGAGTGCCAATAGGACAAGTAAACCATTGAAAAAAATTAAAAATGTAGTCCACTGATGTGCTTGATTACTTGATGCTTTTTATAGTTCCTAACATGCAAGCAAGGTGCTCATCAAACTTGTCAATGTGCATTGCATTATTTAGTTGTGATATTAGCATAATTATTGAAAATACTTGCACTTGTCTACATAATGTTTGAGAGGGTAGAAAGAAGCATGCAAAAGATCCATGAACTTCATCTAGTTGGTGATGTCTTTTCAAGCTTAGTGTTGGTGTATTCCCACCAATACAAAACTAACTTGGACATCTTCAATGCCTCAAAGGAGATTTTATCAATGTTAGTAAAATATTTTTTAATAACAAAGATTCCAAATTTTGGAGCTAGGTATCCAACTCTTCAACATTTATTCATCTTGAGAACACATGAACATTGACATTGGTCTACACCTTGAGTGTATTGTGGCTTTCAAAGTGTGTAATAATACAGGTAATTTTTTATAGTGATCACATTTGAATCTTGAGATCTTGAAATAGTTCAAATAGTGTATATTTTTAGTTTATCCAACATGTTTAAAAAAGAGGTTCTTAACATTTGGAATATTATTCTATATGAAAGACAATGTTAGTGTCATGCGTATTTGCACATAAACAAAATTATTTAGGGTACTTAGATAAGGAACCTAGTGTAATGTCTTACTTCTAATACGACAAGCATGAATGAGAAAACATTGAATGGTGAAGTATAATAAAAGATTTGCTCTAATATAAGATATAAGTCATTGGAATAAGGGATAATGGCTATGAAATATAGAACATAAGAATTTTTTTGATACCAATATCCCTAGAGTGGGATCACAATAATGTGTGAAGAACCTTTGATATCGATGATTTGTGTCAAGAGGGCCTAAGAAGGTGGCATGGAGGATAACTCCCCAACTTAGCTTGTGAGTCTATATGAATTATATTTGATAGTTGTGCAACAAAACATGACACAAGTTAGCTCTTCAAACTTCTACATTTTAATATAAAATAGAAATAATAGGAAGCATGTTGATTAAATAGATGTGGAAAAATCAGAAAGGATGCAAATAAATGGAAAGTTTTATTTATAGTTAATGCAAATACAAATGAATATCCAAATGTAAAACACTCATGTAGCCTAGTTGGAAACAATACCAAGCTTTAGGCTACACGTTGCAAGCATTGATCTATAATATGTGTGGTGGACATTAAAATTCTAAGTTCCTAGTCTTGATCTAGAGCAAAATGCTATATAAAATGAGTAAAGATCCATGATGAGGAACAAGAGTTGGAAAATGCTAACTAGAATTTTATTCACATAAGGGGTTTAAATAATACAATTTACAACCATAATCTTCTCAAAATAGAATATGCTTAACCAAAAGCTAAAATTAAGATAAGATGCTAACAAGACTTAACTAAGCTAACAAATCCAACTTTGCTAACTCATAAAAGAAGAACAAATCCAACCCAAATACTATGTCATTCAGGGTTATGCACAATGACGAATATTCACAAATTGGGCAAATATTAAGATTTTTGAAATTGGATATTAGCGAAAATTGAGACCTTGGACGTCGGTCCATTCACTTGAAGTTTTTGGGATAAAATTTTTAGGTGTCGGTTCGCTGCACGATTATAATAATATGACATTTTTTTAAAATTTTCCAGCACTCCCACCTAAATCAAGGATCCTTTTCATCAAAAAAGTTCTAAATTTTTTAAATTATCATGCCAAAATACCGAAATATATAACACACACAAGCGATACTTTTCATGTAAAACATAAAAACTATTAGAAAATCAAGCACTAGCAGCAAAAATTAAAACCTTTCAATAGAAAATAATTGAAACACTCGATCTGTTGTAGAATTCTGCTAAACTTTGGTTGTGTGTAGAAACTAGTTTATCCAGATACAACTACTACTTGGATTGGAAACCAGATAGACATCTACACCTAGACTAGGTCAGACCTTTTTTAGAAATCGGTTTGACTGTCAGACCTTGATTAGCACTCAGACCAATTTTCAAACCCTATTTTTTACTCGGATCTATTGTCGGACCCTATTTTGAACTTGAACCATATTTTGGATCCTATTTTCATCTCGAATCGATTATCGGACCCTGTTTTGCACCCTGATTGTATTTTGGATCCTGTTTTCATCCTAGACTAATTATCAAACATTATTTTACACCTAGATCATCTAACGAACCTGTTTTATACCCAAATAGATTATCAAACCTTATTTTGCACCCAAACCGGTTGTTGAACCATATTTTGCACCCGAACCATATTCTAGATCATGTTTTCATCTCAAACTAATTGTCATAGCCTATTTTCACCCAAACTAATTATCATACCCTACTTTGCTTTCTGATCATATTTGGACCATGTCGGGTGTCAAAAAACAAAGGTACAAAATTTCACCTCTCTAAATTCTTTTTAGAGAATATGATTTCAAGTAGTTGTTACAGTAGTAACATGTGTTTTTTCATTATTAAATTGCAGGTTTATTTTTTTTTGTTTTCCTCTATTGTCCCTTCTTTTCTTTATTCCACATTTGAGTGTTTTGAATCTATGAATTTGTGATCCTCTGTTTTCTTGTTTTTGAGATATTATTAGTTCAATGAGGTGTAGTAATAAGATCTATTTTTCTTTAATCTATTTGTAGGTTTTTCTTTTAGTGTTTTTCTATCATTTAATGAAAATAGTTCAATGCTCTGTTTTCTATTATTTCCCCTATCTTCCCTTATTACGCATGTGAGTTTTTTGATGGATTATTTATTAATTCTCTCTTTCCCTTAATACACTTTGATTCTATGTTTCTCTTGAGATCTACTTTTCTATCATAAAATTGTAAATAGGTAAATACTTTGTTTCCCTAAGGACATTATGATTCTTTGCTTCTCTTAATACCCTCTAATTCTCTGCTTCTCATTTTTAGAGAATATGAGTGTTGGAACCGATTCTTGCATCCATAGGAAATCAATTGTAATGCTACAAGAATTCGTTTGAAACCAATAAGCTATTATAGGCTCTGGTTGACCTGCCTCATGTTCTGCTAAACCCGAATATTGCTAAATAAGACGATAGAATGGGTAAGGAAACCCCAGCATAAATTATTTAATTAAACTTCTAATTTGTACACTCCAGATTTATATTAAAATATAAGTATTCTTATTAAAATTACCAAGCATGAAAACAACCAACTATTATGTCTTATGTAGACCAGTGACTAGATTCATTGTGCTCTTATAGCAATTTAACAACAATTTTAATTATGAACATAGAGATGGGAAAAAGTAAATTAGTGTTCTTGATTTCATTCGAATGTCGTAACAAAACCAAAAGTTAACTAAAAAAAGAAACGTGTATAATGCATTCAAATAAAATAACCCATTATACAGATACACACAATACTGAGACAAAGAAATGATAGGATTAGATTCAGAATTGTATTGATTCATTGAAAAAATTACATGCAGAGTAGGCAGAATGCCTTTTAACTCTGTTTTTCTCAAAAGAATATAACAATACAATGGAAAATACTCTTTTCAAATGATGTAACGGGTCTCTCCTACTCTTCTTATTCCAATCTGGTAACAAAAGAATCTCTGAATCCTAGGCTCAATAAGACTGGAAATATTCTTAGCTTCTTGAATGCTTTCCCATCAGACAATCCTGCATAGCAAGGGGAGGAAGAAAGAATGAATAAAAGAAAATAGACACAAAGAAATACAACACAACTAATAGGGCACTCAAGTATACCTCTTAGCAAAAATGCTATTCTCTAATTTCTTGATGCAGAATCCAGACCTGCCTGCTTCCTTTTATAGTTGTAGGTTCTTGATTCTGTTATTTCTAGTTGAATTCTAGCTATACACTTGGCATCATCTTATTGAATTTCCAAAATTGGTGCTTTACATCTGGATTTAAGGTTTTGACTATGCTCCCTTATTTGACTTGTTCAAACAATTTCTCACTAAACTAGTGATTTAAGTATGAGGAGAACTTTCATTTGATTCTTCTACTTCTTGGTGTGTTTAGCTGTTGCTTTCTGAACTGGCCTTTTTTGAGTTGCCTTTCCTTGATCCTTTGACCCTTTAACTACCCCAGAGATGTCTCTTGCTATTGTAGTTGTCTATGGTGCAGAATCTAATTTTTGTTGTTTGCAGGTATTGACCTTTTTTCCCTTTAAACTCCTTTGCAACCCTTTAATATGCTCATAAATCAACCTCCATATTTCTGTGTCAAAAGTAGCTGCAATCCTGAGCATATTCATTTCTTGTAAAATTATGTTTTTTTGTATAACAATAATAGGCATGTTTCTGTCATACTAAAGTAGTAAGGCTTCTATAGCATTCACCATGAGTGTAGTTTGTTTAATCATCTCCTCCTCATCACCTTGTTCACAGTCAAATATCTCAAGGGTTTCTTTGAATATTCCTTCTATGTATGATGCTTCCAAGCATTGATCTAAGGATAGGCCAATATCTGTCAGTTTATCTTTAGCATCCTTTATTAGGTCATTCATCTCAGTCATAGAATTTATCTATTTCTCTTGGTTTGATCCAAACAAGGCTGCTTTGAAAAATTTAAAATTGATCTGAATCTTATTGCCTTTAGGTGTCATTATTTCTTGTCCTTGCAATTCTTCAAAATGATCCCCTATGTAGTCCAGGGTTGGGTGAATGAATTTAAAATATTTTTCTCTTTCCTGCATCAAGGTCATGATTTCTTGAGCAGTTATTTGAATCACCCTTATTTTCCTGAACATTTTAGTAAAACCTTTGGCCTGAATTTTTATTCTTTTGTACATGTCCTTTTTCATTACATTCAAATAATATACATGATCTTGAACCTTGGTCACTATAGGGGGTTGGGCAATTGAAGCATATTTATTATTTAATTCTTCTTGTTGCTTACTTATCACAACTTTTAATTCTACCTTTTCCTTTTCTTCTTGGTCCAATTGTTTTTTGTGTTTCAATCTTTTCAACAAATTGATCAATGGCTTGAGCATTCACTATTTTGACAAGTTTTGCTATATCAGTGTCTTTACCTAGTACTAATTATCCTCATGTTTCCTCATTGGTAATGAGAACTATTGGGTCTTGTAGAGGAGGGAGATTAATCTTAGCAATATTTGACATAGTTGTCCTCAACTCTGCTTTTCCTAAATATTGTTCTTCTATATTTCCCATCCCTACTACTAATTGCAACTCTTGTTCATCTATAACAGTGAAGGTAGCCTACTCATCTATTCTTTCCAAAACAACCTTGGCAACTGGTAAAGACAATCTGGGCTTCTTTGCTTCTACTGGAGTTATTTTTGTTTGACTCTTCACTAAGTAACTTCAAAAAAGGCCACCCAGTCCACCAATTTTTCTAGGATTCATTTGTATCACTGATGGAATTTTTATTTCCTGTACCTTTATGGTTATAGAGGTAGGGACGGCCATGGGGGCCAATTTCCTCACATTGCTTATAGCTAGCACATGATCAGATATGGGAACTACATCTTGCTCTGTAGGTGATGTTTTCTGAGAAAATAAAGTTACTATTTCTTTGCCTTTGTCTATACAGGCCTGTTGAGGAACTTCTTTTGGTGTTGCTTCTATTCTAAGTTGGTCATTCACTAGGAGTCTAACTTTTTGTTCTACTACATCAACAGCTCTAATAGTGACCTCCATTAAGTCTATCCTACTCCTTTATCAATTCTAGCAAAGGGTCTTGTTTAATTGTTGGGTTTATCCTTGGCATAATAGGTGTTGTAGTATCCACTAAAATTTCTCGAAACCTTCTCAATTCTACTGTGTAGTCATAGGCTTCACAAACCTATGTGCTACCTCTCTTTCCTAGAGGGAAATTATCCCATACTGTCTGTAAATCTAATCCTTGCTCTATAGCTTCTAATAAGCTTTCTTCAAAAGCATCTTCTCGATGCTTGATTTGAGCATACTCTCTCTTCTCCATCATCTTGTTGTAAGTCCCTTTTGGGTCATAAAATCTCCATGACACTTCATCGAATACCATATTGTCCAATTCAAATATTCCCTTGAGTAGGGAAGGATATCCAACAAATACATAATCCCAAAAATGGTAGGGAACATCAAGCCAAGGGACTTTTCTATGCTTCTTAACCAGTCTCATTTTAGCCTCTTCTACCAGTTGTCTGCATAATTCTAGGGCTACTATGGACAATGGGCGGTATTAGGGTAACACCTTAGGAGGAATTTTAGCTCCATATAATCTGATGTAAGTAAAACCCTTTGTGAAGAAGAAATATCCTATCTCCTTTTCTTTAATGAATGGTCTTAGCCCTGGACCTAATATTTTTGGAATTAGCCTAGTTAAGGCCCAATGGATTTCTATCAATAAGTGATCACAAAACTAGGACATGTGAGTTCGTCCTTCATAAAGTCTCCAAAAGCTATTCTGTACATAGGCTCTATCTATGGCTTTTAATCTCTTATGGGCTTCTTCCCCCAATTGGCCCACTATTAAGTGAGTGAGAAAAGAATATTGTGAAAATCGAGGCATCTCCTACCTTTTTTTGAAAATTGCTCTCTTTAGTTCTACTATTTCTCTATGTATTTGTGAGCTTAATTCTAGTTCCCAGACATAGATTGGGGTGTTATGTCCTCTATTACATTGCGCGGCTAAATACAAAATACTTTTTGTTATTCTACTCATATCCTGTACTCCTAATACTATGTTTATCATGTCACAGAAGTCTTGTGCCCAGGGTTTAAAAACATTTTTATTAATTTGAAAATCTTTCTCTATTGCCGCATGTGTATCAAACAATTTTTTAAAAAATTTCATATTAGTTAACATACAATATTGGTGTTCGATTACCTGGTCCACCAGAAATGTGGTATACTTCATCAGATTGAACACTTCTTGGATATCTTCGACTTTGGCATTGAACATATTTTGATTCTTGTGGTCTCGAAATGTCCTCATTCTTTCATCATATACCACTGCCAGCCAAGCCATTAAATCTGAGGAGAAATACACTTTTGGGCATATTAACTTCCCAAGGTTACTGTTCCATATGTTTTCTCTAGAGAAACCCTTGTACTGCCACCTTCGAGCTTTATGGAAAAAATATACAATTATCCATGGGGTTTTGTTATCGCATTCCATCACTCAGGAGAAACTCTTAATGCGGGTGTTTTTGATCTCATACAGTTGAGTTGAGTTGGGTTTTTTATCTGCCCCACATTTCTGGGCAAAATCATACATAATGGTACTAGGAACAGGCAGTCCATAAATCATAGAATAGGGTGATTTATTTGTGATAAACTTCACGATTTCTCACGTATTTGCAAGTATGAACACATATCCCCATGATGCCATTGCTCTCATGATTGTTGGTCAAGTTCTTCTTTGAGTTCTCAAAATACGAATACTCTCTTCCCTTTGTGCTTTTGATGTATCAATTCTAATTCTTGATATATCAGTGGAGTGGCCTTGACTGGTTTCATAAGTTCATATACAGGGTGGTGGAGTGATCTTGATAAATTTACATATTTTGTTATCGACCCGATGCCACCAACCACTATTCAAAATTGGCCAATGGAATCGCGTCGACTCAGCCATTTCTAGAATTTTGTGTTTTATGACGAGCGATATTTGTTAACTTATGTTCCTAGGCCCCTTTGATCTGTGTGTCTACAATCATTCATGCTTGATATTCATTCATCAATGGGGATCTTTTAATATGACGTGGAATGCTATGTGCCAAGGGAGTAGTGTCCTTTTTGAACCTCATGCCACCTCAGATCTGAGTGATAACTAGATCTTTGGGATCGATTATGTCTCCTTCAGGATTTCTATGATATCCAATTCTTGGTGTGAGCGTTGGTTTTCATATTTCCTATGATGCCCTCTTTTCCCTAAGTCAACTATGATTAATCGCAACCGTCAGATACAAGTGATTGGTTTTTCTCTTAGAATGTTGATTGATGCCGTTATCATCCGAACTAGGTAGGATGCTAGCGCGACCGTTGATATCCCAAGACCTGCATGATAGTTAGTATACCTGTTTGTATATAAACATTTGAAACAACGCGGTTTATTGGTCCTCGTTTAATCATGATTTATCTAATGTTTAATCTTCATATTTTAAACCTTAACAACTCGTATTAATCGATGGTAACATATGATACGGGCATTTTTCTATTGTGGTCACCATTAGATCATACTATGGTGAGGCGCGACCATTGGATTGTATATATGCACATGGTTTTTAATAAATGGGAAACATTTATACATACCTTGGTTTAATTAATCAACATTTTGAAATAATAATGCTTAGATTAACCTTCGGTTATCTTCTCGTATGTGCATCGTTGGATCTGGGGCAGAAACGAGCACCGTCATCTGATTTGTGTACTATTAAAATGTCTTAATTTAGCTTTCTATCCTTTGCCACCACTACAAGCCTTCGCGAACATCGATTTTTGGATAAATTTGGGCGCTATCATTAGATTGCCAATAAGATGCCCACCATATAATCAATGTAAAAACTTTTGATTTTCTATTAATCATGATTAAGGCGAAGGGGGGATTAGTCAATGTATTAAACCCTCACTAAACACAATTAATATTTGTCTTTACCTTAGCCTTTATTTTACCATTCATGGTTTCGGTGCGACCGTCGGATTTCGAGTGGAGACAAGCGCAACCATTGGATCTAGTCAACCTGCAAGTTAGTTTAATCAAGCACATATAATATTAATCATGATTAAGGTGAAAGGGAGAAAATTAGATGATGTATTAAACCCTTTTTAATTACATGATTAACATTAATTAATTTTTTGGAACCTTAACACTCTTTAATGCATCTTCAATTAGTGCACCACCGTTAGATTAAAAATTGATCGAGCGCAACCGTTTGATCTTGGTAACTAGCCCGATGATTAATCAAATGGGATGCATCCTTTTTAATATTGACTTTTAAAGTTCACTTTAATTGAAGAAATCGCAACCGTCAATCTATACTTTATTTGGCATGATCAATCTAGTGGACTTACTATTTAATCGAAACCTTTGACCATCAAGTCTTGCATTTAAATTTTTGACTCTTCGAACAACATGCGGCTGTCGATTTGATCTTGGGGTCAGTGTGTTCATTGATATTGTTAAAGGTGCAAGGAATTTAATCATGTCCGTTATTATTCTATGACTTAACCTTCAAAATTTAGTGGGTGTGCGTCCGTTGGATTTACTCCTCGATGAAGCACTGCCGTTAGATCGAAGACAACTTGCTCGTTTAAAAAACTTGGGTTAGAATATTTTAGACCCTTTGTCTTATTATATGGGTTCTTTTGGAATGCGCATCCGTTAGATTTTTTTATGATGAATGCGTAGTCATTCTATTAATTTTAAGATGCAAAATCTTTAACTTTTACCATGGCTTTGACTTTTGATTTATCCCTTGGTCGATTTTATTAATGCACTACTGTCATCCGATTTTGTCTGGATCGAGCATGGCCTTTGGATTAATTTTGAGGTGCTCGCTTGTTAGCTTAGCGGGGTGCATACCCTTAGGTTTTAATTAATTAATATTTGCTTTAACCTTAGACCTTTCATATTTTGAGACCATGGTGAATGTTTAACCGACTTATGATTTAAGGACTTTATTAATCAATTTTTAGGCCCAAGGAAAGATTTATGAAGGTCGAACTTTGGCTTTAGGTTTTTAATTTTGAAAATTTCTTCCCTAACCATTTGAGGTACTTTGATTTATACCATGAATCCCACATTATTAAAAAAACTAAGGTTAGACTTTATCAAACCAACCAATGAAAAATCGAATTACTCACAACAACTTAAGCAATGACCAACAGTAAGGATAGTTTGATTGAAACCAAAAATTTTAAATTTGAGGGTTTCAAAGTTGAGTCAAATTTGGCTCCAACATAGGCTCTGACTGGGACAATGTGTTGAAAACATGAAGCACTTGAGAACCATAGAATCTCCCGGTTTTATTTTGCAAAAATTTAACAAAAAAAGCAACAAAATTTTGATTGCTAAGCAAAACTTGAAATGTATAACAGAAAAAATTCCTTCCTCTTTTTCTTTCTTTTCTTCATCATTTTTTTATATACTAAAAAACTGTATGAATAACATGATATCAAAGCAAGTAGAGTATGAAAAATTGTAGATCCCTTTTCATTCAATTTGGAAACAAAGGTTAGAAATTTTAGAAATCAATGAGTTTTATTTTGAAATATTGTAATGCTTGTTTTAGCTAAGTCATAAGATATGATTACACAGACTTTGTCACAACCATTTGTCTCATCATATTTTTTGCCCATGTGTGTGTTTGTGCATTCTTTTTTGGATTTCTAAATCTTTCAGAACTTTATCATATCTGAGCAAAATAGCCAAGCCTAATATGTGATTTCACTCTTTAAAAATTTTCACCATTCTGTAGGGCTCCACTGCCAGTCAGGCGTCTATAGCCTCGGTGGAGTTGCTTCTAATCCCATATTAGTTTTACCCTACTACCAGTCAAGCGTCTATAGCTCCGGTAGAGGTTTTCCAAGATATCTCAGGCAGTGACTCAATTTTACTTTATTTTTTATTTTTCCTTCTCGTGAGAGAAGTGTTTGGATATATAAGCAAATTGTGCAATAAGTATGCCTGAGTTGAGGATTAGTTTCTGGCTATAAAAGATGAGTGTAATAATTTTTGGCTCAACTACCCTCTCAAATATAACTCAGTTCTTTGGACCTTTGAAGTCACTTTAAGTATCATTTGTAATGTGAGGCTTGACATGATGTTTCAATCAACTTTGTTTTCTATCTGTTTTATCTCATATCAAACAACTATTGCATAAACACTCATTTTTGACATAATTGTAAAGCTCATCAACATCTAAAATAAATCCCCTTTTTTCTTTTTATTATTTTTGGTGGAATCAACAGTTAGATATACTCATCAAACTAAGATATCATGTGTACAATAAACTCAAAATTATTCAAGAACAAAAGGGAAGCTTAACTAATAAACAAAATACACCACTCTATTTTTGGATTTTTGTTTTTCTATTTTTTTTTGTAATGCTTTTTTTTTTAAAGTACACCTTCAACAGGGATTGTACATTTTGAGGTGTTGGCCATTAATAGGGATAGCCATTATTTCTCCCTACAAAGTTTGTAGCTTGTAAGTATTCTGATTGATAACATGGGCAATTTGGTATGGGCCAATCCATTTAGGTTCAAACTTACCCTTTTCACCATGCTTATCATTTTTAGGATCCCAATAGATGACTATATCTCCTTGAGAAAAAGGAGTACCCTTGGCTTTATTATTAAACAATTTTATAGTTTTCTGGGTTTGTTCCATCATTCTATTGAGGGTCTCTCTTCTTTGTTCTTCTAACAAGACAATTTGGTCAAGCCTTATCTGAATGGGATCAGGGTTTTCATGATCTTGCAATAAAAGGGAAAGTGCCATTTTTTCCATTTTTGGGGGCAGTAGGGATTTTTCTCCATAAACCATCTCATAGGGGGTTCTTCTTGTATTTATTTTAATAGACAACCTATCAACCCATAAAGCAAATTTAAGTTCACTGTCCCATCCCCTTTTGTTTTTTCCTAATGACCTTTTTATTCTTGTTATTACATTTTTATTTGATGACTCAGCTAGACCATTTCCTTGGGGATAATAATTAGTAGAATGAGATAATTCAATTCCATATTCAGCACAAAATTCTACCATTTCATATGACACAAAATATTGAGCATTATCAGTTACAAGCTTTTTAGGAACTCCATACCTGGTCAAGATATTTTCCTCTATGAATCTGATGACTATAGCAGATGTAGATGTTCTCAAAGGTGCATCTTCCACCCACTTTGTGAAGTAATCTATTGTAGTTATGATCCACTTATGCTGGCCAGATGAATTAGGCTTGATCTCTCCAATCAGGTCAATGCCCCATTGAGCAAAAGGTGCTTCAATGATTACTGGCTTGAGGGGCATGGCTGGTAGATGCTTTTTCCCTATAAAAACTTGGCAGTTATGACAATTCCTAACATATTTATATACATCCTTAAAAAGGGATGGCCAATAATATCCTGCTCTCATGATTTTATTAGTTGTAGCTCTTGGAGCAAAATGTCCTCCACAGAAACCATTATGAAATTCATTAATTATTTCTGGGACTTCTCTTTCATATAAGCAGACTAATAATACTCCATCAGGATGTTTCCAATATAATACTCCATTTTGTATATAATACTTTTGAGCTTGAAGTTTGACTGACCTCATTCTGTTTATTGTCATATCTCCGGGAAAAGACAACGTTTGTAAGTATGACAATATTTCTTCATACCATTTACATTCTTCATTTTTTATTCTTCTATCATCATATGTCTGATCTATGGTAAGAATATTTTCAGATCCTGCTTCTTCTTTGTTAGCCAATAGTTTAGCTAAACCCTACCCTTTGACTTGTTTTAACTATTTTGAATTCAACATCATATTGCAAAAGTTTTACCATCCATCTTGTTGGTCTTCCCAATGGCTCTGATTGAGAAAAGATATCTTTTATTGCTATAAAGGGAATACAGTAGTAAACTTTGTTTGAGCCAAATATACCTTTGAAGTGTTCTAAATATTGGATGACTGCATAGGCATGTTTTTCTAGCAGGGTGTATTTAATATTTGCTCCTTTTAGTCTTGAGCTCATAAAGGCTATTGGCCTTTCATTATTTTCTTCATCTTTCTATGAAAGAACTATTGCAATAGAATGTTCAGATGCATAGGAGTAGATATTAAAATCCTTTGTATAATCAGGGCAACTTAGGGCTGGTGTGGTTGATATGGCTTCTTTGATCTTGTTAAATGCTTCCATATTTTCTAATGTCCATTTTATTTCTCCAGTTTTCTTCACCATATCATTTATGGGTTTGGTCATTTCTGCAAAATTTGGGACAAATATTCTGATAAAATTTATTTTGCCAAAGAATGACCTTACCCCTTTTAGATTCTTGGGTGGGGGAATTTTAGAAATGGCTTCTATCCTTTCTGGATCAATGCTTATTCCCTTTTCTGAAACTATATGACCTAGCAATTTTCCTTGTGTAGTTCCAAATATGCATTTTTTTGGATTTAGAGAGATTCCAAATTCCTTGCATCGGGAAAAAACTGTAGTCAAATGTTCTAGATGATCTTCTAGATTTTTAGAAAAAACTGTGATATCATCTAAGTACACTACTACAATTTTGAACATTAGTCCTTTGAAAGCAAAGTCCATCACTCTTTGGAAAGTAGCACCTGCATTCATCAATCCAAAAGGTATTCTTAAATATTCAAATGTGCCCCAGGGTGTGGTGAATGTTGCCTTGTGTCTATCTTTTGGATTTATCAGAATTTGATTGTACCTTGAAAATCCATCTAACAGGGACAATCTAGTTGAACCTACTACTGCTTGTAGTAGTTGTTCCATGTTAGGCAATGGGTAATTGTCTTTTAGTGAGCTCTTGTTTAAATTTCTAAAATCCACGCATAGTCTAATGTCCCCATTCTTTTTCCTAACTGGTACTAAGTTGGATATCCAGGAGGAAAATCTGACTTTTCTTATTATCTTGGAGTCCAACAATTTTTGAACCTCTTTTTGCATTACTAGGTGCAGAGTTGGATTGTACTTTCTCTATTTTTGTCTAAATGGCTTGGCCTCTTCTTTCAAGGGTATTATATGTGTCATCACATCCGTTTTGAAAGTTTTGAGATCTTCATAGGTCCAAGAAAAATGTTCTTTGTTATTTTTTAGGAAATTGATATATCCAACTTTTTCTTTAGTAGGTAGTGCCATGTCTACTTTCACTATTCTGGGTTCTTTCATTGAGCCAATATTAATATCCTCAGATATCACTTCTCTGCATATAGGTTTATAGGCTTTGTCAAAATCATCAAATAGGCTTTCAAGAGACACCAATCCTTTGGGTATTCTATTAGTTTTCAATTGGATTACTTCTACTGGTTCTCCTATTTGATCTTTTAGCTTTTCTTCATCTTTTTCATCACAAATGACATCTGCATACTGATTTTGCAAAGTCATAAAATCCTTAATATCTATATCATCTTGAAAGACCTGAAGATAGACTATGTTATCTGGCATAGAAGGTTTATAGACTGAGATAGTTGGAAACCTATCCATATATTCTGTAGTTATCTCTGGGTGATCTAGACCTGAGGCATTCACAGCTAAGAGATCTGCAACATGATTTTGTTCTCTAGGAATATATGAAATATTGAAAGCCAAAAATTTATCAATTTCTTCCAGTACTGCATTTCTATATTACTTAAGTCTAGGATGCTTGGTCTGATATTTACCTTTTATTTGTAGTATAATAAGTTTTGCATCCCCTGTTATAGTTAAGTAGTTAATACCTAACTCTTTTGCTTTCCTTAGCCCTAATAGTAAAGCTTCGTACTTAGCTACATTGTTTGTGCAAGGAAATTGCAATATGTAAGGGATACCAAGGTAATTTCCTTTAATATCAGTCAAATTTACACCTGCACCTGCTCCAGATTGGGATTTAGCCCCATCAAATGACATGGTCCACATTTCTTGGGTTAATACTCGATTTGATTCAGCATCAGTTATTCTCATATCTTCTGGATCCATGTTCTTTGCATCTGGTACTTCCATCAAGAATGGGTTGTGCCATATTGAATAGACTCCCATCCCTTTTTCTTCCATAGAGTTAACTAAGTTAATCATGGTTTCATCTATTTGAATTAACTCTACGGAGTGTTTGTTGAATGGTTCCCTTCTCAAAATTATATTCTCCTTATCTGATATGGGGATGGTAGCATAAGACCAGTCTAGTTGTATTGATCCCCCTAGTTGTTCTGCCCAATGCCTATTGAGTAATAGTGAGAAGAATGGGTCAACATCAACTACTGCTACATCCATGAAAATGCCCTTTTTGGGGTGTTGGTCTAGGAAAACTAATAATCCAGTTATCACCCCTACACAGGGAATTTGTCTGCTGTCCATTACAGAAACAGGAGCAGAATCTCTAGTACAGATTAATCCCATTTGGTCAGCTATTAACTTAGGCATGATATTATGTGAAGCTCCACTATCAAGCATGCAATTATGAATCACATATATTTCCCCTTCATCTGAATTATATCTTAATGACACGTAGAAGGGTCTGACAGAAGATGGTGATCTTGTATCATGTTGATTTTGTCTAGCAGCATGACAAGTAGGGTCTTCTTTCTGCTCTACTAATCCAAAAGCTCTGCATACTTGTTCTCTGTATGTTTGAACTTTCATAAGTTCACCAAATGTGATATTAACTTTTTGCTTACTGAGTTCTGACCCAACATCAAATTCTATCTTCTTTATATCCAATGGTTTATTACTTTCTTCTTTGGGAACTTCTTCTGTTGATTCTATTACCTCGGGAGTAATTTTGTTAGGGTTCCTATCGGTTTTCTCTTTACTGATATTTTTATTGGTGAAAGTTTGTCTTCTTGTTTCATTTGTAGATAATTTCTCTGTTCTTTTAGGGATTGTTCTATTCCTCAAATTTAAAACATGGGTTGCCTCTAATTCTTCAACCTCTTGAGCAGTGGGAATCAATTTCCCTTGCTTCATCTTATCATATCTTGAATCATGTGACTTCTGCAATATTTTAGTTCCTTCAGTTACTAAGATCTAAGGATGATGATTTGAAGCATATTTATCCATGTCTTCTTCAAACAACCTTTCTCTGGATTCATCTTCAACGGACCAACATGCATTGATTCTTATATCCTCTTCTGATTCTGCATGCATATCTACATTACGTTGATCACTCAGGTGTATTCCACATGCATCGGGGTTATGGGGTGCATCACAAGTAGAGCAAAAATAAGGAAAACCTTCAACTACATTGGCAGATGGCATTGGGTTAGGGACATTGTTCTGATCCCTATCAGAATCTCTGTTTTTCTAGTTGTTATTCCCATTACCCCTATTCCTATTCCCTTATTCAAAACCATTGTTGTTTCCCCAATTCTTGTTGTAATTTTTCTTAAAGGGGGGATGATTGTCAACATGTGGTCGCTCTGTCTATGAAGATTCACCATTATTTCCATTTATTTCAATTCTTGCTAACCTGTTACTCATGTTGTTGAACATTTTTGTCATTTGACTGGTCAACTTCTCCATAGGATCAATTTCAGTTCTTCTTTGTATATCAAAAGCCACTCTCTTAGGTTTTCTCTCAGGCATGTTAACCTCTAAAGAATAAGGCTTCATCTTACCACTGTCAAGCATATTTATTTCTATATCCATTGCTTTTTCCATACAACCATCAATGGTAGTGGCTTGTTCTTGCCTTAATTCATAGTTAAACTCTCCTTGAAAAGCATTCTTATAAAAATAAATAGACTGAATATCACTAGGCCTGAGGTTGGCAGGGATTTTGTTTCTTGTTTTTGAAAATATTCTGTTAAAATCACTAACAACCTCATTTTCTTTCTTCTTCATAGTGGCTAGCTCAGTTAACAATGATTGTTCATTTTTCCTTTCACCATACTTCTTTAGGAACACCTCTTCCATTTTGGTGAAGTATGGGATATCATTGTTAGGAAGGGAATTAAACCATTCTCTAGCATCTTTTTCTAAAGTCTACAAAAATAGTCTTAATACTACATCTTCATGTTCAACTTCCAGACTGTCCATTGCATATAAGAAACTTTTGATATGATCCTCTCCAGTTACTGCACTATTTCCTAAAAACTTAGGGAGGTATTTGTGAGCTTTACTGGGTAAGGCATTTAAATTTACTGGTAATACAAAAGGCCTATATCTGTTAGTTCTCCACAAATGAACATTACCCTGAGCCATAGCTACTATTGAATTTAATTTCATAGATGTAGTACCTACGGTGGTATGGTTTTGAGTAGCCTGAATGTAATCAGATTGATTATCTACTGTAGTATTACTATTTATTGTATGATGAGAACAATTGCATATATCTTCTACAACAGGATTTAAATGTTCATCAACAATAATATCAGTAGTAATAATATTCTGATTTTTCTTTACGTACTTTTTACCGCTAGAATTAGATCTACTATAATATGTAGAATTCTTAAAAAATGGTGATTTCTGGGTATGTATAAATACCTCTAGATTTTTGAGTTCTGGGAATAGCTCCTTACCGCTTCTCCTGGTGTTCTCCAACACATTTTGTTCTCTCCTTTTTTTATATTTTTCTTCTGGGTTCATCCAGTAGAGTCGCCAGCACTGGGGTGCAGAAAGAACAGTGTATACTCTTATCAAGAATGCTTGATATTATCTCTCATCCTCACAAGAGTGGGTTCTTGGGGAAATTCAAGAAAATCAAGAAAGAGAATTCAAGAAAATAAAGAAATGAGAATTCAATAAAATCAAGAAATAGGAATTGGGTAAAATAAAGAACGTAAAAATAGTGAAAATTAAAACAAATGTTCTTTATTCGAATTGGCCACCCATTGTTTAAAAATAATGTCATTCGGTAAACAAACTTAAGATGATATGATCTTAACATATAATTTCATCCCCGACAATGGCGCCAAAAAACTGTTGGAACCGATTCTTGCATTTGTAGGAAATCAATTGTCATGCTACAAGAATCCGTTTGAAACCAACGAGCTATTACAGGCTCTAGTCGACCTGCCTCATGTTCTGCTAAACCCGAATATTGCTAAAGAAGATGGCAGAATGGGTAAGGAAACCCTAGTGGTAATTCTTTAATTAAACTTCTAATTTGCACGCTCCATATTTATATTAAACTATAAGTATTCTTATTAAAATGACCAAGCATGAAAACAACCAACTATTATGCCTTATGTAGACCGGTGCCTAGATTCATTGGGCTGTTATAGCAATTTAACAACAATTTTAATTATGAACAAAGAGAAGGGGAAAAGGAAATTAGCATTCTTGATTTCATTCGAATGTCGTAACAAAACCAAAAGTTAACTAATGAAATAAACATGTATAATGCATTCAAATAATGTAACCCATTATACAGATACACACAATACTGAGACAAAGAAATGACAGGAATAAGATTCAGAATTGTATTGATTCATGGAAAAAATTACATGCAGAGTGGGCAGAATGCCTTTTAACTCTATTTTTCTCAAAAGAATACAACAATACAATGGAGAAGACTTTGTTCAAATGATGTAACAGGTCTCTCCTACTCTCCTTATTCCAATCTGGTAACAGAAGAATCTTTGAATCCTAGGCTCAATAAGACTAGAAATATTCTCAGCTTCTTGAACGCTTTCCTATCATACAATCCTGCACAACAAGGGAAGGAAGAAAGAATGAATAAAAGAAAATAGACACAAATAAATACAACAGCACAACTAACAGGGCACTCAAGTATACCTCTTAGCAAAAATGCTATTCTCTAATTGCTTGATGCAGAATCCAGACCTGCCTGCTTCCTTTTATAGTTGTTGGTTCTTGATTCTATTATTTTTGGTTGAATTATGGTTGTACACTTGGCATCATCTGATTGAATTTCCAAAATTGGTGCTATCCAGCTGGCTTTGAGGTTTTGACTGTGCTCCCTTATTTGACTTGTTCAAACAATTTCCCACTAAACTGGTGATTTAAGTATGAGGAGAACTTTCATCTGATTCTGCTACTTCTTGGTGCATTTAGCTGTTGCTTTTCAAATTGGCCTCTTTTGAGTTGCCTTTCCTTGATCCTTTGACCCTTTAACTACCCCAGAGATGTCTCCTATTATTGTAGATGTCTATGGTGTAGAATCTACTTTTTGTTGTTTGCAGGTATTGACCTTTTTTCCCTTTAAACTCCTTTGCAACCCTTTTATATGCTCATCAATCAACCTCCATATTTTTGTGTCAAAAGTGGCTGCAATCCTGAGCATATTCATTTCTTGCAAAATTTTGTTTTTATGTATAACAATAACATGCATGTTTTTGTCATACTGAAGTAGTAAAGCTTTTGTAGCATTCACCATGAGTGTAGTTTGTTTAATCATTTCCTCCTCATCACCTAGTTCACAGTCAAATATCTCAAGGGTTTCTTTGAATATTCCTTCTATATCTGATGCTTCTAGGAATTGATCTAAGGATAGGCCAATATCTGCCAGTTTATCTATAGCATCCTTTATCAGGTCATTCATCTCAGTCACAGAATTTGTCCATTTCTCTTGGTTTGATCCAAACAGGGCTGCTTTGAAAAATTCAAAATTGATTTGAATCTTATTGCCATCAGGTGTCATTATTTCTTGTCCTTGTAGTTCTTCAAAATGATCCCCTATGAATTCCAGGGTTGGGTGAATGAATTTAAAATATTTTTCTCTTTCCTGCATCAAGGTCATGATTTCTTGAGCGAGTTATTTGAATCACCTTTATTTGCCTGAACATTTCAGTAAAACCTTTGGCCTGAGCTTTTATTCTTTTGTACATGTCCTTTTTCATTACATTCAAATAATATACATGATCTTGAACCTTGGTCACTAAAGGGGGCTAGGCAATTGAAGCATCTTTCTTATTTAATTCTTCTTGTTGCTTACTTATCATAGCTTTTAACTCTGTCTTTTCCTTTTCTTCTTGGTCTAATTGTTTTTTGAGTGTTTCAATATTTTCAACAAATTGATCAATGGCCTGAGCATTCACTGTTTTGACAAGTTTTTCTATATCAGTATCTTTACCCAATACTGATGATCCTCCTATTTTCTCATTGGTACTGAGAACTATTGGGTCTTGCAGAGGAGGGATATTAATCTCAGCAATATCTAACACAGTTGTCCTCAACTCTGCTTTTCCTGAAGATTGTTCTTTTGTATTTTCCATCCCTGCTACTAACTACAAATCTTGTTCATCTATAATAGTGAAGGCAACCTGCTCTTCTGTTATTTCCAAAACAACCTTGGCAACTGGTAAAGACAATCTGGGCTTCTTTGCTTCTACTAGAGCTATTTTTGTTTGACTCTTCACTAAGTAACTTCGAAAAAGGCCACCTAGTCCACCAGTTTTTTTGGGATTCATTTGTATCATTGATGGAATTTTTATTTCCTATCCCTTTATGGTTATAGAGGTAGGAAAGGTCATGGGGGCCAATTTCCTCACACTGGTTACAGCTAGCACTTTATCATATATGGGAACTACGGCTTGCTCTGTGGGTGATGCTTTCTAAGAAAATGAAGTTACTATTTCTTTTCCTTTGTCTATACAGGTCTATTGAGGAACTTCTTTTGGTGTTGCTTATATTTTGAGTTGGTCATTCACTGGGAGTCTAACCTGTTATTCTACAACATCAACAGCTCTAACAATGACCTCCATTAAGTCTATGTCTTGCTCCTCTATCAATTCCAGCAAAGGGTCTTCTTTAATTGTTGGGTCTGTCCTTGGCATAACAAGGTCCTGTAGTATCCACTAAAATTTCTTGAAGCCTTCTTAGTTCTGTTGGGTAGTCATAGGCTTCACAAACCTATGTGCTACCTCTCTTTCCTGGAGGGAAATTATTCCATACTATCTGTAAATCTGATACTTGCTCTATAGCTTATAATAAGCTTTATTCAAAAAAATCTTCTCGATGCTTGATTTGAGCGTACTCTCTCTTCTCCATCATCTTGTTGTAAGTCCTTTTTGGATCATAAAATCTCCATGACACTTCATCGGATCCCATATTTTCCAATTCAAACATTCCCTTGAGTAGGTAAGGATATCCAACAAATACATAATCCCAAAAATGGTAGGAAACATCAAGCCAAGGGACTTTTCCATGCTTCTTAACCAGTATCATTTAGCCTCTTCTACCACTTGTCTACATAATTCTAGGGATGCTATGGACAATGGGAAGTACTGGGGTAACACCTTAGGAGGGATTTTAGCTCCATATAATATGATGTAAGTAAAACCCTCTATGAAGAAATCTCCTATCTCCTTTTCTTTAATGAATGCTCTTACCCCTGGCCATAATACTTTTGGAATTAGCCTAGTTAAGACCCAATGGATTTCTATCAGGAATCGATCACTCAGGCGAAACTCTTAATACAGGCATTTTCGATCTCGTACAGTTGAGATGAGTTGGGTTTTTTATCTGCCCCACATTTTTGGGCAAAATCATACATAGTGGTACCAGGAATAAGCGGTCCAAAAATCATAGAATAGGGAGATTTATCTATGATAAACTTCACAGCTTCTTGCGTATCTATAGGTACGAACACATATCCCCATGATGTCATTGCTCTCGTGATTGCTGGTCAAGTTATTATTTGAGTTCTCAAAATACGAATACTCTCTTCCCTTTGTGCTTCTGATGTATCAATTCTAATTCTTGGTATATGAGTGGAGTGGCCTTGACTTTGTAAGTTCATATACAATATGGTGGAGTGATCTTCATAAATTTACATGTTTCGTTATCGACTCGATGCCACCAATCGCTATTCAAAATTGGCCAATGGTATCGCGTCGACTTAGCCATTTCTAGAATTTTGTGTTTTATGATGGACGATATTTGTTAACTTACGTGCCTGGGCTCCTTTGATCTGTGTGCCTACAATCATTCATGCTTTCTATTCATTCTTCAATGGGGATCTTTTAATCTAACGTGGAATGCTATGTGTCAAGGTGGTAGTGTCCTTTTTAAACCTCGTGCCACCTCGGATCTGAGTGATAACTAGATCTTTGGGATCAATTATGTTTCCTTCAATATTTCTCTGATATCTTATTCTTGGTGTGAGCGTTGGTTTTTATATTTCCTATGATGCCCATTTTTCCCTAAGTCAACCGTGATTAATCGCAATCGTCAGATACAAGTGGTTGGTTTTGCTCTTGGAATGTCGATTGATGCGTTGTCGTCCGATCTGGGTAGGATGCTAGCGTGACCATTGATATATTGAGACCTGTATGATGGTTAATATACCTAGCTGCATATAATCACTTGATACAACATGTTTTATGGTCTTCAATTAATCATGATTATCCAATGTTTAATCATTATATTTTCAAACCTTAGCAACTTGTATTAATAGATGGTAACATATGATACGGGAATTTTTCTATTGTGATCATCATTAGATTTTACTATGGTGAGGCATGACCATTGGATTGTATATATGCACATGGTTTTTAATAAATTGGAAACATTTATACGTACCTTGGTTTATTTTATCAATCATTTGTAATATAACATTTAGGCTAACCTTCAATTGATTTTTCATATGCGCACCATTGGATCTGGGTGATCAATGAGCGCCACCATCTGATTTGTGTATCCTTAAAGTGTCTTTATTTAGCTTTGGATATTTTTCCGCCACTACAAGCCTTCACGATCGTCGATTTTTGGATTAGTTTGGGTGCTATCGTTAGATTGCCAATAAGATGCCCACCATATAATCAATGTAAAAACTTTTGATTTTCTATTAATCATGATTAAGGCGAAGGGGGAGGATTAGTCAACATTTTAAACCCTTACTAAACATGATTAATTTTGTTTTTACCTTTGCATTTCTTTTATCATTCATGGTTTTAGCTGAAAATCAGATTTCGAGTGGAGACAAGCGTAGTCGTTGGATCTAGTCATCCTACAAGTTATTTTAAGCAAGCACGTATAATATTAATCATAATTAAGGTGAAAGGGGGAAAATTAGCTGATGTATTAAACCCTTTTTAATTAGAATTTTACATTAATTAATTTTTTTTAACCTTAACACTCTTTAATGCATATTCAATTAGTGCACCATCGTTAGATTAAAAATTGATGGAGCACATTCGTTCGATCTTGGTAACTAGCTCGATGATTAATCAAATGGGACGCATATTTTTTAATATTGAATTTTAAAGTTTGCTTTAATAAAAGCAATCGTAACCATCGATCTGTACTTTTTTTGGTGCGATCGTCCGATCTGGTGGACTTACTCACTGTTTAATCAGAACCTTTGACCATCAAGTCTTACATGTAAATTTTTGACTCTTCGAATAGCGTGCGACCGTCGATTTGATCTTGGGATCAATGCATCCATTGATCTTGTTAAAGGTGCGAGGATTTTAATCATGTTTGTTATTAGTCTATGACTTAACCTTCGAAATCTTAGCGAGTGCGCATCCGTTGGATTTACTCCTCGACGAAGCGCTGTCGTTAGATCGAAGACAACTTGCTCATTTAAAAACCTTGGGTTAGAATCTTTTAGACCCTTTGTCTTATTATACGAGTTCTTTTGGAATGCGCATCTGTTAGATTTTTTTATGATGAATGCGTAGTCGTTCGATTAATTTTAAGATGCAAACTCTTTAACTCTTACCATGGCTTTGAATTTTGATTTATCCCTTGGTCAATTTTATTAATGCACTACCATCCGATTTTGCCTGGATTGAGCGTGACCTTTGGATTAATTCTAAGGTGCTCGATTGTTAGCTTAGTGGGGTGCATACCCTTAGGTTTTAATTAATCAATATTTGCTTTAATCTTAGACCTTTCAGATTTGAGACCATGATGAATGTTTAACCGAATTATGATTTAAGGACTTTATTAATCAATTTTTAGGCCCAAGGAAAGATTTATGAAGGTCAGACTTTGGCTTTGGGTTTTTAATTTTGAAAATTGCTTCCCTAACCATTTGAGGTACTTTGATTCATACCATGAATCCCATATTATTAAAAACAAAAGCTAAGGTTAGACCTTATCAAACCAACCAATAAAAAATCTAATTACTCACAACAACTTAAGAAATGACCAGCAGTAAGATTACTTTGATTGAAACCAGAAAAATTAAATTTGGGGGTTTCAAAGTTGAGTCAAATTTGGCTCCAACATAGGCTCTGATTGGGACAATGTGTTGAAAAAGTGAAGCACTTGAGATCCACATAATATCCTGGTTTTATTTTGCAAAAAGTTAAACAAAAAACAACAAAATTTTGATTGCTAAGCAAAATTTGAAATGATAACAGAAAAACTTCCTTCCTCTTTTTATTTCTTTTCTTCATAATTTTTTTACATACTGAAAAATTGTATGAATAACATGATATCAAAGCAAGTAGAGTATGAAAAACTGTAGATCCCTTTTCATTCAATTTGGAAACAAAGGTTATAAATTTTAGAAATCAATGAGTTTTCTTTTGAAATATTGTAATGCTTGTTTTAGCTAAGTCATAAGATATGATTACACAGACTTTGTAACAACCATTTGTCTCACCATATTTTTGCCCATGTGTGCGTTTGTACATTCTTTTTTGGATTTCTAAATCTTTCAAAACTTTATCATATCTGAGCAAAATAGCCAAGCCTAATATGTGATTTCACTCTTTAAAAAATTTCACCATTCTGCAGGACTCCACTGTCAGTCAGGCGTCTATAACCTCGATGGAGTTGCTTCTAATCCCATATTAGTTTTACCCTACTGCTAGTCAAGCGTCTATATCTCCGGTAGAGGTTTTCCAAGATATCTCAGGCAGTGACTCAATTTTACTTTATTTTTTATTTTTCTTTCTCGTGAGAGAAGTGTTTGGATATATAAGCAAATTGTGCAATAAGTATGCTTGAGTTGAGGATTAGTTTCTGGTTATAAAAGATGAGTGTAATGATTTTTGGCTCAACTACCCTCTCAAAAATAACTCAGTTCTGTGGACCTTTGAAGTCACTTTAAGTATCATTTGTAATGTGAGGCTTGACATGATGTTTCAATCTGCTTTTTTTTCTATCTATTTTATCTCATATCAAACAACTATTACATAAACACTCATTTTTGACATAATTGTAAAGCTCATCATCATCTAAAATAAATCCTCTTTTTTATTTTTATTGTTTTTGGTGGAATCAATAGTTAGATATACTCATCAAACTAAGATATTATGTGTACAGTAAACTAAAAATTATTCAAGAACAAAAGAGAAGCTTAACTAATAAACAAAATACACCACTTTGTTTTTGGATTTTTGTTTTTTCTATTTTTTTTTGTAATTTTTTTTTTATAAATACACATTCAAGAGGTATTGTACATTTTAAGGTGTTGGCCATTAATAGGGATAGCCATTATTTCTCCCTGCAAAGTTTGTAGCTTGTAAGTATTCTGACTAATAACATGGAAAATTTGGTATGGGCCAATCCATTTAGGTTCAAACTTACCCTTTTCACCATGCTTATCATTTTTAGGATCCCAATAGATGACTATATATCCTTGAGAAAAAGGAGTACCTTTGGCTTTCTTATTAAATAATTTTACAGTTTTTTGGGTTTTTTCCATCATTCTATTAAGGGTCTCTCTTATTTGTTCTTCTAACAAGACAATTTGGTCAAGCCTTCTCTAAATGGGATCAGGGTTTTCATGATCTTGCAATAAAATGGAAATGGCCATTTTTTCCATTTTTGGGGGTAGTAGGGTTTTTTCTCCATAAACCATCTCATAGGGGGTTCTTCCTATATTTCTTTTAACAGACAGTCTATCAACCCATTAAGAAAATTTAAGTTCATTGTACCATCTCCTTTTGTTTTTATCTAATGACCTTTTTATTCTTGTTATTACATTTTTATTTTATGACTCAGCTAGATCATTTCCTTGGGGATAATAATTAGTAGAATGAGATAATTCAATTCCATATTCAACACAAAATTCTACCATTTCATATGACACAAAATATTGAGCATTATCAATTACTAGATTTTTAGGAACTCCATACCTGGTCAAGATATTTTCCTCTATGAATCTAATGATTGCAGGAGATGTAGATATTCTCAAAGGTGTAGCTTCCACCCACTTTGTGAAGTAATATGTTGCAGTTATGATCCACTTATACTGGCCAAATGAATTAGGCTTGATCTCTCCAATTAGGTCAATGCCCCATTGAGAAAAATGTGCTTCAATGATTATTGGCTTGAGGGGCATGGTTGGTAGATGCTTTTTCCCTGTAAAAACTTGGTAGTTATGACAATTCCTAACATATTTATATACATCCTTAAAAATGGATGGCCAATAATATCCTGCTCTCATGATTTTATTAGTTGTAGCTCTTGGAGCAAAGTGTCCTCCACATAAACCATTATGAAATTCATTAATTATTTCAGGGACTTCTCTTTCATATAAGCATAATAATAATACTCCATCAAGATGTTTCCAATATAATCCTCCATTTTGTATATAATATTTTTGAGCTTGAAGTTTGATTGACCTCATTCTGTTTATTGACATGTTTTTGGGGAATGACAGAGTTTGTAGATAATACAAAATTTCTTCATACCATTTACATTCTTCATTTTTATTCTTCTATCATCATATGTCTGATCTATGGTAAGAATATTTTTAGATCCTACTTCTTCTTTGTTAGCCAACAGTTTAGCTAAACCTTGCCCTTTGATTGTTTTAACTATTTTGAATTCAACATCATATTGTAAAATTTTTACCATCCATCTTGCTAGTCTTCCTAATGGCTCTGATTGAGAAAAGATATCTTTTATTGTTATAAAGGGAATACAACAGTAAACTTTGTTTGAGCCGAATATACCTTTGAAGTGTTCTAAATATTGGATGACTGCATAGGCATGTTTTTCCAGCAGGGTGTATTTAAGATTTGCTCCTTTTAGTCCTGAGCTCATAAAAGCTATTGGCCTTTTGTTATTTTCTTCATCTTTTTATGAAAGAACTGTTGCAATAGAATGTTCAGATGCATAGGAGTAGATATTAAAATCCTTTGTATAATCAGGGCAACTTAGGGCTGGTGTGGTTGATATGGCTTCTTTGATTTTTTTAAATGCTTCCATATTTTCTAATGTCCATTTTATTTCTCCAGTTTTCTTCACCATATCATTAATGGGTTTGGTCATTTCTACAAAATTTGGGATTAATCTTCTAATAAAATTTATTTTTCCAAAGAATGACCATACCCCTTTTAGATTCTTGGGTGGGAGAATTGTAGAAATGGCTTCTATCCTTTCTGGATCAATGCTTATCCCCTTTTCTGAAACTATATGATCTAGAAATTTTCCTTATGTAGTTCCAAATATGCATTTTTATGGATTTAGAGAGATTCCAAATTCCTTGCACCGGGAAAAAACTGCAGTCAAATGTTCTAGATGATCTTCTAGATTTTGAGAAAAAATTGTGATATCATCTAAGTACACTACTACAATTTTGAACATTAGTCCTTTGAAAGCAAAGTCCATCACTCTTTGGTAAGTAGCACCTGCATTCATCAATCCAAAAGGCATTCTTAAATATTCAAATGTGCCCCAAGGTGTAGTGAATGTTGCCTTGTGTCTATCTTCTGGATTTATCAAAATTTGATTGTACCCTGAAAAATCATCTAACAAGGACAATCTAGTTGAACCTACTATTGCTTGCAGTAGTTGTTCCATTTTAGGCAATGGGTAATTGTCTTTTAGTGAGATCTTGTTTATATTTCTAAAATCCATGCATAGTCTAATGTACCCATTATTTTTCCTAACTGGTACTAAGTTGGATATCCAAGAAGAAAATCTTACTTTTCTTATTACATTGGAGTCCAACAATTTTTGAACCTCTTTTTGCATTACTAGGTGCAGAGTTGGATTGTACTTTCTTTGTTTTTGTCTAAATGGCTTGGCCTCTTCTTTCAAGGGTATTATATGTGTCATCACATCCATTTTTAAAGTTTTGAGATCTTCATAAGTCCAAGAAAAATGTTCTTTGTTATTTTTTAGTAAATTGATATATCCAGTTTTTTATTTAGCAGGTAATGCCATGTCTACTTTCACTATTCTAGGTTCTTTCATTGAGCCAATATTAATATTCTTAGATATCACTTCTCTGTGTATAGGTTTATAGGCTTTGTCAAAATCGTCAGAGACACCAATCCTTTGGGTATTCTATTATTTTTCAACTGGATTACTTCTAATGGTTCCCCTATTTGATCTTTTAGCTTTTCTTCATATTTTTCATCACAGATGACATCTGCATACTAATTTTGCAAAGTCATAAAATCCTTAATATCTATATCATCTTGAAAAACCTGAAGATATACTATGTTATATGGCACAGAAGGTTTATAGACTAAGATAGTTGGAAACTTGTCTATATATTCTGTAGTTATTTTTGGGTGATCTAGACCTGAGGCATTCACAGCTAAGAGATCTGCAACATGATTTTGTTCTCTAGGAATATATGAAATATTGAAAGCCAAAAATTTATCAATTTCTTCTAGTACTGCATTTCTATATTGCTTAAGTATAGGATTCTTGGTCTGATATTTGCCTTTTATTTGTAGTATAATAAGTTTTGCATCCCCTATTACAGTTAAGTAGTTAATACCTAACTCTTTTGCTTTCCTTAGCCCTAATAGCAAATCTTCGTACTCATCTACATTTTTTGTGCAAGGAAATTATAATCTGTAAGGGATACCAAGGTAATTTCCTTTAATATCAGTTAAATTTACACCTGCACCTGCTCTAGATTGGGATTTAGCCCCATCAAATGACATGGTCCTCATTTCTTGGGTTAATACTCAATTTGATTCAACATCAGTTATTCTCATATCTTCTATATCCATGTTCTTTGCATCTGGTACTTCCATCAGGAATGGGTTGTGCCATATTGAATAGACTCCCATCCATTTTTCTTCCATAGAGTTAACTAAGTTAATCATGGTTTCATCTGTTTGAATTAACTCTACAGAGTGTTTGTTGAATGGTTACATTCTCAAAATTATATTCTCCTTATCTAATATGGGGATGGTAGCATAATACCAGTCTAGTTGTATTTATCCCCCTAGTTGTTATGTCCAATGCCTAATGAGTAATAGTGAGAAGAATGGGTCAACGTATACTATTGCTACATCCATGACAATGTCCTTTTTGGGATGTTGATCTAGGAAAACTAATAATCTAGTTATCACACCTACACAGGGAATTTATCTGCTATCCATTACAAAAATAGGAGCAAAATATCTAGTATAGATTAATCCCATTTGGTCAGCTATTAACTTAGGCATGATATTATGTGAAGCTCCACTATCAAGCATGCAATTATGAATAACATATTTTTCCCCTTCATTTGAATTATATCTTAATGACACGTATAAGGGTCTGATAGAAGATGGTGGTCTTCTATCATATTGATTTTTTCTAGTAGCATGACAAGTAGGGTCTTCTTTCTCCTCTACTAATCCAAAAGCTCTGCATACTTATTCTTTGTATTTTTGAACTTTCATAAGTTCACCGAATGTGATATTAACTTTTTGCTTACTGATTTCTGACCCAGCATCAAATTTTATCTTCTTTATATTTAATGGTTTATTGCTTTCTTCTTTGGGAACTTCTTCTGTTGATTCTATTACCTCAAGAGTAATTTTGTTAGGGTTCCTATCAGTTTTCTCTTTACTGATATTTTTATTGGTGAAAGTATATCTTCTTGTTTCATTTGTAGATAATTTTTTTGTTCTTTCAGGGACTATTCTATTCCTCAAATTTAAAACATGGGTTGCCTCTAATTCTTAAACCTCTTGAGCTATGGGAAACAATTTCCCTTGCTTCATCTGATCATATCTTGACTCATGTGATTTCTACAAGATTTAGTTCCTTCAGTTACTAAGATCTGAGGATGATGATTTGAGCATATTTATCCATATCTTCTTCAAATATCCTTTCTTTGGATTCATCTTCAATGGACCAACATGCATTGATTATTATATCCTCTTATGATTCTGCATGCATATCTATATTACATTGATCACTCAGGTGTATTCCACATGCATCAGCGTTATGGGGTGCATCACAAGTAGAGCAAAAATAAGGAAAACCTTTAGCTATATTGGCAAATGGCATTGGGTTAGAGACATTGTTCTGATCCCTATCATAATCTCTGTTTTTCTAGTTGTTATTCCCATTACCCCTATTCCTATTCCCTTCTTCATAACTATTGTTGTTTCCCCAATTCTTGTTGTAATTTTTCTTAAAGTGGGGACAATTATCAACATGTGGTCACTTTGTCTATGAAGATTTGTCGTTATTTCTATTTCTTTCAATTCTTGCTAACCTGTTACTCATGTTGTTGAAATTTTTTGTCATTTTACTGGTCAACTTCTCCATAGGATCAATTTCAGTTCTTCTTTGTATATCAAAAGCCACTCTCTTAGGTTTTCTCTCAGGCATGTTAACCTCTAAAGAATAAGGCTTCATATTACCACTATCAAGCATATTTATTTTCATATCCATTACTTTTTCCATACAATTATGAATTATAGTGGCTTGTTCTTGCCTTAATTCATAGTTAAACTCTCCTTGAAAAGCATTCTTATAAAAAAAAATAGACTAAATATCACTAGGCCTAAGGTTGGCAAGGATTTTGTTTCTTGTTTTTGAAAATCTTTTGTTAAAATCACTAACAACCTCATTTTCTTTCTTCTTCATAGTGGCTAGCTCAGTTAACAATGATTATTCATTTTTCCTTTCACTATACTTCTTTAGGAATACCTCTTCCATTTTGGTGAAGTATGGGATATCATTCTTAGGAAGGGAATTAAACCATTATCTAGCATCTTTTTATAAAGTCTACAAAAATAGTCTTAATACTACATCTTCATGTTCAACTTCTAGACTGTCCATTGCATATAAGAAACTTTTGATATGATCCTATCTAGTTACTGCATTGTTTCCTAAAAACTTAGGGAGGTATTTGTGAGCTTTACTAGATAAGGCATTTAAATTTACTGGTAATACAAAAGGCCTATATATGTTAGTTCTCCACAAATGAAAATTACCCTGAGCCATAGCTACTATTGAATTTAATTTTATAGATGTAGTACCTACGGTGGCATGGTTTTGAGTAGCCTGAATGTAATCAGATGGATTATCTACTATAGTATTACTATTTATTGTATGATGAGAACAATTGCATATATCTTCTATAACAGAATTTAAATGTTCATCAACAGTAATATCAATAATAATAATATTTTGATTTTTCTTTACGTACTTTTTACCGCTAGAATTAGATCTACTATAATATGTAGAATTCTTAAAAAATGATGATTTCTGGGTATGTATAAATACCTCTAGATTTTTGAGTTCTGGGAATAACTGCTTACTGCTTCTCCTGGTGTTCACCAGCACATTTTTTTCTCTCCTTTTTTTTATATTTTTCTTCTGGATTCATCCAGTAGAGTCGCCAGCACTGGGGTGTAGAAAGAACAGTGTATACACTTATCAAGAATGCTTGATATTATCTCTCATCCTCACAAGAGTAGGTTCTTGGGGAAATTCAAGAAAATCAAGAAAGAGAATTCAAGAAAATCAAGAAAGAGAACTCAAGAAAATCAAGAAACTAGAATTCAAGAAAATCAAGAAACGAGAATTGGGCAAAATAAAGAATGTAAAAATAGTGAAAATTAAAACAAACGTTCTTTATTCTAACTGGCCACCCATTATTTAAAAACAATGTCGTTTAGTAAATAAACTTAAGATGATAGGATCTTAACATATAAGTTTATCCCCGACAACGATGCCAAAAAACTATTGGAATCAATTCTTGCATCTGTAGGAAATCAATTGTCATGCTACAAGAATATGTTTGAAACCAACGAGCTATTACAAGCTCTGGTTGACCTGCCTCATGTTCTGCTAAACCTGAATATTGCTAAAGAAGATGGCAAAATGGGTAAGGAAACCCCAACAATAATTCTTTAATTAAACTTCTAATTTGCACGCTCTAGATTTATATTAAACTATAAGTATTCTTATTAAAATAACCAAGCATGAAAACAACCAACTATTATGCCTTATGTAGACCGGTGCCTAGATTCATTGGGTTGTTATAGAAATTTAACAACAATTTTAATTATGAACAAAGAGAAGGGGAAAATGAAATTAGTGTTCTTGATTTCATTCGAATGTCGTAACAAAACCAAAAGTTAACTAACGAAAGAAATGTGTATAATGCATTCAAATAATGTAACCCATCATACAGATACACACAATACTGAGACAAAGAAATGACAGGAATAAGATTTAGAATTGTATTGATTCATTGAAAAATTGCATGTAGAGTGGGCAGAATACCTTTTAAATTTGTTTTCTCAAAAGAATACAACAATACAATGGAGAAGACTCTATTAAAATGATGTAACAGGTATCTCCTACTCTTCTTATTCCAATCTGGTAATAGAAGAATCTCTTAATCCTAGGCTTAATAATACTGGAAATGTTCTCAACTTCTGGAACGCTTTCCTATCATACAATTCTACACAACAATGGGATGAAGAAAGAATGAATAAAATAAAATAGACACAAAGAAATACAACACAACTAACAGGGCACTCAAGTATACCTCTTATCAAAAATGTTATTCTCTAATTGTTTGATGCAAAATCTAGACCTACATGCTTCCTTTTATAGCTATTGGTTCTTGATTCTATTATTTTTGGTTGAATTATGGTTGTACACTTGGTATCATCTGATTGAATTTCCAAAATTGGTGCTTTATAGCTGGCTTTGATATTTTGACTGTGCTCCCTTCTTTGACTTGTTCAAATAATTTCCCACTAAACTGGTGATTTAAATATGAGGAGAACTTTCATCTGATTCTGCTACTTCTTGGTGCGTTTAGCTGCTGCTTTTCAAACTAGCCTCTTTTGAGTTGTCTTTCCTTGATCCTTTGACTCTTTAACTACCCCAGAGATGTATCCTATTATTGCAACTATCTGTGGTGCAGAATATACTTTTTGTTGTTTGCAGGTATTGGCTTTTTTTCCCTTTAAACTCCTTTGCAACCCTTTAATATGCTCATCAATCAACCTCCATATTTCTGTCAAAAGTGGTTGCAATCCTGAGCATATTCATTTCTTGCAAAATTTTGTTTTTCTGTATAACAATAACAGACATGTTTCTATCATACTAAAGTAGTAAGGCTTTTGTAGCATTCACCATGAGTGTAGTTTGTTTAATCATCTCCTCCTCATCACCTTGTTCACAGTCAAATATTTCAAGGGTTTCTTTGAATATTCCTTCTATGTTTGATGCTTCCAAGAATTGATCTAAGGATAGGCCAATATCTTTCAGTTTATCTGTAGCATCCTTTATTAGGTCATTTATATCAGTTACAAAATTTATCCATTTATCTTGGTTTGATCTAAATAGGGCTACTTTGAAAAATTTAAAATTGATTTGAATCTTATTGCCTTTAGGTGTCATTATTTCTTGTCCTTGCAGTTCTTCAAAATGATCCCCTATGTAGTCCAAGGTTGGGTGAATGAATTTAAAATATTTTTCTCTTTCCTACATCAAGGTCATGATTTCTTGAGCAGTTATTTGAATCACACTTATTTGCTTGAACATTTCAGTAATACCTTTGGCCTAAGTTTTTATTCTTCTATACATGTCCTTTTTCATTACATTCAAATAATATACATGATCTTGAACCTTGGTCACTACAGGGGGCTAGGAAATTGAAGCATATTTCTTATTTAATTCTTCTTATTGCTTACTTATCATAGCTTTTAATTCTACCTTTTTCTTTTCTTCTTGGTCCAATTGTTTTTCGAGTGTTTCAATCTTTTCAAAAAATTGATCAATGGCCTGAGCATTCACTTTTTTGACAAGTTTTACTATATCAGTGTCTTTACCCAGTACTGATGATCCTCATGTTTCCTCATTGGTATTGAGAACTATTGGGCCTTGTAGAGGAGGGAGATTAATCCATGGTTTTGCTTAGTGGTGAATTTCGTAATTTAGCATGAATTTTCAGATTTCCAAAATGTCAATTTTGCGATTTTTGGGACCATAGAGGTCGGCCCGTTCGCCCAAAAATTTTGGGATATAATTTTTTTAAGGGTAAATTTATCCCTTTGTCATAAGGTTTCCCACCCAATTTTTTCCCTAAATTTATTTAAAATAAGAAATATCCTGCCAAAATCGCCCCTTGTACCCCATTATATATAGCTAACCCTGACAACGACTCCCATACAATTACAATATTTTTTTTGGATAGCAAGCGATACAAAGTAGAGTACTGACAAAACCAGAGAAGGCAATTGGCAGAAGGCGACTAGCAGAAGGTGACTAACAAAAGGCAACTGGTAGAAAGTGATTGGCTGAGGGTGACTGACTAAAGGTGACTGGCAGAAGGCGACTGACAGAAGGTGACTAGCAAAAGGCGACTGACAGAAGGCGATTGGCAGAAGGCGACTGAAATAAGGTGACTAGCAGAAAGCGACCGACAGAAGGTGACTCAATTTATCTGTATGCTTCTTTTACCATTAATTTTTTTTTCATTTTATTAATGGACACTCAATGAGGAGGTTTATTCTATCTACAAACAATATTCATGGGACAGTCACAGATCCTACTGTCTCTAGCAGTAGTTCTCTTTTATACCTGTTATTTTAATATTTAAAAATGATGTTCTTTTTTCATGTTATTCTTCTGTTCATACAGGTAAAAATGTCAACTACAGGTAGTGGAAACAAGGGAGGAGAGTCTTCCAATAAAAGGAGTATCCTCAAATACTTTCCTAATATTTCAAAACCCATTCTGCCATCAACATTTGCACAAACTGAAGGTATGAACACCTTTACTCACCAGTTAATTTTTTTACTTTGTTAATTTTAAATATAATGTCCTCAATTCATAAAGTGTGTTTTTTGGTTTATGGATTTGTTCACTTTTATCTATAGAAAACAATATTATGCTTTTAAATGCCATAGTGATAATGAATCTACTATTGAAACTAGAATTATCTCTATAGAAAACATTGTTAACCCTGGTATTCCTCCACTTCCACATATCCATGATAATCAACAGTCCACACATGAATATAATCTCAATCAAATTGAACAACAACATGAATATATTCCTGAATCTAACATGCCAAGTGGAAAAGAAACTAATAGTTCTTATGCAATCCCTACTTTCGAAGAATCTTCATCTAAAAAAAATAAACATGCAAGGTTATCTAGGTGGACAATTAACAGATCATTTTAGCTTGATTGGATATCATAATTTCCATTTATTGAGCCAGTGCTTCTAGATAATAGTAGTGATGATATAACAGAATTAAGATGCATAATTTGCAGTTGGAAACATGAAAAGGAGCATAGATTGCAACTTAAGAAAGATACAGTAGAAAAACATTGTGGAAAGGTTTATATCAAAATGAAAGAAGGTGATCGAGAAACACAAAAAAATTATAGGTGGAAGGATGCATCAGAGTGCGCACATATGAGATATGTAGAATAATATGATAAAGAAATGAAACAAAAGCAAAAATTGGTTGAGAAAGCTACAACGATTCAAGCCCAATTTCAAAAAATGAATAAGTTAACTTTAGCTTCAAAAAGTTTACAGTTTGTTGTTGTATTTTCTATTCTTAATAAGGGTAGACCTATGTCTGATTTCATAGATCATAAATCTCTATTTCGACTAGCTAATGTGCAGAATTTACCCAACGTTCATTGGTTAGATCGAAGTGGTTGGGAAATGGCAAAATATATGTCATTGGTTGAGTAGAATGACCTCAGAGAGAAAGTAAAAAAGGCAAAATTCATTTCACTTTCAATTTATGAGGTGACTGCAGTTGAAAATACATCTTGGATTTGCATGCATGTTTACACATTGGAAAATCATTCAAGGCAACCTCATTTACTAGGAATATGCAAAATGGTGGAAAATTGTAATGCAAAAAACATTTACAATGTTGTTGTAACTAGTTTAAAAGAAGCAGGAATGAATGAAATAGCCACTAAGTTAATATGTGTAGGAGCTGATAGTGCTGCTACAATACAAGGACACAGGAATGGTCTTTGTGTTAGACTACAAACATCGGTTTCCCCATATTTGATCCCTATTCATTGCATGGCTCACATAATGAATCTTGCATACAAAATTGTGGATACATTTACAAATGTTGTCAGAATGGAAGAGCTTGTCCATGAAATTCATGAATATTTTTCACGTAGTCCAAAAATATTTTTAGAGTTTCAACAATTTGCACTAGGAGTTATCAAAGGTTTATTCTGCCAGTCACCTTCTGTCAATCACCTTATGCCAGTTTCCTTCTACCAGTCACCTTATGTCAGTCGCCTTTTTCCAGTCGCCTTATGTCAGTCGTATTCTTCCAGTCATCTTCTGCCAGTCGCCTTGTGTCAGTCGCCTTCTACCAGTCGCCTTGTATCAGTCACCTTCTTCCAGTCACCTTCTGTCAGTCGCCTTCTATCAATCACCTTCTGGTAGTCACCTTCTACCAGTCGCCTTCTACGAATTGCCTTCTGATAAATTTTTTGATACTTGTAGTTGAAAAAAAAATTGCCATGTTTTGAAAAAAATTTGAAAAATTGCCAGTCACCTTCTATCAGTCACCTTCTATCAATCACCTTCTAGTAGTCACCTTCTACCAGTTGCCTTCTAATAGTCGCCTTCTAATAATTTTTTTGATACTTGTAGTTGAAAAAAAAAATTGCCATGTTTTGAAAATTTTTTGAAAAATTCGCCCCATAGTTTATACAGTTTTCACGTTGATTCACCCCGATTTGATAAATACTTTTTCGGTACTACCCCTTATGCATAACCATGGATTAATATTAGCAATATCTAACATAGTTGTCCTCAACTCTGCTTTTCTTGAATATTGTTCTTTTGTATTTCCCATCCTTGCTACTAACTGCAACTCTTGTTCATTTGTAATAGTGAAGGCAGCCTGCTCATCTATTCTTTCCAAAATAACATTGGTAACTGGTAAAGATAATCTGGGCTTCTTTGATTCTACTGGAGCTATTTTTGTTTGACTCTTCACAAAGTAACTTCAAAAAAGGCCACCCAGTCCACCAATTTTTCTAGGATTCATTTGTATCATTGATGGAATTTTTATTTCTTGTCCCTTTATGGTTATAGAGGTAGGTACAGCCATGGGGGCCAATTTCGTCGCACTATTTATAGCTAACACATTATCATATATGGCAACTATAGCTTGCTCTGTAGGTGATGCTTTCTAAAAAAATAAAGTTACTATTTCTTTACCTTTGTCTGTACAGGTCTATTGAGGAACTTATTTTGGTGTTGCTTCTATTCTAAGTTGGTCATTCACTAGGAGTCTAACCTGTTGTTCTACTACATCAACAGCTCTAACAGTGACCTCCATTAAGTTTGTGTCCTGCTCCTCTATCAATTCTAGCAAAGGGTCTTCTTTAATTGTTGGGTATGTCCTTGGCATAACAGGTGTTGTAATATCCACTGAAATTTCTTAAAGCCTTCTCAGTTCTGCTAGGTAGTCATAGGCTTCACAAACCTATGTGCTACCTCTATTTCCTAGAGGTAAATTATCCCATACTATCTGTAAATATGATCCTTGCTATATAGCTTCTAATAATATTTCTTCAAAAACATCTTCTCGGTGCTTGATTCGAGCGTACTCTCTCTTCTCCATCATCTTGTTGTAAGTCCCTTTTGAGTCATAAAATCTCCATGACACTTCATCGAATCCCATATTATCCAATTAAAACATTCCCTTGAGTAGGGAAGGATATCCAACAAATACATAAAATGACAGGGAACATCAAGCCAAGGTACTTTTCCATGCTTCTTAACCAGTCTCATTTTAGCCTCTTCTACCACTTGTTTGCATAATTCTAGGGCTGCTATGGACAATGGGTAGTACCGGGGTAACACTTTAGGAGGGATTTTAGCTTCATATAATCTTATGTAAGTAAAATCCTCTGTGAAGAATAAATCTCCTATATCCTTTTCTTTAATGAATGCTCTTACCCCTAGCCCTAATATTTCTAAAATTAGCCCAGTTAAGGCCCAATGGATTTCTATCAGGAAGCGATCACAAAAATAGCCCATGTTATTTCATCCTTCATGAAGTCTCCAGAAGCTATCTGTACATAGGGGCTATCTATGGCGTTTAATCTCTTACGGGCTTCTTCCCCCTATTGGCCAGCTATTAAGTGAGTGAGAAGAGAATATTATGAAAAGCGAGGTATCTCCTGCCTCTATTCTCAAATTGCTCTCTTTAGTTCTACCATTTCTCTATGTATTTGTGAGCTCAATTCCAGTTCCCAGGTGTAGATTGGGGTGTTATGTCCTCTATTACATTGTGCAGTTAAATACAAAACCCTTTTTGTTATTCTACTCATATTCTGTACTCCCAATACTATGTTTATCATGTCGTACCCAGGGTTTAAAAGTGTTTTTATTAATTGGGAAATATTTCTCTATTTTTGCATGTGTATCAAACATTTTTTTTTAAATTTCCATATCAATGAACATACGATATTGGTGTTCAATTACCTGGTCCACCAGAAATGTGGTATACTTTGTCAAATTGAACACTTCTTGGATATCTTCGACTTTGGCGCTAAACACCTTCTGATTCTTGTGGTCTCAAAAGTTCCTCGTTCTTTCATCATATGCCACTGCCATCCAAGCCATTAAATCTGAGGAGAAATGCACTTTTGGGCATATTAGCTTCCCAAGGTTACTGTTCCATCTATTTTCTTTGGGAAAACCCTTTTACTACCACCTTCGAGATTTATGGAACAAATCTGCCATTATCCATGGGGTTCTGTTATTGCCTTCCATCACTCGGGTGAAACTCTTAATGTAGGGATTTTCAATCTCATACAGTTGAGTTGAGTTGGGTTTTTTATCTGCCCCACATTTTTGGGCAAAATCATACATAGTGGTACCAAGAACAAGCGGTCCAAAAATCATAGAATAGGATGATTTATCTATGATAAACTTCATGGCTTCTCACGTATCTGTAGGTACAAACACATCTCCCCATGATGTCATTGCTCTCGTGATTGTTGATCAAGTTCTTCTTTGAGTTCTTAGAATACGAATACTCTCTTCCCTTTGTGCTTCTGATGTATCAATTCTAATTCTTTGTATATCAGTGGAGTGGCCTTGACTAGTTTCATAAGTTCATATACAGGGTGGTGGAGTGGTCTTGATAAATTCACACTTTTTGTTATCGACCCAATGCCACCAATCACTATTCAAAATTAGCCAATGGGATTGCATCGACTCAGCCATTTCTGGAATTTTATGTTTTATGATGGGTGATATCTGTTAACTTACGTGCCTAGGCCCCTTTGATCCGTGTCCCTGCAATCATTCATGCTTTCTATTCATTCCTCAATGGGGATCTTTTAATCTGACATGGAACGCTATGTGCCAAGGGGGTAGTGTCCTTTTTTAACCTCATGCCACCTTGGATCTGAGTGATAACTAGATCTTTAGGATCGATTATGTCTCCTTCGGGATTTCTATGATATCTGATTCTTGATGTGAGCATTTTTTTTCATATTTTCTATGATGCCCCTTTTTCCCTAAGTCAATCGTGATTAATCGCAACCGTCAGATACAAGTGATTGGTTTTGCTCTTGGAATGTTAATTGATGCATTGTCGTCTGATCTGGGTAGGATGCTAGCACGACTGTTGATATCGCGAGACCTGTATGATGGTTAATATATCTAGCAGCATATAATCACTTGAGACAATATGTTTTATGGTCTTCAATTAATCATGATTATCCAATGTTTAATCCTTATATTTTCAAACCTTAGCAACTCGTATTAATCGATGGTAACATATGATACGGGCATTTTTCTGCTGTGATCACTATTAGATTTTATAGTGGTGAGGCATGACCGTTGGAGTATATATGCACATGGTTTTTAATAAATGGAAAACATTTATACGTACCTTGGTTTATTTTATCAATCATTTGTAATATAACGTTTAGGCTAACCTTCGGTTGATTTTTCGTATGTGCACCATTGGATCTGGGTGATCAATGAGTGTCGTCATCCGATTTGTGTATCCTTAAAGCATCTTTATTTAGATTTGGATATTTTACCACCATTACAAGCCTTCGCAACCATTGATTTTCGAATTAGTTTGGGCGCTATCGTTATATTACCAATAAGATGCCCACCATATAATCAATGTAAAAACTTTTGATTTTCTATTAATCATGATTAAGGCGAAGGGGGGGATTAGTCAACATTTTAAACCCTTACTAAACATGATTAATTTTATTTTTACCTTTACCTTTCTTTTACCATTCACGGTTTTGGTGCGACCATCGGATTTCGAGTGGAGACAAGCGCAATCGTTGGATCTAGTCAACCTGCAAGTTAGTTTAATCAAGCACGTATAATATTAATCGTGATTAAGGCGAAAGGGGGAAAATTAGCCAATGTATTAAACCCTTTTTAATTACATTATTAACATTAATTAATTTTTCCAAACCTTAACCCTCTTTAATGCATCTTTAATTAGTGCACCATCGTTAAATTAAAAATCGATTGAGCGTAGTTGTTCAATCTTGGTAACTAGCTCGATGATTAATCAAATGGGGCGCATCCTTTTTAATATTGAATTTAAAGTTTGCTTTAATCAAAGCAATCACAACCGTTGATCTGTACTTTTTTTGGCGTGATCGTCCGATCTGGCAGACTTCCTGTTTAATCGGAACCTTTGACCATCAAGTCTTACATTTAAATTTTTGACTCTTCAAACAGCGTGCAGTCATCGATTTTATCTTGGGGTCAGCACGTCCGTTGATATTGTTAAAGGTGCAATGATTTTAATCATGTTTGTTATTATTCTATGACTTAACCTTCGAAATCTTAGCGAGTGTGCGTCCATTGGATTTACTCCTCGACAAAGTGTTGTTGTTAGATCGAAGACAACTTGCTCGTTTAAAAACCTTGGGTTAGAATATTTTAGACCCTTTGCCTTATTGTATAGGTTCTTTTGGAATGTGCATCTATTAGATTCTTTTATGATGAATGCGCAGTCGTTCGATTAATTTTAAGATGCAAACTCTTTAACTCTTACCATGGCTTTGATTTTTGATTTATCCCTTGGTCGATTTTATTAATGCGTTGTCGTCCGATTTTGTCTGGATCGAGCACGGTCTTTGGATTAATTTTGAGGTGCTTGCTTGTTAGCTTAGCGGGGTGCATACCATTAGGTTTTAATTAATTAATATTTTCTTTAACATTAGACCTTTTGGATTTTGAGACCATGGTGAATTAACCGACTTATGATTTAAGGACTTTATTAATCAATTTTTAGGCCCAAGAAAATATTTATGAAGGTTAGACTTTGGCTTTGGTTTTTAATTTTAAAAATTTCTTCTGTAACAAATTGAGGTACTTTGATTTATACCATGAAGCCCACATTATTAAAAAAAAATCTAAGGTTAGACTTTAACAAACCAACCAATGAAAAATCGAATTACTCACAACATCTTAAGTAATGACCAGCAGTAAGGATACTTTGATTGAAACCAAAAAAATTAAATTTGGGGGTTTCAAAGTTGAGTCAAATTTGGCTCCAACAATTAGTTCAAGGAGAATATGTTTTCCCCTGTTCTCCTCTGTTCGATGAGTGACTGTTTTCATGGATTTTTTAGCAACTAAAATTCCCTTACAACACTGTCATCCTCTATTTGTTCCACTAATACAATAAGTTTCTAGTCCATTAAGTATTATAATCTACTATTTTTTCACATTTGAATAGTTATATTTCATATATATAATTTCTTTTTCTTAAATTGATTTGAATTTTTATATTGATTATTTTTGTGCTCTTATTAGTTATAGGTGCTATATCCATAAAATAGAGTAGTGGCACGAACTAAAAAAACTATGATAAAGTCTACCTCAAAACTGGTATATATTTTCTACCAAACAAAGATTTATTTATTATTGTTACAATATTATCTTGAAGACTCAAAGTAGTAATATCTCTTCAATATTTTATTAATTTGCTAAAGTGAAAAATATTTTCTTTATAAGTAAAATGGCACCTACTGACGATGGAAAGAAAACAGACAAATCTTCTACTGAGAAGAGTATCCTCAAATATTTTAGCCATGTATCAAAATCCAACAAGTCATCGACATCTATGCAAATTCAAGGTACAAATGGTTTTTACCTACTAAATTGTTAGTTGTGTTCTTAGTAAATTATTTTAATCATTGCTTTCTTCCTCAAATAGTTAATTTTCAGTATGCTCCTCTAGCCAAATTGCACGATCATGTGAATCTTTTTCTATTTCTACAATTTTTGTTTGTTAGATCCAAAAATAATAAAGAATATTATTATATATAGAATACCTTGTTGACCCTAAAATACCTCCACTTGAGGATATTCCACTTGAATATATTCATCCACTTGAAAATTCTCTTAATAATGACATCCAACAAACACTTGAAGATATTCCTCAAAATGACATGCCAATTGAAAATGCAAGCGATAAAACAAATACAATACAAACTTTTGAGGAATCTTCAAGCAAAAATATTAAAAATATAAAGGCATTTGACTGGGCTATTGGAAGGTCATTTCAAGTTGAATGGGCATCAAAATTTCCCTTTATAGATCCCGTTCTGATAGAGGATGACAAAGTTGATCAAAAAAAATGTAGATGCAAAATTTGTAGTTGGAAATTAGGTAAGGACTATAGACTATAAAATAAGATAGATATAATAGAAAAAAATTGTGGCAAAGCTTATTCTAAAGTTATAGAAAGTGATAGAACAATTAATAAAATATTTAGGTGGAAGGATGCATCGGAATGTATGCATGTTAGATATGCAAAAGAATATGATAATCACTTGAAGCAACAACAATCTCTTGTTGAGAAATGTGGAACGATTGATGCCCAATTTCATAAAATCCATAAGACCACATTAGCTTCAAAAAGTTTGTAGTTTGCTATTGTATATTGTATTCTCAAAAAGGGTAGATCCATGTTCGATTTTATTGATTATAAGCACATATTTCAACTAGTTGATGTGCAAAACCTTCCTAGTTCCCATTGGTCAAATCGAAGTGGTTGGGAAATGGAAAAATGTCTATCATTAGTTGAGAAGGAGGACCTATGCAAGAAAGTAAAACTTGCAAAATTCATTTCACTTTCAATTGATGAGGTTATGGTTGTGGACAACACATCTTGGATTTGCATGCATGTGTATATATTAAAAAATCATGTAAGAAAACCTAGTTTACTAGGATTACATAAGATGACATAAAGTTCTAATGCAAAAAATATCTATAATATTGTTGTAACTAGTTTAAAATATATTGTAGGAATGAATTATATAGACATAGCCAAAAAGCTAATTTATGTTCGAGTTGACAGTACTTCTATAATTCAAGGACAAAAGAGTGGTCTTTGTGTTCGAATCCATATATCAATTACCCCATATATGATACCCATTCATTGTATGGCTCATAGAATAAATCTTTTATATAAAATTGTGAGCACTTTTAAAAATATTACGAGAGTGGAAGACCTTATTCATGAAATACATGCTTATTTTTTATACAGTCCAAAAAGGTTTGTTGAGTTTCAACAGTTTGTACTAGGAGTTATAGAAGGAAAAAAATTGTTAAAATATGTGGATACAAGGTGGATTTCATTGTATAAACCTACACATAGATTTTTTACAGAATAGCAATCGTTAACAAGATTTATGTATGCAAATCATAGGGTAGTTGATAAGGCAAAAGATTTGATATTCTATTTGACTGACTTGGAAACCATTTAAACATTATGTGGTATTCTTCCAATGTTACAAGAAATGAATAGATTTATTAAACTTGCACAAGAAAGATCCATCTAAATTATTGATTCCATGAGAATGAGGAAACAAATATGTATTATTATTGATAGGTTATATGTCTCTGAAGGAAATTTTTATAGATCCCTTGTTTGATAGTTGAAGAATATTAACTAATATGAATGATCCACAAAGATTTTTGAAGTTTGACATCAATGATCATCTTTGTATTAAATTTCATGAAAAAATAATACCTCTATATTATTTTGAAAGGTGATCAAATATAGTTACAAATGATGTTGAACAAGTTCCCATAACACACAATGGATTTGAATTTTTTTTACACGATACTAAGACTAAATTGTTAAAAATAGTAGAATCACAAGTGAAATAAGAGATCGATTTCAGAGAGATGAATTGCTTGAGGACATGGGTGTGGTTAACCCTCTATTTTGGGGTCCTTGTATTGACTACAAATCCACACACGAGTTGTTTATTAAATATATGGGTATACTTAGTAAGCATTTTTGTAAAAGTGTGGAAGTCAATGGTGTTGAAATCAAAGGTATTCTTAACAAAGAACTTTTAAGACAACAATCATCGTATTTTGGAACTACAATGGTTGAGCAAAATTTGCTTTTGAGTAACATCCATGAGCCTAGTTCCATTGCACACTTGTGGTAAAAATTATATCCAAGTAGTATATTACAAGATGTTATTAGTGAATACTATTGTTTATATGAATTATGTCAAACAATAATTTTGGAATATATGGAAGATGAGAGGGTTTTTAGTGCACTATCTTTTGTTAAATCTAAGCTCTGCAACATGTTGGAGAAAATTTGAAAAACTGCTTGAGAATTTTTGTGTCATCATATCATCTAGATAAATTTCCCTATGACAAAGCATTAGCATACTAAAAAAATTTCGCAGACAAAAGGTGTGTCACAAATCCTCATGATAAGGAGGATAATAATGCTTGTAGTGATCATATGGTCGAGACACATATATTCACTCTACTTAATATAGATTTTGGACAAGCTGAGAAGTGTTTGTTTCAGCTACTTGAATTGTAATTTTTCCATGATTTCACAACATTAATAAATTTGATTTCATAATATTGATAAATTTAAATTCATTTGATAGCAGATATCACAGTATTGTTTCAGATTTGTTATATTTCACAAAATTTGTTTATTCAAAAAGTTTTTTATATCTCGTTGTTGTTTTTGAAATGGTTTTAACTGCTTTCATATCATAGTATTGTTAATGTATGAATATTATTGTATTGCCATAATTGAGTTCTTACTTTGTTTAATATAGTGATAATTCTTTGTTCTTTGAGATTAATTGAGTATATATAATTGGATCATCATAAACTATAAAAGCAAAAAAAATATTATAAATATAAACAACCATTAAATGATAGAGGTCACAAAATTAGTAAATGTTTTTTTCATTCATTCGATTCAAAATATGTTACATGATTTAAAATTTTTGACTGCAATACAACAAAATATACAGTCAACTAGTAAATATCTTAGCTTAATCATTTGATTGGGGGTTGTTTGCCTCATATTGTCTCGGGGTTGCCTATTCCTCTACTTTTTCTCCTTCATGTACACCTTGAGATGGTAGTGTTCCAGTTCTTATTAGACTTTATTTTACTTTCTCAAAACTCCCTAGCAATGTGACTTCTTCTTTAGTTGGATCTTTGAGCACTTCTAAAAGAGGATCTTTCTCCTTCTTCTTCTTTAGCATGAGAACCGCATCCCCGTTAAGTTTTTCCCTGATATATTTTCTTAAAATGTTATTATCCCTAACTTTGGCTTGCATTGTCTTCTTCATTATTATTGTAGTTTGCAAAAAATTCTATGCAACCTATATATTAACTTTCATGCTCTGAACATGTTTTTTCAAATTATCAAAATTTGACTGCAAAAGAAAAAGAAAACAAAAGTTAGTAGAGTTATTTGACAAAATTTAAAGAAAAAAAAAGAAAACGTATGCATCTAAATTCTCACCTCAGCAACATCCCTTTAGCCCTAGTGACTGCAAATTTTTTATTATTATAAGCCCATTGGTTATAGTATGCTTGGGATTTGACATTAATTTTATCAACACTATTCAACATAATGGTTAAAATTTCATCATCGGATGAGACATTAGACTTCACTTGTCTAGATGTGGTCTGATCTAGCAGGCCACTAAGATTCTTTGGTTCGTTCTCGACCAAAGAAAAAATAGATTCTATTTTGGAAAAAATTTATAATGGGCTATAGTATAGACAAAACCTTAACTTTATGCATAATGGAGACTGTATTTCTCCTTTGGCATACTCACGGCTTCTCACAACATATTACTTGTTGAGAGAAATCAATAAGTGCTTGCATCAAATATTATATGAGAGAGCCATCTCTTTCCCCATCAAGGACCAAATTGTTGCAATGTAAACCTAGATCACAATTTACACTAAAATTTGGTAAACAAAAAAATATCTGAATATGTTTGGCAAACAAAACAATGTCAAGAAGATGTCATAGAAATTAATAGCTACTAAATGTTTGAATATTACAAAAGAATGTTACCTGTTTTAATATAGATAAAAGGTACTTTTTACATTTATTCCATTTCCTATTTCATATATGATAAAGATATTACTAAAACCCTTTATTTTGAGCAAATTTGAGAACTGCCCTACAAATGGGGTAATTATACTTACTCTTATCAAACCACTTGAAAATACAATCAGTATGGAATATGTGGTCAATATGACAAGGCATGGTTGTCACTAATGCTCCTGCATGGAATTATTCGTAGCAAATAATGCACTGGGGACTTCCTCCAAATATTTCGAAGACTTCCCTGATTCTTCCATATTATCTAGCAATACCCGATAAAAAAATCCCCATTAATGATTCATAGACCATTAAACCCTAGATGCAAAATCCCCATGAAAAAATTTATAAAATTTATACGAGGTAATTTATACCAATGCTTAGTAGTGTTGGATGCACTATAGTTGGTACATTAGTATTTTTTAAATCATGAAAAATTTCAAAATAAAGAGCTAATATAAAATTAATAGTGGCCACCATGGTGACCAAGTTTGTTTGGATGTTGTGCAACTCAAATCTAATGCAATCTAAAATGTACATGCACTAATCAAACTTCTCACAATAAAGGCAGCGAATGATGTAGGCCAATACCTAGAACAGAAGTTTCGTTCTTCCATGTAAAATCAGTCTTGCTTGAAAGAACTCTATTATGGCCTTTAGAACTGGATTTTGAATAGAGTTGTTTGTTACCTCTCTCTTTGACTTAGCGGTGGAGGTTGCACACAAAAAAAATAGATGGCAAATAAAATATTTAAAATTTTAAAAATAATAGAATCAATTGACAAGATTTATACCTGACAACAATTTTGAATGAAGATTGTAGGTCGTATCTAGTTAATATTTATCACCCTTAGACAACACAAACTTTGAATTCACACCCAAGAAAATTCTTGTGTGGAGATCTTTCAATATCTCGATGTCAATAGGTGTTATTGTGAAAGACGGTTATCAATTTCATGATGTCAGATTCATGGTTGCATGGTCATGGTCATAACCATCAATGATATCTTGTAGAAGATGCTTGTCTATCTTGAAATGGGGCATAGAAAGCAAGGTCTACAAACCTACATTAGTGAGCCATGAAAGGTCAAAACCAAGGGTGGTTAACAAATCTGACATGGCAATGCAAGAAATTTTTCTGAATTATATTTTTCTAGTAGTGGGAAAGTGGTGATCATTATTCATTGTTAAATCAGTAGAAATCCGATTTGAAAGGGTGCGGGGTAACGGTCGATCGGGGAGGGTTCATTCTAGTTGAGTTTAATCATAGAAATGAAACCAAAATGACTATCGATGTCTATTTATAGATAGAAATGATCACATGTGAACATGTGGAAGCATGTCATTCAACACACAATGCAGTTGATCAATGACGTGACACGTGGCAGGGTAAACACAGGTGCACCCGACCTAAATTTGGTAAGATATTTGCACCTCGCCCGTATCTGAAGCTATTGTTGCACCTAGTTCGAGGCCAGATCATGTTTTACACCTAGATTGAGGTCAAACCGTGTTTGGCACATGGTCCAAGGTTGGAACACTTTTCCACCTGGTTTGAGGATAGATCATTTTATACACGATCCAAACCCAAAATATGTTTTCCACCCGATCTGATGTCGGACCATGTTTTCCACCCGATCCAAGGTCGAACCGTGTTTTGCACATAGTTTAAGGCCAAACTATTTTTCCACTCGGTATGTGGTCGAACCGTTTTTCCTCCCGATCTGAGGTCAAACCATGTTTTTATGGATTTCAATGTAGAAAGATGCAACGGAAGTCCCAATTCCCTAACTTCTTCAAAGAGTATAGACAAAACCTTAACTTTCTGCATAATGGAGACTGCATTTCTCCTTTGGCATACTCACGACTTCTCACAACATATTACTTGTTGAGAGAAATCAATAAGTGTTTGCATCAAATATTAAGTGAGAGAGCCATATATTTCCCCATCAAGGACCAAAATGTTGCAATGTAAACCCAGATCACAATTTACACTAAAATTTGGTAAACAAAACAATGTCTGAATATGTTTGGCAAACAAAACAATGTCAAGAAGATGTTATAGAACTTAATAGCTACTAAATTTTTGAATATTATAAAAGAATGTTACCTGTTTGAATATAGATAAAAGGTACTTTTTACATTTATTCCAATTCCTATTTCATATGTGATAAAGATGTTACTAAAACCCTTTATTTTGAGCAAATTTGGGAACCGCCCTACAAATGGGGTAATTATACTTACTCTTCTCAAACCACTTGAAAATACAATCAGTATGGAATATGTGGTCAGGATGACAAGGCATGGTTATCACTAATGCTCTTGCATGGAATTATTCATAGAAAATAATGCACTGGGGACTTCCTCCAAATATTTCGAAGACTTCCCTGATTCTTCCATATTATCTAGCAACACCCAATAAAAAATTCCCCATTAATGATTCAGAGACCATTAAACCCTAGATGCAAAAACCCCATGAAATACCCATAAAATCTAGAAACAGACCCTTAAACCCTAGCACTAAAACTAAAACTAATCTTTACCCTTTGAATTTTCTACCTAAAAGCTAAGTTAAATCAAACATCGCATAGAAACAACATACCCTTTAACACCAAATTTACCTTTTTCATGTGCAATTTGCAGTAGGGCAATCAACTGTGGCACCTCCTCCTTTGGAAAAAGCACATATGCCAAAGATTGTCCTTGACCACAAAAATACCTATTTGGCTTAAACACCCTGCATCAAACAGCCTTGCACGCTCCCAGGTTGCCCATGCTCCCAACAATATTCCACACTCCTAGGTCATCCACGCTCGCAGGTCATCTACGCTCGTAGGTCGTCCATGCTCCTAGGTCATCCCTCATATGAGGTCTATAGACACACTCTTGGTTTTCCACCCAGTTTGAGGTTCAACCGTGTTTTGCACACGGTCTGAGGTCAAACCATTTTTTCCACTCGATCTAAGGCCAGACTGTTTTTCTACCTGAATTGTGGTCAGACATTTTTTTACACCCAATCTGAGGTCGAACGGTTTTTTCCACCTAGCGGATCATGTTTTCCACTCGATTCGAGGTCGGCCCGTGTTTTTCGCCTGGTCCGGCCAAAACTATCAAATTCACCAAGGTTTTACAATTTTTGGTGAAAAAATAAGGTAATTTGCCATGTCCTCCTACATAATGTTGGCTAGGATTCGTCAGGGTTTCAAAACAGATTTGCCAATTTTTTACAAGTACATTTCAAGTCCGACCCCTTATGCATAACCCTGATGTCATCCAAATGTTGTCGACATTTACAATTTGGAATTGGATTTGCAATTTCTAACTTAGACTTAGGACTTAGGCTTTAGAAAATAATAAAATAAACTAAGCCTAATAAACATAAGCCTAGGTCTAATGATGTCCACATCATACCTCCCCACAATAGAAGCATTAGACTCCAATGCTTGTACAATAGAAGTGAGAGGTTGAGATATTGCATGCTGAAAACAAAGTGAACTAAGTGTTGAACAAGGTTGTTGAGTCCATGAGTTGCAGATGCTAGAATACAATGTCATGGTACAACTCTATCACCAATCTGTGTAGGATATCGATGAGGTAAGGATGAAGCACTAATAGTATATTGTGAAGTCTGCGAAGTCTAATGTACAAAAATAATTGGTGAAGGCAGCAATGAAGGTCACTCTAAAACAGGAGTAAGAACAACAAGTGCAGCAATAGGATGTGTGGATTATGAACTTGCTTCCTTGGAAGGATGTGATGTAGTAGAATATGTTGAAATTGCCTCCTTGGGAGGAGGTGGTGCAATGGAAGCAAGTGTGTCTTGAGACCAATTGAAGACTAATGCTATCTTCTATGATGGATAAGAGCAAGGTATCAGTGTGGTCTATGATAGGTTATGAATAAGAAATTACTTATTCTTATGATGCAAAGTGTAGGTTTGGTTTAATGCATCATAAATAGCCCTTTTATCAAATTGATAGGGCTAGCCAAGAATAAGACCACAATAGTCCATGGGAGTCACATCACAGGTGACTCTATACACATAATGCAAACTAAAAGTGAAGGACATAGTGCAAGTGTTTGTGATGTATGAGGTAGCACCCATATCCTTCCATCCCAATGGATATAGATGGGGATGTGATTGTATAGGCAGTTTGAGCATATCAACAATAGATTGTGCAATCAAATTTGTTTGCGATCCATTATTGATAATACAATTCACAAAGAATTTATAAGTGAGGTGGGCTTTTGTGACAAGCAAATGGTCATGACCACCTTTATGATTCATCAGGGTAAATTTATTTAATTTACCCCATAACTCAACATATTTTGTCGTTTCTCCCATTACCTTAAGGGGACCCTCATGGGGTTCCTCCTTTGGAAATTTCATAATTAAGTTCTTTTTCCTAAAACATTTAGATTCTAAGTGTCCTTGTTTTGACAATGATTACAATATTTTCTTGAATTAAAATTAGGAGAGGAGGGAGAATAAGAATATGATGAAGGCATATTTGCCTTAGACGACTGTTTTTTATTTGAATATTGAGAAGTTCCTTGTGATCGAGCGGTTAACTTCTCTTCTGCCAGTTGGGCATGGTTGAACATTGCATCCAAAGTTGTCAAGAGAGTATATGTTGTCTCCCTATAAAATGATTGAATAATCCCACTAGTAAACTTGATGATGAGGGGTTTTACAAGATCTTTAACACAAAGTAAAATCCTTCTTGTTAAACTGGAAGACATAATCCTGCATAGACTTATTAGAATCTTGTTGTAACCTATACCAATTGACATTGAGCTTTTTTTCATAGTTAGAAGGATAAAATGTGTCCTTAAAATCCCCATGAGTGTGGTCTACCGGTAAGGATGCCACTTGCATTATCGGTGATGTGACCCGATTTCAATCCCCATGGTGGATGTGTATAAGAAATATTACTCAAAAAAATGTGTCCTTCAAAACTTGAACTAATTGTTCCCAAGTGGTAAGGGGATTTTGTTCTTCCTGCCTATCTATAATTACTAACTTAGCCAACCCTATTAGCTTAAGTTTAGCAAATGGTACTTGGTCATCATTAGGAATCTCGTAATATAAGAACCAAGTCTCCATGTCCAAGATCCAGCTATTTAGAACATCTAGCTTATGTGACCCATCATAAGTGTGGACTTCACATTTTGCTTTTACCTTTAAATCATTATTGTAGACTTTAACTGCAAGAGTACCTTGAGTGGTAATTTCATTCACTTTTTTATCCAAATTGCTAACTATTGATGTTATCACGGCCATTTTCTACACCAAATCAAAAGCCATTTGTGATCTAGTGTAAGCCAAATCTTTTACAAAAGAATAGCCTCTCCTAGGCTAATACAAAAGTGGATCAAAAGAATTGCAACTATGATCCTATCAAGCAGCTACCTTTAAAAGATCGAAACAAGATCTTTTAAGGCTTACAAATTTATCAATTTTACAATAAAATATCTTTTTCAAAAATATTCTTATGCCTCACAAATTACAAGTTTTGTCTCTACCAACAATTTTACAATTTTTCTAAGGTAGAAAATGGCAAAAATAATAAGAAATTATTTGTTTAGGCAATAAAAAATAAAAATTAAAAAATTAATTTAAGAAAAAAATGTGTTTGTTCTACCAAGTCAATGGGCAAACATCAATTCAACATGGGTTAGCATCGAAACGGATTGGATGGTAGTGTATGAGTCAACCGAGTCAAACAGCAGATCAATGTGTGTTAGAAGCGCATGCCAGCATTAGCTATCTAAAAGCTTTCCTACAGGAAAGCATTAATAAACGATATCGAAGGCCTCCGTAACCCAAATATAGGGCTAAACTTTAGGATGTTGCTACAACAAGAAAACAATAGGAATTTTCCAAAAAATCACTTTGTGCACTGGGAAACATCAAATTTGATTAAAAATTTACCAATTGTTGGACATTTTGAGCTCATTTAGTTGTCATTGATGTCAAGGTGAGAAGTCATCATTGATGTCAAGGTGAACACATGAAGCTATCATTAATACCATGGAGTACACCATTACTGTCACCAGGAACAATGCAAAGAGTTGAAGAAAAAGTTGTCAAAATATTGTTTTATAAGGGTTTGTGTTAAAACCATGGTGAAAATTAAAAGGTTTTTATTAAAATCATTATAAGGATATAAAGGCTTCCTTAAACATTGTGATGGCAGAATTAAGGTTTTTATTAAAACCATGGTGGCAGAATAATCTTCATCAAATCAATGGAGTACAAATTAAAGGTTTAAATTTTATCCCAAGGAAGGCTTTAATTTTTATTAAAGTCAAAGGTTTATAAATATAATTTATAAAATTTAAATTCTTTTAGAATTTAAATAATTTATAAATTATAAAAGGTTTTAAAAAGCGCCGACATCATCAAACTTCATGGAGCACCGACGTCTATGGAAAAAGGGGAAATCATGTATAAATACCATGCCAAAGAACATTAGAACTTACCTTCTTCGATTAAATTTTATGCGACCAAAGAGAAAGATAATTCGTGCAATCATTGAGGAAGAAGACAAACTCGTGTTGTCTTTTAGCGCCAGGGAAAAATATGAAAATGGGAGGAGAAGGCCTCACTCCCATTGGACAGGGTGGTCCATTGGCAGTGCGCATTTCGTGAGAGCGTTGGGAGTGGAAGTGACCATGATCGATTCACGTGGTGGTTAGTTTGCGTGTTCGTCTTGAGCGCCAAGGGGAAAGCCTTTTGGCACGCGCTCGTTTTGAGCGCCAGACTTAGGAGAAAGAGCACGAAGTGCTCCTAAGATTTCAAGTGTGCATCTAGCACACGCGGTGGTCAAGCCCACGGCTAGAGCGCTCACGGAGGCAGAGATTGTGGGTTCGAATCCCACTAGTGGCAAAGGTATTTTTAATTAAAATTTTATTTGCCTAAGGTTTTCTATAAAGTGTTATTTGGAGTTATAAGGGTTTATGAAAGGTTGTTTGATTGATAATTGATTTATTTGGGGGAAGGTTGTTTTATTGATAAGTGATTTATGTTATTGGAGTTATAAGGAAAGTAGATTTGATTTTTGCCAAAGTTCTTTTTGCCATTAAATCTGAGTAAAGAGGTTTTGAGTTAATTTTGGTGGATGTTGAATTTATTTTTAATTGGGATAGATTATAAGGTGTTATTGGATAAATATTTTATGTATGTTGATGGTTGTTTTGAAAGATGGAGTGATAAGGTGTAATTGAGTTTTTACATTACATTGTGAGAAAGATTTATCTTCTAACCTCTTTGAGCTTGGCATAGAAGTGTTTGTGGTTGTGATAGATTTATGAGATCCCTTCATCATCAAGAAAAATGTATGAGCACATTCTTCCATAGTTGAGTTGATTGATTGGTTTTCTAGAAAATAAGTTTGGAGTGAAAAGGACTTGATTAGGGTTTCCTATTGAGTGTGTTGAGTTAATGCTTCAAGGTTTTCTGGAATAAAGAATTGTTGTTAAACCTTGTTTGATAAGCATTGTTGTTGAAGCCATTTGTTGTGAGAAGAACTTGAACTAGGGTTTGAAAAGATCATGAGTATCATTGTTATGTGAGACTTGTTGTTGAGCATTGTTGGAAATATTTTGAGTTGATTTTTATGCTTGGACTAGGGTTTGAGAGCAAGGATTATTTCATTGAGTGATTGGTTGAGTAGAGTTGGTTGAGCCTAGTCAAGTGGATGTGTGAAGTGATTGTTCAAGTTCCATAAAACAAACTATTCTATATTCTGAATTGAGTTGAGAAAGTGATTGAGCATTGAGTTGAATTTGAAGCATATTGAGTCTCTAACAATTCTCCTTATGTTTCTAAGAGAGTGATTGAAAGTAATTGAGCATTGTGATTAGTATAGAACATATTGAGTCTCTAACAATTCTCTTTATGTTTCTATGAGATTGGACAAGTTCTGTGTGGACTTGTTGAGCAGATTTGAGGTAAGTCTTTGAGGAGACTTGTGGACTGATTTTGTGTGAGCTTTTGTGAAAGCTTACAATATAGATTTGGATAAGTTCTTGAGAGGACTTATTGAGCAGATTTGGACAAGTTCTAGAGAGGACTTGTAGAGCATATTTGAGCAAGTTCTAGAGAGGACTTGTAGAGAATTGAGCAAGTTCTAGAGAGGACTTGTAGAGCAGATTGAGCAAGTTCTAGAGAGGACTTGTAGAGAGATTTGAGCAAGTTCTAGAGAGGACTTGTGGATAGATTAGTGTGAGCTTTTGGTGAAGCATTACAAGGAAAATTTGAGACAAGTCTTTGAGAAGACTTGAGAGCAGAGTTGATTGATTTGTTCAAACCTTGAGTTAAGGTTTAGGGTAGATCTAGCAAAGTTGAGACAAGCCTTGAGTTAAGGCTTGAGGATAGAGATAGGATAGATTTGTGCTAGAGAAGGACTATGTTTAGTGCAGATTTGAGAGTAGATTTTGGTGTAGATTTGAGGATAAGTTTGTGCCAGACTAGAGATAGATATTGAGTAGAGTTGTACTAGATCGAAGGACTATGTTTAGTGCAGATTTGAGATAGAGCTTTGGAGGTGATAGAGCAGAGAGGATAGTAGTCTCTAGTGGATAGAGATCCATTAGCTAGGGTAGTGAGGATAGGTCTTCTGAGTGGGGACAAGAGTCTTCAGTGGAGAGAGATCCACAAGCCGGTGTAGTGGAGGTAGTAGTCTTCTAGAGGATCACCAACTAGAGTAGAGGAGAAGGAGTTCTCCTATGGATAGAGATCCATGAACTTGATTTAGGGGATTGGTGTCTCCTTTGGACAGAGGTCCATAAACATTGTAATAGGGAAAGGATTCCCAAGAGATTGATTGAGAAAATTTTAGTGAAATATTTTCTCCGTGGAGTAGCCCACATTGGGTGAACCACGTAAATTGTGGTGTCTCTATTGTGTGTGGTGATTTGTGCATTGCTTTGATTACTTGCTATTGATATTGCTATCTATACATTGCATAATATTGATTTGGAAAGAAAAGTAAAAAGTGGTCTTATATTGTTCACCCCCTCTCAGTATAAGCTTGTGTTCTTCAATTGGTATCAGAGTGGGTTCCTTCAGAAGAGTTTAACAACTTGAAGGAAAAGCTAACAAGAACACAATGGATTCTAAGAATGTGTCCTCGGATAATTCAGCACCAGTATTTGATGGAAGTGACTATATATATTGGAGTATGAGAATGAAGATCTACCTGATGGCACTTGGCAATGAAATTTGGGAAGCAGTTGAATTTGGATATGATCCCTTAATTAATCCTCCTACAGATAAGGAAGGTAAGCTCCTACAACATTACAATTCAAAAGCAATGAATGCACTTTTGAGAGGTTTGCATAGAACAGAGTCTATGAAAGTTATGCATTGTCAAACTACAAAAGAAATGTGGGATAAATTGCAAAATATATATGAAGGAGATAAATGTGTCAAGAAAGCAAAGATGCAAAATCTCAAAGGACAATTTGAAGAGTTAAGAATGAAGGATGAGGAAAACATTAGTACTTATCTACTTTGAATTGATGAGGTTGTTAATGCTATGCAAGGACTTGGAATGAAGATTGATGAATCAGATGTTTGTGATAAAGTCTTAAGAACTCTTCCAAAAATATTCAGTGAAAAGGTTTCTGCTATAGAAGTGTCAATGGATGGTGATACTTTGACAAGAGATATGTTGCTTGGTATTCTTACAACACATGAGATAAGAACAAAGGAGGAACCAAATCCTCAGAAAGAAGCAACATTCAAAGCAATCAAGAAGACAAAGGGTAAGAAGTCAAAATCAAGCAATGAGTCATCCAGTGATGAAGAAGCAAATTATGGTAGAAGAGATAAGGATTCTAGAAGATCTAGAGATACAAGATCTGTTAAATGTTTCAATTGTGGAAAGTATGGACATTTTGCAACAGATTGTCAAGAAGCTAAGAATAACAATGGTGAAGAAAAATAGGATCACAGGAACAGGGAATCAGAAAGATATAGGCACCAAAATAAAAGCAAGGATGGACAAAGCAGACAAGGAAAGAAGTTCTTCCAAAGGCAAAAGAGGAGCTACTATGTGGATAAGGCAAGTAAGTACTCAAGTGATAGTGATGCTAGTTTTTCAGATAATGATAGAGATGAAGTCCTATTTATGATTGAAGAAAAAGAACAAGTTAAGAAAAGGACTCCAGTAATTCTCAAGTGTTTTAGATGTGGTAACTTTGGACATCTTGAAGATAATTGTACAAGGGATGGTTATAGTTTCAGTGATGATGAATATGAGGATGCACTTGAAGGACCAGATGAGAACCTTCTAATGGCATTAGAAGAAGAAGTAGGTGATCCTATAGAAGACAAGCCAATAGAAAATAAAGATGTGGACAAAGGTAAACAAATAGAGGAATATTCAGAGAAAGATGGATATGATCTCAAGGGAGAACTTATTTATGCCCTTGACATAGTAAAGAAGGTAAGAAAGCAACACTCTAAACTTGAAATTCAGTTTCAAGAATGTGATGAAGAGAGAAGATTGCTTATAGAGGATTTAGAAAATTCAAAGGCTAAGGCAAAAAGGTTCAAAGATAAGTTAGAAGCAAAGATCTTAGAATGTGAAAAGTTAGCACAAGAAGTGGCACTACTAAGAGAAGATTTAGAAGACTCCAAATTCAAGCTAAAAGGGTTCAAAAATAGCTCAAATAACTTGGATAAGTTCATCAAGATACAAAAGCCTACATCAAGCAAAATAGGTCTTGGATTTGAACAGGTTCAAAAGAAATGGGAAGGAAAGTCAACCTCAAGTTTTGGAGGAGAAGAAACTTTAGATGAAGATACTTTAGAAGAAGACAGTGTAAAAGAGAGTGAGACATCTGAGGATGAGTTGGACAATAGAGAGTTCAACAAGGATAGGAACAATGCACAAAGAAGATACAGATGGAACAACAATCAGAATAGGTCAAGAGAGACTAGGAGACCAATGAGGTCAAGACAAGGAGACTTCAATGGAAGATGTTTTTCATGTCACAGGTTTGGGCACATGGCTTCACAGTGCAGGACACATGAAAGATAGGAATATGGGAACATATAACTTTTCCATGGGTATTGCTACTCATGTAATCAGTTTGGTCACAAGGCAATGAATTGCAGGGTTCATGACAGAAGAGGGTATGGCTTCACTAGGAGAAATCCTAAGACATTTGCACCTCCAAGGAATAATAACATTAAGTGTTATAAGTGCAATAATGATGGTCACACAACAAAGTGGTGTAGAGCAGACATTCCAGAATCAAGCAGGAACAGGAACATGAACATGAATATGAATAGGAACATGGATATGAACAGGAACAGGAATATGGATATGAACAGGAATAGGAACATGGACAGGAATGTAGACATGGACAGGAACATTGAAAGAAATAGTCAGAGGAATCAGAAGGATCAGATAAGAAGAAAAGAGGATAAAGGTAAAGAACAGTGCTTTCTGGGAGTAGAAATACTCCCACCCCAAAATTAACCACCTCAAGAGGAGGTGGGGGAGGGGCTAAGCTAAGAGGCTCATTCTTAGCCCCGAGCCCCAAAGGTGACCCTTTGCCATTGATGTCAAAGGGGAGAGATTTGAGTAAGGGGGAGAGATTTGGTATTTGAGAGAGCATTGAGCTAGGGGAGCAATGTCCCAGGGGAGCAGAACAAAGGAAAGGTCAAGTTTTTAGTAAAAAGAATTTGGGTTGCCATCAATGACAAAGGGGGAGATTGTTGGACATTTTGAGCTCATTTAGTTGTCATTGATGTCAAGGTGAGAAGTCGTCATTGATGTCAAGGTGAACACATGAAGCTATCATTAATACCATGGAGTACACCATTACTGTCACCAGGAACAATGCAAAGAGTTGAAGAAAAGTTGTCAAAATATTGTTTTATAAGGGTTTGTGTTAAAACCATGGTGAAAATTAAAAGGTTTTTATTAAAACCATGGTGGCAGAATAATCTTCATCAAATCAATGGAGTACAAATTAAAGGTTTAAATTTTATCCCAAGGAAGGCTTTAATTTTTATTAAAGTCAAAGGTTTATAAATATAATTTATAAAATTTAAATTCTTTTAGAATTTAAATAATTTATAAATTATAAAAGGTTTTAAAAAGCGTCGACGTCATCAAACTTCATGGAGCACCGACGTCTATGGCAAAAGGGGAAATCATGTATAAATACCACGCCAAAGAACATTAGAACTTACCTTCTTCGATTAAATTTTATGCGACCAAAGAGAAAGATAATTCGTGCAATCATTGAGGAAGAAGACAAACTCGTGTTGTCTTTTAGCGCCAGGGAAAAATATGAAAAGGGGAGGAGAAGGCCTCACTCCCATTGGATAGGGTGGTCCATTGGCAGTACACGTTTTGTGAGAGCGTTGGGAGTGGAAGTGACCACGATCGATTCACGTGGTGGTTAGTTTGCGTGTTCGTCTTGAGCGCCAAGGGAAGAGCCTTTTGGCATGCACTTGTTTTGAGCGCCAGACTTAGGAGAAAGAGCATGAAGTGCTCCTAAGCTTTCAAGTGTGCATCTAGCACATGGTGGTCAAGCCCATGGCTAGAGCGCTCATGGAGGTAGAGATTGTGGGTTCGAATCCCACTAGTGGCAAAGGTATTTTTAATTAAAATTTTATTTGGATTGATAATTGATTTATGTTATTTGGAGTTATAAGGGTTTATGAAAGGTTGTTTTATTGATAAGTGATTTATGTTATTGGAGTTATAAGGAAAGTAGATTTGATTTTTGCCAAAGTTCTTTTTGCCATTAAATCTGAGTTAAAGAGGTTTTGAGTTAATTTTGGTGGATGTTGAATTTATTTTTAATTGGGAGATTATAAGGTGTTATTGGATAAATATTTTATGTATGTTGATGGTTGTTTTGAAATATGGAGTGATAAGGTGTAATTGAGTTTTTACATTACATTGTGAGAAAGATTTATCTTCTAACCTCTTTGAGCTTGGCATAGAAGTGTTTGTGGTTGTGACAGATTTATGAGATCCCTTCATCATCAAGAAAAAGGTATGAGCACATTCTTCCATAGTTGAGTTGATTGATTGGTTTTCTAGAAAATAAGTTTGGAGTGAAAAGGACTTGATTAGGGTTTCCTATTGAGTGTGTTGAGTTAATGCTTCAAGGTTTTCTGGAATAAAGAATTGTTGTTAAACCTTGTTTGATAAGCATTGTTGTTGAAGCCATTTGTTGTGTGAAGAACTTGAACTAGGGTTTGAAAAGATCATGAGTATCATTGTTATGTGAGATTTGTTGTTGAGCATTGTTGGAAATATTTTGAGTTGGTATGCTTGGACTAGGGTTTGAGAGAGAGGATTATTTCATTGAGTGATTGGTTGAGTAGAGTTGGTTGAGCCTAGTCAAGTGGATGTGTGAAGTGATTGTTCAAGTTCCATAAAACAAACTATTCTATATTCTGAATTGAGTTGAGAAAGTGATTGAGCATTGAGTTGAATTTGAAGCATATTGAGTCTCTAACAATTCTCCTTATGTTTCTAAGAGAGTGATTGAAAGTAATTGAGCATTGTGATTAGTATAGAACATATTGAGTCTCTAAAAATTCTCTTTATGTTTCTATGAGATTGGACAAGTTCTGTGTGGACTTGTTGAGCAGATTTGAGGTAAGTCTTTGAGGAGACTTGTGGACTGATTTTGTGTGAGCTTTTGTGAAAGCTTACAATATAGATTTGGATAAGTTCTTGAGAGGACTTATTGAGCAGATTTGGATAAGTTCTAGAGAGGACTTGTAGAGCAGATTTGAGCAAGTTCTAGAGAGGACTTGTAGAGTATATTTGAGCAAGTTCTAGAGAGGACTTGTAGAATATTTGGAGAAAGTTCTAGAGAGGACTTGTAGAGCAGATTTGAGCAAGTTCTAGAGAGGACTTGTGGACATAGATTAGTGTGAGCTTTTGGTGGAAGCTTACAAGATATATTTGAGACAAGTCTTTGAGAAGACTTGAGAGCAGAGTTGATTGATTTGTTCAAACCTTGAGTTAAGGTTTAGGGTAGATCCAGCAGAGTTGAGACAAGCCTTGAGTTAAGGCTTGAGGATAGAGATCGAGGACATATTTGTGCTAGACCGAAGGACTATGTTTAGTGCAGATTTGAGAGCAGAGTTTGGTGCAGATTTGAGGATAAGTTTGTGCCAGACCAGAGATAGAGATTGAGCAGAGTTGTACTAGACCGAAGGACTGTGTTTAGTGCAGATTTGAGATAGAGCTTTGGAGGTGACAGAGCAGAGAGGACAGTAGTCTCCAGTGGATAGAGATCCATTAGCCAGGGTAGTGAGGATAGGTCTTCTGAGTGGGGACAAGAGTCTTCAGTGGAGAGAGATCCACAAGCCAGTGCAGTGGAGGCAGTAGTGTAACAACCCCAATTGTTGTGCTTATTATTGCTTATATCATCTTCAAAGACAAGGTACTGCTTAAAGCTTTCTGTGATTGTAGGAACAGGTGACCACTTAGGCGGATGTAAGACTAAAAAAAAGAGCATGGTTCGACAAATTGAAAACCGGAGGAAGATTCAGGAAGAACCTGTTAAGGGATCAAGCAAGCGAGTCAGACATCTCTCTCGGATGGTAGAACAAGAGCGAGAGGTAAAGGTAAGTTGGGGATATATGATGAGCGGCAGGGTAATTGTAGTTATAGGGTGAAGATCCCTATTAGCAATACACTTGTCCAGCAGTCCATATAAATGCATGCATGTAGTTGCATATAGGGATCTTTGATTATTTGCAAAATAATCTTTTCAATATCTTTTAAATATTATGAAAGAATAATAACTAAATATATATAATAATTAAAAATTAAAAATTAAAAAATTAAAGTAAACATATATTGTAAAATAATAGAAATAATAATAAAGTAGAAATAACAAATAAAGTAAACATAATGGGTGCTTAAAATCCCACCCGCTTACCTTGAAAACACCTGGGAAGAAAAGAGCCAGGACTCTTGCATGAGTCCTTACAGGTGTTAAATCAAAATTTATCTTCTCTACTTATAGATAGATAGATAGGAGGTATTACCGTGGAATGGAATTCCATATGAAACTTGGAGAAAAAAATAATCCTGGTGACACAGGTCGGATCAGGTTACTTTGCTAACTTGTTGTATAAGGATGTTTGATACTGTGTTATTTGATATGGATTGCACTGTATTGGTTTAAATTAGTATGAGTTGTTGTTGCCAGTATTATACTTTCGGGATATGGAGGAAAATAGTATATGCTTGATGATTATTATTATTTGTTTAATTATAAAAAAAAACTGAGTCCCAATAAGAAAGTAGTGACGAGCTTAAGGTAATGCTAGAATCACTTTCAAGCTGCATTCTTTGTGTGCATTTTAGAACTAGCTGCATTCAATATATTAATGGCCGCTCTGAAATCCCTACGATTAAAAAACCTCTGTCTCTTCGTATCTGCCAACCTCATCATTATGGTGACATTCAAGGTGGTTTGTTGAGATATTGCAGAGCTAAATAGGAACTAGATTGTGGTTATGGGATGCTTACAATCTAAAACCAAATAGCAATATATTGTGAAACTTATGGGGATGCCAATAAGGTAAGAAAGTTTTAATGAAATACGCATATCTGTAGTAGCTACGTTAAGCTGTAATGACATCTCTTTGCGAAATTGTACACCATAATACTGTTTAATGGTTGTAACCGGGAAGGGGCTAAGCGATTCATCCTTGAAAGCGAAAAGTAAAAACCAGAGTTCTTTGAAGACATTGATTTTGACCAATAATAAATGAATGATGTTTCTTATTTTTATAATGTTTTAGTATATGTCTGCAGCTTGAACTTGGTATATTGAAGTATGTCTTTCTTGGTTAATTCTTAGAATTCACAATCCAGATAATTGACAGTTGCCTTTCCGAATTTCGTAGCTGCACATTATGCCTTGTTCGTTTGGTATTTTACATTGTATTTTGAATGTTAAAAAAAAAAAACATATTGGCTGAAGGTGATTACTTTATGACCGCCTGAGTAAAAGGACTCTCATAGCAATTTTGACGCATTGGAAAGAAAAATATATAGAGGAATTATATTGAAACACCGCCAGTACGTAGATTACCAATATTAAACTAGTACTGACAATTAGGGTTTAGAAGAGGTTTTAGTGTATTATTATCAATGCCATATTCCTAAGTTGGAATTTTGTTCCACTTTAAAAATTTCCTACTTCTTACATGGATAATTTCTTGATATATCAAGAAGCCCTTGCATATCATAAAAGTGGCTTACTACCTTGTAGGTCCAAGAAAATAAACACAATGGAAAACCTTATTTTTCAATCAATGGCGCACAGTGTTCAACCAAAGTTCTCTTGTATACTCACTTAGCCTACACATGTTTAAAAACAGTCCGTTAGAAAGCTTTATTATATGTTAGTGGAATGAACAAGCACTCCATAGGAAAAAGATCATCCTTATTTTAAGATTATTAGGTGAATGGGTACTTATTTATAATATTGTTGAAGACTTCTGTTGAGAATAATATGTCTTATAGGTAGTAGTTGAGGATTATGTGTACATTTAAAATGATGACACCTATCATTGAAAACTAATATTTACTTTACTTTAGATACCTTTTGTGAACGAGGTTTATCAAACTTCTGCTTCAACCTTTTCAAGGTATAGAGGGATGCTTGGAACTCTTAGATCCAAGTATGAGCTATCTTTCTAAAAAAGAATTTGCCTTTTAAATGTTTGATGCATAATGGTTTTATTAAGCTCTTAGAAAGTTAGTTTGATGCGTAATAGTTTTATTTAATTAACCTTTAAAAGAAAATTATTTAATATTTATTATCCTTAGAATTGAAAGGAAAGTGGATATAGAAATGCTTATAACTTTGCACATCATGTTGAGCTTGTCAAAGTATAAAGTATTTAACATTTAAAAGAAAATTATTTAATATTTATTATCCTTAGAATTGAAAGGAAAGTGGATATAGAAATGCTTATAACTTTGCACATCATGTTGAGCTTGTCAAAGTATAAAGTATTTTGACCTTACTTTGCAACTGCCAGGAAGAGCGATGTATCACGTAAGGAATTTCTAAGTCTTTTCTTAAAGAATCTTTCTAAAGAAAGGGGAAATTTTTCCTTGGAGTATAGTTCGTTGGTTACTTCTTTTAGAATTACTAATGTATAATGTAGTTTATGTTAAAGATGATTTCTCTTAGTTAGACCCTAGAAGTGAAAATCTCTGTCAATGCTTAGAATCTCGGGTAGGAGAGGAAGTAAATAGATGGCAAAATTAACCGAGAATTGGTCAATCTTGATCTCACAAATATTTTGTCTGCAGAAAAATGGCATATTTTGTATGCAATTACTAGATAAACCAGTTTGGGATTGGAAATTTCTCTTAGTGATAGTTTAAAAATTTAGCATACATAATCTAGATGTTTTGGGTTGGTGATTTGAAAAATTTTCTTTCGGTCCGAAACCAGGTGAGTAGATCTAGGTTTTTACAAGTAGAGGATCACCAGCCAGAGCAAAGGAGGAGTTCTCCAGTGGATAGAGATCTACAAACTTGATTTAGGGGATTGGTGTCTCTTTTGGAAAAAGGTCCATAAATATTGTAATAGGGAAAGGATTCCCAAGAGATTGATTGGGAAAATTTTAGTAAAATATTTTTTCCGTGGAGTAGCCCACATTAAGTGAACTACGTAAATTGTGGTGTATCTATTGTGTATGGTGATTTGTGCATTGCTTTTATTACTGTTGTTGATATTGCTATCTATACATTGCATAATATTGATTTGGAAAGAAAAGTAAGAAGTGGTCTTATACTGTTCACCCCCTCTCAATATAAGTTTGTGTTCTTCACCAACTTTACTAGGGTTTTTTCTGATCGGTTGACACATGGTTGATGAACAGTCTTGTAGCCACTATAAGGATCAGTTGCTCGGTTGTCAGAAGGTATTCATTGTTGGTCAAAAGTATTGTGTCATCGCAGGAAGGTTTGCATCGTTGAGAGGAAAGACCTAACCTGAAGTCGATCGAGGTCGGCAGACGTCAACTACGTCGATGCCAAATGAAAAGGATCGACCAACGTTGGTAAGCATCGATGTTGGCTAGGTGGCGGTGCCAAGTTGGAGTGTCACTATCAGGTAGGGAGCACCCAATTTACCCAAATGGGGTAAATAAAATAAAATATTAATATTAATATTAAATTTAAACTTTAATGTAGGCAAAATTTAGTTAAACTTAGAGTAAACAACCCTTAAATTGCCTAAACTCTATGCAAGGGGACAAACTGACTCTACAAAAAAAACAAAGAGTCAATTTAGGACCTAATATTAGAAATTTGAGGGAAATTTTGCAATGATTTTATGAACCTAATCCTATGCAAACTAGAACTTCCTAGATAAACTAGGAGTCAAACTATCACAAGCCTGATCTTAGGCTCTCAAACCAATGACGAGGAACACGAGTTGAAAAATGTTAACTAGAATTTTATTCACGTAAGGGGTTTAAATAATTCAGTTTACAACCATAATCTTCTCAAAATATAAGATGCTTAACCAGAAGCTAAAGTTAATCTAAGATGCTAACAAGACTTAACTAACAAATCCAACATTGCTAACTCATAAACGAAGAACAAATCCAACCCAAAAACTATGTTGTCCAAATGTTGCTGACATTTACATGTTGGAATTGGATTTGCAATTTTTAGCTTAGACTTAGGACTTAGGCTTTAGAAAAAAATAAAATAAACTAAGCCTAATAAACATAAGCCTAGGTCTAATGATGTCAACATCAATCCGAAAGATGCTCAATTATGCTAGATTGTGGATTATATATGTTAGTCATCATTACATTATTTGGTATTATATAATTGATGATTTCACCTCATATGAGGTTGGATAGTCACATCTCACGTGAGCATGATACGAGATGAAAATACAAAGCTGAAGGTGAAACACCAAAGAGTCTCTTGAAACTAAGAATAGAATAGAATAGAATTTGTATTAATGTCCATCGGTGACCAAAAGAGGTCAATAGGACTGTAAAGTAAGACATACAAAGCAACGGGAGTGCCTAATGCAGCTCTAGAGAAAATAAAGTAAGAAAAACAGTAAACAGAATGACATGTGATATACAAGATCTGTGGATCAAGGATTACTCCCAACATTCAAGGCTGAAGATAAGTGAGTGATATAAGGGTTGGATGTCGTCGTAGATGTTCGTTGTTGGAGTCAACGACGAGTTGATCTTGTTGTATCTATGTGATCACCCTGGTGTTTCCTGGTCATGGTCTTTGGAGGCTGGAAGAATGAAGTGATAATTCGGGATCCTGTTATCTTCTGCAAACTGTTACTGAGTAGTTCTTTCCTGAGATTGAATAATTCTTAGATGAAAATGGTAATGCATATTTGATCTTCATAATTAATCCAATATTTTAGTGTATGGGTGTCTCTAAATAAGCAATAATATCTACCTCGTATCTCGTAGTAGACATGACAGGTGAAAATGAAATGCTCCTCGGATTCCACATCAAGACTGCACAATATGCAAATACGTTGATCTCTAGGAAGGTGATGATCTGTCTCAATACGCAGCTGGTGGGAGCAGACTCGTAGCTGAGCTAGAGGAAACCTGAGGTTGTGTGACATCTGTATCAAGTTATATATTGGAGTAGTGATCAATCCATTCTCTAGTTGGAGATAAAAATGAGTAATGGAGCAGACACATTGATGTGTAAATTTGTATGTTGTATGTTGTATGCAAGTTTGTAGCTAGTGAAAATATATGCAATAGTATTGTTTTGATTATTTTTGCTTGTCTTCTTTTAGTTTCCAACATATGGTATCAAAACAAGACTGCACAATATGCAAATACGTTGATCTCTAGGGAGGTGATGATATGTCTCAATACGCAGCTGGTGGGAGCAGACTCGTAGCTGAGCTAGAGGAAACCTAAGGTTGTGTGACATTTGTATCAAGTTATATATTGGAGTAGTGATCAATCCATTCTCTAGTTGGAGATAAAAGTGAGTAACGGAGCAGACACATTGATGTGTAAATATGTATGTTGTATGCAAGTTTGTAGCTAGTGAAAATATTGTTTTGATTATTTTTGCTTGTCTTCTTTTAGTTTCCAACATATGGTATCAGAACAAGAGAGAGATAATGTGAGATAGCCATTGTGCTAGAGGGACAACCATCACCATCCGATGACATGTTCTATGTCTATTAAAGCATGGAATATTTTTTATGTCATACGTTTTTAGTCAAAACTCTATTCAACTATGTCAATTTTTTCATATGTTTATTTGTGCTCAATTATGGCAGTAGGTCATCAAAGTATGCCAAAGAAGATTAACTCAAGTCGGTTATCTAAATTGTGGTGGTAGCTCTTAATAGGACTCGGTCCTTTAAATCATATCCTTTACTTTTTTGTAGTTTGAATACTACCCTGTGTGACTTAGAATCTCTTTATTTTTCTTGGTCATTCTCCAATGTCAAGCACTTTTGCAAGATTGTCCATCGACCATTCAAAGTGAAGTCTTAATTTGTTTTTCTTTCCCAACTTGGTATTGCCACAAATCCTTTGCAAATTTAATATAATTCTGTTTTTGTTTGTGTCCGTAATATTTATTCCCTGTTTGAGTTATTTAGTATTACGAGGTTTGTAATGTTTGTATGTTTTGAGCACAAGTCATAATTCATTTATTATGAGGCCTATTACATTGTATAAGGTTGTATGATATAAGTACAAGTTAGAATCTCATGAAGTTAGAGTTTGGTAGACCACACATAATTGAAGAGTTGATTACAAGCAAACGTTAAGGCAAGGCAAATTCATGTGAGGTATAATACAGCATTGGTGAGATGGTGTGGTGGATAGCATGTGTGATTTGGGTGCTTGGCATTTAGAGGTTGCAAATTCCAATCTCCCTATTTTTTATAATGGATTTTATTTTACAAAAAAATAATAATAAAAGAATTTATGTTTTAAACAAAGCAGGCACAATTGAAAGAACACTAAATTTTTTCTTTTGGAATGCTAGTTTAAAGAAAAGAGAAGAAGATGTTTTCTTTAAAATAAGAATAGATAAGAAAGGAATTATCCCTAGATATTGCATATAGGGAGTTAAAAAGTGCATTTTATTTTAAGTGGGTAATTTTTTCAAGTCATGAAGAGTGGAAAGTTGGCATAAAAATATGAAATAATAGTGAATATGTTTGCAAGGAGAATAGTATTTTTTTATAAAAATGTGCATTTTCAACAGTGATTGACACTTTATTTTACAAATTAAATTTTGCATCAAAAACAATTTTGTACACAAAAATTAAAACATGTTGTTTGCACAATCACAACGTTTAGTATAAATGATGCCTTTGAATTGCATTTATAAGTAGTGTTGTCACGTTAAGTTACTGCATCTAAAGCCTAATTTGTCTGCCATAACAACGTCTGGGCATTGACCATATAAATTGTTAGGGAGAAAAAAGGACATCTTTTTTTTATTTTTTGTTTCACTCCATATTTTACCCTATTTGTCACTAATGTTAGATGTAAATCATGAAATTGAGAAATTCCAAGTATTTAGAGAAGTAACACCCATGTATGAAGATTTCTCTTTAAGAAGATGTCATTGATAGGACGAATCCTTTTCAAGACTACCTTTGTACCATGTATCATTTTCTTTCATGTACCTTAAGGTCTCTCACGTACAACCGCATATATCAAGAGGACCAACTTATTCCATTTACTGATGGGTATATAGGAAGAGTGGGTATATCGAAAGGTTTGGTATATAGGACTGGTGGTATATAGAAAAGGGAACAATTTTAGGAGATATAAGGAACCTTCACCATGGCTACATCAAAAATATTTCTCACATAATCTCAGTTACTCAAAGGTCTAAATGTTGCACCATGGAAAACAAAAATGAGCACAATACTAGTGGTCAAAAAACTTTGAAACATAATTACTAGTGACGAAACTCAACCTAAGGAGACAACAACTAAGCATAAGTATGATGGAGGAGATGCAAGGGCACTTATGCTCATCACTTTTGGAGTGGCGGAATGAAGCAAAAAGATCAAAAGATGCATGGGATATACTTTTTACTATTTTTTAAGGAAGGAATAAAGCGACAATACTTCATCTTTAGTCATAACTACATATATTAAGGGTCCTAAATGGAGAGAGTATAGAACAATTTCTACAAAGAGTTGCAAAGTAGAAAGCAAAAATGAACACCATGGGAGAAAAGGTGGTTGATAAGCTCTTAGTCTCTATTGTACTTAGAGCTCACCTTGAATCATTTCGAATGTTGGTCACATCTTTACAAGTATTAAATAGGAGTGTGACATTTAAATAATTGGTAAACATCCTTCAATAGCAGGAAATAGGAAATCAATTAAGAGATGAGTTGTCCACTAATACTTATATCTCTACAAAGAAACCACAAAAAGGTTCAAAGGGTCCTACCTCATCTTCATCACAAAAGTAGCCTCAATGGAGGAGGTATTGTCATATTTGTGAAAAAGGACATGATATAAAGTTTTGTAAATACAATTTGATGACCCAAGGGGCTCAATTTCGTAGACATCCTTAGCAAAAACAACAATTTCAATCACAACAACAAGAAGAGAAATATCAACAAGGGCAATAACAACAAGGGCATATCCTTCAAAAGGAACCTAAATCAGATTGTGAAGAAGAGTGTGAAACAACACATAAGGTACTCATGGCCAAGGAAGTGATAAAAACAAGAAATAAAGGGGTCAATAAACAAGCCAAGAAACAAAGTGAAATTCAAAAGTGTGGGTCATCAAAAACTAGTGAAGGTGAAAAGTTTTCAAAACTTAGGTATTGTTTACAATCAATCCTCAAAAAAGCTGATACTTGTAAAGAGTACTTTGAAAATGGTGTGACAATCTCTATTGGTGCAATGAAAATAAGTGCATAGCATTATTCACTCTTGACATTATTGACTTGCAATGTAGAAAACAAATAGAAATAATTAAAAAGTTGAAGGATAAGCCCATGATGAAACATATTTGTTGTGACACAAGCAACCTTCAAAGGATAATTTTTGCTTGTGATATAGGTGATTTGAAAGCTATAGTAGAAAATGTGTGTTGTGATACAAGTGATCTCATACAAGATACGGATATAGTCTGTGATACCAATGGTTTGAAGATTGATGGTAAGATAAGAGTTTGTATAGAAGATGATTGTATTGGTCATGACAAAGGCCATATTGTCAAAATTGAAAGTGACAATGATGGTTTAAATTGTGTTGAAGGACATTGTGATGATGGTGTGTGGTATTTGAATGTTGGTGATAGTGAAAGAGACCATAGTGGAGATGAAGTAATTGGGTGTTTAAAAAGCATACCAAAATAATTTATTGGTTCTAATGAGAAAAATAGGATACAATGGTATAGGCTTGGGAAGAAATGGGTAAGGCATGAGAAAACCCATAGAACCAAATGTAAGGCCAAAGAATGAAGGCCTTCGTTATCATGGTCTAATAGGAAGTGGTGAGACCAAGTTTGTGAAAGAGAAAAATATATAGAGAATGAAACTCATAAAATATATAGAGAATGAAACTCCTAGGATGAGTTGTTGCAATCATTATGGAAGATCCAAACATGTAACAACGAGATTTGTGGAGGTAATAATCACTCTCAATTATTAGCACAAGGATGAAAGGAAAGACAAAATACATATAAATTGTGGATGGATGAATGTGTCAAAATGGGATAAAGTAAAAGAAATGTTGAATGGTTTCTACAAAATGTGTAATTTGTTGAATGAGAAAAATATAAGTTTTCCCATGAAAAAAATGTAGTCTTGGAAAACTTGAAATGAATTATTTCTATATCAAAATATGACCCAGGCTATGCTTGGAAAGCCTGCAGTGAAAAAACCTATAGTGAAACAATATGTGGAAGATTTTGAATATGTGGATTGACACAAAAGCTATAATTTAGTGGTAATTTCCCAAAGGCATTTTGAATATGTGGATTGACACAAAAGCTATAATTTAGTGGTAATGTCCCAAAGGCAATGACCTAAAGGTATATCTAGAGGCTGACACAAAGGCAACCCATAGGTGATGACCTAGAGGCAATGACCCAGAAGTAGACCAAAGAGGCAGGCCCAATGGAGATTACTCATAGCAAGAGTTGGAGCCAAAGCACAATTCCCATTTACCAACCCTAGGAATTATGAGGGGTAATGATATTTACACCAAATAATATAATAGGGGGTGTTAGCCATTATTACATTATTTGATGTTATGTAATTGATGATTTCACCTCATATGAGGTTGGACAATCACATCTCCCCTTAGCACGAGAGAAGATGAAAGATAAAGTTGAAGGTGAAACACTGAAGAGCCTCTTGAAACTAAGAGACACGTTGATGCTTAAATATGTAAGTTGTATGCAAGTTTGTAGCTGGTGAAAATATATGCAATAGTATTGGTTTGATTAATTTTGCTTGTCGTCCCATGAGGGATATTGTAGTGGTATGTCTTTGGGTTGTCATTCAGGAGATCCAAGTTCAAACCCTGATATGAGGAGACTGGGACCCCTAAGAAAAACCCATGGTTTTAACTTAAAATATCTCGTGAAGATACTGTAGTGGTATGTCTTTGGGTTTTCATTCAAGAGACCCAAGTTCAAACCTCAATACAAGGGGATTGGGGGCCCTTTCAAAACCCATGCTTTACCCTAAAATTTTGTCTTGTGAGGGATATCGTAGTGGTATGTCTTTGGGTTTTCATTCAGGAGACCCAAGTTCAAACCCTGGTACAAGGGGACCAAGATCTCTCATAAAAACTCATGTTTTAACTCAAAATTTGTCCTTTGAGGGATACCGTAGTGGTATGTCTTTGGGTTTTCATTCATGAGACCCAAGTTCAAACCTCAATACAAGGGGATTGGAACCCCTTTCAAAAACTCATGTTTTACCCTAAAATTGTCTTGTGATGATACCGTAGTGGTATGTCTTTAGGTTTTCATTTAGGAGACCCAAGTTCAAACCCCGATATGAGGGGACTGGGATCCCTCACAAAAACCTGCATTCTTAACTCAAAATTTGTCGTCTAGTGAGGGATACCATAGTGGTACGTCTGGGTTTTCATTCAAGAGACTCGAGTTCAAACCCCGATACGAGGGGACTGGGACCTCCCATAAAAACCTGCATTTTTAACTCAAAATTTACCCATGAGGGATACTGTAGTGGTATGTCTTTGGGTTTTCATTCAAGAAACCCAAGTGCAAACCCCGATATGAGGGGACCGGGACCCCTCGTAAAAACTCACATTTTCAACTCTGATTTTTAATCCCGTGAGGGATACCGTATTGGTATGTCTTTGGGTTTTCATTCAGGAGATCCAAGTTCAAACCCCAATATGAGGGGAATGGGACCTCTCATAAAAACCCACGTTTTTAACTCAAAAATTAAGTTCCATGAGGGAGACCGTAGTAATGTCTTTGGGTTTTCATTCAAGAGACCCAAATTCAAACCTCAGTAAGAGCAGAGTAGAACCCCTTATAAAAACCTATATTTTTAACTCAAAATTTTAATCAATGGGGCCATGGTTCAATTGTTAACACATATGGGTAACTTAGCTTACACAAAAGTTCAAATATTGACAGCACCAAATAGCTATATAACTTAATGTGACTAGGTTGATGTAAAAGGGAAAAAAAAAATTATTGTTGTTTGTCTTCCACTCGTTTCCAACAATATACAATCTTGTATATTATATATACAAGAATAGTTAGAAAACTAAAATGATTCCCCTTCTATATAGGTACAAGAAGACAATTTTGAAGGGTAATTACAGAGCGGTTCATAGTTCCCTTGTTGAACTATTGTCGACACTAAACACATAGAAATTTGGAAGAGTGTTAGCGTTTGGAGTTCATGCTTGGGATTGGCACTTGGTGCCACTCTATGATCTAGCATTGCTGTATTAGGCTTTGGCATCATATATAGAATAGGCATTGACGTCACTATGACTACTGGCGCCAGGCACAATGATGGCACCAAGCCAAAGTATGACACCATGTTGCATGCAGATGTGTGCACCAAGATGCAAAGGGCTGTCTTTGCAATATCATCTGATGAGTGCTAGCATCGTGGAACAATCCCTAATTTGCTCGAATCAATGTATATTAAAAGGAATAATAGCTAAAGATGTACAAGGATTATATACTACAAGTTGATCTAAAAGCTATTAAGAATTGTGCAGAAGTTTCACGTTACGTAGAAACAATTTTTTTTTGTATGACTACTAATAACTAGTTAAAGTTGTAAACTAAGCACAGGACTACACTAGGGGCTACATGGACTCGATCTTCGTGAAATTTAAGAGACTCACAGAAAACCCTCTCATAATATTATTTCAATAGAGCCATGTTAGCATCATGAAAGGAAGCCTTGCCTTGGTGCTAAAGCTTACTCATTAAGCGGCTTTGCCTTGGTACTATTTCTTACTCATTGTCTACATGAGTATGATCTTCTTGAATTTTAAAAGGAATAAATTTAACTAAGGCCCTAAATTTCATTATGTTCCTCTAAAACTATTTTATTGCTGTCACAAGGTGGTCTTGCTTGCTTGCAGCATATCTCTAAACTAGCTGTTAAGGTAATAACTAAGAATTGCCAAGACTACCCTCTTATTTTCTTTCCTAAAGCCACATTAATATAGCCGAAAGCCTTGATATTCTTTCACGTCGCTAATGACAAACATGCTACCAATTTCTTTTTGTCTGTCTACAGGATTGCCGAAGGATTGTTCAGTCAAGCATGATTGGTGCATTCATGGAAATAGATGAGTTCTGTTCTTGACTCTTATCGCAATTTAAAACTTTATTCTCCTTTGGCTGTCTTCCTCTGGCTTCATCAATGATGCTCTTTCTTCACATAGGGCTTTCCTTTCACAAGATTATTTCATATTTATATAACTCTGTCTTATATAGCTTAATATAATTTATATCATTTAGGATTTACCAATTCCACTTATTCTTGCCTTTTTTATGTTATTTTATTTCTCTGATTTGCTACCGTGATTTGTTATGTTTTGCAATACATTAACCTACTTTGGTCAGCCATGGGCTTTAATATGATCCCTTTCTTTGAACCTTCCCATTAGATTGAGTGTTTAGGTCATCATGAGCCTTGGTGTATGGGGTTTGCCTGATAAAGACAAAACAGCTTACTACACAACATTGCTCTGAAGAAAATGAGAATAATAGTTTATCTATTCCTTTTTGTTAAGCTATGATTTAAGGTTAAACACTTACGAACTGCAATTTTACTCTTTCTTGTGTACAAAGAGTCAGACGATACAATAATGTATGCTGTTGCTTATGTAGAATGGTATCACCAATAATCCCCACAAGAACATTTTCCATCCTTGAAATGATGGAACCTACTGGAATCTCTTACAACGAGTTCCCGATCTACAATTTTGGAGATGAACTTGGTGGCAGTGTGGCAATCACCACAAACGCGAAGATTCTTAACAACTCGAAGAGGTGTATGAGGGGGTGTATTGATAATCCCAAATGCTATGGCTAACTTCTCACTATGATAACAAAGAAAGTGTTCCTTCTGCTCATCCTCTACATCATGCAGCACAAAATTTTTGTCAGGCACATACCCTGCTTCTTTAATCTGTACAGTCAATTCCTCTAGTTTTGCATAGATCAGTTTTGTTTGCTCGTGTGATCTATCTTTAACAAAAAATGTATAAACCCTATTTTTGAGTTCAATCCAACTACAACCTGGTTCTTTCTTAACTCCTCTCTCTTCCATTAATCTTCTTACCTTTCTTGCATCATCCCACCTACCAGCAGCAGCATACATGTTTGACAACAACACATATATTGCAGAATCTTGTGGTTCCAACTCAAGAAGATGTTGTGCTGCATGTTTACCAAGCTGCATATTTCCATGGACTCTGCAGGCACCAAGCAAGGAGCGCCAAATTGAAGCATCTGCTTCAATTGGCATTTCATTTATAAATCTCTCTGCCTTATCAAGCAGTCCAGCACGTCCTAGTACATCAACCATACAAGCATAATGCTCGACAGTTGGAGTAATACCATGATCTACGCTCATGGAATTAAAATAGTAATGAGCTTCCTGCACTAAACCCATGTGGCTACATGCAGATAGAACACAGATAAAGGTGATGGCATTAGGCTTCATGCCTGCCCATTGCATTTGTGCAAAGTGTTGGAGGGCCTTCTTGCCCTGACCGTGCTGAGCACATCCTGCAATCATGGTAGTCCATGACACAACATTCCGTTTTGACATTTTATCAAAACATTTAGATGCATCAACCATACTCCCACACTTGGAATGCATGTCAACAAGAGCATTTCCAACACAAATATCAGACTCAAGTCCACTTTTTACAGCATAACAATGGATCTGCTTCCCGTGTTCCAGGAATGCTTGATTGGCACAGACCCCTATGACACTTGCAACTGTAAACTGATCTGGTTTGGTGTCTGCCCATTGCATTTCAAGGAAGAGTTTAAACACCATGTCATCTGACTTTCTCTGAGCACATCCTGCAATCATTGCATTCCAAGATACTACATCTTGAATAGGCATATCACCGAAAACTTTTGTTGCATCCTCCATATTCCCACATTTGGTATACATGTTAACAAGTGTGTTTCCTATTGGGATATCTGACTCAAATCCAGTTTTGATAATGTGGCAATGGATTTCTTTCCCCTTTTCCATCTCTCCTAAATTGGCACACGCCACAAGAAGACTTGTGAAGGTAAATTGGTTTGGCTCTATGTTTTCGGAAAGCATTTCACTAAATAACTCCAGTGCATCCTGCCCCCGTTCATTCTGAGAATGTCCTGCTATTAGTGCAGACCATGAAACAACATTTCGTTCAGTAATCTTCTGAAAGACTTTTAATGCCTCCTCTACATTTCCACATTTTGCATACATATCAACAAGGGCACTCCCCACAAAAGTATTCATCTCAAATCCATTCTTTATAGCATAACCATGAACCTCTTTGCCCTCATGCAGAGCTACTTGATTGGCACATACGTTAAGTACAGTTGCAAGGACGAAGTCATCTGGCTTCATACTGAGGTGGTGCATTTGTCCAAAAAGTTTTAGAGCCTCCTCCCTATACCCATTGAAAGCACATCCCCCAACCATTGCACTCCAAGCATATCCTCTATTTTCATAAGATACTTTCTTAAACACACTATGTGCATTTCTCATATTGCTGCATTTGGCATACATATCAACAAGAGCACTTGCCACCCATGCATTCGAATCGAATCCTGTTCTAATAGCATGGCTATGAACCTCTTTACCCTGTTGCAGATTCCCCATATCAGTGCATGCTCTAAGCACACTGGTAAATGTATAATCATCCAACTCAATGCCTGCCTCTTGCATTTGAACAAAGAGCTCATATGTCTCCTTTCCATAACCATTCTGAGCACAACCTGCAATGATGGAATTCCACGACACCTCATCTTTCACATCCATTTCATCAAAAATCCGGAATGCACCCACCACATTGCCACACTTACCATACATGTCAACAAGCGCATTCTCCAGATTTAAATCAGGCTCAAACTTGCCTCTCACAATATAACTATGGGCTTGTGCCCCATGTTCAAGAGCCCCTAGGCTCGCACAAGCCCTCAGAATGATCCCAAACGTGAATGGATCAGGCTCTATTCCTGCCAACAGCATTTGATAAAAAGCTTCCAGAGCCTCAACCTTATACCCATTCTGCACATACCCCGTAATTATTGCAGTCCACGAAACAACATCTCGTTCACACATTTTGTCAAACACATCGTGTGCCTCCTCAATGCAGCCAGATTTTTCATACATTGTAACAAGAGAATTGCCAACAGTCACATCCCCACAATGCCCCTTCTTATAAACTTGGGCATGGATCCCCTTTCCATGATTCAGACCTGTGTCGCAATATGTAGCAAGTTTTATGTCGAATCCCGAAGACTTGCCAACACATTACAAACATATTTTAAATAAACAATAATTAATGAAAAATTTAAAAAATTCATGAATATAACTAATGTATTCTTGTCGAACTCAAACACAAAACCGAACCTGGTAACTTATATCCAGACCTTCTAATTTGGGCTGTATTCCCCTTCCCTGCTCTTGACTCGCCATGCCTGCACAGGCCCTCAGCACGCTGGCCAACGTAAATTTCCCAGGCCCAATTCCCTCCTCCAACATCTCACAATACATCCTCAGAGCTTCCTCTTCTTGCCCACGGCGAGCATACCCGCCGATCATCACGGTCCAGGAGACCATGTCTCGTTCAGGCATTTCGTCAAACAGTTGACGCGCATCCTCCATCGCGCCACACTTAACATACATGTTTAGCAAATTGTTCCACATCACAATCCCCAGCTTAAATCCGTTTTCCACCATGTCCGCGTGGATTCTCTTGCCCTCCGAGAGCGCCCTCCTCTTGGCACACCTCTGCAATAAAAATTTATAGGTTTTGGGATTTATCTGAAACCCCTGCTCCTTCAGGGTTTCTAAATCTTGTATCGACATATCAACCAGAATTTCCTTCTGATTTTGCTCTGCCTTGCGTTTTAGTCTCAAAAATCCTTTTGTCGCATAGGGTTTAACCCACGTAGCAAAGCCCATGTTGGTATTGCGGATTGAAAGCTGAATTCCAAATTTACAGTCATAAAAAAATTTAAATTAAAAACATGTTGACATCGGAATAAATTCATTTGAAATCAAAGTGGGTGGTGTGTTATTTTATATTTATATATAAATAATTACCTTGTGATCAAATGGGCATTCTGCAAAGGTGTGGCGTTCGAGCGGCGTGCAAATGATTGATGAGCAGGAGGAGGTCGGCATTGGCATGGCGTGGAATTGCTCTCGGCGTTTGTGTTGGGTGTGGAGTTTGTGAGTGGCATTGTCATTGCCAGGGCCATTGCCACTGAATGGTTGATGATAATGAAGAGGGAAAGAAAGATGGAGATGGACGATAACAATCTGATGGTGCGAAAGTGTGGTTGTGATTGATCCAGAGAATATCTAGATTTTGTGTTTCTATTTTATTTGCTACGTTTCCCAGGATTTGAATTCAATAATTTTTTTAATAGATAGAGATTCGTTCATATGGGGTGTTGTTAATTCGCTCATATGGGGGTGTTGTTACTCTTAAGTTTTAGTTTGTTAGGTTAGTTTATTATAAACAGGTCAATATTGGATCATATCATTTAACTTATTTTAAACTTGATTTTTTAATTCGATTAATGTTTTGTATATTTATTTTGATGGTTTCATTAATTATTCATTCGATTAAATTTATGGTTTTAAATCCAGGATGTCCCCAAAGGTTAGGTGGATTGGTAAGTGTTTGTCTCTTCATGCACTCACGAAGAAGATGCATTTACCAAGAAGACACCCAGGTTCAAACTTCGGGGGTAATTTGTTTATGCATTTACCGAGAAGACACCCAGGTTCAAACTTTGAGGGCAGTTTGTTTGCAAAGGTAGTAGTGTGATCTGAATCTTGTGAGTGCGCACCAAACCAACGATAAGTGCGAAGCCAAACCAACGATGATGATACAAATCCCATGCGATACGAATCCCATGCGACCGATAGTCCCCTCCATGTCGGGTCAACAATAACAAAGCAGAATATGTTTGGTGGGAGCAACCCATGTGGTTTGAACCCTATACTTTTTTTTTTGGTATATAGAAGCAATGGTTACAATCACGATTTTTACTTATCAGTTACTAAAAATAGTGTGGTTGTGACCAATTCTCTTATGCAACTTAAAAAAAAAATAAACTTTATTATATTTTAACATTTTATTTTACTTTGCAAGGAATGAGTGTAATATTTCTTTTTTTGAAAGGAATGAGTCTTAAATTTCTTTTCTATTTTAGAAAGCAAACAAGTTTATAAGTACAAGTACAGAAGCAAATTCAAGCAATTAGAGAGCATCACTTCTTTTTTTATATAAAAATTCAAAAAATGAAAGGATTATTAAGAGAAAAAATTCAAAAAATGAAAGGATTATTAAGAGAAAATATTCAAAAAATGAAAGGATTATTAAGAGAAAAAATTAGGTAGTATGATAGAAAAGTTATTTTGAAAGTCCTAATTAGAAGTAAAATGTCCTAGCCGAAAGTATGGATACCTTCAATGAGGGTAAAAGGAAGAACAAATATATGGCAAACCCTCTCTATGTAGCATATATTATGCTAGAACTGATTATCAAGGATGAGATGATCGAAGATGACATAATGGTTCTTAAAATAGAAGGTCAATATGCAAGTTCCAAAGATACTGGTCAATTTTTTAGAGATTTAAAATTGGATCAAGTGGAAGGAGGATTGAATTCAATTTACCTCATGATTTTTGTTTTGAAAATATTTTTCCTTGTTATTTTCTCTAGCTCAAAAATTAGGGATAAAATAATGGGTGATGGCCCATGGTTTATGGGGAGAGATATATTATACTTAAGACAATGGAGTGAGAATTTTTATATAAAGACAAAAACTACTAAAAGGATTCTAGTGTGGATTAGGCTTTTTGGACTTTTATATCAGCTTATCAATAAGGAGTTTTCGTAGAATATTGTAATACTTTAGGGGAATTCATCTTGGAGGGACCAATAGTTGAGAAGCACAAGCATGTTGTATACATCTAGATGTGTTGCTATGTATATTTCAAAACCTTTGTCCCAATCCCCTAAGATTAAACTTGAACTAATAGAATGAGATCAACAAGTGGATTATGAAAATATTGCACTCCAATGTTGCAAATGTCATGAGAATGTATACATGGCAAGAGATTGCAAAGTGAAAACAATGGATAAATAGATAATTTAGGGCATGAGACAAAATTTAATATGAAGCAAGGAGATCATACTATAATAAAAGTTAGATCTGATCAAGAATTTTTCACTCCCAAGAAAGTGGCAAAGAAAGCCCTTTTGCATTATTAAATGGTGAAGGCTTTTATAGTTCACTTGGATGAACCATTAGAAGAAACAAATGGTGAGAACATAAGTTCAAGTTCGGAAGGAATTAAAGGTGCAAAGGAAGATAGGGAGGCAAATTTTAAAGCAAAGGTAACAAAGGATGAGAACACAAGTTCAAGTTCGAAAGGAATTAAAGGTGCAAAGGAAGATAGGGAGGCAAATTTTAAAGCAAAGGTTAAAGATATCAATGTCATTTCATGTAAATCATCTTCATTTTCCTCTAGTATATAATCCTCTCCTTGCAATAAAAATGAAATAAGTGTAGAGCATATCCCTTGCACTTTAGGGTTTTAAGAGGAGCATAATAAAGGAATGCATAAGGAGGATGATGAGAACCTAAAATGCCTCATTTGGTACAATCTTTAAACTACTTTCTATGCCACTTAACTCTAGATTAACTGTAGTTTGCATCAATATAAAATCAAAGCATAGTAAATAGGGAAAATAATATACTAAGTTAGATAGAGTGTAATTGTGTGCTTATAGGGATAGAATGCTATGTTTAGCATTTAACTAACAGGTCCTATGGCCTAGAAAAACAAGATCAGTATTTTTGTAGTATTAGAGAACGATTAGCACCTGAGTGCCCTTACCAAAGTTGGCATTAGAGCACCTCTAATGAGTTAGCATCAAAGCACTTCTACTAAGATAGCATCGGGGGAACCTCATAGTGTAGAGCACTAGAGACTATGTTGAGTGAGCACCAAAGACTTTGTTGAGCTAGCACCAAAGAATGCGTTAACCAACACTAGGAAGGTCACATCATCTAGCACCAGAGGATCTATGCATCGAAGGCAGCAATCCAATCCATGTGAATCTAGAGAAGGCAATGGTGTTAGCATCCACTAGAGCGTAACAATAGAACTGATATCGTTAAATGATAGCCTGGAGACTTAACCAAAACTTCATTGGATAAAAATAGTGAGCTCCACGAGATTTAGTGAACTGCATTTTTCGTACTAAACAAAGAAATTATTTTTCTAGTGTATTAGAGAGTTGTCTAATTTTGAAACCCGATTATGGCAACCATTATCAAAGCAAGGTGAATAAACCATTTATGGGTGTACAAATTTTAAGGCTAGCTCAATAAGATTTCATTAACTTTTTAAAGCTATTGTTGAAACTATTATTTTTATCTGTTGAAATGACTACTATCCATTGTATGGGATTATGATTATATATATGGTTATGTATTTAAATTAAAGTTTTATATAGTTAGAGAGCTAAAATGATAAGCATTAGGAAGAACATTAGCATATAGTTTAATTTTATGCACAAGTGATTTTCTATATGCATTTTTTTTAAAGACAATAAAGTTGGTTGCAAGTTCTATTTCAGTCTTGAGTTAGTCGCTCTTACCACGTCACTATGGAGCAAGGGCCCACTCTAAGGTGAGATGGAAAGTCACTTATTTTATGTTTTGGATGGTATGTTGTGATTTCTTACATTTTCAAATTTCAAGTAGTGTGTACTATTTTATATTCCATTGCATATATGTCATCATGATTTTATTAGATGACTTCCAGAAGAAAATTAGACATTAATATAAGATCAGACTCTAGATTATTTAGCCTGTAATTTAAAGTACATTTCCATTCTACAAAAGCATGAACTTAGTTTGAACAACCTTAATTTACAATTGTATGTATATGGTGGAAGCAAATAGTTTAATTCTATTTTTTATCTTTTTTTAAACTTGATTTATTTGAATTCTATGAGCATGAGTGTGAATTTAATTTCATTAGCATAATTTCTTTTGACAAAGTAATTTTTAGCTTACTTTCTACAAGTAAGAAGTAGAAAACCCCCACAAAAACCTATAATGAGAATAGTCCTAGTGCATACAGCCTACGAATGCCACCCTAGATTGATAAATTAAAATGAAGGCAATATTTAGCCTCATCACTTTTTTCATCGTTGTTGAGGAAGTTGGCATTGCTAGGATAACTTTGAAGACCTTTTAGGTATCCAACATAAGAAACTCTTTGTTAGGATATAAGTTAGTTGATCATTGAGGTTAGTTTCCATACTATATATCCTTACTTGACTACTTTCTAGTACACGTATTCATTAGGTTAGGTTAAGGTTGATTCCTTAATCCATGATATCCAATGCCCTTGCCTATGCTTTATGCCAATAAGATATTAATTAGCCAAAATCGAGCAAGAGCTAGAGGTGTTGAGAGGAAAAGGTAGAGGTATTATAGATTCAAAAATTTCAAATTAAAAAAAATAATTAGGATAGGATGTATGAATATACCTATGAACCATAAGGGTATATTTGTTAGCCAAAACCCCGACGAGCCATAGGTACTCAATAAACACACTTAAAGTTTGTACTATATTACCCATTACCTATAGCTATGGTCCCAAGTGGCTTGCTACAAATAAGTGAAGGGGAAGAAAGTACAAGTAGACCACCATCATTAGTTCTAGGGTCCTTAAGTCCTCTTGAACTAGAAAAATCCTTGAAAGAATATAATAGTCTTCCAACTACATGACGGAGAATAGAACTAGCACAAGACAGGAAACAAGCAAAACACGAGCCAAATTTTTCTATTCACTAGCTTCGAAAGAATTTACAAAGAATATACAGCAATCTGTCGTTTTGCCAACCCCTTCTCATTACAATCCTTGGGTTTTTATCGAGGTCTTGATCCTCTGTGTTTTCAAACTCCCCACGATATGCAATTGCCACTTGGAATAATACTGCAAATTTGCATTGATGAGACTCTAGGTGAGGTGCGCGACTGGCTGCCATACCTCAACGAAAACTTCTTCTCGATCTGTTGCTTGCTGTTGGTTGCTATAAATGCATCTCTAGATATCCTGCGCGAGTGGCCAACATGCCTGTTGGAATCTTCCCCTGAAACTGCTGCTTCACTACCGCTAACTTGTCGTGCATGAAGGGACGCTTTTATGAAAACCTGGAGTGCATGTTTTTCTTTTGGGCGCGATATCGCGACATGTCGCGATATCGCGACAATTTCCTCTCAGCGCCTTCTCTTCCCTGTTTCGGTCGCGATATCGCGACATGTCATGATATCGCGACGTTCCTTCCTCCATGCCTTCTCGCTTTCGTTTGGCCGCGATATCGCGACGTTCCTTCCTCCATGCCTTCTCGCTTCGTTTGGGCTGCGATATCGTGACCTGTCGTGATATCGCACCATTTTTCATTCGAGCCTCCGTTCTTTAGTTTCGATCATGAAATCGTGACATGTCACGATTTCGTGACCTTCGGTCCTCCGCGTCTTTGCTCCCTGCGTTGGTCGCAAAATCGTGACGTGTCACGATTTTGTGACCTTCGGTCCTTCGCGCCTTTGCTCCCTGCGTTGGTCGCGAAATCGTGACATGTCGCAATTTCGCGACCTCCGGTCCTCCACGCCTTTGCTTCCCTATGTTGGTCGTGAAATCGTGACATGTTGCGATTTCACGACCTTTGGTCCTCCGCGCCTTTGCTTCCCTGCGTTGGTCGCGAAATCGTGACATGTCGCGATTTCGCGACCTTTGCCCTCCGCACCTTTGCTTCCCTGCGTTGGTCGCGAAATCGCAACATGTCACGATTTCGCGACCTCCGGTCCTTCGTGCCTTTGCTTCCTTGCGTTGGTCGTGAAATCGCGACATTCCGTCTATCGTTTCCCTGTCTCCTATTTTGGTCGCGATATCGCGACACATATTTTTCCTTGCAACACTTAGAAAAAAAATAACAACAACAACAAAAAAAAAAGTTTGGTTGATGCTCGATTGCTTTGCTACCCTCGGATGCTCCTGCATCACTACACTAGACATATTTTTATCTCCTAAAAACTTTAAGAAAATCTACAATATCTATTGGGAAAACAATAATATGGGGGATAGGAAAGATAGAAAAAATACAGGGGATGGACAAAGTGACATACATCATCATGGGGAGGCTAGCAATGGTACTAGGACCTTCACGTACCTTATTAGGTTGGACCCCAACATGCAAGTCCCCATGAAAAACATCTCTCTATCAATATTTCCAACCTATAGGGGAACCACATAAAAAGACCTAGATCAATTTTTGTTCAAATTAAAAGTCATATGCCAAACCTATGACTATGAAACTAATAATCAAAAACTTAAATTATTCCCCTCCACACTTAAGGATTTATCAATGTGATGGTTCATGGGATTGCCCCTAGACTCAATTCACAATTGGACAGAAATGGAAAAGGATTTCCTATATAAATATCAAGAATATTGTCATGTTAAAGACCAAAAGGAAGAGTTGTTTAGGGTGAAACATAAGGGAAATGAAACTCTTGAAGATTATTTAGATATATTCTTGTTCATTCGAAGATGATGCAAGGAGGGGATGGATTAAGAGATTATCAAAATAATATTCTTTTAAGGGTTACATGATGATTCAAGAGATATCCTAAACCTTATGGGAAAAGGTGACATGAATAAATTAGACCTATCTGACATCATGAAACTTTGTATAAATTATTCCTATATAATGGGAGGAACTCATAAATATCGATCAAGAAAGAGTGTTAATGAGATAGGGGAATTAATGGAAGAGTTTTCCAACCTAAAATTTGATATTTTGTTGCATCTAAACACTAGATTGAATGAATTACAAGCTAAGACTAGGTCTATTGAGCCATTGATATTGTATTGTCCAAGGTGTAGGTAAAAACATGCTCTTCAAGAATGCCCCCTAAATAAGACTAATATATGCAACCTTTGTGAAAAATGAAACTCTAAAAATTGATGTGATCTCATACCCAATATCAAAGCTACCCTTAGAAGGAATAGTTCACCTATGGAAGAACTTAACTATGTGGGTCAACAAAATATTTTTTCCTATAATCAAAACCCTCTTAGGACACCATGGGTACAAAAATTATGGAGTACTCCATGGAACATGTCTCCACCACCACAATAATGGGGCTAATGACCCTGATACCCACCTTTAGGATGGTATAACCTAGGCTGGTCTAACCAACCCTAGATGCAGCCAATGCCCAATCAACCATGGATGGCCTAGAACTAGCAATGGTCTAGACCGCCTCAAAGCCAACCTTATGCAAGACAACAACAATTCTAAATTTAGCAATAGGCATTTTTTCTAGGACCTACTAATACTTTTCAACTAGTACAACCACAACCACCAAATCAACCTCACCTTCTAGCCCAACCTATGGCCAACCCAAATAACAATAGATAGGTGACACTTGTCTATAATAATAAGCATAATGACACAGTGAATTTGAATGCTATTGATTGTGATAATGTCCAAATTTTCTTAAGGAATGTATTACCTGATCCAACTCCCCCAATAATAGCAGAACTAAAGGAAGAAAGGAAAGCAACATCATCAAACCCTAATCCATCAAATGAAGAATAAGAAATTCCTCTAGAAAACACTCCCTTAAGCACCATATCCTAAACATTTAGAATCTAAAGAAGGGTGTACAAAATAATTTGATCTATTGGTTGAACTAAAGTGCCCAAATATAACTATCTCTTTTCTCCAAGCAATCAAATATGTACCAATATTTAGCAAGTTTATCTAATACCTATGTATAAAGAAGTTAGGCAGAAAACAAAAATGTATCTGAAAATTATATAAGTGGATGGGAAATTGGCTAACCTCTTTGTAGGGAAGCTCATTCCATCAAAGCATGGATATTTTGGAGGCACATCCATTATAGTTTCTATTATTATGATCAATATACCTAACATATTGATTGATTTAGGGGCTACCATCAATGTTAGAACCATCAAAATATTGAATAAATTAGCTTTAACTAATGTGTGACCCACTTTTAGCATACTTTAGATGACAAATCAATCTACAAAAAAACCAAAATGGATAGCAGTGGATGCCCCAGTAACCATGTAATCATGGGAATACCCCATTCACTTCATGATTCTCCACCCAAGAGCCAAGATAAATGGTTATCCATTGAACCTTGGGTGACCTTGGCTGGTTATAGTTGTCACCTTTATTGATTGTCATTCAGGGGATATGATAATCTCGAATGTACTAAAATCCAAAAATATCTCTCCATATCGCCCAGCTTGACCCTCCATTAATTTTTACAATAATGTTGGATTGATAACCCAGTGAACAAGATAGTTTTGATTTTTTTTCTATGGTAACCTTGAAAGAACATGTAGAGGAATTGAACTTGCTAGAAGGAGCCCTCTTTGAGGATGCAACCATATTATTAGAATCCTCATATGGATCTTTTTCAAATGATGAACAAGTCACAGTTCATCGATTCATATGGAAGGATGAAGGTGAATCCTTTGAACCCTCACCACTAGTGCCTTTGCAAGACAATATGTTTACTTTGGCACATGGATGGCAAATGCACCTCCTTTCATCTTTCAAATATCCTATAGAAATATTTATTCTTGCAAGAATCACTTTTGATGAAAACACTAGGATATTCCATTTCTTCTAACTCACCATTTCCATTTAAACTCACTTGTGTGTGGAGGGATCAGTTTAATGAAACTAGGAACCAAGCAAATAGAGATACAACCTAGACAACTGGTTAATATCAATAGTTGGTTGTATGATGAAGAGGAAACTAAAATATTTGAGGTATTAAGCAAGCGTGTAAACACATTTACCTATGACTACAATAATATGAATGGGATACACCCTGACATATACACACATAGAATATACACCATTGACAAGATACCTATCCATCAACCATATACAAGGATAAATTCTGCTTTGAGGGACATGGTAAAAATTGAGAAAAAAATTACTTGATGTATGGCTTGTTTATCTGATCTCCAATAGCCAATGGGTTGTGTAAACACATTTACCTATGACTACAATAATATGAATGGGATACACCCTGACATATGCACACATAGAATATACACCATTGACAAGATACCTATCCATCAACCATATACAAGGATAAATTCTGCTTTGAGGGACATGGTAAAAATTGAGAAAAAAATTACTTGATGTATGGCTTGTTTATCTGATCTCCAATAGCCAATGGGTTTCTCCACTGGTTATTTTTTCTACGAAGAATGGAAATATGTGTGTGTGTCGATTATAGATAACTTAATAAGGCCACATAGAAGGACCATTGTTCATTACCTTTTATAGATCAGGTGCTCGACACACTCACAGGAAGAAATATTTTTATTTCCTTGATAAATTTAGTAGCTATAATCAAATATAGTTGGCAACTAAAGACAAAGATAAAACTACCTTCACGTGTTATTGGGTGACATTTGCTTATCGAGTACTACCATTTGGACTATGTAATACCCTTGCAACTTTTTAGTGGGTAGTTCTTGCCATATTAGTGGATCTCACCAATGAATGTGTTGAAGTGTACATGGACAATTTTAATGTGTATGGATAAACCTTTAAAGAACCTATTTATAATCTTGATCTAGTCCTCACTCGATGTGAGACCCATAATCTATCTTTGAGCAATAAAAAATGTTTGATGTTGATAAATGAGGGTATTAATCTAGGACATCATATCTCTACTACTAGTATAAAAGTGGGTCCAAAAAAGGTAGAGGTTATAAACCAGTTACTCCCTTCAAAGATAAACATATATCAAAGGTTTCTTAGGGAATGTAGTCTACTACATATGCTTTATCAAAAACTTATATCAACCAGTTACTCCCTTCAAAGATAAACATATATCAAAGGTTTCTTAGGGAATGTAGTCTACTACATATGCTTTATCAAAAACTTAAGGTTGTCGCCCTACTATTTTCTCTTCTAACCAAGAATGTCAAGTTTCATTGGACAGAAGAATGCCAAGTAGCATTTGAAACCATTAAAGAGAAATTGAATTCAACACCAATATTGAGGGGACTTGATTGAAAACTACCATTCACCTCTATATTGATGCCTCTAATACTACTATAGGGGCAATACTTGGGTACAAAGAAGAAAACTTGAAGAACTATGTCATTTACTATATTAGTAAAAACCTAACTTAACTAGGGATGAAAAGAATTATATTATAATTAAAAAGGAATTATTGACTTTAGTTTATGCCATTAACAAATTTTATCACTATATTAAAAGATATCTTATATATGTGCATACCAATTGTTGTCCTCTCCAATTGTCACGATCACTAGATATTGAGGACTAGATGACCAGACTATTGTGCCTTGCATGAATCAACACAACAAGGTAGCTTTGAGAGCACGATAAATGGATCAATCATAATACCTATAGGGTTTTTTACAAGGCTATCTCCTTTTAAGATATGATATTTAGCATCCTCTAACCTAACTTACCTAGCTATTGGGTGCATAGAGGAAAATGGAAGAGAAACTACAAAAATCAAAGATAGAAAAAAAAAAAAAAATATCTGCATCTAACCAGGGGCAATGCACCAAGATCATAAGATTCATTTACATAATAATAGGATAATTGAACACGTGAGTCTAATGTATCATCAACTCAAAGCGAACACTTTCTCTTCTCAACATATAGAGTTAGGTGTAGATTCCTCATATAAGAAACATAACAAAAACCAGATAGTCATACCTCTTATACATGCACATAAACATACATACACACAATAAACGAGATACAAAAAATATCAATAGTCATACATACACAATATATGTAGTATGAATATTACAGATCATATTAGAAGTGAAGGCTCGAAAGCTTGCCCACAAAACCACTCAGGATTGGGGTCCAGACTATTATACAAATAAAAATGAAAGGAAAGTTACAAACAAAGCCTCTGGCTTGAATAAACAACTCATTGATCATTTTCAATGCCTAAACAACTACTATTTATAGATTACCAAAGTGGAGATTTTCCCTTCAAAAATTGTATAGGATCCTTTGACAAAATTTCTCTATTGCCCCTTTGATTTGATCCTTACTACACCACCTTTATTCCTTCAAGGTCGTTGGGTCAATTCTAAGCTACTAGATATTAAACTACCACCCTAGGGATCCTAAAAATTGATTAGAAGCACCTTATGTAGTCAATACTTTTAGGTTTAGGATTGATGCTACTATGGCTACCACACTCTTTCCTTTAATAGGCCACCCACTTTATTTGGATTACTAATCCCAATTGATGTTGATAGGTAATCCTTAATTCTCTTTAGTAAATGGCTTGTAAATAATATAGCCCATCTACCTTTCTAGGATATTTTCCACTAGTATTGATGTCTTGCAACCTAATTTGACCCTTCTTCCTTGTTGGTCACTTTTTGCATTATGCTTTACTTCCTAGAGTGATTTTTCTCTCTCTCTAGCTTCCTTCTATCTTCTAAGATGATGCAAACTATCAATTTTTTGTCAAAGCTGTTGAGCAAGAAGGATTGTCATTGTTGTCAACACAGGCAGTCAGATCCAAGGATGCAGTGGATAACAGACTTGAAATGGGTTTTTCTTAAAACCCAAGTTGGCTCTTCGTTTTGTTGAAAAAGATGCCCCGGTGTTGAAGATATTTAATTTTAAATATTTAGTTTAAATTTTTATTTTATTAAAAATTTAAATTAGAATATTAAATTAAATTAAAAAGGGCCGACGTGTTACTATTTCGCGGAAATAAGCTACAGGAAGGTAACGAAGGTGGAGAAGAGTTTGAGGCCGACAAAGTTAAATCTGGGCCAATGGATTTTAGGGTTTGGCAGCTGACAAATTCTAGGGTTTCTCAGTCAACGTTCTTCTAGGGTTTGCCTCTAAAATTTCTTCTATAAAAGCAAGGGTTCTTCGAGTTTAAAAGGTGCAGCGTGATGTGATATATGTGTATGAAGTTCGGGTGCAGCAGTGTGAGTGGTGCGAAGAGAAGATAAGAACGCGGTATGCAGAAGTCGTGTTTCGAGTGTGAAATGACAAGTGTCTTGGCTGTAGAAGTGATATTTCTATGAAGTTGCAGTAGAGAACGCGGAGAGATATAGAGGAGTGGTTGAAAAAGTGCGAATCATTTTTCACAGCAGCAGTCGAATGCCGACAAGCAGCAGATCGCAGAAAAACAGCAGATCGTGATAATTGAGGTGAAAGTTTACATTCTGCAATTTTTATTATTATCTTCAAGTTGTAGCTTGAAAAAGGGGTTGGTGCCTCTTTCCAGTTGGTGCTGGAAAAATTGGAGTTGGTGCTCCATTCTGTTGTAGCAGATAAAACTTAGGGGTTGGTGCCTCTTACCGCTTGGTGCTGGTGAATGATTATGTAAAGTTGGAGCTTTGCATTTGACTCGGATTTGGATGGTAGTCCAAGCAGTCCTTTTTGAGGAGTAGCCACATCGGTGAACCTCGTTAAAATGTCGTGTTATGTGTGATGCTCTTAGTACTTTTATTATTTCTGTTTTAATCTGCTACTGTTTATTTAAAAGTCTAAATTGCTTTTAAGTTTTTAAAGAACACACTGATTCACCCCCCCTCTCAGTGTCATTGTGATTATAACAATTGGTATCAGAGCCAAGTACCTGAAGAGGCTTAAACAGCTAAGGTGATCTTGGAATTTACACAATGGCAAGTGGTGAAGGATTCTCTTCGAACAAAGCGCCAATGTTTGATGGGACAAACTATGCGTTCTGGAAAATTAGAATGCAGACTTATCTCAGTGCGTTGGGCTTTGACATCTGGGGTGCGGTAGTCAATGGTTACAAAGCTCCTGCCACCGCTCCAACAGACACTGCAGGAGATGACAGGATCAAGGAGGCTAAACTTCAAGCACACCGAGCTCAATACGAATCTTTAAAGATGGACAATGATGAGAACATAGAGACTTTCATGCAAAGAGTCAATGGGATCACAAATTCAATCAGAGGTCTTGGCGAAGAATTAACCGATGCTGCTATTGTGAAAAAGGTATTGAGATCACTTCCTCCTAGATTTGATTCTAAAGTCTCTAGCCATAGAAGAAGCCAAAGACTTAAATCATTTTAGTATGGATGAGATGCATGGGTCCTTGACTCGCTTTTGAAATGAGAATAGGAAAGTCTAATCCCACGGATAGAGAAGCAGCCTTCAAAGCTCAAAAAGGCAAAAGCACAAAACATGAATCTAAAGAAGAAAATGATTCAGATATAATGGAAGCAAATTTTGTAAGAAAGCTCAAGAAAGGAAAAGGAAAATACAAAGGAATGCTACCTCTTAAATGTTTCAGATGTGGAGGCATTGGACACTTTGCTACCAAATGTCCTTTCAATGACAAAAACAAAGGTGAAGAAACTCAGCATCAAGAAAGAGGAGAATGGAGGAAGAAATCAAATTTCAGAAAAGGTAAGTTTAATAAGAAAAGCTTTATCTCCCAAAATGTAGAATCTTCAGAGGACAGTCCAATGAAGACTCGAAGAAGGAACAGTGAGGCTCTTTTTATGGCGTTTGAAATAGACGAATCGAGAGAACATAGAGGGGATGAACTCTGAAGTTGAAGAAGTTGAGGCTGAAGTTGATTTAGAGGGTGAGCTAGTGTCTCGCTCTTACGGAATGGGAATCGGAGAAAAAGAAGAATGAAAAACTGACAAGGAAACTTAAGGATGCAAATGACATTATTGCCAGTTTAAAAACACAGACTGAAGAATACAAGAAAATGTCTGAAGATCTGGAAATACAGTGTTTCTATGAAGATAGACCACTCGCCGCAAATTGGAAGAAGAAAATGTGAGTCTCCGAATACAAATACAAGAGCTCGGATCGAAAAATCAACTCGTCATCTAAAACGTGAAGAAAGCTCGATGAAACTGGACAAAATTCTCGAGCGATCAAAGATCCACAGGCATCAAATTTGGTCTCGGCTTTACTAAAGGAGAATCATCAATCGAACCAAAAACAAGCAATGTTGAAAGTGAAAAGAACAAAGACAAGAAACAGGCTGTGGAAAGTAAAACGAATCATGCAAAAGAAAGATATAATGCCAGACCTAAAATGACAGCTGACAATGATGGCTTTACTAAGGTCACACATCAAAAGAATAGAAGATCCAAGGCTCCAGGAACAACCTGGCCAAGACCATCTTTCAGGTTTACTCATTATTTCTATGGTTTTTGTTTTAAATGTAATAATTATGGGCATAAAATTGCTGATCGCAAATACAATATAGGTCCAAGAAGTTTCACTAGTAGAAATGTGTTTGCTCCTTTAATGAATTATGCAGTAGAGTGCTTTAAGTGTCACAACTTTGGGCATATTGCCATAAATTGCCGTAGTATGTCTGTTTCATTTCAACCTCAGAAAAGAAGAACTCAACCATATAAGGCAAAACACAATAGTAGTTCTTCTGAAGGATATATGCAAAATTCTGAAAAGGGAAAATCTCAGCTAGAACCCAACAACATAGTTAAGACAGAATGGAAACAAAAGAAATAGCTCAGGAAAGAACAGGAATCCTTAATAGTGCAGACTGCTTTTAGAGCTCAGAATAAATATGTACCGTGGATTCTTGATAGTGGTCGCTCAAGTCATATGACAGGTGATAGACAAAAATTTGAAAATCTTCAGAAATATGAGGGTGGTTCTGTGAAGTTCGGCAATAATGATGGAGCCAAAATAATAGGTAAAGGATCGGTCAAAATAAGTGAAGGGAAAATCAAGTCAGAAGAAGTTCTATATGTGGATGGTCTAAAACATAACCTGTTAAGTGTGAGTCAGATCTGTGACAAAGGACATGAAGTGGTGTTCAAGAAGTAGGGTTGTGAAGTCAGAAAAACAAAGAATGGGAAATTAATAGCAACCGGCTCAAGGACGTCTGGCAATCTATACACACTATCAAAATTTTTAGAAGGTATGTGTTTCATGGGACAAGAAGAAGAGAACTGGTTGTGGCATAAGAGGCTTGGACACATAAGTTTTGATAATCTGGTAAGAGTTAGCGCTAAACAAGCAGTGAGAGATATTCCAATCATTAAAAAACCTGCAAATAGTATGTGTGCTTCATGTCAGAAGGGTAAACAGACCGAGTTTCATTTAAAACAAAAGAACATCACACTAGCAGGCCTTTGGAACTTATTCACACAGACTTATGCGGACCCATGAGGACTCAAAGCATAAACGACGACAAGTACTTTATGCTGTGCATTGATGATTTTTCCAGAATGACTTGGATATTCTTCTTAAAAGATAAATCAGAAGCCTTTGAAATGTTCAGAACTTTCAGACAACTGGTAGAGAATGAAACAGGGAAAAGGATTAAATGCTTGCGGTCAGACAGAGGAGGAGAATTTATTTCGAATGAATTTTTAGAATACTATGAAAAATATGGCATCAGGAGACAATATTCAGCAGCCAGAACTCCTCAGCAGAATGGTGTAGCAGAGAGGAAAAACAGAACAATTCAGGAAATGGCACGCACCATGCTGACGTGAAAGCAAAATAGCAGATAGATTCTGGAAAGAAGCAGTTCACACAACGAAGATACATTCGGTAAAGGTATATGTTAAGAACTCATGAATGCAAAACTCCGTATGAGCTATGGTTTGGTAGGAAAGCAACAACAAAACATCTCAAAGTATTTGGCTGCAAGTGCTACATCAGAAAAATAGATGACAATCTTGGAAAGTTTGAAGATAGAGCAGATGAAGGTGTGTTTGTTGGTTATTCTCCACACAAAGAAAGCTTACAAATGCTACAACAAGAGACTCAAGAAAATTGTGGACAGTGCAGACGTTAAATTCGATGAAGGGAGGAAACAAATAGTTAATTTTCAAGAAAACTATCCAATCTACGAAGAAGTCATTGAAGGAGATGAAGTACATGACACAGAAAATACAGATACGACTGATGCAGATAACTTATCGGATGGCTCAGAGGTACAAGAAAATAGAAAATTCAGAATGGGCAATTGGCAGAAAAATCATCCTAGAAACCAAATAATTGGAGATCCCACAGCTGGCATTCAGACAAGAAAGAAAGTAATAAGTAATTACTCTCTTTTATCCAAATTGAGCCCAAAAACATAGATGAAGCAAGCAAAGATGACAGCTGGATGAAGGCAATAAATGAAGAGTTAGATCAGATTGAAAAGAACAGAACTTGGGAGTTAGTACCTAGACCTGCAAACAAGAATGTAATCGGCACTAAATGGATATTTCGCAACAAGTTAAATGAAAACGGTCAGGTCATTAGAAATAAAGCAAGACTGGTTTGCAAAGGCTATGCACAGGTCGAAGGGATTGACTTTGAAGAGACTTTCACACCAGTAGCTAGATTAGAAGCTATTAGGATGTTTTTGGCACTAGCAGTTTACAAGAACTTCAGAGTTTATCAGATGGATGTTAAATCTGCATTTTTAAATGGGAAACTTGAAGAAGAAGTCTATATTGAACAACCAGATGGCTTTCAAATCAGTGAAGATCCTAACCTTGTCTGCAGATTAAAGAAGGCACTGTATGGATTAAAACAAGCACCACGGGCATGGTATGCTAGGCTAGATAATTATCTCTCTCAATAGGGATTCAAGAAAGGTTTAGTGGACAACAATCTGTATGTGAAAACAGAAGATGGGCATCTCATTGTTCTTGTTGTCTATGTGGATGACATCATATTTGGTAGCAACAAAGATGAATCTTGTAAAGACCTAGCAAACAAGATGCAGAATGAATTTGAAATGTCAATGATTGGTGAACTGTCTTATTTTTTGGGACTACAGGTTAATCATAATGAGAAAGGTATATTCATTTCCCAAATCAAATATGTGAAAGAGATGTTAAAGAAGTTCACTATGGAGGATAGTAAGCCGATCAAGACTCCCATGACAACAGGCTGTAAGTTAAGTAAAGAAGACAAATCTCCACCTGTAGATCAAACCATGTATAGATCAATGATAGGAAGCTTACTATATTTAACTGCAACCAGACCTGATATTTTGCAGGCAGTGTGCATGGTAGCCAGATTTCAGGCCAGTCCCAAAGAGACTCATGTAACAACAGTTAAAAGGATTTTTCGGTATCTCAAAGGCACCATGGAGTATGGATTGTGGTATCCAAGAGGCAAAGATTTCACTCTTATATCATATTCAGATGCAGATTGGGCTGGATGTGTTGATGACAGGAAGAGTACCAGTGGAGGAGCATTCTATTTGGGGGACAGATTGGTTGCATGGCACAGTAAGAAGCAAGAGTCAGTGTCTTTATCTACAGCCGAGGCAGAGTATATTGCAGCAGCAACATGTTGCACACAAGTTTTGTGGATGAAACAGACCTTGAAAGATCTTGGTATTAATTTTAGTGAACCAATATCAGTAAAGTGTGACAACACCAGTGCAATCAACATTTCTAAGAATCCAAGTAATGCACTCACGGACAAAGCATATTGCTATAAGGTATCATTTCTTGAAAGACAAAGTTGCAGAAGGAGAAGTCAGATTGGACTATGTCCCAACTACATAACAAGTAGCAGACATTTTTACAAAACCTTTGCCCAAGGAAGTATTTGAGTATCTTCGAAGCAAATTAGGAGTAGTCACACTTCCTAAGAAGTGACTAGCTACAGGGATCACCTTCTCATGGGGAGCACTTGAGTGTTTGAGGATGGACTCGTGGGGAGTCAAATTGTGCTTGAGAAGTGTGAGGATGGACTCAGGGGGAGTCAAACTGTGCCTGAGAAGATTGAGGATGGACACAGGGAGAGTCTGCAGCAGCCCTTTGGTATTATTGACAAAGGGGGAGAAGAGTTACAAAAATGTATACAGGTGTTGCCAACAATTCCAAAGGGGGAGATTGTTGAGCAAGAAGGATTGTCATTGTTGTCAACACAGGCAGTCAGATCCAAGGATGCAGTGGATAACAGACTTGAAATGGGTTTTTCTTAAAACCCAAGTTGGCTCTTCGTTTTGTTGAAAAAGATGCCCCGGTGTTGAAGATATTTAATTTTAAATATTTAGTTTAAATTTTTATTTTATTAAAAATTTAAATTAGAATATTAAATTAAATTAAAAAGGGCCGACGTGTTACTATTTCGCGGCAATAAGCTACAGGAAGGTAACGAAGGTGGAGAAGAGTTTGAGGCCGACAAAGTTAAATCTGGGCCGACGGATTTTAGGGTTTGGCAGCTGACAAATTCTAGGGTTTCTCAGTCAACGTTCTTCTAGGGTTTGCCTCTAAAATTTCTTCTATAAAAGCAAGGGTTCTTCGAGTTTAAAAGGTGCAGCGTGATGTGATATATGTGTATGAAGTTCGGGTGCAGCAAGGTGAGTGGTGCGAAGAGAAGATAAGAACGCGGTATGCATAAGTCGTGTTCCGAGTGTGAAATGACAAGCAGTGCTGGTCGTAGAAGTGATATTTCTGTGAAGTTGCAATAGAGAACGCGGAGAGATATAGAGGAGTGGTTGAAAAAGTGCGAATCATTTTTCACAGAAGCAGTCGAATGCCGACAAGCAACAGATCGTAGAAAAATAGCAGATCGTGATAATTGAGGTGAAAGTTTACATTCTGCAATTTTTATTATTATCTTCAAGTTGTAGCTTGAAAAAGGGGTTGGTGCCTCTTTCCAGTTGGTGCTGGAAAAATTGGAGTTGGTGCTCCATTCTGTTGTAGCAGATAAAACTTAGGGGTTGGTGCCTCTTACCAGTTGGTGCTGGTGAATGATTATGTAAAGTTGGAGCTTTGCATTTGACTGGATTTGGATGGTAGTCCAAGCAGTCTTTTTGAGGAGTAGCCACATCGGTGAACCTCGTTAAAATGTCGTGTTATGTGTGATGCTCTTAGTACTTTTATTATTTCTGTTTTAATCTGCTGTAGTTTATTTAAAAGTCTAAATTGCTTTTAAGTTTTTAAAGAACACACTGATTCACCCCCCCTCTCAGTGTCATTGTGATTGTAACAAAAACTTCTTCTTGAGTTTGGGCTATATTCTTGTTGAAAGTATTTCATGGAAGTCTTCTCATTTTACCTCCTGTCAAACCTTTTGAATGTTCCATCTATCAAAATTTTCTTATGGATCATAGTTTAACTCTCAAAATGTTTCTTCTTGTCTCTCTTTAAAAACTTTCAATATTTGGGTATTTTGCTTTTTTTGAGTCCTTAAAAAAAATTCCAATTTTTAGAGCCTCTAAACAAGGTGGATCATAAACATTTTTTTCTTTCTTGGTCGAGATTTTTGTAAAATGGCACTAGCTCTTTGATCCAGACTTTTTGTCTGCATTTATTCAATATCTCTTTCCTTGCCTCCAATTGACTTTACATCTCTTTCATTAATTTTTTAAATTTTTGCATAAGGCAAAAATATTTGAGTGTAGTGAAAATTCACTATAGTTTTGGTGACTGACAATGGCATTCTTGCTTATTGAAGTAGAATTTATAATTGTCACCTTCATCCTTGGGCATGAAGTCAAAAATAAAAGAGTCTAAAAAATAGATAAGAATGCAAAGACAAGAATACAGGTCATTATAGAGATGGTAGCTTGTCCAATACTTGCAATTCCTCATCTGATGAGCACTGGATCTATCCAAAGTGCTCATAGACTACTTCAAGCTGAAACTAGTCATTGTAGGAGAAATTACTCATGCCCTTGGCAATTGTGTGCATTTGAATCCTTAGTGAAACTAAAGGTTCAATTACCTCAACAATGTCCTTTGCCTTAGGAGGATTTGACCATACTTCGAAAGGAGAGGTATCTTCTTTATATTTCCTTAACAATTGGATGTATTCTTATTTTGAGATATGCCTACCATCTACATCCTAGGGATAAGGGAATCCCTTTTGCCATAATGAACCAAATTTACTTCTAATATTCTCTGTAGTGGTAACTAAGGCAATTATTTGGGCTTTGTATTGATGCGTAGCTTTCTCCTTTTGGAGGAAAGCCATCAATTTCTGCACTGTCACCTCTCTATCATGAACACCAATAGATATTAGCTAGAAGTCTAATATAGTGGCCAAATTCACCTAATAAGTTCTAGATTTAACTAGTTTTGTAGTGACTTCAACAAGGATCAACTCAATTTCTTGATTCACTTGGGCTCTTTGTACGGTAGTTGCCTCAACAACTTTGAATATTTAGAAGAGCATCATTGCTATGATAACAATACCATTCCAAAAGAATCACTATATTTTATGAAGATTTTGATTATTTGGTGTTGCTCCATTATAATTTTCTACATCAACTCCTCTAATTACTTTTATATATTTTTCATCTCTTGGCTAAATATGACTTCTTGTCCAACAAGCCTATCTATGAGGCTTTTGGCTTGATTTTCTTTTACTTTTAGGAGAGACTCCAAAGGCTACTCCTTTAGATTCTTAGCAAGCATTTTTACCTAGTTTTAGAGCACTTTGGATTCCATGTGAGAGTTGTTTAAGGTGTTATTCACACATTCTAATTCTTTCTCCTTTTTTTGTCAATTTCATACTTAATGACTTGCAATCATATAAAACTATTTTTTGACCTCTTGCTTGATTTAAACCTTATATTTGACTCAGATATTTTTTAGGTCGAGCCCTTCTATCACCATCCACCAATCCTATTTTTTCATCTCCACTTTGGGCTTTGATATCAACAACTCTTTTCATATAAACAATAATATCCTCTTTTGTGGGCAAAATGGCTTATTATTTGAGTCACATCCGATAACTATGCTAACAAGACCTGTTTCTTCTGGTTGTATTTCTTTGTCTACTATTAAACTATTTGAAACTCTTGAAGTGGATTCAAAACTAGTTTGGCTACTTGCTAGCCTTATTTTTGCTCTAGAGGTGGTAAAAATGTGGCTAAAGACTTAAAAAGTAGAACTATTGAAGAGGGAGGAATTGGGGTACCCAGGGTTTATGAGATTAGGGAAAATAAGGATGAATGAACTATTGCTTCTTGAATGGTATATGTAATTAGGGAATGAGGGAAAAATGGATATTAAGGTTGTAATAAAGGGCATTTGAACTAGTGAGGTTGGAGCATTTTGAGAAACTAGAGGTTCACTAGTAGAAGAGGATGTAGAGATCAGTGGAGAGGCTTCACCAATGAATGGGTTTTTAGATTTTGAGGATGTATATTAAAGGAAATGCAACCACAAGATTTAAAATATGTAAGCTATAATAACTATATGATAATGGCACTATAATATGTAGGAAAATAATGAGATAAACTCACACAATAACTCAGTAATATGCCATTAATGAAAGCTCAAAAAAATAGTACAATGCAATATAATGGAGGACTTGAACACTAGAATTTTCAATGAAGAAATACATTGTACCTACTCACTCCTCACTATAGTAACATACTCTTTATCTATCACTTCTCCCTCTATCTATCTATCACAACTCACTCTCTATCACTTCTCTAAAGGCCTATTTATAGGAAGATATGTGTCTTGGCATTTACTCTACCCATGAATCATGTACATGTGGACTACATGCACATTTACATCATTGCACATTCTAAAACTTGTGCATTTATTACTTGCATGAAGTAACTACTCAAAATTTACTCTAAAGTAAACTCCTACTCTAGTTATGTACTCAAGGTGGTACATTGACATGTATTAAATAATGTAATATACTCTAACACTCCTCTGTATTACATTATTTGGGTATTGAAGACTTTAGTCTTCAATTTGGATCTTTGTCTTGCAAATATTCTTCATTTTGGTCTGGTTCCTCTTATTTAGCTTTGGAATCGGTCTTTGTGCTTTCTTCATTTTACTCTTTGTTTATATCATGTTGAGTATTTTTATCTTATTCTCTTCTATCAAGCTTTCTCTTCCTCCTTCTTCTTCTTCTTCTTCTTCATTTTTGTATTGTTACTAGAGGAATATATGCTTCATGATGAGTTAGTCTATCATCACAATAATATTGACTAGGATTGCTAGTTTGTTTTATGTTTTGAACGAGTTCAAAAACAATTAATGATAGATATACCATCAAACATTCTTCTGATGTGAATATAACTATTTTTTGTGTATTCCACTAGGATCTAAAGAGGACTTCATGAAGATAACTAATTAACGTTGCAAAATTTTCTTCTTTTGCTTCTTTGAGGAATAATGAGAATCTTTCCTTTTCACTAGTGGACAAATACTTGTATCCTTCAAAAGTATCTATTAAATTTTGAGAGTAAAATTCCACTTCATGAAATAGGTCCTCATTATTGAATGCATTCCTCACTATTTCATCCATGTTTATTTTTAATTATTCTATGAGGTAGAATTCCTTAGAGCTCCTTAGAGTTTTAATGGACTTGTAGACCTTGTATCTCTTTTTCTAAATTCTAGGCTGAATCAAATCTTGTAGTGTATGATTAATTACTAGAATTATTTTAGCTCTTTAGTATTTTGAGAATACTTTTGATAGATCCTTTGTAGTAGTCTACCTTATGACTCCCTAGTTTTAAGTATATGCTCAACCTTGCTAAGAACTTTTCAATTTTACAAGTTTTGTAAAATACCTTCTATCTAGCAAGTGTTTGAATGCACTATGAAACTTGATAGTATGCTTAGCTTTCTTAGTTTAACTTAAATTTATTTTAACTCCCTAGTGTTCAATTTTACTTTCTTGCCTTATGTCTCTTTATTGAATAGTAAATAGAAATCTAAAGATCAATGATGATGCACCTTCAAGTTTTAATAAGGTTCTTTTCTTTCAAGACCTTTTAGTTGGATTAATGTCTCATAAATTAATGTAAGAGACTAATGTAAAATGCAATTTCCAACTTCTAAGCAATTAATGGTTTTCCTCTTTTAACCTTCACTTCTCAATGGTTTAATTTTTCTAAATTCCAAGAAACTAGAATTTGAAGTAATATACCTTATAACTCCCTAATTCTAGAATTTTAGACAATAATCATATTTGCAAATACTAAGGTATTAGAATTTCAAGCAATGTAATTTGAAAAAGCTCTTTTCAATATAAACTTCACCCTTCAATTTGCTTTCTAGAACTTTAATAGAATATCTAAGGTTTTATCTCCTTATTCCTCCTATTGTTTAATAAACCAACCTTAGAGATTAAATGACCTTATAACTCCTTGTATTATAGAAAGCAATTAATAGTGTAATGCACTTATACCTTTCAATGATGTGTTGCTTGTTGTTCGACGTAGGCTTTGACTATGATTTTGAACCCTTGAATGTTGTATCTCTGCAGTTCATGAGGTATGATGCCAAGCACTAATTTGGGTGATGTTCTTGATGCTCTTTAGACTGTAATATCTTCCTCCTTTAATGTTGTTTGAATGAGTATGAAAATATGTTTTTATTAGGCAGAGGTATTTAATGGTCCTTACTTCCTTATGCAACATATGCTAAATGGCATATACATTATTTTTCAATCCTATAACTCCTTGCTAGGTGGTGTTTGTATGTGTGATGCATTAGAAGATGCCAATATTGGCAATCGTAGGTATTATGTCAATCTGTATATATTGAGTGTTGAGGACTGAACTTTGTTAGTCTACATTGAGTGTTACTTGGGTCCTCCTTTACCTTTGCATGTGTTATGCAATAAGGTGTTATAAAGAATTTAAAAGACACTATTTTTCTCCTTCACAATTGTATCAAGTGGCACGAGGTTCCTTCGCTCAGGTTGGCAAGTGGATATCTTCAACCTTACATGTATCTACACTCTTAAATTCGATTATTATCCCAACACTTCTTGCCAACTATTGATTGTTTGTTCAACACTTCTTGCTTATATTTCTCCAGCTAATGGTGGTACTCTCCAATGGAGGTGGTTCTAAGGTGCTTCACTACTGATGGTTTGAAGGTGCTTGCTTTAGCCCTAATGTTGTTCTTCTTCCAAGATTTTTACAATGTTCACTTGGGTAATAAGCTCCTTACTTGAACCTTGATTTCGTTGTTTTCCATTATACTATTTCCCCTATCTAATGTTGTGTTAGAATTGTCTTGCTAATGTGGTTATGCTACCCAACTTGGTCTCCTCGTGATGTAGATTGTCTTGCACCATGAATGATGCTTATATAAAATCAATCGATGTTGAATTTGGTGGCTTGAAAACCTATTTGATGAGCCCTTTGTTGGCTCTCTCTCTTGCTTCAAAATGACCGCTTGAAGACTATATTTTGTTGGTTGTTGTAATACCTTTTAGAGGCTATATATTTTGTCCTTATTTGCTATTTTTGAAAGGACAAGAATGGTGCTTCTTATGTAACACAAATAATGTTGTAATAGTTAAGATAGAACACCTTAACTTGCATTAAAGTATTAGGCCGTATGTATTATTTTTCAATCTCTTGAAATTCTTTGATGAGTTGGATTCTTGAGGAAAAATAGTGATCTAATGTTGCCTTCCTTACTAGAAAACACTAACCTCTAACTTACTTGCTTGAATAACTTGCAATGATAATTTAAAGCAACTAATATGCCCTTCTTTTGGTGACTTCCCTTCACCAAGATATGCTGTAGTTTTTGTGTGCCAATAGTGTCTCTTGACAATTCAACTTAATCATGCTAGTGCACTAATATTCCACCTTTGATCAATACTTAATGCACCTTAAAAATCTCTTAAGTATAACTAGTATAGTGCACTATTAATCTCACCTTATTGCTCCTTAAAAGTAACTCATAAGATGCACTATAATCTATGCAAATTTCACTTAAGAGTAATGTCTTCTTTGCTATAACTAGATAATAGGAAGATGATATTTTTCTTTCTTTCAAAATATGTCTAACTCCTATTATGATATGCAAGCATTATCCTTATAAGAAAGTATCTTTTGCACTCCCTTGAAGACTTAAATATGCAACCTTCTCCTTGAAATTTTTAAACTCTAATATGGTGTTTAATGAAACTTAATAATGAACCAAGTAACTAATGTTCACGTAATGAATCTTTTACACCAAATTTGCTTACCTTAATGACCTTTGTAGATGATTGTTGTCTTGGTGATTCGATTCACCTAAATGTTGCTTTATAATGGATGAAATTGGAACTCTTCCTTGTTGTCCTAAACAACTCTTTAGCTCACCTATTTGCACTTTTGAAACCTTCTAAATTTCTACCCTAAACCTATAGTTTGGTGTCTTTTCTCTTCCTTCAGAATACACTCTGTAGATCTAAAGTTTCACAACTAGTAATGTTGCCCTTGTGCAGTCAATTTCACCTTAGAAATGTTGTCCTTGAGTCTCTAAATTTTGGTAGGAAACTCCTCCAAATTGCAATTAATATTTTCTTTAAGAAACCTTCATTTTTTTTGCTGTGAAATCAACAACCTCCCATCTCCAAAATTACCTTAAATCCTTCAATGGAAATCCCCAAATCTCTCAAATTTGGTGGCTTTTATGTCTCCTTTATCCTTCAACCTCCTTGTCAAATTTTGACTTCAATCTTGGCCTATCTAGTGGCCTTCTTCTCAAGATTCTAACTGTCTTGAGGTCTTCACTATTCTCCTCTAAAATTTGGTAAGGAGTTTGTAAAACTCTTCTCTTTGGGCTTATTTTCGGATGGCAAAAATTATTCCAAATTTTCTTTATTAGAAACTTCTCCTTGAGTTCTCCTAGGGCCTTCAAATTTCTACAACTTCTTTAGTCTTCTCAATGAGACTTTTTCTTCAATATTCTATTGTGGAAGTTTCACAGTGAGATCTCCCTCTTGGATCTCTGAAATATGTTGCTACCTGAATATAGAACATGAATTTTGTTAGTCCTTCTCTATATTCAATCTTCCAAGATTGGAAGTTATTCAATGGGATCTATTGTGGGTCTCTTCAGCTTTTCATGATGATTTCTTCTACTCCTTCAATATGCAATCTACAGTCTTCAATCTTCAATGGAGATCACAAACCCCCAATATTCTCCTAAAATTTTATCTAGAGTCTCTTCGTCCTTCAATCTACAATAAGGCTTCTCTAGCCTCTTATCTCTTCTGCAATCTGGTAATGGAAAATTTTGCTTAAGCCTTCAAATATTTAATCTTCTATTTATTGCTTTCGGTACTAGATTGATTCCAAAGAAGATATTCTTCCTAGATCTTTGTAGGAAGCTTACCAACTTTCTTTGAATCTCCTTTTCCAGAAACAAAGATTAGAAATTGTAATGGAAGAAATTCTAAATCTAGAGGTAATGAATCTTTACTTGCTGATTTGTCAATCTAGTGGAATCAATATCGAGTCCTAGTCTTCACAAGTTTTTTTGCAACTCTATGGAAATACTCCAACCAAATGTATTTTTAGAAATTTTGAAAATGAGATTTTTAATCTCCTCTCAATCTCTCTTGTGGCTCTCCCTATTTTCTATCGATCTACCGTGTGCTCTGATACCACTATTAGCTTTTGAGGATGTATATTAAAAGAAATGCAACCACAAGATTTAAAATATGTAATCTATGATAAGTATATGATAATGGAACTATTATATGCAGTAAAATAATAAGATAAACTTCTGCAATAACTCAGTAATATGCCATTAATGAAATCTCATGAAAATAATACAATGCAATATAATGGAGGACTTGAACACTTCAAATTTTTTAATGAAGAACTACATTGTACCTACTCACTACTCAATATAGTAACATTCTATCTATTACTTCTCTCTCTATCTATCACAACTCACTCTCTATCACTTCTCTAAAGGCCTATATATAGGAATATATGTGTCTTGGCCTTTAATCTACCCATGAATCATGTACATGTGGACTACATGCACATTTACATAATTGTACATTATAACATGTGCATTTATTACTTGTATGAAGTAACTATTCAAACTTTACTCTAAAGTAAACTCCTACTCTAGTTATGTACCCAAGTTGGTACATTGACATGTACCAAATTATGTAATATACTCTAACATGGTTGAATTTTAGGGGTATCATCCTCTTCTTCTCCTATTTTTTCTAGATTAGTTGCTTGGTTGAAAATGATAACTAATGTTTTAACTACATCTTTGTTGACTTGTACCTCTTCCTCCTATATCTAGACAATCAATTTGACCACTTCCTCTAAAGCCTAAGGAGGATTATTTTGAGGTGGAACCTCACTCTTTTCTCTTTCCTCTGGTGATTCTAATTGAATTATAAACATTCACTTCCTTGGAGGATTCTTGTTTCTTTTTTACCTTTTCATACCACTTTATTGCTCAAAAACTCTAGTTGAATCACCATGGCTTCATCTAGGAGTTTTTGCACCTTATGTGTGATCAAAATTCCTTTATTTATGGTCTCTTTGTCATTTTTATATTCTTTGAGGGGCATGTCTCCTAGGTGCTCCACATCATAGCACTAGCTAAAGATTATATCGTCATTTGGATTTAAGTTTATGAAAGGTGCCTTAGTATTATCTATTTCTTGACAAAAAGTTCTCTAGCTCTGATTGTATTATTACTCCATCTTTGATTTCACAAAAAATTCTTCATGGTCTTGCTATTTTTAATATTATGGTTAGTATTACTTACTTTTGTATAGAAAATTTTATATAATCTCTTTTGGGGCTCACGTAGCAAGAGCTGCTCCCTTTTGAGTGGTGGGAAAGTTTCTTCTTCTACACTATGACATATTTCAAGATTAGGCCTAGGTTCATGAATGAAATTTCTAGAAATATTTACATCTTTTAGCAATGTGATAAACTTACCATCTGAGCCATAATCCTAGGTATCATCCAAAATATCCAACCCTACCTCTTTCAACTTTACCTCCAATTCATTGGCTACCCTCCTTTCCTAGCTAACCCAACTACATTGGGGTATTTTACAATGTTACCTTGTTCTACCCACTTATATAGGTGGCATAAACTAAGTCACCTTACCTTAGTATTTTAGTATATGTTATCCTCTTTAACACGTGCTTTGAAAATAGGTATACGACCTTGCTGAATCCAAAATATGAAGATGGCGACATCCTCCAGGAAATACCAATCTCCTTTAATATGTAATCGCAAGTCTTTGATGATTTCCTCTGAGATATGTTGAACCCTTTATCATTTTATTGCACTCATTACTATTATTAGGAAATCATTTGCAAAAATTTAAGAGGAGCTCTATATAGGACTTCCATCTAGTAAGGAACATGTCTTGCTTGTACTTCTTCATATTTTATTGTTAAACTGAGATGCTCAAACAACTAAATATTTTGACATAATCCTAGATGGGCTAGGAATAAGCAAATACGTAAAGGTATAATTTTCCCTAAAGTTAGTATATCCATGAATTTTTTGGGCTAGAAAGTCACTAAAGTCAAAGACTAGAGACCTACCCTTTGAGCTATTACTTAGCATATGAATGACACCCAATTCTTCTTGTGTCACCTCCCTATAGTCATTAGCACTGAAGATGAATGTTTCCATGCTCAAGGTGCCTTTGGATTATTCCTTGAACTTTTCTTAGCTTAAAGTAAACTCTAGTATGACCTCTTTAGACTTGTTAAGATCCAAATTTAAGCACCTCAACTTGTCCTTAATCTCTAGGATTATCTTGAACCCTACTAATATTGACAATATTTTTCATACAATTTCTCCAATCACAATTAATTTGTGAGGGTCGTCATGGATTGCAAATACCTTCTTTGAGTGATATTTATAGCACAACGCACATGCCTCTACTAGTTCATAGTAGTGATGGAATTAGGAAACCATATATTGAGCCAAGCAACTGGTCTAGATCCTTACAAAAAAAACTCTTCTTTGTTTGGTGTCTCTCTAGTATGCTTTTTCCCTGATGGTTTTTGTAACCTTTGATAGCTTAGGGTCCATCATACTTTTAGATGCATCTTTTATACATTTTAACAGTTTGATTCTTGTAGCTTGAGCATGATTTACTCTTTTTGGTGCTTAGTTAGCAATTGCAACAACTTTAGATTGTTTGGCAACATTTTTCCCTTCTTAATGGATTCCATTATTGTTGTAAGATTTTTGAACTTTGGGAACTTTGCTTTTACCTTTGCTCTTATTGAATCTTAAAGGTTTATTTGATGCAAATGAAGATGACTTTAATAAAAAGACATATTAATAGGACCTAAATGCTTCATTTGTCATTAATACACCTATGGGCACTTGGCATCTACTTCCTTGATAGGGACAATCATGATATTTCTTTGAATTTTGGGACCACTTGGTTCATGTTTCATTACTTGGGATTGGCTAATTTTAAATTTTGCAGCTCAAATGTTGTCCATTTATCAACACATTCCTAAATATTCTCCTTTTGTCCATTTGCCTAGTAGCAGGTTTTATTACATTATTAAAAATAGCGCTATGCGCTCTCCAAGTTGGTTAGGTAGGTGGTTACTTGGTGGTTCATCAACCACCTTAGACATGTATTAAATTGCTCCTCAAATCAATTTGATGTTGCTCATTGCATCCTCAATATGGTATCAGAGCTTGGCGGTTGGGCAAGGTGATGTTCGATGGGTAATGTAGTTACTAACTACTCTGAGAACACATTCCAAGGTAGGTTCTCTCCATTTATTTTGGTAGGTGAGCAAAGATACTAAAAAGTCTTTGCAAATGAGACTGATCTCAATAAATTGACATAGATGAGACTGCCATAGACTAACATGGACAATACTGACACAAACCAATGCGAATGAGACTAACATAGACTGACACAGATGAGACTGCCATAGATCGACCCTAAGACTAACACAGAATGATCGTGATAGAGATAGCAAGACCGAAGATAGACACATAGACTAAGACGATGGGTGACATGGTGCACACAAACTGAGACAAGACAAACACTTGGAAATTGCTGATTGGATGTCTGACTTGGTAGAGGGGTGAGGTGATGTGGCATTCATCGATTGGGTGTCATGAGGGAAAAAGGTCAGACTTGATTTCTCGAAGGTAATTGAAACACATAGTGTTTCAAACATTTTTAAACCATCTCATTGCCCTCCCACGGTGCATGTGGGATAAAAACCCACAAATTTATTTTTCTTATTTTTGAGAGGTGAAAATAATAAAGGACAATTTGTTATTTTAATTCCCCTTCGGGCATTGTAGCTCAATTGGTCATCTTGCCCAGTGGTAAGAAGTTTATCCAAAGAATGTTGTCAATTCAAATCCTACGAAGGGATTTTTTTAGTTTCCTCATCGTCTATAGATTTGCATAAGAAGCAATAATTTTTTCTTGGACCTATTGATAGTCATGGCTGGACCGATCGAATGTGGTCATTCAAGGCTTTGGCCAATGAAGGTCAGGGGTTCTAACCCCATTGACTTGGACAAGAAAAAGGGAAAGGGGAACTACAAACCATAGAAGAAGAATAAGCAACCCAAGGGTAATGTTGCTTATGCCGAATCAAACTCTAACTCAGACTCTAAGCGAGCACACAAGGTGCTCATGACTCACACATCTTCTCAATAGAAGGATGCAATATGGTATATTGATTTCAGTGCCAGTAAAAACATGATTGGAGATAGATCGTGGTTTGAGACATTTGAGGCAAAGGAAGGCAAGCCAATGGCAATAGTTGATGATAAGACCTACCGAGTCTAGGGTGAAGGCGATTTTTCCATAACTCTTCCACATGGAAAATGATAGATTGATAAGGTTATCTATGTTCCTAGATTGACAAAAAATTTGTTTTCCATCCCTCAAATATTGGATAGAGACATGGATGTTGTTTTTTGTGTTGAGGATGGCAGAAAGAGATGTTTCATCACCAGAAAGGGAAAGCATGTAGCAACAGGATCATACAACCATGGCTTGTTCATATTAGATGTTGTTTCTATGCCTCATGTTGCCATGATAGCAAACACAAAAGAGGCCACTTCTCTTTGGCACAAGAGATATAGGCATTTGAGTTCAGGATATTTTCTTGGGTTGAGAAAATATGAGATGGTGAAAGGCCTTCCCAATAATTCATCCATATTTCTAGTATGCTCAAATTTATTAGTAGGGAAGCAACACCTGGTATCGTTTTAGGTTAGCTCTTCAAGAGCTAAGAAACCTTTGGAGTTGGTACACATCGATCTGTACGATCCTATGCCAAATAACTATGGTGGAAAGAGGTATTTTTAGTTGTTTTTTTATGATTACTCGCGAAAGATATGGGTTTTATTTCTACAATTGATGTCTGAGGTACTTCTATCCTTTTAGTAGTTCAAGAAGCTTGTTGAGAAGGAGTCAGGATGTTCTCTCAAAACCCTCCGTTCAAATCAAAGGGGGAATATACCTCCAAGGAATTTTCATCATTTTTGAATACACATGAGATTAAAAGATAGCTGACAACAACCTATACTCCATAGCAAAATGGAGTTTCTAAGAGGAGGAACCATTCCATCATGGAAATGGTTTGTTGTATGCTTAAGGGGGCACATCTTGAGCATGAATATTGGATAGAAGCCGTGAATACAACATCATACCTCCTGAATAGAGAATCCACAAAATATCTATAGGGCATGACTCCACAAGAAGCATGGAGTGGTAGGAAACCCTCCATTTATCATCTAAGGGTTTTTGTATGTAAGGCATTCATGCACATTCCAAAATAGAAGAGGAAGAAGTTAGATGAGAAAACCTTGTAATGAATTTTTCTTGGTTATGATGAGAACTCAAAGGGATATCTATTGATAGATCCTATGACCAAGAAAACACACATTAGTAGAGATGTGGTATTTGATGAAGCTTTCACATCAGATAACACAGCTATAGTTGTATACCTGGAGTACGAGGAGCCTAAGAAAGAGACTCCAAACCCACATAACAAGGTTCCAAAAATGGTATACTAGCACATTGAGAGATTCAAAGTTGAATTCACTTCCAAATATAACTCTAGATCAACCTTGTACTCGTAGCATGACTCAACAGATGAGAGCAAAGGCATCAACTTCAAAGGTTGACAAGCTTTACAAACAATTTGATGAACTATCTGTAGATGTATAGGAAGAAAAAGAAATATATATTGATGATGAAAGGCTTTACATGTCTACATTGGATGAGAATGAACCCACAATAGTTCAAGATGAACTTAGTGAGCCTCAGTGGAAGGTTGTTATGGATGCTAAACATACATCTTGGAAGCTAGTTAATCTACCTTCAGGAAAGAAGCCCATTGGCTGCAAATGGGTGTTCAAAGTGAAGTATAAGGCATATGGTACTATTGATAAGCATAAGGTCCATCTTGTTGCAAAGGTCTATGCTTAGAAAGAAGGCATAGATTATGAAGAGACTTTTTACCCCTACTGCAAAAATGACTACCATTCGAGTACTTTGTGCCATGGCAGCTAAGTTTGGGTGGAATTTACATCAGATGGATGTAAAAAGTGCTTTTTTGAATGGTTACTTGTAAGAAGAAGTGTACATGACCCAACCGAAAGGATTTGTGGTTGAAGGGCAAGAATAGAAAGTTTGCAAGTTGGTCAAATCCTTGTATGGGCTAAAACAAGCTCCACAAGCTTGGTACATCAAAATAGATAGTCACCTAGTGCAACATGGATTCAAAATAAGTCCTTCAGATGTAAATACCTATATCAAGAACAATGGTTCTAACATAGTTATTTTGGTATTATATGTGGATGATCTGATCAGAACAGGTAGTTCAAAGAACATGATTGATGCAGTGAAAGATGATTTAAAATAATCTTTTGAAATGATAGATCTAAGACTTATTCACTATTATCTTGGTTTGGAAGTGACTCAAAAAAGAATCATATCAGAGTAACACAAAAGAAGTATGCCAAGACATTGGTTGAAAAATATTGTATGACTGATTGTAAGACTAAAGAAACTCCAATGGAGTCAGGGCTTAAGTTATCGCGATATGATAAATCTCCATAGGTAGATGGTACTCTCTATCGCCAGCTGATTAGGAGTCTCATATATCTGACAAATACCAGACCAAATCTTAGTTTTCATATGGGTTATCTTTCAATGTTCATGCAAGAAACTAAGGTGAGTCATTGGAAAGCAACAAAGAGAGTTCTTCATTATGTCTATGGTAGTACATACTATGGCCTGGAGTACAAGAAGAATGAAAATTTATAGGGATACATGGACTTAGACTATACCAGATTCATTGATGATCGCAAGTCGACTTCTGGATATATTTTCCATCTTGGATCTAGACCTATCTCTTGGCACAGTAAGAAGTAGTAGGTGGTTGCTTTATCTTCTACAGAGGTAGAATATCGCATAACAAGTGGAGTAGTCTATGAGATAATGTGGTTAAGTCGCATTCTTACAAACATGGGTCTTTCAAAGAATCTTCCACTTCATTTTTTTTGCGATAATCAATGTGTTTTAAATCTGGTCAAGAATTTAGTATTTCATGAGCGTACCAAACACATTGACACTCGATGTCATTTCATTCGAGATAAAGTTCCAAAGCACCACATATAGCTCCAGTACATTCCCACTGATGAATAAGTTGTAGATATTTTCACCAAGGTACTTGCACGTGTCAAATTTGAATTATTTTGCAATGCTCTTTGTATTTACCAATAATGTAATAAGGGGGGATGTTAGCAGGTTTTATTGCATTATTTAAAATAGTGCTATGCGCTCTCCAAATTGGTTAGGCAAGTGGTTACTTGGTGATTCATCAACCACCTTAGACATGTATTAAATTGCTCCTCAAATCAATTTGATGTTGCTTGTTGCATCCTCAATATTACCTAATTTGATAACTCAAGTTTTACCTCATTTAGTGCAACAAGCTAGGCATTCAACATTACAAGTTTTGCTACAATGGAATTTTTAGCAAAGAGAACATAAAGCATGCAAGATCACTTCTCCCACTTTCTTTTTTTGTACAAACACAAAAATAGGTGCTAATTCAATCCATACTCACTAGCTCAAATATATCATTAAGACAAGTACCCCAAGATTTTACAATTCAATGTTCCTTTTTTATTGGGCTCAAAGAGATTTATCCTTTATTAGGATATTTTAGGCATGGGCCATTCTTCCTCCATTATGAAGGCTCGATTAATGCTTTAACTTGCTATGGGTATATGATCGATGCAATGCATGTGAAGTGATTTTGAAGATATCATTTTTGGTCCCATATTAAGCTCTTAAGATCATTTGGGACCAATCCATCTAAAGATAGCCTCCGATTTTAGCAGTGAAATCCCTTGATAAAAAATGTCAAATAATGTAGGAAGATCAATTACTGATACATCTTGAGATACTATAAGATATTGTTATGCATACAAGGTAAGTGAAAGGCTTTCCACAACTTCCAAGATCTAGACTACACTACCATCCAACTATACTACTCTTTTATTTATCAGTTGGTAAGCCAAACCTAATGCATTTGCCACCTCTTTCAACATGATTGAAGTGCTAGCCCTAGAGTCTATCATGTAATTATTTATTAGTTTATCCTTATAGACCAAGGATAGATAAAAGGGGGTAGGTTTAGGCCTGCTTATTCTAGGGATAGATATTTGTAGGAAATTTGATGTTTTTTGTTGTCTTAACTTCTTTTGTTCTTCTAGTGACTTCTTTAGATTCTTTTTTTTCTTAGGGATAGAAAATATATACTATATAGGCATGGTTGTTGTTATATTATTTAAATGATCCACCATATTGAATGACCCAAGGGGGATAACCCTCTAAGGAGAAATTGATATTTTTTGAGCTTTAGGTTTGTCCATCACTAATTGAGGAATTTTTTAATGTTCCAATTGGGAAGTGTGCTACTTCAAATTTTCTAGGGCTTTTGGCCTTCTAACCACTAGAGGTTTGGTAGCATTATACTTTGGTGGTACTATAATAATAGATCCCCTACTAGGCTTAGTTGGACTTATTTGTATGCTTAGGGTAGCCTAGTTACTCTTCTCCTGCTCTTTCACTACCCACGTTTTTGGCTGTTGTCACATAGTCTGACTAAACTTATGGTTTATTGGTTGTTATATTGCTTGCTCTATTAGATATTGCGTACACTTCCTCCTCATCCCATGTTACTAGGATTTGTTTTAAAGAAACACCACCCAACTTAGGGAGGTATGAGGCAAGGGAGGATTGGATTATTACTTGTTTTTTAATCCCTAAATAAGATGTTGATGCCTAATGGGGGCATTGTTTCATTTATTGAGGTTGTGGTTGGTTGGGATATTTCTTCAAAATAGAGTTGGGTGAAGTAGGTTTTGTAGGTGGGTAGTACCAAGAAGTAGAATCCTCCATGTGATTGTTATGAATGAGAGCTATCTCCCTAGTAGGGTTAGGAGGTGTTTGTTGTAGGGGAGTTGGAACTTGTACCATTTTCTAGTTTTGAGTCTATGCCCGATCATCATCCCTATTAGTCTAAAATTAGGGTCTTAGATAACCGTTATAAGGAGGTATATTGCCCTAGTTACCTTACTAGAAAGGAAGTATTGGGTTATATTGATACTTAAATTCTAGGTATTTTGTTACCTCCTTATAGATAACATCTCATTAGTGACTATCTTAAGAAGACTTTTCATTACCTCAAACTTAGAGTTGTCTAAACATAGGACACTAGAGCAAGAAGGTAAACATGGATTGTAGGTATAACTAAGGTTGGATATAACATTGTTGGTCAAATTGTTAGCTTTTGATGTAATGTGCAATGGGAGATAGCAATCACAAGATGCAAAATAATATGAAAGAAAGTAAATCTATGAGATGACTAAAATATGCTATAAATAGAAATGACATAAATGAATACAATGTAGCTATGGAGGAAATGAACACTCCATTAATAAAGCTACTAGACTACATTGCACCCATCACCAATATATGGTGATCTACACAACACTATGCTACTACCTACGAATATGCTCTAAGCTTCTCTATATGTCTATATCTATCTATTACAATGAGGCCCTTCTTATATAGGAAGATAGGTTCCTTGGCCAACACTCTACCTAGTTGTGCAAGGGACAACTTGCACATATACAACTTGCACATTGACACTTGTGCATTTATTACATTGCATGAAGTAACTAGATAACTTCCCCCTAAAGTAATCTAATGTCCTAAGTATGTACCTTGGAAGGTACATTTACATGACCCAAATGATGTAATATACTCTATTTCTAACACCCCCTGTATTACATTATTTGGGTATTGAAGACTTTAGTCTTCAATATGGATCTTCTTCTTCATCTTGAACTTTGTACTCTTCCTCTGCATTCTTTGTAACCTATTCAAGCAAATAGTTAGTGTCTCTGTAATATGTTACATTTGTTGATAGAGCTTTCACCTCATAGTCTTCTATGGGTTCTTCCAGTTCTTCAATTTCTTCTATCCTCTGAACCAGGTGTCCTTTCTGATTTCTCTTCTGATATTCTAGTTGAGGATAATTGGTTGGTCATTGAGATTGCTATTGATGAGGGTTCCTTTGATATTGTCGAGGTTGAAATTGATTCCCATTATTCATCTGATTTCCTTGGTTCTAATTTTTGGGATTGTATCTGCAATAGTTGGTACTATGACCTTTCTTTCTGCATATCTGATAATACCATGTTTTCCATCCTCTTGCTGATGAAGCAATATTTCCCTATGGATTATCTTTTGATGCCAATGCAGTGTTAGTCATCTCATATTTCATAGTGTTTTCTACTTCATATTCTTGAAGTATATTGACTAGGTCATCAAAAGAAGTATCTTTACTTAAGACTTGTAAAGATGTGACCAAATGCTTATAGCTGTCTGGAAGTGCTCTCATGGTTACTTGAGTAAGAAGTTCATCCTTAACTATTTCTCCTAAGGTCAATAATTTCCCTTTAATATCTTCTACCTTCCTTAGGAATAGTTCTATGCTTTCTCCACTATTCATTTTTAATGAGTGAAGTTGAGTTTGGAGATGAAGAATAGTTACCTTATTCTTTCCTTCAAATATTTTCTCTAGGCTTGTCCATGCATCTAAAGATGTTTTTGTTGAACTGATATAGGGTTGTATCTCATCAGTGATAGCAAAGGTTATTATCATTAGAGCCTTTGAATCATTTTCCTCAAACTTTAGGATTTTAGTATCACCTATGGTAGGTCTCTATGTTTTCCCTTTGACAACATCCCAAAGTTTTTCATATACTAAGATTGCTTTCACTTTATTCTTCCAAGAGAAATAATTAGGACCCTTGAGTAGTTGAGATTCTGCTAGGAAGAATTTGTTTGATGCCATTTAAATTCCCTAATATCAATCCTTAGATTTTGTGGACTTCCTTATGTCTCCCTAGTAATTTTTGGAATATGATATAGTGCTTTTGTAAAATATAGTTCAATTTTGGTTGATTTTGTACAGTTTTGTAAATATCAAAAATCAACTTTTCTAACACCTTATTACTCCTATTGAACTAAGCACTTTTCCAATTTTGAAGAGGTTTTAATGTTGGATTTCTTTTGTCCCTTTTGAGAAATTTTTGAGACAAGAATATTATAAATTTCCAACCTTAGCAAAAAATCTTAATAACCTCTTTTTATATCCCTTAGGATTTTATTTAAGTGTTTCTAATTTCCAATAACCTAGTTTGGTGTTGTAACCCTTATAACTCCCAAATTTGGAAAATTAGAACACATTAATATTTGCAAATATTAAATGGATTAATTCCAAGTAGTATCCCTTATTTCTCCTAGGTTGTGTTTTGCAAATATTAGACTACTTTGATATTTAATTTCCCTAAGTTTTACTTTCAAATAAATATTGATTTCCTTTAATACTTCAACCTTAGAATATAACCTTATAACTCCCTTTTTAATGAAAGCAAATTAGATGGGGAAAATTTTACCTTAATAAGGCTTTGCACCTTTATGAAATCGGATGGTAGTCTATCCTTCTTGGGTGTTATGAGTAATGATAGATTCTTCAACTTGCTCTTGGCTTCAATACTCTCTTTAATGCTTCCTTGACCTATTTGATCGAGAGTACTATTCTTTACCACTTTTGAATACTCTCGAATTGCTCTTCAAGTTGCTATGAGTTGAGGTTGTTGTGAGTTGTTGAGTTGTGAGTGTTGCAGTTGCTTGGTCCAAGTCACCTTTAATAGGTGGTCAATTGAGTGACAAGTGTCACAATAGTTTTTAATACTCCAAGAATGCTTTGGATGTTTGGTGGAGATACCAATCTTGTTCTAATGCTTGTGACAAGTGTCACCTTCTCTTGAGATATTTTTTATTCCCTCTTCATGCACTTTCCAAGAGATGTTTCTGCTTCAATGTATATGAGGCTTCTTGCTGTAACGCTTCTGGTTGTAAGTAACTCCTCTTTCGCATGGAGTATGGACACCAAGACAATGTTGTAACATCTCCTTCATGGGCATTTTTTAGGGTTCTTTTGGAGAATGACAAGTGGTACCTTCTTTCCTTTGCATGCCCTTGTCTTATCAATACCTTCTTGCAAGCCTTTCAACATATTCTTCCACCTTGTTCTTTGTTGTACTTCATTGGTGTTGAGATGTTTCCAGCCAAGCAATGCTTATGGTGGAGCTTTGGTGGAGATATGGAGGAGCTTTGGTGGAGCTATGGTGGAGATATGGCAGCACTTTGATGAAGACTTCATGATGCTCCACTTATGGTATTGAATGCTCCTTGATTGGATGTATGGTTCCAATTTGCTTGCTTTGATTTCCTTTGCTTATACACTACTTGATTTCTCCTTGGCTTTGTGCCTTGTCTTTTGTAGGTTCGACCATCCAAGATACGTAGAATATGAGCCTATATGAGTGGCTCTTTTGCTATGCTTGGGATAATGCTAGCATTTGGCCACCTTTGGCTGGTTCACCCTACTTATATTGTGCCTTTGAGGCACTTTCCAATCTACCCTTTTTCCTACATAGAATGAGTTAGAGAAGTGCAATACAATGTAACAATATTTGTAAATAAGATACCTTTTGCACCCTTTCTTGCACTCCTTTTTGCAGGTCTAATATTCTGATTTATATGGTAGAATTTTTGAATGCAATGTAGGGGTTTTGAGGTTGTCTCTTTGCTTAGACACCTTCCCCTTTTTTCTTGGATATTATGATGACAAATCCAATCTTAGATAGAAGTAGATAGAAGCTCCTTATATGATGCAATTTTCTGCACTTTTCTCCTTGCAACTAACCCTGTAATGCTTTGGATTTGAGACTCACCAAGTCTCAATATTTGAAGCTTCTATTTCTGATTTTGGTTAGTCATCTTCTTCTCCAAGTTTTGGAGGATTCTAACCTATTTTGGTGGCTTCACTTGGCCACTATGTGTTGCAGATTTTTGTGCACTAATAGTGTCTTTAGACACTTTGACAATTTTTGATTTTGTGCCCTTCTCAAGAACACAAACAATAATCCTTTTGAGAGTAATAGAATAGTGCAAATGAATCTAATAAAATTTCTTTTAATGCACTAAAAATTTCACCTTATCACTCCAATCAACTCTCAAATTAATGCACTTAATCAATTTACTACAACTAATCAAGAATAATCTGAAATGAATCTTCAAGAGTTATTCTGCAATTTCACTACAATTAATATTGTAGGACTTAGTCTTCTTTTTCTTTTTCCAAAGTAGATGATAGGTAGTTGATAGATGTAATTCTGAAATCTAATCAACTCCTAATTAATGTGCAAATGAACCTTAAAAGGAAATTTTCTCTTTTTGCACTTTTGAATACTGTAATCCAATTTTTCTTCTTGCAACTTTAATCCAAATTAAGGTGCTTTAACAAATCTGATAAGTAATCCAATTAATGAATCTACTTGCACCAAAAGTTGCTTACCTTTTTAAAATATTTTGTAGCTCTTTTGCATTTTGTAGAGGATGTAGATCTTGGTGTCTAAGATCACCAAGTTGTTGCTTCGAGTAGGATCTTGCAGCTCTTTGTAGACTATCCTGAATAACTCCTTCACCAAAATATGATCTTAAACTTTCTTTCATGAGCCTAGGATTTGGTGGCTTGTTCTCCTCTTGTGGTCTCCTCCTTCTACTATATATTTGGAGAAGTATTTGTCTCTAAAGTGGTGCCTTCTTTTTATGAGAGGTAATCTTCAAATCTCCTAGATTTGGTGAGCTTCTTCTATCTTCAAGTCTTCTTGTCAAATTTTGACTTCAAGTAGGATCTTCTTCTCAAGATTTTGAATATCTTGAGGTCTTCACTGATATGTTGGCACTCCTTGCCAAATTCTTCTTCTCTTGGGCTTGTTGTCGGATGGTGACAATTGTCCCAAGTCCTTCACTATCAGGGGCTTCTCCTTGGTAGTGGATTTCTCCAATGAGTTCTCCTTTGATGATTTATTTAGTAAGGCTCTCCAAGCCTTTTACTAGATGCTCAATGAGACCTTCCCAAGGTCTTTGATCTTGCAGCTTCTTTTGGTCTTCCTTGAGACCTTTTCTTCAACCTTCTACTCTTGGAAGTGTTGGTGGTGAGATCTTCTTCTGGATCTCTGATTCTGCTACTTTTGGATTCGAGTAGGACTCTCCTAGTCCTTCTTCTTCTTCCAAGACTAGAAGTTCTTCAATGAGATCTTCTCCTGATCTCTTCAATTTTGCTTCAGGTGTTGAATTGATTCTGAAGAAGATACTCTTCCTAACTTTCTTGTAGGAAGTTTCCCAACTCACTGAATCTTCTTTCCCTATAACAAAGTATTAGTACTAAAATCTTAATCTACTTCTAATTAGATACTCTCTTCTAAAGTCTTCTTTAGGATCAAGGCTTTTGTGGCCTTTTTAGTATCTAGGCTTCTGTGGCCTTTTCAGTATCAAGGCTTCTGTGGCCTTTTTAGTATCAAGGCTTCTATGGCCTTTTTAGTATCAAGGCTTCTGTGGCCTTTTTTTATCAAGGCTTCTATGGCCTTTTTTTGGATCAAGGCTTCTATGGCCTTTTCTTCAATTGTGAAGTTCTTCAATCTAGCAATGGAGATCTTTAGTCTCCTAACTTCACCATGACTCTTCTCCAGAAGTCTTCTTCCATAGTATTCTTCTCTTGCACAAGGAACTAATCTCTGCACTATGAAGGCACATCAACCTTTGGGCAATGAAGTTGAAGTCTCCTAGATTTTTGTTGTAGGAGTCCCAATCATCTGAGAATTAATTTTTTACAACAAAAGAAACTTTGGGCAATAGTTAACAAATTCTAGATATCCTGAATGATCTTCACTAGATGATCTATCAATCTAGTGGATTGAATGTTGAGTCCTAGTCTTCACGAGTTTTTCTTACAACTCTATGGAAAGACTCTAGTCAAATGTAATCTCAGTATTTTTGGAACTAAGATTTCTTTCAGTCCTCACTTGTGGCTCTCCCTAATTCTACCACCTAGACTCTTCTAAGAGTTTTTGACTTAGGCTCAATGATAATGGTGGTTTTCCTATTGATCTACTATGGCTAGATCTATCATAGCTCTGATACCACTATTAGATTTTGATGTAATGTGCAATGGGAGATAGCAATCACAAGATGCAGAATAATATGAAAGAAAGTAAATCTACGAGATGACTAAAATATGCTATAAATAGAAATGATATAAATGAATACAATGTAGCTATGGAGGAAATGAACACTCCATTAATAAATCTACTGAACTACATTGCACCCATCACCAATATATGGTGATCTACACAGCACTGTGCTACTACCTATGAATATGCTCTAAGCTTCTCTATATCTATCTCTATTACAATGAGGCCCTTCTTATATAGGAAGATAGGTTCCTTGGCCAACACTCTACCTAGTTGTGCAAGGGACAACTTGCACATATACAACTTGCACATTGACACTTGTGCATTTATTACATTGCATGAAGTAACTAGATAACTTCCCCCTAAAGTAATCTAATGTCCTAAGTATGTACCTTGGAAGGTACATTTACATGACCCAAATGATGTAATATACTCTATTTCTAACACAAATGACTTGATGATATCATTATGGAGATTGAACACTATGACATAGAGGCATTTGGGGTCTAGGAGCTAGCCTTCCAGTTTAAATCAAAATATGTTCAACCTAGATGGTTATGCCATAGGCTTATGATAGAGAATTTCCTCCCCTAGCCTTAATTATCAAGGAGATTTTAGATTATAAGGCCTTCAAATAGTAAATAAATACCATACCTAGGAGGGGACAAATATCATCAAGTATTCTATGTGATGTCTAATTAAATTTGATGTTGAAGTTATCCATAGATTCCATTGATGCTCTCTTTATAGTTGATAATTGCTCCAAGAGAGACACTCCATCTATCTTCTTTTCGAATATTTCCATGAACAAGACGGTGAGCTAGTCTCAATCAACAATAAAATGTGGTTGAAGTGAGATGTACCACTCATGAGCCTTACCTCTGAATGATGCTACCAGTAACCTTAGAGCAATATTTTGCTCCATCATATTATGAAGTGCATATGAGCTCACCATAATTTGTAGGTGCTTAATCATAGTCATCATATCTTATATAATTTAGTATAGGAGACATTTTAATGCAAACATTGAAATCTCATCCTATACCACAAGCAAAATTAGGGTCATAATGGATCTTTTTCATTCCAAGCAAGGAATTTTTTGGATGGTTGAGAAACCCTGATTTGGGCTTTACCTCTTCTTATTCTTCTCAAAATGGTGTTAAGTGGTGGAAAAAATGCTTGAATATTGGTAGCAACAAAAGATCTAGTTGTAGATATTTATTTCATAAAATTTTGGATTCTTTGCTTTGATAAGTAGCTACATTTGTATATTCATCTTTAAACAGAGTCACCAAGTGAGATTTTTAGATGATTAAATTAAATAGATAGATAGGTGCCTTCACTAGGGTCTTAGTCTATTAAATTTATTTTGATAGTAGGACCAACAAAAATGAATCAAATAGGTCCCAATTGACATGCGATTAAACTATTTGTAACAACCCAAAATCTGCCAACCCATTTTTTTTTAAAGAGTACTTACAAATCAAAGGTTCTCAAGAGAGACATCCTTACTATAATTATCTCAACATGCAAGGCTTCACCATATTTGAGTTCTAAGTTGCTGTAGACAACACTCAATGGATAGGAGGGGTCAACTTCCATAATTTTTAGGGTTCACATTACTAAACCTACACATTTAGAAGGATTCCATAAGTGGTCCCCCCATATTTCCTATATCCTCCTTGGTATAGGACCATGTGACCACGACATAGGGATTACCCTTTAAGGTCCATAACACTTAAAGGGGGATGCATATTCCCTAACCTGAATCTAGCTCCACCTAGGTAGGTTAATCAACATAGAGCCTTGGTGCTTAGTTACCACACCTCCATGGGCTAACTAAGGTCATTGCCACTTTGATGAAAACTAACATGATCTCTTGATCCTACATGATCGAGGAATCACCACTGCTATCTTGTGAATAGATTTTCCCACACACTCAATCCTACTCGTTCAAGGTGTGACTACTCACAAGTACCTTGGCTATTGTATACACACAACTCCTTCCAGGTTTATGATATCCTAGCTATTGCATTCTCACAACTCCTTCTAGGACTCACATCTACTTGGCTATTGCATTCATGCAACTCCTTCTAGGATTGGGTTCTATGGTTTATAAGAGGAAGTTCTACCCACCCGAAGGATAGATAACATTACAACATTTACCAAGTAGCTAAACAATGCACTTAGCATAATAATCAAATACTTCTAATGACATTAATGCATAAACAAGATAGCCTGTATCTTTGCTATATACACGTATTTTCAATAGTTGATAGAACTCAATAATAGTTATCCAAAGAGATTACTCAAAAACACATAAAGTACAAAAATCCAAGTTGTCATTAAGCAACATAATCTCTTAGTTTGTACAATAATAAAAAATACAAAACTTATTGTTCAACTCAATCATTACAAAGCCTTTAATTTCCACAACTTCTAAACATTTGAAGTTCTATGAAGCCATTCTTAATGATCCTCAATCCAATCGCAATTCAGCAAACCTCTTCATGATGGGGAAACCACCCACAGTTTTAGGAGGTATACTTAGGGATCAAAACAACTCTTCATGCAATGCAACTTAAATCATGCCATGTTCTATTTTGCATACAACCATGCACATAACATAATAAAGCTATAATATACAATCCTTCTTCTCTTTATAATGATCCTTAACCCACAAAAGTCTCAAGAATCATTATATTAGTTTCCTTTTCAAAACTCACATACAATAAACCAATTTGAAATAAAGAGAATCCCATACTTCTCTTAAAATGATTTCTTAACTATCTCAAGTCTCAAAAATCATTTAGTAGTTTCTCTTTCAAAACCTACATGCAATAGTCCATTGATTCCTTAACTATCACAAGTCTCAAGAATAAAATAGTAGTTTTCTCTTTCAAAACCAACATGCATTAATCCATTGATTCCTTAACTATCACAAGAGTCTCAGAAAATATTATTTAAGTATCTCTTTCAAAACCAAAATCATACATTCAAAAATAATACAAGAGAATCCCATACTTCTCTTTATAATGATTCCCTAACTCACAAGAGTCTTGAAAAATATTATTTAAGTTTCTCTTTCAAAACCAAAAGAAACATTCATCTTACCAAATTTTCCATGAATTCATTTACTCTAAGTTTTATTTCAAATAAATAATCAAAAGAACATTTACTCTATGGTTCTTTCAAATAAATAACCTTTAGTACACTTACTCTAAGGTTATTTCAATAATTAAATTAAATTTCAAATCAATACTTTAATACTTCTCTATTATCACCTTAAGCTATGTGCCAAAAGTATTAATAAGCTTAATTTAAGAATTAAAAAACAAAACAAGGTGTGTCACTAAAAGAGGTGAAACAAGAATGGACCTCGAAACAAAGGCGCAACCCAAACTGACAACACATCAAACAACACACTCCAAGTACCTAAACAACCAACCCGATAGCTCAACAATAGGGCCAAGAACCCAACACTACCCAAAAGGCAACATCAGACCCCTACCCAAAACCATAGGGATGTTTCTCTCGAAGCATCAATAATAAGAACTTATGGGTAAATCAGAGTTCGATTACATAATGTACACAAGGATTGAATTGCATATAACATCAACATACACAAACGGGCTATAAAATCATAGGAAGGCGATTCAAACAACATGATCCACATAAAGAAACAAACACTGCTAGGGTACTACCCATAGGTCATAATCAGCTATCCAAAGCAACACACAAGCTACAAAAATCAAGGGATCATAGACCATGACTAAACAAAAGAATCACTTAGATCATGAGCTAAACATAGGCCACACCATAAAATGAAAGGCATCTTCATGGAGATAGTGACAACAATTCCTGAGCTATAGCACAATTCACAAATAAGAGAAAGGTATAAAAAGGAAGCTAAACAAGCAATACCAACATCATTAAAAACTTTAGAAGGTTCGCAAATGGAAAACACTTGATATCGTAATCTCTTTGCTCATTTTCTAAAGTTGGTCGCACCCAAGCCTTATGGCACTCTATTTAGTTTTTCCTTTGCTATCTCCAGTGCTCATTAACCTTCCCTTAATCTATCCTCCATATAATTCAAGCAAGGAGCAAGGCCTTGCATGGGGGTGAATGTGAGAGAAAATGTTCAAGAGGGTGTTACTTGCCACCTTAACGTGAGCACTCAAGAGAATCAATTACCCTAGTCTTTATTGAAACTAAAGCAAACCTTAATCCATCGAGAAGGAGCAAAAATAACTCTAGTTCCATTCCTTTGAATTCAAAAAATAAAATACTAATTTACATACAGCACCACGTTAACTCCATTAATTTTCTTTAAACCAAAATGTTAATAATCCATTTAATATCTTACTCATCTAAAGTATTAAAGCTAACATTCAGGTAACTTAATAAAACACAAGTGTTGACATTAATAAAAAATACTTGACAAAGCATAGACAAACATAAAGGTGAATTAAATTATCATTGTCGGTGGAAGGCACAACCACTCCTTTCTCTCGGTAAATCGATCCATGGATGTGGGTCACATCTAGAACGAATCCTTGCTCCCCCCTTTTAAAATCACCCTCTTTTCATTCCTTCTTCTCTGAGGCAGGTTTTAAAGGGTGGCTTCTCACCATTGTTTTATGCTTAAGTTGGTGGTCTCTATTAAGATAGACTAATGCTATTGTTGATCCTTTTTAAGGAGACTCATTGCAAGCAACTTCCTGGCCCAATGGTGAGAACATGTGAACAAACAAAATGCAATGCATCTACATGAAAGGTAATTTTTGTTACCCTGAGCTACCAATGAACAAGTCATCATCATCATGTGAATTGCCAAAATATTCTAAAAATCTATAAAATTGCAATAATTAAATCAATTTGATAAAAGAAATATATGTAACCATGATAACAAGAATTTGAAGAAATAAATGGGCCATTCTCATTAATATTCAAAAGACATTGTACATCGGGTTACAATACATCCCTCTTAGGGATACCAAATTGATACGAAATTACAATAAATATCAAGAATAGATGTCTTCCAAGTAGACTCTTTTAAAATTCCTCTAATCTGATTATAAGAGGGTTTCCTTCGCAAACTCCATGTGATGACATCAAGAAAGGTGGTCTTGGTGATGTTTAGCTCCTGCAAAAGACCTGTCACCTGCACACAAAGAAACTAAAGATAGATTAATAGCATTGAAATCCTCTCAAGATCAGGCTAGTTTCTTGATAGGTGTAATAAAAAAAGCAAATGCATAAAGAAATACAAAAATGCATGAAATACTGAAATGAAAGCATAAATATTGAATGTAATGTGACTAATCTATGTTAGAAAACCAATGAAAGGTATCTAAAACTGATAAAGCTAGAAATGACAAAGAAATAAGATATCATCCCATCGCCACTTATGATCAGGTTGGTAGGCTCTGTTAGCCGCTATAAATGTTGATGACGGTGCCTGTGGACCACTATTAAAAATAGCGACTATCGAGAAAAGGATCCATTCTCTATACTTGATATGGGGTAACATCCAATTTACTTATCGAATCGATTGACGTTCTTGGTGTGCTTTTGAGAAATTAATTAGGGTAGTAATTGGCTCAAAATTGGTGGTGAATTGACAATTGAAAAATGGTAGAAGTGACTCTTTAGACTCCAATGCAATCCATGGTTGTGAATGGTAAGCTTGTAACACAAATTTGACAGCACCTAGATGCTTGTGAAATATTTCTCTCTGTGTTAGGTGGCTCGACAACACTTTGTTATAGTAAGATGATGATCAATTTATTTAGGCTTCTCTCTTATTTTTGGGGCCTTAAGTAAACTCCCAAAATCTACATCGTAGCTTCTCCAATAAGCCAAGATCAAGAATTGGTTAGGCTAAGATAGTTGGAGTGACGCTTCTAGAAGATTCATAGGCGCAACTGCTCAAGAAATCATTGCTTGTAACTAATTTTTCTTGGCTCAAGTAGTTTGAGTTTGTTACAGACTCAACCATCCTTGGAAGGTATGGCTCAGACCATGGCCACTATCGAAAAGTGTGACCATCCTGTGGTCACTCTCAATGTTAGTGACGGTGGTGGCCACCATTGATTTCATCAGCAACCAAGGTTGAATAGGACTAGCTTGCCCTGATTGAGTGGTTAGAACCACTATTGGGTCTTGGAAAGGTCCAAGGTGAGTCACATGGCCTAAAAAGGTGTCCACATGAGTAGTCTCCTCAATATGACACATTTTAGGTGTCTATAGATGCCCCTTTTTGGGATGCATTGTGGGAAAACACAACATTGAGAAAAAATAGATAACCTAACGCCACATTGTAGGTTGATTAATGTTCATTTATTTTGTCAACTTTAGATATCCCAATCATGGAAAGAGCATACATCTTTGAATAATTGCTTTTGAAAAGTTAAAGAACTTGATTCAAGTACAACCTTTTGCATCAGGCCTACTTGATCTTGGATATTGTTCAGTCATGAAGAGGCAAGGACCTACCTTCACACTTCAAAAATGCCAAGCATTTATTTAATTAATTTTCTTGTTTTCTACCCCAAGCAAGGGCATGATTATTTTTGGCAATGATTTGTGGATGAATGTAATTAACATGATTAAGTGTTTAATTGTTGATTTTGATTATGATTGTTATGATTATGACTACCCCCTCAAGCGACACATCGATGAGGAGATGTAAAATGATGAAAGCGGTGAGTCACTTGACCAAGATGACTTGGATGAAATGACCAAAGGTTTAGGCTTCTTTGGAGCTTTTGATATTGACCAAAGGACTGGGACATCTTTGGAGCCTTTTGAGATTTACCAAAGGAGACTAGGCAGTCTTTGGAGCATTTTGGGATTTTTACCAAAGGAAACTAGGCTTCTTTGGAGAATTTTGGGATTGACCAAAGGAAACTAGGCATCTTTGGAGCATTTTGAAATTGAGATAGTGAGGCAAAGAGCAAAACATTTTGAAACCAAACGGTTTATTTGTTGATTGATTGAATGTGAGGCAAAGGGTGAAACCTTTTGAAACCTAGAAATTGATTAGGATTACATGCAAGGCAAAGGGTGCAACCTTTTAGAAACCTAGCAATTGAGTTGATGCATTGATTGTATTCAAGGTAAAGGACACAACTTTTTAAAACCTAGCAATTAATTGATTGATTTGATGATGGGATTGAATTAGAATGTTTATTAGGAAGGCACGCTACCTTAATTTATCGCATGTTACTTGATTTTTAAATTACTAATTTAGGGTAAGTATGATATTGATATTTCCCCAGTTTATGTGTGAAAATGTTTGTGGTATTTGCAATTGTATAATTTTGGACCATTAGATGCATTATGTGTTATGATTTATGGATGTATTTATGGATGTAATACCTAGATGATAGATGTATGGATGCATAGATGTATGTATGCATAGATGCAATATCTAATGTTAGATGGATGATTTAGATTTATTTATCTGATTATGAATGCAAATTCATGTTGTTATGATAATTTTGATTTGTGTGATATGCATAAATTTTATATGGATGTTCTAATACAAATTGTGGATGTATGCTCTAATTTCTTAAAACATGATGAGTGAATCTAATTTATCTTTAAAAAACTATTTGAAGACACCATAGAATGTATTAAAATCATGAATAAAAGTGGTAATTCTTATCATAAGAATTAATCATTTAAACATCCATATGTGTGATGAGATTTCCCTATAAGCTTATGTAAACTAAAATATATGCATAAAATAGTCAGTGGCCGTCTAAATATCATTGTTGATATCAATCTCGTATCTATCCTATTCTATGGACACCCTTTAATAAACAAAAGGTCATAAGGAAAACTGTGTATGATTTGATGATATGATTTGTTTATAGAGGAATTTTTGAGGTTTTACATGAGACTCAAACACCCTAATTGATTAATCAAAAGTTGTATAATGACTACACAAGACTCTTGAAAGATACAAGCATGTTAAGAAGACCAAGATATTCACTATCCCTGTGTGTGCAAATGAATATATTAGATGAGGCATAAGACTACCTCATTGCTAGGTGGGTTTCATTCAACCCATTTTTGTAATGAGGATCACCATATGTTCATCATGATCCTAAGTTTGGATGCAGTTGGACTAAAATACTAGGTAATACAAGCCACCTAAAGCTAGCTCATCCATAAGCTAACATTGATCTATACAAAAGAAGGTTTCTAATATGATAGACATATCACCATGCGTAAGGATACTCCATTTCCAGGAGGGTTTCATTCAACCCATTGTTGTAATGGAGATCACCCTATGGTGGTTGAATATTGAATATTCCAAGGATTCAAGCTCGTTACCCCTTTATTTTCTTTTGATTGCTTGGGATACTTGCTCATGCTTAGTGATGAAAATCACTATTTATTTTGCATTTTGTTTTATTTTGGAGCAAGGGATTTTCTTAGTGATGAAAATCATTGTTTATTTTGCTTTGCTTTGGGAATTTGCTCATTTTGTGTAAAAGCAAGGGATTTCTTGGGTAGGAAGGAGCTTGTCCTTTTGTCAATTATTAGTATTCTGGACCATGTGCATAATAATATGAGTAAGGAAAACCTTTCACTTAAGGTGACAAGGATCACTTTTTAGTGTAATCCTTCCTTGTTCAAACTAGGATTATTAATGTTTAAAATTATGATGGGATTTTATGATATACAAGGTATTATCAAAACTAGACGTCATCTTCGAAAGCCAAGATAAATTTCTATAAAATCTGAAAATAGAACTAGGGATGGTTTAATGACCAAAAAACCCTAGTATACACCTGATAGCAACTCATAAATTGTGTTGAAAAACACATTTACTCACAGGGAATATGAATGATGATGATTTGAGGATGCATGATTAGAATACAAATATGGTGTCATTCATAAGAATGTAAACATAATATATCCTAATGCAAGTGCATTGTATGAAGATGCCTAATGCAATGCAACTAATGTATGCATATTATGAAATGCAAAACGTAAATGTTTCAGTGTTTTTTATGTTTGGAATTGTTTTTGGATTTTGATGTTTTATGATTTTTTAGATTTTTGATGATTTTATTGTTTTTGTGATTTTATTAATTTTTTTTAGGGGGAAGGTTCAATACCTTATGTACCCCTAGTGTGGATGTGTAGACACCTAAAACATGTTATGTTTAGGAGACTAATCATATGGGCATCTTTGCAGACCATATGAATGACCTTGGACCTTTCCAAGACCAAGTAGTGGTTCTAACCACTCATTTTAGGCAATCTAAGCCTATATAGCCTTAGCCACTGATGGCATCAATAGATAGGATCCTAGCCATTGGTTATAATAGCAGCTATGGGCAACATACCCCTATCCATAATTGACAACCGTGAATAGGATCCTAGCCACACGAAGCAACAGTGGCTAGCCCTATAACAAAATCGAGCTCCCAAAGCCGAGAAAAATTGGTTGTAACGACCAAGTTACAACTGATCTCAAGCGCTTTTGGATGAGGATACTTCTAGAGTCTTCCTCCCAATTGCTCAGGCCAACAACTTATTGATCTTAGCTTCCTTGAGAAGCCAAGATTAGGATTTGGGGAGTATATTTATAGACCCCTCAAAGAGGTAATAAGATTTGAATTGCATTGTAGCAAAGCCCTACAAAAATGGAGAGCCAATTGCAACCTTTTAAGAGTAAGTATATGCTACAAAAATCTAGTTTGACACCTACCTTTGCAATAGTGGAGCTTCTAAAGGATTGAGAAGTAAAACCTCACCATTTCACACCAATCCAACATGAATTCAAGTGAAATAAATTGCCAATATGTGTCCAAACATGAAGGCAACCCTTGACCATAAATTATACAAAGGATTTGAGCATTCCCAACCCTAGTTTCAAGAGAAAGGACACTTTACCCATGGTCGCTATTGTCAACAGTGGCCCACAATATTAGCTACGACTGTCAACATTGGCTAGGGTTTGATGAGCTTAATCCTTCATTTTAGATTTAGATTCATCTTTCTTATCATTCATTTAGGTTAATCTAATATAGATTAGTCTTATTTTAGTCATTTATATGGTTAGTTAGTAGCATATTAGGTAGCTTTACCTTCATTTATATCATACATGCTTTATTTTACAAGTATTCATAGATTAGCTTCTTTTATGCTTAATCCTTCAAATTTCATGCAAGTTTAGCTAGATTTACATGTTTCAAGGTATGCTTTACACTGATTTGATAATTTAATAAGCATATTTACATACTTTATGCTCATTTCAAGTATTTGATTTATTTCTTGTTTTTCTTGAACAATAGCCTCATCATGAGAGGCTTCATATGCATTTGATGTGTTTTATTGTTTCTTGTACGCAGAAGGTAGATCCTTCAAAGCACTTTCAAAGATCAATTCCTCTTGAAAATGGAGAAGAAGACATCCTAGTAAGTCCTCACGCAAATTTTGTAGAAATATAAGGAGCCCTTAGAATATATCATTCCTATTTAGGGGCTTTTACATCATTGTAAACATGTATCATTTGGTATCCCTAAGAGGGACATATATGTAACCTATATTTCAAGTGATTAATACAAAGGAGGCTCACTTTCTTTTAAATTTAGTTATACATATGTTATTTGCTTTCAATTTTATCATTATGTTGCAATAGTGGTAGATATATGCTCTTTAGACCATTCTACAATAACGATCGCGATGGAAACCCCACATTTTTTGCTGCTTCTACTAATTTTTTATATTTTTTGTGTGCAGGTATCAGTTGCATTTAAATACAATAGTGCACAATCTCATCCATAGTTGACAACAATAGCTAGCATCCTAAGTATGGTTGATAATATCAGCTAGCATCCTAGCCATGTTGAGCAACAATAGCTAGCAAAAAAATAGAAAAGTAGTAAGTAGCTAAAGAACATAAGCTTATACTGAGAGGGGGGGTGAACAGTATGAGACCACTTTTTAACTTTTTCCTTTTACTTCAGAAAGCAATGCAATGAACCAATAGCAAAATCAAAGTAGTAATCAAACCAGTGTACAAGTCATCACACAATTGAGACACCAATATAACGTGGTTCACCCAAGGTGGGCTACTCCACAGAGAAAATATTTCACTAAATTTTCTCAATCAAATCCTTTGGGAATCCTTTCCAATTACAATGTTTATGGACTTCTTGTCCAAAGGAGAATCCTTCCCCTAATCAAATATTTATGAGCCTCTTGCCCAAAGGAGATGTCTTATCCCCTAAAGAAGTATTTATGAGCCTCCTACCCAAATGAGATGTCCTATCCACCAAAGCTATGGAAATGATACTTCAGAAGATCACTGCCTCTTCTACCACTAGCAGGTGGAACTCCTTTCCATAGAAGATGTCCTATCCTCCTTGCTCTGGATCTAGAGACTTCTGTACTCACTGATCATATCCACAACTGCTCATCAACACCTGTACTAAATATAGTCAGTCGGTCCAGCACAAGTCCTCTCAAACTCTGTCAAAAATCTACACCAAACTCAATCCTCTGGTCCATGACAAATCTGCTCTCAAATCTCTGTCAGATATGTCCCATTCTTAAGCCAAAAGCTTGAACAAATCAATCACAACTGCTCACAAGTCTTCACCAAGACTTCATCAAATCTATCCACAAGTTCTTCAACAAGAACCTATCCAAATCAGTCCACAAGTTCTCCAAAAGAACTTGTCCAAATAAGTCCACAAGTTCTCCACAAGAACCTGTCCAAATCTGTCCTAGCAAGCTCACCAAGAACTTGCCCAAATCAGCTCAAGCAAGTTTACCAAGAAACTTACCCAATGTGAACACACAAAGAGAATTGTTAGAGACCCAATGTGTTTCATCCAATCATATCAAATCAATCTCATAAAAGCATAAAGAGAATTGTTAGAGACTCAATATGTTCTATCCTTCAAATTTCAATCTCAACTCAAATCAATCTCATAGAAGCATAAAGAGAATTGTTAGAGACTCAATATGTTCTATCCTTCAATTTTCAATCTCAACTTAAATCAATCTCATATAAGCATAAAGAGAATTGTAAGAGACTCAATATGTTCTATCCTTCAACTCTCAATCTCAACTCAAATCAATCTCATAGAAGCATAAAGAGAATTGTTAGAGACTCAATTTGTTTTATCCTTCAACTCAAAAATAAAATCTTTCTCAAATTATAATAAAGATAGAAGTAGTATACTTTCACAAGATCTTGAACCACAATCCAACAATTGTCAATAATGCAATATCAAGGAATCAACTCCTCCAACATAGAACCATAACTTGCTATCAAACCCTAGCCAAGTTTGTTTTCAAGAACTCAAAGCAATCTCTCTCTAAGCATCAAAAAGGGGTTCAAGATATTTTCAACTTCTCTCAAATGGGAATGCTCAACTTAACCACACAACCAATTTATCAAGCACAGTACAACTTGATAAAATCAAATCTCAAAGGAGCAAGCCCAACTCATGTATCAAGTAAAGCATAACTTGATCAACTCAATCTCAATGGAAGCAATCTCAAAACCAAACTCTCAACAACCAAACAACTCAATTAGAGTTTCAACAACTTATAGCAATGGCATATGCTTCTCACTCAAAAAACCTAAAGCAAACTTCAAATGCTTCCACTCTCATAAACCAAAATTATGCAATAACTCATAAACTCATCATGATCTCATAATGCATAATCAATACTTCAGAAAATAAGATCCACTCCAAATAAGGAAACTTAATTTAATCCTTTTCACTCCAAACTTATTTTTAGAAAACCATCAATCAATAATAACCATGGAAGAATGTGCCCATACCTTTACTTTGATGAAGAAGGAGAACTCAAAATATGTCACAACACTAACTCTCAATTTGCCACAAATTAGAGTTACCAACAATGGAATAATGCACAATGATAAGAGTCCTAATAACACCTTATCACTCCAACTCATCAATAATAACAATGTCAAAGCAATATTTCTATTTAACCTTATACCTCCATCCAATTACCAACAATAATTTCCAAGTCAAATCAAATATTCTACATTATCAACAAAAGATTTACCTTGGCCAAAAATTAATTCTCCAACCTTAGGAGAATTGTGGAGACACCAACATAAGTGCCAAAGTGCTTCCTCCTCCAAAATCGTGGCCCAAAGCAACTACTGTACCACGTGCACAATAATTCATGACCAAAAATGAAACACGCCCGATGCGAATCGATCTCGACACCTCTGCCTAGAGAGCGCCTTTGCTCCACTGCCTCCGTCATTGGAGCACAAGTGACCAATGAAACTCTCAAGCACCACTCATCGTTTTACCTTCCCTTTGATCACAGATATTAAAGACAAACATTTTTTTCTTCCTCACAGGCGTACGAAATCGAAACTTAAACACAGAGCAATATGAAACTCAAAAATCATAGAGCAATCCGAAATTGAAGGTCACAGAGCAATACAAATTCGAAGGTAATCACACAAATCGGAGGTGCATTGAACCTTAGGAATTAATGTCCTTTAATAGTCTTTTGCATCCCATGCAAGTTGATGTCGATGCTCCTTCCAAACAAACGACATCGGTGAGGTAAGTCTTTTACATGAGCATTGCTAAGGGTTTAGAAACCCTTTTAATAATAATTATTAAATTAGTAATTATTATTTTATTAATAATAAAATTAACTTAAAACCTTTTCAAAGGTTTGAATTAATTTATTTATTAATAATAAAAATGGACTTTTAAGGTTTTTTCAAGGAGCAAAACATTTTCATTAAGCCAAGATGGTTTTAATAAAAACCCTTAATGAGTCTAGATGGTTTTAAGAAAAACATTTAACCTTGTCACCATGGTTTTAATAAAAACCCTTAAACAAAAATCATGGAACTTTCAAGATATTTTTGGCACCAAACTCTTTTTGACATCAACACAAATTCCTTTTGACATCAACACAAACTCCTTTTGACATCAATGACAACTCACAAACATGAAGCTAGGCAACATACCAAAAATTGCCAACAGTAGCCTGCTTCTACTTCAAATGAGGATCTCCAGGTAGGTGTCCTCCTTTGTATTTTTCATTGTTCTATATTTTTCTCAGCATTATAGGCTTTAATTAGGACACACAATAAAATTTTAAAGGAAAAACATGAATAAATTTGATATGTTGCTAGTTGCTGCTAAAAATAGCAGCCAACTCTGTTAGTTGTTGTTGTCAACAATGACTGATATTCTTAACTGCTTTTCTATCCAACGATCGAGATTGTTGCCTACTGTACAGAACAACGTCTACTGTTAAACTTTTGTGGTAGTGTTTGCTTACTTGGGGTCTGTCCAAAGGCCAGTATAATTCAATTCTGCATTGCATTCTTTGAAGTGAAAAGGCATTTAGCATTGCATTTTTCTAAAAATAAAATGTCCTTTTTCTAGGCATGTATAAAATGATCACGAGTGCTCTTTGATGCATTTTTACTTTATGCATAATTAAAAAGAACCCACACACACCACGTTTCACAAAAATATTAGCAACATTGGGATCTCACATCCAACCTATTTATCGAGACCAATAGTGGATGTCATTACCACTTGGTTGACTTATTTGAAATTGTACTATCAAGACCCGACCATGGCCAAGGTCGATTCAAGAACTGTCCTATCCATAAAAAATAGCATGCACTCCTCTTCGAATGCGTGTATCACTGATCATAGTATGCTAGGTGAGAATCGGTAGTACCTATTCTCCTTGTCTGGTTATGGATTTATTCTCCATATATCAGGGGAAATACTGTTTAGATGTCATTATCGGGTTATGTCATTGTGAGTATATAGGTGAAAACCCTTTAACTGTCTAAGAATATCATCAAAAAATTGCAAAACATGATAATATTTAGATTATATACTCAAGACATCAAAACACACTAAACAAGTTTTAGGACACACATCTAATCCTTAAAATATATAATCCTTGATCTAGGACCAAACAAGAATAAAAAGCCATAGACAACCCCAAAATTTACCAAATTTATTTTGTTATCTTAGTTAGCCCCTTGTGCACCCCTCATACCATTTTTGAGGCCTAGCTCCACATTTTCCCAAAATTCTAAAAATTGGTCTTTTTCCCATGAGCCTCGGTTGTCCAAATATTTCAAAAATACAAATTTTGACCCAAAAATCAAATTTTGGAGTCATAGCCCATTGTGATCATCTCATCGCACTGATCATTTTGGTATATAATACCCAAGACAATTTTTTAAAAGCCCAATTTCACAAGGTTATGGTCAATACAAGAGGCCACCCTCGATATAAGACTGAGGTAGCACATAATGAACTAGATGGTCCATACCATCCTAGAGGCAACACACTTACCCCTAATATACCTGAAAAAAATTTATGTAGTCTTAGAGGAGACAACACCACTCATAACGGATCTCACCAAGAAACCCTGATCAGGAGAACTAACACCAGATCTTCTCATGACCTAGACAAGAATACTTCTAGACTCACCATATCTCATCACACTAAGAGATAAAATTAGCCCAATTAGGGGAAATATAAGGGGGTGTGACCATTCACATACCCATTGTAATACCAAATCCTTTCAAATGAGGAGGGTGTCATTTGTCCTACCGTAGTATTGGTGGAAGAGGTACACCTCTTGTCGAACCTTGGAAGACCCATCACCTTGAATTTTTAGATTAAGGTGCTGGAAGATACCAACATGGGACATTTGAGCATGGAAGCATATATCACGATTGTATTCCATTTGGATCTACTGGATCCACTGAGGAATACACCATGGATGAATGAATTGTAACCTTGTTGCATCCTATTCGTACCTGTAGTGAGTGTTCCCAATGAACACATGGCACCCCTGCAACATCCTTGCATGAGGATTGCACCCCTAGGGAAGAGCATAATGTCAATGCCACCCTGATCAATCAAGGAAATAGAGTCACCAACATTGTTATGCAATTTGAGGTAAACAAGAACCCTCGCATAGATTTGCAGTCATAAACCTGGCACAACAAACCGATTAGATAAATCACATAGGTTAGATGTAATTCAAGGAGAAAAAATGTTCCAAGATCAATTGGAAGATTTGCATTTCGAGCATGAGTGCTTAGAAAAGCTAGAACAAGAAAGTGCAAAATAATAGCGTTTGCACCAACAACGATTATATGAACACCGCCTAGAAGAACAACACCTCCTTGATCAAAAGGAGCGTGAGGAGCGATCAAACAGATTGGATCAATCATAATAACCTCCTCATAGTGAGTATAGGCAATAGCACAATGAGAGACATGCTACTTCACACATTGAGATGCATAATAGGAGAGTAGATGATTATATTCGCCATACTTATCAACATGCTTCTCAGCCACATACGCGTTTAGCATCAAACTGGCCAAAGCATAGGCAATATGAAAGATTAAAGTCAGATGACCAAGATTAGTAGTATCCTAAACCATATTATTTAGATTTGGACGACGAGCACAATCATCCACCTCAAACTCAAAATAATCTACCTTCGCTAGCTCAACAAAGAACCCTTAGAGAAGAGAAAATTTTATCCTCTCAAGCATACAAAGCCTTGGTTGAAAAGGTAAAATCTATTGAGAGATAGGGGATGTCTTATTAAAAGCTTACCTTGAACAAAATTCACAATTAACCTCTATGTACCTCAATTCCTAGCCTGGCATATCCCGATCATTTTGAGATTCCTAAGCTAGATAAATTTCAAGGTGATGAAGATGCACAAGAGCATATGACAAGCTTCATGAATCTGTGTTTCCAGATTTAAAATAATGATGCCTTATTACTGAGAACTTTTATAATAACCCTTTCAGGATAAGCCCTGGAATGGTTGAATCAATTAAAGAGGCACAACATCACCAGCTTTGAACAATTGGTGAATGCATTTCTTGAATGTTTTTCCTTTTGGATAAAGAAGAAAATCAATTTGTCTAACTTGGCTACTTTAAAGCAATCTGATTATGAGCTAGTCATGGAATTTGGTAACATATGGAGGAAGCTAATGTCTAAGTTGCCTTTCTCCATCCCCACTACTGAATTGATGTGAATGTTTACCAAGAGCTGTGCAAAACACATCTTGTTGTTATTACAATTGCAACAATACCAAACATTCAAAGAGGCTTTGGTGCAAGCCAAGGTCATTGAAGATATCAAGCTAGAGGAAGGAGACCTAAAGCTCCATAGCAAGAAAAAATGGAACAACAAGAACATACGATATCAACCATAGTAGGCCAAGCCTGCATATGTTAACTAGATTGTGTTAAATATTCCAAAAGTAGCACAGAGTCAACAACCATAAAACTATCAAGCTCAACCTCCTCTTGTGCATTACAACCAACACAACAGGAATCAAGGTAAGGATAAACAAAAACATCCACCTTGTAACTATATGCTATTGCCTAAATCTTTGGCACCAATTTTCAATTGCCTTTGCGAGGCCAAGGCTTTAAACTTACCTGAGGTGCACGCCTTGGATCCCAATCACCCCAAACCTAAGGAGTATTGGGAATATTTGTATTACAAATATCATCGAAAAAATGACCATGATATCTAAGATTGCATTGCATTCAAAAATGTGGTGTAGAATATGCTGGACAAAAATAAATTGCAAATAGATAGCCCCTTAGCTATCGATAATCAAAACATCAACATATTCAAAAACCCTCTGCCCAACCATGAGGTCAACAAAAATCAAGTTGAGCATGTCAATGAAGTGCATATAGCCCCACATGATGAGGGCTTTATCGATATGGTAAATATTGTGACAAAAAGCAATAAACGCATTAATCAAGATACCTTATCGCATAGTTCTAAGAGAGATGATTATGGGTCACGACCCTTGCAAACATTGAATTTAGTTCACTTACAAAAGGACCCTATGATTACCTTTTATAGATAGGAGATTAAGCCAATATCTAGAGATGAACTTGATCCTCCACTACACATCATAGCGAGCATCAATTAGATTCCATACAAGAGATTTTTGATTGACACTGGGTCATATATTAACATCATCACAACTATAGCTTTGAAGTATTTAAATCTACCATCTTTGTTGGCAATTTTGGGTTTGAGATCATAGCTTCTTGTCTATGAGTTGTCATTGATGTCAAAAGGAAATGGCATTAATGTTAAGAGGATGTGTTGGATTCAAAAGTGGAATATTCCAAGAGAATATTTTTAAGATAATCCGGAGAGATTCCATTGGCAAGGGTTTTTTCATTAAAACCAAACCGGTTTTTATTAAAACCAAGTTAGATAGGGTTTTTATTAAAACCAAGTTAAATGGTTTTTATTAAAACCAATGGAGGTTCTCTTTATTATTTAATTATTATTTAAAACCCTTCAAGGTTTTAATTAATTAATTATTTAATTAATTAAGGGAGAAATTATTTTTAATTTATTAAAAATACTTAAAGGTTTTTAAACCTTTTTTATTTCTTAATTTATTAAAATTAATTAAGGGTTTTTAAACCCTTTAGAAAGCAATTTTGATTAAATTCAAAATTATGTTTCTCTGCCATCGACGTGTTCTAAAGTCCACGATTGGACTATAAATATGGGAAGGATCCTAAGGTTTAACTCCACTTGAGAATTTTGAATGCATTAATTTTTGGCTGCGATCGATGCTCTGTTGACGCCGCGGAAGAAGAGAGCTCGCGTTTGAAAAACTTACGAAGTGCTTGTTCGTTGAAGTGGTAGGAAGTTTGTCTTAGACTTCGTTAGCCCCTTGTGGGCTAGTGGCAGCATAGGCTGCATTTGGGCTTTGCATATGCGGAGGTCTGCATTTCGATTCCCGCAAAGGGAGCTGTGCATGGATTAAGTCACATTTTTGTTAAAACGTATTTTGTGCCGCATTTTTCGGATTCGTCAAAGGCAGCCATTCCATGATTTTCGGATTCGTCAAGGGCAGCCATTCCGCGATTTTCAAATTCTTCAAGGGCAGCCATTCTAAGGTGTGATTAATTTCTTGATATATTTTTTGGCATTGTTTAGCATTGTTTAAAAGACATAGGAGAAATAAGGGGATATTTCTTTGGTTGTATTTTTGAGATTAGTCTTTTGCTATGCTAAAGTTTAAAATGGAGATATAAGGTGTAAGTTTTGGTTGTTGTGTTTTTGACTTCTTTGGTGGTTGTTTTCAAAATAAGAGAAGCTAAAAGGTGTATTAAGGAAAGATTTTATATGCTCATTTATCTTGGTTCTAACCCTAACTTGGTTGGATGTTTGAGGGTTGTGTGTGGTGACAGCTTTAAGGATCAATTTTCTTCTACTCCAATAAGGTATGGGCACATTCTTCTTATGAGTATGATTGGTGTATGTTTTCTGAAATAAGGTTGGAGTGAAAAGGTTTTCAACTAGGTTTTCTTTGATTGGGTGTAAATCCTATTTTCTAGTTTGTTGAAGACTACTTATGCATTGTTATCCTTAAGGAGAGTTTTTGATGAATGCATAATTTTTGGTTTGATATAGTGGAAGCTTTGTGCACTAGGGTTTGTATTTGTGAGTCAAGCTACTTGCATTGAGTTGGTGGAACCCTTGGTTGGCTATTTTGAGTTTGATGGTTGAGTTGCTTCCATAGAGGTTGTTTGATCAAGTTATTGCTTTACTTGATTCATGATATTGGGCTTACTCCATTGAGTTGATTTGAGCAAGTTATTATTTACATTTGGTGATATTGTGTTGGTGGTTGTTTTGTTCAAATATCTTTGGAGGGAAAAGGATTTCTACTTGTTTCCTTTTCTTGTGATGATTGGTTGAATGCTTCAAGGTTAATGTTGAGTTGAATGATGTTGGTTAAACCTTATCTATAAGCATTGTTGTTAAAGCCCTAATTGGTTGAGAAAAGATATTGGTTGTGGAAAGAACATGAGTAGCATTGTTATATGATATATTGCATGTTTGGCAATTGTTGGGTTGTGTTTCATGTTCTTGAGAAAAGCATACTACATCTATCTTATTATTTTGAGATTTGAGATTGATATTGAGAGTTAAGTATAGAACATATTGAGTCTCTAACAATTCTCTTTATGTTTCTATGATATTTGAGATTGAGATTGGTAGTTAAGTATAGAACATATTGAGTCTCTAACAATTTTCTTTATGCTTCTATGAGGTTGATGAATCACATTGGGTCTCTAAAAATTCTCTTTGTGGGTTCATGCTAAGCAAGTTTTTTCTTGGTGAACTTGTGAGCTATTTTGGACAGGTTCCATTGGGGACTTGTGAGCAGGTTTTGAACAGGTTCCATTGGGGACTTGTGAGCGAGGTTTTGGATAGGTTTCGGTGGGGACTTGTGAGCAGATTTGGACAGGTCCTAGCAGAGGACTTGTGAGTTGAGATTGATAGTTCTATCAGAGAACTTGAGGACATAGGTACATTGGTTCTATCAAAGAACCTGAGGATATATTTGGCAAGTCTTTGAGAAGGCTTGTGGACAGAGGATTGATTTGTTCAAGAGTTGGACAGATATGACAGATAAAGGAAGACTTGTACTAGACCGACTGACTATGTTTGGTATAGGTTGTTGAGCTGCTGTGGATGTGATCATAGAAGGTAGAGGTCTCTTAGGCTAAGCATTGAGGACAGGAGGTCTTTGGTGGGAAGGAGTTCCACATGCTGGCAAGAGGTAGATACAGTTGATCTTCTGAGGGATCATATCCAGAGTAGAGGGGAAGGTATCTCCTTTGGACAGAGGCTCATAAATTTAAATTGGGGGAAGGTATATCCTTTGAGCAGAGGCTCATAAATTCAGATTGGGGGAAGGTATCTCCTTTGAGCCGAGGCTCATAAACATTGTAATTGGGAAGGTTTCCCAAAGAACTTTGAGATAACTTTTAGAGAAAAGTTTTATGGACGTAGCTCGACCATTCCGGGTGAACCACGTTAAAATTGGTGTCACTTTGTGGATGATTTTGTGCATTGCTTTGATATTGCTTTGGGTATATTGCTTTACTATTTTGAAGTATAAAGGAAAAAGTAAAAAGAGGTCTTATACTGTTCACCCCCCCATCTCAGTATAAGCTTGTGTTCTTCAATATTCACACATTAAGAACTCAACAGTCACATTGAGAGCCTTTAATGATGCTACATTCCCAACAATCGATATAATAGTCCTACCTATACAGGTTGGGACAAAGATGATACATACGTTGTCCATATCCTAAGGGGTGAAAGACAATATAATATATTGCTAGGAAGACCATGGATGAGGGATATGGAATGCGTACCTTCCATAGTGCACCAAAAACTAAAATTCATACACCAAGGACAAGTGTTTGTGGTCCCCCATGATCTTGAGCCATTCAAGTATTACAAGAAGGTCGATGAGCCACAAGAAACTCTAACGACATGCGAGCCCCAAAACATTCATTCAGATAAAATCATCAAACATTCAACTGAGGCTTGCAAGTGCAATGGATGAAGATACCTAATGCAATGCAACTAATGGAAGCATATAATGAAATGCAAAATGTAAATGTTTTAGTGATTTTTATGTTTGAAATTGTTTTTGGATTTTAATGTTTTCTGATTTTTCAAAATTTTGATGATTTTATTGTTTTTGTGATTTTATTAATGTTTTTTAGGAGGAAGGTTCGATACATTATGTACCCCTAGTGTGGATGTGTAGACACCTAAAAAATGTCATATTTAGGAGACTACTCATATGGGCACCTTTACAGACCATATGAATGACCTTGGACCTTTCCAAGACCAAGAAATGGTTCTAACCACTCATTTTAGGTAATCTAAGCCTATACAGCCTTAGCCGCTGATGACATCAAAAGATAAGATCCTAGCCATTAATAATAATAGCATCTATAGGTAGCATACCCCTAGCCATAGTTGACAATCATGGATAGGATCCTAGCTGCACTGAGCAACAATGGCTAGCCCTGTAACAAACTCGGTCTCCTAGAGTCGAGAAAAATGGGTTGTAATGGCCAAGCTGCAACTAATATCAAGTAGTTTTGGACGATGAAAATTCCAGAGGCTTCCTCCCAAATGCTTATGCCAACAACTGCTTGATCTTGGTTTCCTTAAAAAGCCAAGATTAGGATTTGGGGAGTCTATTTATGGACTCCTCAAAGAGGCAATACGATCTAAATTACATTGTAGCGAAGCCTTGTTGAACTGGAGAGCCAATTGCAACCTTTGAAGAGTAAGGAGATGCTGCCCAAATCCAATTTGACACCTATATTTGCAACAATAGAACTTCCAAAGGATTGAGAAGCAAAACCTCACCATTCCACACCTATCCAACGTGAATTCGAGTGAAATCAACCACCAATCTGTGTCCAGACATGAAGGCGACCCTTGAACATCAATTATACAGAGAATTTGAGCATTTATAGCCCTGGTTTCAAGAGAAAGGACACTTTACCCATGGTCGTTATTGTCAACAATGACCCATAGTCTTAGCTATGACTATCAACAACAACTAGCAGAGCTAGCTAAGCTAGTTACAGTTGTTAACAGTGGCTAGGGTTTGATGAGCTTAATCCCCCATTTTAGCTTTAGATCATCTTTCTTATCATACATTTAGGTTAATATAATATATATTAGTCTTATTTTAGTCATTTATATGGTTAGTTAGAAGCATATTAGGTAGCTTTACCTCCATTTATATCATACATGTTTTATTTTACAAGTATTCATAGATTACCTTCTTTTATGCTTAATCCTTCAAATTTCATGCAAGTTTAGCTAGATTTACATGTTTCAAGGTATGCTTTACACTGATTTGACAATTTCATAAGAATATTTACATACTTTATGCTCCTTTCAAGTATTTGCTTCATTTCTTGTATTTCTTGAAAAAAAACCTCATCATGAGAGGCTTCATATGCATTTTATGTGTTTTATTGTTTCTTGTACACAGGAGACAGATACTTGAAAGCTTCAAATCACTTTAAAAGATCAATTCCTCTTTAAAATGAAGAAGGAGGCATCCTAGTAAGCCCTCACACAAAGTTGGTGGAAATCTAAGGAGCCCTTAGAATATATCACCCCCATTTAGGGGATTTTACACCATTGTAAACATGTATCATTTGGTATCCCTAAGAGGGATGTATATGTAACCTATATTTCAAGTGATTAATACAAAGGAGGCTCACTTTATTTTAAATTTGGTTATACATATGTTATTTTCTTTCAATTTGATTATTATGTTGTAATAGTGGTAGATATATGCTCTTTAGACCATTCTACAATGGCGATCATGGTGGAAACCCTACATTTTTTGTTGCTTCTACTAATTTTATGTGTTTTTTGTATGCAGGTATAAGCTGTGTTTAAATACAGAAGTGCACAATCTCAACTGTGGTTGAAAATAGCAGCTAGTATCCTAGTCATTTTTGACAATAGCGACTAGCATCCTAGCCATGCTGAGCAACAACAACTAGCAAAAACTAGGAAATATAGTAAGTAGCTTACTTCTACTTTGACTGAGGATCTCTAGGTAGGAGTCATTCTCTATATTTTTCATTGTTCTATATTTTTCTCAGCATTATAGGCTTTAATTAGACCACACAATAAAATTTTAAGGGAAAAATACATGAATAATTTTTATCTGTTGCTAGTTGCTACTAAAAAAAGCAACCAAATCTATTAGCTACTGTTGTCAACAATGGCTAATATTTTTAGTTGCTTTTCTATCTAGTGATCGAGAATGTTGCTTGTTATACAGAACATCAACTATTGTTAAACTTGTATGGTAGTGCTTGATTTTTTGGGGCCTATCCAAAGGCCAGTATCATTCAATTCTACATCGCATTCTTTGAAGTGAAAAAGCATTTAGCATTGCATTTTTCAAAAAATAAAATGTCATTTTTCTAGGCATGTAGAAAATATCATGAGTGCTCTTTGATGTATTTTTACTTTATGTAGAATTAAAAAGAACCCACACACACCACATTTCACTTAAAAATTAGTGGTGTTGGGTTCTCACATCCAACCCGTTGATCGATACCAATAGTGGATGCCATTACCACTTGGTTGGCTCGTTTGACATTGTACTATCGAGACCTGACCATGACCAAGGTCAATTCAAGAATTGTCCTATCCATGAAAAATAGCACACACTCCTCTTCAGAGGGGTGTATCACTGATCACGGTGTGCTAGGTGAGAATTGGTAGTACCTATGCTCCTTGTCTAGTTATGGATTTCATCTCCATATATCAAGGGAAAGACTACCTGGATGTCATTACCGGGTTATGTCATTGTGAGTATACAGGTGAAAACCCTTTAACTGTCTAAGAATATCATAAAAAAATTACAAAAAACAATGAGATTTAGACTATATACTCAACACATCAAAACACACTAAACAAGTTTTAGGACACACATCTAATCCTTAAAAGAGATAATCATATTGTCTACTTTATGTGTTTCTTTATTGTTTGGGTAAGCAACATAAGATCCTTGATCTAGGACCAAACAGGCATAAAAAGCCATAAACAACCCCAAAATTTGCTAAATTTGTTTTTTTGTCTTAGTTATCCCCTTGTACACCCCTCATACCATTTTTGAGGTCTAGCGCCACATTTTTCCAAAATTCCAAATATTGATCATTTTCCCACTAGCCTCGGTTGGCCAAATATTCCAAAAATACAAAATTTGACCTGGAAGTCACTTTTTGGAGTCATAGCCCATTATGATCAGCTCATCACACTGATAATTTTGGTATATAATACCTTAGATATTTTTTGAAAGTCAAATTTCAAAAGGTTATGGTCAATACATGAGGCCATCCTCGGTCTAAGACTGAGGTAGCACAAAATGCACAAGAGGGCCCAGACCACCCTAGAGGCAACACACTTGCCCCTAACATACCTGAATGAACTTCAGGTAGTCTCAAAGGAGACAACACCACTCACAATGGATCTCACCAAGAAACCTTGCTCAAGAGAACTAACACCAGATCTTCTCATGACCTAGACGAGAATACTTCCAAAACCACCACATCTCATCACACTAAGATGTCAAATCAGCCCAATGAGGGGCAAGATAATGGGGTTGCGACCATTCACATTCCCATTGTAATATCAAATCCTTTCGAATAGGGAGGGTATCATTTGTCCTATCGTAGTATTGGTGGAAGAGGTACACCTCTTGCCGAACCTTGGAAGACCCATCACCTTGAATTTTTAGATTAAGGCACTGGAAGATACCAACATGGGAAATTTGAGCATGGAAGCATATATCATAATCATACACCATGTGGATCTACTAGATCTGCTAAGGAATACATCATGGATGAAGGAACTGTAACGCTGTTGCATCCTATCTGTACCCGCGATGAGTATTCCCAGTGAACACATGGAACTCTCGCAACATCCTTGCATGATGATTTCACACCTAAGGAATAGCGCAATGTCAATTATACCCTAATAAATCAAGGGAAGAGATTATCCAACCTTGTTGCACAATTCAAGGTAAAAAAGAACCCTCACATGGAGTTGCAGAGCCAGACCTACCACAACAAACCAATTAGATTGATCACATAGGTCAAATGCAATTCAAAGAGAATAAATGCTCCAAGATCAATTAGAGGATTTGCATGTCGAGCATGAGTTCTTAGAAAATCTAGAATGAGAAAGCACAAAACAACAACGATTGTGCCAACAATGGTTATATGAACACCACCTAGAAGAATAATGCTTCCTTGATCAAAAGGACTGTGAGGAGTGATCAAATAGATTGGCTCAATTAGAATTACCTCCCCATAGTGAGTATAGGTAGGAACACAATGAGATACGTGCTACTTCACACCTTGAGCTGCATAGTAGGAGAGGAGATGATTATATTTGCCATACTTCTCAACATGCTTCTTGACCACATACGCATTTAACATCAAATAAACCAAAGCATAGGTAGTTTGAAAAGATCAGAGTCGAATGACCAGGATTAGTAGTATCTTGAATCGTATTTTGTAGATGTGGATGATAAGTACAATCATCTATCTCAAACTCAAAAGAATATACCTCTGCTAGCTCCACAAAGACATCTTAGAGAAGAGGAAATTTTATCCTCTCAAGAGTATAAAATCTTGGTTGAAAAGGTAAAATCTATTGAGAGATAGGGGATGGCTTATCAAAATCCTACCTTGAAAAAAATTCACAATGAGCCTCTATGTCCCTCAATTCCTAGCCTGACATATCCTGATCATTTCGAGATGCCTAAGCTAGATAAATTCTAAGGCGATGAATATGCACAAGATCATGTGACAAGCTTCATGAGTATGTGCTTCTAGATTCAAAATAATGATGCCTTATTATTGAGAACTTTCATAATAACCCTTTCAGGCCCAATATTGGAATGGTTTAATCAATTAAAGAGGCACATCATCACCAAATTCGAACATCTGGTGAATATATTTTTTGAAGGCTTTTCTTTTTACGTCAAGAAGAAAATCAATTTGTCCGACTTGGCTACTTTAAAGCAATATGACGATGAGCTAGTCATGGACTTTGGTAACAAATGGAGGAAGCTAATGGTTAAGCTACCATTCTCCATCCCCACTATAGAATTGATGTGAATTTTTACCAAGAGCTATGCAAAATACATCTCATTGTTATTACAACTACAACAATACCAAACATTCAAAGAGGCTTTGGTTGAACCCAAGGTCATTGAAGATATCAAGCTAGAGGAAGGAGACCTAAAAATCTGTAGCAAGAAATAATGGAACAACAAGAATATGTGACATCAACCACAGTAGGCCAAGCATCCACATGTTAACCAGGTCATGTTAAATGTTCCAAAAGTAGCACAGAGCCAAAAACTACAAAACTATAAAGCTCAACCTCCTCCTATGCATTACAACCAATAGAGCAAGAATTAAGGAAATGACAAACAAAAACATCCACCTTGCAACTATACACCAATTCCTAAATCTTTGGCATCAATTTTCAATTATCTTTACAAGGCCAAGGCTTTAAAATTAACTGAGGTGCACACCTTGGACCCTAATCGCCCCAAACCTAAGGGGTATATGGAAGAATTGTATTGCAAATATCATCTAAAAAAGGGCCATGATATCCAGGTTGCATTGCATTCAAAAATGTGGTGTAGAATATGTTGGAAAAGAAAAAATTATAAATAGATAGCCCCTTAGCTATCAATAATCAAAACATCAACATATTCAAAAACCCTCTACCCAACCATGAGGTCAACAACAATCAAGTTGAGCATGTCAATGAAGTGCATATAGCCCCACCTGATGAGGGCTTTATCGATATGGTAAATATTGCGACAAAAAGTAATAAATGCATTAATCAAGATACCTTACTCCACAGTTCCAAGAGAGATAATTATGGGTCACGATCCTTGCAAACATTGAATTCAGTTCACTTACAAAAGGACCCTATGATTACCTTTCATAGATAGGATATTAAGACAATATCTAGATATAAACCCGATCCTCCACTACACATCATAGTGAGCATCAATCAGATTCCATACAAGAGAGTTTTGATTGACACTAGGTCATCTATCAACATCATCACAACTGTAGCTTTGAAGCATTTAAATCTACCATCTTCACACATTAAGGACTCAACATTCACATTGAGAGCCTTCAATGATGCTAGATCCCCAACAATTGGTACAATAGTCCTACCTATACAGGTTGGGAAAAATATGATATATATGTTGTGCCATATCCTAGGGGGTGAAAGGTAATATAATATATTGCTAGGTAGACCATGGATGAGGGATATGTAATGTGTGCCTTCCATAGTGCACCAAAACCTAAAATTCATACACCAAGGATAAGTGTATGTGGTCCCCCATTATCTTGAGTTGTTCAAGTATTTTAAGAAGGTCAATGAGCCATAAGAAACTCTAGTGACATGCGAGCCCCAAAATGTTCATTCAGATAAAATCATCGAATGTTTTACTAAGGCTTGCATCAAGAAATCACTACCTTCTCCCATCACCAAAAATAATGGTATCATATTACTTAATGAGGAGAAGAAAATATCAGTTAGCATGAATGATAAAGAAGCAAATTTACCAGTTGATGATCCACCCATAATTGATATCAAAGCTAAATAACCTTCTCACGAGTTCATGGGGATGATCAGTATTAATTCATAGGATCGAGTGTCTCTAAAGCAGTTGAAATAATAGATAATATCATCAAATTTTGCTTCATCGAAGGGGCCAAAACCATTGAAATTAGTCACCCCTGATTCATTTCTTATGGTGCCCTATCAAGAGAAATATCAGGTTTCTCCCCCACATCAGACTAGGGATATTAAAATTGGCATAGTTCAATATTACGAAGTAAAATAAAAACACGAACTGAGTCAGAAACATGAGCATGTGGATGTCGCTATCAAAGTGGATCATCAAGAAACATCCACATCATATCAAATAAAGAAAATAGGTGATTTGAATTACATAGGGGTTCTATAACACCCACTCTTTTGCCTCCTTCAGTCGATGATGCTATTTTGAGCCAGTCATTAACAATACACATAAGAGCCTTATCAATTTTGGAATGTATACAAGATCACCTTATTAATCTAGAGGTATAGATGGAGCAATAGAATGAAGCATTGCAATTTATCATGATCCAGCTTGAGAGCTAGGAAACACAAAAGCAACCCCCATCTGAAGTTGAACCACCTCCTATTCAACCACAGGAAAAGCCTCAACCAAAGCAAGTGTCAGATCGGCCACTCCAAAAACCTAGCAAGTATCTCCCATTACCCAAGCTTGCAATATCAATGTTCAATCGATTATGTGCCACAAACACCATCTCCTTACCCAAGTTTCACCAGTTAAATCTGAATCATCCAAAACCCCAGGGGTATGATGAGGAGTTACACTGTCTATATCATAGATAAAATGGCCATGACATCCATTTATATCATGATTTCAGAGCCATAGTATACAAAATGCTCAAAAATAATAAGCTTCAGGTTGTCAACCAGTAAATAATCATAGTCAACAATCCTTCTCTTGCAAAAAAAACAAGAAGGCCCCCCTAAGCAAGCAATTGACATACCTAGGGTGCAACCTAGTCATCAAACTAAGCTAGTGTTTGTTGAGCACCCAAAACACCAGCAGCGTATTTGGAATCCTTTAAACGAGCTCATGTCAAACATTTTTTAAAAGCTATAATATGCTGAGATCACTACCTTACCTGACATAAACTCTCTAGACCCAAATAGAGCCAAACCTAAAGGTTATAGAGAGGATAATTTTTGCCTCTACCATCGAATAGAGGGCTATGGCATTTACAATTGTTATGAATTAAAAAATATGGTTTAGGATCTCATATATAGTGGGGCTTTTCCCATAGATGGTTCATCCATAGTACTTAAGATTACCAAAAGAGAGGCCTCATCATCCCAACTAAGACCCCAAGGTCATCCATCACCTTGTAGAACCAACAAGCCAGCTCACCAAGTAGTTTCATTTGAGATGACTAGTGCAACACTATTTCAAAAGCTTTATGAGGAAAATGCAATCGTGTTACCAGAGGTTAAACCTAGAGAACATAAATATGGATCCCCTAATGAAAGCCTCTATTATGTCTATCATCATATACAAGGGCATGACATCCGTAGCTTCCACTCATTTAGGAAAGTGGTCCAAGACCTACTAGAACAAAATGAGCTCTACGCAGACGGTTCACTCGTTTCTCCCCACCAAGACATGGGCACCCTGTAGAGGTTTGTGCCCCAATTTGGAGAGTTAATTTCTATCACTATTCCTAAGCAAGATGATTACATTGCAATAGACAACATGCACCCTAGGGGTCCTCAAGGTAACATACTTTTCCCACACCTTCCACATCAAGTTCAATGAGGCAAATTGAGGTTTCTAAAGGTATCACACCATCCTCTTCTTAATTGAGTGGCACACACACTGGGGGTACCTAAGGTAGCATACATTTTCCCCTAAAAACCATAAAATCCAAAAAAAATCATAAAATCATAAAATTAAAAAATAATTGAAAATTTCAAAAATCTAAAAACATTGCAAAACATCAAAAACACAAAATATTTACACTATGCATTTTCATTTTGCATAAGCATCCATTTAATTACATTGTATTAGGCATGATCATACACTACACTTGCAATAGGATAGGGTGTGTTTACTATATTACAAATGACACCACATTTGTATTCCGATCATGCATCTATTCATCATCATCATCCATCACCCTCGTGAGTAATTGTGTTTATCAACACAAACCCTCTTGTTGCAATAAAGAATATACTAGGATTTTATGGTAATCAAGCCATACCTAGTGATCTTATCAAATTTTGTAGAAATATATCTTTGCTTTTGGATATGAGGTCTAGTTTTGATAGCACCTAGCATATGTTAAAATCCCATCACTAATTAAACAATAACAATCCTAGTTTTGAACAAGGAAAGATGAACACTATAAAGTGGTCCTAGTTACCTTAAGTGAAAGGTTTTTACTTGCTCATTTTGTGATGCGCATGGTCTAGAGTATTGATCATTGAAAAAAGGACAAGCTCCCCCCTACCCAAAGAAATCCCTTGCTTTCATACAAAATAAGCAAATTTCCAAATCAAAATCAAAGTAAATCCCTTGCTAAAAAAAAAATGCAAAATAAATAGTGATTTTCATCACTAAGCACGAGCAAGTATCCCAATAAATGTGAAGAAAATAAGGGGGTGAAGAGCTTGAATCATTGTAATGGTAAGTACTCGAAGCTATTGATTGATCCCCAATACAAAAATGGGATGAATGAATCCCACCTGGCATTGGGGTAGTTCTAAACAATTTACAAATGAGCTAGCTTTAGGTGGCCTGTATTACCTAGTGGTCTAGTCCAACTACATCCAAACTTAGGATCATGGTGAACATTTGTTGATCCTCATTACAACAATGGGCTGAATGAATCCCACATTGCAATGAGGTAGTCTTATGTATCATCTAATATATTCATTTGCACACACAGGAATAATGAATATCTTGGTCTTCACAACAAACACTTTTATCTTTTAGGAGTCCTGTATAGTCATTATACAACTTTTGATTAATCAACTAGGGTGTTTGAGTCTCATGGAAAACCTCAAAAACCCCTTATAGAAACAAATCATCTCATCTCACATATGGATGCTAAAATGATTAAGTCTTATAATAAGAGTTACCATTTTCATTCATGATTTTCGTACATTTTATGGTGTCATCTAGTAGTTTTTCAAACACATATTTAGATTCATTCCTTATGTTTTTTAAGTGATTGAAGCATACATGTTCATTTGCATTAGATCATCCTCATGTTAAAACACATCACATATCACCTATCATATCACATCACATAGATTAAGTGCATAAATAATTGAAACAAATTAAACATGTATTTAACATTCACCAGTGCATCCACATATAAATACATAGCACTGCACCTACACATTTAGATCATAGCATCCAAGCATACATCTATCATCTAGCTAGTGCATGCCATAAGTACATCGCATCCATATAACATAGTTTTATCACTGTAATCTAGGCATTGCATCCATGGACATTAAAGCATATCTATCGTTCCATAATCATCAAAATAAAAATTATCAAAAAAATCAAATAACAACAAAATATTCAATGTGCCTCGTATCTAGTTATTTATTCTATACACTTGGTGGTTGCAACGACTTGCGCTCCATGCAATCCGAGAAATATGAGTAAATTACCATAAGGCCATTTGGGGTAAATTAGTCATCATTGAATTGAAATGTCTTCACTTCAATCCCTAAGAAGGCCATTGCAGTTAGAATACCCCATGGGAATGAAGTGTTCATATCATTTATTGTATGACATTTTTAGCAGATCATCAAACATAGTGATTTAGAACAAGCTTAAATGGAATTGCTATAATCTTGATTCCCTAAGAAGGCCATTGCAACTGAGCTTCTCCATGGGATATAGATGTACAATTACTATTAACGGTTTAAATCATAGCTGTAATAGGACTTTCCATATAACAAAATGCAAAAGTCTTGAATCATCTAAATTATTCATCTTGGTCAAGTGACTCATCGCTTTAATTACTTGTCCTTTCCTCATTGACTTGTTGCTTGAGGGGGTAGTCATAATCAAAATCAACACTTGAAAACTTAATCATGTGAATCACGCTCATCTTACGAATCATTGCTAAAAACTATCATAAGGTTCCCCATTTGTAGGGGTAAAAAGAAAATATGATGAGATAAGCCTTTGTTGCTCTGTCTATCAGTCCTACCCGATTATACCCGAAAGTGCCAAAGCATCAAATTTAAGCCATCCATGCCATTGGAAGCAATGATTCTGAGATGTACGTCCTTTCTAGGATTGGGGCATCTAGCATTGACTAGATCAATTAACATCAGGAAACCTATAATATGACTTTAGGTTATCTATTTTTTCTTAGTGTTGTGTTTTCCCACAATGCATCCCACAAGAGGGCATCTATAGACACCTAAAATACATCATGTTTAGGAGACTACTCATATGGGTACCTTTGCAGACCATATGAATGACCTTGGACCTTTCCAAGACCAAGCAATGATTCTAATCACTCATTTTAGGTAATCTAAGCCTATACATCCTTAGCCGCTGATGGCATCAATGACTAGAACCCTAGCCACTGATGACAATAGTGACTACAGGTAGCCTATTCCTAGCTATGGTTGACAACCACAACTAGGGTCCTAGCCACACTAAGCAACTGTGGCTAGCCCTATAACAATATCGAGCTCCTAGAGTCGAGCAACATTGGTTGTAATGACCAAGATGCAATTGATATCAAGTGGTTTTGGATGAGAAAACTTCCAGAGGCTTCCTCCCAACTACTCAAGCCAACAACTCCTTGATCTTGTCTTCCTTGAGAAGCCAATATTGGGATTTGGGGAGTCTATTTATAGACCCCTCAAAGAGGCAATAATATCTGAATTGCATTGTAGCGAAGCCCTACCAAAATGGAGAGCCAATTGCAACTTTTGAAGAGTAAGGAGATGCTACCCAAATTCATTTTGACACCTACCTTTGTAACAATGGAGCTTCCAAAGTATTGAGAAGAAAAACCTCATCATTCCACACCAATACAGCATAAATTCAAGTGAAATCAATCACCAATCTGTGTCCAGACACGAAGGTGACCCTTGAAAATCAATTATACTAAGGATTTGAGCATTCCCAATCCTAGTTTCAAGAGAAATGACACTTTACCCATGGTCGCTATTTTCAACAATGGTCCACAATCTTAGCTGCAACTATCAACAACATCTAGTAGAGCTAGCTACAATTGTCAACAATGGCTAGGGTTTGATGAGCTTAATCCCCTGTTTTAGCTTTAGATTCATTTTTCTTCTCATGCATTTAGGTTAATCTAATATGGATTAGTCTTATTTCAGTCATTTCTATGGTTAGTTAGCAGCATATTAGGTAGCTTTACCTCCATTTATATCATACATGCTATCTTTTACAAGTATTCATAGATTATCTTCTTTTATGCTTAATCCTTCAAATTTCATGCAAGTTTAGTTAAATTTACATGTTTCAAGGTATGCTTTACACTAATTTGATAATTTTATAAGCATATTTACATACTTTATGCTCCTTTCAAGTATTTGCTTTATTTCTTGTATTTCTTGGACAATAGCCTCATCATGAGAGGCTTCATATGCATTTGATGTGTTTTTTTGTTTCTTGTACAAAAGAGACAGATCCTTCAAAGCTTCAAAGCACTCTCAAAGATAAAATCCTCTTGACAATGAAGAAGGAGGCATCCTAGTAAGCCCTCATGCAAATTTTGTGGAAATATAAGAAGCCCTTAGAATATATCACCCTTGTTTAGGGGTTTTTACACCATTGTAAACATGTATCATTTGGTATCCCTAAGAGGGACGTATATGTAACCTATATTTCAAGTGATTAATACAAAGGAGGCTCACTTTATTTTAAATTTGGTTATACATATGTTCTTTGCTTTCAATTTGATCATTATGTTGCAATAGTGGTAGATATATGCTCTTTAGACCATTCTATAGGATGCTACTTAATGAAAGCGACGAAGGTGCAATACCTTAAGAGCTCTCACTTTGCTTCATTGATTTTGATGTGAATGGTGGGAAAGGTGTGATACCTTGAAGACCCCCATTGTGCATTTCTTATACCAAAATATAATTGGTCTGACTAGGAAGAGTGATGGAAATTTACTCACCCTATTGTGGCATGAAGTTCTATGAATCACCATTGTCTTGATCGAGTACAACAAGTAAACCGTATGCGTAGAGCTCATTTCAGTCTATCATATCTTCGATCACATTATTGAATGAGTAGCAGTTACGTATGTCATGCCCATGCTGGCGATGATAAATACAATAAATATTTTCATTTTGTGACCCGGGTTTAAGAGTTCTTGGTTTGAATTTTGGAAATATGATTGCATGAGCCTTGTACAAATTTTGAAATAAGGTTGAAGTGGTCATAAAAAATTTGACTACCCGATGAGGTGGCTTGCTTGTCTTACGAGGATGCGACTGACCTAGGGGTTGTAGATGGGATGATGAGGCATGACCTATGGTAGGTTGAGCTAAGGTGGATGAACCATCTATGAGTGAGGTCTCCTTGTCAATAAGGTCTTGGATGACATTTTTAAACCCATAACAATTGTGAATGTCATGGCCCTCTATTCGATGATAAAGGTATAAGTGATATTCCCTATAACCCTTAGGTTTAGTTCTATTTGGGTCTAAAGGATGTATATCTGGTAAGACGATGGCCTTAGCTTCTTGTAATTTCTAAAAAATGGTTGACATGAGCTTAGATAACAGAGTCTTACACCCACAAATACATCAGTAGTACCATATTCCAAGTTTTTAAAAGAATGCAAACATTCCATCATATAGATAAAGGAAACTATGTCATTAAACCTTCACATCAATACATAGTTCATTATCCATAAAATTTCTACCAAGAAGGGGTGTTACATACTCCCCCCTTGGACTAAATATAGTCCTTTGTGTTTCTTGTAAGATATGCATACATAATTTATTCAAATAAAATTAGAAATTGTTGTCTCATAACTTCAACTTTTTTCCATGTGGCACAATTCTTAGAGTACTAGTTCAATTGGACCTTACATTGATCTAGGGTTCATTTTCTTAACCTCTTGGAATAAAACCCTAGAATATTAACTAGTCGCATATCAATGACTACAAAGTCTATCATCTGCAAGTTAGAAACATTCCACACGTGAGTAGGATCAACAACATACTTCCTAAGTAGGGATATGTGGAAAGTATCATGGATATTTGATAGGTTGGGTGGTAAAGTGAACCTATAGGTTACTGGACTGATCTTACCAATGATATCAAAGGGTACAACATAACAAGGATCCAACTTGGTTGACGTTATTGTAATTTTCATGGGTCTATTTAGATCAACATAGCTCTTTTGGTGATCGACCACTTCCTTGAGCCTAAGCTTGATTGCTTTGAACTACTCCATCTCTCAGACAGTGTTAAATATGATTGACACCCGATCCTCCAGATTATCCCATGATAAAGAGGTTTTGCATCTTCTACCATACAAGGATTCAAATAGGGCCATCCCAAATGATGCATGATATCCATTATTATTGCATCTTTTCCCATTTTTATTTTTAATCCATGCAATACATGCACAACATGTCTTCTAAACCTTGGTTTACCCTCTTGGTATGACCATCTATTTTAGGATGATATACAAAACTAATATTTAGCTTAGTACCCATTGCACAGTGTAAAACCTGCTAAAATTTTGATGTGAACATAGAGTCTCTATCTAATATGATCACCTCAGGAAACATGTGTAACCTGAAAATTTCTTTGGCAAACTTATTTTCCACCATCGGTGCATCATCCTTGATGTTCCTTGGTACGAAGTGTGCAACCTTGGTCAACTTATCACCACTACCAAGATAGCATCATGCTTCTATTTTTTTGTAACCCTACGATAAAGTCCATAGAGATTACCTACCATTTATATATAGGTATATCATGTGGGTATAACTTTCCAGTTGGGTGACAATGTTCTGCCTTCACTTTTTGACATTCTAAACATCTTGTAATGAACTCAATGGTATATTTCTTCATCTCAGTCCAATAGAAGGTCTTTTTCATAATTTCTCTCATTTTTGACCCTCATAAATGAGTGGAATAGGTAGAATTATGTGCCTCTTGCATAATCATCCTCATTAAGTCACTCGTTTTGGGTATAACTACCCAATATTTAAAGCATAAAGCTCATATTTTAGGTTGAAATCCTTGCTATATTTAGGATTTCCTTCTACTTTAACTTGGATTTCTATGCAATATGAATTTGTAGTTGCATTTCTTTGATCTAATCCATCAAATCCATATGGATATAGGTTAATATGGTTATATGCCTTCTCCTACTCAAGGCATCAACAATATTATTTTCTTTCCCTTTGATATACTCAATATTAAAGTCATATTTTTCTAAGAATTCTACCCATCTTCTCTATCTTACATTTAGCATAGGTTGGGTTAAAATATACCTCAAAATTTGATGGTCTATTCTTAGCTCGAATGGTCCACTCAACAAGTAACACCTCCAAGCCTTTAGGGTATGTACAACTATTGCCAATTCCAGATCGTAAGTAGCATAGAATCATAGGCCACTTTGGCTTCTTCCTAAGACAAAAATCTACCCAAACCTTCTAAAGAAGCATTTGTACATAGTAAATTTTCCAAGAGGATCTAGAATATTGAGGATTGGTGATTTGTCAACTTGTTTTTTAGATTTTCAAATATAGTCTCGCACTTATCCATCCATTTGAACTCCTTTACCTTCTTCTATATATTGGTGATTTAATAGGTAATTTTAGAGTAATCTTGCACAAAACATCTATAATATCCTGTGAGTCCCATGAAAATATTGAATTCAGTCACATTTGTAGATGGATGCTAACTTAATATAACCTTGATCTTCTTTGGGTCCACAACAATTCCTTCTGTTGAGATAATGTGCCCCAAATACTAAATTTGTGAAGCATACCTTGTTGAGATGTTCATCATGTTCCTCTTTAGAATGATAATAAATCAAAATATCATCCAAGAAAACTAAGACAAATCAATCCATATATTTTTTGAATATGCTATTCATTAGATTCATAACAGTTGGTGCATTTGTCAGCCCAAATGGTAGTACTGTGAACTTGTAGTTCTTGTATTTGTTCTTAAAGGTTATATTTTGGGTATCATCTTCCTAAATCATCAATTGGTGATACCCTGACCTTAGATCAATTTTTGAAAATATTATGCTCCTCTTAGTTGATCAAATAGGTCATCTATTTGAGGTATATGATACTTGTTTTTAATGGTCACCTTGTTCAACATTCTATAATTTATGCATAATATTAAGGATCCATCCTTATTATTCATAAATAATATTGGAGCACCCCAAGGTGACACACTTGGTTTGGTTAGACCTTTATCTAATAAGTCTTGCAGTTGTACCTTTAGATCCTACATCTCAATTAGAGTCATTTTGTAAGGTGTCATGGAAATGGGTTCAACTCTAAGCATGAAATCATTAGTGAAATAAAATTTTCTTCAAGGAGATAGACCTGGAAGGTCTTTAGGTAATACATCCCAAAATATTTGAAGAATTTGATGCTTCGTAAAAATATTTTTAGTCACTTTCTATCTACTCTCACCATTTATCTTCACTATGTAGAGCATGCTACCTCTTTTGATGGCTTTATTTAACTACATAGTTGAAAGCAAGTGGGATATAAAAGAACCTTTCCTACTTTGAACTCTTACCCTCATCTTTTCCTTATTGATGTAATCCATCCACCTATCTTGAAAGTTGATTAATATTCCATGGGCCTTCAACCAATCTATTCCTAGGATGATGTCAAAAGAATGAAGGGGTGCCACATACAAGTTCCATGTAGTAAACCCTTTAGATAGAATTATCTTTGTCATAGGAAAGCATTGATCCACTAAGTAGGTTTGCCTAGAACCACACTCAACTTTCCACCCTTGTGCCAAAAATCTAGGTCTTTTCGGTATATCCCTAATAATACTAGTGGAAATAAAACTATTTGTAGCTCCACTATCTATTAAAAATTTCATATCTCTATAAAAAAGCTTACCATTTAGTAGCATTGGTATTGCTTGCCCATATAAGTCTTGATTTCCTATAGCGACATAAATTTGGTGCAACAAATCCTCTACTTGATGACTAGACTCTACTCTTTGGGAGCACTTATTGGTATAGTGAGGACCCCCATAGATGTAGCATCTTATCCTAGGTGCATGGGCTCTTCCCTATTTCTTTTCCTTTACCTCATATTTTTGTGTTGATTCATTCTTCTTTGGAGGATTAGGATTAGAGTTGTCTTTCTTATGAAATTTCTTCTTGCTTCCATTGTTCCTATTGTTGAACTTTGGATTACCCTTGATCCTCTTATTTTTATCCTTCTCCCATTTCATGAATCCTACACTTTTTCTCTTCCTTAGTTCTTATCTTTTAGACTATGTTGCTCCTGAATAATTGAATAACGTTTTTTTAATTTAAATATTAGCATCTTCCTATCTAGCCAAGTCATAAGCCCCTTGTAGAGATTTGGCTTAAGCAAATTACTTATTGTTATTTATTTAGGGTCTAAACCTAGAATAAACTTATGAAACTTTTAACAATCATTGTTCTCATACTCTAGAACATACTTCAAAAGTTTCACATATATTTGAAAATACACCTCTATTGAGAGTGTCCCTTGTTGAAGAGTAGAAAATTCTTCAAACTTCTCTACATAAAATTGTTCAGTAAGAAACCTTTCCTTAAAAGCCTCTACAAACTTATCCCATTTAAGCTCTATGGCTTGGATATTCTTACCCAAACTAAAGGTGTCCCACCATTCTAGGGCTGCATCCAAAATATGAAGGGTAGCCCACATGGTCTGAGTCTCAACAAAGTAATTATTCATGAAAAAGGTCTCTATTTCTTTCAACCATGACTCGGTTGCATCCCCTCTTTCCAATTAAATTTTGTTATGTTAAAATTCTTAATATCTCTTGCTAACTCAACTTCAATCTGAGCTCTGCCCTCTTGGATTCTTTGGACAAGATTTTATTCCTATCGATCCTCCATGTTTTTAGTACTAGCCTCTCTATTGACCAAAGTATCTATCAATTTTTGTTGTTCTAAACATTCTTGAAGCAACTTAACTATGGAGTGTTGTAGTTTGGTTTGTCATCAAGCCAATGCTAGAATTGTGATCATTATATTGAGAGATTTAAAGGTGAGCACCCACTAATCACAACCTAGACTAAACATTGGAAGAACCAAATTGCTTTGATTCAACCTCCAGAAAATGTTGGTATACCTTGTCAACTTAATAGGTGTTGACTCTCTTTAGCTCAAAATAGTAAAAGCTTAAGTATAGGAGTGATAGGGTTAGGAATGTGTGAATGTAAGGTGGATGGATGAAGCTAACAACATAGACATCCACAAAGAAAATTTTGGTAAATAATACTTTAAAAACAATATTTAGGAATAACAACATTCAAAAGTCTGCAATTACTGTACTAACGACATTTTGCACACTTAAATATATATTCCAAACATCTAAAGCATTAATTATCCAAATTAACAGCATAAGATTAATGCTTTGACTAATATAAATAAAATTATCATAAGTGTGAATGTAAGAACAAATTATTTCAATTTAATCTAAGTTAGTTATCCATATTAACATAATAGACTAACCATAGCAGTAACAACAAAGACAACTTTACAAAATTATATTTAACCAATCAACACAAGCACAAGTTCAAGGTAAACATCCCTTGTAATGATTCATTCATTAAATTGTAGAAAAATATACATAGTAGTGTAAGCAAACACTTTAGAGCTGACCTTTTGAAAGGAGGTCACTACCTTTATTTATAGTTTTACAATGATAATATTTTTCTAAGAATTACATGGAGTTTGATGTTTTTTTATTTTTTTGGCTACTTGCCATCCATGGTGTCAGCCAGCTGTGAATTCTTGATTTGTTACAACCAACTTCAGCTCAGAGTCACCTTTGTCATCAATGGTTTTTGCGATCCTCTCTCATCCACTGATCTGCAACTGAATTTTGTTGATCAAAATATTTTGGAAGCTTTTGGACAGTAAATAATGATTTGGATTCTATGGGACCTGATTCATATTTCCCCTGCCTTTTTGCAACTAGCAAGCACACAAAAACTCATCGAAAATATGAATACAAGGAAATATTAATAGATTTCATTGATATACCAATAAAATGACTAAATTTTACTGTCACATGGCTACCTTTCACCTAAATATCTTTTATGCTACTCAATATTAGTCTTTCTTAGCTTTGACCATGAAAACAGGAGATCACGTGGAATCAAAATTTTTCTCACATCCCTTTAGTATTTTCAGCTTAGTGTATTTTTGATTTGCATGGTAATAATGAAGGAAACAAAAAATTGTGCCTTTATGTATTTCAACCTCTTGGTCATATTTCTCTACAAAACGCTCTTCTTAGCGATTTCCCCTTTCGTACACTTTTCTAGTGCTTTTTGGTTTGTGCACATTTTACAAAGGCTTCAAAAAATTTTGCATGGATGTTTTTATCTATTTTCCGCATTTTCTTGTGAATTCCTATTTTTTAGCACTTTTATGATTTGGACACGGATTACAAAGAATATAGAAAATCATGGTGCATCTTCCTTTTCCATTTTCTGCCATTTCTCATGCTTTCTTGTTTGCATGCAGAATACAAAGATAGTAGGGAATATCGCTCATTCAATCTTCTCCAATTTTATCCTTTTCCAATGCTTTTGTGTTTTCTCGCAATTAGAATATAAATAAGTTGGAAAATCACGCATTGTACCCCTTTCTCCATTTTTGACCATTTCTTGCACTTTTGTGTTTTTAGCAAGAATGAGAAAATTAACAGATCTATGTTTATTTTCTCCATACTTAGTCAAATTTTGCAATTTTTTAGCTAAGTAGAGATGCAACTAATTTTAGTTTACATTATTGGCATATCCTAGGGAGTCTTGATCTTAATATTTCTCAAAATCAGAGCCTTATCCATTGGGCTTATGGAGTCTAAGGAAACAAAAATATGGAAGATCATGGAATGAAAGAAAATGGTGGAATGGAGGGAATGACTTTGGGAATGGCATGAAAATATGAAGGGGATGCATGGAAAATGAAATGAAATGATGAAGTGAATGGGAAGTGACAAAAGGGAATGTAATAATATGGACAGGGTGACTAAACTCTAGCTACATTCTTCAAAATGAGGTCTCAAAGTATAATCTCCTTATGACCATCACCCTCCCAATCATTTGTTCATACTTAGAGGGCAACTGTTCATAATGAGATCAGAAAAGAGGTATAAATCCAAATTTTATTGTATGGGATTTCTCTTCTAGTTATTTTACTTCACATCATATGGTTATTTGCAACATTATGGCTCAAAAATCGCTTCTTTGTGACCACCAAATTCTTGATCAAAGATAAAATATCTAGAAGCTTATGGTTCCTGAAGAAAATTTTTGTGAAGCAAAATATGATTGACATGCACCAAGGAGGACTTATATTATAGGTGGCCTTCATCCTCTTTCATATCTATATGTGTGAGACCCTTTTGCAAGTTTATGTCTTATTTATTTCTCTTACACTTTTTAGACTACAAAACTTCACAAAATTATGTTACCCAATGGTCTCTTTCATCAAATCTATTGCTCTTATTCTTCTTCATCAACATGGGTACTTCTATATTAGGATTTTTAGGTTCAATATCCTAAACTTATTCATCTTCTTCCTCCTCTTTTACCTCTTCTTCTATTTGGTCCTCATCAATTTGATCTTCTTCATTAGATTCATCTTCATCCATCTCTTCTACGCTGACGTCTGCTTCATTGATATCTTCCTGATTGAGTAATTGGACCACATTGCTCAGTGTACTTGAAGCTTATTATTATACTTTCTATAAGATTCCTTGTACTGACAAGATATTCTGATGAATCCGTTGTAGATTTTATTACCTTTCATAAGATGGTTCAACCCTGCCATTACCAACTTTAGCTATAATATCTCTGATTTCTATTAGGTTCTTAATCAACTGGATAAGCTAGTCTTGTTGGATTGGCTCAGGACATATTTCTATTTCAGATTCATCCTCCATAATAGAGTCTATGCAAGATCCCAACACTGCTTCTTCGATGTATTGTTGATCTTCTATGAGGTAATCAGGAAAATTAAGTTGCCTATTGTGAGACAAATTCCTCGTAATTTTATTTATTTTGTTCTCAAGCCTGTCTAATAGTAGCCAACCTTGCGTTAATACCTTATTCTTAGAAAATATATCCTAGGCTATATTATCAATAGAACACCATTGCTTACTCGAAATGAGTCTAGCATAACTTTGGATCTCATTTTTCTAATTCGTAGATCTTATCTACAAGAGATACCTTGTGTTGAATCTCTTCTTGCATATTATTGAAGATTTTATTGGTGCTTACTACTTCATTAGTCAATTCGTACAAGAAAACAAAGACCAATTTGGATTTCAATTCCTTTGTCTTGATATCTAACCAAATTTCTCTTTTGACTTGTTTCACACAGTCCTTCAAAATTCTAGTAGGTCTGGATTTTTCTATCGATAATTGCTGTTGTAAGTGATTATTCTGATTGGTTAGAGTTTTTACTTGAGCTTGAATATTCTCAACCTACTATCTATAGTTGGTAGCTTCCTAGTATTTATCTTACCATTTCTTCACCTCATCTCTGAGTGTATTGATAAGGCTCTCATGATCTCTGAGTGAAGCTTCCAACTCTTGTATATTCCTTTTTAGCTCTTCATTATCTTCCCTTCATATGTCTCCTTGTAAGAATACTATATCCATATGAGCTTTAGATATCACCAACTCATCAACAATAGACAATTGCATGATGTCCACTATTTTTTCTATCATCTCATAATCTTCCATTGTCATCTACTTCCTAGGGTTTGTTCACCTTAGGGGTGGCAATGAGCTTTTTTATTTTTCTAAAAACTGGATCAACAATGTCAGTCTTCCTTTTGTGAGCTATATCTTCTGATGGTCTCACCAGCTTCTAATTCCACCAAGCTACTGCATTAAAAGATATTTCATCTATCTTTTGGTTCTAGGCCATGGCAGGGTCTACAGATTGGGTGGATGTGGCTATCAAAGATGATACAAGTGGGAGAGGAGTATGTGGAGAAGATAAGATAATGGAATTTTGGCATAGAGAGGTAGACACTATAGATTCAATTTATGATGGTATTGGAAGTGGTGTTAAAACTTGTAGCCCTGCTGATATTGTAGTTGATGTTGCTAATGACATAGGGGGTTTTGTGGTGGAGAAGGTAGAAGTTGAGCTTCTATGAAAAAATATGGTGATTGAACAAGTGAAGGTGGAAGGGATGTGGGTATTTGAGATGAAGTGGATGAGGGAACTTCTACCGATTGAAATTGCTTTTTAGAAAGGGAGGGGAGTATTTCCTAGGAACTTAGAGAAGGAAGTGTAGAAGGAGTATGAGAAGAAAACTTACCCGAGTCTCTTGGTGGGGAGTGATGCGTAGCTTGATTTAGACTAGATTGTTCTCTTTGTGGAACCTATGATTGATACAGTGTTTGAGAAATCTATGTTGCTTCCTCTTGCTCCTTTTCTACTTCATATGTTCCTTGAACCATTCCAAAGGAGGCTGCCAGTGACTGCGACTTGAACGAATCAATCGTTGATTTTTCCCCTTGGGATTCTTCTTGAGGCTCTATTTCTGGTTGAATCTACTATAGGGGGGAGTAGGGCATGTAAATATCACTACAAAGGTACCAATAATGATCTCTTTAGATCTTTATCTTAGTTCAATATATCCTAGGGCTAGCCTTTCTGGTCTCAATTCAACTTGAATTATTTTTGCACTACCTGCTTCATTTGGACCTAAACCTCCTCCTTTGTAACCTTTTTTATGCATTAGATGGGCATCTAGTCCATATATCTATAACTTCTCTATTGAAATATGAATGCAAATTATTTGCCTTTTCTAGTTGGGATAGTTGCCATGGAGGTTTGAGCATGAGGAGGGGAATATGGAGGAGTTCTAATGGTGACTGACTTCAGTTTCTGTGTACTATCTTGTATATCATTTTTTTCTCCTCCCTGGATCGTCGGCTTCCTAAAGTTCGATGCTAAAAATTTCCTAGTACCTTTGCCAATTTGTAGTATACTGGTCGTATCTCTGCTCAAACATTCTATCGTTCTTTGTGGGATATCTAGATTTTACTGTATTTGTTTCCACCCGTATTTTCCAAAATTCAAATATTTTTGTGGGATTATATTGTTCTTTCCTAATTATTTTATTGACATAATCTTCCACATAGATATGCATTTGATACATGTCTAGGATGTAATCAATGATATGACCATAGAAATCTCTCCAAGGGGTAATGCTTCCATGTGTTGAAAATCCCATTCCAATTTAGATTTTTGCTCATTATTTTTGAACTTCTCATAGGTGGTCGGAGAGTTATTTTGAACCTAGGATTCTTAGCTTTTAGGTCATTCATACTTTCTAAAAAATTATTCTTTAGATCATATCTCCATCTATGGGGGAGTTCTACTAATCCCAATTCTCACATATATATTGTAATGCTCTTATACTATCCCTTTTTATTAACGGTGATATCCCCCATTTTAAGAGGATAGGTGTAGGTGCCCTTCCTATATTTTATCATTCCACAGACCACATTGGTGTAATATTTCTGGTGGTAGTACTCTAGCAAAAATATTCTCTTGATAAAGTAATGAGGCAGCACAAAGGGTTTCTCGATAAAACTATACAGGCAGATAATTATCCCTTTTATTAATATATACTAGTCACCTTCTTCCTCCCATTTTTCATTAACATATCATCTACCAATTTAGGCTTCCTAGGCATTCATCCATTAATCAGATTCAGAGCAAGCCCTAGGAACTCTCTGTTAAAATTATAATAAGATTCTATTTTGCTCAGAGCATTCATCCAAGAATAGACTACGAGAGAAGTTCCATTAGGGTTTTCTCTTTTCACTAGGATAAATGGTAGCTCCAAGTAATTGAAATAAAGGAAAATCCATGCCACATGAGAACAATATATAAAATATGACCTATATTTTTTAACCTTCATTCTTATCAGAAGCTCATGAATCTTGGTGGCCAAGTATCGAGGCCAATCAGAGAATATCGAGTAATTACTTATATGGGCAGGGTTGTAATTCTTGGGGTTAGAAATGTAGTGGGTGGTAGCTATATGCTAATTAGATACATTCCTATAAAAGGATAAACCAACTTTTACAACCAGTATTGAATAAATTTTAGGGTCCTTGAACTCATCTATCCTAATTGGGGTTGATGGTAGGGCACTGCCACTCAATTTTCCTTTCAATTGGCTAGCTACCTAGTTCAAGAAATTTCTTCCCCCTTTAGCATGTTTACTCAACGAGTAATATTTTTCTTGATCCTTCATGGAGAATTTTTTTGCTTTTTCACTTGGTTTCACTCCTATGGTGAAAGCATTATTAAAATATTCATGTTTTATATGCATTAGGGTTTTCCCTTGATGCTTTGTAGTGTTTGATGCTCAATATTATAGTTCTCTGCTATTGCTTGTATTAACTTTAGGTATGGATGTACAAAATCACACATGTAAAAGGATAATAGAGAAATTACCACAATCGCATTTGGGCTTGATGTTGATATGCTAGTGGAAACTCTTTTCACCACCTCTATTATCATCATCACCTTCTATTTGTGAGTGGTCATGGTGTCTACAATTCTGCTCATAGAGTCTTGGAAGAAGCTATCTACCTCACTCTCTCCAATGATAGATTTTGTCTTAGTATAAGATGATGCGACCATTCTTGATTGCGAGTGGGTTACTCTTACCTAGAAAGAAACTTGTGCTATTTGTTACTCAGAAAATCACTCTTTCCTCTATATTATTCAGTTATGAAATTTTGAAGTATGCAGTAAGAGTGGGTTCTTCTCTAAGGTGTCAAATATATAGTTTCTCTAAAGCATACATATTTAATGTGGTGGGTGAAATGTTCAGCAGTATGTAAAACTAGTTGGCACTACGTTGATGCTATCTCCTATTCACAATTGTCTTAACCTTGCGGTTGATGGTACAAATATGACATGTGCAACACCTTTCTTGTCTGAATTTGAAATTATGCATTGATCATTTTAAAGGGAGAGGCTCACATTTTTTCAATATTTTTTAAGTTAAGTGAAATATTTGTTGAACACTTTTCCCCTTTTTGTGCATTGCACCCCTTTTAATTTCTCACGAGCGAGATGTTTATAGAATAAAACATGTAGCATAGTGCATATTTTACAAATGAATCTAGGATCTCAGTTTATGAGGAGACTTGCCATAATGACACATCTTTCATTTTCATTTTTTGACATTAGTACAAAGTGCAAACAAAAATACAAGTATTTACATAATATGATACATATAGAGAATGCTTTACTTGAGATATAGCTTTATATTATAATCATTTACTGGAATTAGTAGCAAATTTCCATCTTGGTCTTGGAGCTGAAAAGCGTTCTTCTGCTTGAATGCTGATATTTGAAAGGACCTTCCCAGAATGAATCAAAAATTTCATTTTTTCTTGGGTTGGCCCTCTCTACATTCCATTTCAATAATGATTCACCAACTCTAAAATTTATAAAGATGGATTTTCTATCAAACCAATATTTTATTTGTGATAAATGCTTCTGGAAACTTTTATAGGATTCATCCCTCTGCTCTTCTAAATGTAACAACTAAAATAGCCTCTTGTTCATCAAATATTATTTCTTAGAATTATCATCACTGATGTATTTCAAGGTAGGTATATCTAAATGAATAGGGAGTATTGCTTCTTTCTCGTACACTAGAGCATAAGGAGATGTGCCTATGGATTTTTCATAGTGATTCTATTTGCCCATAAGAACTAGTTCATTAGCAAATGCTTGTCTTCTAGAGACCTTTTAAGCATTATGAGGATATTTTTATTGCTTTATTCTGCCAGGACATTTCCTTGTGGGTGGTAGTTAGAAGAATTCTTTAGGTAAATGCCATATCTACTAGAAAAATCAATATACCTTGAACCAATGAAAGCTAGACCATTATCACTTACCAAATCCTCAAGGATACCAAAATTGGTGATCAAAGTTTCAAGAAATTCAAGCACTACATCTTGGTCACATTTCTTGGTAGGGATTGCCTCAACCCATATGGTAAAATAATCAGTGGCCGTTAGAATATATCTATGGCATGTTGAGGAATTAGGATTGATTTCTCCCACAAAATCTAACCCCCACTACTAAAATGATTGCTCCACTTGGATTGTATACAGAGGTATTGTAGTATTTCTATTTCTATCAATATATCTCTGGCATTTGTCACATGACCTAGCGATATTAAAGGCATCAAAAAATATGGTGGGCCAATAATACCTTACCCTTATAATATTAAGTGCAATAAATCTTCCTTAATAATTACCTTTAGATAATCCATCATGGAATTCTCATAAGATCTATTTTTTATCTTCTCTTACACATCTTAAAAGAACACCATCTAGGTTTTTCTACAAAGCTCACCAGATAGCACCGTATAGTGTAAGGCTTGGATTCTATACCTCCTCCTCTATGAAGCATTGAGATTTGGAGAGTAGACTCCTATTTGGAAGTAGTTTGTAAGCTGATCTATCCAATCTGCTCCTTCTGGGATATCGCCATCTCTTTGTTCTAAATCTTCAATTTGGCATAATATCTCCTCTTTTGAATAAATTTTAGCTGCTAGCTCTTGGCACAATACTCTTCCTTTGAATAACTTGGTTGGATGGATCTCTATATCATATTATTAGATTTTTGTGATCCATATGACTCTCTTTTTTCCAAGCTCTCCCTACAGAATGAAGGTCCTGACATCTTAGTGGACTACATACACCAATGTTTTACTTTGAGCTAAGTACTACCTACATTTTTTCAAGGATTTCATGACTACAAACACCTTTCTTTCTATGGAATTATACTTTATCTGATATTCATGGAGTGTTTGACTCCAAAAGAATATGGGGTGCTCATTGTTCTAATCATCCTTTTGGGTTAGCACATCAACATAAATCTCCTCAGCCCCATAAGCGTATAAGATGAAGTCTCTATAAAAATATGGGTTAACTAGTACTGGAGCTATAGCAATGGCTTGTTTGATTAACTTAAATGCTTGCTTCCTTCTGTGAGTCCATTTGAAATCAACATTTTTCTTGAGCAACTTAGAGATTGGCCTAACAATTTGAGCAAAATCTAAAATTAATTTTCTCACAAAACTAATTTATCCAAAGAAAAACTGAAGGGCCTTCTTATTAATTGGAAGTGGAAGAGCTAATATTGCTTTTATTCTATCTGGATCAATGGATATCCCATGCTCTAACACTACGTTTCCTAGCAATTTTTTTTCATGGACTGCAACGATGGATTTTTAAGGATTCAATGATATGCCAAACTCTCTACACTTATGGAAAACCTGATCCAAATGGTTAAGATGATCCTGCTTCTTGTGAGAAAATATAGTCATATCATCTAAATAGATCAATATTATTTTGTTAATCAGCTTGCCAAAAGCATAATCAATTACCCTTTGAAAAGTGGCACCAATATTTGATAGACCAAATGATATTATCTGATAATTTTCAACGTGCATTGTGGTTAGGATTTGTTCGTAGGAACTTGACAGTGGGTAGATATGATTTTTGGCTAGCATAAACTAATTTTTGGGTTTTCCTATGACCTATCACAGTAAAGAGTTTAAGATTTACCGATGAAGGAATTCCTTTGAAATCTAATAAGTAATTTTCAACATGTGTTGTGGTTAGGGTTTGGTCGCAGGAGCTTAACAGTGGGTAGATCTAAGTTTCAGTGAACATAAACCAAAATTTGGCACCATATAGGTTTCTATTCTGGTTGTTCAATGACCTCTCATAGTGAAGATTTTAAAATTTCACTGATAAAGATATTCCTTCAAAATCTATTTGGTAAAAAAATCCAGTTGGTGAAGTTTTTTAAGAACATCAATAACACAAGAGGAAATTCATCTCTTGATGTTGAATCACATTGAACTATTTTTCCATTATTAATGAGTGCTTAAATAACACACTAAAGTACATAATAACAAAATAACAAAATAACTAATTGCTAACTGAAGATGCTAACTGGAGCTAGCTTCTTAACAACTAACAACTTAGTCGAACATGATTTTGAATCTCAATTAATAATGCCTATTCTTGGATATCCTCATCATTCCTCCCAACCATAGAAGCATTGGACTCCAATGCTTTTACAAGAAAGTGGGAGTGAACATGGGAGTGTACAAGTGCCCAAAATGCAGTCCTCGAACTACTAAAGAAAATGAAGACCCTTTGGAAGGATCTGCTCTATCACAAAGAGCAACCATCACCACCAAGGAATCAATACCACTCCTACAAAGGGAGTACCCAAGGAAACTATGCTCCATGGGCTATTTTATTCTTTCTCAAAATATTGCCTGCTCCTCACATTAATCATGCTTCTAAAAAACATAGTGATACAATTTGGATTGAAATAAAGTCCAACATATCACCTAGCCATAAAATTTATGATTTATTCAAGCACTAGGTAGCAAACAAAGTTGGTTAATTTTTGCCACACTTTCTTGCTAACCCCCTATGACCTGAAGCATGCTCCTCAACTAGCAACCTCTACCCTCCTATCAAGTAGACGTCTGAGTATTGTGATTGAGTTATTGTGGGGAAAATTGCAACAAGAGAATAAAATAACAAGGGCACAAATCCTCCAAGTGTCCTTATGGTAATATTCCCATATTATCGGATTGCATGGATAACTAGTCATTACAATCACCAAGTGTTATAGAGGAGATTACTACTTATGAGGTTCACTTGTATTGAGGAGTATCAGGTACCACTGATCATGCACTCCATAAAAAAATCCATGAGGACAACATAATATTTTGAGCACCATAAGGTCAAGAAGACCTTTATAAAACATTAAAATAATAATCCTATTGGAACCGGATTGAAAAGAGCTTTCCAACGACTATATGCAAGCCTATGCTTGCAAAAATATCCAGCCTTAAAAACTAAAAATTACATCAAGAGGTTTGTAGCAGCAAAAGAAAAGGGACATGTTGCCTTTTACAATTTTAAAAATAAAACAAAATATTTTTCAAAATAATGGATAGAAAAAAATGTCTTAGGTCCACTACGTGGGAAACTAGACCCCAAGGTCAAATGTAAATTTACGGTGACTCACAAAATCATGATGCATGGTAGAAAATGTCAACTATGACCATAAATTATGCCAGTCCATGCAAACACCACATATGGGGCTACCACTACCACTTCCAAGTGACACCCCATGGAAGGCTCCTCAATACCTTCGATGCTCAATCTCATCGTAACTCAAATGGAATGGAGGTTCCAACACTCCACGTTGAGGTATACTAGCACCACATGACACGTTCTATGGTAGACGTTGAGGTTTGTACACTCTACCAAAGGTAGCAAGGGCTACATTATCATGGCAGCCTGGATATCTTTGATCTCTTCTCTGTGTATTATCACTAGAAACATTGGAGGCATGAAAAGATTCAAAACCCAAATTGCATCAGGTGTAGTCGAATGAATTTTTCTTGAATATGGATAGAAGGGTTACAGTGTTGCGGGTTTGCAACGTCAAAAATCTCATGATGCAAAATATGACATCCTGGCTGAAATCTGGTCTAATTTTCAACCAAAACCTTAGGATTTTTTTTAAATTAAATCGATTGATAGTTGACCATCTATGAAACATCCTTATATTCTGTGCATGTCTACCTTTGTCGACAACCACAAATGTAATGTCCTACTATGTTGGAGCCCGCTCACACTTGCTCGAATAATCCTGATTTAGCAATAGCTAAGCCAAAACGTAAACCTCCATGCTACATGTATTTTCCAAAATGTAATGCTTATTATTTGCCTACAACATTTGTAAAATTTCCCTATGCATACATCAATGAATTGCCAAATTGCCTTGTCAAAAAATTTGAGCACATCTATAGCATAGCATAGTGCACATAGATGGGTTTTTTCAGTCTAACAGATCCAAAATTTTAGGATCTAGAAATAACATTTTTGCTATGAGGGAGTCACTATGAAAATAAAGAAATCACATATCAGGCCAGGCGGTCGAGGATGAGTTGATGGGTAGGCGACCATATGATCAGCTAACCCATAAGGAGTCCTACTATGGCATAGTGCAAGAGTTTCATCAAGGGCTAGTCTACCTATGGGTTAAGGTCGATCAAGAAGTGATCCCATTGCTCATGTGGTCAAAACACCGTATAGTTGAAATACTATGTTAATAAATTTTGTGCAACACTGGCCATGGGTAAATGCACCATATTTAGGGTATATGGTGCAAAGTTGGTCCAACCCAAATGAGGCCAACAAAGAGCCTCAAGATTTCAAGAGGTTGATCTATGTAACATAATATATCCTTCACCAAAAGAGAGCACTAATTGGCTAAACAAGTTACAGAAGTCAAGAAATGAATTTTTTGCAAAATAAGGAGAGGGATAAATGCGAAAAAGAGGAGAGGGGATTTCCATGAGGGAAATCCCCCCTCACAGGAAAGAAATTACTGCTCTAATACTAACTGACATGGAATCACATCGAACTATTTTTCCATTATTCATTAGTGCTTAAATAACACACTAAAGTACATAATAAGAAAATAACAAAATAACTAAGTGCTAACCGAAGATGCTAACTGTAGCTAGCTTCCAAATAGCTAACAACTCAATCAAACATGATTTTTTTTTTTTTTAAAGTGAAAAACCCCTTGTGGGGCCACCTTGGTATGAGAGACCATGAACAGGGGGTTCTACACCGTTAAAGTCACCCAGGAGTCACACCTAGCCCTGCCTGCACCAACATTATCAATTGGATTTTGGGTACCCAATTTAGATTTTTGGTAGGGTGGAGATTCGAACCTGAGACCTCCCTTGGAGGATTGCCCTCTCCTCTCCAACTCACCTACAAAACCTGGGTAATAAAATATGATTTTGAATCTCACATAATATATGCTTATTATTTGATGTCCTCACCATATTTTTTGTTTCCACAAGGTGATATTTAGACTTACAATAAATATTTGCAAGTTTTTTCTAAGTTGGAGAGATAAGTGCTTAGAAAATAAAAATAAAAAATAAAAAGGGTTCCAAGTTCGTGAGCAAAGATTTTTTTATGATCGATGATGGTAATGGCATCAATGAGTGAAGTGACAAGCGATTGTGATGCAACTATTGACAGTGATGATGGTAGTGGAGGCTAATCTATGACTTCAAATAGCATCGAGGTAATCATAGGCTTCGATGTGTGTCGAGAGCAAACCTGTGATCCCTAATGGAGGTGGAGGTCCCTCAGAGAAAGGTGGAGGGAGAGATCTAACTTTAGTTACTGACACATCATAAGGTCAAAATGGATTCAAGCATGTTTCTTCCTCTTGCTCCTTTGCAACACTTTTCAAAAATATAGTTTCTTCTAGACCTTCCCCTTGCCCCAAGGTTGATTTGCACCCTTCTCAGGGTGCCCTTTGAATTCCATCAGAGCTTGTTTCCTCCCTCATGGACCAGGATTCTCATTCTCTTATGGGGAAATTTTTAGGGCCTCACCCTGACATGGAGTTTATTTGTAAATGGGATATTACCCATTGGTGTCCTCAAGGATCCATGGAACTGGTTGCCTTTCTTAGAGGTTTTTTCTCATCTATTTGAATAACCCCATTGATTCAAGTAGAATCTTGTCAGGTGGACCATAGTTATAAATTTGAAGAGGGTTTTTTTTCAAGAAATAGAGTGTGGATTTTTATCCAGAGATTTAGAATATCAACCTAGCTCCAATCTAGGTTCACCTTTTGGGTCTTCCTCTCTATTTTTAGGACAAGGAAATTTTTTGGGAGATTGCCTAGGATAGTGATGAGTTCATCGGTCTTGATCCACTTACCAAATCCAAGACCTGCATGGCCTACATGTACATCAATGCTAACCTTGATTTCTCTGTTCCTTATTCCATTAAGATAATTTCATATGAGATCTCTAGGACTTAGATCATAGAATATTAGAACAAACAAACCTTTTGTTCCAGGTGCTCCAAGCAAGGTCATCTCAGTTCTCAGTGTCGAATGTCTAAGTTTTCTAAGGTACCTTCTACCAAAAAACCTTCAAAAGAAAGGTTTTTGTAGCAACAACATTCCCACAATCGATCTAAATCTTCTTCTTTGGTGGGCTCTAGGCCCCCTCCTGGTACTAAAGCTATTTCAAATTAGGAGATTCCTTCTCTAGGTCCATCAAGAGAGGCTTTGAACAATCTGGTCAAATATTTACTATCTGCTACTCAAATTTTTTTTGGGGGATCCTCTAAATGCTTCATCCTCTACAAATCAAGCTCTCCAAGATGTTCCTCAAGTCAACATATCTTTCTCCTTTAAGGTATTCCCTTATGCTTTTGTTTCTAATCCTTTTTCTTCATTGTCTATTCTTGAGGTTCCTCAATATATTGAGAATTTTGCTCCTCAAATCCCTCATCCACAAAGCCCTCCTTTACCTAAAGGTCTTCTCAGCCCTTCCCCATGTAAAAATATTCCCATAAATATTTTTCCTTGAGACCCCCTTTCACTAGAAATAAAAAAAGGCTCCATGTTGATGTTAGTTCAAAGAAGAAACGAGGTCATCCTTCCTCTTAGATCATAAAAAATAAAGAATATTTTGAGGACATTACCAATGAAACTCAACTCACTTTGAGTCTCTCCTCCAAGAAAAACCTTCTTTCAGATCTACTTGAAAATGATACTTGATCCAAATTCCCCTCTTCACAAGGAAGAGGGAAAATGTCTTCTTCCAAAATCTCCAAATGAAGATCCTCTCATGGAATGTGAGAGGCCTCAATGGAAACAACAAACAATATTTGGTTAAGTCCATGAGGAAAGACCTTAAACCAACCATTTTCTTCTTGCAAGAATCCAAACTAGATACCAAAAATGCTTCACACATTTCCAAATACACATGGAAAAACTGTGAATTCCTCATAAGCCCTACTAATGGAGCCTCTGGAGGGCTGTTATGTTTGTGGGATCTAAATTTTGTTGAAGGTAAACTCTTGTCTATGCCATAAAACTACATGAACATATTTTTCTTTAGTAAGGACTATCATTGCAGATGGATTTTATCAAATATTTATGCTCTAAAATCCCAATCTAGGAGATTTCATCTCTAGAAAAATCTTAGATGAGAGAGGTTTTTTCCAATGAGTTTTGGATACCAGCTAAAGATTTTAGTTAATCCTTATTCCCCATTGATAATAAAGGAGGCTTTGAAATAATAGTTAATTTCTATGAATATTTACTTCATTTATGGATGAGAATGAACTCATGGATATCCAACTCAAAGGTCCAAAATTCACCTGGAGTAATCGTAGAAAGGGTGGCCAACTTGTTTAAATAAGGCTTGATAGATTCCTAATATCCATTAATGACATCTACACCTTTGGAGATGTTGTCCTTCATTATCTACCCTGAATAGGTTCTGATCATAATCTCCTTCTCCTTGATTGTTCATTTTAGGTCTCCCTGTTCAAATTCCATTTCATATTTGAGGCTATGTGGCTTCAAGATCCGGATCTCAAGGCACTCATTGCAAATTGATGGTCTTGCAATTTTTTTGGGTCCCTAGCCTCTCAGGTTAGCAATAAGCCCTATTTTGTGAAAGCATGGATCAAGAAGTGGAAAAATGATATTTTTAACAATATTATTTCTAGAAAATAGAAAATCCAATTCCAACTCACAAACATTAAGCTTCTTGCCCAACAGGGAGAATTGGACACAATATTCCTGAGGCTGAAAGAAATTTTTTGTATGAATACCACAATATTCTTAAAAGTGAAGAAGTTTTTTGGAAGTAGAAGTCTAGAGTTACCTAGTTGAAAGAAGGAGACTCTAATACTAAATTTTTCCATCCCACCACGATGAGGCATATGGGCTCTAACAAGATCAAGGAACTCACCAGAGATGATGGGACCATAATTTAGAAAATTACAAATATCAAAGATGAGGTAGTGGATTTATTCAAAGATTTTCTTGGACCCTATCTAGAGTACAATACACAAACATTAGAGATTCTTCTGAACAATATACCTAGGTTGGTATCCCAAGAGCATAAAAATTGTTTGCTTAAACCATTTTCCACTAAGGAATCAGTAATGCAGTTTTTTCAATGCAAGGTGGGAAGGCTCTAGGCTCGAATGTTTTTTTTCCAAATTTCTTTTATAAATATTAATATATTGTGAGAATTGACATAATTTCAACCATCCAACAAATGTAGTAGACTAAGAACATTCCTAAATATGTAAAATCCACCTTTTTGGCCCTTGTCCGTAAGTCCAATAATACCAAATTTTTATCTGATTTTTGCCCAATCAGTTTGTGCAATGTTTTTATAAAACCCTTACCAAAGCGATTGTCATGAGATTGAAACCTATTATCCCTTTCATCATTGATTCCTATCAAGGTAGTTTTATTCTAGGGAGGTTAATTACTAATAACATAATTACAATCCATGAGCTTATACATTCTATTTTTAAAAGTGGTAAATCTGACCTTTTCCTCAAATTGGACATGAACAAGGATTTTGATAGAGTGTCTTGGAGTTTCCTCTTCTCTGTCTTGTCTATATTTGGTTTCCATCCTGATTGAATCAACCTAGTCAAGTTATGCATCTTAGGAGCTAGCTTATCTATCTTAGTCAATGGCTCTATTGTTGGTTATTTCCAAAGCACCAAAGGTTTGAGACATGGTGATCCTTTGTCCCCTTCTCTATTTATCATGATGGTGGAAGCCCTAGGGAGAAATCTATGGTCTTCCTATTCCAAAGGAGAAATATTTGGCATTAAACCTACCTCGTCTCTCATGTCCATATCCTACCAATAGTTTGTGGATGATACTATTTTGGCCACTCATACCTCTGTTCCCCAAGCCAAAATCATCAAAGTCCATTCTTATTTTCTTTGAGTCTACTGTTGGCAAAAAATTAAACTTCTCAAAATGTAAACTGTATTTTCTCAATACACCCCCTAGATGGTAAACCAACATAGCTAATATCCTTGGCTATACCATTGCTGACCTTCCTTCTACCTACCTAGGTTTTCCACTTTTTTTGGGTTCAACCAAAAAATCTCTTTGGTTTCCACTCATTAAGAGAATTCACAAAAAAATGTTAGGATGGAAAGAAGGGATCCTTAGTTAGGTTGGAAAAGCCACATTAGTCAAAGCCACTCTCCAGAGCAACCCTATTTTATCTTTACCCATATTCCACATTCTAGTTGAAGTTTGTAATAAGATCGAATAACTATAGAGAAATTTTCTATGGTCAGGCTCAAAACACAAAAAAATATTCCATTTGGCTGTGTGGGACTATGTTAGAAATAATATGGTGGTATCAGGATCAGGAAGGTCAAACAAATGAACCTAGCCATCAGTGCCAAGCGAGGATGGTGGATCCTTCAAAATGAAAAGTCAACGTGGGTTGATATCATCAAGGCTAAATACCTTTGGCATCAACAAAATTTTCTAGATGATCCTTAACTTATTCAAGGTTTTGCCACCTGGAATTCCATTTTGTGTACAAGGGATATCATCAACAAAGGAATCCTTTAGAAACTTGTTGGAAAGATGAGAAAGCTTTGTTGTCATTGATGTCAAGAGGTTAATCCTCATCAAGTGGTTTTTTTCCAAAAGGCAAGGAGAAGCAGGTTTAAAATAATAATAATATTATAATATTTAATATTATAATATTTGGATAAAAGAGAAAGGTTTAATTTATCATTTGGGCCCAAGGTTTAGAAAGAAGTTGATTGTCCAAATTCGAAGCCATGGTCAAAAGTTATTTAATTTAAATTATTTATTTAAATAATTTAAAATTAAATATTTAAATTACTATGGGCCATAGAGTTATTTTGAAGGCAAAATTTCTTATTAAAATATTTTATATCCAAACAACTCCTATGGTGTGTAGACGATGTGAGGGCCAAAGACTTACATGTTAAAAACCTTGTATAACATCCACTGACATCGTGTATTAAACAATAAACAACATCAAAGATATATATAAGGCAAAATATTTAAGGGAGATGAATTATTATTTTTAAGTGATATGGAAAATGGTGAGTGCCCGAACAATTAACGATTGATGCACTGATTAATTTACGATGAGTTCGATATTTTGGTTTTTTGGAAGGCAACGATGAGCGGGAAGGTAGCGGTAGGAGGGCACGGGAGTGGGAGCGCCAGCACTGTGAACCTGGGCACCGACAATTTGGAGGGCTACAGCAAGGCAGAGGGAGGGCAGTAAGAGAATGGAGGCTTGACGAAGTTACCCGAATATGGAGGCAGACGCGGGAATGATCCGCCTGACAAAGGGATATACTGCCAATAGAAATTATATGCAGAGGTAGCGGCTTCTAAAACCCCCAATGGTATTTTTACTAAGGACCTATTTCCGTTTAGGGATGAACTCGACATCCCGGAGGAAATCCTATCAAGTTTCATCGGATTTGAAAAATTTACCCTATTCGAGAAGTTTATTAGAGGGCATCTCGATATGGAGACCATCCGTAGGTGGGCAGCAGGAAAATGGTAGACCTCGGGTCATATGGAGCTAGCTGCCCTATCCCAGGGTTTTTTCGCAATTAGGCTGAATAATATGGAGGATTACTGTAAAATTTTGGTTGGGGGCCCTTGGTTTCTGGGACGCAGGAGTCTCTTTCTTAGGAAGTGGGGGATGGATTTTAACCCCGAAACCCAGAGTATTAATATTGCCCCAATATGGGTTAGGCTATCGAACCTTCCCATTTTTTGCTAGCATGAAAATGTTATCAGGGGTATCGCCCGTTCCATTGGTGAGTTGGTCACCATTGACCCTCCCACTCGGGCCTGAACCAGATTTGTCCAAGCTCGCTTTTGTGTCCTGGTGGATTTGGAGGTGAACCTTCCATCCTCCATCACTCTTCGGTCTGGAGGCTCCATTCTTCATAAGCAAGTCATTAACTACGAAAATAGATCGGCCTTTTGCCCCCGGTGCAGTTCCCAGGGGCATCTTCGATCAAATTGTCCTCTTCAAAAGTCAGGGATGAAGGGTGGGGCTTCTGGAAACCCCCCAAAGCAAGAAGGAAAACAACCGAGACACCCTGTAGTGACAGTGCCTGAGTCTCCAGATCCTTCTGGGGTTCTCCTCGAGTCGGATGCCATTCTATGCAATGCAAGTTCCCAACTAGAACCTCAAGTGGAAAAGGATCAGTCTCCTTCCCGTATGTCTGCTCAGGCTGATTCCCCTATTTGTCAAAACCAAAAACCTCCCGAGTCCCTGCTGGAAGAGTATCTTCTGGGCAAGAGGGACGAACAACATGGCAACATTAGTTCACGAAAAACTAAAAGATGGAAGCAAGGGATGGATTTCAGCTATGAAAGAAAACAGGGGCGACCTCCTAACAAAGAAAGAAGGGATAAGGAAACGGCAGCAGACATTGCAAATGGATCCCAACGGTTGCTTTTTCAAGAAGATTCTGACTCCCTGGTGGGTGATTCGCCTATCCCAAAACCTCCCATCCAATAGGGAAATGGAGGCAAGAAAGTATTTAAAATGTCCAGATGAAAATCCTCTCATGGAATGTGAGAGGTCTTAACGGAGTGGCCAAACATAGGGTGGTGGCCGATCTCCGAAAGAAGTCTAACCCATCCATACTCATTTTGCAGGAGACTAAGTCTGATGCCTCTGCCTCTATCAAGCTTTCCAAGGCCATTTGGGCCAAGGCCAAATTCATTTCTAGCCTTGCAATAGGTTCTGTAGGCGGTCTCATGGTGTTGTGGGACTCTGACAAGGTCGAGGGTAGTCTTCTATCGGCTTCCAGCAGGACTATCAATGTCCTGTTTCACTCCAAGGTTGATAATTTTTCATGGATTTTGACCAATGTTTACATCTCGAACTCTGCTTCGGAGTGAGCTAAGTTGTGGAAAACCATATCTCTAATGAGGGAAAGTTTTAGTGACTTCTCGTGGGTTGTGGGAGGGGATTTCAATTGCCCTCTTCATCCCTCTGAAAAAGAAGGGAGGCGCTGAGCTAGCCAGCCATAGCATGGAGGATTTCAGAGATTTTGTTTCATCCAATAATCTACTAGACATCGAACTTAAGGGGGTGTCCTTCACATGGAGCAATAGGAGGATTGGGAGCAATCTCATCCAGGTCAAGCTCAATCGGTTCCTCATTTCCCACGAAGCTATTCCCTTCCTCGGTGCTGCAACTCTCTCAGCTTTGCCAAGAATCAGGTCGGACCATAATCCCATTCTATTAGAGGCCACTGGCGGGCCTAGGTTTAAGATCCCTTTCATATTTGAGTCCATATGGATTTCCCACAAGTATTTCAAACATTTGGTTTCAGAATGGTGGTAGGTGACAGTGGTTGGTTCAGCATCCAAAAGACTGGCCCTAAAACTTAAGATGATTAAAAAGAACTTAAAGGCATGGAATAAGGAGGTTTTTGGCAACATTTTTGAGTCTAAAAGGTCCATCTCTGAGTGCTTGAAGAGTTTAGAGGAAAATATGGAGGTCGAAGGGTATTCTAAAGGCCTCAGAGAGGAGGAACGGAGCCTCCTGGTGGACTATCATTCCATTCTTGCCAGTGAGGAAATGTTTTGGCATTAGAAGTCTAGGGATCTCTGGCTAAAGAGTGATGATTCAAATTCAAAGTTTTTCCACGCGTCTACCATGAGACATAGGGGGGCCAACAAGATCAGACAGGTGTTGTGTAAGGATGGGCGCACTACCAGGGAGATTGAGGAAATTCGAAGTGAAGCAGTCGATTTCTTCCAGGATTTGCTGGGTGCTCCTCCTGATAGCGTCCTCCAAGTTTAGAAATCCTTGCTTGCTAATTTCCCTACCAAAGTCCCCCATGAGGCAAGTATTAAACTCCTGGAACATTTTTCCCATTCCGAGATTAAGGATGATCTTTTTTCCATGCAACCAGATAAGGCACCTGGGCCTGATGGGTTCCCCCCCGATTCTTTCAAGTTATGTGGGATGTTGTGGGGCCTGATGTCTATGAGGCTATCTTAGAAATCCAAGCATCAAGATCCATCCATCCGAAGCTCAACTCTACCTTCCTAGCTCTCATTCCTAAGTCGCCCGCCTACAAAAGTTTTTTTGACTATCGTCCCATAAGCCTCTGCAATGTTTTCTACAAGATTCTTACCAAGACCATTGCTAGTCGTTTGAGATCCCTCCTCTCCTCTTTGGTAGGTTAAGCTTAGGGGAGCACCGTTAAGGGTAGAAACATCCTTGACGGTGTCATTACTATTCATGAAACCCTCCATACTGCCCAATGTTCCAAGAATGTTGTGCTTTTCCTTAAACTAGACATGAATAAAGCTTTTGACAGAGTGGATAGGAGGTTCCTCTGTGTTGTCCTTTGCAAGTTGGGCTTCCATCATCACTGGATTGACCTTGTGAATAGTTGCATTTCCACTTCATCCTTTTCTATGCTGATCAATGGGTCCCTCGTTGGATTCTTCCAGAGTGCTCACGACCTCAGACAAGGTGATCCTCTATCTCCTATTTTATTCATTATTTTGGCAGAGGTCCTGTTGGTCCGAAATCTGCCACAGGAAAGGATTTTTACAAGTGCGCCCTAGACCCGGCCAACATTGAAAGGTTGGAAGCAAGAAATGGCTCCCAGACCAATCTCCAGAGTGGGCTGGTTCCCTTTACTAATCTAAATTTCTGTTTGAAGATAAGGGTTGCTGGAAAGAAATTAAAAGTTGCAGAAAGAAATGGAAATATGGCCGCAGGCCGGAGTTATGGGATCGGAAGAACAACAGCAGAAAACTTAAAGTGCAGCAACAAAAGATAATGACTCAACTCTCACACAACTGTATGCAGAAAATCTCTCCAAGATTACACTCCAGGAATCATATCCTTACAAGCAAGATTCAAATCCAATATGCAGAATTTGAATGTAACAACACTTAAGGAATATAAATTCTATTAGAAATGCAAAAGGAACAGAAAAGACAATCACCCAAACAACTGCTTGAAAAATCTGAAGCCAATACTTTATTCTCGCAAATGCACTTCCAGTTTTTAGCAAAACTTCCAACCCCTTGCAATGAAGTTTACATTGGTTTTTATAGAGGGCCGTCCTCTTTGCAGCATTTAATGTTTGCCACCGACCTTCTTGAGATCTACAATTATGCCACCGAAAATAAGCACATGATCCCCTTAATCGCAGCCTTGAAGCACCATAAAATTGAATGCAATTAGACGTCAACGGTCACCTTCATTAAATTTGCCTTTGAACATGTGCATGAAACCGTTGAAACAACCCACGAACAGCAGCCTCGAACAAATAAAACCTTCAATTTTGGTGGCCTGGACGCTTCTTCAACCTTGACCGCATGGGAAATCCGCAAAACATTTAATTCGGGCTAGCATTTAATCATCGGAAACCCAAAAAAAACTTCTCGACCGTTCATACTGTGTTTTGGCGGGAAACTGCGCAGGTCGCAAAAACGAGACGGGTCACGAAAATGCGACACTTTTTTGATACCGTACACTTTGACTGTTCAAACCCGTGAAAATCCTCCCTGTCGCGATATCGCTGCATAATCGGCTTCATCTTTTCTATCGCTAGCTCATTCCGCGAAAATGGCACATCGGGCGATCTCTCAACACCTTTTGTCTCTTTTGGTCCTCCCTTCGCTATGTCCCGCGAAAACGGAACATGTAGCGATATCGCTACATGTTTCAAGCACTTTGTACGGTCTTGCCGATGGGTCGCGAAAATGCGACACTTTTTGCTTCTTAAATGCCTTTGACTTTCCTTGTCGCCACTTCGCTGCATACTTGAATACTTAGTCATTTTTCGATCAATGCGTCATGAAATCAATATTATCACCATGTCTCTTGCTCTTCTCATTCCCTGTCGTAGAATCGCTGCAAATTTATCTCGCTTGGCCCTCTTGTCAAAAGTGCAGCGAGTCGCTGCAACTTTTATGTCTTTGCTCTTCAGACCAAAATGGCCGCGATTCTGAGACAAGTAGCGATTTCGCTACATATGTCTCCTTCCGTACCAACTGCCACCCTTTTGTCGCGAAAATGCGACGTCTTTTGCTTTACGGGACCTTCTTCCAAAAGATGCAGCGAATCGCTGCAACTTCTACTTTAGACTCCCGTAGCGACCAACCCCCGCGATTTTGGAACGTTGCAGCGCATCGCTGCAACTTTTTGCCTTGTGTACTTTTTCCAAAACGTGCAGCATCGCCGGTTTTAGCACTTAAGCTTTTTGCAACTAAGCCTTCCGCACCTTTGAAACGTGCAGTGCATCGCTGCAACCTCCACCTCGAACTCCCTTTGCAACCAACATGCAATGAAAATGGAACATTGCAGCGCATCGCTGCACTTTTCGACACTTGGACTTTGAAGTCACCCGACCCACGATTTTGGAACATGTCAGCGAATCGCTGCAATTTCTGGACTTAGTCCTTTTTGCTCCTTTATTCTTCAAAACCGCATCAAAGCCAAAATCAAAGTTAGATTTGCAACAATTAACACATTAGTACTTCAATCAAAATCAATGTGGCAAAAATGCCAACATTCTTGGCGGCTCGTGGGTATACAGCTCACTGTATGCAAGAATCTAGGTCTGAATACATTGGGCACGTAGTCATATTGAAATAGAATCGTGGACTCGCGCAATCATCTTCTACTGAAAAGCTGGAACTGGAAGAACCTGCATATAACCGGTTATGAAACGACAAATGGAAGGCAAAAATGGAGTGAGCGAGTGATGCGATAGACATAGCAATGAAATGCTGCTATACTATCATCTTCAATGGATGGAATGAAAGTGAATGAACGGATGGAATGGAAATGGAACTATGAAAAGTGTGAAATGAAATGAACTAAACTCGTAAATAAATGCGTAAAATGAAAGTACTTAGAGGAAAAGGATAGGAAGGAACGGGAATAATGAGAATGGGGAGAAGAAACAACAGCCGTGGCTCTCTTTTTTTTTTTTTTTGTAGAAGAAAAAGAAGGAAGAAGAAGATGAAGAAAGGAAAGAGGAAACAGGGAAGGGAAAAGAAGAATTTTCTGAAAGCCACCAACTGCTGGGAAAGGGAAAAAAAAACACAGAAAGACAAAAGGCACCTATGGCTCGCAAGCAACAAGAACCAAGGTGACAAAAATGAAAAGTAACACATGTATATATATATATATATATTTTTTTTTTTTTATTCTTCTATATACAAACTCATACTGAACTGATAATTCAAGAAGTGTAGGCTTTCAGATGAAAGCCATTGACTGAAATTGGAAGTGGACTGCCATCCAGGTCTTCTAAATAGAATGAATTTGTTGTACTCGTGCTGGTGATACGGAAGGGACCCTCCCATAAAGCATCAAATTTCTTGTGATTCCCATGTTTAGCTTTATTCTCATTCCATTTCAACACCAAATCTCCTGTTTTGAGTGGACGATCTGCAGAATGTTTACAAAACCACTTCGAAATACCTTGTGTGTGTTTAAAAAATTGATCATATGCTTCAGAACGCTGCTCCTCCAAATGCAATAACTGAGCTATCCGCAAATCCAAGGAACTCAAGTCCTGTCTCATTGTCCTAAAAATTTCGTAATTGCCGCAAAACAGTAACTCAAGATGAACAGCAACTTTGCTTCTTTCCCATAAACTAGGGCATAGGGTGAGGTCTTGATAGACTTCTTAACTGAAATTCTATCTGCCCATAAAGCTTGATTTAATAAAAGATGCCATGATCTCTTGTTCTCTCCCAAAGACCTCTTCAAAATCCGGAGCAAATTTTTATTTGTTGACTCCGCCAAGCCATTTCCCTGTGGATAATAATTGGAAGATGTTTTTAGGAAAATGCCATACTTATTAGCAAACTCATCTAGTTCAGCTCCAATGAATGGGGTCCCATTATCGTAATGATGGCATCAGGAATACCAAAGCGAGTAATCAAACCTTCAATAAAAGATATCACCACACTTTGGTTAGCCACCTTTGTAGGAATAGCTTCTGACCACTGGGTGAAATAGTCTGTAGTTGTCAAAATATATCTATGACCAACTGAGGAATTAGGATCAATGATTCCAATGAAATCCAACCCCCACTGCTGAAAGGGTGCTTCAACCTGAACTGGATGCAAAGGCAAGTGCCGCATTTCTTACCCTTCCTGTGTATCTCTGACATTTGTCACAGGCTTGTGCAATCTTGAAAGCGTCTGAGAACAGGGTTGGCCAGTAATAACCAGCTCGGATTATCTTCAAAGCCATCGGCCTTCCTGCAAAGTGTCCTCCTGATAAACCAGAATGAAATTCTTCCAGGAGCCTAGCCTTGTCTGCTTCTTTAACACATCTCAGAAGAACACCATCAAGATTCTTAAAAAACAATCCTTCTGGCAACAAAACATACCGCAGAGCTTGCAACCGAAATCTCCTCCTCTGAGAAGCATTCAACTGTGAAGGACATCTACCAGCTTGTGAAATAATCAATGAGGTCTTCTGTCCAAGTCCTTTTCCGTAATTAAGAAATTCATTAAATTGTCATTACTAACAAGATTTTCTTCATGATCTTCACCTACACCAGATGCTGCCATCCTTGCCAAATGCTGGCACAGAGCCTTACCACGCACTAGCTTAGTAGGGTGAATTTCTACATCAAATTCTTGGATCTTAGTGACCCAACCAGCACGTTTTTCACCCAACTCTCCTTGAAGAATGAAATTTCTTACATCCTGGATGTATCACATAAACAATGGTTCTCGCTCTCGAGATATAAAATGTTTAAACTTCTTAAGGGATTTCATAACAAAGATATACCTGTTTTTCAATAAAATTGTACTTTGCTTCATGAGGTAGAATGACCCGACCGAGAAAGGCAATGGGCCTTTCATTCCCATCATCTCCCTTCCGTGTAAGCACCGCGGCATAACCGTCATCTTCCCCAACCGCATATAAAATGAAATCCTTGGAGTAATCGAGATTAATCAGAACAGGAGCCTGTGCTATTCTTTCCTTGATTTCTCGGAATGCTTCTTTTCTTCGAGCTGTCCATTGAAAATCTGCATCCTTTTTTAACAACTCAGTCATAGGTTTTACAACCTGGGCAAAATCAGAAATAAACTTTCTGATGAAATTGATCTGTCCAAAGAAAGATTGAAGTTCCTTCTTGTTTGCAGGGAGTAACAATTTCTTCAATGCTTCAACTCGGGCTGGATCAATTGCTAATCCATCTTCTGAAATCACATGGCCCATAAGCTTACCTTCTTTCACTGCAAACACAAACTTTTTTAGATTAATGGAAATTCCAAACTCTCCGCACTTTTCAAAAATCTGCCTCGATGAGAGCAAGTGATCTTCCCGTCTCGTGTGAAAATACTGTCATGTCATCAAGATATATGACAATGATCTTGTTCAACAAATCCTTGAATGCAATGTCCATGGCTATTTGGAAGGTAGCTCCAACATTTGACAATCCAAAAGGCATTCGCTGATAAGCAAAAGTGCCCCACTTTGTTGTGAATGCTGTCTTATATTGATCTTCATCTTTCACCCAAATCTGGTTGTATCCAAAAAATCCATCCAACAAAGAAAAACGCTGAGCTCCAGCCACAACATGCAATATTTGATCTATACGCGGCAAAGGATAATGATCTTTTAATGATGCACGGTTTAAATTTCTGAAATCAACGCACAATCGAATATCTCCATTCTTCTTCCGAACTGGGACAAGATTGGCAACCCAGGTTGAGTGCTTAACTGGATAAATGATTTTAGCTTGCAGCATCTTTACAAGCTCAGCCCTCATCAACATCTCAATCTTTGGATTAACAGGTCTCTGTTTTTGCCGAAAAGGTCTGACTCCTTCCTCCAATTCAATTGTATGCTGCACAATCTGTTTGTTGTAACCTTTCAAATCTTCATAGCTCCAAGCTACAATGTCAGAAAACTCCTCACACAGCTGCCTAATTTTTTGCAGTTCTTCTGAGGTAGAGTCAGTTCCAACCTTGATAGCTTTGTTAGGCTCTAACTCTAATTCCATGTACTCTTTTTTGTCAATCTCGATCCGATGTTTTGTGGACCGATCATGCTGGTCGAACAAGCTCTCCAGAGTTATGAGACCCTTCGAAATGTGGTTGTTCCTTAATTGAATGAGCCCTTCAGCTCCTTCATCCTCCAAAGTTCTTCCTTCGACAGTAGCAGCTTCATGGATCAAGAAATTAACAATCTGCTCATCATTTTCAAAGACCTGTCGTAAAGTTTCTTTGTCCGGCACACTCGGGCCTCGTATACCATTCTAACTGTCTTGGGTTTGTTCACAACTTGTTCAACAGGGAAAAATTAGCTCCAAGAGATGCTAACAGTGTCCGCATGTTTATTCATCTCTCGAGAAACAACTTTGAATATTAAGAGCAAGAAAAACTCAAACAAATCCCAAACCCGATTTCGATATGCTTTAAGGTAATGCCGCTTTGAAATGCATCTATTTGTAATCTGATTTACAACAAGCTCGGAATCACCAAAAATCTTGAGTCGTTCAATTCCTAACTTCCTTGCTTTCTTCAAACCCAAACACAATGCTTCATATTCAGCAACATTATTAGTACAACTCCATGTAAGACGATATGAATAAGTTCTCTGTATACCAGAAGGTGAAATTAACACAATACCTGCCCCTGCTCCGTTCTTGCATCGAGCTCCATCGAAATATAGCTGCCATAATTGATCTGTAACATCATTCTGATCAGCTTGGTTAGACAATTCCTGCTTTGTGTCACTCTCAGGTTTCTGAATGGCATAACAACCGATTTCTGTCTCCAACATGGCATTGAAGTTAAGCATAGAAAACTGGTCATCCAACTGAAGATTATTTAAAACTTCACTCATTAAAACAGAATCTTCAGACTCTTCAGTAAGCATGTGGACAGACTGCATGTCTTTTTCTGCATCTTCCAACTTCTCGATGTGAAAAGGGGAAGGCTTTTCATTTTGAATCCTGAGACGTCTACCCTTGAAAGGAATTTCTAGGTGTGAATAATCTAATGCCGGATAACCCCCTAGCTTTGCAATAAATTCCCCGGATAAACACATACTAAAGTAGGGCTCTAAATCTACCACAACAATTTCTTGAATAACAAGTAATTTGTGGCATTGTATGCAGGACAATGGGTACATCTTTGATTACACCTACTATTTTTACAGGCGTACCATCCAATTGCAGAACTCCAGGACTACTCCGTGTATATTCCATTCCCATTGCCTCACAAACTCCCTTGGGCATTACAGTCGTGGCAGCTCCAAAATCGATCATGCAATTATGCACAATCCAACCCTCTATTTGCAATGACAAATAAAATGGAGGTGGTCTATTTTTCCCAGTAGTAGAGGTGGGTAAGGTTTGAGCATACACTGTCTGGGTAGGACCTTTTTCATTATCTTTGACAGATTTTAATGATTCCTGTAATAAGTCTACCTGACCGGGTAACTGCAAAGCATCATAGAGGCTTACCTTAGCTGGGGTCTTCTTAAGCTCTTCAACAATATTGTATGAAACTGCAGTAAGGTCTTTCTTCTCAGCAGGTTGTTCAAATCTGGTACGATACTGCTGTGTAGCTTCCACCCTTAGCCTCTTTGTCAGTGATGGATACTTCAACTTTTCACGAGCTTGCTCCTCTGCTTCTGATCTTACTGGTGCAGCTGCAGCCTTTTCTTGAACTCTGTAGGGAGCAGGATCTTTTGGTAAAATAGGTGCATCAGAATTTGGAACTGGCACAGGAGCCTTCACTGGCTTCTTCACCTCAGCAGGTACTTTCAAAGGCGCTAAATCAGCAGGATCAACAGTTACAGGCTTCTTTCCAGTTCTTGTCAGAACTGAAACTTGATCTTCCACTGCAGTCATCAAACTATGACCAGCTTCTGAGATCATGTTAACTTGTCCGCCTGAAGAGCTAGCAACCAATGTCTGCACATAATTTAGATGGACCATACAAGTATCTTCTCCATGAGGGTCATTGCAGGTTGAGCACCAATACATTCTGTCTGCAAGAGCTGGATCTTCATTTACTAAAGCAGTTAAGCCTTTTTCAGGTGCTTTACTTGTGGAGGCAGCTTGATCTCTAGTGATTGCAGGAGGTTGAAATCTCCTTGGCTGGAAATCTCTCTCAGCCTGCTTCCTCTCAATGAGTGTGATCTTGTTTCCCATGGCTCTAATTGCCAAATTTGCAGACTTCACCTCCTGCAATAATGCTGTATATGGATCAGGGTTCACAGGTGTAGGAGGTGCTGGCAAGGGCAAAGGAGCTGGTGGTGCCGGCAAAGCTGGAAATGAAGTGGAAATGGGAGATGGCTAAGTGTTGGGTGCAGGAAGCGGTAAAGGAGCTAAAGTAGGCAACTGAGGAGCTGGGACAGGTGCAATCTGAGGTGCTTTGGAGCTCCATGATGGTGTAGGATACATTGATGGCATGGGTCGTGGTTGTGAACCAAAGATATAAATACCGAGGCAAATCAGGAATTATAGGCATAGTTACCTTTGGTGGAAGTCTCCCTACAAGCAACCAAATCAGCTTCTCTTTGATGGCTTGCTCAAACAACTCTGGAAATGTTGTCACATTGGACTGCCGAACAGCCCAGCCGATATCTGAGTTGAATGCTCTAAGATAGTACAGTGCAGCCAATTCATCAGCAGGCCGAATACCTTCAGGAATTCTGTGCCAGGTTCTAGTAAATCGGACGTTGAAATCAGCTATTTCCTCCTGTGGATGCCTCTGTATTACAATAAACTGATTCAACAATGAGAAGGGGTCAGCCTGTTCATGAAAATTTTTGACCAGAAGATCACCGAATTGATCCCACGATGTTATAGTGCCTGGTGGCAGCGTTCGGTACCAAAACAACAATTTGCCTCTCAAAGAGCATACCAACAACTTCACCATTACATCTTCATCAGTAATATCATGGATGGCTGCTAGAGAAGCCACATCATTTATGTGTTCATAAGTTGTCTTACCCGTACCGTCATAAGTGGGCAAAGCTTTCAATGCAGCTCGAGGGACTGGATTCTGAGCCTGCAAGTTCAAGGCTCCCGAACTGTTCCATGCCAAGAACTTCCCGGGTGGAGGTGGAGGATATTGTGCCATTGGAACTAGTGGATATGGTTGGGAAAATGAAACACTAGCAACAACACCAGGGTTCTGTGTAGCGAAAGATGAAAGGGATGAGGAAACTAACCTAGAATGCTCACCACTTCTTGAACTGTCAAGTTCGAAAAATTCGACAAGATCGCCAAATTTCTTGGACTCGTGATCTCGTGATCATGAATAATTTCTGAATTCAGCAGAGTCACCAAATGCTCTAATTTTACAAGGATAAAGGCGAACATTAGACCTTCGATACTATGGGATCTTTTAGAGACAAAAGAAATCTGTCCCACCGGGCGTGCCAAAAACTCGTTGGTCACGAATCTGCCACAGGAAAGGATTTTTACAAGTGCGCCCTAGACCCGGCCAACATTGAAAGGTCGGAAGCAAGAAATGGCTCCTAGACCAATCTCCAGAGTGGGCTGGTTCCCTTTACTAATCTAAATTTCTGTTTGAAGATAAGGGTTGCTGGAAAGAAATTAAAAGTTGCAGAAAGAAATGGAAATATGGCCGCAGTCGGAGTTATGGGATCGGAAGAACAACAACAGAAAACTTAAAGTGCAAGCAACAACAAGCAACAAAAGATAATGACTCAACTCTCACACAATCGTATGCAGAAAATCTCTCCAAGATTACACTCCAGGAATCATATCCTTACAAGCAAGATTCAAATCCAATATGCAGAATTTGAATGTAACAAAGACTTAAGGAATATAAATTCTATTAGAAATGCAAAAGGAACAGTAAAAGACAATCACCCAAACAATCGCTTGAAAAATCTGAAGCCAATACTTTATTCTCGCAAATGCACTTCCAGTTTTTAGCAAAACTTCCAACCCTTTGCAATGAAGTTTACATTGGTTTTTATAGAGGGCCGTCCTCTTTGCAACATTTAATGTTTGCCACCGACCTTCTTGAGATCTACAATTATGCCACCGAAAATAAGCACATGATCCCCTTAATCGCAGCCTTGAAGCACCATAAAATTGAATGCAATTAGACGTCAGCGGTCACCTTCATTAAATTTGCCTTTGAACATGTGCATGAAACCGTTGAAACAACCCACGAAAAGCAGCCTCGAACAAATAAAACCTTCAATTTTGGTGGCCTGGACGCTTCTTCAACCTTGACCGCATGGGAAATCCGCAAAACATTTAATTCGGGCTAGCATTTAATCATCGGAAACCCAAAAAAAACTTCTCGGCCGTTCATACTGTGTTTTGGCGGGAAACTGCGCAGGTCGCGAAAACGAGACGGGTCACGAAAATGCGACACTTTTTTGATACCGTACACTTTGACTGTTCAAACCCGTGAAAATCCTCCCTGTCGCGATATCGCTGCATAATCGGCTTCATCTTTTCTATCGCTAGCTCATTCCGCGAAAATGGCACATCGGGCGATCTCTCAACACCTTTTGTCTCTTTTGGTCCTCCCTTCGCTATGTCCCGCGAAAACGGAACATGTAGCGATATCGCTACATGTTTCAAGCACTTTGTACGGTCTTGCCGATGGGTCGCGAAAATGCGACACTTTTTGCTTCTTAAATGCCTTTGACTTTCCTTGTCGCCACTTCGCTGCATACTTGAATACTTAGTCATTTTTCGATCAATGCGTCATGAAATCAATATTATCACCATGTCTCTTGCTCTTCTCATTCCCTGTCGCAGAATCGCTGCAAATTTATCTCGCTTGGCCCTCTTGTCAAAAGTGCAGCGAGTCGCTGCAACTTTTATGTCTTTGCTCTTCAGACCAAAATGGCCGCGATTCTGAGACAAGTAGCGATTTCGCTACATATGTCTCCTTCCGTACCAACTGCCACCCTTTTGTCGCGAAAATGCGACGTCTTTTGCTTTACGGGACCTTCTTCCAAAAGATGCAGCGAATCGCTGCAACTTCTACTTTAGACTCCCGTAGCGACCAACCCCCGCGATTTTGGAACGTTGCAGCGCATCGCTGCAACTTTTCGCCTTGTGTACTTTTTCCAAAACGTGCAGCGCATCGCTGCAGTTTTAGCACTTAAGCCTTTTTGCAACTAAGCCTTCCGCGTCTTTGAAACGTGCAGCGCATCGCTGCAACCTCCACCTCGAACTCCCTTTGCAACCAACATGCAGCGAATCGCTGCAACTTCTTGCCTCGAGCCTTTCTTTGCAATCATCGAACCGCGAAAATGGAACATTGCAGCGCATCGCTGCACTTTTCGACACTTGGACTTTGAAGTCACCCGACCCGCGATTTTGGAACATGTCAGCGAATCGCTGCAATTTCTGGACTTAGTCTTTTTTGCTCCTTTATTCTTCAAAACCGCATCAAAGCCAAAATCAAAGTTAGATTTGCAACAATTAACACATTAGTACTTCAATCAAAATCAATGTGGCAAAAATGCCAACAAATCCTTAGCTGGTCTTTGAATGAAGCCCTCCACCGAAGCAATATTTTTGGCATTCTGCATACTTCCAAAGTTGATCCTATCACTCACCATCAGTTTGTGGATGACATGCTCATATCCACTGGAGCGTCTGTCACTCAGGCCAAATGTATCAAGCACATTCTGTCCCGGTATGAGAAGGATTTTAGCCAAAAATTTAATTATTTGAAGAGCAAAATTTATTTTGTTAATACCCCTCTACGTAGGCAAATTCGCATTTCTAGAATCCTCGAATGCACTATTGATTCCCTACCTGCAACTTATTTGGGGTTGCCGCTAGTTTGCAATGGGCGAGACGATGGGAACATCAGGAATTCAATTTTGGAACGGCTTCATAAGAAACTCAGCACTTGGAAAGGCAAATTGCTATCTCAAGATGGGAAGGCAACCCTCACCAAAGCCTTTCTTCAAGGAATTCCCACCTACTTCATGTCTGTTTTCATGCTTCCTGTGTTTATCCATTCCAAAATCGAGCAGATTCAAAGGAATTTTCTTTGGTCCGGCAAGAAGAAAAATCCGGGAATTCCTCTGGTGGCGTGGGATAAGGTTTGCCTTCGAAAGGACCAAGGGGGCCTGGGATTGAGAAGATCCAAGCTCATGAACACTGCCTTAATTGCCAAACATGCTTGGAGAATTCTTATTAATGCACCAACGAAATGGGTCAATATAGTTAAAAGAAAGTATCTTGGGGAAAATTCTCTCCTGGAAGCTGAGTCTCCTCATGAAGCTTCGGCTTTCTGGAAGACGGTGCTTCAGGGCCGTTTGGTGATTAACAGGGGTGCTCATTGGATCTTGGGGGATGGATCCATGATCCTTTTTTGGAGAGACAGGTGGGCTACAGATGAAGCTCTTGCTGTAAATCAAAACTTGGCTGGCTTGAGGGCCCAGATTGATCCAAACAGTCATCTCAAGGTTTCGATTGCATTGACCGGAGTTCCCTTCCCCCTCGGTGGAAACTTTTGATGGTGGATGGGTTTGATAATGAGGTGAATTTCTTGTACATTTTCCTCCAATCGGTGTTAATTTCGTCGGTCATAAGAGATGATAGAATTATTTGGAGCAAAACGTAGGATGGGCGGTTTTCTGTTAAGTCCGCTTATGATCTTCTGTCGTGTGAGGCTACTGTGGACCCCCGGTGGAAAGCAATTTGAAGGAAAGGGATTATTCCTAAGATAAATTACTTTGCTAGGATTGCCTTTTATAACAAAGCCCTTACCATAGACAATCTCCACAAGAGAGGCCTTGCAATTCCCAACAGGTGCTATCTTTGCTTAGCTGACTGTGAAACATCCGATCACTTATTTTTGCATTGCCCCTTTTCCCATTCAGTCCTAAGCTATGTGTTGTTTTCCTTCCAAGTACTCTGGTGCTCCCCTCACTCCCTTAAAGATGCATTCCTCCAATGGCCCAAGCCCTTTAAGAATTCTAAGCTCTGATTCCTTTGTGAGTCTGCCTTTCACCATTCCATATGGCAAATTTGGCTAGAGTGTAATTTTAGAGTCTTCAGCAAGATACTTAGAATGGCTCCCTCTGTTGCCCAGCGGGCCTTATCCTTTATTGTCGAGAATTCAAAAACTATTCCCAGCTCTCGCCCTCACAATCCTTGGGAGGCAATTATTTTCAAAAGACTAGACCTTGGCTCCTCTTCCAGAGTTGACTCAGTGAATGGCCGCAGGGAGGTCACTTGGACCAAACCTCCTTTGGGGTGGATCAAAATTAATTTTGACGGGGTTGCTAAAGGCAACCCGGGGCCCGCTGGTTTCGGGGGGCTTGTCAGGGACCATAATGGGAAGCTGATCTTGGCCTACTATGAAAATTTGGGCCCTCAGACCAATCATTTTGCCGAAGCCCATGGTGTGTTGAAAGGGTTGCAGGTCATATCGAATGATCCTAGGCCTTTAATTATTGAAGGCGATTCTCTAAACATTATCAACTACCTTCATGGATCCAAAGACCCATCGTGGCGGGTCCTGAATATCATCCTTGAGGCTAGGATGCTCCTATATTGGTGTGCCAGGTGGGAGGCGGGGCACATCTACAGAGAAGGTAACCTGGTGGCGGATCACTTGGCCAACAAAGGACTGATGACCACGTGCCCGGTTGTTTGGCATTCTCATTTCCCAACCGAGGTGGACAGTTTGGCCAAGGCAGATATTCCCTCATGATGAAGAATTTGTATCATAGGTCTTCTCCCAAAGTTTGTTGATATATTGTCTTCGGCTATTATTCTATTTTAATGTATTTCAAGATCAATATTTCCAGGACTATCCACGTCTTCTGGGGCCCTCGGGCATTTTGTATTTCCCTGTCTTTTTTACGAACTGCTCTATTTACCTAGCCATCCGGCATGAAATATCTTTTAGCAAGGCTGATTTTGTACATAAGGTTTTGGGATCCTTTATAAAAACCCACAATTAATCTATTATTATAATTACAATTTTTTTTTTTACAGTGAGTTCAAAAAACTTATGCAACCTGATTACTCTGAAAACGATGCCCAAATCGATTTTGATAAAGTGGTCAGGGGAGGTAGTTCAAGCATCATGAAAAGTGATAGCATGCATTTCAAAAAGCTAAATATTATTTCCTATTATTTAGTTCTCATCCAATAGGCTGGTTGGAGTGGTCGTTGAAACTTTACGTAGCTTGTAGCAGAAGATAGAGCGCAGGTTCGAACCTCATCACCTATGGTTGGTATAAGGAAATTTTTTATTTATTAATATTTTCGAGTGACAAACATATCTGTCTAGACGTGAGGTTTGAGAGCTATGAGGGCACGTAGCCCGGGTGGTACCTAAGTAATTGCTGAGAGCACTTCGCTAAGAGCGCTTCGCTGATATTAAATCTCTGGTTTGAATCCCTTAGAGATTTATGGGGTGCCGTGAGCGCCAATATTTTGCTGCAATAAAAGGTATGATATATTATTTACATAGTTATATTTGATGTTTGGGATGCTTACCACTTGAAAATGCAAACTACGACAACACGGGAGATATAAGGGTTTCTTTGTTAAAAAATAAAAGGTGTTTTATTTCTAAGGTCTTGGGAGTTATAAGGGGTTTTATTTTGAATTCAAAATATTCTTTTGATATATAGAAGATTATGATTTAGTGGAAATTAAAAAGATATATATTCTTAAAAGGAGTAATAAGGTTTATGTGCATTTGTTGGTTTGAAAATTATTTGATTTCAAATATTGAGTTTGGATATTATAAGGTGTACAAGAGGACTTGATTTTTTGTGTAAAAACTATTTTGTGAAGAGGTTGTGGTAACCTAACCCTTGAGATTGGTAAAGAGTTTGATCTTGTTAAAATAGGTTTTGAAGTCTACTCTTCATCAAGTAAAAGGTATGGGCACATTCTTCCTTGGTTGAAGTAATTGATTGGTTGAGGTTTTCTGAAAACAAGATTGGAGTGAAAAGGACCTGGTTAAGTTTTCCTTTGTTGTTTTGTTGAGTTGATGAGTTTTCTGAAGTAGAAGTAAATACTATAAACTTTGTTTGATAAGCATTGTTGGAGATTTTGAGTGAGTGAATGCATACTTCATTGTTGGGTGATTGAGATCCCTTGTTGTTGAGTTTGAAGATTGGATTAGGGTTTGTGCAAGAACATGAGTATCATTGTTATGTGAAGTTGTGAACTATCTTGAACTAGGGTTTGTGAAAGAATATGAGTATCATTGTTATGTGAGATTGTTTGATAAGCATTGATTGAAAATAATTGAGTGAGTATGTTTGGACTAGGGTTTGTGAACAAGGATTGTTTTATTGAGTGTTTGGTTGAGTAGAGTTGGTTGAACCTAGTCAAGTGGAAATGTTGAAATTATAGTTCTAGTTCTATGAAACAAATTGTTCCATATTCTGAATTGATTTGAGAAATAGGTTGAGTGTTTGTGAGTGTGAAACATATTGAGTATCTAACAATTCTCTATATGTTTTTGTGATAAAAAGAGATATTGAAAGTGATTGAGCATTGTGATGAGTGTGAAGCATATTGAGTCTCTAAAAATTATATATATGTTTCTATGAGATTGGACAAGTTCTAGTGAGGACTTTTTGAGTAGATTTGAGGCAAGTCTTTGAGAGGACTTGTGGATAGATTGGTGTAAGCTTTTATGGAAGCTTACAATACAGATTTGAAGATAGAGCTAAGAGAATATTGGACAAGTTCTAGAGAAGACTTATGGATAGATTGGTGTGAGATTTTGTGGAATCTTACAAGGCAAAATTGAGATAAGTCTTTGAGAAGACTTGAAAACAAATTTTATTGATTGATTTGTTCCAACCTTGAGTTAAGATTTGGAGCATATCTAGAAGAGTTGATTTGTGATTGAGTCAAGCTTTGTGTCAAGACTTGAGGACAAATATTTGACATATTTATGCTAGATTGAAGGACTGTATTTAGTGTAAATTTGAGGACATAGTTTGGTGCAGATTTGAGGATAGTTTTGTACTAGACCATAAACAAATATTTAGCAGATTTGTGCTAGATCGAAGGACTATGTTTAGTGCAAATCAAAGGAAAAATATTGAGAAAAGTTGTGCTATATCGAAGGACCGTGTTTAGTGCATATTTGAGACAGAACTGAGAGTAAGCTTTGGAGGTGAAAGAGTATAGAGGATAATAGTCTATAGTCGATAGAGATTCATTAGCCAGGGTAGTGAGGATAGGTATTTTGAGTGAGGATAGAAGTCTTCAGTGGATAGAGATCCATTAGCCAATGCAGTGGAGGTAGCAATTCTTCTAGAAGATCACCAGCCAGAGCAGAGGGGAAAGGAGTTCTCCTGTGGATAGAGATCCAAAAACTAGCTGAGAAGAAAGAGTTCTCCTATGGATAGAGATCCACAAACTTGATTAGGGGATTGGTGTCTCCTTTGGACAAAGGTCCATAAATATTTTAACAGGGAAAGGATTCCTTAGATATTGATTGAGAAAATATTAGTGAAATATTTTCTCCATGGAGTAGCCCACATTGGGTGAACCATGTTAAATTGGTGTCCTTATTATGTGTGATGATTTATGCATTACTTTGGTTATTGCTATTGATATTTCCATTGATTATATTGGATAATAATATTTGGTAAAGAAAAGTAAAAGGAGGTCTTATACTGTTCACCCCCTCTCAATATAAGCTTATGTTCTTCAAAACTTGGTGATGGCTAGAAGATATGCTTTTAGGAGGACAAGTGGCTAGGTAATAGCCCTCTTCAGAATCATATTGATCTGATATACCTCAAACATGTGACTGACATGTTATTTAGTACATAGGTGTACAATTTCAATGATGATGGTAGGAAGCACTAGAAAACCATTCCTCAAGATAATCTAAATGAAGACCAAAAAAGAGCTAATCTTATTTTGTCTAACATATTGTATCTCTATGTTATTCCCAGATGTTTTGTTGAAGATAAGCTCCTATGGGCACCCAGTGAAAACAAGCTTTTCTCTATCAAAATTACCTATTTTCTTAATGAAAACCCTAATCATACATTGTTCTCTTCCAAGATCATTTGGAAGAAGCACCTAATGAGGCCTGGAAATGCCTCAATCATAGCATGTTTTGAATAGTTAAAACTGCCTAAAACTCTTGTGATATATCTTATATGCTAGTTAAGTTGATTTAATATGTTGTGTATTAACTGTTTGCATGATTGATGTGTTAGGAATATTATATTCTGATTTTTACAGTTTTTTGTACAGTTTTATACTACTTTGTCATGGCTTGCTAAATGAGGAATATGCTTAGGTTGATAGCAGCACTTTACTAGTTTTGTTTTGATGTTTTTCAAGCATTTATTTATCTAAGTTTAGCAAATGGTGCAAGAAGATTGTTACTGTGCAGCAGAAACTGGTTTTGTTGTGTAAATTCCAGCCAGCTGCCAATGAATGGCAAGGCATGGAATTCACACATGGAGAAGGATAAAAGCTATTGCAATCAGTTCTTGAGAGATAACCCACCTGAGAAAAGTAGCTGAGATCACCTGAAGACCACACAGTTAGTCAATCCGAAGAGCTTCGGATTGAGCAGACATCTTCGGATTGATAGAATGCAGTTTCTTCGGATTGAGCCAATTATCTTCGGATTGACAACAAAAAGTGCTTTTTGACTTTTTGACTATTTTATGATGGTGGAAAAAGGGAAAGAAGGTTGAGAAGGTTAAGGGAAAATATCCCCCAGCTATCTTTGCCATCCTTGCCATCCAAAAGCCACCATTCATGGGAAAAGATCAATTGATCCTCTTCTAGGATAAACCCAAGAAATACTACAACATAGTAGGAAGTTGATCTGTAGGATAGGAATAGCATATTTTTGGATGTAAATAGGTTTTAGGCATCTATAAAATGTAGCTCCCATGTTGGTAGAGCTACGGAGGTATATAGGGTTTTTTAGAAGAAATTAGATAGCAGTTTAATTTTAGATCTGTAATCTGCAGCAGCAGATTTGTAAATGCTGATTTTGGAATAAAAGTGCAGTTCTTTTATATTTTCTATGTCATATGAGTGTGTGTGAAGTTTAGTAAGTAAAATGAGTTTCACACCTTCTTCTGGAGAAAGAAGCTGGCCACTTCCAGGCCTAGGAGAAGGACTAACACAGACAGGTTTTATTCTGATTTTGTTGCAGCAGAATTAGTTGTAAAAGTTGTCAGTTTCCATTTTTTGTATCAATTGACATTTATTGTTGTTTAATCCTTGTTTAGAGTAAAATTGCAATGTTATTTAGAATATAATTAATGGTAGATCTGATTATTGCCTTCATTCTCAGTAAGATTTTAGTTTCAACATGCTTTTATTTCCTATAATTTATAGTTTTTTTGTACCTTCATTTGTTGTTGTCAGCCACTGTACAGAAGATTGACAACCTTCTACAATAGAGAATTGATAGGATTCAGTTTATGTTTTATGCAACCATTTCATTCTAATTGTCATTATTGCAAAAGCAATTAGGTTTTCATTTCTGCAAATAGTACTTAGTTTTCATTTTTGCAAATAGATTAAGTTCATTTTATGCAATTTAGGAGTAAGGTGACTATAAAACCCCCCCACAAAACCTATTCTACCAATAAGACCTGCTGCTCCCAAATGACCTAAATTATAGCCCTGTTCACCCCTTCTTTCGTAGATAACCTTGAACACTACCCTGGATTGACAAATTCATTGAGAATTAATGATGTGCTTAATGACAATACATCATTTTGGCACCGTTGTCGAGGAATAGTGTTGTTAGAAGGTAACAATAGTCCAATAGTTGTTAATTAAGCTGAGCTATGAAAATTTAGGGTAAAATCTGAACATAATAGTTGGTTAAGTAACAATTATTGACTTATAATTTATGTCATTAAGGAGTAGGCATGAATGAGTAGGCCTAGGGATGAAAAAGGTATAATTATCCAAAGTGATCCCTGGCTTGTTCGAGTAAGAAGATCTTCACGCTTAAGAGGTGAATCACCTGTGTTTGAATTACCAGAATAACCCATCATGGAATCAGAATCAGAGTAATCCATTTTGGATGCAAAATCAATAGTAGTGGGGTCAACAACACCAGCCTCAAGAGATAACAACATCAGCTTCATGGAGCACACTAAAATGCTTGAGGCTAAAATAGCAGAATTACAAGCAGAACTTGAAAAGCAAAAACTTCACATTGCACAATTACATTCACAATCAGCAGCAAGCAATGTAGTTCAGGAAAGAGTGCCTTGTGATTCTTCTACCTCCCTTGATGAATTCCACCAATTTGGACAACCTTCCCTTCCATTTGTTCAAACTGTACCCAATAAGGTTGAAGTGCCCCTATCTAGTAACCTGCCATATGAGTCTGTAATACCTTTGCAGTCCCATGCTCCCTCCAGAGAACAATATTCCCAAGCTGGACAAAATCCTCATATCTCAAAAATATCAGCCAATTCAATGTTCACAACTTTGATGAAGTCAACTTTTTCAGTGTTCATCTTTGTCATGATAATAGATGGATGGTCATCTTTGTCTGCCCTTGATGAATTGCCAATTTTTGAGCTGATTTCACACTTAAAGTTTCAAGCATATCGTGAGGAAGGACCATGCTTTCTCTATGGTGATGGTTTTGTGAGATATGTTGCATTACAAGAAGGGAGTACTCAGTGGCATCACAAGCACACTTATGGCGCAGTGGCAATTCACAAAACTCACTGGGTTTGTAGCTTTAAAAAAAAGGGTATGGATCTCCCAGAAAACTTGGACAACAAAAAGTTTCTGGACATATGGTATAATGTTGTTTCCCAAGTTTCAACACCTTTTAGAAACTATTTTGATACAATGGAAAGGTCCATACAGACTCAAGAGCATGTTCTGACATCATTTGTACCTTCAACCATGAAAAAAAAAGAATAAATCTGACTTTGAAAACCTTCTCGGAGGCAAAGCTAGACAGGGTATGGGTGAAAACTAGCTATGCTGGCAGTCATGTGGGTGAAAACCAGCTTTTTTGGTAGTCACATGGGTGAAAACTAGCATAGTTGGCAGTCATACTCTGATATAAAAAAATGATAAAAAAAGGGAAAGAACAACTGGCAACCTCATGGGTGAAAACCAACTACAGGAGCTGACAAAATTACACAAAGAGACTGATCACGTCTGCAAGGAGAAGTAGCCACAAAAAAGTACTATTGAAGGGGGCCCAATTCATCTACAAAGCATGGAGTAGTTAGCAGTAATATGTATGCATCTTGTTTTCTAGTTTAGATTTAGTTAGCATATGTAAATATGTGTACACTAGTTACTTAAGTATCCTTTTCCTAAGCCGACATCAATGGACATTTGAAGAAAATTTGATGAGATAGATGCACATGAAAAACTTTTGTATCAAACAAGCTTGATGCCAAACAAAATACTGGTTTACTCTAGACACAGGGTCATTACATTCCATTTCAAAGTGAGAGCAGTACTCAAGTAACATGATATCAGTGGTATTTTTGCATCTACTCAGTGATCTACAAGAGCTAAAGCATCCACCTTAGTCCTTTTTGAATTTTAAAGTTTACTATCGCCTCCTTTACTTAAAATGGAAAGTGCAGGAGATACAACAACAAGAAGGCAACCTACCAATAATGAAAAGTCATGAGGACATGACTTAGCTTCAGTAGGGGACCTCTTATTGAAGGAGAAAAATCATTTGGACAACCTCTGTTGCAGCATATGAATATGGTGGAACCAATATCACATACGGTAAACCATGTTTTTCACTTAAAATGTCATTCCTTTCTGTCCTAGCAGTAAGTTATGCAAATATGTATTGATTGTGCTTCCCTTCCATTATCTTCCATTTCATGTAAGGGGGGAAAATAATAAGTTATTTCCATATTTCCATGTCCTCATATAAACATCCACCATACAACTATGTATCTTCCATACACTTTCCCCATTCAACCATTATTCCACTTACCAGCCATTCATTCATTATAACTCATAATAGCACATGATGTATGTATCTTGTATATTCTTATTGTTATGATTTAAAGGTTATGATTTTTTTGGAATAACATGGTTTCTAATGTTTCACTGATTTAGAGAAGATGCAAAATATTTTATGAAGTTTTAGATGATACATATGGCCAAGAATCTGATATTGTATAGTATGTGAGGTAACTCAACTTGTAATTGTTGATTGACCTGCTCTATTGTAATAACATATGGATAAGATGAAATGGATTTTCTGAAAAGACCTTAGAAATTTTCTCACAGCCAAATTCATCTTCAAATTCTACTATTTCAACTTCAGACAATTGAGCTTACATTCTCATAAGGTCAAGGTCAAGGAGAATAAGACAAATCTGTCCTGCATAAATTGTTTGAATGAAACTGCTTAGTTCTCCATGTTTATGAAACCTGTGTACAAACCATTTCTGGGTTTTGTTGTCCTCTATTTTCTCAAGATACCCTTAAAATTTCATCCCAAAATGACATCATACACAAAAGTTATGGCCAAAATACAGTTCAGTATTTTCACTGAATTTGCACAAAAATGAAATTCATTTTGAAGGCATGAATTTGTTTGATGATTTATGAACTGTTTGACATAATGCTTCATCCAAATGAAGATATACATAAGATTTCAGTGGAAACAAGCAATGGTCTGCATACAATTTCAAGTATTCTACCATCAATTGGTAGCATGGGAGTTCTATAAGATGGCCAACAAGTTTTGGATAAGATGTGGTGCACTTGGGCATGGGCAATGGTTTGTACCTATCACTTCATGCTCTGTTCAAAAGAGTGCAGTTATATGTGAAGAGGTTGGAGTTGCAGTTAATGCCTCATCAAAGTATGCCAAAAGACACAGTTTCATGAACAATAATGATAACAACATATGCACAAACTGGATTTTCTGAAAGCAATTATCAGGTGAGAACCAAACTTTGTAACCATTTGTTGAACATTCTTTAGGTTTGTGCCATTATGGAGTTATAAAACAATATGGAGATCCATCAAAGAATAGTTGAAAATGGTCTTTTATCAAATATTGTGAAAGTGGATGCCCTGACTGAACATATAGATGTTACTGAAGTTGCATTAACATTTTCTATGGAAGAGATATGGAAATTAGATAAGGATTCATTGGAATATGCAAAGTTTTATAGATGCTTTTCAAGCTGGAGTATTCAATGCAGTTCCAACATTACAACATATTGTTCAAATGAATACTAAAGATCATTTTTATCTCCATGAAATGTCCACTCAATATAAGTCTGTTGGTAATTCCACATGCACCAATACTGCTCTCTCAGAGTATTAATACCAAGACTATAAAAAAAATTGAGTGTCTACAAAATAGAGCACATTAATTGGTTTTCAGCTATCACCTTCAAGGTTTTCACCAATAGATGTTATCCCATATGTGAAGGTAATACTGTACTTTCTCAGTTCCAATGAAGAATTTCCTTATGTGCTAATTGTGCTTGAAATTAGTGATGTTTTGTTGAGTCTTCCAAGATTCTGTCAATAAATTCACTCAAGCAATGCAGTCAAATGTTTTCCAACACATTGAGATACAGTTATAAGATACCTCAGTACATAGTGAATCCCAGGAAGAACAGAATAGCAAATGAAGCATACTGATTTGATAAGGTAGTGAGTTGTTTGACATAATGCTTCATTTGGAATGCAGCTAAAAGGCACAAGCATTGTTTGACAAAACTCTGAGTACAATGTGGAAGATAAAACAAAAGATGCTTGAAGGATGAACTGTTGATTAAACAAGGACAGTAAAGATAACAGGGTCTGCTCAACATGGACATTTCATGAAATATTGGTAGAATTGAATCTCACAAGCCAGGAATGACAAGAGGTAGTTGAAAGACCATTTGAAGACATTGTTGAACCATTTGTTGGCATGTTTATCAATGCATATAACAAGTTTCTTGTGGAAGTTGAGTTTGCTGCAGGAGCAACAAAGGTTTAAGCTGGGGGGAGAAGATGATGAGGCCAAATAATGTCCTCATTTTGGCATAAACATGTTGCTATAGTGATGCATTAAAAGGATACTTTAGTATTAGTTAAACATGTTTAATATGTCTAATTAGTCTAACTAGTTGCAAGATGTTATATTTGTTGCTTGTTGATATTCTCATGCTTTATGCCAAGTTTTGTGCAGAACAGTCTTAATCTGGTGTCTTAAATATGCATTACTAATGCTTTCATGGTAAGCAAGAAAATGATGGAGAATCTTCAATGCATCATTCTAAGATAGGTCATCAAAGGACACATCAACATGACTTGGAGGCTTCTCACGACACTATGGAAATAGTCAGCACCAAGATTTAAGGAAGAATTCTTGCAGCAACTTGATAGTTTGGATGTACAATTGGTGGAAGAGATTCCCTCTTCCATCTCAACTTCAACAGATTCAGCATGATAATGGATTTTCAAGAAAAACAGAAAAATGGAAAAAAATCAGAAAAACAGAAAACAAAAAGATGAATAAATCATGATTGTGAATTCCTTCATGGGCATGATTTTGAGGAAATCATGAATTCTTTCATTGGCACAATCAAGATCAAGAAAAAGAAAAAAAGAGGTAAAAAAAGGAAAAGAAAAAAAAAGAGAGAAAAATGAATAATTCAGCAGTGAAAACCTCTTTGAGGCGCTACTGAATTGGTGTGCATGAAAACCAGTTTTTCGGCATGCATGACCTAGAAACAATCTTCATCATCATTGTAAAAATCCACCAACTGCACTTGTTTTGAAGTGTTGCAGCAAACTTCAGCAGAACATCATCAGAAGCAGCCATCCTTCAAAACTTGCATTAACTTGTTTTAAACAGGTATATATTTCTTGCACTTTTCTCATTGTAAATAATTGGTATATAGTATATGACAATTAACCATTAGTATAAAGATGTTCATAAGAGTTGGCATAATCAAAACATGTCTTGAGAAGAGGAGGAAGAGGAGGACATCAAAGAGCAATTAAGAGCAGCCAGGAGCATTATAAAAACACAAATAAAATGGATTGAAGAGAGGGAAGATATTATTGAAAAAAATTGAGGAATTACAGTAGGAGGTAGAAAAACTAAAAAATAGGCTATCACAGTTTGAAGCACAACCAACAGAATCTGATGATGAGGAAGATCTGGTTCAAATCCTACTTGGATTATCTAGGGAAAATGATTCTTTTCCCCTGATAGAAGCACCTGAACCTTTGAATGAAGACACAGATGCTCATTCTGAAGTAGTACCTTCTCAATCCGAAGCAACACCCTCTCATTCCAAAGATGCTCCAAAATTGCTCAAGAATTCAGAAAAGAGCATCAGTGAAGAACCACAATAACTACTCTTGCAAGTAGCACCAACACAAGAGAATTTTGAGCATCAAGATGTGAATGTCCAAGTAAGTACTCCTCTGCATGCAACTTTTGTGTCCAAATCTGAAACTGTCACACCTGCAGTAGAAGTAGAGGAAAAAGGAGTACAGGTAGATCTGTTGCCCAGATTCCAACCTGTGATGAGGCCACCCAATATTGTATCTTTGGAGAAATACAATGCAGACATAGCTAATTGGGTGATTAAATATGAAAAACTTGCAACCAAGGTTGAAAATTTGAAACTGGTAGGAAAATAGTTAGAGGAAAAAGACACAGAAATCAATAAACTGAATGAATAGGTGACTGATCTTTGTCAGATTGCAGAATATTTGGTCCAATTCAGATGACCAACCAGGTTTTATAGCCTCATTCTGAAGGAAAAATATCTTAGATAGTAGGTCATGAGAATCAGTTTAGGTCTCCCCTATAAGTTAGAAACTGCTGAAGATTTCTTGGAAGCTTACCTCAGCAGTCCTGCAGAGCAAAAAAATCTGCTATGTGAGCTATTTTTACATAGTTTCTTCATTCCTGAGGAGGTAAATTTTCACCCTCAAATTTTCATAGAAGATGTTCAACTAAGAGCTTTTATGTCTACCCTACAAAATCAGCTTTATTGGAATCAGGAGAAGAAACAGAATAAGGAAGTTGAGTTAAAAGCTGAATTATTGGTCAGAGCAGTACAACCAGATCATCCAAACCAACACTTTAAGATGATGAATAGGGTAGATATTAAGAGGATGTATTTAAATAGCTTGAGGGACTATTTGACTAATTTCTAGGATTTTTGTGCTAACAATTTTGTTCCTGCTTTATCAGTTTGTAAGGACAGATGGGCAAAACTTTCTATATCACTACAAAAAAGGGAGCCTATCTCTCCCATCAACCTGGAATGGTCTAGAAGGAGAGCATAAGGGGTGGTGAAACTTATTGTAACTATGCAACATCAATGGGTAGGTCTCATATTTAGGCCTCCAACCATCATTTCTCCAGTTCCCTTCTATTTTGAAGAGGATCCCCAACCAGATGACCAGTTTGCAGAATGGCTGAGTTTGAATACATCCATTAAAGAGAAAGATAGGCAGATTTTGGAATTGCAATAGGAAGTAGAAGGGCTGAAAAGTAGAGTGGCACAGTTGGAGTCCAAATCTGCAGAATCCAATGAAGGAGAACTTGCTCAAATCTTGCTTGGATTATCCATGCAAGGTGACCTGGCACCAGCTAAAAATTTGTAGCCTGTCCCTCAAGTTGCAGTAGGTGAATCTATTGTTGAAAATGCAGAAAATAGGGGATTGGTTGATGCCCAAGTTCCTCAGTAGAATGATGTTATTCCAGAAGCAGGAAAGCAACAAGATTCTCAGTAGCATCCAGAACTGACTAAACTTGGCAATAAAGCACAACAAATTGTAACAGGATTGAAGCATTCTGAAGTTGCAGTTCTTCATTCCAAAGTTGCACCTTCCCATTCCAAATATGCTTCAGAAAAGGCCATAAGTTCAGTAAAAAGTGAACATGAAGAGTCACAATAGATAACAACACAAGTCATGTCCACCATGAAGACCTCAGTGCAGCCCAACATCAGCAGCCAAGTGATGTTCAATTAAGGGCCTTCATGTCCACTTTACAAAATCAAATTTATTGGAGTCAAGAAAAGAAAAGGAACAAGGAACTTGAAGTGAAAATTGAGTTGTTGATTAGAGTTGTGCAGCCAAATCATAAAGTCACCACCACTCAACACTTCACTATGATGAATAGGGCAGATATTAAAAGTATGTATTTGGATAATCTTAGGGATTGTTTAAATAGTTTTTAGAATTTTTATGCCAGTAATTTTGTACTTGCTTTGATGGCTTGTAAGGAAATATGGGCAGAATTATCCTTGTCTTTGTAGAAGAGAGAGCCTATCTCCTTAGTCAATTTGGAGTAGTCTAGAAGAAGAACAGATGGGGTGACAAATATTATCCTTACCATGCAGTATCAATGGATAGGTTTGAAGTTTAGGCCTCCCACCATTCTTACTCCAGTGCCTTATTATTTTGACAGTGACCCGCAACCAAGTGGCCAATTTCAGGAATGGATCAGGAAGCTTCAAGAAACCAGGGGATACTATGTGGGAACAAACTATTCTACAGGAATTGGAATGTAAAAATGGACATGTGTGAATCAGTAGCCCAACAGAATGCATGAGGACATGCATTGAATTAAGTTGGGGGGAAAATGATGAGGCCTGGAAATGCCTCAATCATAGCATGTTTTGAATAGTTAAAACTGCCTAAAACTCTTGTGATATATCTTATATGCTAGTTAAGTTGATTTAATATGTTGTGTATTAACTGTTTGCATGATTGATGTGTTAGGAATATTATATTCTGATTTTTACAATTTTTTGTACAGTTTTATACTACTTTGTCATGGCTTGTTAATGAGGAATATGCTTAGGTTGATAGCAGCACTTTACTAGTTTTGTTTTGATGTTTTTCAAGCATTTATTTATCTAAGTTTAGCAAATGGTGCAAGAAGACTATTACTGTGCAACAAAAACTAGTTTTGTTGTGTAAATTCTAGCCAACTGCCAATGAATGGCAAGGCATGGAATTCACACATGGAGAAGGATAAAAGCTATTGCAATCAGTTCCTGAGAGATAACCCACCTGAGAAAAGCAGTTGAGATCACCTGAAGACCACACAGTTAGTCAATCCGAAGAGCTTCGGATTGAATTGAGCAGACATCTTCGGATTGACAGAATGCAGTTTCTTCGAATTGAGCCAGTTATCTTCGGATTGACAACAAAAAGTGCTTTTTGACTTTTTGACTATTTTTTGATGGTGGAAAAAGGGAAAGAAGGTTGAGAAGGTTAAGGGAAAATATCCCCCAACTGTCTTTGCCATCCTTGCCATCCAAAAGCCACCATTCATGGGAAAATATCAATTGATCCTCTTCTAGGATAAACCCAGGAAATACTGCAACATAGTAGGAAGTTGATCTGTAGGATAGGAATAGCATATTTTTGGATGTAAATAGGTTTTAGGCATCTATAAAATGTAGCTCCCATGTTGGTAGAGCTACGTATGGGTATATAGGGTTTTTTAGAAGAAATTAGATAGCAGTTTAATTTCAGATCTATAATCTGCAACAATAGATTTGTAAATGCTGATTTTGGAATAAAAGTGCAGTTCTTTTATATTTTCTATGTCATATGAGTGTGTGTGAAGTTTAGTAAGTAAAAGGAGTTTCACACCTTCTTCTGGAGAAAGAAGCTGGCCACTTCCAGGCCTAGGAGAAGGACTAACATAGACAGGTTTTATTTTGATTTCTGCTACAGCAGAATTAGTTGTAAAAGTTGTCAATTTCCATTTTCTATATCAATTGACATTTATTGTTGTTTAATCCTTGTTTAGAGTAAAATTGCAATGTTATTTAGAATATAATTAATGGTAGATCTGATTATTGCCTTCATTCTCAGTAAGATTTCAGTTTCAACATGCTTTTATTTCCTATAATTTACAGTTTTTTTGTACCTTCATTTGTTGTTGTCAGCCACTGTACAGAAGATTGACAACCTTCTGCAATAGAGAACTGACAGGATTCAGTTTATGTTTTATGCAACCATTTCATTCTGCAATTGTAATTAGATCTGCAATTGTAATTAGGTTTTCATTTCTGCAAATAGCACTTAGTTTTCATTCCTGCAAATAGATTAAGTTCATTTTATGCAATTTAGGAGTAAGGTGACTACAAAACCCCCCACAAAACCTGTTCTACCAATAAGACCTGCTGCTCCCAAATGACCTGAACTATAGCCCTGTTCACCCCTTCTTTCGTAGATAGCCTTGAACACTACCCTGGATTGACAATTCATTGAGAATTAATGATGTGCTTAATGACAACGCATCAACACCTTGTTGGCTCGACTTTCATGCACACCCTGTGAAGAGTAAAATAGAAAACACAAGTAACACTTAATGGGAATAAATTCCCTCTCACTTTAGGATCTTTGTTGGTTATCCAAGGTGTGAGTTACAAAGTCGGGTCGAATGCTCTCACTCTTTTCCACTTCTGGAATAGTTTCAAGTGGACTATCTGTATACCTCCAAGGGGGTTCAAACTTCGTTTGTTGTTGTATGAAGGTGATTTGTTAAATTTAGTTATCAGGTTTGCATTGGTGGATTGATCTAGCTCTTCATATTTCAGTAGATTAAAAGAATAAATACATTTAAAGAACATAAAAAGTGGGACCTTTCAGAAATAAAATAGAGAGAGTAGGGTAGAGCAGAAAAGAGAGGATATCTAATCTAATTGCAAATTACAACCATTAAATTTAATTATACTGATCGGCTTCACAACAACAAAATCAAATGAAGAAAGTGTCCAACTTTCTAAGATCACCTTCTACCTTGAGCATGGGACAAAGCAACTGAGGATGAAAGAAAATTTCAAACATAAGGGAGGCAAGCATCAATTGGTATTTCCCACCAACAATCAAGCTCACGCAATGAGAATAGAGCAATTAAAATACAGACCCAAACCCTAAGCCTTTAATTTTCTTTATACGCACATAAAACAGAATGAAGCTTAACAACATAATATAATCTTAACAATCATAGGTTTACAATTAAACTAAATAAATCCTAAGCGAGACAAAAACAAAAGATAGTGCACTTATCATAACCCAGAAAAGATTAGGCACTCGACCACACTATTCTGGAAGATATCCACACACCAGCCTTAGGTACAGAGTAAAGGATTCGAAGCAAGTTTTGCTAGAAATTGCAAGAAGTCTTTTATTTCCAAGTTTTTGCATCCGGACTTTACATTCAAAAGAAGTATATATAGACTCAGGACAGACCCTGATCTTTTCAAAAATATCTTCTTCCAAAGATCTAAATCTTATCATAAAAATCCCACCGCCAGCGGGCCTTACAAGATAAAATATATTTTAATATCTTCATTCAATTCTAACCACTTCTAAAAATCCGCTCGAATATCTTGCCATAAATGGCGAAGAAAGAATTCGATCTTATCCTTATCAAACTATGATTGTATGCAAATACTTTCATTTTCCAGCTAGTTGCAACCGCACTTCATTAAATGGGCACTCCCTCGACCATGCCTCATCAAGTCTTTGTTTGCGGTGGGCTCTACAAAATTCGGGTGGATTTTTAACTTCCCGCATCTTCTACCTCTGCACAACCGTATTCGCCCACTATTGCATTGAATTTTGATGTCTGCCATCACATCCACCATTACTCTTACCACTAGAAAATTTCCTACGAAAATAGAAATAAAACGGCAAAGATTAGACAATTAATAGATTAATTAATTAATTAATTTCATTTTCTAAGGTTTAAGCTTTTAATTTTCAATTAATTAATTAATTTTTTAATTATCCCTAAGGTTTAAGCTTTTAATTTTTAATTAATTAATTAATTTTTTAATTATCCCTAAGGTTTAAGCTTTTAATTTTAGGGCAAAAAAATAATTAAAAAATTAAATTCTAATGCCTTCTCCTTTCTTTGTATAAACCAACGGATTCCATATGAAAATTTTTAACTCATAAGCACAAGCGGAATCAAATCCGGAATAAATACTATGCAAAGTGAAGCGGAATAATTATACAAAGGAAAGTTGCGGAATGGAGTCCGCAACTTAATGCATGGGAGGAGGTGCGGATTATGATAATCCACAAAATATTTAAGATGACGTCACACTTATTGCAAATAAAATGCGGAATAGGAAATCCGCAAGCTTTAATAAGATAAGAGGAGCGGAATGGAGAAAGCTTTGAAATAACAATTAAAATTCAACAAGCTTTGATTTTTTCTGGAATGGAGCAAGCTTTGATTTTTCTTCCCGGAATGGAGATAGCTTTGATTTTTCCCAGAATGGAGATAGCTTTGATTTTTTCAGAATGGAGATAGCTTTGATTTTTTCGAAATGGAGATAGCTTTGATTTTTTCCCGGAATGGAGATAGCTTTGATTTTTTCCCGGAATGGAGCAAGCTTTGATTTTTTAATTCCGGAAATTTACTCCCCAACCCTAATAGTGCAAAATAGGTGAAAAATCAAAGTTCTCGGATTTAGATGAAATTTCTCACACTTGTAAAAAAGCCAAAAGGGTATCCAAATATACAAAGAAAACACAAAAATGCAGTTCTGATCAAGAGATATTGCATTAATAAGGTCACGACCTGCAACACGAAATTGCTATTTATGGAAATGAAATTACATCTAAATTCAGGTAAATTTGGTACCATTGGAAAGAGGAGATCAAGATATTTCACCCAGAATTTGAATCACTTCAAAAGGATTTCCCAATCAAAAGATATGCCCATTTCAAATTTTGATGCGAATATTAGGGTAAGATGAAGAATTGAAGAGAACCTTAGAATTTTATTTAAATACTTTAGACCTTAGGAAACTATTGAAAATCAATTTTCCTGAAATATAATAACCAGAAATAATATCATTGAAGGATAAATATCCAGAAGAATTCAATTCAGATCAATGCTTTAGGCAAGCAATTTCGACACCTTGATGCGAACAAAATTTAAAGACTTGATGCAAGCAAAACTTGGAAATAAAATCAAAATACTTCAAGAGGGTCCCCTTGGAAATAAAAATTAATCATTTTAAAGGAGTCAAAATTTTATTTTCAGTAGGGGTGTGTTGCTCCTCAACAAATGGCGACGTCTACGGGGAAATAGTAGCACTATTTAGAACCCGGAACTCTAGTTTTAAAACAATTTAAACCATGCATCCTACCTTGCTGTAAATATTTTCAAAATATTTTAATCATTATCTGCTCATCCATTGAAATTTCCCAGGGACATACTAGGTTGAATCACTCAAGGAAAACTCTGGTGTGTGGTTGCAGTGCATAAATTCTTCCTCTTAAGATGACCATGGCTTAGAACTCCTACTTAGGATTAACCAGACTGCTTGGGCTGCAAAAGTTTATTTGAGTAGAGCTCTATTGCTAGTTTAGCCTTTTATAGCCCCGACAGAGTTACTCTTAACTTTCTTTTTAAGACCTTGGTTCACAGCCATGGAGCATCTATAGCTCTGGTGAACATGTCTAAGATTTCTCTTTCAGGAATCTCGGCTATCTCCCTCTTATTATGGAACTCTTTTTTTTTTATGGAACTCTCTTTTCTTTTTTTTTTTTTTTTTTTTTTTTTTCTTCTCTTCTTTTTTTTTTATAGACTAGATAGCCAAGAAGCCTTACTAAAGGTTCGAAAGTTGCATTTGCCTTGATATTTCATTCACCAATTAGTCGATCAACTAACCATTTCAGTTTTTAGACACCAATAGCCTCTTAAGAGTTATTAAAATGATCTTTGTGAATCAGAGTTCTCCTCTCATGACCAACTTTTCTTGGATTCCCTAGGAGTTCTCCAGCTAAACAACATAACAACTCTTTTACGATTAAAATAATTACAGGCAAGGTACAAAATTTAAACTATCTCTCTACTATTAATCTAGATAGCAAACATTACCACTCTCTCCCTACTTAGAGCATCTCTTTATCAAATCACCCTTCTTTGATTCATGAAACCAAGAGAAAGACCCAAAAGAAGTAAGAAAAGGAAAACAAAGAAAAGTAGGAGAAACTAACTTAAAGCTGAAAAAACAAACTAAACAAAAGCACATACGCTCTTTTTTTTTAATATATACATATGTACAAAGGTTCCTTCAATTACTCAAATGATATAGCATATGGAACAACTGAGAAGTAATGCTTCAGATATTGACCATTGACAGGTAAGTTCAGAAAATTACCTTCCAGGTCTTGTAGACGAAATGCATTATTACCCAAAATTTTTGCAATTTGGTATGGCCCTATCCATAGAGGTTGTAGCTTAGTGTGCTTACCTTTCTTCTCATTGGCTTTGTCCCACAGGAGCACTAGGTCTGCAAGTCTAAAGGCTTTTACTTTTGCTCTTTTGTCAAACCAACGCTTGACTATCTCTTGATGTCGACTGAAATGCTCCAAAGCTTGGAGTCGTTCATCCTGCAAATTAATTAAATCCAGCACACGAGCTTCTGCATCTGCATGATCATTAAAATAATCCAAGGCAAACTGGTATGTGGGCAATTTTAAAGAAACATGAACAATAGGCTGAGTGCCATACAGTAAAGTAAATGGTGAAGTTTTAAGAGCCTCTTTGTGTCTTATCCTATCAGCCCAAAGTGCATACTTTAGTAATGTATGCCATTGTCTAGGTTTATCTACAACAGACTTCTTAATGGCATTTATCAAATTTTTATTTGTGGACTCAGCTAGTCCATTTCCTTGGGGATAATAGTTAGATGAAAATTTGATGACTATCCCTTTCTGGTATGCCCACTCTGCAAATTCTAATGATTGAAAGGTTGGCCCATTATCACAAACTAAATTCAAAGGAACCCCAAACCTGGTTATGATATTTAACTCCAAAAACTCAATCACTTCATGAGTTGTGCTCCTCATTGTAGTTGCAGCTTCAACCCATCTTGTACAGTAATCAGTGGCGGTTAATACATACTTGTGCCCTACTGATGAATTTGGGTTCATCACTCCCATAAAATCAAGTCCCCATTGCATGAAAGGTTTGTCTATTATAATAGGTTGCAATGGTAGAGCTCGTTTAGTCTCCTTGGCTACAAATATCTGATATTGGTGACAAGTTCTCACATGTAGATGTGCATCTTTAAACAATGTAGGCCAGTAGTAGCCTACTCTCAAGATTCTATGTGCAGTAGCTGAACCTGAAGGGTGCCCTGCCCCTAACTTCTCATGAAAACTAGACATGACTTCATTCACCTCCTCCTGAGAAATGCATCTTAAAAATACACCAGCATAATTCTCTCTATACAGTTTACCTCCTTTGAGTAGAAAATGAGTTGATTTCAACTTCAGTGCTCTTCTTTGAGTTCTGTTTAGGTGAGGTGGGCAACTCCCAAAGCTCAATAAATGGATAATATCCCCATACCAATCATCCAATCTGGAATCCAACTGGTTAATTTCTTCCTTTGTAGGTATTTCAATGATATGCTGGGATAGACCAAGGCCTCTGATTAATTTAGCAGGTCAAATTTCTAAGTCAAATTCCTATAATTTTATGGCCCAATTGCCCCTCAGTTCACCCAATTCATTTTGACTTAACAAATATTTAACAACTGGATCAGGGACTATGGCATGGACTTTGCTCCTCAGAATGTAATGCCTAAACTGTTTAACTACTTTCACTAAGGCATAGGCTTGCTTATCCAAATGAGAGTATTTCAACTCAACACCCTTTAGATTAGTACTTTTGAAGGCAATGGGGTGCTCCCCTATTTCTCTCCATTGAGTTAAAACTACAGCAAGTGTATGTTTAGAAGCAAAAGAGTACAGGTAAAAATCTGCACTAAAATCTGGACTTACCAGAACTGGGGCTTGTTGGATAGCAGATTTAATCTCTTGAAATGCCACCTTGGCTTCTATTGACCAAACAATCTGAGCAGTCTCCTTTAACATATCATTGAGTGGTTTGACTATTTCAGCAAAGCCAAAAATAAACTTCCTAACAAAGTTAATCTTCCCAAAAAATGATTTTAACTCTTTCTTAGAGTTGGGAAAGGGTATCTTTGATATGGCTTCGACTCTCTCAGGGTCCACAGAAATACCATCTTTGGTGATTAAGTGGCCAAGGAGTTTTCCTTCAGTTACACCAAAGACACATTTCTTTGGATTTAAAGAAATGCCAAATTCTCTACATTTTTCAAAAACAGACTCCAAGTGTTTGACATGATCAAATCGAGATTTAGAAAATATTGTCAAGTCATCCATGTATACCACAATGCACTTACCCATGATACCTTTGAAGGCATGATCCATCGCTCGTTGGAAGGTGGCTCCAACATTTATCAATCCGAATGGCATTCTCTTGTAGGCGAAGGTGCCCCATTTGGTTGTGAAGGCAGTCTTCATTCGGTCTTCTCTTTCCACCAATATCTGGTTGTACCCAGAAAATCCATCCAAGAAGGACATCATCTCTGAACCATTCACAATCTGCAATACATCATCCATGGAAGGCAAAGGATAATTATCCTTTTCAGAAGCCTTATTCAGATTTCTAAAATCTATGCACAAGCGGATTTCCCCATTCTTCTTTCTAACTGGCACTAAATTAGCTACCCAGGTAGAATGCCTGATAGGAAAAATAATGGCAGCACTCAACAATTTTTCTACCTCTTTTAGAATGAGAGGTTCCAAAAAGGCATTAACATGTCTCTGTTTCTACCTAAAGGGTTTACAAAATTCTTTCAAGGGTATAGTATGTGTGTACACCTTTGGATCAAAAATCTTGAGGTCTTTATAAGACCAGGCCATAACATCCTTGGACCTATGCAGCAACTCCGTGAGATCTCTTTTAATTACAGGGTCACAAATTTTAGCCAATTGAATGTGCTTGGGATCCCCTTCAGTTCCTACATTTATATTTTTAGTCTTATTCCCTGTCATGCCAATAGAATTTCTAGAATTTATCCTTTGCTTAATTCGATCATTGTCAAACAACCTCTCAAGTTCTACCATTCCCCTAGGAATCCTATTGTCTTTCAACCTCATTACTCCTCTGTCATCATCAAAATATTCAAGCATAGTATCCCTTTGACCATCATCAATTATGGTTTTTTCAAATGCATTTGTATTCTGTAAGAAATTTATAATTTGATGGTCATCAAAAAATACTTGAAATGTATCTATGTTATCCAGAATAGAAGGGCAAGGAATTAATTCCACTAAAAAATTTTTCCATTTAAATTCCTCCAAGGGCTTTAGATTGGTAGTTGATGAAGCCAAAGCATCTGTAGGTGAATTTTCCTCCCTAGGAATATGCATCAGATTGAAAGCATTAAAATCCTCCATGAGATCCCAAGCTCGATGTTTGTATCTTTTTAGGTAAGAAGCCTTGCATTGAAACTTACCTTTTACCTGATTGGCTACCAACTCAGAGTCTGTAAAAACTTGGATATTTTTCACATTTTTATCTAAAGCAAATTTTAATCCTAGTATTAGTGCCTCATACTCAGCCAAATTATTGGTACAGGGAAACTGCAAGCGGTAAGACATAAAATATGTCTGATTGTGAGGCCCTTTAAGAACAGACCCTGTACCAGAGCCTTGCTTGGATTTAGCTCCATCAACATGAAGTGTCCAAACATCATTATCATGATCATTCAGAGCCTTAACTAGTTTCACCTTTTGTTCAGTTGTCAAATTATAAACCCCCACATCTGCATCAATAAAATTAACAGTCTCATTCTTGACATTGTATTCAGTTATCATGAGCTTATATCGAGGCTCCCTATCAATTCTTAATTGATTTGCTATACCTTTCCAAGGTAACCACATGTGTGAAAAATTAGTGGCCAAATACCCATTCAGATATTTTGACCAATCTCTACTTAGAAGCATTCCATATCCCACAGGAATATCCACCACCTGAATATCAATTTTGTGTTGTGCTCTCGGCTCAGATGCTAATTGGATGTGTATACCTTGAAGTTCACCTATTACCTTGACCTCAGTTTTATCTAACTGAATGACTCTCCTCTCAGACTTCACAGGAGTTAATCCCAATTGTTGGCAAATGGCTAGAGGCATGACATTGGCTGAAGCACCAGAGTCCACTAGACAGTTATGTAAGTTTTTTCCAAATATACGGACTGTCAATAGGAAAGGTGGAACTTCAGTATTTTCCTTGTAGATGGCCACATTAGCATTTGCTATTTTCTTCCCCTTTTCTAGAGGTTTAGCAGAGGGCTCAGAATAAGTTTTAATCAAATTATCTCTTTGTTCAGTGATCTGAGCTAGCTCATGAAGGGTAATGTTGGCTTTAATCTTCTTCATGTCCTCCACTATATTATACCCTCTGTTGAGTGGAGCAACAAATCCATCCTGCACTTTTGGATCTCCCCCTTTGGTGGAGGTGGATTATTATTTGGAGAAGGATCAGGAGGAATACTGTGAGAGTTGTTGGGAGGTGTAGATGTAGTGTTGGGCTCTGGATTTCTATTCCTGAGATTGTAATTATCTCTTCTATACTATTGAAAAGCTTGCACTTCATCCATAGGCACTTCTGCAATATTTTCAGACTCATCCGGGAAAGTGAATGAATCCAACACCATAGTTGTACTATGTTTGGATGAACTAGCACCATCAACATTTTTTTTATTTTCAGAATAACTAAATTCACTAGACAAAGCTTCAAAAGCATTACAAAATTCCAAGCAATCTAGTTCTCCATGTTGAGATGTTCCATGAATCCTACACCAATTAGGTAAAGCCAAGTCACAAATGTTCACTTCAGGCCCCTTTCCTTTGTTATAATCCTTATTAGGTTCATAAGGAGGTCTGGAAAACCTATTCTATTGGTAAGGAAATCTATTTGAATTTTCTCCTATAGATACTTGCCTCTTGAAACTCAAGAAGTCATTTGCCAATTTTTGGACTATCTTTGAAACTCCCTCAACTGTAGTCTTATCTGATTCTTTCTCCTCAGTCTGCACATGCCCAATGTGTGCCAAGGGTAATGGAGTTTCCTTGGGTGGAGTTTGACATGTTGGCAACATCATCTGATGTGGAATGGGATTCAACATAGGTATGTTTTGTGTAACAAAGGGTATCAAAGGATTATTCATCGGTTGCGGTCCCAACTGCCTTTCAAGAGTCAAAGCTTCCTTATAAGCTCTTGTCAAGTTCGTGATATTGGTGTCTCTTTTCAAGAAAATAGAGGTTACTGGATCCAAAGCATTCTTATAAATTTCTAGGGCTAAATATGCACTTGGGATGTAATGACCTATCATCCTACCATAAGCCTTCTGGAATCTCACATTGAAAGACCTGACAGTTTCACTGGATTCTCTTCTGATGCTGGAAAACTATTGATACAGGACACTGGGATCAATTACTTGACCAAATTGGGACACAAAAACCTTTTCCAAATCATCCCAACTAGTGATTGAGTCATTAGTAAGGTTCAAGAACCAGTCATATGCTCCTTCTTGGAGAGTGAATGGGAATAATCTATAGGCCACATCTTCATGCTGCACATTTAATAATTTTAAAGCATTTTTAAATGCCACCAAGTGTTCTTCTATTGTCCTGATTCCATCATGTTTGTAGGTGGGAAGATACTTCTCAAGATTTCTTGGTAAATCATGGGCTACCCTAGGGATATTCAAAGTAGTGGAACCCAACCAGTTGGCCATGACTATTTGATTAATGGTAAGATTCTGAGTCACAGTTGGAGGAAGCACTAATGGAGATAAAACTATGCTAGACAAAGATCTAGCCTTCCTAAGATTACTTCTCCTTGGGGTTTCCAACTCAGACACAAGGAGCTCTCCAGCTCTTGGGTGGGACCTGGTTACTCTAAAGGAAGAATCCAACCTAACTGATTATCTTAAAAAAATGCCAAACGCAAGTTTAGGCCCTCCTTCTAGCACCAATTTTATGTTGGCTCGACTTTCATGCACACCCTGCGAAGAGTAAACTGAAAACACAAGTAACATTTAATGGGAATAAATTCCCTCTCACTTTAGGATCTTGTTGGTTATCCAAGGTGTGAGTTACAGGGTTGGGTCGAACGTCCTCACTCTTTTCCACTTCTGGAATAGTTTCAAGTGGACTATCTGTATACCTCCAAGGGGGTTCAACTTTTGTCTGTTGCTTTTTTTGGTTTATCAATTAGATTTATATTTTATTTGATCTAGCTCTTCAGATTTTAGCAGATTAAATGAATAAAGAATTTTAAAGAAAATAAAAATGAGAACCTTTCAGAAATAAAATAGAGAGAGCAGGGTAGGGCAGAAAAGAGAGGATGTCTAATCCAATTGCAAATTACAACTACTAAAATCAATCAAATTATTCAACTTCACAACAAGACAACATCAAATGAAGAAAGTATCCAGCTTTCTAAGACCACTTTCAACCTTGAGCATGGGACAAAGCAACGCGAGGATAAAAGAAAATTACAAACATAAGGGAGGTTAGCATAAATTGGTGTTTCTCACCAGCAATCTAGCTCGCGCAGTGAGAACAGAGCAATTAAAATACTAGCCTAAACCTCAAGTTCTTAATTTTCTCAAGCATATAGAGAATAGAATGAAGCTAAACAACCTAACATAATCTCAACAATTATAGATTTACAATTAAATTAAATAAATCCTTAAGCGAGACAAAAACAGAAGAAGATGCACTTATCACAATCTAGAAAAGATTAGGCTCCTGGCCACGCTGTTTCTAGAAACGATGTCACACCAACCTCAGGTACAGAAGAAAGTATTCAAGACAAAATTTGTTAAAAATTGCTAGAAGTCTTTATTTCCAAGTTTTTGCATCCTTGGACTTTACATTCAAAAGAAGTATATATAGACTCAGGACAAACCTTGATCTTTTCAAAAATATCTTCTTCCAAAGATCTAAATCTTATCATAAAAATCCCACTACCAACGGGCCTTACAAGATAAAATATATTTTAATATCTTCATTCAATTCTAACCACTTCTGAAAATCTGCTCGAATATCTTGCCATAAATGGCGAAGAAAGAATTCGATCTTATCCTCATCAAACTGTGACTGTATGCAAATGCTTTCATTTTCCAGCTAGTTGCAGCCGCACTTCATTAAATGGGCACTCCCTCGACCATGCCTCATCAAGTCTTTGTTTGCGGCGAGCTTTGCAAAATCCGGGTGGATTTTTTTAACTTCCTGCATCTTCTACCTCTGCACAACCGTATTCGCCCACTTTTGCATTGAATTTTGATGTCTGCCATCACATCCGCCATTACTCTTGCCACTAGAAAATTTCTTGCGAAAATAGAAATAAAATGACAAAGATTAGACAATTAATAGATTAATTAATTAATTAATTTCATTTTCTAAGGTTTAAGCTTTTAATTTTCAATTAATTAATTAATTTTTTAATTATCCCTAAGGTTTAAGCCTTTAATTTTTAATTAATAATTAATTTTTTAATTATCCCTGAGGTTTAAGCTTTTAATTTTTAGGGCAAATAAATAATTAAAAAATTAAATTCCAATGCCTTCTCCTTTCTTTGTATAAACCAACGGATTTTTTTGAGTGTTATTTTCACCCAATTGTGAAAGCACACTCTCCGGTAGGATCTGAGTCCTAAAATCCTCTGCTTGCAAAGAAGGTAACTTCTCCAAGGTTCTTGTTATGCTGATTCTTTGTCTACCAATGATGTTATTCAAGTGAAATGGTAGGAATACCTTAGGGTTTGCAAGTGGATGTTAACAAGGGGCGCTGGGGTTTATATAATTTGAATTTACAGTGGACTCAAAGTGAATAATTGTACTTTAATCTTGGATTTTGATGGATTTTTAGTTATTTATTTGGATACAGTAATTAAACTGCAAAAAATAAAGCAAGGGTTTGAACAATAAAGAAGAGTAAATGAAATAGAAACTAAACTACAGTCAGAATGCTGCCATCAATTCGATGAAACCGAAGATAATGAGGTTTTCTACATGCAACCTAACCTAATGAACCCGCAAACTCGCACAATCCAAATAAGCTAGGTGCGGGCTTCTAAGGTTTCTACTGTAATTCTAGATTCAAGCATTCGCATGAAGCAACCAAGAGCACTTGCATTAAACTTCACCTAAAAGCCTTATAAATCTGAAATGAATGATATAACATTAAATCATGCATACAAAAAATGACTCCTTCTTTCTCATAAATTAGATGCCAACTCTCTGTATTTTGTATTAAATGATATGTAAATTACATTCAAAGAATGTTCCAGGCATAAATATTCCGGAACAAAAGAAGGAAATTGCCCAAGTGCAGGCCCGAATAGCATGAAGCTCTTGTCTCGCAACTCGCAATCGGCAATTTCCAACCCCTCCTTCAATCTGCACTTCTGGATTTATCCTGTCTAGCATGGCTCTTCGATTCTCCCTGGTCACTTCGCTTCACCTTCCTGCATGTGACCTTTCGAATTCCCACCTTTTCCTTGTCTTTATTCCATGTTTAACGTCGAAACGCCTAAAATCCTCCATTGCATGTAACGCTTCTGTAGACCTGACACCTGCATGCCATGTTTCACATGCTCTCTGCGCCTTCTGTAACACCACTCCATGAAAATCCTGATAAAAACTGCATGCCGCCTGTTCACCTTCTTGGCCGCAAAAACATGACATGTCGCGATATCGCTACACTCTTCCCGGCCGTACGTCCTTGGCAGCATCTTGTCGCGATATCGCGACCGTTTTTGCTTTTGAGCCTTCTTGCCACAAACTGTAGCGAGATCGCTACCATTTCTCCTTCGAACCTCCTTCTCACAAAACTGTAGCGAAATCGCTACCATCTCTCCATCAGACTTCCTTCTCACAAAGTTGTAGCGAAATCGCTACCATTTTCTTTCGGACCTCTTTGGCAACTTTACGTCACGAAATCACGACCATTATCACTCTCTTGCCTTCTTTCAACAAATCGTCACGATATCGCTACGGCTTTTGCACCCAACCTGCTTGCCACAAACTGTCACGATATCACTACCGCTTTCTCTTTCAGTACGCCTCCCTGAAACACGTCATGAAATCGTAACCATTTTTTTGTTCCGTATGCCTTGGCAAAACCTGTCATGATTTCGCTACCGCTTCTCTACTTCGGGCATGGTCTTCATTTCTGTCGTGATTTTGTGACATCTCCCTTGTGCCGTAAAATTTGCTAAAACACGTCACGAAATCGCGACCACCTTCTCCTTCGAGCCATCTCTCCGAAACATGCCGCGATTTCGCTACCATTTCCTGTTCCGTACACCTTTGCTACAATCGATCGCGAAATCGCGACGTCTTTCCGCTTCGAGTCCTTTCGCTGTTTCCTGTCGCGATATCGCGACATTTTTCCGCTTCGGTACACTTTACCAAAACACGTCACAAAATTGTGACACTTTTCATCATCCGTACGCTTCGGCAAAACACGTCGCGAAATCGCGACACTTTTCATCATCCGTACGCTTCGGCAAAACACGTCGCAAAATCGTGACACTTTTCATCATCCGTACGCTTCAGCAAAACACATCGCGAAATCGCGACAATTTTCATTCTTTTCCAATGGCGTGTTGCGATTTCGCGACACCATTTCTTTTCTTCTCAATGACATGTCGCGATTTCGCGACACCTTTTCTTTTCTTCTCAGCGACATGTCGCGATTTCACGACAACTTTCAATTTTTTTTTTCTCTCCTCTTCGACAGCGATGGAGCTACATGTCACGATTTTGCGACAACTTTCCTGTTCCAGCAGCGCTGGCGCGACATGTCGCGATCTCGCGACACTTTCAACACTTATGCATTTTTTCTCTTTTCTTCAATTTTAGCATCTGGGTCATCGAGATTCTTCCCTACAAGCCTGCAAAAAGGTGGGTCCCCAATTTTGGGGTGTGTTGTGGATCAACCACAACAAATGGCGACTCTGCTGTCAAATGCTTCTTGAGCATTTTAGTAAGAACCCAACCTAAAACATATCACAAACTCGCAAACATATGTTAGCACATAAGCAAAATAACAAATGCCCAAAGATCAAAAGTACATGAATCATCAGAATCATCAAGTATTAGCTCAGTGTGTGCAATGTGTTTTCATTCCCTATCGTTTGAAATTGATCAACATTCCATTATCAATTTTGCATGAATGCATATGTGTGATGGTAAATGATTTGTGTACCCTAATGAATGTGCAAGGAGATTTTGCTTTCATAAAAGGCATGGTCCTTCTTCTATTATTATGTACAAGCATTCAGGATTGCCAAACCCTCTTAGGATCCCCTAATTCATTACATTATTGTATCCCAAAGTTGGTTACGAGTCTCTACCATCTAGACAATCCAAAACTTATCTCCATTTCTTTGGACCTTGGGGATGACTACCCATCCCTTGCAGAGGACAAGTAGTACAATCCAAAATAAAGATGAGATGGGAAAAATTTATTCTTTTACTTCTTGGACCTTGGGGATGACTACCCATCCTGGCTAGGGACACGTAGTACGATCCTTGCAATCCAAATTTTAGATGAAAACATTAATTTTGTTGCTTAGACCTTGGGGATGACTACTCATCCTTTGTAGAGGACAAATAGTACGATCCTTACAATCCAAGATTTACTATGAAATGAGACATAAGAGCTTTGGGGAATCATATTCTCAACTAACCGAGATGTGAATTTATGCCCTATCCTTACTACTCCATGTGGGTCAAATCAAAGCTTTGGGGAATTGGATCCTCAACCTAAGTTTGATGAGGATTTAACCCTATCCTTGCTACTCTGATTTTAGACTTTAAGCTCTATGGAAGTGGTCAAAACCACTGTTTTAAGGATCATGCTGCATAAATAGGATAGACATGAAATACTTCTTTCGCCCAACCTTTCCTTCCAAGTTAGGTTTTGATCATTTTGCTCAAGATCCTTTTTAATGTATGAGACGTGCTTGGTTCTAGATAACTCAAGACTCAGTTTCCAACCTTAGGATTTACTTACATATATGTTATAACACAACCCTAAGAGGATTTGACATACTTTAATGGCTTGTACCTAAGATGCATATGTAACTAAGATGAGATGTATGTAAGGTGAGATGGAACATGAATGCATTATTTCTTGAATTACAAATGGAATGAATTGTCATGCAAAACTGATTCTTTCATGCATCACAAAATCAAAAAATATAACTTAAATTTTTTATGTTATTTGTGGAGCTTTTACAAGATAATTCCAATATTTCATACTCTCCTAACCTTAAGCATAAGTTGACATCTCAATTTTTTATTCTTTATTATTTTTTTTATTTTTTTATAAAAACAAACAAAGCATGCCAATTGAAATCAAACACACAACTTAAATCATGATTGAACTAAGGATCCAAAAAATAAAATTTGAAAAACACAAACCAAAACCAAAACCCAAACACAATCCCAAAAACAAAAATTTGAAAGCCCACACCAAAAAACCAAAAATTATATACACTATTGTACAAGATGATGCCAAGCTTGGACTATTACTTTCCTGGATCCCAAACATGATTAGAATATATCAAAAAACATATGACACAATACAATTTTGTAGGAATCCAACAACAATAAGATCAAACCGAGCAATGCAACAAATTTCAACTTGCCATGCTCACCATTCCACTTTGATTTAGTTCTATTACCAACGTCATAGGTGAGATTCAAATCAAATTGGTTAGACAATAGTTGATATTCAATTTTATCTTGTCTATTCTTTAAAGTGCAAGTTTCATCGTTCCCTTCATGATTTAGAAGTAGGCTTTCTTTTTCAAATGTGAGATGTTGCAAACAAGAGCCTATTTCTAAAAATCTTGACTTCAAATCATTTTCCAGGATTTTAAAGCAATCAAAATCATTCAAAACTTGACAAGCATCAACAAAGTTTGGCATTTCCTCATTAATGATGTTAGCATCCAAAGGGACATCATGTGACCTATCACTTGAAATTTTTGTAGCTACTACCAAAGGTACAAATTTCCCCTTGTCATCCATACTCAATCCATCATGATTAAAATTTATCATAACTTGATGAGTATTAGTAGCATTTTATTTTTTCTCTTTGTCTTCTTCATCATCTAATACCTGTTCAAAAACACCAAAGTTAGGCACCCAATTAAACATGCGTCCATATTTTTCAAAACAAGAGCCTAATTTTTCAAGATATATGTCACGTGACACCTTTCCCCGATCAATGGCTTGAGTTGCCTCAAAATCCATATTTTCATTAGGATCATCAGTAGCATCTAACCCACACCACTTAGGTTTTGTAATTTCATCATTTTGAGATGGCATAGACATTGTAGAAACAATAGGTGGATCAAGATTTTTGATTTCTTGCCCCCCAAGGGGAACAAAAACAATTGATTCTCCTTCTTCATCCATGGTAGTAGAATCATTATCCTTCTCCAACCCTTGATGAGATTCCAAGGCTTCTTCCAAAACATTCTCATATTGTGCAGGACTTGTAATATCCTCATATGAAAGGGCAATTGTATTATCCTACATATCAATAGGCACATAAACTCCATTAGAAGGTTTGGAGTGAGCATACTCTTCCCAAGAATCATAAAAATCATCTTTCAAGATCAAATTGTGATGCTCAACTATTTCTTTATCATATTTTAATTCATCAACATGTTTCTCATCAAATTTATCTTCTCCTTCCTTAGATGGTTCAATTACTTCCAAAATTGGGTTATTGCTTGCATTCAAATTGATAAGGCTATCATAATCCACATGTGTAACCCATGATTCACGTTTAACATGATTTGGAAGGTGTGAATTTCCTATGCCATTACTTTCAACAATGTCATCCAATGTGTCATCCGAATCAGATTCATCCTCATAGAATTCATCTTTTGGTGAGTCAAGGGTTTCCAATCTATCACATGTTTCCATACGAGTTGGATCTAGTATTCCTCCCTTGCCTAAAATCATATTCCTATGAAAATCATTGAAATTGATTTTAGCAACATATTTTGAATCAAGATGAGTATTTTGAAGTTGATTCATACTTAAGAAATATGGTTGATCTTGCAAAGTAGGTTGAGGACTTTGAATTTGATTGAAGCATGGGAATGATTATTGATTCTGAAATTGATTCACACTTGAACTTGGTTGTGATGGATAAATCATTGGGTGGGTAAAGGAGTTATTAAATGATTGAATATTACATGATCCAAAACCCACACCATAATTTTGACAACTCCATTGTTGCTCAATTGCCATTGCTTGAGTATAGGCTTGTGACAAAGATGTGATTTGAGGCATCCCTCGCAAATATGTGGACATGGGTGAGTCAAGAGCATTGATGTATATTTGGAGAGCCATTTCTTCTTGAAGAGCATAAAATGTCACTAATTGAGTATATAATCCAAAGAATCTCTCGAGAAAATGACTTCACATTTTCACTTGGTCCTTTTCTAATATAGGTTAACCGATTGTACATGAGGATTGGGTCAACTTGCTTTTTGTTGAATTGATTGAGAAATGTTGCCTCTAGCTGAGCCCAAGAAGTGATAGACCCTAAAGGCAGACTTGTAAACCAATCATATGCCACTTTGTACAAGGTATAAAGGAACATTTTACATGCAACATCATCATACCAACTCGTCAAGTGATTCACAACAAATTTGAATGCTTGAATATGTTCTTCTATAGTATTTGTCCCATTAGACAAAAATTGAGGAAGACATCTCTCAAAACCAACGGGCAAATAATGTTGAATTCCCGATATATTCAATGGGCTACTTGTCATCCACGGTGAAAACATAGCCATTCGTGAATGTTAAAGAATATAACTTTAATAGCCAATTTTATTTATTTATTTATTTATTATTATTATTATTTTATATATATATATATATATATATATTTTAAAATCAAATTAAATCATATTATTCCTGTATGAACCATCAATGCGTTAAGAACAGTGCATAGCAATCATAATAAAATAAACCGCTTCAGCCCCCCTTGACGAAACTCTCGATTATCATCAAGAAAACCTGCAACAAGAAAAACAAATGTTGCAGTTTAGCCGTTTGTGAGATTTAATAAATGATTTCGAAATTAGATCAAAAAGATATTGCTCATGTATGAAAATCAAAATAAAATAAACCAATTCGTGCCCTCCTTCTAGCGCCAATCTGTTGAGTGTTATTTTCACCCAATTGTGAAAGCACACTCTCCGGTAGGATCTGAGTCCTAAAATCCTCTGCTTGCAAAGAAGGTAACTTCTCCAAGGTTCCTGTTATGCTGATTCTTTGTCTACCAATGATGTTATTCAAGTGAAATGCTAGGAATACCTTAGGGTTTGCAAGTGGATGTTAACAAGGGGCACTGGGGTTTATATAATTTGAATTTACAGTGGACTCAAAGTGAATAATTGTACTTTAATCTTGGATTTTGATGGATTTTTAGTTATTTATTTGGATACGATAATTAAACTGCAAAAAATAAAGCAAGGGTTTGAACAATAAAGAAGAGTAAATGAAAGAGAAACTAAACTACAGTCAGAATGCTGCCATCAATTCGATGAAACCGAATATAATGAGGTTTTTTGCATGCAACCTAACCTAATGAACCTACAAACTTGCACAATCCAAATAAGCTAGGTGTGGGCTTCTAAGGTTTCTACTGTAATTCCATATTCAGGCATTCGCATGAAGCAACCAAGAGCACTTGCATTAAACTTCACCTAAAAGCCTTATAAATCTAAAATGAATGATATAACATTAAATCATGCATACAAAAAATGACTCCTTTCTCATCAATTAGATGCCAAATCTTTGTATTTTGTATTAAATGATATGTCAATTACATTCAAAGAATGTTCCAGGCATAAATATTCCAGAACAAAAGAAGGAAATTGCCCAAGTGCAGGCCCAGAATAGCATGAAGCTCTTGTCTCTTCAACTCTACAATCGGCAATTTCTAACCCCTCCTTCAATCCGCGCTTCTAGATTTATCCTGTCTAGCGTGGCTCTTCGATTCTCCCTGGTCGCTTCGCTTCACCTTCCTGCATGTGACCTTTCGAATTCCCACCTTTTCCTTGTCTTTATTCCATGTTTAACGTCGAAACGCCTAAAATCCTCCGTTGCATGTAACGCTTCTGCAGACCTGACACCTGCATGTCACGTGTCACACGCTCTTTGCGCCTTCTGCAATGCCACTCTATGAAAATCTTGACAAAAATTGCATGCCGCCTGTTCACCTTCTTGGCCGCGAAAACGTGACATGTCGCGATATCGCTACACTCTTCCCGGCCGTACGTCCTCGGCAACATCTTGTTGCAATATCGTGATTGTTTTTGCTTTTGATCCTTCTTGCTACAAACTGTAGCGAGATCGCTACCATTTCTCCTTCGAACCTCCTTCTCACAAAACTGTAGCGAAATCGCTACCATCTCTCCGTCGGACTTCCTTCTCACAAAGCTGTAGCGAAATCGCTACCATTTTCTTTCGGACCTCTTTGGAAACTTTACGTCATGAAATCGTGACCATTATCACTCTCTTGCCTTCTTTCAACAAACCGTCACGATATCGCTACGGCTTTTGCCCCCGAACCTGCTTGCCGCAAACTGTCGTGATATCGCTACCGCTTTCTCTTTCCGTATGCCTCCCCGAAACACGTCACGAAATCGTGACCATTTTTTTGTTCCGTATGCCTTGGCAAAACCTGTCGGGATTTCGCTACCGCTTCTCTGCTTCGGGCATGGTCTTCATTTCTATCGTGATTTCGCGACATCTCCCTTGTGCTATACAAGTTGCTAAAACACGTCGCAAAATCGTGACCACCTTCTCCTTCAGGCCATCTCTCCGAAACATGCCACGATTTCACTACCATTTCCTGTTATGTACACCTTTGCTGCAATTGGTCGTGAAATCGTGACGTCTTTCCGCTTCGAGTCCTTTCGTTATTTCCTATCGCGATATCGCGACGTTTTTCTACTTCGGTACACTTTGCCAAAACACGTCGCGAAATCGTGACACTTTTCATCATCCGTACGCTTCGGCAAAACACGTCGCGAAATCGTGACACTTTTCATCATCCGTACGCTTCGGCAAAACACATCCTTATTTTAGGCTTTAAGCTCTATGGAAGTGGTCAAAACCACTGTTTTAAGGATCATGCTGCATAAATAGGATAGACATGAAATACTTCTTTCGCCCAACCTTTTCTTCCAAGTTAGGTTTTGATCATTTTGCTCAAGATCCTTTTTAATGTATGAGACGTGCTTGGTTCTAGATATCTCAAGACTCAGTTTCCAACCTTAGGATTTTCTTACATTTATGTTATAACACAACCCTAAGAGGATTTGACATACTTTAATGACTTGTACCTAAGATGCATATGCAACTAAGATGAAATGTATGTAAAGTGAGATGGAACATGAATGCATTATCTCTTGAATTGCAAATGAAATGATTTGTCATGCAAAACTGACTCTTTCATGCATCACAAGTTTCAAACGATATAACTTAAAATGTTTGTGTTACTTGTGGAGCTTTTACAAGACAATTCCAATATTTCATATTCTCCTAGTCTTAAGCATAAGTTGACATCTCAATTTTTTTTTCTTTTTATTATTTTTTTTATTTTTATTTTTTTTTATAAAAACAAACAAAGCATGCCAATTGAAATCAAACACACAACTTAAATCATGATTAAACTAAGGATCCAAAAAATAAAATTTGAAAAACACAAACCAAAACCAAAACCCAAACACAATCCCAAAAACAAAAACTTGAAAGCCCACACCAAAAAAAACAAAAATTATATACACTATTGTACAAGATGATGCCAAGCTTGGACTATTACTTTCCTGGATCCCAAACATGATTAGAATATATCAAAAAACATATGACACAATACACATGCCAAATTTTGTAGGAATCCAACAACAATAAGATCAAACCGAGCAATGCAACAAATTTCAACTTGCCATGCTCACCATTCCACTTTGATTTAGTTCTATTACCAACGTCATAGGTGAGATTCAAATCAAATTGGTTAGACAATAGTTGATATTCAATTTTATCTTGTCTATTCTTTAAAGTGCAAGTTTCATCGTTCCCTTCATGATTTAGAAGTAGGCTTTCTTTTTCAAATGTGAGATGTTGCAAACAAGAGCCTATTTCTAAAAATCTTGACTTCAAATCATTTTCCAGGATTTTAAAGCAATCAAAATCATTCAAAACTTGACAAGCATCAACAAAGTTTGGCATTTCCTCATTAATGATGTTAGCATCCAAAGGGACATCATGTGACCTATCACTTGAAATTTTTGTAGCTACTACCAAAGGTAAAGATTTCCCCTTGTCATCCATACTCAACCCATCATGATTAAAATTTATCATAACTTGATGAGTATTAGTAGCCTTTTCCTTTTTCTCTTTGTCTTCTTCATCATCCAATACCTGTTCAAAAACACCAAAGTTAGGCACCCAATCAAACATGCGTCCATATTTTTCAAAACAAGAGCCTAATTTTTCAAGATATATGTCACGTGACACCTTTCCCCGATCAATGGCTTGAGTTGCCCCAAACTCCATATTTTCATTAGGATCATCAATAGCATATAACCCACACCACTTAGGTTTTGTAATTTCATCATTTTGAGATGGCATAGACATTGTAGAAACAATAGGTGGATCAAGATTTTTGATTTCTTGCCCCCCAAAGGGGAACAAAAACAATTGATTCTCCTTCTTCATCCATGGTAGTAGAATCATTATCCTTCTCCAACCCTTGATGAGATTCCAAGGCTTCTTCCAAAACATTCTCAGATTGTGCAGGACTTGTAATATCCTCATATGAAAGGGCAATTGTATTATCCTCGCATATCAATAGGCACATAAACTCCATTAGAAGGTTTGGAGTGAGCATACTCTTCCCAAGAATCATAACAATCATCTTTCAAGATCAAATTGTGATGCTCAACTATTTCTTTATCATATTTTAATTCATCAACATGTTTCTCATCAAATTTATCTTCTCCTTCCTTAGATGGTTCAATTACTTCCAAAATTGGGTTATTGCTTGCATTCAAATTGATAAGGCTATCATAATCCACATGTGTAACCCATGATTCACGTTTAACATGATTTGGAAGGTGTGAATTTCCTATGCCATTACTTTCAACAATGTCATCCAATGTGTCATCCGAATCAGATTCATCCTCATAGAATTCATCTTTTGGTGAGTCAAGGGTTTCCAATCTATCACATGTTTCCATACGAGTTGGATCTAGTATTCCTCCCTTGCCTAAAATCATATTCCTATGAAAATCATTGAAATTGATTTTAGCAACATCTTTTGAATCAATATGAGTATTTTGAAGTTGATTCATACTTAAGAAATATGGTTGATCTTGCAAAGTAGGTTGAGGACTTTGAATTTGATTGAAGCATGGGAATGATTGTTGATTCTGAAATTGATTCACACTTGAACTTGGTTGTGATGGATAAATCATTGGGTGGGTAAAGGAGTTATTAAATGATTGAAGATTACATGATCCAAAACCCACACCATAATTTTGACAACTCCATTGTTGCTCAATTGCCATTGCTTGAGTATAGGCTTGTGACAAAGATGTGATTTGAGGCATCCCTCGCAAATATGTGGACATGGGTGAGTCAAGAGCATTGATGTATATTTGGAGAGCCATTTCTTCTTGAAGAGCATAAAATGTCACTAATTGAGCATATAATCCAAAGAATCTCTCAGAAAATGACTTCACATTTTCACTTGGTCCTTTTCTAATATAGGCTAATTGATTGTACATGAGGATTGGGTCAACTTGCTTTTTGTTGAATTGATTGAGAAATGTTGCCTCTAGCTGAGCCCAAGAAGTGATAGACCCTAAAGGCGGACTTGTAAACCAATCATATGCCACTTTGTCCAAGGTATAAAGGAACATTTTACAAGCAACATCATCATACCAACTCGTCAAGTGATTCACAACAAATTTGAATGCTTGAATATGTTCTTCTACAGTATTTGTCCCATTAGACAAAAATTGAGGAAGACATCTCTCAAAACCAACGGGCAAATAATGTTGAATTCCCGGTATATTCAATGGGCTACCTGTCATCCACGGTGTAAACATAGCCATTCGTGAATGTTAAAGAATATAACTTTAATAGCCAAAATTTTTCTTTTTTTTTATTATTATTATTATTTTATGTAATAATATATATATTTTTTAAATCAAATTAAATCATATTATTCTTGTATGAACCATCAATGCGTTAAGAACAGTGCATAGCAATCATAATAAAATAAACCATTTCAGCCCCCTTGATGAAACTCTCGATTATCATCAAGAAAACTGCAATGAAAAACAAATGCTGCGTTTAGCCGTTTGTGAGATTTAATAAATGATTTCGAAATTAGATCAAAAAGATATTGCTCATGTATGAAAATCAAAATAAAATAAACCAATTCGTAGCCCTCCTTCTAGCGCCAATCTGTTGAGTGGTGTTTTCACCCAATTGTGAAAGCACACTCTCCGGTAGGATCTGAGTCCTAAAATCCTCTGCTTGCAAAGAAGGTAACTTCTCCAAGGTTCCTGTTATGCTGATTCTTTGTCTACCAATGATGTTATTCAAGTGAAATGCTAGGAATACCTTAGGGTTTGCAAGTGGATGTTAACAAGGGGCACTGGGTTTATATAATTTGAATTTACAAGTGGACTCAAAGTGAATAATTGTACTTTAATCTTGGATTTTGATGGATTTTCAGTTATTTATTTGGATACAATAATTAAACTGCAGAAAATAAAGCAAGGGTTTGAACAATAAAGAAAAGTAAATGAAAAAGAAACTAAACTACGATCAGAATGCTGCCATCAATTCGATGAAACCGAAGATAATGAGGTTTTCTGCATGCAACCTAACCTAATGAACCTGCAAACTCGCACAATCCAAATAAGCTAGGTGCGGGCTTCTAAGGTTTCTACTGTAATTCCAGATTTGGGCATTCGCATGAAGCAACCAAGAGCACTTGCATTAAACTTCACCTAAAAGCCTTATAAATCTGAAATGAATGATATAACATTAAATCATGCATACAAAAAATGACTCCTTCTTTCTCATCAATTAGATGCCAACTCTCTGTATTTTGTATTAAATGATATGTCAATTACATTCAAAGAATGTTCCAGGCATAAATATTCCAGAACAAAAAAGAAGGAAATTGCCCAAGTGCGAGCCCGGAATAGCATGAAGCCCTTGTCTCTCAACTCGCAATCGACAATTTCCAACCCCTTATTCAATTTGCGCTTCCAATTTTATACTATCTAGCATGGCTCTTCGATTCTCCCCGTGTCGCTTCGCTTCACCTTCCCGCATGTGACCCTTCGAATTCCCACCTTTTCCTTGTCTTTATTCCATGTTTAACGCCGAAACGCCTAAAATCCTCCATTGCATGTAACGCTTCTGCAGACCTGACACCTGCATGCCACGTGTCACACGCTCTCTGCGCCTTCTGTAACGCCATTCTACGAAAATCTCGACAAAAACTGCATGCCGCCTGTTCACCTTCTTGGCCGCAAAAATGCGACATGTCGCGATATCGCTACACTCTTCCCGACCGTACGTCCTCGGCAGCATCTTGTCGCGATATCGCGACCGTTTTTGCTTTTGAGCCTTCTTTCCACAAACTGTAGCGAGATCGCTACCATTTCTCCTTCGAACCTCCTTCTCACAAAGTGGCAAATCGCTACCATCTCTCCGTCGGGCTTCCTTCTCACAAAGTTGTAGCGAAATCGCTACCATTTTCTTTCGGACCTCTTTGGCAACTTTACGTCGTGAAATCGCGACCATTATCACTCTCTTGCCTTCTTTCAACAAACCGTCGCGATATCGCTATGGCTTTTGCCCCCTTCGATATCGCTACCGCTTTCTCTTTCGTACGCCTCCCAAACACGTCACGAAATCGCGACCATTTTTTTTCGTACGCTTGGCAAAACTTTTCGCTTTTTTTCTTTCTCTCCTTCAATCGTACCACCTTCTCCTTCGCCATCTCTCTTCAGATTTCGTACCATTTCTTCGTAACCTTTTCGTCGTGAATCGCGACCTTTTCCTTCTCTTTTTCTCGATATCGACTTTTCCTTCGTCCTTTATCGTCTCTTTTCATCATCCGTTTAGGAAAACACGTCGAAATCGCGACCATTTTCATTCTTTTCCAACGGCATGTCGCGATTTCGTGACACCTTTCTTTTCTTCTCAACGGCATGTCACGATTTCGCGACACCTTTTCTTTTCTTCTCAGCGACATGTCACGATTTCGCGACAACTTTCAATTTTTCTTTTCTCTCCTCTTCGGCAGCGATGGAGCTACATGTCGCGATTTCGCGACAACTTTCCTGTTTCGGCAGCGATGGCGCGACATGTCGCGATTTCGCGACACTTTCAACACTTATGCATTTTTTCTCTTTTCTTCAATTTTAGCATCTGGGTCACCGAGATTCTTCTCTGCAAGCCTGCAAAAAGGTGGGTCCCCAATTTTGGGGTGTGTTGTGGATCAACCACAACAAATGGCGACTCTACTGTCAAATGCTCTTGAGCATTTTAGTAAGAACCCAACTCTGAAACATATCACAAACTCGCAAACATATGTTAGCACATAAGCAAAATAACAAATGCCCAAAGATAGAAGTACATGAATCATCAGAATCATCAAGTATTAGCTCAGTGTGTGCAATGTGTTTTCATTCCCTATCGTTTGAAATTGATCAACATTCCATTATCAGTTTTGCATGAATGCATATGTGGGATGGTGAATGATTTGTGTACCCTAATGAATGTGCAAGGAGATTTTGCTTTCATAAAAGGCATGGTCCTTCTTCTATTATTATGTACAAGCATTCAAGATTGCCAAACCCTCTTAGGATCCACTAATTCATTACCTTATTATATCCCAAAGTTGGTTATGAGTCCCTACTATCTAGAACCCATGTGCAAGTGAATGTGAAATCAGAACTTTGGGGAATCAGACTCCCAACCAACCGAGATGAGAGTTTAACCCTATCCTTACTATTCTGATTTAGAGTTCATTACCTCACTTTAAGCAAAATAATTAAACCAATTATGGAAGAAATGGTCATGCTAGTCTAACCCTCTAGACAATCAGTGGTCTTGTTTTTTAGGCAAGACATGATGCCATGCATGGGCATATCTAACCCCACAATCCAAAACTTATCTCCATTTCTTTGGACCTTGGGGATGACTACCCATCCCTTGCAGAGGACAAGTAGTACGATCCTTACAATCCAATATAAAGATGAGATGGGAAAAATTTATTTTTTTTACTTCTTGGACCTTGGGGATGACTACCCATCCTGGCTAGGGACATGTAGTACGATCCTTACAATCCAAACTTTAGATGTAAATGGAAAATATTAATTTTGTTGCTTAGACCTTGGGGATGACTACCCATCCTTTGCAGAGGACAAATAGTACGATCCTTACAATCCAAGATTTATTATGAAATGAGACATAAGAGCTTTGGGGAATCAGATTCTCAACCTAACCGAGATGAGAATTTATGCCCTATCCTTACTACTCCATGTGGGTCAAATCAAAGCTTTGGGGAATTGGATCCTCAACCTAAGTTCGATGAGGATTTAACCCTATCCTTACTACTCCGATTTTAGGCTTTAAGCTCTATGGAAGTGGTCAAAACCACTGTTTTAAGGATCATGTTGCATAATAGGATAGACATGAAATACTTCTTTCGCCCAACCCTTTTCTTCCAAGTTAGGTTTTGATCATTTTGCTCAAGATCCTTTTTAATGAATGAGACGTGCTTGGTTCTAGATATCTCAAGACTCGGTTTCCAACCTTAGGATTTTTCTTATATTTATGTTATAACACAACCCTAAGAGGATTTGACATACTTTAATGACTTGCACCTAAGATGCATATGCAACTAAGATGAAATATATGTAAAGTGAGATGGAACATGAATGCATTATCTCTTGAAATGCAAATGAAATGATTTGTCATGCAAAACTGACTCTTTCATGCATCACAAGTTTCAAACGATGTAATTAAATTGCTTGTGTTACTTGTGGAGCTTTTACAAGACAATTCCAATATTTCATGTTCTCCTAGTCTTAAGCATAAGTTGACATCTCAATTTTATTTTATTTTATTTTTATTTTTTATTTTTTTATAAAAACAAACAAAGCATGCCAATTGAAATCAAACACACAACTTAAATCATGATTAAACTAAGGATCCAAAAAATAAAATTTGAAAAACACAAACCAAAACCAAAACCCAAACACAATCCCAAAAACAAAAACTTGAAAGCCCACACCAAAAAACCAAAAATTATATACACTATTGTACAAGATGATGCCAAGCTTGGACTATTACTTTCCTGGATCCCAAACATGATTAGAATATATCAAAAAACATATGACACAATACACATGCCAAATTTTGTAGGAATCCAACAACAATAAGATCAAACCGAGCAATGCAACAAATTTCAACTTGCCATGCTCACCATTCCACTTTGATTTAGTTCTATTACCAACGTCATAGGTGAGATTCAAATCAAATTGGTTAGACAATAGTTGATATTCAATTTTATCTTGTCTATTCTTTAAAGTGCAAGTTTCATCGTTCCCTTCATGATTTAGAAGTAGGCTTTCTTTTTCAAATGTGAGATGTTGCAAACAAGAGCCTATTTCTAAAAATCTTGACTTCAAATCATTTTCCAGGATTTTAAAGCAATCAAAATCATTCAAAACTTGACAAGCATCAACAAAGTTTGGCATTTCCTCATTAATGATGTTAGCATCCAAAGGGACATCATGTGACCTATCACTTGAAATTTTTGTAGCTACTACCAAAGGTACAGATTTCCCCTTGTCATCCATACTCAACCCATCATGATTAAAATTTATCATAACTTGATGAGTATTAGTAGCCTTTTCTTTTTTCTCTTTGTCTTCTTCATCATCCAATACCTGTTCAAAAACACCAAAGTTAGGCACCCAATCAAACATGCGTCCATATTTTTCAAAACAAGAGCCTAATTTTTCAAGATATATGTCACGTGACACCTTTCCCCGATCAATGGCTTGAGTTGCCCCAAACTCCATATTTTCATTAGGATCATCAGTAGCATCTAACCCACACCACTTAGGTTTTGTAATTTCATCATTTTGAGATGGCATAGACATTGTAGAAACAATAGGTGGATCAAGATTTTTGATTTCTTGCCCCCCAAGGGGAACAAAAACAATTGATTCTCCTTCTTCATCCATGGTAGTAGAATCATTATCCTTCTCCAACCCTTGATGAGATTCCAAGGCTTCTTCCAAAACATTCTCAGATTGTGCAGGACTTGTAATATCCTCATATGAAAGGGCAATTGTATTATCCTGCATATCAATAGGCACATAAACTCCATTAGAAGGTTTGGAGTGAGCATACTCTTCCCAAGAATCATAACAATCATCTTTCAAGATCAAATTGTGATGCTCAACTATTTCTTTATCATATTTTAATTCATCAACATGTTTCTCATCAAATTTATCTTCTCCTTCCTTAGATGGTTCAATTACTTCCAAAATTGGGTTATTGCTTGCATTCAAATTGATAAGGCTATCATAATCCACATGTGTAACCCATGATTCACGTTTAACATGATTTGGAAGGTGTGAATTTCCTATGCCATTACTTTCAACAATGTCATCCAATGTGTCATCCGAATCAGATTCATCCTCATAGAATTCATCTTTTGGTGAGTCAAGGGTTTCCAATCTATCACATGTTTCCATACGAGTTGGATCTAGTATTCCTCCCTTGCCTAAAATCATATTCCTATGAAAATCATTGAAATTGATTTTAGCAACATCTTTTGAATCAAGATGAGTATTTTGAAGTTGATTCATACTTAAGAAAGATGGTTGATCTTGCAAAGTAGGTTGAGGACTTTGAATTTGATTGAAGCATGGGAATGATTGTTGATTCTGAAATTGATTCACACTTGAACTTGGTTGTGATGGATAAATCATTGGGTGGGTAAAGGAGTTATTAAATGATTGAAGATTACATGATCCAAAACCCACACCATAATTTTGACAACTCCATTGTTGCTCAATTGCCATTGCTTGAGTATAGGCTTGTGACAAAGATGTGATTTGAGGCATCCCTCGCAAATATGTGGACATGGGTGAGTCAAGAGCATTGATGTATATTTGGAGAGCCATTTCTTCTTGAAGAGCATAAAATGTCACTAATTGAGCATATAATCCAAAGAATCTCTCGAGAAAATGACTTCACATTTTCACTTGGTCCTTTTCTAATATAGGCTAAGCGATTGTACATGAGGATTGGGTCAACTTGCTTTTTGTTGAATTGATTGAGAAATGTTGCCTCTAGCTGAGCCCAAGAAGTGATAGACCCTAAAGGCAGACTTGTAAACCAATCATATGCCACTTTGTCCAAGGTATAAAGGAACATTTTACACGCAACATCATCATACCAACTCGTCAAGTGATTCACAACAAATTTGAATGCTTGAATATGTTCTTCTGCAATATTTGTCCCATTAGACAAAAATTGAGGAAGACATCTCTCAAAACCAACGGGCAAATAATGTTGAATTCCCGGTATATTCAATGGGCTACCTGTCATCCACGGTGTAAACATAGCCATTCGTGAATGTTAAAGAATATAACTTTAATAGCCAAAAATTTTTTTTTATTTTTTATTATTATTATTATATATATATATATATATATATTTTAAATCAAATTAAATCATATTATTCCTGTATGAACCATCAAAGCGTTAAGAACAGTGCATAGCAATCATAATAAAATAAACCGCTTCAGCCCTCCTTGACGAAACTCTCGATTATCATCAAGAAAACCTGCAACAGAAAAACAAATGCTGCAGTTTAGCCGTTTGTGAGATTTAATAAATGATTTCGAAATTAGATCAAAAAGATATTGCTCATGTATGAAAATCAAAATAAAATAAACCAATTCGTGCCCTCCTTCTAGCGCCAATCTGTTGAGTGGTGTTTTCACCCAATTGTGAAAGCACACTCTCCGGTAGGATCTGAGTCCTAAAATCCTCTGCTTGCAAAGAAGGTAACTTCTCCAAGGTTCTTGTTATGCTGATTCTTTGTCTACCAATGATGTTATTCAAGTGAAATGCTAGGAATACCTTAGGGTTTGCAAGTGGATGTTAACAAGGGGCACTGGGGTTTATATAATTTGAATTTACAGTGGACTCAAAGTGAATAATTGTACTTTAATCTTGGATTTTGATGGATTTTCAGTTATTTATTTGGATACAATAATTAAACTGCAGAAAATAAAGCAAGGGTTTGAACAATAAAGAAAAGTAAATGAAAGAGAAACTAAACTACAGTCAGAATGCTGCCATCAATTCGATGAAACCGAAGATAATGAGGTTTTACGCATGCAACCTAACCTAATGAACCTGCAAACTCGCACAATCCAAATAAGCTAGGTGCGGGCTTCTAAGGTTTCTACTGTAATTCCAGATTCAAGCATTCGCATGAAGCAACCAAGAGCACTTGCATTAAACTTCACCTAAAAGCCTTATAAATCTGAAATGAATGATATAACATTAAATCATGCATACAAAAAATGACTCCTTCTTTCTCATCAATTAGATGCCAACTCTCTGTATTTTGTATTAAATGATATGTCAATTACATTCAAAGAATGTTCCAGGCATAAATATTCCAGAACAAAAAGAAGGAAATTGCCCAAGTGCAGGCCCAGAATAGCATGAAGCTCTTGTCTCTGCAACTCTGCAATCGACAATTTCCAACCCCTCCTTCAATCTGCACTTCTGGCTTTATACTATCTAGCATGGCTCTTCGATTCTCCCTGTGTCGCTTCGCTTCATCTTCCTGCATGTGACCTTTCAAATTCCCACCTTTTCCTTGTCTTTATCCCATTTTTAATGTCGAAACGCCTAAAATCCTCCGTTGCATGTAACGCTTCTACAAACCTGACACCTGCATGCCACGTGTCACACGCTCTCTGCGCCTTCTGTAACGCCACTCTATGAAAATCCCGACAAAAACTGCATGCCGCCTGTTCACCTTCTTGGCCACAAAAATGCGACATGTCACGAAATCGTGACATGTCGCGATATCGCTACACTCTTCCCGGCCGTACGTCCTCGGCAGCATCTTGTCGCGATATCGCGACCGTTTTTGCTTTTGAGCCTTCTTTCCACAAACCGTAGCGAGATCGCTACCATTTCTCCTTCCTCCTTCCGAAAATCGCTACCATCTCTCCGTCGGCTTCCTTCTCACAAAGCTGTAGCGAAATCGCTACCATTTTCTTTCGGACCTCTTTGGCAACTTTACGTCGCAAAATCATGACCATTATCACTCTCTTGCCTTCTTTCAACAAACCGTCACGATATCGCTACGCTTTCTCCTCGTCGTCTGATATCGCTACCGCTTTCTCTTTCCGTACGCCTCCCCGAAACACGTCGTGAAATCGTGACCATTTTTTTTTCGTACGCTTTGCCAAAACTTGTCGCGATTTCGTCTTTTTCTTCATTTATTTCCTTCTTCGTGCCACCTTCTCGCTTTTTCTCGATTTGCTACCTTTCTTTGTCTTTCCTTTTGTTCTTTTCTTTGCTTTTCTCTCGCGTTTCTTTTCTTCTTTACGACATGATCGCGATTTGCGACACACTTTCTTTTGTGATATGTCACGATTTCGTGACAACTTTCAATTTTCTTTTCTCTCCTCTTCAGCAGCGATGGAGCTACATGTCACGATTTCGTGACACTTTCCTATTTCGGCAGCGATGGCATGACATGTCGCGATTTCGCGACACTTTCAACACTTATGCATTTTTTCTCTTTTCTTCAATTTTAGCATCTGGGTCACCGAGATTCTTCTCTGCAAGCCTGCAAAAAGGTGGGTCCCCAATTTTGGGGTGTGTTGTGGATCAACCACAACAAATGGCGACTCCTCTTGTCAAATGCTCTTGAGCATTTTAGTGAGAACCCAACCTGAAACATATCACAAACTCGAAAACATATGTTAGCACATAAGCAATATAAAAAATGCCCAAATATCAGAAGTACATGAATCATCGAAATCATCAAGTGTTAGCTCGAGTGTGTGCAATGTATTTTCATTCCCTATCGTTTGAAATTGATCAACATTCCATTATCGGTTTTGCATGAATGCATATGTGGGATGGTGAATGATTTGTGTACCCTAATGAATATGCAAGGAGATTTTGCTTTCATAAAAGGCATGGTCCTATCTTCTAGTACTATGTACAAGCATTCAAGATTGCCAAACCCTCTTAGGATCCACTAATTCATTGCCTTATTATATCCCAAAGTTGGTTATGAGTCCCTACTATCTAGAACCCATGTGCAAGTGAATGTGAAATCAGAACTTTGGGGAATCAGACTCCCAACCTAACCGAGATGAGAGTTTAACCCTATCCTTACTATTCTGATTTAGAGTTCATTACCTCACTTTAAGCAAAATAATTAAACCAATTATGGAAGAAATGGTCATGCTAGTCTAACCCTCTGGACAATCAGTGGTCTTGTTTTTTAGGCAAGACATGATGCCATGCATGGGCATATCTAACCCCACAATCCAAAACTTATCTTCATTTCTTTGGACCTTGGGGATGACTACCCATCCCTTGCAGAGGACAAGTAGTACAATCCTTACAATCCAAAATAAAGATGAGATGGGAAAAATTTATTCTTTTACTTCTTGGACCTTGGGGATGACTACCCATCCTGGCTAGGGACACGTAGTACGATCCTTCCAATCCAAGATTTAGATGAAGGAAAATATTAATTTTGTTGCTTAGACCTTGGGGATGACTACCCATCCTTTGCAGAGGACAAATAGTACGATCCTTCCAATCCAAGATTTATTATGAAATGAGACATAAGAGCTTTGGGGAATCAGATTCTCAACCTAAGCGAGATGAGAATTTATGCCCTATCCTTACTACTCCATGTGGGTCAAATCAAAGCTTTGGGGAATTGGATCCTCAACCTAAGTTCGATGAGGATTTAACCCTATCCTTACTACTCTGATTTTAGGCTTTAAGCTCTATGGAAATGGTCAAAACCACTTGTTTTAAGGATCATGTTGCATAATAGGATAGACATGAAATACTTCTTTCGCCCAACCTTTTCTTCCAAGTTAGGTTTTGATCATTTTGCTCAAGATCCTTTTTAATGTATGAGACGTGCTTGGTTCTAGATATCTCAAGACTCAGTTTCCAACCTTAGGATTTTCTTACATTTATGTTATAACACAACCCTAAGAGGATTTGACATACTTTAATGACTTGTACCTAAGATGCATATGCAACTAAGATGGAATGTATATGTAAAGTGAGATGGAACATGAATGCATTATCTCTTGAATTGCAAATGAAATGATTTGTCATGCAAAAACTGACTCTTTCATGCATCACAAGTTTCAAACGATATAACTTAAAATGTTTTGTGTTACTTGTGGAGCTTTTACAAGACAATTCCAATATTTCATATTCTCCTAGTCTTAAGCATAAGTTGACATCTCAATTTTATTTTATTTTTTATTATTTTTTTTATTTTTTTATAAAAACAAACAAAGCATGTCAATTGAAATCAAACACACAACTTAAATCATGATTAAACTAAGGATCCAAAAAATGAAACTTGAAAAACACAAACCAAAACCAAAACCCAAAAACAATCCCAAAAACAAAAACTTGAAAGCCCACACCAAAAAACCAAAAATTATATACACTATTGTACAAGATGATGCCAAGCTTGGACTATTACTTTCCTGGATCCCAAACATGATTAGAATATATCAAAAAACATATGACACAATACACATGCCAAATTTTGTAGGAATCCAACAACAATAAGATCAAACCAAGCAATGCAACAAATTTCAACTTGCCATGCTCACCATTCCACTTTGATTTAGTTCTATTACCAACATCATAGGTGAGATTCAAATCAAATTGATTAGACAATGGTTGGTATTCAATTTTATCTTGTCTATTCTTTAAAGTGCAAGTTTCATCGTTCCATTCATGATTTAGAAGTAGGCTTTCCTTTTCAAATGTGAGATGTTGCAAACAAGAGCCTATTTCTAAAAATCTTGACTTCAAATCATTTTCCAGGATTTTAAAGCAATCAAAATCATTCAAAACTTGACAAGCATCAACAAAATTTGGCATTTCCTCATTAATGATGTTAGCATCCAAAGGGACATCATGTGACCTATCACTTGAAATTTTTGTAGCTACTACCAAAGGTAAAGATTTCCCCTTGTCATCCATACTCAACCCATCATGATTAAAATTTATCATAACTTGATGAGTATTAGTAGCCTTTTATTTTTTCTCTTTGTCTTCTTCATCGTCCAATACCTGTTCAAAAACACCAAAGTTAGGCACCCAATCAAACATGCGTCCATATTTTTCAAAACAAGAGCCTAATTTTTCAAGATATGTGTCACGTGACACCTTTCCCCGATCAATGGCTTGAGTTGCCCCAAAATCCATATTTTCATTAGGATCATCAATAGCATCCAACCCACACCACTTAGGTTTTGTAATTTCATCATTTTGAGATGGCATAGACATTGTAGAAACAATAGGTGGATCAAGATTTTTGATTTCTTGCCCCCCAAGGGGAACAAAAACAATTGATTCTCCTTCTTCATCCATGGTAGTAGAATCATTATCCTTCTCCAACCTTTGATGAGATTCCAAGCCTTCTTCCAAAACATTCTCAGATTGTGCAGGACTTGTAATATCCTCATATGAAAGGGCAATTGTATTATCCTCGCATATCAATAGGCACACAAATTTCATTAGAAGGTTTGGAGTGAGCATACTCTTCCCAAGAATCATAACAATCATCTTTCAAAATCAAATTGTGATGCTCAACTATTTCTTCATCATCTTTTAATTCATCAACATGTTTCTCATCAAATTTATCTTCTCCTTCCTTAGATGGTTCAATTACTTCCAAAATTGGGTTATTGCTTGCATTCAAATTGATAAGGCTATCATAATCCACATGTGTAACCCATGATTCACGTTTAACATGATTTGGAAGGTGTGAATTTCCTAGGCCATTACTTTCAACAATGTCATCCAATGTGTCATCCGAATCAGATTCATCCTCATAGAATTCATCTTTTGGTGAGTCAAGGGTTTCCAATCTATCACATGTTTCCATACTAGTTGGATCTAGTATTCCTCCCTTGCCTAAAATCATATTCCTATGAAAATCATTGAAATTGATTTTAGCAACATCTTTTGAATCAAGATGAGTATTTTGAAGTTGATTCATACTTAAGAAAGATGGTTGATCTTGCAAAGTAGGTTGAGGACTTTGAATTTGATTGAAGCATGGGAATGATTGTTGATTCTGAAATTGATTCACACTTGAACTTGGTTGTGGTGGATAAATCATTGGGTGGGTAAAGGAGTTATTAAATGATTGAAGATTACATGATCCAAAACCCACACCATAATTTTGACAACTCAATTGTTGCTCAATTGCCATTGCTTGAGTATAGGCTTGTGACAAAGATGTGATTTGAGGCATCCCTCGCAAATATGTGGACATGGGTGAGTCAAGAGCATTGATGTATATTTGGAGAGCCACTTCTTCTTGAAGAGCATAAAATGTCACTAATTGAGCATATAATCCAAAGAATCTCTCAGAAAATGACTTCACATTTTCACTTGGTCCTTTTCTAATATAGGCCAACTGATTGTACATGAGGATTGGGTCAACTTGCTTTTTGTTGAATTGATTGAGAAATGTTGCCTCTAGTTGAGCCCAAGAAGTGATAGACCCTAAAGGCAGACTTGTAAACCAATCATATGCCACTTTGTCCAAGGTATAAAGGAACATTTTACATGCAACATCATCATACCAACTCGTCAAGTGATTCACAACAAATTTGAATGCTTGAATATGTTCTTCTGCAGTATTTGTCCCATTAGACAAAAATTGAGGAAGACATCTCTCAAAACCAACGGGCAAATAATGTTGAACTCCCGGTATATTCAATGGGCTACCTGTCATCCACGGTGTAAACATAGCCATTAGTGAATCTTAAAGAATATAACTTTAATACCCAAAAATTCTTTTATTTATTTATTATTATTATTATTATTTTTTTTATATATATATATTTTTTAAAATCAAATCAAATCATATTATTCCTGTATGAACAATCAAAGCGTTAAGAACAGTGCATAACAATCATAATAAAATAAACCGTTTCGGCCCTCCTTGATGAAACTCTCTATTATCACCACGAAAACCTGCAATGAAAAACAAATGTTGCAGTTTAGCCGTTTGTGAGATTTAATAAATGATTTCGAAATTAGATCAAAAAGATATTGCTCATGTATGAAAATCAAAATAAAATAAACCAATTCATGCCCTCCTTCTAGCGCCAATCTGTTGAGTGGTGTTTTCACCCAATTGTGAAAGCACACTCTCCAGTAGGATCTGAGTCCCAAAATCCTCTGCTTGCAAAGAAAGTAACTTCTCCAAGGTTCTTGTTATGCTGATTCTTTGTTTACCAATGATGTTGTTCAAATGAAATGCTAGGAATACCTTAGGGTTGCAAGTGGATGTTAACAAGGGGCACTGTGGTTTATATTAATTTGAATTTACAATGGACTCAAAGTGAATAAATGAGATTGTACTTTAATCTTGGATTTTGATGGATTTTTAGTTATTTATTTGGATACAGTAATTAAATTGCAAAAAATAAAGCAAGGGTTTGAACAATAAAGAAAAGTAAATGAAAAAGAAACTAAACTACAGTCAGAATGCTGCCATCAATTCGATGAAACCGAAGATAATGAGGTTTTTTGCATGCAACCTAACCTAATGAACCTGCAAACTCGCACAATCCAAATAAGCTAGGTGCGGGTTTCTAGGGTTTCTACTGTAATTCTAGATTCAGGCATTCGCATGAAGCAACCAAGAACACTTGCATTAAACTTCACATAAAAGCCTTATAAATCTGAATTGAATGATATAACATTAAATCATGCATGCAAAAAATGACTCCTTCTTTCTCATCAAAAGATGCCAACTCTCTGTATTTTGTATTAAATGATATGTCAATTACATTCAAAGAATGTTCCAGGCATAAATATTCCAGAACAATGAAGGAAATTGCCCAAGTGCAGGCCCAGAATAGCATGAAGCTCTTGTCTCTGCAACTCTACAATCGGCAATTTCCAACCCCTCCTTCAATCTGCACTTCGGATTTATACTATCTGGCATGGCTCTTCGATTCTCCCTGTGTCGCTTCGCTTCACCTTCCCGCATGTGACCTTTCGAATTCCCACCTTTTCGTTGTCTTTATTCCATGTTTAACGTCGAAACGCCTAAAATCCTCCATTGCATGTAACGCTTCTGTAGACCTGACACCTGCATGCCACGTGTCACAAGCTCTCTGCGCCTTCTGTAACGCCACTCTACAAAAATCCCGACAAAAACTGCATGCCGCCTGTTCACCTTCTTGGCCGTGAAAACGTGACATGTCACGAAATCGCGACATGTCGTGATATCGCTACACTCTTCCCGGTCGTACGTCCTTGGTAGCATCTTGTTGCGATATAGCGACCGTTTTTGCTTTTGAGCCTTCTTGTCACAAATTGTAGCGAAATCGCTACCATTTTCTTTCGGACCTCTTTGGCAACTTTACATCGCGAAATCGTGACCATTATCACTCTCTTGCCTTATTTCAACAAACCGTCACGATATCGCTACGGATTTTTCCCCCGAACCTGCTTGCCGCAAACTGTCGCGATATCGCTACCGCTTTCTCTTTCCGTACGCCTCCCCAAAACACGTCGCGAAATCACGACCATTTTTCTGTTCCGTACGCCTTGGCAAAACCTGTCGCGATTTCGCTACCGCTTCTCTGCTTTGGGCATGGTCTTCATTTCTGTCATGATTTCACGACATCTCCCTTGTGTCGTACAATTTGCTAAAACATGTCGTGAAATCGTGACCACCTTCTCCTTCGGGCCATCTCTCCGAAACATGTCACGATTTCGCTACCATTTCCTGTTCCGTACACCTTTGCTGCAATCGGTCGTGAAATCGCGACATCTTTCCGCTTCGAGTCCTTTCACTATTTCCTGTCGCGATATCGCGACGTTTTTCCGCTTCGGTACACTTTGCCAAAACACATCGCGAAATCGCGACACTTTTCATCATCCGTACGCTTCGGCAAAACACGTCGCGAAATCGTGACACTTTTCATCATCCGTACGCTTCGGCAAAACACGTCGTGAAATCGCGACACTTTTCATCATCCGTACGCTTTGGCAAAACACGTCGCGAAATCGCGACCATTTTCATTCTTTTCCAACGGCATGTCACGATTTTGCGACACCATTTCTTTTCTTCTCAATGGCATGTCGCGATTTCGTGACACCTTTTCTTTTCTTCTCAGCGACATGTCGCGATTTCGCGACAACTTTCAATTTTTCTTTTCTCTCCTCTTTGGCAGCGATGGAGCTACATGTCACGATTTCCCGAAAAATTTCCTATTCTGGCAGCGATGGCGCGACATGTCGCGATTTCGCGACACTTTCAACACATGCATTTTTTCTCTTTTCTTCAATTTTAGCATCTGGGTCACCGAGATTCTTCCCTGCAAGCCTGCAAAAAGGTGGGTCCCTAATTTTGGGGTGTGTTGTGGATCAACCACAATAGATTCCATATGAAAATTTTTAACTCATAAGCACAAGCGGAATCAAATCCAGAATAAATATTATTCAAAGTGAAGCAGAATAATTATACAAAGGAAAGTTGCAGAATGGAGTCCGCAACTTAATGCATGGGAGGAGGTGCAGATTATGAAATGAAAGTTTTTAATTACATCCGCGAGACCCAAATATGGTCTATGGGACGTTAAATATGGAAGTACAATTACTCAAATCATATCATATGATCTTTGAGAAGGTTGTTCCTTCTCGTGCTGATTTGTGTTAGCAATTCCCCAACTTTTTTTTATTTTACTGTCTTCAAATAAATCTGCCATAAACTCGTTCTCAAGTGTTTCTTTGTATTTGTCATGGATATCTAAAAAACTCGGGCATTTATAGATGAAGTGTTCCTCTGTCTCTACTGCCCCTGTGCTGCATAGAGTACATATTCTTTCTTCCCATTGTTCTTTGGGCATTGTCCATCTCCCTGTTTCACATCTAAGCCTATGAGAGCTAGTCCTTATCTAAGCAATGAGTATTTTTTCCTTCCACTTGATTTCAGCACATATATACGCTTTTTCCTTGTGGTCATACGTTGGGTTAAAATTTGCAATATAATATTGTCTTTTCCTGCTTGCATTTTTTCACATTCCACTTCTGAACTTTTCATTCACATAATTTTTTGTCTTTGTTGATATTTGGGCATTCATTTATGTTGATTTCCCAACGTTTCATCCAATTCTGATTTTGTTTCATCCATGTATTCTTTCGCCTATGCAAATCTTCGTCCCTAGCTGCCCTAGGCCATCTATCATTTGTCATGTTTTATGTTTTTTCAAGTAACATAACAACTTGGTCATAGCAATTGCTTCTAAAGGGAACATTCCAGTTTCAGCTAGAATAATTTCATAAGGGGTTGTGGCCTTAATTTTGAGAAATTTTGTGATTATATATTTTTGAATCCTTTCTATTTGCCTCTATTTTGCATTTATTGTGCCACTAGCCGACACCTCGCAACCATACGATAGAACCGGTGTAATAAGTAGGACAAATAAGACCTTGGTGGTCTTCCAGTCCCACAACTCGGCATTCCTACACCTGTTTTGAAGTGCATATAGTGCTCTCCAGCCACTTTGAGTTCTTTTCATCCTACATGTATTCCAATTAAGTTTCTCATGAAAGTCTATGCCCAGGTATTTGTATTCTACTACTACATCAAGCGGTTCTCCTGCAAACTAAAATTTGAGTTGTTTCTTATTTTTTTCTGAAAAAACCATAATTTTTGTTTTGCTCGTGTTCACCTGCATCTCAACTTCTTTACAAAATATTTCTAGAGCTTGAAGGTGATCTTCTAGATCTTTGGCTGTTTTGGCCACAAGAATTACATCATCTGCATACATGAGGAGTTTTACCACATATTTGGCTAAATGCACACCCTCTCCCCCAAATTTGTTTATCTATTCTTCTAACTTGTCAATGTACAACCCAAATAAGGTCGGAGATAGAGGGCAAACTTGTTTGACACCTATGTCATTACCAAAACATTCAGATAACCCTTCCTGTGTTCTGATTCTAGCCTTTACATGCTCATATAGTTTGTGAAATGCTGCCCTGTAGTGAATTGGCACCTCTAGATCTTCCATTCTACTACATAATGTTTTCCTTGGCACTATGTCAAATGTCTTTTCGAAGTCTACAAAAAAACAAAAAGCCTCATCTTTTTTGTCCCATATTTTTTCCACTATGTGTCTGAGCGTGATACAGTGATCAATAGTTGAGTGTTTGGGCCTAAAACCTTCTTGCCACTTTGCTCTCTTTCCCTTTTCTTCTACCCATATGCTGATCCTACGCTCTATCATACTCCCAAACAACTTTTCAAAGAGAGGGTTGATCATGATAGTTCGATAGTTTGAGGGATTATTTACATCTCCACTTTTAAACAAAGGAATGGTCAAGCTAGTTGTCCACTCAGTAGGGAAGTCATTTTGTATGACCTCATTGAAAATTTCTTTGATTTGCGGTGCCAAGATATCTACCCCCATTTTATATGCTTTGCTTGAAGATTGTCTATGTCATGGGCTTTACTAGTTGCTAACTTTTTTATCCCTTGAATAATGTCTTCAATTGTGAAAAGTTCTTTTTTGACAATGATAGTAGGGGGTGTCTCCTACAGGTGACTACACTGATACAGTTGTTTTGAATATTTCAACCACTAATTAACTGTTATGTTATTTTTAGTTTGCATCCTTTTCACGCTTAGTTCCTTCTAAAATTTCTTTGGTTCATGCTTCCCTATGTAAATCAATTCTTTCCTCCTTGTTCTAGTGTATTCTTCTTTTTTTGCCCTTACCAGTTTCTCATATGCTTTTTTGTTTGCTCTTGTTTTACCCGTTGGTTCCTTTAGTAATCTTCGCATTTTTTTGCAATCTTCATCGAACCATGGGTTGGTTGGGAAGTTATTCCTTTCTTTATTTTTAGTTTTAGCTATCTTGCATTTGTTTAGAGCTTCTTGAATAATGTACATTAACCATTCATTGTAATCTCTACTACTGTGATGTAGTTCTTCCCTTTCCTGTAACTTGTTATTTAATATTGCTCTAAAATTTTGCCGATTTTCATCTGTTAAGAGAATGTTTCTCTTGTGAGGATATTTATTTTGATTACCTTGCAAGTGTTTTTCCCTTGGTTTGTCTCCATGCATTCGAAGTTTCATAACAATTGGGTTGTGATCTGACTTAAGTTCCACCGGAGAATCTTCCACTTCTAGCTCCTCTATTTTTGGTATGTAATTCTGTGAGCATATTACATAGTCTATTACACTTTGTCCCTTATATGTTTTGCATGTATACTTTCTTGAATTTTTCCATTTGTTCATCCCATTGCAAATAATCAAATTGTATATGCTGCAAAGACCTAACAACTCTTCTCCATATTGCGTGATAGCCCCATGCTCATCTTTTGAAGTCTTGGTCCACTATTGATTTTCCTCTTCTGGCATCCAAAGAGGACTAATCTTAATATCTTCATTACCTTCTAGAATGTTAGCTTGCTTATTTGCTGTCCTTGCATTGAAATATCCATTTAATATAATCTCCCCTAGCTTACTGTATATTGAAATGTCTCTTTTTAGGGAGGAGTATGGGTCTTATCTATTAAGGTCATGTTTCTTATAGAATTTAGAATTCTTGGGAGCAAAATAACATGCTGCTATGCTAATAACTGACTTATTTTCTAGGATATTTATCCAGATGTACTGTTTGTTTTCATCTTATTTTTTAATTTTAATGACCCTATCCCATTCCTCTTTTATTAAAACCATAATACCCCCATGCCCTTTGCCATTTTCTAATGCTTTATTCCATATTTCTATTTTTTGTATCCCACAAATTTTGGAGTTCTACATCCATCGTGTTCATGTGTTTCTATCAATATGATTATATCTTTATCTTTAGCAATGGGCCCTAACCTAGGTCCTCTTCTCCAAGGGAAACCTCTACAGTTCCAACTTACCATTGTAAGATGTTCCCGAGCGGGCCATACTCCCTATTTGTTTTGGATTTATTTAGATGTGATGTATGCCTTTCCATTTCTTAAATATGCTTGTTTCCCTTCATTCCTTGTTGCCCTGACCTTTTATCATTCCTTATTTCTTTATTCCTACTGTAAAAATGTTAGGTCATCATCTAAATAAAATTGTGACCCTCTCAGCATACTTTTGTTTTTAAGTAACCTTATTTTATCCTCGTAGCTCATCAATGTGACTCGAATATGTCTATCTCTACCTACTTCTCTCAGCCTACCAATTCTGCTTGCTTTTTTTATCTAACCCTTCCATTGTAATCGATCTGACAAGAAGTCCCTGGTTAAACGATTTGTGTCTTCCCTGTCCCCATAATATTTCAACCCTTTGATAATTATATTTGATAACTTCTCATGTATTTCTTTCTCTTCTGTTATGTAAATTTTTACTTGCTTCTCTATCAACTCTTTTTGTTGATTGACTGGTTCTTTTACTACTTGAGACCATGTCTTTGCCTTTGATAATTCATTTCGTAGCTCATTTTCTCTTGTTTCCATGTTTTGGAGTGTTTTCTGTACCTCTTTTATTTGATTTGCATTTATTTTTTCCACCTTTATTGCATCATTGATTGGGGGTGGATGGCTTGTTTGAGGACATGCCATTCACGTTGACCCATGTTTGCAAGGTTTTGTAGCTTTGACACTTGCTCCTTGAGTTGGTTGTTTTCCTTTTCTAGCATCCGAATGGTGTTTATAACCTCATCTGATTTAGTTTCTTTTAATTTCTCCCTCCTTTCTATGCTTTCAAGTTTCTCTTTCATCTTCATTAGATCTTGCACATAAAGTCTTGGTACCCACATGAGTGGTGTAGTTGTGGGACTATAAGTTTCTTCCTCATCTAAAAACTCATTTTGGTGATTTGAATTTGATTGTTCCTTATTCTCCACTTGTTTATGTGGTAGAATATTTTTTATTTTTATTTTTTGATATGCCCTCTTCATTGTTGTTGCCCTTGCTCGAGCTTGTCGATGCCTTAATATCCTCTAGTACTATTTCTCATTGACATATATTGGTTCTTGCAATTGTTGCTTCCCTTCTTCCATTTTCAAACCCTTTATAGCCGAACCCTCTGTACTATTGATCCGATGAAATAAATGTGTAATAAAACCCTCCTTGCTTTGCAAACCCTCTGCTGCAAACCCTTGTTGATAATAAAACCTTCTGTCGCAAACCCCTATAACGAATGTATTTCTCCTATCTACTTAAATTGTTTTATAAATCGAAATATGACAGAAAATGTGCTTACCCGATGAAATAGATGTTTAATACAATACTCCGTCGCAAACCCTCCTTGCTCTGCAAAAACCCTTTGCCACAAACCCTGTATTTTTTTTGTGCTGATATTTCTTGTTTGGTTCAGTGTACAGTTCAAATCTTCTCCATTCTATCGGCTCTGCTTTAGTATCCCCGTGCTCTACTTCAGTCCTGCTTTAGTATCTTGTCGTAAACCCGATGAAATAGATGTTTAATACAATACTCCGTCGCAAAACCTCCTTGCTCTGCAAAAACCCTTTGTCGCAAACCCTGTAATGTCTTTGTGCTGATATTTCTTGTCTGGTTCAGTGTACAGTTCAAATATTCTTTGTTCTATCGGCTCTACTTCAGTCCTACTTTAGTATCTTGTCGTAAACCCGATGAAATAGATGTTTAATATAATACTCCGTCGCAAACCCTCCTTGCTCTGCAAAAACCCTTTAAGATAATTCGCAAAATATTTAAGATGACGTCACACTCATTGCAAATAAAATGCGGAATAGGAAATCCACAAGCTTTAATAAGATAAGAGGAGCGGAATGGAGAAAGCTTTGACTTTTTATTTAATTAATTAAAAGCTTTAACCCTTGCGGAATCCGGAGAAGATTAAATTGAATGAAATAACAATTAAAATTCAACAAGCTTTGATTTTTTCCGGAATGGAGCAAGCTTTGATTTTTTCCCCGAAATGGAGATAGCTTTGATTTTTTCCCGGAATGGAGATAGCTTTGATTTTTCCCGGAATGGAGATAGCTTTGATTTTTTAATTCCCGAAATTTTCTCTAAACCCTAATAGTGCAAAATAGGTAAAAAAATAAAATTTCTCGGATTTAGATGAAATTTCTCACACTTGTAAAACAGCCAAAAGGGTATCCAAATATACAAAGAAAACATAAAAATACAGTTCTTATCAAGAGATATTGCATTAATAATGTCACAAAACTGCTATTTATGGAAATGAAATTACATCTAATTCAGGAAAATTTGGTACCATTGGAAAGAGGAGATCAAGATATTGCACCCAGAATTTGAATCACTTCAAAAAGATTTCCCAATCAAAATATATGCCCATTTCAATTTTGATGTGAATTTAGGGTAAGATGAAGAATTGAAGAAAACCCTAAAATTTGATTTTAATAATTTAGAACTTAGGAAAACTATTGAAGGTCAATTTTATAAAATTAATAACCTGAAATAATATCATTGAAGGGCAAATATCCAGATCAATTCAATTGAGATCAATGCTTTAGGTAAGCAATCACAATACCTTGATGTGAACAAAATTTAAAACCTTGACGAAAGCACAATTTGGAAATAAAGTCAAAATACTTCAAGAGGGTCCCCTTGGAAATAAAAAATTAATCATTTTAAAGGAGTCAATTTTTTTTTTCAGTAGGGGTGTGTTGCTTCTCAACACACCTCATTCCCAAATTTTGTTTCTTCTTTTGGATTGTTGTTTAGGACAAAATTCTCTCCATTCCAAATCTTTAGATTCGAGGGCTCCCCATTCCTAATTGTTGTTACCTTTACAAGCAAGAGTGCAAATCCACCCAACATATTTTTTGCTCCTATCATTTATCCTGTAAAGTTCTTTTCTCCCTATTTTCCTTTGTGGGTATTTCTTGAATTCCTCTATTTTCTTTGAATGACCTTTGTTTACAGTGGCCTAATCCCTTTAAAAGTTTCCATGTCAAAACCTTTTGGACCTTCTATCTCTCCCATTTCCTATGGGAAGTTTGGCATGAACAAAATTCTAGAGCCTTCAATAACTCCATCCATGATTCCAACTGTGTTCGTTCCAGATTTATCCATGCAGTAGCTAAAAATCTCTCTGTTATTTAGGGTACTAGGTGGTCAGAGTCCCCAAGTGAAGCTTAGTTAGCCAATTTCCTCCAGCTCCCTTCATGTAATATTTCCTCTTCTTATTCTATGGTTGATTGCTCGATTATAAAGTGATATCCTCCACCTTTAGGATGGATCAAGTATAATTTTGATGGTGCTACCAAGGGCAACTTGGAACCATCTAAAGCAAGAGGTATCTTTTGAGATCATACAAGGAAGATATTGCTGGCCTTTGCAAAAAATATCGGTATCCAAACCAATCATTTTGCTGAAGCTTGAGCCCTCTTCCAAGTCCTGTCTCTTCTATCCATAATAAATTACCCTAAATTTATTTTCAAATGTGACTATATGAACATTATTAGAAGTATTGTAGGCACCCAGTTAACATCTTGGAACATATCTAGTTTAATCTCCAAGGCAATTTTTTTTTTGAGCTCTTCCTCTAATGTCACTGTCCAACATGTCTTTAGGGAAGGAAACCAAGTTGCTGAATTTCTAGCTAACCTGGGGATTTCTTTGCCTAACCTCACCATTTGGAATAAAAGTTCTCCTCCCCCTAGTCAATGGCAATCCCATGCTTGTATCTATTTTGTGAGTTTTCCTAGGATTTGGGTTTCTTGGGTAGCCACATCTTCTCCATGTTATGGGAATCCTCCTTAGATTGGATAGCATTTTTAGGATACATCATTGGAGGTTTCATTGATCTGTGAAATTTTTCTAAGTTCATAGGATCTATTTTCAACATACACTTTCATGCATGGCTTCACCTTAAAAAAATGAATGTTCGGGGCACATGGAGCTTGTGGTTCAACATGGATAATGTCTTTGTGAGTCATACATGGAGATATTGTACTGCATCATCTTCAATGAACACCTACTACAGGTTTTTTGTTGCATGACGGATGATAAAATGGAGCCATTTGTTATTTTATTTAGACATACGAGCAGGCTCTACGAGCCCATTGAGGCTTCCTATTTTACCCCTATGAGGGTTTCTCTATCTATTTTTGTCTTTCTTATTGAATTTTTTGAAGAAGGTGCTTCCTTTTTTGTTCAAATGGTTGGGAGAATTTTTCCTAACTAGGACTTTTCTGTAAGAGGTTACGGGATCCTTTCAAAACCCCTCTTAACAATAAAAAAATATTATGCCAAAAGTGGGGGCTTTAGGAAGTGCTCCCAAGACCACTTAGGAATACACATATTGTTATAAAAATAAAATGAAGGGAAATATCTATGACTTGCAATATAACTTGTTTATCCTTTACAATGCTACAAAAATACTATTTATAGATTACACAAAGGAGGATTTTCCCTTCAAAACTATGTAGAGATTTCAAGGATGACTGTTCTTCCATGTGCTAGATCATGTATTCATTCTATTCATGGGTTAATTTATGTTCTATGGATATGATACCATTAATATTAGATGGTTTTGATCATTTGGATGTGCTACTACTCTTGTTATTACCATTTACCCCTTTTTGATATTCCCAAAGCCTCGATGTAGGTGATCTTTTGTAATTGATGTTCCAAATATAAAATTGTCATTGCTATAGCTCCTATGGTAAAACCTTTAATGTTTTAATCACTCACATTATATAGGCAGGTGAGACTAGGATTCTTAAATCATCATTGCTCTAATAAGTTCAACTATCAACTTTGGGAGACATGCTCAAAACTTCCAAATATTTATTAACAAAATCATTTTTCTTTTGTTATGGACTTTTCTAAAAAATTTGATATTTAAACTTAGCTCATTTTGTACCTTTTAGAACTTTTTACAACTTTTAACTTTTGGAGTTTTAGATATTGTGAGTTATCAGAACTTTTGTTCTCTCCTTCTTATAAAAAAATTTAGAAAATGAAGCCAACATTTGATCACAAATTTCTTATTATTTGAGAGGGATTTAATCCTCAAAGCTTTTCTCTACCATTCACATTTCAATAATTTTGATTGGAACCTTCTACCCACACTTTGTAACTTTATTCCTTGCTTCTCATCTTCTTCTCCTTCAACTAAGCCACCTCTCAAGATTTTCTCAAGGTAAAATTTGAGTGTAGTGAGAACTCACTATAGTAGGATAAATGAATGTGTGATTATAATGCATTGACAACTCAAAGTGAAAACTTTCTCTTCTCAACATGTAGACTTAAACACATATTGCTCATACAATAACCAAGATAGAAATCAAATTGCCAAAACCTCTTAAACATACACATAAACATACATACACACTAGAAATAGATAGAGAAAGCTCAATAGTCATGGCATCCAATATATATATATATATATATATATATGAATATGAATATTATAAATTATGCTAGAAGTGAGGGCTCAAAAGCTTACCCTCAAAACCACTTAGGATTCAGATTCAGACTATTATACAAATAAAAATGAAAGATAAGTTACAGATAAAGCCTCTAGCTTAAGTAAGAAACTCGTCGATTATTTACAATACCTAAAGAACTACTATTTATAGATTACAAAAGGGGAGATTTACCCTCCAAAATTTGTACAGAAGCATTTGATAAAAATTATTTCCTGCTCCCTTAATTCGATCCTTCTTACATCACCTTTAGCTCTTCAAGATCTTTGGGTTAATTTTGAGTTGTTGGATATTTAACTGCTACCTAAGGGATATTGAAAAATTATTAGAAGCACCTTCTATAATCCATGCTATTAGGTTTGATATTCTTGCTATTGTGGTTTCCATGAACTTACCTTTAATAATCCATCCACTTTCCTTAGATTATTGAACCTAATTAATGTTGATAGGTAATCCTTAATTCACCTCAGTATATGGCTTATCGGTTCAATTCATCTACCCTTTTGGGAGCTTGTGCACTAGTATTGATGTATTGTAACCTAATTTAATCATTATTTGTTGGTAAATGTTTTCATTATGCTTTAATTCCTAAAGCACGTCTACTCTCTCTTTAGATTCCTTTTGTATTCCAAGGTGATGCAAACTATTAGCTATTTATTGGATTTTCTTCTCCTCCTCTTGTATCAAAACTTTATAAACTCCTGAGATCAAGATGGATTCTTGTTGGAAATATTTTGTAAAAATATTCTCCTTTTCCCTCGCATTAGACCTTTTAAATGTTCCATATTTCAAAATTTTCTTATGGCTCATAGTATGACTCTTAGAACTTTTCTTCTCTTCTCTCCTTCAAAACTTTCAAAACTTCCAATCTTTAGATATTTTTATTTTTTTTGCACATTTTAAATTTTTTGGAGCCTCTAGACAACTTATGCTATTGAAAATTTTATCTTTATTTATTGGTCAAGACTTTTGTAAAATAGCACCATCCCTTTGATATTTGGTCTGCATTGGTTTGATATCTCTTTATAGGCCTCCAACCAATATTACATCTTTCATTCTTTTTTGAAAAAATTGCTTAAGGTAAAACAATTTGAGTGTAGTGAAAACTAACTACACTTATCATGTTGTGGTTATATATTTTAATGAACAAACCCATAGTAAGTGGATGAGTATTTTGATGGTTGTTTCTATTATAAGAATTTGATATTACTATCCTGAATAAACTCGATACAACCAATGTAGTTGTTTATTTTTTATCAAGATTAAACACTATAGGTGAAGAGGGATTGTGGATTATGTTTTCCAAAATGAACATTTATTTGCAATATTGGTACACTCACCCTAGTTCGTAGACATTTCCAACTATTTAGTAATAGGGAAGGCTCCCCCTCACCCTACTTTTAATGAAAAATATCATTTGATTAGACAAAGCTTATCATTTAAGTGAATTAAAGTTTTGTTGTTTAATTGTAAACCTAACCATGTCTTACATAGATGTGCTCAAGAATATGAAGTCTATGAAATTATTTGGGTATGTTATGAATAACCTATAGGTGGGTATTTATCAGTAAAGCACACCCAAAAGAAATTAGGTGCTGGATATTAAATGCCATTACATCACAAGGATATCAAAAAATATCTTTTCCATTGTGATCAATTCCAATGTATAAGGAAACCCATTGCATCTAATGAAATGCCTCTCCAACATCAGATGGTCTTAGAAAAATTCAAGAAATGGGGTTTGGATTTCATTGGGTCCATTGATCCACCATCCCAAGGGAAACAACATATCTTGGTCTATACAAGTTACATTACCAAATGGGTAGAAGTGTGTGTTTTTTACTATTCTCATGAATACAAGGTCACAAAATTTTTGTACGATCAAATATTTCAAATATATGGTGTTCCTAATGCCATTGTGATAGATTGAGACCCATAATTTACATAAAAGGTAATATAAGCATTCATCGAATTTTATCAAGTTAAGCATAAAAAATCATTCCCATATCACACTCAGGCTAATGGTTAAGTCAAAGTTACCAACAGAGAGCTAGAGATAAACTAACAAAGATAATAGCCTCACAAAGGAGGGATTGAGCCAACATATTATCAAAATTTATCCAGGCTTACAACATCACCTAGAAGTCCACCACTAGATTCACCTCATATAAACTAGTTTATGGTAAGAAATACATTCTACCCATTGATTTTGAGTTACAAACACTTTGTATTACACTTGATGTTGGTATTGAGTTGTTTTTGGTACAATAGGAGAGAATTTTACAACTAAATGAGCTTGATAAGCTATGAATAGATATTATTCACTAGATAGAGATAATACAATAATAGTGGAAGACATGGCATGAAAGGCATATCAAAAACAACAAATACAAGCCAAGTGATTGGGCATTGCTCTTTGATTCATGTTATCTTGACTTCAAGGGTAAGCAAAAAATATGGGCTAGTTTCATATAAGATTCCCAAGTCCTCAACAAAGGTGTCATGTGACTACTACCTATTGATGGCTCAAGGTAACGAATGGTGGTGAATGAGTATCATATGAAGTTATACCATACATTAGTATCCAAGAAAGAATTTTCTATTCACCTACTTTCACAGTTTGACATGTAAATTATGGGAGAGATCTCCTCTTCCATGATGAATGATAAGTGATTGTCTTTATTTTAAAAAATAAAAAGAGATATTTAGTCCAATGGTGAAAACCCATTATAGGGTACAATTGGGCCAAGGTTATCATAAAAATTGGCTTTCAATGTGTCACCCTTACAAATTAAAAACTTGGTTTTGAAAATCCCTTGTGGATGCAACCAAGGTAAGAGAGGATTGAAAATAAAAAATGGCAATCCTTTCCTTAAAAAAAAGAGAAAATAAATTTTTGATGCTTGTTCATACATTCCTATGATTCTAATTCTTCTACTGTGACGTTCTTATAGGTTTCTATTTCCTCTAAAGCACTACATATATATATATATTTTTTAAGCGAAAAACCCTTTGTGGGGCCGCCTTGGTATAAGAGACCACGAACAGGGGGTTCTACACCGTCAAAGTCACCCGGGGGTCGCACCCAACCCTGCCCGCACCAACATTATCAATTGGATTTTGGGTACCCAATTCAGCTTTTTGGTATGGTGGAGATTCGAACCTGGGACCTCCCTTGGAGAATTGCCATCTCCTCTCCAACTCACCTACAACACCTGGGTTAAAGCACTACATATCATCCATATTAATGAAAAATGTATTTTTTATTTTAACCATTTCTTAAACTAGATATTTTGTATAATTATAGTTAGTTCAATTTATAGTGTGTAAAAATACAAAGATTATGTACCATCACTTCTTAAAAGTCATGTAGCACTAGAGAGGGATAGATAACACCGAAGCAAGAAGGGTATGCAACATTAGAAAATAATTTGACAGTGAGAACCATAGATCTCTGGTATCCAAAGGTAACAATGATCGGTTAAATTTTTCACTTTCAAACCTAATGGTATTAGATGAATTTGACTTTAGAGTATGTGCAACAATAGTTACATGGCATGCTAGAAATTGTGCCTGACTTGGCAAGTGAAAAATTGAAGATGGATTTAAGTAGTGCTATACCATGTTTGATATGAAACATGGGATACTTCTAATACCTTTAATAAACTATATGGTAAATATATTTTAGCTCTAGAATACGATATCACAACATGTGGTAACCCTATGCATTGTATAGGTGAAAGATGTCACATGAGATGAAAGCACTTACATTAGGATACATGTCCTTTCTTCTTGGTAGATATGAAAAATATATAAGATAATGAATGATTTTATGCCATTGGTGTGAAGGTAGGAACTTAAGGTATCAAATTCCTATAGTTGATCTATGTATACCACCATTAGACAACACACATATAGATAAGAGGAGTGCTAGACTCATGCTCACTTAGTATTTTTCACAAAATTGCACATCCTTGCATCATGTGCCATGTGGATATTTTAAATTTATGCACAAGAGAATGGTACATACAAAAAAAGTGATTAGAAGTGCACATGATACCTTGGAACGTTGTATAAAAATGACAAGGGGCTAATCAAGGCATGCAAGTACCAACGTAGACTAGTAGGGGATTTCCATTGGATTTGGCATTTGATACAACCATGGTAAATGTTATATTGGACTTGATATGGTTCTAATGGCCAAGGTGGATGGTGGAAAATTAGAGTTCTATATATTTTTCTTAACTCAAACCTGAATATGATGTGCATGACATCCAATGCAAGGGGCTAAAACAAACAAGTTTGGTGCATCCATAGAATTCTAGCACCCTATGGATGATGCAATTTTTTCTTACAACGAATAATTTATAGTATTATCTAAACCTCATATGGAACTCCTTATTCATTTTAAAGACAATGAACAATTTATAGTATTATCTAAACCTCACATGTAACTTATTATTCATTTGAGAGACGATGAGCAAAGGCCCAACCTTCACATTAGTTTACCTTATTATTTGAATTTTGTTTGCATGACATGGCCACTAAATTTAAATAAGGAAAATGTATGCTTAAACATGATGGTTTGATCAAATTAATTTGTTGTCACCATTTTGAGACCGACAAATTTAGTGAAAAGAGATAGAAAAAATTTATTTAAAAAAATTATTAGGATACTCAACTAGAACCCTCAGACACGCATGGTATATCTAAGCCATTTGTAGCATCAAAATTATTATGTGCATTATAATGTTCTTATGCATCCAAGGTACCACAAGCTTCCAAAGCACCATAGCACCCTAAATTTTTAGAACCTATACAAAATCCAAAATCCTTAAAATCCAAAAAAAGGGTCAAAAAAAAGTAAAATTTGCTAGATTGGAGGAAGAGAGCAGTGGCGAGCCTTAAAAAATACCATAAGCACTAGAGTTTCCAAATGAACTAGATATTATTGTTACTCTAAAGCCACCCAACTCCAGAAAAAGAAGATCAAAGGGGCACAAATATTTTGCTTTAGAGTAGTAAGAAACAACCACAAAATTGATATTCTTTAGTCCTAAGTATATATTCAGGAGACATATGTGGTCTAAGCCAATAAGACATCACACAATAGCACAAATTTTGGAGGAAATAAGTTAACAAGAAGTTGAAGTGTTTAATAATGAATAGGAGCCTTCATTTATGCAACAATATATGATACCTAACCCAAAAAATATCAATAGAGAGATTTAGAGATGCTTTAGGGAGATGAGGTGTTCTCTAAAATACCATAATAGCCTAACCCTCGCAAGGAGAGTTGTCAACAATGCTAAATATATGGCATGTAGATGGATGCTAGGCATCCTAAGGTCATTGTACAAAAACCCTTAATGCACAATGAGGGAATAATTTGGTCGAAGTAGCCATGAGAGGATGACCCAAACTTGAACAACCTTGATTTGGAAGGAGGAAAAATATTATTTGGACCCTAAAAAAAAAATTGTGGCCATTGATAACCTCTTTCTAAAAAATAATAAACATGTAATCCCCGTGAGTGTGGTCTACCGACAAGGATGCCACTTGCATTATCAGTGATGTGACCCAAGTTCAATACCCATGGTGGATGTGTATAAGAAGTATTACTAAAAAAAAAAATAATAAAAATATAGAGCAACTCTAGGACCCATTGGTTGAGGCAAGACTTCAAAGAAGTATAATTCCAACACATAGTCTTGAAGATTCATAAGCAATATTGGGAGAAGGTTTTGAAGAAATTTTTGAACATTCATTAGATATCCTAGTATGAGTGGCAAATGAATCTAAGAAAGGTGTAGGTTTGAAAGAGATTACTGAATATAAAAGCAAAACATCAAGAGATGCACTAGATCCTGACAATATATTAGGAATGACTACAAACTGTAGATAAACACTAAAACAATCTAAACAACCAGTTGCATTAATCAAGACAGAGCCTAAGAAGGAACATGAATTATAGATAGAACCTTATGATATTTCAAGTATAGTTATCATTGTCCCTTACAACATGATCACTTTATATACTCACAACGTAACTATAGCAAAATGGGCTAAATATTTCAACTATTTAGAACAAAAGGTTTAGGTCCTCAAAGGTAATGAAGAGAAAAATGAGAAATTATAGAAAGAGCTAGAAGAACGATAGAGGAAGCTTATGGAATTATAGGTGAGACTAGACTCTACCTATAAAATTGTATAAAGGATATTGGAATGTAGGAGAACTACACATATTTATTGTTCTTAAGAAAATAATTTTATAGATGATAGCTTTTGTAGTTATACCATGACATGAATAATGAACTGGAGACAACCAAGGAATTCTTGAATGCATATAATAACAACTAGAAAAACCAAAATCTATTATGTGAATTTTATATTCATAATTATTCTATGTGTGAAGACTTCCACTTCCACCCTAATATTTGCATAGGAGATGTGCAACTACAAACATTCATGTCTACCATGCATAATCAAATCCAAAGACAAAACAAGGTAATATAATATGAAAAAAAGGAAAAGGAGGAGGGTTCTTTAATATGGTATGAGTTACTTAAATATGCCTTAGTAATTCATTATTATTTTGGAATCATGAGTAGAGCAAACATTAGGAAACATATGAAACCTAGTTGAGGAGTTGCATTCAAGAAGTGGAAAAAGGAAGTTGTTGTGTGTGAAGTTCCTACATCAAATTAGAAAGGAGTAGAAAGCCAATGTAGTTGATACTAGGATAAATGCTAGAAAAGAAGATAAACAAAACATAATACCTTGTGAAAATACCTAAAAAAAGTTGCTAATTGTAGTAGAATGTGTTAAGGAGAAGGACGAATAACACAACCAAAATTTCATTTGTGTAGAAGTGTTGTCAACAAATTAAAGTTTCTAAGATACATATATAATTTACCCAAATTATTCAATTGAACCATGCACAATATTTATTTTAGAGAGAAATTTTACATGATTTAATTTGAAGGAACTATTTTCTTAAAGTGGGCAAAAAATTAAAGGAAAGAAGGTGATTTGTGAGGAAAATAAATTGATCTAAAGAAGATTGAATAAAATGACAAGGAACAAGATAAGGAATTTAAGAAGAAAAATTTGAAAGGACTTTAGAAGAATTTAAAATATTTGAAGTCTTATTAAGAAAGGAAACATTGTTGAAAGAAATTGGGAGGAAGGTTATTTGAAAGAAATTAATTATATTGAAGACATATTTGAAGAAAGAATTATATTGAAGAGAATACTTGAAAAGTAATTTTACAAAGAATATATGTGACTAAAAATTTGAAGAAAATTGTTGATTAAAGAAGAAGAAATTATATTAAAACAATTTTGGGAGAAAATTTATTTTTACTACAAAGGAAATTAATTATTTGAAGAAAAAATTATTCAAAGGCTTATTCAAATTTTGAATAAAATAAGGCTTAAAATTTGAATTATGGAGTTAAAAGGCTTTCTACTAAGAGAATGTTTTAGCCAAAAAAATTTACAAAACAAGCTTTCTAAAAATACCATGGTATATACAATTATTTTTCTTTTAGAATCTCAATTATTAAAATGACCAAAATTTACCCCAAGGAAAAATAAGATGTTATAAATACTTATTGTTGAAATTTTTGAGACGTAGAAACTCGAGATGAAACCATTCTAGAAGATGTCATAGGAAAACATAAATATAAATATGAAGATGCAAAGGCATTGATGCTAATAACATTTGGTATATTAGATGAGATTCAAGCACACATAAGTGAAGCTGAAACTTCAAAAAATGCTTGGGATAAATTATGCACCATATTTGAAGGAAAAAATGAAGCTACTATTTTATACTTGCAATCACAATTATATTCACTAAAAGTATGATGGTGAAAACATATAATTTTTTTAGAAGGATAGAAGAATTGAAATCTAAGCTACAAACTATGGGAGAGAAAGTGGAAGAAAATTTTCTTGTCCAAGTTACACTCAGAGCACTTCTAGAAACATTTAAAACATTGGTCACATCTCTCCAAGTGCTAAACAAAAATGTGTCATTTGATGAATTGATAAACATACTTCAAGAATATGAAATAGAAAACCAAGCAAGAGATGAAATGACAAAGAATATTTTTATTTTGACAAAAATATTACCAAATAAGATATCTTCACAACATCAATCTGAATGGAAAATAAGGTATTGTTGCGTATGTAACAAAGAAGGTCATATCACAAGATATTGTTAATATAATTCTCAAAATCAATTGAATCAAGTGCATATACCTTTTCAAAGATATCAACAGAGACAATATCAGTCTAATCAATAGCAATATGCACAACCACAGTAACAACATCCAAAATATGAAATTCAAAGAGGAAAAATAGTACAAGAAGTAGAAGAAATATATTACAATGATGAGGAAGAAAATGAACCAACTCATAGAGGACTTATGGGAAAAATAATTATAGATCCATCCATTTTTTATAATGATAGTACAAGAAATGAATACTTTGAACATACAAAAAGTTAGGATCAAATTGAAAAAAAGTGTATTGATGATTTGAAGTCTTCCATTTATGACAAATATAGTAATGATATAAATGAATTAAAAAATATCAATAATGAACTAAGAGGTGTTAACTATTATAATGATTTATTGCATCCATGAAATTACAATTATGAACTTAAAGGGCACACGAGGGAAATTGGACAAGCTAATGAGAATGATGATACTAAATTTAATATAGTGGTAAAGGTAACATTGATAACAAGAAAATATAGGCATGAACGAAAAAAAAAAAAACTAGATCCTTAAGGGTTGTAAAACTTGTGATAATCAATCTCAAAATATTTGTCAAGAAAATAAAGCTAAAATAAATATACACTATGGATGGATAAGTAGAATAGAATGGAATAGAATTATGGAAATGCTAAAGTGTTTCTAAAAAAAGGAAAATATTTTGATTGAAATAAATCTAGGAATAAAATATAGATCAAAATTAGAAGGACAAAATTTGTTCCAGATCTTAAGCTATAAAATGCAAAAGCTAAAGTCACTACCAGATTCAAAGCAGAAGACCAAAACCATAATCAAATATTGAGAGAAAATAAGGACAATGGACCTTATACCAAATAATGTAATATGGGGGTGAGAGGGGGGTGTTAGGGTCTATTACATTATTTGGTACTTGTAAATATATGTAAATAGTTTATAAATATGTGGTGTGAAAAGAGCCTTGTAAATTGTTGGAGGTATTATATTATTTAGTACCTTGAGTACCATTGTAAATATTTAGATTAGGAGTGTGTTTAATTATTTATGTCAATAGTAGGTGTCATGCTATGAAGAGTGTTTTATGTGTCATGTAATAATGTAGGAGTTATGAGTGAAAGATGTCATCTGTGCAAGTGTGAGTTATGAGTGAGAGTTGTCACGTTAGAAAGTCAAGATTCATGTGTGATGTGTCAATTCAGACCTAGGAATTTATGTAATCATGAGAGACTTTATCATTATGTAAGGAATGTGAAAGTTTGCATCTCCTGTGAGTTTGAGGAGAGCAAAATTCAAGAGTATTGAAGAGTCTGTTGGAAATATTTGTGCAAATTATTGTCATTGATGTCAAAAGAGAGATGTCATTGATGCCAAGGAAAATTTTCAAGGCACAATTATTATTCTAAGGTCAATAATGAAGGCACAAGTTTATCTCAAGAGAAAGGAAATTTGTTGAGAAAAGTATTATAATATTTATTTTTGAATATTATAATGAAGGAAAAAAGGCTTAAGAGTTCTTTGGAACAATGGTTTAAAAATGAAGACAAGATATTAATATTATTGAAGGCAATAGTATTGATTGTGAAGGCAAGGTTCAAAAGTATTAATATTATAATATATTTATTATAATATAAATATTTCAAGTTATAATATCATTTGAGTGCCAAGTAATTGAAGGTAATTCAAATTAATTTCGAATTGAGGTGGTCGACGTCATATGGTGTAAAAAAGATACGGTGGGCCGAATTTGGAAAAAGAGGAAATTAAATCATATTAATATCCATGCCTAAAGTCATTTTTGAGTTTTTGAAAAATTGTGCAAACAATAATCTCGATATCTAATTCGTTGCACACGGTAGAGAAGGAAAGGAAAGGAGAGCACAATCTTCTACAATGAACAATGAAGGTTTATGTTTGGATTAGTGCATATCAAATACTCCATCCAGATAGACCAACTAGTGGTTGAGCCTATGTGAAGGTGTTATGAGAAAGAGGTTTCAGGTTTGAAACCCATCGTAAACCATTTTTTTTTTTGGTCAGAGTTCGTGGCAGGAGGAAGTAAAACACGATTGGTGCCTTTGTGTTCTCACGGGCTGCATTAGTGCAGCTGGTCGTGGCCCTTTGGTTGGGCACCTTGCTCTCACGATGTGAGAGGTTCGAGTCACGTTGAGGGCACAATAAAAGAGGTATTTATTTTCTCAATTACGATTTTATTTTTGTGGGAGTTATAAGGTTGAGTTGTCATTTATTTTTGCTCATTTGATATAGGAGAAATAAGGTGTGAAAAGGATATTTTGGTATTGAAATTTAAAATCTATTTAGAAGGAGAAATAAGGTGTGATAAGGATTATTTCATTGTATGAGTTGATTATATGTGTTTTAAAAGTAGGACCTATAAGGTGTTTTGTGGTTTAATTATTGTGTTTATTTCTACATGGTGAAAGAAAGTTTGAAGGGTTTTGTTCTTTGATTAAAAAGCCTTGTTTCGAGAAATTAAAGGAAATTGTAAAGTGATATTTTTATGCACATTTTTGAAGAGAGGTTTATCATGTGGATGATTGAAAAGTGCTATGCTAACTAACCCTTGAAAGTGGCATAAGACAGATAGAATATTTTGAGATAGGTTTTTAGGAGACTTCTTCATCAAAGCAAGTTAAGAGGTATGGTGATATTTTTCCTTTTTAAAGGTGTTTGATTGAGAAAATATTTTTGAATCATAAATGTGGAGATAAAAGGTTTGATTAGCGTGGATTGTTGTAAATATTTGAGCTAGGGTTGTGAAACAAAATGTGCATCCTTGTTGAAAGAAATTGAAAATATTTTTGTTAGAGTTTGTGAACAAGTTGTGCTTTATCCTTGAAAGAAATTGGAAACACTTGTGCTAGGGTTGAAAGTAAACTTATGCATTATTGTATTTTATCTTTGAGAACAAGTTGTGCATTGAGTTGAGTGTTCTTGAAAGTGAATGTGAAAGTGTGGGCATCCATTTTGATTATGGGAAATACATAAGAAGTTTTTGAGCATGTGTTATGAGCAAGTATTTTGAGAAGGCTTGTAGGCAGATTTGAGCAAGTCTTGTGAGAAGACTTGAAACATGTTTGAGGTAGATTTGAGAAAGTCTTGTTAGTCTCACAATGACACTGAGAGGGGGGGGTGAATCAGTGTAGCTATTTAAATTCAAATCTACAACTCTTAACGCCGAAACAATGAAAACTTAAAATCAGATAAAGCAAGTATAACAAGAGAGCATTCCACAACACACGATGTAACGAGGTTCACCAATTTGGCTACTCCTCAAAAATGACTGCTTGGACTCCCGTCCAAATCTAGCCTTTGCAAAATACCAATTTTACAATCAATTTACCAAGCACCCACCGGAAGGAGCACCAACCCCTGATTTATCCGCACCAACAGAAAGGAGCACCAACCCCTAATTTATCTGCACCAACAGAAAGGAGCACCAACCCCTAATTCCAAGCACCAACTTGGACTACAATTTTGAAACTATAAGATTGACATAAAAATGCCTTCGCTTATACAAGACCCTGACTGGTCTATTGCTAACCCAACCTCTCTCGCTATTCACCAAAACACCACACACACTTAAGGCTCTGCTTACTACACTTTTATGGCCCTCTTATATCCCTCTTGCTGCACTTCTTACACTCTTATGGCTCTCATGGCTCTGCTTAACGCTCTCTTACGACACTCTTCCAACCCTCTTTTTGTAGCACTTTCCCTCTTTTTCAACACTCTAATTCTCCACGCAGACCTCCTTTTATAACAAAGTTTTGACTCTATTTTTAACTTCCATATTTTCGCATGCAACTTATTAATAGAAACTTCTATATGTAACTCCTTTATCACACAATATTCTCTCATGCAACCTATTAATAGTTACGCTCTTTGTTTGGTCTTGTCGATGACTTTGTTTAAGTGATTTCACTCGGAATCGGACCTATAATCGTTCGACTTCAATTCACTGTTCTTATTTTAGCTGCATGATTTTTCTCTAAGAATCGCACTGAACTATCGTATCGACTTTAGTTAACTCTTCTTATTTTAGTTGCATGATTTTTCTCTGTAACTGCACCTGTAACTGTCGTATAACTTCAGTTAACTATCACATATCTTATTTTGGCTAGGTTCTCTTCTTAGCTCATGCCAAAGCGACCTGTCATGAAATCGTGACACTTCTGCCTCTTTGTCCTCTTCTCAGATTTTGCCCACGAAAACACATGTCGCGATATCGCGACACTTTCACCTCCTTGCTTCTTTTCTTGGCTTGTACCCGTGAAAACACAACATGTCGCGATATCGCGACACTTTCGCCTCCTTGCTACTTTACTTGGTTTACCATACTTTTGTCGCGATATCGCGACACTTTCGCCTTCTTACTTTCTCTCTCCTCCTTTAGTCGCGAAAATGCGACATGTCACGATATCGCGACACTTTTCTCCTTTGCTCTTTCTCTTGCCTTCGGTCGTGAAAACATGTCACGATATCGTGACACTTTTTCTCTCCTCTCTCTCTTGCAATATGTCATGAAATCGTGACACTTTTCTTCCACTCTCTCTTGCAATATGTCGTGAAATCATGACACTTTTCTTGGACTCTCTCTCTTGCAATATGTCACGAAATCGCGACACTTTTTCTTTCGTACAATCTCTCTTGCAATATGTCATGAAATCGTGACACTTTTTCTTCGGACTCTTTCTCTTCCAATATGTCGTGAAATCATGACACTTTTTCTTTCGTACTATCTCTCTTGCAATATGTCATGAAATCGTGACACTTTTTCTATTGCCTTTTCTCTTCCAACATGTCACGAAATCGTGACACTTTTCTTCCTTTCTCTTGAATATGTCATCGAAATCATGATACTTTTCTTCTGCCTTTCTCTTCGAACATGTCACGAAATCATGACACTTTTCTTCTTGCCTTTCTCTTCAACATGTCAGAAATCATCGAGTTTTCTCTTGCTTTCTCTGAACATGTCAGAAATCATGAAGTTTTCTTCGCTTTAACATGTCAGAAATCGTGATAGTTTCTTCTTCTCACATGTCGAATCGCGATAGTTTTTTTCTGAACATGTCACGATATCGTGATAGTTTTTCTTTCTTGCTCAACATGTCGCGATATCGTGACAATTTTTCTTTCTTGCTCAACATGTCATGATATCATGACAATTTTCTTCCTTGTGATTTTCTTTTGATTTTTAGCATATGGGCCACTTCGATCTTTTGGAAAATCACTGTACATACTCTGAAGAACCTCTTAACTCCTGTCCACTGCATCAACCGATCTGTCTGACTGTGTTGACAACAATGACAATATTGTTGCTGCACCTTGCTCAACAATCTCCCCCTTTGGAATTGTTGGCAACACACGTGCAATTTCCTGTAATTCTTCTCCCCCTTTGACAATAATACCAAAGGGCTACTGCAGACTCCCCCTGAGTCCATGCACAACATTCTCAGGCACAAATTATTATAGTTAGCAAAAATTACAAACATGAGCAAAAATATAATCAAATATATAAATGCTCCCCCTGAGAATGTGGTCCCGATAGCTAGTCAGTTCTTGGGAAGCGTGACCACTCCCAATTTATTGCGAAGGTACTCAAAAATTTCCTTGGGCAATGATTTTGTGAAGATATCCGCTACTTGCTCTGTAGTTGGGACAAAATCCAACTTAACCTCACCTTTCGCAACTTTCTCCTTCAGAAAGTGATATCGGATAGCAATATGTTTTGTGCGAGAATGCATAACCGGATTCTTTGAGATGTTAATGGCACTCGGTGTTATCACACTTAACTGAAATTGGCTCACCGAAATTAATGCCAAGATCTTTCAGGGTTTGTTTCATCCATAAGACCCGCGTACAACACGTAGTTGCTGCAATATATTCTGCCTCTCACTGTGGATAAGGAGACCGACTCTTGTTTCTTATCGTGCCATGCGACCAACCTGTCTCCAAGATAGAATGCACCTCCACCGGTACTCTTTCTGTCATCGACACATCCTACCCAATCTGCATCTGAATACGCAATAAGGGTGAAGTCCTTACCTTTTGGATACCATAACCCATACTCCATAGTACCCTTCAGATATCGAAGAATCCTCTTCACTGTTGTCACATGAGTCTCCTTGGGACTAGCCTGAAATCGTGCTACCATGCAAACTGCCTGCAAGATATCTGGTCTGGTAGCTGTCAAATACAGTAGGCTCCCAATCATAGATCTGTACATGGTTTGATCAACATCTGGAGATTTGTCATCCTTGCTCAACTTGCAACCTGTCATCATGGGAGTGCTAACAGGCTTACAATCCTCCATTGTGAACTTTTTTAGCATCTCTTTCACATATTTAACTTGAGAAATAAATATGCCCTTCTCATTTTGATTAACTTGCAGTCCGAGGAAATACGAAAGTTCACCAATCATTGACATTTCAAATTCTTTCTGCATCTTATTTGCTAAATATTTACACGACTCATCATTGTTGCTGCCAAAAATGATATCATCTACGTATACAACAAGGACAATGAGATGGCCATTCTCTGTTTTGACATACAAATTGCTATCCACCATACCTTTTTTGAACCCTTGTTGAGTAAGATAGTTGTCTAGCCTTGCATACCATGCTCTGGGTGCCTGTTTCAAGCCATACAATGCTTTCTTCAACTTGCAGATGAAGTTGGGATTATCACCGAGTTGGAAACCATCCGGCTGCTCAATATAGACCTCTTCTTCAAGTTTTCCATTCAGAAATGCTGATTTCACGTCCATTTGATAAACTTTGAAATTCTTGTGAACTCGCTAAAGCCAGAAACATTCTAATTGCCTCTAGTCTAGCCACTGGTGCAAAGGTTTCCTCAAAGTCAATACCTTCAACTTGTGCATAGCCTTTACAGACCAATCTTGCTTTATTCCTGACTACCTGTCCATCTTCATTCAATTTGTTTTGAAAAATCCATTTAGTACCGATTATATTTTTATTTGCAGGTCTTGGTACTAACTCCCAGTTTTGTTTTTCTCGATCTGATCTAATTCTTCATTTATTGTCGTCATCCAACTTTCATCTTTGCTTGCTTCAACAACATTTTTGGGCTCAATGTTGGATAATAGAGAGTAGTTACTTACTACTCTTCTTCTTGTCTGAACACCAACTGTGGGGTCTCCAATTATTTGCTCTCTAGGATGATTTTTTTGCCAGCTGCCTGTTTTGAATTTCTTGTTTTCTTCCTCTTCTGAATCACTACTTAAATCATCTGAGTCAATTTTCTGTTTCTTTTCCGTTTCCTTTTCCTCATCTCCTTCAATAACCTCTTCATAAATTGGGTAGTTTTCTTCATAGCTTATTTCTCGTTCCCTACCTTCATCAACTTTAACATCGACACTCTCCACAATTTTCTTTAGCCTCTTGTTGTAGCATGTGTAGGCTTTGCTTTTTGTCGAATAGCCAAGAAAAATACCTTCATCAGCTCTATCTTCAAACTTACCAAGATTATCTTCAGTTCTTTTGATGTAACACTTGCTGCCAAAAACTTTAAAGTATCTTGTTGTTGCCTTTTTACCGAACCACAGCTCATACGGAGTTTTGCTTTCATGTGTCCTCAACATGCACCTATTTTGGATGTATACCATAGTATGGACTGCCTCTTTCCAAAATCTGTCTGCTATTTTGCTCTCAGTCAACATAGTCCGTGCCATTTCCTGCACTGTCCTGTTCTTTCTTTCTACCACACCATTCTGTTGAGGTGTCCTTGCTGCTGAAAACTGTCTCCTAATCCCATATTTTTCACAGTACTCGCAAACTCCTCTTGAAATGAACTCTCCTCCTCTATCTGATCTTAAACATTTAATCATTTTTCCTGTTTGATTCTCAACTTGTTTTTTGAAAATCTTGAACATCTCAAAGGCATCTGATTTAAGCTTCAAAAATAGTACCCATGTCATCCTGGAATAGTCATCTATGCACAACATAAAGTATTTGTCACCATTTATGCTTTGCGTTCTCATGGGTCCACATAAATCAGTATGTATTAGTTCTAAAGGTTTGCTTGTGAAGTACTCTTTTGTTTTAAATGTGGCTCTAGTTTGCTTCCCCTTTTGGCATGAAGCACAAATGCTATTTAATGGTTTGCCAATGGTGGGAATATCTCTCACCGCTCTTTTTGAGCTGATTTTTACTAGATTGTCAAAACCGATATGACCGAGCCTCTTGTGCCACAACCAATTTTCTTCTTCCTCGTCCAATCAAGCACGCTCCTTCTAAAGTCTCTCGAGAGAGTATACAGGTTGCCGATGTCCTTGATCCAGTTGCTATCAACTTTACATAGTTTCCTTTTCTGACTTCACAACCCCGCTTCTTGAAAATTACTTCATGACCTCTCGTCACAAATCTGACTTACGCTTAACAAGTTATGCTTCAGACCAATCACAAACAAGACTTCTTTTGACTTGATTTTTTCATCACTGATCTTAACTGATCCTTTGCCAACTATCTTAGCTCCATCATTATTTCCAAATTTTACGTAACCACCTTCATATTTCTGTAACTTCTCAAATTTTTGTTTGTCACCTGTCATATGACTGGAGCATCCACTATCAAGTATCCATGGTGCAGATTTGTTCTGTGCTTTAAATGTTGTCTGTACGATCAAGGATTCCTTTTCTTCCTTGGGTCGCTCCTTTTCTTTCCACTCTAGTTTGATTACAGTTTTGGTCACTTGTTTTGACTTTTCTTTGTCAGTAGCCTGTGCATGTTTTTCGAGAAATTTTCTATTTTGTCTCAAACCATTTGGTTGAAATTTTCTTCCTTGATGTTTATTTGCTGCAAATGTACTTCGACAATTTCTTGCAATGTGCCCAAAATTATGACAGTTATAACATTCTACCGCATAATCCATCAACGGTGAAAAAACATTTCTATCGGTAAAGTTCCTTTGTCCTACATTATACTTGCAATCTGAAATCTTATGTCCATAACCATTGCATTTAAAACAATAACCAGAAAAGGAATGAGTGAACCTGGGTGATGGTCTTTGCCATTTTGTAGTGGGAGCCATAAATCTTCTTCTCCTTTGATGAGTGACATTGGTGAATCCATCATTGTCAATACTCCTCTCGTGCCTGGCATTATTGCTTTCTTTAGCATGATTCATTTTTTCTTGATCAACCCTGATCTTATCTTCATTCTTTATGGGTTCTATAGTTATGGCCTTTGATCCATTTGATGATTCTCCTTCGACGAAGCCTAAACCAAATTTGATGCCTGTAGTCCTTTGGTTATTTATAATCTTATCCAGCTTCACAGAACTTTCTTCAAGTTTGTGATAACAACTCATTTTTCGATTCATCTCTTCTAGCTGCATCCTTAAACCAACAATCTCTTCTTCTAGCTTGCTGCACTCATCTATTTTCATGGTTAATTGTACTTCGATATCTTTAGATATTTTCTTAAATTCGTCTATCTGTACTTTCAAGCTGGTTATGATTTCATTGGCATCCTCAAGCTTTCTTGAAATTTTCTTATTCTTTTTCCTTTCTATACTCAGCTCTTTAAGTGCAACGACCAACTCACCTTCCAGATCTACTTCAGCCTCAGCCTCAAGTTTTTTATCACATTCCTATTTTTCCTCTGTTTTTTCTTCTTCGAATGCCATGAAAAGAGCTTCACCTGTTTCTTCTTCAGAATCCTCACCGGAGCTGTCTTCTGAAGGACTGACATTCTTGGATATGAAACTTTTCTTCTTGAAGTTGCCTTTTCTAAAATTTGGTTTCTTCTTCCAGTCACTTCTTTCTTGGTGTGAACCTTCATCACTTTTGTTTTTCTCATTAAGTGGACATTTAGCCGCAAAGTGCCCAATGCCTCCACAGTTGAAACACTTAAATGGTAGCTTTCCTCCGTATTTTCCTTTTCCCCTTATTAGTTTCCGAACAAAGTTTGCTTCCGTTTCATCTGATGTCTCTTCTTCCTCGGATTCTTGTTTTGCTTTTATATTTTTATGTGCTTTAAAAGCAGCTTCTCTGTCTATGGGTTTAGTTTTTCCTATTCTCATCTCATATGCAGTCAAAGAACCATGCATCTCATCCATACTAAAAGTATTTAGATCTTTAGCTTCTTCTATTGCTGAAACTTTAGAATCAAATCTTTGGGGAAGAGATCTTAGTACCTTTTTCATGATGACAACATCTTCCATTTCCTCGTCGAGTCCTCTAATCGCATTAATGATTCCATTAACTCTCAACATGTATGCCTCTATGTTCTCATCGTCATTCATCTTTAATGCTTTGAACTGAGCTCGATGCGTTTGTAACTTGGCCTCCTTGATCTTGCCGTCTCCTTCATGAATGCTCCTTAGTTTGTCCCACATGTCTTTTGCCATTTTACAACTCATAATATTTATCAGTTCGCTGTCCACTAAACCGCACATGATAGCATTCTTTGCTTTAGAGTTATTCTCAAATAGTTTCTTACCGACAGCATCGGTTGGAGGAGTGGTGGGTATTGTGTATCCACTGTCTACTGACTCCCAAATGTCGTATCCCAAAGCACATAGATATGTCTGCATCCTGAGTCTCCAAAATGCGTAATTAGTTTCATCAAACAATGGTGCTTTGTTTGATGAGAATCCTTCACCACCTGCCATTGTCTCACTTCCAAGATCACCTTAGCCGATTAAGCTTGTTCAGGAACTTGGCTCTGATACCAATTGTTAGTCTCACAATGACACTGAGAGGGGGGTGAATCAGTGTAGCTATTTAAATTCAAATCTACAACTCTTAACGTCAAAACAATGAAAATTTAAAATCAGATAAAGCAAGTATAACAAGAGAGCATTCCACAACACACGATGTAACGAGGTTCACCAATTTGGCTACTCCTCAAAAATGACTGCTTGGATTCCCGTCCAAATCTAGCCTTTGCAAAATACCAATTTTACAATCAATTTACCAGCACCCACTGGAAGGAGCACCAACCCCTGATTTATCTGCACCAACAGAAAGGAGCACCAACCCCTAATTTATCTGCACCAATAGAAAGGAGCACCAACCCCTAATTCCAAGCACCAACTTGGACTGCAATTTTGAAACTATAAGATTGACATAAAAATGCCTTCGCTTATACAAGACCCTGACTGGTCTATTGCTAACCCAACCTCTCTCGCTATTCACCAAAACACCACACACACTTAAGGCTCTGCTTACTGCACTTTTACGACCCTCTTACAGCCCTCTTGCTGCGCTTCTTACTACACTCTTACGGCTCTCACGGCTCTGCTTAACGCTCTCTTACGACACTCTTCCAACCCTCTTTTTGTAGCACTTTCCCTCTTTTTCAGCACTCTAATTCTCCATGCAGACCTCCTTTTATAACAAAGTTTTGACTCTATTTTTAACTTCCATATTTTTGCATGCAACTTATTAATAGAAACTTCTATATGTAACTCCTTTATCACACAGTATTATCTCATGCAACTCTGTAGATTAAAGATACAACGCCAAACAGAAATAAAGAAATCACAATAAAGGAATGCAGAACAGTTGTACAAAATGAATGATTTTTATTAATCAATGGAGTTTAGAAACTCCTTTTAAGTACAACAGGCCTCGTAACCCTTTTCGTGATACAAAGTTACAATTTGTGCTAGGGTTCTCCGAAACCCTAGCCGGCACAATGTGGTGGCGTCTCCGAAGAATGTATCCTTAACCTCAACATAATGAGTGGGCTTCGTTGTATCCTTTGGCTCGGACCACTCCAGCTTAAGCAGCTGCTATCAACAAATCAGATCTACCACTAGAATCCTGCACACATTAAAATTATCAAAGAGTTAGAAACTAATAAGAGGGCTCCACTGTGTGAACCCTCATAAATAGTCTAAAACCCTAGATTTATGAAATAAAAATAAATGTAATGCAGAATTCAACAGACAGATTAATACATAAAGAAAGATTACTTGCTTTAGACGAATCTATACCTTTTCCTGTTAACGCGGCGAGACCAGGCGACGGCGATGGATGCGACGAAAGGGTTTAGTTCAGACTTAGGGCCGTAGAAGACTCAGAAGACTCAGGATTAACAACAATAGCCAACTCCAGACTTAGATAGGGAAGATAAGTAGGTTTAGCCGAAGAGATAGATAGGGTTTGAGCCATCAAGGTGACTCAATTTATAATCTACTCTTAGGGCACACTTTAGGGTTTTAACGACACTTTGAACGTGTGGCTAAGATTAAAGTGGATCCAAGGGTAGAGAATAAATCTAGGTTGTGAAACGGATTAAGATGGATGGACTGATGAGATTAAATGAAGGATGGACGGCTCAGATTAAATCACTTAAACTTTATTTATATATATATTAAAATATATTAAAATATTAAAATATATATATAAATATTAATTTAAATAAATTTGGGGATGAAAAATGGCGGGAAAAGTGAAATTGGGCCAAATAATGGTGGGAAAGTGTGGATTTGGGCCAAATAATGGCGGGAAGGATGGATGACTGACACGTGGCTGGCAGGAAGGTATAGATGACTTACAAGTGGCTGGATTTTGGTGTCTACAGATGCCCCTTTTTGAGCTGCTTTGTGTGAAGACACAATGTAGCACAAAAACTTAAGACACCTGAAAAGTCGGATCGACGCAACTCTCTCTCAAGACTAAAGCACAACTTTGAAGACCAAAGAATAAAAGAATATTTAAAATTTTTTAGCTTACCCCCTCAATTGGCGAGCGAGAATGGTTCTCACAAGCCAATTGGAAGAAATTCGGAAGATAATGAACCGTTTTTGCCCCAACGGTGAAAAAAGGGGTTGGTGCATGCACCATCTGTTTATGTCCCAACAGAAAAGGGGTTGGTGTACAAACCAGAAAAGAATATGATTGAAGACGATATGAGTGATGTGAAAGATGGACCGTTTTCTGCCCCAACGGTTATAAAGGGATTTTTGCCAAACTGTAAATTCCATGATCATGTAAGATGAATTCCACTATAGGAAAATTAGAAATTGATAACGGATGCCCCAACTCCCGTGTGTGAATCCATACTCGTTGATGAAATTGCCTTGTTGGCGCCATTGATATGGAGAGATGAAAGATGCATGAAAGAGTCCAGAACTCGGAGATGCTCCTAGTGACTGTATGGATAATTCCTCGGGTCGGAACCAATCAACCTAGGTAGCCACAATCTCTAGCAAGACTTAAAATAATGACGATATGAAAGATTGTCCATGTTTAAGGCCCCATGAACTAGGCCATCAATGACAACCGTTGAGCAAATTAATCTTGGTATGAGGTCACTTGAAAAGTAGAATACCCAAAATTGATTTCCAATTTTCAAACAGTGAAATAATTGATGATGATAAATGGTAAGTGTCCTTATGGTGGTTTAATCCTCTTACCGAATTGCATGGATTCAAATCGCCGCAATCGCCAAGGTGATAGAATATACCACTAGATACGAGGTTTACTTTAATTTGATTTGGCAAAAATATGCATGATGAAAGAAGAATGAATGAAATTGACGATAGATCCGAAGAATTGATGAATGTGGTTAATTTTGTGAAGGTTTTGAATATTTTTAACCCAATTTGTAAAACAATGATGAATGATGCGCTTTTTGAGCGAAATGACAAAATTTGTGTCCAAAACTCGTTGTAACCTTCACAAAATGTTTTATTATGATAAGAAGAATGGATGAATGCAATTTGATGAAATTTGGAGGAGGTAAGCTTCAATTTTGTAAGTTTTGTTCCTTTATTCAATACTGACACCAAACGCCGGTCTGCGTTTGTGGTTGGCAGAGACGCCCGCCGGTGTTTAGGCGCTCTGCAGACGCAGGACTGCATCTGAATCCGCCATGAAATGCCCTACTGCGTTTCAGGGCGCCAAAATCAGCTATTTAAACAGTTTTAGCGAGAATTTCGCTCATTTGTGCGTTCGAGCTTAAGAGAAGTGCGTCTGAGGGAGTGGAGTGAAAGGTTGTGTGGGAGAGTGAAGCACGCGGGAGCTATGGCGGAGATGGGAGCGGACACGCCAGTGCAGCCAGCTGAGGTATTTGTTCATTTAAGCAAGTACTTATTATGTGTTTTTTTTTTTTTTTGGAAAAATTTGTAACAAATTTTTGTTTTGTTGTTTTGCAACTTAGGGTGTTAGAGGCACGACACCGATTCTCCCCTATCATTCCGGGGATGAGGAGGTCGTTGTCCCAGGAAGACTGGGAGATATTGGATGCAGTGGGGCTAGCGGAGGCAGCCCGATTGGAGGTAGTTCGGGCGGATGAGGGGTACCTCTCGGCTTTGGCCGAGAGGTGGGATCCGGATCGGGGACGTTCCAGCTCCCGACTCGGAGAGATGACGGTGACGCTTGAGGATGTATACCGCATCCTCAAGGTGCCCGTGGAGGGGGCACGGGTGGAGGTTGGACGAGATAGGGCCACGGAGATGGCCAAGGTGTTTGGGGATGACGGAGGGAGATCCGGACGGAGAGCGGGGGGATCCCATACTTGGCCATGTATACGGCCAAGGAGTTGGGAGCGATGGAGGCACAGATCAGAGGGGGATTTACCGTGTGCCAAGCCGTGGAGGGAGGCAGTAGAGGACGATGAGGACATGGAGATCCTTGACATGGATGACATCGGGGTGACAGCTGAGTATGCAGCATGGATGGCCGCAGAGCCGAGGTGGGAGCCACCATTGGTGGTCGGTGGAGCCGGAGAGCTCGAGGCTGGGGCTGGAGAGGGCGAGGGAACCGCGGAGGTTCCCAAGCGTAGGGAGGGTCCCCGCCTTCGATCTGATAGTCGAAGGTGAAAGGGGAAGATGGCATGGTAGGCTTCGAGGAGCGGAGATGACGGGGAGGATGGCGGAGAGGGCCTAGGAGAGGCCGTAGGAGAGGCTAGGGAGGTACCCCCTAGCGGGCACGAGAACGAGCTGGCGTAGCTGCAGCAACAGATAGCAGAGCGTGATGCTATGCTAGCTGCCCGGGATGAGAGGATAGCTCGGCTGGAGCAGCAGGCAGCAGAGCGGGATGCCCTGTTAGCTGCTCAGGAGGAGAGGATGGCCCAGCTGTAGGCGGACTTGGATGGAGCGACCAGGGTGCCCCAGGATGACAGGGTGACGAGACTCCAGGCAGAGCTAGCGGAGCGGGAGCGACGGCACGGGATAGACATAGCTAGGCTTAGGTCTAGGACTCGTTACATTGAGGCTCTGGAGGACACATTGTTTAGGCATCACATTGTGTTGCCTGATCCTCCATCCTCCTCCGTCTCTAGGCGTAGTGAGTCTAGGCACACCACTAGGTCTAGGGCTCCTACTAGGTCTCGTGGGTCCTCTTTTGATGGTTAGCTTAGTGCTTAGATGCACTCTTTATGAGCCTTGGTGCTCTATTGTATATTGTAGCCTTTTGGCATTCATTGTACAGTTTGTCCTTTATACATATATATATATACATGGCTTTTATTTATTTGGTGTTTTACTCTCTTTTGTGTGAATGCTTATGTTTTTGTGATGCATGTTTTTATATGTTTTAATGTTTTTGATGCATATGTGATGGAATGGAATGCAAACTTATAGATGATTAATGCGAGACTAAGTATAAGGAGATAAAGATAAAATGAAATATGCACTAAGAAGCACTCATACTTTTAGATAGTTAGATTTAGCGAACTCGTTATCATAATTGTTTAATCAGGGGCACCGAACTTGGTGGCTTGTGAATGGATGACGTATGGAATGACATGAATATGGAAGAAGATATGGAGGGTGATATGGAGGTTGATATGGAAGACTGTTTTACAAAGACTCAAACATGCTAGTGGTATCAAACAAACTTACTAACACTGCCTAATTCAACTAGGACCAAATGTGTGTGCATGCGAGTTCATTAACCAAATCCGAAGCATGGTAGTGACTCTAGGCAATCAAAAACCTGTGTGTGTGCAAGTGTGTTCATTAACCTCATCTTGCATAAATTAGGTAACCCCGTTATGGAGAAGACCCCGAAGCTAGTTTGTCCGTATGAGCATTCAGAGGTCTCTTTTTGAGGAGAGACATGTCGCCACGCAATGAGTATACTCCACTCGCCACTCAAGCTGTCTATAGCCCCGATGAAGGTTAACTCCATAGTCCATGTTGTTTTTGACCTTTGTAAGCCTTGGGGATGACTACCTATCCGTCCGATCGGACAAGTAGTACGATCCTTACAACTTATTTGGGATCCGTGGTGTGTGAAAAATGTTCATTTCCTTAGAGCTTTGGGGAATCGGATTCTCAACCGAAGTATGATGAGAATTTTACCCTATCCTTACTACTCCGTTTATATTTATATTTTGTGATTGCTTGTGATAGTGGTAAGAACCACTGTTTTATGGACTATGTTTGCATGATAGGACAAACGAGGATTACCCTTTTCACTTCAAGGCACAACCCAAGGATGGTGTTATCTCTCTTTGACACAAGATGTTTTTAAGATGTGAAAATGTGATAGGTTCAAGACCGCTTTTGAAATCATTTCCCAATACTCAAGATTTTATTTAGTGTAATTTGTGATATGGCCCTAGAGAACTTTGACATGCATTTCGAAGTTTGCTTAAAACACTAGGAATGGCTGAGTGACTCGAAAACATTTTGGCAATGTAAATATGTGCAAATGGAAAATGGGTGTACGAATGACAATTCGGTTTGATGGATTTTATGAAGGTGCCCCCGATTAAGGCAACATGACTTTTGCTTGACCAAATTTTATATCCAAAAGATAGAATGGTCTCTAACATGATATGCAACTATGGCTGAAAATGAAATGTTATGGTTTTCAATGAGATGTATGCACATGAAATGCAATGTTTTTGAATGAGATGTATGCAACTAACAATGAAATGCAAATTCTTTTTATTTTATTTGTTTTTTTTTTTTTTTTTTTTTTTTTTTTTGTTGTACAAGCCATGTATATATGTACATATAAAATTCAAACTATGCGTAGAATGCCCTCAAGTGTATAACATTAAGTGGTTCGGGTTCTTCCTCTCCCTCTAAACTGGCAAGTCTATAAGTTCCATTACCCACTCTTTCAGCGACCATATATGGACCTAACCAATTAGCCGCGAATTTATCTCGAAGATGCGGCAATGCATTGGTGTTTTGTTGATTCTCTTTAAGGACAAGATCCCCTACTTGAAATTCTCTTAGATGAACTTTGGCATTGTAAGCACGTTTCAATCGGTCTTGATAAACTCGCAAATGCTCTAAAGCATTGATTCGTTTTTCATCTATGAGTGTGAGTTGATCAAGACGTGCTTGTCTAGCAATATCATCATCGATAAATTCCTGCAAAGAAATTCGCAAGGAAGGGATCTCGAGCTCAAGAGGCATGATTGCTTCAGCTCCATAGACCAAAGAAAATGGCGTTGCCCCAATGGGAGTTCTCGATGCTTGTTCTGTAAGCCCATAATGCTAAGGGGATTTGTGTATGCCAATCTTTATGATTTTCTTTAACAAGTTTCTTAAGAATAGCAATTATGGTCTTATTGGAAGCTTCAGCTTGTCCATTGGCTTGTGGGTAGTAAGGAGTTGAGAAACTATGTTGGATATTATACTTTTCGCAAAGAGCTCGAACATCCTTATTCTTAAAAGACTTGCCGTTATCAAAAATAATTTTAGAGGGAATACCAAAACGACAAATGATATGGTGAAGTATAAACTCCACAATTCTAGGACCTGTCGTATTGGTTAGAGGAATAGCTTCAACCCACTTTGTGAAGTATTCAGTGGCTGTAATGATGAAAGTATGTTGTCCTGAAGAGGCAGGTGAAATCTTGCCAATTAAATCGAGACCCCATTGTGAGAAGGGCCAAAGGCTTTGGATGGGCTGTAAAACTTGTGATGGTATATGGGTTAAATTAGCGTGTTCTTGACACTTTTTACATTGTTTAACATATTTGCAACAATCTTGTTCCATAGTGGGCCAATAATACCCCATACGTAAAATACGCTTCGCAATGGCCATTCCACTAAAATGACCACCACAAGTACCATCATGGGCTTCAGCAATAGCTCTATGTGTTTCACCTGCTTCTAGACAATGGAGGAGTACTCCATCATATCCACGTTTATACAACACATCCCCCAAAAGAACAAAACGAGCTGCCTTTTGCTTAAAACAACGACGGGCAGTTCGAGACAAATCAGATGGGAGTGTTCCAAACTTGAGGAAGGCTACTATCTCACTAGACCAAGGCTCATATGGATCCGAATGGATAAAGCAAACATCTTTTTCATCCTTAGACTAAGCACGGACAATTGCAGACTTAGAGATTGTGGAAATGATTAGGGGTCGTACCTCTCCAAGGGAGTCCTTTGGAATCAATGATCCAAGAGAGGCCATGGCATCCGCAAATCTATTAGTCGAACGAGGCAAACTAGTGATCTCATACCAATCAAACTTAGAGAGCAACTTCATTGCTACATCATGATAAAGCTTAATGGTAGGTTCTTTGGCTTGGTATTCTCCCGTAATTTGTTTAACCACGAGTTGAGAATCCCCAAATATCCGAATACGCTTAATGCTCATAGCTATGGCTGATTGAAGACCTAAAATTAAGGCTTCATACTCCGCTGTATTATTGGTGCATTGGAAGTCTAGTTTGAATGATAAAGGGATGGGAATCCCTTGAGGTGTATGAAACACAACTCCAACGCCTTGACCTTTCGCGCACTTAGAGCCATCAAAGAATAGCGTGATGTCAACATCTTCCTCCGGAATGATGTCCTCTTCTTGTTCAGTGATAGCAAATACCGAATCATCTCGGGAGCTCAATAATCAAAGGATGATCACTAGGTAGTGGAGCTTCCGCAAGTTGATCGGCTATAACTTGACCTTTAACAGATTTTTGGCTAATGAATTCAAGATCGAATTCGGTAAGCAACATTATCCATTTAGCGGTACGAGTGTTATTATAAGTGCGAGACATCATATAACGCAGAGGGTTTTCTCTAGCTATGACATATGTTGTATGGCTAAGCATATAATGACGAAGTTTCTTAGTGGCAAAAACCACTGCTAAGCACAACTTTTCCACATAAGCATATCGGGTTTCATAGCTTACCAATGTTCGACTAATATAATAGACAACTTGCTCACGATTTTGTTCATTCTTTTGTGCAAGCATTGTCCCTAAGGCAAAGTCCGTTGCTGAGATATAAAGATTGAAAGGGACCCCTGGACGAGGCGGAGCTAAGACTGGCGGAGACGCTAAGTACTGCTTGATGTCATCAAAGGCTTTCTGACACTCATCTGTCCATGAAAATTGTACCCCCTTTTGTAGTAGGTGGCAAAATGGCCTACATTTATCATAAAGTTGTGCAATAAAGCGACGGATTGAATTAATCTTTCCTTGCAAACTACGCAACTCCTTCAAATTAGTTGGGGGACACATTTCCATAATGGCTTTGACCTTGTTTGGGTCCACCTCAATACCTCGTTTAGAGATAATAAAACCTAGGAGTTTGCCTGAGGTAACACCAAAGACACATTTCTTAGGGTTCAACCTTACTTTATGCTCTAGAAGTCTATCAAAAACTTTTTCCAATACATCAAAATGCTCTTGTCGAGTTTTAGATTTTGCCAATAAATCATCCACATAATCTTCGATAATCTTATGCATATAATCATGGAAAATATAAGTCATGGCTCGTTGATAGGTTGCACCTGCGTTCTTAAGGCCAAAGGGCATCACCCCGTAACAAAAAGTTCCCCAAGGTGTGGTAAATGTTGTTTTGTGTTGATCTTCAGGGTTTATTCGAATCTGGTTGTATCCTGAAAATCCATCCATGAACGAAAGCATTTCATGACCAGCATAGGTATCGACAAGAGTATCAATGTTTGGAAGAGGAAAGTCATCCTTAGGACACGCTTTATTTAGATCTCGAAAATCGGTGCAAACACGTATTCCCCCGTTAGGCTTGCGAACGGGTACCATGTTAGAAAGCCACTCAGGATAATCAATCGGGACGACAAATTTAACATCCAGAAGTTTCTGAATCTCCGATTTAACTATGAGGGCCACGGTAGGATGCATTTTCCTAAGTTTCTGTTTGACAGGTTTAGCATCTTTTTGTAAGGTGAGGTTATGGACAACCAAATTAGGGTCTAGGCCTCGGCATGTCTTTGTAAGACCATGCAAATATCTCCTTCTTCCGCTTGAGTAGAGCAATCATTTGCTCTTGTTCCTCCGATGATAGACTTTTAGCCAGCTTCACAATTTGGGTGCCATCTTGGTCCGGACTAAGGTCTACATCGATAGTTTCTTCAATAGACATGTGGGAACCTTCCTCAAGCCGATGGGGAGTAGGGATCGATTTATGTCATCTAAAATGTCATCAAGCTCCTGCGCCTTGCTCTCGTCTATGTCCCGCCCTGGAAGACCTCTGGCTTAGAAGATGAAGGTGAATGTGGAGGTGAAGGAGGAATGTAGTTGGCGGAAGCCCTTAACAATTCCTCGGAAAGGATGAACTCCGAAATAGATGGAGGAGATGAAATCCGATCCATGTCAATCAGGTTTGGGTTGATCGGGATTGGCTTATCCGGATCATATGGATTATGGAGCGGGGTGAATAAGTCTTCAAAATTCATTGTCGACTTATGGAAGAAAGGATGGGCGGAATGGAAGGGAAAACCGGTGAAGACCTCAAAGACCTGAAATGCAAAACAACATAGTTTTTCAGTTTTTTTTTTTTTTTTTGTAGTTTGAGTTTTTTTTTTTTTTTTTGTAGTGGTGAAAACCACTATTACACACATACATAAAGCAATAAAGTATTTTTATATATTTTGATTTTTTTTTTTTTTTGGGAATTTTCTGATTTTTTTTTTTTTTGGTAGTGGTGAAAACCACTATTTTAGTATATACATATAATACAGGTTTGGATTATGGCTTATGGATGTGGCGGAGGGGGTGGTTCACCTCGTTCTTGTGGAAGAAGCAAGCGAAAGATGGCCTCTTGGAGAGGGAACAATTGGAGATAAAACTTGCCTTGTTCAGTGAGGGGAACAATGGGCGCCGACTCTTCTTCGTATTCATCACCATTTGACATGACGTCAAATTCTTCATAGGCTTCATCTTCGGATTCGTCTGGGTGGAGGATTTCTTCTTCCGAATTAAGATTAATGCTTTGAAAAGCTTGTTCAAAAGAAGAAAGGGATGGAAGTGGTTGGTAGCCCGCACCAAAACGCTCATGGGTCTCTCGGTATGGCATATCGATGCGTTCAGCTACCCCTTGCTCGTATCGACCTAGGCCAAATTGCCGCCAATTATGTCTGTGGAAATAGCGAGAGGGAAAACCCTCCATCCTTTCGATATTGGCAGGGACCGGATGCTTGGGTTCTAGTATGGTGGTAGGACTAGAAGATGACTCTATTCCCCCATATACAAAATTAATGGAATTTGGCATAGAACCCATGTTATAAACCGATCCAATGGATAAATGTTGGTCATGTGGACGACCAAAATCTTTAACTGTTTGCACATTGAACGGTGTGATGTGGACATCTTGGATGGCATACTCACCAATACCTGCATCAGTTAGATGGACCTTGACTTGGGAGGGAGATGGACTAGATGATGGAATAGAAGAATGTGGGATAGAAGAATTGGAAGGATTTGGTTGGGTTGATGCTTCACTGACTTGTGAAACATCAGCTTGTGATGGTTGGGAAGATGGAGGAATAATAGGTGATGTTGAAGAAGGTGTAGAAGAAGGGGGTAATGACGTGGAAAGAGATGATTGGTCATGGCCACATGTGCATGTGGTCACTGATGAAGAAGAAGGAAGATTAGGAGATGAAGAAAGTGGTGAATGAGATGGAATAGCGGAAGAGGAAGATGGTTGCGATATGATGGGTAGCTCCTCAAGAATGGGAGCTTTAGAAGAAGATGGTATAGAAGAAGTAGATGGGGTCAAGAAAAGATGAGTGGATGGCAACACAATCTCATAAGGATTTGAGACATAGTTGCAATGTTTGAAGGGTTCAATGTCAGCAGGTACACAATGAACCTGTCCCTCATATACATACTTCAGACATTGATGCAATATAGAAGGGACACATCTCATCTCCCTAAGCCAAGGCCGTCCAAGCAATACATTGTATGCCATGGACCCTTCCAAGATGTGAAACAAGGTATGCAAAGTTCGGGCCCCTACCTCAATGGGCAAGATAACCGTGCCAACCATGGAAGATAAAGCATCATTGAATGCTTTAAGAGTAAAAGTCGACTTGGTGATAAGGGATGGCGACAGCTCTAGATGACTCAACGCCGATGTTGTAATGATATTGATTGAGGAACCGGTGTCAATTAAGACTCTCTTGAATGGCTTGTGATCGATCTTGGCCATGATATGCAATGGAGGATCTATACTTTCTGTTGACAAAGGTTTGATTTCAAAATCATAGAAAGTGATGGAGGGCTCCATGCATGTTTGAATACTCCCCACAAAGTTGTTGAAGGCATTAGTATCTTGAGTTTGAAGCTCGATTGACTTTAATATTTCCATTAATGCCTCTCTATGCGGGGGAGATTGTTGAATGAGGTCATAGATCGATAACTTGGCGTAAGCCATTTTTAAACCGGTAGTTAATCGGCTACTCAATGACATGATGGGTCGTTGGCATTGAGTAGAATGATTTAGCGGTTGTTGAGAAGTACTAGCACGTCGTTGGGTCACCGTTACCCGAGGTGGACTCGGGAGTTTGTACAGTGGCCGTGGTTCAGCCTCGATTTGGTTGGTTCGCCCTTTGACCCCGGGTTACTACGTTAATAGTACCCACAAAACCTTGGTATTGTTGTACATGGTTGACTTGATTAGGAGGAGTTACCCGAGTTACTCCCCCGAAGTTGTTGGAGCTTCCTCCCGATGTGGAAGGGGTGTTTGAAATACACCAAGATTTTGATTTTGTTGGGCTAAGGGGCTATCCAATTTAATGGCTCCAATCTCAATAAGATCTTGGATCACATGTTTGAAAGCTGTACAATTATTGATATCGTGTCCATTTTGCCTATGATAAGGACAAAATAGGTACTCCTTGTAATACTTCCCCCTTCTAGATGGTTCTAAAGGTTTAAACTCCGGTAAAGTTAACTGATTTGTGCTATATAACTTGTTGAATATGACCGCATATGGTTCATCTAAAGGTGTGAACTGTCGCTTGGGACGATTTGTTTGCCAAGGTCGAGTTTCCATGGTTGGCCCAAAGATTGTGAGTCTGGTTGAGGAGGGGCGGGTACCGCATGATAAGCAATTGGTTGCGGTTGACTTTGCATTACTTGTTGTTGTTGAGCCATTACGGGCCGGCTCGCCACCACTTGATTAACTTGGTTAACATTTGAGGCCGTACTAGCCTCGTGCTTGTTTGTTTTGGCCATAATTATTATTTCGTTGTTGGCCCTTTTGTTGCCATTCTTTTCTACGGGGTTTTAAAACACCCTCTTGGACTTTAATTTCTTCTATGATACTTGCTTGGGCCAAAGCCTCTTCAAAAGTCCCGTATTGTTGTAATTGGAGTAACCAAGAGATAGGTTTTAGACAACTCGGGTGAACATTTTGGTTAACTCCTCCATTGGTAGGGAGAATGGCAATTTATTAATGATAGCCCTCCAACGGTTTCCAAAGTCATAAACAGCCTCATCGTCATGTTGCTTGAGCTTGTATAAGTCGGACAATGAGACTTTCCTTTGTACATTTAGGGAGAATCGTTCTAAAAATAGATTAATCAATTGCTCGTAAGCATAAATGCTATGGTGAGGTAAATGATTGTACCATTGTACAACGATCTCCTCCTAATGTCTCGAGGAAAAGTTCTGAGCATAAGAGCGTCATTATTTTGGATTCTAAAGCAGGCATGCATGAATGAGCTCACATGTTCATGAGGATCCTCAGTTCCTCAAAATTTGTCAAACTTCGGTAATGTGAAATCAGTCGGATATGGCGATGAAGGTACCGAAGGATGAATTGGTTGATTGATCAACGACCTTAGCGTAGGTTTCTGACTAGATGAGCCATGCATGTTGAGCATAAGGTTGTCAATCTGTTGTTGCATAGCATGGAGTCGAGAATCTTCATGAAAATTTTGATTCGTTTGATGATTATGATGATGCAATGGAGGAGTGGAAAAATGATGAGATGGGATGAAATTGCCTGGATTAGGCGGTGTGGAATGGACAAGTTGTTGGTATGGATGATACCGAAAAGAAGGTGATTGGGGTGAATGATGAACTGGACCGGGTTGGGAGAAAGGTGGGGTAGGAATGGACACCACCGAAGATTGGGGTACCAGGTGGGGCCTGAGCTAAGAAAAGTTGGCTGGGTAGAAATTGGTTGGGGTGTAGGATTTACTACGACAGGTGGTTGGGCATTTTGTTGCTGTTGTTGCTGAAGCAACTTGTCGAGGTACTCCCTAACCTTATTAATTTCTAACCCAAGGGATGTGGGATGATTGGATGAAGGTGGAGGGCAAGCTGCCATGGTAGTCACAGGAGACTGCGTAGCAGGGGCAATGAAGGTGGCTGAAGTAGGCGGTACTCGGGAAGAAACAAGAGATCGTGCCCTGTGTAGGGTGAAACCATAAATGGTTTGGGAAGAAGAGGGTTGAAATTGGTCATGGCTAGAGGAGGTTCCACCAGCCTCATAGAGAGAATTGGTGTACACCCGGGTAAATGGAGGAGAAAGTGGTCGGGAAGACACTACATTTGTCTCCAAAGGAGGACAATTGAGCATCTGGGAAGATGTTGGAGATGAAGCCGACTGAGCAGATACAACATTAGCCTCAAAAAAAGGGTTAGTGTAGACCTGAGTGAAACCAATGGGTATGGTTGATGCAATATCCTGCTGAAAAATAGAATCTTGCATAGGGGAATCTTGGATTGGCTCAAGGACATAACCAGTGCCATCTCTTAAGTGAGTTTGCACTTGGGCCATATCAATGTGGGTAATATGATAAGAATTGTCTTCCTCCATGGGCATGGCCATGCGATAGACGATAGAAGGACGTGAAAGACCCGCAGGCGAACCTCGCCTCGAAATTCACTAGGATAAGTGGTCATGTTGGTGGTGGGGATGTTCTGTGAATTATTCATTTGATTATTTAGATTTAACACTTTAGATTGATTCCTTGTTAAGACCATAACGCAATAAATCTAAACAAATTCAGAAAAGAAGAATGCAAAACTTGAATGATAAATTTACACTAAAGAAATTATCAGAAACAGTCACAACCTAGGTTTCAACCAATGTGTCTTACCTGCGGTTAATTACTTATTTTCTGATCTTAATCTGTAGTAAATTTTAAGTGTCCGGTTTATGAGTTTTGCATGTGATCTAATCTTGAATTATTCACAAAAAAAGGTAAAAACTATGGCTAGGAAAGGACAACGAGATTCTTACTGGTGATGAAATCCAAGCAAGTTTGCTCGGGGGTGACCTATGGTGTCCGAGGCAGAAGTTTAATGGATGGAGATGAATTCCACCGTCACTAAACTTCAAGCAATACCCGGTGATGAAATCCAGATATTATCTGTTTTAAATGCAATATGAAATGCAATGAATTTTATTTTAAGTGTTTTAGTTGTCTAATGTATACATACAAAGCTATAAATCAAAAGTTCTAATGATCTAAGCAAGAGGCCACCGAAAATATGCCATTTCCTCTCGAAGAAGTGGAGTACACCGTTTAAAACCCCCCGCCTACCAATGATATCGGATATCAAAGGAGCAACCGGAAGGTTCGTCCACTTCTCTGCCTCGAATCACCCAATGGCAGGAGTACTATTGACATCCAATCAATAGTCCTACTTAGATAACTAAAACAGATAATTCGTAGCTATTCTAATATGCAGCTAGGTATGCAATTTTTTTTTTTTATGCAAGCAACAACCAATAATGCAATGCAGAAAAATGTAACTAAAAATGTAACAAAAAAAATGTATATACAACTTAACTGTTCTTTTCCAGATTACTTAGTTTTTGTTCATTTTAAAGCAATGATCTGAAAAAGAAACAGAATACAGCATAAAAACCAAAAACGTAAAAAGTACAGTTTAACAAAGAAAAAAAAATGCACTTACTCGTAAGCCTACGCTTTTTCTGTAAAACTGCCTTCAAACGCCCAAGGGAGTCTCGCGCAGCTGAAACGCACCTCTGCATTTCGGATCGGACTTCCGTACGCCGCTCCGCGTCCGTCGCATTTTCTGCAAACTCCTCGTAAACCCTAGTTCGTCGGAATAACGAATTTCACGATTTTCGAAACCTGCAAAATAAAACAAAAACAGGAATAGATCAATAAAGCAAGTATTAAAAACATGAAACCCTAGGGGGTCCCACCGTGATCGCCATTTGTAGATTAAAGATACAACGCCAAACAGAAATAAAGAAATCACAATAAAGGAATGCAGAACAGTTGTACAAAATGAATGATTTTTATTAATCAATGGAGTTTAGAAACTCCTTTTAAGTACAACAGGCCTGTAACCCTTTTCGTGATACAAAGTTACAATTTGTGCTAGGGTTCTCCGAAACCCTAGCTGGCACAATGTGGTGGCATCTCCGAAGAATGTATCCTTAACCTCAATAGAATGAGTGGGCTTCATTGTATCCTTTGGCTCGGACCACTCCAGCTTAAGCAGCTGCTATCAACAAATCAGATCTACCACTAGAATCCTGCACACATTAAAATTATCAAAGAGTTAGAAACTAATAAGAGGGCTCCACTGTGTGAGCCCTCGTAAATAGCCTAAAACCCTAGATTTATGAAATAAAAATAAATAGAATGCAGAATTCAACATCAGATTAATACATAAAGAAACATTACTTGCTTTAGACGAATCTATACCTTTTCCCGTTAACGCGGCGAGACCAAAGTGGCGGCGATGGATGCGGCGAAAGGGTTTAGTTCAGACTTAGGGCCGTAGAAGACTCATAAGACTCAGGATTAACAACAATAGCCAACTCCAGACTTAGATAGGGAAGATAAGTAGGTTTAGCCGAAGAGATAGATAGGGTTTGAGCCATCAAGGTGACTCAATTTATAATCTACTCTTAGGGCACACTTTAGGGTTTTAACGACACTTTGAACGTGTGGCTAAGATTAAAGTGGATCCAAGGGTAGAGAATAAATCTAGGTTGTGAAACGGATTAAGATGGATGGACGGATGAGATTAAATGAAGGATGGACGGCTCAGATTAAATCACTTAAACTTTATTTATATATATATTAAAATATATTAAAATATTAAAATATATATATAAATATTAATTTAAATAAATTTGGGGATGAAAAATGGCGGGAAAAGTGAAATTGGGCCAAATAATGGTGGGAAAGTGTGGATTTGGGCCAAATAATGGCGGGAAGGATGGATGACTGACACGTGGCTGGCAGGAAGGTATAGATGACTTACAAGTGGCTGGATTTTGGTGTCTACACAACCTATTAATAGTTACGACTCTTTGTTTGGTCTTCGACTGATGACTTTCAGTTTAACTGTCGCTCGATGATTTCACTCTGTAACTGGCCCTGTAACTGTCATTCTGACTTCAGTTCACAATTCTTATTTTAGCTGCATGATTTTTCTCTGTAACTACACCTGTAACTGTCATACTGACTTCAGTTAACTCTTCTTATTTTAGCTACATTATTTTTCTCTGTAACTGCACCTGTAACTATCGTATAACTTCAATTAACTATCACATATCTTATTTTGGCTGGGTTCTCTTCTTAGCTCACACCAAAGCGACCTGTCACAAAATCACACCACTTCTACCTCTTTGTCCTCTTCTCAGATTTTTCCCATGAAAACACAACATGTCGCGATATCGTGACACTTTCACCTCCTTGCTTCTTTTGTTGGCTTGTACCCGTGAAAACACAACATGTCATGATATCGTGATACTTTTGCCTCCTTTCTAATTTACTTGGTTTGAACCCGCAAAATATAACATGTCACGATATCACGACACTTATGCCTTCTTACTTTCTCTCTCCTCCTTTAGTCACGAAAATGTGACATGTCGTGATATCGTGACACTTTTTCTCCTTTGCTCTTTCTCTTGCCTTCGGGTCATGAAAATGCGACATGTCACGATATCGCGACACTTTTTCTCTCGGACTCTCTCTCTTGCAATATGTTGTGAAATCGTGACACTTTTTCTTTTGTACAATCTCTCTTGCAATATGTCATGAAATCATGACACTTTTTCTTTCGGACTCTCTCTCTTGCAATATGTCATGAAATCGCAACACTTTTTCTTCCATACAATCTCTCTTGCAATATGTCACAAAATCACGACACTTTTTCTACTTGCCTTTTTCTCTTCCAACATGTCGCGAAATCGCGACACTTTTTCTACTTGCATTTTTCTCTTCCAACATGTCACGAAATCGTGACACTTTTTCCTGCTTGCGCTTTCTCTTCGAACATGTCACAAAATCGTGATAGATTTTCTTGCTTGCGCTTTCTCTTCGAACATGTCATGAAATCGTGACCATTTTTCTTGCTTGCGCTTTCTCTTCGAACATGTCACGAAATCGTGACAGTTTTTCTTGCTTGCGCTTTCTCTTTGAACATGTCTCAAAATCGTGACCGTTTTGCTTGCTTGCACTTTCTCTTCGAACATGTCGTGAAATCGCGATAGTTTTTCTTGCTTGCACTTTCTCTTTGAACATGTCACGAAATTGTGATAGTTTTTCTTGGTTGCGCTTTCTCTTCGAACATGTCATGAAATCGTGATAGTTTTTTTTGCTTGCGCTTTCTTTTCGAACATGTCACAAAATCATGACAGTTTTTCTTGCTTGCTCTTTCTCTTTGAACATGTCATGAAATCATGACAGTTTTTCCTGCTTGAGCAACATGTCGCGATATCGCGACAATTTTCTTCCTTATGATTTTCTTTTGATTTTTAGCATATGGGCCACTTCGATCTTTTGGAAAATCACTGTACATACTCTGAAGAACCTCTTAACTCCTGTCCACTGCATCAACCGATCTGTCTGATTGTGTTGACAACAATGACAATACTGTTGTTGCACATTGCTCAACAAGTCTTGTGAAAATACTTGAAACAAATTTGAGAGCAGATTTGATGAGCAAGTTTGAGACAGATTTGTGCTAGTCTTGTGACGAGGCTTGGTGTAGATTTATGCAAAGTTTGTGAGTAGAGTTGAGATATGTTTGTGCATGTAATGTGTGTAAATTTAGGATAGAGTTGAGACATATTTGTACATGTAACGTGTGCATATTTGAGCAGATTTGAGAGAAATTTGTTACTGATTTGAGGAAGCCTTGTGTGAAGGCTTGAGGAAATTTTATGCATGTAACGTGTGTATATTTGAGAAAAATAATGAAAAGGCTTTGGAGTTGACTAGAGCAGATAGGAGAGGAGTATTCTGTGGATAGAGGTCCACTAGCCAGAGCAGTGGGGACAGATGTATCCTGTGGATAGAGGTCCACTAGCTAGAGTAGTAGGGATAGAGGTCCACTAGCTAGAGCAGTGGGGATAGAGGTATCCTGTGGATAGAGATACACTAGTCAGAGTAGTGGGGACAAATTTCTCCTATGGATAGAGATCCACTAGCCAGAGCAGTGGGGATAGAGGTCTCCTATGGATAGAGATCCACTAGCCAGAGCAGTGGGGATAGAGGTATCCTATGGATAAATGTCCAATAGACAAAGTAGTGGGTATAAAGGTCTCCTATAGATAGAGGTCCACTAGCTAGAGCAGTGGGGACACGTGTCTTTTGTGGATAGATTTCCACAAACCAGATTTAAGGGTATATAGTTCTCCTGTGGATAGAGTTCCACAAACCAAAGCTAAGGGGATAGATTTCTCCTATGTATAGAGTTCCACAAACCAGAGTTAAGGGGATAGAGTTCTCCTGTGGATAGATATCCACGAACTTGAGCATAGGGGATTGAGATCTCCTTTGGACAGAGGTCCATAAAAATTGTAATAGGAAATTGGTTCCCAAGAGATTTTTTGAGAAAATTTAGAAGAAATATTTTCTCTGTGGATGTAGTCCACATTGGGTGAACCACGTTAAATTTGTGTCTCTCATGTGTATGATGATTTGTGCATTGCTTTACTACTACTATTAATGATATTGGTTGATACTATTTTTGGAAAGATATTGCAATTGATAACATTGGATAATATTGTTTGGGAAAGAAAAGTAAAAGTTGGTCTTATACTGTTCACCCCCCTCTTAGTATAAGCTTGTGTTCTTCAGAGTCATATGTAAAGTTATATATATATGACAAAGCTAAATGCTATGTAATGGAGAGTTTATGTTATGTAATATTATTATCAATAAAGCCTTTTACTTTATGATATATTGATGTTAATATGGTATGAGATTATGTGAATGTGGTTATACGATCTTGAGAAATATTAACTAGTGAAATGCTTAGGCATATTTGCTAACATAAATATGATTCATCTAGAGTTTGTAATTTAGTAATCATTAGAGGTTTTTCATTATTGTGAGTCAATAAAATATATGTCTTATGAAAAATATGAAGATTCATATCTCTTGGATGTTTGAGAATATGAATAGTTAGATGAAGCTAAAATGTCAAGAGTCTTTATAAAGCCTATAAGTAGAGGAATAATATAAGATTTATGTAATGGAAATTTTAGTACTTATATAGTATTGGAATACTAAGTTTGATATTTGTGAGAATATTGTAAGTATTTTTATTTTATTGAATACTTGTGCATATTATTATGTATGACACTGTGTGATATTTTAACCTTGATATATTGGTTGGAAAAGATCTTATAATCTAACACTAAGTAATATGTTGATTCCATTCATTTCTAAAATATACTATAAAACCTAAATTTTCATGCCTTCATCATGGAAAAAACATGCCTCTCAATCAAGATGCAACTCTCTTCATAATTATGCAAAGTTTAGCTCATAAAAGAGATTGAGTTCTCCTCATCTTTATCGTTATTTTGTAAGAGCACCACAGTAATGTTGACCTCTATCCTAAACACATAGAGTCCAAAATATTTAGTAAAATTAGGATTAATCAACATTGGGACATTTTGTGATTGCATCTTTGACTAGGTGAAGTTGGCATCTTTCCTAAGCATTCTTGTGATCAATCTAACTAGTTCAATAAAATTAGTGATAAATTTGGCCATAAACTAAATTTATCCTATGAATTATTGAATCCCTTTAACTCCTGAGGGTAGTAATAATTATTAGATGACCTTAATATGAATTGGATCAATAACAATACCATCTTTCAAAATAATGTAACCTCACAATTTTTCTTTTTGCACAAAGAATATTAATTTCTTTGATTTAACAATATTTCATATTCTCGACAACATTCAAAAACTACTTTGAGGTTATCTATATGTATATTTTAGTATTATAGTGATAAATTATATAGATATATCAATATAATCTCTTTAATTGGTCATTAAAATATGAAGTCATATAATATTTCTCTTTGCAATGCCCACTACATGAGCTGTTGCAAAGATGGCATTCGGTTTACAATTCTTGGTGTTTTGAAAAGACCCTACATTCTCCATTGGTTGTGATTTTTGAAAATTTACCCCCTCTGTGTCAAATTGGGATTTTCCAATACATTCAACGAGTAGATTTATCTAGTTTTTCATTTTCTATTAGGGTTATTTTAACCATCCAAGTATCCTTTCAACTCTAGGTGCTTTTTTGAGTGGCTAAGCGGGCATTGTAATTAAGAGAGCTTGTCTAAATATTAATAATGAAAGCATAAAAATGCATGCACCGTACAAATGATAAACAACTAAAAGGGAAAGCAGATGATAAAACATGATGCAATAAAAGAAACCAAATGGCAATGAATTTGACTATATTAAATTGATATTGATTTCTTTTACAAAGGTATTACAAAGAATTCCCTTCAAGGATTTTTATCAATTATACAATGTTACAATGAGGAATATGATGCCCTTGTTCATCAAAAAGAGCTTTCTCCTAGTGCAATCTAAAAACTTTTCGAGACCACAACAATATCTTCGAAAGTGGGTTTTCTTAGGACCACTGAATATGAGTTAGAATTCAAGTATTTTGTGATGCTTGAACCTATGACTTGCATGCAATGAAACAAGAGAGGAATTAGTAGCATCTACAAAGCCCATTAGGGTTGGGCCCGTATTGATCAAGAAATAAAAATAAATGAAATAAATGCATGTATTTTTTTTTAAGTGAAAAACCCCTTGCGGAGCCGCCTTGGTCTGAGAGACCACGAATAGGGGGTTCTACACCGTCAAAGTCACCCGAGGGTCACACCCGACCCTGCCCACACTAACATTATCAATTGGATTTTGGATACCCAATTCAACTTTTTGATAGGGTGGAGATTTGAACCTGGGACCTCCCTTGGAGGATTGCCCTCTCCTCTCCAATTCACCTACAACACTTGGGTGAAATAAATGCATGTATGATATAAAGGAAATCTAAGCTATTGCAGTAAAGTAAAATACATGAAGTAATAGATATATGGCTAAAATAGACATGCAAGCATTGATATGAGCAAATATGCAAAAACAAATAGTAAAATGTAATCACCTAATCGAGATCATATCAAGGGAGATGGTCTTTTTTTGCAAACCATATCATAACGAGACAATCATTGTCACATACCTACAACTTTTGGAAACCAAGTTTGACAACATTGGGGGTGATCCAAGGGAGTTTTGTTGATATATTTATGGTGAATTTTAAGGTGAGTCGATAGGTTTGTGTGATCTAGAGTAGCAGTTCCAATTAAGCATGGAGGATGGATGCAGCTTTGAGACTCACAAGATAATCTATCAATATGGATGCAATCAATGGGAAAGCATGACATGGTTTTGATAGCACTTTGTTGCTCTAGCATTCAAAATATTAGATTATTAAATAGAGGGGGAAACCTCCCTTTTATAGCCTCCCTAACATGCAACCAAAAGAAGTAAGTGGTAATCATGGATAGCTTGATTACCATTTTGTAGGTGGTAGGGGTAATTGCAGGTCACCAGGGGTAAGTGTAGGTCATCAAGTGTGGCGAGGAATATACTATCGTATTGATAGGTAGTTCCCTACCTGATTATTCCTTTTTAAATTAGCGTACGCATGGTCATATTACTGCGAGACAGTCATGACTTGGATATTGTATCACATTGATATGACCATGCCTCCCATGGGGGAAAAGTCCCCTTTTTCTAGGAAAAGACACTAAATATTCCTAAGGCTATCCTATGTGGGTTAGAAGGGTTAATAGTCTCCTTATGATTACAAATTTTAGGTATCTATAGATGCCCCTTTTTGAGTCAAATTTGTCATTGATGTCAAAGAATGAAGTTGTCATTGATGTCAAGGAATAAGCTACCATTGATGCCAAAAGGTCATAAGGAGCAATGCAAAAGGTTGATGGCAAAAGAGCTTCATAATATTTATTTTTAATATTATGTGAAGCATAAGTAGAAGGTTTTTTATTAAAACCATGGATTGGCAAAATAAAAGGTTTTTATTAAAAACCATAGTGGGCAAAATAAAAGGTTTTTATTAAAACCTAAGGAGGCTTTAATCTTTAATAAAGCCAAAATATTTAAATATTAATTTATAATATTTAAATTCTAGTGAATTTAAATAATTATAAATTAAATATTTTGGAGTTAAAACATAAGCGTCGACCCCAATGAATTCGTCTCCGTCGACATGCATGGGAACAAGGGCATAAGGTTTTTATACCTTAGACAAACCTTAGTTTGAGAATTTTATTAATGCATCCACAATATTCATTGAAGAGAGCTCGTGCAAAATTAAAGGCACCTCCGAAGTGCAAGGTTTGAGGTAGGCATCGTGTTGAAGAAAGAGCCAAAGGCTCTAGAGGAGTGTGAAGTGGTCAAAGTACACATTGTACTTTAGAGCATCAAGGGAGCACGTGGTTCACACGACATGGAAGTCACAACCAAGGTGTTGTTGAAGCATTTGGTGCAAGTTCGGATCTTGTTGATTGCAAAGCGGGTAATAAAGTTTTTGAATTATTTTATTTTGCATATGCTAAGGTTATTGGAGGGATAAGGTGCAAGTAAGTTTTGATATTAACCTAATTTGTGAAAGGTTAATTTTTGCTAGGGTATTTTTTTTTTCACTTTAGGAAAATGGAAATTGATTTATTGCATTAAGTTATAAAGTGAGTTCTTTAAATTAAATGCAATATTGAGTAGGGAGTCATAAGTAGACTTTGGATTATTTTTGAGATATATTTCTGAAAAGGGTTATGATGAAATTAAATTGTTAAGAGGCTCTTTTGATGAGTTAGAATTTTGGAAGAAGTGTTTTTGTGGTGTCGGATATTATTTTAAGTGAGAAATAAGGTGTAATTAAGTTTGATTATTTTTGTAATTGAGAATTATTTTGTGAGAAAGTTAGTGTGATGTTTTATCATCTAACAATTGAGATTGGCAAAAGAGAAAATTGTGATTGAGACAAGTTTTCCAAGGTCACTTCTACATCAAATAAAGGTATGGGTATATTATTCCTAGTGAGTGTTTATTGAATGTTGTGAATGCAAAGTTGGAGTGAAAAGGATTGTTTGGTAAGCATTGTTAAGTGTGTTTTGAATTAATGCTTCAAGGTTTTCTGGAATAAAGAGTTGTTGATAAAACCTTGTTTTATAAGCATTGTTGTTGAAGTGATTAATTTGAGTGAACTTGAACTAGGGTTTGCAAAGAACATGAGTATCATTGTTATGTGAGATTGGTTGATAAGCATTGTTGGAAACATTTGAGTGAGTGTTCATATGTTTGGACTAGGGTTTGTGAGTAAGGATTATTTCATTGAGTGATTGGTTGAGTAGAGTTGGTTGATCCTAGTCAAGTGCATGTGTGAAGTGATAGTTCAAGTTCTATGAAACAAATTGTTCTATATTCTGAATTGATTTGACAAAGAGGTTGAGTGTTGATGAGTGTGAAAAATATTGAGTCTCTAAAAATTCTCTATATGTTTCTATGATAAAAGAGATATTGAAAGTGATTGAGAGTTTGTGAGTGTGAAACATATTGAGTCTCTAACAATTCTCTGTATGTTTCTAAAAGAGTGATTGAAAGTGATTGAGCATTGAGGTAAATGAGAAGTATATTGAGTCTCTAACAATTATCTATATGTTTCTAAAAGAGTGATTGAAAGTGATTGAGCATTGTGATGAATGTGAAGCATATTGAGTCTCTAACAATTCTCTTTATATTTCTATGAGATTGGACAAGTTCTAGTGAGGACTTGTTGAGCATATTTGAGGTAAGTATTTGGGAAGACTTGTGGATATATTTGTGTGAGCTTTTGTGGAAGCTTACAATACAAATTTGAGGATAGAATTTGGTACATATATGAGGATAGGTTTGTGCCAGATCAGATACAAATATTGAGGATAGATTTGTGCTAGACCGAAGGACTATGTTTAGTGCAGATCAGAGGATAAATAATTGAGGATAGATTTGTGCTAGACTAAAGGATTGTGTTTAGTGCAGATCAGAGGATAGATATTGAGGACAACTTTTGGTGTAGATTTGAGGGCAAGTTTATGCCAGACCAGAGACAGATATTGAGGATATATTTGTGCTAGACCGAAGGATAGTGTTTAGTAAAAATTTGAGATAGAGATTTGGGGGTGACAAAGTATATAGGATGATAGTCTCCAGTGTATAGATATCCATTAGCCAGAGCAGTGAGGATAGGTGTCTTTAGTGGATAGAGATCTATTAGCCAAAGCAGTGGGTGGCAACAGTTCTTCTAGAAGATCATCAACCAGAGCAGAGGAGAAAGGAGTTATTTTATGGATAGATATCTACAAACTTGATTAAGGGGATTGGTATCTCCTTTGGACAAAGGCCCATAAACATTATAGGGAAAATATTCCCAAGATAATTTATTTGAGAAAAAATTATAAGGAATATTCTCTTCGTGGAGTAGCCCACATTGGGTGAACCACGTTAAATCATGTCTCTCATGTATGTGATGCTTTGTGTGATGTTTATTACTTTAATGTTGTTGATGCTATTATTTTTATTAAAAAGTAAAAATTTTTATATTATACTGTTCACTCCTCCATCTCAGTATAAGCACATGTTCTTCAATTGGTATCAGAGTGGGTCTCTCCATGAAAAGACTAACAACTTGGAGAAGGATCCATCAGAAACACACATGACTTCATAAAATGAAGAAGAGACCATGTTTGATATAAAAGAAGAATTTTTTACTACTCTTAGGAATTTGGAAATAATTAGAGAGAAGAATTCAAGCTTGAAGGAACAAATTCAAGAGGATGAAGAAGCAAGGATGTAACTTCTACAAAATCTCACAGAACTCAAGATAAAGGTAGAGGAAGAAAAGAAAATTGAGTAGGATATGAGACCTGTTAAGAACAAGAGAAATAGAATGTGAAATATTAGAAGCATAAATTTTTGGACATTTTGATTCCCTAAGTCAAAAGTTGTCATTGATGTCACCAAATAAAGTCATCATTAATGTCAAGGAATTTAGCAAGAAATAAAGTCGTCAAATGTGTCACTAATATCCACAAAGAAGCTTCAACAGTGCAGAAGTTAAAGGCAAAAGGGCTCCAAATTATTTTAATATTATATGAGAGCATAAGTTAAAAAAGGTTTTCATAAATACCCAAGGAGGCCTATTGTAAAATTCAAAGGAGGTCTAATATTTATTTTATAAAATATTTAAATTCAAAAGGAATTTAAATTTTATAAATAAATATCATCAATACAAAGTTGTGCAATAAGAGAAGGCCTTAAAAGCCAAAGGTTATAATTATAATTTATAAAATTTAAATTCCTTGGAATTTAAATCATTTATAAATTACAAAGGTTAAATGCGCCGACATCATCAAAAATTTTGGAGCACCGAAGTTTGAAAACAATGGCAGCTTCGTGTATAAAAGTGAGGACAAAAGACCTTGCAAATTATCCCTCATCGAATTTAATTAATGTGACAAAGTAAATTGCATGTGCGATTCAAATTTTTGGGTGAGGAAGAAGATGAACGTCTTTTTGTATTATGCGAAAGGGTTATAGCAGAGTAAGGTTGATGCCCAAGACAAGTTGGACACGATGGTCCATTGGCAGCACACATTTTTGCTAAAGCATTTGTGGGGAGACAAACCTACGTTCAAATCCTGAGAAGTGTGTGCACAAAGGGAAAGGTTTGAGTTTTTGTGTTTGTCATTTAAGGCGCCAGGAGGAATATAGTGCGCAAAGATCTTTTCAGCTCTCAACGTGCGTTGAGTGCACATGGTTGAGGAGCCCGTGGCTAGGGAATTCGTGAAGGCAAATGTCAAGGGTTTGAAACTCATTGAGAGGTAAAGTAATTGTGAGTGTGATAGATTTGTGAGATCTACACCTTGTCAAGAAAAAAGGTATGGGAAAATTCTTCCTTAGTTGAGTTGATTGATTGGTTTTCTAAAAATAAGTTTGGAGTGAAAAGGACTTGATTAGGGTTTCTTTTTCAAGAGTGTTGAGTTTATGCTTCAAGGTTTTTTGGAATAAATAGTTGTTAAAACCTTGTTTTATAAGCATTGTTTTTGAAGCCATTGGTTGTATGAAGAACTTGAGTTAGTATTGTGCAAAAGAACATCAGTATCATTGTTATGTGAAGATTGATGTATAAGCATTTTTGTTGAAGCCATTGGTTGTGTGAAGAACTTGAGTTAGTATTATGCAAAAGAACATGAGTATCATTGTTATGTGAAGATTGATGTATAAGCATTGTTGTTTTAGACATTAGTTGTGCAAAGAACTTGAAATAGGGTTTGAAAAGAACATGAGTATCATTGTTATGTAATATTTATGGTTGAGCATTTTTGGAAACATTTTGAGTTGGTGTTTACATGCTTGGACTAGGGTTTGTGAGCAAGGGTTGTTTCTTGAGTAATTGGTTGAGTAGAATTGGTTGAGCCTAGTCAAGTGGGTGTGTGAAGTGATTGTTCAAGTTCCATAAAACAAACTATTCTATATTCTAAATTGAGTTAAGAAAGTGATTGAGCATTGAGTGTAGAACATATTGAGTTTTTAACAATTCTCTTTATGTTTCTATGAGATTGGACAAGTTCTGAGTGAGCTTGTTGAGCAGATTTGAATAAGTTCTATGTGGACTTATTGAGCATATTGGACAAGTTCTGAGTGAGCTTGTTGAGTAGAGTTGAGCAAGTTCTATGTGGACTTGTTGAATAGATTTGAGCAAGTTCTATGTGGACTTGTTGAGCAGATTTGAGCAAGTTCTGTGTGAAATTGTTGAGCAGATTTGAGCAAGTTCTATGTGGACTTGTTGAGCAGATTTGAGCAAGTTATGTGTGGACTTGTTGAGCAGATTTGAGCAAGTTTTGTGTGGACTTGTTGAGAATATTTGAGCAAGTTCTATGTGGACTTGTTGAGAAAATTTGAGCAAGTTCTATGTGGACTTGTTGAGTAGATTTGAGCAAGTTATGTGTGGAATTGCTGAGCAGATTTGTGCTAGACCGAAGGACTATGTTTCATGCAGATTTGAGATAGAACTTTGGAGGTGATAGAGCAGAGAGGATAGAGGTCTCCAATGGATAGAGATCCATCAACCAGGGTAGTGAGGATAGGTCTTCTGAAAGAGGAAACGAGTCTTCAGTGGAGATAGATCCACAAGCAAGTGTAGCGAAGGCAATAGTATTCTAAAGGATCACCAACCAGAGCAAAAATGGAGTTCTCCTATGGATAGAGATCCAAAAAATTTATTTAGAGGATTGGTGTCTCCTTTGGACAGAGTTCCATAAATATTTTAATTGGGAAGGATTCCCAAGAGATTGATTGAGAAAATTTTAGTGAAATATTTTCTCCGTGGAGTAGCCCACATTGGGTGAACCACGTAAATTATGGTTTCTCTATTGTGTGTGGTGATTTGTGCATTGATTTGATTACTTCTATTGATATTTCTATCTACACATTACTTAATATTAATTTGGAAAGAAGAGTAAAAAGTGGTCTTATACTGTTCACCCCCCTCTCAGTATAAGCTCGTGTTCTTCAATTGGTATCAGAGCAGGTTCCTTCAGAAGAGTTTAACAACTTGAAGGAAAGGCTAACAAGAACACAATGGATACTAAGGAAGTGTTCTCAAATAATTCAGCATTAGTTTTTTATGGAAGTGACTATATGTATTGGAGTATGATGATGAAGATCTACCTGATAGCACTTGGCAATGAAATTTAGGATTCAATGGAATTTGGATACGATCCCTTAATTAATCCTCCTACAGAAAAGGAAGGTAAGCTTCTACAACATTATAATTCAAAAGCAATGAATACACTTGTGAGAGGTTTGTGTAGAACAAAGTCTATGAAAGTGATGCATTGTCAAACTGCAAAAGAGATGTGGGATAAATTACAAAATATATATGAAGGAGATAAAAGTGTCAAGAAAGCAAAGAGTCGAAACCTCGAAAGACAACTTGAAGAATTAAGAATGAACGAAGAGGAAAATATTAGTGCTTACCTAATTCAAATTGATGAGGTTGTTAATAATATGTGAGGACTTGGTATGAAGATTGATGAATCTGATGTTTGCGATAAAGTCTTAATATCTCTTCCAAATAGATTTAGTGAATAGGTTTCTGCTATAGAAGTATCAATATATGGTGATACTTTGATAAGAGATAAATTGCTTGGTATGCTCATAGCATTTGAGATAAGAACAAAATATCCTATTTCCTATAAGGAAGTAGCATTGAAAGCAACCAATAACACAAAGGGTAAGAAGTCAAAATCAAGCAACGAGTCATCTAGTGATGAAGAAGCTAACTATGGTAGAAGAGATAAGGACTATAGAAGATCTAGAGATAAAAGATCTGTTAAATATTTTAATTTTGGAAGGTATGGACATTTTACAATAGATTGTCAAGAACCCAAGAACAAAAATAGTGAATAAAAACATGATCACAGGAACAAGAAATTAGAAAGATATATGTGAGATAAGCATCAGAAGAAAAGCAAGGATGGACAAAGTAGACAAGGAAATAAGTTCTTTCAAAGGCAAAAGAGAAGCTACTATGCGGATAATGCAAGTAAGTATTCAAGTGATAGTGATGCTAGTTTTTCATATAATGATAAATATGAAGTCCTATTTATGATTGAAGAAAAAGAACCAATTAAGAAAAAGACTCCAGTTATTCTCAAGTGTTTTAGATGTGGTAAATTTGGACATCTTAAAGATGATTTTACAAGGGATGGTTATAGTTTCAATGATGATGAATATGAGAATGCACTTGAAGGACCAGATGAAAATATTCTAATGGCTTTAGAAGAAGAAGTAAGTGATCCTATAGAAGACAAGTCAAAATAAAATAGAGATATGGAAAAAGGTAAACAAATAGAGGAATATTCAGAAAAGGATGGTTATGATCTAAAGGGGGAACTTATCTATGCCCTTGACACAGTAAAGAAGGTAAGGAAGAAACACTTGAGAATAACAAGGAATTTGACAAGAAATAAAGTCGTCAAATGTGTCACTAATATCGAGGAAGAAGCTTCAACAATGCAGAAGTTAAAGGTAAAAGGGCTCCAAAATATTTTAATATTATATGAGAGAATAAGTTAAAAAGGGTTTTCATAAATACCCAAGGAGGCCTATTGCAAAGTTCAAAGGAGGTCTAGTATTTGTTTTATAAAATATTTAAATTCAAAAGGAATTTAAATTTTATAAATAAATATCATCAATACAAAGTTGTGCAATAAGAGAAGGCCTTAAAAGCCAAAGATTATAATTATAATTTATAAAATTTAAATTCCTTGGAATTTAAATCATTTATAAATTACAAAGGTTAAATGCACTGACATCATCAAAAAATTTGGAGCACCGATGTTTGAAGACAATGGTAGCTTCATGTATAAAAGGGAGACCAAAAGACCTTGCAAATTATCCCTCCTCGAATTTAATTAATGCGATAAAGTAAATTGCATGTGTGATTTGAAGTTTTGGGTGAGGAAGAAGATGAACGAATTTTCATCTTATGTGCAAGGGTTATAACGGAGTAAGGTTGGTTCCCAAGACAAGTTGGACATGGTGGTCCATTGGTAGCACATGTTTTTGCTAAGGCATTTGTGCAGAGACGAACCTACGTTCGAATCTCGAGGAGTGCATGTGCAAAGGGAAATGTTTGAGTTTTCATGTTTGTCGTTTAAGGCTTTTAGAGGAATATAGTGTGCAAAGAACTTTTTAGCTCTCAACATGCATTGAGTGCATGTGGTTGAGGAGATCACGGCTAGGGTGTTCATGGAGGTAAAGGTAAAGGGTTTGAAACCCATTGAGATGTAAAGTAATTGTGAGTGTGACAGATTTGTGAGATCTACACCTTGTCAAGCAAAAAGGTATGGGCAAATTCTTCCTTACCTGAGTTGATTGATTGGTTTTCTGAAAATAAGTTTGGAGTGAAAAGGACTTGATTAGGGTTTCCTTTTCAAGAGTGTTGAGTTCATGCTTCAAGGTTTTATGGAATAAAGAGTTGTTAAAACCTTGTTTTATAAGTATTGTTGTTGAAGCCATTGGTTGTGTGAAGAACTTGAGTTAGTATTGTGCAAAAGAACATGAGTATCATTTTTATGTGAATATTGATGTATAAGCATTGTTGTTGAAGCCATTGGTTGTGTGAATAACTTGAGTTAGTATTGTGCAAAAGAACATGAGTATCATTGTTATGTGAATATTGATGTATAAGCATTGTTGTTGAAGACATTGGTTGTGCAAAGAACTTGAAATAGGGTTTGAAAAGAACATGAGTATCATTGTTATGTGAGATTTGTGGTTGAGCATTGTTGGAAACATTTTGATTTGGTGTTTACATGCTTGGACTAGGGTTTGTGAGCAAGGGTTGTTTCTTGAGTAATTGGTTGAGTAGAATTGGTTGAGCCTAGTCAAGTGGGTGTGTGAAGTGATTGTTCAAGTTCCATAAAACAAACTATTCTATATTCTAAATTGAGTTAAGAAAGTGATTGAGCATTGAGTGTAGAAAATATTGAGTTTTTAACAATTCTCTTTATGTTTCTATGAGATTGGACAAGTTCTGAGTGAGCTTGTTGAGCAGATTTGAATAAGTTCTATGTGGACTTATTGAGCATATTGGACAAGTTCTGAGTGAGCTTGCTGAGTAGAGTTGAGCAAGTTCTATGTGGACATGTTGAATAGATTTGAGAAAGTTCTATGTGGACTTGTTGAGCAGATTTGAGCAAGTTCTGTGTGAAATTGTTGAGAAGATTTGAGCAAGTTCTATGTGGACTTGTTGAGCAGATTTGAGCAAGTTTTGTGTGGACTTGTTGAGTAGATTTGAGCAAGTTTTGTGTGGAATTTTTGAGAATATTTGAGCAAGTTATATGTGGACTTGTTGAGAAAATTTGAGCAAGTTCTATGTGGACTTGTTGAGCAAATTTGAGCAATTTCTATGTGGACTTGCTGAGTAGATTTGTGCTAGACCGAAGGACTATGTTTAGTGCAAATTTGAGATAGAACTTTTGATGTGGAAGAGCAGAGAGGATAGAGGTATCTAGTGGATAGAGATCCATCATCCAAGGTAGTGAGGATAGGTCTTCTGAGTGGGGACAAGAGTCTTCAGTGGAGAGAGATCCATAAGCCAATGTAGTGAAGGCAGTAGTCTTATAGAGGATCACCAGCCAGAGCAGAAGAGGAGTTCTCCTATGGATAGAGATCCATGAAATTGAATTAGGGGATTGGTGTCACCTTTGGACAAAGTTTCATAAGCATTGTAATTAGGAAGGATTCCCAAGATATTGATTGAGAAAATTTTAGTGAAATATTTTCTCTGTGGAGTAGCCCACATTGGGTGAACCACATAAATTATGGTGTCTCTATTGTGTGTGGTGATTTGTGCATTTATTTGATTATTGCTATTGATATTGCTATCTATACATTGCTTAATATTTATTTGGAAAGAAAAGTAAAAAGTGGTCTTATACTGTTCACCCCCCTCTCAATATAAGCTTGTGTTCTTCAAAAATTATTTATCTAAGGAATGAAGTTGAAAGGACCAAGGCACTACAATATGTAGAGTATGAGAAACAAAAAAAGGAATCAAGTCTTCAAGAAGAAAAAAATTCAAATAAATATAGGCACGCTAATGATATCAGAAATGAAGAAAGAAAATAAGAACCTTGGATGAGAGTTAATCACAAAAGGAGAAGCACTCCACCACAATCTCAAAGGCATCCAAATAGGTCACATAATTTCTTCCATGGTTATTGCTTTTCTTGTAATAAATATGGTCATAGAGATGTACACTGTATTGGTCATGTAAGAAACAATGTCAATAGAAATTTAATTCTTTTGCACCTCTTATGGATGATGATATTATATGTTACAAATGCAATAATTTTGGGCATAAGGCTAGATGGTGTAAAATGACACCTCATGAATCTAGAAAAACAATTTCAACAACTAAGAAAGATGAAAGAGAAAATGTAAAGGCTAGACCAATGTTAGTTCAAACAACCCTTCATGCTCAAGATAAATAAGAACAATGGTATCTTGATAGTTGTTGCTCTAGTCACATGACAGGAGACAAAGACAAATTCATTGCACTAAAATAAACCAATAGAGGATCAGTAGATTGTGGTGATAATGGATTAGCAGGATTGGTGGAAGAGGAACTTTGAGTTTAGACTATGGGAAAACAAGAATAGAAAATGTGAAGTAGGGAAAAATGGTGCACCAAATGAAGATAAAAAATATGTGTATCTATGCCCTATCGCTAATGAGCGCCAAACGGAAGCATGCAAGTAAAATGGAAAGATGACGAATAACAAGAAGTAAAGCAAAACAAATAGATCTCTTATTAATAAAAATGAATAAGATTCTAGGTTACAATGCATCCCCTTGAGGGCTCAAAATGGGTGATACAAATGTTTACAACTCGGGTGCCCAAGGATCAAAATCCTTCAAGAAATTTGGGTGCACATCCAATGTCTTTCCTCATACCCACAATCGAAGTGGGTGGGCCAAGGTTGCCGCCACTTGTGTCTTTGATATATGATGTCTTAGGCTGCCTCCCAATGCACTGTAATGACCTACACCTACACACAAGGAAACCAGAATCGTCAAATAGCGAGTGCGTATGATAAAAAGCATGCAATCCCCATAGGGGCAAAATGGCTAATAATGAGAAAACATATCAAATCAACTCCAAATAGCACAAAATTGTAGAGGGATGTAAAAAGGAAGGTTTTGGGAAGATATCACCAGAAATTGCACCAAAATTGCATCCGATGGGGCTTCAAAACCTGAATGACCGTTCATAACCTACAAAACCCAAAGCAAGCAAATTCTGACCCTACACATATCCAAAATGCATGAAAATTGGAAAGAATATATGAAATACTATTATAAGAAAACCCATTTGATTATATTTGTGAGATCAATCACAGTTTGGGTGTTCTCTCAGATGACCGTCGGATACCTGCAAGAGACCCTACAAAACACTAAAAATGCAATATCTCGGCCAATATAGCTCAGAATGACATGAAATTTGAACTGCAACATCATATAAGCATGTGTAAAATATATAATTAAAAATAGTCAAGAAATAATACACAAATATCTATTCATCATAGGGTAGGACGAATAGGACTGTCATAGATTGGGGGCACCCAGGGGTGGGACACCCACATAATCTGCCTAAATTTTACCACCAATTCCACTTGGGAATGGTGCAAAACCCTATGGGATGTGTTGTCATAAAATTTTGTGAGGGAATTCACTCAATTGGTTCAGTTTTGTAATAGATTATGCCTCCTAACTCACTCGCAAACCTCCTTCGCTAGGAAGAGATTCCGAGGGAAAAATGGGCACAAAAGGGTGGAAGGAAATCTTGGCAGCACTCCATTGCTTTGTCCTCAAAATATCCTCTCTTTTGTGTGGAAAATGTATCCACTTTATAGCCCAAGGAGGCTTCATGGGTCAAAAGGCATGCGAGGGCATGCAAGGCAAGGGGCGCCACTTGGCCATCAGGGTGACATGCGTTGGAGGGAGAAGAGAATCTCCCAATTTGGCCTCCCTCATGGGCTGGAGCATTAATATGTTGCGTGCACTAAATTTTTGGCTATTAGGAACTAGAAAAGTAACCGTTGGTAGTCACCATTTGTCCAGATTTGACTTTTTGCTAGTCAAACCTGCTATTCGCTCCCCCTTGGAATGAATGTTGCTATTCATCCTAGGGTGGGATGAATAGGTTCTGTATTCATCCCAGGGTGGAATGAATAGTAGTAGGGTGTCCAAAAGGTGCCAAAAGTGGCCTAGAACCTTTCAAAACCCTGTGCCAAGTGGTTAGAACCATTGTATGCCTCTTGAGGGCTGCCCTAGGGGCTCTGGTGTGTCGTGAAGCCACTATTTATGGTAGCACAATCGGATTGACCAGATTTTAGTGTCTACAGATGCCCCTTTTTGGGATGCATTGTGTGCAGCACAATGTCAAGAAAAAATAGATGACTAAAATGTTCAATGATTAGGGTTACTCAATAACCTAACCAACTTTAGATGCCCCAATCCTGGAAAGAGCATGCGTTCTTGAATCCTTGCTTTTGATGAGCTAAGGAACTTGCTTTAGCTTAGACATTGTCTATCATGGAGAGGCGAGGCCTACAGTTCCATGATGCTAGCAATGTTGAGCATTTTAACTTGATACTTTGTGCTTGTTTGCTGCCCCAAGCAGGAGCATGATTGTCTTTGTCAAAGATTCATTGAACGAACGCAAATTGCATGATTGAGTGTGTGCTTGTTGGTTTGACTTGAGTATGACTACCCCCTCAAGCGATGAGTCGATGAGGGAATGACTCATGAGAAAAGTGATGAGTCGCTTGACCCAGATGACTTTTGTTAGGGTTGCCTTCAGTGGTACTCATTGAATAATGGCACAGTTTTGACTGGATTTGAATGACGCTATGGAGGTTTCTTGGAAGCACGAAGTTGAAAACGTCATTCCCATGGGGCGGTCCAGCCACAATGGCCTTCTTAGGGAGTAAAGTAGTAACTTTTCCATGCATCCAAGAGAAATTTGTGTTCCATATTGACCCTGAATGAATTCCATCATATTTGACTTGTTTTTGGTGGGTTTGGAACCCTTTTCTTTGCTGCTTCCTGGAGGAAAAGAATGAAAAAAACTCATTCCCATGGGGTGGTCTGGCCATAGTGGCCTTCTTAGGGATTGAAGTAAGGTTATTTCTAGGCATCCAGGAGTGTTATTATTTGCCTCTGGACTGAGACAAAATTTTGGACCGAAATAGAGCTATTTTTGGGGGTTTTTGGACCCTTTTGGTGCATTTTGAAGTTGTTTTGGCCTATGAAGCCTGTATTCATCCTAGGGTGGAATGAATACAAATTTGGTATTCATCCCAGGGTAGAACGAATGGCAAAAAGTGCGTTCATCCCACCCTAGGATGAATAGGACTGTTGTAGGCCTATATAAACTCCAAAAACCAGTTTTGGGCTCATTATTGCATGTTTTGTTTTGTGGTTTGAGAGGTGAGGAGTAGGAGAGTGATTCTGCGTAGCGAAGCACTATCAAAATCATCCTGCTATCATCATGAGTCAGTAGGTGGAGGCATCCAATGAAGGGGCCGATGCGAGGATGGTAAAATGCTAACTCAAAATGACCTCATTTATTACAAGTGTAATACCTTTATTTTTTTTTTTGTTTTTGTTGTTAATTTGTATTTTTGATGTTTTTATGTGTTTTTATGTTTTTATTAGGTGGTGAAGAGTCGGTATCGCAAGCCGAAGCTCTTCAAGACCACATGGGATGTATTTACTGAGGAGGACTGGGAGTGGCTTGACACCTTAGGACTCAAGCAAGTCACTCGACTGGAGCCTATGGTCGATGATCGAGCTTATTTGATAGCATTGATTAGCCTATGGGACCTATGCACCAACACCTTCCATATATCGATGGGAGATATGATGGTGATGTTGGAGGACATCTATCAGATTCTAAGGATTTTGATAGAGGGGTGACCTATCCGATCGTCACACCGTGACCTGAGGGATGTAGTGTTGACGAGGTACTTTGGGGAGGATGTAGATGCGATAGAGCTGGACTACCGGACTGGAGGTATATTGGTGGGGTATTGGTATGAGGAGGGGGTGTTGGGGGTGAGGCATGCACTGTTGATGACCCTCATCTCCAATATGCTCCTCCTAGACTCATCAGGAGCTAGGTTCCCTTGGAACCTGTTAGAGCTGGTGTATGCCCTAGCGGGGTGCACCAAGGAGGAGCCATTGGTGATGGCATGGGGGACTACCCTACTGGCATAACTCTATGATGAGTTGTACGAGATCTACCAAAAGTGGAAGGGTTTGGGATGTAGTTTTCTATTGCAGTGTTGGGGGTGGCAGCACATAGTTGTGGGGTGACCATAGGGTTTACCCTGGTCGACCCAGGTGCAGCTAGTGGAGGAGATAGGATATGGTATCCTATGGTAGATGGCGTAGGAGAGAGGGTAGAGTTTGTGGTTCATGGGTGATGTGGATCACTATGCCGATCTCTTCTCTCGCCTAGCACTAGGGTAGGTGCTATGGTGATCGTACAAGGATTGTTCGATCTAGGCGGATGTCGGAGAGTAGCTCTAGTGGGTGAGGTGAGGTAGATGGGTGATTGCTCGACATGGGACTGAGTGGGAGTACTTCCCATTTGGTCATGTCATGTGGTAGTTTGGGCTATGGTAGGGGTTTCTCGAGGAGCTAGTGGTGTACCGGCATCATGGGGATGAGAGGACACTGGTATGGCCTATCGTGGAGGAGGTGGGTGATGAGGCGGACCCTACGATAGTTGTTTTAGATGTGGACGATGTCGAGACTATAGAGGAGTATGACTCATGGTGGGTGATGCACCAGTGGTGAGGTGTAGGGGCCTTAGGGGGTGAGGTGGCTAGGGCGGCCGATGAGGTGATGTCGGATGCTCTAGAGGAGGACCGGGTAGAGGGCATGAGTAGGGAGATCTCTTGGACTTGGGAGATCAGGGGGACTACATGGATGTAGAGGATCCTGGGGCATAGGTACCATAGGGTACATAGGGTGGCCATTATGTAGAGCTGTAGGTTGAGTTGGCTAGGGTTAGGTAGGAGAGGGATCTCCTATAGGTGCAGACATGGGAGGATCAGGCTGAGATAGCCTCCCTACGGGCATAGTTGAGAGCTCAGGGTCCGAGGTAGGAGGGATCCAACACTAGGGAGATGGAGAGGCTGTGGGCTGAGGTGTTGCGGCTACAGTCAGTGGTGGAGACCTATCAGGTGTGGGGATAGTGGAGATAGGAATATGTGGGTCGACTAGAGATGGAGGTAGTGCACCTTGGGGGCGACTGTCGGATGAGGGAGAGCAGTCGATCACACCGATCTCGGTGGAGCGAGATGGTACAGTCCTCTACTCGATAGAGGGAGGACAGGGCTAGTGGTAGTAGGCATGGGGGTCTCAATGGACCCGGGCTACTAGGAGCAGTGTGAGTCGTAGCACCGATCCTATGTGATCATGGTGATGGAGACTCGTGGGACTATTTTTGGGTTTTTGGGTGGTGAGGTCTGAGGGCCCACTTTATTGTAGCCTACGAGAATTTTGGAAACTTTGATGTACTTTTTTTTTACCCCATATATATATGATATTTTGTTGTGATCATCATGTGTTTCATTTATTGCTTTATTGTATGAATGCAATGTGTGTACTGATTTATGCTTATAGGTTAAATGCTTAGTATGTATGCATATGGATGCAATGATATGGTGATAGATAGATATCATGTATGCATGTTTATTTTGATTTGATTTGTTTTGCAGCTATCTATATGTGTGGATGCATAGTTGAGATGTGATATTTGATTGATTGATAAAATGAATTGTGGCTAATGATTTGTCACACTATGTTAGCACCATAGATTGTACAAAACACATTAACGCTCTTTTTTGTTCCTTTTTGTTTTTGTTGTTTTTGTGTAATAGGAATGTGGAAATGTATTATTGCAATGTGGTAAAAATGGAGTGATTGACCTGATATGTTAGAGAATGTAGATGAGGTTTTAATGAGACTCAAACACTCTAGCTAACTTGATCAAAGGTTGTATACTAACTATGCAAGACTTTTTGACGAGGTATGAATCTGCTAGGATGACCAAGGTACTTCATATCCCTGTGTGTGCAAGTGAGTTCATTCCTATGAAATGCATAAAGATACCACCATTGCCAGATAGGCTATCCACCAAACCTGGAATGAGGATCACCCTATGAATGTCATGATCCTGGGTTTTGTACTTAGTAGGACTAGACCACTAGGCAATCTAGGTTACAAAAGCTATCTCATCCACATGCAAACATTGGTCTGCACACACGCAAAAGCTAATGTGATAGACATATCATCATGCGGGAGGCTACCACCATTGACAAGTAGGCTATCCACCAAACCTATAATGAGGATCACCTGATGGTTTTCCAAATGCTGAGAGTTCTAGGGATTCAAGTTCGACTCCCTTCTTTTCTTCAATTTTATTGGGATACTTGCTCATGTGTAGTGATGAAAATCACTATTTATTTTGTATATTTTGTTTTCTTTGAGCAAGGGATTTGGGATTTGGGATTAGTGGTGAAAACCACTGTTGACTTTGCTTTTGATTTTTGCTTTTTGAACTTTTGATTTCTTTGATTTTTGGATTTTGATATTGAAATTTGGGGATTTGTGGGAATTGGGATTTTTGATAGTGGTGAAAACCACTATTTATTTTGGGGAATTGGGTAGGGAAGAGCTTGTCCTTTTGCCAACTCTCAGCATTCTTGAACCATTCGCATAGGGGGATGAGCAGGATGACCTTTTCACTTAAAGTAACCTAGACCACTTCATGGATTTCATCTTTCTTCATGCAAAACTTGGATTTATTAATGTGTAAGTGTGTTTGGGATCTGATGTACACAAGGCATAATCAATGCAAGACTCTACCTCCTAAAAATCAAGCTAGCTTTCTACAAGATCTGAAAAGAAAACTAGAGATGGTTGAGTGACCAAAAACCCTAATGACATTCTAGAACAAATGACTAGGTGAAGGGGTGGACACAAATTTTGAAAAATGGAAAATGTGGGTGAAAATGATAATTGCAACATTGAACTATGATACTTCAAATTTGATTTTGGGTGATAATTAGTGTACCATCATGGTGCTTAGACATGTATGAGCAACTCTAAAATGTAAAGTGCTAATGATGAGTATGCCTAAATGCAAGCGATGATAGAATGCAATGGGATGCAATGTGATGCGATGCTATATTTTTGGATTTTTGATATTTTGATGATGTTTTTGAAATGCAATGCGATGCAATGTTTTTTGTATTTTTGATATATATATGATGTTTTTGTTTTTGATGAAATATGTAAGTGACCAACGGGCTTATTGGGGGCCATTGGGGCATTTGGGGTGACCAAAGGGCTTATGGATGCCTTTGGGGCTTTTGGGGTGACCAAAGGGCTTATGGATGCCTTTGGGGCTTTTGGGGTGACCTAGATGGTTCTAGACCACCTAGGAGCATTTTAGGTTGACCAAGTGGGATGTAGGCACCCTTGGAGCATTTTGGGGTGACCTAGATGGTTCTAGACCACCTAGGAGCATTTTAGGTTGACCAAGTGGGATGTAGGCACCCTTGGAGAATTTTGGGGTGACCTAGATGGTTCTAGACCACCTAGGAGCATTTTAGGTTGACCATCATGCCTTAGGCATGGAATGGCCACAAATGAAGTATGTTCAAGGGTTCAGGATCCTCGACACCTTCAAGGGAGGCTAGGCGATACGTTTTGGGTCCTATCTGACTAGTAATGACATAGGGACCTAACCAGTTTACCATGAACTTGTCCCTCAGATGGGGCAACAAATTAGAATTTTGTTGGTTCTCCTTCAGAATGAGGTCACCAACCTGAAAGTCTCTTAGGTGGACTTTCATATTGTAGGCTCTCTTAAGTCACTCTTGATAGACATGCAGGTGCTCGAGAGCATTAATACGATGTTCATCAAGTAGCGTAAGCTGATCTAGGTGAGCCTACCACATGGTGTCATCATCGATGAACTCTTGCATGGATATGCACAGCGATGGGATTTCGAGCTCTAGAGGCATGACCACCTCGGTGCCATACACTAGTGAAAATGGAGTAGCCCCAGTGGGCATCCGGATACTAGTGTGATAGGCCCATAGAGCAAGGGGTATTTGCGTATGCCAATCTATGTGACTCTCTCTAACAATTTTCTTGAGAATGGCAATCAATGTTTTGTTGGAAGCCTCTGCTTGCCCATTTGCTTGCGGATAGTAGGGTGTCAAAAAATTATGTTGGATATTATACTTTGTTGTCAAAGCATGCACATATTTGTTTTTAAATGATGTCCCATTATCCAAAATGATCTTGGATGGAATACCAAAATGACAAATGATATTATGCAATAGGAACTCCGCTATGCGGGGTCCTGTCATAGTGGTAAGGGGAATTGCTTCCACCCATTTAGTGAAATACTCGGTAGCCATTATAATAAATGTGTGACAGCCCAAGGATGCGAGAGAGATTTTCCCGATTAAATCCAGTCCCCATTGTGAAAATGGCCACACCGATTGGATCGGTTGCAAGGCCTGAGAAGGTACATGTGTCAAGTTAGCATGGTGCTGACACTTCATGCACTTCCTCACATATGCACAACAATCTCACTCTAAAGTTGGCCAATAATAGCCCATGCAAAGAATGCGTTTGGCGATGGCCATGCCACTAAAATGGCCACCGCATGTACCATCATGTGCTTGGGCAATTGCCCAAGTCGACTCTTGATGCTCTAAGCAGTGAAGGAGGATCCCTTCGTAGCTTCGATGATACATAATGTCTCCTAGCAAGACATATTTTGTCACCTTCCATCTGAATGTTCTTTTAGTGGTGTGCGACAGTCTAGGAGGGAGATTACCAAGCTTTAGGTATTCCCTAATTTGTGTTGACCAGTCCTATTGTGAAGAAGCCTCGAGCGCATGAATGACCTGTCCCTCTCGAAGTTCATCCCTAGAAAAATCTGATTGGGAGAGAACTTGTAAGAATAGCATTGTATTGCTATCAAAAGGGGCTTGAGGGAACAAAGTCCCCCAATCGGCCTGGTTCAAGCACTCATGAATGTGCGAGAATCTCTCTTGATGAGGTTCAATTTGAATCAAGTGGACTTCCGGCATGACTTGATTGTTCTCATGCTCAACCGTAGATTGCGAGAGCATTTTGACCTGGATGGTAGTCATCTGATCCGTAGGGTCTTGCGGGATCAAGGACCCTAGAGAGGCCATTGTATCCACAAAATGATTAGATGATCGAGGGAGTGCCTCGATGTTATACCATTCAAATTTTTCCAAGAATTTATCCACAAGGGCTTTATAGGCTTGTAGAACTAGGCATTTGCACTGGTAGATCCCCTTGACCTGGTTAACAATGAGCAAGGAGTCACCAAAAATGTTGAGCTTTGTTATTTTCATGGTGACAGCCATCTGAAGGCCTATGAGCAGGGCCTCGTACTTGACATTATTATTGGTGCATGGGAAATCGAGTTTAAATGACAAGGGTATGGGAGCCCCATGCGGTGTGAAAAACATGATTCCTGCGCCACCCCCTTGCTCGCATTTGGAGCCATCAAAAAATAGGGTCATATCTGCCTGCATCTCAGGCTCATCAGAATCTAGTGATTCCGATATTTGGAAGACCCCATCATCGGGAAGCTCCATGCTAAGAGGTTGATCATCCTGGAGAGGAGCCTCTACGAGTTGATCGATGATGACCTGACCCTTAATTGATTTTTGTCCAACAAACTCAAGGTCGAACTCCATCAACAACATGATCCATTTTATCGTGCGACTACTATGATAAGTGTGACTCATCATGTAGCGCAATGGATTCTCTTTAGATACAACATATGTGGTATTGCTAAGCATGTAATGTCATAGCTTCTTGGTGGTGAAAACCACCGCTAGGCATAATTTCTCAATGTATGCGTACTTGATCTCATAACTAACCAGGGTGCGGCTAAGATAGTAAGTAGCCTGTTCCTTATGAAATTCATTGTTCTAGGCTAACATGGCACCCAATGCAATCTCAGTGGCTGAGATGTATAAGCGGAATGACACTCCTGGTCTAGGTGGTGCCAACACTGGCGGTGAAGCCAAGTATTATTTTATTGCATCAAAGGCCTCCTGACACTCATCATCCCAATGGAATGTGACCCCCTTGTGCAACAACTTGTTCATGGGGTGACACTTGTCCGAAAATTGCGCTATGAAGCATTTGATGGATGTGATCTTGCCCTGCAGACTTTGGAGCTGCTTGATCATGGTTGGGGGAGGCATCTCGAGGATGGCCTTGACCTTATTGGGGTCCACTTCAATGCCTCACTTAGAGATGATAAATCCCAAGAGCTTTCCAGATGTGACACCGAAGACGCACTTCTTGGGGTTCAGTCTCACGTTATGTTCAATGAGGCGGTCTAACACTTTGCTCAAGACCTCAAGATGCTCATGGCATAATAATGATTTAGCCAATAAGTCATCCATGTAATCTTCCAAAATTTTATGCATGTAGTCATGGAAGATGTATGTCATTGCACGTTGGTAGGTGGCACCGATATTTTTAAGGCCAAAAGGCATGACCTTGTAGCAAAATGTCCCCTAGGGCATTGTGAACACCATTTTGAGCTGGTCCTCTAGGTTAATATGAATCTGATTGTACCTAGAGAAACCATCCATAAGGGATAACATTTTATGGCCCATTATGGCATCTACCAGGGCATCGATGCTTGGCAAAGGGAAATCATCCTTAGGACTCACTTTGTTTAGGTCTCAAAAATTGGTGCAAATGTGAATCCTCCCATCTGGCTTCTTGACGGGAACCATGTTGGACAACCATGGTGGATAGTCTATAAAAATGACAAACTAGGCATCCAACAACTTCTATAGCTCATCTTTGACCATCAAGGCCATTGTTGGATGCATCTTTCTTAGCTTTTGCTTGATAGGCTTGGCCTTCGGGTCAAGCGTCAGATTATGGGTGACTAGATTTGGATCTAGCCCCGACATGTCTTTATAGGACCATGCAAAAGCTTCCTTCTTCTTGGTGAGAAGGGCTATGTAATCGGCTTGCTCTTTGGGGGATAGACTTTCCCCCAGCTTGATATACTATGGATTCTCTGGATCTGAGCCGATATCTTTGTCAATCGTAGGCTCGATTGACATATGCGACCCCTCCTCCAGCTGGTGGGGGGTAGGGATCAAATGGATGTCATCTACTAGATTTAGATCATCAATGGGAACCTCAGGTTCCTCCTTAGCATGGAAGACATCATGAGCTGGCCCTGAAGAGAAGTGAAATGGTTGTAGCATCTCATCGCAAGGCCAATACTCAGAAGGCGATGGGGGTGAATCTCCTCGATCAAATTCAATTACCCCCAAGTCGAGGTGCAATGGCTTTGATGGGTTATTCAGATCTCGCAATGGCTCGAACAGATCTATGGAAATCATATTTATGGATGGATGATTTCCCCTAGGTGGTTGGTGGTGACCATGGACCTCTGGATGTAGCACGACCTACGGAGGTGGCTATGGAGGTGGTGGAATGATAGGCGGTGGTCGATGTGGCTGTGGGTGAACTTGCTCTTCATGAGGTAGAAGCTATCTCCATATGGGATCTTGCAATGGGAACATGCATAGATAGTATTCATCATCATCATCCCAAGGGATGACCTACGTGTATTCTCCATCAGAACTATCAGATTCAATCGGTGCGACTCCATAGTCTGACTCATCATCTGACGTCCACTCATAAGGGGACCCTGGATCTTCTTCCTCACCATCATGGGGAAGAGTGCATGAACCTTCACCTCTCTCATAGGATTGGATACCATCTCGAGGTGGTTCATCATCTCCCAAGGGCATAGGGAAATAGTCCCCCAATGAGTAGACGCGATTAGGGTTGGCGAAGGGATCTCGGGCCAACTCATCTCTATAGTTGAGGCATAGGTGCTCCATGCCATCAATGAGAATATCCAGGGGCAAGGGGTGATTATGTCCCAAGCTTGATTTATCATATGGCATCTGGTACCGAGGTTGAAATGGAACCCGCGTGCCTTGCTCATACAAGCCTAACCCATAACCATGCCAATTGCATAGGTCAAGATACTTTAGGGTGAAGTTAGGGTTAGACAAGTAGTGGATGTCTTCTCCAAAGGGCTCCTCATCCTCCTCCTATTGTTGGTAGGGTTCGATGTCATAGTCTAGTCCCCCATAGATGAAATTTATTTGATTAGGGGGGATGCCTAGGGGCACGATAGTGCCTATGGGAAGATGGGGTCGACCCATGTCTTGCACCGACTCTATAGTAGGGGTAGTTGTGACCTCCCTAACCATGTATTCTCCTAATCTAGTGGAAGCCAAGTGCACTATCACCTGAGGCTATGGATAGAAGAGTGATGAGAGTGAGATCTGATCTGATTCATCATCTATCACTTGTGGTAGCTCTTCATCATCTGGGCTAGGTATCTCCTCTATGGAGATGGTGGATATGGTCGGTTGTACCTCATCAATGGGCTTCTTCCCTAGGTTCCTCAATAATGGTTCCATCGGCCCGATGGGCATCGAAGGAGGTGTCGATGATGAGGAAGGTATGTCATGTGATGATGAGGGGGTCAAACCTTGGCTAGATTTATTCGGTTGGAAATCCAGATGTGTCGATGGTAAGGTTGACTCGGGGATCTGCTACACCATGTTATAGTACTTGTAGGGCTCTAGGTCCATAGGGATGACATGAACTTGCCCTTCATGAGTGTACTTGAGGCACTAGTGAGCAATGGAAGGGACACACTTCATGTCCCTAATCCATGGTCTGCCTAATAGGATATTGTATGCCATCTCACCCTCTAGTATGTGGCATAGCATCGAGATGGTCTTTTCTCCTACCTGAATAGGTAGGATGATCATACCAACTATCGAGCATATGGCATCATTAAATGCTCGGAGGGTGTATGTAGATGCGATAATATGGGATGTCGAGAGCTTCAAGTGCTTGAGAGTAGTTGTAGTGATGATATTTCTAGAAGACCCTGTGTCTATCAACACTCTCTTGTATGGTGTCCCATTTACGCATGCGACGATGTGCAAGGGAGGGTCCACCATATCATTTGGGACTAGTTTAAGCTCATCCTCTCGAAAGGTGATCACCGGTTCAGTGCACTGTCTGACATGCCCCACAAAATTGTTGAAGGAGTTGGACTCCTGGGGCTGAAGCTCTATGGCCTTAAGGATCTCCATCAAAGCCTCTCTGTGAGGTTGCGATTGTTGAATCAGCTCATAGATGGAGAGTTAGGTAGATGTTGTTCTCAAGCTCTGAGTGAGCTTACTCTTGAGGGTGGCCATAGGCCTAGGTGGAAGGCTTGGTAGAGGAGGTGATGGTTGTTGTGATGTCGAAGGGACATCACTCTGAGCCATAGGTGGTGCGGCTGGACTTGGGTACCACCTATTCCTCATGATAATGTTGATCATGCTGACATACCCCTACTGAGGAGGGGCATGGTGAACCTCATTCACCTGGGGCACTAGCTTGGCCTGCTCCACATGGGTAGGCAAGGGATCTTTAAAGATCTCCATCTATTGGTTGTTTGGCATGATAGGGTTGTCTACCTGAAGGTCCTTCCTATCGATCATGTCTTGTACCAAGTTTTTAAACTTGTAGCACATGTTCACATCATGCCCATTTTGCCTATGAAATTTGCAATATAGGTCTTCTCTGTACCCTTTGGGCTTGGGGGCATTCGGGTCGATAGGTCGACTCTCAGGTAGATTGATCAAATTTATCACTAAGAGGTACTCAAACAATGAGTCCATGGACTCTACAAGGGGCGTAAACTACCACTTTGGGTGGCACTATTGATTCTGCCCTTGACTATTCTGATTGTCCTTAGTATAGTCTCGATGTGTGGCCTGATAATTGGGCTTTTGAGGTGGCACAGCTTGTGCTACCCTCGGATACTAATGGCAACCTGATTCACTACTGCTGGCTTAGACTATGTTGGGGTGCTCTTATTGTTCTTGCTCCACTCCTTGCAAGGTTTCACAATTTCCCCCTCTTGAATCTTGATTTCTTCGATGGTCCTAGCCTGTGCTAGGGCATCTTCAAGAGTCGGATACTATTGTAGTTGCAACAACAAGGAGATTGGCTTCAGGTAGCTCTTGGAGAACATCTGAGTCAGCTCCGACATGGGGAGGAGATAAGGTAGTTTGGTGAGCAAAGCCCACCACCTATTGCCATAATTTGTTATTGACTCATCATCATACTATTTTAACCCAACTACGTCGGCCAATGTCACCTTCCTCTTGGTATTGAAGGTGAAGCATTCTAGGAATGCATCTGCAAGTTGATCCAAAGTGTGGATGCTATGCTTAGGGAGCTGGTAAAACCATTCCATGATGGGGCCCAAAAGGGTAGTCACAAACATCCGTAAAAGCAAAGCATCATCATCATGAATGCCAAAGCACTGGCCTAGAAATCTGGTGACATGCTCCTACGCATCCTCTTCTCCCTTAAACATAGCCAATTATGGCAACTTATACTGCTCTAGATAGGGAGGCATAGGCACTGAAGGATGGATGGGCTGACTATGCAACTGGCGCATAGTGGGCTTCTGAGATCCAGACCTAGAGGTCTTGTGCTCCACCGACTCTAGGCACTCTAGCAGCTCTTTGTATGGGTCTGAGGACTTGATTTCCTCATTCTTGTTCACATCTTACGGTGGAGGTCTAGGATCCTCCAACCTATTATGGGGTGGTGGCCTGTCACCCCCTACCTTGATAAGGCATCTCCAAATACTCTACTTCTGGCTCATGCTCACTGTAGGCCCCATAGGGCATCTCTCGAGCTGGTCTATAAAGAGGGGTATCCGCCCATTATGGGCGCCCTATATCTGGCCTATGAGGTAAGTCCCGATCCAGCCTAGGAGGCCATGGAGGCAATGTTGGATAAGGCCTAGGAGACCTATCTCGAATGAGTGTGGGTTGCCTCGAGGGGACTTCCTACCTATGGGTCTTAGGGGTAGGGACCCTCTCTCGTAGAGTCTATTGGAACAACTCATTGGTCTACCACTCAATCCTCTCTTTCTCAAGCTGATGCAAGCGGTCTAGTTGCTCTTTGTCATATCGAAGCTGCTTGAACTGAGCTTGGCATTCCATGTATTTTGCAACTACTTGCTTGATTTGTTCCATCATGTGAGGCCTAGGGGGTCTAGGGGCCTCACCTTGGGGCCGACCTCATTCAAGATAATCTGTGATATCTATCGGGTGCTTGCCTCTTTCGAGGTTCACCACATTGACTTGAGGTTCGGCTGGAACATCTGCTCATTATACTCAGCAGGTGCAGAGGCACATCGGGCATGCATAGAATACTACTCCTGAGGAAAATCTAGGATTTCCTCATGCCTTCCTTCCTGGACGAGGAAGGGTAGGGCAGAATTGGCCCACCCAGAGCGATGAGTGTCATTCCCATCGGGTTGCATGAGCTATTGTATCCTATCAAGGTGATATGGAGGTAAAGTCGTATCGACTTGCTTCGGCCAATGTGTGAAGTCATGCTCTTGCCTATGAATAGGCATGTCAGCCCTGATGGGTACATGGATGCATGGCACCACTCTATCTATTAGCACCTCAGTGCATTGTTGCCTTTCATCAAGGAAGACCTGTGATGTATCTACATACCGGGAACACTCTCCCAGGTAATGTTCATCATCCCTCGGGGTGTCCCGTAGAGGGTCCCTTCGGAGATGAGGCTCATGCCCTACTTTCTTGGGGCTAGGTGGAGTAGAAGCTCACCAGGGAGGTATAACCAAGTCCCTAGGGCTATAGCGGAGATGATTCATGTCTCCTAATCCACTCTCCGTAGCTTTCACCCATGTTTGGGCTTGGCTATGGGTGCGCACCATTGCGCTCCTCTATCAAAACCCCAAGTGATTATCTTCTTTACAAATTTTTAATGAAACAACAAACAAGAAAGGAAACACTCAATAAGATAGATGATTATCTCGTTTAAGTTTTAGATGTGAATCCCTAAACTATTTTGTGTGTTTCAGATGTGTTGCTTGTAAAGAATGACCTTGTGTCATGTATTTGAAATATTGTTGGATGATGCACTCAAATGTTTAAAGGATTTCACCTATATACTCACACAAGCTGAATATGGTGATGAAATCCATATCCAACGAGGTAGCATAGGTACTACCAACCCTCACCCAACACCCCGTGCATAGTGATACACCCCTCCGAAGAGGAATGCATGCTATTTTGCATGGTTAGGATAGATCTTGGGTCGGCCTTGGCCATGGATGGGTCTCGATGATACTCTTTCACATGAGCCAATCAAGTGGTAATGACATCCACTATTGGTCTCGATCGACGGGTTGGATGTGAGAGCCCAACGCCATCGATGTTAAAATGAAACGTGATGTGTGGGGTTCCTTTTAACTTTAAAGAAAGCAAGCAAAGAAGCATTCAATGATCATTCACTAAATGCATGCGTAAGGTGCGTTTTACTTTCAGAAATGTTAGTATAAAAGGAACTCACAAATGTATCTAGAAATGCAAAACCCTAAATGTTAGCCTACCCATTGGGTAGGCTACAAGCACGCAAACCATAGAGATGCATTCCTACTCTGAATTTGTTTTGATTTTTTTGCTTTTATGTGTTTTTGTTATTTTGCATTTAAGAAAAGAAAACTAACTTTTAACCTTTCTAAACAAACAAATATGCGAGAAAAACCAAATAATCTAAAAAATAAATAGTTTCTGTAAATGCAAAACAGAGATGAAGGATTCAGGGACCTACCTCATCACTGCCAAAACTTGCTATTTCTGGAATTCTGCTCTAAAAGCTCTCTATTTTCTATTCACTCTAGGGTGTGATGAATAGCAGGTCTGTATTCATTCTAGGGTGGGATGAACTCACGTTCATCCTAGGGTGGCACGAATAGCAGGTCAGGGTTTGTTTCAGGCTAGAACGAATAGCACCTACAACATAAAAAGATGAAAAATGAGATCCAAATTTCACCTAAAGCAAAAGGGACTAGGTCCCACCATGATCACCACTGAATTAGGGAAAAATGGTGCACCAAATGAAGATAAAAAATATGTGTATCTATGCCCTATCGCTAATGAGCGTCAAACGGAAGCATGCAAGTAAAATGGAAAGATGACGAATAACAAGAAGTAAAGCAAAGCAAATAGATCTCTTATTAATAAAAATGATAAATATTCTAGGTTACAATGCATCCCCTTGAGGGCTCAAAATGGGTGATACAAATTTTTACAACTCGGGTGCCCAAGGATCAAAATCCTTCAAGAAATTTGGGTGCACATCCAATGTCTTTCCTCGTACCCACAATCGAAGTGGGTGGGCCAAGGTTGCTGCCACTTGTGTCTTTGATCTATGATGTCTTAGGCTGCCTCCCAATGCACTGTAATGACCTGCACCTACACACAAGGAAACCATAATCATCAAATAGCGAGTGCGTGTGATAAAAAGCATGCAATCCCCATAGGGGCAAAATGGCTAATAATGAGAAAACATATCAAATCAACTCCAAATAGCATAAAATTTTAGAGGGATGTAAAAATGAAGGTTTTGGGAAGATATCACTAGAAATTGCACCAAAATTGCATCCTATGGGGCTTCAAAACTTGAATGACCGTTCGTAACCTACAAAACCCAAAGCAAGCAAATTCTGACCCTACGCATATCCAAAATGCATGAAAATTGGAAATAATATATGAAATAATATTATAAGAAAACCCATTTTATTATATTTTTGATATCGATCATATTTTGGGTGTTCTCTCAGATGACCGTCGGATACCTGCAAGAGACCCTACAAAACACTAAAAATGCAATATCTCGGCCAATATAGCTCAGAATGACAAGAAATTTGAACTGCAACATAATATAAGCATGTGTAAAATATATAATTAAAAATATTCAAGAAATAATGCACATATATCTATTCATCATAGGGTGGGATGAATAGGACTATCATAGATTGGGGGGCACCCGGGGGTGGGACGCCCATAGAATCTGCCTAAATTTTACCACCAATTCCACTTGGGAATGATGCAAAACCCTATGGGATGTGTTTTCATCAAATTTTGTGAGGGAATTCACTCAATTGGTTTGGTTTTGTAACAGATTACGCCTCCTAACTCACTCACAAACCTCCTTCGCTAGGAAGAGATTTCGAGGGAAAATGGGCACAAAAGGGTGGAAGGAAATCTTGGCAGCACTCCATTACTTTGTCCTCCAAAAATATCCTCTCCATTTGTGTGGAAAATGTATCCACTTTATAGCCCAAGGAGGCTTCATGGGTCAAAAGGCATGCGAGGGCATGCAAGGCAAGGGGCGCCACTTGGCCATCAGGGTGACATGCACTGGAGGGAGAAGAGAATCTCCCAATTTGGCCTCCCTCATGGGCTGGAGCATTAAGATGCTACGTGCACTAAATTTCTGGCCATTAGGAACCAGAAAAGTAACCGTTGGTAGTCACCATTTGTCCAGATTTGACTTTTTTCCAGTCAAACCTGCTATTCGCTCCACCCTGGAATGAATGCTGCTATTCACCCTAGGGTGGGATGAATAGGTTCTGTATTCATCCCAGGGTGGAATGAATAGTAGCAGGGTGTCCAAAAGGTGCCAAAAGTGGCCTAGAACCTTTCAAAACCCTGTGCCAAGTGGTTAGAACCACTGTATGCCTCCTGAGGGCTGCCCTAGGGGCTCTGGTGTGTCACGAAGCCACTGTTTATGGTAGCACAATCGGATTGACCAGATTTTAGTGTCTACAAATGTCAATAAAAATTTTAATTATTTTGCACCTCTTATGGATGATGATATTATATGTTACAAATGCAATAATTTTTGGCACAAGGCTAGATGGTGTAAAATGACACCTCATGAATCTAGAAAAACTATTTCAACAACTAGGAAAGATGAAAGGGAAAATGTAAAGGCTAGATCAATGTTAGTTCAAACAACCCTTCATGCTCAGGATAAATAAGAACAATGGTATCTTGATAGTGGTTGCTCTAGTCACATGATAGGAGATAAAGACAAATTCATTGCACTATAATAAACCAATAGAGGATCAGTAAATTTTGGTGATAATGGATTACCAAGGATTGGTGGAAGAGGAACTCTGAGATTAGACTATGGGAAAACAAGAATAGAAAATGTGTTGTATGTTAAGGGATTAAAACATAATCTACTAAGTTTAAGTCAACTTTGTGATCAAGGGCATATGGTTACATTTCACCCAGATAGATGTGAGATAAGAAAATCAGAAACTGGAAAATTCATTGCCAATGCAAGAAGAACTCCAAATAGTCTATACATGCTTAGTGAGATAAAATGGGAAAAGTGCTTTCTATCACAAGAATATGAGAGTTGGTTGTGGCATAGAAGATTGGGTCACTTGAATTTTGACAACATAGTCAATATAAGCAATAAACAGATTGTCAGAGACTTACCCAAAATAAAAATGCCACAAAACATAATATGTGCACCTTGTCAACATGGAAAACAAACTAGAACAAGCTTTAAGTCAAAAGGATATATGTCATATGAGCCATTGAGTCTAATACATACTGATCTATGTGGTCCTACTAGAACTCAGAGTATTCAGGGTGAGAGTTACTTTATATTGTTTATATATGACTACTCCAAAATGGTTTGGATAGCCTTCCTAAAAGAGAAGTCATATGCTTTTGAAAAATTCATAGCATTTAAGGAATTGGTTGAAAATGAAATCGAAAAGAGAACTAAGTGTTTGAGATATGAAAGAGGAGGAGAATTTACCTCAAATTAGTTTGTAGAGTTTTATGAACAACATGGTATTAAGAGAGAATACTCAGCAGTAAGAACTCCTCAATAAAATGTAGTTGAAAGGAAAAATAGGAATGTTGAGAATATGGCTAGAGCTATGTTAAATGAGTCTAAGCTCTCAGATGGATTGTGGAGAGAAGCATTCAATACAATAGTATACATAATCACTAGGGTTCAAATGAGGGTAAACCATCATAAGACTCCATATGAGCTTTGGAAGGGAAGATCAGCCACTGTAAAACACTTCAATATTTTTGGAAGCAAGTGTTACATAAGACGAGAAGATCAAAACTTAGGCAAGTTTGATCCAAGATGTGATGAGGGAATTTTCCTTGGTTATTTATCTAAGAGTAAAGCATATAGATGCTCCAAAAAGATAACATGCACTATTGTAGAAAGTATAAATGTAACAATTGATGAGAAGATAGATTCAAGAGAACCAGTTCAACAAATTGTGTATCAGGAAGATGGAATTTGTCAAGAAGAGTTTTGTGAGGAATCGGATGAAGAAGAAGAAGAAACACAAAGAATTATTCCTAAAACTCCATCCATGTATGTACATAAGCATCATCCAAAAGAGTAAATTATTGGGAATCCAGATGAAATATAGACAAGAAGGATAATAAAACCATATCAACAAGCAAATTTTTCTTTGCTATCTAAGATTGAGCCAAAAGACTTCAATCAGGCAAGTGAAGATAAGTTATGGATCAAGGTAATGGATGAGGAATTAGATCAGATAGAGAAAAGAAAGACTTGGGAACCTGTACCACAACCAAAGGATAATAATGTGATTGGCACAAAATGGGTATTTAGAAACAAGCTAAATGAAGATGGACAAGTAGTAAGGAACAAAGTAAGGTTAGTATGCAAAGGTTATGTACATGTAGAGGGAATTGAATTTGATGAGACATTTTCTCTAGTTGCATGACTTGAAGCCATAAGAATATTTTTAGCCTTATCAAGTTTTAAAAACTTCAAGGTATATCAGATGGATGTTAAGTCAACATTTATAAATGGTGTTTTAGAAGAAGTCTACATTGAACAACAAGAGGGATTCATATTAACATATAATATAGATCATGTATGCAAATTGAAAAAGACACTGTATGGTCTAAAGCAGGCTCCTAGAGCATGGTACTCAAGATTGGATAAGTATCTTCAGGAATAGGGATTCAGAAAAGGAATAGTAGATAGCAAATTATACATAAAAAATGAAGGGAATCATCTACTAATTGTGGTTGTTTATGTTGATGACATCATTTTTTGGGAACAATGATAATATTTGTAAATGATTTGCTAAGAATATGCAAAATGAATTTGAGATGTCTATGCTTGGTGAGTTGTCCTTCTTTCTTGGACTCCAAATTTCACAATCAGAGAAAGGAGTATTTCTCTCACAAACCAAGTATATAAAAGAGATGCTAAATAAATTCAGGTTAGAGGATTGCAAACTGGTAAGTACTCCCATGGTCACATGATGCAATTTAAGTAAGGATGATGAATCTCCAGAGGCAGATCAGATATTATATAGATCTATGATTGGCATCTTGTTGTATGTTATAGCTACAAGACTAGACATAGTGCAATCAGTGGGATTAGTGGTAAGGTTTTAGGCAGCACCTAAGGAAATACATGTGGCAATAGTAAAGATAATTCTTAGGTATCTAAAAGGTACTATGGATTTTGGGCTCTGGTATCCCAAAAGTGATAGTTTCACACTCACAATATATACAGATGTAGATTGGGCTAGTAGTATTGATGATAAAAAAAGTACAAGTGGAGAAGCATTTTTTCTTGGAGACTGTTTAGTCTCTTGGCTAAGTAAGAAGCAAGTTTTAGTATCCTTATCTACAGTAGAAGTAGAATATATTGTGGTAGTAGCCAGTTGTACACATGTATTATGGATGAAGCGAACTCTAGAAGACTTCAAGGTAAAGCATGCTCATCTTATTCTCATATTATGTGATAATACAAGTGCTATAAGTATCTCAAAGAATCCAGTGATGCATTCCAAGACAAAGCACATTTTGATCAAGAATAATTTTTTGAGAGAACATGTGATAGATAAATAGGCCAGGTTAGAATATGTTACTACAAAGGAATACATAGAAAATATTTTCACCAAGCCACTTTTGAAGGAGACCTTTGAGTATCTTCGAGAAAAACTAGGAGTAATAATCCCACCCCAGAATTAACCACATCAAGAGGAGGTGGGGGAGGGGCTAAGCTAAGAGACTCATTCTTAGCCCCGAGCCCCAAATGTGACCCTTTTCCATTGATGTCAAAGGGGGAGAGATTGTTTTTTTTGGTAATTAAGGAGATTTTCATTAATACCGGGTTTTACAGGTTAACCCAAAACCTTTTACAAAATATAGCCTTATGCTGGTAATACGGATCCTTGCCTTACTGAGGATGACCTGTCCTCTACTATTGCTAGCCTTTTCTAGATACAAAAGAGAGACCCAAAGAGCTGACTTCAAATCTCTCAGATGCAAAAGACTCCAAGGACACTTCCTTGATAGACCATACAAACTACAACAGATGATAATTACAAAAAGAAAAACATCCTCTGTACATATATAAGACCAAAATTTGTCTAAAAATTTGACCATATTGCATTGACAAAGAAAAAAAATACTCTGTATAGGGGCCCACCATGGAGGAACTAGGTCTCCTCCTCCTCCTCTTCATCAGGGTCCTCGACCTTGTCATCCTCTTCATCATCCGAATCCTGAATGGCCACAACTGGCTTGTTACTCTGGAAGCCCTCATTGTAGAACACCTTGGTGAGCGTCTCCTAAAGCTCATGCATCTATTGAAGTATGTTAGCCAAGGTTTTTAGCACAAAATATTTGAGAACCATGATAGAGGGGTCAGGTTCCTCATCCTCAGTGTCACTTGCTATGGCCTTTCCTTTACCTAGATATTGTTTGTTCCTCAGCCTAGAAGAAGATCTAGTGGGAGTTTCTTCAATTCTCAGTTTTTTCTAGTCAAGGCCTCCTCTAGAGGTAGAGGAGGGTTTTATAGGGCTCGGGGATGCCCTAGCCCTAGAGCTCTCAGTCTCTGGCCTGGTCGGGGCATCCTCAATCATCGGAGGAGCGGCTTGGGGAGCCATGGCTAGAGCCCATTTGTATATTACCTTGAATAAACCTTGGTGCATGGGCTTAGCAGAGTCCCTCTTGCCTTGACATGAGTTAATGGTGTAGTTCATCGAATTCATCAGGAACTGAGGGATGCTAATCAGGTTGACGTCCTAAAAGAAGTTAACAAAAGCATAGTGAAAACTAAGTAAAGTCTTACCGGGGTCCTTCATCGTTATGAATTCCATCACATTTTTCATTACCCTATTCCAAGGGGTGGGAAGGTCCATCCTTGTCAACCCTGATATTGCCTCCTTGAATATCTTAGGGTTGTCCCTGAACTCCTTCAGCTCCACCTCCCAATGATGCTTTTGTCTGTGTATAGACCTCCCTTTTATAGTTTGCCCAGTGATAGTGGCCAACAAAGTTATGTCAATTAAAATATCACGCCCATATATCTCTACTCTATCATCCTCCCAAGAATCCATCATCGCTTGGGTGATGTCCTCCTCAACCCCAGAGAACATATCAAAAAACTACGTAAACCTTCTCTCTGTCAGTATGGCCTAGGCAACAGGCTCCATGATGACCATACTTGGCTCAATGTACGTCATTCTCCCTATGCTCTCAGTGTCCTCCTCCTTAGAAATTGCTACCTTGATCGACATAGCAATCCACATCGAATCAGGTTTTGAAGCCTTTCGAGGGTGGTGGTTATTTTGAGAATTCTCGAAGCGAGAGGAAACTTCCTTATTAAGGGTGCCTTTGGTCCCAATCCTCCAATTTTCGTCCTCCACCTGGAGTATATTCCACTTGGCCTTATCTAACAACAGGGACCGTGTTCCAAGAATCTTGTCGCCACTTGCCCTTGTCCTTGTAATAATGTTGAGTTTTGACATGCTATCTTGGTTGTAAAAACCATGCTCACTATCTCCTTCCAAAGTGCCTTGGGTGAAGTCAAATATGTTTACACCCCCACCTCAAGACCCCATCCAATCTTGAATTTTTTTTCTTGGGTCTTTAAATCCTCCATCAAGTCTCTTATTTCCACCTCCCCTTATTGCCATGCTGACTATGCCCATGATTTCCATTTGTCTTGGGGTCCTACCCATCCCCCATCACCATTGGTTCTTGTTATAAATGATCATGAAGTAGCCATTTTGGAAAGATAACCTCCTATTCAAAATTCATGTGACCAGGTATCCCTCATATCTAGTCATGATGATCTCCCAATTTACCAAGTTTATTCTCCCCATAATAAGAATCTGATTAGGCTGACAGGTCAGACTTTCACTATTGTGGTTCTTTTTCAAAAAATTTGTGGGACCACCTATAGCACACGTGATTGGGGTCCACCTGCCCACTTCACGTGTCTCGAAGATCATTGGCGGTCACTTTGAAGGAGTTCATCCATATCACTTGGGACCCCAAGTGGCCATGTGACAATTCCATCGATGTCAACCCCATGGTTGGCCAGCTTGTCAGCCATTCTATTGGCTTCACGGTAAACATGTTGGGCAATCCTATCGTGCCTGTCCTCAAAAAGGATCCTCGCCTCACTGATAAAATTTTCAATCCACCAAGGAGGATTTTTGTTGTTTGTTAATAGGTTTATAGTGTTCAAAGAGTCTCCTTAGACTATAAATCTTCCTTGGATCTCTTGAGATAACTGCAGCCCCCTCCATAAAGCTCTTGCTTCTACCTCATTGTTAGTCTTGATTCCTAGTTATTCAGAAAAATCCAACACTACGTTACCTTGGTTGTCTTGCACCACTCCTCCAACTCCTGCCTTTCCAGGATTGTCCTTAGTTGCCCCATCGACGTTAAGCTTGAGCCACTCAATAGGGGAGGGATCCATTTAGCATTATCTCTAGGATTGGGCTTGGTGGCTGAGGTTTCCTCTTTAAGGGTAATGTTTAAATATTTGGCAAGATTAATTTCCCAGAGAGGAATTTTTTGGGCTTCTATGGGGATGATGTTGACATTCTCTTTCGTGAAGACCAAGATTTTATTGGTTATAGACCTGATGTCATGATTGGATTCATTGAAGGCTCTATGGTTTCTTTCTAGCCATATCTTCCATAGGAAATGATGAAGGTAGATATTCCACATAAATCTAAGCCTAAGGCTAACAAAAGGGTTGGGCCATTGATGGAAAAGATCTAATATGGTGTCTAGTTTTACCCAGGATATGTTGAAAGCTTGGAATAGATCATTGAGGATACTATAGGAAACTAGACATTCGAGGAAAAGGTGATGAGTAGACTCCCAGTTAGCTCTGCACAAGTGACAATGGTTAACAACAATTATACCTTTCTTTAACATGTTGTCCATGGTTAGAATCTTGCCTTGGATAACCAACCATGAAAAAATTGAGATTTTGGGAATGAGATTTTTAACCCACACTAGCTGGGTCTGTAACTTGGGATCCTCAAAATTTGACAAAATATTATAAGTAAATTTTATTTAAAATTGCCCACTCTTTGTCACTGCCCAAGCTAAATGATCAACTATTGAATTTGAGGGAATGAGTTGCTAAGACAACATATTTTGAATTTCTGCAGTCTCAGCTTCGAGGCCCTGGATAGTAATTTTTTTCCACCTGAGTCTACCTCTATCCCTACTTATGAAGCCTGCCACTTTCTCCCCTAAGAGTTGATATGTATGTACTTTCACCCTAGCTAGGTTAGGATACTGGGACAAGACCTCCTCTTTGACCCATTTATCTTCCCAAAATTTGATCTTATACCCATTGCCAAGGATCCATCTCAACCCTTTTTTGATAATATCTCTGCTAGTTAGGATAGCTTTCCAAAAGGTCGACCCTCTACTTTGGAGAGTATCTTTTAAGAAGTCTATACCTTGGAGATATTTCCTTTTGATTATAGTAGTCCATTCAATTTATTCCTTGGTCAAGAAGCACCATGATTGTTTTGCTAGCAACACAGTATTAAGATGGGAAACTCTTCATAGGCTTAGGCCTCCCTTCTCTTTAGGTTTGCAAACCTTGCTCCAACCTACCAAGTGGATCCTCTATTTCTCTTTGGATCCTTACCATAAGAAATTATTTTGGATTTGTTCAATTTTTTGGTACACCCTGGCTAGAGCCTTAAACACCGAAAGAAAGTAAACTAGGATGCTCTATAAAGATGCCATTGTTAGAGTGGCTTTCCCTGCCTAGGATAACAAATGACCTTTCCAACCTGCTAGATTTTTTTGGATTATTTCTACCACATTGTTCCACATGGACTCTACCGAGGCACCCAAGAAAAGAGGAAGTCCTAAGTAGGAAGTAGGAAGGTTGGCAATTGAACAACCCAGAATTCTAGCTATTTTGGTTTGCCTGGGGATGGGGGTGTTATGGAAATAAATTTTTCTCTTGTTGAAGTTCACATTTTTCCCTGCTGCTTCCTCATACAACTTTAGAATTTCCTTGATTATTTTGGACTCCACCACCGAAGCCTGGGATAGAATAAGGGTATCATCCATAAATTGCTGGTGGGATACCAAATTGGTGAGGGAAGTGGCTTTTATCCCAGATATTAACCCTGAATGGCATGTTGCTTTAATCATTCTCCCTAAGGCTTCAGCCACAATAATAAAGAGCATTGGTATTATAGGATCCCATTGCCCGAGTCCTCTACTACTATGGAAATACCCTACAGTTGTTCCATTAACCAAAATCGAGAACCAAGGCTTGGATATGCAGCCTTTAATCAATCTAATCCATTGAGGATGAAACCTAAATTTGAGTAACATTGCTAACACAAATTCCCAATTGATTCAATCAAACGCTTTGTTCATGTTGAGATTTAAATGGGAGCTGCTTTGGCTACCTTTTGGCACTGAGTGTCCTCTCCCAGGAGGGATCTGAAGTAAGAGATCACTTCTATAATATCAAGGATGTCTTGGGTAGAGGAACCATCTAGTTTAGTTAGCTCTCTAATTTTATTATTGCTTCTATTCCTTATATTTGTGACATGAATTTTTTTTGAATTAGAATCTCCATCCTTTAGCCATAAAGCTCTAGATTTCTACCTCCAATACATCTCCTCATAGGCTAGGATGTTGTGATATTCTGTCAAAGTATATTTTTCTTCTATTCTAGTTGCCTCATCACACAATCCATTCTAAATCTTATTCTCTATGGTCTTCAATCTTTCTGCTACTACTTTTCTATTCTTGAAAAGGTTTCCAAAGACCTATTTATTCTAGACTCTGAGATTATCTTTTACTTTCTTCAATTTTTGGGATAGTTTGAATGCAGAACTTCCTTGACAGGGTTGCTGCCACCAAATTTTAATCTTTTCTTTCAAGTTTGGGTGTTTAGTCCACATGGATTGAAACTGGAAGGGTTTTTTGAAAGAGTTGACTTGTGGTAGCTCCATCAAAATTGGGTTGTGGTTGGACACAATCTAAGGAAGAGATTGCAAGGTTACCTCTCCAAAAATGGTGATTGCTTCTTTTAAGAGGAGGAACCTGTCTAATCTCTCCTAGATTAGTTGGTTTCCAACTTGGTGATTGCTCCAAGTATACTTCGTTCCTTTCAGCCTGACATCCATAAGTTCATTAGAATTGACAAACTCATTGAATTCTTCCATAATCCTTTATGGTAATCCTGATCCTCCCTTTTTATCTGAAGGATGTAGAGGGGTATTGAATTCCCCTGCAACCACCCAGGGGATGTTGCGGAATGTTGTCTTCAATTGACTCAAGTATTTCCACAAGTTAGTTCTACCTTGAAATTAATTGGGCGTATACACATTAGATAAGATCCAAGATCTATTGTTGTCTATATCATGAAATAACACACTAAGTAGCCTGTCATCATCCTAAATAATGGTGCATTCCATGAATCGAGGATACCACAACACCATAAGTCCTCCGGATGCTCCTCTAGCTTGCTTGAATAATATTTCCCCTTGGTTCCATATTTTTTTCTATTTTTCTTGACTATGCTTCGTTTGTCTTAGTTTCTTGTAAAAGAATAATGGCTGGGTTGAGTTCCTTTCTAATCGAATTGACCACTCTCTGCTTCGGTGGGTCGTTTAGGCCTCTCACATTCGATGAGAGTATATTCATTTGGATTTGGAGTTTCTTTCTCTCCCCCTACCTTGAGGGGGTTTTTCAGGTTTGTTATCATCTTGACTAGGGATAACTTGCTAGATTAGTTTCCTTTGCTTGCCCTTAGTTATTTCATTGTCAATCCTTAGTTTACAATGTTATGATGTAGTCATTCTCCCTCTCTTTTTGTCACTAGCATAGTCAATGAAAGTGGGAGATTTTGTTGTACTTATAGTTTGTTTTGGACTAAAATGAGGAGGGATAATATGATGTAGGACTAGACTAGAGCATCCTTCCAAGTTTCTTGTGTCTACTATTTCAATTCTTGACTCTAATTTCTCCAAGATTTGACTGTAGACTCCAAGGATAAAGGAAGGGATTTTCGAAATAAGGTTGGTGGTTCCCAATTTTGGTGGGGATTCTAGGGATACAGGCAACTCCACCTGATTATTATTTTCCTCATAGATATCCCCTTCAATAGCTAAATCAGCTAGGATTTCAAAATTATTTGAGCTTGGGATCTTAGGGCTTACCTGAGTCTCCTGATTTTTTTTGGTGAGCTGATCTCCTTTCTCTGAAGGGTGATTCTTCACCGTAGACCCTGGTGATTATTGTTATTATTGACTAGTCTAAAAATACCTTTGTTAGCTTGGCCCCGTGAACCCTACTTCCTAGGGGATCCTCTAACATTTAACTTCCTAGCTTCGGCTCTTAGTGTTTGTATTTCATCTACCAAGCTTGGGAATTGGTTTTTTAGGTGGCCTTGAGTTTTACATTCTAATTAGAACACCAACTTATTTTCAAATTCTATCACCTATTTTCTTAGATAGTCCCCATAGCCCAGTTCCACAAAGGATGGTAGTTCAGAGTCCAAGTCAGCATTGACACATATCCTTGCATGCGTCATCCTTGATCTTGCTAAGGTCGAGTGGTCGATGACCACTAGCTCCCCTATGGTTCTAGCAATGCCTTAAGCCAATATTTGTTAATAAATTGGACTGGAAGGTTCAGTAGACGAACCCATATGGGGGTGATGTTGATGTTTTGCTTTTTAGGGTTGAAATCATCTCCCCACTGCCTTAGGTAGAGGCTTCGTTTACCCAAGAACCATGGTCCTCCAGTTAGGATGTGGTTAGCATCTTCCTTGTTGTTGAACCTTAGAATGAAGAAACCCCTAGTCAGAGCTACGATCTCCAGGCTTCCCACCATTCTCCACTTGGAAAGAGCCCACGATCTAATAGTTTCTATGTCCGGTCTTTCACCCAAAAATTTTCCTACTAAGGAAAACTCTTCCAAGGACAAGAAAGGATCCATGAAGTTTGCAAGAACCATTATCTTGTTATTTTGTGGAATGAGGGGTGGGAGTGATCAAAAGAAATCACTCCTTTTCCCTTTTAGGATTTCCACAGAGGATAGTCCACCTAATGGGGCCCTATAAAAGATTCTTTTCCTGGAGGATCATGGCCCTGATACTGACCCTCCTGCATAGGGGCTGAATCCTGACCATTCCTTGATGTCGTTGTCCTTTCTACCTCTCAATCCTCACCTGGATCAAGGTTCCTACCAAGCACCTTTGAACTTCCTCCACTACCTCCACTTTCTTTGCTCCTTTGCTCCTCCATCATTTCCCAAGAGTTGTTTTAAAGGGGGATATATTTGAGTAAGGGGGGGATATTTGGTTTAAGGAGAGAGCATTGAGTCAGGGGGAACAGTTTCCCAGGGGGAGCAAAATGAAAAGGTCAAGAAAATGGTAAAAATTTATTGGGTTGCCATCAATGACAAAGGGGGAGATTGCTAGACATTTTGAGTCAAAGTTATCATTGATGTTAAGGAATGAAGTTGTCATTGATGTCAAGGAATAAGCTACCATTGATGCCAAAATTTCATAAGGAGCAATGCAAAAGGTTGATGGAAAAAGAGCAAAATAAAAGGTTTTTATTAAAAACCATAGTGGGAAAAATAAAAGGCTTTTATTAAAACCTAAGGAGGCTTTAATATTTAATAAAGCCAAAATATTTAAATATTAATTTATAATATTTAAATTCTAGTGAATTTAAATAATTATAAATTAAGTATTTTGGAGTTAAAATATAAGTGCCGACCCCCAATGAATTTTTCTCTGCTGATGTGCATGGGAATAAGGGCATAAGGTATTTATACCTTAGCCAAATCTTAGTTTGGGAATTCAATTAATGCATCTGCAATATTCGTTGAAGAGAGCTCATGAAAAATTAAAGGCGCCTTCGAAGTGTAAGGTTTGAGGCAAGCATCGTGTTGAAGAAAGAGCCAAATGCTCTAGAGGAGTGTGAAGTGGTAAAAGTGCACATTGCGTTTTAGAGCATCAAGTGAGCATGTGGCTCACATGGCATGGAAGCCACGACCAAGGTGTTGTTGAAGCATTTGGTGCAAGTTTGAATCTCACCAATTGCAAAGCGGGTAATAAAGTTTTTGAATTATTTTATTTTGCATATGCTAAGGTTATTGGAGGGATAAGGTGCAAGTAAGTTTTGATATTAAACTAAGTGTTCAAAGGTTAATTTTTGCTAAGGTAATTTTGTTTTCACTTTAGGAAAATAGAAATTGATTTATTGCATTAAGTTATAAAGTGAGTTATCCGTCCATGTAGAGGAGTTGGAGAGCAAGTGGGTAGTTAAACCTCTCTAGTTGTTGAGAGTCCCAGGTTCAAATCTCTCATCTCACATGTTGTGCATATGTTATGTAATGGTTTCCTCGTGGTCACACTCTGTTTACCCCTTGTGTCCACCACCAAAAAAAAAAAAAGTTATAAAGTGAGTTATTTAAATTAAATGCAATATTGAGTAGGGAGTCATAAGTAGAGTTTGGATTATTTTTGAGGTATATTTTTGAAAAGGGTTATGATGAAATTAAATTGTTAAGAGGCTCTTTTGATGAGTTAGAATTTTGGAAGAAGTGTTTTGTGGTGTTGGATATTATTTTAAGAAGGATAAATAAGGTGTAATTAAGTTTGATAATTTTTGTAATTGAGAATTATTTTGTGAGAAAGTTAGTGTGATATTTTATCATATAACTATTGAGATTGGCAAAAGAGAAAAGTGTGATTGAGACAGGTTTTCCAAGGTCACTTCTATATCAAATAAAGGTATGGGCATATTATTCCTAGTGAGTGTTTGTTGAATGTTGTGAATGCAAAGTTGGAGTGAAAAGGATTGTTTGGTAAGCATTGTTAAGTGTGTTTTGAATTAATGCTTCAAGGTTTTATGGAATAAAGAGTTGATAAAACCTTATTTTATAAGCATTATTGTTGAAGTGATTAAGTTGAGTGAAATTGAACTAGGGTTTGCAAAGAACATGAGTATCATTGTTATGTGAGATTGGTTGATAAGCATTGTTGGAAACATTTGAGTGAGTGTTCATATGTTTGGACAAGGGTTTGTGAGCAAGGATTATTTCATTGAGTGATTGGTTGAGTAGAGTTGGTTGAGGCTAGTCAAGTGGATGTGTGAAGTGAAAGTTCAAGTTATATGAAACAAATTGTTCTATATTCCAAACTAATTTAAGAAAGATGTTGAATGCTTATGAATGTGAAACATATTGAGTCTCTAACGATTCTCTATATGTTTCTATGATAAAAGAGAGATTGAAAGTGATTGAGAGTTTGTTAGTGTGAAACATATTGAGTCTCTAACAATTCTCTATATGTTTCTAAAAGAGTCATTAAAAGTGATTGAGCATTGAGGTAAATGAGAAGCATATTGAGTCTCTAACAATTCTCTCTATGTTTCTAAAAGAGTGATTAAAAGTGATTGAGCATTGCGAATGTGAAGCATATTGAGTCTCTAAAAATTCTCTTTATATTTATATGAGAATGGACAAGTTCTAATGAGGAATTGTTGAGCAGATTTGAGGTAAGTCTTTAGGAAGACTTGTGGAAAAATTTGTGTGAGCTTTTGTGGAAGCTTACAATATAGATTTGAGGACAAAATTTGGTACATATTTGAGGATAGGTTTATGCTAAAATAGAGATAGATATTGAGGATAGGTTTGTGCTAGATCGAAGGACTATGTTTAGTGCAGATCAGAGGACAGAGAATTGAGGACAGATTTGTGCTAGACCGAAGGACTATGTTTAGTGTAAATCAGAGGATAGAGATTGAGGACAGAGTTTGGTGCATATTTGAGGATAGGTTTATGCTAGACCAGTTATAGATATTAAGGATAGATTTGTGCTAGACCAAAGGACTGTGTTTAGTACAGATTTGAGATAGAGATTTGGGGGTGACAGAGTATAGAGGACAACAGTCTCCAATGGATAGAGATACATTATCCAGAGCAGTGAGGATAGGTGTATTTAGTGGATAAATAGTCATTAGCCAGAGTAGTGGGGGGCAATAGTTCTTCTAGAAGATCATCAATCATAGTAGAGAAGAAAGAAATTATCTTGTGGATAGAGATCCACAAACTTTATTAAGGGGATTGTTGTCTCCTTTGGACAAAGATCCATAAAAATTATAGGGAAAGGGTTCCCAAGAGAATTTAATTAAGAAAAATTTATAAGGAATATTTTCTTTGTGGAGTAGTCCACATTGTGTGAACCACGTTAAATCATGTCTCTCATGTGTGTGATGATTTGTGTGATGTTTACTGCTTTAATATTGATGATACTATTATTTGTATTAAAAAAGAAAAAAGTTTTATCTTATACTGTTCACACCCCCTCTCAGTATAAGCACATGTTCTTCACACATTTTACATACTGACTAGTGAGATCATTATCACTTTAGAGGATGTCTACCAGATCCTATGATACTCGATTAAGGGAGCATTGGTTTACACTGCTGCGACTGCTTAGAGGGAGGTAGTATTATGATGAGTCTATAAAGAGCAGTGGAGATGAATTGACTACGATATTTATAGTGGTGGAATTCATGTTGAGATAGGCTATCACACCAACCTACTAACAACCAAACATATTGTGCTAGTGACACTCATTTCTAACTTTATTCTGCCAGACTCTTTGAGTAGTAGGTTCCCTTGGAACCTTTGGGCCTAGTTAAAGACTTGGTGAATCAATCATAGATTATGGTATGGGGTCGTGCATTATTGATGTAGCTCTATAAATATTTTTACGAGATCCATGAGAGACATCATTGAGGTCTAGGATGTGCCTAAGAAGCTATTGGTCTACATGTGACAAACTATAGAGGCTAAACTAGCATGGTTGTGAGTAGAGCCCTTGGGGAGGAGTCCAACTAGGGTTATGCACAGTGGTGAATATTCACAACTTGGATGAATATTAGGATTTCCAAAATTGGATTTGGTGAATATGAGGACCCTTAACGTCGGTCTATTTGCCTTAAATTTATGGGAACCAATTTTTTCTTAGGGTCAATTTGCTATAGTATATATCTAAACATAGGCATGTTTGTACTTGTTGGAAATAATTTTTCAAGTCTAATATAATGGTGGTGTTTTTATGAAGTTATAAAATGATTTAATAGGTCAAAATTTACCCCAAATATGACCTTACATTTTAGAGCTTCAAATACCCCCAAATTTTGGTGTGAAGATGATTGATTTGATTTTCTTAGGATTCGCCTTGATTTTTATTAGGATTCACCATTTTTTACAAGTACATTTTGGGTCCAACATCTTATGCATAACCCTAAGGCCAACAAGGCCTTGGTAGACTCAGATATAGAGGACCCAAGCACCACACCTAATTATGAGGTCTAGTTCATAGCCTAACGGGCTTAGAGAGACATCATGATTGGAGGTGAGGCTGAGGCAATCAGGGAGGAAGCAACAGGTGGAGAGGGTGGAGCTTGTGGGGATATTGAGGTAGTAGGGGATCAATTATAGTGATGAGTATATCACTACTTAGATGATGGTGGATCCTAATGAGGGACTAAGGAGGGGGATGGGGGGCCATATGAGGATGACCCGCATGAGAAGATTGTTGCTCTCAGAGAGAAGGTCCAAAATTTCTAGGGGTAGCTATCGAATTAGCACACAACCCACACCACAATGTAGATCTAGTGGGACATAAATAGAGATGGTGGATCTAGGCAAAGGAGAGGGAGATGTGTAGACACCAAAATAACACCAATCTGATTATGTGACAACAAGCACCGATCGCATTGACACACACAGCCCCTAGGGCAGCCCCTAGAGGTTAAACAGTGGTCCTAACCACTCCCAAAAGTAGTTTGGAAGGTCAAAGGTCAATTTGGCACCTTTTTGGCACCTTGCTCCCTACTCGTCCCACCCTGGGATGAATACAAACTGGCATTCATCCCACCCAGGGATGAATATAAGCATTCACCCTAGGGTGAGGCGAATAGAAGGTTTGACTGGCAAAAAAAGTCAAACCTCGAGAGGTCCGCCAGTTAACTGCAGCTTCAAGCCATGCAATTGCGAGGAACGACTTCAAATCAAGGAGAAAGACTTCAGTCATGCATGTCTTAGATTTTTGGAGGCCTCATGCAAGGAGACTCTAAATCAGGGAATAATATTTTTCTCAAAATAGGACATGCAACTCCAGTGGCGCCCTCGCATGCGCATTCAAACAAAGAGACCCTAGGTCTATAAATTGGTGAGTTTTCTCACCCAAAATATAGAGAGAGAGGTAGCATTTTGAGCAACGAAGTGCTGCCATTTTACATCCACACACATACCTTTTGATTTTGTGCCTTTCACATCTTTGATCTCCTTTAGAAGGGAGGTCATAGGGTGGTTATTGGAAGCGCAAATCGGAGCCCAAACCCAAACATTTGGCCACAATATTCCACAAAATTTGCTGAAAACACCCCATAAGAGGTTTTGGACCCATCCCAAGTGGATTGGTGCCAAAACAAAGTCCCAAACGGTGGGCGTCCTGCCCCCGGGCGCCCCCCAAGCTATCGCAGTTCTAAACGCCCCACCCCAGAGTGAATAGAAATATGTGGTATATTTCCTTTATTTTATTTTTGCATATTGTTCTAGGTTATTTAAATAGGTTGTAGTTTAAATTTCACTTCATTCTGAGCAATTTTGACCAGGTTTTTATCATTTCTCGCCTTTACTAACCTGTAGATGGCATCATCAAAATCTGGGTGATAGAGGCCAAATTGGAGAAATATGACCATCTGGGTCATCCCAAAATACCCCCAATTAGCTAACCCCAACTTTGCAGGTCATTTGGAGCTTTCTGGATAGGACATTGAAGAGGGTGCTTTCTAACAATTTGTTGCAGGTTTATTCGTCCCGCCCTGGAGCGAATACAAATCTGCAAGGAATTTCCTGACTGTTCCTTTTGTAGTGGCTTCCTGGTAACATATTCATGCTTCTATAAAATTTTTAGGTCATTCTGATATTATTTGGTTATCGGTTTAATATTTTCATGCATACACTAACAATAGGCCTTGGGAAATACATGTTCTATTCTATCTGCAGGTGCTACTAATATTTTCTATTTCCTTGAATGTAGGTCTTCGACATCAGAGGAGTAGGAAGGAGTCAAAAATCATATACACAAGCGGCGGCGACATTTTGGTCCGCCCATCTTACATGTGGGCACGCGGAAGAAGGATTGCTATCCATGGATGTGATAAGAAACATATTTGACGCTCCTATCCCCTAAAAGGGAAGGAGACGTATTGTAACATGACTTTAAAAGCATATCAATAAAGAGGGCCATATTCCATATTGCTTTTATCTTGTGTCGATTCGTCTATGTCCTTTCCTTTCATGCATTTTTCAATATATAGGCTTTTAGCGTTAAGTTTGGTTTTAAACGCATCGTACTTGGCATTTTCCTTTTTGTTTCCGTATCCTCGTGCTTTTAGTGGCGATCATGGTGGGACCTCTGTCCCTTGATTTTAAGATTAAATTTTTGATTAAAATTTGCTTGTTTTTGCTTACAGGTACCAAGTTTTCAAACGCTGGACTGTTGTTCGTTTCAGTCTGTGACGAGTACAGAGCTGGAATTCGTCTTACCCAGGGATGAATAGGACTTCGTCCTACCCTGGAATGAATACAGATCTGTTATTCATCTCACCCCGGGATGAATAGCTCTCTGTGCAATTTTAGGGCAGAAATTCAGAGACATCCGATTTGGGCAGAGAAGAGGTAGGGGTCCTAAACACCTTCTATCAAATTTTTGCTTTCTGTTTTCTGTTCTCTGGTTATTTGCTTGCATAGGAGAGTTTGAATGCTTGTTTCCTTCATTTATGCAACTTAAAAAGAACCCCACACACCACGTGGTAATTTAAAACAACAAGGAGTTGGTCATAAAACCCCAACCCTTGAGCAAGACCAACGGTGGATTTCATCACCACCTTGGCTTGAGATATTGCATACATAACCCCGATCGCGACTATTGCTAGACGTAAATCCTGACGAAAGCTGACCAAGTGTAGCTGGGGTGATTCCCAATGCATGAGGATAAGTCTTCTATGGTAGGTGTCATAAACAAAGTGATTCCCCTTTCGTACCGCCTATGTTCCACGTACCATCTGCTCTCACGTACCAATAGTTTCCCTCACGTAAGGGCGGGTATATAGAGAGGTTGGTATATCGGCCTGGCAATGGTATATCGAAGGGGCGACCATTTTTGGGAGTCATAAGAGCCATCATATTGCATTTAAACATTCTTTACAAAAGCTTTCAAAACAAAAAAATCAAAACACACTAAAACCAGATTTAGGGCACACTTTTAATCTTTAAACAAGATAATCATTGCTTTGTGTGTGTGTTTCTCTTTGTTTAGTGTAGCATAAAAATCATAAAAAGAGATAAAAATCTATGCATCTTGTAGGAAAACATCACCATGGTGTACACTCGTAGTCGAGCCCAATCACGGGTAAGCACTGCAGAAAGTGTACAAAGGGGGACAAATCACCTCCGATATAGTCCTGAGGACTTGGTCATCCCGCCTTGGTGGCCTGACACGCAAGATAGTCCACATCATGCCACCACAGAACAAGATTATAGAGGCACCTCTTTGAGGGGCACCCCCACTCAGCATAGATCCTTTCAAGAGGAGAACCTACACGTGGCACTCAACATAGAAAGTAGGCCTCCCTTAGATGCTCGTTATGAGTGGCCTAGTGATGAAGTGCTAGAGCAACATAGGGTCCATAAGGAGGGGCCACATGATTTCGTCATCCCTCCTTTACCCCTTATTACTGTTAGAAACACTAGACAAAATCCAGAGCATAGGGCTCTCCAGGCAGGGCAAGACAATTCTCCCCACACCCTTCACACATACGAAAGGGAGTACGAGGAAGACCACCACATTCCTCAAGAGTAGTACACAACATGGGAGCGATGCACCTCCACACCTGCTATATATCGGGATCACCCATTGAGGCCAGTGCCTCGGGTGAATGCCGCTAACCTCGATAGAGGAAAGCAACCCATAGGGGTCTCGGATCACCACGACCGAGATAGACATGTAGGAGAGGCATCTAGGCTTCCTAAACATGAGATGATAGAACAAATTGACTTGGAATTTGCCAGACATGCCGCCCACCAAGCGCAAATCATGCAGCTCAGGCAAGATCAACAATAGTTAGATCATCTGTACCACCTTAGCAAAGAGCGCATTCAACGTCAGGCAGCCGAATTGCTTCATAACACTATGCCTACGAAGGTCCCAACCCCTCGTGCACATAAAGTAGAAGTGTATGAGAGGCGCAACCCCTTGGTGCGAGACAGGTCCCCGTGACCTTACCAAGTGCTGCCTCCGAGACCTCCTAGACCTGAGCGGGAGGCCACTCCCAGGAACAATGATGGGTGCCCCCCGCGGGGACCCACCCATGGTTATAGGTCTCATCCAAAAACTCCTCAAGAAGCCTATGAGGAGTATGAGCAAGAAGAAGAGTAGGCTGAAATGCCCTATCAAGGCAGAGGGGCTGCTATCCGGCCACCCCTCTATAGGCCTCAAGTTCCCCCCAACCCACAATGGGAGCAAACTAAGGAGGAAGAAATTAAATCTTCCGATGCATATAAAGCACTGCTAGAGCGCTTAGAGTCTATGGAGACCAAGACTTCTGGGCCCCAAAAGCCCACTTTATGTCAACTCCGTAGTCACCCTATGCATCCGTCAGTGCCGACACCTCCATATCCTGAACACTTTAAATTGCCCTAGTTGGCACTCTTTAGAGGAGAGGAGGATGCCCAAGAGCACGTGACTAGGTTCCTGAGCCAATGCTTTGGCATTCAGGACAATGATGCTTTGTTGCTCAGAACATTTATAACCACATTCATAGGCCCTGCCTCGGATTGGTTCACTCAGTTGCCAAAACACAGCATTAGTAACTTGGATCAGCTAGTGGATGCGTTCCTCGAACGCTTCACCTTCAACACCAAGAAAAAGGCGTCACTAAGTGACCTAGCTAGCCTCATAAAGTATGAGGAAGAAACCATGGCGGCATATGGGAACCGATGGAGGACATTGCTTTCAAAGCTGCCCTACCTCCCTCCCATGTCCGACCTGACCCAAATGTTCTCAAAGAGCTATTTGAGATCGATCTTCGTGCTATTGCAGCTGCAACAATATGCCACTTTAGAGGAAGCTCTGGTGCAAGCCAAAATCATTGAGGAGATCAAGATACAGGATGGCAAAATTTCCAAGCCTAAGAAGAAATAATGGACCAAGAACACCAAAATAGGGACCACGCAACAGAAACCCGCTGCGGTCAATCAAGTTGCTATAAACATCCCTAAGCCTGCACAAGCAACACAACCTCAAAAGGCTAACTATCAGGCGAGTGCCTCCTAACAATTATGATAGAGAAAATCAGAGGCAAGAACAAAATCAGCAGCATCGCCCTAGGCGACAATTCACACCTTACACAGAGTCCAGGGACTCCCTGTTTGACCGCTTGTCAGCGGCGAACTTGATCAACCTGCCAGAGATTCAAACCATAGACCCCAATGCACCAAAGCCTAAGGGGTACAGGGAGGACTTGTACTGTAGGTTCCATAGATGGAAGGGACATGACCTTAATGCATGTTGGAAGTTTAAAGGCTTGGTGCAAGACCTAATCGACAACAAGACGTTGGCAGTGGACAACCCCGTAGTGCCAAACAACCAACATATGGGAGTCTTCAGAGACCCCCTGCCTGCCCATGATGCATAGGAAAAACCCCTTCAAGTCAATGAGGTGCAACAGAATTTCCCCATGCAGGGGTATGTAGGGATGATAAGCATAGTGACTAGGAACAAGAGGTACCCAGGAGCTACCCCCACGATAGCCACAAGAGAGGTTCCATCGACGTCACAACCTCAACAGCACCCTATGCAACTTCCCCCGCCTAGACCAGTGGCCACGATTCAGACTAGACTTACCCAAAGTCTAAGGACCACGTCGGCTAGGCTCTCCATATACGAGCTCATTCAACAATCAGTGCCCCATCGGGAGGCTCTAATGGAGATATTAAAAGCCATCGAGCTGCAACCCCATGAAGCAAACTCTTTCAACAACTTTGTGGGACATGTAAAACAATGTACAGAACCAGTCATCACCTTTAGAGAAGATGAGTTGAAATCGGTGATTGGTGATGTGGCGGATCCACCCCTACACGTCATTGCGTGGGTCAACGGGATTCCGTATAAGAGAGTGTTGGTGGACACTGGCTCATCCAATAATATCATTACCATAGCAACATTGAAACATCTGAAGTTGCCAGCATCTCACATAGTGGCCTCCACCTATACTCTTCGAGCATTTAATGATGTGATATGCTCGACGGTTGGCACAATTGTCCTACCCATCCAAGTGGGACAAAAGACTATTCATACATTGTGCCACATCTTGGAAGGTGAGATGGCCTATAATATCTTGCTGGGGTGACCTTGGATCAGGGACATGAAGTGTGTCCCTTCTATAGCTCATCAGTGCTTAAAGTACACATTTGAAGGATAGGTGCATGTAGTCCCGACAGACTTAGAGCCCTTCAAGTACTGCAATACAGTGCAATTCATGCCGCAATCGACCCTTCCATCAATGCATTTGGATTTTTAGTTGAATCCATCTAAATAGGGTCCGATTCCATAGGCATCCCCATTGACAAGTCCATCAAATCCCTAGTCGGGTCCATCTTCCTCATCTGGTCCTTCAACAATGATGCCACCTACGGTGGCCACACCAAAGGACAAGGGAAAGAAACCCCTAGAAGAGGAACCACCCCTAGTCTCAACCATCTCTATCAAAGAGATGCCTAGCATAATGGAAGTCGAGATGCCTGGTTCACCTTACATGGAGTGGACTCCGGAAGGACTCCCATTCGCTCCCCCTCAACCGCCAATGATCACCGTTGAGATGGCCAACACGGGCCTAGGGGAGTATATAGTGCAAAACATTGTAGCAACACCCGCACTTGAGTCCATGTAGGACATGGGGAGACCTCGCCTTCCCATAGGCTCTATGGTTCCTCTAGTCTACCCACTCAATCAGACAAACTTTGTTTAAATAATAGGTCAAAATTCACAGCCTTCCCTTGGAACCTTTGGGCCTAGTTAAAGACTTGGTGAATCAATCATAGATTATGGTATGGGTTCATGCATTATTGATGTAGCTTTATAAATATTTTTACGAGATTCATGAGAGACATCATTGAGGTCTAGGATGTGCCTAAGAAGCTATTGGTCTACATGCGATAAACTATAGAGGCTAAACTAGCATGGTTACGAGTAGAGCCCTTGGGGAGGAGGCCAACTAGGGTTATGTACAGTGGTGAATATTCACAAATTGGGTGAATATTAGGATTTCCAAAATTGTATTTGGTGAATATGAGGACCCTTAACGTCGGTCCATTTGCCTAAAATTTGTGGGACCAATTTTTTCTTAGGGTCAATTTGCTATAGTATATATCTAAACATAGGCATGTTTGTACTTGTTGGAAATATTTTTTCAAGTCTAATATAATGGTGGTGTTTTTATGAAGTTATAAGGTTATTTAATAGGTCAAAATTCACCCCAAATATGACCTTACATTTTAGAGCTTCAAATACCCCCAAATTTTGATGTAAAGATGATTGATTTTATTTTCTTAGGATTCGCCTTGATTTTTATTATGATTCACCATTTTTTACAAGTACATTTTGGGTCCAACCTCTTATGCATAACCCTAAGGCCAACAAGGCCTTGGTAGACTTAGAGATAGAGGACCCAAGCACCACACCTAAGTATGAGGTCTAGTTCATAGCCTAACAAGCTCAGAGAGACATCATGATTGGAGGTGAGGCTGAGGCAATCAGGGAGGAAGCAATAGGTGGAGAGGGTGGAGCTTGTGGGGATATTGAGGTAGTAGGGGATCAATTATAGTGATGAGTATATCACTACTTAGATGATTATGTATCCTAATGAGGGACTAAGGAGGGGGATGGGGGGCCAAATGAGGATGACCCACATGAGAAGATTGTTGCTCTAAGAGAGCAGGTCTAAATTTTCTAGGGGTAGCTATCGAATTGGCACACAACCCACACCATAATGTAGATCTAGTGGGACATAAATAGAGATGGTGTATCTAGGCAAAGGAGAGGGAGATGTTATAGGTTCAAGTGGTGAACTTATAGGAGGCTTTGGATAGGGTGATAATAGAGCAAGATGCTCTATGAGATTAGGGTGGAGGAGCACTAGTAGGATAGGCTACAAAGATGGCCCAACTAAGGGCTAGATTGGTTGATGAACAATATTAGTATCAAGTTGAGTAAGCTTACATTCGTAGCCTAGAGGATGAGGTGGATAGACTTGGTAGTCGATTACCTTCATGATGATCGAGGTCATCTCATTCCCAGTCACATCGAAGTCATCATATCGAGACTACAAGGGATCCATCTGTGGTATCTTGAGTGCCACTTTTTGTAGCACCAGGAACCTCATAAAAATTAGGAGCCAATGGATCCAGGAAACCTCATAGATATGAGGCTAAGGGTAGTGGTGAGAGTGGTGGTGCATTGCCACATTGAGTAGGGACATTGCATTAGATTTATTTTTAGATGTGATATCTAAGGATCCACTTATTATTATAACTTGCTAGAATTTTTGTATCATGATGTACTTATATTCATTATTATATATAGGAGATGATGTTTATTGATGCATGTTTTATTGTGTATGTGTTATGTGATGATGGTTTATGAAATAATGGATTATTATGGATGTATGCCTAGGTTTATAGATATGATGATGCATATATGTTAGATGGATGCTTAGATATATGATTTATTTATACAGAGACCTAGATATGTATGTGATTATTGAAATGATATGAAATGTGGGTGTATGTGTAAATGATAAAATAAATTAATCTAAGATGCACTAAGTATAAGCACCACTGGTAGGAACCTAGGGTTCCTAGCACATAAATTGATAAATAAATAAATAATAACCTAAAACTAAAGGAATCAATTTTGGATTGTCGGGAAGTCCCTTCAATGTTTTAATAAATGTTTTGTATAATATTTCATGGATATATTAAATGATAGAATCACATAGTGTCTTATACCCCTTTAGGGTTATGAGTGAAGAGTCACCATGATTCCTAACCCTAACCGTAATCTTATAATAATATAATAATTAATATAATTAATTATTATATTATTTATTAATATAACCATAGGATAACATGTATTATTATTATTATTATTAATTAATGTTAGGATAGTATCCTAACATGCCATCCCTCTTTGAAGAGATTTGTCCTCAAAGCTAGAAAAATTTGGAAATATGCTTCTACAAAGTTTGCCAATCTCAATATCACAGGCTTCTTGTAGTTAAGTTTGTCTTTAAAAAAAACTCAATTGTCACACTATAATGCACATTAACATCGGCCACTTCTCGTCTATTCACAACTTCTTTCTCTAAATAGTTGGTTAATTAAACCTTTGAAAATCCTTAACGAGGCAAATGCCTTATTTCTCCTAAGGTTTAGAACTTGTTTGTTAGAGATAAAGAACCTCTTTGTATTGCCACTCCCGGTAGTATATGAATAATGCTATCTTGTATTATTTATGGTCCATATTCTTCTTTTCTCGTTTCAATAACAATTTCTAAAGAAATACCTTTTTTTTTTTTATATACCATGGGATCTAAGAATTCCCAATATTTTTTAGAATAACAGTGCTCTATATTGTTTAGTGCATAGGACAAACACGATGTGCAATCTTCTATGGAGATGGTCTTTCTTCTAAGTTGTGATCATGATAGTTGGTGAATTTGATTGTGAGATTTTCCTCCATAGTATGTTTGATGAAATAAAAGGGCTCTATGAATTCGTTAAGTGTGGCCATCTACCAAGTGTCTATTACCAACTTGAGTGCCATGTGCCTATGAATTTCTTCAATGTGGCTCGATGCTTGTAAGCTTACATGTCGGTAAGTTGTACACATAATACCTGCAAACTATGTACACTTTCAATGAAATGAAAACAGACCCATCTATCAGTAATCATCATTTCCATTAGTAGTCACTACTCAGTAGTCTTTATATCATCTTATTTTGAAGTTCATATCGTATCCAAACAAAATGGAACAGTTTTCACTTCAGTTTTTTTTTTTTTTGAACGTAGACAAAATATGATATAGATACCTAATTGTCCTTCTAAATTGTATACAAAAAGCTTCCATTTTAATCTTATAAGAAGAGACAAGATTTATAAAGCTTCTCTTTTAACTTTACTGATTTTAACTGCCAGTGATATAAGAGTCCATCTTAAATCTTATTGATGAACACCAGTAATAACTAATGTTCACCACAACGAAAAAGGGCGGTATTTTCTGCACGTAGGCTATGATATATTCTTCTTGTTTATTTTTGAGATAATTTGTTGTCATTCGGATTCAAATTTAGTGTATCCCATCACTTATATGTTATCATTGAACTAATGCTCTATTGGAACCTCCATTAATCTTTTCTTTTCAAACTCGTTCAAAATTTTCAATGATCACGAGATGCTGCAAAAAGACATCCCTAGGATGAAATCCATGAATAGATAGAAAAAAATATTTTAAATAGACAAATCCCTCATTCGTTCTCCATGTCTGGCAGAGTATGTTCATAATAGATATTATCACCCATAACTTAATCGATGTGTTTTAGAACCGACTACTATGTTTGATGTTCGTTCACAACACAGGAGTGTGAGAGCTTGTAAGGAAGAACTTTTTCATGGCACTTAGAATTTAAAGGAAGCCAAATGTATTTTTGTTTTTAATTCTTATTTTACGTTTGAGCAGTCATCTAGCTTGGCAGTGTGGTTGGTGTAGTATGCAGTTGGCCTGCAATTTTTGGACCGAGTTGTTGCTAGATTTCATCTTTGAAGTGGAGAGATCGTTCATCATCACTGGTCTCCTAGTTTGGATGGTCACAGTGGGCTTAGGCTTTGAACATGGCTTCGATGATGTGATTCCCATAAAGCCTGTGGTTCATCACATTTTTAAACACATATGTTTTGTTATATCTCAGGATCGATTTCCCTTCCAAAGAAGAGTAAGCTTGAGTTATTGACAAAAATCTACCCAAAAAAAATCTAAAAGATGGCATTGAATTTGAGATGGATGCTCACAAAGCTTTATATTCTATCCATTATCTGTGATTTGTTCCAGGTTTTTGTGAACCAAATTAAAGACATGAACCACTGTTTTATACTTTCCATATTTTTCAAAACCAAAAATTGATGATGAAAGGATTCATACTGAATGTCACTATGAATGAATGACAGTGCATGGTGTTGGTCCTCACATGTAGATTCAGAAAATTTTGACAATTCCTTTGAAGAACACAAGCTTATACTGAGAGGGGGGGTGAACAGTATAAGACCTCTTTTTAATTTTTCCTTTATACTTCAAAACAGTAAAGCAATATACCCAAAGCAATATCAAATAAATGCACAATATCATCCACAAAGTGACACCAATTTTAACGTGGTTCACCCGGAATGGTCAGGCTACGTCCACAAAACTTTTCTCTAAAAGTTATCTCAAAGTTCTTTGGGAATCCTTCCCAATTACAATGTTTATGAGCCTCGGCCCAAAGGAGATACCTTCCCCCAATCAGAATTTATGAGCCTCTCGCTCAAAGGAGATACCTTCCCCTCTGCTCCGGAAATGATCCCTCGGAAGATCAACTGCCTCTACCTCTTGCCAGCACGTGGAACTCCTTTCCACCGAAGACCTCCTGTCCTCAATGCTTAGCCTAAGAGACCTCTGCCTTCTATGATCACGTCCACAATAGCTCAGCAACCTGTACCAAACACAGTCAATCGGTCTAGTACAAGTCTTCCTCTGTCTATCAGATCTGTCCAACACTTGAACAAATCAATCCTCTGCACACAAGCCTTCTCAAAGACTTGCCAAATCTATCCTCAGGTTCTTCTCAAAGAACCAGTGCACCTCTATCCTCATACAATAGCACTCCACGTTCGTCTTTGCCCTTTGTGCTCTCTATGCCCTCTGCTCTTTCTGCACACTCACAGCCGCACTTGGTCGAACTTCAACCTTTGCACTGTCTATGCAATCACAACGGCACTTAGAACAATTCACCATGACTCTTCGCTCACTCTGCACACTTCGATCGAATTTTGCACTCTACTCTCGGCGATCGAACTTCTCACTCTGTGCTCTATCTACGAACGTCACCACCAACAACACCACCAACTCTTCAAAATAGCCTGCCTTTTATAATAACACTTTCAAGATCAAAACCTTAATCTTAGTCGGTTGTAACCCTGATCTTTAGTCGACTGCACAACCCTAAACTTTGTCGACTACAAACCCTAATCTTCGTCGGCTCACATTTAACTTTGTCGGCTTCAACTCCTCTGTAACTCTTCTGTAGCTTTTGCCGCGAAACTACAACATGTCACGATATCGCGACACCTTTGCAACCGTACACTTTCTTTTGGATTTTGTCATGATATCGTGACACTTCAGCCTTTGTCGACTTCAACTAAGCTCTTGGATCATCTTTTTTCTTTTTTTTTTCTCACTTCTCCTTTTTCGTCTTCACTTATCGTGATATCACGCGACACTTCCGTCTTCATGAGCCTTCCTCTCTTTTTGTCATGAAATCATGACACTTCTCCTATAGAAGACCTTGCTTTTTGTCCGTGAAATCGTGACACTTCTTTCTTTTTTCTTCGTCTGAAATCGTGACACTTTCCGTACGCATTCTTTGCAACCCGTCATGAAATCATGACGCTTTCAGCTTCCGTCGTACGCTTTCCTTGTAACCCATCGTGAAATCATGACGCTATCAACTTTTCGTATGTTTTCTTTGCAACCTATCACAAAATCGTGACGCTTTCAGCTTTCGTACATTTTCTTTGCTCTTTGAGTCATGAAATTGCGACATGTCGCGATATCGTGACACTTTTCTAACTTGCTTTCTCTCTCCTCTTAAGTCATGAAAATGCGACATGTCGCGATATCATGACACTTTTCTAACTTGCTTTCTCTCTCTTAAGTCACGAAAATGCGACATGTCGCGATATCGTGACACTTTTCCTCCTTAGCTCTTTTCTATTCTTTGGGTCATGAAACCCGACATGTCGCGATATCGCGACACTTTTTCTCCTTAGCGCTTTTCTTTTCTTCGGGTCGTGAAAACTCGACATGTCGCGATATCGCGACACTTTTTCACTGTGAGCTCTTTCTCTCGAACCTGTCAGCTTGGGGTTTGCAAAAGACTTTTGAAACTGTCATGCCGTAACCTTCATCAAAACAAATTATTTGACATCAAATCAAATTCCTTCAAAAGCTTCTTGACATCAATGACAACTTATATACTTGAGCAAAGGCAATGTACCCAAAGTACCCAAAATTGCCAACAATCTCCCCCTTTGTCATTGATGGCAAACCTTTACTGAAAACACTTCTCAAGAGCCAAAACTGAAACCAACTGTGCTAACAACTTAGAATCTTCCTTTGAAGTTTTGCTCCCCCGACTTGAAGCTTTCCTCTTCACTTTGAAGCTCTCCCCCTTACTCATATCTCTCCCCCTTTGTCATCAATGGCAAAGGGTCACCGTTGGGGCTCGGGACTAAGAATGAGCCTCTTAGCTTAGTCCCTCCCCCACCTCCCTGATGAGGTGATTAATTCTGGGGTGGGAGTAAAACTCCCATTAGGCACTGATCATCATCAGCGTCTATAACTTCCTTGTCGGGCCTTCTCTTGAACTCTTTGTCCATATTCCTGTTCCTGTCACTGTTCTTGTTCTTGTTCTCATCCCTGTTCTTGTCCATGCCTTGATCCTTGGACCTGATCATGCCACTGTTCCTGTTCCTGTATTCTAGAATTTTAGCTCTACACTGTCTGATTGTGTGACCTTCATTGTTGCACTTGAAACACTTGACGATGTTGTTTCTCTGAGGTAAACCTGATCTTTGAATCCACCAGTTCTGACCAAACCTGTTCTGACCAAACCTGTTCTGGCCAAACCTGTTCTGACCAAACCTGTTCTGACCAAACCTGTTCTGGCCAAACCTGTTCTGACCAAACCTGTTCCTGTTATTTGCCTTGCAATAAACTGCCTTGTGCCCAAACTATTGACAAGAGTAGCAATACCCTTGAAAGAAACTAGCACTTCTAAAATTGTCGTTTACCTTCTTTACTTGAGCCATGCAATGTGAAGCCATGTGACCAAACTTATGACAAGCAAAACATCTGCCTTGAAATTTTCCTTTATTTGACCTCTTGGGTCCTGAAAACTTCTTCTTCTCATTCTGAATTCTGTTTTCTGTTTCTGTGCATCTATCATTCAAGGACTCATGATCTGAAATACTTTCCTCATAAGAACTCTCTTCCTTTTGGAGTCTCTTACTAGACTCTCCAACTTGTTCCTTGTGTGGCTTAACAAAACCAAGGCCTGTTTTATCTGTTGTCTTTCTTTGACCTTTGATGAGTGACTTAACCTTTTTGGAGCTATCTTGAAACCTCGTAAAGCTTATCCTTGTACTCTTTAGTTTCCTCTTTCAAAGAAGCCATTTTTTGTTCTAACTCACTATACTCAAGAACCTTAGACTCTAACTCATCCTTGAGTTCTTGTGTCTTAGCTATAGAGAAATCAAGATTTTCTATAAGATCATCTCTCTCCATACAACATTCATCTAACTTATCCTTGAGTCTAGCATTCTTCTTTCTTTCCTTTTTCAAAGCACTAAGAGCATTAATAAGTTCACTTTCAAGATCCTTTATTTGTTTGCTTTCCGAATCATCAAACCCTTTTTCAGATTTCTTATCACTAGAGGTGCTACCTTTTTCAAAAACCATACAAGCATCTTCCTTATAGTTTTCTGAAGCATCCTCATACATACTGGAAACCAAATCATTATTTGTACAATCATCCTCAAGGTGACCAAAATTTCCACATCTAAGACATTTCATGATAATGAATCTATGTTTCGGTTCTTCCTCTTTTTCTTGATATGAACAACATCTCATTTTCATTATCACTTGAAGAACTTTCACTATCACTACTAGAACACTTACTTGCTTTGTCTAGATAGAAACTCTTCTTGTGCTTGTGAGAATACCTCTTTCCTTGATTGTTGTGCTCATCTTTGTTCTTTCTGTGATGCTTATGCTTTTCAGAAACCTTGCTCATAGAATCTTGTTTATCTTCATCACTTTCATTCTTGGGAATAGTACAGTCAGTAGCATAATGACCAAACTTTCCACAATTGAAACATCTTATATTTTTCATGCTTTTGTGCTTTCTAGAGAACTTGCCTTTCTGTCTGTAATATGCCTCTTCATCACTAGAAGACTCATCACTATCTTGAAGTCTGTTTACCCTTGGATTTCTTGGTAGCCTTGAAAGTCGCCTCTTTCTTGACATCAACCTTCACTTGAGTTCTCAACTCAAATGCTGCAAGTATACTATGGAGCTCATCCTTTTTCAACTTATCCAAATCTTTAGCTTCCTCAATAGCAGAAATATTTTCACTAAATCTATTAGGAAGAGATCTTAAAATCTTATCACAAACATCATTTTCAGCAAGCTCAAGACCTAAGTCTTTCATGGAGTTAACAACCTCATCCATACGAAGCATGTAGTCACTAATATTTTCATCATCATTCATCTGGAGTTGTTCAAACATACCTTTGAAGTGTCTCAACTTGGCCTTTCTCGACATTTGTATCACCTCGTATGAACCACCTTCAACTCGTTTCCACATTTCACTAGTTGTCTTGCAGTGAATCACTTTGGTGAGATCTCGCTTTCGTAAGCCTTTCAGGATTGCATTCATTGCTTTTGAATTGCTGTGATGTAGGAGCCTTTCTTCTTTAGTATTAGGACCATGTACAGGAATAGTGTACTCATCTTCAATCACTTCCCATACCTCATTACCAAGTGCCATTAGATGAACCTTCATCCTTGCACTCCAAAGACCAAAATCTGACCCATCAAGAATAGGTGTTGCATTGCTACTTGAATGATCCATTGTGTTCTTTACTAGCTTTTCCTTCAAGTCGTTAAACTTTTCGAAGGCACCCGCTCCGATACCAATTGAAGAACACAAGCTTATACCGAGAGGGGGGTGAACAAGATAAGACCTCTTTTTACTTTTTCCTTTATACTTCAAAATAGTAAAGCAATATACCCAAAGCAATATCAAAGCAATGCACAATATCATCCACAAAGTGACACCAATTTTAACGTGGTTCACCCGCAATGGTCAGGCTACGTCCACAAAACTTTTCTCTAAAAGTTATCTCAAAGTTCTTTGGGAATCCTTCCCAATTACAATGTTTATGAGCCTCGGCCCAAAGGAGATACCTTCCCCCAATCAGAATTTATGAGCCTCTCGCTCAAAGGAGATACCTTCCCTCTCGCTCTGGAAATGATCCCTCAGAAGATCAACTGCCTCTACCTCTTGCCAGCACGTGGAACTCCTTTCCACCGAAGACCTCCTGTCCTCAATGCTTAGCCTAAGAGACCTCTGCCTTCTATGATCACGTCCACAACAGCTCAACAACCTATACCAAACATAGTCAGTCGGTCTAGTACAAGTCTTCCTCTATCTGTCAGATCTGTCCAACACTTGAACAAATCAATCCTCTACACACAAGCCTTCTCAAAGACTTGCCAAATCTATCCTCAGGTTCTTCTCAAAGAACCAGTGCACCTCTATCCTCATACAACAGCACTCCACGTTCGTCTTTGCCCTTTGTGCTCTCTACGCCCTCTGCTCTTTCTACACACTCACAACGCACTTGGTCGAACTTCAACCTTTGCACTATCTGCACAATCACAAGGCACTTAGAACAATTCACCATGACTCTTCGCTCACTCTACACACTTCGATCGAATTTCACACTCTGCTCTCGATGATCGAACTTCTCACTCTGCGCTCTATCTGTGAACGTCACCACCAACAACACCACCAACTCTTCAAAATAGCCTACCTTTTATAATAACACTTTCAAGATCAAAACCTTAATCTTAGTCGGCTGTAACCCTGATCTTTAGTCGACTGCACAACCCTAAACTTCGTCGGCTGCAAACCCTAATCTTCGTCGGCTCACATTTAACTTTGTCGGCTTCAACTGCCTCTGTAACTCTTCTATAGCTTTTGTCGTGAAACTACAACATGTCGCGATATCGCGACACCTTTGCAACCGTACACTTTCTTTTGGCTTTTGTCATGATATCGTGACACTTCAGCCTTTGTCGACTTCAACTAAGCTCTTGTCATGATATCGCGACACTTCTGTCTTTGTCAGCATCAACTTTGCTTTTGTCACGATATCGCGACACTTCTCCCTTCGTCGACCTCCTTTCTACTTTTGTCATGAAATCATGACACTTCTGCCTCTACAAACTTCGTCTTCACTTCTATCATGAAATCGTGACACTTCTGCTTCCATCTACTTTCTTTTCTACCTGTCATGAAATCGTGACACTTTTTGCATCCGTACGCATTCTTTGCAACCCGTCGTGAAATCGTGACGCTTTCAGCTTCCGTACGCTTTCCTTGTAACCCGTCGTGAAATCGCGACGCTATCAACTTTTCGTACGTTTTCTTTGCAACCTGTCATGAAATCGTGACGCTTTCAGCTTCCGTATGTTTTCTTTGCTCTTTGAGTCACGAAATTGTGACATGTCGCGATATCGTGACACTTTTCTAACTTGCTTTCTCTCTCCTACTTAAGTCGCGAAAATGCGACATGTCGCGATATCGCGACACTTTTCTAACTTGCTTTCTCTCTCCTACTTAAGTCGCGAAAATGCGACATGTCGCGATATCGTGACACTTTTCCTCCTTAGCTCTTTTCTGTTCTTCGGGTCGTGAAAACCCGACATGTCGCGATATCGCGACACTTTTTCTCCTTAGCGCTTTTCTTTTCTTTGGGTCACGAAAACCCGACATGTCGCGATATCGCGACACTTTTTCACTGTGAGCTCTTTCTCTCGAACCTGTCAGCTTGGGGTTTGCAAAAGACTTTTGAAACTGTCATGCCGTAACCTTCATCAAAACAAATTATTTGACATCAAATCAAATTCCTTCAAAAGCTTCTTGACATCAATGACAACTTATATACTTGAGCAAAGGCAATGTACCCAAAGTACCCAAAATTGCCAACATCCTTCACTTTATGTGCCCAATTATTTGAATTACCACCAAACTGAGCGACCATTTCAATCAAATAGAAAGGATGGTAATGGTACTTCATAATTTTTAAATACAAATTCAACTGCATCCAAAAAATTCCACAAAGAAGGATCATTGACACTGCATAGGAAATGGGAAATGGCAGAGGTGGCCATGGAGGCAGACGGGCAGGGCTACATTCCTTAGATTTTATTTCTTTTGCTTTTGCAATATGAAATTCACCTGCAACTAATTTGGAGCTATGAGAATACTCAAATGTAACCTTGCTGGGAATGATGTCCTTAATGAAGATTGGACCTCCTAAATTTTGAGAAACAGTTTTAGTAGCACCAGGTGAAGGAGAGAAATAAGGAGCTTTAGTGGATGTTAGTGCAATGGAAATAACTTTATGATACTGAGCACCTTGAGCCTCTATTTTGTTTGCATAGGTGATACTAGGTTGGCTTCCACTTTGATATGCATTGTAATTTTTAGAAACTTTCATTTCTTCCTCTCGCATTAAAAAGAACATTGCAAACAACATTGGAGATATTGCAAATAATATTGGAGATATTTTTAGGGTTTGGATTTTTTTCTTTCTTGGGGAGTGCAATGGGTACCACTTGGGATTCCCTGGCTATGGGCTCTTCCTCCACCTGGGATTCCATGGCTATGGGATCCTCCTATACTTGAGATTCCATGGCTAGGGTCTCCTCTTGCATTTCCATTAAATATTGTATAATATGATCAGAACGTTCCATTTATTTTTTTTGTTTTTGTTCAATCATTCTTCTAATTTCTACAATGTCATTTTCATTTCCTTGACCAATATGGTTGGATCCATAAGGCTCTGATACCAGATGGTAGGAACCTAGGTTTCCTAGCACATAAATTGATAAATAAATAAATAATAACCTAAAACTAAAAGAATCGCTTTTGGATTGTTGGGAAGTCCCTTCAATGTTTTAATAAATGTTTTGTATAATATTTCATGGATATATTAAATGATAGAATCACATAGTGTCTTATACCCCTTTAGGTTTATGAGTGAAGAGTCACCATGCTTCCTAACCCTAACCCTAATCTTATAATAATATAATTAATTATTATATTATTTATTAATATAACCATAGGATAACATTTATTATTATTATTAATTAATGTTAGGATAGTATCCTAACAACCACAGATGTATAAAAGTCATGAATCCAAGTTGAAACAATTTCATCTAAGACATACACTAAATGAAAATAAAATGTGTATTGACAATGTGTGAATGTGATGAATGGTGATCAGTGAGAAGTCACAAGGGAACAATAAGACTTTCATGAGACTCAAACACCCTAGTTGACCTACCAAAAGTTGTATAATGACCATGAAATACCTTGAATGATAAGAATATACTAGGAAGACCAAGATATTCAATATCCCTATGTGTGCATTGTGAAGTTTATTAATATGATGCGTAATACTACTCCATTACCAGGCCAGTGTTTATAGTCCATTATTGTAATGGATTTCACCCTATGGTCATCATTAGCCTAAATTTATATGCAGTTGGAATTGACTACTTGGCAATACAAGCCACCAAAAAGCTAGCTCATCCACAAGTTGACATTGTTTTGTACAAAAGAAGGTCGCTAATGTGATACACATATCACCATGCATAAGACTACTCCATTGCCAGGCTGACATATATGGCCCATTGTTGGCAATGGATATTATCCCATGGTTGTCAAAATATAAGAATTCTAGGGATTCAAGCTTTTTTTTTCTTTTTTCTACTTTAGGATTTTTGACATTTTTGCTTTGTAGAACTTTGGGGATACTTGCTCGTTTTGTGGAAGAGCAAGGGATTTTTTTTGGAATTTTATTTTTTTATGAAGGAGCAAAGGGATTTTAGTGCTTTTTGGGATACTTGCTCATTTTATGGAAGAGCAAGGTATTTTTTGGAGGGGGATACTTGCTTATTTTGAAGAGAAGCAAGGGGATTTTTTTTTTGAGATGGGAAGAGCTTGTCATTTTGTCAATTCTCAACTTCATAGACCATGCACATAATAGGAGATCAAGGAAAACTTTTCACTTTTGAGATATGAACCACTTTATAGTTTCATATTTCCTTGTTAAAAAATCATATTTAAGAGTATGAAAATGTGTTGGTATTTTGAGATAAGCAAGGTACAATCAAAGTAAGACTCTACCTATCAAAAATCAAGATGGCTTTCTACAAAATCTGAAAAGAAAACTAGGGATGGTTGGATGATTGAAAGACCCTATTGGAAACCTTGTGATAACTTGGGAAAATTCAAATAATAAGAAAGGGATATGTGAATGGTAATGAATAGTGTTATGGGGTGCTTTCCTTGTGAGCTTTCAAAAATTAAGAGGTGTGTGTAAAATAGTCAGGGATAGGATGAACACTATTGATGATGGTCATATGGTATCTATCCTATTTTATGTGGATTGATTAATAATCAAAAGACCATAAAGAAAGGGGTGTATGCAATGATAAGTGAAAATGAATGTTTTTTTTATGAACTTTCAAAAATTAAGAGGTGTGCATAAAAATAGTCAATGGTCGTATGACCACCATTGTTTATGGTCATACAATATCTATCCTATCTTACAAAAATCGCTTAATACTCAAAATACCATAAGAAAATATGTAAATGATGACAAGAGAAAGAGTTTGATCAAAGACAAATGACAATCATACAAACATGGTACTATTCTTAGTGCTTACAAGAAAAGACTAACGTAAGTGTAGTGTTACAAGTGCCTAATGCAATATGAACACAAGTGTAGCTAAGATTGTGAAATGTAGCAATGCAGAATTCTAAATGCATGGTGCAAAAAATTGAGATATGTAATGCAATGAAAATATGGAATGATATGTAATGTATGGTGAAATGAGAAGATGCTATATTTTTATATTTTTTGTTGTTTTTATTATTTTTTTAATGCATAAAATAACAATAGGTGGATAATATTGAGAGGTTTAGGCTCCTCAACACCTTCAAGTGAAGCTAATCGATATGTTCCTAGTCCCACATTCTATATTATTGAATGGGCCTAACCAATTTGTGGTGAATTTATCATATAAATGGTTAGGTAGGTTGGAGTTCTGCTGATTTTCTTTGAGCACAAGATCACCAAATTGGAACTCCCTAGTGTGAAATTTTGTATCATAGGCTCATTTGATATGATATTGATAAACACGAAGATGCTCGAGAGCATTAACTCATATTTCATCAAGAAGCATTAGTTTATTTAGGTGATCCTACTGTGCATCATCATTAATAATGAACTCTTGTGATGAGATTCACAATGAAGGGATTTCAAGTTCCAAGGGAATAATGGCCTCAATGCCATATACTAACGAAAATGAAGTTTCCCTATTGGTGTCCTGATGCTCATCTTGTAAACCCAAACTACCAGAGGTAATTGAATATGCCAATTCTTGTGATTATTGTTAACTTCTTTCTTTAGGATGAAGATCACCATTTTGTTCGATTCCTTGGCTTAACCATTAGTCTACAAATAATAAGGGGTCAAAAATCTATGTTGGATATGATACTTTTTGCACAAAGCTCAAACATCCTTATTATTAATCAATGATCCATTATCCAATATTATTTTGGATGGGATACCAAAATGATAAATGATGTTATGGAGTAAGGAATTTGTGATGCGTGCACCTATGATAGTGGTAAGTGGAATCACTTCAACCCACTTTGTAAAATACTTAGTGGTCGTTAGAATGAATGTGTGTTAGCCCAAATACGGGGGTGAGATTTTTCCAATTAGATAAAAATCCCATTGATAAAAAGGCCACAAGGAGTGAATTAGCTACAGTTCTTGTGAAGGTATGTATTATAGATTAGCATGATGCTGACACTTGGTGCACCTTTTGAAATATGCACAAAAATCTAGCTCAATTATAGACTAATAGTAGCTCATTCAAATAATGCACTTTACGATGGCTATGTCGCTGAAATGGACACCACATGTAACATTGTGAGCTTATGCAATGGTCCAAGTAGATTCTTGGGGCTCTATACAATGAAGAAAAACTCCATCATAACTTTGATGATACAATATATCTCCTAGTAAGACATATTTAGTCACTTTTTGCTTGAATATTCATTTTACAACATATGACAAGCCCATAGGAGGGATACCAAGTTTTAAGAAATCTTTGATCTAGGAGATTTCATCTTGATAGTTCTCAATTTTTACTAAATGAATGCTTCACTTATCTCTTGTCACATCTCGCATGAATGTGAATTGTGAGAGAACCTTAAGATATATGGTTGCGATATTATCATAAGGGACCTAAGGGATTAGGGATCCCTAGGAAGCAAACTTCAAGAATTCTTGAATTTGTAAGAATAAATATTGATGTGGTTCAATGTTTACCATGTGGGTGCTTTGCTATTTTATAGTGGCATCCAATTAGATTGCATATTGTGTGAGCATTTTTACATGAATAGTAATGGCATCATCTAATGGGTTTTGTAGAATTAAGGATCCCAAAGAAGCCATTGTATTCATAAAATGATGGGCGGACTAAGGGATTACCTCGATGTCATACCATTAAAACTTTGTAAGTAGCTTATCCACAATGGTCTTGTATGATTTCAAGACTGAGCATTTACATTGGTATATTTCTTTTACTTGATTAACTATGAGCAAGGAGTCACCAAATATTTTGAGTCTCTTGATATTCATGGTGAGAGTTGTTTGAAGACCCAAGAGGAGGGCTTTGTATTTATCATTGTTGTTAGTGCAGGGGTAATCAAGTTTGAATGAAAGGGAAATAGGAATCCCTTGTGGTATAAAAAACATGATTCCTACACCACCCCCTTTCTTACATTTTGAACCGTCAAAGAACAACATGAGATCTTCCTTGTACTATGGTACTTTTGGTTTTTTTGAGCTAGATACTACAAAGATTACATCATCGAGTAGCTCAAATGTTATAGGCTTATTATCTTGAAATGGTGCTTTTTCTAGCTAGTTTGTGATAACCTGACCTTTAATATACTTTTGTCCAATGAACTCTAGGTTGAACTCTATCAAGAGCATAATCCACTTTGTGTTAGAGTTAGAGCATATTACATCATTTGGATCATGTAAATGTACCACCTTTGGTACATAGTTAGAGTAGGAGATTACTTTAGGGGGAAGTTAGCTACTTACTTCAAGCAATGTAATAAATGCACAAGTGTCAATGTGCAAGGTGTCCCCTTGTACAACTAGGTAGAGTGTTGGCCAAGGAATCTCTCTTCCTATATAAAGGGCCTCATAGTGATAGATTAGAGAGCAATTACATATCAAGCATATCAAGTGTATTGTAGTAGATAGTGGTAGAACTCCTGTATGGAGTACAATGTAGTTCTTTAGCTTATATTAATGGAGTGACCATCACCTCCATACTGCATTGTATTTTTACCACTTTCTATTTATAGTATATTTCAGTCATATTGCAGAATTACTTTCTTTTATATTTTTTACATCTTATTAGGACCTGTGATAGATCTCTCCCACTACAGATATCCTCAAAATCTAATAGTGGTATTAGAGCCATGGTGAATCAAAATAGGAATAGGGAGAGTTACCATTGCTACTATTGGTCTACATCTTTGCAAACAAATCTGCCATTGTGCATCATTGCATGTAAATATTGCCATTAGGAATCGATTGATAGAAAAAGCCATAGTAGTCAATAGGATAGGAGAGAATCACAAGTGAGGATTAAATCTCAGTTATAAAAATTTTGAGATTACATTTGGCTAGAGTCTTTCCACAGAGTTGTAGAAAAACTCATGAAGACTAGGACTCAACATTCATTCCACTAGTTTGATGGATCAACTAGTGAAGATTATTTCATTCTAGTTTCTAACAACTTGTTGTAAGAAAAAGGAGATTCAAAAAATGTTGGGAAGCTTCCTACAAGAGAGTTAGGAAGAATATCTTCTTAGAATCATTCCAAAACTTGTAGTAATAAGGAGAAGATTGAATATTTCAAAGACCTGAAAGGTCCCATTACAAGAGTTACAATCCTATAGACTACAGAAGTGAAGAAAAGGCCACAACTACTTTATAGCAGACTCAAGGAAGAAGAGACTCTAGAAGATGAGTCAAGGAGAAGATAGGATATTGGTGATCTCCATCAATACCTATAGAGTGTAGAAGAAGAAAAACCATAGAAGCCTTGATCCAGAAAGAAGAAAAGGCTATAGAAGCCTTGATCCAAAAAATAAGGCCATAGAAGCCTTAATTCTAAAGAATACTTTAAAGAAGAATTCTTGATTTAAAAGAAGAGTTCCTGATTTAGAAGAAGACTCTAGAGAAGAGTTCTTAAAGAAGACTCTAGAGAAGAGTCTATGAAATAGGATATTGGTGATCTCCATTAAATCCTACAAATTGTAGAAGAAAAGGACTAACAAAGGTCTAGAATCTAGAAGTAGTAAATTTTAGAGATCTGAGAAGAATCTCATCACCAACACTTCCAAAAGTAGAAGGTTGAAGAAAAGGTCTCAGTTGGAAGACCAGAGAAGCTGCAAGATAGAAGACCTTGGAGAGGTCTCAAGGAGAAACAAGAAGAAGGCTTGGAGAGCCTTGTTGTAGAGCTCATAGAAGCATCATCAAAAGAGTTCCTAGGAGAACTCATTGGAGAAATCCACTACCAAGGAGAAGCTCTTGATAGTGAAGGACTTGGGACAATTATCACCATCCAACAACAAGCCCAAGAGAAGAAGAATTTGGCAAGGAGTGCCAAATCTAGAAGAAGAATCCAATGAAGACCTCAAGATATTCAGAATCTTGAGAAGAAGAAGATCTTGTTTGAAGTCAAAATTCGACAAGAATATTGAAGGAAGATTCAGATAGAAGAAGCCTACCAAATCCAAGAGATTTGGAGATTACCTCTCATAGCAAGAAGGCACAATTCAGAGATAAGAGTTCTCTGAATCTACAATAAAAAATAGAAGATCACTGGAAGGATCAAGCCACCAAACCCGAGGCTCAAGATAGAAAGTTCAAGACCATAGTTTGGTGAAGCAAGAAGTTGTTCTGGACAGCCAACAAGAAGCTATGAATTCATCCATTACAAGGTAGCAACTTGGTGAATCAAAACACCAAGATCTACATCTACTACAGAAGCCATTAAAGGTAAGCAACTAGGGTGCAATTAGTTGAACTTCAAATTAGGGTTCATTATCAAATTCCATTAAGCATCGTATTTGGATTAAAGTTGCAAGGAGAAGGGCTCATATTATAGTCTTCAAGAAAGTGCAAAAAGGAGAGTTCATTTTAAGATATATTTGCACATTAAATAGGAGTTGGATATTTTTTGAAAGAAATAAAATTATCACCTACCTATTATCTATCTAGAAAGCAAGAAGACTACATCCTACAATATTGATTGTAGTGAAAATTATAGAATATTCATTAAGGGTTCTTTACATATTACTCTTAAAAGTTGTAGAGATTATTAAGTGCATTAGAATTCATTTTGAGAGTTTATTTATAAGAGCAATAAGGTGAGATTATTGTTACCATTAAAAGTGCATTATTAATCCATTAAGCACTATACTAGTTGATCTTTAACTAGTTACTCTCAATTAGTTTGTGTTGTTAAAGGCACAAAACTAGCACAAAATCTATAGCATTTCATGGCCAAAAGAAGCCACCAATACAAGTCAAAATGTGGAGAAGGAAGCCACCATTAAATTCCTTGAAGGAAGCCTCAAATCGAGACTTGGTGAGTCTCAAGATTCAAGGAAAATATAAGGGTTTCATTTAAGTGCAAAGTGCAGAAATCCTTACTTTAAAATCGGCATTAGCTTGGATTAACTCTCATTAAATTATCCAAGGAAGAAAGGAGTTGCCTCATCAAAATCAAAAAGGATTTCAAAAAGGTCCTTTATATTGGTGCAAATCTAACTATTACGAAGCACCTCTTTTGTTCCTTCAAAAGGATAAAAGTATTTCTCTTTACAGGTAGCAGCATGACCATCATATTCAATAGGTTGTAGGGTAGAGTTTGAGCAAGAGGAAAGAGCCATCGAAGAGCTCATACTTCATAAAAATCAAGGTGTTTAAAAACACCATTTCTCCACGTCCAATCCAGCCCTAGAAGCAAGCATGTCACCTATAATATTGGAGCCATTACAAGAGGCTATTATCATCCAAACTTATATGGAGAAAGGATGACATACATAAGGAGATCATCTATGTCGGATAGCACTATCGAGCTAAGCACAAGGGGCTGTTACAAAAGCTACAAAACAACACCATCAATCGGTTGTTACAAAGGATACACAAACAACATACTACAAGCATCAAGGTATAAAGGAAAAAGTGCTATACCCAAGGCCATTACTTGGAGAGAATGACCACCAAAAAGAAGCACAAGAAGCTACCACAGGACCACCATTAGGAGCACCATAGAACCATGGAGTATTACAGCTGGAGCCACCCATTATCCTCATCAAGATAACATGCAAAAGGAGAAGAGAAAATACTTGCATTCCAAGAAACATAGCAAGCTCACAAACAATACAAAGATATAGGTAAATATAGGGTTACAATGCTCATCCTTGGAGTATTAGAAGAAAGGCTTACATGCACAAGCCTTGAGTGCCACTTGGCACAAGAGTTCTAAGCACCCCAATATTCATGAATAATCCAATGCTCACCTAAAAAGGAGTTACAAACCTTTGGGAGGTTACCACCAAACTTATCATTGCATAAAGGTACATTGGAATATCAACATCTATTCAGTAATGCTCAAGAGACACTTGTCTACAATCCATAAGGAAACAATCCTATTTAAGGTACCCATTTTGGAGAAGGAGATAGAATGAGGTCAAAGGGAAGTCAAGCATTGAATGGTGTGAAGCACGATCATAGGGAGAAGGCTAATTCAAGCCTTGTGCACCATTCAAAGGTGTAAGCCTACATTAAAATGATTGTCATAGACCAGCCATACCAGTGTTCCATTTTGAAGGATATTCGATGCAATCCAAGCATTCATTAAGGAGAAAATCAGCACCATTCATGGAGGAGAGAAGTGCTACTCAAGGGAGAAACCGACATCGGTCAAAGAAGGCATTGACTACCCATGAGCGCCACATACCAGAAGGTTTCAATCGGCCACCTCACAACATCAAAGGAAGATAATCCAGAGGGATTATTAAGGTAAAATCTGATATTACTTATTGCTTGCTATAAACTAAAGTTACATTGGAGTTATAAGGGTACATTATATTTACTATTGCAATCATCCGTTTAAGCATTAGTAATATATTAAGCAAGCAGATTTCAAGAATATTTATATTTGCAAATAATAAAGTAGGAGGAATAAGGATTTCAACTTGGAAATTAAATATCTATTATTGCAAATATTATTGTTTTCTAATATTCCAAATTAGGGAGTTATAAGGAATACTACACCAAATAAATTATTGGAATTTAGAAACATTAAATATCAAATATCAAAGGCTATAAAAGGAGGTTCATTAAGGAATATCAAGAGTTGGAAATTAATTGGTATACTTGTCTCAAAACCACATTAAAGGGATAAAATAAATCCAACCATTAGGACCTCATCAAATTAGAAAGTGCTTAAGTTCAATAGGAGTAATAAGGTGTAATAGAAGTTGATTTTTGCTATTTACAAAACATTACAAAATCAACTCAAAATTGAACTACTATTCTCAAAAAGCACTTTATTGATCATATAGCATATCCAAAAACACTAGGGAGTCATAAGGTATTCTACAAAACTTGATAATAGCATTCATCAAAGTTTATCAAGTACTCAATCCATTTGGGAGTCATAAGGTTTCTACAAAATATAATTTCTACAAAGATTTTATTAAATCAAATTCACATCTCTTAACTAGGGAGATATAAGGAAGCCTACAAAACCTAAAGAGTTTTATCAAATCAAATTCACATACTAGGGAGTCATAAGGTAGACTACTTCAAAGATTCAATTTAGAGCATTTAAAGGATTCCTATCAAATCCATATCTACAATTCTAAGGAATAGCTAGAAACACTATCTCAAAAATTATCAAGAAGGAATATGGATGAAATAATAAGAAATGCCTTTATTAATGAAGAATTATTTCATGAAATGGAATTGTATTCTCAAAACTTGATAGATACCCTTGAAGGATATGAGAATCTATCAACTAGCGATAAGGAGAGATTCTCCTTATTTCTTAAAGAAGCAAAAGAGGGTAGCTTTGAAGCATTAATTGGTTATCTTCATGAAAACCTCTTCAAGGCATGGTGGAACTCACAAAAATTAGTTATATTCACATCTGAGGAATATTTGATGATTTACCTATCATTAATTGTGTTTGTACTCACTCAACACATGAAGCAAACCAACAATACAAATCAATATTATTGTGATGATAGACTAACTCCTCATGAAGCATAAATTCCACTAGTATCAATGCAGAATCGTAGGAGAAGGAGGAAAAGGAAGAAAATATATGCTAAAAGAGATCATAGCAAAGAAGACATGAATAGCAAAGAAACCATAAACACTGAACCAGATAGGCATCATCAAAATACTGAAGAATCCTCAGCTACAACTCTCTTTGCATCATATGAAGACACTAACTACTTACTTGATCATATTACAGTAAGCAATGAAGAAGAATACAAATTCCAAGTCTCCAAAAAGAAGAAGAAGGGGGGGAGGAGAGAGGGGAAAAAAGGACCACTCAGTGAGGAGCTGAAGGAAATCCATATTGAATATTGAAATCTTCAATACCCAAATAATGTAATACAGGGGGTGTTAGAGTTAGAGCATATTACATCATTTGGGTCATGTAAATGTACCACCTTTGGTACATAGTTAGAGTAGGAGATTACTTTAGGGGGAAGTTAGCTACTTACTTCAAGCAATGTAATAAATGCACAAGTGTCAATGTGCAAGTTGTAATGTGCAAGGTGTCCCCTTGTACAGCTAGGTAGAGTGTTGGCTAAGGAATCTCTCTTCCTATATAAAGGGCCTCATAGTGATAGATTAGAGAGCAATTACATATCAAGCATATCAAGTGTATTGTAGTAGATAGTGGTAGAACTCCTGTATGGAGTACAATGTAGTTCTTTAGCTTATATTAATGGAGTGACCATCACCTCCATACTGCATTGTATTTTCACCACTTTCTATTTATAGTATATTTTAGTCATATTGTAAAATTACTTTCTTTTATATTTTTTTCATCTTATTAGGACTTGTGATAGATCTCTCCCATTATAGATATCCTCAAAAGCTAAAACTTTGCAGTGCAACTATTATGATAAGTATGACTCATCATGTATCACAAAGGGTTCTCTTTAGATATGATGTATGTTGTCTGATTTATCATGTAATGATGGAGCTTTTTGGTGGTGAAGACCACCGCTAAGTAGAGCTTCTCGATGTAAGCATACTTTATTTCGTATGAGACCATGGTGCGACTAATGTAGTAGATAGCCTACTCCTTATTTACCTCATTCTTTTGGGCCAACATGGTCCCTAAGGCAAAATCGATGGCTGAGATGTATAAGAGAAAAGGTGCACCAGGTCTCGGAGGAGACAATACTAGTGTGGAAGCCAAGTATTGTTTGATATCTTCGAAGGCTGCTTGGAAATCTTCATTCCAATGAAAGGTCACCCCCTTCTGGAGAAGATGATTGAATGGTCGACACTTATCCGATAGTTGCATGATGAACCATCATATGGCCTGTATCTTCCCCTACAAGCTATGAAGCTGCTTGAGGTTTGTGGGGGGAGGCATGCTTGTGATTGCTTCAACATTTTGAGGGTCAACTTTGATGCCCTACTTAGACATAATGAAACCTAAAATTTTTTGGATGTTACTCTAAAAACACACTTTTTAGGGTTCAAACGTACGTTATGCTCTAGGAGGCGATCAAAGATCTTTTCTAGAACACCAATATGGTCTTTGATGCAATAAATATTTAGCCACAAGATCATCGACATAATCCTCAATAATCTTGTGCATGTAGTCATGAAAAATATATGTCATTACCTGTTGATAGGTAGCACCCACATTCTTTAAGCCAAAGGGCATGACCTTATAGCAAAAGGTCCCCCATGGCGTAGTGAAATTGTTTGGATTTGATTGTATCCTGAGAAGCCATCCATGAGAGAGAGCATTTCATGGCCTGCAGCTACATCTACCAATGTATCGATGTTCGGGAGCAAAAATTCATCCTTGGGGCTCGCTTTATTAAGATCATAAAAATTTGTGCATATGTGCACCCTCCATTCGATTTTTGAATAAGAACCATATTGGACACCCAGTCGAGGTAGTCAATAGGTTGGATGAATCCTGCATCCAACAATTTTTGTAATTCATCTTTTATCATAATAGCAATTGTTGGATGCATCTTGTGAATTTTTTTCTTGATGGGTTTAATTGTTGGATTTAGTGTCAAGTTGTGGACAACTAGATTTGGATCTAGACCAGGCATATCTTGATATGACCAAGCAAAAACCTTTTTATACTTCTTTAGAAGAGCAAAAAATACCTTGCATTCTTTGGTTGAAATACCCTTCCCTAATTTGAGAATCTAGGGGTGTTTAGGATCATCGCTGACATCGATATCAATCATCTCTTCTATTAACATATGTGATCCCTCCTCCAATTGATGAGGAGTAGGAATCAAGTGAATGTCATCAACTAGATTAAGAGAGTCAGATGCATTATCAAACTCTATCTCAGCTTGGAGGATAGCTAATGTTAGATGGGATGGTAGATGGTACATTTGTAGCATATCCTTAGAAGGGAGAAACTCAGATGGTGAAGGTGGAAAGATGATATGATCAAAATCAATAGCCTCAAGATTGAGAGGTAATGATAGAGAAGGGTTACCAGGATAATGGAGTGGAGTGGTGAGATCAATGGAGATCATATTGATGGATGGTGGATGATCTCCATACTATGGAAAAATAGATGATTAAATATAGGTGGGCACAAATGTTTAGGAGGTGGTTGAGGTGGAATGGGTATGATGGGGTGTCCCCTAGGTGGGATCAAGATGATTGGATCCTCAGGTAGGAGAAGTTGGTGCCTAAGAGGTAGGGGTAATCTTGGGAAAATATGAAGATAGAATTTATCTAGATCCACAAGAGGCTCAATAGGAGTAGACTCCTCTTTCTAGTTATTTGAGGCAATGGATAAGGTCTCCCAATTGTCTCTTGATTCCTAGTCATCTTCTAACTCTTGATCATTTTTGAACTCCTCTTCTGATGAGTCATCATCAATAATAGCTAAGGTAGCGATATGTAGATGATCTCTAAGTAGATGAGCATTACCAGGATCGGCATACTCATTGCCATCGATGTCTACCCCCAAGCCTAAGTTAAGGTATTGTAGGGAATCGACAAGAAGCTCATCAAGCATGCGTATACCATATCCTAAGCTTGATTTATCTATTGGTAGTTGATAGTGTGGTTCTAGAGGAGTTTGGGGGCCTTGCTCGTATCACCCCAAGCCATTTCCATGCCAATGATGGTGATGGAAATACCTCATAGCAAAGGATGGATTTGAAAGATAATCGATATTTGCCTGAAATGACTCTTCATCCTCTGGTATAGGTGGTGTGTCTATGGTAATATCAATACCACCATAGATAAAATTGGTTTGGCTTGGGTAAGACCCAAGAGGGACTATGGTACCTATGGGTAATAGTATGTTGCATGAGTGACCAAAGTCTTTGATTGACTCAATGAGCGGGGTGAATGTGACATCTTGCACTTGATATTCATCTATACTCAGATTTATCATGCTAATGGTGACTTGTGGTGACTCTACTGGGGGAGGTGATGAAGGAGATGAGGGTTGTGATGAAAGTGGTGTGATGATGGGTGGTTCCTCCTCTGTAGGGGAAGCATGGGTGGAAGTGGTAGAAATGGTTGAAATCAAAGGTGTAGGAGGTGTGTTGGATGGTTGAGATGTGAATGTGTGTGTTGGTGGAGGTGGAGATGAAGGTGATGTCATAGGTGCCTTCTCCAGATTTTGAGGTGGAGGATCAGATGATGATGAAGGTATATCTGATGAAATCGATGGTGAGGGTTTTGATGGAGGTGGTGGTGGTGGGGTGATGGATGATCATGGTGTGGCATTTGTGGGTTGGATGGGCTTGTTGGGCTGAATGTCCAAAAGTGTGGAAGGTAAGGTGGACTCCTAGGGATGCACAACCATATTGTAATATTTGAAAGGCTCCAAGTCTGTAGGGATGCAGTGAACTTGGCCTTCATGTATGTACTTTATGCATTGGTGCAATATCGAAGGTACACATTTCATGTCTCGAATCCAGGGCTTACCAAGCAATATGTTGTATTGCATGGCACCTTCCAAGATGTGACATAGTACATGAATAGTCTTTTGTCCAACCAAGATAGGAAGGACTACTATGCCAATGGTGGAACATAGGGCATCATTAAAATCTCAAAGGGTGAAAGTGGAGGTCATGATGGCTGATGGTGGAAGGTTGAGATGTTGGAGGGTGGTAGAGGTGATGATGTTTATTGATGATCCCATGTCAATCAAGATACATTTGAAGGGGATCCCATCCATGCTAGCGATGATATGCAATGGTGGATTAGGTATCTCAATGGGTATCATCTAAATTTCATGATCCTAAAATGTAATCATAGGATCTTGACATGTTTGAACATGCCCCACAAAATTGATGAAAGAATTTGGGTCTTGTGGTTGTAGTTCAATGGATCTCAAGATCTCCATCAGAGCCTCTCGATGTGGCTTTGATTGTTGAATCAGCTCATATATGGAGAGCCTCATCGATGACATTCGAAGACTTTGAGTAAGTCTACTCCTTAGCATGAGCACTAGGTGAGGTGGAGTAGGTGTAACTAGATTTGATATTGGTGGTGCCTATGATGTTGATGGAACATTAGTAGGATCCATAGGTTGTGTGGGTTGCATTGGATACCATCTATTTCTTGTCACAATATTAATCATTCCCATGAAACCTTGGTTAGGTGGGGTGGCATGCACTTGATTAACCTACTTAGGTTGCTCTATTTTGATAGTAGGTATTGGGTTTGCTCTGCATTGGGGTAAGGGGTCTTGGAAGACACCTATGTTTTGGTTGTTGGAGGCAAGAGGATTATCGATCTGAATCTCTTACCTCTCGATCATATCCTACACTATATTCTTGAATGCATAGCATGACTGAATGTCATACCCCTTTTGTTGATGATAGTTGTAGTATTGATCCTCCTTATAAGATTTGGATTTAGGATGATTAGGATCCAATGGTTGGATCTCAAGGAGTGTAATTGCTTGCACCTCACATAATCAATTGAAGATTGATGCCAAAGACTTTGGAAATGGTGTATATTGGTGAGGTGGTCGATGAGGTTGAGTTTGGAGTTGTTATTGTTGTGATGGATTGGTCACTTGAGTAGTGTACTATGCTGGTGGAGGTTGGGCTTGATAGTTAGGTGGTGGTGTTGGAGCCCAATTTGAGGGTCTAGGGGCACTTAAGACAACCTGGTTTACCGGAGCTACCTTAGGTTGAGTTTGACCACCTTTTACATTTTTATTAGGCCACTCCTTTTTCTAGAGTTTAATCTCTCCTTCTTGGACTTTGATGTCCTCTATTACCTTTGCCTAGGCCAAGGCTTCCTCGAAGGTCCTATACTATTGAAGTTGCAATAGTAATGAGATTTGTTTGGTGCAACTTCGAGTGAACATTCAAGTGAGCTCTATGATGGGTAGAGTGAAGGATAATTTTGTTATTATTGCTCTCCATCTATTTCCATAGTCCATGATTGGTTCATCCTCGAATTGATGAAGATTACATAAATCAGTCATGGTGGCCTTTTTCTTGATACTGAAGGTAAAGCATTCTAGAAAAGCATCTACCAATTGTTCAAAGGTTAAGATACTATGGCATGGTAGATGGTTATACCACTCCAAAGCACCCCTAACAAGCATTATAAGAAATATTCATAGCATGAGGGGGTCACTATCTTGAAGATGGAAGCATGTGTTTATGAAGCTTATCACATGTTCCTGTGCATCTTCATCACCCTTGAACTTATCTAACTTTGGCATCTCAAAGTGCTCAGGATAGGGTGATGATGGAACCGATGGGTGTAGAGGCTGATTTGTAAGCTATCGTAGGGTAGGTTTCTGGTAACCTGAACCTGAGGCTTGCTTTTATAATGTGTTGAGGTACTCTATCAATCATTTATAGGCCTCTAGTGAGATGATGGTATCTTCTCACCTTTGGCCTTGATTGGTTTGAAGGTTTTGCTATGGATGATGTGGTTGGTGAGTGGTACCAATAGGCATGTCACCATAGGTTGCCTTAGGATACGTATCAAGTGGTTCTTGATACTCAGGTTGTTGTTCCTCATAGGCTTCATTATCCTATTGATAGGGGTACGCTTGATAGCATTCTGGTGAATGGGGTTGATGATGATGGATGGGTGGTGGTCTAGGATGTTGATGATGAGTTGGATTTGGGTATGGGTGAGGTGGAAGATTTTGGTTTGGACATGGTGGAAGGTTGTGCCATTGTGCTTGGCACCCTAGGTGATGTTGGGTTGGTTGCCATTGCTACGTAGGCATGGGCAACCTCTGATGTATCACCCATTGCAATTGAGTGTCCAAGGTTATCCTAGGAACCTAGTTTTGGTTTTCCAGGTCAGTGGTGTGTGGCCTATTCACACATGTGTGAGTGGCATGAATAGGTATTCTTTGTGCTTCAACCCTAGAGAGATCGATGATTTGTTTTCTAGGGTCACGAGAGGCTACATTAACTTGGTACTACTATCAAAAGATAGGTTCTGTGTAATCAGGAGGTGCCAAAGTGCACCATCCTTGACCATACTACATATCATAAGGTATAGTGGGAGGATGAAGATCATCATCCCTGGGCCCATGAGCCAATGTGGTAGCATTATGATTACCTTGATCATCATATATGTTCAAATGATCATACTTATGACTCATCCAAGGATGATCAGCTAGAGTAGCTTGAACGTCCCTATCTTGTTGTGAGGTGCACCCCTGATCCTGATCTAGGGGAGTCATAGGTCGAGCTGGGATACGAATGTATGGTAGGGGTTTTCTAGATGTTTCAGCTTGGTTGTAGTTATCCCTATAAAATGTGTGCAAGGTATCTTGATCAGGATAATCCATATCTTGATCATATTTAGTACTTATGGGTGAGTTGTGAGTGTGGACACCCAATGTGTCTAGGTTTTTGGAGTGATGGATGATGTTTAAGCCATGATGATCACATCACCATTCAGGGATGATGAGATCCTATGGATCAATCCAAAAATGATCCATTGCTCTAGGTGATGGATCAACAGTGTAAGCTCGTGAATGAGCTTGGTTGCATGTTATGACCATCTGCTAGGTAAATGGTGCATAAAGAATTATGACTATGCTCTTAAGCACTATCTAAGCTATGCACACAAAGCAAATAAACAAACAAGAAAGCACTCTTTGTTTTGATTTTTGTTTTTTGTTTTTTTTTTTTTTTGTTTGATTTTGTGTGTTTCTATTTTTGGAACCTCTACTCCTAAAAGACTAAAGGATATGAAGAGAACTCTATAAAAATGTGGTTTGCACACATCCTCTATTGAGGAATGTGACACAAATGGTAAAAGTGGCTTCCTATAAGGATAAATTGGCAATGGGTAACACTATAGGAAGAAAAATACCCCCCAAGGAGGGGCCACACTATCTAAATCTTGCTACTTGCCCAGCTAAGCTTTTGCTTCACACTCGGGCGTGCTTGGATATAAATGATAGTTGTGTTCCACAAATTATTAAGCCCTGTGGTTAAGGGGCATCTAAGCCTAACCTACTTTGGGATGCACCCAAAAGTAGGGGATTCCTTGGTGATGAAGTCCAAGAAACCACTCATGGGGGCTACTATGGTGTGTAGGGGGTGAGCTAGTGGAAGGAGGTGAAATCCAACGTCATTGGTCTCGATTGGGGGTTGGTGATGAAGGCCAACCTTGCCAATGTTTATGTGATACGTGCATGTGTGGATTCCTTTTATTGCTAAAAAAATAAACAAAGAGCACACAAATGATTCTAAATAATGCAAATTATAAAGCTAAATGCATCTATTTTTTCTACATGAGGATTCATATTTTTATCAGACAACAAATGCAAAAAAAAATAGGGAAAACATAGAGACCATCTCAATAGATATGATTGCAAAATAGGGGCCATCTCACTCTGATATGGTCATAAAAAAAAGACTATCTTGACTTGATATGGTCACTTTTTGATAGTTCTAAAACTAAAAATGTAAAACATGCAACTAGATTATGCATATTTTTCTCATTATTTTTAGCTTTTCCTATCAAACATGAAGTAAAATACACTAAGAAGTGAAAAGGTAACTTGGAATACTTTGTTTGATGTCAATCCTTGTAGGTCTACCATTGTTTCTTCTCTGGCTGGAGACCATCTTACCTGAGATGGTTGTAGAACAAAGGTTTTCTGAGACGGTTACAACAACAGAGAGGGACTGTCCAAGATGGATGTGACTATGTACCTACAAATCATAAAAGCAAGACAAAATTAGTCATTTTGATTCATAAAAATAATAAATAATGATAAATGGGGACCCACAAGGGGTCCCACCATGATCACCATTTGAAAGCATGAACATGCATACACTATACAAATGATAAGCAACTAAAAGAGAAAGTAGATGATAAAACATGATGCAATAAAAGAAACCAAATGGCAATGAAGCTGATTGTATTAAATGATATTGATTTCTTTTAAAAAAGTATTACAAAGAATCCCCTTCAAGTATTTCATCAATGATAAAATGTTACAATGAGGACTATGATGCCCTTGCTCATTGAAAAGAGCTTTCTCTTGGTGCAATCTACAAATGTTTTGAGCCCACAATAATATCTTCAAAAGTCGGTTTTTTTGGGACCACTAAATATGATTTAGAATTTTAGTCTTTTGTGATGCTTGAAACTGTGACCTACATGAAATGAAATAATAGAGAAATCAGTAGCATTTGCAAGGCCCACTAGGGTTGGGCCCGTATATATCAATAAGCAAAACTAAATAAAATGAATGCATGTATGATATAAAGAAAATCTAAGCTATTGCAATAAAGAAAAATGCATGAAATAAGAGATCTATGGCTAAAATAGACATGCAAGCATTGATATGAATAAATATGCAAAAATAATAGTAAAAGGTAGTTACCTGATTAGGACCATATTGAGGGAGATGATCTCTATCTATGGACCATATCGTAGCGAGACAGTCACTATTGTAGACTTGCAACTTTTAGAAACTAGAGCCGATAGCGTTGGGGGTGATCCAAGGGAGTTTTATCAAAAAATTAATGGTGAATATAAAGATGAATAGATAGGCTCATGTGATAAAAAGTAGCGATTTTAATCAAGCATGGATGAGGGATGCAGCATCAAGACTCATAAGATAATCCAACAACATGGATGCAAGCAATAGGAAATCATTGCATGGTTTCGATAGCACTTCATTGCTCTAGTGTTCAAAATATCAAATTCTTAAATGGAGAGGGGAAGCTTCCCTTTTATAGCCTCTCTAGCATGCAGCTAGAAGAGGTAAGTGGTAATCAGAGGTAGCCTAATTACAACTTTGTAGGTGGTATGGGTGACTGTAAATCATCAAGGGTGGTGGGAAATCTGCTACTACGTTGACAGATAGTCCCCTGTCTAATTATTCATTTTTAAATTAGTACATGCACAAATCTCTCACTACGATATGGTCATGACTTGGAGAGCATCTCGCAAAGAGATGATCATGCCTCCCATGGGGGAAAAGTCCCCTTTTTCTAGGAAAAGACACTAAGCAGTCCTAAGGCTATCCTAGGTGGGTTAGAAGGAGATGTTCTAGAGAGTCTCCTTATGATTACACATTTTAGATGTCTACAAATAGAACTTGAGTTAGGATGGCAGCCTTGATACTCAAGCCAAAATATTTGACGGTGGACAAGGATGTTAGGAATATATTGAAGAAAGGTAACATTATTAAATACTTACTAAAATTTGATGGACACCACAGGGATATGGCTAAAAATTTGGTGTACTAGTGGAAAAATGAGGAAGTCAAGGTTGGCTCCATTGAGTTTGAAATTAACATCCCTTTAATTGCAAAGGTGACCAGTCTGGCTGTAGATGGCTTTGTGTATAACAGAGAAAAGCATTCTTTGGCTAAGGAATCACAAATATTTTTGGGTGAAGAAGAATAACTGGTCAATATTTAGAATATTTTCAAGCGCAATTCTTTGAAGGCTCCTTGGGATCGAGTGGCCCTAGTAATCATGTATTATTTCACACTTGATGAAAACCAAGAAATCCTATGATGCTATCACTTCATGTTCCTCAACCACCTTCATCACAAGAGGATGATGAATATCCCATCCTTTATTTACTAGTCTTTGGCCAGATTGATCAATTGAGTGAAGAAATGTGTGGCCTTGGATCCTATTCATCAAGGGTTGGTGAAGATGCTCTTTGATCATGTAGTGAAATCCAAAGGTTTAGATGGTGAAGGCATCTTGAATTCTCTTAACAAAGCCCCAAAATTGATTGTGGATTACCCTAACTCATCCAAATATGGAAACTCTGACTCAATGAGTCAGGAAGATATTAATTTTACTCCTCTAGTAGGCTCAACAACTCAGGTAGCAAAATCTCCTTCGAAATAGTATTGAGGGATTGAGAAGAGGACAAGATGCTCCAAGATATTGGTGGCTAAGATGAAAAACCAGGGGAAGGCTCCTCTAAATGTAGAGGATTTTTATGCTAAATATTTTTTGTTGCCTCCTAAAAATTCAAAGCTAACTCTTAGTACATGAAGTACCAAAAAGTTGTAGAATCCTAGGATATAGAATGGGAGTTTGACCACTGAACCCTTGAAATGAATGCTACTTAAACTCTAGATATCCTTGATTGATTCCATGCAAGCCATGATCTTCTGTGTGGAATAAATTCTCATCCTCATGGTTTGGGATCATTGGAAAAGTATCAAGCACAAAGATGATATTGATGCAGGGTCCAGTGGAACTATGAACTGATGACTTTACATCCTAGCTTCTCTTTGTTTTGGTATCTTGTCTCTATTTTTTTGTGCTTTTTGGATTTCTTACCTTGTGGGGTAGGCAGTTTCAATATTTTTTTGGATTTTTCATCTTCCTTGCATGGGAGTTTGATCATATTATGCTTGTAGTTTCATTTTTTTTTGGTAAGTAGTGTTTGTATTTACAGCGGGTTTTAACAAGGATCCCAAAACCTGATTACATAAGCAATGGGCCTAGGGCATCAATCCCTTGAAACTGAACACCAAAACAAAAATCCCGCCTAGCGGTAACAGTAAGCATGAAACAATCCCTCTCAGTGGGAAACAAACAAATAAGAAAGAAAGTAGTTTTGGAGATCCCGCCCAGCGGGGAGTAGCCAAAAACCACCATCGAGAAGATCCCGCCCAACAGGAAGCAAAGAAAAACCGTTACAATAAAATCCTACCTCGCGGGAAGCAATAAAAACCACCACAAACAGTCTCACCTAGCGGGAAGCAATAGGGAAATCCCGCCATCCGGGAAACCAGCAGAAAAGAAAGGATCCCGCCTCGCGGGAAAACTGACGGATTTGGCGGATCCCGCCCTGTGGAGAAACCATCCCGCCCATCGGGAAAACATTTCGTTCAGTGAGAGCCATCCTGCAGGAAGCCGACAGCCAGCACAGAGAGGATCCAGCCCATCAGGAAGTGACCAGAGAGTTGCACCACAAGTAACCCGCCCCGAGAAAACAGAAGAGGATCCCAGCAGCAGGGACCAAGAATCTCGTCCAAGCACAGAGTCCACCGAGGATTCACAAGAAAAAGGGGGAAGCTGTCCAAACCCTAAATCGTCACCTCCACCGCATCGAGAAACGTAGGGGACAAGATCCACGCGAATAACCTACAAAAAACCCTAGGGGGAAGCCTGAGGGAAAAAGGTAAGGGATCCCCAACCAAATAGGGATCCCTGGGAAGCACCAGTCTAAAAAAACAACCAAAGAAACCCTAGCCGGTCGGGAGGGGCGCAGATAGTGGAGAAGGATCTCCCCCCATGAGATCATCTGCAAACAACCACTCCCCGGGAGGGATGACCTGGGTTGAGCTAGGTACTGGGCAGGAACTAGAAGCCATGGGAGGGGGAGCAGGGGAGGGACCAGAGCCCTCCCCTCTCGCTTGTAGTTTCATTTTCTCTCTACTTTGCTCTGGGTTATTTTGAGTTGGTTTCCCGGTTTCAATTTATTTCAAGGTTTTTCATTTCATTTCCTGGTTGATGTGTGTTGTCACTTTCTTGGTTTCTCGTTGAAAGGTGATTTGATCCTTTTTGTAAAAAAAATTCGGAGGTCCTTTCAAAACTCCTTCGTCTATCTAATAAAAAAAATATGATATCTATAACTATTTGGAATGTAGCTCCTCTATTTGATAGTTTGAATAATATTTTTTGAAAATAAAATTATCCTCATTTAGTTGTAAATGTTATTTTGTTTTGATCCTTTTCTTTAAAATAAATTTGGTTGTACCCTAATAATCTATTAAGTAGTGACATCATCTAATATCCTTCCATTTTCTATAGTATATGTTCCCTCGAGGTTAACAAATAGTGGTATTTAAGTAAAACCCCATTTAAATTTTAAATCAACTTAGAATTAAATATCATCATTCTTTTTCCTTAAAAACACTATATTTATAGTCTATGTTGAGTGTTTAAAATTGTAAATATAATCTATGCTTGAAGTAGCTTAAGTAATTATTTCTTCATGACTACTTTGATCCTAGGATTAACTAGTCCTTATTATTGCCTGAATGACTTAGATTTAGGTTTAAAATCCATGGTGTTTTCTATCACCTTCTTGTCACATACCTTTAGGTATTTGTAGGTATATGTGATATAAGACTTCTACACTATTGTCTTAGGTCTATGTCATGCACTATCAAATATTTAAATACATGCACATTGGTTATAATAGTAGCAATATTAGTTATAGCTATATTTAAATATAAGCTATTGGTTATAGTGATGACTATTGATTACAACTAATAGTCTAGTAGCTTAAAACCACTAACAAATAAGAAAAAATACAATAATGTAATAAATGCCTAACATTCCTTCCTTATTACTTTATTTGGTGTACAAAGAGAATTGCAAAACAATTCAAATTTGAAATGTACAATTGCCTTTAAAAATATCCTTTAGTTGTTATTTGGTGGGAACATACTAGAGTTGAATTTAGTTATTATGAATTTGTTCTTGAATGAAATAACACTAAACTTCACTGTGCTTTTTTCTTTCATGAAAATCTAGATTCTTGACCAACTTTAGAACACCCTAATTGTTACAATTCAATATTTTCAATTGGTTTTCAAGAACACCCATATTTGACAATATGCAACATAACCATATCTCTTCATACATAACTCCTTATACAGTGTAATACTTTACCTATATGGATGATAATTCCACTATCTACTATTTCTTGTTATTCCATGAGATAAGTCTATATCTTAATTGAGACACATATATAGGTGTTGACCTCTTGTCATTTATAGATTAACCATAGTCTAAGTCCATGTATTATTGTAAGAAAAATTGATCATTCTTTTTATTATTCAAGCCATACTATATTGTACCATAGACATAATATAAAATCCTCTTTTCTTCCTTCCAATGACTCTCCTTAGGTTCCTGCATGAAACTTGAAAGGCAAATCATAACAAAATTGATATTGAGACTAGTATTTGTTAGGTATATGAGACTCCTAATTTATTAAAAATAAATAGTACCATATAGCTATTGTATATTATCATATTGGGGTAGTTGTAAACCTTGATCCACTAGTGTTGCCTTTTATTTACGGTCTGTCATCCAATATTTATCAAGCAATATCTTGGAATACTTCATTTGTGAGACCATAATGTGATTCTACCTTTGCCACACCTTCAACCCAAGACAATAGTGTAGAAGTCTTAGATCTGTTATGTCAAATGACTTTTTGAAGTTATTTTTCACATTAGTGATGACTAGATCATTTACATACAACACAAGTATCATTCTCTCAAATCCAACTTTCTTAAGATAGATATTTGTCTCAAAAGGAATTCTAGTGAAATTATGATATAATAGATGATCATCAATTTTTATATACCAAGATCTAGTAGTGTGCTTCTATCCATACAATAATTTAATAAATCTATAGAACTTTTTATGTTGGCCATCAACAAAAAATCCTTCAATTTATGTTATGTACACCTCTTATTTTAGATTACCATTAAGGAAGGCACTCTTGACATTTTTTTCTAAAGGTTCCAAATGAGTTGTGCTACCAATGCACAAATTACAAAAATATTCTTAATTTTTGCTATGGGGGTAAATATATCTTTATAACCTATTCCTTCTCTTTTGTATATAGCCATTTAAAACAAGTCATTTCTTATACTTTTCAATGGATCCATCAACTTAATATTAATTTAGAAGACCCACTTACAACCCATAGGTTTCTTTTATTTTGGTAGATTGACAAGTTCCCATGTTTTGTCTTCATTGGAGATTCATACTTTACATCTATATCTACCTTTTACTATGGCAAAACAAGTGTTTCCTTCATTTATCTTGGTTATTAATTCTACATAATTGAAATCATCAAGTCCAAATTTACTTCCTAATCTGTACTACTACATGTACATGATCATGTGGAAGTGATGTTAAGAGGTACATCAATCCTAGCATTCTAATGGTACTAGTGAGTCATTTTTGAGTCTTTCTCTATTGCGATGGAGTTGTAGATACAATAAATTCCTATTAATCAACTATTATAGATCCATAAACAACTACTAGAACTTCTTCATGAACTTCCTCATATAAATCCTTTATACTCACAACTAGAGATGGGACATCTTTAGACTCCTTACAATCCTCAATATTTAACTTAGTTTCAAAATTTTCATCAAAAACATCTTTACTTATGTACAATTTCTTAGTGACTAGATCCATCAATTGATAAGCTTTTGAATCATCATCATACCCAAGAAGAATACATCATAAAATTTTAATTTCCAACTTGGTCATTTGTCACTTTGGCACATGCAGGTATGCCTTGCTTCTAAAACTATGAGATGTGCAATTGAAGGATTCCTCCTAGATCATGATTCTTTAGGTGTAACTCCTTGTATTTTATTTTTAGGTGCTTTATTTAGAAGATACATAGTAGTGGAAATAATTTTATCCCAATACTAATTCTCTAGATTTGCTCTTGTGAGCATATAGCAAACTATTTCCATGATGGAACAGTCTCCCCTTTTAGAAACCCATATCTGTTGTGGAGTGTATTCCAGAATGAGTTTTCGCTTGATTATATTTTTCTTTAAAAATTATAAAACATCATTGGACCCCCTCAATCTAAGCAAATAACTTGAATAAAATGCCTAATTTCTATCTCTACATATTTCTTGAAGCACTAGAAATACTTGAGCATGTCTAACTTTAATTGTAGAAAACAACCCACATATTCTATGAGTAGTCATTCATAAAAAACTAAAAGTACTTATATCCACTAAAACGAGTAGCCATAGGTCCATATAGATTAGTTTGAATCACATCCAATTGTCCTTTTAATTTGTGAGTGCTCAACTCAAAACATACTCAATGGTGCTTACTTACTAAATAACCCAAGCATACTAGCAATGTTGGTGAGTTAGACCTAACACCATTTTATGCTTACTCAATTGGAGCAAGTATCTTGCACCTATATGGCCATATATCTTATTCCAAATGGAGGTAGCACCATTCATTGAGACTGACAATGTGACATTAGGAGATGATATGGCATTGAGTGCAAACATGTCATTCTTGCATAAACCACTTGCCATGTATCTTGATAAAATATTTCTTCTTTCCATCAATAATATAGAATTCTACCACCATGTTTTGATCCATAACTTGTGGTACTGACAACAATTGTTTGTCATCCTAGGTACATATAGCACCTTTTCAATCATGCAAAAACCTCTAGGAATATTGAGAGAAATATTTTCTACTCCTTTGACATGATATTTTATCATCTACAATGGTGACTATTTTCTCATATTATTTATCTTAAAATGAATCAAACCATGTTTTATCCTCATCCATGTGCTTGCTAGCACATTAATTCATATACTAAACTTCATACTTTGGTATTTTCATCATCTTGAACATTAGCACCTTGTGTGCCTATTCAAATTTTGAACTGGATTATTCATATGTAACATGCCCTTGTTATCATTTCTACTTAGAATAGGTTTATATTATATCTTCTTCTAAGAAGGTTTTTGGACTTGGTCTACTTGATTCATAAAGTTATACCAACAACTCTTTGTATCATGTCCATATTTATAATAAATGTCGCAATACCTCTTTTGTTTTGAAGATCATTTCTAAGAATATGATGGTGGGGAAGGACCCTTTTGTGGCTTATTTCTCTTAGAATTTTTGGAAATAAGTGCATTATTTATCAACTGATCTCTCAATTTGTGGATTGTCTCTTCCTATTGAAAAATGTTCACCAATTTATCAAAGGACACCTTCCTATTTGAAATTTACAAGGAAGTAATCAACACTCAAAATGAATTTTGTAGAGCTCTAAGTATGATTTGTGCCAAGATATTATTGTCAATAATTTATTCCATGGTATTTATTTTTGATCTCAAATTTACAATTCAATGAAGAAAAACTTTGATGTTTCTCCATCTTGGACTCTCAACGTGTGACATTGAGACTGAAGGTGAAGTATTGTTGATTCATTCTTCCCTTCTTAAATGGTAGAAGAGTGATTCATGCCTCCTTGGATGTTTTAGATTCATTAATATGTGGTTTAAATGACATATATTGTGGCAAGGGTGATGATCATTAATAACCTAGCATATTCATCATCAAATTTTTGCTTTTATCTTCATCATCTATAGGTTGAGTGGCTTTGCTAGTGGTGATATCCCAACAATTCTTAACTACCAAGATGGTTATCATATTAATTTTCCAATGTCCAATATTTAAACCTTGAAGTAGCTATAAAACTATAAGAAATTTTTTTAGTATGACCATGTTAAGGTTATTTATAACTCCCAAATGACCCCCTTTCAATACATTGCCAATCTGATATACCAAACCTTTGTATATACCCACCCTTCCTATATACCCATCAATACATGGAAGAAGCTAGTCCTCTTAGTTTACATAGTCATACATAAGAGAGACTTTAAGGTATGTGAAAGAGAATAGTACAAGGTATCAAGGTAGTACAAAAAGGTATTTTCTCTATCAATGAAACCTGCTTAAAGAGAAATCCTTGTATCAAGGTATAACTTCCCTATATACTTGGAATTTCTCAATTTCAAGGTTGATGTCTAGCAGTAGTGATGATAGGGTAGCTAGATAGAGTGAAAGTATAAAAAAAAATTGATCTTATATCCCCCTAATAAATTAAAGGGTTGATGCCTAGATGTCATTATGGTAACTTTGTTAGGCTACAAACATGGTAGCTCAACACCAACTTTATCTATAAATGCAAGCTAGAGGAGTCATTGATACTAAACACTACTAGTGTGCCTAAGAACTTGTTTTAGAGGTATCCACAGCATGAATTTTAAACAAAATATACAAATTAAAAGTAAATCTAAGTTTCTTTAAGATGTTGATTGCAGTCAAAATTCACATTTTTAAAAATTTATCACCTCTTTTCCAATATTTTCACGATAGTTATTTTTTTAACTATAGTAAAATGCAAAAATATTATTTTTTTTGTGGGTTTTGACCCCTTGATCTTTAGTTCAATTTTTTTTTACTTTTTTTCTAATTTCCAATTCCCCTACTTAATGCTTCATGTAGTGGAAAAAAGTAATGTTATTTTTAACCCTTTAAAATATGCAATTTAAAGCAAAAAGATGAATGGGGAGTTGAACTTGAAACCTCAAGCCTTGAAAGACTTCAAAATTTCCTTGATGTCAATTCAACTACTCATGAGACTGGTTTCTTTATTAACCCTGCTTGGTGTTGAAGTTAAAATTTGCAAGAACAAATAATAAAAAATAGAATTATTCACCAATGCTTTTGGACTATGTATGTCTCAGGCTTGGCTCTTTGAATTTTGAAATAGAAACAAAAATATTCTCCTTTTGGGTACTTCTATCACCAAAATGCCTCCTCTATTAGATCGTGGCAAGCCCTAATTTTTCTAAAATGGCTAAATCTTAATTTCTATTATGTGTGACACTATTTTTTTGTTAAAAAAAATATAAATTTAATGCGATAATTAATTCATAATATTGCAACAACTTCCAGATCCTAGACTTGACCAAGGATGATATTTCCAACTAGATTTGAATGTATTTAATCCTCCAAGTTTCTTCTCTCATGCTTCATATCATTGCATTTTTCTAATTTACAATACCGATAGAATAAAAATCCCATTCTCAATCCTAAGCTCACTATAATTTTTTCTCTCAGAGAATAAAAATCCCACAAAGACAGGATGAGGGACTAGGGAGTGCATTAAAATAAATAGGTGGAGAATGTAATATTAAGTGTCTTGGAACTCTATTGGTTGTCTCTTTCTCACTCAAATCCAGGTGGGGTAGGAATATTCTTTTGTACTAAGATCCTCCTCTCCCAAGAATAACATTCTCTAATACCATCTCTATTACTAATGTTAGGTAATAACTGATTATGTAACTTGCATACTAGCAATGATACTGATATTGGATAACAACCAATCGCATTCTTGCAATATCAAATATTTAAATACATGCACAATGGTTATAATCATAATTAGTTACAACCATGTTTAAATATAAGCTATTGGTTATAACTAATAATATAACACCCATTTTGATAAATATGAAAAAATACAATAATATAATAAATGCCTAAGAAACACAAATTTCTTTGAATATAAAGTCTATTCCTTAGTACAATCTTCCTAGTAACAAATATTTATGATTAGTAATTTCAATAGGTTGCCAAGAAGATATTTTACCTTCATGTTTGATTTCTATTCATTATCAATATTGAAGGGACTTTGTAAATTGATGATACCCCTAGATATCTAGTTTGAATTTTATTATGTAACTCCTTCCTTAATATTATCCTTTTAATCATCATAATATTTGACATGTTGAGCTTCTCATTAGCAAGATTGAAGGGAATTTCTAAAGTGATGATACCCCTAGATATCTAGTTTGAATTTTATTATGTAACTCCTTCCTTAATATTATCCTTTTAATCATCATAATATTTGACATGTTGACCTTCTCATTATTAATATTGAAGGGACTTTCTAAAGTGATGATACCCCTAGATATCTAGTTTAAATTTAATTATGTAACGCCTTGATATTATCCTTTTAATCATCATAATATTTGTAATGTTGAGCTTCTCAGATTATGAATTTGATAATTTGCTTATCATTATTGAACACTTACCAATAATTTGAGTTAGCAGATATTGATGGTTTGAAAATTACTTCCAACTCTTTGGGTTTATTCCACATGTCCATCATCAGATCAAATCATGTGACTATAAAAACTAACTAAATAACTTTTAGATTATATCCTCTCGGGATTATTGTAATTTTATAGGTTCTAAAACTTTTGAGTAGATCCCAAACCCACTAAGATGAGTATTTTTTCCTAGAGCCCTTGTTTTCTCCTTGGAAAATAAGGGTCATCTTTGAGCCAACTTTTCCCCTGCCAAATCTTCTTCTTTCCCCTCAAATATTATGTTGTTATATTGAGAGCTTTCCAATAGTATATGATTTATCCCGTTCTGACTTCGTTTGGTCCTCCAAAGTGCATTAAAACTACACAAGGGTCTTGTTGTTGCAAAATCGTGGTCCAATTTTGAGGGGCACAATTTTGCATTCCTAAGGTTTTCTAGTTGTTGCAAAATCATGGCCAACCCTGATGGGGCGTGATTTTGTATTTTTGGATTTTCTCTTAAGGAAACCCTAATTTTCAAAGTTGGCATCATTTTACATTGACTTGTCTTGGTTTTCCCACCCATTCTACTTTTAAATCCACTATAAAAGGAGGGTTTGAAGTCTTCTTTTTCAAGAAATGATATAATTCATCCTCCATAAAAGTGACTAAGCAAACTCTTTTTTCTCACGCGAGTTCTTTGATTTCTAAAGTGCTCTCCAAGTGATTTAATTTTTTTTCTGCAAGCAAGTTGATTCGTAAGTGTGAAATATAGTATGTTGAAGTTCAATTTTTTGATGCATTGGATTGTGTGTCATGGATATTTGTGAGACAAGTGTTGAAGCCCTATGGATAGATCGACTATTCAAAGGTCTCAACCCTTCTACCTATTTTTGTGTTATATACCAAGTGTTTTCGTTGCATGTCAATTTTAATTTTCTTTATTACGTATTTTTGTATCTTTCTAGGGTTTTTCACCTCGCTTTTGTGAAATCATGCCTGGTCATTTTGGGACATGATTTTGTCAATCTATGGAACTAGGGCAGCTCATTGTGGGGCAATATTTCACATAGACCATGTTTTGGGGTAAATTTGCCACCCCAAACCCTAGATTTGTGTTATAGGTTGCATATAAGACATATTAGTGTATTCTATAATCTATTTTATCATTTTGTTCTATTGCATTCTATTATTTATTGTCCATATTTCAAAGGTGAACTTTTGCTTCTATTTTCAAAGGTCAGCTAAAAGGACCTAGGGGGCTTGACTGTTGCACCTCCAAGAATTTTTATATAGTGGCCTAAGCAATCCCCCTAATACTAATCATATTTTTTAAGTGTTTTTCAAGTTATTTTATAAGAATAGAAATTGTTGGATAGTGTTGAATGAAAAGATAAAGCTTGGATCAACCACTGGAAAATATAAGTGCCCTAGTTAATCTCTAGGTTGTTTGTTGTGTGATTTCTATTTCTATCATAAACCCTACATATGATTTAAAATGATAAATATTTTATTTGATCTTCTAGGCATTGAAAGGACAAAATCATATAGTGTATATAGTGTGCACTTAGGATTTTAAAATTGTTTGTGCATCATCTCTTAAACCCTTGCTCAAGGATTTTACTTTGTAGAACTAGGTTAAAAATCATTCAGAAAAATAATCATTCTAGGGTTAGCTCTTGTATTCTTGCATTTTGTATTTCTACGTTGTTCTTTATCTTTAATAGCTTAGATCTAGAAAGGCCAAACATAGGTGATTATCTTAAGATAAATACATCAAACATTATTAAACCCCCAAACTTGGAGCGAGTTCTTAAAGTCATTCCTGGTGAATTCTTCCCTCTTTTTCACATCAAGGTGTAGAGAACAACATGCCTTATGGTCACCTTGGATTTTTTTTACGTATCCAACTAAGAATCATACTCTATAGGGTAGTTTTCCGCCTTTACACATTTTGGTGAATCCAATGTGAACACCTCATTTTCTTTGAAAACTTTAAACAAGATCACTAATTCTATTTGTTTAGATAAAAAATATCTTAAAGAATCATTTGCTTGTTTTCGATGGTATTTGGCATCCTTACTTCCCACTTTGCCCTTCTTTCCTTTCCTAATGGCTTCCAACCTTGGGAATGGGCGAAGGCTTTTAAGGTTTGATGAGATTTTCCAAGAGAATGATCATATTGATAGAGAAAATCATAATCTTGAGGAAGAGGAAAATGAAGAGATTGATAATAGTCTTGATCCTATTAGGGGATCCAATGGGAACCTTACCTTCAAATATTTTGAACATATGTGGAGATTTTACAAATATCACAAGCATACCTTGGATATGGCTCTAGAAGAGGAAGCCCTACTCGAGGACGTTAGAACATATCAATATCAAATTATCCCTCCTCAAGATGTTCATAATAACTCCTTGAGTGAATATTTGAATCATGGTGTTGGACATTTTGAGTCCATGAAGTTGTCATTGATGTCAAGGAATGAAGTTGTCATTGATGTCAAGGAATGAGCTACCATTGATGTCAAAAGGTCAAAAGGAGCAATGCAAAAGGTTGATGGCAAAAGAGCTTCATAATATTTATTTTTAATATTATGTAAAGCATAAATAAAAGGTTTTTATTAAAAACCATAGTGGGCAAAATAAAAGGTTTTATTAAAAACCATAATGGGCAAAGTAAAAGGTTTTTATTAAAACCTAAGGAGGCTTTAATCCTTAATAAAGCCAAAATATTTAAATATTAATTTATAATATTTAAATTCTAATGAATTTAAATAAATTATAAATTAAATATTTGAAGCCAAAACATTAGCTTCGACCCCCAATGAATTCATCTCCACTGACGTGCATGAAATCAAGGGCAAAGGTATTTATACCTTAAGCCAAACCTTATGTTTGGTATTCAAAAAATATCCATGATATTCGGTGAGAAAGAGCTCATGCAAAATCGAATGAAAGGTGCCTCCGAAGTGCATGTGGAGTAGGCATCATGTTGGAAGAAGAGCCAAAGGCTCTAGGGGAGAGTGAAGAGGATAAAGTACACATTGCACTTTAGAGTAGCAAGGTGAGCGCGTGGCTCACACGACATGGAAGCCACGGCCAAGGCGCTGCTGAAGCATTTGGTGCAAGTTCGAATCCCGTCGATTGTGGAGCGGGTAATAAAGGTTTTATTTTGATTTTTATTATTGCACATGCTAAGGTTGTTGGAGGTATAAGGTGTAAGTAATTTCTGATTTTCACCTAAGTGGTGAAAGGTTAATTTGGCTAGGGTAATTATTGTTTTTACCTTAGGAAAATGGAAATTGATTTATTGCATTAAGTTATAAAGAGAGTTATTTAAATTAAATGCAATATTGAGTAGGGAGTTATAAGTAGAAGTTGAGTTATATTTTTATAGGGGATTTTGATGAAATTTATGATGTTGAATGTTATTATTGAGATGGAGCAATAAGGTGTATTTGAGATTTAATTTATCTTTGTGATTAAGGTAAATTGTGAAAAGTGTTAGAGTGATAATTCTTGTCATCTAACTCTTTGTACTTGGCAAAGAAGTGTTTATGATTGTGGCAGATTTGTGTGGTCTACTTCTACATCAAATAAAAGGTATGGGCACATTCTTCCTTGGTTGAGTTGATTGGTTGGTTTTCTGGAAAACAACTTTGGAGTGAAAAGGACTTGATTAGGTTTCCTTATTGAGTTGTTGAGCTATTGAGAAGTGAATGCTATGCACCTTGTTTTATAAGCATTGTTGTTGAAGTGAGTAATTGAGTGAAGAACTTGAACTAGGATTTGCAAAGAACATGAGTATCATTGTTATGTGAATATTGTTTTATAAGCATTGTTGTTGAAGTGAGTAATTGAGTGAAGAACTTGAACTAGGGTTTGGAAAGAACATGAGTATCATTGTTATGTGATATTGGTTGATAAGCATTGTTGGAAATATTTTGAGTGAGTGTTCATATGCTTGGACTAGGGTTTGTGAGCAAGGATTATTTCATTGAGTGATTGGTTGAGTAGAGTTGGTTGAGCCTAGTCAAGTGGATGTGTGAAGTGATAGTTCAAGTTCTATGAAACAAATTATTCTATATTCTGAATTGAGTTGAGAAAGTGATTGAGAGTGGATGTGAGATGTGAAGCATATTGAGTCTCTAAAAATTATCTATATGTTTCTAAAAGAGTGATTGAAAATAATTGAGCATTGTGATGAATGTGAAGCATATTGAGTCTCTAACAATTCTCTTTATGTTTCTATGAGATTGGACAAGTTCTAGTGTGGACTTGTTGAGCAGATTTGAGGTAAGTCTTTGAGAAGACTTGTGGATAGATTTGTGTGAGCTTTTGGGGAAGCTTACAATATATATTGAGGACAGATATTGAGGATGATTGATAGTTTGAGGATAGAGTTGAGGTAGTTGGAGATTTGAGGATAGATATTGAGGATAGATTTGAGGATAGAGTTTGGTATAGATTTGAGGATAGATTTGTGCCAGATCAGAGATAGATATTGAGGATAGATTTGTGCTAGACCAAAGGACTGTGTTTAGTGTAGATTTGAGATAGAGCTTTGAAGGTGATAGAGTATAGAGGATGATAGTCTCTAGTGGATAGAGATCCATTAGCTAGGGTAGTGAGGACAGGTGTCTTTAGTGGATAGAGATCCATTAGCCAGAGTAGTGGGGGCAACAGTTCTTCTAGAAGATCACCAGCTAGAGCATAGGAGAAAGGAGTTCTCCTGTGGATAGAGATCCATGAACTTGATTAGGGGATTGGTGTCTCCTTTGGATAGAGGTCCATAAACATTGTAGGGAAAGGATTCCCAAGAGAATTTATTTGAGAAAAATTTATAAGGAATATTTTCTCCGTGGAGTAGCCCACATTGGGTGAACCACGTTAAATCATGTCTCTCATGTGTGTGATGCTTTGTGTGATGTTTACTACTTTAATATTGTTGATGGTATCATTTGGATTAAAAAGCAAAAAGTTTTATCTTATACTATTCACCCCCCTCTCAGTATAAGCACATGTTCTTCAATTGGTATCAGAGTGGGTCTCTTCATGAAAAGACTAACAACTTGGAGGAGGATCCATCAGAAACACACATGACTTTAGAAAATGAAGAAGAGACCATGTTTGATATAAAAGAGGAATTCTTTGCTGCTCTCAGAAAATTGGAAAGAATTAGAGAGAAGAACTCAAGCTTGAAGGAACAAATTCAAGAGGATGAAGAAGCAAGGATGGAACTTCTACAAAATCTCATAGAACTCAAGATAAAGGTAGAAGAAGGAAAGAAAATTGAGCAGGATATGATAGATCTGTTAAGAACAAGAGAAACAGAATGTGAAATATTGGAAGCAAAAATTATTTATCTAAGGAATGAAGTTGAAAGGACCAAGGTACTACAAGATGTAGCTTATGAGGAACTGAAAAAGGAGTCAAGCCTTCAAGAAGCAGAAACTTCAAACAAAGATAGGCAAGCAAAGGATGTCAAAATGGAAGAAAGCAAAGAAGAACCTTGGATGAAAGTTAATCACAAGAAGAGAAGCACTCCACCAAAATCTCAAAGGCATCCAAATAGGTTACATAATTTCTTCCATGGTCATTGCTTTTCTTGTAATAAATATGGTCATAAAGTTATACATTGTATTAGTCATGCAAGAAACAATGTCAATAGAAATTTCAATTCTTTTGCACCTCTTATGGATAAAGATATTATATGTTACAAATGCAATAATTTTGGGCACAAGGCTAGATGGTGTAAGATGATACTTCCTGAGTCTAGTAAAGGAAAAACAATTTCAACAACTAGGAAAGATGAAAGGGAAAATGTAAAGGCTAGATCAATGTTAGTTCAAACAACCCTTCATGCTCAGGATAAAGAAGAACAATGGTATCTTGATAGTGGTTTCTCTAGTCACATGACAGGAGACAAAGACAAATTCATTGCACTAAAAGAAACCAATAGAGGATCAGTAAGTTTTGGTGATAATGGATCAACAAGGATTGGTGGAAGAGGAACTCTAAGTTTAGATAATGGGAAAACAAGAACAGAAAATGTACTGTATGTTAAGGGGTTAAAACATAATTTGCTAAGTGTAAGTCAACTTTGTGATCAAGGGCATATGGTTACTTTCCACCCAGATAGATGTGAGATAAGAAAATCAGAAACTAGAAAAGTCATTGCCAATGCAAGAAGAACCCCAAACAATCTATACATGCTTAGTGAGATCAAAGGGGAAAAGTGCTTTCTATCACAAGAAGATGAGAGTTGGTTGTGGCATAGAATATTGGGTCACTTGAATTTTGACAACATAGTCAACATAAGCAATAAGCAAGTTGTCAGAGATTTACCCAAAATAAAAAGACCACAAAACACAATATGTGCACCTTGTCAACATGGAAAGCAAACTAGAACAAGCTTTAAGTCAAAAGGATATATGTCATCTGAGCCATTGAGTCTAATACATACTGATCTATGTGGTCCTACCAGAACACAGAGTATTCAGGGTGAGAGTTACTTTATATTGTTTATAGATGATTACTCCATAATGGTTTGGGTAGCTTTCCTGAAAGAGAAGTCAGATGCTTTTGAAAAATTCAAAGCATTTAAGGAATAGGTTGAAAATGAAACCAGTAAGAGAATTAAGTGTTTGAGGTCTGATAGAGGAGGAGAATTTACCTCAAATGAATTTGTAGAGTTTTGTGAACAACATGGGATCAAGAGAGAATACTCAACAGCAAGAACTCCTCAACAAAATGGAGTAGTTGAAAGGAAAAATAGGACTATTGAGAATATGGCTAGAGCTATGTTAAATGAGTCCAAGCTCTCGGATGGATTTTGGAGAGAAGCAGTCAACACAATAGTATACATAATCACTAGGGCTCAAATGAGGGTAAACCATCACAAGACTCCATATGAGTTGTGGAAAGGAAGACCAGCTATTGTAAAACACTTCAAGGTTTTTGGAAGCAAGTGCTACATAAGATGAGAAGATCAAAACTTAGGCAAGTTTGACCCAAGATGTGATGAGGGAATTTTCCTTGGTTATTCCTCTAAGAGTAAAGCCTATAGATGCTTCAACAAGAGAACTCGCACAATTGTAGAAAGTATAAATGTAACAATTGATGAGAAGATAGATTCAAGAGAACCAGTTCAACAAACTGTGTATCAGGAAGATGGAAGTTGTCAAGAAGATTTTCGAGAGGAATCATATGAAGAAGAAGAAGAAACACAAAAACTTCTTCCTAAAACCCCATCCAGATATGTACAGAAGCATCATCCAAAAGATCTAATCATTGGGAATCCAGATGAAAGGTAGACAAGGAGAAGGATAATAACACCATCTCAACAAGTAAACTTCTCTTTGTTATCTAAGATTGAGCCAAAGGACTTCAATCAGGCAAGTGGAGATGAGTTCTGGATCAAGGCAATGGATGAGGAATTAGATCAGATAGAGAAAAGCAAGACTTGGGAGCTTGTTCCACGACCAAAGGACAAGAATGTGATCGAGACAAAATGGGTATTCAAAAACAAGCTAAATGAATATGGATAGGTAGTAAGGAATAAAGCAAGACTAGTGTGCAAAGGTTATGCATAGGTAGAGGGAATTGAATTTGATGAAACATTTGCTCCAGTTGCATGACTTGAAGCCATAAGAATATTTTTAGCCTTCTCAAGTTTTAAAAACTTCAAGGTATACCAGATGGATGTTAAATCAACATTTCTAAATGGTGTTCTAGAAGAAGAAGTCTACATTGAACAGCCAGAGGGATTCATATTAATAGATAAACCAGATCATGTATGTAGATTGAAAAAGGCATTGTATGGTCTAAAGCAGGCTCCTAGAGCATGGTACTCAAGATTGGATAAGTATCTTCAGGAACAGGGATTCAGAAAAGGAATAGCAGACAACAACTTATATATCAAAAATGAAGGGAATAATCTACTAATTGTGGTTGTTTATGTTGATGACATCATTTTTGGGGGAAACAATGATAAGATGTGTAAAGAATTTGCTAAGAACATGCAAAATGAATTTGAGATGTCTATGCTTGGTGAGTTGTCTTTCTTTCTTGGACTCTAGATTTCACAATCAGAGAAAGGAGTATTTCTCTCACAAACCAAGTATATAAAAGAAATGTTAAAGAAATTTAGGTTAGAAGATTGCAAATCGGTAAGTACCCCCATGGTCACAGGATGCAAGTTAAGTAAGGATGATGAATCTCCAGAGGTAGATCAGAGATTATACAGATCTATGATTGGCAGCTTGTTGTATGTTACAACTACAAGACCAGACATAGTACAATTCAGTGGGATTAGTGGTAAGGTTTCAGGCAGCACCTAAAGAAACACATGTGGTAGCAAGTAAAGAGAATTCTCAGGTATCTAAAAGGGACTATGGATTTTGGGCTTTGGTATCCCAAAAGTGATAGTTTTACACTCACAACATATACAGATGCAGATTGGGCTGGCAACATTGATGACAGAAAAAGCACAAGTGGAGGAGCATTCTTTCTTGGAGACTGTTTAGTCTCTTGGCTAAGTAAGAAGTAGGTTTCAATATCCTTATCTATAATAGAAGTAGAATATATTGCAGTAGTAGCCAGTTGTACATAGGTATTATGGATGAAGTGAACTCTAGAAGACTTCAAGATAAAACATGATCATCCTATTCCCATATTATGTGATAATACAAGTGCTATAAGTATCTCAAAAAATCTAGTGATGCACTCCAGGACAAAGCACATTCTGATTAAGTATCATTTTCTGAGAGAACAGGTGATAGATAAACAGGTCAGGTTGGAATATGTTACTACAAAGGAACAGATAGCAGATATTTTCACTAAGCCACTTTCAAAGGAGACCTTTGAGTATCTTCAAGGAAAATTGGGAGTAAGACTCCCACCCCAGAATTAACCACCTCAAGAAGAGGTGGGGGAGGGGCTAAGCTAAGAGACTCATTCTTAGCCCCGAGCCCCAAAGGTGACCCTTTGCCATTGATGTCAAAGGGGGAGAGATTTGAGTAAGGGGGAGAGATTTGGTTTAAGGAGAGAGCATTGAGATAGGGGGAGCAATGTCCCAGGGGGAGCAGAACAAGAAAAAGGTCAAGTGTTTGGTAAAAATAATTTGGGTTACCATCAATGACAAAGGGGGAGATTGTTGGACATTTTGAGTCCATGAAGTTGTCATTGATGTCAAGGAATGAAGTTGTCATTGATGTCAAGGAATGAGCTACCATTGATGTCAAAAGGTCAAAAGGAGCAATGCAAAAGGTTGATGGCAAAAGAGCTTCATAATATTTATTTTTAATATTATGTAAAGCATAAATAAAAGGTTTTTATTAAAAACCATAGTGGGCAAAATAAAAGGTTTTATTAAAAACCATAATGGGCAAAGTAAAAGGTTTTTATTAAAACCTAAGGAGGCTTTAATCCTTAATAAAGCCAAAATATTTAAATATTAATTTATAATATTTAAATTCTAATGAATTTAAATAAATTATAAATTAAATATTTGAAGCCAAAACATTAGCGCCGACCCCCAACAAATTCATCTCCATCGACGTGCATGAAATCAAGGGCAAAGGTATTTATACCTTAAGCCAAACCTTATGTTTGGTATTCAAAAAATATCCATGATATTCGGTGAGAAAGAGCTCATGTGAAATTGAACGAAAGGCACCTCCGAAGTGCATGTGGAGCAGGCATCATGTTGGAAGAAGAGCCAAAGGCTCTAGGGGAGAGTGAAGAGGATAAAGTGCACATTGCACTTTAGAGCAGCAAGGTGAGCGTGTGGCTCACACGACATGGAAGCCACGACCAAGGCGCTGCTGAAGTATTTGGTGCAAGTTCGAATACCGCCAATTGCAAAGTGGGTAATAAAGGTTTTATTTTGATTTTTATTATTGCACATGCTAAGGTTGTTGGAGGTATAAGGTGTAAGTAATTTTTGATTTTCACCTAAGTGGTGAAAGGTTAATTTGGCTAGGGTAATTATTGTTTTTACCTTAGGAAAATGGAAATTGATTTATTGCATTAAGTTATAAAGAGAGTTATTTAAATTAAATGCAATATTGAGTAGGGAGTTATAAGTAGAAGTTGAGTTATATTTTTATAGGGGATTTTGATGAAATTTATGATGTTGAATGTTATTATTGAGATGGAGCAATAAGGTGTATTTGAGATTTAATATATCTTTGTGATTAAGGTAAATTGTGAAAAGTGTTAGAGTGATAATTATTTTCATCTAAACTCTTTGTACTTGGCAAAGAAGTGTTTATGATTGTGGCAGATTTGTGTGGTCTACTTCTACATCAAATAAAAGGTATGGGCACATTCTTCCTTGGTTGAGTTGATTGGTTGGTTTTCTGGAAAACAACTTTGGAGTGAAAAGGACTTGATTAGGTTTCCTTATTGAGTTGTTAAGCTATTGAGAAGTGAATGCTATGCACCTTGTTTTATAAGCATTGTTTTTGAAGTGAGTAATTGAGTGAAGAACTTGAACTAGGGTTTGCAAAGAACATGAGTATCATTGTTATGTGAATATTGTTTGATAAGCATTGTTGTTGAAGTGAGTAATTGAGTGAAGAACTTGAACTAGGGTTTGGAAAGAACATGAGTATCATTGTTATGTGAGATTGGTTGATAAGCATTGTTGGAAATATTTTGAGTGAGTGTTCATATGCTTGGACTAGGGTTTGTGAGCAAGGATTATTTCATTGAGTGATTGGTTGAGTAGAGTTGGTTGAGCCTAGTCAAGTGGATGTGTGAAGTGATAGTTCAAGTTCTATGAAACAAATTATTCTATATTATGAATTGATTTGAGAAAGTGATTGAGATTTGAGGTGAATGTGAAGCATATTGAGTCTCTAACAATTCTCTATATGTTTCTAAAAGAGTGATTGAAAATAATTGAGCATTGTGATGAATGAGAAGCATATTGAGTCTCTAACAATTCTCTTTATGTTTCTATGAGATTGGACAAGTTCTAGTGTGGACTTGTTGAGCAGATTTGAGGTAAGTCTTTGAGAAGACTTGTGGACAGATTTGTGTGAGCTTTTGTGGAAGCTTACAATACAGATTTGAGGACATATATTGAGGACAGATTTGAGGATAGAGATTGAGGACAGATTTGAGGATAGATATTGAGGATAGAATTGAGGACAAAGTTTGGTACATATTTGAGGATAGATTTGTGCCAGATCAGAGATAGATATTGAGGATAGATTTGTGCTAGACCGAAGGACTATGTTTAGTACAGATTTGAGATAGAGCTTTGAAGGTGACAGAGTATAGAGGATGATAGTCTCCAGTGGATAGAGATCCATTAGCTAGGGTAGTGAGGATAGGTGTCTTCAGTGGATAGAGATCCATTAGCCAGAGAAGTGGGGGCAACAGTTCTTCTAGAAGATCACCAACCAAAGCTGAGGAGAAAGGTGTTCTCCTATGGATAGAGATCCACGAACTTGATTAGGGGATTGGTGTCTCCTTTGGACAGAGGTCCATAAACATTGTAGGGAAAGGATTCCCAAGAGAATTTATTTGAGAAAAATTTATAAGGAATATTTTCTCCGTGGAGTAGCCCACATTGGGTGAACCACGTTAAATCATGTCTCTCATGTGTGTGATGCTTTGTGTGATGTTTACTACTTTAATATTGTTGATGTTATCATTTGGATTAAAAAGCAAAAAGTTTTATCTTATACTGTTCACCCCCCTCTCAGTATAAGCACATGTTCTTCACATGGTAATCTTGTCCATCATACAACTTATGCCACTACTATAACCACCAATGTTGGAGAAAATCCGCAAGATCTCCAACTAGTAGTATCACTCAAACATATATTCAATTTCCTCTTTAATCCACTTATCTCACAAATTGTATTTCTATTCCACCAATTATTAATTATCCTCCCAAACAAGATGCCACATATCACAATAATATCAATACTTCCAACTTGGGCCAAGTATCCCTTCAAAAACCTCCCTTAGGGAATCTAGGGGCATTGCATAGAAATGATCCAAAGGTGCAAAAATTGACAAATGTGGTAAAATAGTTAGTTTCAAAAGTGGAGATGATTCAACCTTCTAATTTTACTTACAATTATAAAGATATGTGCAGTCAACCATTGGACCCCATTGTTGCTGCTAGATCTTATCCTAAGCACTTTCCTATGCTAGTCTTGCCTATATATAAAGGGAAAAAAGATCCAATAGAGCATTTAAGAAGATTTAGAACAACATTCCATGATCTCATATATGATGACATGGTGTTACTAAAAAATCCCTAAAAGTCTTGGTGGCATGGCATTAGAGTGGTACTATTTATTATGTAATTATTCTTTGAGGAATTTTGAAGAAATAGTAGAATCATTTGTTCAATAGTTTAGTGCTTATATTGAGAAGGATGTGACCATGAAATATATTTATAATTTGAAACAAGGTAAAGAAGAGATTTTTTAAGAATTTGTATCTCATTGGAGAAGTCTAGTTAGACACAATTTATACTTTACCTCCTCGATATATGCTTGAAATATTTATTGGAAATTTGTAAGAACATTTATCGTATGCACTAGAAACAACTAATATTACATGTTTTGAAAAAGTAATAGAATTAGCAAAGAAAGTGGAATAGGCTCTTATCAGAAGAGGACAACTCAAAGTAAAATAATAAAAATCTACTAAGTCATAGTATAAGAATAAGCATGTGGCAGGTGATGGTGTAACGGATAGTAGGCCTGTTAATAGCATTGCTAACACTCTACAAAAGATAATACTTAAAAAACCTCCACAAAGGAATTTTACAAGACTTGGCATACCCATGGAAGTAGTTCTACAACAAATTTTGGAAGCTAATATGATTGAGTTGCCTCCCATAAGGTAATCGTTTACTACAACTAACTAGTACAAGGCATGCAATATTATGCTTATCATAGAGTAGGACATTGGACAAATTCTTGCAAGAAGTTGAAATATGTGGTTCAAGATTTTATTGATGCAATATGTTTGGATGTAGAAAGCTCTCAATATCTAAATGGTCAACAAGGTTCTACGGTTAATCAGAATGTACCTAAGCAAGGTCAACAAGCAGCTAATCAGGTATCTTATAAGAATGTGCCACCTCCTTATGGCAACATAGTTGGTATGGTAATAGCTACTTTAGAGCAGTAGGTGTAGAATAGACATATCCAATGGTCTCAATAGGAGATGAGTTTTTTATCAAATATTTCCCTCTTACAACTTTTACAAACTTCTCCTACTCATGGAGAATCCTTGCTAAATATTCTAAAATAACAATTTGTTCCCCCAGATATTTCCCCTAGTGATATGGCAAATATTGTAAGTTATATTGGAATACATCATATCTCATTCTTGGATGATGATATCTCTTCCTCAGATTTGCAAAAATATTCTTCTCTTTACATAACCACATGTATTAGAGATACTTTTTTGAATGCAAATCAAGCAACACAAAAAATATGAAATATTGAAATAAAAAAGCAATGTAAATACACAAATGATTGCACAATGAAATAGATTATTTTATTAATGTCTGTGGATCTCCAAAATTACAATCAATAATACCCCAAATGTGGGGTTTACAAAGCTTGTTATTTGATACAATTTATTACAATACACTAGGGTTCTCCAAAACCCTAGTTAAAAAATGATTGTGGTGTCTTCACACCTGATATGATCCCAACAAAGTGAGTGGGCTTTCTGGTATCCTATGTAGTACCACTTCAACTTAAGCAACTACCAATGAATATTCTTCTCACACCTTCACACAACAAACAAAATAATATTAATAATATCTGTGAGGGCTCCACTACGTGAGACCCTCCAAAAGATAAATCACTAACCCTAGTTGCATAAATAAACTATAAGCAGATATGAGAATACTAAAAATAATGCAATGAATAGTTTACCTTGTCTATGTTGACTTGTCACTTCTATATTCGTTGTCATTGCAGATGGTGGTTATGCATATGTGCCCTAATGGCACTCGAAGGTCATAGGGCTACAAAATTAATATGGGAAATGTCCACGGATGCTTGATACTAATCAAAAATATGTAGAGGTACTTGGTAGGCTCTTGTGGGTGCTCTACAAACTCCATTAGGTGTTCGAGAAGCTTCGAGGGGTGTTCAATGACTAGGGAGAAGGTTGCAGAAGTAGATTTGATTCATGAGATGGATGGCAATGGATGCGGTGGATGTGAGGGGAAGCGATGGAGGATGGGAGTGGAAAGGATGCTTGAGGACTTAGAGCACAAGGGCTCAAGGAACTCAAGACCTCAAAAAATGGGAAAACTTAGGAGACTTAGCAAAATTAGGGGTTGAGTCATCAAAATGACTCCTCTTTATAGACCCTAAAACGCGTTCAAGTGACACTTAAGCATAATTTGAACAAAACAACGTAAGTAAGGTTTCTTGTATTAATATTTGAATGAGCTTTGATTATAGGATGCCCTCTTAGGGTCACTTGAACAATGATACTGATTACAGAGATGCCCTAAAAATTTATTTTGTTTTTGATTAATAAGATATTGTAGACACCTAAAATGCATCATGTCGAGGGCGACTACTCATAATATGGACATGCTACAAAACCATATGGAGGATCTTGGACAGACTCCAAGATAGAGTAGTGGTTTTAACCACTCAATTTAGGAATTTTGGCCTAAGCAGTCTGAACCACAGCCTAGACCTGCGGTCTACAGTCTAAACCATGGTTGACACCTACGGTCTGCAGTATGGACTGCAACTGTGACCTACGATCTTAACTTAAGTTCAGTTAGGCCTTCCATCCGAGAAAAATAAGTTGGGATGACCAAAAGATCTAGAAGGAGGCAGTTGACGGATGAAATATTCTAGAGGCTTCCATCCCAACTGTCCTAACCACCCTTCTTGGTCTTGGCTTCTCCATGAAGCCACCTCTAGCCCTAGGGGTCATGCTATAAATACCCCCCTCCAAGTGGGGAGGATATATAGATGATTTGTATAACGAAGTGTTGGCGAATTATCAAGAGAGATTTAATTGATCAAAATAGCAGTGAAGCCCTGTCAAATTGCATACTGAATCTGTGCATTTGAGAGCCCCTTTGCTATTCACCTAAAATACCAATTAGCCATGGATGCCCTAAGTGCCTAGGAGATTCAAGAAATGCAAATTCGAGCAAACAAAGGCCCTTCATAGTGATTTGACCGCCAAATATGTTAGAGGACAACAAAGGCAACCCTTGAACATCAATTTGGATAAGGAGGGCAAGCCTATCAGAGGTCAAACTATGGCTGTCAGCCACGGTTCACAGTGTAGACCGCCCATCATAGCTGCGGTTTGCAACAAGTGACTGATCACCTTACTTGCTTTGCTTTTGATCACATAGATTAGTTATATTAGTATTTTTATAGGTTCAATTGCATTTTAGAGAAAATTTGACCTTAGGAATTAGTAATTTCATGCATTGTATTAAGTAGAATTATATTGGATCTTTTATGCACTTTGTTACTCCTAACTTGATATTTGATCCATGAATCATTTGCTTATTCATATCCTTCATGTTGTAGTATACTTATTGATCTAATTAGAATAGTTTAAAGTCTTTCTTTATGTTTTCTTGTTTTACTAGTTTAATGGCATTTGCATATATATTTCCTTAAAGGGCATCATCACGAGATCCCATTAATATTTTTAATCGTGTGTTGTTGTTTCTTGTTCACAGGGAGACAGGTGCAAGAGGAGCTTATGTCATAATCCTTCCACATCGCAAATAAGGGGGTCAGCTCCAACCCAAGGCAGTTTGTGACTAATAAATAGACCACTATAAGTGTGCCTACCCTATTGAGGGCATTGACAATTGTAATATTAGTATCATTGTTCAAGTGACCCTAGGAGGGCATCTCTGTAATCAAAGCTTATTCAAATATTAATACAAGAAACCTTACTTACGTTGTTTTGTTCAAATTATGTACTTGTGTGAATATTTATGCTTTCATGATGGTATAGATCAATACAGTAGCTAGGTGCACGCTTCGTGGTTAGGTTAGATGGCGATCATGGTGGAACTTCACATTTATAGCCCCTAAGTATTGACATCTTTGTTTTTTTCATCTCAGGTGCTAACCGCAGCTTTCAGCTACAGTTATTTTATGGCTCGCGACTGTAACCTACGGTCACCACTACAACCCGTAGATGGGACCTGCGGTTAATAGAGGAAAAGTCATACAATAGGAAACTCAGTGGGAAATAGAGCAGGAGATAAGGTAGGCCCCAATTTCACTATCTATTTTGCATTTTTTGCTCTGTGTTTTTCCAAAAAGCATTGAACTATTACAAATTAGGAACTTAAATAAAAAAATTCAATGAACAAGTCTTAGTTTGTTTTCATTTTCCTTTCATTAGAAAGGCATTGGTGGGAAAAATAGACCTCTGAGTGCAGTATACCCCTAAATATAGTGACCTTGATAAAGATTGCGTGTCATTTGCATGCTTGAGGCCCAATTAGTGGCCATGTCATTGTAATTGTATCATCAAAATATCATATAGGACATTAGCATACATTCTGTTTGAATTTGAAATGTTCCTTTATTTTCATGCATATCATGTAGGAATGATCATTATGCTCTTTTATGCATTTGTCATTTTTGCAAAGTAAAAGGAACCACACACACCACTTGGCACTTAAATGCTAGTGAGTTGGGCTTCATCTCCAACCACTAGTAGGGTTCAACGATGGTGGGCATAATTTCCATCCGTTGGCCCAAATCCCATGTACCTTGTGTTACTAGACCATATCGGGTCCAAGATCCTTTCTTACCTTGAAGAATTTGCATATACTCCTCTTTGGAGGGTATGACACTGATTGGGGGAAAATAGGCGAGGAACTGGGAAGACCTATGCCCCTTGACCGTGTATGGGCTTCACTTCCACACATTATAAGTTGGTTTACGTGACTTGGGTTTCATCGCCAAGTTGTCGAGCTGCGGGTATATAGGTGAAAGCCAATTTAACTGAGTATAAAATCCAACAATATTTAAAAACATACGAGAGTTTTTGACACTGATAAAACACATCTGAAAACAACATCAAATAGTTTAGGGCTCATAATAAAAATTTAAAAGGAGATAATCATCATTTGTATACCTTGTTTGCATAATAAAACACATCTAAATGTTAGGTACACAAATGGTGAACACACGAGGTGATCAGAAAAGGTCTAGTATCGATGCCCATGATCAACCCCCAACTGGTTCACAACAGCATGTGTCGAGTCCTCATACACATGAGCAAACCAAACGACATTCGACAAGCATTAGAGGTGACAACTTAACACAGGGAGATCCCATTTAGAAGACCCTAGATGGAGGAGCTTCATTACACTCCTCTAGGCACAATACTGAGCATGAAGCTTCTCAGCATGAGGATGCTCTACTCCAAAGCCATTACCGAGACCGCACTGCACGCGCATCCACGGGATTGATCGAGGAATATGTTGTGCAAGGGACCAAGTTGGTTCCCATACGTACTAGGTCCATAGGAGGTTCTAACCCTCCACATTCAGAATCTAGATGAACCAGAGATCCACCCATTCAGGGGTAAGAGGACAGGCTCACTTTCAAGCATAGGTCCACCCATACTCTCGCACGTGTCCCACCACGCAATATCACCATTGATATATCAAAGGTGGGAGATTATGGAAAACCACTGCATGAGCAGTGGAGGTCTAGACAGTTAGATGGTCTAGGTAGTGTTCTTGAGCAGCTAGGCTGCAAGCCTACAACTTAGCCCACTCACACTCCGAGTGAGCATAGCGATAGTTGTATCAATATCACTAGAGAGCATGGAGAGGCTTCTAAGCACCCTCATGTCACACGTCCATCATCAGCACATTTTTTCGATGGGTACATAACCCATAAGGTAGCTCACATAGAGCGTACGCACCAGAGGCCTCCCACAGTTGACCAGATCGACAGATCACATAGACTGGTGTCTGAGAAAATATGTCAACTCCTCCAAGATCAATTGGAGGATGCTCGCCTAGAGAGGCAACATATTGAAGATGACAATATTCAAGTGCAAATGCTCCTACGATAGAGATATATAAGCAGCACATGAGTGAGGAGCATATTCTAGCTCATAAGGAGCGCATAGAGCAAGAGGATCAGCTAGCCAGAGCTGGCCTATACCATCCCAAGGAGCATAGATAGTGTTTGCATAGGAGGGTTATGTCCCTAGCCGATATGCACAAGGAACACAGAGATGCTCGTACTTATGTCAGTGCCCAACAGAGGGAGCTACTATCGTCACTCAATGATCTTATACAAAGGTAGCATGAACATGTAGATGTAAATAGATACGATCAAGAGTATCCTGAGAGTTACCAAGTTGAGGAGGAGGAAGAGCCACGTCCTCCACCTCCCCAAAAGAAGACCTTACCTCCTAAACTGCCTCCACGTCAGCTTAGGGAGGAGGACTTTTTGTCTTCTGAGGCGTACAAGGCTTTGGTCGATAAGGTCAAAGCAATAGATAGGCAAGGCACAACCATGCAAAAGCCAACACTGAGGAAGATACACAATGAACCTCTAGACCCCTCAATGCCTATGCCTCCATATCCTGAGCATTTTGATATGCCCAGGTTAGAAAATTTCAAGGGTGATGAGGATGCCCAAGATCATATTACAAGTTTTTTGGATGCTTATTTCCAGATAAAGAGTCATGATGCCTTATTTTTGTGCACCTTCATTATGACACTCTCTGACCCAGCCTGAGAGTGGTTCAACCAGTTTAAGAAACACAGTATTACTAGTTTTGAGTAGTTAGCTGATGCATTTCTTGAACCCTATTCATTTGGCATCAAGAAATAGGCCAACCTTTCCAATTTGGCTACGCTAGCTCAGTGCGACGATGAGCCCATCGAGCAATACGGAAGGAGATGGTGTAGAATAATGGCAAATATGCCATTCCCTATTACTATAGTAGAATTGGCCTAATTTTTATAAAGAGTTGTGCCAAGCACATCTCGCTACTTTTGTAGCTGTAGCAGTATGCTACAATCGAGGAAGTTGTGGTGCAAGCCAAGGTGATCAAGGACATCAAGTTGTAAGAAGGTAACTTGAAGCTCAAGACTAGGAAATAAGGGTTTGAAAAGAGTACTACGAAGCAACAAGGCAAGCAGGCCCACGTGAATCAAGTAGTACTAAAAATTGGAGAGAACAAGGGACAACAAAAGCTTAATTATCAGGCCCAACCTCCTCCTACACGTTATGAGACATGCAAAAACAACTATAAGGGCAAAATTAGAGAAGAGCGTCCACCTCACTAGTTCACACCTCTAACGAAATTGATGAATTTGATTTTCCATCAACTATGCGAGGCCAAGGCCATACGATTGCCCGAGGTCAAATTAATAGATCTGAATGTGCCAAAGTCAAAGTGGCATCAAGATGATCTGTTCTACATATTCCATAGAGCGAAAGGCCACAACATCGAGACATGTTGGTCCTTCAAACACATTATGTAGAACATGATAGAAAAAGGAGAGCTTGTAGTACTAGGTAATCCACAGGCACCCAACAATAGAAACATGGGTATTTTCAAGAATCCACTACCTAATCACGAGGTGCCTCGTAACAATGCCGATCAGGTCAATCAAGTGAGAATAGAACCACCTACCCAGGGGTCTGTAGGTATGATCAATATTGTTACTAGACATGGGAGGTATGGTCAACCGAATCAACCTCGTGCTCCCAATAGAATACAAGCTATGCCAGATTAACAACTAGCTTCAAACATTCCAGGCCCACCAACTATACCGATGGTGACCATAAGGAGCAGGTTAGTTCAGAACCTACAGACAAATCCTGTGAAATTGTCAATAAATGAGCTTATTCAGTAGTCCCCTAGACATAGGGAGACTATTATGGATGTTTTGAGGTCCATTGAGGTATAGTCCCAAGATGCACACACATTTACAAATTTTGTGGGACATGTATAACAGTGTCAGGAACCCACGATACAATTTTATGATCATGAAGTGAAGATGGTTCCTACTATTACGGCTGATCTACCGCTACATATTATCATGTGTGTTAACCACATGCATTTCAAAAGGGTCTTGATCAACACTGGGTCCTCGATCAATATAATTATGACCAAGGCATTGAGCCATCTCAAGTTACCCAAATCACACATTGTGCCTACCACCTTTATGTTGAGAGCATTTAATGATGCACTATGCTCGACGGTTGGTACAATTGTTCTACCTATTCAAGTGGGACTCAAGACCATCTCTCTGATGTGTCACATGATATAGGGTGCCATGCAGTACAACATTTTGCTTGAAAGGCCTTGGATTCATGAAATGCATTGCGTCCCCTCTATCTTGCATCAATGCGTGAAGTACATTCATGAGGGATAGGTTCATGTAGTGTCCTCAAATGAAGAACCATTCAAGTTCATGAATGTAGTAGATTTGTAGGGGGTTTTGTACTCCTATAGATGCACTTGGATATCCAACCTGCTTTGCCAGTTAAGATTTTGAGAGGTAAACCAAAAACCCATGCTCAACCATCAACATCTATGTCACATAGATCTGAGCATATGACTGCAACTTATCTAAAATTGATTGCATCATCAATGAATCGGTAAGATGAGAAACTAAAGGTGAAATTGGGTGAGAAAGTAGAAGATCATAGGCCTATACCAGTTGCTAATGAGATTCCCACTCCCATGGATGTGGAAGAACCTCAAGATAAAGCTAAGGAGGCACCTCAACCTGCTTCACCTGCATCTTCAACAAGGTCATCTGCACCACAAGTGATCGTTCATCTGGCTAGCACAGGTTTGGGTGAGTATCTTGTATAAAATGTTACTTTCAGACCTATCCTGAAGACTTCACAAGAGATGGGTCGACCGCACACCCATCAATTTTTGATTGGATCTGTAGTGTCATTGGGTGAGCCACCCAACCAAACAAACTTCATCTACATAGGGCTAGATCAGGCGCCCACCAGAATATTCATATACGAGGACGATGACGAGCCATTCACTATAAATGTGCGCTATCTTTCCAACATAGAATATGCCATGCACATTTTTGAGTCGTATCATTGACATGGACACGACCTTGGTATTTTCAAACAAGGATGTATAAATCCACTCAAACCACATTATCAGTTAGCTACTGATAGGTTTGGGTTAGGGTTATAGGTATAGGATCATGAAAATTTGCTTGTTGCATCCTTAGATCACATGTACCTAAGTCTGAGGGATGATGTGGATTTTAATCCATATCACCCTAATATTTCTAGCTTTTTGAGGACTCGCCAGATGGTATCGTTTGTCACCATAGGGCCACCTAATTCATATCATGATAGGCCCTTAGAGGACAACCCCAGAGACAACCTAGGTAACCAAATATGTAATGCTATCGATGACACTGTTATGCAAGGGCATAACCCCACTATTGTAGGTGATCTCGAGTTAGGAGATCTTTATGATGATGATGGAGAGGAATCCGCCTTTGAAATGAGTGGACCTAGTTATGATGCAGATGATGAGTCCTTGAATGATGATCAATATGAAGAGGAAATCGAGCCGACCTTTCCAGGTCTGGCATTTATATGCCATCTGCTATCTATATAACAAGTGGAAGAGACGAATGAGCGCTTCATAGTCAACAGTAACTATAAAGATGAAATACAGGAGGCCTATTTAAGGCCTCACCCAACTAATCTTCCACTACTCATAGACACAATAAAGTGGTCCATATAGGGTAGTGACCACAGTGATGCATATGAGAGGACCGATTCTAGGCTCGTGTATCCACAATATCTATTGCCTATGGAATTGGAGCATGTTACAGAGGAATTCCCTCCCAAAACTGAGCACTATGAGAAATAAGCAGCACTAGTTTATGTGGCAGTATCATATATATGATCATTCTATCATATTTATCTGGATAGTGATGATAGTGACCGTAGAATTAGATACATGGGGCCACATCTGGTATATCGCCCCTTAGAAGAGGGGGGAAGTGACAGATTGTATTTGTACAGTGATGATGAGGATTCATTGGAGATGGTCTATTTGGGACCTCATCACCTACGTAATTGGCCTTCACCTCAAGGTCCCCCACCTATTACAGCTACAGGTTTGCACCAGGAGATCAATCTCCATTGTAGCCTGAAGGAAAGAAGAGAGCTCAAAGAGAGGTATCAGGAACTCTTTCCCCATCCACCTACGTATGTGGAGTTCCTTGAGCTGAGAGATACCATTTTATAGCTAGTGCATCGAGAGGATCTAGTTATATGGGCATCCCATAGAGAGGATCTGTTTGTGCCCGTACCATCTGAGCCAGATCTTGGGTACAAAAGCTATGCTTTAGATATAGAGTTTTGTCCATGTGGTTTAGGAGATCAATTCCATTCCATCAGTATGGTCTCCATTGATTTGACCACTTCACTCCACAATCTAGTAGATCCATCCAAACCGCTGCATCTAAATATGGATGCTATCGATTGGGATCGTGCTGACTCATCGGTCCATCTTGAAGATTTCTTCCCTAATGAAGAAATGTTTTTTACCATTTCATTTTATGCCAGGCTATGTTTACGATGTTTATCACGCTGAGGGTGCTTCCTGCAAGGAACATGAGAACCTGAATTATGACATCCATCTAATTCCTACGCCTCACTAGCTTGAGGAGGGATCACATATGTCAGTAGAGAAAACCTTTGATGTGGATATCAGTAAATATCCCACCAATCCAAAGAAGGTTAGATTTGGAGAGACTCTCACTCTAGATGAGCATGATAGCATCATCCCTCTACCTAAAGAGAGACCTAATATCTTTGCTTGGAATTACAAAGACATTTCGGGTCTAGATTCGAAATTGGTTACTCATAACCTTTCGCTAGATCTGTCAAAGAAGCTAGTCAAGAAAAAACTTAGAAAAATGCATCCAACAGTAGCCTTAATGGTGAAATATGAGTTGCAAAACTTGTTGGACATAGAGTTCATCATCTCCATCGACTATCCAGAATGGGTGTCCAATATGGTGCCCATGGGAAAGCCAGATGGAAGGGTCCGTATTTGTATAGATTTTAGAGATCTCAATAAGGCTACACCCAAAGATTCATTTTTTTTTCCAAATATCGATGCTTTGGTAGATGCTACTGTAGGTCATGAAATGCTCTCCCTCATGGATGATTTTTCTAGATATAATTAGATTCATATTAAACCCAAAGATTAGCATAAAATCACGTTTATAATGCCATGGGGGAAATTTTGATACAAAGTTATGCCATTCGGTATTAAAAATGCTAGTGCCACATATCATCGGGCAATGACATATATCTTTCATGACTACATGCATAAAATTGTAGAATATTATATCGATGACTTACTAGCTAAGTCATTGCTGCAATCAGAGCATGCAAAGGTCTTAAGGAAGGTCTTTGATCGCCTGATAGAGCATAATGTCAGGTTGAATCCTAAGAAGTGCGTATTTGGTGTAAATTCAAGTAAACTCTTGGGATTCATTATTTCTAAATGAGGCATCAAAGTAGACCTAGCAAAGGTTAAGGCTATTCTAGAGATGCATCCTCCCACTAATATCAAAGAACTAAGAATCCTTCAGGGCAAAGTAGCATCCATAAAGTGATTCATCGCTCAATTATCGAATAAATGTCGACCCATGAATTGACTACTACACAAGGGGGTCCCATTTGAATGGGATGAGGACTGCCAAGCAGCCTTTGCTGAGATTAAGCAATACCTAGAAACACCGCCAGTACTAGATCTACCAAGGCCAGATGTGTCTTTTTTGCTATATATATAGACAACCAACTTTGCATTAGGGAGCATGTTAGCCCAAAAGAACGTGCAAGGCAAAGAGCAAGCCGTATATTACATCAGTCACACCTTGGTGAGTTATGAGTCAAGATATGCATATTTTGAGAAGCTTTGTTTAGCAGTGGTGTTCACTACCAAGAAATTGCGGTATTACATGCTAAGTCATACAACATATGTTATATCAAAACATAATCCTTTGCAATATATGATGAGCAAGACATATCATAACACACGTACTGCAAAGTGGATCATGCTATTGATAGAATTTGATTTGCAATTCATCAACCAAAAGTCCATCAAGGGACAAGTCATAGCTGATCAACTGGATGAGGCACCACTGTCCAACAGTACGTCTCTAACCATTGATCTTCCAGATGATGCGGTCTTCGTAATATCTAAAGTTCCCAAACTCGAAGAACCAGAGAATAATGTTGATATGACATTGTTCTTCGATGGTTTGAGTGTGAGCAAGGGAGTGGTGTAGGAATAGTGTTTTTCATGCCACACAGAGATCCAATGCCCTTGTCATTCAAGTTAGGCTTTCCATGCACCAATAATAATGCTGAGTACAAAGCCCTACTTTTGGGCCTCCACACAGCCATCGCCATGGGTATTAAAATATTGAACATTTTTGGTGATTCTCTATTCATAGTTAACCAAGTTAAGGGGTTCTTTCAATGTCGATGTCCCGTACTGAGAGCCTACAAAGATTTTTTGCCAATTATTTGGCTAAATTTGAATGGTATGGCATCGAGGCAATTCGTAATTCATAAAATAGGTTTGCAGACACCATGGCATATTTGGGGTCCTTGATCCCTTAGAATTTTCATGCCGATTTTACTACCATCCATGTTAGAATACTCTCGCACCCAGCAACGGAGCATGCAGCCTTTGATAACAAAGAGTCAGTCAACATGATTATCATGGAACCAATAGCTGATTGGTTCTGTAGAGTGAAATATTTTCTTAAGTAGAAACCTTGGGAGTCATTGACTTCTCAGAGTCCTATGGGGAGTGGTACTACCATTTACCATAAGGTTGTTTCCTAGTCTGTATTTACAAAGTTAAATACACAGGGGGAGCAAGTCGTCCTAGCAGTCAAAGTTGAGGCTTGTCAAAGTTGGATGTTGCAAATCCAAGACTTCCTAAAACTTGGTATGATCCTAGAGGGATTATTGCATGCCACAAGATGCACATTCAAATAGAAAGTGACTAAGTGTAACTTGATATGAGACATTTTGTACTGATGCAGCTACAAAGGAGTTCTCCTTCGATGTCTTGATCCCCAAGAGTCATCTTGGGCAATTTCAAAATCTCATGATGGTACATGCGATGGCCATTTTAGTGGCATGGTTGTCGTCAAACGCATCCTTCACGTGGGTTATTATTGGTACACTATGAAGAAGTATTGCAATGTGTATGTCAATAAATGCGTTAAATGTCAGCATCATGCTAATCTTATGCACTTGCCATCACAAGACTTACAACTCTTTTAGGTGGCTTGGCCATTTGCTCAATGGGGACTAGATCTTATTGGCAAGATTTCTCCTCCATCGTTAGGCCAATACATTCATTGTCACGGCTACTAAGTATTTTATAAAGTGGGTGGAAGCCATTCCCCTTACAATGACCACTAGAGCTTGCATCACAAAATTTATTCTCGAGCATATCATATGTCATTTTGGGATACCATCCAAAATAATTTTGGATAATGGAACTTCTTTTAAGAACAAAATTGTGTGGGCTTTAACGTCTAAATACCTCATTAAACATATTTTTGCAACTCCATACTATCCGCAAGCAAACGAGCAAGCTAAGGCCTCAAACAAGACTATGGTAGCCATATTGAAAAAGACAGTGCAAGAACACCACAAGGATTGGCATATATAGTTGCCCCTTGCATTATGGGCTTATAGGACTAGCATTCGGATGCCCATTGGGACAACACCGTTTTCACTAGTATATAGCACTAAGGCCATTATACCCTTAGAGTTGGAAATTCCAACGTTGTGCATCGCATTGAAAGAGTTCATCGATGATGACACTGCATGACAAGCTCACCTCAATAAATTAACGTTGCTCGATGAACATCACATGAATGCCCTCGAGCATCTTTGCATTTATCAGGAGCGATCAAAATGAGCTTACAATGTCAAAGTACACCAGAGAGAATTTGAATTTGGGGATATTATGCTAAAATAAAACCAACAGAACTCGAATTTGATGCCTGATATGCGAGACAAATTCACGGCTAATTGGCTAGGGCCTTACATCATATCTAAAAATATTGGTCCAGGTACCTATCGCCTAATGTCGCTAGAGGGTGTGGAAGAGCTTGAGAGTCTCAATATCATCCATCTTAAGGCATTCTATGCTTGAGAGTGTAATAAATGCACCAAAGGCATCTGTAAGCCCTTTGGTCAACCCAAAATCTCTAAGGGTTTTTCCACAACCGCTCGGTCATCCCAAAATACCCCAAGCTCTCTGTTGAGTAGCTTGTTCAAGTAAAATCTCCAAAGGCAGTTCCTCACAATTTGGTCATCCTTAAAAGCTCCAAGGACATGTACTCATCATTTGGTCAAATATGAAAGCTTAAAAATGTATAAAAATTTGAAAATATATAAAATTCCAAAAACAAATTGGTAAAGCATAAAATCCAAAAACATTTGCTTTTGTAGTTTGCATTTTCATACATGCATTCACATCATCATATTGTATTTAGGCATTTGTCATCCGTTGCATTCCATATTATATTGTAATGTGTATATCAAAATCTTACAAATGATCGCACGTGTTGTAATCACAATGACACTAAGAGGGGGGGTGAATCAGTGTGTTCTTTAAAAACTTCTAAAATAATTAGATTATAAAACCAGTAGCAGTTTAAAGCAGATAAAAGAGATACTAAATGCATCAAGAAAGCATCACACATAACACAACATTTTAACAAGGTTCACCAATGTGGCTACTCAAAAAAACTGCTTGGACTACCATCCAAATCCAGTCAATGCAAAGCTACAACTTTACATAATCCTTTACCAACACCAACTGGAAGGAGCACCAACCCCTTAACTTTATCTGCTTCAACAGAATGGAGCACCAACTCCTATTTTACCGAGCACCTACTGGAAAGAGGCACCAACCCCTTAATTTGCCAGCACCAATTGGACAAATTATTTACCAAGCCTAAGCGGAAAGAGGCACCAACCCCTTAATTTGCCAGCACCAGCTGGACTTCAATATTGAATAAAAAAATGTTTGACATATACCTTTGTTATTGCAAGACTCTAATTGGTCTACATCACCTTTGCAATCTCTGTGCACTCTGCTCTCTCTTGCACAATCACTTCACACAGTTTGTTGCACTGCTACAGCTAGACTTTGCAATCAACTTTGCCCTTCGTGCTTCTCTACACACTCTGCTTTCTCTGCGCACACGCTTCGCACACTCTGTGTCGTTTCACATTCTGCTCTCTACTCAACACGAACTTCACTTTCACAAACACTATGCTCGCATTCGCACTTTATCTTTACACCCCATTTTTCAAACTCGAAGTACCCTTGCTTTTATAGAAGAAGTTTTAGGAACAAACCCTAAAAGAACGTCGGTTGAGAAACCCTAGAATTTGTCAGCTGCCAAACCCTAAAATCCGTCGGCCCAGATTTAACTTTGTCGGCCTCAAACACTTCTTCCACCTTCGTCACTTTCCTGTAGCTTATTGCCGCGAAATAGTAACATGTCGGCCCTTTTAATTTAATTTAATATTTTAATTTAAATTTTAAATAAAATAAAATTTAAACTAAATATTTAAAATTAAATATCTTCATCATCGGGGCATATTTTTCAACGAAACGAAGAGCCAACTTGGGTTTTAAGAAAAACCCATTTCAAATATGTTATCCATGGTTTTAAATAAAACTTTTTATTTTGACTGCCTTGGTTTTCACAAAAAACCTTTTCGCTTCTTGACATCTCAGGTTCTGAAGACTTCTTCTTCTCATTCTGAATTATGTTTTCTGTTTTTGTGCATCTATCATTTAAGGACTCATGATCTGACTAACTTTTGAACTTTATCCTCTGCATCTGAGTGACTTCTAAACTGCCTGTCCATTGCATCATTAGATCTAACTGACTGTATTGACAACAATGACAATCCTCCTGCAACACCTTGCTCAACACTAAACTCCTATCCATTGTACTTTGGCTGCACCTTTTTGTTCAATAAACTCTTGTCCATTGCATCAATAAATGCATATGCACTGTGTTGACAACAATGACAATACTGTTTGCTGCACTTTGCTCAACAATCTCCCCCTTTGGAATTGTTGGCAACACATGTGCAATTTTCCTGTAAATCTTCTCCCCCTTTGACAATAATACCAAAGGGCTGCTGCAGACTCCCCCTGAGTCTATGCACAATATTCTTAGACACAAATTATTACAATTAGCAAATATTCCAAGCATGAACAAGAAGAAAAACAAATACACAAATGCTCCCCTCGAGTCCAAGACCACTTCATTTCACTGATTGACAACATCATGATAAGCATAATAGGCATCAATAAAATCAACAATGTGAATAGCAGCAATAACCAGTGAATGACACCATCACCGTCAACTTCACCAATATAACATGTGTAAGAACATGACTGAACCACTGTCTTCTATGCAATTACCCTCTGTTGCTTTGCAAACTCAAACTTGTCCACTGTTAGTGAAGGCATACAATAATCTTATATAGCCAACTTTTTGTTCTGCAATGCCAACAACATCTGCATACAACTTCACCATGCATCTTGGATATATTCTCAACAAGCTTGAACCCAATGACAGTTGTTTGTCTCTCTCTGTAGTGAGAATCCAGCAGGCTACCTCAATCCACTTTCAACTCTGTGCAAGTACCAAACATATTCATCACCAGGCTGGAAATCATCTGGCTGCTCATTAAAAAACTTTTTCTTCAATCTTCCCATTCAACATGCTGATTTCACTTTTGTCAACAGAATTGACAAGTGACTCACATCTATACCAATTTTTGTCCAGCACTGCAATTTTGTTGCCAACTCTTACTTTCAACTATGCATGTCGGAAGAAGACATTTTGTCAAACACTTTATGGCCAACCGTAGTGCACCTTACTCAGCCTCAAGCTTCTTATCCTTGGACTGGCATTAAATCAATAGTTAAAACAAAACTATATGTGAATTAAATATATTCACCAAGGTGTCATGAAAGATCTGGCAATCTTCACATCAAAGAGTAAAAACAAATACATGCTGCTCGAAACACAAATACACAGCTAGGGCAAGCATTCTTTCGTTGAGCAAATTATCTGGACTATTATGATTCGTAATTTTGAACAGTGGTATTAAGAATCATCAATAGTACAACAGTGACATATCTCAAAACTACCAATGGTGACAGCTCTCAAATTAAACACCACACTTCACGGCATTTCCACAAACCACTATATAAACTGAAAAACACACTTTAACAACTATACAACATTAACCCGACTGCTTACCTTTCATCCTCAGATACCTAGACAAATACATAGGAGCATTAAAATAAAACTTTAATATTGCTCCTCCTGAGGATGTGCCACCTGGAGTTGCTTAGAGCAATGGCAGAGTAGCCTCCTTCAGTCCAAGGAGACACAATTTCCTTTCTTCTGTCTTTCTCCAGACTTTCCTGAACTTGGGCTTGGGTTTTTCAACAACATCCCTATTTTGCTCCTGTTCGTGAACTTGAACATTTCTCTTGTGGGGTTGTCTCTTGTGCATTCTTGATGGATGATTATTTTCTTTTCTTTTATGCACATGATATGTTCCTTGTCGGTGTTGTCCTCTTTGTTTCGATGAAATCTAGGGTTTTGCCTTAGATTAGATATAGAAGTGCTTGGACAGAACCTTGCTATGTGCCCTTGACCGTTGCATTTAAAACATTGCACATGTTTTATTCCCTGTCTGTATTGCATTCTATGTGTATGATGAAATCTATGGTATTGCCTTAGATTGGATATAGAAGTGCTTGAAAAAAACCTTGCTATGTGCCCATGGCCATTACATTTAAAACATTGCACAGGGTGTTCACTCAAAAAAATAGAAGTATTTTTATCAGCATAACTCTTTGATCTATTGTTCGAGTCCACAATAAATTGCCTTGTGACCAAAGTGGTTGCATTTAGAACAATAGCCATAAAAAGCATTATTATTAAAAGAGTGAGAGTGAGAGAACCTCTTTCTGTTGTGGTTGCTTTCTTTGTAGATCTTCTTTGATATTTTCTTCCTTTTGAGGATTCAGCTTGAGACTTTTCTTGTTTCAATCCTTCAACCGAGGACTTCTTCTTCTCTGCATATTTGGAGGATGAAGGTTGTTCAACTTCATATCCAAGACCAAACTTAGCTATGGAGCTTCTTTGTTGATTTATCATTGTATCTAGCAACTCTGTGCTCTTCTCAAATTTGAGATTTATATTGGCCTCTTTTAGTTGTTTCTTCAATGAAACAATCTCTTCTTCTTGTTGGCAGCATACAGTCTCTTTCTCATTGATCCGAGACCTAAGAATATCTTCAATCCTTTTGTTCTATTCTACTTGCAGCTTTAGATCAACAATAACCTGTTTATATTCCTCTTCACTTGTCTTGTATACATCATTCTTATTATCCAGTTGTGTCTTCAAGGCTTCTTCTGATTTCTTGGCCTTTTGAACTTGTAGGAAGAGATCTTCAATCTCATCCTCATATTCTTCTAATTTCTTGGACAGTATTTTGTTCTTTTTCTTTTCTATTCTCCACTCTTCAAGAGCAGATATCAACTCTCCTTCAAAATCTACTTCAGCCTCAAGATTTTCATCACAGACTTCGGGATTCACTTCTTCTACCTTTTTCGGTTCAAATTTCTCTTCTACAGGAACCGAAACTGACTGGGATGCCTTTTTGGATGAGGATCTATTCTTCTTAGCCATTGTGTACTAATCCAAGATCAACCCTGACTGATTTAGCCAAAATTGGGAACCTGGCTCTGATACCAATTGTTGTAATCACAATGACACTAAGAGGGGGGGTGAATCAGTGTGTTCTTTAAAAACTTCTAAAACAATTAGATTATAAAACCAGCAGCAGTTTAAAGCAGATAAAAGAGATACTAAATGCATCAAGAAAGCATCACACATAACATAGCATTTTAACGAGGTTCACCAATGTGGCTACTCCTCAAAAATACTGCTTGGACTACCATCCAAATCCAGTCAATGCAAAGCTACAACTTTACATAATCCTTTACCAGCACCAACTGGAAGGAGCACCAACCCCTTAACTTTATCTGCTTCAACGGAATGGAGCACCAACTCCTATTTTACCGGCACCTCTCTGGAAAGAGGCACCAACCCCTTAATTTTCCAGCACCAACTGGACAAATTATTTACCGACGACCAAGCTGGAAAGAGGCACCAACCCCTTAATTTGCCGGCACTAATTGGACTTCAATATTGAATAAAAAAATGTTTGACATATACCTTTGTTATTGCAAGACTCTAGCTGGTCTACATCACCTTTGCAATCTCTGTGCACTCTGCTCTCTCTTGCACAATCACTTCACACGAGTTCTTTGCCTTGCTATGACCAGGACTTTGCAATCAACTTTGCCCTTCGTGCTTCTCTACACACTCTACTTTCTCTGTGCACACGCTTCGCACACTTTGTGTCGTTTCACATTCTGCTCTCTGCTCAACACGAACTTCACTTTCACAAACACTATGCTCGCATTCACACTTTATCTTTACACCCCACTTTTCAAACTCGAAGTACCCTTGCTTTTATAGAAGAAGTTTTAGGAACAAACCCTAAAAGAACGTCGGTTGAGAAACCCTAGAATTTGTCGACTGCCAAACCCTAAAATCCGTCGGCCCGATTTAACTTTGTCGGCCTCAAACACTTCTTCCACCTTCGTCACTTTCCTGTAGCTTATTGCCGCGAAATAGTAACATGTCGGCCCTTTTAATTTAATTTAATATTTTAATTTAAATTTTAAATAAAATAAAATTTAAACTAAATATTTAAAATTAAATATCTTCATCACCGGGGCATCTTTTTCAACGAAACGAAGAGCCAACTTGGGTTTTAAGAAAAACCCATTTCAAATATGTTATCCATGGTTTTAAATAAAACTTTTTATTTTTACTGCCTTGGTTTTCACAAAAAACCTTTTCGCTTCTTGACATCTCAGGTTCTGAAGACTTCTTCTCATTTTGAATTATGTTTTTTGTTTCTGTGCATCTATCATTTAAGGACTCATGATCTGACTAACTTCTGAACTTTATCCTCTGCATCTGAGTGACTTCTAAACTGCCTGTCCATTGCATCATTAGATCTAACTGACTGTATTGACAACAATGACAATCCTCCTGCAACACCTTGCTCAACACTGAACTCCTATCCATTGTACTTTGGCTGCACCTTGCTGTTCAATAAAATCTTGTCCATTGCATCAATAAATTTGTCTGACTGTGTTGACAACAATGACAATACTGTTTGCTACACTTTGCTCAATAGCACGTTTGTGTTTCAATCATGCACCCTTGCATTTATCATAATCCATTGCATTCATACATGATACTTGATACAAAGAAATATGTATGTATATTAAGTTTTCTAGTAACTCAGCCATACCTAGTGGGTTCTTCAGGTATTATAGAAATATTTCTTTGCTATTATAGACAAGGTCATTAGTTGGGATAGTGCTTCAACATATCATAATCACGCAACTAAGCAAAAAAATATAAAATCCTACTAAGACAAGAGAGGATGAAAGCTGCGAAAGCAGTCTTAGGTATCTAGAGAGATGGGTTTCACGACCTGCTTATCTTACAAATAGTCGGTCTAGAAAGGTGTACTTTGGCAAAAGGACAAGAATTTCCCCTATAAATCCCAAAGTCACAAAGTTTAAATCCCAAGTTACAAAGTACAAAAGTACAAATTTCAAGTTCAAAATGTAAAGTGACATAGTGAATCAAAAGCACTATAAAAATCCCTTGCTCACAGAAAATGGTAACATGTGGACTAACAGTTATTTTCATCACTACATATGAGAAAGTAAGAAGGGTGAGAACTTGAATCCCTGGATTGCCCACATTTTGAAAGCCACAGAGTGATCCTCGATCATAGCAATGGGTTGGAAGAGTCCTGCCTACAATCGTAGGGGTAGTTCTATTAGGTGATCCCCAAACGTAGCAATGGGTTGAAATATTCCCGCCTACATTTGGAGGGGTGGCCCTGATCAATTTGCAATATGAGCTAGCTCTAGGAACCTAGGATTGTCTAGTTGTATAAGTCTAATCAAAGCTAAAATAAGGATGGTACGATCGTATGAGGAACCCTATCTCACATATGGGTTGAAAGAGTCCCGACTGACATACAAGGTATGCTTATGATCTATCTGAAAATACTCACATGCACACATAGGGATAATGAATAGTTGGGTCTGTCATGGTAAAAGCCTTGTCCAATATAAGCCTTGTATAGTTAGTATGTGATTTTTGGAGAAGTCTACTAGGGCGTTTGAGTCTCAATGAAAACCCCAAAAAGTTCTCCAATAGCAACAAGCTACCAAATATCATTAAACTTTAGAAATACAAGTCATTCATTCATTAGAATGTATTTTACAAAGCACAATCAAACATATAGGATAGATACTGCATGAATATCAGAAATGATGTTTAGCGACCACTGACTATTTAGTGCAACAAAGAAGAAATATACAAAATGACATATTCATTCATTAGCATTATACCAATCCATTTCACTGTATTTCATACATGGGTGATTAATTTATTAAGTTCTTGTAATGAGAATTATCAATTATTTTACATGATTGTTATACATTTTGTGGTGTCATATTTTAAAAATTGATATACACAGTTTACATTCATTACTTATGTTTTAAGTGATTAAAGCATACAGGTTCATTTCCATTATATTATGATTATGTACATAATGCATTACCATACATTGCATAGCATACCATAAACTGCATAAAATAAACGCATGCCCACAAAGCAAAAATAAATATGCATTTAAAAATAAACATCGCATCCATATGCATATATCATATCTCACACATCTAATCATCTAGATCATTGCATATCATCATCATAAAGTAAAATAGCTATCTAGTGCATGTCATCCATACATCGCATCATATAAACATAGCATTTACATAAGCCTTGCATCCATGTGGATAAAATAAACATAAAATAAAAAATAAATAAATAAACATGTACACATAATGAGACATAAAATATCATATCATATATATGTGTCCAAGAGAGTACATAGGGAGTACAAAATGCCTACAGGCTACAACTGTGTAGGTCCTCGACCATACACACAAAATGATATATAAAAAAAATGTAGTCAGTAGCTTCTACAACTTAGATCTAGGCTGCTCCCCTGTACTGGAGCTCTCACTACCTCCCTCAGTGTTGTGCTCTAGAGCCTGCTCTCCTAGCTGACCTGGCACCTGTGGTGGATCCTGCTGTGGATCCTGCATACTTCCAAATACTAAAGCACCCAGCACATGGGAAACTGGTAACTGTAGTAGGCTAGTCCTATGACTAGAGGCCCCTGATGTCTACCCTAGATCTCTAGTCCTGGCCTGCGATCTCACTATGTGTGTGATAGAGGACCTATGCATCCTCTCAGTCCTATGAGTCCTGTGACTCAAGCTCACTATCGACTACCCTGAGGTCCTAGACCTGGTATGCTATGACTCTAAGAAGAAAGGATCCTTTGAAACCTGTATCCTGTGCTTCTCTATGTACCTGACTAGTCGATCAACACGAGCAAGCTAGGCTGCGTGCATCTCATTGGTCTTCATGACCATATCACACAGTTGCTCTACCTTAGTTGTCGGATCCTATGCAGCTGTTGTACCTACTACTGGTATTTCAGGGGACCCCATAGTCACCTAAGGAGGTGGCATAGCCCCCCTCGATGCTCGAGCAAGATCCTACTCCACCTCTGTTGTAGTTTGTTGTGCCCGTGTTAACTCCAGGGCAATTTATAGTCTCTACACCTAGGACTCTACATTTGTAGCCTGATTCGTAATCTCTTGTACCTGGCCCTATGCCTTAGTTAGGCACCACTTTGATGCTAGTGTCTCTCTCGAGTTGCTATGTGTGAAACTGTTCGAGTTGACTCTTTAAGTCAGCCACTTGAGCCAATAGCCATCCCTCTACACTATTAGGAGGGACCTCATCCTCCTCTGGATTATCCTTCTCAGGATCAATCTCTAGAATATCCTTGATGGTGACCTCTATGTCCCAACCCCCTTTGTACACTAGCGTACCCTACGCCCGTTAGAATCTAACTCTTCCTCTACCTAAGCTGGATCTCAGCCTAGAGGCCCTATCCCATGCCATATGAATAAGGACCACCACCCATCATAGTATTGGGTGGTCCTAACTGTCTCAACCCCTAACTCTTGGAAGTCATCAGGTGCATCTCCTAGTGGTGGAGGAACTATCAATGGGAGGTCCCTCTCTAGATCCAAGCATTTGTACCTCAGTGGCATCTTTGGTATATCCTGCACCATGTCGAACTATCACAGGACATGAGAAAATAACTAATACTCCTTGACCTCTGGCTTACGCCAAATAAACCATCTATCTTGGTGAGCCTATCGTAGCCACTCATCCCCCTCAAGCCATGCAAGGCAATCCATGTAGGGGCACCAGACAATGTCCCCTAACCTAAGTGATGCAAACCTAATAATATAGTGCTCATTATTCCTAGCATGAGCTTGGCTATGAATACCCTCCTTAGCATGAGTCCAGCATGTAGCGTAACATTGATGGTCAATGTCTATGGTAGTTATGCATAGTGGTGGCTCCATAGGGTGATCGATCTGGATGTGCTGCCACCCCCAAATCTATAACAATATACTATAGTTTATGCCCTTACGACTATGCTCTATGATCTGGTACAGCTCCCTGTAGAGCTGGCATAATAGGGTGCTCCCCCAAGCTAATAATAGTGGCTCCTTTGTAGAGCTCTGAAGCACCCTCCAAGCAACGGCTAACATGTTCCATGGAATCCTCATGCCCAAGAAGTCTGGAAGGACAATCTGTAGAATGATATGCATGAAGAGCACCTATTGTACAGAAAATACATCATCACGGTACCAGTCATCGATGTTAACCCCTCTGTGGTCAGCATCATCCTATGCATCAATGCTCTAGTCATAGAATATGGTGATGAAGACATCATCATTTGCCATGGAGGTAGAGGAGACGATAGCCTCGCCATCGATAGGGATCCTGAAGATCCTATAGACATCCTCCAAAGTGATAGTCATCTCACCAGGAGGAAGGTGGAAGGTGTTGATCTATGCATTCTAGCATCATTCCAATGCATTAAGATAGGCCTGATCTACCCTAATGGCAGGTAGATCCATGATGAAACCAAACTCGACAGCTCAGAACCAAGCTCGGTCGTCATCAGATAAAGCCTCACAGAGAGTCTTCATAAGGTCAGGCTCCCACGCTCTAGAAGTTAAATTTTAAAAGAAAAAAGCATAATGTAAGCTAAATATAGCTAAGCAGAGCTAAAGAAAACTAAAAATTTTAATTAGACAACCTAGAAAAAAAATAGCAATAGCAAACCGCAGCTGAAACTTGCGGTCCCCAATTTGCAAATTGGGAACCACAACTAAAACCTACGGTCCCTAATTTTCCAACTGGGAACCGCAGGTACCAACTACGTTTTAGGAGTGGCACCCATTTTGGGTAGCCTCCTAGACCACTAAGGCATGAAATTAAATACTACAGCTAGCCTAAACTAGTGGGGTTCATTACCGATAGTTTAGTGAGGTTCATTTTTTTGTATTACTTAATGTAGTTTATTTTACAGGTATTGAGTGTGTGGTCTCAGTTTTGAGTTACCTTGCCTGCACCCTAGCCCCAGCTAGTAGATGGTTGATCAGGATCTGCCATTGAGGTAGAGGAGTATAATTATGGTAGAGTTTGGCAGCGTTATGGATCGAGTAATGTTCTCTCTCTCTCAGAGCTCCCAAATTGCTAGTAGTTGCAAGAAAAATAATGAAAATTTCAAATGGTAATTCAATTTATAGGTCTTCTTAGTCTCTGTGGATCGTAGTTGAAACTTGTGGTTCTGGAACTAGATTTTTTCACCTGCAGGTCTGACCCACGGTTCCCAAAATTTGGAAATGTAAACCGTAGACCGTACCCACGGTCCGTAGCTAGCAATAAATGCACTCAAAACCCACCGTGGGAAGGTCTAAAAAGACAAATTACTGACTTCCATCGGACAAAAATTCAAAATCAATGATCAAAATTGCAAATTTGGTGATGTTAAAAGCACCAAGATCAATCAAATAAATGCAAAATTATACAAAAAAATATATACAATAATGAAAAACCAAATGCACCTCGTATTCAGTGACTTATCCTATAAAATTGGTGGTTGCAACGACTTGTGATCCATGCAATCCGACAAGATGAGTAAACCACCATAAGGACATTTGGGGTAAACTTGTCATTTCTTTTATGACATCTTTTAGCAAATCATCGACAATATGATTCAACACAAGTCTAATTGCATTTGTATTACTTTTATTCCCTAAAATGGCTATCATAGCTTGACTGCTCCAGGGGATAGAGATGTGCAAATCCTACTAAGAGTTGTAATCATAAGCTGAACCAGGCCTAGCCAAGGCATTAAAAGGCTCGAATCTAAAGTTGTTCAGGATCATTCATTATGGTCAAGTGATTTCGTCACTTCATACATTGTCATTACCCTCATCGACTCATCGCTTGAGGGGGTAGTCATAATTTCATGTCAATCAAAATGAACAAAAGATCCCAAATATCGTAGATCCCTTGATCTTGTCAAAATTGCACTCGTTCTTGCGAATCATTGCTAATAGCTATCATAAGCTTCCCCCTTTGCTTGGGGAAAATAGAAAATATAAAATTTTGTTTGTAGCTCTCATCCTTCGGTTATATAGGCCTAAATCCTATTGTAGCACCAAAACTACCCGAACATCTAATGGCGAGTGCATACTTTTCAAATGTAAGCCTTTCTAAGTTGGAAGCAATGATTCCAAGATGCACATCCTTTTGCTGGACCTAGGGCATCTAATGTTGATCAAACTAATGATCATCATAGAACCTTCGGCATCATTTTAGGATGTATATATTTGCTCAAGGTTTTTTGATCTCACAACGCATCTCAAAAGGGGCATCTGTAGACACCTAAAACACATCATGTCAAGGGCGACTACTCATATGGACATGCTACAAAACCATATGGAGGATCTTGGATAGACTCCAAGATAGAGCAATGGTTCTAACCACTCAATTTAGGAATTTTGGCCTAAGGAGTCTGAGCCGTAGCCCAGACCTGCGGTCTATAGTCTAAACCATGGTTGACACCTATGGTCTACAGTCTGGACTGCAACTGTGAACTACGGTCTTAACTAAAGTTTAGTTAGGCCTTCCATCCAAGCCAAATTGGTTGGAATGGCCGAAAGATCTAGAAGGAGGCAGTTGAAGGATGGAAGATTCTAGAGGCTTCCATCCCAACTATCCTAACCATCCTTCTTGGTCTTGGCTTCTCCATCAAGCCACCCCTAGCCCTAGGGGGTATGCTATAAATATCCCCCTCCAAATGGGGAGGATATATAGATGATTTGTATAGTGAAGTGCTGGAAAATTATCATGAGAGAGTTAATTGATCAAAATAGCAGTGAAGACCTGTCAAATTACATACTAAATCTATACATTTGAGAGCCCCTTTGTTATTCACCTAAAATACCAATTAGCCATGGATGCCCTAGGTGCCTAGGAGATTCAAGAAATGCAAATTCGGGTAAACGAAGGTCCTTCACAATTATTTGACCACCAAATATGTCAAAGGACAACAAAGGTGACCCTTGAACATCAATTTGGATAAGGAGGGTAAACCTATCAGAGGTCAAACCACGGCTGTCAGCTACGGTTCACAGTGCAGACCGCCCATCATAGTTGGGGTTTGCAACAGGTGACTAATCACCTTACTTGCTTTGCTTTTGACCGCATAGATTAGTTATATTAGTCTTTTCATAGGTTTAGTTGCATTTTAGAGAAACTTTGACCGTAGGAATTATTCATTTCATGCATTGTATTAAGTAGGATTATATTGGATCTTTTATGCACTTTATTGCTCCTAACTTGATATTTGATCCATGCATCATTTTCTTATTCATATCCTTCATGTTGTAGTATAATTCTTGATCTAATTAGAATAGTTTAAAGTCTTTCTTTATGCTTTCTTGTTTTACTAGTTTAATGGCATTTGCATATATATTTCCTTAAAGGACCTCATCACGAGAGCCCATCAATATTTTTAATTGTGTCTTGTTGTTTCTTGTTCGTAGGGAGACAGGTGCAAGAGGAGCTTATGTCATAATCCTTACACATCGCGAAGAAGGGGGTCAGCTCCACCCCAAGGCAATTTGTGACTAATCAATAGATCACTATAAGTGCACCTACCCTATTGAGGGCATTGGAAATTGTAATATCAGTATCATCATTCAAGTGAACCTAAGAGGGCATCTCTGTAATCAAAGCTCATTCAAATATTAATACAAGAAACCTTACGTTGTTTTATTCAAATTATGTACTTGTGTGAATATTTATGCTTTCATGATGGTATAGATCAATACAGTAGCTAGGTGCACACTCCGTGGTTAGGTCAGATATTAGGTGATGAAAAAGTGGCCAAGTGCCCTTATGGTTATTTATTCATTTTATCGAATTGCATGGATGCAAATCATTGCAATCACCAAGGGGATAGAACAAACCACTAGATACGAGGTTCACTTGAAATTGTGTATGAACATGGAAAATGTGCAAATGCAATGTTTTGAAAAATGAAGTTTAAATGAAGATATGATGATGAAAAATTCATTGATGATTGAATTGAGTGATTTTGTGAAATTTTTTATTTGATTTGGAGTATTTTTTAAGCAATATTGGATAATTTTGTGCCTTGTGAGCACAAATAAAAAATTGTCATCTAGATCAATTCATATTATCATGAAATTGAATGCAATGATGGAATTGATAATGAAAATTATGAAAATAGTCATTTTGTGAAAATTTGGACCGTTTTGAAGCATTTTGTAACTTGAAATGTTATTTTGCAACTTTTGGTTGCAAGCAAAAATTATGAATCCAAATCAATTTTGGTTTTCACAAAACATGATATTATGATGAAATTGATGTATGAATGTAATTTGAAATGGTTTTGAGGAGGTAAGCTATATTTTTGATCATTTTTGTTCTTTTTGTTAATTTTAATAGCAAACGACGATGGGCGCCTATTGCATGTCCAAATGCCCACCAAAGTTTGATGTTCCCTAAATGTAGGAAGGCATTTCAATGTGCATAGAAGCACCCATGGGCATTTAAATGTGCTTGAAACAACTATAAATAGCCTATAGAAGGGAAAACAAGTTCATTTGTGTGTTTACAAATTTTTGAAGTTGCATCTGAGGGAGTGGAGTGAAGTGGAGTGGAGAGTTGTGAAGTGAGGTTTTGTGGAAGCTATGGCAATGGAGGGTGTAGATGCAACGGTAGGAGAAAATGTGCATTTTACCAAGGTAAGTACCTTTGAAGCTATTTTTTTTTTGTGCAAATATTTTTGTGTTTTTTTTTTAATTTAATGTTTTTGCCTTTATGTATTGTGCTACAGTTGAGGATTTTGGAGGCTCGGCATCAATTCTCACCTCTCATACCAAGAATTAGGAATGTGGTACAAGAGGACAAATGGAAGTGTCTAGAGGCTGATGGGATGGATGGGGCAACCCAGATAGATGTGGTAAGGATGAATGAGAGGTAAAGCTAAGTAGGCTCCAGAGGGTGGAAGTGATGCATGTGGTATGAATGATAGGAAGGAGATTTTGGATGGGCCTCCTCATCAAAGTGAGAAGGATTGGGTGAGGCTAGAGAAGATGGTGGTAGAGCAAGATTCTATGGTAGCAATTTAGGACATAAATATAGCTCAATTATGGGATGGGGAGATGGCTCATGGTGCAGAGATAGCTTGATTATGGAAAAATCTAGAGGCATGACCGACTATAAATGGAGGTGAGGATAGGATCATGAGGCTCTAGGTAGAGCTACTAGAGAAGATTCATCAATAGAGACATGATGTATAGTGCCTTCAAGCTCAAGTTGGATATATTCAATTTCTAGAGAATCGGTTGATGGAGCATGACATTGGGCTTCCAGATCCTCCCTCCTCATCCATATCCGAGTCTATTAGGCCTAGTGATTCTAGGCATAGCTCTAGGTCTATGGCTCCTTCAAGGTCATAGGGGTCCTCTTATAGGTGTTAGCCAGTGCTTAGATACACTTTTTGTATATGAGCCTTGGTGATCCATTTTATATAGCCTTTGGGCATTCATTGTACATGCGATACACACACACACACACATATATATACATGGTTTTTACTTTTTGTATTATGATCTTGTGTGAATGCTTTTGTGTGGATGCATGTGTATATGGATGATTAATGTAAGTTATAATGTGTATGTATGCAAATGTTCTAATGATCATTCATAGTTTATAATTTTCTTGGCCATTTTTAGCATTGTTTTTTAATCAGGATCACCAAACTCGTGGTACGTGAAAATGGAAACATCATGAAATGACATGGATATTGACATGGAAGAAGATATGGATGTTGATATGGAAAAATGATTGTTTTGCAGAGACTCAGACATACTAGTGATATCAAACAAACTCGCTCAATACTACCTAATTCATCTAAGACCAAGTGTGTGTGTAGTGAATTCATTTACCAAACCATGAGTATGGTAATGACTCAAGGCAATCAAGAACCAATGTGTGTGCAAGTGATTTTATTAACTCGTCTTGAGTAAATTGGGTTAAACCTATTATGGATAGTACCAATAAGCTAGCTTGTCCTTATGTGTGATCAAAGGTCTCTTTAAAATAGATGTTTTACCATGCATGAGTGTACTCCACTGCTAGTCAAGCATCTATAGCTCCAGTGGAGACTAGCTCCATAGTCCAAGAATTTTATCTTTAGGCTTTTGGGATGACTACCTAACCATCTAACTGGAAATGTAGTACTATCCTTATAGCTTGAGGATCTATGGTGTGTGATGAAATATTTAGAGCTTTGGGAAATTGGATTCTCAACCTAAGTGTGATGAGAATTGTACCCTATCCTTACTACTCTATCTTTTAAATTTGAAAACAACTATGATAGTGACGAAAACCACTATTTTTGTGGACTATGTTGCATAATGGGACAAGAAAGGATTACCCTTTCTAGTTCAAGGTTATCCCTCTTTGACACAAGATGTTTTTAATATGTTTGATTTGTATTTGGTTCAAGAATGTTTTGGAGTCAATTCCAAGAACTCAAGATTTTCTTAGTGAAAATTGTGTCTTGGTCCTCAAGAAAACTTGACATGAATAGGAGGATTCTTAAAACACAAATGAGTGGCTTAGTGATAAACACCTAGGAATTATGAACATATGACTTTGCTAATGATAATTTGGCTTTATGGAATGGTGCAATGAAATGGATAATGTTTTGAAGGTGCTTCTGATTAAGGCAACATGAATATATTGGACCAATTAATATATGAACTAAATGAATGATCCCTAATATAAAATGGAATATATGAATGCAATGTATGAAATGCAATTTGTGCAATGGAATAAGTGTAATGTAGCTTGTGAAATGCAATTTTATGAAATGAAATGAAATGAAATGTGTGCAAAATGCAATGTATGAAATACAATTTTGTTTTTGTGTAATAGCCATGTATATATACATATATAAAAATCACATCATGCACAAAATGCTTTCAAATGGATAAAATTAAGTGGTTTGATATGTTCAACTCCCTCTAGACTGGCAAGTCCATAATTTTATTCACCCACTTTTTGAGAAAAAATGTATGGACCTAACCAATTAGCCATGAATTTATCATCAATATGCGGTAATGCATTGGTGTTTTGTTGATTCTCTTTACGAACAAGATCTCCTACTTGGAATTCACTTAGATGAACTTTGGAAATGTAAGAATTATTTAGGTGGTATTAATATACTTGTAAATGTTCTAAAGTATTGACTCACCTCTCATCAAGGAGTGTGAGTTGGTCAAGATGTGCTTGTCTAGCGGTATCATCATCTATGAATTCCTGCGATAAAATTTGCAATGAGGGGATCTCAAGCTCAAGAGGTATGATTGCTTTAGCTCCATAGACCAATTAAAATGGTGTTACCCAGTAGGTATGTGGATTATTGTTCAATAATCCCATAGTGCCAAGGGAATTTGTGTATGACAATCTCTATGTTTTTATTTAATAAGTTTCTTGAGAATAGCAATTAAGGTCTTATTGGTAGCCTCAGCTTTTCCATTTGCTTGTGGGTAATAAGGACTCAAGAAACTATGTTGGATATTATATTTATTGCAAAGTGCTTGAACATACTTGCAATTTTTAGAGATGCTTTTCTAGGGAATACCAAAATGATAAATTATATCATGAAGTATAAACTCCATAATTCTTAGTCTTGTCATACTGGTTAGAGGAATTGCATCAACCCACTTTATGAAGTATTATATGGCTATGATGATGAATGTATGTTGTCCTGAGGAAGAAGGTGAGATTTTACCAATTAAATATAAACCCCATTATGAAAATGACCAAAGGCTTTGAATAGGTTGTAATGCTTCTAATGGCACATGAGTTGAATTAGCATGTTATTGACATTGCTTGCAATATTTGACATATGTGCAACAGTCTCATTCCATTGTAGGCCAATAATAATCCATGCATACAATATACTTTGCAATGGAAATTCCACTAAAATGGCCACCACAAGTACCATCATGAGGTTCAGCTATGGCTCTTTGGCAATTCCATAAAGTTTTATGGTAGGTTCTTTGCATTGGTATTATCCTGTTACCTGTTTGACAACAAGTTGAGAACCACCGAATATTTTGATATGCTTTATGCCCATAGCTATGGCTTATTTAATATCTAAGATTAAGGTTTTATACTCTACATTATTTTTTGTGCACTAGAAGTATAGTTTGAATGATAAGGGGATAGGTACCCCCTGTGGTGTATGAAAAATGACTCCAACACCTTGACCTTTTTTGTACTTAGAACCATCAAATAATAGAGTGATATCGACATCTTCCTCAAGAATGACATCTTCTTCTTTTTTAGTGACAGTGAATACCGAATCATCTGGGAGCTCAATAATCAAGGGATGATCATTAGGTAGTGGATCTTCCACAATATGATTGACTATAACTTGACCTTTAATGGATTTTTGGCTAATGAACTTAAGATCAAATTCAATGAAAAGCATTATCCATTTAGAGGTATGGATGTTATTATAAGTGTGAGACATCATATAACGTAGAATATTTTCTCTAGCTATGACATATGTGGTGTAACTAAGCATGTAATGTATGAGTTTCTTAGTGGCAAAAAACACTGCTATACACAATTTTTCCACATAAGCGTATATGGTGTCATAGTTTACCAATGTTTGACTAATGTAATAGATAGCTTGCTCCCAATTATTTTCATTATTTTGTGCAAGCATTGTCCCTAATGCAAATTTCATTGCTAAAATATAAAGATGAAAGGGTACCCACAGACGAGGAGGAGCTAAGACTAGTGGAGAAGCTAGGTATTGCTTAATTTCATCAAAGTCTTTTTTATATTCATATGTCAATGAAAATGACACTCCCTTTTGTAACAGGTGATTGAATGGCCTACATTTTTCAAAAATTTGTGCAATAAAATGATGGATTGATTGAATCTTTCCTTGTAAACTACGTAATTCCTTTAAGTTTATTTGGGGAGGCATCTCCATGATGATATTGAATTTGTTTGGGTCCACCTCAATGGCTCTTTTGGAGACAATGAACCTTAGTATTTTTCCATAGGTAACACCAAAGACATATATCTTGAGGTTCAACCTTACATTATGCTCTAGAAGTCAATCAAAGACTTTTTCCAATTCACTAATGTGTTCTTATTGAGTTTTAGATTTTGCTAAGAGATCATCCATAATATATTTGATAATATTATGCATGTAATCATGGAAGATGTATGTCATGGCATGTTGATAAGTGGCACCTATGTTTTGTTAGTCTTACAATGACACTAAGAGGGGGGGGTGAATCAATGTGGCACTTTAAGCTTAAATTCAGAGCACTTAAAAATGAAATAATGAAACTTTATAACCAGATAAAGCAAGTATCACAAGAGAACATCACACAATGCAAGATTTAACAAGGTTCACCAATGTGGCTACTCCTCAAAAATGACTGCTTGGACAACCATCCAAATCCAGTCTTTGCAAAGAAAAAACTTTACAAACAATTTACCAACACCTACTGGAAGGAGCACCTACCCATGATTTATTTGCACCAACAAAAAGGAGCACCAACCCCTAAATTATCTTCACCAATAGAAAGGAGCACCAACCCCTGATTTACTAGCACCAACTGGAAGGAGCACCAACCCCTTCGTGTTCTCTATGCACTCTGATTTCTCTGTGCAATCTGCTTTCTCTGTGCAATCACTTCACACACTCTACTTCACTACAGTCGAACTTCACGATCATCTTCTCCCTTTTGCGCACTCTGCTCTCTCTTCAAATTTTACACTTAGCATATTTCGATACGACTTGCTCTCTGCACACTACAACCAAAATTCGCACACTTTGACACCCCTCAATTCTCAAAATAGCCCTCCTTTTATAACAGAATTATTGTGATGAAAACCCTAATCTTAGTCGACTTTCATGACACCTATAAATCCTAATTTTAGTTGGTTGTCATAGGTTCGTCAGCTTCAACTCAACCGCGAAGAAGCAACATGTCATGATATCATGACACTTTTGCTTACTCTCTCTTTCTCCTTGCTGTGATCCCCAAAAATACATGTCGTGATATTGCGACACTTTCGCCTCGCTTCTTTTCTTGGCTTGTACCCACGAAAACTCATCATGTTGCAATATCACGACACTTTCGCCTCTGTACTTATTTTCTTGGCTTGTACCCACAAAAACACATGTCGTGATATCACGACACTTTCACCTCCTTGCCTCTTTTCTTGGCTTGTACCCACGAAAACACAGCATGTCACAAAATCATGACACTTTCACCTCCGTACTTTCTCTCTCTTCATTTAGTCACGAAAATGAGACATGTCACGATATCGCGACACTTTCTCTCCTTTGCTCCTTCTCTTGCCTTCAGGTCGTGAAAATGTGACATGTTGTGAAATCATGACACTTTTGCTTTTCTGCCTTCCTGTCCTCTTCGAGTCGCAAAACTATGACATGTGAAATCATGACACTTCCACTTCCGAAGTCTTGCTTTCTGCTTTTGTCATGAAATCACAACACTTCTGCTTCTGTACTTCACTTCTTTGCAATTGTCATAAAATCATGACACTTCTGCCTTCGAAGTCTTGCTTTCTGCTTTTGTCGTGAAATCGTGACAGTTCTGCTTCCGTATGCTTCCTCTCTTTCTTTTGTCACGAAAATGTGACATATCACAAAATCATGACACTTTACCAACTTGCTTTCTCTCTCCTATTTTAGTCGCGAAAATGCGACATGTCACAAAATTGTGACACTTTTCTTACTTGTTCTTTTTTCGGACTTGTCGTGAAATCGCGACACTTCTTCCTGCTTTCTCTTTTTCTTCCAACATGTCGCGAAATCGCGACCGTTTTTCCACTTGCCTTTATTTCTTCCAACATGTCACGAAATTGCAATAGTTTTTCCACTTGCCTTTTTCTCTTCCAACATGTCGTGAAATCATGACAGTTTTTCCACTTGCCTTTTTTCTTCCAACATGTCATGAAATCATGACATTTTTTCCACTTGTCTTTTTCTCTTTCAACATGTCATGAAATCGCGACAGTTTTTCCACTTGCCTTTTTCTTTTCTAGCATGTCGCAAAATCATGACAGTTTATCCTGTGTTTTCTCTCTCTTCCAACATGTCACGAAATTGCGACAGTTTTTCTTGCTTTTTCTCTCTCTTCCAACATGTCACGAAATCATGACAGTTTTTCTTTCCTGCTATATATGTCGTGATATCGCAACACTTTTTGTACTTGTCTTTTTCTTTGATCTTTTGCATATGGGCCACTTTGGTTTTCTTGGACAATCACTGTACATACTCTGAGTAACCTTTGAACTCCTATCTTTCTGCATCTGAAAGGATTTTGAACTTCCTGTCCACTATATCAATAGATCTAACTGACTATGTTGATAACAATGACAATACTGTTGCTACACCTTGCTCAACACGTTTTTGAGACCAAAGGGCATCACCTTGTAACAAAAAGTTCTCCAAGGTGTAGTGAATGTTATTTTGTGTTGGTCATCAAGATTTATTCGAATTTGGTTGTATCCTGAAAACCATCCATGATAGAAAGCATTTCATGGCCAACATAAGTGTTGACAAGAGTATCAATGTTTGGAATAGGAAAATAATCCTTAGGACACACTTTGTTAAGATCTCAAAAATCAGTGCAAACGTGTATCACCCCATTAGGCTTGCGAATGGGTACCGTGTTTGAGAGCCACTTAGGATAGTTAATGGGAAAAATGAAATCCATATCCAATAGATTTTGAAGCTCTTATTTGACAAAGAGGGCAATGGTAGGATGCATTCTTCTAAGTTTTTATTTGACCAACTTAGCATCAGAGTTTAAGGTGAGATCATGGACAACTAAATTAGAGTCAAGACCAGGCATATCTTTATAGGACCATGCCAAATTTTCCTTCTTCCTCTTCAAGAGAGCAATTAATTGCTTTTGTTTATTTGTGGATAAGATTTTTCCAAGTCTAAAAATTTGGAGATTTTCTGCATATGAACTAAGGTTCACATTGATGGTATCTTCAATAGACATGTGAGAACCTTCCTCAAGTTTATGGGGAGATGGGATTGGATGAATGTCATCTATGATTTCGTCAAAATCTTTTGACTCAACCTTGTCTATGTCTACCTAGAAAAACTTAGGATATGAAGGTGAAGTTGAATGTGAAGGTGAAGGTGAAGGTGAGGGGGATGGAGGAATGTATTTGGCTGAAGCCCGTAACAATTCCTCAGATAGGACAAACTCAGTCAAATGTTGATATGGAAAACTAATTTTTTTGTAGAGACTTAGACATACTAGTGACATTAAAAAAACTCACTTAATACTACCTAATTCCTCTAAGACCATATGTGTGTGTAGTGAATTCATTTACCAAACCATGAGTATGGTAATGACTTGAGGTAATCAAGAACCAATGTGTGTGCAAGTGAGTTCATTAACTCATCTTGATTAAATTGGGTTAAACCTATTATGGATGAGACCAAGAAGCTAACTTGTCCTTATGTGCGGTTAGAGGTCTCTTTAAAAGAGACGTGTCACCATGCATGAGTGTACTCCACTACCAGTCAAGCGTTTATATATTTGGTGGATACTAGATCCATAGTCCAAGAATTTGATCTTTAGGCTTTGGGGATGACTACCTATCCGTATGATTGGAAATGTAGTACTATCCATACATCTTTAGGATATGTAGCGTGTGATGAAATATTTAGAGCTTTGGAAAATTAGATTCTCAACCTAAGTGTGATGAGAATTTTACCCTATCCTTACTACTATGTCTTTTAAATTTGGAAGCAATTGTGATAGTGGTGAAAACCACTATTTTTGTGGACTATGTTGCATAATGGGACAAGCAAGGACTACCCTTTTCACTTCGAGGTTCAAATAAAATATGGTCTAATCCCTCTTTGACACAAGATGTTTTTAAGACATGTGATTGTGCTTGGTTCAAGAATATTTTGGATTCAATTCCCAAAACTCAATATTTTTTTAGTGAAAATTGTGTCTTGGTCCTAAGGAAAACTCGACATGTATTTGGAGGTTGCTTAAAACACTAGGAGTGGAAAAGTGACTGAAAACACCTAAGAATTATAGGCATGTGACTTTGCTAATGATAATTTGGCTTTATGGAATGGTGCAATGAAATGGATGATGTTTTGATGGTGCCCCTAATTAAGACAACATGACTATATTGGACCAATTAATATATGAACTAAATTAATGATCCCTAATATGAAATGGAATATATGAATGCAATGTATGAAATACAATTTGTGCAATGGAATGAGTGTAATGTAGCTTGTGAAATGTAATTTTATGAAATTAAATGTGTGCAAAATGCAATGTATGAAATGTAATTTTGTTTTTGTGTAATATCCATATATATATATACATATATAAATCACATTATGCATAGAATTCTTTCAAATGGATAACATTAAGTGGTTCGGGCTCTTCAACTCCCTCTAGACTGGCAAGTCTATAAGTTCCTTTACCCACTTTTTGAGTAAAAATGTATGGACCTAACCAATTAGCCATGAATTTATCACGAAGATACGGTAATGCATTTGGTATTTCGTTGATTCTCTTTAAGAACAATATCTCCTACTCAAAATTCATGTAGATGAACTTTGGCATTGTAAGAACACTTTAGGCGGTCTTGATATACTCATAAATGCTCTAAAGCATTAACTCACCTATCATTAAGGAGTGTGAGTTGGTCAAGACGTACTTGTATAGCAGTATCATCATTTATGAATTCCTGCAATGAAATTCACAATGAGAGGATCTCAAGCTCTAGAGGTATGATTCCTTCAGCTCCATATACCAATGAAAATGGTGTTACCCCAGTAGGCATGTAGATGCTTTTTTTATAAGCCCATAGTGCCAAGGGAATTTGTGTATGCCAATATCTATGATTTTCTTTAACAAGTTTCTTGAGAATAACAATTAAGGTCTTATTGGTAGCCTCAACTTGTCTATTTTCTTGTGGATAATAAGGACTCGAGAAACTATGTTGGATATTATATTTCTCGTAAAGTGCTTGAACATACCTGTTCTTGAATGACTTTCCATTATCAGAGATAATTTTTGAGGGAATACCAGAATGATAAATGATATGATGAAGTATAAACTCCACAATTCTTGGTCCTATCGTATTGGTTAGAGGAATTGCCTCAACCCACTTTGTGAAGTATTCTGTGGTTGTGATTATGAATGTATGTTATCCCGAGGAAGAAGGTAAGATTTTTCCAATTAAATCTAGACCCCATTGTGAAAAGGGCCAAAGGCTTTGAATAGGTTGTAATTCTTGTAATGGCACATGAGTTAAATTAGCATGTTCTTGGCATTGCTTACAATGTTTGACATATGTGCAACAATCTCATTCCATTGTGGGCTAATAATAACCCATGCATAAAATATGCTTTACAATGGCCATTCCACTAAAATTACCACCACAAGTACCATCATGAGCTTCAACTATGGCTCTTTGTGCCTCAGCAGACTCGAGACAATGAAGGAGAATTTTATCATAACCACGTCTATACAACCGTCCCTCAAGATAGTAAAGCAAGTTACCTTTTGCTTGAAAGTACATTTAGCAGTTCCTAAAATATCTTATGGGAGTATTATAAACTTGATAAAGGCTATTATTTGGTTTGACCAAGGCTCATATGGCTTTGAATGGATAAAGCAAACATCCTTTTCATCCTTAGATTCAACATGGATAATTATAAATATATAGATCATTGTTATTGAGTGGTTGTACCTCTCCTAAGGTATCTTTTGGAATCAATTATCTAAGAGAGGCCATCACATCTGCAAATATATTAGTTGAACATGACAAACTATCAATTTCATACCAATAAAACTTAGAGAGCAATTTCATTGCTACTTCATGGTAAATTTTTATGGTAGGTTCTTTGCATTGGTATTCTCCTATTACCTATTTAACAACAAGTTGAGAATCACCAAATATTCTGATATGCTTTATGCCCATAGCTATAGCTACTTGAAGACCTAATATTAAGGCTTCATACTTTGCATTGTTGTTTGTGCATTGGAAGTCTAGTTTGAATGATAAGGGGATAGGTACCCCCTATGGCGTATGAAAAATGACTCCAACACCTTGATATTTTTCGCACTTAGAACCATTAAATAAGAAAGTGATATCAATATCGTCCTTTAGAATGACATCTTATTCTTGTTCAGTTATAGTGAATACCAAATCATCTAGGATCTCAATAATTAAGTGATGATCACTAGGTAGTGGAGCTTCTACAAGTTGATTGGCTATAACTTGACCTTTAATGAATTATTGGCTAATGAACTCAAGATCAAATTCAGTGAGAAGCATTATCTATTTAGTGGAACGGGTGTTATTATAAGTGTGAGACATCATATAACATAGAGGATTTTCTCTAGCTATGACATATGTGGTGTGACTAAGCATGTAATATCTAAGTTTCTTAGTGCCAAAAACCACTGTTATGCATAATTTTTCCACGTAAGCGTATCTATCTTCATAGCTTACCAATGTTTGACTAATGTAATAGATAGCTTGCTCTTGATTAGTTTCATTATTTTGTACAAGCATTGTCCCTAATGCAAAGTTTGTTGTTGAAACATAAATATGAAAGGGGACCCCCAGACAAGGAGGAGCTAAGACTGGTGGAGAATCCAAGTATTGCTTAATGTTATCAAAGTCTTTTTTACATTCATCTATCAATAAAAATGGCACCCCATTTTGTAAAAGGTGATTGAATGGCCTACAATTTTTAGAAAGTTGTGCAATGAAACAACGGATTGATTGAATCTTTCCTTATAAACTATGCAATTCCTTTAAGTTTATTGGGGGAGGCATCTCCATGATGACCTTGACTTTGTATGAGTCCAACTCAATGCCTCTTTTGGAGATAATGAAACCTAGTAGTTTTCCAGAGGTAACACCAAAGACACATTTCTTGGGGTTCAACCTTACATTATGCTTTAGAAGTTGATCAAAGACTTTTTCCAATACACCAATGTGTTCTTATTGAGTTTTAAATTTTACCAAGAGATCATCCATATAATATTTGATAATATTATGCATGTAATCATGGAATATGTATGTCATGGTATGTTGTAAGTGGCACCTACATTTTTGAGGCCAAATAGCATCACCTTGTAACAAAAATTTCTCCAAGGTGTAGTGAATGTTGTTTTGTATTGGTCATCAGGATTTATTCAAATTTGGTTGTATCTTGAAAAACCATCCATGAGAGAAATTATTTCACAGCCAGCATAAGTGTTGACAAGAGTATTAATGTTTGGAAGAGGAAAATTATCCTTAGGACACACTTTATTAAGATCTCAAAAATTAGTGCAAACACATATCGCCTCATTAGGCTTGCGAACAGGTACCATGTTTGAGAGCCACTTAGGATAGTCAATGGGAACAATGAAACCCACATCTAATAGCTTTTGAATCTCTTATTTGACAAAGAGGGCAATGGTAGGATGCATCCTTCTAAGTTTTTGTTTGACTAGCTTAGCATTATATTTTAAGGTGAGATTGTGGACAACCAAATTAGATTCAAGACCAGACATATATTTATAGGACCATGCAAAAAATTTCTTCTTCCTCTTGAAGAGAGCAATTAATTACTTTTATTCATTTGTGGATAAGCTTTTTCCAAGTCTAACAATTTGGGGATTGTCTGCATCTGAACTAAGGTTCACATCGATGGTATCTTCAATAGACATGTAAGAACCTTCTTCAAGTTGATGGGGGTATGGGATTGAATGAATGTCATCTATGATGTCATCAAACTCTTCTGACTCAAAATTGTCTATGTCTACCTGGAAAACCTTAGTATCTGAAGGTGAAGGTGAAGGTAAATATGGGAGGAATGGAGGAATGTAGTTGACTGAAGCCCTTAAAAATTCCTTAGATAGGACAAAATCAGAAAAGGATAGTAGTGACGAAATCCGATTCATATCAATAAGACTCATGTCAATATGAATTGGCTTTGCCAAATTGTATGGATTATAGAGTGGGATAAATAAGTTAGTAGGATTCATGTTGACTTAAGAGAAAAATGGATGGTTGGCAAAGGTGAATGGATGGGTGGATCTCATTTGGTAGAACCAATGCTAGAACTCGGTTAAACCTAAACAAAAACAAGCAATACAAATAAATGCAATGTACATGTAATGCAATTTTTTTTTGAAGTTTTTGAAATTTGTTATTTATTTATTTATTTTTGGTTATGTACATATGTTAGAGTTAAAATGGTTGGTGATGTGGATCAATGAGATGGAGGTGGTGGTTCACTGGTTGGTTTCGCTTGTTCTTGTGGAAGAAGAAAGTGAAATATGGGTTGATGAATGGGAAACATTTTGAGGTAAAACTCATCTTGTTCAGTGTGTGGAATGATAGGGTTTGATTCCTATTCGAATTCATTAGATGCTATCAATATAAGATCGAATTATTCATAGATTTTATCTTTGAAGTCATCCATGTGATGGATATCTTCTCTTGAATTCAAATTTAAGCTTTGGAAAGCTTGTTCAAGAGAAGAAGTGGATGATAGCCTAAACTTGAACGATCATACGTTTATCAATATGAAACATCGATAATTCTATGCATTCCCTGTTTGTGCCATCCCAAGCCATATCCTTTCCAATTAACCATGTGAAAATACCATGATGGAAAATCCAACATATGTTGTATATTGCCTAGTGTTGGTGATTTAGGTTCATTTGGAGTAACTAGATTGGATGATGAATTAAGCCCCCTATACATAAAATTTATGTTATTAAGAACTGAACCCATGTTAGATACCACTCCTATAGATAATTTTGGGTCATATGGGTAACTATAATCCTTAGCAGTTTGAATGTTGAGTGGTGTAACTATGATGTCTTGGACCACATAGTCACCAATACCAGGATTAGTGAGGTGGACCTCGACTTGGGATGATGTGGATGTATTGGATGTAGATGGAATTGACTTATGGTTGGTTGATGGTATCTCATAATTCATCATTTTGACTTGTGATACATTGATTGATGAGGGTGGAGATGGATTTGGTTGAGTGGATAATGATAATTTGGAAGGAGTAATTATGGAATGTGATGATGTGGCTATTGTATATTGAGTTTGACCACATGTGCATGTAGTCGATGGTTATGAAGAGGGGGGTATGAAAGTGGATTTTTATGTGAAGTGGTGATGGGAAGCTCCTCTAAAATAGGAGCTTTAGATGAATATATGAATGGGGTGGTTGATGACGTGGTTGATGAAGTGAGGAATAGATGAGTGGAAGGTAACATGGACTCATAGGGGTTTGAGATAAAATTACCATACTTGAACGGTTCAACATCCGTCGATATGCAATGTACTTGTCCCTCATATACATATTTCAATCATTGATGTAATATTGAAGGGACACATCTCATTTCCCTCATCCAAGGTCATCTAAGGAGTATATTATATTCCATGGACCCTTCCAAGATGTGGAACATAGTATGCAACATTTTGATCCCTACTAACATTAAACTATCACAAAACTATGGATGGATGACAAGTGGCTAGATTTTGGTGTGTACAACTTTTATCAAGAGAGTTATGATTGATAATGGTTCTTCCCTTAATTTATGCACATCAATTTTTCCAAAATTTTGGATTAAAAGAGGAAGATTTAACTAAATCTGGTGACATCATTAAAACTTTCAACAATGAGTCCCAAGAAGCTTGTGGTACCATATCTCTTCCCCTTAAGGTTGGACCCAAGATTTTAGATACATTGTTCTATGTGGTATCTTGCCCTTCATATTTTAATCTACTTCTCGAATGTCCTTGGATCCATGCAATGAAGGTCATCCCTTCCACCTTTCATCAATGTTTAAAATTTGAATTTAAAAACCAACTTGTTACTATTTTGGGTGATCCTCATCCATTTGAATATTGCTCACCAGATGATCTAGCTCAATTTCATTTATCAGATTCCTCACCTAACATAACTAAGCAATTTGAAAATTTTAATGTAAGAGAGGAATCAATAACCAAAATCTCATCTTGGGATCAAGACAATCCTTCTCATCAGGAGCCTCTTCTAGATAAATCTCATCAAGGTTTAGAGTGGAGTGTTGAGGATGAGGGGTCACCCTCTCCTCCTTTGTTGGTCTCAATCCCAGAGTAGTATACCACAGATGAGGATGTACCTCAGAATGACATCTACTTTGATGGGTCTATCCTTTGCACAATGTAGGTTGAGTCTTCTAGTTCTCAAGTGGACTTTGGTTCTATGTCTCCCAAGGACCTTGAGCAACTAGGAGTGATTCTTGCCCCACCTCCTCTTGAGGATGAGTTATCCATTCTCATTGAGGAGACCATAGATGTGAACATAGGTTCTGAGGAAGCCCCTAGAATCCTTAAGTTAGGTAAAGCCTTGTCCATGGATGAGTAGGAGCAATTGACCAATTTGTTAAAATAATTTCAAGATATTTTTGCTTGGTCATATGCCGACATGCCAGGGCTTGATCCCTCCCTTGTTATGCATCATTTGGTAGCTAAGCCTAGTGCCAAGCCTATTAAGCAGAAACTTAGGAAGATGCATCCTAAGGTCATCCTTTTAGTCAAGGAGGAGCTCCAAAAACTCCTTGATGTCGATTTTATAAAAGCCATCGACTATTCTAATTGGATCTCCAATATCGTTCTTGTAGCTAAGAAGGAAGGAACAATCAGAGTATGTACTGACTTTCGGGACATTAACTTAGCATGTCCCAAGGATGATTTTCCCTTGCCCAACATAGATCAGATCATAGATTTCACCACCAAATATGGAATGCTTTCACTCATGGATGGTTTCTCAGGATACAATCAGATCTTGATTGCCCCTGAAGATCAGGCCAAGATAACATTCATCACTCCATGGGGTACCTTCTATTGGAAAGTCATGCCTTTTGGCTTGAAAAATGCAGGAGCTACCTATCAGTGGGCCATGAATTATATTTTCCATGACATGATGCATGATATTCTCTAGGATTATGTGGACGATCTCTTAGGTCACTCCATAGAATGAAAGGATCATGTCCATGATTTAAGATGAATTTTTGAAAGGCTTTGGCATTTCAAGGTTCATCTTAAACCCACTAAGTGTGTGTTTGGAGTCACATATAGCAAGTTGTTAGGCTTCATAGTTTCTAGGTGAGGCATTGAGGTGGACCTCGCTAAGATAGCGACTATCATTGACATGCCTCCTCCTCGCACCCTGATCGAACTACATAGCCTATAAGGTAAGCTTCAGGCTATTCATTGGTTCATTATCCAATTAGTCAATAAGTGTCAGCCCTTTCTTAAGCTTCTTAAGAAATATGTGGTCTTCTAGTGGGATTCTAAGTGTCAGAAAGCTTTTGATGACCTCAAATAGTATCTCACTTCCCCACCTATCTTAGTTCCCCCTATGTCTGGTAGGCATTTGATGCTTTACATAGCAGCCACTACTCATGCTTTGGGAGCCATGCTGGCCCAACATGATGATAAAAACAAAGAGCGAGCTATCTACTATATCAGTAGAACTTTGGTTAGCTATGAAACTAGGTACACTCCCTTAGAGAAGCTTTGCCTTGCCATAGTGTTTGCTTCCCAGAAGTTAAGACACTACATGCTCAGCCATAAGATATTAGTAGTTGCAAAGTTTAATCCTTTGTGCTATTTTATGTCTAAGCCCCACCTTTTAGGTCGAGCTGCTAAATGGGTGTTGGTCCTTAGTGAGTTTGACCTAAATTTCATAGGTTAGAAGGCTATCAAGGGTTAGGTGATTGTTGATCAGTTAGCCTCCACTCCCCTAGAAGCTGCCCATCCTTTAGTCGTTGAGTTTCCTGATGAGTGCTTCAACATTGAAGTTGAAGAGCTAGAGTCTTGGACTTTTTTTTTTTATGGAGCTCGATGCATGAAGGGAACTGATGTTGGAGTCATTCTAGTCACCCCACAAAAACAACTCATCCCCTTGTCCTTCAAACTTTATTTCTCTTGCACAAACAATACTGTAGAGTACGAAGCTTTGATCCTTGGCCTTAGAGTAGCCTTAGCTTTGTAGGTTAGAGTCCTCTTGGTATTTGGTGACTCTCAACTTGTGGTCAATCAGATCAATGATGTTTATCAGACTCGGGATGATAAACTTAAGCCCTACAAGGAGATTATCACCAAGTTGTTGTCCTCGTTCGATCGAGTAACCATAGAGTCTATCCCTAGATCCTCAAACCACCATGTGGATGCCATGGCCACTATTGCATCCTTATTCCCTTTAGAGTTGGAAGATGATCAAGCATCGATTATCATTAGACAACTCTGGGAGCTTGCATCGCTTGGTTCTTGTCTTGTTCCATTAGATTGTTTGACCATCAAAGATTCCCCATATGAGCCATGGTATACCAACATCTTTAATTTCCTTAAGGATGGTTCGATACCTAATGGTTTAGATCACAATCAGTGTAAGATTTTGTGCAAAAGAGCATGTTGATTCATCATAATCGATAATACTTTGTATTGACATTCTTTTGAAGGCATCCTCTTGCAATGTCTTAACTTCGATGAAGCCCGACTTGCTCTTAGTGAGGCTCACGAAGGTTCATGTGGAGGTCATTTCAGTGGCAATGCTATTGCCAAAAAGCTCCTTCGGATGGGGTACTATTGGCCTTCCATGGAGAAAGATGCATGCGACTATGTGTGATGCTGTGACAAGTGTCAACGCCATGACCATCTTGTTCATGCTCCTTCTCAAGACCTTCAGGTTATCTCTTCCCCTTGGCCATTTTCCATGTGGGGATTGGACATTATAGGGAAGGTTAACCCAGTGTCATCTGATGGTCATAAGTTTATCATTATAGTGATTGAGTACTTCACTAAATGGGTCAAAGCCATACCCCTAGCTACGGTGATTAGAGCCTCAGGTTTCCAAGTTCATCTTCAACTAGATTCTTTGTAGGTTCAAGATTCCTTTGATGATTGTTTTTAACAATGGCACTCCTTTCAAGAATAAGGATGTTCATAATATTTGTGCTAAGTACAAGATTCAGCATAGGTGGTCAACTCCTTATTACCCTTAGGGTAATGGATAAGTCGAAGCATCCAACAAGTCCTTGATCAGGATCTTGAAAAAGTTGGTTAGTAAGATTGATCGTGACTGGCATATCCAGCTTTATCCTACCTTGTGGGCCTATCACACTAGCATGCGTACTCCCACAGGTGCCTCACCATATGTCTTGGTATATGGGTTTGAGGTAGTGTTTCCTTTTGAGCTTGAGATTCCCTCATTATGTATATTGTTGCAAGATGCCTCGATCGATGATGAGTTTCATGTTGACCATTTGCACCAATTGGAGTTGTTTGATGAAAAGTGCATTCATGCCTTAGAGCATTTGTGAGCCTATCAGGATAGGCTTCGATGATATTACTCTAAGAAAGTTTGCAATCATTCTTTTGAGGTTGGGGATCTTGTCCTTAAGGAAAACTAGAAGAACACTAATGCTCATGTTGATCTTCGAGGTAAGTTTCAACCCAATTGGTTAGGTCCCTTTGTCATAATGACCAAGTTTGGCTCAAGTGCCTATCATTTAGCTTCTCTGGATGGTAAATAACTTAAAGAACCAATGAATATAATGCATCTCAAGATATATTATGCATGATTCATCATTTTTGCATTTAGCTTAGATCATACTACATTCAGTTTGCTTGCTCATATTGCATGATTGCCTATCATATTTTGTATGGTTTCTTGACATTCTATTTCTCTTGCATTTTTGCTTTTCATAATTGCATGGTTACTTGTTCATGACTACTTGATCATATAGATTTTTAGGGATTTTGTGACAATGGCAAGTGATGACACCTAGTTAGGTCATAGCTCACATGCATTGCACTCTCACTAGGGCTCTGATGCCTAGAAAAGCCCCAACCTAGGGCCCATGCATTTTCATCCCTTATTCTCTTCTTTTCTTCTTTCTTCTTACTTCTTCTTCTTGTATTCCTTGACTTTGAAAGTTTTTCAAATGATTATCAATTCTCCCCAAATTCAAGGAATATAATCCTATTTTGGTATATCCTTGTCCTTTGCATGATTCTTCTTTCTCCTCTACTTTCTTTGTTTAGACAAGGATATATATTCTCTTCTCTTCTTTGATTGCACACTTCCTCCCTCTTGACTTTTCAATAATTGAAACTTCAAGCAAGGGGTACACATACATAGTTCTTTGCTCCTCATTTTCTTCCTCTCTTTTCTTCTAGCACATGCACACACTCACATGGTGTTATGCTCAGATTTCTTGGTTCATACATATTCTTACACACCCCTATCGAGGGTAGCACTTGTTGACTCATTCATATACATATATTACACCCCACATGGGATATCATACATCCTAGTGGGTATCTTTTATTCATTAGGTGCACACCCCTATCAGGTTACACTCCTCTTGACTCAGCAGGCACTACACCCCATTATAGGATAAGCTCCATGGCCATTTTAGTAGGTCACGACATACATCCTAGTAGGTAATCACCCCACAGTAGTCACTAGCGAGCAACCACCCATAGCGGGTCACGCTCCATCATTTGATCATTTTAGTGAGAAATCACCCATAGTGGGTCATGCTCCATCATTTGATCATTTGTCCATCTTAGCGAGTGCTACACCCATAGTAGGTTTTCACTCCACATTTGGCCATCCTTTTGAGCATAACACCCTTTATCCAGGGTTTTCGACTAGTTTCTCTCACTTTCTATCTCGTTGACCTTCTTTGGAGATGTTCTTATTCTTCTTCTTCTTCTCTCCTCTTCCCTTCTTATTTCTTTCCCCTTCTTCTATTCATCCTTGCATTTCATATTAGATAGATTGCATTTCATGCTAGCTGCATCAGATTCATGTTGTACCTAGTGATCCTTGCCATGTTGTTGTTTGCTTGTGTTTTCTTGTGTTTCTATGTTTTGCTTTCTTTCTTTGCCTTTTTCGAGTTTCTTAAGGAATTTTCCATTCCTTTTGAAACTCGAGGGGGCATCCTAGCCTTAGAGGCATTAATGGTAGTAATGTCTCACCTTGTGTGCAAAAGTCTAGAGTATCCTTCATGATACCCCTTTTGCACCACCCCTTTGTCCAAACCTGGCCACCTCTTTTTATGTGTTTGTTGCCTTCTTTCCCATAGGAGTCTACATCTTTCTTTGATGCATTTACTTAGCCTTAAATGCATCAAAGAGGGGGTAAAATGTAGACACAAAAAATTGACCCACTAAGGTGAGTCATTTTCCCTAGATCCCTTGTTTTCTCCTTAGAAAAGTAGGGTCATCTTTGAGCCAACTTTTCCCCTACCAAATCTTCTTCTTTCCCCTCAAATATTATATCATTGGATCGGGCTTAGAAAGAGATTTCCAACGGTATATGATTTGTCCCATTCTGACTCTATTTGGTCCTCCAAAGTGCATTAAAATTGCACAGGGGTCTTGCTATTGTGAAATCATGATCCACTTTTGAGGGGCACGATTTTGCATTCCTAAGGTTTTCTAGCTGTTGCAAAATTGTGGTCGGCCCTTATGGGGTGCGATTTCATATTTCTAGGGTTTTATCTTAAGGAAACCCTAATTTTCAAAGTTGATATCATTTTACGTCGGCTTGTCTTGGTTTTCCCACCCATTCCTCTTTCAAATCCACTATAAAAGGAGGGTTTGAAGTCTTCTTTTTCAAGAAATGATATAAGTGATCCTCCAAAAAAGTGACTAAGCAAACTCTTTTTTTCTCATGCAAGTTCTTTGATTTCTAAAGTGCTCTCCAAGTGATATGATTTCTTCTTCTACAAGTAAGCTAACTCGCAAGTGTGAAATATAGTTTGTTGAAGCTCTATTTTCTACTGCATTGGATTGTGTGTCACGGATCTTGGTGGACAAGTGTTGAAGCCCTAAGGAGAGATCGACTATTTGGAGGTCTTAACCCTTCTACCTACTTTTTTGCTATCTACTAGGTATTTTCACTCTGCATCTAGATTTTAAATATCTTTATTGTCTATTAATTTGCATCTTTCTAGGTTTTTTGCCTCACTTCTACGAAATCATGCCCGATCATTTTGAGGCATGATTTTATCGATCTAAAAAATTGTGATTGCTCCTTATGGGGTATGATTTCACACAGACCATATTTAGGGATAAATTTCTACCCCCAAAACCTAGATCTATGTTATAGGTTGCATTTAAGACCATACTAGTGCATTATGTGCTCTGTTTTATCATTATGTTCTGTTGCATTTCATTATGCATGTTCATCTTCCAAAGGTCAACTTTCACTTTTATTTTCAAAGGTCAGCTAAAAGGACCTAGGGGGCTTGACTGTTGCACCTCCAAGAATTGCTATATAGTGGCCTAATAATAACCCCCTAACGCTAATCACATTTTTCAAGTGTTTTCCAAGTTATTTTGCAGGAATAGAGATTATTGGATATCGTTGGATGAAAAGATAAAGCTTGGATCAACCACCGGATAAGATAAGTGCCCTAGTTAATCTCTAGGCTATTTGTTGTGTTATTTCTATTTCTATCATAAAACCTAGATCTAATATAAAAAGGATGAATATTTTAATAAATTGTTTGTGCATCCTCTCTTGAACCCTTGCTCAAAAGGATTTCACTTTGCAACCCTAGGTTAGAAATCATTCAAGCAAAGAATCATTCTAGGGTTAGCTCTTGTATTCTTGCATTCTATATTTCTGCATTGTCCTTTATCTTTCATAGCTTAGATCTAGAAAGGCCAAACATAGGTGATTGTCTTGAACTGAATACATCAAACATTCTTAAACCCCCGAGGAGGATAAATAAAAAGCAATTGGAAAACTTGGACAAATTTTCACTTGGGAACTACTGGACTGAAACTGCAAATAGCCTTTGTAACTTCTTATTGTAGTATGACACTAGGTGATGTTTTTTAAAAAAAGTACTTTGCTTTTTGTTGTAATATGGTAGTAAGATTCGTTGGCTGACATTTTTCATCTATATTGAGTGGTTGAAACCTTTCAACTCTCCATCCTTTGAGCCATCAATATTTAATTTGGGAAGTGATTGGTATTTGAATTAGAAAATCCTTTAGATAAATATGGTTTACTTTTATAATTATTTGGAGTCTCTTAGAACACATGTCATTTACATATCTTGGGCCTTCACTATACTAAGCACCCTAAAACTAAGAAAGTTTTATATTTATTAAGAACTTGGTTTTATTGTGTGTTGAATTAACTGTCAATTTTTTCTACTACTCTAGGAGAAAGTCTCTCACGCCTAGCTAAATGATTTTTAAGTCATCTAATTCAGAGGTGAAGTTTGTAACCCTTTTGAAAAAGCCCATAGGTACAAAGTAAATTGTTGATATTGTAAATTATGGTTGTTTATCAATAAAATGATTACATGCATGAAAGAATTAACAGATTGCATGCTTGCACCAGACATGGGGGGAAGAAAATGAACTACACCCTATTGTTACTATAATTTACATTGGTAAACTTCAAAATGAACTGAGGAAACAAAATTCCCCATAGTGAATAATCGAAGACCCTGAATAATGACATTCCAATTGCTATTGTCATGTGTTGTTATTAAAGAATGCATGAACTGGTTATATTTTATATATCACATTATGTTTGCGTTGATATGTGTATTTGAAACCGTATAAGCAAGAGTCTTTGCTGATTTCATTTGAGAATATGCTATTTTTATTTGAAAAAGAATGTTTTCTTGTTAATACGTTGATGTGTATCTTATTTTGTTCAGAAAGAATTGAAACATTTTTATTAAATGGATTGTGTGATTGTGGAATTCTAGAAGGATAAAGAAATGATATCTAGATGTTGTTGAAAGAAAAATTGGGGCATGGATCCCATTGTTTCCTAAAGGGATAGATATTTCCTTTAGAATTGTAACTTTAATTGTTGGTGTGTGTAAGCTTATAATTTACCGAATGTTAAAAAATATAGGATTGATTTTGGTGATTTGTATTGTTATTGTGTACAATGAAATTGCAAGAATACATTTAGAAATGCACCTTCACGACAGGGAGTTTTTTTGATCCCTTCATACATTCCATTCTTAGTTTGTTAAGAATATTTGCAGATGGTAGGACTATAGGAGCACAAAAGTGAGTACTATCAAAAGAGACCTTGAAACTATTTCCTGAAATCCATCGTGTTGGTTGTATATTGTAAATAATTTTAATACATTTGTTAGCGAGTTACTGGAGATATATTTTTGTAGTGGGCTCTACTGGTTTGTAATCACTCATTGAGAGTGAATCTTGTTTTTATAAAAAATATATATACAAATTATTCCGGAGAATTTATTGTTTTTTGATGTAACAGAGATGATTTTTGGGTACGGTGCAAATTAGTTGATTTATTTATTTAAGGATATGAGGTTAGGTTTTGTTGGCTCCATGATCTGTAACTAAGCTAGAAAGAGTCACTAAGTATGTTGGTTAGTGTGAAGAAATTTAGATTGTGATTAGATTACTCTAAACTTTAATGAATGGTTTGGTTATAATGGTTTAAGAAGAGATTAAATTTACATATATTCTAAGTTGTCATAAGTGGGTACAACGATAGGATAAATATTGAATTAAATTATTGAGAATGTGATGAAACTTTAAGTGTGAACTTGGTATTTTAGCATGGAACATAAGAATGAATGGTGTTGTAATAAATCTTACGTTATCACAGGATATAAATTGGTTTGAAAATAAAAGTAAGAACCCTCTTGTCTCATAATCGAACTGGTGATGTATATTTCTAAAAATTGATGTTTAGAAGTGTAAGTCTCTTAAGCCGAACATTAATTGTTTCTCAATAAAGGAGCTTTGAGATGTTTTTATTTGGTCAAATGGACTCTAGAAGAGAGAGTTGGAGGTAAGTAAACTCCATATGACTAGAGGTTTCTCATAGAGATTAGTTGAGGGAAAACTTAAAAAAACCATGATTAAAGATATATTTTAATGAAGGGTCTATTAACAAAATTAGAAAAGACATATATTAAACACCCTAATTAAGGGTAAAGTGTATGGGACCCATAGCAAAAAATATAATTCATCAAGGAAGTATATGAATAGCTAGTACTCCTACATTGATAAACTAATGTAGTGGGTAAATATTGGCATACTCCTTTCAACATATGGAAAGGGTAAACTAGATTGTTAAAAAAGCGAGATGGATAGTTTGATTGAAATCAAAATCCAGTATGCTCACATATATGGATTTGTGTAATTCATAGATATGGGTGTTCTCAATTTTCATAATAGGACAAGTAGTCAAATGATTCTTATGGTCAAGACACAAGAAACTTAGCAAGGGATCGCTAGGGTCTTACTTGGAAAGACCAGTGTAATTGAAACTGCACCAAGCTTGTGAAAAAAAAAACTCATGTTTGGATTAGGAAAATTTGGGTTGTGACGCCATTTTTTTTGTGCACAACTCTTATCATCACTATGATAGCTAATCTCAAATCAACTATACAACTTTACAACATATATCTCTCAATATTTGACATGATATAGAATGGTGGTTTTTTCATTGTCTTAGGTTTAAGAATGTTTAAAACAATTATTGCAATCACCTATATATCCAATGGATATTTAACCATCAAGTTCTATTGTTCAACCATGTTAGGTTGCATCACAAATTGCTTTTGTTGAACTAAATTGGTTTTAGTATAATTCTATTCTTATTCTTTGAAGTATTCATATAACAAATTCATTTGGATTGGTAATGATAATTATTCTAGCATATTTTATTTTATAGGCATGTTATTAAACTCACCTGCTATGTTAAAACTTGATTCCAAAATATTCCCCCTATTATGTGGTATAAACTTCATGAATTGCCTTGGGGCAACCATTTAATATTCATTGGTTAGTAATAGGTACTTTAATTTATTTTGGTCTTTTTTGAATAGCTAATATTTTTTACCTTGTTTATTTTGGTTTTTATCCTATTTTATCTTCCATATGCTCTTTTGAGAATTTTGACGATTCTTGACATTGAATTGAGTTTTCATTGGTGTAAATTAATTATTTTGTGTTGTATATTAAGTTGAGGGTGATACACCTTTCTCCTTAACATGAATGGGTGGTCGTTCTCTTCTCACGATTGTAGTGCCAATACTCAAGTTGGATTGCTTTTGCAAGGTTATCTCGGTAGCAACCAATTGTGGTTGATTTTCTATCACTTTTTTCTTACTTTACATTATGACACCTTATCATTATTTTATAAAAATTACTTCATTTTCAAAACAATTTTTTTTGTCATACTTTGATATCTTGAAATTGGAAATACTACATTATTGGCAATTTACACAAAGAGTATTGATTACTAACCCAATATTTATTGATTTAGAATTGGTTAATTATTTATTGATTCACTTTTCATTGGTTGGTTTGTAATAAGTGTTCAACCATGACATGTTGATTTATTATCATTTGGTTTGTTATTACTACCTATTAAGCCAAGCATTATTGGTTAAAGATCATCATTTGAGCATAATGAAGGTCCACTATGTAATTTATTGAATCATATCTTACATTAAAATAAAATAATCAAAGTGTGTTCAATTCTAAATTCATATTTATCATGTCATTTTATACTTAGTTTGTTGATTGTCTATTTGTGTTAGCAAAGTAATGCTATGCTTACAGGTTAAACAATCTCCAATATCATAAATCAACTCAATAATATACATATATATATAACTCCAATAATGAATTGTAAACACACTGAAAGCTTTACTAAAACTACTAAAGCAAGGTAAAAATGCAATGATTCCTTAAGTTAAACATTACATGGCTTTGTCTTCATATACATACATGAGACTCTTCATATTAAATGACTCTTGACCTTTTCTCTTCTCAAACTCACAGGAGAACTAACTCTTCATATTTCCATTTTATATAATAAAGCTCACATATTACATAAAGATAAAGTTTATCTTGATTTCTCATAACTCCTTACTTCTAGACTTGCCACATTACTCATATAACCCAAGACACCTCACACACTTATTTGCATAATGCATACTCTCACTTAATAACATGACACATACTATAGATTCAAATATTAAACACACCTCCTAATATTAATATTTACAAAGGTACTTGCATTACTCATGCAACTTACCAAATAATGTAATACCTTTAACACCCTCCCATATTACATTATTTGGTATGAAGGCTTTTTTTCTTCAATCTCTAATTTTATTTTTGGTTTTTTGGCTATGACTTTGATACTACTACTGGTATTGAATTTAATATGATCTATATTTGGTATTGGTTATAATTTTGACTATTGTTGTGGTTGATTTTAAAATGATTTTCTTAAGAAGTTCATATAGTGCTATCATCAATATTCCTTTACACTTCTCCATCCATGACCATTATTCCCTTTGTACCAATAGTACCTTTTAAAATTATTATTGTCCCCATAATTTTTACAATGATGAATATCCCAATAATTTTTTGCTTTTTATCTGTATCTGTTGCAATGCTTAAATATGTTCATATTATGAGTGTAATTTCCTTTTCAAATTCTAGATGGAAATTTATGGGATTTAAATAAATATCATTTGTATCACAACATGTATCTTTCATCATGTTAGCTTTTTGATGGTGTATGCCAAGGGAGAATGTAATCACAAGATATAAAATATGTAGAAATGTAAGATGCTAAAATATGCTATTAATGGAAAGTGATGAAAATGATACAATGCAATATGGAGGAAATGAACACTCCATAACAGATACTAAAGAACTACATTGTATCCCATCACCAATCTATATGGTGATCTACACAGTATACCTACTACTACCTACAACGATATATAATCACTCACTATGAGGCCCTTTATATAGAAATATGGATTGTTTGGCCAACACTCTACCTAGTTGTACAAGGGGACACCTTGCACATTTACAACTTGCACATAGACACTTGTGCATTTATTATATTACTTGAAGTAACTAGCTAACTATCCCCTAAAGTAATCTACTACTCTAGTTATGTACCAAGGGTGGTACATTTACATGACCCAAATGATGTAATATACTCTAACACCCCTCTATATTACATTATTTTGGTATTGAAGACTTTAGTATTCAATATGGATCTTTGTCTTTAGATATTTTTTAGCTTGATTAGGTTCCTTTGGATTATCTTCAATTCACATTGCACTATATGCCTCCATGAATTGGTTCCTCTTCTTCTTCTTTATTGGAGTTAGTACTTTCATAGGTAGATGTACTATCACCAGATTATTGCAAGAGTATTTTCTCTTTGCCTTTGTCCTTGTTATCATTCTCCATGTCCTGTATAGAAGCTTTTGAACATACACTTAGAGCATCATGATAATATTTTGTGTTAGTAGAACTTGAAGTACTAATACTGCATGAGGATTGAAATATCTTTTCTAAGTATGATTCATTCAATTTAGTTTTCCTTTTAAGAGCTTCTATCAATCCTTTTTGTTCTACATTCTCATTCTTGTAACATTTGTGTGTAAGTAATGCCATATACAATATGCTTACAAAATCTAAAGAAAGTAGAATGTCATCCTTTCCATTTCCAATTGCTTCATTGAGTCGAGCTTGTAGATAATGTTCCATGGTATCAAAGTCATTGTCTAAAGCTTCACTATGAATCATTTTTGAAGTAAGATCTAAATATGCTTCACCCTTTATGAGTAGATTCATGATTCCAATTTTTATCACACTTGCTTTTTCCTTCCTAAAGGAGTTATTCATGTTATTGTTTGTTGTATTCTTGGAGGTAGACATCCTTATAGCTCCCTAGATTAGATTATGAAGTGCTTTGATAGTGCCTATATTTTGTATCTCTATTATGAGATAGGAAATTCTGAGTAGTCCATATTATAACTCCCTGGTTAAGAGTATATGAGTTGGTTTATTAAAACTATTTAAGTCTTAGCTTTTGTAGAATCCCTTATATCTCCCTAGTTAAGAAATGTGAACTAATTTGATAAAACCTTTTAGAATTAGGTTTTGTTTTCTTCCTTATATCTCCCTAATAATTATAATATGCTTAGTTCACCTTCTAAGTTGATTTTGTAATATTTTGAGAATAATCAACCTTTTAATTTTTCCTTATATTTCTCAATGAAGTATGCTTTAATGGTTGGATTTCTTTTTGTCTCCTTAGAATGAGTATGAGATAATTTTTACCAATTAATTCCAACTCTATATGTAGGCAATTGATTTTCTACTCTTTCCAATAGATAAATTTTCTAAATTCTAATTATATGTATATAGTTTGAAGTAGTATGTCTTATATCTCCCTAATTTTTGAAATATTAGAAAACAATAATATTTGCAATAATAGAGTTTAATTTTCCAAGTAGAAATCCTTATATCTCCTACATTATAAATTGTAAATATTAACCTATTTAGGTGTATAGATTTTGCTTTCAAATGTGGTTGATTTTTCTATGGTTTCAACCTTATATTATACCCCTTATAACTCCTTAATGAAAGAAAATTTAATTAAGGTAAATCCTTACCTTTATAATATTGCAAATGGGTACCGTATTCTCCAACGTATGGGTATTGTATTCTCTAACGTATGGCACTATATTCTTCAATGTGTGGTGTTGTATTCTCTAATGTATAGCATTGTATTCTCAAATGTTGGACGTAGATGATGAAAACATGATTTAATGCTTCTCTTAAATTAGTGGGTGCTATGATTGTTGTAGATAATGATGATAGGCTTTGATTGCAATTCCTGGATAGTGGGTGCCTCAATCCTTACTTCTTTAACTCTCCTTGACCATGAGATTTTAATGCTCTTATCTCCTCTTACATGCTACACTCTTTTGCTTGCTATGAATGTGTTGTTCTCCTTGATTTTTTATGCCTTAAATAGGATGGATGTCACTTGATGTTGGACAAGTGTCCTAGGAGTTACAATGAAGATAGGCATTGAGATTCCTTCAATGTTCATTTCTTTGTGCAATGAGGACTTAGGTAAGTAACCTCCCTGATGATTTTGTAACTCCTCAAAGTAGGCACTAGATTATTCCTTGAGCATTGAGGAATGAGATGGCACTTAGAATGTTTGTGCCAAGTGGCACTCAGGGTCTTTGCATGTAAACCTTTTCTTTAATTCTCCAAGGATGAACGTTATAACCTTCCTTCCTTTGAGTTATTTGTTGGCTTGCTTCATTTCTTGGATAACAAGCAATCTTTCTTTTGCATGTTGTTTTGATGAAGATGATGGGTGGCTCTAGTTGTGATACTTTGAGGTTCTATGGAGCTCCAAATAGCAATATTATGGCTAATTTGAGTGCTTCTTCTAGGTGGAAATTCTCTCCAAGATATAGCCTTGGGTATAGCACCTTTTCCCTTGTTCTCTTATGCTTTCAATGTGCTGATTGAGCATTTCTTTTGTGATGTAGATAATGTCTTTGTGATGGCTCCTTGCACTCAGCTTAATAATGTTATCTTTTCCATGTAGATAGACATATATTTTGACATTGTTTTACATAGATAAGCACCTTCTAATGTAGATCTTAATGTTGTCCTTTCTCCATGTAGATATCCGTTGATGATAGCCTTCTTGTATTGGCTGTAATATTGCAGGTGAATGCTTGCTTTTGGGCACTTGGTTTGATGTGGAGCAATGGTATCTTTAGGCACCTTGAATCTTGAGAAATATGAGCTCTTCGGTGGCTCTCTTCTCTTGCTCAAATTCTACCCTTATACTTTCTAGGATGAAAATAAGATTTCTTCCTGTAATATATGATCTTTTGTCCTTCTTGAAGGGACAAAAGTGGTGCTTGTAATGGTTAGATTTGCACCAATATGATGGACCAAATATCTCCCTTTTCTAAAATACCTTTTGATTTTTATGAGGCTGCTCCTTGCCTTCACTAATCCTTTTGCTTGGATAGTTTAGTAAGAATAGATCCAAGCTAATAATATGCACATAATATGCTCCTTTTTGAAGTAAGGATTTCTGCACTTTCTCTTAAATGAAACCCTTATATATTCCTTGAATCTGAGACTCACCAAGTCTCGATTTTTAAGCCCCCTTCAAGGATTTTAATGGTGGATTTCTTCTCCACTTTTTGGTGGCTTATTTTGACCATAAAGTGTTGTAGGTTTTGTGCACCAAATAGTATCTCTAGATACTTTTATAATATGTTGGTTTTGTGCCCTTGATATTAACAATAAAAAACACAAAATAACCCTCTGAGAGTAACTAGTTTAATGAACAACTAGTATAGTGCAATGAATCAATAATACCTTCAACTTAATGCACTTTAAAGGTAACAATAATCTCACCTTATTGCTCTTGTAAATAACCTCTCAAAGTAGTTTCAAATGCACTTAATTATAATTGAAAATTTCTTAATGTAGTCATTTTCTCAATAATTAGATAATAGGAAGAATGTATCTAACTCTTATTAATGTGCAGGTAATGAATCATAATAGAAATTACCTTTTGCACTTTTTGAGGACTTAAAATGAAACCTTCTAATTTACAAATTTCTGAATTCTAATAAGGTGCTTAATGAATTTAAGTAGTAATCCAAATTAAGGTTCAAGTAATGAACCTTTTGCACCTAAGTTGCTTACCTTTGATGATGAATATCTTGATGAGTTGATTCACCAAATCTCTTATCTAGAATGGTGGTTGCTCATAGTTGTGAATGTTCTAGTCTTCTACTCTAAAATTGTAGTAGATGATTTCGACTTCTCCTTTAGGATTTGTATTGGAACTTCAAAGTCTTGCAGCTAGCAATGCTATCTTGATTGTTGTTCTTTAATAGTTAATCTATTCACTGAAATGTTTTCCTTCTAGAACCCTTTTAGTATTTTGTTGTGAATCCAAAAAATATCTATATCTGAAATGTGCCTTATTTAGCTATGAAGGATAATCTCCAAATATTCTTGGATTTGGTAGGTTTCTTGTATCTAAGTTCTTCTTCAAACAAGGCTTTCTTCTCAATAATATGAAGGTCTTGAGGTCTTCACGAATCTTCTCTTTGAAGTTTGACAAAAATGTTTGCCAAATATTTCTCCTTTGGGCTTGTTGTCGGATGGAGACAATTATCCCAATTCTTTCACTATATTTGTAGTGAATTTCTCCAATGAGTTCTCCTAGGAACTTCTTTTATGGCTTCTCCAATTTTTGCAATGAGGCTCTCCAAGCATTTTTCTTGAGACCTCTCCAAGGTCTTTAGTCTTGCAACTTCTCTGGTCTTCTTGATGAGACCTTTCCTTCAACCTTCAACTACGGAAGTGTTGGCAATGAGATCTTCTTCATGAATATCTAGAATAGAATTTTTGATAGTCCTTCTCTATCTCTTCCAAGGATGGAGGTTCTTCAATGAGACATTTGATGGGTCTCTTCAGCTTCTTCTAGAGGAAGTCTTCAATTAGCAAAGGAGATCACCAATATCCTATCTTTCACAAACTCTTATTTAGAGTCTTCTTCAGGTTCAAGGCTTCTATGGCATTTTCTTCTAGATCAAGGCTTTTGTGGCCTTTTTTATTCAATAAGGCTTATGTGGTATTTTCTTCTGCAATAAGGCTTATGTGGCCTTTTCTTCTACAATAAGGCTTTTGTGGCCTTTTCTTCTATAATGTGTAGGTCTACAATAGGGCTTCCTTTAGTTTCCTTTTTTTGCAACAAGATATTAGTAAGATGATTATAAATCTTGTTAATGATGAATATTCACTAGTTTATTTGTCAATCTAGTGGAATGAATGTTGAGTCCTAGTCTTCACGAGTTTTTCTACAACTCTGTGGAAAGACTCTAGCCAAATGCAATCTCAAATATTTTGGAACTGAGATTTGGTTCTCCTCTCTTGTGGTTCTACCTATTCCTATCTAGATCTACCATGGCTCTAATACCACTATTATCTTTTGATGGTGTATGCCAAGAAATATGGAGGAAATGAACACTCCAAAACATATACTAAAGAACTACATTGTATTCCATCACCAATATATATAGTGATCTACACAGTATACCTACTACTACCTACAATGATATATAATCACTCACTATGAGGCCCTTTATATAGAAATATGGATTGCTTGGCCAACACTCTACCTAGTTGTACAAGGGGACACCTTCCACATTTATAGCTTGCACATAGACACTTATGCATTTATTATATTACTTGAAGTAACTAGCTAACTATCCCCTAAAGTAATCTAATACTCTAGTTATGTACCAAGGGTGGTACATTTACATGACCCAAATGATGTAATATACTCTAACACATCATATATTTATTTTTTGATCTTTTTAATTTTTATTTGTACTTTTGTCTTAAGAATATTGACTGATTGTTGTTTTGTATATTAGTTTTCATATATTGCAGTCATTAGCAACCTTAAAAAATATGTAAGAAATATTTAAATACCAAAATAACTATATTTTTAGATTCCTTTTGAATGGATTGCATATGTTCTATTAATTCTGCTAACACATATTTTCCACCATTAGTAGTGTTTTTAGAAATGACTTGTAAATGATGTTTTGTAGGGTTTTCTTCCTTTGCATGTTGAATATTTTTTTTAGTGGGTTATATGGGATTGAAATGGTTCCCACCCATATTACATCATCACCACATAGTGGTATTACAAAAAATATTGGATATTATCCATGTATCATTTGGCAAGATTTGAACCTGGGTCTCCTCCTTGAAATGTTTAGGAATCTAACCGATTGAGCTAATACCAATTGATTTTGCATGTTGAATGTTTGTTTTCCTTTTATTTCTAATTATTTTTTTATTCAAACAAATATTCAATTAATTTTCTTACAAAAACCAATTTCCAATTCCAATTCAATTCTTCTTTCCTTCTTCTTCAAATAATCAATTTTCAACTTCAATGTTTTATTCAAATTCAAATTTGTATTTCTTCTTATAACTCCATTTAATTCAATTATTTTGTTCTTATTCTTCAAATTAAATTTCAATCTAAATATTTCATTCATCAAATTTCCATTCTTCTTTTTTATTTTCTTATAAATCATCAATTTTCAATTTCAATATTTAATTCAATTTTTCTTTCTTCAAACTTTATTCTTCTTCAATTTAAAATTCTTTCCTTTAATCAATTTCAAATTTCAAAATTTCAAAATATTCTTACATCTCCCTTCAATTTAATTTTAATCTTCTCACAATTTAATTTATTTCAATCATCAATTCAATTTATTCTTTCAATCAATTTCTATTTTTATTTTCAAATAATTAATTTATCTTTCTTATAACTACTCTTGATTTTATTATTTACTCCTCTTGACTCAGATTCTCAACAAAATGTTCTTCAATAAAATACCTTCTCTTATCACTTCTGAGGAGAACTCTATTTTTACTGCTCCTATTACTATCAATGAGCTTCAACATGTTGTTTTTAAAATGCAAAAAGGGAAAACCCTAGGTCCTGATGGTTTTCCCATTGATTTTTACCAAAATTTCTGGGATATCCTTCATCTTGATTTATTAGAGGTGGTGGAAGAAGCCAGGAAAGCCAAAGAAATTTTGAAGGTTATCAATAAAACTTATATTACTCTTGTTCCAAAAGCTCAAGAGGTTGATCATATCTCATCTTTTAGACCTATTGCTTTATGTAATGTTCTTCTCAAAATCATTACTAAGATCATGGCAGTAAGGTTGAAGCCTCTTTCGCATAAGATTATTTCCCCTAAAAAAAGGGGTTATGTGGAAGGGTGTTAAATAGTAGATAATATAGTTCTTGCTCAGGAATCCATCCATTCCATGGATATGCAAAAATCTCCTTCTATGTTCATTCGGTTAGACTTATCCAAAGCTTATGACAGAGTGGATTGACACTTCATTATCAAAGTTTTGAAGCAATTTGGTTTCTCTCGGGATTGGATGGATTGGATTATGGGATGTATCTCTTTAGTTTCCTACTTAGTTCTTATCAATGTTAGGCATTCTCAGTCATTCCCAACTTTTAGAGGTATTAGGCAAGGTGACCCGCTATCCCCTTATTTATTCATCATTCTTGCTAAATGCTTGGGTAGGACTATAACCAAAAAGAGAGAAAACATAACCCTTGAGGGAGTTACCATTGATCATGGAGCTAGAACTATCTCCCATATTCAATTTTCTGATGACTCTACTCTTTTAGGTAAAGCTACAGTTAAGGAAGCTTCTAATATTAAGAAAATTATTAGTTGTTTTTCTAAGGCTACTGGGCAATTGATCAATGAAGACAAATCTAAAGTTATTTTCTTTCACTAATCTACCAGATAGGAATCCATGGTCTTAGATAAATTAAAATATAATAAGACCTCCCTTATGATCACTTATTTAGGTATTTCCATCAATATTCAAATGCAGAAAAAAATATTGGAATTGGTTGTTGGAAAAAGTCAAGAAGCAAATTGGAAAGTGGACCAACAGGTGGCTTTCTTCTGGGGGTAGAATCACCTTGGTAAAATCATTCCTTCAAGATATTACTATTTAGGTTTCTTCCATGTTGAATATCCCAAAGGTTTTTCTTCAAGAACTGGATCAAATTAGTCATTGATTCCTTTGGAGTGGTACTAAGGAGAAAAGAAAATGGGCCTTGGTGAAATTGGACACTTTATGTCTTCCTAAGAATGAAGGGGGGTTAGGATTTCGTCTTCTATTAATAACAACAAAGCTTTAGCTGCTAAATTATATTGGAGGATGTTGCATAACCCTAATGCTCTTTGGGCCAATAATATCTGTGTTAAATATGCTGAGAGCAAAAGTCCTGAAGACCTTGTTCGCTATCAATTGCCTTCCAAAGGTTCTCCCATTTTAGCAGTTCTTAAGAGTGGTGAGGATTTGATAAATAAAAATTTATTTTGGATCATTCTTAATGGTCAAAAGGTAAATTTTTGGATAGATTCTTGGGATGGTCACAATCCTTTGATAACTCAGTTTCCCGATTGGAGGCCTTGGATGGAGGAGCTTCACCGAGATAACTAGATAAAGGTGGTTAATTATTATTGGTACCATACTGGTAATTTAAAGGTTGGCAGATATTGGATCCCTATTGAGGACTGGCCTATTCAAATCCCAAAAATGCAAAGACAAAATATCCAAGGCATCCTTCATATGAGATCTCTCTCTTGGTCCTATGAAAAATATTGTTTTGGATGGAAAAACACTACCAAGGGTGAGTATTCAGTTGCTCAAGGTTATTTGACCTTATGCCATAATAATCCCAACCAATCATCTGACATCTTTTCTCAATTGTGGGCTCAAAATATTTGGCCTAAGGTGAGGTTCTTTACTTGGCTTTTATTGCATCGTAGGGTGCTTATTGGGTAAGCAACTTATGAAGTGTGGTTTTCATGGCCCTTTTAGATGTGAAATGTGTGGAAAGAATGTAGAAACTCTCAATCATATTTTTATTGAGTGTAATTTAGCATCTGAGCTATGGAGGAGAATGGCCACTTTACTTGGCTTACAATGGTCCAACTTTTCTACTTTTGAACAACTTTGGATGGATTGGCCTAAACAAGAGGGTGTTGATCATTTTATTTGGTAGTTATTTTGTATGGGTTCTACCATTCTTATTTGGAATATCTATAATGAAAGGAAAAAGTGAATATTTAATCAAGAGAGGAAGGATATTCACTATATTTGGCAAAACACCATTGCTAACTTAGTTTAATCAGTCCAACAACTCCTTAATCACCCCCAAAACTCCCACCAAATATGGGATCAAGTGATGCAAATATTGAAGATTAAATCCTCTAAGGGAAACCATATTAAAGGGAATGTGAGCAATTACAATATAGATAGAACAAGGAATTGGTAACCTCCTCCTAAGGATTTTGGAAAAGTCAATATTGATGGAGCCTCTAGAGGGAACCCTGGAAAACCTAGTGTAGGAGGAATTAGTAGAATTTCATATGGCTCCCTGGTTTATACTTTTACTGAGAATTTAGGTATTATTTCCAATAACCTTGATGAGGGGTATGGTATCCTTAGAGGCCTTCAAGAGGCTACTAAGGTTGGATGGGAAAATATACTAGTTGATTCTGACTCTCAACTCATGATTAATATTTTGAAGACTCCTTCTAAGAATCATAAGGTTGATTGGAGAATAAAAAGAACTATTGAGAAGATTCAATTAATCTAGATGGGATTTTTAAAAGTTGATTACAATCATGTGATCATAGATCAAAACAAGAGTGATTATGCTTTAGCTAATTGGGCTTTGGAAAAAGGTGATCTTACTTGCTATGCCCATCCTCATAGATGGTGGGCTTCACAAATTAGGGAAGATCCTCTATCTATCATTTCTTTGGATGGCTCCAGTTCTGGAGGTACCTAGTTTCTTCTTGCTTTATTTTTGCTTCTCTTTGGTTTGGTCAGGGTAGTTTAGTTTTTTGAGATGTCTGTGTGTTTTTTATTTTGTTTTATTTTTGTACCAGGTGCTCATGCTTTTTTATATTCTCTATGTTTTGCTCTATGATGGTCTCTAGATACTTGCATATACTTTCTAGTAAAATCATTTAATATTTTGAAATGCTTTGCAAATATATCTTATTTTTCAAAGTGCAATGTTTCTTGAACATCCTTCTAAGTGTAGCATTTTTCAAGCTTCTTTTGCTTTCAAGTGTAGTGTTTCCCAAATATCCTTTCAAGTGCAATGTTTCCAAACTTCTAATTTTGAGTGTAAAGTTCTTCCTTCTTTCAAATATAGAGTTTCTCAAATATATCCTCATTCTCAAACATCTCCTCACCATAGTGTAATCATCTTTCCACTTCTCTTCAATGCAACTCAATAGTCTCTTTCATTTTATCTTCCTCCTCCAATATTATAATCGTTTTCCTATAGCTATCTCACTGAACATGTTTGCTTTCAAGCACACTCAAGATGGTGGTTTTGATACCACTATTATCAAAATAATGCCATGCTCATAGGATAAACAATATCTAGGATCATAAATCAATTCAATAACATGCATATATATAAAACTCTAAAAATGAATAATAAACAAACTGAAAGCTTTATTGAAACTACTAAAGCAATGCAATGCTTCCTCGAGTTACATATTACATGGATTTGTCTTAAATATATACTTACATAATACTCTTAATATTACATGACTCTTGACCTTTTCTCTTGACCTTTTCTCTTCTTAAACTCATAGGAGAACTAACTCTTCATATTTCCATTTTACATAATAAATCTCACATATTACATAAATACAAAGTCTCTCACGATTGCTCATAAATCCTTACTTCTAAACTTGCCACATCACTTATATAACTCATATTTCCTAACAATACACCTCACACACTTATTTACATGACACATACTCTCACTCAATAACTTGATACATAATATAGTCTCAAATATTAAACACCTACCCTAATCTAATTATTTACAAGAGTACTTGCATTATTCATTCAAGGTACCAAATAATGTAATACCTTCAATAATTTGTTTGTCAATAGACTTTATTTTTGTGAGGTAAGGTATTTTACTTTTTTTCTAATTTCCATCTCACTTCAAAACTATTCCTTGCTATTAACTATTCATCACCTTATTGACCATGTCTCTCATCAATGAATAAAGCTCATCTATATGTGAATACATATAATTATTTACTACTATTGTTTATTTTGTTCTTTGATTTTAATATGATGGAGATATATGTGATGGCATAGGTAATACTACTAGTTGATATGGGTATACCATAGAGCTCAATATGGATTGACCCAAAAAAATTATTGTCTGTGGGTTCATAGTTTATTATATATAAGGCTATTTGATGGTTTTAGATTTATTTGAGGGGGTGGAAGTGTGTTTTATGGTTGTTAATAAGTTTGTCTAGATTGATATGATGTATTAGGCATTGGATCAATTTATGGTAGAGAAGTATACTAAATTTTTTGGGTTGGGTTTGAGGTCACAACATCTATGTAGTCTATCGTTGGTGTAGGTGGTAATTTTTGGACTTGGACTAGCACATCTTCAATGTGATAAGCTTCTTTAAATAATATGGAAAATGTGATAGGATTTACATTTCAAATCATCATTCCCAAAATAGAATACAATCCATTACATAATATAACAATTCTTATTTTTTTAATGTCTAAATACTAAAAGGGATTAGTTACAATATGTGTATGAATCTCATATTGAAGTCATAAATATTTTCATTCTACTATCACATTATGGATTTAAAATAGATTAATACTAAGTATGTGTTGGGTGAACAACCAAACTTTTTTATAAAAGGTTCTATAATAGAAGTGTAATTTGTAATTTATTCGTTTGCTCAACTTTTGTACCATTGCATACACTTTGTCCCTTAATAAACTCATGAGTAGTCATACAGTATACAAGTTGGGATATATGAGTACATTGGAAAATTCAATTACCCTTGATGGTTTCGATTGGTAGGTTATTTTTTTTATATATTGAACGATTGGTAGGTTATTTGCCTATACTTACATTTGCATTTGTTCTTTAAATTATGAAGTAACTTGATAATATATTATTTGTGTACAAAAAGACATCATCTATCTCTATGATATTTGATAAACAAGCTACCCATTAAATTTATTTTTGAGGAAATTATTGATTATTTACATGCAGCTAATTTGTATTCTAAATAAATTGTTAATTTTGAGAAACATTTGGGTTAGGATTGTATGCAAAATTGTTTATTTTGATTAGTATTGGAGTTAACATTCTATACAAATTAGTAGTTTTTCTCATCTAATTGTTGGACATTTTGAGCCCATGAAGTTGTCATTGATGTCAAGGTATGAGCTACCGTTGATGTCAAAAGGTCAAAAGGAGCAATGCAAAAGGTTGATGGCAAAAGAGCTTCATAATATTTATTTTTAATATTATGTAAAGCATAAATAAAAGTATTTTATTAAAAACCATAGTGGGCAAAATAAAAGGTTTTATTAAAAACCATAATGGGCAAAGTAAAAGGTTTTTATTAAAACCTAAGGAGGCTTTAATCCTTAATAAAGACAAAAGATTTAAATATTAATTTATAATATTTAAATTCTAATGAATTTAAATAAATTATAAATTAAATATTTGAAGCCAAAACATTAGCGCCGACCCCCAATGAATTCATCTCCATCGACATGCATGAAATCAAGGGCAAAGGTATTTATACCTTAAGCCAAACCTTATGTTTGGCATTCGAAAAATATCTGTGATATTCAGTGAGAAAGAGCTCGTGCGAAAACGAACGAAAGGTACCTCCGAAGTGCATGTGGAGCAGGTGTTGTATTGGAAGAAGAGCCAAAGGCTCTAGGGGAGAGTGAAGAGGATAAAGTGCACATTGCGCTTTAGAGCAGCAAGGTGAGCGTGTGGATCACACGACGTGGAAGCCACGACCAAGGCGTTGTCGTCGATTATGGAGTGGGTAATAAATGTTTTATTTTGATTTTTATTATTGCACATGCTAAGGTTGTTGGAGGTATAAGGTGTAAGTAATTTCTTATTTTCACCTAAGTGGTGAAAGGTTAATTTGGCTAGGGTAATTATTGTTTTTACCTTAGGAAAATGGAAATTGATTTATTGCATTAAGTTATAAAGAGAGTTATTTAAATTAAATGTAATATTGAGTAGAGAGTTATAAGTAGAAGTTGAGTTATATTTTTATAGGGGATTTTGATGATATTTATGATGTTGAATGTTATTATTGAGATGGAGCAATAAGGTGTATTTGAGATTTAATATCTTTGTGATTAAGGTAAATTGTGAAAAGTGTTAGAGTGATAATTCTTGTCATCTAACTCTTTGTACTTGGCAAAGAAGTGTTTATGATTGTGGCAGAATTTTGTGGTCTACTTCTACATCAAATAAAAGGTATGGGTACATTCTTCCTTGGTTGAGTTGATTGGTTGGTTTTTTGGAAAACAACTTTGGAGTGAAAAGGACTTGATTAGGTTTCCTTATTGAGTTGTTGAACTATTGAGAAGTGAATGCTATGCACCTTATTTTATAAGCATTAATGTTGAAGTGAGTAATTGAGTGAAGAAATTGAACTAGGGTTTGCAAAGTGTTGTGGCTGCTCCACAACGTACCCCAAAATTGGGGACCCACCTTTTTGCATATTTTCCAAGAAGACCGAAGTGGCCCATATGCTAAAGATCAAAGAAAAAGCAAAACACCGCAAGGAGAAAAAAGTGTCGCGATATCGCGACATGTTGCATTTTCGCGGTCCAAAGCAAAGAGAAAGATCAAGGAGAAAAAAGTGTCACGATATCGCGACATGTTGCATTTTCACGGTCAAAAGCAAAGAGAAAAAGCAAGGAGGAAAAAGTGTCACGATATCGCGACATGTTGCATTTTCACGGCCAAAAGAGAAGAGAAAGAACAAGAAATAAAAAGTGTCGCGATATCGCGACATGTTGCATTTTCGTGGCCAAGAGCAAAGGAAAAAGTGTCGCGATATCGCGACATGTTGCATTTTTGCGACTCAAAAAGGGTAGGCAGGCAGAGAAACAAAAGTGTCGCGATATCGCGACATGTTGCATTTTCGTGACTCAAAAGGGCAGCAGGCGAGAGAAACAAAAGTGTCACGATATCGCGACATGTTGCATTTTCATGAAGAAAACAGAGTAGTGGACAGTGCATCTGATATTAGTGATGAACACCAGGATAGTGAAACTGAAGACTGCATAATGACGTGGACCTATAAGGAATGAATCGAATTGATTGATAAAGGTAATTTGTCACATAAGGACAAAATCTAATGAATAAGACAAAATGTTACATAAGGAATCTTTAATGATTTGAAATCATTTAAGATGGTCGTTACACATGGAAGGAAGCGGACGCATGCCCATGTGGAGAAAAGGAAACGTTTTTTTGAAATCAAACGAAAAGTGAAGAAAACCAAACAGAGGAAGCCAAACCATGGGAATGAAACGAAGGGCCACAAAATAGAAATGAAAAGCTTTTTTGGAAACCAAAACACATGCATGCACAAGGGAAGGTGAAACGAACAACCATTGGAAAATGAAACGAAAAGCTTCCTAAAAATTTTAAATACGCCAAGCAAGGATGTTTTGAGGGGTTGGAAACTGCTGCGAGCAGAGTTGCAGATTTGAAGGCAAGAGGGCCATTCTGGACCTGTTTGGGCTATTTTTCTTCCATTGACTGGTTTGGGAAAACCAGAAAATTTTGTTATTGTAAAATGACAAATTTTTAATACAGAAAATTTCAGAAAGTTGCATCTTATGGACAAGAAAGGAGGAGTCATTTTCTGCATGCAAGATTAAATGTCTATTTTTCCCCTTTTCAGATTTTAGGCTTGTAAATGGAGTTTATGCAAGTTTTCTTGGTTGCTTCATGCGAATGTTTAAATCTGAAAACCTCATTTAAAACCCTAGGAGCCAACACTTAGCTTATCCGGATTGTGCTTGTTTTGCAAGTCCAATAGGTTAGGTTGCATGCATGAAAACCTCACATCTTCGGTTTTGTCGGAATAGGATAGCATCAAACTGAATGTATCTTGTGTTCCATTTTCTGCATTTCATTTTCATTTTCTGCATTTTATTTTCCAAAAATTTTAACTTTTTTTTTAATTTTCAGGCATTAAAATAAACATTTAAAAAATTTCAAAATCCAAAAATAATTTCACCATTGCGTAGGTTATACTTCAGACTTCCAATACGCACTTTGAAATTTCATTTTTGGAGTTGTTTAGTATTTTTAAAAATTCATCGAAGTTGTTGTTTTATTACAGATTTTAAAAAATCCGAAAATAGAAAATTTCCATTTTAAGGTCAAATTTCATTTTTTTAGTTTCATGTTTTGCACTCATGAGCCTATGATGACATTCCCTTCATGAAAATTCCAATTTCATTGAAGGAGTTATGTTTTATGGCATTTTCACAAATTTCCATTTTTTGAGCCTAAAATTACCCTCTCTTCATAAAAATTCTAATTTTACGAAAGAGGGGTAATTTGAGCATCTACATCGTGGTCATATGAGGGCCAACTCACATTTGCTTTATTTTGGTTCAATGAACAATCACTAAAGTTTCATGGTAAAATAAACCAACATTGCCCCTTGTTTACAGTTACTTGCAATCACTAAGGTGTTCCAAGCATTTAAATTGAATATCTTTATTTGAGATTACTAATACACATATGCAAATGCTAATATAGCGGAGACCTTGGAGAAGTCGTTTGTTTAACTTCTTTGCAAGAGGGGATTTGGAACCCAAATCCTAAGGGAGAGTGTACTTTCACAATTGGGTGAAAATACCACTCAACATTTTGGCGCTAGAAGGAGGGCCTGAATTGGTTTATTTCAGTGTGATTTAAATGCTATAGGGATTTAAATTTTGAATATTTCATGCCCTATTGATTATTATCTTTAGCCCTCTTTTAACAATACAACCTTGTAGTGTTAAAAGGAGGACATGAATTGCTATGCATTGTTCTAACGCTTTTGATTGTTCATACAGGAATAATGTGTTTTGATTTGATTTTGAAAAAATTTGGTCTTGACTAACGAGGTTGTCTCCATGCAATTACTTTCATTTGATTTTAATGGATACATCTCTTGGTTGATGCTAACATGATTATTCATACGTTACATGTTTGATATTTGCTAGTCATTTCATGCTTATTTGTAAGGAATTATTTTGTCTAAAATGTAGTTGTTGTCGGTATTATGCTCTTCACTTGCGTGTAATGCGATCTTGTGAATCGAAAGCCTACAACACTAGGAGTATGCTCTTCACTTGCGCATATGCGATCCGGTGAATCAAAAACTAATTTACATTTTTAGAATATTGCTTTGTCATGGTTCCTTCTTTTATTCATGACTAACAAATTGGTTTTGAAGTTATTCTTTGAGTTTCATTAATGGCTACAACTGCAGGAACGTGGTATGGGATACATGTTAATCCTTTGAACATTAGTGGAGATTCTCATGATTTACCCAAGAACGTAGAAAAATGTTTGCCCAAATTTAAACACAATGGTCCAACATTAGCCGAGGAACATATTCAAGCCTATGTGGATATCCTAGTTAGATGGAATGTCGAACATGAGGATGTGGCATGTAGAATGTTTCCTGGAACCCTAGATGAGGTGGCATATGATTGGTACATCAATTTACCCACTGGTTCTATTACATCTTGGACTCAATTGAAAGATGAGTTTATCAATCAATTTAGGTTGCTCATTGATCCTCTCACGATATATCAACAATTTACTTCTTGCAAAAGAGAACCTAATGAGCCAGTGAGAAGTTTCAACTTGAGGTTTCGAAAGCTTTATGCGAGATTAATTTCTCCCTATACTATTGAGGAAAGTGGTGCTCTTCAAATATACTTTCGAGCATTGGATCCATTGTTTGCCATATTTGTTAGGATGAATCCCTTGGTTACTGATCTTGCATCGGCCTACACAGAAGCTATGATTGTAGATCAACAATTGAGGCCACAAGGTTATGGAATGGAGCAATCAACTATGGTAGGACAACTAGGGGCTTGCAATCAAACCTCGATGGTAAATCAAGCATGGGCACAACAAAATTTGATATCAAATGTTTTTCCCTACAATCAACTTTATCCTACCATACCAACTTATGCTCCCACATGTGCTTATACAAGTACTTCCATCCATCCAACTATGCCTCAATTAGAGAATCATGTGGTCACTCATGGAACCATTGCAACAAATGTTCAAGCTTTGTCCGTGGATATCAATCCAACTAATCCTACTACTTCTACCACTCAACCCAAAGAGTTCGTATCGAAAGTAAAAGAGCAAAAGAAAGTGGTTAAGAAGGTATGTAGGCATGTTCCACCACAAAAACGAGCACGTCAATGTATGCATCCAAATCATCCTAGGAAGAAAATTCATAATGTCGATCTTAATGATGTTTCATGTTATGCTTCTTCAAGCGATACAAGAGATTTTGAGGTGACTCACGTTGAAGTAAATACCTATTCGAAAAGTCTTGAAGAGCATGAAGTTTTTGGAGAAGAAATTCTATGGATGGGTAACAAGAAGTTGGAATCAAATGATCACCATCTTGTTTTGGAAAAGAAATATCTAGAATCATTACCCAAAAAGGAGGATTTGGATGAACAAACTTATGTGGATATGATTTGGTCAGATGTACTTGCAAAGGATTGGAGCAACTATATGACACGGAATTCAAAAATTGATCCCATTATAGAAGCTCCTAAGCCATCACAAGTGGCTGAAAATGAATTTGAAAGAAAATCAACAAATGAAGTTGAAGACATAATCGAATTTCACCACTTGTTCTCGAAAGACACTTTGGATGATGTTCTCGAAAGTGATGACCAAGAGGATCCACACCTTCCAAATTGTGATAAAATTGAATCATGGGTTACAAATTTGGATTATGATAGCTTTACCAATTTGAATTCAAGAGATAACCCACTTTTGGAAATAATTGAACCATCTAAGGAAGGTGAAGATGAATTGGATGAGAAACATGTTGATGAATCAGAAGATGAAGAAGAAGTACTTGAGCGTCACAACTTGAAATTGGAAGATGATTACTATGATTCGTGGAAGAAATGGGAAGAATATTATCAATCTAAATCTTCTAACAAACTTGTTGTGTCAATTAATATGCAGGATAACTCAATTGCTTCCTCACATGAGGATACTATAAATCCTGTACAATTTGAGAAAGTTTTGGAAGAGGAATTCGAATCTCATCAAATTTTGGAACATGATAAGGATTCTACAACCATGAATCAAGAAAGAGAGTCACTTGCTTTAGATTCCTTTGAAGGAAAAGAAATTGAAAATCTTGATCCACTTACTTGTGCTACAATGATTATGCCATTTCAAAATGAGAAAATTACAAAACCTAAATCATTTGGGTTTGATATCATTGATGATCCAATTGAAAATCTCACGTTACCCAAAACAACCCAAGTGATTGATCATGGAAATGTGTTAGTTAACCCACCCCTAGATAGACAAGACTTATGGTTTGAAAGGGATGGACATGTGTTCAATTGGGTACCTAAGTTTGGTGCCTTTGATAAACAAGTCATGGAGAAAGAACAAGTGCTACATGATGATGAATGTCATGAGAGAAAAGAGGAATTTTCAAATCCTCTTCAAGTAAGGTCAAATGAAAACATGCCAAAGGTAAAATCTCACCTTTTTGGTTTCACCATGCAAAATTCGAATGAAGGTTTGCCTAATGAATGGTTTGATTCAAATATTATTAATGTTATGGCTTTATTGAATGAAAATGAAAGCTTATTTCTACACCATGAATCAAAGTGCGGAATGGACATCTTAAAGAATAGACATAAAGGAATTGAATATCAATCATTGTCTAATCAATTTGAAAACTTGAAACTCCACCATAGGATTATTAATGAAACTAAATCAAATTGGTATGGTGAGAGGGGCAAGTGGAAGTTTGTTTCTTTGTTTGGTTTGATCTTGTTTTTGTTGGATTCCTACAAAACTTGGTATGCGTATCACGTCATATGTCTTTTAAAGAATTCTAATCAGGTTTGGGATCCGGGAAAATGATAATCCAAACTTTTGCACCATCTTGTATTATATTGTACATTTGTATATACTTTTGGTTTTCGTGTTTTGGTTTTGGATTGGATCTCATTTTGGTTTTAAGTTTTGTGTGTTGGTCCTTTGGACACTTTTGGTTTGTCTTGAAAAAAAAAAGAGAAAAGAAAAGCGAGATGTCAACTTATGTCCTTATGAATGTTGACTAAGACTAAGAGAATATGAAACATCGGAATTGTATTGCAAAAAGCTCCACGAGTATCGCAAACACATTAAAGAATATCGTTTGGAACTTGTGATGCATGAAGTTGTCAGTTTTACAAATTATGGCAAAGTAGGTGGTATACTCCATCCGCATTTCAAAAAGAGCAATGCATTCATCCATATCTCATGTTACATTCGACATTGCATATACATTTCATCTCAGTTGCATCTACATTTCAAATACAATCATTGAAAAGGTGTCGAATCCTCTTAGGGTTATTACATAACATATATTAAAAGGATCCTAAGGTTGGGAACTGATGCCCGAACTATCTTGAACCAAGCACGTTCTACACATATTAAAGAGGATCTTGAGCAAAATGGTCAAAACCATACTTGGAAGAAAAGGTGAGGCGAAAGGAGTATTTCGTGTTTGTCCTATCATGCAACATAATCCTTAAAATAGTGGTTTTTACCACTCCTATAGTGCTTAAAGCCTAAAATCAGAGTAGTAAGGATAGGGTTAAATCCCCATCGAACTTAGGTTGAGGATCCAATTCCCCAAAGCTCTGATTTGATCTTCATGGAGTAGTAAGGATAGGGTCTAATTCTCATCTCGCTTAGGTTGAGAATCCGATTCCCCAAAGCTTCTATTTTGCCTCCATCACGCTTTAAGAAATTAAAAGCGTGATCTACACTCAAGAACTTGAAGTTCCAAAGCAAATATTTTTCATTCTACTTTTATTGCATCATTGATATTGGATTGGAAGGATCGTACTACATGTCCCTTGCAAGGATGGGTAGTCATCCCCAAGGTTCAAGAAATCAAAAGTAAAGTCAAATCTTGGATTATGGGGTTGATCTCCACCGGGGCTATAGATGCCTGACTGGCAGTGGAGTATGCTCATGCGTGGCAACATGTCTTGTCTAAAAGCAAGACCACTGATTGCTCAAATGGATAGGCTAGCCTGACAGTTTCATCCATAACAGGTTAAATCATTTTGTTCAAGATGAGGTAATGAACTCCAGATCCGAGTAGTAAGGATAGGGTTAAATTCCCATCTCGCTTAGGTTGGGAATCCTATTCCCCAAAGCTCTGATTTCACTTACACTTGCACATGGGTTCAAGATGGTAGTGACACATAACCAACTTTGGGATCTAGTAAATTAATTAAGTATACTCATATTTGGTCCTAAGAGGATTTGACAGTTTTAATATGTTTGTTCATGGTACTAGAAAGTTTGAGCCTTTGCAAAGCTTGTTATATCTCTAGCATCTTCACCATACGTTAAATCCTACAGGAATCATCCATAACTTCTCATACGCACGAATCATAAGTGAAAATGACAATGGAAAGTTGAACGAGTTTCAAACGATAGGGAATGAAGCACATTGCACACACCGAGCTGATGCTTAATAATTCTAATGCTTCATGTATTTCTCGTCTAGTTTCATTCTTGGGATATTTGCTGACGCTTGTGTTTGAGTTTTGAAGGTGTTCAGGTTGAGTTCTCACCGAAATGCTCGAGAGCATTTCCCAATAGAGTCGCCATTTGTTGTGGCTGCTCCACAACGTACCCCAAAATTGGGGACCCACCTTTTTGCATATTTTCCAAGAAGACCGAAGTGGCCCATATGCTAAAGATCAAAGAAAAAGCAAAACACCGCAAGGAGAAAAAAGTGTCGTGATATCGCGACATGTTGCATTTTTACGGTCCAAAGCAAAGAGAAAGAGCAAGGAGGAAAAAGTGTCGCGATATCGTGACATGTTGCATTTTCGTGGTCCAAAGCAAAGAGAAAAAGCAAGGAGGAAAAAGTGTCACGATATCGCGACATGTTGCATTTTCGCGGCCAAAAGAGAAGAGAAAGAACAAGAAAGAAAAAGTGTCACGATATCGCGACATGTTGCATTTTCACGGCCAAAAGAGAAGAGAAAGAAAAAGTGTCATGATATCACGACATGTTGCATTTTTGTGGCCAAAAGCGAAGGAAAAAGTGTCGCGATATCGCGACATGTTGCATTTTCGCGACTCAAAAGGGTAGGCAGGAAGAGAAACAAAAGTGTCGCGATATCGCGACATGTTGCATTTTCGTGACTCAAAAAGGGCAGGCAGGCAGAGAAACAAAAGTGTCGCGATATCGCGACATGTTGCATTTTCACCAAGGAAACAGAGTAGTGGACAGTGCGTCTGATATTAGTGATGAACACCAGGATAGTGAAACTGAAGACTGCATAATGACGTGGACCTATAAGGAATAAATCGAAGATTGAATAAGGTAATTTGTCACATAAGGACAAAATCCAATGAATAAGACAAAACGTTACATAAGGAATCTTTAATGATTTGAAATCATTTAAGATGGTCGTTACACATGGAAGGAAGCGGACGCATGCCCATGTGGAGAAAAGGAAACATTTTTTTTGAAATCCAACGAAAAGTGAAGAAAACCAAACAGAGGAAGCCAAACCATGGGAATGAAACGAAGGGCCACAAAATAGAAACGAAAAGCCTTTTTGGAAACCAAAACACATGCATGCACAAGGGAAGGTGAAACGAACGACCATTGGAAAATGAAACGAAAAGCTTCCTAAAAATTTTAAATACGCCAGGCAAGGATGTTTTGAGGGGTTGGAAGCTGCCTGCGAGCGAGTTGCGGATTTGAAGGCAAGAGGGCCATTCTGGACCTGTTTGGGCTGTTTTTCTTCCATGGACTGGTTTGGGAAAACCAGAAATTTTTGTTATTGTAAAATGACAAATTTTTAATACAGAAAATTTCAGAAAGTTGCATCTTATGGACAAGAAAGGAGGAGCCATTTTCTGCATGCAAGATTAAATGTCTATTTTTCCCCTTTTCAGATTTTAGGCTTGTAAATGGAGTTTATGCAAGTTTTCTTTTGTTGGTTGCTTCATGCGAATGTTTAAATCTGAAAACCTCATTTAAAACCCTAGGAGCCAACACTTAGCTTATCCGGATTGTGCTTGTTTTGCAAGTCCAATAGGTTAGGTTGCATGCATGGAAACCTCACATCTTCGGTTTTGTCGGAATAGGATAGCATCAAACTGAATGTATCTTGTGTTCCATTTTCCGCATTTCATTTTCATTTTTTGCATTTTATTTTCCAGAAATTTTAACTTTTTTTTTAATTTTCAGGCATTAAAATAAACATTTAAAAAATTTCAAAATCCAAAAATAATTTCACCATTGCGTAGGTTATACTTCAGACTTCCAATACGCACTTTGAAATTTCATTTTCGGAGTTGTTTAGTATTTTTAAAAATTCATCGAAGTTGTTGTTTTGTTACAGATTTTAAAAAATCCGAAAATAGAAAATTTCCATTTTAAGGTCAAATTTCATTTTTTTAGTTTCATGTTTGCATTCATGAGCCTATGATGACATTCCCTTCATGAAAATTCCAATTTCATTGAAGGAGTTATGTTTTATGGCATTTTCACAAATTTCCATTTTTTGAGCCTAAAATTACCCTCTCTTCATAAAAATTCTAATTTTACGAAAGAGGGGTAATTTGAGCATTACATTGCCTACATCGTGGTCATATGAGGGCCAACTCACATTTGCTTTATTTTGGTTCAATGAACAATCACTAAAGTTTCATGGTAAAATAAACCAACATTGCCCCTTGTTTACGGTTACTTGCAATCACTAAGGTGTTCCAAGCATTTAAATTGAATATCTTTATTTGAGATTACTAATACACATATGCAAATGCTAATATAGCGGAGACCTTGGAGAAGTTGTTTGTTTAACTTCTTTGCAAGAGGGGATTTGGAACCCAAATCCTAAGGGAGAGTGTACTTTCACAATTGGGTGAAAATACCACTCAACACAAAGAACATGAGTATCATTGTTATGTGAAGATTGTTTGATAAGCATTGTTGTTGAAGTGAGTAATTGAGTGAAGAACTTGAACTAGGGTTTGGAAAGAACATGAGTATCATTGTTATGTGAGATTGGTTGATAAGCATTGTTGGAAATATTTTGAGTGAGTGTTCATATGCTTGGACTAGGGTTTGTGAGCAAGGATTATTTCATTGAGTGATTGGTTGAGTAGAGTTGGTTGAGCCTAGTCAAGTGGATGTGTGAAGTGATAGTTCAAGTTCTATGAAACAAATTATTCTATATTTTGAATTGAGTTGAGAAAGAGGTTGAGATTTGATGAGTGTGAAGCATATTGAGTCTCTAACAATTCTCTATATGTTTCTAAAGGTGATTGAAAGTGATTGAGTATTGAGGTGAATGTGAAGCATATTGAGTCTCTAACAATTCTCTATATGTTTCTAAAAGAGTGATTGAAAGTGATTGAGTATTGAGGTGAATGTGAAGCATATTGAGTCTCTAACAATTCTTTGTATGTTTCTAAAAGAGTGATTGAGCATTGAGGTGAATGTGAAGCATATTGAGTCTCTAACAATTATCTGTATGTTTCTAAAAGAGTGATTGAAAATAATTGAGCATTGTGATGAGTGAGAAGCATATTGAGTCTCTAACAATTATCTTTATGTTTCTATGAGATTGGACAAGTTCTAGTGTGGACTTGTTGAGAAGATTTGAGGTAAGTCTTTGAGAAGACTTGTGGACAGATTTGTGTGAGATTTTGTGGAAGCTTACAATACAGATTGAGAGTAGATATTGGATAAGTTCTAGTGAGGACTTATTGAGCATATTGAGACAAGTTCTATTGAGGACTTGTTGAGCAGATTTGAGGCAAGTCTTAGTGAAGACTTGAGAGCAGATTGGACAAGTTCTAGAGAGGACTTGTGGATATATTAGTGTGAGCTTTTGTGGAAGCTTACAAGGTAGATTTGAGATAAGTCTTTGAGTAGACTTGTGAGCAGAGTTGATTGATTGATTTGTTCAAACCTTGGGTTAAGGTTTGGGGCAGATCTAGCAGAGTTGATTTGAGATTAAGTCAAGCTTTGTGTTAAGGCTTGAAGATAAAGATTGAGGATAGATTTGTGCTAGATCGAAGGACTATGTTTAGTGCAGATTAGAGGATAGATATTGAGGATATATTTATGCTAGACCAAAGGACTATGTTTAGTGTAGATTAGAGGATAGAGTTTGGTGCATATTTGAGGATAGGTTTATGCCAGACCAAAGACAGATATTGAGCAGATTTGTGCTAGATCAAAGGACTGTGTTTAGTGTAGATTTGAGACAGAGCTTTGAAGGTGATAGAGTATAGAGGATGACAGTCTCTAGTGGATAGAGATCCATTAGCTAGGGTAGTGAGGATAGGTGTCTTCAGTGGATAGAGATCCATTAGCTAGAGTAGTGGGGGCAACAGTTCTTCTAGAAGATCACCAGTCAGAGCTAAGGAGAAAGGAGTTCTCCTATGGATAGAGATCCACGAACTTGATTAGGGGATTGGTGTCTCCTTTGGATAGAGGTCCATAAACATTGTAATAGGGAAAGGATTCCCAAGAGATTGATTGAGAGAATTTTAGTGAAATATTTTCTCCATGGAGTAGCCCACATTGGGTGAACCACGTAAAATTGGTGTCTCTATTGTGTGTGGTGATTTGTGCATTGCTTTGATTACTACTGTTGATATTTCTATCTTTACATTGCATAATATTGATTGGGAAAGAAAAGTAAAAAGTGGTCTTATACTGTTCACCCCCCTCTCAGTATAAGCTTGTGTTCTTCAATTGGTATCAGAGCGGGTTCCTTCGGAAGAGTTTAACAACTTGAAGGAAAAGCTTTCAAGAACACAATGGATTCTAAGAATGTGTCCTCGGATAATTCAACACCAATATTTGATGGAAGTGATTATATATTTTGGAGTATGAGAATGAAGATTCACCTGATGGCACTTGGCAATGAAATTTGGGAAGCAGTTGAAAATGGATACATACCACCAGTTGATCCACCTATAGATAAGGAAGGTAAGCTTCTACAACATTACAATTCAAAAGCAATGAATGCAATTTTGAGAGGTTTGCATAGAATAGAATCAATAAAAGTTATGCATTGTAAAGATGCAAAAGGAATTTGGGATAAGTTGCAAAGCATATATGAAGGAGATAAAAGTGTCAAAAAGGCAAAGATACGAAATCTCAAAGGGCAATTTGAAGAATTAAGAATGAAGGATGAGGAAAACATTAGTACTTATCTACTTCAGGTAGATGAGGTTGTTAATGCCATGCAAGGACTTGGACTTAATGTTGAAGAATCAGATGTTTGTGATAAGGTCTTAAGATCTCTTCCAAAAATATTTAGTGAAAATATTTCTGCTATAGAAGAATCAAAATATGGTGATTCTTTGACAAGAGATATGTTACTTGGTATTCTTACAGCTTTTGAGTTAAGAACAAAAGAGGAACCTAATCTCCAAAAGGAAGCAACCTTCAAAGCTATTAAGAAGACAAAGGGTAAGAAGTTAGAATCAAGCAATGAGTCATCCAGTGATGAAGAAGCTAATTATGGCAGAAGGAATAAGGATTCAAGAAGATTTAAAGATGCAAAATCTGTTAGATGTTTCAATTGTGGAAAGTATGGTCACTATGCAACCGATTGTCAAGAAGCTAAAAATAACAATGATGAAGAAAAATAGGATCACAGGAACAGGGAATCAGAAAGAAATAAGTACCAAAAGAAAGGCAAGGATGGACAAGGTAGACAAGGAAAGAAGTTCTTTCAAAGACAAAATAGGAGCTACTATGCAGACAAGGAAAGTAAGTACTCAAGTGATAGTGATAATAGTTTTTTAGATAATGATAAAGATGAAGTCCTATTTCTGATTGAAGAAAAAGAAGTCAAGAAAAGGTCACCAATAATTCTCAAGTGTTTTAGATGTGGTAATTTTGGACATCTTGAAGATAGTTGTACAAGGGATGGTTTTAGTTTTAGTGATGATGAATATGAGGATGCACTAGAAGGACTAGAAGAGAATATTCTAATGGCACTAGAAGAAGAAGAAGAAGGTGATCCTATAGAAGACAAGTCAAAAAAGAATGAAGATGTTGACAAAGGCAAAAAAATAGAGGAAGAATCAGAAAAAGGAGGAGTTGATCTTGAGGGAGAGCTTATTTATGCTCTTAAAACTTTAAATAAGGTAAGAAAGCAAAACTCCCAACTTGAATTTCAGTTTCAAGAATGTGATGAAGAAAGAGGAAAGCTTATAGAGGATCTAAACAAGTCAATGGCTAAGACAAAGAAGTTCAAGGATAAGCTAGAAGCAAAGGTCTTAGAATGTGAAAAGTTAGAACAAGAAGTAGCTCTACTAAGGGAAGATTTAGAGAAATCCAAGGATAAGCTACACAAGTTTGGAAAGAGTTCAAAGATTGTAGATAAGATGATCAAGGTACAAAGAAGGTCAACAAACAAAATAGGTCTTGGTTTTGAACAAGCTCAAAAGAAACAAGAAGAAGAGTCAACCTCAAGTTCTGAAGAAGAAGAAACTTTAGAAGAAGAAAGTGTAAGAGAAAGTGAGACTTCTAAGGATGAGTCGGACAATAGAAAGTTCAACAAGGAAAGAAACAATGCACAAAGGAGAAATAGATGGAACAACAATAAGAATAGGTTAAGAGAGACTAAGAGACCAATGAGGTCAAGACAAGGAAACTTCAATGGAATATGTTTTTCATGTCACAGATTTGGGCACATGGCTTCATAGTGTAGGACACATGAAAGACAAGAATATGGGAATTTCAGGAACAGATAACTTTTCCATGGGTATTGCTACTCATGTAATCAGTTTGGTCACAAGGCAATGAATTGCAGGGTTCATGATAGAAAAGGATATGGCTTCACCAGGAGAAATCCCAAGACATTTGCACCTTCAAGGAATAATAACATTAAGTGTTATAAGTGCAATAATGATGGACATACAACAAAGTGGTGTAGACAAGACATTCTAGAACCAAGCATGAATAAGAATAGGAATAGACATAGAAATATGGATGTGAATAGGAATAGGATATGAACAGGAACAAGAATATGGATAGGAACAGGAACATGGACATGAATAAGAACATGGACATGGACAAGAATAGTCAAAGGAATCAGAAGGATCAGATAAGAAGGAAAGAGGATAAAGGTAAAGACCAATGCTTGTTGGGAGTAGAAATACTCCCACCCTAGAATTAACCACCTCAAGAGGAGGTGGGGGAGGGGCTAAGCTAAGAGACTCATTCTTAGCCCCGAGCCCCAAAGGTGACCCTTTGCCATTGATGTCAAAGGGGGAGATATTTGAGTAAGGGGGAGAGATTTGGTTTAAGGAGAGAGCATTGAGACAGGGGGAGCAATGTCCCAGGGGGAGCAGAACAAGAAAAAGGTCAAGTGTTTGGTAAAAAGAATTTGGGTTACCATCAATGACAAAGGGGGAGATTGTTGGACATTTTGAGTCCATGAAGTTGTCATTGATGTCAAGGAATGAGCTACCGTTGATGTCAAAAGGTCAAAAGGAGCAATGCAAAAGGTTGATGGCAAAAGAGCTTCATAATATTTATTTTTAATATTATGTAAAGCATAAATAAAAGGTTTTTATTAAAAACCATAGTGGGCAAAATAAAAGGTTTTATTAAAAACCATAATGGGCAAAGTAAAAGGTTTTTATTAAAACCTAAGGAGGCTTTAATCCTTAATAAAGCCAAAATATTTAAATATTAATTTATAATATTTAAATTCTAATGAATTTAAATAAATTATAAATTAAATATTTGAAGCCAAAACATTAGCATCGACCCCCAATGAATTCATCTCCGCCGACGTGCATGAAATCAAGGGCAAAGGTATTTATACCTTAAGCCAAACCTTATGTTTGGCATTCAAAAAATATTCATGATATTCGGTGAGAAAGAGCTCATGCAAAATCGAATGAAAGGTGCCTCCGAAGTGCGTGTGGAGTAGGCATCGTGTTGGAAGAAGAGCCAAAGGCTCTAGGGGAGAGTGAAGAGGATAAAGCGCACATTGCGCTTTAGAGCAGCAAGGTGAGCGTGTGGCTCACACGACATGGAAGCCACGACCAAGGCGCTATTGAAGCATTTGGTGCAAGTTCGAATCTCATCGATTGTGGAGCGGGTAATAAAGGTTTTATTTTGATTTTTATTATTGCACATGCTAAGGTTGTTGGAGGTATAAGGTGTAAGTAATTTCTGATTTTCACCTAAGTGGTGAAAGGTTAATTTGGCTAGGGTAATTATTGTTTTTACCTTAGGAAAATGGAAATTGATTTATTGCATTAAGTTATAAAGAGAGTTATTTAAATTAAATGCAATATTGAGTAGGGAGTTATAAGTAGAAGTTGAGTTATATTTTTATAGGGGATTTTGATGAAATTTATGATGTTGAATGTTATTATTGATATGGAGCAATAAGGTGTATTTGAGATTTAATTTATCTTTGTGATTAAGGTAAATTGTGAAAAGTGTTAGAGTGATAATTCTTGTCATCTAACTCTTTGTACTTGGCAAAGAAGTGTTTATGATTGTGGTAGATTTGTGTGGTCTACTTCTACATCAAATAAAAGGTATGGGTACATTCTTCCTTGGTTGAGTTGATTGGTTGGTTTTCTGGAAAACAACTTTGGAGTGAAAAGGACTTGATTAGGTTTCCTTATTGAGTTGTTGAGCTATTGAGAAGTGAATGCTATGCACCTTGTTTTATAAGCATTGTTGTTGAAGTGAGTAATTGAGTGAAGAACTTGAACTAGGGTTTGCAAAGAACATGAGTATCATTGTTATGTGAAGATTGTTTGATAAGCATTGTTGTTGAAGTGAGTAATTGAGTGAAGAACTTGAACTAGGGTTTGGAAAGAACATGAGTATCATTGTTATGTGAGATTGGTTGATAAGCATTGTTGGAAACATTTTGAGTGAGTGTTCATATGCTTGGACTAGGGTTTGTGAGCAAGGATTATTTCATTGAGTGATTGGTTGAGTAGAGTTGGTTGAGCCTAGTCAAGTGGATGTGTGAAGTGATAGTTCAAGTTCTATGAAATAAATTATTCTATATTTTGAATTGAGTTGAGAAGGTGATTGAAAGTGATTGAGTATTGAGGTGAATGTGAAGTATATTGAGTCTCTAAAAATTATTGTATGTTTCTAAAAGAGTGATTGAAAGTGATTGAGTATTGAGGTGAATGTGAAGCATATTGAGTCTCTAACAATTCTCTGTATGTTTTTAAAAGAGTGATTGAAAGTGATTGAGTATTGAGGTGAATGTGAAGCATATTGAGTCTCTAAAAATTCTCTGTATGTTTCTAAAAGAGTGATTGAAAATAATTGAGCATTGTGATGAGTGAGAAGCATATTGAGTCTCTAACAATTCTCTTTATGTTTCTATGAGATTGGACAAGTTCTAGTGTGGACTTGTTGAGCAGATTTGAGGTAAGTCTTTGAGAAGACTTGTGGATAGATTTGTGTGAGCTTTTGTGGAAGCTTACAATACAGATTGAGAGCAGATATTGGATAAGTTCTAGTGAGGACTTATTGAGCAGATTGAGACAAGTTCTATTGAGGACTTGTTGAGCAGATTTGAGGTAAGTCTTAGTGAAGACTTGAGAGCAGATTGGACAAGTTCTAGAGAGGACTTGTGGATAGATTAGTGTGAGATTTTGTGGAAGCTTACAAGGTAGATTTGAGATAAGTCTTTGAGTAGACTTGTGAGTAGAGTTGATTGATTGATTTGTTCAAACCTTGGGTTAAGGTTTGGGGTAGATCTAGCAGAGTTGATTTGAGATTAAGTCAAGCTTTGTGTTAAGGCTTGAAGACAGAGATTGAGGACAGATTTGTGCTAGACCGAAGGACTATGTTTAGTGCAGGTTAGAGGATAGAGATTGAGGATAGATTTGTGCTAGATCGAAGGACTGTGTTTAGTGCAAATTAGAGGATGTTGAAGAGTTTGGTGTAGATTTGAGGATAGGTTTGTGCCAGACCAGAGATAGAGATTGAGTAGATTTGTGCTAAACCAAAGGACTGTGTTTAGTGTAGATTTGAGATAGAGCTTTGAAGGTGACAGAGTATAGAGGATGATAGTCTCCAGTGGATAGAGATCCATTAGCCAGGGTAGTGAGGATAGGTGTCTTCAGTGGATAGAGATCCATTAGCCAGAGTAGTGGGGCAACAGTTCTTCTAGAAGATCACTAAGTTCAGAGCTAAGGAGAAAGGAGTTCTCCTATGGATAGAGATCCACGAACTTGATTAGGGGATTGGTGTCTCCTTTGGACAGAGGTCCATAAACATTGTAATAGGGAAATGATTCCCAAGAGATTGATTGAGAAAATTTTAGTGAAATATTTTCTCCGTGGAGTAGCCCACATTGGGTGAACCACGTAAAATTGGTGTCTCTATTGTGTGTGATGATTTGTGCATTGCTTTGATTACTACTATTGATATTGCTATCTTTACATTGCATAATATTGATTGGGAAAGAAAAGTAAAAAGTGGTCTTATACTGTTCACCCCCCTCTCAGTATAAGCTTGTGTTCTTCACTAATACCTATTTTTGTTGTATGCTTTGTCAAATATTCTATTGGATAGTTTATTATTAATTTAATGTATTTAATTGTGGGTTTGATATAACCTATTATTGATTCCAAGAAATTTTATTTTGGGTGACCTAGTGTTGATTTAAAGAGCCTTCCTATTGGTTTTGTGTATCTTGTTATGGATTTGTGAGAGTTTGTTGTTATTTTAAGATAACTTCTTGTTATGCAACTACTTGTTATGGTGGTGAGGTATACCCTAGCCTACCACATATATATCAACCCATTGGTGTAACAAACCCCTTACTTAAAATGTTTTAAAATAGCAATAGATTATTTTTTGTGTTTAATTCAATTTTTTCATAGGTAGTATTTCATACATTGCCACTAGACAAAATACAATCTACTAACAATGTAAATTTAAATAATAAGCTTTAAAAATATATATCTTAGATGAAGTTATAGATACTATCTATTCTATTAGGACTAGTGTCATGCTTCTATGTGAAGTAGAGTTGAAGCTCCATTATCAACTATATATGGTTGGCTTAAGATACGAGAGATGTCATGCCTATCTCAATAATTTCACAAGTAGGATATTACCATTTTAGGTTATTCTAGTTATTTTCCTAGTTAAAAAACTCTATTTAGTCTACCCTTTAATTTACAAGGTTGTATTCCAAAATGACACTCAAAGTTCATAGAAACCAACCACAAGGTCAATTGTCATTATGGACTAGAGGGTTTGAGGTCAGCTTTACCAACCTGGTTAATCCTAAGTGAACATACATGACATAGTTATCTCTATAATTTCAAAGTTATATGAGATATGGTCATATGTATCTACAAAAAATGTTTGATCCAATACATCACAACTCAACAAGTGTATATATTAAACAAGATAATAACTAGTACTCATATTTCATATATTTATTTTTAGGTAGATTACCTTTAACCTTGGTAATTAATCTATAATAGTTACAATCAAATGGTATTCAAAGATACTCTAATAATATTACATTTATCTTTTAATTAAGTTTACAACATAATCAAATATGTTCATAATTCTCATATATACAAATAGGATTATATCCTTAATGAAGGATAGTATGTATTCCATGCACAAGAGATAGAAAACCTTACTATTTATTTTGACAAACTCTATCAAAGTCAATTTTATTTATGGTTCATATAAGAGAAGATTTTTTATGTTGGATTTCACACCAATTTCTAGTAACAAATAGAAGTAATCCATTTATCAAAATATTATCTAGAAATGAAAAATAACAAGAAGAGAAAAGTGATAGGCACAAATTATGGGTGCCCTTAAGCACCAATAATCATTTTATTAATCCATAGTTAAGAATCTTAATATTTATGCAATGTATCAAGTGGATGGAGGTTTTTTACCCATACCTAAACCCCGATAATAATAATTACATAATAACATTAGCCTAAGTTGACATAACATAAAGGCTTAAGGTTAATTACAAGTTTAAATTTAACCACCATAAGGTTAACTATGGGACCTTAGGCTTATACATAAATAATTAATGATTCAATTTCATAATGATTTCCCATAGCCTTACACATGATTACATCACATAATGTCAACCTTGGCCAATAAAGTTAGATTATAACTTTTTGCACCTTCTCATAGTATGAATTGAGAGGCCAAGAAGAGAATACGTTAGTAATGATAATATCTTCCCCCCATAATATATAATCTAGTGGACCTCTATACTTTAGAAAGATTAGTTGAATCTCTTCATCATTTGGAAGTCTACTTATATAAATATGCCCTTGCACTTGCATAAGAATATCCTAAGGATTGACCATAGTCACCATAATCAATATCAAATTACTCTATATGATGAAGATGAGCCAAATATACTCTCTCTTAGAAATTGCTCCTATCTATAGTCCTATAAGGAAAGAGTTGGAAATATATACTTTCCTTTTACATCATATTTCTCCTTCCTTGGAGATATTGACTTGCCCTTAGACCACCTAATTGTCATCACCAAGATAGGATTTACATGAGCCTATTTATGAGGAAATCCATCACAATTCATCAATAATACCTGGACCAAAAAAAAAGAGATAACAGATCATGAGGGGTTAGATTTTCATGCATAAAATAAAATAATAGCCTAAGCATCTAATAAAAAGAGAAGGGATTGATAAAATCACATTCTAAATTATTTTTTATGTGTTTCTAAAAGATCCAATAATTGCTTTTATTGCCTCAAATCCAATTATCTCTCCCATGAATTCAGACCAAGAATTCTTATTCTATAATATAATGTAAATTTATCCTTTTAATGAGGATTATAGGTCTTGAAGAAAATCACAAGATAAGACATCCCTCCACTTGTTGGAATTCACAATACTTTCAAAAGAATATTTCAAAACATACATTCACCACAATCATATATAGAAAAAGGAAATAATAATGAAATAAAGGAGTATATAGATAAAAATAAAGAAAGAGATAAACAACATGAATAATAAGAAGGAATAAGGAGTGGGTACCCATAGGCACCCCCATAATCTCACATATCATAGATTGATGCAATGGATCAATTGTTGGGGAGTATTTATAGTGATACAAGATTCTCAATTAAATGTTAACCTCAAGCCAAAATAACTTAACTTGAAGATTAAATTATAATATAATAAATGTATTAAACCTTTTAATGAAGACAATAACAGAGGTGTTTTAGCCAATATCACTAAGGGTGAATATATTAAAAAGTTCCCTTAGGATTACATGAAGATGTGTAGGCTTACATGAATGATGTCGATAGGTTCATATAATTGATGCTTGAAGGCTTAAATAAGTGATGCCCATAGGATTACATAAGTAATGCCCATAGGATTACATAAATAATGTCCATAGGTCTACATAAAAATTTTCCGATAGGATACATTAGTAATTCTCATAAGTACTCTATAAACTTTTGACCTTGGCCTAATAAGATGATGAGGACATCACTTTCATGTTATGGTTAGTACTTAGGCTTAGTTTATTATTTAGCTAGTTCCTAGGTTTAATATTATTTTTGGATAATAATCCGCGTGAGTTGTATCCTCACATATGTCTTAGTTAACATCCTACAACTATTAGTTAGTATTTGATTGCTTACCTCAAATACTAAGATATGAACTTATGGTTATGTATTTTGGGTATAGTTGGTGCCTATTTAAACATTTGCAATTTAATAAATTTTAGGTTGGATTACATCCTCAATATTTAAACCAAAATTTAAAAAACAAATATTTAAACTAGACTTTCCCACCGATGTTTATGCATTACCACATGGCAATGTCAGGAAAAAAATTAAAATGCAAATACAAAGGTTTTACAAGCATAAAAATTATATTCTTGTCTTCGCAGGTTTTAGAGGCTTGATATAAAATGGTCAGTATATCCAGGTTTTAGAGGCCTGATATAAAATAGTCGGTATATCCAGGTTTTAGAGGCCTGATATAAAATGGTCGGTATAAGGTTTTTGTTAGACGGATGGCCTAAGTTATTCATAAAATGACCAATGTCATATAAAACTTTGGGGGTGTCTTTACAGGTGAATGGAACAGTGTAACAAGATGGCTGAGTTATTATGTCTTTATCTACACAGGAAGTTTATAGGCTGATGAGCACAAATTGTCCCACATGCGGGACATGGGGGCAACATAAGATTTTTAAAATAAAAACACTCCCTTCAATTGTCTCTCATTATAGATACTTCAACACAACCTATAGTAATTCCTTGAACAAAAATTGGTAGTGCAAAGAGCTTGGAAAATTATGCAATATGAAAAATGGCAGGATCAAAATGCTTTACTGAAGGCAAAAATTATGGCCTTTGGAATTTTTCCCTCCAATATAAATCTAGAGTGATGTTTTTATAAATCATCAATTAAATTTTTAAAAGGAATAATAATAAGAAATAAATTTTATCTTTTGCTCCTTACATCAACAAAGATGCTTATGAAACTCTAGGAAGTAATTCATCTTAGCAATCAAAAGTAAAATTGGAGGATTTGAATAAATTTTCAACATGACCAAGTACTAATGCTCCATACCTACTATAATACCATGTTTGATTTTACATCAATTTTTTATTAATGAATAGAAGCAATCCATTTACTCAAATCTTATGCAGAAAGGAAAAAAGGATAAAAAGAAAAAACAATAGACATAAATGCTAAGTGCCCTTGAACACCAACAATCATTGTATTATTTTCTGATAAGAATCATAACACTTTGATTCAATGGATCAGGTGGATGGGGTATTTATACCAATGCCTATAACCCAATAATTACATAATATCATTAACCTAGGTTAACATAACATAAAGGCTTAAGGTTAATTATAAGTTAGAGTTTAACCATAATAAAGTTAAGCATAGGTCCTTGGGATTTTACATAAATAATTAATAATTATATTGCATAAATATTTCCTATAGGATTACACATGATTACATCATACAATGTTAGCCTTGGCCAATAAAGCCTAATTATAACTTTCAACAGGTTGCCATAAGAAAAATCTAGTTATTTTACATACATAATTTCTTTTAGACAAAACGAAATCAACTTTTCAACTACATGAATGAGGTATCTTAATATTTTTATAGAAGGCTAAGTTTCTAGTTTAGCTCATATCCATATATTGAACTACATAACTAGTTATTCAATATATTTATTTTAGTATCCATGAAAGATTCCAAGGTTTAATACTATAATTTGTTTATTAATCCAACCAAGAATCATGTCAAAACCAAAATGTAACTGTATCGAATTGAAATTATATTAAAACCAATAAAGCTATTCATATATTGTGCATAATGTTACTTTTAGATTATTACTTTTAAATTGTGTAATAGATCATAGCAAGTAAAGTTTAGATAAGCATCCTCTTTACCTTTTCTAGAATGAATTATCATAACAATCAACAAGTAATTACATTCACGTTTATGCTCAAGATAACCATATAAGAATTATTCGTATTTCCATAATCGTTCTCTTAAGGATGTTTTCAATCTTATATTGGCATGTCTATGGCCATACGAGCTTTCATGATTATAATGAAATTAAACACAAAGAACCAAAATTTTAATGTATCCATAACGTAATAGCTTATGTACAATGTTTAGACACTGAAGATCACATAGTTGAGAACAAAAAATTACATCACAAAAGTTTCCTAGCACTTCATTAATATCATGAAGTCTATAGGTGACTCTCATAAATTAGAATATAGGTAAAATATTTAAGTCATATTTCATAATTGTTAGATTTATAAGTGATGTAAGGTACACAGAGTACATTCAATCAACTTCTAGTTTACACACTTTATTCACATTAATTAAAGGTGATATAATTAATGACACTTAATATTCTTGGATCATCACACACTAAAACTTACACTTCGAGTGTATTCCTTCATATTTGATGTTTAAAGAAGGGTTACATTGATTCAACTGAGTTGAGTGGAGGGAGAGCATTAAAGGAATGATTTACCACTCATCCAAGTAGTATTCCAATTGGAATACCCTCATATCAACTCCATCCACTAGAGTTTTGATCCTTCTACAAGGTAAATAGATGTAGGGCACTAGACTGAAATACATAAAAATTATAAATGTGTTAATACCCTACATAAAATTAGTTATGTAGGGCACTAGACTGAAATACATAAAAATTATGAATGTGTTAATACCCTACATGAAATTAGTTATGTAGAAAATATAATGAATGCATCATATTTACATGAATTCCACTATAAATTATACAAATCAAATTCCTCATGAATATATTCCATTTACATAAATTCAAATGAATAATGCACCAATGAGAATACAATCATTGCTTTAACCATAACTTGGAAATATTTTTCTTGTATAGTCTATCCCATCTATATAATGGGTCATAATTACTCTATAATTAGTAAAGGAACATATTAAATCTTATTAGCATGCCTCTTCTATATTCACCTACTAAAGCCTACAAATAAAATCCATATGCAATGCATTGTGTTCTCTTTCTAAATATATCATTTACTTGCTTCTAGAGTTTAGGTGCTTGGCTAAGAATGGGATCACACATTACAACAAGTACATGTATATACATGATCAAACAAGAATTATTTAGTTGTATTATATCTAATACAATAGTAAGACTTGATATTCAAGCACTCTATAATCCATACTTACATACATCTAGTTAAGCACATTTTTACATTCCATACTTGAAATCAAACCATAATTCCTTTAGTAAAAATATTCAACTCAAATTCACTATACTATGTATTAATCTTTAAAATACTTCAAGGTGAAAAATATTTGGTTAAGGTCCGAGGTGTATACCAATTGGTTCGACCAAAATCCATAATGGTAACGGAGGTCCAAGGTTCAAATCTCGGGCCTCACCGACTGGATGCTTGTCCCTTTCCTGGTGCTTTCAGTGACGTAAAAGGTTTAAAATTATTGTAACATGGTGGTTATAGGAGCAGACTGCGTGAAGAGCTATGTGGTATATTTTGAGGCTGATAATACATAATATTGTGGCAGCCATAAAAAGTCGAATAGCCTGCCCGGATTCATGGAGGGTATCAATTCCACCATGTAAATTAAAAAAAAACAAAACAAACTTTGATTAGGTCACTACTACAACAACACATGGGATTTCAAGCAACAAATTCTACATCCATAGAGGGTTCATCCATCTTGGCTTACACCATGAAAAATTAAGGCCCAATTCCATTTAAATGCTTTAATCATATAAGGAATAATAAATTACAAATATGCATTCATTCATGAGATAGGATCACACATTTAGACAATAAGTAACACATGAATAGTAACAACAAATTTCTAGCTAGCAAGTAATATCATTTATAAATGAGGTAATATCGCAAGTTTCAACCATCAATCATACACATGATATGGTCTCACAATTTCTAACCATCAACCAAATACATAAGATAGTGTCACAAATTCTATCCATCAATAAAATACATGAGAAAGTATCTCAAGTTCTAGCCACCAATCAAACACATGAAATAGTATCACAAGTTTCATCCATTAAGACTTTTAGCAAGTAATTCCACTCTTTGGCCTATGGTATTCTAAGTATCATGATTTTACCTCATAAGGGATCTATGTGTAGACACCAAAACCTAGCCACTTGTCCTCCACCCATGCTTTCCTACCATTTCCACCACCAAAACCTAGCCATTTGTCATCCATCCTAAATTTCCCACCATTTCTACCCATTATTCATGTATATTTATATATTTATTTATTTTATATATATTTAATATAATATTATATATATATATATATATATATATATATATATATATATAAGTGAATTAATCTCAGCCATCCAATCTCATTTAATCTTGTCTGTCCATCCACATAAATCCATGCCACACCCTAAAGTTAATATCCACCCTTCGATGTGCTTTTATCTCAGCCACATGATTAGTGTCATTGAAACCCTAGCATGCCCTAGGTTGGATTACAAATAGATGCCATTTTGATGGCTCAACCCCTAAAATCCCTAAGCAACTTGAGTTTTTAGAATCTTGGAGTAATTCGTACCCTAAGATTCCTTGAGTTTCATCTTCCCTTGTAGTATTCAAGTATTTTTACCTCCATACTTGCTCACCATAACCCCTGCAACCATTGCAATCTGCTTCCCCTCACTAGATATGCTTTTATAGAATCTTCCCTCATCAACCAAACATCTCTAGGCACTTTCTATCATCGTCAAGCACCTCTAGGTATTTCCCTTCCACAACCAAGCACCTCTGGGTGCCTCCCTACCAGTATCGAGCTCCCACGAATGTTTCTTGTAGTTGCTAGGCACCCATGGGTGTTTTACGTAAGTGTTCTTGGGACATCATAACCTTTGAGTGATGTTAGGGCATCATCGCACCAATTAACTGCAGTAAAATATTACAAATCAGAAGACAAAAATCAAGTAAGGTAAAGTTATTGGTTATTATTCCATTTATGCATTTTCATATTTGTTCACTTCATTTGTAGTAGATAGTTAGGGTTTTACTATTGCTTATAGAGGGTCTCACATTATGGAGCCCTCACAAGTATTACTAACTAGTTTTTTGTGTCATTGTGTGCAGATCTAAAGGTGCTACATCAACATTGGATAGCTATTTAAGCTGGAGTGGATCAACATCGGATATCAAGAAGCCCACTCAACTCTGTTGGGAGCAAGGACACGCCTGAAGACACCACCCACCTTGTTTTCTAGGGTTTCATAGAACCCTAGCCATTTGTAAATTTGTATCAAAAGGATTCAAGGATCCACATTGTAACAATGGAGTTTTTAGGCTCCCCCCATTAATACAATATCATCTATTGTGTAATTCTGGTTTCTTTGTGTTCAATTTATTTAGCATTGTTTGGTGTTGCATTTTTGTATCCTCAAATTATGATCATGGTGGGACCCCCTAAGGGTTTCTATTTATTATTTGCCTTACTAATTTACTTGTTGTTTTCTGTTATCTTGTAGGGTTTTCAGAAGCGCATATTTCATTGGATCTAGGGTTTTTGAAAGTTCGTAGAAGTTGCAGAAGGTGCGTGAAATGCCCAACGGTGCTCGAAGGCCATCCAAAAATTCCTAGGTGCATTTTAGAAATACCCAAGGGTATTTTATAGAGATCTAGGACAAATATGTAGGTCGTTTGTAAGTTTGCTAACCAAACCCTAGTTTTTTTGTTTACATTTTCTAGATGTTTTATGTCTTTTTCAAGCTTTTGATATAAAAATAATTTCATTAATTAATCTGGAAAAGAACATTCATATTAGCATGCATTTTAGGATTTAAATTAATCACTTGCATCCATTCACAATCGCTATTTGAAATTTTTGGGTTTTTGCTATGTGAAAAATAAAAAATAAAATATTGCATTTTGATTGCATGTAAGTCAAAACTGCATAATTAGTTTACATTATTAGGGTTAGAGATGTCTATTTTTGGTGGTCTAAGTAGGAACATTGTTCATACAAAAAGAGTATCCCCATACTTGGGAGATTCCATGCAAAGGAATAGACAAACCCCCTAGTTGTTTAGAGCAGGTCTTAAGCGGTGTATTCTATATCCTTTGGAGAAATTGGTATTGTGAATAGTGGCTTCTAATTTAGACCATTTAAAGTGGTTATTTTCTAACATTATTTGAACACAATAGAAAATCAAAAAATTTAAAATTAACTATACACTGCATGATTCACATTCAACAGTAGTGGTTGGATTTCATCACCAGCCATTGCTTGAGATTTGGTGATGGTGATATTCATCTCCATACACCAATATTTGCCTTTAGAAATCCTAGGTCACCCCCAAGAAAACTTGCTAGATTTCATCACTAGAAATAATATCGTTGCCTCAGCTTAGCCATAGTTTTTACCTTTATTTTATTAATTTAGATTAGCACATTTCAAACACACAATATTGAAACCTAAGGAAATGAACTTGCATTAAAAGGATTTAACCAATGAACAAGGTAAGACACATGTGTTAAACAAACTTAGCATTGGTTGTTTGTTTTTACTATGAAAATTTAAATTGGGTGTTTCATTTTATTGCATAATATGTATTTTGATTTATTTACTTTATGGTCTTAACATGAAAAAAACAAGCATTTAATCAAGATAATAAAATGGAACCTTCATCCACCTTCCCAACCACTTTTGTGGTAGATTCCATGAATGTGACACAGATAGATCTATCTGTAGGTCCATCACATTATTTGCCATCCATAACCTTTCATATGGCTATCCCCAAGAGGAGTCAACCTCCCCTACCATCGACCATCACATCACCCATATAGACATGGCAATATTAGAAGCTTTCATGAAGTCTTCTAACTATGCCTTAGAATCCATTCCCAATTCACCTAGATAGGATCTTACTTTACAGCAGGAGCCTACTTATTCCCAGCCACCATCTACCTTTACCTAGGTGTATACCAACCCTCTTTTTGAGGCATCAGTTGCACATTCCTCCCATGTATCCATTACCCAACCCTCATGTGATCCTAGAACTTCGTACACCTCCACATACACCAACCCCTTGTATGAAGCACATGTAAATGCTGCTTCACAAGTTTCAGATTCATAAGTTTCCATACCTAGTGTAACTTATCCCCAAGCCACATCTTCCACACCCTTAGCTTTTGATAGGTAAATTAGTGAGGCATGGTAACACTTGAAAAAATTGCTTAGACAACATCAAAACTCTCAACAAAAAGTATAGGTTAATCCTAAGCCTTTGCCAAACTCTACTCAAATTGTCCTTGTTAACCAAGGTCCATCATGGGCACCACAATATTCTATGGTTTCTATCCATGTTCCCCCACCAAGCCATACCACTACCCATCATATTCCCATTGTCCAACCTAGCCATAACCCTCATACATCATCCTCATTTCATAATTCTCCATCCTTCCACCATCAATCTCTCATGCATCAATTTCCATTAAATTCACCTAACCATCATTACCAATCTCATCATCACTTAGTCACTCCACAACATTTTTCCACTCCACCTCAAAATCATCAGGTAATTCAGGGCTTTCACATTCCTGAGGAGGACCCTCGAATTAAGGCCATGCAAAAACAGATAGATCAATTGATACAATTTACTCCTAGTTTTTCAAACCAAAAACCAACCTTATGCCAATTGATCAATCAACCCATTCATCCTTCGATACCATCACCACCATATCTAGCAGATTTCACGGTACTTAAATTTGACAAATTTAAGGGAACTGAGGATCCCAAAGAACATGTGAGCACGTTTGTACATGCCTATTTCATAATCCAAAATGACAATGCTCTCATGCTTCAAAATTTTCCTCAAACATTAGGAGGAGATGCCATAGAATGGTATAATCAATTACCCAGCCATAGTATTTATACTTTTGAGCAATTTATTGACCAATTATTTGAGCATTTCATATTAAATATTAAAGAAAATATTTCATTATCTAATGTCTATACTTTAAGACAACATGATGATGAATCTATCTATGATTTTGGAAACTTTTGGAGGGTTGTCGTCATTAAGTTGTCATTCACCTTGCCAATGGATGAGCTAATTAATATTTTTACCAAGATTTGTTTAAAACCTATCTCTTGGATGCTTCAACTACAAACTTATCAATCATTTGAAGAAGCTTTAGCTTAGGCTAGTGTCATTGAGGAGATCAAAATCCAAGAAGGCATACTTAATCCTAATAAGAAAGAATGGTAAAACAAGGGCCAATTTAAAAGAAACTATTTTGGCCAACTGAAATCAACACAGGCGACCCCAGCCAATCAGCCCAAATGAGTTAGCCAAGTGGTCATGAGCCATACAGTAATGACTTGTATTTTTGAGGGTATTGCATGATAAGAAATTTGTTGTGGTGTTTTTTGCACAGGTTCCCCGATGATATTATATCCAAAAAAATCACCAATACACCACCTTAGCCAAGTCATATGCTTCCCTTTTTTGAAGGTTGTATGACACAAATAAACTTGATTTACCTGAAATCGGACCTGATGATCCAACCAAATGTAGCAAACACTATCAGGAGAATTTATTTTATCCTTATCATAGGCAAAATGGGTATGACATTAACAAATTCCATTCATTTAAAGACATAGTGCAAGACCTCATTGACTTGGGGGCGATCAAGCTTGATAACCCCCTCGCTCAAAAAAATCAAAATCTTGGTATATTTCAAACACCACTTCCTCATCATGAGGAGGTGCAACCAAATGTAGGAGAGGCTAACACCAAAACTCTTTGTAATCAAGTCAATCATTTCCAACAATACCAAGGGTTTATAGGGGCCTTCCATGTGGTCACTAGAGGTCAAAGAAACAATCAAAGACAACAACCACAACTAAGTGTGTCACAACCTCCTACATTGCCACCCATTCAAGTTTCACCTAATCCTTCATCACCCATCCATATCCCTATCCAATCAAATCCTCCAAATCCATGCATCAATCATCCACCTCAACCAGTCATATCATTGAGTAGTTGGTTAAATACAAGCCTAAAGATGAATTTTGCCAAATTGTTAATTTGTGATTTAATTCAACAATCTCCCCAACATCATGAGGCATTAATGGATATTCTCAAATCAATTGAACTACAATAACAAGATCCTAATGTCTTCAACAAATTATTGGGGAGCTTTCAAACATGCATGGAGCCTTCCATCACATTCTATGACTTTGATATTAAGCCAATATCATTAGAATCAGTAGATCCTCCATTGTATATCATGGTTCTAATTAACAAGAAGCCTTTTAAAAGATTCCCGATTGATATTGGTTCCTCTATAAATATCATCACCACATCTGCCCTTCATCATTTGAACCTTATCCCATCCCATATTACCAAGTCATCATTCACCCTCAAAGCATTCAATGATGCTTTGTGTTCCACAGTTGGCACTCTTGTTTTACCCTTTGAAGTAGGGGTCAAAATGTTGCACACCATGTTTCACATCTTGGAAGGATCCATGGCATACAATGTACTCCTTGGAAGTCCTTGGATGAGGAAAATGAGATGTGTTCCTTCCATTTTACATCAATTTTTTGAAATAAGTTCATGAGGGATAAGTACATTGTATACCGATCGACGTCGAGCCATTTAAGTATTGTAATTTCATTTTAAATCCTTATGAGTCCATGCTTATTTCCACTCATATTTTTATTTTTCCATCATCCAATCCATCCAACATTTCACCAATCTCTTCATCAAAGGATCCCATTCCTAAGGAACTCCTTATCATCAATACCCATCAAGCTTCCACACCCCCATCATATTCATCATTGACTACATACACATGTGGTCACAGTATGTCCACATCATCTTCATCATTGCCATCCACTTCATCATCATCATCATCCATTCTATAACCTTCTCAATCCAATCCATCATTGTCATAACCTAATGTTTCACAAGTCGAGTTAACAGATAGTGAGGCATCTCCATCTTCACCATTCCCCGAGCCATCATCTGACCATAGTCATTTCATATCATCCTAAGTCGAATTCCACATCATTAGTCCTAGTATTGGTGAATATGTGGTCCAAGACATCATCATTACGCCCCTCACCATACCTAGTGCTAAGGATTTTGATCACCCATGTGACCCACGTTTGGCCATAGGAGTAGTATATAACATGGGTTCAGCTCCAAATAACATAAATTTTGTATATAGGTGGATTGATTCTTCATCAAGCCCAGCTCCCCTAGAGGAACCCAAAGAACCAACACTTGTCAATATTCCAAACATGACGGGATTTCCATATTGATATTTCCATATAGTCAATTGGTAAGGTCATGGCCTAGGATTTCATGAATAGGGAGTGCATCAACCTATTGATGTTCCATATCAAAAAGTGCACGACCATTCAGGTCTAGGTTACCAACTACTTTCCACCACCTCTTCTCTTGAACAAGCCTTCCAAAGGCTTAATCTCAATTCAGTAGAAGAAGACCTCCATCCCAATAATTCTGAAGATGATATCTATGAATAATTCAAGCTTATGTCAATAATTTCAGATGAATCTAAAGAAGAATCAGAGCCCATGATTTTACATACCGAACAAGATGAGTTTTATCTCAACATGTTCCCCATCCATGAGCCCATCTTTCACTTGCTTCTTCCACAAGAGTGATCCGCCCCTATCGATGAAACACCATATCCATTCCATTAAGCTATTTCATAAGCCAACTTGTAACATATGTACATAAAACAAAATAATGGTTTTCACCTCTACGTAAAAAAAAATAAATCAAAAATCAACAAAAACACTGTCTTTCTTTGCATTGCATGTATATATCATCTAGTTAAAATATATTTTATATTGCTTGCTACTATCCAAGTTTACCAAGCTCCTAGCACCGATTCTTAGGTTCCATCCATTCCATCCAACCTTATCCACCTTGCCCATAAGTCAATATGAATCTTTTTTATTTATTCACCCCACTTTGTAATCCATATGACCTGGCTAAACCAATTCCAATTGACATAAACCTTATCTATATGGACTAGATTTCCTCACCTCCATCCTTTTTCAAGTTTGTATTATCTAATGAATTGTTAAGGGCTTCTGCAAACTACATTCCTCCCTCCCCTTTGCCTTCGCCTTCACCTACACATCCTGAGGTTTTCCAAGCAGAAATAGATGAGGATAAGCCAAAAGAGTTTGATGACATCTTAGATTACATTATCTTATCTCTACATCCCATCAACTTGAGGAAGTTTCCCACATGTTTATATAAGATACTATCTATGTGGACCTTAGTTCAGGCAAAGACAATTCCTAAATTTTCAAGCTTGGCAAAATTTTATCACCCAATGAACAAGAACAATTAATTCTCTCTTCAAGAGGAAGAAGGGTATATTTGTGTGGTCCTATAAAGACATGCCTAGTCTTGACCCTAGTTTGGTTTTCCACAATCTCACCTTACAGCTTAATGCTAAGCTGATCAAACAAAAACTTAGGAGAATGCATCCTGACGTGGCCCTCTTAGTAAAAATAGAGCTTCAAAAACTCTTAGACGTGAACTTCATAGTTCCTATCGACTATCCTAAGTGGATTTCAAACATGGTACCCGTTCGTAAGCCTAACAGGGCGATATGTGTTTGCACCGACTTTCAAGATCTTAAAAAAGCATTTCCTAAGGATGACTTTCCTCTCCCAAATATCAATACTCTTATTGACACCTGCACTGGCTATGAAATGCTTTCACTCATGGATGGTTTTTCAAGATACAACTAAATTCGAATAAATCCTTATGACCAACACAAAACAACATTCACTACACCTTGGGGAATTTTTTGTTACAAGTTGATGCCCTTTGGCCTCAAAAATGCAGGTGCAACTTGTCAACGTGCCATGACATACATTTTCCATGATTACATGTATAATATTATCGAAGACTATGTGGATGATCTCTTGGCTAAATCTAAAACTCGACAAGAACACATTGGTGTATTAGAGAAAGTTTTTGACTGACTTCTAGAGCATAATGTAAGGTTGAACCCCAAGAAATGTGTCTTTGGTGTTACCTCTGGAAAACTTCTAGGATTCATTTTCTCTAAAATATGTATTGAGGTGGACCCTAATAAGGTCAAGGCCATCATGGAGATGCCTCCCCCAACTAACTTAAATAAATTGCATAGTTTACAAGGAAAGATCCAATCAATCCATAATTTTATTGTGCAACTTTCTGAAAAATGTAGGCCATTCAATCACCTACTACAAAATGGGGTGCCATTCTCTTGGATAGATGAATGTCAAAAAGCCTTCGATGATATTAAGCAATACCTAGCTTCTCCACTAGTCTTAGCTCCTCCTCATTTGGGGGTCCCATTTTATCTTTATATCTCAACAACAAAATTTGCATTAGGGATAATGCTTGCACAAAAGAATGAGCAAAATCGAGAGCAAGTTGTCTACTACATTAGTCAAATATTGGTAAGCTATGAAACTAGATACACTTATGTAGGAAAAATATGCTTAGCAGTGGTTTTTACTACTAGGAAACTTTGACATTACATGCTTAGCCACACAACTTATATCATAGCTAGAGAAAATTATTTGTGTTATATGATGTCTCACACTTACAATAACACCCGCACCACTAAATGGATAATGCTTATTACTAAATTTGAATTGGAATTCATTAGCCAAAAATCCATTAAAGGTCAGGTAATAGCCGATCAACTTGTGGAAGCTCCACTACCTAGTGATCATCCTTTGATTATTGAGCTCTCAGATGATTTGGTATTTGCTATCACTGAGTAAGAAGAAGATGCCATTCTAGAGGAAGATGTTGATATCACACTATTCTTTGATGGCTCTACGTGCGTAAAAGGTCAAGGTGTTGGAGTCATGTTTCATACACCACAGGGGTACCTATTCTCTTATCATTCAAACTTGAATTCCAATGTACAAACAATACTATAGAGTATGAAGCCTTAATATTAGGTCTTCAATCAGCTATAGCTATGATCATTAAGCGTTTAAGATATTTGGTGATTCTCAACTTGTCGTCAAGCAAATCAATGGAGAATACCAATGCAAAGAACATACTATTAAGATTTGTCATGAAGTAGCAATAAAATTGCTCTCTAAGTTTGATTGGTATGAAATCAATAGTTTACCACGTTGGACTAATAGAATTGTATATGCAATGGCCTCCATTGGATCATTCCAACAGACTCCTTTGAAGAGATACAACCCCTTATCATTTCAATAGTCTCTAAATCTGTAATTGTTCATGCTGAGTCTAAATACAAAAAGGATGTTTGCTTTATCTATTCAGATCCATATGAGCCTTGGTCAAGCCAAATAGTAGCATTTCTCAAGTTTGGAACACTCCCATCTAACATGTTTCAAACTGCCAAATGCACTTTCAAGCAAAAAATAGCTTGTTTCATTCTATTGGGGGACGTGTTATATAAACATGACTATGATGGAGTTCTACTTCATTGTCTCCAGTCTAGTAAGGCACAAAGAGCCATAGCTAAATCCCACGATGGTACTTGTGGGGGTCATTTTAGTGGAATAGCCATTGCAAAGTGTATTTTATGCATGGGTTATTATTGGCCCACAATGGAACATGATTATTGCACATATGTTAAACATTGCAAGAAGTGTCAATAACATGCTAATTTAACTCATGTACCATCACAAGCTTTACAACCTATTCAAAGCCTTTGGCCCTTCTCAAAATGAGACCTAGATCTAATTGGCAAAATTTCACCTCCTTGCTCGGGACAACATACATTCATCATCACAACCACCAAATACTTCACAAAGTGGGTTGAGGCAATTCCTTTAACTAGTATGACAAAACCTAGAATTATGGATTTTATACATCATCACATCATTTGTCATTTTGGTATACCCTCAAAAATCATCTCCGACAATGGCAAGTCTTTCAATAACAAGGATGTCCAAGCACTTTACAATAAATACAACATTCAACATAGTTTATCAACTCCTTATTACACACAAGAAAATGGACAAGTGGAGGCTTCCAACAAGACCTTAATTGCTATTCTAAAAAAACTTTTCAAATAAAATCATAGAGATTGGAATACACAAATTAACTTGGCATTATGGGCTTATCAAACAAGCATCTGCATGTCTACAGGGGCAACACCATTTTTATTGGTCTATGGAGCTGAATAAATCATACCTCTTGAGCTCGAGATCCCTTCCTTGCAAATTTCTTTACAATAATTCATAGATGATGACACTGCTATATAGGTACGTCTTGACCAACTCACACTTCTTGATGAGAGGTGATTCAATGCTTTAGATCATTTGCAAGTTTATCAAGACCACCTCAAACGTGCTTACAATACTAAAGTTCATCTACATGAATTCCATGTAGGAGATCTTGTCCTTAAAGATAACCAACAAAATACCAATGCATTATCTCATCTTTGTGATAAAATGGTGGCTAATTGCTTAGGTCCATACATTTCTACTCATATAGTGGGTAGTGGTACTTACAGGCTTGTCAATCTAGAGGGTGAGGAAGAACCTGAACCACTTAATGTTATACACTTGAGAGAATTCTATGTATGATTTTATTTCTATATATGTAGATATACATGGCTAATACGCAAAAACATGTGCATGCACTTCATTCATAACACTATATTTCACTTGCATTTACATTCCAAAAACAATGCATTCACACACATTTCACATTGCATTTCATACATTGCATTCACATCCGCATTTTACATTTCATATTAGAGATCATTTATTAAGTTCAAGGTCTTAATTGGTCCAACAAACATCATGTTGCCTTAATCAGGGGTACCCTCACGAAATCATCCACACAAATCTACCAAGTCAAATTTCCATTAGCACAAACCACACCTCCATAAAAACCCTAGGTGTTTTCGATCACTCAACCACTCCTAGTGTTTTAAGAAAACTTCAAAATAAATTTTGAGTTCTTTTTAGGACCATTACACATATTCACTAAAGAAAATATTGAGTTATGAGAATTGACTCCAAAATATTCTTGAACCAAACACAATTTCACATCTTAAAAACATCTTGTGTCAAAGAGGGATAACACCATACTTGGTATGTACCTCGAAGTGAAAAGGGTCATCCTTGCTAGTCCTATCATGCAACATAGTCCATAAAAATAGTGGTTACCACCACTACCACAATTCCAAAAATAAAAGAAAGAGTAAGAAAAAATCCTTAACAAAAACTCTAAATATTTTACATCACACACCACTGATCATTAGGTTGTAAGGATCGTACTACATTTCCAGTTAGACGGTTAGGTAGTCATCCCCAAAACTTAATGGATCAAAAACATAAAAGTCATGGACTATGGAGTTAGCCTCCATAGGAGCTATAGAATCTTGACTAGAAGTGGAGTACACTCATGCATGGTTACACATCTCTTTCAAAAGAGACCTCTGACCGCTCATACGGATAAACTAGCTTCTTGGTTTTAACCATAATAGGTTTACCCAATTTACTCAATATGAGTTAATGAACTCAATTGCACACACATTGGTTCTTGATTATCTTGAGTTATTACCATGCTCTTGATTTGGTAAATGAATTAATTGCACACACATGTGGTCCTAGAGGGATTAGGTAATTTTAGTGAGTTTGTTTGATGCCACTAGTATGTCTAATCTATCCTCATGGTGGACATAATATACCACAACATAATTATGTCACTAGGTAATTTTAGTGAGTTTGTTGGATGAGGTCATCAAACGTTTGATGAGTTTGTTTGATGCCACTAGTATGTCTAAACCGATTATTTTGATTATTTTATTCTAAAATGTTATTATTATAATAATATTATTATATTGTATATAATAATATTATTATAATATACTTTACAAATGATGTGATAATAATATGTTTGACCATGTTACTTTTTATTGTAGGAGAAGGCGATGGCGGATATTCAAAATGATCGAAGGCAAGGGTAGCTATTCCAAAACATTCGAGGCTACGTAACACTGGAAAAATAGGAAGCGGTACAAATATAGCATTTGGGTTTTAGGAGGACGGCACATAAGGCACCATATTTGACAGTGAAATGGTTGAAACCAAAGGCATGTCGTCAAACAAGCCAGCAAAGAAACATTATTAGGACAACCCGTAACCCTAATCGATGGAGATAAAGATCTACCTCGAGAGCATGGAAAGTTTTTTGTTGGTATTGCACAACGTGAGTGCAAGAGCAAGGAGATCGACAACACCATTGTGAAGGGTTGATAGTACCAGGGCTACGTTGATGGAATCCCCCTAACGTGGTATTGACAACACCATGACTACAATCTAATGCAGCATCATGGTGATGTTGTTTTGATAGTGCCATGGCTGCGTCGATCGTAGCATCATGACCTGGTGTTTTTTTATTTGTGGAAAACATCCCAAAAGGGATGCCACTTTCGGGTAAGACCCAAGGAGGCAGGGGTATCCATTCCACCAAAAATGCCCGGGACTCGGACCTGGCCTACCACCTTTGACATACTCAAGGAGCAAACAAACACACAAAACCAATTTAAAAATAAGTAAATAACAACAAAAATAATAAAATAAAATAAAAAACATGCTCCTTGAGTGTGTCAAAAACAAAAGCACAACCAAACACGCACAATAAGATAAAAGAAACCACAACACAAACCACATAGAAAAACACAAGAACCACATAACAAAACACAAACAAGACAAAAACAACAGAACACTACAAAGACATAACCCAAAAAAAACATGAAAAATAAACACAACCAAAACCTAAAAAAAATAAAAATAAAAATAAAAAACAACCAACAACAGACAATAAACAAAAACAAAAAACATAGAAAACACTCACACATAAAAACACGAAATAACACAAACAAAGAGAAACCCAAGAACAAGAACGAAAAAAACACAAGAACAATAACAAAAAACATTAAAAAAAAAAACAAAACAACAAAAACACAAGAACAACAAAAAACAACACAAAGAACACAAAAACAAAACAAAACAAAAGAACCCACCCACCTTAAAAAACTAAACAAAAAAAAAAAAAAAAGAAAAAAATGAACAAAACAATGACCTATCTAGACCAGAAGACTATTAAGGCAAGAATCAACAGAGGAAACAAAATAAAGAATAGAATGAGCTAGGGAACTAAAAAAAAATTGAATGAACCAAAGAGAAGCAAAAAAAAAAAACAAGAAGAAACTAGGTACCTTCAAAACTGGAGCCATCCAAAGAAATGATAGAAAGAAGAGCTTCCCTAATTTGAGAAGCCCACCATATAGGAGGGTGGCCATAACAAGTAAGATCACCTTTGTCCAAAGCCCAATTAGCTAAAGCATCAGCACTCTTGTTTTGATCTCTGACCACATGATTGTAATCAACTTTCAAAAATCCCATCTGGATTAACTGAATCTTCTCAATAATTCTTTTTATTCTCCAATCCACCTTATGATTCTTAGAAGGAGTCTTCAAGAGATTAATCATAAGTTGAGAGTCAGACTCAACTAACACCTTTTCCCATCCAACCTTAGTAGCCTCTTGAAGGCCTCTGAGGATACCATACCCCTCAGCAAGGTTATTGGAAAGAATACCCAAATTCTCAGCAAAAGTAAAAACCAGGGAGCCATATGAAAGTCTACCAATTCCTCCCACACTGGCTTTTCCAGGGTTCCCTCTAGAGGCTCCATCAGTATTGACTTTTCCAAAATCCTTAGGAGGAGGTTGCCAATTTCTAGTCCTATCCATCTTACTAATACTCACATTCCCTTTAAGTTGGTTGCCCTTAGAAGGTTTAATCTTCAATATTTGCATCACTTGATCCCATATTTGGTGGGAGTTTTGGGGGTGATTAAGGAGTTGATGGACTGATTCAACTAAGTTGGCTATGGTATTTTGCCAAATATAGTGAATATCCTTCCTATCTTGATTAAAAATTTGGTTGTTCCTTTCATTCCAAATATTCCAAAGAAGAATGGTAGAACCCATCCAAACTAAGCTGCCTAATAAAATGATCAACACCCTCTTGATTAGGCCAATCCCTCCAAAGTATGTTCAAAAGTAAAAAAATTGGACCACTGTAAGCCAAGTAAAGTGGCCATTCTCCTCCATAGCTCGGAGGCTAAAGTACACTCAATAAAAATATGGTTGATATTTTCTACATTCTCTTCACACATTTCACATCTAAAAGGGCCATGAAAACCATGCTTCATAAGTTGCTCACCGGTAAGCACCCTACGATGCAATAAAAGCCAATTAAAGAACCTCACCTTAGGCCAGAGCTTTTGAGCCCACAATCGAGAAAATATGTCGAGAAGAATGGTTGGGATTATTATGGCATAAGGTCAAATAACCTTGAGCAACTGAATACTCACCCTTAGTAGTGTTGTTCCATCCAAAACAATATTTTTCATGGGACCAAGAGAGGGATCTCATATGAAGGATGCCTTGGATATCTTGTCTTTGCCTTTCTAGGATTTGAATAGGCCAGTCCTCAATAGGGATCCAATATCTACCAACCTTTGAATTACCAGTATGGTACCGACAAGTAATTAGCCACCTTTATCCAATTAGCTCGGTGAAGCTCCTCCATCCAAGGCCTCCAATCGGGAAGCTGAGTTATCAAAGGCTTGTGACCATCCCAAGAATCTGTCCAAAAATTTGCATGTTGACCATTATGAATGATCCAAAATAATTTTTTCTTTATCAAATCCTCACCAGTCTTAAGAACTGCTAAAATGGGAGAACCTTTGGTAGGAAGTTGATAGCGAACAAGGTCTTCGGGACTTTTGTTCTCAGCATATTTAGCACGAAGATTATTGGCCCAAAGAGCATTGGGGTTATGCAACATCCTCCAATATAATTTAGCAGCTAAAGCTTTGTTGTTATTAATTGAAGACCGGAATCCTAACCCCCCTTCACTCTTAGGAAGACATAAAGTATCCCATTTCACCAAGGCCCATTTTCTTTTCTCCTTAGTACCACTCCAAAGGAAACGATGACTGATTTGATCCAATTCTCGAAGAACAACCTTTGGGATATTCAAAATGGAAGAAACATAAATAGGAATAGCTTGAAGGACTGATTTTACCAAGGTGATTCTACCCCCAGAAGAAAGCCACTTGTTGGTCCACTTTCCAATTTTCTTCTTGACTTTGTCCAACAACCAATTCCAATCTTTATTTTTCTGCCTTTGAATATTTATGGGAATACCTAAATAAGTGATTGGAAGAGAGGTCTTCTTATATCTTAATTTATCCAAGACCATGGATTCCTGTCTAGTAGAGCGAGTGAAAGAAATAAATTTAGATTTGTCTTCATTGATCAACTGCCCAATAGCCTTAGAAAAATAGCTAATGATTTGCTTAATATTAGAAGCTTCCTTAACTATAGCTTTACCTAAAAGAGTAGAGTCATCCACAAATTGAAGATGAGAGATAGGTCTAGCTCCATGAGCAATGGTAACTCCCTCAAGGGTTTTGTTTTCCCTCTTTTTGGTTATAGTCCTACCCAAGCATTCAACAAGAATGATGAATAAATAAGGGGATAGCGGGTCACCTTGCCTAATACCTCTGGAAGCTGGGAAAGACTGAGAAGGCCTGCCATTGATAAGAACTAAGTAGGAAACTGAAGAGATACATCCCATAATCCAATCCATCCAATCCTTAGAGAAACCAAATTGCCTCAAAACTTTGATAAGGAAGTGCCAATCCACTCTGTCATAAGCTTTGGATAAGTCTAACCGAATGAACATGGAAGGAGAATTTTGCATATCCATGGAATGGATGGCTTCCTGAGCAAGAACTATCTCATCTACTATTTGACGTCCTTCCACATAACCCCCTTGCTCTGGGGAAATAATCTTATGCAAAAGAGGCTTCAACCTTTTTGCCATGATTTTAGTAATGATTTTGAGAAGAACATTACATAAAGCAATAGGTCTAAAAGGTGAGATATGATCAACCTCTTGAGCTTTTGGAACAAGAGTAATATAAGTTTTATTGATAACCTTCAAAATTTCTTTGGCTTTCCTGGCTTCTTCCACCACCTCTAATAAATCAACATGAAGGATATCCCAGAACTCTTGGTAGAACTCAATGGGAAAACCATCGGGACCCGGGGTTTTCCCTTTTTGCATTTTAAAAACTACTTGTTGAAGCTCATTGATAGTAACAGGAGCAGTCAAAATAGAGTTCTCCTCAGAAGTGATAAGAGAAGGGATTGCTTGAAGAACATTTTGTTGTGAAGTTGAGTCAAGAGGAGTAGCGACAAAAATATTGGAAAAGTAATCAACAACAATAGAGTTCATGCCATCCCAAGTATAAACAACATCTCCAGAATCTGATTTTAAGGAAGAAATAAAGTTGTGAGATCTTCGAGCTAGAAGAGATTTGTGGAAGAAATTTGTGTTTCGATCTCCTTCTTTGAGCCATTGAATTCTAGATTTTTGCTTCCATAAGATTTCTTCTCTTTTTTCCCATTCCTCTAACTGAGTTGTGAGTTTAATTTCATCTGCACTTCTCTTCTCTGTGAGGCCATCTAAACGGATTTTCTTATTCAAATTTTCAAGATGAGCAATAACTTCATGTTTTTTTTTATGAACATCCCCAAACTCTTTCCAGTTCCAAGTCTTGATTTTGGATTTAATGTATTGCAGTATTTTGGCAAAACAGAACATCTTAGTCCCATGCCTAGGTTTACCTTCCTTCCACCATTGTTGCACATGAGGTCTGAAGGAAATGTCTCTAAGCCACATTAATTGAAAACGAAAAGGAGAGAAACTCACATTGGTTTTCCACATTTCCACCATGGTGGCCAATGATCCGAACCAGCATTATTAAGAGTCTTCACTTTAGGAATGTGACCATGGATTAAGAAATTTTTAGAGAGCAAAAACCTATCCAATCTCTCCATTATACAAGCTAAGCCTTGCCTTATGTTAGACCAAGTCATAAGGCCATTATCTGGTTGGATATCCACAAGATGGAGGTTTGCAATATATTCGCTCATGAGGTCAGTGCTTTTGTCCAAATTTCTATTTCCCCCCCTTTTCTCATCTAGAGAGAGGATGGTATTGAAATCTCCTCCGATCAAGATCCAAGATTTAGGAAAATGAGAGATAATATGAGTAATATCCTTCCATTGTCTTCTTTTTTCCTCCAAAGAAGTCAGAGCATAAACGATAATGCAGAGCATAATCTGGTTGGAATGTCTACTTTGAATAGCTATAGCCAACAAACCCCAACTGCCAACCATATGGTGAATAACTACCTCTTTTGGGTCCCAAAGACAAGCAATGCCACCCGAAGTCCCTTGGGAACTGAGGGAAACCACTTTTCTAGTTGGCCAAATTTTCTTGGCAATTAAGTCCATATCCTCCATTGACATCTTTGTTTCTTGAAGGAAAACAAGATGTGGATGATTTATCTGAATCATTCTTCTAATTTCATTTTGTTTTGAAAGACTCCCTTTGAGTCCTCTAATATTCCAAGTGATGATCTTCATTAATACCAGGGCTAAAAAAGTTGGGAAGGGCATTAATCTTACCTTCCTCTACAAGCTTTTCACCTTCTTTTACCATATGATATTGATTGGTCTTGCGACCTACTTTTTGATTAGAATCCATCTTCAATTTTTTTTCCCTATTTCTTGACTTATTCCAATTGAATCTGAGATGGCTTCTAACCTTGAAGAATGCTCGTACACAACCAAAATTTTACTAGATGGTTCAACGGAGTCTATATTGGGACCTGCATTATTTGAAGTTTTGACATTTGAAATATTGTTTTTCTTGTGTAAATTTTCTCCTTTTTTTTCTATTGAAAACCTTTGATTTGTTGGTTTGTCTCTGAGTTCTTCCCTTCATATTTAAATTGTGTTTCTAAGATTTCAGTTTCCATTATTTCCTCTTCCTCACTTGGGACATCATTTGTGGAAAGGATTTCAAACATATTAGCGAGATGACTTTGATTGATCCTTCATAACTAGTTTTTTTTAGTGTTCTTCTTCTTAGGTATTTGGAAACCTCTTGAGTTTATATCTTCTTTCTTTTGATCAAGAATATTATTTGGGCAAGCATCGGCCAAATGACCATATTCATGGCAAATTCTACAACGAAAAGGAATGTTCTCATAGTCCACTACTTGCTCCCAAGTGTCTTCCCCAAATTGTAATGTGATCTTTTTAGGTAGGGGTTTGTCAAAATCCATTAAAACACAAATTCGAGCATAAATAATATGTTCAAAATTTTGAGTACAATCAGCGAGTCATCATAAAAGTTCCTAAAGAGTTTCCAATTGAAGAAAAAATAGTAGGATTCCAAAATTCAATAGGGAGGCCAAAGAGTCTAACCCACATGGGAGCTATAGAAGGCATCTCTTCTTCGGCTTTAAATTTAGTATGCCGGGGCTTCATGAAAAGCCCTGCCCTTCCAAAAAACCAAGGACCCCCTTGAAAATTTTTCTCTCTATCTTCATTATTAGCAAATAAAACAAGAAAATAACCATTTGGATAAATAGAGATTTGTAACTCACCTTTAGTTTTCTAGCTTTTTGCAGCCCAGACTTTGAAAGCGGATAGACTCGGACGAAAACCCATGAACCGACAAATTAGTCCTCTTTTTTCCAAATCTTCAATGCCGGTCTGAATGTTACCCATATCAAGCTTAACAATAGGAGTTCCATCAGTTGCTTTAAGACATCCCGACTCCGTTTTCCTGGGATCAATCTTAGGCATTCTTAGAGGTTTATGGGAAGCCCTAATATTGATATTAGCATTGGGCTGAGGCTGTCCACCATGAAGGGCATCCCTAAAATTCATTTTTGGGACTGAGTCTTCAAAATTCTTACCCTTGACAGGGGTTTTCATAGTAGAATTATTTTGTGGGTGCACCTTAGCACCAGATTCACTTGAGATATGAGCCATTTTTTGATCAACTGCTTGAAACTTGTTTCGTGATCTCTTTAATCCTTGCCCTAGACGTCGTGGAAAGGTATGGTTTTCACTTTTCTTTTGTGCAGCAAATTGGAAGCCGTTGTCACTCAAGTTCATAGTATGATCTGTTGAAAGATAAATTTCTAACCCATCTTGTATCCCCTGCAACATTTCTTGCTAAAATATTGAGCATAAACCACAAAAATATTGGTCGCTAGGGCCCGAAGGCCCTAAAAACCAACCTCTGGAGCTGCTTGCACTCAACCCAGATGAAACCCTCGCATAGTCGCTTGCCAAATATATCGTTCACACATAGGGATGCGCTAGGATCTATGTTGCTCCAAATGATATGAAAATTGGTGGAGACGTTCTAGGGTTTTTAGGCATCTACCCTCAAAATTTCATGATGTGGTGTTGACAGCGCCATGGCTGCGTCGATGGTGTGATGGCCTCACTGGGTTATATGGAAACCAAAGTGCCCTGGATGGGGGATGTCATCCCAATCCTTGGGCACGTTTGGTATGGCTTCGAGGAGATACCATCAGGCCTTGGTTTCGAGCAGCATAGCAAAAATCTCGCTGAATGAGATTAGCCTACCTTATTTTAATGTGAATGTTTTTTGATTATATTCAATGTTTTAAAGGAGGCCTAAAATCATAGGGGTTATAAGGTATAGTTAAATGTTTTTTATTATTCATTTTGATAGGTTCTTGGGTAGAATTCCTATGTGATAAGAGAAAGGGTAGACATAAGGAGTTACGTAAGATTATTTTTTTGGTTTTATTATTGTTTAAAATAATGTTTAGAAGTGTTATTTTATTGTATTAAATCACAGAAAATGATGATGGATTATTTTATTATATCCATTTATTATTTTAATTGTGAAAGAAGTTTAAGCGAAAGGACTTCTAAGCATTATTTATACCTTGCTATCCTACCTGTTTAGGGGGGTTGGAAATGATGTAACATTCCGAAAAGCAATAAGAAAGAGCATTTTTCAGATTTTGAGAGGGTAGCAAACTTTTGTGAGCAAAATCAAAAGGAGGGTTTCTAATAATAAAACTGACATTTTTAGTGTCTTATCATTTTTGCATTTTAGTGACTTCTAGCCATTGTCTTATGCCATGAAATGGGTTGCAATAGGCGAAGGTCAAGATGATGCATTTTCTCTATTATTTCCTTTAATTCTTGCACTTGATTTAATGGTATTGTGCTTACGTTGTAGGTCCATTAATTCAGGTTTGTTTATTATTACCTCATAACTTGGGATTTTGCAATGAGGAGCTTGCTAAACTAATTTAGAATTTGTCTTTTTTAGCTAACCAAATCTGCATTGTTTATTCATTCATTTTTGTTAAGTTTATTTTATTTCAAGGATTCAATCATTTCATTCTGGTCCATCCAGAATTTCAGTTTCTTTTATTTTCATTTTGGTCCTTTTCCAAAATTTCTGCTAATTTCCTTTTAGTTTTATTTCTATTCTGGTCCATTTCCAGAATTGTTAAGCCTTCAAGTTATTTTCATTCTGGTCATTTTCCAGAATTTCTGCACCTCCAAAATTCATTAATCTAAGCTTTCAGATAAAATACATGGTTTAGAAGGGATACTAACCTACAATTTCACATTAAGTTAAGATAAGAAGTGAAAGCTAACTTTGCTAGCATTGCTAACATGCTAACTTTTACTAATCACTATTAGGGTAGTGGCATAAACATAAGGAAGATAAAATGAACCCGCTATCTAAAATTTACTTCATCTTAAAGGCACGAACATTAAAATGAGGTGGACAATTCCACATTTTATCATTTGAAACCTTTTAAGTGAAGATAAAATACTTTACTAACAGGGATTCATGGTAGCACCAATTTAAAAAACCCTAAAAATAATTGCTTTTATTTTACATTTGCTTTTAGTTAGATATTTCAATCACTAAGCATTGTTTAGAACCAACAAAGGACCCTTTTTTATGGTCACATGCATCATTAAATTATTTCTGGAATTATTTTAATCTTTTAGATATTTTACCAGAACCTTGGAGAAGTTGAATGTTTGTCATTTGGTTTCTTTTCAAAAAAGAGTTTTATATTCAATACTATGCATGTGGTGGTATTTTGCAATTGGGAAAAATATACACTCAACATATTTGGCACTAGAAGGAGGGCCTTATTTTATGCTTTGTGATTTATTTATTTTTGCTAATGCTAATGTGGTCAGTTTTGGTTCAAAAATATCGTGTTTGCAGGTGCAACATGTTACTGTTGACTAGTTTGTGAGAAACCTTAATAGAATAGATTTAAGTTTCTTAGGCGGGACCCGCCTAAACACATTGCTACTAGGTCTAAAACCACTGAGGAGAAATTTTTTCAAAGTCTTTCTCCCAACCTAGGAAATCGAGATACAAAATCTAGGGGATCAAAATCCCATCTGAGCCTTCTGATACATTAGGTTTAGATACACTTTTCCAAAATTTGGAAAGGCTAGCTCTCAGACCTCTGAATCTAAATACCTTTAGTGGGTGTGCATCCATTAGTTCCACCACAAGAGCTACATCAAGTGTACCCATCTTCGTCATCCCGAGTGTGTCAACTGCTTTAGTAGGGTCATTATCTTTGGTTAATATGGCCCAACAACAGTAGCAACAACAACCAGTTCCCTGGTTTGGTACCCAAAGTTCTTTGTTAAGTATACCTGGGGATGTCCATGATATACCTAAGCACCTCCAAAGGTCCATCCCTAATTTTATCCATGATGGTCCCATTTCAGTTGAAGAGCATGTCCAAATTTACAAGGACCATATGATTAGGCAGGGAGTCAATCATGAAGATGTCGCTTGTCAACTCTTCCCTAATAGCTTTGACCAAATGGCTCATGAATGGTATAGGAATATTCTTGCAGGGTCCATTACATCTTGGGTCCAGTTGGAAGATGCCTTTGTTAATCAATTTAGGTCATTTCTAGATCCTACCATCATGTATAACCAATTCGTGTCATGCAAGAGGTATCCTAATGAACCTATTAGAACATTTAATGCTAGATTCCAAAATCTTTACATAAATGTGACTCGTCATTTTGCAATAGATGCTATTGTGGCATTACAATTATACCTCATAGCCTTAGACCCAATGATAGCCATGTTTACCAGGAGAAATCCTCAAGTTACAATGTTGGCCTTAGCCTATGCTAAAACCATGACTATTGAGCAGCAAATGACACCGCAAGGTGGCACTATGCTTCAATTTCCCGTGTTAGGGCAATATTGCCCTTACAATCAATTTTCCATGATGAATCAATTTTTGACACCTTAGATGCCCATGATGAATGCTTTGCCATATCATCAGTCATACCCATTCGCTCCCACATTTCCATATTTTTTGACATACCCTAATGCTGCCATTCCACCCACTCCACAAACAATGGCTGCTAATCATATAACATTGCCAGGATTTGAGGTGAGTAGTACTCAAGCCTCAAATACGTATCCCATGGTTGTGCCTCTGTAGTCCAAGGGTCCATGGTGGACCCAAAACACCCATATTCAAACCTTAGTGCCTAATATAGAGGTTGCTAATGTTGGAAATATTAGTGGGTCTGAGGCTATCATGTCCCAGCCACAAGGTTCCAATTTTGAGCTGGAAGAGCTCAATAGAATGACCATAAAATAGGGAAATGACATCATTCGGTTACAAAAATAAGTTGCCCAAAATCCCATGCCCAATCGAAACCACGACCATAGGAGAACAGGACCATACAATACACAACCTAACAATGGGCGTGTACCTAATCTGGTAGCCAATCAGGCTGATGCATTAGGGGATTGTGATGAGTCAGAGTCATGTGATGAGGAAATGCATCATTGTTTCCATAGAAAGTTAGACACTTTGGTGTCTAAAGTTATTCATTATTTATAAAATGATGATATGGAGGAAGATATGAATGTGTTAGGAGAGGAAAAGGATGAAGCTTTGGAAGCTCAGGCCACTAGAAATTTTGGGAAAGCCAATCACAAGTATTTTACTAGGAGTTCTAAGGATCCCAAAACATCCTCTACTCCCCCAAACAACCCTTTAGTTCCTCCTAATACAAAAGGTGATGTGAATCCACCACCTCCATTTTTGGAAGCACCTAGGATAATACCAAAAGTGTCAAATCCTGGAACATCCACTTATAACTTGGAATAATACATGAAAAGGACCAAGGCCAATATCTCAATGTATGAGGTCTCTCAATTTTTGGGGTAGGATAAAATAGGAGGGAAGAGATTGAATTCCTCGAGTCAAATTCATGAGGTTAAATCTATAGAACCCCAACTTGCTATGAGGAAAGAGAAACTAGAGGTGCCCACTATTCTCATAACTATTAGGATCACAGGCAAGAATTTACACAACTGTTTGATTGATTCTGGTGCCTCGGGAAACATCATGCCTCTTGAGATAAGCCAAAAGCTAGGACTTAAGCCTGTTCATTTGAATATCAAAGTGGTCCAATTGGACAGATCTATGGTGGATGTAGTAGGTGTTGTAAAATATGTCCTAGTTTAGATCAAATCAGAGCCTAGGGTCCAACATTACACGGATATCCTTGTTCTAAATATTTCTACAAGTATGGCATGGTTTTGGGAAGGGATTGGAGCAAAAATATCAATGGTTATGTGGTGATTGATTCCTCCCATATGTGGTTGCAATGGAGAGGAGTTGCAAACCAAATACAGGTAGACAGAGAGCCCAGACTTAGGGAAATGATTACAGAGTCTAATAAACCCAATGAGATTTAGTTTACTGAAATAGAATTAGGGGTTTACAATTTTGACATAGAGGACATAGTCAAAGGGTCCCAAAATGATAATCTTTACCATTGTACTTAAAAAGAAAACAAGAGAGTGTGGACCCTAAATTTTTATGGGTCCAAATCAAAACAAGGTACGGGAGCTGGGGTAGAGCTCACATGTCCTGGTAGTAAGCCTTTGATTGCTGCCTACATATTACAGTTCCTAGCCACCAATAATATGGTGGAGTATGAAGCCCTAATTTTTGGACTTCAGTTAGCCCTAAGAGAAAATGTAAAGTGCCTTAAGGCATCAGGAGACTTAGAGCTAGTAGTCAAACATGTTAAGGAGCAGTATACCTGTAGAGACAAGAGGTTGAACCTCTATAAAACCAGAGTGAGGGAATTAATTAATGAGTTTGATTCTTTCAATATTTCCCTCATCTCAAGAAAAAATAATAAAATGGCTGATTTGTTAGCCATAGTGGCCAGCATTCTTTCGCCTACTGACCATAAAAAATGTAAAAAAAATTCCATAGAGTTAGTGCCTTGCCCCTCCATACCAGAAAATGTCATGAATTTACAGGTCTTTGATAGTGATAGACACATTTTTAGTTTTTTTACTAATTCTAGTATATTTGAAAATTAGGTTATAGACGAAGAAGAGATGAGGCAAGTAGAAGTAGGAACAACTGGAGTATGGAATGAGATTCCAAGTGATAGGGCCTCTCTTGAAAAGTTGTTTGATATTGGATATCAAAAGAAAAAGGAAATAAAAATACCATCCCCTAAGGAATCATGCAATTCAGTCAATTTGGGGAGTCCAGTAGATCCACGTGAAGTGTTCATTGCAAAGGCATGCACACAACGAGAGGAGTCAATAGCTCAAGTTTTAGGAGAGTACATTGATTGCATAGCTTGGAGCTATGAAGATCTGAAAATATATGACCAAAATGTAATCATGAATACTATTCCTCTAAATCCTGATTCCAAGCCTTTTAGACAAAGGCAAAGAACGGTTAACCCAATCCTAGAGTCCTTGATATAGAAGGAAGTGAAGAGGTTGTTGGAAGCCAAAATCATATTTCCTATTAGGCATTCCACATGGGTGGCTAATATTGTCCCTATTAGGAAAAAAAGTGGAGAAATTTTGTTGTGCATAGACTTTAGAAATTTGAAAAGCTTGCCAAAAAGACAATTACCCATTACCCACCATTGATGAGATACTCCAAAAGGTAAATGGGTCTGAAATGATGTCATTTTTGGATGGATACTCAGGATATAATAAAATTCTCATACATCCAAATGATAGGATGAAGACGGCCTTCACCACAAAGTGGGGAACATTTGCCTATCGGGGTCGTTTGGTTTGTTGAACGCTGGAGACACTTTCCAAAGAGTCATGGATTTTGCATTCAAGGGGATCATTGGTAAATGCATTATTGTCTATGTGGATGATATCCCTATATTCTCCAAGAAGATGGAAGATCATATTAAAGACTTGAGGAAAGTACTCCAAAGGTGCAAGGAACATGGAATTTCCCTAAATCCAAAAAAGTGCATCTTTGGGATAACATAGGTTAATTTTTTAGGGCATGTCATTTCAAAATATGGGATTGCTATAGACCCATAGCAGATAGCCGCTATCTGGGATATTCCTCATCCCAATAGCAAAAAGGAGCTTAGGTCCTTTTTTGATAAGATTAACTTTGTGAGAAAATTCATTTCAGGTTTTGTCGAGATTGCCAAGCCCCTAAATGATATGCTAAAAAAGGATGTTCTGATAAAGTGGACTAGTGAGAAAAGGGATGCCTTCACAAGCATAAAGGATGTTATTTCCAAAGCCCTTGTTCTCATTAGTCCATACTATGCTAAACCATTTTATGTTTACACATTTGCTTCATATCATTCTTTTGCAAGTGTGTTAACTCAAAAAAGTGAAGACAACATTGAAAATCCTATAGCCTTTCTGAGTTTTCCTTTGAAGGACGCAAAGCTGAGGTATTCTATCTTAGACGAGCAAATGTATGCTTTGTTTAAAACTGTAAAAAAATTTAGGCATTACATTGTGCATAGTAAATTTTTTGCTATAGTTCCTGACCCTGCAGTAAAGTCCATGTTATTACAGAGTGAGCTAGGTGAAATAAGGGAGAAATGGCTTTCTACCCTTCAATAATTTGACTTAGAGATAAATCCCATGAGGATAGTGCGTGGACATGGTTTGGCCAAGGCCATCACAGAAATTGACCCTTCAATAACATGCCAAAACTATGAGGTTAATAATATCACTATAGAGGAATGATACGTAGATATTGTATATTTTTTATTGTATGGTAAGTGCCCTTTGTTGGTCCGACTTTTATACACACCCTGTGAAGAATGAGCATGAAACTCTGATAACACTTATACGGGATAAATCCCACTCACTTTAGGATCTTGCTGGTTATCCAAGGTGTGAGTTACAGAGTTGGGTCGAATGTCTATTCACTCTTTTCCGCTTCTGGAATAGTTTTCAATATGGACTGTCTGTTACCTTACAACGGGTTCTTGAACTTGTTCAGTAATGTTTAGAAGTTGTCACTTGTTGACAATCAGATTTAAAATTAGTTCTTTGATCTAGCTCTTATGGGTCAACAGATTTAAATAAAAGACAAATTTAAAAGAAAATAAAAATGGATCATTTCACGGTAAAACAAAGAGAGTAGGGTAGGGCAGAAAGAGAAGTCTATCAAACTTAGCTGTAAAACAAAACTACCAATTTTATTTATACTATCAGCTTCACAATAGAACAAATCAAAGAAGAAAGTGTCCAGCTTTCTAAGATCACTTTCTACTAAGAGCATAAGGCAGAGATGGAACAGATCTGAAAGAAAATCATAAACAGAAGGGAAGTCCGTTAAAATTGGTATTTCTCACTGACAGCATAGCTCACACAGTGAGGACAGAGCAATTAGAACAAACTTGAACCTTAAATCTATGATTTTTCCTAGCATACAATAGAACAAATGAAGCCCAACAACATATTTAATCTTGATAACACAGATTTACAAGCATATATTTAATAAACTTTAAAGAAACGGATAACAAAAGAAGATGAACTTATCACAATCTGAAAAAGATTAGGCTCCTGGCCATGCTATCACAGAAAACAAAAGCACATCAACTCCAAGTCCAAAAATAAAGTATTTAACAAGATTTGCAAGAAATTGCTTCAATAGCCTTTTATTTCTAAGTCTCCGCCTCCTGCGATTACATTGAGAAGAAGTATTTATAGACTCAGGACAGACCCTGATCTTTTCAAAAATATCTTCTTCTCAAACCCTAAATCTTATCATCTTAAACCCTAGTACCCGGGTTTTACAATATAAGCCCTTTTAAAATAAAGTCTTGATAAAACTTAACCATTCTGCAAATCAGTGCAGTCACTTGCCATAAATGGAGAAGACAGAATTCGAATGCCACTTGCATTCACCCGCAACTGTGAGTAAATGTCTTCATTAATGCCCTCGGGTAATTTGGATGAGTCACCACTTCTCTGACATTTCATCCTCGCAGAGCCATCCCTGAGTTGAAAATGTCTGCAAGCCATTAATTCTGCCATAAATTTTCATTAAATGCATCCATCGGCAAATTTCGGTAATCGAGTGTAGATATTTTCATTTTTCGGCCAATTCCCGACATACTCCATTAAATGGGCAGCTGCTTAGTCACCGTAAAGTCTCTTTGCGGCCAGATCTGTAAAATTTGGATGAAACAACAATTCTCGGCATCTCTCATTTCAATATGGCTGTCTTCGATTAATTTGCACTTAACTTTGTCTTTATGGCCATTTCTCCGTTATCATGCAAGTGCCAGATGGCTTCTTGCATAAAAGACAAACAAGGATTAGCATTTTAAAATTATTAAATCAAAACCTTAAATATTAAAATGAAACCCTAAAGTTTAGTATACGCGGCTTGGTGCTTTGTTTTGACACGTGTCACAAAAATCGTGACACGTGTCCATTTCCAGCTGCTTTTCATTTTGTGCTCTTTTCTCTTATGGCCGCGAAAATGCGACATGTCACGATTTCGTGACATGTCACGAAATCGTGACCTTGCTTTTTCTTCCTTCTCGCTCCATATGCCGCGCAAACGTGACATGTCACGATTTCGCGACATGTCATGAAATCGCGACCCTTCTCTGCCTCGCACTCTTTCTTCACGCGTGACATGTCACGATTTGCGACATGTCTCGTGCCCTTTCTTCTCCTCTTTCCTCGACTTCGTCTTTCGTGCACTTTCTTTCCGTGTCTTCGTGACGTCGCGATTTCGCGACACCTTTGCCTTGTCTTCTCTTTCTTTTCTGCTTTCTTCTTGTCACGATTTCGACGTCTCCGACGTCCTTTCCTTCCCTCTTAATGTCACGATTTTGTGACATTGTGATTTCGCGATTTCCTGCCTTAGCCTTTCTCTCCGTCCGATTTCGCGACTTCCGATCGTGCTCTTTCTGCCTTCCTTTCTTCGTCACGATTTCGTGACATTTTCTGCTTCCTTTCTTCTTACATGTCGCGATTTCGTGACATGTCACGAAATCGCGCCTTTCATGCCTTGCTCCTTTTCTCCACATGTCAGATTTGTGACTTCCGTCGAAATCGCGCTTTATGCCTTAGCTTCCTTTTCCTCCTTAAACATGTCATGATTTCGACATGTCACGATATCGTCTTCCGTACGCATTTGCTTTCTCTCTCCAAAACTGTCGCGATTTCGTGACATTTCCAAAAATGGAAAGTGTCGCGATATCGCGACATTTCCAAAAATGGAAGTGTCACGATTTCGCTACGTTTTTGTGACTTGGCCGATTTTCTCTCTACCCGTCGCGATATCGCGACATTTCCAAAAATGGAAGTGTCGCGATTTCGCGACTTTCCAAAAATGGAAAGTTTTGGTTTCTAATGAATTTATCTATCTGGATTCTGCATTTTTTCATATCAATGAAAGATTTTCTTTATTCATGAATGATTCTAACATTTGAAAAATGAATTCTGAAATAAATCAAAGCCAGATGCAAGATAAAAGCACAACTTAAAGAAAGGAGGCAAGCAAAATTTGGAATTAAAACCTGAAAAACATCAAGAGGGTCCTTACTGCAAAAATGAAAGCTCAAAATTTTCAAAGGATGGAAATTCATTTTTCAATGGGGGTGTGTTGCTTCTCAACAAATGGCGATATCTACGGGTAAAATAGTAGCATTATTTTAGAACCCAGGACTCTAGTTTCAAAACAACATAGACCATGTATCATGCCTTGCCACAGATATTCTTCAAAATAATTTAACTACTAGCTGATAGTTGTCAAAATTTCCCAAGGACATACTAGGCTGAATCATTTAAGGAAGATTTCTGATGTGCAATTACAAGCGTATAAAACTTTCTTCAAGAATAGCTGGGCCTTCGAATGTTGAACTCTGGATTGATCAGCTTTTCTAGATTGTAAAAGGGGAAACCGAGTAGAGCTCTGTTTACTAGTTTAGCCTTTTACAGCCCCGACAGAGTTACCCTTTAGATTTACACGACCCAAATTTACAACTGTAAGGTAGAATCTACAACTTGGTAGAAGAAAAATATCTTTTGAAGTCTTGGCTGTCTCTTTGATTACATAACTCTTTTTTTTTTTATATATATTGGAAATAACAGAGTGCCAATTCTATGTTGTCTTGCTCAACTCTCACCTTCTCTCTCTCTCTTGAAATATATCAACATCTGAAAAGCCTTAGAAAGAATAACAATTTTCTTTTAATATTTCATCAATCTGGAACTGCTTCAGCCTGGGCACTGATAGCCTCTATGGATACTCAAATAATTACATGAATCATAGTCCCCTCTTATGACCAACTTTTCTTGGATTCCCTGGGAGTTTCTCCAACCAAATAGCATAGCAGTTTCTTTATAATTAAAATAACTATGGCAAGCAAGACACAAAATCCAATCATCCTTCCACTGTTGTTCTGACTAACAAAATAGTTCCACTGTTCAGTTTAAGCAGACTATCTCAATTAGAATAATGAATAGAATGGACACTGGATTTAGAACTTAGAATAAAAACAATTCTGGAAGGCTAACTTTTTTATTGATGCTCAGGCAAAATTTAAAAACAGAATTTTAAAATAAAATAAACTGTACAGACTTCCAAGGATAAACAAAATAAAATAAAATAAAATAAAACAAACTTAAAATAAAATAAAATAAATAAAAAAAATAAAAAAAGAAATAAAATAAAATAAAAAAAAATAAAAAATATAAAATAAAAAATAAAAAAATAAAATAAAATAAAAAATAAACTGAAATACATTAAAGCTTATTTACAATGTATACACATGTTACAACTTCTTTGATCACTCAAAAAATGTAGCAGATGGAAAAGCAGAGAAATAGTGCCTTAAAAAATTTTTGACCATTTGCAAGTAAATTTAGAAAAATTACCTTTCAGGTCCTGTTGACGAAATGCACTCCAGACTATGCTTCCAAAATTTTTTGCTACCTGGGAAAGACTTGTGTTTACCGTCTTCCCTCTCTCCTTTTTTTTTTATTTTTTATTTTTTTATGGATCTTGTCCCACTGAAAAACAAATCTGCAACTCTTTCAAATTAAACAAATCATATAATAACAAATCATATGATAACATGTTTATGCTTCTACTTGAAGGGTTTGCAGAATTCTTTCAAAAGGATGAAATGTAAAAACCCCCAGGATCAAATACCTTAAAGCCTTTATAGACCCAGATCATCACATCTTCAGATTTATGTGACAACTCAAAGAGATCATATTTTATCCGTATGTCCTGGTTCTTAACAACTTGAACATTTTGTGGTTGCTCTATCGCTTCAATATCCAAGACTTCAATTTTTATCCCTCTAGCAGAATTTTCATAATTTGCTTTTTCACCTGAGCCTTGCTTAGATTTAACCCCATCAATGTGTAATGTCCAAACATCATTGTTGTAATTGGTCAGAGCTGTAACCTGTCTTACCTTCTTGGTTGCCAAATTATAATCTCCAATATCCACATCAACATGATTTACAACCTTTTCTTTAATATTATGTTCAGTAATCAAAGGCTTATACTGAGACTCTTTATCTATTCCGAGTTGGTTGACCACATTCACATTTACTATCTTTTCCTCCTTTTCTTGAAATTCAATAGGTGGTCCAGAGTAAGCTTCAATCAAGTTATCTTTTTGTTCAACAATCTGGGCCAGCTCATGGAGGGTGATGTCAGCTTTAATTTCCTTCATATCCTCAATGATGTTATCCTCCTTCCTAGTTACTTCTGCATAGTGATATTGAATCTCATTTTCATCATCCTCTGGTGAGGAAGGATCATTATTAGGTTCTGGACTCTCACATCTCAAATTATAACTGTCCCTTTTGAACTGTTGAAAATCCTGTATTTCATCCATAGGAATCTCTACAAGATTTTCTGACTCTTCGGAAAAAGAATCTGAAACCCTGGTTGTACTATTTTTGGATGAACCAGAAATATCAATATTTCTTTGATTTCTAGGAAAATTTAACTCACCAGGAAAAACTTCAGATTTGGGTAATGCTAGATCACAAATGTTTACTTCAAGCACTTCCACTTTGAACTTGTCAGAACCTTTCTCTATATTTTGCACATGCTGAGTGGATGTCACAGTTAACGGAGTTTCCTTGGGTAGAGCATGACATGTTGGCACTAACTCATGATGTGGAATGGGATCCGAAATAGGCATGTTCTGTGTAACATAGGATATCAAAGGACTGCTCAAAATTTGAGGTCCTAACTGTCTTTCAAGAATTAAAGCTTCTTTATAAGCTCCTGCCAGGGTTGTGATATTGATGTCTCTCTTGAGGAAAATAGAGGTCACCGAATCCAATGCATTCTTATAGATTTCTAAGGCCAGATTTGCATTTGGGATGTAATGACCAGTCATTCTACCATAAGCTCTTTGGAACCTCATATTGAATGACCTGATAGCTTCTCCCGACTCTCTCTTGATGCTGGAAAATTGTTGGTATAACACACTGGGGTCTATCACTTCCCCAAATTGTGATATAAAAACTTTCTCTAGGTCATTCCAACTGGTAATAGAATTGCTAGTGAGATTTAGAAACCAGTCATAAGCTCCCTCCTGGAGAGTGAACGGGAACAATCTGCAAGCAACATCTTCATGTTGTATATTTAACAATTTTAGAGCATTCTTATATGCCATCAGATGTTCTTCTGTTGTCCTAGTCCCATCATGCTTATATCTAGGAAGATATCTCTCAGGATGTCTAGGCAGATCATGGGCTATACCCGGAATATTTAAAGCAGTGGAACCCAACCAATTTGCCATTACTACTTGATTGACGGTGATATTCTGAGTTGTAGTTGGAGTAACTACCAATGGTGATAAAACTATCCTTAACAGACTACTGAACTTGGGTCCTCTTTTCTGGCAATTTTAAATATTGTACTGACAATTTACAATACTGACCGGAGTTCAGTGGGCCTTTTAAATGTTGGTGTTAAGTTCCACTGTTCAGGCAAAAAACTCAAACAACAAAATTTTAAAGGCAGAGGAGGAGGGAAAATTGGCTACCAGACTTTGGATAAAATACAGCATTTGTCAAATACCACATACAATCAGATTTCTCAACTCAAGCGCACTAAGAACGTAAGTTCGGCCCTCCTTCTAGCGCCATTTTTAAATGTTGGTCCGACTTTTATACACACCCTGTGAAGAATGAGCATGAAACTCTGATAACACTTATACGGGATAAATCCCACTCACTTTAGGATCTTGCTCGGGTTATCCAAGGTGTGAGTTACAGAGTTGGGTCGAATGTCTATTCACTCTTTTCCGCTTCTGGAATAGTTTTCAATATGGACTCGTCTGTTACCTTACAACGGGCTCTTGAACTTGTTCAAGAATGTTTAGAAGTTGTCACTTGTTGACAATCGGATTTAAAATTAGTTCTTTGATCTAGCTCTTATGGGTCACCAGATTTAAATAAAAGACAAATTTAAAAGAAAATAAAAATGGATCATTTCACGGTAAAACAAAGAGAGTAGGGTAGGGCAGAAAGAGAAGTCTATCAAACTTAGTTGTAAAACCTAAACTACCAATTTTATTTATACTATCGGCTTCACAATAGAACAAATCAAAGAAGAAAGTGTCCAGCTTTCTAAGATCACTTTCTACTAAGAGCATAAGACAGAGATGGAACAGATCTGAAAGAAAATCATAAACAGAAGGGAAGTCCGTTAAAATTGGTATTTCTCACCAGCAGCATAGCTCACACAGTGAGGACAGAGCAATTAGAACAAACTTGAACCTTAAATCTATGATTTTCCCTAGCATACAATAGAACAAATGAAGCCCAACAACATATTTAATCTTGATAACACAGATTTACAACATATATTTAATAAACTTTAAAGAAACGGATAACAAAAGAAGATGAACTTATCACAATCTGAAAAAGATTAGGCTCCTGGCCATGCTATCACAGAAAACAAAAGCACATCAACTCCAAGTCCAGAAATAAAGTATTTAACAAGATTTGCAAGAAATTGCTTCAATAGCCTTTTATTTCTAAGTCTCCGCCTCCTTGCGATTACATTTAGAAGAAGTATTTATAGACTCAGGACAGACCCTGATCTTTTCAGAAATATCTTCTTCTCAAACCCTAAATCTTATCATCTTAAACCCTAGTACCCGGGTTTTACAATATAAAGCCATTTAAAATAAAGTCTTGATAAAACTTAACCATTCTGCAAATCAGTGCAGTCACTTGCCATAAATGGAGAAGACAGAATTCGAATGCCACTTGCATTCACCCGCAACTGTGAGTAAATGTCTTCATTAATGCCCTCGGGTAATTTGGATGAGTCACCACTTCTCTGACATTTCATCTCCGCAGAGCCATCCCTGAGTTGAAAATGTCTGCAAGCCATTAATTCTGCCATAAATTTTCATTAAATGCATCCATCGGCAAATTCCGGTAATTGTGTGTAGATATTTTCATTTTTCGGCCAATTCCCGACATACTCCATTAAATGGGCAGTTGCTTAGTCACCGTAAAGTCTCTTTGCGGCCAGATCTATAAAATTTGGATGAAACAGCAATTCTCGGCATCTCTCATTTCAATATGGCTGTCTTCGATTAATTTGCACTTAACTTTGTCTTTCTGGCCATTTCTCCCGTTATCATGCAAGTGCCAGATGGCTTCCTGCATAAAAGACAAACAAGGATTAGCATTTTAAAATTATTAAATCAAAACCTTAAATATTAAAATGAAACCCTAAAGTTTATTATATGTCGGCTTGGTGCTTTGTTTTGACACGTGTCGCAAAAATCATGACACGTGTCCATTTCCAGCTACTTCTCATTTTGTGCTGTTTTCCTGCTATGGCCGCAAAAATGCGACATGTCACGATTTCGCGACATGTCGCGAAATCGTGACCTATTTCTGCTTTTGCTTCCTTCTCGCTCCATATGCCACGAAAACGTGACATGTCACGATTTCGCGACATGTCACGATTTCGTGACATGTCACGAAATCGCGACCCTTCCTGTGCCTCGGCAACTCTTTGCTTCGCCAGCTGCGAAAACGTGACATGTCACGATTTCGTGACATGTCACGAAATCGCGACCTTTTCTTTCTCCCCTTGCTTGTCGCGATTTCGCGACGTCGAAATCCTCGTTTTCGTGCACCTTGCTCGCCCTTTCTCAGTGTCACGATTTCGCGACATCACAAAATTGCGACACCTTTATGCCTTGCTTCTTGCCTTCTTGTCTTTATTCCTTGCTCCCTTTGCTTTTCTTCTTGCTGTGACATGTCGCGATTTCGTGACATGTAAATCGCTCCCGCCTTCCCTCTTCAAAATGTCATGATTTCGTGATGTCGCGATTTTGCGACGTCGTTTCGCCTCCTTGCTTCTTTTCTTCCAACGTGACATGTCGTGATTTCGCGACATGTCGCGAAATTCGTGACTTTTCTCGCCTTGCCTTTCTTCCTTCCGAAAATGCGACATGTCACGATTTCGCGACATGTCTGACTTGCCTTTCTTCTTCCAATGCGACATGTCACGATTTTGCGACATGTCGCGAAATCACGACATCTTTCATGCCTTAGCTTCCTTTTCCTCCGTGCGAAAATGCGACATGTCACGATTTCGCAAAATTGCGTCGTTCGTACGCATTTGCTTTCTCTCTCCAAACTCGTCGCGATTTCGCGACATTTCCAAAAATGGAAAGTGTCGCGATATCGCGACATTTCCAAAAATGGAAGTGTCGCGATTTCGCTACGTTTTTGCGACTTGGCCGATTTTTCAAAACCTGTCGCGATTTCGCGACATTTCCAAAAATGGAAGTGTCACGATATCGCGACACTTCCAAAAATGGAAAGTTTTGGTTTCTAATGAATTTATCTATCTGGAATCTGCATTTTTTCATACCGGTGAAAGATTTTCTTTAATCAGCAATGATTCTAACATTTGAAAAATGAATTCTGAAATAAATCAAAGCCAGATGCAAATAAAAGCACAACTTGAAGAAGAAAGAGGCAAGCAAATTTGGAATTAAAACCTGAAAAACATCAAGAGGGTCCTTACTGCAAAATGAAAGCTCAAAATTTTCAAAGGATGGAAATTCATTTTTCAGTGGGGGTGTGTTGCTTCTCAACAAATGGCGATATCTACGGGTAAAATAGTAGCATTATTTTAGAACCCAGGACTCTAGTTTCAAAACAACATAGACCATGTATCATGCCTTGCCACGAGATATTCTTCAAAATAATTTGACTACTAGTTGATAGTTGTCAAAATTTCCCAAGGACATACTAGGCTGAATCATTTAAGGAAGATTTCTGATGTGCAATTACAAGCGTATAAAACTTTCTTCAAGAATGACTGGGCCTTCGAATGTTGAACTCCGGATTGATCAGCTTTTCTAGATTGTAAAAAGGGGAAACCGAGTAGAGCTCTGTTTACTAGTTTAGCCTTTTACAGCCCGACAGAGTTACCCTTTAGATTTACACGACCCAAATTTACAACTGTAAGGTAGAATCTACAACTTGGTAGAAGAAAAACATCTTTTGAAGTCTTGGCTGCCTCTTTGATTACATAACTCTTTTTTTTTTTATATATATTGGAAATAACAGAGTGCCAATTCTATGTTGTCTTGCTCAACTCTCACCTTCTCTCTCTCTCTTTTGAAATATATCAACATCTGAAAAGCCTTAGAAAGAATAACAATTTTCTTTTAATATTTCATCAATCTGAACTGCTTCAGCCCGGGCACTGATAGCCTCTATGGATACTCAAATAATTACATGAATCATAGTCCCCTCTTATAACCAACTTTTCTTGGATTCCTTGGGAGTTTCTCCAACCAAACAACATAGCAGTTTCTTTATAATTAAAACAACTATGGCAAGCAAGACACAAAATCCAATCATCCTTCCACTGTTGTTCTGACTAAAAAAATAGTTCCACTGTTCAGTTCAAGCAGACTATCTCAATTAGAATAATGAACAGAATGGACACTGGATTTAGAACTCAGAATAAAACAATTTTAGAAGGCTGACTTTTTCATTGATGCTCAGGCAAAGGCTAAAAAAATAGAATTTAAAACAAAATAAATTGTATAGACTTCCAAGGATAAAAAAATGAAATAAAATAAAATAAAATAAAATGAAAAAAAAACAAAATAAAATACAGACAAAAGGAAATAAAACTAAAACGTACAGACATAAAATGAAATAAAACAGAAAAAAAATAAAATAAAACGAAGACTAAAACAAACTAAAATAAAACTAAAAACAAAGACAAATACATTAAAGCTTATTTACAATGTATACACATGTTACAACTTCTTTGATCACTCAAAAAATGTAGCGAGATGGAAAAGCAGAGAAATAGTGCCTTAAAAAATTTTGACCATTTGCAAGTAAATTTATAAAAATTACCTTTCGAGTCCTCGTTGACGAAATGCACTCCAGACTATGCTTCCAAAATTTTTTTTGCTACCTGGGAAAGACTTGTGTTTACCGTCTTCCCTCTCTTTTTTTTATTTTTTTATTTTTTTATGGATCTTGTCCCACTGAAAAACAAATCTGCAACTCTTTCAAATTAAACAAATCATATAATAACAAATCATATGATAACATGTTTATGCTTCTACTTGAAGGGTTTGCAGAATTCTTTCAAAAGGACGGAATGTAAAAACCCCCAGGATCAAATACCTTAAAGCCTTTATAGACCCAGATCATCACATCTTCAATTTATGTAACAACTCAAAGAGATCATATTTTATTCCGTATGTCCTGGTTCTTAATAACTTGAACATTTTGTGGTTGCTCTATCGCTTCAATATCCAAGACTTCAATTTTTATCCCTCTAGCAGAATTTTTATAATTTGTTTTTTCACCTGAGCCTTGCTTAGATTTAACCCCATCAATGTGTAATGTCCAAACATCATTGTTGTAATTGGTCAGAGCTGTAACTGGTCTTACCTTCTTGGTTGCCAAATTATAATCTCCAATATCCACATCAACATGATTTACAACCTTTTCTTTAATATTATGTTCAGTAATCAAAGGCTTATACTGAGACTCTTTATCTATTCCGAGTTGGTTGACCACATTCACATTTACTATCTTTTCCTCCTTTTCTTGAAATTCAATAGGTGGTCCAGAGTAAGCTTCAATCAAGTTATCTTTTTGTTCAACAATCTGGGCCAGCTCATGGAGGGTGATGTCAGCTTTAATTTCCTTCATATCCTCAATGATGTTATCCTCCTTCCTAGTTACTTCTGCATAGTGATATTGAATCTCATTTTCATCATCCTCTGGTGAGGAAGGATCATTATTAGGTTCCGGATTTTCACATCTCAAATTATAACTGTCCCTTTTGAACTGTTGAAAATCCTGTATTTCATCCATAGGAATCTCTACAAGATTTTCTGACTCTTCGGGAAAAGTGAATCGAAACCCTGGTTGTACTATTTTTGGATGAACCAGAAATATCAATATTTCTTTGATTTCTAGGAAAATTTAACTCACCAGGAAAAACTTCAGATTTGGGTAATGCTAGATCACAAATGTTTACTTCAAGCACTTCCACTTTGAACTTGTCAGAACCTTTCTCTATATTTTGCACATGTTGAGTGGATGTCACAGTTAACGGAGTTTCCTTGGGTAGAGCATGACATGTTGGCACTAACTCATGATGTGGAATGGGATCCAAAATAGGCATGTTCTGTGTAACATAGGATATCAAAGGACCGCTCAAAATTTGAGGTCCTAACCGTCTTTCAAGAATTAAAGCTTCTTTATAAGCTCCTCGCCAGGGTTGTGATATTGATGTCTCTCTTGAGGAAAATAGAGGTCACCGAATCCAATGCATTCTTATAGATTTCTAAGGCCAGATTTGCATTTGGGATGTAATGACCAGTCATTCTACCATAAGCTCTTTGGAACCTCATATTGAAAGACCTGATAGCCTCTCCCGACTCTCTCTTGATGCTGGAAAATTGTTGGTATAACACACTGGGGTCTATCACTTCCCCAAATTGTGATATAAAAACTTTCTCTAGGTCATTCCAACTGGTAATAGAATTGCTAGTGAGATTTAGAAACCAGTCATAAGCTCCCTCCTGGAGAGTGAACGGGAACAATCTGCAAGCAACATCTTCATGCTGTATATTTAACAATTTTAGAGCATTCTTGAATGCTACCAGATGTTCCTCTATTGTCCTAGTCCCATCATGCTTATATCTAGGAAGATATCTCTCAGGATTTCTGGGCAGATCATGGGCTATACCCGAGATATTTAAAGCAGTGGAACCCAACCAATTTGCCATTACTACTTGATTGACGGTGATATTCTGAGTTGTAATTGGAGTAACTACCAATGGTGATAAAATTGTTCTTAACAGACTACTGAACTTGGCCCCCTTTTCTGGCAATTTTAAATATTGTACAGACAATTTACAATACTGACCGGAGTTCAGTGGGCCTTTTAAATGTTGGTGTTAAGTTTCGTTGTTCAGAAAAATTCAAACAACAAAATTTTAAAGGCAGAGGAGGAGGGAAAATTGGCTACCAGACTTTGGATAAAATACAACATTTGTCAAGTACCACATACAATCAGATTTCTCAACTCAAGCGCACTAAGAACGTAAGTTCAGCCCTCCTTCTAGCGCCATTTTTAAATGTTGGTCCGACTTTTATACACACCCTGTGAAGAATGAGCATGAAACTCTGATAACACTTATACGGGATAAATCCCACTCACTTTAGGATCTTGTTGGTTATCCAAGGTGTGAGTTACAGAGTTGGGTCGAATGTCTATTCACTCTTTTTCGCTTCTGGAATAGTTTTCAATATGGATTGTCTGTTACCTTACAACGGGCTCTTGAACTTGTTCGAGTAATGTTTAGAAGTTGTCACTTGTTGACAATCAGATTTAAAATTAGTTCTTTGATCTAGCTCTTATGGGTCAGTAGATTTAAATAAAAGACAAATTTAAAAGAAAATAAAAATGGATCATTTCACGGTAAAACAAAGAGAGTAGGGTAGGGCAGAAAGAGAAGTTTATCAAACTTAGCTGTAAAACCAAAACTACCAATTTTATTTATACTATCAGCTTCACAATAGAACAAATCAAAGAAGAAAGTGTCCAGCTTTCTAAGATCACTTTCTACTAAGAGCATAAGACAGAGATGGAACAGATCTGAAAGAAAATCATAAACAGAAGGGAAGTCCGTTAAAATTGGTATTTCTCACCAGCAACATAGCTCACACAGTGAGGACAGAGCAATTAGAACAAACTTGAACCTTAAATCTATGATTTTCCCTAGCATACAATAGAACAAATGAAGCCCAACAACATATTTAATCTTGATAACATAGATTTACAGCATATATTTAATAAACTTTAAAGAAACGGATAACAAAAGAAGATGAACTTATCACAATCTGAAAAATATTAGGCTCCTGGCCATGCTATCACAGAAAACAAAAGCACATCAACTCCAAGTCCAAAAATAAAGTATTTAACAAGATTTGCAAGAAATTGCTTCAATAGCCTTTTATTTCTAAGTCTCCGCCTCCTACGATTACATTTAGAAGAAGTATTTATAGACTCAGGACAGACCCTGATCTTTTCAGAAATATCTTCTTCTCAAACCCTAAATCTTATCATCTTAAACCCTAGTACCCGGGTTTTACAATATAAGCCCTTTTAAAATAAAGTCTTGATAAAACTTAACCATTCTGCAAATCAGTGCAGTCACTTGCCATAAATGGAGAAGACAGAATTCGAATGCCACTTGCATTCACCCGCAACTATGAGTAAATGTCTTCATTAATGCCCTCGGGTAATTTGGATGAGTCACCACTTCTCTGACATTTCATCTCCGCAGAGCCATCCCTGAGTTGAAAATGTCTGCAAGCCATTAATTCTGCCATAAATTTTCATTAAATGCATCCATCGGCAAATTCTGGTAATTGTGTGTAGATATTTTCATTTTTCGGCCAATTCTCGACATACTCCATTAAATGGGCAGTTGCTTAGTCACCGTAAAGTCTCTTTGCGGCCAGATCTATAAAATTTGGATGAAACAACAATTCTCGGCATCTCTCATTTCAATATGGCTGTCTTCGATTAATTTGCACTTAACTTTGTCTTTATGGCCATTTCTCCGTTATCATGCAAGTGCCAGATGGCTTCTTGCATGAAAGACAAACAAGGATTAGCATTTTAAAATTATTAAATCAAAACCTTAAATATTAAAATGAAACCCTAAAGTTCATTATACGCGGCTTGCTTTGTTTTTGACACGTGTCACAAAAATCGTGACACGTGTCCATTTCTAGCTGCTTCTCATTGTGTGCTATTTTTTTGCTATGGCCATGAAAATGCGACATGTCACGATTTCGCGACATGTCACGAAATCGTGACCTATTTCTGCTTTTGCTTCCTTCTCGCTCCATATGCCGCGAAAATGTGACATGTCACGAAATCGCGACCCTTCCTGTGCCTCGGCAACTCTTTGCTTTGCCAGCCGCGAAAACGCGACATGTCACGATTTCGTGACCCTTTTCTTTGGCTCTGGCATTCCTGTTGCTTTGCGTCGCGATTTCGCGACGTCACGAAATCGCGACGTCACGTTTTCGCGACACCTTCCGGTCTCGGGCCCCTTTTGCCAACTGTGTCACGATTTCGTGACACCTTTATGCCTTGCTTCTTTTGACCTTACTTTGCTGTATTTACCTTGCTGACCTTTGGCTCCCTTTGCTTTTCTCTCTTTTCGCTTGGACCCGCTGCGAAACCCCGACATGTCGCGAAATCGCGACGGTCCGTACGCCTTGGGTCCCCCTTCGAAAAACGTCTCGATTTCACGACGTGTCCTTGCCTTGGCGTCTTTTTTGGATGCATTGCAGCGAAAACGCAACATGTCGCGATTTCGTGACATGTCGCGAAATCACGACCTGTTTCTCTCCTTAGGCACTTTCTTCCTTGCAAGCCGCAAAAATGTGACATGTCGCGATTTCGCGACATTTTCTCGACTTGCGCGCTTTTCTTCTTTCGATGCCGCGGAAATCGCGACATGTCGCGATTTCGCGACATGTCACGAAATCGCGACTCTTTCATGCCTTAGCTTCCTTTTGCCTCCTGTAGCAGCGAAAATGCGACATGTCACGAAATCGTGCCGTTCCGTACGCATTTGCTTTCTCTCTCCAAACCCGTCACGATTTCGCGACATTTCCAAAAATGGAAAGTGTCGCGATATCGCGACATTTCCAAAAATGGAAGTGTCGCGATTTCGCTACGTTTTCTGCGACTTGGCCGATTTTTCCGAAACCCGTCGCGATTTCGCGACATTTCCAAAAATGGAAGTGTCGCGATTTCGCGACTTTGCCAAAAATGGAAAGTTTTGGCCTCCAATGAATTTTTCTATCTGGAATCTGCATTTTTTCATACCGGTGAAAGATTTTCTTTAATCAGCAATGATTCTAACATTTGCAAAATGAATTCTAAAATAAAACAAAGCCAGATGCAAGTCTCTGGGACACTTTGATATATGCAAAACTTGAAGAAGAAAGGAGGCAAGCAAAATCTGGAATTAAAACCTGAAAAACATCAAGAGGGTCCCTACTGCAAAATGAAAGCTCAAAATTTTCAAAGGGTGGAAATTCATTTTTCAGTGGGGGTGTGTTGCTTCTCAACACCCTTCTCATTTTAATTCCACTCAATACAGGGCACTACGTTTAAAATCAGCTAGATTTCTGATTAAATCTGGTGTGTTGTACAGGAATAATCATGAAGGAATTTTTCTTCGTTGCATTACTCAAGAGGAAGAAACCCAAGTACTCAAATACTTCCATGGTAAGTATGGAACTAGACACGGGTCAGCAAATGCGATAGCACACTAGATTCTTAGAGTTGGGTATTATTGGCCCCACTTGTTTAAAGACGCACATACACATGTAATAACATGTCACATATGTTAAGTGGTAGCCAACAGAGAGCGAAATGCAGCAATGTCGTTGTAGTCAGTGGTAGAGACGAGACCATTTGCACAATGGGGATTAGATTTTGTTGGGATGATAAATTCTAACTCGTTCGATTCCCATAACTGATTGCTACACAAGGTGGACAAAGGCTATACCTACTAAGAATGCCACCTCTGAGGTTGTGATTAGATTTCTAGAAGAAAACATAGTCACTCATTTTGGAATACCTAACTCCATAGTAAGTGACAACGGTTCTAAATTTTCCTCTTTAGAATTTTTAAATTGGGTGTACGAAAATAAGGTGAGTCTAAAATTCTCTTCCAATTATTACCCCCAAGGTAATGGTTTGGCAGAATCATCAAATAAAAATTTATTATGCATAATCAAAAAATTACTTGAAAATAACCCTAGAGATTGACATAGTAAGTTAAAATTTACCCTTTGGGTAGATAGGACTAGAAGCAATACGTAAATTGGGACATCTCCTTATCACTTAGTCTATGGGCAAGACCCTATTTTTCCCACTAATCTGAAATTGCAAACTTTACATTTTATAATAGACTATATTGGGATTGATAATAAACTTGAAATCAGATTAATACAATTAATGCATCTTGATGAGAAGAGGGAGGAATCCATGCTTCATTTCAGCAAACATCAAGACATAATCAAAATGTGGTTTGATAAACAATCCAAAATTAAGGTCTTCAAAGTTTTAGATTTAGTTTTTTTGTGGGATAAAAGGCATGAGAAAAGAGGAGAACATGAAAAATTTGATTGCTTGTGACTGGGACCTTATCTAATATCTAAAGTCCTATGTGAAAATAGTTTCATATTAAAAACCTTGTATGGAAAGTATTTAGCCTTACCCATCAATGGTCTTCATTTAAAGCATTATTTTTAGGCCTAAGGGTAAAGTCATTGTATTATATGTACACTAATCAGCTTGCTTGATTGTTTGTCTTGTTAGTTTTATTTCCTATTTATTTTGTTTTCTTTGATTTCAGGAGCTTTTAGTGTGTCATTTTTCTCCTGTTTTGGATTTGATTGTAAGAGTAAGAGGTCAACCTATGTGTATACGAATGTCAACCAAGAGTAAAATGATGTGAAACATTGGAATCATATGGCAAAAGGGCTTGAAAATGTGAATATTGTTTGCAGCTCATGAAGCATGAAGTTTTTGATTTTTGCATATCATCCACCCATGTCTCAAGGGCACATTCTTATCACATAAACATCATGACAAATCCACCTCCATATGCTAAATCCAAACATTGAAAGTGAAGTCCAATCATCTTGGGATAAAAGGCACAAAGAACACTAAGAAGATCTTAGGTTTGGAAACTGTTGCCGAAGTTGTCGTGGGTATATCACATTTCTATCAATGTCCAACATCTTGGGTAAAATAATATGAAACCATACTTGGATGGGGATGTGAGGCGAAAATATAATTCTGGTCTATCCCGCCCTGCACATAGTCCATGAATAGTGGTTTTTACCACTACAATATTTATGCTCATAAAACAATGGTTATCACCACTAGCATGATTTAAAAATAAGAGTAGTAAGGATAGGGTCAAATTCTCATCATACCTTGGTTGAGAATCCGATTCCCCAAAACTCTAAACTGAATTGTAAGGATCATATTACTTTTCCCTCAGAAGGATGGGTAGTCATCCCAAAAATTCTTTAAATATATATATATAGAGCAAATCCAAACAAAGAATAGTGGACTATGGGGTTAACCTCCATCGGGGCTATAGATGCTTGACTGGCTATGGAGTACACTCATGCCTAGTGACATGACTCCTGCAAGGTTGAGATTTATGTCCACCATGAGGATAGATTAGTTTGATGACCTCATCCATAACCGGTTTAATTATTTTGGTCAAAGATGAGAGCAGTAAAGGATAGGATTATTTTCTCATCACACCTTGGTTGAGAATCTGATTCCCCAAAGCTCTAAGGTCCACTTGCACACACTTACCCTTGATGACGGCTCATAACCAAGCTCTAGATCTGGTCAATGAATTCATCGCACACACATTTGATCCTAAGATGGTTAGACATTTTTGAGGTGTTTTCCCAAGCCACCATAGAATGTGCTACCCATGCTATAAAATTTTTACCCTCAAAGCTCTCCATATTCATTGCAATAATTCTAGTCAAGTAAAATTGGTGATGCAATGAGGAAAAGTTACAAACAATAAGGTGTGGAGTAATTCACACACACAAAGTTAATATTGCATGATTCTAATATTTTGTTGTTCTTATGAGTCTATTGACATTATTTATGCATTTGTTGATGCTTGTTGCTTCCTGGTTTGGAGTGTGTTTTTAGATTTTCTTTTTGGGTTCTCACCGAAATGCTCAGGAGCATTTCCTAGTAGATTCACCATTTTATTGTGGAGTTTCCACAACCACCCCAAGCTTCTTTGGGACCCACTTGTCATGTTTTGGTATTAAAGGTTTTTGGTTTTCTTTGGCTTGTAAGAATAGTGATGTTTGACCGTTTATGTTAATGATTTTAATTGCTTTAGTTATTTGATATTTAATGATTAATTAATCTAGGCATTAATGCTTAGATTAATTAAAATTCATTTTTATAAATAGAGTTTAATGTTCTTCATACTATCTAAGGTGATGGAATGTGTTTAATAAAGCAAGACCTGACCAAAACATTACCTAAAACAAGAAGAGGATACAAAAGGTACAAAGAAATTGTGATAGAAAATAATATGCTATTATCTACCTAATATAATTACATTAATTATATTATGTATATAATAGTAATATTATTATGATTATATCATAATGTTCTAAAATATTATTATTATAATAATATTATTATATTGTATATAATAATATTATTATAATATACTTTACAAAGGATGTGATAATAATATGTTTGACCATGTTACGTTTGATTACAGGAGAAGGCAATGGCGGCTATTTAAAATGATCCAAGGCAAGGGTGGCTATTCCAAAATGTTCAAGGCTACGTAACACTGGAAAAAGAGGAAGAGATCCAAAGATAGCATTAGGGTTTCAGGAGGACGGTACATAAGGCGTTGGATGTGACAGTGAAACGGTTGAAACTAGAGGTATACCGTCAAACAAGCCAACAAAGAAACATTATTAGGGCAACCCATAATCCTAATCGATGGAGATAAAGGTCTACCTTGAGAGCATGGAAAGTTTTTTGTTGGTATTGTGCAGCATGAGTGCGAGAGCAAGGAGCTTGATAGCACCATGGTGAAGGGTTGACAATGCCATGGTTGCATCGATGGTAGCCCCCTGACATGGTGTTGACAGTGCCATGGCTACGATCGAACGTAGCACCATGGGAATGTTGTTTTGATAGTGCCATAGTTGTGTCGATCGTAGCACCATGACATGGTGTTTATAGCATGATGGTTGCATCAATGGCATGATGGCCTCACTAGGTTATATGGAAACCAAAGTGCCCAGGATGGGGGATGTCATCCCAATCCTTGGGCATGTTTGGTATGGCTTCGAAGAGATACCATCGGGCCTTGGTTTCGAGCAGCACAACAAAAATCTCACTGAATGAGATTGGTCTACCTTATTTTAATGTGAATGTTGTTTGATTATATTCAATGTTTTAAAGGAGGCCTAAGATCGTAGGGGTTAAAATGTAAAGTTAAATATTTTTTATTATTCATTTTAATAGGTGCAAAGGGGTGTTCTTGGGTAGAATGCCTATGTGATAAGAGAAAGGGGAGACATAAGGAGTTATGGAAGATTATGTTTTTTGTTTTATTATTGTTTAAAATAATGTTTATAAGTGTTATTTTATTGTATTAAATCACATAAAATTATGATGGATTATTTTCTTATATCCATTTATTATTTTAATTGTGAAAGAAGTTGAAGCGAAAGGACTTCTAAGCATTATTAATACCTTGCTATCCTACCTGTTTAGGGGGGGCTGTAAATGATGTAACATTCTAAAAAGCAATAAGAAAGAGCATATTTCAGATTTTGAGAGGGTAGAAAACTTTTGTGAGCAAAATTAAAATGAGGGTTTCTAATCATAAAACTAACATTTTTAGTGTCTTATCATTTCTGCATTTTAGTGACTTCTAGCCATTGTCTTATGCCATGAAATGGGTTGCAATAGGCAAAGGTCAAGATGATGCAGTTTCTCTATTATTTCCTTTGAGTCTTGCACTTGATTTAATGGTATTGTGCTTATGTTGCAAGTCCATTAATTCATGTTGTTTTATGATTACCTCATAACTTGGGATTTTGCAAGGAGGAGCTTGCTAAACTAATTCAGAATTTGACTTTTTCAGCTAACCAAATCTGCATTGTTTATTCATTCATTTTTGTTAAGTTCATTTTATTTCAAGCATTCAATAATTTCATTCTGGTCCATGCAGAATTTCAATTTCTTTTATTTCCATTATGTTCCTTTTCCAGAATTTTTGCTAATTTCCTTTTAGTTTCATTTCTATTCTGGTCCATTTCTAGAATTGTTAAGCCTTCAAGTTATTTCCATTCTGGTCATTTTCCAAAACTTCTGCACCTCCAAAATTCATTAATCTAAGCTTTCAGATAAAATACATGGTTTAGGAGGGATACTAACCTACAATTTCACATTAAGTTAAGATAAGAAGTGAAAGCTAACTTTTCTAACATTGCTAACATGCTAACTTTTACTAATCACTATTAGGGTAGTGGCATCAACATAAGGAAGATAAAATGAACCCGCTATCTAAAATTTACTTCATATTAAAGGCACGGACATTAAAATGAGGTGGACAATTCCACATTTTATCATTTTAAACCTTTTAAGTGAAGATAAAATACTTTACTAACAGGGATTCAGGGTAGCACCAATTTAAAAAACCCTAAAAAGAACTGCTTTTATTTTGCATTTGCTTTTAGTTAGATATTTCAATCACTAAGCATTGTTTAGAACCAGCAAAGGGTCCTTGTTTATGGTCACATGCATCATTAAATTATTTCTGGCATTATTGTAATATTTTAGATATTTTACCAGAACCTTGGAGAAGTTTAATGTTTGTCATTTGGTTTCTTTTCAAGAGAGATTTTTCTATTCAATACTCTGCATGTGGTGGTATTTTATAATTGGGTAAAATATACACTCAACAATCAATATAAACATGCATTCCACAAAATCATTACACAAGTAACATTCACACAAAAGCATATAACACATAAGGTAAAAGCCATGTATATATATATGTATAAATATCACATGTAAAATGAGTGCCAAATGGCTACATACAATAAAGCACCAAGGTTCATATATAAAAGTGCATCTATGCACTAGCTACATCCTCCAAGAGGACCCCTGTGACCTAGGAGAAGTTCTAGACCTATAACTATGCCTAGAATCGCTATGCCTAGCTCCCTCGAAGATATATGAGGTTGGAAGATCGAGAAGAATATGATGCTCCATCAACCTATCCTCTAATGCCTGGATATACCTATGTTGAGACCAAATATGTGCTATATTGGCATTATGTCGATGCTCTCTCTTCTAGCTCTACCTGGAGCCTCGTAATTCTCATGTTCCACTTCACCACCTATTGCTCCAACTATACCCAATAATCCTTGCCCTGACCTAGAGATCCATCTGAAACCTCCTTCTCATCCTCCCCATCTCCACCATATCCCACACTCTCAGGATTTTTCCTAGCCACACCCTTAGTCCTTCTCCTTTGATTGTCTAATAAAAGGCACCACTATCGCTTGGGGACCTCTTGGGTCCCCTCATCCCTAGTCTCCTCACCACCCCCATAAACCACTTTAAAAGGTGGTACCCATGCTGGCTATGCAACAAACCACACATTGTACTCTATTGTCATCCTAATATCATCTACATCTAGGAGGTCCACATACTCATAGGATACCCTCCATGGATCTATGCATGGTAGCCATGTCTCCTCTCGATGTCTCTTATAGGGCACTAGCTCATCTGGGGCATCCTACCTCAACCCAAACTGTTAAAGCACTCATGAGAACTGAAAGTACTCCACCTCACTCTGATGTCTCCCAACCACCCACCAAGCCTAATGCACTCACTACAAGTGCTCTCCATCGCTAGTCCTCATTCAAGTCCACCATGGCCCCTGTATCACTTGATCAGATGTTAGTCCAGCCCATAGCTCTCGGTACCATTGGCTCATCCTCACTAACTGAATCTACTATACCTCCTCAACTAATACCCATTTCCTAGCGTAGGGCTAGTCCCTACCCAATCCTGCTATTGGTAAGCCCTTCATTCGAGCCACACTAATGTGCTCCCATCCCCAACACTACAATAGCAAGTTGCACCCCAATCCTTTCCTCCCCCTCCTTGTCACCTCATATAGCTTTTGGTACACCTGCACCAACAAGACAAAAGCCCATGCATATACCTGTTGCTTAGTGAGAATATCGCTCACTATTCCTATCAAGTTCCAAAGGAACCTGCACCCAATGTTGTTCGGAGCCACAATGTTGGCCAACATGAACATCACCAAAAGTTATATTATAAAGAGGCATGTTTATTCAAATCATGTATGTTCATGTTATATATATATATATATATATATTGAAAAGTAATGAATGATAATACTTGGTTTTTTATTTGCAATTCTATATCTTCTTTCCCATTATCTCCACATAAATTATTGCAATTTAAATCTATGACCTCCAATGTATAAAAAGATCACCTTACCATTCTTCCTCAATAATTTTCTATTAACTTTTGCCTTTCACCATCAGTTATAATCATGTGTGCACTCCCAAAAAATTGGCCCTCTTATTTTTAAATAAGTCCAATACCAAAAGTAGAATTTTTTTGGAACATGCCACTTATATGCTTTAAACCTTTCATTATAATGGTAGTTTTTTATCCTAGGTGGTGGATTTTTTTTTGAGAATATCTTCATCAGTCCATTATGGCACCATATTCTTAGGTCTCAAACCACCTTCATATTTTGTTAGCATTTGCACAAGGGTTATAGATATCTCTATCTCATGAGTGATATCTTGGATAGCTACATTAAAAATTGCATCCCCTACAACATGCTTGTTAGGGACTTTGGATATCAAGGATTATTGACCATCATTCTTTTCCCAATGTTCAAGGACTTTAAGAAATTGTATGTTCTCTAGGAAGGATAAACCAAATGGGTTGTGTTCTAGTACCTTAGCTTCAAAAGGTTGCCTAAGGTTTTTTATTAACATTCTTATGGATGTTTCTTCAAATAGGGTTATACTAGCATGACATTTAAGTATTTTCAACCTTTTCTAAAATTCAACTATAGATTCATTAGTATTGGATTTTGTACCTAGTTTAAAAAATGAATAGAAGTAATCCATCCACTCAAATTTTATATATAAAGTGTATACATGGTGAAAGAGAGAAGGATATATTGGGCACCCATATGCACTATAAATAGTCACTATATTATTTTTAGATAAGAATCACAAACACTCTAATGCAATGGATGGAGTGGGGGGGGGTATTTATACTAATACAAAAATCCTATTTACACAAATGAGTTTAGCCTAAGCCAATATAGCAAGAGGGATTAATATTAATTATAAGTTATAAGGTAGGTTTAACCATAACAATGTTAACTATACCCAATAAGGATTACATAATAAAATATTACAATAGACTAAATATAGTTGCATATTGATTTTCCTTAGGCCTATATATGATTATGTTATACAACATTGGCCATGGCCATAAGTCAAATTATACTTTCAACACTCCCTCATATTTTTAATTGAGGGACCAAGAAGAGAATACATTAGTGATAATAATTTCTTCCCCCCATAATTGATGCTCTAGTGTGCCTCTATAGTTGATATAGATCTGTCTGAATCATCCTCATCATCTAGAAGACATCCACCCATCTGCAAAATTTTAGCTTCAATCCTTTGTAATTTCAACAAGTAATTTATGTTCAGATGTCCTTCCCTTTTGTAGTGTCTATAAATGGTCTTTAAATTCTTTAAATACATAGCTTAGCCCTTATTCCCCTGAGTCTTAGCCTCCTTAGGCTTGAATTCCTTTGCATGAGCCTATATTTGTGAAGCACCACCACAATTCCTCATTTCTACCTAAAAATAAACTAGGATAGAAAAAATTTGATCAAGAGTAAGAGCTTTTGTGATTCTAAGAACATATAAATCATATGAACCATGAGGTTCAATAACTGAAAACAAGGATAGAGATTAGCAAGGATAATCTTCACATATTTTGCATCATCTTTCTTTTTACCTCCAAAGGATGCAATATTTGCTCCCAATGCTTTAAATCTAACAGTATAGTCCTTAATGTTATCAAACTCAACAAAACTAAGAGAAGAAAGCTTTAATTCCAAGTGATTTACTTTAGTTGTATTAATTTTTCCAAATAACTCATGTAGTTCTGGCCATACCTTGATAGGTTAATTTTCTTCTTGCTAAAATTATAATGTCTAATATTTCACTCCTCATGTGTGTCACTTAACATTGATAATTATAGTTTGTGATTATATATATAAACTACACATTTATTGTGGAAGTGCTTTATTGCTAATTTTAGTTGAAAAGAATAAAGAAAAAGTATTTTGCAGCTAAAGAAAGAAAAAAAGTTTCTAATTTTATCTAAATTTTAATTTTAGCCTAATTGAAATATTTTATCCATATCTAAATTCATTTGGATTGTATTTTTAGTTAGATTGAAATTTTTTATTTGGATCTTTTTTTCTTTTGTCACAATCTCACTGACATACATACATACACACACACACCATACCATAGTTTGAACCTAGGTCTCCAAAAGGAAATCCCAAAGCCCTAACCATTACACTGTTCCAAGGGACTTCTAGATCTAATTTTGTATGGATTTCATTTTTAGCTAGATTGAGATTTTTATCTAGATCTAATTTTTATTTGGATTGCATTTTTAGAAAGATTGAAATTTTTACATTATTTTTTTCAGATCTACTTTTTATCCAAATTGAAATACATGTAAATATTATACTCAAATGTGCTTTAATAATTTATCCAAATTTTATTTTATCCTCGCTATGGAAAAACTTGGTCTATATAAGAGGGTCTTGTAACCATTTTAGATGTCTCCAAAGGATTTGAAATCATATTTTATTGTATTTTAGTTGTCTTTATCTAAAAAATATTTGATGGTGGATGGGAAAATGTGCACGCTCACAGACTAAAAATTCTCATTCTATTAGCTGGAAAATGCATACAATAACAGCCCGTAGGCTTACAAAGACCAGAGCTCGGCCTGGTTTTCTCTAACTGCACTCCCTCAGTCCGTTCTCCAGTCCACCACCCCTTTCCTTACAATCTCTGAGTTTTTATCAAGGTCTCGACCCTCTAGGCCATTAATGACCCTTCTGGAAAAATACATTAAATAAAACCTGCAAAATTGGCTTCCCTCGTCGAGTCTTCAATTTTCCTTTCGTAATTGACAACTGTCCCAATCCGCCATGAAAGCATGCATTTAAATATCCCCTTGACCTACAACCATCGTCTTTGTTAGAATGTTCATCGAGGACTATTGCCTCTTTTTCCGTGCGCATGGTTGTCCGCGTGGCCATCCGCGTGTTCATTTCTTCTTTGCTTTCTTTCGACCACGATATCGCGACATGTTGCAATATCGTGATGACTTCTGCCTTCGCCTTGGTTTTCCTTTTGATGTCGCGATATCACGACGTCGCGATATCACGACAAAACTTTCACCTCGCCCTGCTTTATGTTTGATGTCGCGATATCGCGACGTCGTGATATCGCGACAAAACCTCCGCCTCACCCTGCTTTATGTTTGATGTCGTGATATCATGACAAAACCTCCACCTCACCCTACTTTATGTTTGATGTCATGATATCGCAACAAAACCTCTGCCTCGCCCTGCTTTATGTTTGATGTCATGATATCACGACGTCGTGATATTGCGATGTCGTGATATCATGACAAAACCTCTGCCTAACCCTTGTTCTGCTTTTACGTCATGACATCGCAATGTCACGATATCGCCATGTCACGATATCGTGACCCTTCTGACCATTTCCCGCTTGCCTTGCCTTTGGTCGTGATATCGCGACGTCGTGATTTTGCGACCCCTACGCCTACTACAACTTCTGTCCTGTTTTCCATATTTGCAAAACACTTAGAAAAGTTTCGGTTGATGCGAGGTTGCTCTATTGTCACCGGATGCTCCTGCATCAGACACCCGAGGTAAATGGAGAAGTGACCTTCACTTCTGTGTTGTTCGATCACCACCTTTGGCAACACCTCCCGACATTCATCTGCCTCTGCAGCCTGCTTAAATCCCATCTCCTGGAAAAAACTTTTTCTACCTTCTACCAAAAAAATTTTGGCACTGCTGCACACCTTCTCATCCACTGCCTACAAGGGCTTCAACTTGTGGCACACTCCATATTTTGTCAAGGAGTACGTATTTGCATGACCATCATGCACTGCACTTCGATCAAATTGCCATGGCCTTCCTAACAGCAAATGGCAAGCATCCATGGGGAAAACATCACACAGGACCTCATCCTGGTAGTTCCCAATATTGAATGTGACTAAGCACTATTTACGGACCCATGCTCTATGGTCCTTTCGCAACCACGCAATTCGATATGGATGCGGGTGTCTCCTCCTTTCTAGCTGTAACTTAGCAACCATCTCTTCGAAGACTAAGTTATTAGTACTCCCATTGTCTATAATGACATTACAGACCTTACCCAAACTTTTACATCATGTGCGAAACAGGTTTCTTCTCTGGTCTGATCCTTCCTCTTCATTCAATAGAGCTCTTCTTGTTACCATAGCTTCTCCTCTTTCTGCCTCCTCAGAATGTTCTGATTTTGCATCTTCATCTGCTATAGCAGCTCTGGTTGGACCTTTAGGTCTCTTGTTTGTCCTTTCCCGGTGTTGTGGACACTCGAATGCTCGATGTCCTTCACCACAGTGGAAACAGGTCCCACGAAATACTCCTCTTCCAAACCCTCGTCCAGATCCACCCCATACTCTTGGGTAGTTGTTATGATCATGGGGCTGATAACTATCCTCTTCCTTTTGATCCTGGTTACTACTTGTTTCACCAGTATTTTTTAGATCTTTGTATTTTTCTCCACTGGTCCTCCCACCAGTTCTTCCACCACGACCCCTTCCTCTTTGCTTGCCTTCAAACTGTCTATTTAGTTTTTCTTCCACCTTTAGGGCAAACTGGTAAGCGTCCTCAATGGTGCTTACGGGAACTAGGCTCAACTCTTCTTCGAGACCGAGTCTCAACCCATTGATATAACAGGCCAACTTCTCCTTGTTTGCCTCTAAATGTTCAGTTCTAATAGAGATCTTGTAAAACTCCTCAATGTATTCTTGGACAGTTTTTTTTGTCTGTCTCAAAATCTACATTTTCCTTAGCAGATCCAACTCGTAATCTGTCGAAATAAACTGTCTTTTCAGCTTGTCCACCATTCACGTCCATTTTGTTATCCGTTCTTTTTCTCTTTTGTTCCGTTCCAGTTGTACTCCCTTCCACCATATGCTGGCATGACCTTTCAGTTTGGTCTTAGCGAATATGACCATCTCGGGATCTTCAACTTCTTCATACTCAAAGTATTCTTCCAGATCGTTGATCCAGTCGATCAATTCCTTCGGATCCAGGTTCTCGAAATATGTGGAAACCTCCATCTTCGGCCTCTTCGCAATATAGGATATGGCTTTGTACAGTCTAGCTTGTGTGGGATCTATAGCCTCTTCTTCTTCTTCAAACTGGGTTTCTTCTTCATCCACTTCGTCTTCACTGCCATCATCTCTTCTTGGTTCGTGCCCTCTACGCAGTTCTTCTTGTAGGGCCTAAACTTGCCACTGTAAAGCTCAAAAATTTGCTGCTGTCGTCATGCCTCTCCCACCAACAGGGTTTCTTCTTGGAGGCATTCTGCTCACTCTCTCACAAGCCCTTCCACAGATCCTGGTGTAACTGCCTCACATCTGGAAATCTGTTACACACTCAGGAACTTTCGACTCTGATACCATTTGATGGCAGACAGGAAAATGCGCACACTCACAGACTAAAAATTTTCATTCTATTAGCTGGAAAATGCATACAATAATAGCCCATAAGCTTACAAATACCAGAGCTCAGCTTGGTTTTCTCTAACTGCACTCGCTCAGTCTGTTCTCCAGTCCACCACCCCTTTCCTTACAATCTCTGAGTTTTTATCGAGGTCTCGACCCTCTAGGCCATTAATGACCCTTCTGGAAAAATACATTAAATAAAACCTGCAAAATCGGCTTCCCCCGTCGAGTCTTCAATTTTCCTTTCATAATTGACAACTGCCCCGATCCGCCATGAAAGCATGCATTTAAAGAGCCCCTTGACCTGCAACCGTCGTTTTTGTCAAAATGTTCATCGGGGACTGTTGCCTCTTTTTTTCGTGTGCATGGTTGTCCGCATGGCCATCCGCATGTTCATTTCTGCTTTGCTTTCTTTCGGCCGCGATATCGCGACATGTTGTGATATCGCAACGACTTCTGCCTTTGCCTTGGTTTTCCTTTTGATGTCGCGATATCGCGACAAAACTTCCACCTCACCCTACTTTATGTTTGATGTCACGATATCGCGATAAAACCTTCGCCTCGCCCTGCTTTATGTTTGATGTCATGATATCGCGACAAAACCTCTGCCTCGCCCTGCTTTATGTTTGATGTCGAGATATCATGACAAAACCTCCACCTCGCCCTGCTTTATGTTTGATGTCGCAATATTGTGACAAAACCTCAGGCTTGCCCTTGTTCCGCTTTTACGTCGTGACATCATGACGTTGCGATATCGCGACGTCGCGATATCACAACCCTTCCGACCATTGCCCGTTTGCCTTGACTTTGGTCACAATATTGCGACGTCGCGATTTCACGACCCCTACGCCTACTGCAACTTCTGTCCTATTTTCCATATTTGCAAAACACTTAGAAAAGTTTTGGTTGATGCGAGGTTGCTCTGTTGCCATCGGATGCTCCTGCATCAATATTACTACTAGTGAAGCATGTTTTTCCTAATTTTATCAGGTTTTATTTGGTGATGTTTTCAACCCTTGTTAGCTAAATTTATTGCTGCAATTTTTTTTTGGATTTATGCCATAATTATTAATTCTTTTCTACTATAATTTATGTGGAATTTTCAGCCAGTATTAATGTGGAAAAATACATATATAACAATTTTTTAGGAAGCTTGTAGTATTTCTTTGTATTTTTTAATAACACTTAAAATCTTCAATTGGTATCAAAGAAGTTGATCTATTTAGGTTAAAGGATTTTTTTTTATGGTGGCACAAAATGAAGCTAATACTATCCCACTTAAAATTACTATGTTTAATGAAGAATGTTTTAAATATTGGGGTATTCAAATAAAGACTTTTTTAATTTCATAGGACTTGTGAAGTCTTGTTTTGTAGGGATACTCTGAGCCAGAAAATAAAGCTACTTGCAATGTCCTCTCTATTGATTCTAAGCATTTGTTGGAAAATCAAAATAAGGATACAAAATCTTTATTTGCAATTCAAAGTGGGATTGATGAGTCTATCTTTCCTAAGATTATTGAATGAACTCAATCAAAGGATGCATGGGAGAAACTTAAAAGTTCCTATAAAGGTTACTCCAAGGTGAGAATAGTTAATCTTCGTCACTAGAGTTAAAAATATGGTGAATTATATTCATGCACATGGTGAGGCACTTTATGATATAAGTATCATTAAAAATATTGAGAAGCCTTCCAAGAAATCTTGATCCAGTTACAATTGCTATTGAAGAGTCTAGAGATTTATCAAAACTAACTCTTGTTGAACTACTTGGTAGCTTGTAAACTTATGAGCATAGGATGAAGGATAGAGATGAAGGTCTTGATCAAGCATTTCAAGAAAAGTTGAATATGAATGAACAACCATCCCATTCAAAGGAATCATCATCTACCACTTCAGCACCATCATTCTCTAGAGGTCATGATAGAGGACATGGAAGAGGAAATAATAATAGTCATGAATCAGCCCATAGACACTATGACTATTGTGGCAAGGATGGCCACACTAAACCATATTGCTATAAAAATAAAAAGGAAAAGAAAAGAGTTTATTATAGTGAAGAAAAATGTGAAACCCTCTTCCTATCTTGCAATATTTTTTAGGCTATTGAAAATTATGTTTGGTATCTTAATAGTGGATGTTCAAACCACATGACTAGAAATAGGAGCAAGTTTATAGAACTTTATGAGAATGTCAAAGGATAAGTTTGGTTATAGTAATCAGGTGAATATAGCAACAAAAGGAACTCTTACCATCATGACAAATATTGGTAATATTTTTGGCATGCATGACACTTTCTATGTGCCAAGACTCAAACATAATATTTTGAGTATATGCTCAAAATATTAAAAGGTTATTTTTTGAAAATAATTACTGTAAAATCCTAAATAAGACTAACTATCAAATTGTATCTAAATATTTGGTTAAAAAATAGGATATATATGTTGAAAAAACAACCGACTATAAAATTTTTGAAGATCACCATTGATTTGGCATGGTTAGGGTATAAAAGGTATGAACACCTCAACTTTGGGTCATTAATTGAAATACACAAAAATATTCTTATTAGAGGACTTCCCACATTTATGAAGCCTCAAAAAAATGTATGCAAAGGCACCATTATTGGAAAACAAAAGAGAGAAGTTTCTACATCATAAATTTAGAGTTGAGAAGCCATTGGAATTGGTGCATGCTGATCTATGTGGACCCATGTAGACCTTAAGCATTGGTAAAAGAAAATATTTCTTGTTGTTTGTTGATGATCATTCAAAAATAAGTTGGATATATTTCTTGCATGATAAATCACAAGCTTTTGATTATTTCAAGATGTTTAAGGCTCTAGTTGAAAATAAATCTAATTTTTGTATTAAGACCTTAAGGACTGACCAAGGAGGTGAGTTCACTTCCAATGAGTTCCAAGAATTTTGTAGTAGCTAGGGAATAAAAAGGGAGTTGATAACCACCTACACTCCTTAACAAAATGGGGTGGAATAATCAAAGAATATGACCATAGTAGAAATATCTCATTTCATGTTGAAGGAAAAGAAGTTACTAAACAAGTTTTGGAGTGAAGATATATTTACAATTGTTTACATTCTCAATTGAAGCATGGTAAGAAGCCAAGTATTTTTCATTTGAAATTTTTTGGTTCCACATGTTATGTGCACATTCTTGAACAAAAGAAAATAAAACTTGATGGAAAACTATCAAATATATATATATATATATATATATATATATATATATATATATATATATATATTTAGCTATTATGATGAATCCAAAGCTTACAAATGTTATGATCCCACTACTAACAAGTTGCATGTTAGTAGAGATGTGGTCTTTGATGAAGGAGGAGCATATAGCAAAGAGACTAAATATATTATTGGTGTTACCCCACAAATTGATGAACTAGCTCCTAATAAAAATGGTGAAGCCTTGCAACCAAAAAGTGAAGAAAAATCCATCTCTCCTATGTCAAATAGTGACTCTCCATCTTCAAGTTCATCAAGAGGGAGTATTGGTACAAAAAGGCTTAGCAAATATCACCCAAAAAAAAAATGTTGGATGAGGATTATACAAGGAGAGTAACTAGATTACAATAAAAACAAGGTGAGAATATAATAAATTATGCATTATTATCCTCTTCTAATGTTGAGCCTTCAAATTTTAGAGAAGCATGTGCTAATGAAGATTGGGTAAAGGCTATGAAAAATAAAATTGAACAGATTTTAAAAAATTATACTTGGAAGCTTGTTTCTTGTCCAAAAGATAATAGCTAAACACAAGGTACGATTGGTAGCCAAAGGCTATGTTCAACAAGAAGGAATAGACTATGAAGAAACTTTTGCACCAGTTGCTAGATTGGAAATGGTAAGATCTCTTCTTGCACTAGCTACCCATTTTAGTCTTGTTGTATATCAAATGGATGTAAAATCAGCATTCTTAAATGGATATTTGGAGGAAGAAGTTTATGTGGATCATCCATAAGGATTCATAGTTGCATATCATGAAGACAAAGTGTACAAGTTGAAGTGTAACCACCAAAAAGGCTCACACCTAATGTATCCTATTGCAAGAATTGACAAAATTAATACAAGATGCATACAAGAACAAGAAATTGACAAGGAAATGATCAATAAAAGATGCTTTATTTCATTATATTTCAATGCCAAAATCAAATTACAAGTACATCCCTCTTAGGGATAATCATCTTGATACAATTTTTACAATAGGACGTGGTTTTATTTCCCTCTCAAGGGTAGGTGTGATTTCAAAGTGCCCTTCAGTATGAAATGAACTGCTCTAGGGTGGATTAGACCCTCTTCTTCACATTGACGAAGGAAATGGATGGTTGTAGCTCCTTTAAAACCTATTTCCTACGATCAGGAAACAACACAAGAATTTCAAAAACATAGGAAGCCTCTCATGATGAGGTAATTTAAAGACAAATCTCATGAGAATAGCATAATGACATAAAATCAAGAAAGTGCATAAACTATACTAAACATGTCTAAATCCTATCAATATTGATGGAAATATGTGAACAAGAAATATAGCTATCAATCTATGGAACCAATTACTTGAAATGAAGCACTATACCATGAAAAGAAGCCATTAATGTCTAAACTACTATAATGAGAACAAGTTAGTAAAAACACTAATTATGCTGGTCAAAAGTCTCTAAAATCCTAACTAAACCATTAAAATGCTAAATGTGATCTAATTAAGCATACTGGAAATGAAACAATAAAGAGATCTATCACCTATTGCAAACCGCAGCTCTGATGAGTGGTCTGCACTGTAAACTGTGACTAAAATCCGCGATGAGAAACCAAGTGGTTTGCCATCTAAATTCAAGGGTTGTGGGCTTGACCTCCTTGTCCAATTGATGTTCTATGGTCACCTTCAGTTTCCTATGACAGGTTTTGTGGTTGAATCATTGAATAGGGCCTCTATTTGCCCGAATTAGCGTTTCTTGGCTCTCCTAGGTCCTTAGGGCATCCATGGCCTAATTCGTCATGATGTTTAACAAATTGACAATGGGGATAGCAACAAGGCTCTCTCTATGCACTCAAGTGAGTCCAAAATTTGATAGGGCTTCACTGTTTTGATCTCCAAATGCACTCTCTCTTAATATTTTGGCAGCGCTTCGCTATCAAAATGCTCTATATGTTCTCTCCGTTTTGAACGAGTACTTATAGGATATCCCAAGGATAGGGGTGGCTTCATGGAGAAGCCAAGATCAATAAGGGGTGGTTAGGATAGTTGGATTAGAAGCTTCCATCCTCTAACAAACTTATTCTAAAATAAATGGTCATTAAAACTGATTTGGATCGAATGAAGGCCAACTGAACTTCAGTTAAGACCGTAGGTTATAGCTGTGGTCCAGACTGTAAATCATAGGCCTTAGCCATCGTTCAGCTTGTAGACCGTAGGTATGGGCTGTATTTCAGACTGATTAGGCCAAGGAGCCAAAATTGAGTGGTTAGAACCATTGCTCTATCTTGGATTCTATCCAAGATCTTCCATATGGTCTTGTAGCATGTCCATATGAGTAGTTGCCTTTGACATGACACATTTTAGATGTCTACAAATGCCCCTTTTGAGATGCGTTATGAGATCAAAAAATGCTGAGAAAAAATAAACCTCCTAAAATGATGTCGAAGGTTCTATGATGATCATTAGTCGAATCAAAATTAGATGCCCCAAGTCCTGCAAAAGGATGCACATCTTGGAATCATTGCTTCCAACTCTTTGGAGGCTTAAACTTGAAATAGTTTGCACTCGTCATCAGACATTCGAGTAGCTTTGATGCTACAATAAGAATTAGGCCTATATAACCGAAAGGATGAGAGTTACAAATAAATTATCATATTTGTTATTTCTCCAAGCAAAGGGGTAAGCTTATGATAGTTGTTGACAATGATTCGCAAGGACGAACACAATTTTGACAAGATCAAGGGATCTATGATCTCATGGATCTTCTATTGATTTTGATTGTGATTTGATATTATGACTACCACCTCAAGCGACGAGTCGATGAGGGTAATGACAATGTATGAAGCGGCGAGGTCACTTGACCACAATGAATGATCTAAAAAAATTTAGATTTGAGCATTTTAATACCTTAGCTAGGCCTAGTTCAGCATATGATTCCAACCGTTAATAGTATTTGCACATTTCTATACCATGGAGTATTCGGGCTGCAATAGCCATCTTAGGAAATCAAAATGATACAAATCTAATTAGATTTGTGTTGAATCAAGTTATTGATGATTTGCTGAAAATATGTCATAGGAGAAATGACATGAAATACCTCATTCTCGTGGAGCAGTCCGGCCTCGAAGGCCTTCTTAGGGATTGAAAAGAAGCATATTAGATCAACGATGACAATTTTTGCCCCAAATGTCCTTATGGTAATTTACTCATCTTGTCGGATTGCATGGATTGCAAGTTGCTACAATCGCCAAGTGTATAGGGTAAATTACTGGATACGAGGTGCATTTGGCTTTTGATTATTTGTTTTTTTTGTTAATTTTGATTTATTGATGATCCTGGTGCTTTGATCATCACTAAATTTGCAATATTGATTGCTCTTTTTGAAATTTGATCTGTTAGGAGTCATTACTTTGTCATTTTAGACCTTCCCATGGTGGGGTTTGAGTGCATTTATTGCTAGTTACGAATCGTGAGTATGGTCTGTGGTTGAAGTTTTCAAATTTTGGAAACCGTAGGTTAGACCTGCGGGTGGAAAACCCTAATTCTGGGACCACAGGTGTCAGTTGCGGTCTGTTGAAATTAGGAGGGCCTATAAGTAGCTTTTTCCATTTGAAATTTTCATTATTTTCTTGAAATAAACTACAATTATGAGAGCTTTGAGAGGTAGAATACATTCCTTTATCCAAAACATTGCCTAAAACTCGACTAAACCTCATACCTATACCCCGATGACGGATCCTGGATAGCCATCAACTAGTGGAGGCTGCAGACCGGGAAAGGTAACTCAAAACCGAGTCCTCTCAATCAATACCAACTAAAATAAACCACATTAACTAATGGGTTAATGAATTCCATTAAATAGTTGGTAATGAACCTCACATTAGATTATGTTAGTTTAGTTTTTAATTTTTTTGGTTAGCAAGGCTAGGAAGGGACCCAAAATGGATATCCTTCCTAGACCGTAGTTGGTAGCTACGGTTCCCAATTGTTATATTGGGGACCGCAGCTATTAGATGTGGTTGGAATTCAAATTCCAACGATCAAATTTTGATCGCCTGCAGACCGCAGGGTTGACCCACAATTCCTTGACTTTAGAAAAATTTATCAAATTTTTAATTTTTCTAAGGTTTAATAGGCAATTAATATCATTTAATATCATTCTGACTTGCCTAATTGATTATTTTGATTTTTTTGAATTCTTAGTGACATTTTTTTATCTTTTTATCAATTTTTAAATGTTTTTGACATTTTTAAGGTCATTTTTTATCTATTTTTGTTTGTTTTTAGTTAAATTTTCTCTTATACAATGATTTTATTTTAGAGGTTGACCTCTAGAGCTCGTGAGCTAGACCTTCTAAAGACTCTCCATAGATAGCTCACTCTTGGAGAGTGGATGTGGTTTGGAGCTATCCACTTCAGCTACATTCTAGATCTACCCACTATTAAGGTAGATCAAGCCTACTTGACTGTGTTGGCCCGATGCTGGAATGCATGGACCAACACCTTTCACCTACCTACAGGTGAGATGACCATCACTCTTGAGGACGTCTATCAGATATTTAGGATCCCTATTAATGGTGAGGCCATCACCTCTTCCTCCTCCCAGAGCAAGGGGGTAGTATTTTATTCTAGCTTTGGCGACCGGAGCTAGGAGGCTCAGCGCATGATAAACCATGGAGGAGTCCATATCGGCTACTGGTAGGGTTATCACATCTTCTCCATGAGAGGCAATATTTATGAACTTGGTGGTATAGATTATTCTTACAGACTCCTTGAGTGTGAGGATTTCCTGGAACCTCCTAGCCAATGTTAGGAGATTTTTTTGAGCTCCATTGCTTAGCCACTACTTCTAGCTTTGGGGAGCACCCTATTATGCTAACTCTATCGAGAGTTGTACCAGATCACTAGTCAAAGCCATCGCGGCATCAGTTGCAACCTACTACTATAGATCTAGGGCTGGCAGCATATCAGGATCGAGCATCCTATAGATCTACCCATTGACATTACTATGATTGATGATCAGCATCAGTGCTACATCACGTGTTAACCTTGAGAGGATGAGGGGTTTTAGATTAGGACTCATGTTGGTGATGTAGATCATTACATTGCATTATTTGTAGTGCTCGAATTGGATGATATTGAGTGGCGATCCTATATGGATTTCCTAGACTAGCCAGAGGTAGGCGAGTGACTAAAACAGGCTCACCGAGAGAGGTGGCTACTCGGTCATAATATCAAGGTTAGGGAGTACCAGTTCTACTCTTGCATCTTGTGGCAGTTTGGCCTGGTGCAGGACATCCTAGATATTCTATTTGTTTACAGGCATCTAGTCTTGGAGACACACCTACCATGGATTTAGCCTAAAATACTTGGAGATGAGGCTGATTATTTCTAGGAGTCTAGATATGACAAGGATAGGACCACCCCTACATATGACACATGGTGGTCCCTTCTATAGTGGCAGGGGTCAGGGCCTCTAGGCAGGGTGGATGACCAGGTGGAGGTAGAGGTCAATCCAGATGGGCACTGAGTGTGCCAGTGGACTAAGTGTGGATGGGGAATAGAAGCCACTGTAGATGAGGCTCCAAAAGCAAAGGTCGAGGAGGAGGTTGAGGGATCTAAGGATGGTGAGGCACCTCCTAACGGTGAGGTAGGACAGCTCCTAGCTCAGATCATAGACCTATAGAGTCAGGTTGGGAGGTTGCAGACTTAGCAGTTGTAGTGGGATACTTCTATCACCCTTATAGAGGCAAAGCTAGATCATAGGGATAGACAGCTAGCTAAGGCATAGGATCAAATCATAGGTCTCACAGCATGGGCTATAATGGTAGAGACTCAGGTTCATGATCTTACTAGTGCATGTGATGTGACACTGGTGCATCGAGGTGAGGCTATCACAGAGCACGACTTGCTCAAGGTATAGATGGGGGATCCTTCATCCTCCTAGGCTATTATGGGACCTCCAGTTGTACCACTATCATTGTTACTAGGATGTCGTGACCCGAGGTAGAGATTTGATGCTTACAGGGCCAATTTTTGGATGCCAATGCTAAGCATACATCTAGGGTAGCTTGAATGGACTAGCTGGAGGGTCACATCAAGTTGATAGGTGGGGAGGTCCTAGAGGATTCACACGTTGCAGGGTCTCAGAGGACCAAGTCTAGGTCTACAGGTCATTCCACAGTGAGCTCCAGCTAGTAGATTCATAGGACCGAGAGGACACATAGGTCCTCTAGCACACATGGAGGTAGCTCCCATACCAAGACCAGAGATACTGGTTAGTCTTATATGACCTCTATTCATATATCCTATCGCATAAACATACCATTATCCCGTGTACTAGGCCTCTTTGGATTAGGTGGCACATAAGGCCCTCAGCAGGGCACACAGTAGGCACTCGAGTTTACTACAAAGCAGGATCCAGAGCACAGGGTTGAGGGAGGTGGTGAGAGCTCCAGTTTAGGAGGAGCAGGCTAGAGCTAGAGATTTACCAAATTTAGGCTACATTTTTGCATATGTATCATTTTTGGTGTAAGGTCTATGACCTACACGATTGTAGCCTGCAGGAATTTTGCACTCCTGATGTACTCTGTTGGACACATATATATGAGATTGATCATTTATGGCTCATTATGTGTACTTGTGTATTTTTAATTTTATGTTTATTTGATGCACATGGATGCAATGCTTATGTTAATTTGATGCTATATGATGTGATGTATGGATGACATGCACTAGATAGCTATTTAGTTTATTATGATGATGATATGTAGTGATCTAGATGCTTAGATGTGCTATTTATGATGATAGATGCATATGAATACTATGTTCACTTAAATGCATATTTGATTTTTCTTTATTACATGCATTAAATTTATGATGATGTCACGATATGCTAATGCAATGTATGTAGTGCATTATTTACATGATGGTAATCTAATGTAAATGAACCTGTATGCTTTAATAACTTTAAAACATAAGGAATGAATGCAATTATGTTTATCAATCTAATGGATGACACCACTGAATGTATAAAAATCATGAATGTAATTGAAAATCCTTAAAATAATAATTTAATCAATTAATCACCCATATATGAAATGCAATGAATGCAGATGTTATGATGCAAATGATATAATGTGTCATTCTATTTTATTTTGCAAATTTGAAAAATATGCACGATATAGTCAGTGGCCATTTAAATATTATTTCTAATATCCATCCGGTATCTATCCTATATCTTTGATTGTGCTTTATATGATGATGTATCATGGACTCGATACTTTGTAGTTTGATGATTTTATATGGTTTGCGATATTTGGTATTTTGTTGCTATTAGAGAGATTTTTGAGGTTTTCCATGAGACTCAAACACCCTAGTAGACTTATCAAAAGTTACATACTAACCACACTAGACTTCTAAAGTGCAAGGATTTTGATAGGATAGGCCCTAACTGTTCATTATCCCCGTGTGTGCATGAATATATTAAGATAAGACATGAGTGTTCCCCGATGTCAGGCGGGATTCTTTCAGCCCATTGCTAAGATAGGGGTTCCACAAATATCTTATCCAATCCCAAGTTTAGATTTTAGTTGTACTAAGCCACTAGGCAATGCAGGACACCTGAAGCTAGCTCTTCCACATTCAAACATTGATCTACCCACATGTAAAATGCAAGTGTACCAGACATATTGTCATGCGTAAGGTATAGTAGTGCCAACAATTCCAAGGATTCAGACTCATTTCTTTCTATCCTTAAATTTTTGGGATACTTGCTCATATGTGGTGAAGCAAGGGAGTCAATTCCATATTTGAATTTCTTTGGATCTTCATTTGATCTCTCTTCGAATTGGATTTCTGATCTTCATTTGATCTCCACTCGAACTTTGATTTATGATCTTCATTTGATCTTCACTTTGAACTTGATTTGAGCCTTTTTTTTTATCTTCATTTGATTTTCACTTTTTGACATTTACATTTGATAATTTTCTTCAAAAACTTTCCTTTGGGGGATTTACTTTGGGAAACTATTTCTAGTATATCGATTGAGGATATCGATCTTATGATATCAATATGGGATATCAATTTGGGAAGTTGATCTATGATATCGATCTAGGGTATCAATATTGAGGATTGATGTGGGATATCACTCTGGGATATTGCTCATTTTATTGTAAGCAAGGGATTCTAAATATGGAACTAACCTATCCTTTTTCCAACTGCCAACATTTCCCATACCATACGTACAGAGGGATAAGCAAGAATAACTCGTTTTGCCTCAGGATACCTGGTCCTGCTTCGTGACTTTCATATTCCCCTAGTCGTTGTCAGGATTGCTTAATTTGTTGATTAGTGATAGGATTCTAATATGCTAAGGGCTATACTAATTGAACCTCAGATACAAAAGCAAAGCAAGCTTTCTATCAACTCTTGATAAGACCTCTATGTATAGTTGAATGACTAGAAAATCCTAGTATATTCTCCATAGCAACAAAATGGGTTGTGTTGAAAAACACAATTACTCACATGAATGATGGATTTATGATAAATGTAGAGATGCATGATTTAAACACAAATGTGGTGTCATTTGTAAATCTGACAAACATAATACCTCCTACTATAGAATGCAACGGATGTCGAATACCTATATGTAATGCAATAATGCAACGGATGCATTTGTGAATGCAAAATAAAAATGCAAAGTGCAAATGCAAATGTTTTTGGATTTTATGCTCTACAATTTTTTTTTGGATTTTGTTGATTTTATAATTTTTATGAGTTTTGAGCCTCATATCTGACAAAACAGTGAGTACATGCCTCTGGAGCCTTTAGATTGACCAAATGATTTTTTAGCAAAATCCTTGGAGCTTTTTACGATGACCGAGTGGTTTTAAGCAAAACCCTCGAAGCTTTTGGGGGTTTGACCAAAGGGCTTATAGACGCATTTGGAGATTTTTGATTGACCAAACTACTTATGAGAGTTTTTGGAGCCTTTTAGGATGACTGAGTGGTTTTAAGTAAACCCTCGAAGTCTTTTGGGTTTGACCAAAGGGATTATGAGCATCTTTGGAACTTTTTGGGATGACCAAGCGATCTTTTAAGAATCATTGGAGCTTTTGGGTTGACCAACCAGTTTTTTAGAAACTCTTGGTGCCTTTTGGGGAGGGCATGCTGCCCTATGTACCCCCAGTGTGTTTGTCATTCGATGATGGTGAAGGAGGTGCAATACCTCTAGATTCCTCATTTTTCCTTATTGAATTTGGCATGGCTGGTGGGAAAGGTATGCTACCTTTAAGACCTCCAGCGTGCATGCTATTCATCGAAAGGTAATCAACTTATTTAGGAAGAGTGACAAAAATCAACTCTTCTAGGTGAAGAGCGGACCTCACCAGAGTGCCTATGCTTCGACAAGGGTGAACAAGATAACCATCCTCACAAATCACATCTTATTCTACTAGGTCTTGGATGACCCTCTTAAATTACTGGCAACCCCAAATATCATGTCCATGCCCTCGATGATACACATAAAAGGGACCCCCATCAAGTGACCCAGTCTTGGAGGCCTTATGCTTGACTTTGGGTAATATGAATGCCTTTGCCTCGTGTAACTTTTGAAACAAAGTTATAGTAGTCATCTAAAATGAAACTACTCATTGCACTGGCCTATTGGACTTACAAGGTGACTGACAATTCCAGGGTCACTCTTGAGGAGGTGTGACCTCCACTTCAGCATGTTGGGACACTGTGAGAGAACCGTCTACATTATAAACCATCTTATCTATCATATGTTGCACCACACTCTTAAATTCATGATAATCTCGAATGCCATGACCCTCTATTCGATGATAGATATAGTAGTGATGCTCCTTGTAACCCATAGGTTTAACTCTACTTGGGTTTAAAGGGACGATATCATGTAAGGTGATGACCTTAGCCTCTTGCATCTTCTAAAAGATGTTAGACATAGAATATTTTAAAGGAGTCCCACTATGTTGTGATTGTTTTGGGCTCTTGCCCCACATTGGTTTGCCTTGAGAATCCAATGGTTGGGTTGGCCACATGGGCTTTTGCTTTTGCTGAGGTTTTTCCTGTACTTGCACAGGAAGCGATTTGGCCTCAAACAAGGGTTGCTTTTGTAATTCTAGGTTTTCAAGCTGGTTCTTGATAAAATGCAATGTCTTATCTTGCTCATCCATTCGATGTTCCATCCATTCTAGATGTCTTAGAACAGATCACAAGACTAACAAAGAATTCATGTGTATTTCCAATGACTGATTCAAAATGCCTTTGTCATTCAAAGTAAATAGAGAAGTGGATGCTATGGATCCATTAGGTAATTGCAAATCACTTATTTATTTCATTTTATTTGATTTGGAAGCTTCTTGATGACACACTTCATTAGTGCTATCCACATGCTCATGCTTATGACTCAACTCAAGATCTTGTTTCACTTCATTATGTTGAATTGTATCAGGTTCAGTACCCCCAATCTGATGTAAGGAACCTACCTATTTGTTCTCTTGAGATGGTGCCATGATAAATGAGTCAGGAGTGACTAATTTCAAAGGCTCTGGCCCTGGTAATGTGGAAACACCACTATATTACCCCATCTCTAGCTCTATGTGATTAGAAATCACCTGATACTCTGGCCTAATGTCAACCATTCCCACAAACTCATAAGAAGACTCCACAACTGCATGTGTTGTAGGTAACTTGTCAACATACTAATGTTGTCCTATTTTAGTTGTGATAACTGAACCTTCCTCATACTCATATGATATCTCTAGGATATGATCCACATGTAGATACTTGACAAAAATCTAACCTAGATCCTCTGTGGACTCTATGGTGGGAAGCATCATAATGCTAGTCTTTATCAGCTCTTCATATTCATCACCATCCTCTTGAGGACTGTCTGGTGACATGATGGATGAAGATGGTGTGATGCACTTGGATGCATCCATAACCATGCTAGGTTCTTCCTCCTTGATATGAGTATGAAGATCTTCTAATGACACCTCTGAAGTAGCTATGAGCATCTCTATGAGGGCATTCATCAATCCTTCCCTGCTAAGTAGCGTTGAGATCGTAGGAGTCGTAGGTGACTCCATAGGTGATAGCGGTGGGGATGGTAACTACACCATAGTCTGCAAGGCTAAGTCCAAAATTTGTATAGACTCATCCAATTTAAATTGTAGATGCATAAGCACCTCATTCGGTTCTTGTAAATGATCCTCAGGCTTATAGCACTTGAAGGGATCTAGATCCACCTCAACTACATGGACTTCACCTCCATGGGTGTACTTAATGCACTGATGCACTATTGATGGCATACACTCCATGGCTCTTATCCACAGTCTACCAAGCAGTATATTATACTGTCTTGATCCCTCTAAAATATAGTACAATGTAGGAATAATCTTTTGTCCCACCTCAATGGGGAGGACTATTGTGCCTACTGTAGGGGATTCCACATCGTTAAAGGCTTGCATCATTAAAGTTGTTTTTTTAATTTGGGACGATGGAACTTTGAGATGTTTGAATGCTAAGGTGGTGATGATATTAATCAATGATCCTGTATCCACCAACACTCACTTATACGCAATTTGCTTTATCCTCGCTATGACATGCAATGGATGATCATATTCCCTGATAGGGATAGGTTTGACTTCCTATTTATGGAAAGTAATCATAGGTTCCTTATATGGTGGAATAGACTGTATATACCCCAAGTATTGTGATGACTTTTGAGCATTGACATTGCTCACCTATCAGACTTGACTACTCTCAACCTCATGCTTACACATGGGATCCTTAAACATCTCTTTCTATTGCTATTATATAACCCTAGACATGTCTATCCATCTAAAAGAATGGCTATCTACTTGCTTACAAGGTAACTCTTGATGATGCATTGGGTGCATCACGTTGACTTGATGCCTAAGCACTCTAGGTATGAGCTTCTTTTCTGGAGTTACCTCACATAATTGTTCTTCATGTGCTTTCTATTGGTAAATCCTCTCTTCACGTTGTTAGAGCTCATCCAACCTTTGTTGATGCACTCTCTTCTGCTCTGCGCACTCATGCTCAAGACACTTACACTCACTACATACTTCCTCCAATTGGTCTTGGAGTAGTCGCCTCTCATGGGCTGCATGAGAGTCAAATTCCCTCTAGGACTCACTCATGGAGTAATATCCACAACTCTCCATCTCACTAGGTAGATATCTAATGACGTGGGTTCTCATTATATGTGAGGAAATCCCATGATCTGTATGGGTGAACTCCATGTGTGACGAAGGGAGCTCGTGACAACTCTCAAAATTTCATGCTAGGAGGATTGGATCCTCAGGTGCAGGATGAGTATGATGCCTAGCAAGGAGGTGTATGAGGTCTGAAAGATTCTCAGGAGAACATCGAAAATGTTCAGAGCTTCTCCATGAACTCTTTGACTCATTAGCTCATGATTGAGCTCTATCATGCCTAGTCGTCATGATAAACCAACTAAGAAAGACTCAAGAGGAAGTCTCTCTTACTAAAAATTTTGGCCTCAAGGAGGGCCTTATCTTGATGAATTAAGCAATAAAGAAGCATACAAAGTAAACAATGTGATTATCTCCTTTACATTTTTAAAAGTGAGCCCTAAACTATTTGATGTTGTTTCAATAATTTGTTGTATCAGTATAGAACTCCTTATCATGTTTTGAAAAGCATTGAATGATATTCTTAGTTTAAATTGGCTTTCACATGTATGCTCGTAACTCGACAACCTGGATGTGACTTCCAGGCCACGTAAATCCCTCGTGTGTGGTGATGAAAGTCCAAACTCAGACAAGGAGCATAGGTCCTCCCATATTCTCACCCATTTTCTTCCAGTCAACATTATACCCTCCAAAGAGAATACATGTAATTTTCTAGGGTACGAAAGGTTCTTTGATCTGGTATTGGTCTAGTATCCAAGGGTACGTAGGATTTGGGCCAATGGATGGAATTCATTTCCACCATTGTTGAACCCTACTAGTGGTTGTATTTCAAGCCCAACTCACTAGCGTTTGAGTGCCAAGTGGTGTGTGTGGTTTGTTTTACTGTACATAAAAGAAATGCATCATATAGCACTGATTCTCATTTTCTATATGTTATGCAAATCAAAGAACGTTTCAAATTCAAAAAATGCAAGCTATTCTAGATGTTCTTTTAGAAAATTCATATTATGATGATAATGGCCACTACTTGGGCCTCACACATTCACACCAAACAAACAATTTTTAATATAGCATGTTGTATCCTAGGGTGGACTGCAATCAGAGATCCGTTGTTCCTAGAAGTTCCTATTGAAAACTAAGAAAAATAAACCTAAGGACCTAATCCATTTTCAGTTCATTTTAGCCTTAGTAGATTTATGTTTTAATTTCTATTCTCTGGAAAACATAGACATAAAATAAAAACATAAAGGGTGAAATTTGGACCTACCTCAAGTCCTCATCCGATTTGCACTTTGTTCTCTGTTGTCTGCTCTGTCAGATGTAAACCGTAGGTTTGATTTGCGGTTCAGACTATAAACCGTGTGTTGTACCTACGATTCAGTTGTTGGCCCATAGCTGATAGTTGTGGTCTATACCTGCAATTCCAAAAACACAAGAAACATAGTCATATCTATTTTTTCATGGTGTCATCGTGATTGCCTTCTGTAACCACCAAAAATGCTCACACCTAATGTATCCTATTGCAAGAATTGACAAAAATAATACAAGATGCATACAAGAACAAGAAATTGACAACGAAATGATCAATAAAATATGCTTTATTTCATTATATTTCAATGTCAAACTCAAATTACAAGTACATCCCTCTTAGGGATAATCATCTTGATACAATTGTTACAATAGGATGTGTTTTTACTTCCCTATCAAGGGTAGGTGTTATTTCAAAGTGCCCTTCAGGACGACATGAACTGCTCTAGGGTGGAGCAGACCCTCTTCTTTGTGTTGAGGAAGGAAATGGATGGTTGTAGCTCCTTTAAAACCTGTTTCCTACGATCAAGAAACAACACAAGAATGTCAAAAACATAGGAAGCCTCTCATGATGAGGCACTTTAAAGACAAATAGCATAATGATATAAAATAAAGAAAGTGCATAAACTATGCTAAACATGTGTAAATCCTATCAAGATTGATGGAAATATGTGAACAAGAAATACAACTATCAATATATGGAACCAATTACTTGAAATGAAGAACTATAACATGAAAAGAAGCCATTAATGTCTAAACTAATATAATGAGAAAAAGTTAGTAAAAACACTAATTATGCTTGTCATAAGTCTCTAAAATCCTAACTAAACCATTAAAATACTAAATGTGATCTAATTAAGCATACTGGAAATAAAAAAGTAAAGAGATCTGTCACCTGTTGTAAACCACAGCTCTGATGAGCGGTTTACACTGTAAACAACGGTTGAAAGCCAAGATCAACGGTTGAAAGTCAACAATGGTTCGCTATGAAAATGCTCTATATATTCTCTCCATTTTGAAGGGGTACTTATAGGATATCCCAGGGTTAGGGGTGGCTTCATGGAGAAGCCAAGATCAAGAAGGGGTGGTTAGGACAGTTGGATTAGAAGCTTCCATCCTCTAACCACCTTCTTCTAGAACAAATGGTCATTCAAACCAATTTGGCTCGAATGAAGGCCAACTAAACTTCAGTTAAGACTGCAGGTTACAGTTGCGATCCAGAATGTAAACTGTAGGCCTTAGCCGTGATTCAGCATACATAGCATAGGTCTGGGCTATGATTTAGACTGATTAGGCCAAGGAGCCCAAATTGAGTGGTTAGAACCACTGCTCTATCTTGGAGTTTTTCCAAGATCTTCCATATGGTCTTGTAGGATGTCCATATGAGTAGTCACCATCGACATGACGTTTTTTAGGTGTCTACATGAAGAAAGTTCTTTATGGGCTTAAAAAATCACTTAGAGCTTGGTACTTTAGGATTGATTCCTACTTGCATAAAAATGACTATGAACAATGTTTGGATGAAAGTACACTATATAAAAAGGTAGTTGGATCATATTTTATTGTCATATATTTGTATGTTGATGATATAATTTTTATGGGTAGCTCCACTATCTTGTTGAAATAATTTAAAAAGGCTATGTTGGATGAGTTTGAAATGAGTGATTTGGGAAAAATACAATACTTTCTTGGTATGCAAATAAAGCAATCAACTCAAGGTATATCTATTACTCAATCCAAGTATGTTGAAGATCTTCTAGTAAGATTTAAAATGAATGGTTGCAAACTTGTTAGTACTCCAGTAGTTGTGGGTTGCAAATTGATGAAGGAGGATTCTTCCCCTCTTGTGGATGCAACACTCTACAAGTATTTGGTTGGTATCTTGATGTACCTTATAACTACTAGGTCAGATATTATGTATTTTATTAGCTTGATGGCAAGATTCATGCACTCTCCTCATGAGTCTCATTGGCGGGCAACCAAGATAATCCTTAGGTATGTGAGTGGTACAAAATATTTTGGTTTATGTTATTATGCTACTAATTCTTGTGATGTTGAGGCCTATACATATGTAGATTGGGCAAAAAACCTTGATGATAGGAAGAGTACTTTAGGTTATGCTTTCTTCTTTGGTGGTAAATCAATGTCTTGGAGTAGAAAAAAACATTAAACAATGCATTGTTTATAACTGAAGTGCAGTACATACTTCATCATTTGCTCGCACTCAAATCATTTGGATAGCAAGGCTCTTTGAGGACTTGGTAACGAAGATCGAATATTCCATTAAGATCTATTGTGACAACACTAATGCTATATCCATGATAAATAATTTGGTGTTTAATAGTCTGAGTAATCATATTGATATATGCCACCACTTCATTCATGACTTGGTAGAAGATGAGTTTATAGCTCTCATGTTTTGCAAATCTAAAGATCAAGTTGTTGATATTTTCACAAAGGCTTTGAATAGAGATAAATTTCAAAATTTGAGAATATTGATTGGAGTACGAAGACATCAAGGAGTAGAATGAAAAACTTATGATGTTTAATGTTTCACTCATCAAGTTTGTTACTTTGCATTGATAATTGTAGTTTATGATTATATCTATATATATATATATATATATTAAAAAATAAAAAAAGTGCACACTTCTTATAGAAGTGCTTTATTGCTAAGCTAAGTTGAAAAGAAAAAAAGAAAAAAATAGTCTTGCAACTGAAGAAAGAAAACAAAAGGGGGATTTCTAATTTTATCCAATTTATAATTTTAGTCAAAATTGTAATATTTTATCTGGATCTAATTTTATCCAAATTGCATTTTTAGTGGGACTAGAATTTTTTATCTAGATCTAATTTTATCTGGATTGCATTTTTAGCTAGATTGGAACTTTTATCCATATCTAATTTTTATTCATATTGAATTTTAGCTGGATAAATTTTTTTATAATATTACCCCCAAGGGATAGGTGGATTGGTAAGTGCAAGTGTGGTTGGGAACTTACCAAGAAGAGACATAGGTTCAAACCTTGGTGGGAAGCCAACCCTTTGCAAAGGTAGTATTTTGATCTAAATCCTCTGAGTGTGCATCAGACTAACGACGATGTTATGAACCCCGAGCGATCGATGGTCCCCATCTCACACTGGGTTACCCAAAAATGAGATGGTGGGTTTGTTGGTGCAGTCCCTGTGGTTTGAACCCTGTGCTGTCTAGTTACTAAAAATAGTGGTTGTTGCCAACTCTCCTATGTACCCAAAAAAAATTATAATATTTTATCTGGATCTTATTTTTATTCGAATTGAAATACATGTAAAATAAAAATAATATTATATCTGGATCTGCTTTTATAACTTATCCAAATATAATTTTTATCCTCACTAGTTTAGGAAAACTAGGTCTATATAAGGAGGATCATGATACCATTTGAGATGTATCTCTTTAGGGTCTCTCCAAAGGATTTACAAACATATTTGATTGTATTTCAATTACATTTATCAATAAAATACTGTTGTGGATGAAGCATGAATTTTATCTAATTTTATTGGGTTTGACTTGGTGATGTTTTTATCCTTTGTTAGATATGCTGCAATTTTTTACTTTATTTATGCCATTATTACTAATGCTTTATTGCTATAGTTTATGTGAAATTTTTAGCTAGTATTAATGTGAAATAATTCCAGCCATTACAATTTTTTTGGCATCTTGATTCACTTCTTTGATATTAAAAAGCAATTCTAGTTATTAATTGACATTAGCTCAACTGGTTAGATTCTTCAACATTCAAGGAGGAGACCAAGGTTCAAATATTGCCAAGCAATACATGGATAATATCCAAGCTCTGTTATAATACCACTATGTGGTGATGATGTAATATGGATGGGGCCAGTTTCAATCCCATTTAACCAATTGCAAAAAATCTAGTTTAGTCAACAAGGAGAATATGCCAAGAGCTTCTTCTTACTTATGCTCGCAAGTTTCTTCATCAAAGGTTGCTACTTTATCTTCTTGAAAGATGCATCCTAATTTCTTATTGTGTGAGAGGACAATCATTTTATTTGATTAAGTACTATAATTTTACCCATTGAGGCAAGTAACTAGAGTTTGATGATCCATATTACACAATTTAACCCCTAACACTATAATAGGTCATCGAACTAATGATACTAGTATATAGATCTCAAAAAATCATGCAATCTAAAAAAAGGGCTCAAAAACATTTCCATATGCAAAATTTATTGCCTCCAAAATATTTTTCCCAATGGATCTCAAAAATACAAAAAATAAAGTCGTAAACCTTAGAGAATAATAAATTAATAGCTTGTTGCCACTTGGCATCCTATGATTGACATTGATATTTTGCCACTTCAACACACTTGATTATTGTAGAGATGACAAGTGTGATTTTCTAATTTGTTTAGGTTGTATAAATAGGTTCAAAAAGAGTTTAGTGGCACAGAGGGGTGCCACATCGATTGCCATATTAGCCATAAATTATCTATGCAAGAGTTCCAAATATCTCAAGATGAGTTAAAATTGGGTTGTTTAGCTCTTAAAAGCTTTGTGTTGGCCAACCCTCAAATGCTTCCATTAATTCTTGGTGGAAAATCCCTTCTACAAAGGCAATCAACTCCCCATAGCCCATAGGTAAAAAATGCATGATGGAGATTCAAAATTGTGATTGTTGAGTCTAAAACCCTTCTAATTACCACTAAATATATATTCATGGTTGATAGATTATTTATGCCTTCTTAAAGTGCATCATATATACTCATAAAACAAATAACTATGGAATAATATAGGGAGGTGTCAGTTTTGAACCTACCACTTTCTTATCCCAATGTGCATAGCATTGTTTGTCTGTCTTGTCATGCCTTCAAATAGGTCAAGAAGAAGATAAGGTTTTTTTTATACTCACACTATTGTTGTAAAAATAAAACAAAAAATAAATGTCTTGAATTGAACTTATCACCACCCTTAGTGAAGTGCCTTAGTGACTCTAGACTAACCACCTTAGATCCTTCATCAAACATGTAGATGCACATGCCCTCTCCTTAGATAGGAACGTTGCATTTGACTAATGAGAAGGTGTCAAAACTTGGAGAAGAGTGCACATGCATAATATTTTAAAATTTGTAATTTTATATTCAAATCATCTAAGCAATCCTCCATTCCCAATGTTGAGCCATATCCCTTTTGCAAAGAATAAAATAAATACTCAAGATGTAATTTGGTATTTAAATATGCATACCAACCTCAATAACAATTAAGTAGGGAGAGGAGAAAGTACAAATTATCTAGAAAAATGAGAGGAATAAATGCATATTTGTGGAAGATCTTTTCTTTACCTCTTGTGCTAAAAAATCTCATGAGGCATTGAAGAGTAATTTTTTCTAAATCTTGGAAGAAGGATCAAAGGCTCCATGCTAACTTTATATGTAACTATAGACACCAAAACAACACCAATCCGATTACGTGACAACAAGCGCTGATCGCATTGACACACACAGCCCCCAGGGCAGCCCACAGAGGTTAAACAATGGTCCTAACCACTCTCACAGTAGTTTTGGAAGGTCAAATACCATTTTGGCACCTTTTAGGCACTCAACTCCTTATTCGTTCCACCCAGGGATGAATACGAACTTCCAGTTCGCGTTCGCTCCTGGGTGAGACGAATACCAGGTTTGACTAGCAAAAAGTCAAACCTCAGCCCATGACAACTCAGAACTGTCACTTAACTATCCCTTCATTGCATGGGAGTTCGAGTGAAGTTTTTTGAGCATGCAGAAGCAGTTACAGTACCAGTTGCAAAGACATGCACAGAGGCAGTTAAGAAGCCCTTGATCAAGACGAAGTCTTCTCTTCACAAAAAGCATTCATGCTAAGTAGCACTTTTGCATGTTAATTCAAGAGACCCCTTGGGTCTATAAAATGGTGAATTTCCTCACCCAAAAGATATACAGAGAAGGAGCATTTTGAGCAACGAAGTGCTGCCGATTTTCGACTTACGATTTGTGCTTTTACATCCATAATCTCTTAATCGAAAGGGAGGTTATTGGGTGACTTTTGAAGGCACGAATCAAGACCCAAAACCCAATTTTTCTAGACACAATATCCTACCAATTTGTCGATAACACATCACAACAGGTTTCGGACTCATCCCAAGCGGATTGGTGTCGAAACAAAGTCTCAACCGGTGGGTGGTTTGCCTTCGGGCACCCCCTGCCTTATTGCAGGCTTACTCGTCTCACCCCGGAACGAGTACCAAACTATTGCAGGTTTACTCGTTTCACCCCGAAACGAATACCAATCTGTTGCAGGTTTATTCGTCCTGCCCCGGAACGAATACCGATCTATGTCGAATTTGGTGACTGTTTCTTTTGCAGTATTTTGCTAGTTACATGATTATGCTTCTGTCAAATTTTTAGTCTATTTGGATTCATTTTAATCATCGTTATATTCATCTTTTATATTCATTAACAGTACTCTTTCAGATTTGCGAGTTTCATTATCATACACAGGTGCTACTGACGATTTGTTGTTTCTTTGAACGCAGGAGGAGCAGCAAGGATTAAAGATTCATCAATACCAGCGACGACAACACTTTGGCCCGCCCATTTCACATGTGGGCACGCGGAAGGAGGAACACTAAATCCATGATTGTAATTGAAACTATGTTAACGCTCCTACCCCCTAAAAGGGAGGAGACGTCTTTGTAACCGAATTGGAAGAGTATAAATAAAAAGGGTTGTGCTTTCTATACTTCCTTTTATCTCATTTAAATTCGTCTCTTTTCTTTCATTTCATGCATTTCACTTTATAGGACCTTAAGCGTTAACTTTGGGTTTTGAATACATCGCATTAGTTTTCCTTTCAATCTTTCGGAATCTCGTGCTTTCAATGGCGATCACGGTGGGACCTCTGTCCTCTATTTTTTTTTAGGTTAGATTTTTGATCTGAAATTGCTTGTTTGGATTACAGGTACCTATTTTTCAGTCATTAGACTATTATTCATCTCGGTCAGTGACGATTACAGAATTGGGATTCGTCTCACCCAGGGACGAATAGGCATTCGTCCTACCCTGGAACGAATACTATTCTGATATTCGTCTCACCCAGGGACGAATAGCTTTCTGTGCATTTTTTAGAGCAGCAGATCAGAAACATCCTTTTGGGCAGAGAAGAGGTAGGGGTTTTTAACAAGCCTCTATCAAATTTCTGTTTTTTGTTTTCTGATTTTTAGTTTTTGTATGGCTTAGGGAAAGTTTCCTTTTTGTTTGCCTGTTTCAATTTTTGCAAATTAAAATGAACCCCACACATCACGTGGTTACTTAAACCAAGGAGCTGGTCGTAAAACCCCAGCCCTTGAGCAAGACCAACAATGGATTTCATCACCACGTTGGCTTGGATATTTGCATACATTTACCCCGATTGTCACTGTTGCTAGACGTAAATCCTGATGAAAGCTGACCGAGTGTAGCTAGGGTGATTCCTAGCGCATGAGGATAAGTCTTCTATGGTAGGTGTCATAAACAGAGCGATCCCCCTTCCGTACCACCTATGTTCCACGTATCATCTGCTCTCACGTACCTATAGTCTCCCTCACGTAAGGGCGGGTATATAGAGAGGTTGGTATATCGGTCCGACAATGGTATATTGAAGGGGCGACCATTTTGGGAGTCATATGAGCCTTCATGTTGCATTTAAACGTTCTTCACAAAAATATTCAAAACAAAACAAAAAAAAATCATCAAAAACACACTAAAACCAGTCTAGGACACACCATTAATCTTTAAAAGAGATAATCATTGCTTTGTGTGTGTATGTTCTTTTCTGCTTAGTGTAACAAAAAAAAAAATCAAAAAAATCATAAACAAAAGATAAAAATCTACGTAGCTTGTAGAGAGTCATTACCATGGTATTCACCCGTAGTCAAGCCCACTCACGGGCAGACACTGTGGAGAATGTCCAAGGAGGCACGAGTCACCTCCGTTACAGTCCCAAGGATTTGGTCATACCACCTTGGCGACCTGACACACAAGGCAGTCCCCTCCACACCTTAACGAAAAGGGACTATAGGGGCACCTCTTCTAGGGGCACTCCTATTCAGCATAGCACCCAGCACACACCCTTCCATGAGGGGTACATCCGTAGGAGAGCTCCCTTAGATGCTCGCTATGAGTGGTCACCGCGCGATGAAGCGCTAGGTCAACATAGGGTTCGACGGGAGGAACCACATGATTACACTATCCCTCCTTCACCCCCTCTAGTTGTCAGGACTACAAGGACAAATCCAGAGCACAAGGCTCCTCAGGCGAGGTGAGCCAACTCCGCCCGTTCCTTTTTCACTTACGAAAGAGAGCACGAGGAAAACCCTTACCTTCCTCAAGAGCAATATACATCATGGGAGCAATACGCCTCCGCAACTGCTAGCTATCAGGATCACCTACTGAGGCCAAAGCCTCGGGGGAATGCCGCTACCCCCAACAGAGGGAGGCGGCCTATAGAGATCTCGGATCACCATGACCGAGATAGATATCTAGGAGAGGCATCTAGGCCTTCTAGACATGAGACGGCAGGACCAACTATCTTAGAATCTGCCAAGCATATCGCACGTCGGATGCAACTCACGCTACTTGAGCTAGAACGACAACAGTTAGAGCAACGGTATCTTCTAAATAAAGAGTGCATTCAACGCCAGAAGGATGAGTTGTTCCAACACACTATGCAGGCAAGGACTCCAACCCTTCGCACGCATAAGACAAAACATTATGAGGGACACAACCCCTCGATGCGAGATAGGTCATCATGACCTTATCAAGCGCTACCCCCAATGCCTCCTAGACAGGAGCGGGAGGCTACTCCCCCGATTCCTCAAGCACCCACCCGGGTTCATGGGCCACCCTCAAAAATCCCTCAAGAAGCCTCTGAGGAATCTGAGCAAGAAAAAGAGTGGACTGAAATGCAATACCAAGGCAGGGGGGTGCTATCCGGCTACCCCTCCATAGGCCCCATGTTCCTCAACAGGAACCAACCAAAGAGGAGGAGCCCAAATCCCCCGATACATGCAAAGCATTAGAGCACTTAGAGTCGATAGAGACCAAGATCTTGGGGTCCCAAAAGCCCAACTTATGCGAGGCTCCTCTTGAAGAGGATCAACCTCTGACCGTAGAGCTACCCGAGGACGAGGTCTTCCATGTCTCAAAATTGCCAGAGAGCTTAATGGAAATATTCCCCTTAGAGGCACCAATCGAGCAAGCGCCACATCAAAGCAATCAGGTCCCCCTACAACGAGTGGAACAACTCCATGAGGACCACATCAATCTGCTCGAACAAGAAGAGCCTAGCATGTCATAGGCAATTGTCGAGGCCAATGAGGGCCTTTGGATCTTTGATAGATGATTATGAAGATGAAATTGAGATGGAATATCTCAATCATGCATGACGGCACAATCACCCTGTAACCCATGAAGAACTGATGGCACAACTAGGCATAAGACTAGGGCATGAGTGGCACATAGACCCAGCCCACTGGAATCAAATGTTGAATCCGCCCCTTTGGGTAGACCACGAGCAACTTCCACCAAGAGATATCATAGCACCATCAGTGCCGAAGGCAGACCCTGTCCTCCTATCTGTGCATAAGGCCGATCCATTCATGCCAATCCCTACAGAGCCAAATCCGATGCACAAAGATCATCAAGCTGGGGGTACCTCTATTCCCTGAAGAGCAAGTGGATTACACCAAATGCTCCAAAGGTGTCCATAAACCCTTTGGTCAACCCAAAAGCTCCAAGGATTATCGCAATCACTTGGTCAACCTAAAAGCTCCAAGGATTATCGCAATCACTTGGTCACCCTAAAAGCTCCAAGGATTATCGCAATCCCTTGGTCACCCTAAAAGCTCCAAGGATTATCGCAATCCCTTGGTCACCCTAAAAGCTCCAAGGATTATCGCAATCACTTGGTCACCCTAAAAGCTCCAAGGATTATCGCAATCTCTTGGTCACCCTAAAAGCTCCAAGGATTATCGCAATCACTTGGTCACCCTAAAAGCTCCAAGGATTATCGTAATCTCTTGGTCAACCTAAAAGCTCCAAGGATTCTCATAATCGCTTGGTCAAACCTAAAAAGCTCCAAGGATTTCTATAATCTCTTGGTCAAACCAAAAGCTCCAAGGATTCTCATAATCGCTTGGTCAACCCTAAAATGCTCCAAAGGTATCTATAAACCCTTTGGTCAACCCCAAAAGCTCCAAGCGTTACCATAATCGCTTGGTCAAAATAAATATTCAAAAATAAACAAAAACAATACAATCATCAAAAATCACAAACACAATTGCATTTCAATTCCATGCATACTCATAAAAATCAAAAATACAAAAAAATTGCATTTTAATTTCATGTATACTCATAAAAATCAAAATACAAAAATATAGGTTGCATTAGGCATCGCATCCATACATTGCATATTTGCTAGGTCATACAAGTCAAAAGCACCATAGACTGTCATTACTTGGCAAGTCCATCATTTTCCACATCAAATCCATTTTCATAAACGCATACATCCAGAATAACACCATCGCCATTTTTAGCATAGTCAGTTGTCTCCTAATGTATATAGGGTTTTCGTCATTCAGCTGTCTTTAAATTTCTAGCCAAAAATTGTACACAGTTAAACAGATTTTACACGAGAAAGTTTTACTTGGATCACGCCTTGTTACGTAGCATCCCAACACAAATTAACACACATAAAATAATTCCTAAGTTGTGTGAACGCAAGAGAAACCTACAAAGCAGTCTAGGGTACCATAGGTGAAATATTAGCCTGTTCATCCCCCTGTGCGAATGGTTCCAGAATGCTGAGAATTGACAAAAGGACGAGCTCTTCCCTATCCATTCCCCATAATAAATAGTGGTTTTCACCACTCCCACAAATCCCAATCATAGTTGGTCCCCAAAGTTGTAAGGATTCGTACTACACGTCCCTGCCAAGGATGGGTAGTCATCCCCAAGACCTAAAAGGATCAACGCTATTCAAAAACACAATTCCAACAAACCATCATCACAACCATCTCCACTCACCTTTGGTCCCCAAGTTGTAAGGATTCGTACTACACACCCCTGAACAGGATGGGTAGTCATCCCCAAGGCCAACAGGATCAAGGCCATTCACAAGCTCAACCTTACAAAGCTCAAAATACAAAATCAAATAATAGTGGTTATCACCACTATTCAAAATCCTTGCTCAAAAAGAATAAAATAAAATAAACAGTGATTTTCATCACTATATAGACGAGCAAGTATCCAAACCATTGAGCCAATACACAAGCCTGAACTTGAATCCTTGGAATTCTCAGCATTCGAAAACCATCTAGGTGATCCTCATTACAGGTTTGGTTGATAGCCTACCTAGCAATGGTGGTATCCTACCCGCATGACGATATGTCCGTCACATTAGCTTTGCATGTGTGCAGACCAATATTTGCATGTGGATGAGCTAGCTTATGGTACCTTAGATTGTCCCATGGATTAATCTTGCTAAATACAACAACGGAGTTAGTGGAGCTAATTAGGTGATCCTCAGTACAGGTTTGGTTGATAGCCTATCTGGCATTGGCGGTATCCTGATAAATACCACATAAACGAACTCAATTGCACACACAAGGATGTGAAATAACTTGGTTAAATTCAAGTCGGATTTAGACCTTGTTCAAAAGTCTTGCGAGATAAATGTACAGTCTTGGCTAGTTAGTTAAAATATCTGAATCTCAAAAAAGCTTAACTACATTTTAAAACAACTGGTACATTTCATTTCGTACATCACCATCAAAATATATGCAAAATACAAAAATAAAGTTTTCACATGCAAAGTCATTCCACAAAGTCATCCCATTAGTACAACAAGTCAGTTAATCTTGTACAGTCTATGGTGCATCGACAAGTCATCAACAACTCATTTCATTCATTCCATATGCATACATCATACAAATTAGAAACATCGCATTCATAATAGCATTTGCATACATCAATGTAAAAACATGTACATAAAAACAAACCATAAAAAATGCACAAAAATGCACCAAAAAAAAACAATAGAACTGTCCAATGAGAGTGCTTTTGCACTTGACATTACGGGCATGCAAAATAGATGTCGGGGTCACAAATCCTCACTATCCTACTCCCTAAGAAGGCTACCATAGCCGGACCGCTCCACGGGAAGATGGATTTTCGAGAATTTCATCCCCAAACGACATCACCAAAATGGGTCAAAACCCATCCAAAAATAGCAATAACATTGCCGAACGAAGGCGCTTTTGCGCTTGACATTCTTGGCATCCAAAATAGACGTTGGGGTTACAAATTGTCACTATCCTACTCCCTAAGAAGGCTACCATAGCCGGACCGCTCCACGGGAGGACGGATTTTTGTCAATTTTAGCTCCAAAATGCATCACAAAAAGGGTTAAAACCCACTCAAAAACAAAATTTTTTTTTAATTTTTTTTACCCTCCAAATTTTCCATTAACCCAATATTCCCAAAATGGGTTCCCACCCACCAAAAATAGGTCCAAAAATCGGGAAACTGCTTAAGCATTCAATGGAAAACATCTGAAGGCACCCTTACCTAAGTCATCTTGGGTCAAGCGACTCGTCGCTTTTCTCATGTCGGTCATTCCCTCATCGATTCGTCGCTTGAGGGGGTAGTCACACTTAGTCGCCAATCAACAACAACATACCCAATCATGGAGATGACATGCATTCAAAGAATCATTGACAAAGACAATCATGCTCCTGCTTGGGGCAGTAAACAAGCAATAATCACAAATTGATCAAACACTTGGCATTCCTGAAGCATGAACACAAGGTTCCCCCATGGACAAAAGGTTGCGCCCTTTGCCTATTCATGACTGATCAATGTCCAAGCTCAAGTCACACCTCACCAAAATAGGTTAATACTTGAAATCAAGTTCCTTAGCTCGTCAAAAGCAAGGATTCAAGAATGCATGCCCTTTCCATGCTTGGGGCATCACAAGTTGGTTAGGTTACTGAGAAACCCTAATCATTAGTGCTTTGGTTATCTATTTTTGCTCAGCGTTGTGCCTTGCACAATGCCTCCCAAAAAGGGGCATCTGTAGACACCAAAACAGCACCAATCCGATTACGTGACAACAAGCGCTGATCGCATTGACACACACAGCCCCCAGGGCAGCCCACAGAGGTTAAACAGTGGTCCTAACCACTCTCACAGCAGTTTTGGAAGGTCAAATACCATTTTGGCACCTTTTAGGCACTCAGCTCCTTATTCGTTCCACCCAGGGACGAATACGAACTTCCAGTTTGCGTTCGCTCTTGGGTGGGACGAATACCAGGTTTGACCAACAAAAAGTCAAACCTCGGCCCATGACAACTCAGAACTGCCACTTAACTATCCCTTCATTGCATGGGAGTTCGAGTGAAGTTTTTTGAGCATGCAGAAGGCAGTTACAGTACCAGTTGCAAAGACATGCACAGAGGCAGTTAAGAAGCCCTTGATCAAGACGAAGTCTTCTCTTCACAAAAAAAAGCATTCATGCTAAGTAGCACTTCTGCATGCTAATTCAAAGAGACCCCTTGGGTCTATAAAATGGTGAATTTCCTCACCCAAAAGATACAGAGAAGGAGCATTTTGAGCAACGAAGTGCTCGCTGTTTCTTGACTTACGATTTGTGCCTTTACATCCATAATCTCTTAATCGAAAGGGAGGTTATTGGGTGACTTTTGGAGGCACGAATCAAGACCCAAAACCCAATTTTTTTGGACACAATATCCTACCAATTTGCCGATAACACATCACAACAGGTTTCGGACTCATCCCAAGCGGATTGGTGTCGAAACAAAGTCTCAACCGACGGGTGGTTTGCCTTCGGGCACCCCCTGCCTTATTGCAGGCTTACTCGTCTCACCCCGGAATGAGTACCAAACTGTTGCAGGTTTACTCGTTTCACCCCGAAACGAATACCAGTCTGTTGCAGGTTTATTCGTCCTACCCCGAAACGAATACCGATCTGTATCAAATTTGGTGACTGTTTCTTTTGCAGTATTTTGCTAGTTACATGATTATGCTTCTGTCAAATTTTTAGTCTATTTGGATTCATTTTAATCATCGTTATATTCATCTTTTATATTCATTAACAGTACTCTTTCAGATTTGCGAGTTTCATTATCATACACAGGTGCTACTGACGATTTGTTGTTTCTTTGAACGCAGGAGGAGCAGCAAGGATTAAAGATTCATCAATACCAGTGGCGGCAACACTTTGGCTCGCCCATTTCACATGTGGGCACGCGGAAGGAGGAACACTAAATCCATGATTGTAATTGAAACTATGTTAACGCTCCTACCCCTTAAAAGGGAGGAGACGTCTTTGTAACCGAATTGGAAGAGTATAAATAAAAAGGGTTGTGCTTTCTATACTTCCTTTTATCTCATTTAAATTCGTCTCTTTTCTTTCATTTCATGCATTTCACTTTATAGGACCTTAAGCGTTAACTTTGGGTTTTGAATACATCGCATTAGTTTTCCTTTCAATCTTCCGAAATCTCGTGCTTTCAAGTAACCAAGTGAAGCTGATTCACACCCACTCTGATATTTTTTTTGGTTATTAAAAAAAAATGGGTTTTAATAGGGTCCCCCACCCTTTTACATAAAAGTGAGCTAGAAACTGAAAGAGTCTCAGGATAACAACACTTACTAGAGGCCAAAAAAACTAGAGTCCTATTGAGCTTATGCCTAGCCTGTGCATTTATACTTGATAGTTAAGCTCTAAGAACTGTGCATGGAACTCTAAACAAAAGTAAGAGCTCTAGAGAAAAGTCCCTAGAATATGCATTCTATTGCCAAGGTGAACATATGACTACCTTGTTGGGGATGGTTTACATAAACAACCAAGTAGACCATTTGTGAGAGGGATTTTAGCAAAACAGTACCAATATCCTTCTAATCTAAAATCCATTGTGAATCCTAAGATTATAATTTAGGACTCACTACTTGCTCCTTTGAAATCCACAACTAAACTAGAGGTCTAGCTACAAGAAAATATTCTAATGTCTATTTTGGCTCAAAACTAAACTCCATTGTTGGTTTGTGTTAATTTGTTTGGGCATTAGTTTAGATAGACTAACTTGAATCTGGTTAAAAATAGCCTTAGAGCTCCTTGTTTTTCCTTTGAATATCCTGCTATTTCTCTCCTTCTAGATACACCAAATAAATGTTGGGATTGCTAGGCTCCATATCAATTTTTTCTCCTTACTTGGAGGGATCCATTGACACCACCAATCAAGAATTTCCTTGGGCATGACCCAAGATACCTCTATAGTCTTCATCCATTGGTTCCACACAACTTGAGCAAAAGGACATTTCATGAACAAGTGATTTGTTGTCTCTTCATTTCTTTTGCATAGGTAGCATCTACTTGGGCCTAGAAAATCTCTTTTGATAAGGTTATCCCAAGTTAGGATTTTATTTTGGAGAACCAACCATGTAAAGACTTTCATCTTTGGAATACATTTTTTCCCCATAAGTTCCTCCAAGGTGCTTTTTGCTGAGGTAGATCTAGACATTCCTTGTATCCACTTTTAACTGTATAGTTTCTTGTTGGTAATCTAGTCCACTCTAATTAATCATATTTCTTTGAGTCTGTATTAAGACAGTCTCCTAGTTCTGCATGGAAGGCCTCCATATCTTACCTTAAAACCATATTCCCAATATTTGTTCTCTAGTAATTTGTGTTATCTTCCTAACTGACTATGTAATATCTAAATAAGTGCCCCAGTATCTCCACTTATATTTCCAAATTTTATAGTTGTTCCTTTACCAATCCTACACCAAGACCCTTTGTTTATGATGTTGATTTCTTAATAAAAATGGTTCCAGATGGTTGAATCTCCCATTATACAGTCACTTCTAAGTATTTTTTTGGCTCGTTATCTTGGATATATTTGATCCTAATTATGTTGATCCCCATATTGTTATCTTTTTTTATCAATCTCCACACTAGATTTGTTGCTAATGCTCTATTGAGTATTTTCATATTTTTTAGACCCAAGCATCCATAAGATTTTGGGAGGTATATCTTCTCCTACTTCACTAGATGGTATCTATTTATTTCTTTAGTACCTTTCCTTAGAAAATTTATGTTGATGGCTTCAACTGCTTCTACAATTTTTACAGGTATTTTAAACATTGACATGTAGGTAGGTAGGCTTTGAAGAGTGGATTGGATCAATTGGATCTTTCTATATTGGCTAAGGAGGTTTCCTTTCCATTCAAAAATTTTTTTATTGAGCCTATCAATGATTGTGTTCCAATGAGAATATTTTATTTGGCAAACAAAAATGGGCATACCCAGATAGGAGGAAGGTAGATTCTCAATTTCACATTTCATGATTGCTTTGATTTTTTTTTTTGGTAATGGGGGTATTGAGGAAATAGATTTTTCTTTTGTCAAAATTGATATATTTGGAAGATGTACCTTCATAACAGTTTATGATGGTCTTGAAAGCTTTGGCTTCTTTTACCGAGGCTTTTTTGGTGAGCAAAGTATCATCAACAAATTGGCTATGGGTTATATTTGGGGTTTTGTTGGTTACTTGCAGACCACTAATTAGACCCTGTTCTTGAGATTTTTTTATAGATCTACTTAAGGCTTCTACCATAATAATGAATAGATTTGGGGAGATAGGTTCCCCTTTTCTAAGCCCTCTTGAGCTATTAAAATAACCAACAGGAGATCCATTGACTAAGATGGAGAAGGTAGCATTGGAGATACAACTATTGATTAATTTTCTCCACCAGTAAGAAAAGCTAAATTTCTCCATGACTCTATCCAAAAACCTCCAAGACACCCTATCATAGGCTTTACTAATGTCTAGTTTGATTAGCATGCCTGCTTGCTTGTTCTTTTTAAGGGAGTGGATGGTTTCATGTACAATCCCTATACCATCTAGGATTTGTCTTCCTTTGATGAAGGTTTGCTGTTGTTCTAAGATAATGGAAGGTAGAATATTGCTTAATATCATTGCTAGAGCCTTAGTTAAAATTTTGTATGACATGTTACAAAGACTTATTGTTCTTAAATCATCAATATGGGTGGCTCATGTTTTCTTCTTTACCAAAGCTATGAAGGTATTGTTCATTCTCCTTTCTATCTTGCTTTTCTCCTGAGCCTCTTGTATCACTCCTACTACATATTCTTTAACTATATTCCAAAAACTTTGGAAGAATCCTACTAGAAAATAATCTGGTCCCAGAGCTTTATCTTTCTTCATAGTGAAGAGGAAATTTTTTATTTCTTCTTCAGAAAGCTTCTTATTAAGAAACATGTTCATAGTAACTAGTTTTGGGATGTTGGTAAGGATCTCTTCCATATCCTTTTTATTTTCTTCCCCTTTGTCATTGAATCTGTGCTTGAAGAAGTCTACTATTTCTTTCTCAACAGTTTTCTCATTTGTGACTCTACCATTTTACCCATTGGATATTTCCTTAATTTGAGATGCCCTCTTGTGTTTGATTAAGGTAGAATGAAAGAATTTAGAGTTTTTGTCACCCTCCTTTAACCAGGTTGCCCTAGAATTTTACCTCCAAAATATTTCTTCTTTGGCTAGGATGGTGTGATATTAAATAAGAATATCATGTTCCTCATTTCTTAATTATTCTGTGTACGTCTATCCCTCAATTGTTTTTTGACTTCATCTATTTTCATTTCCAGCTCTTCTTTTTGCTTGAAGATATTTCCAAATTCTTCTATGTTCCATACCCTTAAATTCTCTTTTAGTTTCTTAAGCTTGGTAGTTAGGCAAAAATATTTGTTCCTATAACTAAAGCACTCCACCACTTTTTCATTTTATTATGAAAGTTCTTGTGTTGAAGCCACATTAGTTCAAATTTAAAAGGAGAGTTTTTTGGTCTTGCTCCTTATTCTATGGTCAGGACAAGAGGGTTGTCGTCAAACCCAAGACTTGGAAGAGGTTTAAGGTTTATCTCTTCATTGTTGATGTATCAATCCTGGTTCATCAACATTCTACCTAATCTACTTTGGATAGCCATATCTCCTACTCTTCTATTTGACCACATGAAGGTGGCTCCTTCTAGGTCGATATCTACTAGGTTACATTCAATCATAAATACTTTTAAGTCCAACATACTATCATTGAAGTCCATACTTCCTCATTTATTATTTGCTATGGTTAATGGAGTGTTAAAGTCATCGGCTAACAACCACCTATTCCTTCCTAGGGTATATTTGATCTCCACCAGACATTTCCATAGATGTTTCCTCCATCCTAGGTGGTTGGGAGCATAGATGTTGGTAATGAAAAAATTATAATTTTTAGAAGTGAAATTGATAGTTACTTGGTTACTTGATTTGCAAACTAAAGTTCCTTTGATCTCCTCATTTTTCCATGCAATAATTAAGCCACCAGAAGCTCCTTGAGCCTCCACTACTATACCATATCCTACTTGGTTACTTGATTTGCAAACTAAAGCTCCTTTGATCTCCTCCTTTTTCCATGCAATAATTAAGCCGACAGAAGCACCTTGGGCCTCCACTACTATACCATATACTTTACCCGTATATATTCAATGAATTCTAATATTTTCACATCATTGAGCTTAGTTTCCTATAAAAGGATAATATTTGGTCTATGCTTCTAAATGAAAGACTTAAAAAGTCTTGTTTTATTAGGGGTGTTTAGATATTACCTTCATTTCCTCTATTTAGAGGTTTTATTGAGGGTGGATTGTCTTCCATTGGCTATTTCCTTCTCTATTTGTCTCTTCTTGGTTTCAACTGCTAATGGCATCCCTCTATGTTTGGGGGTTGATGTTGTATTCAGGTTCCTTTTTATTGCCTTTGAAACCTTGGGTGTCAGTTACCGCTCTTATTCTTCCTTCTTCTCATAAGTTGTGATTACCGATTCAAGAATGGAAATTTCATCATCTTAACTTGGTTCCTTCTGTTTACGTTTTGGCTTATCTACAACTACTTGTTTCCAGCTTTTCCTTTCCCCTAAAACTAGTTGATGGGTCGGCTCCTCCAACTCAGCTTGGGGCTAGGCTATATCCTTTTTCTTGTTCCCCTTCGTTGGAGAGCATACATCTTCCATAAAATCCTTTAATTTATTATTCCACGTGGGGGAGCTAGAGTCTTGGCTCTTAGTGGTGTTGTTCTAGATCTATGAGTTCCTTCCTTTATCTTGGTAGGTCTCTTGACAAGGTTGAGTTGATTGGTTATGTGGACATTGGGTGCCTAAATATCCAGTCTCATGGCATAAATGACACCTAAATTGAAATCTCTCATAGTCCAAATGATGCATAAGAAAGCCTAGCTTTATCAAGAGTCTGATCTCTTTCATAAGAGGGTCTTGAATATTTATATTGACACATATTCTTACTATCATGGGATTTTTCTTGCTGATAAAATTGCTATCCACCCTTACAAAATCTCCAAGAACATTACATATGTGGTCTCCCTCTTATGAAAGAGATCAGGCTCTTGATAAAGCTAGGATCTCTTAGGCAGCATTTGGACTATGAGAGACTTCCATTTAGGTGTCATTGGTGCCATGAGACTGGATATTATTCCCACATAACCAATCAACTCAACCTCATCAAGAGACCTCCAAAGAGAAAGGAAGGAACTCATAGATCCATAACAACACCACTAAGAGTCAAGGCTCTAGCTCCCCCATGTGGAATAAGAAATTAAAGGATTTTATGGAAGATTTATGCTCTCAAAATAAGAGCAACAATAAAAATGAGATAGATCAACCCAAGCTGAGTTGGAGGAGCCAGCCCCTCAACTAATTTCAAATGAAATGAAAATCTAGAAAGAAGTAGTTGTAGTTTAGCCAAAACCTAAATAGAAGGAACTAAGTTTAGATGAGGATATTTCCATTCTTGACTCGGTAATCACAACTTATGAGGAGAAGGAAGAATCAAAGCAGGAGCTTACACCCAATTTTTCAAAGGTAAAAAAAATAAACTCGGATACAACATCAGACCCCAAACACAGAGGGAGACCATCAATGGATGAAACCAAGAAGAGACAAATAAAGAAGAAAATATTTGATGGAAGGATGTCCACCCTAGACAAAACCTCCAAAGGGAGGAAATGAAGGTAATATCATGGAATATGAGGGGACTGAACGCCCCTAATAAAATAAAAAAATTTAAGTCTTTCGTTTAGAAGCATAGACCAAATATTATCCTTTTGCAGGAAACTAATCTCAATGATATGAAAAACTTATACTTCATTAAATCTATATGGGAGAAATGATATGGTATAACAATGGAGGCCCAAGGAGCTTTTGGTGGCTTAATTACTACATGGAAAAAGGAGGATATCAAAGGAAACTTAGTCTGTAAATCCAGTAACCAGGTAACTATCAATTTCACTTCTAAAAAATATAAATTTTTCATTACCAACATCTATGCTCCCAACCACCCAGGATGGAGGAAACATCTATGGAACAACCTGGTGGAGATAAATTCTACCCTAGGAAGGAATAGGTGGTTATTAACCAATGACTTGAACACTCCATTGACCACAATAGAGAAGAAAGGAGGAAGATGGACTTTAGTGATAGTATGTTGGACTTAAAAGTATTTATGATTGAATGTAACCTAGTAGATATCAACCTAGAAGGAGCCACCTTCACGTGGTCAAATAGAAGAGTAGGAGATAAGTCTATCCAAAGTAGATTAGATAGAATATTGATGAACCAGGACTGGCAATGTTATTGGAGAGTTTGTGATGGTGGGTATCATTTTCCTTGCTTTATAACACCCACTATGATATTATATTGGATTTCACATCTATTTATAGAAATGAACACAAATAATTCATCCACTAAAATATTATATAAAAAATGTAAAAAAATTTTAAAGAGATAAAGATATAATGGGCACCTATAGGCACTATAAATAATCACTATATTATTTATAAAGAAAACTTGCAATACTATTATGCAATGGATGGAGTAGTGGGGGGTATTTATAATAATACCAAAACCTTAATTACGTAAATGAGTTTAAGCTAATCTAACATCACAAGAGGGCTTAAGGTTAATTAAAATTTATAAAGTGGGTTCAACTATAAACTTAAGTAACCCATAATGCTTACATATTAGAACATTAAAATAAATTAAATACAATTATATAATCATTTCCCTTAGGTATATACAATATTACATCATATGATTTCATCCCTAGACATAAGTTGGAGTACTAACCTATCTCATGCAAAGTGAACCTACATTCTCCTTGTGTCATAGGTGTTTGGAATCAATATAGAAAAACAAACAAGATGATGTAATTGGATTTGGAGTTATCTTTGCTAAACTATGAGAACATGTGATTTTCAAACTACAAGAATATAGCCAAAAAGTGCATTATGAAATCTATGTAGTGACTACCCATTGTATAGTCCCACAAGCATCAATTACATAGAGAAAATTAGGTGTTTTGATTATTATGTATAGACTAAAAAATTAGTAGAAAAGTGGGCATTGTAATTATTTATAATTATATGCCCATTTTTGGTAGATCAAGTAGCTAGCTAGAAATATAATTTAGAGAGTGACATAAGCTAGAATCCACCCTCGCAAATTTTTTAATTCCTTTGTAAGATTATCCTAGCCACTCAAAACTAGTGTCAATTCTTCAACTATATAAAATTCAAAATATATTACTCTATTTTGTATTTATTTCTATTTTGTAGTTAAGTTTGACAATGGCAATATCAACAACATCAATTGGCAAAGAGTTCAAGGAAGTTTCATGGTCTCTTTAAATTATGTACATAGTTCGTAGTGGCTAGCTAGCTAATTAGACAACAAGAGAAATAGTTTTGAAATTAGCATCACTCAATGGAAAAGCAACTAATAAATATTTCAATGTTATATATTTCTTTCAATAGTAATAAAATCAAATCTACAATTTAATTGCATTTAGAGTATTTACACTCCTTTTTTCACACAACAAGGGAATTATGTCTAATTTTGGAGTTATGGACCACAAAAATCATGTGGTTTATGAGAACACCCATGATCATTATGTATTTTACCATTCAATATATATATATATATATATATATATATTCCACCTAAAGTTATGAATAAGTTACTTTTAATTATGTTCCTTCAAGTTTTATGTAGTTTTATGAGGGATTAATTTCTATAATGCATTTCCTTTCCAGATTTTCAATCGTATAGTTTACTTTTCTTTTGTTTTCTATAGTTTCTATTTTTATTTTAAATTCTATAATTTATTATTTAATGTATAATTTATTTCCTTTCTTTGGACTCTCTAGGATGATCAATGTGTGTTGATCAGCTCACGGTGTGAATTGGAGTTGATCCGTAGGTGCATGTAGGCTATGTCCTCCAACAAGTTTTGTAATGTATATATAGTACCCAATACCTCACCCATTGAAAAATTGATGACACTTTCCAAGATCATGATTATATTGACTCATAGGCACTAAAACTCCAACCTAGTAGTCAAAATATAAGGTTTCAATTTATAATGGATCATGTGACTTAGAGGTTCTAGGAAATTGGATCCTTTATATGGAAACTTGATTGAAACTTAACTAGGTTTCTATCAAAGAAAAGATACAATTTTCCAAGATTAAACTCATAGGGCTTGCTAAGTTTAACTATGGAGCATACAAAATATCAAATCCACCAACATATGGATCAATTTTGTGGATGTACTTAGCAATTTTTTATATAAATTTAGCTATAAGCAATATATGGGTGTCAACTAGATTCATTTATACTAGATACTTAACATGTATATGAAAGACTATTCATTAGTTTAATAAATTATAAATTCTCCTGACAATTAAAGATGTCATAAACAAGTTGATCATAAGTGGGTCGTAGGAACCCTTGTACTGAGAGTTGAAATATTTAAAAATCACCATCCTTGATGCTAGATGCAATCAAGCACATCTCACAGTGTAAAATTTTTAGCATAGAACAAGGCTTCATCATGTTCTTCAATGATTTATTCTAAACATTAAGTTGCCTAGTAAACACTTTCATTAAAAAATACTAACTCCCCTTCTTATTCTCCTACTCACTATTCTTCTTCTTTCTATTCCACTTATAATAAGATAGACAATTTTTGCCTATATTGGAAGAAACAAGGACATGATTAGTCAAAAAATTTCTAGTTGAAAAGAAAATATTTACTTACATACTTTAGCACCTACTATTGGTAGGAACGATAATGATTGAGTTTGGTGTTTTATATCTTATTTTCTTGGTTCTAGCATTTTTGTAAGGTGATTAGTTATCCCACCATACTAGTGTATGCAATATTTATTTAATTGTGAGTTTATTATTTTTCTATTCTTGTTAATAGATTATTTATCCCTATTTGATTCATGTTTTTTGATTAGTTGCTCAAAATTTCAATGTACTTCCTATATAAAGCTTGATAATTTTAATAGCAATTAGTGTGAACGATTCCCATATCAGAAGAACAAAGATAAAATATTGTACGTTATTTTTCGTAACCTAAACAATTTTCCTCTCACTACAATAAAATTTGGTTAAAATATGAAGATCAACAAAAGACAACATTCACAATGAAGGGGAAAATTTTGCTTATAGGAGAATACCATTTGGACCTTCAAACATGGGTGCTACCTTTCATAATGCAATGAATATAATATTTGAAGGATACTAAATGAGGTCATTATCATTTATCTAGATGACATGACCTTATTTTCCAAGGATAGGAGCATGCATATTTAACAACTACACAATTTGTTAATGATGTAGATAATTCAATATTTTTTTGAACCCAAAGAAACCATTTTTTGTTTAAAGGAAGAAAATCTACTTGATCACATGGTTTTAGAGGATGGGTTAGCCATTGACCCTGATAGAGTAAAAATGATGTTGGAGATTACATTACCAACTTCCAAGAAGGATTTCAAATATTTTGTATAATAAATAGATTTCTTTACGAAATTGATTACAAACTTCACATATATTCTCCATCTATAGCAAAAATGCTTAATAAATAGATGATACTTACATGATCAGGTGACAAAAATGAAAATTTTACAATATGAAAAATTAAATTGCTCAAGCACCTATTCTAGTGAATCAAAACTACAAGGAATTTATATTATATGTTTTGGGACATGTACAAGCATAAAATCCATGCTAATTTAAAATAATTACAAGGAGAAAAAATATTAAACTACTTTTATGAGTCATAAACTCCATGCCTACTTGAAGAAACATAACCTTATGCAGAAGCAAGTATATATTATGGTAATATTATTGAGAAATTGTTGGCACAATCTATTATAGAATAAAAAAACTCTCTTAACGGTTCACCCTAATGTTCAATCATTTATACTCCAATGAGATTTGGAAGAGAATAGATCTAGATGAATTTCTAAGACCTAGGAATTTGATATACAGAAAAAAGAATATGAACTTGATTTGAGAAAATGCCTTAGTGCAAGAACTTGATTGAGGCCCATATAGAGAAAAAAATAAACTTTTTAGAAAGGAAGAGTAAGAGGAAGATTAAAAATTTCAAGGTCATAAAATGTGGCCATATGATATAATCAAATGCATGCAAGCTATAAGAAGCTCAAAAGACCTCATTATAATGCAGAGGAAGAGATTCATATATAACGCTATAAAATTTAATATGATTGATGATATGTTATTTCATAAAGGGCATGCTAGTGTATTTTTGTATTACATGGAAAAATAAGGATACCTAGCTTGTTGTAAGAATATCATTAAGGACAAATCAATGAATACTACTTAACACATACAATAGCATACAAAATTTGTAGAAATGATTATTATTACCCATTTATCTTCTTTGGTATTTTCTAGTGGGTGAATCAATGCAAGTCATGGTACATGCATGTTGGAAATAATAAAAGTACTCCTTCCATTACAATTTATCATTATAGCAAATTCTTTTCAATAGAATGGGATGAAATTTATCAAGAAGATTAACCTTGATTGTGTTGGCCATAATTTGATATCATGATAGAAAATTATTTCACAAGGTGAATGAAGTTAGTTCTAATGAATAAGGCAATTGAAGCATCAGTAATCCAAATCTTAGAGGATATAATCAGTAGATTTTAGGTATCCCCAATGATCATCATTGATAATGTCAAATAATTCATCAAATCTAAGATCACCTGCTTGTGCTTGAGTACAAGTTTATCATGAAGACATCATCAAACTATTACCTCAAAGAAAATAGTTTGGATGAGTCCATGAATAAAAATATAGTGTGCATACTAAAGAGCATGATTCTTGTGTCATGCCAATTGCATCCATTAAAAAATATCTATATAACTTGGTCTACGAGAAGAAAGAAACATTGTTGCTTAATTTGGAACTTCTGGAACTAAAATTTCTAAGCAATTGGATCTAAATGATATAATAATTAAACCCATACATACAAGGATCAGTAAGTTTTTATACCTAGAAGAATAGAGGCAGGGGTATTCAATAGATTCAATAGTCATCAAAAGGATATTAAATGATAATTTTATAATAAATCTACTCACATGAAGTTCAAATATGAATTGGTTTTAAAGTGAGATGAGGAATGAACAAAAGTAGGAAAACAAGTCAAGTTCAATTCCCTCTAGACTAACCCATACCAAATCACTAGAATCTAGGGTGCTAATGCTTATGAGATGATAACAATGAATCATAAAATGGTTACCCATTTTTATGAGTGAAAAAACACCTCAAATATTTATTAGTTAGATTGAGACTTCAACCTCACTATACATAGTGTAGATACTCCTCTTCTTATATTCCTCATTTTTATATTTTCCTTTCTTGTTCATTTTTTCAAATAATAAAGCATTGATCCTAAGATAAAATCCCATGTCTGAATCGTATCCAACCTTTGTTCCCTTCTATTCCAAATCATAGGCTTATAAATCACTCAAAAATCATTCAAAGGGTATAAATTCTAAGAACTAGCCAAGGAGTTTCTTGAAAAATTCTAAGTCATGGGTCAGTTATCAACATCGATCCATGATATTTGATTCATCACTCAAAATTCATTCAAAGGGTGTAAATTATAAGAATTGGCCAAGGATTTTCTTAAAAAATTCTAAGTCATGGGTCACTTATCAACATCGATACATGATATTTGATTCACGATCTTGCCAATCCATGGATGATCAATTTGTAATGGTGATAATATCACTTTAGACACATGGTTCAATAAGGAGGAATAGTAACTAATTCCAAAGAACGTCATGAGCATGTAATGTAATCAATTATTTATTTATCCTAGGAAGTGACTTGTATCCTTGTCTAACATTATACAAATTTTAAAGAAGGTATGAATTCTAAAGCATCTATTATGCTTCGAGGGTGGACCATTGGTGACACATGAAAATATTAGAGTAGCATATTATGCAATAATGATACGTTAAATGAATAAAAAACTAAATAGGAAATTTGAGAAACCATATGATTTTGCTTGAGGTGACATTAAGGATGAAGATATGACTATAATGTCTACAAATCAATAGAGAAGTAGAGACTCTAAATCTAATGATAAATTATTTGACCTTTCACTAGAGCATTCAAGTAAATATTTGAGATCCTAGATCATTGAATGCATCAAAATCACCAAAGCTATTACTAATTTGTGTGTTTCCATCATCAATTTGTTGAAATAATCAAGTCTAGTTTGAGAATACATTACAACCAATAAACCTACAATGTTGAATGCAAGTTTTAACCTTAAATTCAGGTAACTTAATATTTTTATGTCATGTATATGAGGAATGTAACACCCATTGAATTCTTCATGGTGTGTTTCTTTGGAGGGACTAGAGTATAAGTTGAAAGTTATTGTTGTTGCATCTCCATACCATGTCATTACCTATAGGTTGAAATTCAGATGGATTACTTTGCTTGGAGGTTTTATTTATTGAGGAAATTTCAAAGAGCATTGGGACATTTTAATTATCCATAGAATATTCCAATAACAAAAATAATTTTTAAACAAATTAAGGAGGACTTATGTTCTTAGAAATCCTTGAAACTGTAAAGTAACATCAACTTGTCAAAATTTCAAACCTGTAGAACTCATCAATTTGACTTTTTAAAAAGCTACAAAGATAAATAAGTCAATTATTAAATATACGGTATCAATCCATGATGGAAAATAGGTCAAAATATATTTATGTGAGTATCATGTTGGCATAAATCTATGGAAGTATTGGTAGGGGAAACATAGATTTTCTAATTCTATTTCACCAATTAGTGGCCATCAATAGTTCATAAATCCATGAATAAATTTGATATGTTGTCAAAACATCATGCTAATATCATCCCATAAAGTTTGACATCATCTTTGATCCATGAATATTTAAGAAGCACTAATAAATTGGATGATTAGTGAATATTGTCCAAGAAATGATTTTGATTCATAAAATATTTCAATTGATAGACAATAGATTCATATATTGATCAAAGGCATAGATATTATAAAGACCCTTTTGGAATTATTGAGAATATGGATACAAAGCAAGATAAAACTAGCAACTCTACACCAACAATTGAGTCTTATATTTCTCTAGAAATTTTAATAGCACCTCCTTCTCCACAACTAGTCTAAGGCCTTCTACCTCCTAGAAAATCCCAATTTAGAAGAAGAAGGCAAAAAAAGGGTCCCAAAAGGAGAAAAAAATATATAATTTCTATTCGAGGATCATAGAAGGAAAATTCACAAAATTTGCATATAAGTTCAAATATTTTTTTATCAAAATTAATTGATCCTACAAAATCCATATGTTGGAAATGTCTCACACTAGATGTTAAGGCCTTGCACAAGTTTTGGTCCACTAAATTTTCTGTGTCTTAAGCTTGTTGATGTGTGCATAAGCAAATACAATGCCAACACACATTCAATTATTCTTCAACAAGGGTATAGAGACTCGATTACATTAATAAGAAAATAATTTGAGGGGTGCTAGCAATCATTGATGATCCTAATGGGTAATAATTTTCTTCACTATCCAAATAAAAAATTTATTATTACAATATGAAATAGGACTATGTCCACTTCTTAAGGCAATTTATAAATGACTCAAAAAAATTTCAAACATACAAGTTAGTTTTATACTCTAGTGCATCAAAGGACTATGCCCAATAAATCATCTTATATAAATTTTCAAGACTACCATTTGTTGATATTGAGTATTATGAAGAACTACTAATTGGACAATATGCATAATCTTAATTATGTTGATTTAATTATTGTCAAAATGTAGTCAACTAAAGAATTTTCAATGAGAGGGAGTCTTCATTTTTACCTCCTACCTAGTTTGGTTTATCATCATAAGATCAACTAGATCCACAAGCTTAAAACTATTTCTCTAGATGAGTCTAAAAATATTACACCTATGGTGGAGTAGACAAACATGTCAAGGAGAGTGAAAGGAACCCTTAAAAATGAGTTCTATGATGTATCTATTGAACCATGACCAAGGATTTCAAGGAAGGCTTGTTGTTTGATGAAAAGGGTAAAATGGATTGGCAAGTAATACATAGTTAGTGCAAATTCATTCATTCATTTATTTCAATTTAATGCACTCCCATTCCTCCTAGAATTTATTCCCAACCATCTCTTTATGCATGAATACACACACTAATCGGTCACATTAATAAAATATATTGTGCAAGTTAAAATAAGGAAACCTATTATATGATAAATTTTAAGTTCATAAAAAATGACACAAAGTCCAAGGATGAATTCTAAAAATTAAGGAGATCACAAAATAATTTGGGTTGTACAAGATAGACAAAAACTGATTGTAGGATCCTTTCAATAAATTCCTAGAAAGTTTGAACAGTTTATGTCAACACCACATATACACATGATTAGAGATCTAATTTTAAGAAAGAAGTAAATCTTAAAGAGGATGCAGCCATGTTGAGGCTATAGGTAAAATTAACTTAGGAAGATAAGTATGAAACGATAACATCTGAGATAATATGGTCCTAAAGCCAACAAAATTAGTTACAAACAAATCACAACTTTGTAAAAAAATGGATAGAATATGGACAATATCTCTACATTTTGGTGCATGAGGATTGAATAGAAAATAAAATTACCAAGGTTTTGATTCAAAAATAGACAAAGAGTCTAGTGTTAAGTGAGATAATGAACATGTCATAATCACACCTATGGGATCCATAAATATTGATCAAAAAAAAAATGGAAGGAAGAGGAGAAGATATCGCATGACTCATTAATTGCAATATTATTGCCCAAAAATGAATGGCAATGCTTAATATTATACCTACAACAAAAACATCTCAGTTGACATAATTATCATACACTATGAGGATATTTTTCAAGAAGAAATACATCCATAAAATTACAATAAAGATACCTACGTAGTAAAGATATGACCTACCAACACCTGCTATACTACACAACTAGCAATTTAGGAAGCAAAAGTGTTAGTTTATATGTTAGAAGTTGATATGTCAAAGAAAACCTAATTGCACATAATCTCGTATATACATATATCATTACAAGCATTACCTCTATCTTCTTTGTAAACACAAGACTAGGTAGCACGATCATACAGACTATTGAATCTTGTAACATATGGATCAAGAAAAATGATAGTGGAATCCTTAATTGTGGAAGTAGTACTATTAGGACAAGTGACAATTGACTCAGTGATGGTCCCACTCACAAGTAAACCAACAAATAATATCTCAAAGTTATTTGATGTAGCTTTGTAATATTTTTTACCAGTAGTGAAGTTAATCCATGTACTTTGGGAAGAGTAGGTCCATCCCTACAAAAAAAAAAGATAAATTTTATATGCCACTAGCAATTTCTTGTCCAAGCAATAAAGGATGGTGATATACACTACCCAACCCACTCCTACATCTAAAACATGCACTGAAGAATCTCATGTAGGAGTAGAATAACTTAGAGGAGATAATATGTCAAACATTGATATAGGAGCCACTCAAACACAACCCACTCTTCCTCTAGACTTTATAGCAAGAACGTTGGTAGACATAAAAACTACCAACTATGTTTCCATTACTTGAATTTCTACCACTTCTACTGTGTATTCCATTGTCTCTATTACTTCCTCCATCATCATTATCATTTCATCCATCCCATATTCTACATCCTTTCCATCCACCATTGTTGTTCCCATAACCACAAATTTTCCTTTGCCTTTCATTATCTCCACTACTTCCTCCATCATCATTGTCACCTCATCCATTCCATCTTCCACATCCTTTTCATACACTATTATTTTCTTATAATCATAAATTTTCCTTTCAACATGATAACCACCATCCCATCCACCATAATACCAACTACTTCCACTTTCACTTCCATTCCTGTTGCAACAACATCACCATCAACTACCACAAAGACACTTTAATCTACTCTACCACCACCACCTACATTGTTGATTATTACACCCATGTAATTTATTCAATCATCTTAACTACCCATTGATCACATTATATCCATCTGCATCCATGTCAATTATATCCCTTTCTTTCTTTCATAGTTACAAAGGACAATGTCACCATAAAATATAAAAGCAATAAAATATAATTTAACTATTTTGATAAAAATTATATTAAAATCTAAAATATAATATAAATTATAATTATCCTATTAAATTATAAGATAACAAGTTTCTCTTTTACCAAAACCTTGGATAAAAGAAACAAAGGAATGAATCATTATTTTTAATGAATATAGAACGAAGAATATATTTTTTTTTAAGTTAATAAGAGAGTTGGTCACAACCATACTATTTTTAGCAACTGATAAGTGGGTCAAATCACATGGATTGCTCCTACCAAATTCATGGGCTGCTCCCATCAAATCTATTCCGCCTTGTTATTATTGGGCCGACATGAAGGTGATTACCAGTATTTCGGAAATCGTACCATCATCGCACTGAGAAGATTCAGATTAGACATAGAATAAAAAATATTAATATAAAATCAATTCTCAAGAAAACCTTACAATTCTCTTATTTCGGGGATAAATAAGATAATTATTAAGGAAACCCAACATGTGGGATAACTTTAAAGAAACTTGTCATGCCTGGCCTTTAATAACATTGCATGGAAAGCTCATCTAATGTTAATAATTATTATTGTTTTGATAAATTTTCTCAAATATTTTCAAATTTTATATGTTTGCCTGTTTTTACAAACATAAGCTAGATTTATTTTCTGGAAAATAAAATTATCTTCATTTTTACTCGCCGAGGAGAGGGTGACGGCAGAGAATAAACACTGGAATAGTTGAAAAAGAAATTTGACCGATCAGTCATGAAGAGTTCTAATGCACTTCTTCTCAGAAGATACCTGCAGTAAACAGAAAAAATATTACACAGATGACAATGCATAATGTAATGACAGCACTAAAGAGAAATCCTGTAATAACAAAGATCTTTGGTAGAATTCAATCCCCAAGCTACACTGTAGTCTAAAAACACTGGAAAGATAAACATAACCTTTTAGAAGCACATTTGTTGAATAGCCTTTCTTGATTTTGGGATTAAGGCACTTATTAAGCAATCTCTAATAAATTAGAAGGATGAAGATTGGCTGACAAAAGTAAATATGTGGTAATATTATAGGTTACATTAACTAAGTTCTTAAAATAATCAGAGGCATTTTAACTGTATGGGACAATCACAAAACGGCATGGACAATTGCTAGAAGCAAGTTATTAGGTTGGTGATCCTTTTTTGTTTTGATGAAAAGAAGAATATATAAAATTGGCGTTAAAAGATGTACGTGCTCCAAGTACAGTTATCATTTGAGAGATGTTGTAAGGACTTCAATAATTCAATGATAATTTACAATTGTTATACTCTTGGATGTTCTAGACAAAATGAAGGATTTTGCTTCCTTTGTCAATTTAAATGGGCTTTGGAATGTTATTCCTTCATACTCTTAGGATAATAGATGTATTCAACAATCTTATGTGGCAAAAATATTGCACAAACTTTGTTATATAACTTTTTTAGACATTCTGTTGAGAGTAAGATCAATTAACAAGCCCATTCTTTTGAGATGTGAGCTACTTAATGGTTCAAATTCATTTGATTTTCAATCTATGTGGCTCCAAAACCCTAGTTTCTTCCAAATAGTCATTTTGTGGTGGAGTGAAGCACAATTTGAAGGATGATGTATGTAAAAGTTTGTTCAAAAACTGAAATATAAAATGGAAAATGAAGATTTGAATATCAAATCATTTAGTAACAAATTTAAAAGAAGGGAAGAAAATAAATCCCAGATCAAGAATTTACAAGATGAAGTGGAAATCAATGGAATGGATCAACATAATTACATGCAAGAAAAACTATTACTTTCTGATTTTCATAACATATTACAAAATGAAAAGACATATAGGATCAAAAAATCCTAGGAAAGATGGCTTAAGAAAGGGAATAGAAATACCAAATTCTTAAATGCTACTACTAAAATAAATTTCTCCTTTCAACAAATCAAAAACTCTATTATAAGTTAGGCAGGATAAGAAGGTTCAAGGTTAGCTTTAGCAAAATACTCTATCATACAAGACATAATTAAAGCTTTCTAAGGAATATTTCAATAGAGGAGTTATTAGAGACAACTTTCTCTTTATGTCATGGCAAGGTACTTGGCCTAAGAGATTTCCTACAAATTTCTTTCAAACATTGTAGGATATTTTGAAGAGAAAAATGTTGGTTGTGATTGAAGACACTAGAAAAAGAAAGCTTATAATAGATGAGATCAATGAAACTTTTATTGCATTGGCTCCCAATATAGACAAGACAAAATATTTTGAAAATTTCGTCCAATAAGCCCTTATAACATGATCTATAAGATAATTTCAAATAGCATATAGATTTGAAAAGATTGCACATTATGTTATCTAATATTAAAAATGTGATATTCTTCATGGTAAGCAAATCCTTAATGATATAATCATTGCATAAAAGGCCATGCATTTTTTGTTTTATAAAAAAGTATGTATGTAAAATTGGATATGAACAAAGCATACGATAGAATTTGTAGGAATTTTCTATATGAATTCTAAAAAAAATGTGTGTGATCAAAGTCTATAAATGGATTAGATGTTGCTAAAATACTCTAAAATATTCTATTTTGATCGATATATTTGGTTAGATACATTGAATCATCCCATGTATTCGGCCAAGGTGATCCACTATCTCCTTTTCTCTTGATTATTCATAATGAGGGCATTGGAAAGAACTTTTTTAAAGGAAAAGTGGAAGGAAAAATCAAAGGTATTCAAGTTGTGACAAATGAACCCTTTAAATCTCATCCCCAATTTCTTAATCACACTTTTCTTTTCGATCATCCCTTGCTCAACAAGGCCATGAAATTTTAATCAAGACTATCATGCAATTAGAAGGTTTCTAGATAATTGTCTAATACAATAAAATACGAGATTTTTTTTTGTTGGAATACTTGAGTTGTCATTGATGTCAAAGGTTGTTTTGGTTAATAGCAGTTGTCATTGATGTCATTGTGTTGGAGCAGACTATGCAAGACAAATATATCTTCAAAAGGTATGCAAGACAAAGTGTGAACTTTAATATTTAAATTTAATATTTAAATATTAAGAGTGGGATATACTTTAATATTTAAATTAAATATTAAAGTACAGGTTAAGATATAAAAGTTTAAATATTTAAATCAACGATTTAAATATTTTATATGAAGTGGGATGTATTTAAATCAAAGGATTTAAATATATTGAAAATAATATAAGGATCAACCCTTATGGTTAAAGATTCAAAAATTATTTTTCATATATATGGTTCTAACAATATGGTTGAGAGTGATTTTTGATAGTGCCTTCATGTGGCCTTCGGAGAAATATTAAGAGCATTTGTTCGCATGCATTCGTCTACGTTCGGAAGAGTGAGTGCAAGGAGAGTATGTTGTTCATTTGCATGTTGCGCTTGAAGAGGAAAGTGTATCGTTCATTTGTGTGCTACGCTTGGATAGGAGAGTGTGTCATTCGTTTGTGTGTTGCACTTGGAGAGGAGAGTGTGTCGTTCGTTTGAGTGTTGTTTGTTAGTGTGATGCACAGGAGTTTCATTGGAGCCAGTAGTGTCTTCAAGAGTGTGCTTTGGAACCAATGAAAATTCTATTGTAAAGACAAGAGTAGAACGTTGTAATCCCACAAATCAAAGTGCAACGTCAAGCAAAAAGTCATATGTGATACACCAGAGATGAAGCAGATTGTGGTCTTTATGAAGGAACCAAAGACAATATCCACAACAGTGAAGATCGTGATAATTTAGGGCAGCATCAAATAATAAGAAGAGACATATCATTGTCTAGCATATTGACGTCTTCAATAGAAGAAAAAATATTTCTACTATATATTTGAAGTGCACATAGTGTGAAGAAGACAATAGTGGTAGTGAAAGAAATCTCAACGATGTTGTGGTCAGACATGCGCTTAAAAGACTTACACAGTGACAAAACATAGAGGTATATTATTGTTTTATCCATTTGCATATACATTATATACATTAACATGTAGTGGAAGTGTTGGCGTCGGTAGAGGAAAGACACAACAAGATACAAGGGCAAAGGAATGGATGCAAAGTATTGAAACCCTAAACCAGTGAGTCGTAACATCAAGTGGCAACCAAAGCAGGAAGTGCGTGAAAGAAAAAGGGAGCAACAACATTGAGTTTGAATTCTGCCAGGGTTACATTTTTGGATTGAAGAATGATGACCATGTCTTCAAATTAAGGGTTGTGGAACCACATTCTATCAGATGGTGTAGATGAAGTGGTTCATTGCCAATGGATAAGAATTGTGAGTTAAAGACCAGGGCTCAAGTTTTACCACAAGCAAAAATATTTGGAAGGTAAGTGTGCTTTTAATTATATTTGGGAATGAAATTTATTATAAAGTATTGATGAGAAATTATGAATGAAAGTTTTCTTCAAAAGACAAAAACAAGGGAGAATGAAAAATTATTAATGCACAAAGGGTTTTATGAATGAGATTTTCCTTTTGATATAATAAGAGAATAGTGCATAATCTTTTGGCAAGGTGTGGTAGTATAAATTCCTAAGACTAAGTTTTTTATGTGGGCAACCATGAAAGTATTGTGATTGGTTTTGAAGTATATGTGGAAATAAGCAATATAGTATAGTCTCACACAAATAGAAGGTTTGCTTTAAAGTGAAAGTGTCACATAGTGCAAGAATAGTGTGAAAGGATTCAAATGAAAAGCAGGATATTTTCAGCCACCTACAAAAGGGAAGGAAAGGTACAATTCAGCAATTACAAGATTAGTTATCAAAGTGCTAGAATAGAGCTACCTTTAAAATGTAATAAATGTGAGACATGTAAAGCAATAGACTTAATGAATGTGAAGAATAGATTGGTGAATTATTAGTGCATATTATTCTCTATATGTTCATGAAGATAAAAGAATTCTGGGTAGAATATGTTTGAATTGCTTTAGTTGAGGAAAGCATATTGAAGAATAGATGAAGAACTTAATGATATCAGTATGCAATATTTGGGAATAGATGAGCATTGTATGTATGCAATATTTGGGTGTAGATGAGCAATGTTTGTAAGCAGGTTTTGGATCAAATTGTTGAGCACATTTGTGAGAAGGTTTTGGAGCAGTGCTGAGCACTTTTGTGAGCAAATGTGAGCAGGTTTAGTAAGCAGATTTGAGCAGGTTTTATCAGAATGTTATGGAGTTTTTTTGTGCATATTTGAATACAGAGTTTGAGCAGATATGAAGATAAATTTTGAGCAGAGTTGAAGGTAAATTTTGAACAGAGTTGAAAATAGAGTTTGAGCAGAGTTGAGACACAAAACAAGAGCAGAGGGGACTTGTATCTCCAAGTGGAGTGGTGTCCACAAAACTAGAACAGAGTGGAGTGGTGTCCACAGAACCAGAGTAGAGGGGATTGGTATCTCCTATGGAGTGGTGTCCATAAAACCATAATAGAGTGGAGTGGTGTCCACATAACTTGAGAGGGGATTGGTGTCTCCTGTGGATTGGTGTCCATGAACACTATAATAGGGGATTGGTGTCTCCTATGGGTTTGTGCCCACAAAATATATTATAAATTTTTAAGAAATATTTCTCTGTGGATGTAGCCCATGTTGGGTGAACCACGTTAAATCTATGTTTCTCATATGTGTGATGATTTGTGCATTGTTTCATTACTGCATTGATATTATTGTTGTTATAATTTGGATTGAAAAGTTAAAATTTTTATCTTATACTGTTCACCTCCCCTCTCAGTATAAGCTTGTGTTTTTCAATTGGTATCAGAGTGGGTTTCTTCATGAAAGCCTAACAACTTGAAGAAAGATCTTACCAAAACACACATGGCTCATAAGGAAGATTTTTCATCAAATAAGGCTCCATTCTTTGATGGAACTAAATATGCTTTCTGGAGTGTGAGGATGAAGACTTATTTTATGGTACATGGATATGATATATGGCAATCCATTGAGAATGGGTTCACACCATCTAAAAATCCTCCTATAGATGCAAGTGGTAAGAAACCATATGAAGATAATTTCAAGGAGATGAATGTAATTTTGAGTGGCTTATGTGAATCAGAGTTTGTGAAATTCATGCAATGCATTTCAGCAATATAAGAGAGGAAGGATCTCAAAACTTTAAGCATGGATGAGCTACATGGGATTCTCACAGCCTATGATATGAGGACAGAAAATATCAAATATCCAAATGAGAGGTAACATTCAAAGCTTCAAAGAAGGCAAAGGATAAAGTACCAGAATCAAGTGATGAATCAAGCAGTGAAGAGAAGGCTAACTTTGTGAGAAGAAATAAGAAGGATCCAAGAAAACACAAAAATATATAGACTGTGAAATTCTTTAGTTGTGGTAACATTGGTCACTATGCAACTAATTATCCACAATTTGAAAATAGTAGCAGTGAAGAGGAAAAGGAATACAAAAAATAAAAAATAAATAAAATTTTATCATGAAAAGAAAAATAGTCACGGTCAAGGCAAGCATGAGAAGAAGATCTTTCAAAGGCACAAGAAAAAATTTTATGTTGAAGAAGCAAGCAGCGCTTTCAATGACAATGGTGAAAGTCTCTCCGATAGTGAAAAAGTAGAAATTCTATTTTTGGCCATAGAAGAGAAAGAAGATGCTCCTATTATTGAAGATCAAGAAAAAGAGAAAGAAGATGATCCTATAGTTGAAGACCAAAAAGAAGAAAAAGATTCAAAAAATGAAGAGGAAGCCACAGTTGATATGAAAGAGGAACTTGAAGAGTTGAAAAGAGAAAACTCAAGGTTGAAGGCTCAAGTAAAAGAGGATGAGAAAACAAAGGCAAAAATTCTACAAGATCTCACTAACTTAAAAGTTAAAGTTGAAGAGGCAAGGAAAGTTGAAGAAGGTATGGCTGAGCAGTTAAAAGAAAAAGAGCTAGAATGTGAAAGACTAGAAGATGAAGTTATCTCTCTAAGGAAGGGACTTGGAAAATATTATGATAAGTTATCTCAGTTTAAGAAAAACTCAAAAACCTTGGATGACATTATCAAAATACAGAGATCTCCATTTATCAAGACTGGACTTGGTTATGAAGAAGGTCAAGGGAAACAAAAAGAAGATTCAAGCTCAAAAGAACCAAAAGCATAAAATAAAGTGGTTGAAGAAGAGCTTGAGACCTATACTAATGTGTTGAGTAGTGGAAACATCAAAGAGGAAGAAAACAATGCACGATCAAGTAACAAGGACCATCATAGAAAAAGCAAAGAAATAACCATACGACCATATCCTCCAAGGCACGATTATTACTCACTAAGTATTTCATGAGGATTGAGAATGGCATTATTACTCATCCTAATTATGTCAAGCGATATTAGACATAAAGCTTTAGCATTCCTCTTTGTCAACTCAAAGTATACTCACATTAGTTGTGTATGGATACGAACCACCATATTCCTCAAGAGGATAGGGTATGTCATATTTGCTCTATTTAGGATGTGGATACTGAAAAACATTTTATCTTTAGGTATCTTGCTCATGAGATTTGAGAGAGGTACTATTGCTTGTATAGACTCAAATGGGTCACTTGACACTTTTTTATCTATCCTGACCAAAGATGCTTGGATTTTTACCTCAAGAAATTTATCACTCTTTAGTGCTAGTCATTAGAGGGGAGACAAACTACTACTTGACTAATCACCTTATTCTTTCACCTTATCTCTATAGTCAAAGTAATAAGCGTTCATTGGAAGCTACAACTATCCAAAATATTAATGATAGATCTATGCATACAAGAGTGGCTACTAGGGTTTTAGTTATTTCTTCTTGCTTGTGAGACAAGACTAATTTTTCAACGTCATATTTTTGCCACCTCTCATATATCAAGGATGGGTTGTATACAAGCACAATTTACTAGTCTATTGTCCTCTTCTATTTGTTCCACATCCATGGATGCTAGAAGAGTCTTGAGGATCAAAACTCCATGTCCACATAGGCCCTCTTAGTTTTGGTCATTCTCCTTGGAGCATCATTAGACCTTGTGTTGACATTTTTGGGATATATGATGATGACAATGACTATTATTCTACTTTATATCCCACTATAGATTAATGTTGGTATTTGCATACATTAGAGGTCCTTTTTATCTCTATTGTACATTAAATTCTAGATATCTCTTAATCATTAATTCTAACATGTTAGGGTTTGTTCATTTTAGGTAACTCTTAAGGTTGTAATTGTATGCCATATAGTTGTTCCACTTTAGAGTAGTTTACACTAGATTCTTCACTCTAGTTTGTCTTATTTTCATAGTACTTTATGGTTACTATAATGCATTGTAATTTATAATAGCTCTTTTCAATTATTTCCATTGGCCTACTTTGGTCATATGACATTAATAGAATTATCTTATCTTATCATTTACTTCCATGAAAAAAACAATTATACTTGTAAATTAGATATAAAATATACATACAATAGGTTTTTTTGTATTTTTTACATTATATTCTATAAAAACTTTGGTTTTGATATAGAGTGAAGTGAATGGATTAGATATTGTTATAGCACTCAAAAATATTTTATTTTAATCAATGGATCCTCTACTAGACTTTAAATATTCCTATGGACTCTACAAATATGGCCATCCCTTTATTATTCTTTTTGAGGCATTGAATGCATCTTTCTTGAAGGTAAATATGGAAGCAAAAATCAGAGCTATTTAAGTTGTAATAAATGGTCCCTTTGTGTCATACCTTAGTTAAGAGGCCATGGATTTTAAACCAATATTTAATGCTATGTGAATGCTACTAGACAATTGGTTAGTAGTACAAAATCAAATATATTTTTCATTAACACTAACTTAGATTTACAACGATTTATTGTGGATATTTTAGGTTTTAAATTTGAAAACATTCCATCAACTTACTTGGGTATTCCTTTGTCTCATAAAGGAAAAAAAAATCAGCTTTAGGTCTCATATTTAGATAGAATGAAAGCTTGTTTGCCAAGTTGGAAAGATAAGTTATTAACCATGATAGGAAGGCTACAACTCATAAAGACTATATTACAATCCATACTTATTTATATGATGTTAGTAGGTATAGCATCAAAATTTGATAAAATTCAAAGAGGCTTTCTTTGAAAAGGATGTGAGGAAAAATTTAGGTTTTATCTTCATAATTAGGATAAGGTTTGCAAAGGAAAGAATATTAGAGGGATAAAATTGTAGAATTATAGATTTATAAGTTGGTCTTAGGGACAAAAATTGGTTGGAGATTATTCAAAGATCAAGGAAAACATTGGGCTTCAAAAATATATAGGTTCTCTTGATGCAATGAAATTATTCAGGAAAATAATCTTACCCAAAGGATTTCCAACATGGAACTTCATATAAGATAGTTTGCAATTGATCAAGAGTCATATTAGATGGTTAATAAATTAGGGAAAGTATTCAAATATTTGGTTTGATGCTTGATTGAAACCTTATCCTCTTATATTTGATTCAAATGACAAACATTGGCTCAAGCATATCTAGCTTTTAAAGGTCCAAAGATCAAATAATATATTAATGTAAGCAACAACTCTAGATGATGGATTTCTATTACTAACCTAGTGGAAGGAGGGAAACTCTAGATATGATATTCAAGAGTTATTTTCCTTTTTTTATATGAAATTATGAGTTGGTTTGAAATCTATCAAAATATGGTGGACACTCGATCAAGTTGAGATATGAGTATTTAGAGTAATTGAAATTTTCTACTTCTAAATATTTCTTTTAGAAGAATTTTTTGCCACTAGAGGATCTCCATAAGGCCTCCACATTTCTTTGGTTAGCAATTCAATGTAATATTCTTACAAGAGAGAGTCTACAAAGAAGAGGATATCATGGACCTTTCATATGTGCTTCATGTAATAAGGATTTAGTATTGAAATTATAATCTAATTCATGACTAAGATCCAACATTGTATGATGTATTGGATAGGCCTAATAGCATTTCATTATACAATGTATTAAATATTTTATAATATTTTATTATGTAAGCCCTATAGGTCATGGTTAATTTTGTTATGGTTAAACCCTAATTATGACTTGTAATTTACCTAAATCCCTCTTGTTATGTCAACTTAGGTTAAAATTTATAATGTAATTAGGTTTTTTTTATTACCATAAATACCCCCTTACACTTCTCAATTTTTTATTGGATTATTATATAATATTATCTATGGATATAGTGATTATGGTGCCTATGGGTGCCCATCAAATCTCTCTTTTTTGTCTTTATTTTCAATTTTTGTATAAGACTTGAGTGGATGGTTTCCTTTTGTTCATATTTGGAAAATATAGTAATTCCTCACTACCTACTCATGACTAAGGTAATCCTTAATCACCGGTGATCAAAGTTTTTTCTAGCTTGGATAAGAAGATGTCAAGATAAATCTGGATGATCGGGACTTATGCAAAATTTTGCTTAGCAAAAGTCTCAATAGATAAGCAAAGGAGTACTAAATGAAATTTCTTTTAGAATACATTTTGATATCAGAGATTTTACAATCCATGATGAGGCACCAATAGAAAAACTCTTGACTAGTCTATAAAATAACCCAAGATTCAATAGAAATGCCATAAATTCAATAGGACATCGATGCCTAAGTCAAATCAAAGGTGACTAAGGTATATGGGCTAAGTTAATGCTTACTTGTATTAGGAGATAAATACTACCTACTAGACCACATCTTGAGTAAATTGATTAGATGCTCATTCAAAACAAATTATGTCGATGATAGTCTTAGGTCTGATAATTATTATGGTCAAAGAGTACTTCATTCAGTGACTAGAATCCCTAGGAAAAGTAGGTGAGATTGTCAGATCTATTTGTAAATAATTTTGGAGGGAAATTTTCCCTTGCTATAAACTATAAATAAAAATGACATAGACTATAGAAAGGATCAACAAGTTTATAATTATATTCTTTTGTAGGCTTTCCCTTCAATTCTTTATTTAAAAATAGCAGACTCCTAAGCATATTATGGATAATCTCAAACCCTCGCTTCTAGCACAATCTTTGTAAAATATTGCTTGTATATATATACGCAAGAGCTTATGTCAATTTTTGGTTTGGCCATATGTGGTCTCCTGTTGACCTATTTTTGTGTGTATGTATTTTTTGTGACCTTTTGTCTATTTTTGTATTTTATTAAGTGTACGTATGTGTGAGGGGCCTACATCTATTTTTGGACTAGTCACTTGGTTTAGGTCTTTTATAGGACCCACCTTCGTATGCATGCATATACCTGGTAACTCTCATCTATTATTTACTGTGTCAAGGAGAGGAAGTATTCACCATTGGTACATAACATTCAAGCCCATTTTTGTAGGAAGATCTTAGTGGATCTCTTTATGCATTGTCACCCCTTTTATTTTGTTGAGTTGTTTTATTTTTATCTCTAGCATACCTTTTTCCTTTTTTGATTCCAAATGTGCCTTTAATATCACATCATAATAAGGAGTTAACTTTGTAAAAAATATTGAAGGCACCTAATTGAGTCAAACGCTATGCTCTCGATCGTGTCCCTATTGTGTCACTCCTTACAAGGCATGATTGCCCTACCAAGGATAATTGAAGATGATAATAGTTTAATGGCATGTCCAATGGTGCCTTAGTGATATATCATTGGTCCCAAAATCACAAGGAATAGGGAGACTCAGTGAGGGTCTTTATCTATTCCCACTTTTTGAAGCACCTCTTTACTCACCTCGTTGTTGGATATTTTTAGTCAAAGTTGTCATTGATATCAAGGAACGAAGTTGTCATTGATGTCAAGGAATAAGCTACAGTTGATGTCAAAAGGTCAAAAGGAATAATGCAAAGGTTAATGGCAAAAGAGCTTCATAATATTTTTTTTTTTATAGTTATAAGTGTTTGTATTTATAGCGGGTTTTAACAAGGATCCCAAAACCTGATTACATAAGCAATGGGCCTAGGGCATCAATCCCTTGAAACTGAACACCAAAACAGAAATCCTGCCCAACGGTAACAGTAAGCATGAAACAATCCCTCTTAGCGGGAAACAAACAAATAAGAAAGAAAGTAGTTTTGGAGATCCCGCCCAGTGGGGAGTAGCCAAAAACCACCATCAAGAAGATCCCACCCAGCAAGAAGCACAGAAAAACCGTTACAATAAAATCCCGCCTCGCGGGAAGCAGTCAAAACCACCACAAACAGTCCCGCCTAGCGGGAAGCAACAGGGAAATCCCGCCATCCGGGAAACCAGCAGAAAAGAAAGGATCCCGCCTCGTAGGAAAATCGGCGGATTTGGCGGATCCCGCCTTGTGGAGAAACCATCCCGCCCATCGGTAAAACATTTAGTTCAGTGAGAGCCATCCTGTAGGAAGCCGACAGCCAGCACAGAGAGGATCCAACCCATCAAGAAGTGACCAGAGAGTTGCACCACAAGGAACCCACCTCGGGAAAACAAAAGAGGATCCCAACAGCAGGGACCAAGAATCCCGTCCAAGCATAGAGCCCGCCGAGGGACCAAGAATCTCGTCCAAGCACAGAGCCCGTCGAGGATTCACAAGAAAAATGGGGAAGCTATCCAAACCCTAAGTCGTCACCTCCACCGCACCGAGAAACGCAAGGTACCAGATCCACGCGAATAACCTGCAAAAAAACCCCAGGGGGAAGCCTGAGGGAAAAAGGGAAGGGATCCCCAACCAAACAAGGATCCCTGGGAAGCACCAGTCCGAAAAAACAACCAAGGAAACCCTAGCCGGCCGGGAGGGGCGCAGATAGTGGAGAAGGATCTCCCCCTAGGAGATCATCTGCAAACAACCACTCCCCGGGAGGGATGACCTGGGTTGAGCCAGGGACTAGGCAGGAACCAGGAGCCATGGGAGGGGAGCAGGGGAGGGACCAGAGCCCTCCCCTCTCTACTTTCTTCCCTCTCCATCTCCCCTTCTACCAGCTTCATAATATTTTTAATATTATGTGGAAGCATAAGTTGAAGGGTTTTATTAAAACCATGGATGAGCAAAAATAAAAGGTTTTTCTTAAAAACCCAAGGAGGCTTTTAAATTCATGTTAAAAAAGCCCAAGGAAGTTTTAATATTTATTTTATAAAATATTTAAATTCAAATTGAATTTAAGTTTTATAAATAAATATTATTTATACAAGGTGGTAAAACCTAAGAAGGCTTTAATCCTTAATAAAGCCAAAAGGATTTAAATCTTAATTTATAATATTTAAATTCTAAAGAATTTAAATAATTTATAAATTAATTATTTAAATATCAAAGGCACCAACATCTAAGAGAAAAATGAATCTACCAACATTTGAAAGTATGGTGGCATATTGGTATAAAAACCATATGACAAAGTGGCAAATAATTCATCCCTTGCTCGATTGAAAAAGGATTGTGAGTTGTGTGTTTCGTGTGATTTCATGCAAGGTAGAAGACAAAAGTTTTTGTCTTAAAGTGTGGTAGCAAAGGAATAAGATGAAAGATGCCTTGACCCTTATAACCATCTAGCGTGGTGGTCTTGTGGTAAGTTGGAGTATGCTAGGGCACTTGTGAGCGGAAAACCTGTGTTCGAATTACGATAGGTAGCATTTTGCGTGGATTTGGTTGAGCACCAAAGGAAGTGGGCAAATATTTTTGTGTGAGGCACCAAGAGGGAGAATATAGAGCACATGGTACTCTTCCCTCCCAAGGTAATTGCCTAGCTCACGCGGTGGTTGGAGTCGCGGCTAGGGCGCTGGTAGATGCAGTGTCATGAGTTCGAAACTCACCAAGGCAAAGGTAATAAATTTTTAATATATTATGTGATGCCTAAGGTTTTGACATGAGGTCTTAGGGAGTTAAAAGGGGTAGATAAAAATTACTTTTAATTAATCATTATTCTGGTTGATTGGAGGAATAAGGAGTTAAATTTATTTTTAAATAAAGTATTTATGACGTATTGGTATATTGGAGATTAAAGTGTTGATTAAATTTTGAGAGGACTTCTTGCCATTGAGTTATTTTGAGAAGGTGATTTTATTGACATTATTTCTAGTATTGAATATTATTTTAATTGGGAGATTATAAGGTGTATTTGGTCAAATATTTTTGTGTATGTTGATGGATGCTTTCTTCAAGATGGAGTGATAAGGTGTATGTGTGTTTTGATATTTGCATTGTATCTTTGAGAGAGTTTATCATTGTCTAACTTCCTTGAGCTTGGAAAAGAAGTGTTTGTGGTTGTGGTAGATTTTTGAGGTTCCTTCATCATCAATAAAAAGGTATGAGCACTTTCTTCCATAGTTGAGTTGATTGGTTGGTTTTATAGAAAAAAAGTTTGGAGTGAAAAGGAATTAATTAGGTTTTCTTTATTGAGTGTGTTGAGTTAATGCTTCAAGATTTTTTGGAATAAATATTTGTTGTTAAAACCTTGTTTGATAAGCATTGAGGTGAATGTGAAGCATATTGAGTCTCTAACAATTCTTTGTATGTTTCTAAAAGAGTGATTGAAAGTTATTAAGCATTGTGATGAGTATAGAGCATATTGAGTCTATAACAACTCTCTTTATGTTTCTATGAGATTGGACTTGTTGAGTAGATTTGAGGCAAGTCTTTGAGAAGACTTATGGACAGATTTGGGTAAGCTTTTGTAGAAGCTTACAATACGGATTGAGAGCAGATTTGGATAAGTTATTGTGAGAACTTATTGAGCAGATTTGGATAAGTTCTAGAGAGGACTTGTGGACAGATTAGTGTGAGCATTTTTGGAAGCTTGCAAGGTAGATTTGAGACAAGTCTTTGAGAAGACTTGTGAGTAGAATTGATTGATTTTTTCAAACCTTGAGTTAAGGTTTAGGATAGATCTAGCAGAGTTGATTGGATATTGAGTCAAGATTTGAGTTAAGGCTTGAGGAAAGAGATTGAGCAGATTTGTGCTAGACTGAATGACTATTTTTAGTACAAATTCGAGGATAGAGTTTGGTGCAAATTTGAGGATAGATTTGTGCCAAAACAGAGACAAATATTGAGCATATTTGTGCTAGACTGAAGGACTGTGTTTAGTACATATTTGAGATAGAGCTTTGGAGGTGATAGAGTACATAGGACTATAGTATCTAGTGGATAGAGATCCATTACCCAGGTATTGAGGACATGTGTCTTCAGTAGATAAAGATTCATTAGCCAGAGTAGTGGAGGTAACAATTCTTCTAGAAGATCACCAGCCAGAACAAGAGGAGAAAGGAGTTCTCCTGTGGATAGAGATCCATAAACTTGATTAAGGGGATTGGTATCTCCTTTGGATAGAGGTCCATAAATATTGTAATAGGGAAAGGATTCCCAAGATATTGATTGAGAAAGTTTTTAGTAAAATATTTTCTCCGTGGAGTAGCCCACATTGGGTGAACCACGTAAATTTTTTGTCTCTATTGTGTGTGGTGATTTGTGCATTGATTTGATTACTGTTATTGATATTTCTATCTATACATTACATAATATTTATTGGGAAAGAAAATTAAAAAGTGGTCTTATACTATTCACCCCCTCTCAGTATAAGCTTGTGTTCTTCACTCGCAATTTTGTTTCAAAATGAATACCAAAAAAAGTCGTTGTAGATATCAGACCAAGGTTTGGATGAATGCCTCATTCTACCAACTTTTTCAAAAGTATAAGATTACATTCACCTAGGTACTTTGCATCATCATAATAAACTTAGAGGTATGTAGGAAAAATATGCTACCAAGGTTTATTGTTATATTTTAAAATATGGTTAGTTCCTTAGTAGACATCCCTTCAGATGGGAAATTATAAAATCCTCTAAGTCCTCAAAGCCACCTAATATATGGAGGAAGCTACCTGAATCCATAATGGCAATAGTACCATAATATATTGGCCAAGGTCCAACCACTCTACTAGAGCACCTCGGGGAATTGATATTTATATACCAAACACATAATATTGTGGAGCAGGGTTTGGCCTTAAGACTACTAGTAGTATCTTTCAAATGAGAGGTACTGAAAAAATATGAATCACTTCCTCATTCAATCATATAATGGGATCATTTAGCTTCATTACTCATAAATGACTTCACCATAAAAATTGAAGAAAATATAGTTGAAGTTAGAAATGAGCCAACTAAGGAGAAAGAAGTTCCCCCTACCCATCATGTAGAAAAGAATAGCCAACCAAAATCTCCCTAATCAAAAATAGCCAACAACTCTAGACCCATAATAAGGAAGAAATGGCCATCCAAAATTAGTCAACTTGGGGAACTAAAGGAGTAGGGCATAGAGTAGCAAGACAAATTGGATTAGGATAAACCCAATTGAAAGACTTGTCTTACTTGCCTCCATTAACATATGAAAATACACTACCAAGGATAAGAAAACATCGAAGAAAATTTTTAAAGTCTATATATTACATAGGCACAAGGATTGCAAAATATTAGGTTTTATTAGTGTCAGCAACAAGGAGACAGTAACCAAATTAGAAAACATGGCAATAAGAGGTTTTTGGATCCACAACGAACATAAGTGCCAAGAATTGATCAGGATATGGGACCTCGATCTAGACAAGCCTAAATTTGGAGACATAGGCTAGTCAAAAGTCGTATCTCTTTTTAAAATGAGGGGATGGAAGTGTGAGCAAAGGAAGGTGGCACACATCCCTATAGAAGAAACCATAAACTCAATGAATGAAATGTAAAATTGAGAAGCTCTCCCACCAGAGGATCCTTAGGAAGGAAATTTGGTAGTTGGGCTAAAAAGTGTGCATTAAATGCTACCTCAAGATAGAACCCTATTATGAACAAAATCTGACAAGGAAGATTTTAAGAATAAATTAACCTTGAAGGGGATGAAGATGCATGAAGGTATTCCTCGAAAAATGTGGTATCCTTCAAAAATTATATATACAAGGGAAAATAAATGAAATGCATATAGGGATCATAAAAATAGGTAGGGTAAAAGGAGTAATTATTTATATTTTGAAATGTACAACCATTTTACTTAGTAAAAGTTACAACTAAAGACTCTGCAATTTGACATTCACTATAAAATCATAAAAGAAGCTAGATTGAAGTTCAAAATTATGAAGACAAAGGAATATTATCTTGAAGAAATGCCATAAGCACCTATACCCACATATTCTTCCAACATCAAGGTTCTAATCAACATAGCTGAGGATTTTTTTGACCCTAAAATTTGCAAAGGAGATAAAACATTAAGAAAAAATTCCTATGAGTGTTTCAAAGATAGAAGGCCTTCAAGTTTTGAAGTACAAATATGGACCAGTTGTTGGTGCAGTACATGGTAGCTAAATTTCACTTCTGTTATGAGCTAGTGAACACGTGCAAAATTCTAGAATCCAAATTCCCAAGAAATCAACTCTTGGGATGGAAAATTCAAAATAAAAATTGATGGTACCAGTATTAGAAAAATATTTTTATTACCAAAAGTTCAAATACACATTAAGGAAAAGGAATATAGAGGTAATTTTGAGAAGCTTATGTAAAATGAAAAAATTACCTTTTTAAGGTTAGAATACAAAAGTATAGGACAAGATGACCCTATTTTGCAGGGTTTTGTTTCCTTCAAATTATTTGATGAAAACTCACTAGATGTACTAAGCATGATGACATTTATATTATGCAAAGAGTATAACATAAGTGTCAGTTCAAATCAATTGGTTATTTTGTATAGGATGAAGTAGGAGTTAGGAGCCCTAGAATTTATCGATCCAATAGCAGAGCAAATTAGAGAAGGTCTAGGACATTTTTGGTCAACACAAACATTCAGGTACTCATCATTTCTAGTATACCTTATTTTCTATCAACATTCAAGTATGTTTCTCAAATTGATTTAAAAGGTAATGATATACCAATCTATAATTGGGCCAAGGATTTAGAGAGGGGCTCTTCATATTACATTTTGTTTGATTATTTTTTCCACCCCATAATTTCCTTAATAAAGGAGTCTCAAGTACCCAAGATTTCAAATGAATTTAAAAATCCTTTAGAGGATACAATCCTAGGAGACTAGTTTTTTTCTAAAGAAGGAACCTTAGTCAGAATGCATGGTTACAATTACCTAGTTTATCTTTTGTCGATATATTCCTAACCGGGAATTTGCCCTAGAAGTTTTTAGGTAAATTAACACCTTGGATTTTAAAACATGATAGTGGTAAGCAGAAGGCATCATACTATTTGTAGCCTCTCAATTGTGGAGGTATACTTGTACACACAAAAAGAGGAGCCTCCCTAGTGGAAGGTAAATAGAAAAGGTTGGGTCTTGAAAAAATAAAGGACAAATGGGAATATGACCCTAAACAAAAATTTGTTGCATACCTAAAAGGTATAAAGGTACAAAATTTCACTCATGAGCAGAGGCCCAAAATTGAGAGATTCAGATTTCCCAAATATGAAATGATAACTCACCCTCTAAGTGAACTAACCAAACCTCCACCTACCTTAAAACCCTATGAATATTTTTATGAAATAAAGGGTGTTTTTAGTCCATGGAACAAGGCAAAATAGGATGACATAGAAGAACTAAGGAATTGACAATGGAAGATTCCTAAAATAGAATCATGGTGGAGGATGACACAGTTGAGTGGAAAAAAATAGGCCAAGCCCATCTCAATAAAAATGTGTAATATTCAATTAATTATACAATGAATAACATATGACTTTCGAAAGTTCTACAACCATGGAATCCAGTGAAGGTTTTTAATGACATGCACCAAAAAATAAGTGAAACCAATATAGAACAAGAAGAAATTTTAGAATTATTGTTTTGAAGAACATGATATTATACTGAGAGGGGGGTGAATAGTGTAAGACCACTTTTTACTTTTCTTTCCCAATCAATATTATGCAATGTATCAATAGAAATAATAAAATCAATGGATAAATCACCACACATAATAGAGACACCAATTTAACATGGTTCACCCAATGTGGACTACTCCATAGAGAAAATCTTTCACTAAAATTTTCTCAACAAATCTCTTAGTAATCCTTTCCCTATTACAATGTTTATGGACCTCTATCCAAAGGATACACCAATCCCCTAATCAATTTTTTGGATCTCTATCCATAGGAGAACTCCTCCTTTGCTCTAGTTAGTGATCTTCTAGAAGAATTTTTGCCTCCACTGCATTGGCTTATGGATATCTATCCACTGAAGACTCCTATCCTCACTACCTTGGCTAATGGACCTCTATCTACTAGATACTATCATCCTCTATACTCTATCACATCCAAAGATAGCTCTTAGCTCTGTCTCAAATCTGCACTAAATAGGGTCCTTTGTTCTAGCACAAATCTGCTCAATATCTATCCTTTGATATGCACTAAACATAGTCCTTCGGTCTAGCACAAATTTTCTCAATCTCTGTCTTTGGTTTGGCACAAACCTATCCTCAAATATGAACCAAACTCTATCCTCAAATTTGTCCTCAAGCCTTAACACAAAGCTTGACTCAATCACAAATCAACTCTGCTAGATCTTCCCCAAATATTAACCTAAGGTTTGAACAAATAAATCAATCAAATCTGCTCTTAAGTCTTCTCAAAGACTTGTCTTAAATCTGCATTTTAAGCTTCCATAAAATCTCACACTAATTTTTCCATAAGTCCTCACTAGAACTTGTCAAATATGCTCAACAAGTCTTCACCAAGACTTACCTCAAATCTGCTCAACAAGTCCTCACTAGAACTTGCTCAATCTGCTCAACAAGTCTTCACCAAGACTTACCTCAAATATGCTCAACAAGTCTTCATCAAGACTTACCTCAAATCTACATTGTAAGCTTCCACAAAAGCTTACTCAACTCAACTTAACACAAAATCCTCTTCAATCACTTAGATAAGATTCACACAAAATCTTGTTTTTTTTTTTTTGTGAAAAACCCCTTACGGAGCCGCCTTGGTCTGAGAGACCATGAACAGGGGGTTCTACACCGTCAAAGTCACCCGGGGGTCACACCCGACCCTGCCCGCACCAACATTATCAATTGGATTTTAGATACCCAATTCAGATTTTTGGTAGGGTGGAGATTTGAACCTGGGACCTCCCTTGGAGGATTGCCCTCTCCTCTCCAACTCACCTACAACACCTGGGTAAAACTAATTTATAGTGGAAAACACCCCTTTCGAGGTGTCACTTTCAACAGGTTGGGCATAGGAGGAATGGAGCCTTGTCGACCTCTACCAGCACATAGGACATTCCTAACTATACCATATATCTGCAGGATGGAGACAAGGGGAATGGAACCTGGGTCGGCCTTTGCCAGCACCCAGGGCATTTACCACTGCACCACAACAAGAAGATCACACAAAATCTTGTTTAATCTCACATAAACATATAAAGAATTTTTATAGACTCAATATGCTTCACACTCACAATAATGCTCAATCACTTTCAATCTCTTTCTCAAATCAAATTAGAATATAGAACAATTTATTTCATAGAACTTGAACTATCACTTCAACACTTCCACTTGACTAGGCTCAATCAACTCCACTCAATCAATTACTCAATTAAACACTCCTTTCTTACAAACCCTAGTCCAAGCATATAAACACTCACTCAATTATTTCCAATAATGCTTATCAAACAATCTCACATAACAATGATACTCATGATCTTGCACAAACCCTAGTTCAAGATAGTTCTCAACTTCACATAACAATGATACTCATGTTCTTGAACAAACCCTAGTTCAAGATAGTTCTCAACTTCACATAACAATGATACTCATGTTCTTGCATAAACCCTAGTCATGCATATGAAGGTTCATTCAATGTTTCCAACAATGCTTATCAAACAAGATTTTTATCAACAACTCTTACTCGGAAAAATCTCTAACAATCAAGCTCAACAATGCTTATCAAACAATCCTTTTCTCTCCAACTTAGCATTCACAACATCCAACAATAATTCACAAGGAATATGTGCTCATACCTTTTGTTTGATGAACAATTGACCTTATAAAACTTGCCTCAATCACAATTATCCTTTTGCCAATCTTAAGGGTTATTAAGCAAGAACCTTCTCAAAACTTCAATCAATAATTTCCTCACTTATTACTCTCACAATACAAAAGCATTAGATCTCAATTTCACCTTATCACTCCTTTTAGATTTTAATGCACTCCTAAAATAAAAATAATCAACACTTCAAACTATTAACTTTTACTCAACCTTATTTCTCCTTTCAATACAATTAATCAAGTTTATTTTCAACAAAAATTTCTAACTCCTATGGCACACCTTATTACACCTCTCAATAATCTCAAGACACTCAAAAATCAAACCCTAACATAAAACAATGAAAATCCTTTTATCTCCCTCACAAAACCTTAATCAACCTTTATTTTTTCACAACAAAGCAACCTTTGAAATTACACAACCTTAGCAAGAGAATCAAAATTGGCGCATACCTTATTTAGCCCAGCAAAACACTTTCGGTTGGTTTTGAACACCTAACCTCACCCCTCCAAGTGCCTTAGCAAGGCACGCGTCCACCACATGGGCTACAAGACTCTATACAAAGGAAAAGGGTAACGCCTTTCCTTTGTATTCCATCGAGCGTGCAAACTTCACCAAAAAGCCTTCCTCCACTTCACAAAAATGCAAACCTACGGGATTCTATCCCTACACCTCGTGATTACCAATGTCTTAGTGCCTTCCTTGTTGCCAATCATGCTACAAAGCACCTTGGATATAAAATGAAAATATCTCCTCCTTGTCCTATATGCTGCCACACACAACCTTCAAAAACACATGATCGCTTCTCTTTTTCAATGTGCACAAAATACTTTGATCGTGGATGATTTCATTTTCCAATTCTTTACCCCCTTTATATACATTAGGTTATGTTTTCAACGACGTTGGCGATAATTCGATTAATTCAAAAATTCAAATTAATATAAACTTTATAACCCTATCCTTAGGTTTGGTTTAATTAATTTATAAATTAATTTATAATTAATTTATAATTAACTTAATAAATTTAAAATTTAATTAAATTAATTTATAAATTTAATTTATAATAAAACTATTATAATTAATTAAATATGTGGGTCTTGCACTTTTAATATTATAATAAATTATTATAATATTATTTATCTTGGGCCTTCCTTTTGCCCTTTAAACCTCATCAGACCACCTGGGAGAAAACTTTCTTTTGCACTTGATTACGAAACCTAAAACTGATGTTGTTCAATGAAACTGACGCTTAGTAGTTCTGACTTCTTAACACCAATGACAACAAAACTTGTTCATATTTCCAAGAATCTCCCCCTTTGTCATTGATGGTAACCCAATTTCCTTTTACCATTTTATTAACCTTTTTTAGTTTAGCCCCCCCTGAGAAACTGCTCCCCCGACTAAATGCTCTCCTCCTAACTCAAATCTCTCCCCCTTACTCAAATCTCTCCCCTTTTGAAATCAATGGAAAAGGATCATCTTTGGAGCTCGAGGCTAAGAATGATAATATTAGGTTAGCCCCTCCCCCACCTCCTCTTGAGGTGGTTAATTTTGGGGTGGGTGCATTTCTACTCCCAGCATGCACAGATCTTTACCTTTGTCCACTTTCATTCTCATTTGATCCTTATGATTCCTTTGACTATTCCTATTCCTACTTGTCTATGGAATTTCTACTCTACACCACTTTGTTGTATGCCCATCATTATTGCACTTATAACACTTAATTTTATTATTCTTTAGAGGTACAAATATCTTGTTATTTCTCCTGGTGAAGCCATATTTATTCCTATCATGAACCTTATAATTCATTGCCTTGTGACCAACTTGATTACAATAGTAGCAATACCCATGAAAATTTTATTTGTTTTTGAACCTTCTATATATTTGTTTTCCATGTGTCCTACACTGTGAAGCTTTGTGCCCAAACATGTGACATGAGAAACATCTTCCATTGAAACTACCTTGCCTTGATCTCATTGATCTCTTAGTCTCTTTTACCCTGTGTTGGTACCTATTCCATATGTTCCTCATTTGTGCATTGTTCATTTACTTGTTGAACTTTATGTTGTCCAACTCATCCTTAGAATTCTCACTCTCTCTTACACTCTTATTCTGAATTTTCTTCTTCTTCAGAACTTGAGGTTGACTCCTCTCCTTGTTTATTTTATGCCTATTCAAAACCAAGACCTGTCTTGCTTGATGTAGGTTTTTGTGTCTTGATAATATTATCCAAATTCTTTGAGCTTCTTGCAAACCTGTGTAACTTGTCCTTAGACTCTTTTACTTATTCCCTTAGTACAACTACTTCATGATCTAACCTTTCACATTCTAAGACCTTTGCTTCTAACTTATCTTTGAACTTCCTTGCCTTATCCATTGACTTATTTATATCCTCTATAAGGTTTCCTTTCTCTTCATTATATTCTTGAAATTGAAGCTTAAATTGGGATTTTTGCTTTCTTACCTTCTTTAATGCATCAAGGGCATGAATAAGACCTCCCTCAATATCAACTTATCCATTCGTTTATTCTTCCTCTATTTGTTTACATTTTAAAACATCTTCATTCTTTTCTAACTCATATTTTATAGGACCACCTCCTTCTAATGCCATTAGAAGATTATGTTCTGGTCCTTCAAGTGTATCTTCATATTCATCATCACTAAAACTGAAACCACTTCTTGTACAACTATCTTCGAGATGACCAAAGTTACCACATCTAAAATACTTAAGGATTATTGGTGACATTTTCCTAACCATTTCCTTTTCTTTTTCCAGAGATAGAACTTTATCTTTATAATTATATGAGGAACTATTATCACTATCACTTGAGTACTTGCTTGCTTTGTCTGCATAGAAACTCTTCTTTTGCCTTTGGAAGAACTTCTTTCCTTTCTTGCCTTGTCCATCCCTACTTTTGTTTTGGTACCTGTATTTTTCTATTTCCCTATTCTTATGATCCTATTTTTCTTCATCATTGCTATTTCTAGCTTCTTGATAATCATATGCATAGTGACCATACTTTCCACAATTGAAACATCTAACATATTTCATACCTTTAAACTTTCTTGGATCCTTATTTCTTCGGCCTTTTCTTCTTCATCATTGGATGACTCATTGCTTGAATCTAACTTCTTACCCTTAGTCTTCTTAGTAGCTTTGAATGCTACTTCTTTCTGGGTAATAGGTTCCTCTTTTGTTCTCATCTCAAAAGTTGTGATAATGCCATGTAATTCATATCTTGTCAAAATATCACTATCTTTTGATTCCTCTATAGCTGAAATATTTTCACTAAACCTTTTTGGGAGTGACCTTAAAATATTATCACAAATATTAGATTCTTTAATTTCAAATCCAAGTCCTTGCATGGAGTTAACAACCTAGTCTACACGAAGTAGATAAGCACTAATATTTTCCTCATCCTTCATCTTTAGGTCTTCAAAAATTCCTTTGATATTTTGCAACTTTGCCTTTTTGACCTTCTTATCCCCTTCATATATGCCTTACAATTTATCCCAAATTTTCTTTGCTGATTTCAAGTGCATAATATTTATAAACTTTGTTTTATGCAAACCTCCCAAAATTGCATTCATTGATTTTAAATTTTAATGATGTAGAAGCTTACCATATTTATCTGTAGGTGGAGTTGTTGGTGGTGTGTATCCATTTTCAATTGTTTCCCATATTTCATTGCCAAGTGTCATTAGGTGAATCTTCATTTTCATACTCCAGAATATATAATCGCTCCCATCAAACACTAGTGCTGAATTATCTAAGGATCAACTCTTAGAATCCATCTATGTTCTTGTAAGATTTTCCTTCAAGCTGTTAAACTCTTTCGAAGTAACCTGCTCTGATACCAATTGAAGAACATGAGCTTATATTGAGAGAGGGGGTGAACAGTATAAGACCACTTTTTACTTTTCTTTCCCAATAAATACTATGCAATGTATCAATAGCAATATCAATAACCATAATCAAAGCAATGCATAAATCACCACACACAATAGAGACACCAATTTAACGTGGTTCACCCAATGTGGGCTACTCCACGAAGAAAATCTTTCACTAAAATTTTCTCAAAAAATCTCTTGGGAATCCTTTCTCTATTATAATTTTTATGGACCTCTATCCAAAGGAGACACCAATACCCTAATCAAGTTCATGGATCTCTATCCATAGGAGAACTCCTTCTCCTTTGCTCTGGTTGGTGATATTCTAGAAGAATTGTTACCTCCACTACATTGGCTTATGGATATCTATCCACTAAAGACTCCTATCCTCACTCAGAAGACCTATCCTCACTGCCCTGGCTAATGGACCTCTATCCAGTAGAGACTATCATCCTCTATACTCTATCCCCTCCAAAGCTAGCTCTCAGCTCTATCTCAAATTTGCACTAAATACAATCCTTCGGTCTAGCATAAACCTTCTCAATATTTGTCCTCTAATTTGCACTAAACACAATCCTTTGGTATAGCACAAATATGCTCAATATATGTCTCTGGTCTGGCACAAACCTATCCTCAAATATATACCAAACTCTATCCTCAAATCTATCCTCAAGCCTTTACACAAAGCTTGACTCAATCACAAATCAACTCTGCTAGATCTACCCCAAACCTTAACCCAAGGTTTGAACAAATCAATAAATCAACTCTACTCTCAATTATTCTCAAAGGCTTATCTCAATTATACATTGTAATCTTCCACAAAATCTCACACTAATCTATCCATAAGTCCTCACTAGAACTTGTCCAATCTGCTCAACAAGTCTTCACCAAGACTTGCCTTAAATCTACTCAACAAGTCTTCACTAGAACTTGCTCAATATGCTCAACAAGTCTTCACTAGAACTTGCTCAATCTTCTCAACAAGTCTTCACCAAGACTTACCTCAAATCTTCTCAACAAGTCCTCACTATAACTTGTCCAATCTTCTCAACAAGTCTTCACCAAGACTTACCTCAAATCTGCTCAACAAGTCCTCACTAGAACTTTCTCAATCTTCTCAACAAGTCTTCACCAAGACTTACCTAAAATATACTCAACAAGTCTTCACCAAGACTTGCCTCAAATATGTATTGTAAGCTTCCACAAAGTCTTAATCAACTCAACTTAACACAAAATCCTCTTCAATAACTTAGACAAGCTTCAAATATAATCTTGTTTAATCTCACATAAATATATAGAGAATTGTTAGAGACTCAATATGCTTCACACTCACAATAATGCACAATCACTTTCAATCTCTTTATCAAATCAAATTAGAATATAGAACAATTTATTTTATTTGCCAAAGCTTTACCCGCTTTATATGAATTAGGTTATGTCTTCGACGATGTCGACGATAATTCTATTAATTTGAAAATTCAAATTAATATAAACTTTATAACCCTATCCTTTAGGGTTGGTTTAATTAATTTATAAATTAATTCATAATTAAATTATAATTAATTTATAATTAACTTAATAACTTTAAAAGTTAATTAAATTAATTTATAAATTAACTATTATAATTAATTTATACTTAATTAAATCTGTGGGTCTTGCACTTTTAATATTATAATAAATTATTATAATATTATTTGGCTTGGGCCTTCCTTTTTCTCTTTAAACCTCATCTGACCACCTAGGAGAAAACTTTCTTTTCCACTTGATTACGAAACCTAAAACTGATGCTACTCACTGAAACTGATGCTTACTGGTGCTGACTTCTTGACATCAATGAAAAAAAAACTTGCTCATATTTCCAACATGTTTGATCATCTAGAAGAAGGTGCAAGTCCTCTCGCTCACCAAAAAAAAACAACACCTTATTCATCTACCCAATAACAGGTTTTTCCTAAGTCACCTAGGTAGGAGACCCAAAGGAAAAGATGTCAAAAAGTGGAATGTATAGATAGTGCCAAAAAGGAAAGAAAATAGGTATGGTACAATAATGAAAGAAATAAGTAGTAGAAAAATATCAATATCAATTCATCCTTCCCTCCATGCATCCAAGGAAAAGTCTCAAAAATCAGGAGAAATGCTCCTCTGGAGAAGACCCAATATTTTCCTACTAGGTAGACTACATTGTCCCCAACGCATTCAATGACCTATCCCAATTATGAATAAGGATAGATATTATCTTTCTATAGAATTTCCCATTTGGCCTTAGCCCCACTTACACCAATGACTCACAATGCATCTACCATGTTAATCAATCCTTTGGAAGCATTTTCCTCATATTTAGGGTTATCAAAGGGAACATCAAAGAATTTAAAAGCCCTCACCCCTTGGCAAAAGTTCCAAAGAATAAAACAATAAATGATAAAATACAATTAGGAGAGGCAGGCTCAACAATCTCAATAGATAACTACTATCTAGGTGGACTTCCATTTTGCTGAGTAGGAAAGAGCATTATTGCTTTAAAAAAGAACTCCATTGGTAGCTAAACCAATAGAAGAAATGGTAAAGCAAGACTATGAGACATCAACATTAGGCATAGACTTAAAGTATGCTCAACCTTGGGATATGTTCAAGCTTACTAGGGAATCCAACAAAATGGTTGAACATGACTATGATCTAACCACCCAGAGGATAGAAAGAAAACAAAAGGAGCTAGAACAGACTAAGAAAACCCTACAAGACTCCTAGGAAGAAGCCAAATCCCTGAAGAACCAAATAAAATTATTGACTAAGAATTTAAAAGAGTAGGAGTTTGAAGTTGTCTTGAAAAAGGATAAATATTTAAAAGAATTGTCTACTCAGATTGCCATACAACAAGTCCAATTTGATCAAGAAAATAATACCTTGTTAAAGGAGCTAGAAGACCTCACACAATGAAATAAAGAGGAGCAATGGCTTGAAACTAGAAATCTTATCATACATAATTGAGATGCTTACTAGGATGATATCAAAAGCATGGAATTAGTATTATCCCAAATCCTTTAATTTATAGATTCAACAGCTCTATTGGGTCTTAAAATAGATAAAAAGGCAAAGACAGATCTAGACATAATTAGTATAAGGCTTAGAGAAGCTAGAACCTACCAAAAAATACTAGCCAAGACACTTGATTCTAAATTTTACTACTATCAAGGTGCAAAATAGAGATATTATGGTGTAGAAGGTAATCAGCCTCTTCAAAAGAGAACAATATTTGAACAATGTATAAAGCTAGTTGATAATTTATACAACACCATGGGAAAATTGAAGGCAAAAATTAGACTCCTTTTAGTAGCAAGGCTCCCTTCACCATGGAATCAATATAGTGGTAAGCTATGCTTAAAATAATAATATTTGAGGATTATTGAATCAAATAAATATCTTCCACTTAGCTCAGAAGAGCAAACTTTCCCCCTTGATGCAAAGGAAATAGCCCAAATTGTTGGGCCATTAGCAAAACTTAAGGTGCAGATCCATGAAGTGATAAACCAAACAAAGGATTTTTTTTTATATGATAAACATGAAGTTCTTGCTTTGTATAATGATTTTTTATGCATCCAATGCACATTGGATGAAGAATGGGTGGATATCAAAGGAACACTTACAAAACTCTCCACATAGCAACACAATTTATCCTAACTATTCTTTAGTTTATTATGTTTTTATTTTGCAAGGATTGTAAGATTTTTCTCCACGCCCAAGGATAAAGGTAATTTTGATTTCTTCAAGTAGGCTTGAAATCCCCTATGTGCCACCAAAACTGTAGTGATTCATAACACTTTCTCACGACTAAGATAAAATCTTGATCATTGGTGATCAGAGTTTTTTCTAGCTTAGAGAAGAAGAGGTCAAGATAAATCTTGATGGTTGAGACTTATCCAAAAAAATTCTTAGAAAAAGTCTTGACAGATAAGCAAAGGAGCACTAAATGATCTTTCTTTTTAATAATTTTTTATATGAGAGATTTTGCAATCCATATTGAAGCACCAACAACAAAACTCTTGATCAATTTGTAAAATGACCTAAGATTCAAGAGAAATGCTAGAAATTCAAGAGGACATTGATGCTTAAGTCAAATTAAATATGACTGAGGTAGATGGTCCAATTTAATGCTTCCCTAACTTAGGATAAAAATACCACCTACTAGAGCATAACTTGAGTAAATGACTTAGACACTCATTGAAGACAAAGTATGGTGATGATAATATTAGGCTTGATAGTTATTATGGTCAAAGACTACTTCAATGATCGAAATCCGTAGGAAAGGTAGGTGAGATTGTTATATCTATTTGTAGATGATTTTGGAGGGAAATTTTTCCCTATTGTAAAGGATTGGCAAGTTTGCAATCTCGAACCCCCACTTATGGCACATTTTTTATAAAATCTTTCTTGCATATATATACACGGAAGCCTATGTCAAATTTTTGGTATAGCCATATGTGGCCTCCTACTATTCCATTTTTGTGTGTATGTATTTTTTTGTGACCTTTTGCCTATTTTTAGGTTTTATTAAGTGTATGTATGTGTGAGGGGCCTATGTCTATTTTTAGACTAGTCACTTGTTTTGGCTCTCCTACAAGACCCACCTTCTTGTGCATGCATATAACTGGTAACTCTCATTTTTTCTTCACTGTGTCAAGAAGAAGAAGTGTCCACCATTGGCACATAGTATTTAGGCCTATTTTTGCAGGAATATCTTAGCGAGTGTCTTGGTGCATCGCCATCCCTTTTCTTTTGTTGAGTTGTTTTATTTTTTACACTCACATCCTTTTTCCATTTTTTGAGTTCAAGTACCTTAAATATCATATCATAACAAGGATTTGGTCTTTTAAAATTCTTGGAGGCCCCAAATTGAGTTGAACCCTAGGCTCTCAATCGTGGTCCTAATGTGTGGCTTCCCAAGAGGCATAATTATCCCACTAGGGAAAATCAAAGATGACAATATAAAATATTGTGAATTCCAACATGGTATTAGAGTAGGTATCAAGTAACATCTCTTGGTCACATAGGAAGTTAGTTTGAAGCCTCAAATATTTCCTCTATTTTTAGGATAAATTTCTTTGTATCCTTTCTTATTAGTTTTTCTATAAAAAATTGAAGATCTATTGCCTTCTCCAAATTCTACTTCATTGCAACCTAGGCTTTGTAGGGGAGTTGGAGAGGAGAGGGTAATCCTCCAAGGTAGGTCCTAGGTTCGAATCTCCACCCAACCAAAAAAATTGAATTGGGTACCCAAAATCCAATTGATAATATTGGTGCGGGCAGGGCCGGGCGCGACTCTTGAGTGACTTTAATGGTGTATAACCCCCTGGTCGTGGTCTCTCAAGACAAGGCAGCCCCACAAGGGGTTTTCGCTTAAAAAAAAAATCCTAATTCATTGTTATTGAAGTCTCTAAAATTCCCTAGATGCAAATTTGATCTTGAACTACCATTCTTCTCCTTCAATGTCATAGAGCAACAATTACAATCCTTTTGGACTATAAGAGTAGAAATGGAGTCAAAATAATTCAAATTTGAATTCAATTTCTATGCCAAAACTTTGGCACTCTTTTTCTATGCCCTACCGTTATCCTCTTCTATGGAAGGGCCATACTTCTAATCATGCATAGGGGATGAAAATTTGGTTAGGCATTTTTCGTAGGAGGATTTTATTTCAGCTAGTCTTAGGGTTGAAACTACATCAACATAGCCCCTTTTGCATTAACAAAATCAAACTAAGAAACAAAAGAAAATTGTGGATATTTTTCTCAGTCAAGTGCATGGTGAGTTGGTCAATAGAATAGATCACTAGGCAATGGAAGGAAGTGGTTGTGGGTCTGAAATCAATTGTTTACCGTTTGCCCTTTTTTATGTTACAAGTGACACATGTTTTCTATGGAGCACACCCACAAGATATCACTCAAGTTGCTAGTAGGTTGGTTATGTGGATGTTGTTAATGCTTTAGGAGTTAGCTTAACCTATGTTTAAATATTTTATTGATGCCTTTAGCAAAGCTTTTTATGTCCCAAGATTCAACAATGGAACTTCTATGAGAGTGTACTAGAGGTACCTCAAAGGGCACATTGACACCTTGGCTAGTCCAAGGTGTTTAGGCTACAAAAGTTTAAATTTTGAACCCCCTATAGCACACTTTTTTAGGCCTTTTTAGAGACTAATAATTAGCTTGATAATGTCATAGTAGACATGGTACTCCTATGTGCCACATAAACCAATTTTTTACCTATGTTTATACCTTCAACCAATCAAAAAAGAAGTGTTAAAATTTTAGAGCCCAGGTGGAAAAAAATGAGTGGATAACACATGGTGGACTGAAACTCAGCATCTTCTTTCTAAGGTTTGAAATTTTCAATTTTCAATTTTTGAGGGCTATTAGGGTAAAACAATTTAGATGTCATAACTTTTGCATATGAAAATATTTTAAGGTTGCTTTTTCAAATCACATGATGTTTTTAGCTTTATGCAGTAGTGACATCATTTTATGGACCCGTCCTATATTTGGGGATTAATTGTGTGAAATAGCCCTCAAATCCTATTGCCCTAATTTGAAAGGGCATATTTACTTTTTTCCATGTAATCAAAATATTTTACCTAGTTTTCTAGGAGATACAAATGGATTTATGATAACTATAGTAGATTTTGAATATTTTGGAGACTTACAAGAAAAAGGGAAATAGAATGCACTTTAGTTAATCCCTTTTCCTTATTTGGGTTATTAATTCAATTTATTCATGAATTTCTAATATTTCATGATCTCTTACTTCTTTTATTCTTTGTCTAGTACTCTTAGAAGCTTTTTATTGCTCTTCTTTTAAGCATATTCATGTAAAGATTCTTTTGGTGACTAAAATTAGGTGGCCCACAAGCAACAGGTAGTCTTCAAATAGGATAATGCATGTCATGAATGGGACAGATGTAACTTCAAGATATACCTTATGCCCAAGTATTATTTTCTATCTTATAGAATATTTACAAATATGATGTTCATCATGAAAAGTTTGAAGTGTGGAAAAAGAGGTGCTAGCCATATGTTGATAGGATTTGAATATAATACAAGATTCATCTATGACAATGGTATTCAAACAAAGGATTTTCTTCAATCTATGGTAAAATAGAAATGTCAAGGAGTTGATTATAGAAACTTTTTTTTTTGAAAAAATGAAAAATATGTTATATTTATAGAAGTTGTATTACAAGGTAAAATGAGTTGGACAGGCATCAAGGGAGAAATAAAATCCTCCTCCAGTCCCTCCTAGCTCAAAAATTACCCATAAAATATTACCATACATAATGTAGATATCCATACACCTTAGCACTACCATAGTTGAATTCCAATTTATCTGAATTCCATAAACCATCCATTTATCTTCATGTTGTGTTGCTTTGTGGCCTAACTGTGATAGATTCATTAGACTCACTATTTACTCTTCCTGTTCTATATTTTCTTGTATCACCTCCCACATCCCTTGGATTATTTGGCACCAACTTATCTGATTTTCCATATGAGAGTCCACATATTTCCCTTCCTCCAGATATTTTTCTTATTTTTCTAAATAGTCTGCCACCTTATTTCCCTCTCGCTTGATATGTGTAATAAAAACATCTTGAAAAACCTGCTATATATTCTGAACTGCTTCCACATTTCTTCTCTCTCCAATTTCCAGCACCTGAAAGGGCCTTATCGGATCCAATATTCCAACCCATACCTGAGAGTTTGTCTCTATCCACAACTTATGTAATTATAGATTTGCAGCTATCACTGATGTTGACAAGATCGCCTGTCCTTTTGCTTCATTATATATTGCCTCCCCCATGCCTTCTACTCTCCAATACACCTATTCTCCTTTCCAATTTCACATGATAATACCAAAACCAGCTTTCCTAAGGTTTTTAGTAGAATTCCCATCTATGTTTGCCTTCACCCACTCTCTAGGAGGTGGCCTCCACTCTATGTTATTTGAGGGGATCTCACCTGTGTATCCATCCCTAAGTTATTTCTTTGTTATAGTTATTCCAAGGCTTCGTAGAATAATAACTTCCTACGTTTTTATATATATTTCCTCCTGTAATCTAATAGATAGTGTTTCTATTACCTTGCTCATAATCCTCTCCTATACTTTCTCCCTTGTTCTGTGCTTTGATCTAAATATGTGTGCATTTCATTCTAGCCATAACTACCACCATATGAAGCTAGGTCCTAGTTTCCATGTCATTTTCATTGTTTTAGTCTTAAAGTTGCATTGTTTCCATTTCTCATAAAAGCTTTCTTGGCTCTCAAAAACTTCCCAATGTTGTCTCATTTGCCTCCACCAATTGATCCATATGTCTTTAGCAAAAGAACACCTAGAAAAGAGGTGATTCAATGTCCCCTATACCTTTCCACACAAAAAACATTTGGAAGGCCCAAAGAAACCTCTTTTTCTCAAATTATCAAAAGTCAAGCACTTTCTATGGTTAATCAACCATGAGAAAATGTTAATTTTTTGCCATACTTCCTTTTGCCAAATAAATTTCCATGGAAGTGGTGCTACAGTAATCTCATATCCACAAACTACCTTGTATCCCTCCTTTACCTTTTAAATAACCAACTTACTTCCTCTCCATCCAAGTATATCCCTCTTAGAACCATCCCGAATTGGGTGTCTTTGGAGATGTCTCCACAATTTTTTTGTTAGTTCCTCTATCCCCCTCATTGGCCATTCTCGGTGATGTTTTCACTGTAGTAATTTTGGTACATGTTGATTCCATGATTTCATATAGTAAGAGGCTTTCCACCACCCTAATTTTTGGAGCTCTGCTTTCCAACTCTCCATCTCTAGGAATGTCTGAATAATTGGTTGAAATTGATCCATGAATCCTCCCAAAATAGAGCATCCTTTCCATCCCCTAACTGCCAATATAGGTATGGCTTTATTAACTCTTGGCCTACTAACATTGTCCTCCATACTGTAGATCCCTCTCCTTCCACTCTGTGTCTTGGAATGTTTTTCTCAGCCACTCCTAGGTAAAATTTGGCTTGTAAGAGTCTACTCCATAAACCCCCAATAATTATAATCCATCTCCAATATAGCTTCCCAACTAGTACCTTGTTATTGTGGGATGTTGATCTTATCCCCAATCCTCCTTGTTTTTTTGGTTGGCATATCTTCTCCCAACCCACTAGTGCTATTTTTTGTTCTTCCCTTGCACTTGACCACAAAAAATTTCTTGTGTGTTTGTCAATACCTTTTAGAATTCTCTTTGGATCCTGAAGTATGGAAAATTTATAAACTGGAAGATCTTGTAGCACAACTTTAATAATTGTAAGCCTTCATCCCAAGATTAGCCATTTGTGACTCCAGTTTCTTAGTTTAGCTTGAAGCCTATCCATCAACCCTTTCCACTCCTTGATTTTTGTTTTCTTTTTAGATAAAGGTACTCCTAAATATTGTATGGGTAAAGGAGTTTTCATGAATTTCAACAATTGTATAATTTTATCTCTCACCCTCTTCATTGTATTGAAAAAAACAATTTGAGATTTTTTTCATTAAAATTTTGCCCAGTAGCTTGAGTATACCCATCTAAAAATTCTTTTATGTTTCTTGCTACTATGATATTGGCTTGACTAATAATATCAATATCATCCACAAACTGGAGGTTATTTATCTCAATTTGAGAACTTATTTTCAGGTCCCTTAGCCTCCCTTATTATCTCCTTTTTTTTAATAATCTCCTGAGACCCTCTACATAAAGGATAAAAATATAAGGGGAGAGAGGGTCCCCTTGCCTCAACCCTCTTCCTACTATGAACATGGAAGAGGGATTGCCATTTACCACAACTGAGAATGATGTAGTCTAGGTACAGGTTTTTACCCAATATCTCCACCCCTCTGCAAAGCCCATTTTTTATTATAGAAATATATTACTTTGAGGAAGATGAAAAATATATTTGGTAGAAAATGAAATGAATAGTATCTTTGATAAAATAGCAAGCAAGATATGGTTTAGTTGACCTAACAACAAATGTAATATTTCTCATTTTTTATGCAAATGGTACCAATAGAAGCCACATATAACTTTAAAAATAATAACTTATATCCATTGGGTTAGGAGAAGCATTAGAGAGGAGTTTAAAGCATAATCCAAGGTTCTAATATCATGAGTGAACCTTAGCATTTGGTCCAAGCAAAGAGTGAGAAGTTTCAAGTCATAAGTGAAGGTTCCAGTCTCATGGATGAACCTTAGCATTTTGTTAAGACATTATGAAAAATAGTGATTATGAATGCAACCCAAGTTATACACTACAATATAATGATGAAATGGTATGTTAAAAAAATAATAAACTACTATCCAATATATAGATCAAAAGTAAAAAATATAAATTAATTATTTTTATAAATTTAAAACTATATTGGAATATCAAATAATAAAGATTAACAAGAGTAATAAAGTATAAATTTAGTGTGAGCTAAGAGGGAGTGCAATCCAGGAGTGAGATCCACTAGGTAGTATGGAAGGAAATTCATATTTGAAAGACCTAATGGGAAGTCAGGATTTCCTAGAAAGGAATATGGATACCCTAACTAGAAGTATAAATTCCTAGGTTGGAGATAAGCAAAAGAGTGAATATATGGCAAGTTCAATCCAAGAAGTTGATTTTACACCAAAAGTGATTATCAAGGATGAGATGATCAAGTATGATATAACAGTTCTTCAAGGTAGAGGGTTAATATGTAAGTTCTATGGATACTAGCCAGGGTTTTTTTAGACTCAAAATTGGATCAATTGGAACTAGAGATTGAATTCAAATTACTTTGTGAATTTTATTCCTAAAGATTTTTTCCTCATCATATTTTCTAGTTTGGAAATTATGGATAAAATAATATATGGTGGTTCATGGTTAAGAGGAGAGATTCCATTTATTTAAGATCGTGGAGTGAAAATTTGTGTTGACACAGAAACTATAAGAAGCTTCTAGTGTGGGTTAGGCTTTTTGGACCTTCATATCAGCTTGGACCATAGCTCATTTAGATCAATCATTAGAAGAAACAAAGAAGGATAAGGGATGAGAAAGTACAATGTGTAAGTTCAATTTTAGAAGGAATTAAAGGTGCAAAGGAAGATGTGGAGAAAAATCCTAAAACAAAGACAACATAAGAGGTCAATTTTATTCTAAGTAAATCATCTTTATTTTCCTTGACTAGTATAGAACCCTCTCCTAATAATAAAAGTGAGTAATGTAGAGGTTATCCCTTGCACTTTAGGGTTTTAAGAGCAACATAATAAATAAATAAGGATGGAGGAAATTCTTAGAAATTTAGGGTTTTTAGGGAAGCATAACAAGGTAATTGTTATGGAAGAGTGTCCTTGCACTTTAGGGTTTTTAGAGAAACATAAAGAAGAATGTACTTTTGAGGTTATTTATTGCACTTTGAATATTTTAGAGCAAGAAAAACCTATAAATAATAAGTCTTAATACAAATAGTATGAAAATATTGAAGAGGTTGATGAAGATGAAAGTGTTGGTGGGAATGAAAAAAGAGAGAAAGACCCTATAAGCAAAAAAAAAATAAAAAAAAAAATCAAAATGATATTGATATGGGAAAATAAAAGCAAATATCACAAGATTTAACAAGTGGGGCTAAACCCACAAATAAAAATAAAAATAACAATAAAAATTATATCTTGGAATATTAGGGGCATGAATAAGAACCCTAAAATAAAATATTAAGAAATTAGCAGGTTGTTATAGAATATATTTATAGATATGAAAACTAAACAACAAATATTTTAGCCTTTTATTGTGTTGAATTTCATCTAGAAAAAAAAAATATTTTAGGAGGCAACTATATGAGTGAGATTTTTTTATCTCCTAATAAAAATGATATCAACGAGTTGGTTTATTACAAAAACTTAATAGTTTGAGGAAGATGGCAAATATCTTTCATAAAAAGGCAAATGACGAATATCTTTAATAGAGAGTCAAGTTGAATATGGTTAGTTTAATTAACTTGATAGCAATGTAATATTTTGTTTTTTAGTGGGAGTGGTCCCAATAGAAGCCACGCAACTTACTAAAAGAAAAATAGTAATAAAATATAAGATTATTTCTAAATATACAAAAGCAATCAAATATAACTTAATCATCCTAGTTTAATAAATTGTATGTAGATAGTAATAAAACATAAAATAACTATTTAATAAATCTAAAATTAAATTACATATAAAATACAATAAAATAAAAATAAACTATAAATTTAATATGTGTAAATAAAATTAATAAAATACAATATAATAATTTTGATAAATTTGAAAATATATTAAAATATAAATTATAATTATTCTATTGGTTCTGGCTACAGTCTTCGTGAAAGGGGTGTAAACCCTAGGTGCAATCAAGCGATGGAACAAAGTGATAAATTTGGCTACAATATTCGTGAAATGGATGCAAACCCTAGGTGTAGTCAAGTGTTGAAGGAAGAAGATTGTTCGCAGACCATCTCTTGAATCTGTGAGAAAGCCTCTTCAGTCAAAAGAAATATCTCTCTGGGATATTTGGATTCGAGGCTAGATGAACCTCTTCCCTCTATCAAGATTTTGAAGGATGAATTTGGGTTGGATTTGATTGATCATGAAGCCCAAACAATTATCTACAAACTCAAGGGCAAAATACTAGGCCTGGAGGAGCTCAAAGGATACATTAAATATTGGTGGACCAATATAGAATTCCAAGTAACTCTCCTACCCAAAAATTTCTTTTTTGTTTCCTTTTCTAATTTAGCGGATAGAGATAGGGTAGTGGATTATAAATTTAATTGGTTTTTCGGACAAAGGGGTGTCTATATAAGACCTTGGAATCCTAGTTTCAACCCCTTTACAGAAGAAGTTAATGGCTTCCTATTATGGGTGAATTTTAATGCTCTCCCTTTGGATTTTTGGGGAGAGAAATTTTTTACCAAAATTGGTAATGCCATTGGTGCATTCTAGTATATGGATGCCCAAACAAAGTAAAATATGCCCAATAAAATTAATATGAGTAAATCAAGATTGGTTGTTTGGATGGATGTTTCAATTCTTGGGCCTCAATCCATTACTATCTCCTAAAGCAAAGGGAAATGGATCCAAAATATTAAATTATGAAAACTTCTCCCTGAGATGTTATGATTTTCAGCAATATAGCCACCTAAAGAATAGATGCTCAGTCATCCGATCATGCTTGGATTACTCCTTGGTGGAGGAGAAGATCTTGCATGCGAATGATTCAAGACCTTCAAATTTCCTAGTTCAAAAAAAGAAGCTCATCCTCTAGATGCATCAATTGCTCAATAGGAATTATGTAAGCAATAAAAGACTCAAACCCAAAGGGAGAATTTGAATCAGATTATTGATAAAATCCAAATGGTTACTAAAGACCATCTAGATGATTCCATAGAAAATATTAACACCTCAGATAGTATTCTTGAAGCTAATTATGAAACAATCAATGATGATCAGTTTTATGAAAATGTAGATCCTACAAAATGTGTTACAACTAGATATTTTATCAAGAGCTTGAAGTGCAAAAATGCATTCTCATATCTTGCCACTGTAAAGGAGTAAGAAGCTCTACTACAAAATAAAATAATCGAATTGATTTTCTCTTTGATAGATGACTATTATGTTTGTTTTCCTTTTATATGCTGGAGTTATATGTCATGTAAGGGTGTTTCTTGTTGTTAGTTCCTTCAAAAAAGAGTTGATTATGGAAACTTAGCAGTTTGAGGAAGATGGAGAATATATTTGATAGAAAGGCAAAGATGGGTATGCTTTAATTAACTTGTTGTAAATGTAATGAGAGAAATGTAATGTTTTATTTTTTTTAACGGGAGTGGTCCCCAATAGAAGCCACACATAGCTTATTAGAAAAATATATATTCTAATAAATTATAATATAGCAACAATCTCTTTTAAAATAAACCTTGGATAAAAGGGAAAAAAATATGAGTAATTATTTTTAATGGGCATAAAATAAAATAAAATAAATATTATAAGATATGTTCTAATAAGAGATAATAAAACCTAATAATAAGAAGAAGAGAAATACAAAATTATGGAGAAGCAAGTATATGCTATATGAAAGCATTGAGAAAGTTTTGGCACTATCTATCATAGAAAAAAACAACTCTCTTTATGGTTCACCCTAATTTCCAATTGTTACATTCCAAGGAGAACTGGAAGAGAAGAGATCTAGATGGATTTCTAAGACCTTTGAATTTGATATAGTGACAAAAAAATATGAACTTTATTTGAGGAAAAACCTTGTGAAAGAACTTGGTTGAGTCCCATATAGAGAAAAACCAAACTTTTAGAAGAGGGAAGATTAAGGAATATTCATAAGTTCAAGGTCATAAAGGGTGGATGCATGATCTAATTAAATACATGCAAGCTAGAAGAAGCTCGATAAGCTTCACTGTAATACAAAGGAAGAGATTCATATATAACACCATGGACTTTTATGATTAATGGTATGCTATTTCATAAGGGGTATGATGGTGTATTCTTGTATTGCATGGAAAAATGAAGGATACCTAGCTTGTTGGAAGAATTTTATCAAGGACCAAACAATTGATACATTTTTAACACATAGAATAGCATATAAAACTTATAGGGATGGTTATTATAGCCCCACTACCTTCTCTAATGCTTTATATCAAATGAAGCAATGCAATTTATGGTACATGTATGTTATGAAGGATAAAGTGCCCCTTTCATTATCATTTATTATTATAGCAAAGACTTTTCAAAAGCAAGGGATGGACTTTATCAAGAACATTAACCTTACATTAAGTGTTGCCCATAATTTGATACTCATGATAGAAAAGTACTTCACAATATGAGTGGAGTTAGTTCTAATGAATAAGTAAAATGAAGCATCAATAATCCAAGACTTGGAGGATATAATCACAGGATTTTAGGTATCCACAATGATCATAATTGATAATGTCAAATAATCTATCAAATATAAGGTCAACTAGTTTGTGCTTTAGTATGGGATCATCATGAAGACATCATTAAACTATTACCCTAAAGTTAATGCTTTGGATGATTCCATGAAGCAAAACATGGTGTGCATGCTGAAGAGCGTGATTATTGAGTCATACCAAAGGTATCCATCAGTATATATCCATATAAATTGGTCTATGGAAAGGCAACATTATCTTTTAATTTGGAAATTTTACTACAAAAAAATTTATGGCTTACCCCACATATCAAAAGGATGAATTTGATAGAAACCCATGGCTTGCTCCACATATCCCCATGTAATTATATGATAAGTCACCTATCAAAAATCAAAGACATAAGTGTCATAGGTAAGAGGTCAACAAAAATTCATCTAATAGTCATTTAAGAGAAGAAACAAAATATGGATAAATATATCATCATAAAGGATAGCCTCAAGCAAACTATAGTCACCTTAAAGCATAAAATTTTCTTACTAGTTTGCAAGGGTCTTTCAAACATATGATATAAGTAGATAGATTCAGTATATGATACAAAGTACACCAAATTGATTAAATAAATGAAAGCTTGAATATCTAATCCTAATTGTGTGTTCCCTTTAGAAGCATCTCAAAATGCCATTAGTACAATCATCACATTGGACAAAGTTCAAACCAATGATAGGAACAACAAATATAAATGAAATTTTCACAAGGAAAGGAAAAATCAAATTAGACATTGTATCCTAATAGCCAAACCAAGTTCAAATCTCTTTTCATGTTATGTGGGTTGAATTCATGATAGTGATTTCCATGGGTGTCTTATTATAATATTAATTAATTCTTTCATTATTTCTAACATTATTTTAGGCTCAATTCTAAGGTGACTAGTGATCCATGATGAAAGAGTGATAAAGCTATAACATAAAAATATTGTGGTGGATCTTTCATACACCAATATCATCACCATCCAATATCAAATAAAAAAATAATACATTTTTACATATTACATAACAATTGTCATCCTATAATTAGGATCAAGTACTATTTAGGTAAGCCAATCAATTGATGGTCATTTGAATTGGATTATAAAAACACGTTAAAATTCATCAATTACTAACAATAAATCAGTCAAATATTCTAACATTATCAAAATTGAATTTTGGCTTGGATTTCCACCTAACTTCAAAGTTAAAAAGTGTTACTTTTGGTATATAAAAATGCTCCAATTTCCCTACCAAGTCTAATATTTCTTAGTGCACCATCAACAGCTTGGTTCTCTAATTGATTGGTTGCAATGACATTAGAGTCACATAATAATCACTTCTTAAATTTGGTTTATGCCAATTAAGATATCTCTACAATTCAATGATGATTGAAATATCGTTTGAAAAGCTAAATATATTTTATTTGAATGTTGAAACAATATATTATACTTAAATTAACAATCAAGTTAATTAGTGATTATCTTACATATCAATAATTTGTAAAATTACAATGTGTACATTTTATGTTGTTCATCTATAAGCCAAATATTTTCAATAAAAAATTCTTAATCATATTCCTTTAGTTTCGCTATTAAAATGGTTTGGAATTTTTTTTTAAGAAGTTTCCAAATTTTATTCTAATATATAATGCCTAAATTATTATTTTTTGATCTCATAAATAATTAGTACATACTTTTAATTTATGCACTCATGTTTGAAAGTGATAATACATTAGAATAATGTTGCACTCAATATTTTTTAATTTATCTTGTATTCTTAAAATAACTATTGAACTTAGGTCAATCTAAAGCAAACAAAGGACTTCACATGGCTCTAATTTAATGGAGTTATATTCATGATTGACTAGGTCCTAGCAAGACCTTTTGATCTCCTCTAATGCTTCAATTGAGCTCATAGAGCTAGACCCACAAAATAAGGATAGATTTCTTTGCTTTCATATTCCAAAGACCATCACTGAGCAAATGATGGCTCAGGGTAAATGTTGCTTGGTAGGAAAATTTCTAGACTTGTGACCAAACATAAATTTGGTGTAAAAGTGGATTAGACAAAAATGGATACTGAAGGGTCATGTGGAAGTAATTTCTAGGCCAAATAACTATATACTCTATAAATTTACCTACAAAGAGGATCTGAGGAATGTCCTAATTGGATGCCCATGGTTCTTCAGCAAGCAAGGTTTATTCTTGGATCATTGACACCTTGGATTCAATCCATTTAAAGATAAAATTATCTCTACGCTAGTGTGGGTTGACCTTCCTAGTTTACCCTATGAATTATGGCACCCGTAGGTAATTGGTAATATTACAAAATCAATTAGAAAACTAATTTCAATGGATTCGATGATAAATGACTGTACCTGATTGCTCACAGTCTGCTTCTGTATAATGGCAAACTTGTCTAAACCTCTCCTTAAGTCAATTAAGTTGATATCTGAGCATGAAGTTTGGAACCAAACTATCACCTATAAAAATGCTTACTCCATCTACAACTTATGTCGTAATAGTGGTCATAGTTCAAATAATTATCTAGAGTAGCTGAAAGAACAACCGAAGAAGGCATTTATATGGCACCCAAAAATACATTCTCAAAAAATAAATCAAATTAGGCTTGAGGATAGGACTCAAGATGAATTTGAGACAAAAACCAATAATGAAAATGAAGTCGAGGATTTGGAATAGGATGAGATACCCTAGGAAGTAGAACAATAAAAAAAGGATGAAAAAGCTACTGAGTTTGAAGTTGAAGAATTGAATGAAGCAAGAATGTATGAAACTAATGAAAAAAAGCAAGGTCAAATTTTGGATGACAAGGAAGTATAAATGAAGCAAGATATTATGAAAGCTGACTTTGGTGGGATAAATGTAGAAAAAGATATTAAGAAGTTCATCAAAATGACAATAAGTGCAAGGAAGAGTGTCAAAATTGGAAAAGACTCAATGGGACTCCCACGTGCCTCCAAAATTTGATTTAAAGAAACCAAAAATAGATTGTGAATGGGATGCAAAGGACCTTAGACTTGAGTGAGGGTAAAGCAACCCCAAAAATCCTTAGAAAATAAAGATATAATCTTGGAATATAAGGGGGTCAACTTGAGCTCCAAATAAAGAATAATCAAAGACATGAAGAAAGACCATAATCCTGATATAATTTTATTACAAGAGTTAAAACTACACGAACACATCACTTAAAAAAAGAGAAAATATAGAAGAATGTAAGCTTGGTTGCAAAAGTGGCAAGCAGGAATTTAGGAGGTATCCTAGTGTTGTGGAAGGAGGAATTTATGATAGGAAAGATGCTACATTCTTTAGGTAACATGATTTTTGTATTATTTAAATCTAATTCAATGAAAGAGGAACTCGTGGTGACAATAGTTTATGCTCCAATACTATTTCATGATAATAATCAAATATAGGAAGTGTTATCCATAGCTAGGCAAGCTTGGGTATATATCCCTTGGCTCATTACTAGGGACTTCAACACCCCACTTTTGATTGCAAAGAAGATAGGAATTATGGGAAGTCATTGAGGACCTATAGAGCTTCATGACATCTTGTTAGTTGATGGATCTAGAAATGCATGGTTGTAAGTATACTTGGACTAGTCGTAGAGTAGGGAACACCTAATAATGTGTAGGTTGGATAAAATAATGGCCTTTAAAATTTAGGTGTAAAAATTTGCCAATTATAATCTGAAATATCTTCCCATAATAGGTTTATATCATAGCCCATTATTCTATGTAACTAAATACAAATTGAGAAATAAGTATCCTTTATACTTTGAGAACATGTGTCTCTCCCACCTAGGATTAGAAGAGAAAGTTAAATAATGGTGGCAATTAGAGGTCATAGGGATAAATATGTTAATGGTGGCAAAGAAACTACAACATGTCAAAGCCCAACTAAAAATATGGAGTAAGGAAACCTTTGGGTGAATCAATGAGAATATGCAACAAATTAAATATGACATTGCCTAGGTTTTATGATCTCATTGAGCAGAAGAAAAAACTATGAGAATTTCATAATATAATTGCCCAAGAGAAGATGCACTCGCAAAAAAAACCATGGATCACATGGTTTAAGGAAGGTGATCAAAACACAAGATGTTTTTACCTCACGATAATTAGACATATGGCTGCTAATAAAATCATAGCTATTAAAAAATAAAATGGTGAGTATTCTCAAGACCCTGAGGAAATCAAATAGATGAGGTGAGTTTCTTCAAGGAATTACTCTATGATGATGAAGCATTTGAGAAAACAATAGGGGAGATCCTATTAGAACATATTTCTTGCCTAATATATGAGGATATAAGCAATAGTTTATTGAAGCCCTTCACAAAGGAAGAGGTCAAGAATACAATCATGTTCTTCCCAAAGAATAAAGTGCCTAACCTTGATGAATTTTTGGTAGAATTCTTCCAACACTTTTGGTACATAGTAGGAGAAGATGTTTGGAAGGCGCTATGTGAAATTTAGACCTCTAATACCCTACTAAAGTCATGGAAAGTCATATTCTTGGCATTGATCCCTAAAGTCCAAGGGGCCAACGAGTTCAAGAATTTTTGCCCAATTAGTCTATGCAATACCATTTACAAGTTATTGATAAATTTTTTCGCTAACTGATTGAAGCATCGATTAACCAATATCATTTCAAATAAACAAGATGTCTTTATGAGTGAAAGATAGATAATGGATAGTATTATAGAGATACATGAAGTGTTGCATTCTATGAATAAGAGAAAGGGGAAAGGTATGTTCTTGAAATTAGATATGCATAAGGTATATGATAAGGTAAATTGGAATTTCTTGGACAAGGTCCTAAGCAAGTTTAGATTCAATATTGAATGGATAAAATAGATTAGCACATGTGTGTCCTCTGCTTCATTCTCTATACTCATAAATGGGGAACCTGCAGATTTTTTCCAATCTCAACAGGGACTCCGATAAGGTGACCTCACTTCTCCATGTCTCTTCATCATTATGGTAGAGGTTTTTTGTAGGGCTATTGAATCAAGGAAAGGAAGTGGAAGTATCAAATACCCGCATTTTACAACAAGTTTTACAACCACCATGCACCATCATTTTATGGATGACATAATTTTGGGGTAAGCTTAATTGATGGAAGTAAAGTAAAATTTGGAGTTCTTGAAATATTATGACGAGCATCCTAGAAGAAGATAAATTTCAATAAGAGTAAGCTATTATTTCTAAACACCCCCCGCTTAGACAAAGGAGGATTTTTTATTTATTTGGGTGTTAGATAAGCTCCTTCCCTTGCACCCATCTGGGTATTCCACTCTTCAAAGGAATAATCAAGGAGGATATTTGGAAAGCTCTCATGGAAAAATTTAAAATGATGCTTGCAAGTTGGAAAGGTTATACAATCAGCCAAGTGAGCAAGCACCAACTCATTAAAACCACTCTTCAGAGCATCCGATTTTACTACTCTTCTATATTTTGAATACTAGGTATAATGACTAAAAATATTGATCAAATATCCAACTTCTTGTGGACTAAAGTGGAAGAAAAAAATGGTTGGTGCTGGTGGCTTGGAATAAGGCATGTCAGCATAATAGATTCATAGGGTTAGTCCTTAGAAAAATAAAGAATTTCAATTGAAATTTGCTTGTAAATCTAGCCTAGAGACTCAATACTAATGAAAAACTTGGGTTTAGATGTGTAAGGACAAATCCTAGAGGGACAACATAATTTCCTAACGTCGGAATCCCACCAAAGGGATTCAACCTTCTTGAATGGAGTTAAAGAATGCAAGAAAATGTTTCAAGACCAGATAAAATGGAATGTTACGAGCAGAATGTCAAGGGAAGCTCTCAAATTTTCTTTTTGGGATGATATTTGGCTGGTGCAGGTTCCGCTAGCTCAAATCTCAATCTTCAAGGAATTGGCAGTTTGGGCATCAATAAATCTGGGGGCTATGATGAACTCCCATATCTACATAATAGTTGGTAAGAAATAATGAAAAAAAAATCTCCAAAAATAGAAGAGCTAATGGAATCAGCAAACAAACTCAATAGGATATTACAAAGGACTTCTATAAGTGATTTGAGTGGAAAGGATGATTCATATTGGCTAGGACATAAATCTAGCTCTATTTCGGTTAAAGGATATAAAGTCTTGATAAGGAAAAATCATGACATGGATTTTCTTGACAAGAAAGTTTGGATAAAAGGCTTAATGCCAAAAAATTTGGTTAGCCTTCCTAAACAAGTTTCTAACCACTGAGAATTTGAGAAAAAGAAGTATGTTGTTACCCAGTTATTGCATTATGTGTTTAAAATGAGCTCTAAATGTGGATCACTTGCTACTACATTGCAACTACTCAGTAGGGTGTTCTAGTAAGTGTTTCAACATCTGCAAATCACATGGGTCATGCCTCAAATATTTCAACAGATGGTATACCAAAGGAAGATTCCAAAAAGTCTAAAAAAACAATTCTTCTGGTGGGATATGGACTTACCACACTATGCTTAAGCCATATGAAAGGAACATAAAAGAAATATTTTTGGGGAATAAAGGTTTAATGATAATGTGTTTGCCAAGAGGATTAAAATCATGATTGATGAAAATGTAAGCCTAAAATTATACAAGGAAGAGGATAAGAATGAAGCGGAGGAGGAGGAAGACTTGCAGGCTTGTAGCAGCAATCATGATAGAAAAGGTGATGAAGCCCCATTCCCAATCCAATCACTAGACCCAAAAGGAAAAACTTGAAGTCATAATGTGTAGAGTACAACTAGCAGGGAGAAAATTTATCCAAGGATTCAAAGGTGTCAATTGAAGCAGTTTTCATTAAAGTCACATGAGTTTCAAAAGGTGAAATTGGGAAGGGTAACATACGAAATGGAGATGGAAAGAAAAATGACTAGACTATCTAGGTTACAAATTTTTTTTGATCACTAGTCATTGAGATTTGGAATAGGAACACTGTAATTTTGTTGTTCTTTAGTCATATTTTGTAAATTGACATTATAATCTCACTCTATGTAAACAGGTTTTGGGACCTTGTATAAAAATACTTTTGTGTTCTAATAATATGACACTATATAAATAACCACATGATGAATTTAGTTCTTTTGTAAAATATGATATTAACTATCATTTCTTTGTTCATATTTGATTCCAAGCAAAAAAATTCCAACTCCTTTTTCTTTTAAATCTATTATTAAAATTGAATATGTATGTTTCATCCTATAAACATTTCTTTTCTCTAACTTTATTACTTCCTTGATAAGAAATTTTAATTGGTTTAATTATTTCAAGCTAAGACCTAAGTAGAAGCTATTTCCAATTCATTTATTAAAATCTAATTTGATTATTGTATATACTTATATATTTAAAGAGATAGATCTCATTCTAGGTCTCTTCAATGTCTTAACCTATTACTAATGACAACATGTATTCCCTTAATATTGTTATGAACCTATTTTATATAATTTGGTTAACATTAAATATTGATAATACCTCAACAACCCTAATTGAGTATTGTTTTAATATTATCATTTCAATTTATTCTCAAATAACAATATTACACTTTCTTTCCTTCTAACATATTTATCTTGATTTAATTCAAGAAAACAAAACCCTCAACTTGTTTTTTTTTTTTTTGATAAATAAGATACGTTATATTACTGGTAGGGTTTTAAAGGATCCCTTAACCTATTTACAAAAACAGCCAAAATGGTAATGTCATGGTAATAGATACACTTAGATATTGTAGCAGAGTATGTACTAACATAAGCATAATATGAGGATGCAGCCTCAGACTGTAGTAGAGTATGTACTAACATAAGCAAAATATGAGGATGCAATCTCAGACTTGGATTTCCACACATTATAGGAATAACTAAAAAAGGAGGACCCTACCTCGGACTTGAGGATATTACCAGAAAAGATAACAACTTTAGACAAAAAGTTGTGACAAGTTGCAAGCATACTACCACGCAGGAAAATACATGAAAACAAAAACTAATAAATGCCAAACCAAACCAGGTAATCATAGGAACAACAAAATAAGGAATGAGGAAATTATTCCTCAGCTGAGGTCTTCTCCTCTTCCTTGGTATCTTCCTTCTCAGTGTCCTCATGCTTGTCATCCTTGGGTTCGGTCTTCACTGTGACCTTGTCCGCTTCAGAGCCTTCCTCCACTTCCTAATTAGGTTGGCCATCGTAGAATAGAGTCTGAAGTCCTTCTCTGATGTCCATAATGTAATTCACCATTGAATTCATCATTTTCATGGTGGAGGATATGATGAAGTCCTTCAACTATTTGTTTTCGTCCTGCAGTTCTTCCTCGTCATTTGAAATATCTATGACACTCCCCCTGGTGGCCATGTTTTGGAGCCTAACAGACTTCCTCACTGGTTCTTCAGCATTGTCAAAACTGATACTTTTCCTTGCCCTTAATTTGGCAAAATTTTGCATAGCCTTTTTCTTCCTCTCAACAAGGGGAAGTTTGGCCACGATGGATTTAGTAGAGCTAGTTGTGACAGGATTAGGCTTAGGGTTGTTGGCTAGGATATAGGTATATATGACTTTGAACAAACCCTCATGCTGGGGGAGGTCATATTTTTTATTGTCCCTGCAGTTGGGAATGGCATGGTTCATGGAGTTAAGTAGGAACAGGGGAATGCTGAGGGGGTTGATTTCTTTGAAATAATTAATGAAATCTAGGTGATAAGTTTTTAAGGCTTTATTAGGGTTGTCTACTGTAATGAACTCCATGATCGATTTCATTACAGAATCCCACAAAGAATTGAATTCACTTCTGAAAAGGTTGAGGCTCTTGGTTTTTTTGAGGATTTTTTCATTCCCTTGAAATTTTGCTAATTCAACCTCCCAATTATGTTTGTGGCAGTGAATGGAACGACCTTCAGGTTTCTGGCCAGTAATAGTCACTAAAATGTGGACATCTACAATGAATTTTCTGCCACGGATAGATACAACCCTGTTATCCCAGGTCTCAAGGAAGGCAATGGTGATGTCAGGATCATTTCTAGAGAACAAGAGGAAGAAAATCAAAAATTATCTATCCTAGAGGGCCTTTTTTGCAATATCATCACAGACGAGGGAATCGGGCTCGATGAAATCGCTAGACATGGTGGGGACGGGGAAGTGGCTAGTAATATGCAGAGAGGGGTAGAAAGACTAGGGGGGCACAAGCAGGCTAAGGGAAAAGTGATAGGGTTTAAAAGGAGATGGGGGGTCCAACAAGGTGAAACTTAGCCAGACGTAGCTTGGAAGGGGAAGACCAGGCATGGAGGCTGGTGAGAGGTGGCTTGTGACAAGTAGGGAAATCACATGAATGACAAGGCAACCACCTCACGCAAAGACATGAATCAAGGCAAAAGGTGGGCTTAGGAAACCTACCACTGATAAGAAAGACCACCAGGAAATTTGAAGGAGGACCAGTAACAAAAGGCACACATCCTAATCTAGTAGAAGTGGGGTACTTTAAGGAGTGCAAATCCAGCCTGTCTTGACCGTTAGCCAAGGTGTATATCATATTTTTTTGCCACATCATGCCACTAAGAGTGTGATAAATACCATCATCATGGGTATCTGCAGTGGATTGGTAGATGGATATTTTCACACTGTAGGAGGTGTGGTTATGGCTCCGGATTTTATGTGAATTATTGGAGCAAAACACATCTTTGGTCATCTTCCCTCTATTCGTGTTGGAAACCGCAACTTGAGACCTGCAAAGGTTGAAACGATAGTTCCAAAAGTTGACAATTAAATTAGCGTGCATTCCAAATAAATAGGCCCAAAGGGGGATTGTAATGTGGTGGCCAATGTAGTGGGGGAGAGAATGGTGGGGGTAGTGGAATATGACATGGACTAGCCACTAGGAAAATGAATGGCGATGGGTGGGGGTTGTAGGGACAAGAAAAAGGCTACGGGGAAATTGGTGGGTCATGTGGATGATGAGGTTACGGTCACCCTTACGAGAGAGCCAACAAACAAAAATAATTGGAATGACCATGTGGACCTTGACACTAAAAGTTGACCTTGTGAGATTATGCATGAGGATAAGGTTGACCATCCTAAAGAAGGACCTCCTACTGAGGAAGGTTGATTTCTTGTCTCTCTTGATTTGCAAGAACTTGAACTTCCTCTAGGATTTTGTCGTACAAATTTTAAGGATTGGCCATGTTGACCCCAATGTTAGCTAGCTTATCTGCGATCTTATTAGATTCTTTGAAAGCGTGCTGAAAGATAACTTCTTGCAGGTTGAGTCCTAGCTTCATCAATATACTCTCTGAATCTCCATGAAGGTCTGCAATTTTTGTTCTTGAGTCAGTTGATGATGTTAATGGAATCGCCTTCAACTATAAGTCTGGTGCAGTAGTTCTTGGTGAAGCATAAACCTCTCCACATGCTTTTGGCTTTAGCTACATGATTAGTTTGGTCACCCAACCCTTCCACAAAATCTAGGATGATTTCTCCTTTGTGGTTTCTTAGGACACCTCCAGCCCCAGCATTTCCAGGATTACCTTTAGTAGCTCCATAAAAATTGATTTTGTGTCATCTTAGTGGAGGAGGCTTCCAAATAGACTCAGGACAAATGTTAGCAGGGGAGAGAAGATCATCTAAGGGTAAACCTAGCTCTAAACCAAGGTCAGACTCATCTTTGGAGAAAGGTTTAGAAGCTGGGGGAATGAGAGAGGTATTTTCCAAAGTAAAGGCCAATATTTTAGAGGAAATGAGCTTAGGGACCTTGGGCTTGCTGGAGAAAACTCTATTGTTTCTTTCGAGCCAAAATTGCCAAAGGAAATGATGAAGGGATACCTTCCAGAAGAACTTGAGGTGAGGATCATGGAAGGGGGAAGGCCAATGAATGAAAAGGTCTCTAATAGAGCAGGGTTTAACCCACTGAATATGGAAGGATTGGAAAATGGAGTCAAGGATGGTAGAGGAAATAGGGCATTGGAGGAAGAGATGAGAGGTGGATTTCTAAGCAGAGTGGTAGAGGTAGCATCTATTAGGGATGGGTAATCCTTTTTTCATGAGAAGTTCAATGGTAAGGATTTTCTCTTGGATGGCAAGCCATGAAAAGAAGGAAATATTAGGAATTATATGATTTATCCAAACACAATCAAAAGGAAGTAATTATTACTCGTGGTCTAGGAGGAGAAGATATACCGATTTAACAAATAATTCTCCACTTTTAGTAGGTTCCCAAATAAGTTGGTCCTCCTTGTTAGAAGAGGGAATAATAGTGGAATATAGGAGAGAGTTCAATATATTTGACTCAATAGGAAATGCAGGATTGGAAATGAAGGTCCATCTTGGGCTCCTATCTTGAGCATTGAGGAAATCAGAAACCTTGAGTCCTATTCTAACATTTGTAAAGGGTTTAAGTTTGGATAGAAATGGATCGTTAAGGAGGGGTTCTTGAGTAATCCATTTGTCATTCCAGAAGTCAATATTTGTCCCATATCCCATTTTCCATCTCATTCCTTTCTTAATGAGGTGCTTAGTACCAATTATAGAATTCCAAAAAGCTGACCCCCTGCTAGGAATGTTCTCATTAAGGAAGTCACTGTTCTGGAGGTACTTCCTTTTGACTATGGAAATCCACTCATTATGGTATCCTAAAACCAATATCCAAGCTTGCTTGGCAATCAAAGCAATGTTGAGAGAATGGATTCTTCTAAGCCCTATTCCTCCTTTATTTTTGGGTTTGCAAACCTTTTCCCAAGCAACCAGATGGATTCTTTTTTTGTTTTTGGCTCCAGTCCATAGAATTTTTTTTGAATTTGCTTTATCTTTGAGGCAACTGTTGTGGGTGTTTTGAAGATAGATAGGAAATAAACTGGGATGCTCTACAAAATAGCAGTATTCAGAGTGCTTTTGGTAGCTTGGGACAATAAGTTACCTTTCCATCCTGTAAGTCTTTTTTGGATGCGCTCTATAACATTGTTCCACATAGCGGTTGTCGGTTGCCCACTAAAGAGAGGCAGGACAAGATAAGTGGCTAGGATATTAGCTATAGAGCAGTTTAGAATCCTCGTAATATTTATTTGTCTTGGCATTAGAGTATTTAGGAAATACAATTTGCTCTTGTTGAAGTTGAATTTCTGGCCCGCAGCTGCAGCATAGACTTGAAGGATATATTTTATAACTTTAGCTTCAAAAATGAACACACTAGTCGACGGAATGGTATCATCCATAAATTGTTGGTGGGAAACTGGATTAGTCTAGGAAGAGGCCTTGATTCCTAATAGTAAACTTGTTCTGCATGCTGCTTGAATAGTTCTACCTAAAGTTTTAGCTATGATGATGAATAAGAATGGAGATATAGGATCTCCTTGTCTAAGACCTCTGCTGCTTTTAAAATAACCTGTTGGAGAACCATTGATGAGGAAAGAGAACTAGGGGGAGGATATGCAACTTCTGATAAGGTCAACCCATTCAATATGGAAGCCAAACTTATGAAGGGCAGCTAGAAGAAAGTTTCATTTGATCCTATCGTCATCTTTGTTTATGTCAAGCTTGAGGACACAAGTGGGCTTTTTTATATTGGATGTAGAATGAAGGGCTTCATGTATGGAGATGATACCATCAAGAATTGATCTTCCCTGAATAGAGCTTCCTTGGCTAGGTTCAATTATTTTGGGTAAGATGTTTTGCATTCTAGTGGCCAAGATTTTAGTGAGGATTTTGTATGCGACATTGCAAAGACTAATGGGTTTGTAGTCAGGTAGGGACTTCGCAGTTGGATTTTTAGGAATGAGGGAAATGAATGTGGAGTTGAAACCTCGAGGAATTATTTTAGAGGACTGGAACTCCTTGATATATTTGCAAACATCATGACCAACAATATCCCAGAAGGTTTGCAAAAAGTGATGTGGAAAACCATCTGGTCCTGGGGCTTTATCAGGATTCATAGAGAAGAGGGAACCTTTAATTTCATCATCTTAGACAAGAGCAATAATAGAGGATTTGATTGTTTTAGGAATAGATTTATAAGGAATGTGGTGAATTAAAGCTTTTTGGGCTACAACTGAACGGAGGTTATCATCCTCAAGCATGTTTTTGAAATACGTGCTGGCTTCATTCCTGATTTCATCTATATCCATTGTAAGGTTGCCATAACTTTTAGTCAGTTCCTTAATGCGATTTTTGCTTCTATTTTTTAGGGTGGACACATGGAAGAAGTATTTGAGTCCCCTTCTTTGAGCCAAAGAGCTCTGGATTTTTGGTGCCAGTAGGTCTCTTCACAGGAAAGAACATTATGATACTCAGCTATAATATGTTTCTCTTCATTCTTGGTATGGACATTTGCTTCACCATTCTGAATTTTGTTCTCGATGTGATCTAATATTTTTTTGAGTGATTGTTTGTTGGAAAATAGGTTGCCAAAAACTTCCTTATTCCATATTTTCAGATCTTCTTTCAAGCTTTTGAGTTTTTGGGCTAGCTTGAAAGAAGGAAGTCCTTGAATGTCTTGTTGCCAACTATGGGATACTCTTTGACGAAGATATGGATGATGTAGCCACATAGCTTCAAATCTGAACGACCTTTTGTAGGGGTTAGATTTGTCAATTTCCAAGATAAGAGGATTGTGATCTGATCCAATTTTAGGAAGAGGATATAGAGCAGCATCTCCAAAATATTGAACAGCTTCCTATGAGAGGAACACCCTGTCTAATTTAACTTGGATGTGATGTGATCCATCTCTTCTGTTACTCTAAGTATATTTGGCCTTTCTAATATTTAAGTCCATTAAACAATTTGCATTGACAAACTCATTGAAATCCTCCATGCTTTTTGTTGGAGTTTCAGAGCCTCCTTTTTTATCTAAAGGGTAAATGGGAGTGTTAAAATCACCTGCAACAACCCAAGGGATGTTTTGAAGTGAGATTTTCATACTGGTAAGGTCATACCATAACTTTGCTCTTTCGAAAATGGTGTTGGGAGCATAAACATTGGTGAGGATCCAAGATGAGTTGTTGTTGATATCATGAAACAGGATGCTAAGGAGCCTCTCACTGGAATGGAGTAGTCGACCTTCAACTAAATTCTTGTCCCATAAGCACATAAGACCACCTGACGTTCCTCTAGCATCACTGACCACTACACCTGCATTCTTCCATATTTCCTTAGCCACTGAAATAGAACTATTGGAATTGATTTTTGTTTCTTGCATGATGATTATTGAAGGTTTGATATCCTTTCTCATAGAATTTACAAGTCTTCATTTGGCTAGCCTATTAAGGTCACTCACGTTCCATGAAAGAATCTTCATTTAGAATATTTTGGAGATTTCTTACCTCCTCAACCATTATGGTGAGGGGGTTTTGAGCTTTTACTCTCTTCCTTAGGCTAAGAAGTAATGTTAGGAAAAAGGGTTTTTTGGATTCCATTTGCAATGTCGTCTACAGTTTGGGAATTCTAGATGTCCTCTTTAGAAGGTTTGCCTCTTTTTTTTCACTATCGAAGTCTACAGGAGATTTGGTGGTGCTTCTAGTCTGATTGTGGCTAAACTTATAGGGAATTATTTTTTATAGAACAGGGCTTTGAGGCCTAGTATTTTGGCTTAGGCTAGATGAAATAATTTCCTCCATAGGGATCTGGTTGGAGATGGCTACCATTTCACCTAGCGGACTGTGATATGGTCCTGATTTGGAAGGGGTGTTCACAAAACTAACATCAATGTTCATATTAGGGGGAATCTAAGGTTCTGGCTAGAGAATAATGGTAGCAGCAACATTTTGAGAATCTTCAAAGGAATGATTTTGGATAGGAGGAATGGGGGCATCTCCTTGAACATAAATTAAATTTCATTATCATATTGTTATCCATTACCAATGGATGACTTTTGCATTGACGAATATGGATATATTAACATCAAATAAATGTTATATGGTTGTTATTGGTGGTGTTTTATTTCCTTGTTATATCATTGAAATATACATAATGTCATGTTCCTCGAATTTATTATGTCCACATAAATACATCTCATGTTTAATCTTATAACTTGGGCTATCTACAAGATGAATGACTACAAGTTTAATATATAACATATTGTTTAAAATAAATGGTAATATATGCTACGAATACCAATAACAGTTGAATATAACTATTAATAAAATTAATCGTTTAATTTTAACATTAGCATGCAATCGATCATTTCACTTTTGATCCAAACTCATCCCAAATTGTTTTATTTTCTCTCATTATTGCACTTTGATGCAAATACAATATCATGTTCCTGAATTTGTTGTCATGAATTTTCTAACATTCCATGCTTTATATTTTACCTTGGATAGTCAAAAATAAGAATGATTAAAATAATCTATACCACATCTTGCATAAAAAAATCAAGATTTAAAATTTCATCTTAATGTATCAAAACTTCTCATTGTAATATTGTTTATGTAGGGGTGGAATATAAACAATAATAATATTTTGAATTCACCATTACACAATGTGTAATTTAAATGTTTTTTTTTTTAAAGAAAGGATTTATATTAATTTTTAGATACAAAATTACATGCCTTGTTCTGATCCTAGCCAACATATGTGCTCTAGTTGGAGCTGATACAATATTTTAAGAGCTTATAATAGATAGATTAATACAAATCTTAATAGACTATAATTGTTATGCTTACACAAATTCTCAACAAACTTGAACAAAAACTAAAATATCTTGTACAAAAACTAAATATGTTGTCCTAAAAACTTAACAAAATTGGACCTTGGAGGCTCCATCAAAAGAGAGAGCAAAAACATATAGGGCCCCATACTAGGACAAGTCCACCAGAAGGACCTAATGAGCTAGTTGCTTCCAGCTCATAATTTTTTCTAGATTTTATAATATTTGATGTTGATTGTCTACTCTAACAATTTTCTCTTATATGCAAACTACATATGGTTTTTGTTGATCTATTAAAGATCTTAGGTAGTTTTTATTTAGAAGACTACCTAATCCCTTTCCATTCTACGAGATGACCATTTTTTATTGTCATTTTAGTCTTGGAGAAGTCCAAGACTATTTGAGTTTTCTTCTAAATTTTCATTTTAGCTTGTTATGTTCTTGTCTCTTGATTTGTCTTCCAGTTCATTATTGTGGATCTAGTTGTTCGAGTACCTCCAAGTATGGTGACCACTGCATCCTAGGCATAACCTCCTCTTTCTCTCCTCATGATAATCTGATTTTTGTAATTCCCAACAGAAAACAAGAATAGCAAAATAACTATAATCAACAAAATTACCTTCTATTCCTTAGGAATATCCAACTTGCTAAGATACCAAATGATGTAAATCCAACTACAAGAGGTCAGAACAAGTACCTCCAATCACATAAAAATTGTGATAAATGAGTCTTCTCTCTTTCCTCATTCTCATATCCTAGGGAATTGTCCTTTCTTGTATGTGTGTCCTCAACTTCCTCTTTGGATTCAATTTCCACTAGGGCTTTTCCTTTGTTTTGTGATGTGATGTTAGGGGAATAATGTTCTAGACTTGTCTCCTCTTCTAATAAAATAGATTACATATTTATGTTTTGCTTTTCTATATGTTTTTGTTGCCTTCTTTGGCTTCTAGATCTCCTCATTTGTCTTCTTCTAAAAGTTTGAAATTCCTGTTCCTCTACTTTCTTTTCTTGTTGAGCTTTGGCTACAAAATTCCTAGAGAAAATTCCCATGTTGATGACAAGAGATGCACTTGAAAGGAATGTGCTCATAGTCCAATGAACGTGTAGATTAAATCTAGTACATTCATATCGATACTCGTTACTAGACCTTATTTCAGATTTACTTGTACACACATTCTAGCACAAACTACATTATTAGATTTTTGGGGAGCCTAATCTAAAAATGTGCCTATTGTGTTTTTATAAGTTCCATTGTTCCATAAATAGAGGTAATAATAGAAGAATAATCTAGCTAGAAACTTCTTCTAGTTCTTTTGTCTGTGGATCAATGCTTGTGAACGTGGGGTCATGTATGAAGGGATTGATCCTAAAAAACAGGGCACTCCATGGAATATTGAGTTTCTTTCCTTCGTTGAGGATAATATGACCACGAAATAGCCTCTTCCAACCATCATTATCTCATAGATGGAGATTTTAGATTCCAAGAAGATAGCTATCCATTTTGAATGGATGTTGGACTTGGTCAAATACCCATAAACTTGAATGCAAAAGTTTGTGATGTTAGTGTGAGAATCAGACTTTGGATAAAGTCAAGGAGGACCTCAACTATGGGAGCTTCATCAAGCTTGAGTACAACCTTATATCTATTTATGGCTAGACTAGACGTATTTCATTGGGTGCTTGAGACAATATGTTCTAGCTTCTCTTGATCAAACAAAGGTAGCTAGGAGAAAAAATGAGATAGACCCTTTGGAAATATTCTTGAAAAAATGGCTATTCTTTCCCATAAGGCCTAGAATAAATCTTAACTACAGAACTTGCTTAAATTGTAAAAAACATTGAAAAATATTTTTATTAAAAATTAAAAACAAGCACCCTTATATTTTGATCCCTGAAAAATAAGGCATCTTAAAACCCTATGCTATTTTAGGTTTTGGTTCTCACCTAAAATTTTTCTGCCCAAGATTCAATTTTACCCTTTAAAATCTCTCCAAGCAATGGTTGTGTTGCACATACTACAAAAGATTATTCCTTCCACCATCAAAACTCAAACTCATGGGAGTCCCATAAAAAAAAAAAATTGACCCAAACTCATTTCATAATGTAATAATTTAATTCTATTACACTTTGATACAAATATAATATCTCGTCCTCAAATTTATTTGGATATTCAAAAGGAAAGAAACACTTCGCAGCAGTACCCTAGCACAATAGAAATCAAATAATGAAGATGAAGTAGAAGCACAAACGATCAATAAAAAAGGCACTTCACAACATAAGAACAAGAGAGACTGAAATGAAAGAGAAAACTCCAAAAGCACATTTAGCCTGATCCTTCCAGTGTCCTGAAATGTGTGACAAGTATCACGACGGTTATCTTTGGGTGCTTGAGGGATGAGTAGATGCTTGTTACCACTTGTAAATTTTGTCAGGTAACGGATGAGCGTTACAGTATTGGATGAGTGCTCATTCTTTTTGATGGCATGTCTTCTTCCTTCTAACACACCAACCTTCTTCCCTGTAACGTTTTCTTGGTCAAAATTGAAATAGATGAGCGCTCATGTGGGAAACGTTAGTATTTCATTCTAGGTGCCAAGTGTGGCCTTCCCTTTGTGCATTATCTTTCTACGTAATGCCTCTTCAACGTATCTTTTCAATGCTCTTATTAACAATGCAACATAGCTAGATCTACCTCTATGTGCTTGGTATGAGTTGGTTCCAACTAGAGTGGAGAGCAATACCTTTGGAGACTTGAAGCTAGAATTTGAGCAACGATCTTAAAGACTTCAAGTAATGCTATGGTGGAGTTTGAGATACTCCAATGATGCTCCTTGGATGTGCGTCTAGTGTAATATTTTGTGCTTTGTTTCCCTTATTTTCAACCTATTATGAAATCCTTTTTGTAGATAATATTGCCCTTGAATATAATGCTTCTTCTTTCTTTGTATTGTGATTTTTTTACTTGCAAGTTCGGTTGTCCAAATCATAGAAGACATGATCCTTTTGAGAGGCTCTTCTACCTTGCTTGGAGAATGCTCTTTACACGATCACTTTCAGCTGATTTCCTTTGTGAAGAATGTGCCTTTGTGGAACTTAAACTTTGTCCTTCTTCCTTCGTAGTACAGATTGATATGGTGCAAGATAATGTAAAAAAAATTGTAAATAGAATACCTTCTTTTTGCACCTATTTTTGCACTCTATTTTGTTGGTTTTGATGATGGCCTTCTTGTAGGCAAGGGCTGATTTGATGTTGTCTCTTTTGCTAGACAACTCTCTCCTTTGCTTGGTTACTTTGGTAATAAACCCACGCTAATAACCACATAGATGGAATATTTTTATAGAAGTAATTTATGCACTATTTTTTTCTGTAAATAGCCTTTAGTGCACATTGAATATAAGACTCACGAAGTCTCGATTTGAAGCTTATTTTTCTGATTTGATGGTGGCTTTCTTCTCCACTTCCTTGGAGGAATCTGATATGATTTTTGGTGGCTTCTTTGGGCCATGAAATTCTACAAGTTATATACACCAAATAGTGTCTCTAGACATTTTGATAATATGTTGGTTTTTGTGTCCTTGATCTTTAATAATCAACAAACACAAACTAATCATTTTAAGAGTAACTATCTAAAGATTAACTAGTGTAGTGCTAATGGATTAATAATACACTTTAATGGTAACAATAATATCTCCTTATTGCTCCAATAAACTCTTAAAATAATTTTTAAATGCACTTAATAATATTTTGCAACTTTTCAAGAGTAATCTGTAATGAACCCTTAATGAGTATTCTGCAATTTTTCACTACAATCAATATTTTAGGGTGTAAGTTATTGCATCATCAGGAATGAGTGAGCTGAGGTTTAGTGGGTGCGATGGGAGTGAGGGTTTGAATTTTTTGGGTAGGAATATTAGCCAAGGTGACAGAGGTAGAGCAGGTACGAAAGGGGCGGGTGGGAACCTCGAGCATGGATCAAGCGAGGATCTAGAGGAAGGCGGTTAGGTTGCGGTAGATTTGGAGGTGGGCATCATGCGGGGGCCCGACCCTCCTCAAAAAGACCCCGACAAAAAATATACGAAGGACAATGCGGGACCCAAGAAGTGGTTGTATTTTGCTGAGACTCTTAGAGGAAAAAGAAAGGAGGTTCTCTCTCTTCCGCCCCTAGTTCCAATAAATAATAAAATTTTGGCCCCGACAAGTTCCATGAGCCATTTTCTTTCAATGGAAGAATTCTCCCTGGTAGGCAATTTTTTGGGAGGTAGGCCGAACATGGAGACTATCAGGGCTTGGGCGACAAGTAAATGGTGACCGATAGGCAGCTTGGAGTTGGTAGCTCTAACTCAAGGGTTCTTCATTATCTGTTTTAACAATATGGAGGATGCTAACCACATTTTAACAGGAGGTCCTTGGTTTTTGGGCAAAAGGAGCCTTTTTCTCAAACAATGGGGTGAATATTTCGATCCTAAAAAGCAAAATATTAACATTGCTCCTATTTGGGTTCAGCTCCCGAGTCTACCTACATAGTTCTTCAATGAATATTGGCTACAGGGCATAGCCAGAACTATAGGGGACCTGATCTCCATTGACCATGTAACCTTGGCCAGGACAAGGATGACTCATGCACGAATCTACATAAATGCTAATTTGGATAATGAATTGCCAAGGTTTGTGGATCTAGATTATGGAGAATACTATCAAAAACAACTGATAGAATATGAGAACAGATCGGTATTCTATGCAGAATATAAAAATCAAGGACATTTATGCAATCAGTGCCTTAACCTGGCAATGAATAGAGAAAAGCAAAAGCAGGAAATGCTAGATAGAGGAAATTTGAGGAGTTTCCCTAGCAGAGGCGATTTCAATCAGGCAAACTATGTCTACCAAAAAAATAAAATAGAGGGTGCAGGGTCCCAACAAGACAAAGGAAAACAACAAGTTGTTGGCAACCAAAATACTCAGGTAAGTTCCAATCCTCTAGTTTCAAATAAATTTTCAATTCTATCCAATATGGGAGTAGGAGGATTATCGAAAGACAAGGAAGCTCAAAAACTTCAGGCTAACCTTTCTTACTCTCTAGAATCCCCATCCAAGTCAGGATCCTCAAACCCTAATGCTAAAATTACTGTAAGCCCTGTGGTCATCACAAAGCCAAACCCTAATGCCAGATATGTAGAATCCCCATCCAATTCAGGATCCTTAAACTCCAATGCTGAAAATACTTCAAGCCCAGTGGGCATCCTAAAGCCAAATCCTAATGCTGAAGAACTTAGGAAGAAAGTTTAGGCATTGGAAAATAAAAAATCTCATCTCCCTAACATCATCACTAGGAGCCAGGTGAATCCTACTGAGGGGTTGTCCCACAGAACAGGGGAATACAAGAAAAAAGGGGAATATTTGGATGTAGGGGTGGAGATATGTGAAACTCTTCAAACTGGTGAATATGGCGGTCCGATTCTGCAACAAATTGCCTCCCCCCAGTTTATTCCTAAACAAACCAGGAGCACTGTGAAGTCTCCTATATATTTTGGCAGTGAAAAAAGAAGAGGGGAAATATCAAATGCTAAGCATTAAAAAATTAAAACTGATAATGACATTGCCAATGGAAAATAGAGAACCTTGTTTCAACATGTTATTTTGGGTTCTGAATACAAAAAATTAGGAAAAACCCCTCAAGGGATGGGGAGAGGAATAAATCCCAAACAATATAAATTAAGTTCCTCTCATGGAACGTGAGAGGCCTCAATGGCCTACCCAAACACAGGGAAGTCAATGCAATAAGAAATCAAGTGAATCCAACTATTATCATGTTGCAAGAAACAAAAACTAATGAGATTCAGTCAAAAAAAGTAGCAAAAAAAATTGTAATCAAGGGGAGATGGTTTGCAAATCATCCAGAGGAGTTTCTGGAGGCCTTATGACTTTGTGGGATCCCCGGATAGTAGAAGGCACCATTATTCAGAAAGATGACAGGGTTCTTAGTGTTTTATTTAAGGAAATAAACAATAGGTCATGGATCCTTTCAAATATTTATGCCCCAACTTCAATTCAAGGGAGATCTCTACTGTGGGAGTACTTAGGCAATCTGAGTGAAATATTCCATAATGTCCCTTGGATTCTGGTTGGGGATTTTAACACTCCTCTTTACCCTTCAAACAAAATGGGTGGAAATGGACCACCTATCAGGAGCATGGATGATTTCAATGACTTTGTGAACTCCAACATGTTGATGGATGTAAAACTTAGAGGAGAAAATTATACCTGGAGAAATCAGAGGATAGGCCATCATCTCATTCAAGAAAGGCTTGACAGGTTTTTTCTATCAAATGAGGCTACAACTTTGTTCGGTGATTCTACCCTGCAAGCCCTTCCTAAAATTACCTCTGATCATAATCCTATTTTTTTGGAGATCCCTAACTCTCTTTCCTTCAAGAAACCTTTCAGATTTCAATCTATGTAGATCAAACATTCCAGTTTCAAAGATAACTGAATTTAGTGGTGGCAGCAGCTTATCAGGGGTAGTGCAGCTTTTAAACTTGCTGGAAAATTAAAGTTTGTTAAGGAAAAGCTTCGAACTTCGAACAAAGAGGTCTTTGGGAACCTCTTTGAAAATAAAAAATAGGTTGTTGAAAGTTTGAAGATAATTGATCAGAGGATTCAACATAGTGATGCTGATGAAACTACTAGGAAGGAGGAACGAATAAAACTAGCAGAGTTTCATAACATTTTGGCCTGTGAGGAAATCTATTGGAGGCAAAAATCAAGGGCTCTTTGGTTGAAATATGGAGATTCAAATTCCAAGTTTTTTCATGTCACCACGCTTAGAAACAGAAGCAATAACAAGATAAAAATTTTAAAAAAAGTAGATGGTTCTATTACTCAGGACTTAACAAAAATCAAAAAGAAGGTAGTAACTTATTTCAATTCTATCCTTGGTCAGGAATCCTAGTGCAATGAGGAGGCCAAAGATATTATCTTGCAATCCATTCCTAGCATAATAAATGAGGATATAAACCTTAAGCTTCTAGCTCAGTTTTTTGATGAGGAAATTAAGGAAGCCTTATTTAGCATGGAGCCAGACAAAGCTCCGGGACCCGATGGATTTCCCCCTCGTTTCTATCAAGATTTTTGGGACATCGTAAGTGAGGATGTAATTTCTGATGTCAGATAATTCCAAGCTAACAATCATATCCCAAAAGGTCTCAACTCTATTTTTATTTCTCTAATTCCTAAGAAGCAAACCCTTGAATCTATGGCTGACTTCAGGCCAATCAGTCTGTGCAATGTTTCTTACAAGTTCCTAACTAAAGCCATTTCAAATAGAATGAGAGATGTTCTTCCCCGCATCATAGATACATGCCAGGGAAGATATGTCCAGGGCAGGTCAATATTGGATGGAGTTATCACAGTTCATGAAGCTCTACACTCTGCTCATAAGACTAACAGGTATGTTTTTACCCTCAAGCTTGATATGAACAAAGCATTTGACAAGCTAAATTGGGACTTTCTGATTGTTGTCCTCCTTAAGTTTGGTTTTCACCACCAATGGGTTAATTTGATCAAATAATGCATTTATAAAGCATGGTTCTTGATTCTGGTTAATGGAACAACTACTGGTTACTTTCAAAGTCACAGAGGAATTCGGTAGGGGGACCCTATCAGCCCCATGTTATTCATCATTGTGGTAGAAGCTTTAGGAAGAACCATCAAAAATGCTTGTAGTTCAAGGCTAATATCAGGAATCAAGGCAATAGCTCTCACTAGGGTTGTTTCTCACCATCAATTCGTCGATGATACCCTTCTATTGACTAAGGTGTCGATGGTTGAGGCCAAAAGAATTAAATACATTCTGCAACTCTACAAGGATGCTGCTGGTCATAAAGTTAATTTCAATAAAAACAAGTTATATTTCTTGAACACCCCCATTTAGAGGCAAGGAAGGATTGCAAAAATTTTATGGTGTGATATAGCAAACCTCCCCACTTTGTATCGTGGTCTCCCTCTTTTCATTGGTTCTCCAAGAGAGTCAATGTGGGACAGGGTTATTGAAAGAATTCAAAAAAAACTTGATGGATGGAAATGTCATCTTCTATCTCAAGCAAAAATTGACCCTCACTAAGGCCTCTCTTCAGAGCATTCCAATCTATTTCCTCTCCGTTTTCAAAGCCCCTGTGAAGGTTTTCCAGAAAATTGAGAAACTCTAAAAAGATTTTTTATGGACTGGATCAAAGGAGGAAAAAAGGATACACCTTGTAGGATGGACCAAAGTGTGCAGACCCAGGGAAAATAGGGGCTTAGGTCTGAGGAGAATTGCTCATATGAATTTAGATTTACTAGCTAAGCAGGCATGGTGCCTCATTTTTGGTGAAGAAAATGAATGGAAAGCTATCATCAAATGAAAGTATCTTCAAAATATGGAATTTCTAAGTGACTCAATTCCAATCAGAGGTTCTGCTTTTTGGAAAGCAATTCTCAATTGTAAGGAAATCATAAAAAAATTTTTAAGATGGGTTTTAGGCAATGGTGAGAGGATAAATTGTTGGAATGACAGGTGGGCTAAGGACGAACCACTAACGCAATATCCTAACTTAGCCTGAATCAGATATATCACCAAAGAACTCATTGATAGAAAAGTCTTTGATTATATGGTTGAGGACAAAGGCAGAATGAAGTGGAAACAAATAAGGATTCAGGGATTTCAAGTGAAATCAAATGATCTTTGTAACATTCTCGGGCAACATTTTATCCCCATGAGACCCAAGGAAGATCAAGTGACCTGGGCTCCTACGAAAAACAGACAGTTCATTGTTAAATCAGCTTACAAGCTTCTACTTGATGACGAGGATTTTGTCCTCAAAAATGACTTAGTTTGGATAAAAAAATTAATTCCAAAAATTGCAGTCTTTTCATGGTTGGTTATCCAAGGAAGAATTCTAACCATTGATAATATTATGCGTAAAGGTATTTGTATCACTAATCGTTGTTATATGTGCAGGGCTAATTGGGAGACCATTTATCACATTTTCCTTGAGTGCCTTTTTTCCTTGACTATCCTAAGTGGGGTTTTTTAGGCCTTTAATATTTCCTAGGTTAAACCAGCCATCGTACTTGATTTTTCCATCCAGTGGCCTTACTCATTTTCAATCCAAAGACTTAGATACATGTGGAAAAATTGTCTCAATCACTATCTTTGGTAGGTGTGGTTAGAAAGGAACCATAAAGTCTTTAATGAGTCTATCCATGATCATCAAACTATCATTGCCAGGATCCTATCCTTTGCCAACAATAATGTGAACCTTATCCCTTTTGATAGCCGTAAACCTCATCTGCAGGAGACCATGATTACTCAATCTTTAAGCTTAACCTTGTTAGATGAGTCTGTGCCTAGGGTAGTCAACCCCAGAGCCAATGTTAAGTGGTCCCCACCTCCTACGAGTTGGTTTAAGCTTAATTTTGATGGAGCAGCTAAGGATAATCCTGGCAGAGTAGGCGTTGGCGGCATTGTGCGAGATCATAATGGGAATATGATGCTTGCATTTTCTGAATATTTGGGAACAAGGACAAAAAACGAAGCTAAAGCTAGAGCCATGTGGAGAGGCCTTCAAATGACTCAAGACTTAGAAGCCAATTTGATCATAGAAGGAGACTATATGCATGTTATAAATCTCCTCAATAATTGGAAAACACCTCCTTGGAGGATTAAAACAATTGTTGAAGAGGCTAGGATCCTTTTCTAGGGAAGACATGACAAAAAATCCCAACATGTCTTTCGGGAAGCTAACAAAGTTGTTGATAAGCTAGCCAATTTGGGTTTTGATGGTGACGAACTTTTCAAATGGGAACATAGTGTCCCAAGAGAAGTAGAGGAGCTTATTCAACAAGAATGCCAAGAATGATAGTCAAATTTACCAACAAGGAAGGCATTGTAAGTTCGAAGGCTATGAGTATTCCCATATCTTTTTTGAAATGGACTCACAATAAAAATTATTTGAGTTGTTAGTCTTGGTGGATGTTGCTTGGAAATACCACAAAGACTAATGGGGATAGTCACATGTCAGATAACATGGCTCCTAGTCATCTTAGTAATTTGAGGTTGGTTGATAATCATAGGGCAAGAAAGAAACAACAATATAAGACTTTGAACTAGAGCCATGTGGACCACCAGATAGCCACCGCCATAAATCTAGCTAGCAGGTTCACTTCTCCAAGGCTGATTGGCCAAGACAGGATGTGGTCCCAAAGCATGTCATATACGGAAGAAAGCAATTACCAAAGAATTATTAAGAGTAACTATCAATACAGAGCTTGTGGGAGTTTTTCTTAGTACTCTGCTATGTGTGTCTGCAGCTTTTTGTTTCTCCACTGTTTCAAGGAAGGGATATGTGTCTGTTTCTTTTTTTGTAATTATGATGCAGGTGTGTTTTCTCGGGGTATACCCAAAATGTTGTATGGGAAGTTTCTTTTTGATAACAGGCTATGTGCCTTACCGGATGTCATGGCTTTGGTGGCATGTAGATTTTACATATAGGATCCTTAGTAAGGACATGTTCATCAACAGCCCTGGGCTGATTTTTGTAAAAGGTTTTGGATCAACCTGTAAAACCCGGTATTAATGCTATAGTATCTTATCTACCAAAAATATATATTGTAGGGTGTAGTCTTCTTGCTTTCTAAATAGATAATAGGTAGATGATAATTTTCTTTCTTTCAAAAATATCTAAATCCTATTAAATGTGCAAATATATCTTAAAATGAATTCTCCTTTTTGCACTTTCTTGAATACTATAATGCAATATTTCCCTTTTGCAACTTTTAATCCAAATATGGTGCCTTAACGAAGTTTGATAATAATCCAATTTGTAGTTTAATCAATGCACCTAATTGCACCTAAGTTGCTTACCTTTTTAATGGCTTCTGAAGTAGATGTAGATCTTGGTATTTTGATTCACCAAGCTATTTTCTTGTAGTGGATGAATTTGTAGCTTCTTGTTGATTGTCATGAATAGCTTCTTGCTTCACCAAACTGTGGTCTTGAACTTTCTATATTGAGCCTAGGGTTTGGTTACCTAATCCTTCTATTGATCTTCTATTTTTTGTTGTAGATTCAGAGAACTCTTTTCTCTGAATTGTGCCTTCTTGCTGTGAGAGATAATCTCCAAATATCTTATATTTGGTAGGATTATTTAGTCTGAATCCTCCTTCAATCTTCTTTTTTAATTCTGACTTCAAATAGGATCTTCTTCTCAAGATTTTGAATGTCTTGAGGTCTTCATTGGATTTTTCTTCTAGGATTTGGCACTTCATTTCTGCTTCTGCACTCTGCATGTATTGATATTTAATGAATATCATAAATCTCCTATCTCCTTCTTGACTCTAGAGTCTATTCTTACTTAAGTCTACTATAAGACTATAGTGGCCTTTTTTTCACTTCTACAATCTACAGGATTTGCAGGTCTTGTAATGGGACCTTCTTTTCAAGGTCTTTGAAATCTTCAATATTCTCCTTGTTGTTGTAAGTGTTGGAATGATTCTAAGAAGATATTCTTCCTAGATCTCTTGTAGGAAGCTTCCCAACCGTTTTTCAAAATCTCCTTTTCTTGCAATAAATTGTTAGAAACTGGAACGGAAGAATTTATAATTCTAAACCAAGGCTTCTATGGCTTTTTTCTAGATCAAGGCTTCTATGGCCTTTCTTCTAGATCAAGGCTTCTATGGCCTTTCTTTTGTATCAAGGCTTCTATGGCCTTTTTTCTTTTTGCAATGTGAATTTTTTCAATCTAGCAATGGAGATATCCAATATCCAAACTTCACCAAGACTCTACTCCTAGAGTCTCTTCCACAATGTCTGTTTTCTTACAATAAAGAATTTTAGATAATGGTTAGCATGAAAAGATCCAGATCTCTTGAGATCAATAATCTTCAACTAGTTGATCCGTCAAACTAGTGGAATGGAATGTTGAGTCCTAGTCTTCATGAATTTTTCTACAACTTTGTGGAAAGACTCTAGCCAGATGTAATCTCATAATTTTTGTAACTGAGATTTATTTTAGTCCTCACTTGTGACTCTCCCTATTTCTATCTTGATTCACAGTGGATCTAATACCACTATTAGCTTTTGAGGATATATGTAGTGGGAGAGATCTAACACAGGTCCATAAAAAAATGTAGAAAATATGAAAGAAAGTAATTCTGTAATATGACTGAAATATACTATAAATAGAAATGACGAAAATACAATGCAGTATGTACGTAATGGTCACTCCATAAATACAAGCTAAAGAGCTACATTGTACTCCATACAGGATTTCTACTACTCTCTACTATAATGCACTTGATATGTAATATGTCTCTATGAGACCCTTTATATAGGAATAAAGATTCCTTGGCCAACACTCTACCTAGTTGTACAATGGGACACCTTACACGTTGTCACTTGTGCATTTATTACATTTGCTTGAAGTAACTAGCTAACTTCCCCCTAAAGTAATATCCTACTCTATGTACCAAAGGTGGTACATTTACATGACCCAAATGATGTAATATACTCTAACTCTAACACTCAATAAAAAATTGTAAAATAATTCCTATTAATTTTTTATTATACATGGTTAATTTGTGTTGATTTATGTGTATGCTTTTAATTTCTCATCTTATTAATGTAGATTAAAGTCAAGAAATTATGACTATTCAATTTTAGTTCTTTTTCTTTCTTGTTAGTCCTCTAAGAATGAATGTAATGGTTTATTATAAATATGAACAAATAGTAGTCATTAGAGGGTTTTTGTAATCACCAAACAAAATCTCTAAATGTCACCTAGTTTACTTTTAACAAATTTATTTTCCTTCTCCCCTTATCATTTGATAAAATAAAATAAAATCAATAGGAAGTCATCCCTTTCCTAAGATTGATCAAGTTTATATTTGATCATCCAATCTTGTTATGGTTTAGGATATATGTATTAATTGTTAGGCAAATCAATAGTGAGGTTCTTATTATTGTGCTTTATGTTGATCTAATCATTATAAATTCTTCCATGATTCAATATTGAATGCTAAGTCTTCAAAAATTATTTGAGATGACACCTCTAGGTCTACTTTATTACTTTTTTATTATTTAGAATTCATAATATTCTTTATCGATTTCTCTTTTCATGCATAGTATGCATTAAATAATTTGTAGCAATTTTAGATAAAGGATTGCAAACCAATCCCACCCTATTTTCTTCAAGGGTGAAGCTTAAATCTAATTTTTTTCCTCATTTAATACTTAATTCTCTCTATCATTAGTGGATGTCTTCTTAATCTCACCCATCCTTAACTAAATGTAACATGTGTTAGGTGTATGTATGTGCTTCATGGAAGTCATTAGAAGGCTATCAAATAGGTTCCTTGATCTATTGGATGTTTTACTCACATGAGCAAAGATTATATAACAAGGAAAGCAATTATTTTGTGGAGGAAGTTAGATGTAGATTGAGTCAATGCCCTTGATAAGTCCATTTCGATTCATTTATTCATTTATGGTCCTAAATCAATCTCTTGGAGTTCTAATAACTAGGACAATTTCTATATTCTATCAAAAAAAAAGTAATGCAATGTTTATCATACCAAGAAGCACCTTAATGGATGTGGATGCTCCTTTAGTAATTGTGTCTTCCTCAATAAGGTGTATACCTTGTTTTGCAATAGTCAAAGTACTGTTCACTTGAACCACAAACCTATGGAGAACCAAAAAATAAAACAATTTAAGCTTTGGATGGACTGTATTTGGTAATTTTATTCTTAAATTATTAGCAGTCTATGTGGCTTCAACATACCAACTTATAAATATCTTTATGAAGGTCATATCAAAAGTTACCTTCACTTAGTTGTAAAAGTATATTGGTTAAGGAGGACTTCCATCAAGGGTAAATGTTTAGTAATGTCTTCTCTTTGTGCCCCCTCCCCTTCAACTTAAGGGAGGATGTTGAAATGTGTTAATCTTTCACTTATTAGAAAAATCGACATTGTATGATGCAATATATTATATGTACCTATGGACCATTAACACCTTGCAAGGTGATCCATATACTATTGTATTAACAAATAATATGACCATTTGACATTTATCATGATTTGTACCATTTTATTGTAGGAGTATTTCATATCGCTTAGAGAACATTTCATTTAATAGTGAACATAGTATTTTTTGTTTATGATTTCTATTGGTTTTCTATAGTTATATGGGTAATGCATTGATTTCATTCATTCCTCTCAAAGTAATGTAAATTTCTACACTTAACACCTATATCATGAAAATAATCTAATCAAAATAACAACTATTGCATTTATTTATAAGTGAACTTTCTCTGATTCTTACAGTTTCTCATATGTATTTATGTGTTCTCAATCCTTAGCAATACATGCATTTTTTATAAATGGCCTTGAGATGTTTTATTTATAACTTATACATAAACATCCATGCCAACATATAATCATATAACTTTATTTCCCAAGTTGTTAGACTCTTTTGTAGTGTTTCCTTCACAAATTAGATTTCATTATCATATTGTTATCCATTACCAATGGATGACTTTTGCATTGAATAATATGGATATATTAACATCAAATAAATGTTATGCGGTTGTTATTGGTGGTGTTTTATTTCCTTGTTATATCATTGAAATATACATAATGCCATGTTCCTCAAATTTATTATGTCCACATAAATACATCTAATGTTTTATCTTATAACTTGGGCTATCTACAAGATGAATGACAAAGATTTTAATATACAACATATTGTTTAAAGAAATGGTGATATATGCTACGAATGTTGATAGCAGTTTAATATAACTATTAATAAAATTAATCGTTTAATTTTACCATTTGTAAGCAATGGATCGTTTCGCTTTTGATCCAAACTCATCCCAAATTGTTTTATTTTCTCTCATTATTGCACTTTGATGCAAATACAATATCATGTTCCTCAATTTGTTGTCATGTATTTTTCAACATTCCATGCTTTATATTATACCTTGGATAGTCAACAAGAAGAATGATTAAAATAATCTATACCACATCTTGCTTAAAAAAATCAAGATTTAAAATTTCATCTTAATGTATCAAAACTTCTCATTGTAATATTGTTTATGTAAGGGTGGAATATAAACAATAATAATATTTTGAATTCACCATTACACAATGTGTAATTTAAATGTTTTTTTCTAAAAGAAAGGATTTATATTAATTTTTAGATACAAAATTACATGCCTTGTTATGCTCCTAGCCAACATATGTGCTCTAGTTGGAGTTGATACAATATTTTAAGAGCTTATAATAGATAGATTAATACAAATCTTAATAGACTATAATTGTTATGCTTACACAAATTCTTAACAAACTTGAACAAAAACTAAAATATCTTTTACAAAAACTAAATATGTTATCCTAAAAACTTAACAAACTTGGACCTTGGAGGCTCCATCAAAAGAGAGCAAAAACATCTAGGGTCCCATGCTAGGACAATTCCACCAGAAGGACCTAATGAGCTAGTTGCTTCCAGCTCATAATTTTTTCCAGATTTTGTAATATTTGATGTTGATTGTCTACTCTAACAATTTTCTCTTGTATGCAAACTACATATGGTTTTTGTTGATCTATTAAAGATCTTAGGTAGTTTTTCTTTAGGGGACTACCTAATCCCCTTTCATTCTAAGAGATGACCATTTTTTGTTGTCATTTTAGTCTTGGAGAAGTCCAAGACTATTTGAGTTTTCTTCTAAATTTTCATTTTAGCTTGTTATGTTCTTGTCTCTTGATTTGTCTTCCAGTTCATTATTGTGGATCTAGTTGTTCGAGTACCTCCAAGGATGGTGACCACTGCATCCTGGGCATAACCTCCTCTTCCTTATGCTAATCTGATGTGTTATTCCAAACAGAAAACAAGAATAACAAAATAACTATAATCAACAAAATTACCTTCTATTCCTCAGGAAGATCCAACTTGCTATGATACCAAATGATGTAAATCCAACTAAAGAGTTTAGAACAATTACCTCCAATCACATAAAAACTGTGATAAATGAGTCTTCTCTCTTTCCTCATTCTCATCTCCTAGGGAATTGTCCTTTCTTGTATGTGTGTCCTCAACTTCCTCTTTGGATTCAATTTCCACTAGGGCTTTTCCTCTGTTTTTTGATGTGATGTTAAGGGACTAATGTTCTAGAGTGGTCTCCTCTTCTAATAAAATAGAGTACATATTTATGTTTTGCTTTTCTATCTGTTTTGGTTTCCTCCTTTGGCTTCTAGATCTCCTCGGTTGTCTTCTTCTAAAAGTTTGAAATTCTTGTTCCTCTATTTTCTTTTCTTGTTGAGCTTTGGCTACAAAATTCCTAGAGAAAATTCCCATGTTGATGACAAGAGATGCACTTGAAAGGAATGTGCTCATAGTCCAATGAACGTGTAGATTCAATCTAGTATATTGATATTTATACTCGTTACTAGACCTTATTTCATATTTACTTGTACACACATTCTAGCACAAACTGCATTATTAGAGTTTGGGGGAGCCTAATCTAAAAATGTGCCTATTGTGTCTTTTATAAGTTCCATTGTTCCATAAATAGAGGTAAGAATAGAAGCCTAATCTAGCTAGAAACCTCTTCTAGTTCTTTTATCTGTGGATCAATGCTTGTGGACCATGGGGTCATGTATAAAGGGCTTGATCCTAAAAACCAGGGCCCTCCATGGAAGATTGAGTTTCTTTCCTTCGTTGAGGATAATATGACCACGAAATAGCCTCTTCCAACCATCATTATCTCATAGATAGATATTTTAGATTCCAAGAAGACAGCTATCCATTTTGGATGGATGTTGGACTTGGTCAAATACCCACAAACTTGAATGCAAGAGTTTGTGATGTTAGTGTGAGAATCAGACTTTGGATAAAGTCAAGGAGGACCTCAACTATGGGAGCTTCATCAAGCTTGGGTACAACCTTATATCTATTTATGGCTAGACTAGACGTCTTGCATTGGGCGCTTGAGACAATATGTTCTAGCTTCTCTTGATCAAACAAAGGTAGCTAGGAGAAAAAATGAGATAGACCCTTTGGAAAGATTCTTGAACAAATGGCTACTCCTTCCTAAAAGGCCTAGAATAAATCTTAACTATTGAACTTGCTTAAATTGTAAAAAACATTGAAAAATATGTTATTAACACCCTTATGTTTTGATCCCTGAAAAATAAGTCAACTTAAAACCCTATGCTATTTTAGGTTTTGGTTCTCACCTAAAAGCTTTATGTCCAAGATTCAATTTTACCCTTTAAAATCTCTGCAAGCAATGGTTGTGTTTCACATACTACAAAAGATTATTCCTTCCACCATCAAAACCCTAACTCATGGGAGTCCCATAAAAAAAAAAAAATTGACCCAAACTCATTTCATATTGTTTTAATTTCTTGCTATTACACTTTGATACAAATATAATATCTCGTCCTCAAATTTATTGTCAAATGTGCTTTAAAAAACATCTATGCTTTGTCATTTACCTTGGGTGATCTATGACAAGAATGATTAAAGCTTTAATAATGCTTCTTAAAGGAGAAAAAAAATTAATGGAACTTCTTAATTGCAATCTTTGATATATATGTCGTATGACAAATATATATTTATAAAGAATGATGTTAGGGTTGAATACCTACCAACTTGGCAATAATAATTATCTATTGTTTTCTACAATGCAATGATAAGAATTGAACATCAAATTGTTATAAAGATGTTGACAGTAAATGAATATAACATTAAATCTAAGGTGTACTCATTTTGAAATTTTGAATATGGACATGGACATGCTTCCTGACTTTCCTCTATAAATATCTTGCTAGATTTGAAGAAGACATACAAAGTAGAGAAAAGGCAAGAACACTGATTTTTGGAGCATACTTCTTTAAATTGGTTATATGTAGTGTTTTAAAAATTGCTGGGTACTCACAAGAAATCAGATTTCTCACGAGTCAAATACTTGCACGAGTTGTATTTTTTTCTAACTTGGGTCGAGGAAATCATGAGTCACCAACTCTGTGATTTTCTCGACCATTTCTCATGTGTTTTCGGAGATAACTTGTAGAAACTCTGTGCAAAATAATTTTTGTAGTTATAAATAATTTATATGTTTAAAACACATAACAATATATCGATAATTTTTTAAACATGCATAGTAACATTGATATATTTATTATAATTTGTGTTCTAGTGAAAATTAAAACAGGATTTTAGTTCCAATCAAACTTTTGGCTTAATTTCATGGGTTTACATACTAGCCCAAACAATGGGACCAAGTATTTTCCTCACAAAACAAATAAAATGTTTGTAGAAATTTATACGTGTCATTTTTCAATGTATTTTTTGGTTTCTTGCTCAATAACATCATTGTCAAATTTCATTTCCTTTGTTTGTAAGGTTAGGCCTGTTGTAACAAGTTCAATGAAATTACAATATTTATTTTTAACTGACCGAACAATGTTTTGGTCTTAATCTGCTACTCACTTGAATATAAACATTATGAACTACTGAGTGTGAATATGAACTACTGGCATTTAGGCTGAATTGATGATTCATAAATGGTAATCCTATTCTCTGCAATGAATATCTAATATAAACTGAACTTTTTAGCTCTCCAATTATTTAAAAAAAATTAAGTTAATTGAAAAAAATTCGTTTTTCTTTTTTTTTTCACCAGTTTTTGCCAAGGTCTCTCAAGTTGTCGAGAACCTCTCCAAAATTAGGATGCCAAGTTTTTCCCGAAGTTTTAAAACACTGGTTATATGGGATTGAAGAAGACCCTTGTGTATTACGTCATAACAGTGTTTACTGTGACATTTTAACAAACCATATTATCATAGTATTACATGTTGTATTATCATCTCTCAAAATTGAACAATGGTAGAATCTTTGTTAGCCAAATATTCTACCACGCATTAACTCTATCCACAGGATCAAGTGCTAACTGATTATATATACAATAAACAAGTTTTATCCATGGTAGTAGATGCTTGATTTTGGAAACAATTTGTGTGTAAATGCAAAGAGGGCTGTGCCAAGGCAGGTACCCGTCCCGGAAACAATAATACATTTTATATTAAATTAAATAATGTTTTTAGTGTCCTACCTACCATGAATCAATAGCACATTAACACAAACATTAGGATTTATTAATTAGTCGTGACACACGATCTAAACTGTAACTACTGTAAATTCCTCAATAAGGTTATTTGGGAAATTTTGTACATATCTACAACCCTTCAACCTCAAAGAAATCATTCATCATATATTGCTCCAAAACACATTGGGTTGGAAAATCAAATTAGCTAAAACGTAATTCCTTCATAAATAAGAGCAAACTGTCTCATCTGATGATTGGCACTAACATGAATCTTGCAATTGAGCATCTCTCCCAGTGTCAGTTTCAAGTTCATTACCTTGTCAGAAGAAAGGACAAGTAAAAAATATGGCTCATAATTTGCAATCTGCATACTATGTGAAAGGACACGTGTCCATGCTTTGAACAACGATGTCACATATTTCTAAATTGACTTTTATCAAATCCATAGCACTTAAGGCCTTTCAACCATTCATGACTCTTAAAACAGGTATATGACGTTAGTCAAAGCTGCTGATTATTCCTCCTTGTATCAGAAGATTCATCATAGCTATAGAAGTACATGAACAAAATCCCATTATACACAATTTCTATACATTTAATCATGTTTATTTTTATTGAAACGACGCATGAATAAATGAATGAGATTGAACTCTACAAAAGTCACCCATATTGGGTAACATGGCATACAATACACTTTGGAGCTCATGTAACATAGGCCCAGAATACTATACATTGTCAAACAGATCCCGCAGTGCAAAAGACATGAAGATGCATAGATGGCAAAGTACCCAATGCCAAAAGGCATCTTAAAAAATTGTGGCACAAAGCCAATGCAGACAGTCATCTTCTATTACATATAACAATGATCCTAATGCACAATGGAAATGAAAACTGTATGTGGGTACATAGCAAAATCTTGAATATGAAACTTCAAGGATGAGATGGAATCAACTGAACTCGTCCTATTTTATGAGTGGGGCAAGACCATCCCCTTCCCAACCAAGCCGAAGCATTTGATCCACGACCTTAACGCTCAACTGTAAAATGAAATGTGTTAAAGTTACTAGATTATTATCTCGCTTCATGCATTACTAGAATAGCATACAGCACATGCAATTAATTATGCTGTGCTAAGAAAAGTTGGGCAAAGAATTGTAAGAGTTTATGCCTTTTTATATCAACAGACACTCACAGCAGGATCAGTATAGATTAGCAGCTGTTTGTCCAGGAGAGAGACAGCTAAGTTTGTGTTATCCTTATTTAGAGCCAAAGCTGTAACATCATGTCCTTCATGTAGCTCCAAAACATGCACAATCTGCAAACATACTTGTTTAGAGACTTGATAAATTAACTACCTCATCCTGTTATACAAACACACACAAATTAAATTGGTCAAATATAGAACAAAAGACACTTTTATGTATGTTAGGAATCTTAACCAACCTCCAGAGTATGCAAATCTAAGAGGCAAACAGAAGGTACAGGAACAGTAGACATTTTGCTCTCTTCATGCCCATCAAGTGGTCCAAATGTATCTTGTTGAAGCGCATATTTGTCTCCATCTTGATCATCTAAATGTCTCCAATTTCTACGAGAAAAGTAGCCTGAATCTGAATTTATAGAATCATCAGGTCTTCTGTCTGTTGGAGTTGAAACTTTTCCATTTGAGAAATCTGGATTTGCACTGGTACCAATCAAAACACTCTTTCCATCTCCCGAGATTTCAATACACGTAATATCTCCAGGAAATGGGGAAAGAGTTCTTCGAGCAACTGGAATGCCATTCATGGTGAATGTTCTAAGCTGCTTGGAGGACTTGTCCCATATAATTATTATTCCTTCAGATGATAGGGATAAAATGTCTGCTACATTTACTCCTAGCCGCCTTATCAGGCGTCCGCTTGTGATTGAATGGAGTAGCACACCACCCAAGCGTGAGGAGGAGACAACAAGATCAAGGTCAGCATTTATGCAGCAGCTTGTTAATTCGCCAATGTGTCCATGAAGGACATGTAAAGGACCTTCAATGTATCTCTTTCTACCATCCACGTTTATATTTCCAACACTTCTTCCCGATTTGGAAGAGCCCATAACAGATGACTCTGAGATGCTACTAAGGGCCTTGCCAGCATTTCTATGAAGCCGCCACAATATAGCAGTAGAATCTTGAGATCCTGTTACAAGGATGCATCCATCTGGAGAAACTGCAAGACAAGTTACTGGAGCACAATGGACAGATGCACTCTCTAGAGTTTTGGCATTCTCAACCGATACCAACTTTACACTGTTATCAGCATGACCACCTGCAAAGATAAAGATACATTTGTTAAGTTGTACAAATGACCAGAAAGCAGATAAATCTGTAGAAATTGCTTAAAAAGAAGACATACATCTCTACATTGCACCAAAGTAAGTTTGCACAGAAATTATACACCTGTTATAATATATGCATCTGGGGTAATTGCAACAACAGACGAGCTCTTGATTCCAGAAGCAGGAAGAGCTATAGCACGAGGATAAAGCCAAACTTCATTGGCAGAAACAGGTTGTCCTTTAAAGATACGCATGAAGGCACCTCCACTGGAACTCACAGTTGCTTTCCCATGCTGAAATAGGAAAGGCATGCCATGGCCATCTGGTGTGTTTGGTTGCCATTTGTGCAATGCCACATGAGCTGCTGGCACATTTGTATCAACTGTGACAATTGAATCTGAAAAAGCATAAATTGCAGAAGCTGGAATATTACAACGCTCTGGGTTTGAAACTGCATAGGATTTGATTTCTGTGGGATTCCTAAATATGGTCTGCATTAAAGATAATACAAAGTCAAGATTAGATCACTTTGAAACAATTATAGATTTTAATATGGAACCAAAATACAGAATTTAACTGAGGAAAAAGACCGATAAAAGTTGAATGTAACCCAAGAATGATTTGAACATGTTTAAAACAGATTACAACAAAACAAGATAACTCCAGTCTCCAGACAAATGCCAAGTAATCAGAACAGGACTACCATTATGGATATTCAAAATTGGAGATAATCTCAGCCAAAACTATTTCCCTCAGAACAAAGCAGCCAATCATCACATTTGAGTGAGCACCTAACTTCTTGCAGATAATATGTGATGATGATGTACCCATATATGCTTAGAAGTGGTCCTATTATTATGACACATTTTCACCAATAATACCACTTACTAATGTCAATGCAGATTTATGCTCATTAATCAGAAAAATAGACTGATAACATCCAATATTTGTGACAAACAAAGCTCACGATTGTCGACTTGACTTTCCAAAACATTTTTAGAGCATTTCAGAGGATTGTTACCAGCTAAATATTCCATATCAAGGTTCTAAATTCAACAAGCCAATAAAGTATTCAAGAGTCATATTTTAGTACTACGTAAGATGTCAGATCAGTAAGCTCCAATCATACTTTTGTAATATATATTTCCAAGCTTAGGAAACCCTGATTACAAAGATGGCATTACATAACAAAATTGTAGCACTTTTAAGAGGACTGCTGCTAGCAATCTTACCAAGCAACATCTCAAGTTTCTGAACACAAAAAAATGGGCCCTCTAAAGTCAAGGACCCTATTGATATTAGCCCAAGAAACTGTGAAGCAATGACCGTTAACAGTTTGAAATTATATGAGTTGAAGTCGGTTGGAGACGGAAAAAGGTGGTTTTTTTGAGCTCTGGCGATTTGGCGGGAAAATTTCTGAACAGGCATCGGGCGATGCTCGAGGGTTTCTGGCCCGAAGATCTTTCCAGAGACTTTGGTGGATTGATTTTGAACTACTCTGAAGGTTTGTTCGCTGTTCCGGGAGGGCCCGATGGGGTCTCCTCCAGTCTCTCCTGCTGGGAGAAAGAGTTCATATGCTGAGATGTTGAAAGAAAAACCCTCGCCTTCCACTGATGGAGCTCAGCGGAATGCTTTTCAAACGTTACTTAAGCATGCTGGCAACGGCCCAAATGCTCACCGCGTTAATGGATGCCTCCCGCAATCCGCTTCCAGACCTAAGATTGTTATCGAACCAAAGCTGGTCGAAGATACAATCGTCTACCGAGCTAACCATGACTTGATCTGCAAATTCATGGGCATCCGACCTTCTCTGAATTTTTTGCATACCTGGGTTCGACAGAACTGGGAACCACACGGTGAGTACTCTTTATGGCCTATAAGCAATGGGTATTTTATCATTAGTTTCTCTTCTTTAGCAGATAGAAACAGAGCATTTGAATCAGAAAAGAGAAACCACGGACCAGCAGGGTTATTTGTTCAACCCTGGAGAGTGGGCTTCGATCCTCGCATTGAACCCACGGCTGTCCCGGTCTGGATCCGCCGTACGCTCTCCCGATGGAGTTTTGGGGTGAGCAGGTTCTGGAAATAATAGGCAATTCCCTAGGCAGATTTCTAGGAGTCTCCAAAGATACCATAGAGGGAAATACAGCTGTCTTTGCCATAATTTGTGTAGAAATGGACATTAGCTAGCCTCTATCATCGAGGTGGAACTTGAGTTGGCAGGAGTACCCTGGATCCAACAGCTAGACTATGAGGCCCTACCTTTCAGGTGCAGAGTGTGCCATAAGCATGGACATTTGGCAAGGTTCTGCCCAAACATCTTGAGCACAAAAGCGGAGACTCCGAGTGGAATGCCAAACCGCCCTAGAGAGGGTAAGCCCATTCCTGTCAATGAACCTTCTAACACTTCTCCAGGTCCTGAGGTCCAGAAGGATGGCTTTGAACAGCCAAAACGAAGGAGAAACAAAAAGAAAAATGGCAAGGACCAGATGCAACTCAAGCCAAACAATCGGTATGAAATTTTTAAGTCATTAGTGGATCAGGAAGACCAAGTCATGGAGGGAGTGGATGGGAATGGTGAGAGTAATAACACTCACTCTCAAGTTTCTCCTTCATTTACTCCTGTAGTAGAACATGTGCCTGTACCCTCTGAGAGTCTGCAGTCTGAGAATCCAGGGGCATTGGTAATACATTCCCCAGCACAGCCGGCTATTAAAGATGTCACCATGGGAAATGCAGATAAGAACAGAGAAAGGCCAGCTCTAGGGATCACTCAGGTGGAGAAGAGATCTAAAAACAGTATCTCTCAAGGAGCGGGAAGAAAATCCAATAAGGAACTACTAACAACGCAAGGAGACAAGCTGATCAATGGAGGATCGGTGAGGACAATTGATTCTTACCGCTCCCAAGGTTTTCAATGATTATACAATCTTGGAACGTTAGGGGTTTAAACAAGAGAACCCATCAATCTGCTGTTCAAAGACTCTTAGGGAAGTATAAAACAGATTTTTTGCTCATCCAGGAGACAAAAATGTCTCTAGATCTTATGAGTAAAACCGTTAATAGAATTTGGAGGGGCGCTGGTTATATGGATGTGGCTGCCCAAGGTGCCTCAGGGGGGATTGTCACTTTTTGGAACCCCCTGGAATGGACTGCTTTAGAACATATAGCCTGGAGAGGTGTTCTCACATCTCACTTCAGGAATATTGTCACAGCTGAGCATGTTTTACTTACAAATTTTTATGGGGCTCAATGCATTGATGGCCAGAGACTTCAATGGAAAGTTGTTCACAACATGAGGTCCTCAAGACGAAATTTAGATTGGATTATTGCTGGGGATTTCAATGCTAAGCTCTCTGCTCGTGATCAGGAAGGTGGCACCCCAGTTTTGGACCCAGGAGATAGGCTGTTGATAGCCCAGATCCAGGCCTTTCACTTAGTGGATATCAAAGGCCCTGGAACTTACTTTACTTGGACTAACAAGAGGAGGGAGCCACATAGTAGGAAGGTAAAGTTAGACCGTTTCCTGGTCTCAGAGGAGGCATTTGTTAAGTGGAATGTTAAATTCCAGATTTTGGAAGGCCCTGTCTCTGACCACTCTCCCATTCTGATGGAGGGAGGGACTATGATAGGGCAGCACCACAAACCGTTTAAATTTGAGAATTATTGGTTACAAAAGGAGGATCTTCGAGAGAAAATTCCACAGTGGTGGGAAGAAGGCCGCCCACCTTTTGGGACAGCAATGTTTAAATTCCACAAACAGCTTCATTTTGTCAAAGTCAAGTTGAAACAGTGGAGGCAAGCAAACAAGTCTGATTTTCAGCAGCAAAGAGCTCCCTTGGTTGCTCGCTGGGAGGAGGTGCAAAAACAATTCAGAGAAGGAACAATTACTGATCAGCTTAAAACCGAGGATGATGCCTTACGCAAAGCGGTTGAGGACATTGATAACCAAGAAGAAACTTATTGGAAACAGAGAGCAAGAAACTCTTGGCTTCTTGAAGGAGATAGAAACACAAAAAATTTTCATCGCTCAGCCTGTGCCAGAAGACAGATGAACAACATGGAAGTCCTTCAAGATGAGCATGGACACTCCTTTGATACTCTTCCTGGTTTGCATTCCCACTCAATGGACTACTTCTCTAAACTTTTTTCGGAAAGTAGGGAGCAAGATGTGGAGGCTCAAAATGAAATTATTGACGTTATTCCCTCTATTATCTCACAAGAGGAAAATCAAGCCCTGCTCAGACCCATTGATAAAGAGGAACTGAAACATGTGGTCTTTGGAATGAGCTCAGGCAAATCTCCAGGTCCAGATGGGTTTCCTATTGAGTTTTTTCAGGCTTTTTGGGATACACTGGAGGAAGATGTTTTGGCTGTCACAGAGGAGTCCAGAACAAATAAAAGAATGCTTAAGGCTATAAATCATACTTTTATCACTTTAATCCCTAAGGGAGAGGAAGGGGTTCGTATCTCTGATTTCAGACCTATTGCTTTATGCAACGTGATTTATAAGATAATCACAAAGATAATGGCTGAAAGGCTTAAACCTCTCCTTCATAATATCATCTCCTCAGAGCAAGGGGGATTTGTTGAAGGCAGACAGATCTTGGATGGGGTGGTCCTTGCACAGGAGGCAATCCATACGATGCAAAAATCTGGTAACAAAGGAATGTTCATTAAACTGGATATGTCCAAGGCCTATGATAGGGTTGAGTGGGGCTTCCTGTCAAGGATGTTGGCTGCCTTTGGCTTCTCCCAGGATTGGATAGATTGGGTTATGAGCTGTGTTTCTACGCCCTCTTACTCTGTTCTAATTAAGGGACTTCCCTCGCCTCCTTTTGGAGCCTCTCGGGGCTTCGTCAAGGGGACCCTTGCTCTCCCTATCTCTTCCTTATCCTGGCTGAAGGATTAGGTAGACTTTTCTTGAGAAGAAGACTTCAAGGCCTGTTAATAGGTATCAAGGTAGGGGAGGAAATTTTGACTCATTTACAGTTTGTGGATGATACAGGCTTGGTGGGAGTGGCTAGTCTCAGGGAAGCTAGAGGAATCAGAGATTCTCTTAATGTTTACCTTAGGGCCTCCAATCAAGTTATCAATGACAAAAAATCCAAGGTGGTCTTCTTTAACCTCGACCAAAGGCTTCAGGACAGAGTTTTAGAGATCTTGGGCTTCACTAGGACCTCTCTTCCTATAGCCTACTTGGGGGTACCGTTACATTTCAAGAAATTAAAAAAAGATATCTGGAAGGATCTTTTGGACGGCATCAAAGAAAGAATGAACCATTGGTCTCATAAATGGCTAAGCTACGGGGGCCGATTAACTTTCTTGCAGTCAGTTATTCAGGCCATGCCAATCTATAAATTCTCTATTCTGGCTGCCCCACATTCTATTTGGAAAGAGCTGGACAAAATGGCTAGAAGATTCTTATGGGAAGGAGCAAAAGGTGAGAAGAAATGGGCCTTGGTTAGCTGGGAAAAGGTCACTCAGCCCAAAGAAAAAGGTGGGCTGGGTCTGAGAAGTTCCAAACTTAACAACAAAGCTTTGGCTGGTAAACTGTACTGGAGATGGATTTCACAGCCAACATCCTTATTCAGCAGAATTTTAACCAGTAAGTATTTGGGCCCTGTTCACCCCAATGAAGTGAGTCGTCTTCCTTTGGATGGTAATGGTTCCTTAGTGTGGCAGGCTCTTAAGCTGGGATCTCAAGTCATTAAGGATCAACTTTTTTGGAAAGTAGGCAAAGGGGACAAGGCACGTTTCTGGACTGATTCTTGGGATTAGTTCCCACCCATCATTATTGAGTTTCCTGAACTGCAACCAATTAAATTAGCCATAGAAGCCAAAGGCTGGATCAATATTGAACATTACTTCAACACTAGCCAACTGGGTGAGTATAAGTTCAAGAAGTTTAAGCGGCTGGAAGAGTGGCCAATCACTATCCCTCCGGAGATGGCGCCCATTCTGACTAAAATTCTGACAGTAAGGTTTCTTTCAGGGAGAGATGAGGAGGATGAGCTAGCTTGGGGGCATGGGAACCTTGGGGTTTATACGGTGAAGGATGGATACGATCAGATTCTCCCAGAGCCTTCCCCGCATTCTTTTCCGATTCAAGAATGGAGGAAGATTTGGCATTCCAAAGGCTGGCCTAAAGTGAATTTCTTCGCCTGGCAGTTTTTGCACAAAGGCATCCTCACCTTTGACAATCTCAGACACAGGGGAATCATCGGCCCATCTAAGTGTGTGCTATGTCATAAGAATGAGGAGACTGCCGATCATTTGATGTTTGAGTGCCTTTTCACGTGTCATATTTGGAAGCGCTGGTTCTCCCATTTCAAACTTCAGCTTAATGGTAATTTGACCCGGAACAATATTTGGGAAAGATGGAAGAAAGGCAGATTTAAGTCTAAAGCTCTCCAAATAGGTTGGGAGCTTGGATTACTCTTCATTTGGTGGCAGGTTTGGCTGGAACGCAATGCTCGTATTTTTAGAGAAACCTTTTCCTCGCTCGATGGAATCTGGCAAGTCATTTGGAGCAAAGTCGCGGAAACGGTTGCCCTATATGCTGAAGAGAAAAATCCGATTGCTCCTGGACCACTGGAAGAGGGAACTGATGGGCAAGTAAGGAAGAACAGAGCTAGCTGGAAACCTCCCCCCGAAGGCTGGGTTAAAATCAATACAGATGGAGCTGCTAAAGGCAATCCGGGTAGTGCTGGAATTGGGGTAGTGTGCCGGGATCATGCTGGGTCTGTGCTTTACTAGGAATTACAAGGTCTGGGAAGAGCCACAAACAATGAAGCAGAAGCCTTTGCTATCAAAACTGCTTCCCTCTGGGCTGTCAATCAGGGACACAGGAAGATAATCCTTGAGTCCGATTCACAAATTCTGATTGGCGCTCTTGACTGTATGAGGAACTTTGCTGCGAAGGCTTGGAGGCTTCGGTCTCTAGTCTCTCAAATCAAGGCCCTTTGGAAGGAATTAGAAGATGTGATCCCCATCTATGTAAGCAGAGATCTAAACACTGCAGCCGATTTCCTTGCAAAGAGAGGTGCGGAGAAAGAGGCTGGGGTACAGCTGCACAGTGACATGCCTGTGGAGGATGCAGAGATTAGGCAGGGGCTTTCCCAATTCTTGAGTCAATGATCACAATTTTTCCTAAGGGCGGTTTTTGTCGCGATATCGCGACCTGTTACGTCGTCGCGACTCTTGGTGGGTTTCTGTCACGATATCGCGACAAGTTTCGTCGCCGCAGCCTTTGGAAGGAACCTGTCGTGATTTCGCGACGCTTCCGGAGCAGGGGAGCCAAGGAGGATAATCGTCGCGATATCGCGCAAGTTTTGGTGAATCGGAGAAAAGGGACAAATCCGTCGCGATTTCGCGACATTTTTGAAGACAGGAAGCTGACTGGAAAAAACGTCGCGATTTCGCGACGTTTTTGGAGCAGGGCCATCAAGGAGAAAAATCGTCGCGATATCGCGACAATTTCGATGAATCGGAGAGAAGGGGAAAATCCGTCGCGATTTCGCGACATTTCTGAAGACTGGGAGCTTAAAGGAAAAACCGTCGCGATTTCGCGACACCTTTGGCGGTCCGGCGACTCAGGGAGAAGACGTCGCGAAATCGCGACACTTTTGGAGCTTTTTCGTCATGAGGCAAAGTTGTCGCGATTTCGCGACACTTTTGGCATTTCGGGGTTAAGGCGCAAAGTGGTCGCGATGTCGCGACAATTCTGGAGAAATGGCACTTCATGGAAAAACCGTCGCGATTTCGCGCAAGATTTGGAGAATCGGAGCCAAGGGACAAATCCGTCGCGATTTCGCGACATTTTTGAAGACAAGGAGCTGACTGGTCAAAATGTCGCGATTTCGCGACGTTTTTGGAGCAGGGCCATCAAGGAGAAAAATCGTCGCGATATCGCGACAATTTCGATGAATCGGAGAGAAGGGGAAAATCCGTCGCGATTTCGCGACATTTCTGAAGACTGGGAGCTTAAAGGAAAAACCGTCGCGATTTCGCGACACCTTTGGCGGTCCGGCGACTCAGGGAGAAGACGTCGCGAAATCGCGACACTTTTGGAGCTTTTTCGTCATGAGGCAAAGTTGTCGCGATTTCGCGACACTTTTGGCGTTTCGGGGTTAAGGCGCAAAGTGGTCGCGATGTCGCGACAATTCTGGAGAAATGGCACTTCTTGGAAAAACCGTCGCGATTTCGCGCAAGATTTGGAGAATCGGAGCCAAGGGACAAATCCGTCGCGATTTCGCGACATTTTTGAAGACAAGGAGCTGACCGGTCAAAATGTCGCGATTTCGCGACGCTTTTGGAGCAGGGTCACCAAGGCGGAAAATCGTCGCGATATCGCGACAATTTTGATGAATCGGAGCAAAGGGGATAATCCGTCGCGATTTCGCGACATTTCTGAAGACTGGGAGCCAAACGGAAAAACCGTCGCGATTTCGCGACACCTTTGGCGTATTGATGGCATGGTGAAAACTGGTCGCGATTTCGCGACAATTTTGAGGATAGAGCGCCACGGGAAGAACTCGTCGCGATTTCGCGACGCTTTTGGTGTTCAGGTGCTACTGGTTTTGGCTGTCGCGATTTCGCGACTGGCTGCTCGGGTAAGGCCTCGGCTGGTCTGATTGTCGCGATTTCGCGACTTGTCGCGTTTTCGCGCCTTCTTGCCTCTTTGGGTTCTGTGATTGAAAGTGCTTTTTTTCTTGCACTTTGTTCCTGTTTTCTTGCTTCTTGGTTCTGGTGGGGCTGTTCTTGCTCCCCTTTGTATATATTCTTTGTGTTAATATAAGTTTTTCATTTTCTTCAAAAAAAAAACAGTTTGAAATTATATCCATACTTAACCTCTACTGACTTCTACTTTTAAAGTCCAGAAATATTTTGCTTGCCTTCCATGTTGCACACTTTGAGAAGACAGCAGCCCCAAGAAAAATCAAACTTAACAATTTCAATCTCAAAAAAATCAAAACAAGGCCAAAGTAAAAATATTGGATCAGCCGAGCTGCAAGATTACTGTAGTGGTAAGGGCTTTGGCCTCTCTTTGAAAAGTCCAAGGTTCAAAACCCACTAAGTACAAGGGGATCGGGACCCCTCATAAAAACCCTGTGTAAACTCATTGAAAAAAAAATTATTGGATCAGCCCAAACTGTCCTATCTACATCATCAATAAGCTTAGAATTGGCCAGAGGAACTGTTGTATGATCTGGCTGATAAGAGAGACAAAAGATAGCCATAGTTCATGCTATTTTGCCTTTTTGTTCACATTACTTTGCCCAAACGATATTCTCTCTGTTAGCTTTCAATTTAAATTTTGCCCCTTATATCATTTTCTACATCAGCTATCAAAAACTATGTTCACATCATAGTAATAAAAAAAATTTATAAGAAAGCCCGACTTACAACAACCTCATGACTTCAGGAAAGCCTTCCACTTAAAATGAAAGAAAACATCCATGGCTGTAGCAAATGATCATAAAGAACCATGCCCAAAGGCTATATGTACTCTTACCAGTATTCAATGGAAAATTGATTTCACATGTACTTTGCCACCACTTAGCATTCAAAGACAGACTTAAAAAAATAACTTTATGTCAGGTAGCACAATAAAAATACAATATATTCACCAATTCCCAAATCTGAGGAACATTCAAAACATAAGAACTATAAGCCACAATAATAAATATCCTAACAGATCCCCGAAGTTACCTGCAGGTGAAGAACATCAGCTAAAGGACGCCTCTTCACATGTGGAAATGACAACAGCTGAGATGGAGTTTGCCCAAAATAAGCAATCTGGTCTTGTGCGGCATGGCGAAGATTCTTATATGGAAAATAAAAGTAGTCAGTCTCATTCCAATCAAACAATGCATGCTAACCAGGAACTAAATAAAACATTCATTCAAACAAAAGATCAGGGTTACATACTGGATCAGATATCTTGTCAATATCAACAGCCCCTTCATATGTCATATAAAAGAAAACATTGTTGGCAGCAACGGCTTCTTTTCCTCTTTGTTTATAGCTGAAATTAAAACATTGCAGACACATATCAAAAGTTAATCCTGTAACAAAGTCTGATCTTAAAAAATAGAAATACAAAACACATCACGCAAGTCAAAGACTCCCGCATATTATAATAAATTATTTGTATACAGGAAATTTCTAATGTTCTTAGATTATCAAATAATTTGAACTCTTCTTCATTCCAAAATCTATATTTCTGAGGTTATTGTTACTGGCTTACCCAAATATAAGGTCAATCCAGTCATGCAAATGTGCAGAGACATGTTCACTCTCAAGAGCTGTCCGATGCTTGTGAATAAAGTCAACAGGACTATTTGCCCAAGGAGGAAGCTTAACATTATCTGTGAGAAAGGACAATAAAATAAACTGATGTTCATAAAATCCAATACCAGCTGTTCTGCACATAATATTGCATAAAAAGATTCCTACAAATATGAGTATGATCACACTTACCAATCTTTTCTCCCAACTGTGTTGTACCTAAATCAATACCATTCTCGTTTATAAGAACTTCTGGAAGGTAAAATAGCTCTGGGATCTGAATTTATAGATCATAAGCACATATCAGGCAACTCCTAACCATCACATGTAACAATACACATCACATCTAACATTTTTTAGCATGTTATTAGCTGAAAGAAATAAAGGTCAACAAAATAATACAATATCTTTATTTGAATAATTTCCACAATACACTAGGAAAACTAAGAAAAGATAATATATGATTTGGCTTACATAAAAATAAATTTAAAAAAAAAAGGAGTTTCACAGAATGTGGTCCTTACCAACTCTTTCACATCACTCATATCCTCAAAAACCCCTTTCCAAGTTGCACTTAAATCTAAAAACATCCGATCTGCATGATCAAACATTCCACCTTGCAGTTGGATTGACAAAGTTGTAAAAGGTTCTACTCGAGTAAGATAATAAAGCACCTGTACAAAGAACACCCTATATCAGAGTGTGCCTGCTACAAGCTTGTCACAAAGATACACGACATAGAACATAACCCAGAAACATTTGTAATTTTTTTGAAATGTATTTTTATAGACACACAATTGAAATATATGCTCTGTTCATATGAATGCCCCAAGTTAAACTGGGGTAATAACAATTAGTGTTTACTTCTTAAGTTTAACTCATGTTATTTCTTCATTTTATGTTACTCAAGCTTGTATAATTTCAGAAAGATCATCTTCCATACAAACCAATATCAATTAACTAAGAAGAAGGGATGATCAAGGCTTAGTTCAGTTTGCTCTAGTTGTGTATGTTCTTGAGTTCTCTTGGAAAGCTGTTGCTAAGGCCAATATCTCTTACATAAGGCCAAATGCCTTTGGTATTCACACTGAGTGGAAGTCTTCAAAAAGCCTTACGAGTTCTAAGCAGCAACAATAATGCACATAAATCTCATTATAGAGGGGGCAGCTAAGGATAAAATGATGCTCCCAATACACTTCTAAATTCTGTAGAAAGACGATTGCCTCATGTTGGTCACGAGTTCCACTTATGCTCGTATCGTGGCTTTGTGTACCTTTAGCACGAACAACCCTTATGAATGACACTACACCCAAGGTTTTGGACTTTTCCTATACATTTAGATCTATTTTGTGACACAACATTCTCAGTAATATGCAGATCTTTTCCAATGTATGTATGTCGGTAATAGAAATTTAAAATGGTCTTCCATCATCTTGGGTAACTGGGATAATTCAAGCTGGTGTCAAGTGAAGAGCCTCATGTCTTTAGCATCGATCCCTGTTTTTATGATCTGTCATAAAGTTATGGGTCTAAGGAACTAAGGATAATTATTATGTGTCAAATGATGTTACTAAGGAGTGAATGGGATAATAATTGTTAACTGGCATTGCACAAAGAAGGAAATGATCAAATTAATACGTCTTTAGCATCAATCTCTGTATTTATGATCAGTCATAAAGGTATGGGTCTAAGGAACTAAGGATAATTATTATGTGTCAAATGATGTTACTAAGGAGTGAATGGAATATAATTGTTAACTGGCGTTGCAGGAAATGATCTAATTAATAGCAACATTGACAATACCCCTCTTCAAAACTACAATTCCCATTATATCCTTGGGTTCTCTATATAGAAGTTTATTCATTTCATCCCATCTAAATTAATAGTTGATGACTATAATTCCTAGCAACCCACCTTTACTATTATATACTTGGACTTTCCATCTGGAAGTTTATTCTTTTCATCCCAACTAAATTAATACTTGATTATTGCAACTCTTAATTATTTCAAATTGTTTTACATAATGCCCAACATCATAGTTGAGAAAATCGATATCAGCAAAGAATCGACATTTTTAAAAATCGGCAAAAATTGTGTATCTTGTGGTTCGTGTGCAATTAAATGACATCAATCTTAACTTTCCATGGATTTTCTATGCAATTTCCTTCCAAACAAAAACGATTAGAACACCTTGCTCTGAAGATTTGATTTCATCATAATTTAAAAGATAATAACAATTCTAATCATTCTCTTACGTTAATCAATTCAAAAAACTCATAATACCTTCTTTGATATCTAAACACAGCATCCAACTCCTTTCAATAGAACTAGCTATTCACATTTTGCTCCTCTATTTTCACTTCAATGTGATAGACCGCTTATGATTCTGAATAATCTTCAAATTGTGTAGCTATCCAGACTTATTTCCTCCTCCCCAAAATTTTGGGAAAGCCCATATTTAGTAGTCACCATTTCACAACATTTGTCATTTTCCAATTCGTTATTTTCACGTAACTGTTTCAATTGCAACAGCCACGCTTATATTTCACTTCACCAGCTGCAGCAAGGTTTATGAAGAAAATGGTTTCAATCTTGTTATGACCAAATATTTCTTGTATAATTTCCCAAGCACAATTTTAGACCTTAGTTACCAAATGCAGAAAGTTCAGTCTAAACAGTAAAAAGTTCCAAAGTTCAGAATCTTGTTGGCTTTTTAGCTAGATTATCATAGGTCCCAAATATACAGGATCTTGAGTAGTCTCAAATATTAGAGCAATTTAATATAGATGGCCAAAATCAATGAACATAACATTTATGAAAATAACAATAATAAAATATAAATGGCCAATATCATTCATGAAATAACATGAAGAAAACTTACAATAATATTGCTCAAATTGTATACAAGCTTGACTTAATCTTCTCTCAATTTTCTGATACAATACATGGAGCTTTGTCTCCATAATATAACCTTAGAAAGTTGACTCCTAGACTTTTTGACTATTGATCTCCTCACTTATCTGGGAGATGCAACACTTCCTATTCCACACATAAGACAAGCCTCTCATGCTTCTTGGCTTCACATATTGCCACTTGTATACATGACTCTTGACTCACTATTTACTCTTGAACACTTTACTCTATAACACTTGTGCACACACACTTGCACACCTTAATACATTACACTTGTGCACATTCTCACTTTACATACACATTATTACATGACACTTGTACACATCCTACACATGAACACATAAGAGGAAATATTAATCACTCCTAAACTCTAGAGTCACGCCCTACTCTAATATTTATAATTGTACCATTGTACCTGATGGTACATTTAGCATGTACCAAATATTGTAATATTCTCCAACACCCCCTTGTATTACATTATTTGGTTATTGAAGACTTTAGTCTTCAATCATTGTCTTCATCCTTTGCTTTCCTTTTCCACTGCTTGTGATTCTGATGCTGATCCAATTTTATCTGTTTTATTACTGCTGGTACTGTATTTTTTGTAATCCTAATGATTTCAAGATATGCTTTAATAAAATTTCAAGTACCTCTTCCAATGCTATTAGTAAAATTTCTTTCATAGTATGGACATCATCCCCTTTATACCAACATGTTTTGTCAGTATGATTATGACTCCCACAGTTTAGGCAATGAACCTGTCTCCAACAATCTTTAGTCTTATGTCCAAACTTATTATTTTTTTTATGAGTTTATCCAAAGATAAACTTTGATGGGAACATAAAACTGATTTTTTGCCTTTTGTAGATTCATAACTTGGTTTTCCTTCATTACAAGCATCACTTAAGAATGAATAAATACTATTTTCAGCTTCATTTTGAATAAACTGAAAATGCTCTGTTAATTCTTGATCCTTAGAAGCTTTTCCTTTTTCTTGAACATTCATTTTTCTTTGCCATCTATCCATTTCTTCAAATTTTTAATTCCTTTGAAGTAGAAATTCTTATTACTCCAAATTTCTAATTTTGCAAATCAAATTCTCCAAAGTATAAATTTTCTTCAAACAAATCTACAAAATCAATTCCTTTGGAGATGGAAACCTATGGCTCCCAAATTTCAAATAAACAATTTTTTAATTTGCAAATTTTTAATCAATCAAAATTTTTAAAATTTCTTTTCAAGTAGACTTTCTTCTCTCTCCAAACTTTAGAAATTTCAATTTTTCAAAAATCAAGTTTTTGAAATAAACCAATTCTATCAAACGTAGAATTTCTTTTAACTCCCTAATTTAAATTTTCAATTTTCTAATTTACACTTTTTTAAAAATCAAAATTTTACTTTTTCAAAAAACCAAATTGAAAAATATTTCATTTGTCCTTATCACTCCAGATTTTAAAACTTTTTTTTTAACTTGTCACAAAAATCATGCGCTAATTTTTCTATTGAAATCTTTATCACTCCACAAAATTAGAAAGGCGCTAGAATTAATATACTTGTCCGAAAATGTGAGTGCAGTCAGAAGCGAGTGCAAGTGCGAGTGCAAGCACAAACCGGGAGTGAGTGCAAGCATGAGTCGGGAGTGCAGCCAAAAGCAAGAGTGCGAGTGCAAGTCGGAGTGAGTGCAACCGAAAGCGAGTGCGAGTGCAAGTCAGGAGTGAGTGCAACCAAAAGCGAGTGCGAGCACAAGCCGAGAGTGAGTGCAACTAGAAGCGAGTGCGAGCACGAGCCAAGAGTGAGTGCAGCCAAAAGTGAGTGCGAGCACGAGCTGGGAGTGAGGAGGAAGTGTGAGCAAGGAAGCAGAAAGTAGAAAGCAAAGTGTGATCAAGGAACAAGTGCCACTTCTTGTTCCAGATCTTAGGAGAATTTAAAGGATTCATTTGAAGAAAATCTAGGTAACATGGAAAGAAAGTCATTTGTGAAAGTCCTTACTGAAAGTATGAATGACCAAGTTGGAAGTATGGATGCCCTAGCTAGCAATAAGAGGAAGAGAGAATCTATGGCAAACCTAGTCTAGGTAGCAGATTCTACACCATAAGTGATTATCAAGGATGAGATGATTGAGCATGATATAATGGTTCTTAAAACTAGAGGGTTAATATGTAAGTTTCATGGATATTGGCTAGGTTTTTTGAGATTCAAAATTGGATCAAGTGGAAGTGGGGATTGAATTCAAATTACTCCATGACTTTTCTTCCAAAAGGATTTTTCCTCATTATTTTCTCTAGTTCAGAAATAAGGGATAAAATAATGGATGGAGGCCCGTGGTTTAGGGGTAAAGATGCATTATATTTAAGACCTTGGAGTGAGAATTTTTTGTGGACATAAAAACTATTAAAAGGCTTTTGATATGGATTAGGCTTTTTGGACTTCCTTATCAACTCATCAATAAGGAGGTTTTGAAGAATATTGGTAATACTCTAGGTGAATTCATCTAGGAGGGACCAACTACTAAGGAGAGAAGGCATGTTGTATACACTTGAATATGTGTTGCCATGGATATTTCTAAACCTTTACCATAGTCGATTAGGATTAAATTTGAATCAAGAGAATGGGATCAACAAGTGGATTATGAAAATATTGCATTTTGATGTCACAAATGTCATGAAACTAGGCACATGGCAAGAGATTACAAAGTGAAAATGGAGGAAGAGATGGAATTTTTGGGCATGAGGGTAGCTTCAATTTGAAACAAGGAGATCATATCATAGGAGAAGCTAGGTCAAATCAAGGATTTTCCACTCCTAAGAAAGTGGCTAGAAAATTCCCTCTACATCATCAGATGGCAAAGGCCATTATAGTTCACTCGAATCAGCCATTAGAAGAAAAAATGATATGGGGGATGAGGAAGTACAATGCGCAAGTTCAAATATAGAAGGAGCTAAAGGTGCGAAGGAAGAGGGGAAGGCAAATTTTAAAACAAAGGAAGATGGGGAGATGAATTTTAAAGCAAATGAGGTGAAGGAGGTCAAGCTTAATCTAGGTAAATCACCTTTATTATCCTCAAGTAGCTTAAAATATTCTCCTTACAATAAAAATGAAAGTAGTATAGAGTGTATTCCTTGCACTTTAGGATTTCAAGAGTAGTATAGTAAAGAAAATCTTATGGAGGATATCCAAGGAAATTTAGGGTTTTCAGGCCAACATAAGAAAGTGATGACTATGGAGGATCATCTATGTAGTTTAGAGTTTTTAGGGCAACATAAAGAAGAAAATGCTAATGAGGCTATTCCTTGCACTTTCGACTCTTTAGGGCAACATAAATCTTTAGAAGATAAGTCTCATTTTGAACAATATGAAAAAATAGAAGAGATTGATGAAGATGAGAGTGTTGGTGGGAATGGAAGAAGGAGAGGAAGGCCATCAAAGTAGGAACAAAGAGAAAAGAAACTCAAAAGGATATTGATCTGGGAAGCCAAATAAAAATATCATAGGTGTTAACAAGAAGTGGGGCTAAGCCCACTAATAAAAATAAAAAGTGTTGATGATGAAAATGATATCATGGAATATTAGGGGTATGAATAAAACCCCTAAAAAAGAGTTATTAAGGAATTAATAGGTTGTTATAGTCTTGAGTTTATTTTAATATAAGAAACAAAATTAAGTAGTGAGGAATGTAAGGATGCTTTTAAGAAGATTTGGAAGATAGGTGATTGTTTAGCAGTTTCTTCTATAGGAGCTTCAGGCGGTATTGCAATAATATGGGACAAATGCAAATGGGATGGACAACTATTAGAAGCAAAAAGTAATTGGGTTGTTAGATTATTTTGTAGGAAAGAGGAAAACATCAAAGTTGGGGTTATAAATGTATATGCTCCAACTATAGTTACTCCTCGTGAAAGATGTTGGAAGGACCTTAGTATATTTTTGTCAAATACAATGATGATTCATTGTGATCTATGGATTCTTGGGGGTGATTTTAATATTGTTCTATCTCCTTTGGAAAATAAGGGTGGCATTCTAGGATGGTCTAAATCAATGCAATATTTTGCTTCATTTGTCAATTCAAATGACCTTTGGGATGTTAGTCCCTCAAGCTTTCAATATACATGGGATAATAGATGCATTGGGAAAAATCATATAGCAGAAATATTGGATAGATTCTTGTTATCCAATAAATGGTTGCAAATAAAGTATACAATCTCTTCAGATATTTTATTGCGAGCAGGATCAGATCACAAACCCATTCTTTTGACTTGTGAGTTACCTAATAATGGTCATCCAAAGCCATTTCGCTTCTAGTCTATGTGGCTCCAAGACCTTGATTTTTTCTAGATGGTTATGTTATGGTGGGATGAATCAAAATTTGAAGGATCATGTATGTACATGTTTGTTCAAAAGTTGAAATATTTAAAGGAGCAAATGAAGATATGGAATGCCAAATATTTTGGTAACATTTTTAAAGAAAAAAAGAAATTGAATCCAAGCTCAAAAATTTACAAGAGATAGTAGAAATTAATGGAATGGATCAAGATTCTTATGTGAAAGAAAAATAATTACTTTCTGATTATCATAATGCATTGAAAAGAAGGAGTCATATTGGTTCCAAAAATCTAGAGAGAAATGGCTCAAGGAAGGAGATAGAAATACAAAAATATCATGCTACAAAAAAACAATTTTTTGTTTGTCATATCAAAAATATTATAACTCTAGATGGAAGAAATATTGAGGATGAAGAAGATATAAGGAAGGAAGCAATTAATTATTTCAAAAATATTTTGTCAGATTCTAGGCAAGATAAGGAGGCACAAGAAAAACTTCTACAAAATATTCCATCAATTATCACTCAGGGACAAAATGAAAGCTTGATGAAGAAGATATCTATGGAGGAGCTCCATGAAGCAGTTTTCTCTTTCCATCCTAACAAGGCACCTAGCCCCGATGGATTTCTTACAATTTTCTTTCAAAATTTTGGGATTTATTGAAGAGTGATATGTTAGTTGTGGTTGAAGAGGCCTAAAAAGGAAGGCTATAATAAGTGAGATCAATGCTACTTTTATTACCTTGGTTCCCAAGAAAGGCGACACAAAATATTTTGATAATTTTCATCCAATAAGCCTTTGTAATATGATTTATAAGATCATTTCAAAAATTATGGCAAACAAGTTGAAGGGCATTCTAGGGTGTCTTATCTCAGAGGAACAAGGTGGCTTTGTTCATGGTAAACAAATTCTTGATGGTATAATTATTGCACAAGAGGCCATACATTCTCTTCATTCCATGAAAAAACTAGGTATGCTTTTGAAATTAGATATGAACAAAGCATATGATAGGGTTTCCTAGAATTTTCTACATGCTATTCTCAAAAAGTTTGGCTTTGATTATAGTTGGTGTGAGTGGATTAAATGTTGTTATAGCATTGCAAAATTTTCTATTTTGATCAATGGTTCTCTTGTTGGTTACTTCAAGTCATCTTGTGGACTTCGTCAAGGTGATCCACTTTCTCCTTATCTATTCATTATTCTGTGGAAGCATTAGGGAGAGCCTTTTCAAAGGTAAAAATGGAAGGAAAAATCAAGGGTATTCAAGTTGCAAAAAATGGTCCCTTTGAATCTCATCTCCAATTTGTTGATGATACTTTTCTTTTGGGTCATCCCTCAGTTAGTGAGGCCATGGAGTTTAAATCAATATTATCATGCTATGAGAAGGCTACTGGATAGTTGGTAAATACTACAAAATCTAGGATTTTTTCATTAATACTGCCCTAGATTTACAACAAATTATTGTGAATATTTTAGGGTTTAAAATTGAAAATTTTTTTTTAAAAAAAAAGGAGCTTTGGATATCTTTTTGGATAGAATGAAAGCTTGCTTGGTAGGTTGGAAAGGTAAGTTCTTAACCATGGTAGGAAGGCTACAACTCATAAAGACTACATTGCAATCCATTCCTATTTATATGATGTCACTTTCAAGATTGCCAATAGGTATTGCATCAAAATTGATAAAATTCAAAGAGACTTTCTATGGAAAGGTTGTGAGGAAAAATTTAGGTTTCCTCTTTGTAAGTGGGATAGGGTTTGCAAAGGAAATAATATTGGAGGAGCAGGCTTGCAGAATTGTAGACTTATGAATTTGGCATTAGGAGCAAATCTTGGGTGGAGATTATTCAGAGATCAAGGAAAGAATTGGGTAAAAATATTACTTCAAAAATATATAGGTTCTCTTGATGCAATGAAATTATTTAGGAAAATAACTCTACCCAAAGGATCGTCAACATGGAACTTCATATCAGAGAGTTTGCAATTGATAAAGAAACATATTAGATGGTCAGTCAATGAGGGGAGTTATGCAAATTTTTGGTCTGATGCTTGGTTGAAGCCTTATCCTCTTATCTCTGACTCAAAATGGAAACCATTGGCTCAAGCATGCCTAGCATGTAAAGGTCCAAAGGTCAAAGATTATATTATTATGAGCAAAAACTCTAGATCATGGATTTCTTTTAGTAACTTGGTTGAAGGAGAGGAACTCAAACAAATTGTAGATGAACTTCAAAATATGCTTCAAGAGTTTTATTTGTCAATTTTTACATGAAAGGATGAGTTGGTTTGGAATTTATCAAAGGATGGTGGATACTTGATCAAGTTGGGATATGAGGATTTAGAACAATCAAAATTTCCTTCTCCCAAAGATTTTCCTTGGAAGAATGTTTGGTCATTAGAGGCTCTCCCTAAGGCCTCAACATTTCTTTGGTTAGTAGTTCAAAGTAAGATTCTTATGAGAGAGTCTACAAAGAAGAGGATATTATGGACCCTTCAGATGTGCCTTGTGTGAGAAGGATTTAGAAACATCAGACCATTTACTTCTTCATTGTCTCACACCATTTGGGGTTATTTTTAAAAATATGAAATTATATTGGGTAGCTCCATCAACATTGAAAGAGTTGATAAAATGTTGGATTAATTATTTCAAAGCTAAAGCATTATGTATTCTTTGGAGGATTGGCCTTACCATTATTTGTTGGAATTTATGGCTTGAAAGGAATAATAAATTTTTAAAAATAAATCTCAAAATCATGCCCAAGTTTGGAATCGTATTATTGCCTCTCTTGTAAAATGTCTACAAATATGGTGCTCATCATGGGAAGTCTCAATTGTAGAAAAAGAGGTGCTAATAACTTGGCTATAGGATTTGAACATACATGGAAGAGTCATCTATGACAATGGAATTAAAACAAAGGATCTACTTCGATCTATGGTAAAATGGAAATGTCTAAAAATTGGGTTTATCAAAATTAATTTTGATGGTGCTTCTAAAGGAAATCTAGGAAAAGTTGGTGGAGGTGGTGTTTTTAGAAATAGTGAAGGCAAAATTCTCCTCACTTATTCAGAATCATATGGAACTTCAACTAACAACTATGCAGAGGCTAGGGCACTTCTTATAGGGATTAAAATTGCAGTAGAAAAAGGATGGAAATATATTTCAATTGAGGGGGACTCACAAATTATCATCAATGCTATTAACAAAAATGGATGTGGAGACTGGATAAAAAATAATATTATTGTTGATGTTCATCATCTATTACTAGAGGCAATCTCTTGGCAGTGTGAGCATATTTATAGAGAAGGAAATCGGGTAGCAGATAAATTAGCGAATTATGGTGTTGATCTTCATCCCGGTGAAATTCAAATTTTAGAAGGCAACTGGCCAAGTGAGATTTTATGTCTTAATCAAAATGATGTCAAGGAGCTGATTGTGGAAACATAGCACTTCGAGGAAGTTGAAGAATATATTTAAGAGAAAAAAGAAATGAAAAAACTGTGATAAAAAGGTATGCTGCAACAAATGTAATATTTTGGTATTTTGATGGGAGTGGCCCCCAATAGAAGCCACATATAACCTATTAAAAAATATATATATATATGCTTGCCCGAAAATGATTCTTGCCCGAAATTTTAAATTCAATGCTTACCTTTTGTCTCCACGCTTATATGAGGATTACTTCGTCAAGGCATATGTCAGAGCCAACCTTAGTCGCTCAAAAATAGGTAACATTACACCTTCTTGTATTCAACGTTCCTCACAAGCACATGCACTATGAATTGAAGTTTCAATTCTCTTGGCATTGTTGCTGCTATCCTGCTTTCAATGACTGCTTCCTTGTTACCAGGTGTTGTTGCTATCTTGCTTTCTTGTTTTCAAGCATTGTTCCTTTCTTACCAGACTATTAGGATTAAATAATAAACCGCGAGCAATAATTAAATGCGGAAATATATCGCAGAAAATAAAGCACAATAAGAGATGCAGATTTAACGTGGTTCACCCAATATGGGCTACGTCCACGGAGAAAATAACCAAGCCTTTTTATTCCGTCCATAAAAACCAAAGGGATACAACCTACAACAGATCCGCTGTAACTTCCTCTTCGCTCTATTGTCGTCTCTTACAATTATGCATACCGCGCATTACAATACATACAACCGCCGTACATCGTCCTCTTATAAAAAAAATGCATTACAATTTTAGGGCAAAAAAGCCCGCCCAAAATCCATCGTCCAATTTGTGACCTAATAATAAATGGTCTAGATTTACAAAGAGAAAAAACATCTATTTTTGGCTTCACCACCCCCCTTGGACCCCCCTAGCGGACAGTAGTAAGGGGGGGATTGCCCCCCTACACCTCCCCCTTCGTGGAGTGGGTCCAAGTGCCACTAAAAACAAGGCCTCCCAATTAATCAGGCTCCACAATCAACACAGATGCTACTCATTTCACTTAGCGCTCTGCTTGTCATACCAGGCGCTATTTGTCCTTCTAAGTGCTTTGCTTGTCGTACCAAGCGCTACTACAACTCTTTTGTTTCTCAGGTCAATACGGCTTCTGCTCTTTCTTTCCTCAAGACTATGGCTCCTGAATAATGGCATTGCCTTCCTTTTTCTTCAGGACAATGACTCTTGAATAATGGCATTGCCTTCCTTTTATTTCAGGACAATGACTCTTGAATAATGGCGCTACCTTACTTTCTCAAGTTCGAACTTAAATCAGGACAAAACACTTGTTTTTCTTTGGGCGTCCTTTGGTGACACTGCAGATTTTTGGACGACCTCCAATGTAGTGCTTCTAATGGCACTTAATATCACACTGTCCTCTTCTGCTATTGGCAAGAAATGGTTGGAGATACTCCAACTCGGACTGCTTTTTCTCACAGCACTCCAACTCAAGCTGCTTCTTTATCTTCTCTTCTCACTGTAGGCTCCCTTTTCTTTCTTTATACCTTGCATTGATTTCTAACCAATGTTATGCTTCAGCTTCTTACTTCTTTTCCTCAAACAATTATATCTCAGGGATAGAACTACAATGTTGGCTCTTGGCCACTCTCTTTTGCTATTCAGCTTGTTGTTCTCTTCTTGACAACAACCTCTTCAAAGCTAACTCTATTTCTTCTTTGTATTTTAGCCCACGTTCTTTTCAATGGACTCCAAATATTCTACCTGCACAGTATCAATTCTTCAAGGTAATTAATAATCCAAAATTTATCTTGGCCTACATTTCCTTCACATGGCTCTTCCTCCAAATTCACACCAAAGCTTTCCTTTGATGCTAGCTTATCAATATTCACACCAAAAATAAATTTTGGTGCTAGCTTTAGAAAACTACTCACAGTAGCTTTGAATCTTATCACTCCAAAATCAAATATTCACACCAGAAACTCTTTCCTAATGCTAGCAATAGAGACCACTCGAAGTAGTTTTGATCTATACAAGAAGTTTTGATAGAGTCTCCACAATGTAGCTCTGATACCACTGTAGGCTTTTTAGCCAGATTATCACAGGTCCCAAATATCTAGGATCTTGAGTAGTCTCAAATATTAGAGCAATTTAATATAGATGGCCAAAATCAATGAACATAACATTCATGAAAATAACAATAATAATATATAAATGGCCAATATCATTCATGAAATAACAGGAAGAAAACTTACAATAATATTGCTCAAATTGTATACAAGCTTTACTTAATCTTCACTCAATTTTCTGATACAATAAATGAAGCTGTCTTCATAATATAACCTTAGAAAGGTGACTCTTGGACTCTTTGATTGTTGCTCTCCTCACATATTCAGGAGATGCATCCTTTCCTATTCCACACATAAGACAAGCCTCTCATGCCTCTTGGCTTCACATATTGCCACTTGTATACATGACTCTTGACTCTCTATTTACTCTTGCACACTTTACTCTATGACACTTGCACACTTTACTACATGATACTTCTGCACACACACTTGCACACCTTAATACATGACACTTGTGCACATTCTCACTTTACATACTTGCACACATTATTACATGACACTTGTGCACATCCACAATGCATCAGACTGACTATAGAAAAAGTTTCCTAATATGCCTTCAACAAGGATGCAATTCTGGTCGAACTCAATATTCTCACTCTGCTGATATATTTCCACAAAATGCCTACCGTTTTGCACTCTCCAGATACACGAACAAGCTCTCTTTGCATGGGAGGACCCAACATGTGGGATAACTTTAAATAAACAAATCATGCCTAGCTCTTAATAACATTGCATGCAAAGCTCACCTAATCTTAATAATTGTTAATGTTTTGATAAATTTTCTCAAATTTTCTCAAATATTTTCAAATTTTATATGTTTGTATGTTTTACAAAAACATAAATTATTTTTAAACATAAGCTAGATTTATTTTTACTCGCCAAGCGGAGGGTGAGGGAAGAGAATAAGCAAAGCAAATAGCTACTATCAACCACTAAAATCTCACTTTGCATAATTGATAAACACCAAATCATAACCAGTTAAATCTGTAGACTATTTTCATTGATCAGGGAAAGATATACGTCTACAAAGACAAAATAAGTGATGCAATGTAAATTCTTATACGAGCTTCACAATCACGTAAAAGTTTGCAGTTAATGTATAAGAGAACAAACCGTTCCAGCACTTGAATAATGTGAACCATAATGGAACTTTGGAATGATGGGATCATCAAAATTATTGTATCTCTCCAAGAACTTCTCCAGTCGAACAGCATTCAAAGCCCCAACAGGCTTCATAAAACAAAAGGGACAAAAACAACATGTCTTTAGTTAGCATGCATGCCAGCAATTGCAAGCAAACTTACAATCCAAACAAGACTCAAACACAACCTGTACCTTAGAAAGATCCCTGTAGATAGAAGGGTTCCCATAATCTAAGGTATCCGATGTATAGTCCACAAGAACCCATGGGAACACAGGATACTAAAACAAATGAACAGCATCAGTATGCATGATTGATTCACAAAAGAAAGATATGCCACATTTCTGAGATCTTGAAATCAATAAAATATAACTATCTAGAACACACCTGAGTAATGTCATTATAACTTCTTCCTGCAAGAGTGTTGAGCTGCATTAAATATTCGAAATTACTTATCTGCAGCACAAGGTTACATTCATTTAGTCTGTGAAATACAAGAAAAAGTTTTAAAGACTAGATATGAAATAACAAAAAGGTAACACATTCTGTTTGGTAACCAATCCTTACCTCCCATCGTGCCCACCGTTCCATAAGCTGCATTCTCTTTAAAAGTAGTTCTGGCTTCTACAATGGTAAGATTAAAGCATCAGAATACCATAAATATGCCAAAGTGTATATTTTCAGCCAATGATACAACCAACCTAGAAACACTAGTGCTCTGATTAACAAATGACCTGTGTGCCTGAATAAATGTTATTAAGATATGGAGGCTGGGCTTGAACAATGGCTTTATAGACTTTCTTACGAGCTTCCACAGTCTGCAATAGGAAACAATACTCATAAACCCCTAAAAATATTAAAATGGCCTTTGAATTGTAGGCGGTGAAAAATGCACATACTGCAGTTACACAATAGCATATACAAATAAATAAAATAACAATGGGAAACGGACTAAAGTAACTGACCCCAAAGTTGAAAAAGAAATTTGACCTATCAGTCATGAATAGTTCTAGTGCACTCCTTCTCAGAAGATACCTGCAAATAAACAGAACAAACATTTACATGATGACCGTGCATAATGTACATTCTCCAAGTACAGTTACTCCTTGAGAGAGATGTTGCAAGGACCTCGGTAAATTCATGTGAAATTCAAGGACAAATTACAATTACCATAATCTTGGATGTTCTAGACGAAATGGAGGATTTTGCTTCCCTTGTCAATTTAAATGGCCTTCAAGATGTTATTCCTTCAAACTCTCAATACACATGGGATAATAGATGTATAGGATGATCTCATTTGGCAGAAAGATTGCACAGGCTGTGTTTATCTAATAGCTGCTTACAAACAGAGTATATAATCTTTTTAGACATTTTGTTGAGAGTAGGATAAATTAACAAGCCCATTCTTTTGAGATGTGAACTACTCAATAACAGTCCAAAGCCATTTGATTTTCAATCGATGTGGCTCCAAAACCATGATTTCTTCCAAATAGTTATGGGATGAAGCACAATTTGCAGGATGATGTATGTATAAGTTTGTTCAAAAACTGAAATATATAAAAGGGTAAACAAAGGTCTAGAATATCAAATCATTTGTTAACATATTTAAAAGAAGGAAGGAAAATAAATCCAAGATCAAGGATTTACAAGACAGTGGAAATCAATGGAATGGACCAACATGCTTACATTCAAGAAAAATGATTACATTCTAATTTTCATAACATATTACAAAAGGAAATGTCATATGCGGTCCAAATATCCCAGGAAAGATGGCTTAAGAAAGGGGATAGAAAGACCAAACTTTTAAAAGGCTACTACCAAAACAGATTCCTCCTTTTGTTGAATAAAAAATATTTCAACTCCAGATGGAAGAAGTATTGAGAAGGAAGAAGAGATCAGAAAGAAAATAATCAGTTATTTCAGAAATATTCTATTAGAAGTTGGGCAGGATAAGGATGTTCAAGGTTAGCTTTAGCAAAATATTTCATCATCACACAAGACAGAAGGAAAGCATGCTGAGGAAGATTTCAATAGAGGAGCTACTGGAGGAAACTTTTTCTTTACACCATGACAAGGCACTTGGCCTAAGAGATTTCCTACAGTTTTATTTCAAACATTTTGGGATATTTTGAAGAGTGATATGTTGGTTGCAGTTGAAGACACTAAAAAGAGAAAGCTTCTGAGTGAAATCAATGCAACCTTTATTGCATTGGTTCCCAATATATACAAGACAAAATATTTTGATAATTTCATCCAATAAGCCTCTATAACATGATTTATAAGATAATTTCAAATAGCAAATAGATTTATAAAGATTTCACACTATGTTATCTCATACAAACAATGTCATATTCTTCATAGTTAGCAAATCAAATCCTTGATGGTGTAAACATTGCACAAACTGCCATACATTATTTTTAGGATGTTTAAAAAATATATATGCATGTAAAATTGGATATGAACAAAGCATATGATAGAATTTGTATGAGTTTCTATATGAATTCTCAAAAAAATTGGTTGTGATCAAAGTTTGTAAATGGATTAGATGTTGCTACAGCACTCCAAAATATTATATTTTGATCAACAGATTCCTGGTTAGATACATTGAATCATCCCATGGCTTCGGCCAAGGTGATCCACTATCTCCTTATCTCTTCATTATTCTCAGCGTTACCCGGTCCCCGTTCCCGGGCGAAAACGGTTCCGTACCCACCCCGGGTGCACAGGCGCGAGGGTGGGTTCGGCCCAGCCAAACTCAGGGCCCGTTTAATTTAAAAAATGTAACTAGGGGATCAGACAAATCAGAAATATGAGAGGTTACTTCAAATTTAATTGCATTTAATATGTCTGAAAATACGTGTCTTCAGTTTGTCCATCACGTGTCAAGGAACATTGGTGTCACTCAGCTCGGTGCACATTGGCTTTTATGGATTGATCGACATTTGCTAAATAAGTTTTTAGCAATGGTGATGAGGGATCGAGGAAACGGACGGCTGGAACAGAATAGTCACAAGCGCTAGTTGCCTTTACCTATTCTACAACAGAGGTAGCTGAGCGGGGCGTTCATAGTGGATTTGACACCTGAGAATATTTATGAGGTACTTGATTTATTTATTATTGATTTTTAATGAAATAATTTTTTTATAAAATATTTATTTTTTAAATATTATAATATAGTGTCTATACATTTAGCCTTTTAGGCAACAACAGTAGATAAATTGTTCAGGAAACAAGAGGGCCAATTACCTCATATATAAAGTTATTTAATTTTAAATAGAAATACAGAAAGGATATAATTTTTAAGCAAGAGTTTTTATTTTTTAATAAACCAAAGAATCTTCTAATAAAATAAATATAAAAATATATCTAATTTAATCCGATGAAGACAGAAGGAAATATATAACATATATTATATATGAATGTTTCATATAAATTTTAATAATCTAATATAATATTACATATGAATAATCAAATGGCATTAGCTCAATTGGTTAGATTCCTCAACATTAAAAGGAGGAGACCCAGGTTCAAATATTGCCGAGTGATACACGGATAATATCCAAGCTTTGTTGTAATACCACTGTGGTGATGATGTCATATGGGTGGGGCCATTTCAATCTCACATAACCAACTTATAAATATATATATTACATAAGAATAGATACATAATTATAAAATTATTTTTCATACTATATAACTATAATAAATATAAAATAAATGTAGTTAGAGAAGAAAATTTATATATTATCCAACGATCTATTTATTGGTATTTCTTTTCAATTTGCAATGTGTATGATTTATTTTATTTTATATATATATATATTAAAAAATAGCTGCTCCCGCACATGGACCAACATACTTACATGCAAGAAAAAAGATTACTTTCTGATTTTCATATTACAAAAAGAAAATTCATATGAGGTCCAAAAATGCTAGGAAAGATGGCCTAAGAAAGGGAATAGAAATACCAAATTCTTAAATGCTATTGCTAAAACAGATTTCCCCTTTCAACAAATCAAAAATATTCCAACACTAAATGGAAGGAATATTGAGAAAGAAGAGATCGGAAAGCAAACAATCAACTATTTCAGAAATATTCTATTAGAAGTTGAGTAGGATAAGAAGGTTCAAGGTGAGCTTTAGCAAAATATTCTATCATCACACAATACAAAATGAAGGCTTGCTAAAGAAGATTTCATTAGAGGAGCTACTAAATGCAACTTTCTCTTTACACCATGACAAGGCACTTGGCCTGTGAGATTTCCTACAATTTTATTTCAAACATTTTGGGATATTTTGAAGAGCGGTATGTTGGTTGTGATTGAAGACACTACAAAAAGAAAGATTAAAATGAGTGAGATCAATGCAACCTTTATTGCATTGGCTCCCAATATAGACAAGATAATATTTTGACAATTTCATCCAATAAGCCTTTATAAAATGATTTATAAGATAATTTCAAATAGCAAATAGATTTTTAAAGATTTAAAATTGTGTTATCTCATAAGAAAAATGTAATATTCTTCATGGTAAGCAAATCCTTGGTGGTGTAATCATTGCACAAAGACCATACATTCTTTTTAGTTCATTAAAAAAAAGTATGCATGTAAAATTGGATATGAACAAAGCATAATGATAGAATTTGTAGGAGTTTTCTATATGAATTCTCAAAAAAAAAAATGGTTGTGATCAAAGTTTACAAATGGATTAAATGTTTACTAGTACAACACTCCAAAATGTTCTATTTTGATTGACGGATCCCTGGTTCGATACATCGAATCATCCCATGGACGCGGCCAAGGTAATCCTCTATCTCCTTATCTCTTCATTATTCTTGATGAGGATATTGGGAAGAGCTATTTTAAAGGAAAAGTGGAAGGCTAAATCGAAGGTATTCATGTTTTAAAAATTGACCCTTCAAATCTCCAATTTCTTTATCATACTTTTCTTTTAGATCATCCCTTGGTCAACAAGGCCATGGAACTTAAATCAATTCTATCATGCAATTAGAAGGTTGCTAGATAATTGGTTAATACAATAAAATACAGGATCTTTCTTTATCAAAATTGTCCTTGAGTAACAATAGATTATTGAATCAAGTGGCATTAGCTCAACCGGTTAGATTCCTCAACATTTAAGGAGGAGACCAAGGTTCAAATCTTGCCAAGCGATACATGGATAATATCCAAGCTTTTTTGTAATACTACTATGTGGTGATGATGTAATACGGGTGGAGCCTGTTTCAATCCCATATAACCAATTGAAAGAAAAAAAACAATAGATTATTGAGGAAATTTTAGGGTTCAAAATTGCCATCAATACATCTAAGCATTCCTTGTCTAGTAAAAGAAGGGAGGAGCTTTAAGACTCAATTTTGGATAGAACGAACTCATCTGGCTTGTTGGAAAGGTACGTTCTTAATCATGACTAGAAGACCACAACATGTAGAGGCTACATTGTGATCTATCCCCATATATATGACGTCATTTTCAAGTTTACCAGTAGGTATAGCATTTGAATTTGACAAAATTCAAAGGTATTTCCTTTGGAAAGGAGGTGACTAGAAAATCAGAAATTTTGACTTCCTCTTTGCAAATGAAATAGGGTTTGCTAAGGAAGGAATATTGGAGGGGCAAATTTTTGAAATTGTAGATTTATGAGTTTGGCATTGGGGCAAAACTTGGTTAGAGATTAATCAAAGATCAAGAAAATATTTGGGCCAAATGTTATTTCAAAAATGTATAGGTTCCAAAGATGCACTAAAATTGCTAAGGAAACCAGCTCTAACTAGAGGTTTAGCAATATACAACTTCATATTAAAGAATTTGGAATTGATCAAGAAACATATTATGTGGTCAGTCAAAGAGGGAGATTCAGATTTAGAAATATCCTTTTATTTTTTAATTCAAAATGGCAACCCACTTGATCAGACTTGTTTGCGTTGTAGAGGTTCAAAGGTCAAAAATTATATTGATGCAAGCAGCAATTCCAAATCTTGGATTTCTATTAGAAACCTGCATAAGGTAGACAACCTCAATCAAACAAGAGATGAGCTCCAAACGATGCTTCAAGAATTCTATTGGCCTCTTTTTAATGTAAAAGGATGAGTTGGTTTGGAATCAATCAAAAGATGGTACATACTTGGTAAAGTCGAGATAAGGCTTTGGAGCAATCAAATTCCCTACTCCCAAGGATTTCCCTTGGAAGAATGCTTGTTCATTTAAGGCCCTCCTTGATCATTTAATGCCCTCCCTAAAGCCTCAACATTCCTTTGCTTACCAATCCTAAACAAAATTGTTATAGGTGACAATCTACAGAGAAACGGATTTCATAGACCTTTTGGGTGTGCCTTTTGTAAGGAACAGCTAGAAACATCAAATCATCTACTTCATTATCCCTTTTGCTTACACCACTTGGGGCTACTTTAAAATATATATATATATATATATATATATATATATATATATATATATATATATATATATATATATGTTGGGTAGGTCCATCAACATTGGAAGAGTTGATGAAATGTTAGATTAATTGTTTCAAAGTGAAAACATTGTTAATTATATGGAGGATTGATCCTCCTATTATTTATTATTTTTTGGAATCTGTGGTTTGAAAACAACAGAAAATTTTTCAAAAATAAATCTTAAAAGCATGTGCATGTTGAATCATATCGTTGTCACTCTTGCAAAATGTTTAGAGAAATGATACTCATCATGAAAGGTCTCAAGTGTGGAAAAAAGAAGGTCAATTCATCTTTGTTTCTGAAGAGCTTGCCAATTCCAAACTCTTTGGCTTCATTGATCCCACCCTACTATAATTTTCAAGATATCATTTATTTGGTTCACTTTTCCTCATCTTAGATATTTTTCTAAAAGTAACTTGTTTTTAATTTAAGTGTCATATGTGTCCCATGTGCACTTCAAGCAACACCCACACAACTCCTTAAAACCCCAAAAATCTGGAACCTTTTTATTTAAACTACCAAAAAAATTGGAAATGCCCTTGGAAACATTGCAAACATCTCTTACAAAGAATACAAACACAAAAAGTCAAGATAACAAGCATCCGGGAATTTCCAAGGAGTTCCTCAATTTCCAAGATTCAGAAACACAGAAATAAGAGGTAGGCGATTTTCCTGCAACATAGTATTCAATCAAATTTCAAAAATTATCCATTTGAAGGATATAAACCTAGTTCTTTTGTATTAACGACTGGCACTTTTCACTTGATACCTATTCCATATGTAGCAGAAAAAGGATTTCTATTTTATTATGATGAAAATATTATAGAGCTGGAAATGATTTATCCATGCTCCTCGAAAGATCCCATTCTGTTGTCTTGAGCTTTATCACATAGGATTCCATTAGATGGTAATTCAGTGTCCAAGAAAACCAACAGAGACCTATTGAAGCAACTTCTTGATGTCAGAAAGATAATCAAGAAGATGGCCTCCACTAGGAACGGGAAAGAAGACCTTGATTTTATTACATTAACTTACAATGCTTTACTCACTATCTCAATTTTCCTTTTAAGAGATGTTTTCACATTCTATTTTCCAATAGTAGTCTTCCTTTCAGCAGACAGAAGTACAAGCCATTCTATTGTATAACAGCACACATCCATAAAAATGCGAGTCTCATATGTGTCAGTAAAAACTATATTTTGATATTTTCACGACGATGATGGCAGCCATTTCCAGGTCCTTTTGTTCCTTTTGACACATATCCTGGTTGATTACAAATTAAATTTGGCCTTAATTGAATTGTTTTTCATTTTTGGTAATAAACTTACAACTCAAACCGTCCATGAACCCACCCCAACTTTTACGCATGCACATCTGCCTCTCAGCATGAACGACAAATAACATATATAGTAGCTTCAACTCCCTGTGGATGGCCAAGTGTAGAAGAGGTTGATAAGAAATTAATATTTGGTCCTTCCACAATCGATTATTTGATGGTTCATGATGACATTTCACTTGATGGCATTCAACAAGCTACAATAAACAGTTTTTTGCATACATTTACAGCAACGGAATCATAAGCCTAATAAAATTATAATCATCATAATAACAAAGAATCACCATTGTGAAGTACATTCCATGACCTTTGCAATCCAAGAAACTTATATTCACTTTTATTAATTATTTGGGCCCAATACATCACTTTCTGAACCCAACATGCAGTCCAAAGGTCATCAATCTTGTGATTTAGGTAAAATATAAACAACAAATGAGATGAAGTCCTGAACATATTCACAATAAGCCAGTTTTCAATCAAACCATGAAACATTCATATATATTGAATGAGCACATGTCCAACCCCTGACTTGATACTGAAACTACCTTTGTGGACTAACTTCAACCCCAAATATCAAAAGCCAGAACATCCTTTTGCCAACTTAAAACTAGAATTATGACCAAAGTATTGAATCACATAAATGCCCCAATGCAAATGCATTTTTCCACATTCCTTCTCTAAATGTTGCACACTAGTTTACATAATTGCAGCATTTTGTCCTATAGTGCAATTCCTCTCCTGTCAGTGATGAATTACACTTTTTGAATCTGAGATTGGATTTGTATTTTGGAAAAAGCATATCATACCATTAGCAAAGACCAACAAATCTGCTGGTACAACATTTTTTGATGAAATCACTACTTATTAATTCTAATGCATTACTATTCATTTATCATTTCTCAAAAACTCTATTTCTAATGAATGAAGTATCATTAAGCCCTTCTTCATGATCTTAGGGTGATGAACAAATGATATGGTAGTAATTGTTGAGAAATGTAGCTCGGACTGGAACTTCTTGCACAAGCTTCAGTATGAACGTGCTAGAAGTGGTTTGAGACATTTTTTAAATTCACTTAAGTGATTTTCTATTTTTAAGTTCACTTAAGTGATTCTATTTTGTAATTCACTTAAGTGATTCTATTTTGAAATTCACTTAAATGATTTTCTATTTTTATGTTCACTTAAGTGATTCTATTTTGTAATTCACTTAAATAAATCTATTTTGAAATTCACTTAAGTGATTTTCTATTTTTAACCTTACATCTCAAGATGGGATGAGACCTAATCTTCGGGTTAGAGAGATAAGGGTTACCTTTTTCAAGGATAAAATGAGAAGGTCAAGAATGTTTTATACACAGAAAGAAGAGGAGGAGAACAGATTGCTGAAGGAAAACTACAAGCTTAGGAGGAGGAGAACAGTGAAATTGCTGGCTAGAAAAGCAGCAAGAGAGCAGAGTGTTCTCCTATAGCTGTAGCCTCCTTTATTTGTAATATTTCAAGTTCAGAAATATATCCTCCACAATACCTTCAGCAGCACACAATGCATAGTCTTCGGATCACTATTGGGCAACTCAGGGTGTGTTCTCACCAACTCAAAATTGAGTCAGATCACCATCTTCCGATGGAGGAGTGGATTTGCTTGTTTTGCTCCTTGGGTGAAGTTGAGACCTTGCATCACTTCATTTTTTGTTGTCCCATTTATTATGAGATCCGGGGTAGGTTCCATTGCCTTTTCAGGGACAACTCTCGATGTGTTTCTACCTTCTTCAGATACCCGGACCAGCGTTGTCTCGCACTCTTTCTTAGGGAGATAACTCAGCTTCGACGACATAAAAGTTCTCCAAATGGATCTCACCCTCCTCAACATCGGCTCATCACAACATACTTCACCAAATCCGACAGACCATGTGACTTCGTCCGGAAACGCCCCACACCATCCAGTTTGAACAGAAGCAGGGTCACTAGACAGCGCACCAACAGTTTGTCAGGGTTCCGAACTAGCAATGAGCAGAGACATATCATGGACTTCTTCAGCTCCGGTACTTCGGCCTCGACTGTTAGGAGAGATTAGTTTTTGGGGGATTCTCGGAGCTTGCCCCTCCTGGGCTGCTCCCTCCCCCCTCCTCTCTCTCCGTTCTTCTTGGCATGCACTTCTCTCTGTTGGACTGCAGACCTCCCCCCCTCTGCTCTCCCTTTCCTTTTCTTTTCCCTTTCTCTTTGGCCCGTTTTTCGGGTTTGATCTCGTATTTTTCTTAGTTCTTTTCTTTGTTGGGCTATTTAGCCTGCTAGCTGGCAGTCATTATTGTACTTCTTATAGTCCCTTGGGTCTTATTTTGGCCCACCGCGGACATTAATAATATTTCATTTCATTTCTTCTGTTCACACTGTTTATTTTTCCAGCCATCTGTGCGACTGTTGCATGTTTGAATAAATTGATTTCAGATCTGATTTATTTTCAAATAACATAGGACAGCAGTTATCTAGGTTTAGGAAAATTTACAGTAATCTGCTTCAATTTGGAGTCTCTCATTAGTATTTCTATTGTTTTATAATTCTGAAAGAGCTATTTAGCGTCATGTTGGAATACAGACAAGGAATAAACAGGTTCACAGTTTTTTTATCATTCTGTTATTGCATGAGACATTATATGCATCAGGCTTTCTGTTGCATTTTCTCATCCCCAAGCACAATAGACCTCTACTACAAGTCTACAACCTTACACCCAGAGGGGATATACAAGCATAGGGCAAACCATTTCAATCTTTATAATTAGAACTAGACCAACCCCTTTGTGCAAGTACCAACCATGGGAGATTCAGTCATTCATGGAAGGTTTGATGATGCCCAAACTTCATCTACTAACCCAGCCATTTCAACAATATAGATAGCTATCACCATATCCCCACGGGCCTAGGTAGGGTTGCACCGCATGACAACTTTTCTATTTAAATCTTATCTCCTTATGTGCATGAAAGTACAGTAAATGCAGTCATTAACATTTTAGAACAGCATAATATCATAATGCAATCTTAAAAAGAGCCTTATTCTCTGAAATGCAGCAGTCAATGACCATTAGAAACAACAGTACTCGTCCTAAATTGATCATATTCTTGGACATGTATTGAGATGACTTGTCATCGGAACTCATAATGCAATCTTAAAAAGAGCCTTATTCTCTGAAATGCAGCAGTCAATGACCATTAGAAACAACAGTACTCGTCCTAAATTGATCATATTCTCGGACATGTATTGAGATGACTTGTCATCGGAACAACTATACTGATTGCATTCTCTAAATGTATAGCAATGACTATGGATGCCTTAATTCAAATTAAAAGAAAAGGGAGGCAGAAACAAGTGGAATGAGTGAGAAATTACCTTCGACTATAAACCTCATGAAGAGCACTAATTGACCAAGTTCGGTCCCTTGCTCCATCTTTATTCTCAATCCTCGTGTCAGAATCTCCCTCATAAGTATCCCCAACATCAACACTGTTATCTATTATAAAATTGATCCGCTTAGTAGTCACCTGAAATGACAAAATCAAGTAATATGAATCCGTTAAATCCCTATATTGTTTCAAAAGCCATCATAGCACCAAGAACCAATAAATGTCTGTTTAAGAACAAGCTGGTGTGGGCAAGATAAATGACATGGATGAAAACTACAATTATGGCTGCAAAAATCAGTAAAATATCTTGGTATGCCATCTACTTAGCCTGACACTAAAATCCATGGTTATAAGGTCATGTCATTGCATTTAAATATTCAATTCCATTGTTTAATGAAGATTAAAGCCAGTGCTAGGATGATGATGAAAAAAGAACTTCAGCTCAAATAAGTTATGATGCAAAACTTGATAAAAGAAGATATGCAGCAGAGATAAGATAAATATATTAATGTTCACGGGTGACCAAATCCAGCCAATGTGACTCACTCAAAACAGTTGTTACAATGCATTGTACTAACCACAAAATTACTACAGAAATGAGCTAAACCAGAACAATGAAACTAGGGTAAACTACACTAATATTGAACTTTAGGGCATCTAATTACAGCCTTGAGGGGTTGATCCAAAAATGGGTAAATCCTAACACGGTAAATAGTAACACACTAAAGCAATGATAAAGAGGAGAAAGCCAGCAGTCAAGCTAAAAGAGAATAGAAAAAAGCTCAAGTGGATCCAAATGTCAACTCTAATCTGAAGTGGGATATAAAGTAGAAACAAAGTGGACACCATCACCAACCATCACCAAAGTGGAGATCTAATCATGCTTCTAGGAGAATGGAGATGAGAAAGGGGGCCTAGTAGGATAATCCGAAGGGCATAGACTGCAACCCCTCAGGACTCTCCTAACATCCATGGTGAAGGAATCAATAAAATAAGATAGGAATTGCTATGTAGAATTTACCCACAACTCCAAAGTATGTGAGGGTTGGCCAAAATCCAACACCAGAGAACTGTGATCCTGTCCCATTGCATGCAAAAAGAAGAAAGGGTTGAAGACCTAGTAGCCACTCTCAGATGTAGACAAGGATGCGCACACCTTCCATTAACATTTTGGAGAACTTCAGATGAGTGTTTGTTACTCCTGGTGGCAGAGAGGATGAGGTGATTAGTTGAGTGGTAGTCAATCTCTCTTGTACTACCTGACACCAAAGAGTGATAGCTTCAAAAAGGTAGGGATCCAAGCATCTCTAGTCAAGATAGCTGGAAAAAGGTGGGGAGAAGCATTTGGAGAGTATTTGAATGGAGATAATCAATCTATGGAGATGCCAAGGTAATCAATCTATAGAGATGCCATTGAATGAAGAAAAGAATAACTTCTAAAAGCTAGCTTGTCCTTTAAAGAATGACAAAAATTTTTAAAATTAATCAATCATTGATAAACTTCAGAATAATTTACGAAAAAATAGAAGTTAAAACAATACACAACAATTATCAAGTGGCATTAGCTCAACTGGTTAGATTCCTCAATATTAAAGGAGGAGACCCAGGTTCAAATCTTGCCAAGTGATACACGGATAATATCCAAGCTTTATTGTAATACCATTATGTGGTGATGACGTAATATGGGTGGAGCCCATTTCAATCCCATATAACCAATTGAAAAAAAAAAAACAATAATGTGTATACTTTATGTAGCACACAGCTAAATATCCTCCATGAAAACTAGCATCTTCAAAACATATAGGTTGTAATACCATATGCATCTCTGAGACAGCCCCAAAATCCCTAGACTAGTCCCCATGGAACAGCCATTTGTTGTAATACCATATAGGTTGTTAAATTGAATGCAATACTGTTGAGGACCATTTCAATCCTCTGTGTGTGTATATATAAATATATACATCTGTTAATGTGTGAGCATGTGTGCATGCATGCATGCTTTAAAATTAACAATTTTAAAAGATACAAATCAAAATCAATCACATGCTTTTTTTGTTTATACTGTGTATCTAACAGCATTTTCCCATCTTCCAACCAGTATTCCAAAGTTTTCCAATTTAAAACCAACTCTACAATGTGCATATGGTAGCTTTCTCAGAATGATTTATCTGGTCCAGCGATTTTTATGTTGTTGAAGCTTAAGTTAGAGTCAACAAATTGAAAAGACACCACCAAAAACCAGTTATAAATTTTTCATCTCTGTCAGTTTTAGCATTTTTTAATGAACATGCGATATTCTTATGCATCCCAATATGAAAAAACAATATCGCGTAACTTTCTCAAGGTGTTTCATCTGTTCCAGCAATTTCAGGCTATTTCACATAGACAAGTTATAGTTTGAGATCTCAAAACCATTCTAAACTATGTTTTATGTTAATAAGAAAATGAATAACATGCCTAGAAAAGATTATGCAAAACAAAATAATTCTGTACAACCTAGGAGACTTCTCTGGTAAGCTGCAGGCTTTGATTACTGTGACATACATAACAGCACTTTCTACACTGCGTACAACTTTCACCTGTTATTCTGAAAGAACTGTCCCCACATTTGCCTTGCAATTTGCAGAAACAATGTGGCATTACATCCAACTTGAAGATTTGAAAAGACCTAAGATAGTAGAGAAAACATATGGAACAACCCAAAGCAATTAAAGTGGGTTTCTGATTAAGTTCAGACTTCAGAGGCAAACCTACAATGCCTGAGAATATGCAAATTCATTAGATCTTCCATTGGCAGACTAAAACTGAAAAGGACTACATAACCTTAATGCTCTTAGGAAAGATATGTTGACACAGACTATGTGAAACAGCCCCCTATAACATCAAATTTCACTTCTACAATTTGCATATAAAGGACCTATTGTCTATTAGAGAATGCATACATTCCAAAATAGAAAGCATTCACAAGAAGGAGAGAGAACTGAGATAAGGATCACTTCGCTAATATGGAATGAATAACAAGTAATGATGAAATGGTGCAAATGACCAAATGTCATGCCTTTATATAGGTTCAAGGTGATGACGAAGAAAAGAGTAGGCTATAACCACACATGATTAATATTAAGATATTCCCAAAGGGCCAAATAACATTTACTCTAGAATCAACTACAAAAGATGCCAGAAGGCTTGACAAGCAGATTTACAAATTCTACCATCTTCCCTTAGACACAGCTTGGAGGAACAATGAAGGTGGCATTACACCCTAATGACATATTCCTCATGATGCTCCATGCCTTGAATCTTTTTCACTTTGTCCTCAATCCGCAGCTCCATTGAAGAATCCACAAACTGATCTTCAGTCCTGCCATCAAAAAGAGAAATGACCTCTAGGACGTTTGCAGCACCTAGATCACAAATTGTCATTCTCCTAGTCACAAGTTCAAATTTTGACCTTCATTCCCTCTGGGTTGCATGGACTGATTCCTGGATTTTAGCCTTAGCTGTTGATACTACAACATGATACTGAGTACTGTCCCATTGGGATTAACAAAAAAGGCCCTCAAAATATTAGAAAACATCATATCTTCTTGATGTTCCAATCTATGTCGATAACCTAAGTAATTTTTTTGTTCATCAAGGCAGCAGATTCTGGTATGCAGGGCTGGCAAAGGTGGCAATCATAGCAGCATATTTACCATGGCCATCCTTGACCTTCTTATTATACTTTTGTCAATCTCTCAACAACTTAAAGCACTGGGATTCAAAATGACTAGGCTTGCCACAATGGTTGCAATCCTTCCTTGCCTCTCTTACCTTCGTTGTGACATCTTTCTTCACTCTTGGACTCACTTTCATTGGAGCCACCAATATCGGACTCACCTTCTCTCAAAGCTCTTATAATCTTATCTTGTCAAAGATGTCTTGGCCTTCCTTAGATCTCCTTTATTATGGTTCCCTTCAAAGAATTTGCCTTTGGTGTAGTGGACTTGACCTTTTGGGCTAGGACAACTTTTTGCCTTCACTTGATCTCATACTGAAAGGTCAAAGAATCCGACACCTCTTGGCTCAAGGTCTGAAACTCTGCTCACTAACAATTTGAGCCAAACACTTGGTTGGATATGGAAGTTGATGCACTTATTCTGTGGCCACTTTCCTTGAAGATTGGGATGGGGCCTACACAGCCCACTAATCAACTTACTTGGAACATTGATAGACTGTTGAAAACCATTGTTTGATGTTGCAAAACCACTCAAAAAACAATCATCAATGATGCCCACATGTGCAAGGAAAATTCCACATGAAGAACACAAGCTTATACTGAGAGAGAGGGGGGGGGTGAACAGTATAAGACCACTTTTTACTTTTTTTTTCCCAATCAATATTATGCAATGTATAGATAGAAATATCAGCAGCAGTAATCAAAGCAATGTACAAAACACCACACACAATAGAGACACCACAATTTACGTGGTTCACCCAATGTGGGCTACTCCACGGAGAAAATCTTTCACTAAAATTTTCTCGATCAATCTCTTGGGAATCCTTTCCCTATTACAATGTTTATGGACCTCAGTCCAAAGGAGATGCTGATCCCCTAAATCGAGTTCGTGGATCTCTATCCACAGGAGAATTCCTTCTACTCTGCTCTGGCTGGTGATCCTCTAGAAGACTACTGCCTCCACTACACTGGCTTGTGGATCTCTCTCCACTGAAGACTCTTGTCCCCACTCAGAAGACCTATCCTCACTGCCTTGGTTGATGGATCTCTATCCACTGGAGACTACTGTCCTCTCTGCTCTGTCACCTCCAAAGCTCTATCTCAAATCTGCACTAAACACAGTCCTTCGGTCTAGCACAAATCTGCTCAACAAGTCCACACAGAACTTGCTCAAATTTGCTCAACAAGTCCACACAGAACTTGCTCAAATCTGCTCAACAAGTCCACACAAAACTTGTCCAAATCTCATAGAAACATAAAGAGAATTGTTAGAGACTCAATATGTTCTATACTTATCACAATGCTCAATTACTTTCAATCACTCTCTTAGAAATATAAGGAGAATTGTTAGAGACTCAATATGCTTCCAATTCAACTCAATGCTCAATCACTTTCTCAACTCAATTCAAAATATAGAATAGTTTGTTTTATGGAACTTGAACAATCACTTCACACATCCACTTGACTAGGCTCAACCAACTCTACTCAACCAATCACTTAATGAAACAACCCTTGCTCACAAACCCTAGTCCAAGTATATAAACATCAACTCAAAATGTTTCCAACAATGCTCAACAACAATTCTCACATAACAATGATACTCATGTTCTTTTCACACCCTAGTTCAAGTTCTTCACACAACCAATGGCTTCAACAACAATGCTTATAAAACAAGGTTTTAACTACACTTCTTTATTCCAGAAAAGTTTGAAGCAATCACTCGTACACACTTAGAAGGAAACCCTAATCAAGTCCTTTTCACTCCAAACTTATTTTCCAAAAAACCAACCAATCAATTTAACTTTGGAAAATGTACACGTACCTTTTTCTTGATGATGAAGGAATCTTCTAAATCTGCCAAAATCTCAAACACTTCTTACCAAGCTCAAAGAAATTATAAGGTGATTAATTTCCTCAAATTACAATGCAAACATTAAAACATACATACACCTTATCACTCCATCTTTAATAAAACATTCATCAACATTTACAAAAAGTAAATTACCACTTACACCTTATAATCTCCCACTAATATTCAATGCACTCTTCTTTTCAAAAACAACCTAAGACAAGAAGCTCCCTTTATCCTTTTAATATTTCAATAAATCAATATGCCAAAACACTTTATGAAAATAAAACTTAATACCTTATTCCTCCAACTAATAAAAAATCATTCCAACTAATAAACCTTTCATGCACCCTTTTAACTCCAAACTTTAGGCATCATACAAAAAATAAAATCGAAATTTATTACCTTGCGTTGAAGGGGAATCGAACACACAGCGCACCCTCAACCGACCTCTAGCCGCGGCCCCCAATGTCGTGCAAGCTAGGCGCTTGCTTGGGAATAAACGAGCACCATGTGCTCAAAACCTTCCCCGCTCGCCTTGCGCAAAACGTGTGCCTTCCTTGGCGCTCAACACCAATGCAACTACCACAAACAAAAACGCTGCCGCCGAGTTTCGAACACAGACCTCCTTGCGCCCAACACCCTAATGCTGTCCTCTTTGCCACTAGGCCACTTGCCTCATTGGCGCTTGGTCTTTTGGCGCAAGTCCCCTTGACGTTATTCGCTGGTGCTTAAACAAAAATGTTCGCTGCTCTTTCTTCCTTACGAATTCAAAACACTATTGCACGCTTCAATTATCGAGCAAAAGGATAATCTCAAATGCCTTTAAGGCATAGCTTATATACCAAATTTCTTCCTCCATGCACAACGTCGGTGCTTGACTTACCTCAACGATTTTTGGACGTCGGTGCTCGAATTACCTTTGGAGCTTTATTAATTTATAATTAATTCTTTAAACCCTATGGTTTTATTTAAACCATCTTTCACTTTGCACCTTGGTATAAATAATATTTATTTATAAAATTTAAATTCATTTTGAATTTAAATAATTTATCAAATAAATATTAAATCTCCCTTTAGCTTTTCAAATAAACTTTCTTGGGTTTTTATGAAAACCATTTAACTTATGCTTCCACATAATATTTAAAAATATTATGGAGCCCTTTGCCTTTAACCTTTGCAATTTTCCTCTTGACATTTGACTTTATTAGAAGCTTCTTCCTTAATATCAATGACAACTTTGATAACTTGTTTCTTGACAAATATCTGGATATTAATGACGACTTCCTTTCTTGACATCAATGACAACTTTGACTTGAGGACTCAAAATGTCCAACACCACAAACTAATCCAAAGACTTGAAATTCAAAAAATTCAAATTTCAAATTTTTGCACTAAACAGAGGGCAATTTTGACTACATTTTTCATGACCTAGAAGCTGAATTTTGCAAAGTGCCAAAAAGTAAGCCCCATTTTCCCACGAAGATTCCAAATCTACAATTAGTTTTCAAAAAATTGACATAGGCTCCAAGATATGTTTATTTTCTCAATCATAGAAAAGTCACAATATCTCTGCAATTGTTTAGAGTTACAGGTCACCACTTAGACCACAAGCTCCTTGAGTCTTCATCAATAACCGGGTATAGGAAATCAACTATTTCTAGATGGGGGAAAACTCACAAACCTCACCCTTCCTCCAGTTAGATCCTGAAGAGCTTTTCCAACCTGAAAATAAAGTCAATCTTCTTGAGATGACCTCCTTTTAGAGGTGAAGTGCATGGTCTTCTCAATAAAGGAGTCATGGTGCAATCCCACTGTCTTCCCACTTCACTAAGACTCTCCCACTAGTTGCTCAAAAAAACAACTGAGCTCAGGTTCTAATGCTTGTCACCTTATCCTCAGAACACAATGTTGGAGGATCCATACATTCAAAAGTAAGACCAAAGAATTGAGATAAGGAATCCTTAAAAGGAATGAATAACAAGTGATGATGAAGTGATATAAATGATATACGATAAAGGTGATAAAAGAGTAGGCCTCAACCATGCATAACGAAGTAATAATAAAATATTCCCAGTGTCCCAAAAAACACTGACCCAAAAATCAATTACAAATGATGCCAAAGGGCCCCATAGGCAGGTATAACACTTTCTAACATTGTGTAAATGATAACACAATTGTATCCTAGCTAACTTACATCAAGATAAATTTTACATGCAATCTTATGGTTAAGAATGCTTGTCCTTTTAAAAAGATTGCTTGCTTAAACTAATAGTTGTTCCAAGTTTTGTGATTAAGATGGATCATCACAACATGTTGAATTGAAGTGTCTGGCTTGTGAATAAAAGAAATTCAACTCAAGGGTTCAACAGATGCTAAATCAAGTTTGAATCAAAAAACACGAGAAATTGCAATTTTCAGGATCAACCAACAAGAGGGGTCCCAAGCTACTTGGATAATCTGAAAACTGGCCTGCTGACTGTCTTGCACTCATGTTACAATGAACTCACCCATACAACTGTTTTGAGGTGCCCAGAAGCATTATATAACTTTTTAGTTACTATTTTTTATTTCTTTCTCCCTTATGATGAAAGAAAAATAAAAGGTTCATTTAAATTCAATGCTTCTGGAAAAAATGACCCAAAAAAAAAGGCTTAGAAGGTAACCCAAAATCCCACTTAGTACTAAGTTGTACTTGTTACATCTTCTTAGAGTACAGAACTATAGTCCAATGTTAGAAAGAATTTCAATCCTTACTAAGGGATTTCAAAAACAAAAATAGCTTGTTTCTGGTGTACATTCTAATCATATGTACTAGGCGTGTGACTTAACTCTTCTAGATAATAACATAAAATGCATAATGCAAGAGATTTGTTTCATGTAAAAGATAAAAAATATGTCCATGATCTATTTGGCTTGTGACTAGAATTGGCTTCCACATTCTCAGAATCAAAATGCAAAATTAGCCAGGTAGAGTCCTCAACTAAAACCAAAGTGTACTTTAGAGATGCTACTCATCTGGATTTATGTGTTTTATGATTGGAACTTCAAATATAGCCTGGAATTTTATGTCCTGGTATAATGAATGGATACACTAATATATGCTTGTATGCCCATACTCCAGACAAATCCCATACCATCTACAGGTCACCAAGGAGACCAATGGGAAAAGAAAAAAGGGGTGATGCTTCTTCACCCAATGTTAGAGTGTCAAAGTTTCTAATAAGGCTATGCCCTTGCATAAGTTATATACTGGTTAATCAAATGAATTTTGGTGGAGACCTAATAGACAATTCCTCACATAATACGAAACCACCATCCCTTCTATGTAAGGCTTGCAATTCATGTTGGTCTAATCAAACTACTAAATGCATCTTGCAATAGAAAGACCTTGTTAATGTCTCAAATATAAAAGACTGAAGAATGCTACCAAAGCTATTGAAAGAAATAGGGATTGGTGAGGACGACATCATGACATTCCAAAAACACTCCTGCATAAGACACTTGGAACATCATCACTTTTTCATGTTCTAGCTAACTTTAAATGAATTTTTCCTTCCTTTCATACAGAAGGAGGCTTACACTAGAAGTTCTCCCATGTATTATAAGAGATTTTCCAAGTATCAATGGTGAGACTCATAACACTAGCAAAATTCTAGATACATACCTTCATTTTAATAAGGTCAAAAATAATAAAATAATAAAGAACATGTGTTATCCATGTACTTAATAAATGCTTACTATGACTATGCACAAAACAGTTATATAGATATAAAAATGCAGAAGGCAGTGCAAAGAGAAAGAGGATCGGCAATTTCCCCTCCACAAAGGTCTCTTTACAAAAATGTCCATTGGACAATGGGAAGGCACTTACTTGAAATCTTCCTTTCATTAATCTCAGTGGTTGAACCATCATTGCTGGAATTTCTAGCAGTTTCTTCTCATCAACTTCCATAACCACAGATCCAAGTGGTGATGTAGCCAAACCTATAGCTTCTGTACTATCGGCAATCTCATTGACACACATGCTATCTGACTCCAATTTCAATTCCTCTGATGCTTCTGATGCTACAACATGCTCTAAATCATCTTTTCTATCTTCACTAGCTTCAAAATCGCTTCTGGTTACTTCATCCTCATGGCATTCATCAAGCATGCTTTGTTCTGGTAAAAGCATCGGCGTGCTGCCAGGAAGAGTAGCTGCCAATGAACTTTCAGCCTCCATGCCAGAACCCTTATCACTGTCTATGTTATGTCCATGTTGATGATCCTCATAATTTGCAGCTGCTCCTTCATGTGCTGTCCCTTTGTAGTATCTCTTGAGACGCCTTCGCATCCTGAGAGAATTTTCCATGAAATCTAGCTTCCAAAATACCTGGTTAAAGGTACATGTTAAGTGCAATGTTCAAATACGAAACAAGCCAATAAGTGCAAAAGAGGAAACTCAACAGCCTACAATACAGTGTAGCCTCGAACAGCCATAAAGTATTTGCTGTCAAAGAAGAGAAATAAAGGCATGCTAAAACCTACTCGTTCTGGATGACTCAGGTAGTACCCCGCCGGTCCAAAGAGGGCTTCTTGCTCAACCAAGCAGCGGATAAGTCTATGCCATGCACGCGCTCCAACTTTTGCCCGATGTCCATCAGCAGTGCCAACTAAATTCCGCCTTTCAACCTGTATATGATGGTTAGACAGTATAAATTTATTAATCAGAAAATTTGATGATCTAAAAAAGCATTTTGAACCATAGGAATAGCAATCTACACACCTCTGTCTGCCACATACTTCTTGCCAGAGAGACCATAGGTTCCAAGGCTTCCAAATATTTTGATGCAAGTAAAGAAATATCCTTTTCAGAAGCCAAACCACCACCACATGTTTGAAAGCATTGCAACCATGCAGTTGCCATTGCTTCAGAAACGTTCCATCTCTTTACTCTTTCTCGATCACTAATAGTTCTCCTTTGTGCCGATGTCGCCATTGCTACAGCACTAAGACCTCTGCCAGAGCCAATTTTAGCATTCCGCTCAAGGTCACGTGCAGCTGCTAAAGCTGCAGCCTTTGCAGCCGCCTTATCCTTCGGTATCGGCTGCGACTTTTCTGCCAAGTCAGGGGCCACTTGGAAGCTGTAAAAGCTACGTAGCTTAGATGCTCTTCGCTCGAACATTGATGTCTCACGTTTCATGTGTGTACTTTTGGGAGCTGTGACTTCACCACCACCTGCGCCAGCAGCTGCCATTGCTAATGCCATTGCAGCTGGTGGAGAAGCAAATGCAGCAGCCCAACCAGGTGATATCATTGCTAAAGCAGCCTACAAAGAACACATTTTCAAACTCAACTGCATATTTTATAAAACATAAAAAAAAAAACAGAAAAATAGACACTAAATCCAATCGTATGATGCATGACATAAACCTTAAAAATGTTAGATAGATTGATCCTTCCTAGGGCAGAAACGATAGTAGCAATCTGTTATTGTTGACTACTTCCATTTCTAGCAGTATTAAAGTACTAATTGTATTAACATTAATTACTTCCATTTCTAAAATTTTCAGACCATAGAGGAAGAAGAAACACCTCTCTACGAAAATGTTCGGACTGTAGAGGAAGAAGAAACACCTCTCTACAAATGATGATGGAAAATGGTGCTCAACTTATTCTTCAGCATGACATTGCACCCACACACACACACAGAGTTATCTTAGCCTGTAATTTAATGCCATAAAGTTGATCCATGTAGTTTACACTAATAGTTTAGCTTATATTTGTAGTACTTTTTTTGTTACTACAGTGCATTGTAACACCTCCTCTCGATGAGTCCCATTGGCCCACTTTTGCATCCGGATTTATTCATAAAAATAGCTTATCTTATCTTACACCTATAGTTTGTCAATTTTTCCAAAAAAAAAACAAGCAACTGCATGGTTTGTATTAATGTTGCCATTAAATTAGCTCAATACATCACCCAACATAAGACTAAAAACATGAATAAAAATCAATACATTAAACAGATTCAGTATGACCCCTTGCAAGGCTTCCTATCATTGACCTAAAGCAAGTTTGACAACTAATCAAATTTTGACATTGAGTTATCTTAGGCTATGTAGTTTAATGCCATAATTTTGTTCCACTTTAATGTAGTTTACGCTAGTTTCTTTACTCTAGTTCAGCTTATATTCATAGTACTTTTCTGGTTACTATAATGCATTGTAACACCTCTTCTCGATGAGTCCCATCAGCCTACTTTAGCCATCCAAAGATATAAATAAAATTATCTTATCTTGTGACTACAGTAGTCAGTTTTTCTGAAAAAGGGCATGCAACTGCATGGTTTGTGTTAATGTTCCCATTAAATTGCCTCAATAAATCACTTGACTTATGACTAAAAACATGCATAAATATCAATGCATTAAACAGATCCAGGATGACCCTTTGCAAGGCTTCCTATCATTGACCTGAAGCAAATTTGACAACTAATAAAATTTTGACATTGACCTACTTGTTTATATCTTTCTCAAGTATAATCTCTAGGCCAAGCAGGTGGCATTTGCCTTTGCTGCTATGCATCGCTAACTATACCCATTATCTATTTTCTACTATACTTATACATAAGCTATGCTTTAAAAGGTTTCCAGGATGGGCAAAGCGAGAAACAGCAGGCTGTGCTTCCAGGATGATGCAACACATATTTGGGACATCCAGACAAGTTTCCAAGATGACCCCCAAAGCCTGAGACACATCCCCATAGAACATAGTACTAAAGATAATGCTGTCATCTGAGGGAAGGTTAAGCGTCGTTATCCATAATTTCAGTTGACTATATACAAATGGTGTAATATGACCCTATTCTTTCATGAAAGTGTCATGCGAAGAGATGACAGATGACTAACCAGCAGCATCTCAATGCAGTTTTATGTGAGAATAACAAAGTATTGTGAGCCTTTTGTGAATAACATGCTAGTTAGATTTGCTTTTTGTAAGCCGCCACAAATTGCCAACTTTTAGAATGACAACTGAGGGCATCAATTGAATTTACATAGTCCATATAGAAAAAAAACAGCAATTCACTCTTCTTCCCAAATTAACTTTTAATATTATTTCAATCCCTATGATACAACTGATCTCAAACTGATCTCGAAGGTTTCAAGGAGTTTGACAGCCCTTTCATGAGGTTTCATTTTCCAGAAAAGAAGGTACCATTACCGAACTTGATATAATTACATTTAATGACTTTTAAGTTATGTAAGAGTCGTATATTACAAATGTACCAGGGGAAAGAATTTGCTGCTCAGTAATTGAATAAAGCATATTAAGCATGACTAATAAAAAGGATTTCCAAAGGCTCCAAATAAGAATGGCTGGAGATTGAAGGCCTGTTGCATTTCTTCCTATGTCTTACAAAATTCTACTGGCCAAAGAAGTAGTTTGTTAGTAGAGGCTAATATTACAAGACCTGTGATAACATTATTAAAGCCTAAAAAGGGATAGAAGGGCACCATGAAATATATCATAAGGCTCTGTTACATCTAGAATAGAGTGAGACCTTATTCAAAATATTGTCCACTGTATAGAATCTTGGCTGTTACGTTTTGGTGAGGAAATGGGTACACATTTCTCAAAAGCTTCAACAAAAGTCAATGTTAATGGCAATCTCAACCAGCAAATTTAATTGTATATATCCATCTCAAAAGCATGCCCTATCTAATTGAATGTCGTATAAGGAACCTAGGGATAGGAATAGGGGAATATAATATTATATTGTATAAAGGTTGGCATGGGTCACACATAACCCAAGGTTGATTATATTATTTAATAATGAGTGAGATGAGGGTTTAGTAGTCAGCTCCCCAAAGTAGAATTAAAAGATGGGTATATAAAGAAGGGATATCATCATTGTAATCATAATGAAGATCATTCATATGAAGTATTACTTGTAATAGTCTTTGCCCAAGAAGTGTCTTATGAGACTGTGCCCTCTCTAAGTGGTGCTCTCATCTTGGGAGATATTGTGAGTTTTCCTTCCTTCAGGAGTATTATTGGTGTCTCCCTACCCTAAGGGTATTATCTATCTCTGTCTCATTATGTAGATTATTATAGTGGATATTATTGGTGGATGAATGATTTCATATTTCTGCATATTTGTGAATGATTTATGTTAATGAGAATAAAGTTTTGTAACATGGTGGTTAACATTCAGGTACCTCTTGAAGTTGTAAAGGTATTTTTTCCATAGACAAATGATGAATGTTTAGGTGTTTAAGTCAAAGCCCAAAAGCAGTATCACAAAATCCATAATTATTAGTTACGACAAGGTACTAGATTTGTTAACCCATCTTTAGAAAATCATTATTTATTAACCCGTTTTTAATTGTTGATGTATTGAAGACAAACAATGGGGAGAGATGTTTAATAAGAAAATAGGTAATACAGGACTTCATAGAGAACTTTCACTGGAAGGGAATGGACAAACGATGACAGGATATTATCAACAATACCACATGTTTTACTCGACATGCCTCTTCCAAACCAAACAGCATTCAATAATTTTAAACTTGGCGCACTCGGAACCATCAGAGATGCATCCTTTTCCCAATGATAGAGGCCATGGTATCAATAACAATAAAGCCACAACTTGGTGCATCCAATATAAGATTAACTAAAAGGGTTATCTCAACACTGAGGCCAAGTTGTCTAATTTAGTCAGAACAACTCCAAGGTAGCGGCAGTCTAAAGTTTAGACTTAGTCATTATCCAAAGATGATGGTGACGTCTCAATCAATCAATGAACCATTCTGCATCCAAAGATGGCACCTCATTCCAAGTGGTGATGGACCCTAATGGCCTCAGTCATGCAAATTATTTATTCAAATTCTCTTGGGGTAAGTGTACGGTCTAATCACCTTCAGTAGCTTAAGGTTCCAGTTTAGGAGCATAACTCTCATATTGCACCCCCTCTAGAGTGCACAGAACACAACTTTAACACCTTTCTACATCATGCCTTGCCTGTGTGCTATGAAGGGCCCCACATCCAATGTTCTACAAGAAGCTTCTAAGGGTAAAGTGCCCCTCACTACAAACAAGGTAAATGGTCATGAATACCCTGTTTTCGCACTTGAAAAGAAAGTATGGCTGCTTTTGAGGTCTACTTTCCTAGTTGGTTAGATGCACATTTTGTTTATGAATATCAAATAGTTTCACCTCTAAATAAATTAAAAGCGGTTCACCATGTCAACCCAAAGTACTCTCTATGGAAGTATACAAAGAAGTACATGCTCATCAATGTTCACTAAGACATCAAAGCACAAAAAGCAGTACTAACCAAAAGTGGGTGCTACAACATCTTACAAAGTGCCACTCAGCTGCAGATACAACACAATCCCATGATCATACTAACCTCAACTATAGCAAAGTATTTAATGTTAAGTTTGCCTTTACAATGTGTGTTGGAGCGGAACCATTCAGGAACAACAAGTACCGAAACTTATTTTTGACATCTTTCATTGAGCACTGAAGCCCTACACAATGCTCATTACACTGGCTGCAAGGGATATTTGGATCTTCCACTCACCTAAATAGCATAACTACAATATAACCAATTTAAAAGGGAAGCTGCAAGCATTTATCCTTAAAGCGATTCTTTTAGTGGAAAGACTTACAGGATGAAAAGCAAAATATTTCAAAACATTTTGTTGAAGTGGAACCATTCAGGAACAACAAAACAATTTGGCAAGCATTGAACCTTATTTTTTTGACACCTTTCATTGAGAACTGAAGGCCTATACAATGCTTGTTAGACTGGCTGCAAAGGATATTTGGATCTTCCACTCACCTAAACGGCATAAGTACAGTGTAACCAATTTAAATGGGAAGCTGCAAGCATTTATCATTAAAACGGTGCTTTTAGTGGAAAGGCTTATGGGATGTAAAGAAAAATATTTCAAAATATAGAAGGCCTTCAATTGTAGCCAACGTTTAGCAAATGTGATAAGCCCATTCACATGGTTTTGCTTTACCAATAGGTCATGGAACACTAGACATATATGATTTTCTAATTCAAGCATGCCTATCATTTTCAGTGGTGGCTGCAAGTTATTTATGGGAGAATGTAATCCACTTACCACTTCTTTTATGTATAGGTGCATCATATTCCAAGAACATGCACCAAAGTTGGGTCTTGCTTATTTTCCTGTCCTTCACAATCAACCTTTTATCATTTCCTTGATTTTAGACATTTAATCCACATTGATTGGTCCTAGGACACATACTTTGGGACTTCACATTTTCTTAAAAACAATGTTTACTTGTCTCTTCCTCATCTTGCAAGCATCATTGATGACATATTCTATACTATTTGCATGTTTGCCCATGTTGTAGGCTCTAATTGCCTTAGCCCCATTCCATCATTTCTCCCACCATGTTATCTTGAAGAACCATTAGTACGTCATCCTTGCAAAGCTTCATTAAGATTTCGTACTGTTGATGATGGGGGCTTGTAATCATTAATTCGTACTTACAACTATTAAATTAAATGTACTAAATGTTTTATTACCTTCCTCATCCTATGTTTGGTTGGATTATTTGTCGTCACTAACTCTAGGAAGGATAGCAATGCAAGACATTGTCCTTTAATGACTTTTATGCCTTTTAATGATGTGGATCAATGGCTTCCAATGGCAAATAAAAAAGCGATCACATTCATTCTTTTAATTGGTTATACAGGGCTGAAACACGCCCCACGTGTATAACATTTATTTCAACAAACCAAATTTTATCATAGTATTACAACAAACCATATTAACACAAGTTATCTTATCATTTTAGTGTCAATCGCAATGTGAAGATTTTGAACTAACGTCATGCACATATGATCCCATTCCATTTACCGTTGCTCTACAGTGTCTTGAAAATAATCATATTCATTATAAATTAGTCTTCGAATGAATATTCATGCTTTCAAAAAAAAATTAAAGAAAAAACTTTGGTTTCCTTGGTGCTTCTCTACAAATGTGAGGGCTTCAGTTCTTTCTTCTTGCTTGCTACAGGACAAGACTGTAGTTCTTCGGTGTCGGGCTTTAGCCACCCCTCACATACTAAGGAGTTGTAGACAGGTGCAGCTTCCTAGTTTCTAGTCGTCTTCTATTGGTTCCATACCCATGGATGCTAGAAGAGTCTTAGTCCTAACCTCCCTCCTAGAAGCATCATTAGATCCTGTGTTGGCCATTTTGGGATATTTGGTGACTATTGATTAATGTTCGTGCTTAGATCCATTGGAGCTCTTTTCTATGTCTGTTGTATCTCGATTTCTTAGTTACGGTTTATCCATTTTGGGTAACCCTTGAGGCTTTGAATTTATGCCATGCAATTGTTCCATTTTAGAGTAGTTTACCTAGTTTAGCTTATTTTCGTAGCACTTTGTGGTTACTATAATACATTGTAATTTGTATCAGCTCTTTTCAATGAGTTCCATTGGCCTACTTTGGCCATATGTGGACATACTACAATGATACTTGTAAGTTAGATACGAAATAAACATACAATAGGGTTTTTTGGCGTTAATTTTTTTATTGAAGATAATACTTTATTAATAAAGAATCAAAGAATACAAAGCACTCATTACATCAACTTACGGAGCAGAAGCAAACACTCCGCCCTCAATGACTTGTCTATTCTAACAGAATCCTTCAAAATACCATTCCTAAAAGCTTTCAACTGATCCGAAGTCATTCTCACAAAAAATGGTTTTGATTGAGAGTAATGTGAATGGATTAGATGTTATAGCACTCAAAAATATTTTGTTTTAATCAATGGATCCTCTGGTAGACTTTGAATCATCCTGTGAACTCTATAACTGTGACCATCCCTTTATTATTCTTGTTGAGGCATTGGATAGATCTTTCTCAAAGGCAAAGATGGAAGGAAAAATCAAAGGTATTTAGGTTGCAATAAATGGTCCCTTCAAATCTCATCCAATTTGTTGATGATACTTTACGAGAGTCATCCCTTAGTCAATGAGGCCATGGATTTTAAACCAATATTAGCATGCCATCTATGGACATTAATAGAATTATCTTACCTTATTTATGTCTTCCCGACTACTATTATCCCATAATAGGTGATTAATAGTCCTTTCTAATTGACCTAGCATAAATACAAATGCTTGTAGTTGATCTTGCACAAATGCAAATGCCCTAGCAAGATAATAACACATTAACAAAATCAAAAAGTTGCTACATGGCAATGGAAGGAATCTTCCATTACAACTATGTTCCATAAGGATACGTCTTAGGTTTTGGGGGTCATCTCTAAGTCACATCTCAACGTCTTGAGAACACGCAACAAGATCCTAAAAATGTGTGTTGACATCCCACAAACGTCTCCAACGACCCAAAATGCGTCCCAACATCCCTTGCCATCCTCATTTCATGCCTATCCACTATACTATCTAACCTACACAAAACCTCTACAAAATCAAACTCTTCCCACGTTCATCATTAAATTACTTACAAATTTGTTACGGGACTTGCTAACTATCTCCAACACCATTTGTCATTCATCTTGGCAAGATCTTAACGGTGCTATTATCATCAACTTCCAATCAGCTAAGTAACATTTGAGGCCTTTAAGAGCCAAGAGGACATTCTTCATCCTGCCAAACAAATTCTCTTGGACAACAACCTCACATATCTTTACATGCAGAAACCACGAAAAGCATGTGCCCATGCGATGTTGCTTAAACATCCGATTGGGTAGTACTTATTCATGACTGCAAGGCACTAATTTGTGACTCTCCTACTCCAATATGATTTGTTCCTTATCCTACAAAATGAAGGTGTCCTTTGGTCCCAGTAGTTAGTACTGGCCTCTCTGTTGCATGCTGGAACTATATTGGGACAATATGGTCTACTCCAAGCACATGCTAGGATGTTATATTTTTGAGAGCTCTTGTTTTCGCAACATAAGCCTACAAGAGCAATAAACATGCCCTCCCACCTATTAGTGGTTACTATTCGGTTTCTAGATTTAGGCAAGAAACAAAAAGACTAGATGGTGTTTATGGATCCGGTGGTGTGGCTTGCCTAAGACTAACTTCATGAAAAGTTGTCCTTGATTGCATAAGATGAGAACTTTTGGTATATGAGGCTCTGCATTCAAAGGAGCCCACTCCCTCTTTGAGACATCTTCAATCATTTGCTACTTTCCCCCAACATCCTCATCCTTTGTCATCCATTTGACAAATTACAAATTACGAGCCCATCAAATGGATTTCTACATATTCATCTTCAAATGACATCATTCTTTCTAGATATACATCCAAGTACGACTGACCATCAAATGGATGACAAAGAATCTCATGGAAGGAAGAGATTATAAAATTCGTCTTTAAGCTCAAAAAGCAAGAATATTTTTTCCCTAATTAACATAAATGGATTAAAGAAGTTTTCACAAAAAGATAAAAGTGTAAAATAATTTCAAAATCATATCAAAAGGATATATAATATTCAAAACACTTTAACAAATGGCATGAGTTCAAGTGGTTAAAAATGTGGACTTCCAATATGAAGACCCAGGTTCAAATCTTGTCAGGAAATATATGCATAATTGCCAAAATACCACTATGTGGTTTGTTAGAAATACCATGATAGCACATTCATGATGTAATACAAGTGAGGCTCATTTCAATCCCATAAAACCATTAAAATATATTACCATTTTTTTAATTTAAACCCAAGTCTCCACCTTGAAAATCGACGTTTTTAACCACTTGAGCTGATGCCATTTGATCTCCATAATTATTTTATTTTTTTAATTAGTTATATGCGATTGAAACGGTCCCCACCCATATTACATCGTGGCCATTATTACAACAACTTGGCAATTATGCACATACTGTTTGCCATGATTCGAAACGGGGTCACCAAATTGAAAGACAAGGAATTTAACTGGTTGAGATCATGCCATTTGATATTTACATAACTATATTATTATTGATATATTAAATTATTAAATTAACTTATCATCTTATAAAATATAATTTATATTATGGGGCATATCAACACTCTAATACATTATATCATTTATTATAAATATATCAAAATGTCAAATGTTTATGTAGAAGCTGGGAGAAAACCATTTCAGAACAAACATTTTGTTTAGGTTTAAGTTCCTACCAATGAGATTTTCCAAGTCCCCAATTTTCAAACGATGAAAGGACAAGAATTGCAAGGAGTGACAAAACCGCAAATGGAGATGCCAAAACTGCTCACCACCAAAACATTTCAAAGCCTGTGTTTAATAACATTCCAAGTCAATCACACTGCACTCAGTCTAAAATGATTTTCAGATGCTGGAATGCCCATGCAGAGTTGTTGAAGGAAGACGAGGCTGAATATTGCTGGAGGGAGTCGAAATACCTGAAGAGAGATGAGACGACAATGCAGGAAGGAAAGTGTGTGTTTACCCTTATTGTGCCCCCAAAACATATACATTTACTGCTGACTAAACACCAAATATTGAGACTATCTTTTTCCCCACAATTTTCTTCAACTTATGTCATATTTCGTCACATTTTCTTCGTGTTCATGTTCAAATTGATTCATGTTCAGAATTAATTTAGTTCAACAAAAATAGGCATTGAAATTTGTCAAATTTCAAACTTGTATGAATTGATTCACCAAACTGGCAAGATAGTTCTTGTCAATATAATTGTTGCTTTTGTGTATGTGTCTATCTATCTCTCTCTTTTTATGTGCAAACACATAAAAGGGCCTACAAATGTCAGGACAGCTTCTTGATCCTAAGGAGAGGGATGCCACTTCATTTCTCTGATTCTGAGATTTACTTCATACCATGTCCATTATCCATGTAATATGTACTATAAAAAATTTTGATATTCTGTATTAAAGACTCTCTGAAACTTGTTTATTTTGGTATCCATAAAAATTTTGAATAGAGTTACCTATATCCAATTACTCATGATTTTAATAAAGTCTCATTAATTTTTCAAATTTCTTTTGGATTCTTGCCACCTAATTATTGTTCATTATTTTGATAATACTTGTTGTGTCAAGTTAGTTCTTTCTTTTCCCTGTTTCAGCTTTCCAAGTGATTTCCAAGTCCAAAAGTGTGATTTTGGTGCACATCATTGTTTTCAAGAAGTCGGATCATGTTTCAATCACCTTCCATCATTTACCATTCAATACAAATAGGCTAGCAGATATCTCTACACTAAGAAAATATTCTTCAGACACTTTCATATTGCTTTTAATATGCATCCATTGAGTAAACTTTGATAATGCATAATGCTCTCTAGCGTACCAATTAGACAACTGTAGAAAAACAGTGAGGTACCTCAAGGGGAAGTGCGTCTGCTGCCAAAGCACGATCATCCACAGCTAGAGGGTTTAGCCCATCTGGATCAGTAAGTTCATGAATACCAGACAGAAGTGGTCTCCAACGTCTTAGAAGAGCAATAAAAGGCGGTAATATTGTCTCTAAATATTGTTTGCGAAGGGGTTTCCTGTCTCCAGCAACTGCATGCCATACCTGAAACACAAGCATATTGATTCTTATAGACGTTTGGACAAAGGGTGAATCAAAGACAACAAAACAAAAATTATGAACCCAAATTCTGTGAACATATTTGACATTGACTCTGAATAATAGCTTGAAATCTTCCCCCGAACTAAATAAGTACAAAATAATGATTGCACTCCAGTAATTTTCAAAAACAAATGGCTGAGGGAAACTAAAGTGCCCTTCTTTGGAGTAAAAAGACACATAAAAATCTTACAATCTACAGTATATAAGTGCACATGGCACTCCCAATATCGCAATAAAACTTCTATATAAGAAATCAAAAGAAGACAAGAAGTTATAAGACACCTAATTTTTTATGCAGGTAATCCATCCCACAGGAAATAGGGATGCCATACATAATTTGAAGAGAAACATATTGTTTGGATATCAAGCACAAGTTCTGGAATGCTTACGTACATATGAGTGTAATAGATAATAGCAACTGACCTCGGCATAAAGAATGCACGCAGAAACAAGGACTCTTTGTCGTCTGGACTCTGATATTGGCATGGTCAGAACTGGATTAAGTACACTGTAAAATCCGAATTACAGTGAGAATATAATCAACAAGGCATAAGAACTGACAATAAGCTGAAACTCAACAAGAACTCTACTTAAATTTTATGAATAATTGCCAATACTCTCAATCCAAAAGTATTCAAATTTAGCATTTATATGTAGGAACTAAGCAACCAAAATGTCTTCTGTAAAACTTAATATACTATACAAGTGAAACACTAGTACAAGAATAAGAGAGAAAAAAATTCACTTCCCATCCCTACCCATGCAAGGAGACAATTGCCTTTGATTTAACCCCTCCATAAATACAACATACTTTCTAAGAAGGGAAAGTTTATGCATACTTGGGTTGCTATATTATCCATGAAATAATGAAAAAATCTCCTCATGATATCAAATATCACTCTACTACTTACAAGAATAAGAAATGTTTGTAAGTCTAAAACAAATCAAAATCTCCAAGCCAGCCATTTACTAAAGCATGAAAGTTAAAACAATCAAGCCTCTATTATTAACATCTACAGGCACTCTTCACCTCAAAACCAAATAGAAGTAATGGATGAAAGTCCAAAAAAATACCAAAAGTTCCATTATGTCTGTCAACAAACACATGAGAATCATCCACAAAATCGTGAAACATCCAATTCCATAACAGGTGACAACAAAGAGAGATCTGCTTCCCAAAACAATGGAAGATAACACACTCAAATCTCATAAACATCACATTCTAAAGCTTCCTTGAAAACCTTAAGCCCCTAAAGGTGATCTCAATACCTCTATTTTTCCCTTAGAATACATATTCTATCTGTTTATGTTAAGCCTGTTTTTCCTGGACCATGTCTATGGGAGAACCCCTAGAGAAACAACCACCCAAGAATGCTATGTTCAATATCCATGGGCAATCCAGGGAACTAATTGCAAGAAGCTATCTGGTTTCTGCATCCAACATAAGAGGACCCACCTTCTAGTCACAAGAGATATCCATAGCACTCTGTTCTTTACAGTTTATTGAGTTTCGGGACTTTGGATTCTTCAGCCTATTGTAATCTCGGTTGACCAGTTTCCTTGCATATCCTTGCATGCACCTTCCACCTTCTTTCCCCATGGGATCTGATGGGTCCAGCCATTCAGGTGGACATACTCCGCAATATATTCACGTTACCTAGACCTCTCTCCCACATCTCCTCAGACTTGTTGAAATTGTAATCTGATTCATGGCCAAGAGCCGACATTGTGCGATGTATTGGATAGGCCTAAAGGCATTTCCTTGTACAATGTATTTATTATTTTGTAATTTATGTAAGCCCAATGGGCCTTGATTAACCTTGTTATGATTAAACCCTATTTATTATTTGTAATTAACCTAAAGCCCACTTATTATGTCGGCTTAGGTTAAACTCTGTGATGTATTTGAGGTTTTGGCATTGCTACAAATACCCCTCTCACACTCCTCATTTACTATCAAAGCATTGTGCAATATCATCTACGGATAGAGAATATTTATGGTGCCTATGGGTGCCCCAATATCATCAAAGCATTTTGGACCCCCAGGTCGCATGGTCGAGCCTTGGCGCAAAAGCTTTTTGTTGATAATTGTACAAAGGTCAAGGATAAAAGTGGAGCCTTTGCTTCCCCACCTCAATGGAAAGCTTGTTGCCTTGGTTGTACCAAGGTGCTTAGCATTGAGTGGGCTTGAGTTCGAACCCTACGAAAGCAAGTTTTTGGCTTATTCAGAGCAATCCAGACTCCTAGCCGACATGGACATCTATAGTACCACATCAATCATCTTTATATCTATCTTTATATATATAGATAGATAGATATAGATAGATATGTGCTTGGCCAATCAAAATGATGCAACTATCAACGACTAGGCAAACTAGAGGAGCTGAAGTGGTGAAAAGTGATTGGATCTCATCAATAAATCAAATTCCACTAAGTGGTAGGCCGGGATTGATCCTTGCAAACCTAAGGTTTGAGCTTTTAATTTTTTAATATTTGGGGATTATTAGGGCAAACCTTCCGAAAGTCATAACTTTTGCATACGAAAGCATTTTTGACCCTTTTTTTTCAAATCGCATGATTTTTCGAGCTCTAAGCATTGGTGACATCAACCTACGAACCTATTCCTGTGCTTGGGGCCAAATTGTGTAGAATAGTCCTCAAGCCCTATTGCCATAGTTTGAAAGGGCAGCTTTACACTTTTCTATGCAATCAAAATCTTTGGCCTGGTTTTTTGGGAGACAGATGGATTTGTGACAATTACAGCAGATTTTGAGGAAGTCTTCAAACAAGGTAATGCATATCATGAATGGAAAAGTTGTACTTTCAAGACATACCTTATGCAATAATGGAAGACTGAAAGAGTCTATCTTTAAAAGAATTGTGATTTTGATTTTCCTTTGGAGTCTTAGCGGAAGTGTTCTTTGGTTATCTGTGGAGGTGTCTAATAGTGGCAGTGGTGACTATGATCAAGCCTAAAGGAGAGGGGTTGAAATTTTTATCTCATTCATGGCCAACAACTGACATTGTGCGATGTATTGGATAGGCCTAAGGGCATTTCATTGTACAATGTATTTATTATTTTGTAATATTTTATTATGTAAGCCCAATGGGCCTTGGTTAACCTTGTTATGGTTAAACCCTATTTATTATTTGTAATTAACCTAAAGCCCACTTATTATGTCGGCTTAGGTTAAACTCTATGATGTAATTGGGGTTTTGGTATTGCTATAAATACCCCCCACACTCCTTATTTATTATCGAAGTGTTGTGCAATATTATCTATAGATAGTGATTATTTATGGTGCCTACGTGTGCCCCAAATCTCTTTCATCCTTTTTTACTTTCTGTATAAGATTTGAGTAAATGTATTTTTTTGTTCGTTTCTACAAAATATTGTGAATTCCAACAAGACCTAACTTCACCTTCTATGCTAAGCACTTCCTTCAAACTAAGAATAACATCATCACAGAGCCAGACTATCTCAAACATCATTGGTCACATGACTTGAGAATACCCTTGGCCAAGTATGAGTCTCCTCTCATTAGTTACATATCAAGACTGATCATTCAAACTAAGCTTTACCTCTAAGGCAAGGATGCAATCGTATGAGCACAACCAAAGTTCAAATCCCCACATTGTGATGGAGACTCTTACAATAATGTAGCCCATGATTATGTTGTTTGTTGTAATACCACAAAACGTGGTTGTTGAAATACCTCTACAATGTGGCCATGATGTAATACAGGTGGGACCCATTTCAACCTCATATAACCAATTTTTTAAGAAATGTATTTTTATTTTTTTTAAATATTTAAGTTTACATTTAGATTTTAAATTTAAATGATATTTATATTAAAAAAGCAAAAATTGAACTATAAGAAGCCTTAAGTTTGATTTTAATTATAATTTCAAAATCATAATTAAATTATATTTAACTTAGATTGAAGCCCAAGGGGTTTGGTACAAGTAGTGTAGAACGAAGAGTTTCATTATCCCAAGTTTCAATCCCATGGGTGAAGAGTTTCACATTGTAAGCCAAGGTTCCAATCCGGTAGGTGAAACTTAACATTTTCCAAAGGGATTTGGGACAAATAGTGGGGAGTGAGGAGTTTCACATCGTAAGATAAGGTTGAAATCCTAAGGGCAAGCACCTTGTAGAGCCATGAGGACACTTGGAGGTAGTGGTCAAACTAATGGCAATGCATGGACCTAAGGTCGAGTAGCCCTAGACCTACAATCAACTGTACCCATATTATTAATCCAACGCCCACAATCATGTCATCTATGAGCTCTATCTAACGTTAACATCTAACTTATTAAGTTTAACAGATTTGGGTCAAGTGGTAAAGAGAGAGGAGTTTCATATCATAATCCAAGGTTCTTATTCCTATTATGCCAATCTCATGGATGGGCACCTTGTATAGCCATTAGGGAAACTAGATGAAGGTGTGAACTAAGACAACATATTACAGATCTAAGCCTACCCGTACGTTCTCTATGAGAGCTGCAAAAACGTTAGCCTTAACATTTTCTCAATGGGATTGGGGCAAGTGATGGAGAGAGAAGTTTCACACTTTAATACAAAGTTCCAAACACATGGATGAACCTTAAAGTTTACCCAAGGGGTTTAGAGCAAGTGGAAAGAGAGTTTTTTCATATCGCAAACCAAGGTTCCAATATTGTGGGTGAACCTCAACAAACTAGCCCATGGGGTTGAGGTCTAATTGGTGAGAATGTTTGGCTCACAAAGAGTCCACCAAGGTTCCATTCCAATCAATGACATGATAAAATGTTTTGTTGTAATGCCATGGTAATGTGGTTCGTTAGAATGTCACAATAATGCAATCATGATTTTATATGGGTGGGGGTCTGTCCAATCCAATATAACCTATCAAAAAAAAATTTAAAGGAATTATAAAAATTACAATGACCATAAAGTTAGTTGGATCTTTAACTACATAAACAAGCACAAGCACATGAAAAACTAAGTCAACTAAACCATTCTACTATTTACCATCCGCATATGTGAAATTTTAAAATAACATTAAGACCCATAATCCGACATTATAACACTGTCCAAAATTCCAAATAGTTGTCTTCAACCCTAAATGTCAATGTTCCCAACAAATAATGTTGCTTCTACAATGGAAGCTTTAAAACTAAGTATCCATTTCAACATTCAAATTGTCTAGCATTCTCAAGGAGCCTAAAGCAACACTGGAAACTCCCATGTCCTCTTTACATGTAGTGATATTTATCATTCTTGTCCTCTTTCTTCAGACGAGGCAGATCGCCCTCGAAAATATGATCCTCAAGAATCTGCTTTATGTCGATCTGTCCATGGGCAGTAATGACGACCTCAACTACAAAAGCAATCGAAAATATTTAAAGATCACTTACTACAACTTGAACCCTAGACCTGCAATTCTACAACTCATGGTGAGCCATTATTACCAAAAATTAGATAAATATTAAAAAGGGTTCAGCCTAAACCGAACCGGTTCAGTCTGCCCAAATATTCCAAGATTGGACCAAATCTCCTCTAGTTTCAATGTATTAGCAATGGCTTGTAGTGCAACATAGGAAGGTCACTCACATCTTTTTTTCTATATCCTGTCTCTGCAATTTTTCTTTGTGAGGCTACTTCTCTCCAACATAGAAAGAAAGAAAGAAATTCTATTAATTTCCAAGAGCCAATGAAACTCAAAAGAGATAATTTGCTACAATCCACTACAAAATCCAAGGGAAAAAAGTGGCTTCAGAAATAAAATGAAAAACATAACTTGTAACTAAACAAGAACCGATTGTTGGTCACGGATCTGCCCTAGGAAAGGATTTGGTTTCTATACACGCCCTAGACCCGGACCAACCTTGAAATGCCGGAAGGAAGGGATGCCTTCCATGCCAATCTCCAGAGAAGGTTGGCTCCTATACTACACTACACTGGGGTTTCAGATTAGGGAACTGGAAAGAAATTGGGAAAGTGCTGAAAGAAATGCAAATAACTGAAAGAAATGGGAAATGTAGATAGTTCCAAGGGGAAGAACAGGCAGCACAATTACTAACTTCTACTTAAACCAGCAGCAATCAATATTATGAGTATAACAGAAACTAAAACTGAAACACATCCTGATATGTATCCTTCAACAATTCCAGATTTCGTTCTTAATCACACACTTAAATCCAGATTGCAGAATTCAAAGTATGCATATAAAAGAACAGAATTAACAGAAATAACAGAAGGCATCATACACAGGAAAAGAGTCCAGAATCAGAACCAGGAGTCTTAATATTGAAGCAGAGTCCAAGTACAGCAGCTTTCTAGCAAAATGTTCCCCCCGATTACATTACATTGGGTGGCTTTTATAGAAGAATTTCCCCCGGATTACATTAATGTTCAAACCCTAAAACTGGCGGAGCAGTTGAGATTTGACCTCTGCCAGATGACAGAGCATCCATGGAATGCGGCTCATCGTGTTTAGAGCGACTTCGGACGGGCATTGCAATTGGGACAGCATGTCTCATTAATACGGTTGGTGGAACTCGCCTCCAGAGGCTTTTCCGGGAACTAACAGCGCCGCTTCGACGGGATGGGCAGGAGACCCAAACTCGTGCGCCATGGAGGCGCATTAAATACCCACCTAACTTCTCTTTCTTGGGAAGCGTGCCCTCCGGATGCAGCCTTAGCATTAAAAAACGCTCGACGAAACTTCGCTGGAAATCGTGCCCGAAATGCAATTCTTCACTGGAGTTAAAGCCTAAAACTGGGAGTTCGCTGGATTTCGGGAGCGAACTTGAGCATTTTGGATTTCGGGAGCGAACTTGAGCATTCCGGGCGAACTTGAGCATTCCCTGTGCCTTAGCCAATTTTCTAAGCCCGAAGCGGGAGTTCGCTGGATTTCGGGAGCGAAGTTGAGCATTCTGGATTTCGGGAGCGAACTTGAGCATTCTGAGCGAACTTGAGCATTCTAGGCGAACTTGAGCATTCTGGGCGAAGTTGAGCATTCTGGGCGAACTTGAGCATTCCCTGTGCCTTAGCCAATTTTCCAAGCCCGAAGTTGGGAGTTCGCTGGATTTCGGGAGCGAAGTTGAGCATTCTGGATTTCGGGAGTGAAGTTGAGCATTCTGGGCGAAGTTGAGCATTCTGGGCGAAGTTGAGCATTCTGGTTGTGCCTTAGCCAATTTTTCAAGCCCGAAATAGGCTTTCGCTGGCTCTGCTTCCCGGGGCCATAACTTTTGATCTGCTGCCCCAATCGTCTATTATAATATATCACCGAAAAGCTTGTGATAAGATCTACAATGACGAAATATCCAAAGATCATTTCATCCACTTTGTCATCATCTTTTAGGGCCTGTCAAAATGCTAGCACTTATGCATGCTCTTTGCCGCTTAAAGCTTCATACTAGGGCAAAATTTTGTCAAAAAAATTAATGTGGCAAAAATGCCAACATTTCTGGCGGCTCGCAGGGCATTTAGCTTGTCTGAATGCAAATCGATCCCAGGCCTTTATCCATTGGGCAACAGAGTCATCCTCGCTGTCCTCCTCAGAGTGTTCACTGACGGCAGTAAACTCTTCCCCCAATTTCTCCCCTTCTGCCTCTTCCTCCTCTCTTTGGCACTCATGGTCCTCTTTGGCGCACAAAAATGCACGAACTAAACTAAAAAAAACAACTGAAACTTTACTTACTAGCCGGCCTATTTACATTATTTACACAAAATTTTGCGACATGATTGGCATGCCGCCACCACAAACCTAGCTTCGGGTGCCTATCCGGTGAACCTATAGTGTCCGGACCAAATCTGATTGTACTTAAGTTGATCTTTTAAGTCCGGTTGGCCTCTTCCCGAAGTTCTCCAGGTTGCGAACAGGGTGCAACATGGCAATCTCTCATGCATGTCAGTACTCATACAGTTAATGAATAATGTGGCAAGGAGATTTACCACACGAGAGCCTTCTTCGAGCACTGGTTGCAGTGATGGTTGGAGCCAATACCACCACTTTAGAGAGTCCACTGGTTGCGGGCTCTTGAGTACGGGTTCCTCTAACTCCTTAATGTGACAGCAGGATTCTTCCGGCGATAGGCCTTCTGTCGGGATCTCTTCAGGATCAGCCTCCTGATGAGGCATGCTTATTGGGTTTTGGCTAAATACTTGCGTGCTATGCCCTGGGACACAAAAAGGGTGCAAAAATGTGCCCTCTTTGCTCTCAAAATCTACCACTTGAGCTTGTTCCCCTTCTTGGCCCATCTCCCGATGGAAACTGCAAGCAACCATATTATCCATCGCTAGGGCAGTGCTTGCATATTCCCATTGTTGGCCTTGGACGAGATCCACCTCTTGAGCCCCACACAACTGCATTCAAGGTCTCTGCACAGTTTGAGGGATCTGCCATTGTGAATACTGCGCGGGATAGACGGGAGCAGCAACTACCGAAGAAAGTGATGGAAAGGCAATTTCTCCCCACTGTATTTTTCCTAAAAGGAGTAGAAGTCGCTCCGCTTGTATTGCTTCCTCAAAGATTTGAGGGAATCTTTGTTTGCCTGATTGCAGTAAGAGGAGGCTTATATCCGGGTGGAAAGCCCGAACATAGAAGAGGTGGGCCTGGGCGGGTGTCGGTTGGATTTCCTTTGGAATTCTCCTCCAACTCCTGCAAAATCGGACATTGAATTCTGTGATGCTCTCCAGAGGTGCTCTCGTGATGGTGGAGAGGTGCATCAAGAGTTGGAAGGGATCCTGAGAGCCATCAAATGTGTTGATGAGTGCTCTTGCTAGGTCCGCCCATGAACAAATGCTCTTACGCCCGAGTATTTTGTACCACTGCAGCGCCCTTCCTTCCAGAGACAGGACCAGAAGTCTGATCATGACGTCTTCGTGGGCTATGTCATGGAGGGTCGCTAGAGCAACAATATCTTCAAGGTGCTCTCGGGCCATTCCCTCAGTGCCATTGTATTTTGTTAGGGTCTTCAGGGCACTTTTGGGAATCTCATGCCAACTTTGGAGATTCAGAGGGCCAGGATCATCCCAGCTGGGATAGCATACCTTTGCCATTATAGCAGTGGTCTGCAGAAATCACGGTCCTTGCCACTAAGTCGAAGTCGCCAGGTGAACATTCTTCTCTCCGCTTGTGAGGTCAAGGCTACTCACCAAACCTTGATTCCTCCGGGGTGTCTTCTTTCGGCTTAAAAGGCTCCTACGATCAAGAAATCTGGATCTTCAGCTCAGTCAGAGTCACCGGGTGATTTTGCCAGAGGAAGGCAAGCCAAAGATTCACCAAACTCGGGCTTCCTTAAAATATGGAGACTGTTCGTCCCACCGGGCGTGCCACAAACTATTGGTCACAGATCTGCCCTAGGAAAGGATTTGGTTTCTATACGCGCCCTAGACCCGAACCAACCTTGAAAGGCCGGAAGGAAGGGATGCCTTTCGTGCCAATCTCCAGAGAAGGCTAGCTCCTATACTACACTACACTGGGGTTTCAGATTAGGGAACTGGAAAGAAATTGGGAAAGTGCTGAAAGAAATGCAAATAACTGAAAGAAACAGGAAATATAGGTAGTTCCAAGGGGAAGAACAAACAACACAATTACTAACTTCTACTTAAACCAACAACAATCAATATTATGAGTATAACAGAAACTAAAATTGAAACACATCCTGATATGTATCCTTCAACAATTCCAGATTTCGTTCTTAATCACACACTTAAATCCAGATTGCAGAATTCAAAGTACGCATATAAAAGAAATAACAAAAGGCATCATACACAGGAAAAGAGTCCAGAATCAGAACCAGGAGTCTTGATATTGAAGCAGAGTCCAAGTACAACAGCTTTTTATAGAAGAATTTCCCTCGGATTACATTGATGTTCAAACCCTAAAACTGGCGGAGCAGTTGAGATTTGACCTTTGCCACATGACAGAGCATCCATGGAATGTGGCTCATCGTGTTTAGAGCGGCTCCGGACGGGCGTTGCAGTTGGTACAGCATGTCTCATTAATACGATTGGTGGAACTCGCCTCCAGAGGCTTTTTCGGGAACTGACAGCGCCGCTTCGACGGGATGGGCAGGAGACCCAAACTCGTGCGCCATGGAGGCGCATTAAATACCCACCTAACTTCTCTTTCTCGGGAAGCGCACCCTCCGGATGCAGCCTTAGGGTTAAAAAACGCTCAACGAAACTTCGTTGGAAATTGTGCCCGAAATGCAATGCTTCACTGGATTTCGGGAGCGAAGTTGAGCATTCTGGATTTCGGGAGCGAAGTTGAGCATTTTGGGCGAACTTGAGCATTCTGGCCGTGCCTTAGCCAATTTTTCAAGCCCGAAATGGGCTTTCGCTGGCTCTGCTTCCCGGGGCCATAACTTTTGATCCGCTGCCCCGATCGCCTATTATAATATATCGCTGGAAAGTTTGCGAAAAGACCTGCAATGTCAAAATATCCAAAGATCATTTCATCCACTTTGTCATCATCTTTTAGAGCCTACGAAAATGCCAGCACTTTTGCATGCTCTTTGCCACTTAAAGCTTCATACTTGGGCAAAATTTTGTCAAAAAATTTAATGTCGCAAAAATGCCAACACTGACCAAAGTAAAGTAACTATGTCGCATACACAATCCCAGAAATATGTTTGGACCCAAAAAGATGGTCTAAGGTAGAAAAGGGTCTAAGGTAGCTTGAAGAATTTATTCATAAAAACACACATGTTGAAGATGGTTGCTTTCTACATCATGTCTTGATATCTATATTGTTTTTTGCAAATGATGTAGTTCTTGCTTAATACTCCAAGGGCCTGCAAAGATAGATGGGTGCTCTTGCTAGCTTCTTTGACTTAAAACAGCTGGCAGTCAATCTTAATAAGATTGAGGTGATGATCTTCAACACATGAAAGAGAAACCCATATAATTTACAGTTCTTCAAAAAGGGTGAGTCTATTGAAATTTGAGATCACCGCTATTTAAACATACTTAGAGGTTCAGTTTACAGGTCCTGCCCTTTATCTTCGTCCAGCTTCACAGTCATGGCATCTCTCTTAGTCTTGGAACACCAATGTTTCCAACAGCACTTATAAAACACCTACAAAGATATTCCCAATGATACTAGACACACAACCTTAGGATCCCTCTGGATCAGCTCAGAGTGTGCTCACATCAGTTGCGAGTGGAGACGAACCACCATTTTCCTCGAGACAATAGGGCATGTCAGCTTTGCTCCCAACAAGAGATGGAGACTAAAAAACATTTCATATTTAGGTGCATTGTTTATTATGAAATTCAAGGGAGGTATCATTGGTTGTATAGAGACTCAGGTGGATTGCTTGCCACTTTTTTCAGCTATCTTGACCAAAGATTCTTGGCCTTGTAACTTAGAAAAGATATCACTCTTCGACATCTGTTATTTTTTTTTTTGAGTAATCGACATTTGTTATTACAAGGGAGATCGAATACTACTCGACTGATTGCTTCATTCTTTCACTATTATGTCTACAAATGAGAGTTGTAAGTGTTCATTTGAAGCTACAGCTCATAGTTCTTGGCTCTAATATACTCGATGACACAAATTTTAGACAGTTCTCAGCAACTCAACAAAAACTCTACAAAAAGAACTGAAAAAATAAATAAATAAATAGCAAGCTGGATTTGGCTCATTGTTGCCCTAGCACATTCCATGCTCCTCACCCAAAGACTCCACCTAAGAAAAAGAGTATGTGTTAAGAGTCTAAGACAATGCCTTAGAGGCATTAGGAACAGCAAAGAATAGAGAAAATGAAGCAAAAAAGAAACTAAAAGATGAGTACAAATAGAGAAACCCTACCTCTGAAAATCTAGCCCAAGATGTGAAATCTTCAAAAAGAGGAGGTGAAATCCACCAAATCCTTTTGTAAATGTCTGGTACACTCTTCAAACTTTCACTCACCAACAGGAGAGAGAAATTTGAAAAAATGAGTGTTTTCCCCTTTTATGGTCCTTTTCTGCACTCTATCTATACCTGGCTGAGTTTTGGTGGAAAATCGCAAGAAATCGTTTATCTTTTGCATGATTTCTCACCAAAAAATTGCCCATTTCTTGCCTCCAAGAAAATAGGATGATTTAACCGAAGACATAAAATAACACAATATATTTCGAGAAATCACAATTTCTTAGACATGTGTGCCCTTGTCTACATACAAGAGTGGCTCCTAGAGCTTGAGTTCTTCCATTTTCTTACATGCAGGGGGATAGGTTTGCAATTCTCCAACCTCCAATCTCCACCACCCCTCGTGTACCAAGGAGTTGCACACAGACATAGCTTACCAATAGCATAGCATGTATGGGTTTATCCATGTTGGTTAACCCTCAAGTGGCTATAATTTTATGCCATACAGTTGTTCCACTTCAGCGTAGCTCAAATTACATTCTTTAGTCTAGGAGTTGCAGATAAACACAACTAAATACCTTAATTTTTAGTTCCCCGACCATGGATGCTAGAAGAGTCTTGAGGGGTCAAACTCCATGTCCTCCCAAGAGTATCCAACCAGGTTCCCCTTAGTCCTAGTCATTCTCCTAGGAGCATAGTTATGAAAATCCCGATTTAATACCAATCAGATCCAATTTTTCAGATTCAACAGGGTTGCCAATTCAAACCACATCGGAATCCCAATTTTTTTTAAAAAACGATGATTTTTGCCAAAACTTTTCCAAAAAATTGTGATATGCATGAATAAAGTTTTTTTTCAATGAAAATTTGCATTTTCTTCCCTTTTTTTTTGCCGATTTCCAATTTTTTCCAATTCTTTTTCCATGCTGATTCCAATTTTCTCAACTATGCCTAGGAGCATAGTTTAGAAAATCTGCAAAAACTCCCCATTCGAGCCGATTTTTCCCAATTCACAAGCTAGCCGATTTTTTGCTCGTTTTGTCGATTCATCATATCCTATGTTGGCCCTTTGAAAATGGTTATGACAACAACTGTGCTTCTACTTTCCATCCCACCACAAATTCGTTGTGGTACTTGGGTCCTCTAGAGCTCCTTCCTATCTCTCGCTTACCTTGAGTGTAGGCTCTCTCTTCATCATTACTTTTAGCATGTAAGGGTTTTATCCATTTTGAGTAATGAAGTTGTGCTTCGATGTCATTTAATTATTTACTCTAATTTAGTTTATTTTCACAGTACTTTTTGGTTACTACAACACATTAAGGGTTACTTTTCATAGTGTAGGCTCTCTCTTCATCATTACTTTTTTTTAATGGGTTATATGGGATTGAAACAGGCCACACCCATATTAGATCGTGAATATTATTACAAAGTGGTATTACAACAAAGCTTGGATATTATCCATGTATCGTTTGGCAAGATTTTAACCTGGGTCTCCTCCTTAAAATGTTGAGGAACCTAACTGGTTGAGCTAATGCCACTTGATTCAATAATCTATGTTGTTACTCAATAATCTTCATCATTACTTTTAGCATGTAAGGGTTTTATCCATTTTGAGTAATGAAGTTGTGCTTCAATGTCATTTAATTATTTACTCTAATTAGCTTATTTGCATAGTACTTTGTGGTTACTACAGCACAACTCTTTTCAACGAGACCCATTGGCCAACTTTGGTCATCCATGCACATTAATAAAATTATCTAACCTTGGACTCTCCCCTATGTGATCCACTTGATTGTGCATTGAGGCTTTGAGCTTGAAGGTCAACTTTATATCCTCAACATTAAGGGTTTCTCCATATGTTTAACAATAGCACTCTTTGGTTAGTTGCTCTTTCTTTGACCCACATCTGCAACGGAATCCTTTCCTAGATTATCTATGTATTGTTGGCTTGTGGTATATATTCTAGGGTTACCCCTTAATTACTCTTTTTTTTGTAGTCTTTGCTTGTTACTTGTTCCTTCTTTTATTTTTTTCCTTGACCCCCCTCTTTTCTATCGTCACATTGACGTACTCCTTACTCCTATTGACCTAGTTTGGTCATTCATAGACATTAATATAATTCCATTTCATTTCTATGCATATTATCCTGAATTAAGCTTATCAAACATTCTAAATTTAATTCTGAATTGAGCTTATCAGTCACTCTAATTAACAATAAATAACTTTATTGTCATATCCCTCGAAGTAAGCAAACTGGATATGCAGATGTCGATTTTCTGTGAGGAACAAGCTTCAAAGAGATCCCTCAAAAACCATCATTTTTATGTAAATTTCAACAAACCTTCCCACTGGCCAAAATCTTCTTACATAAATCCTTTATGTACCAAACCAACACAAGAATCAACAAAATTTGGCCTATTGCAGGGCAGCATTCGACATTTTGCTGAGAAGTTGTCACCTACAAGGCAGTTTATTTTTTCTTCGTTTGTTTGCCACTCTGCACAATTCTGGCCAGGTAAATTTGATCCAAGAAACAAGGTCTCAGAACATGTCAAGAAGTGGTAGTTTGGTTTCCAATCAAGCCATGCATAAAAAGTTGTAAATCTTCAGCATGCCTTGCAAAAAATGAAGGAATAGGAGAACTAGAGGAACAAGGCTTAGAACCACACAAGGTTGGCTAGGTAAGAATATGAGACCACAAAATTCTTCTTTGTTAATAGAAAAAAAAAGGGAGAAAAATAGCTTGCATAATATCTTCTATTTAGGTCAATGATGAAAGCTACCTTGAAGATTTAAAAGAGAATTTATCGAGTATGGAATGATCCCTGACAACCCCATTCCAGCATAGAAAGCATGAGTGAACCAAAAAAATCAAGATAAAAATCACTATTTCTAGGGACTAATTTTGATAAGGCGTATAATCTGATTGGATGAAATTTCATATTAGACATGTTCCTTTCAATGTGTTCTTGTCGGAATCTGTTGTAGCAACCAGAATTCTTTTCAAATGGGAGTCAATAAGGGAATACTGCAATAAGCAGCTGTAAAATCAGAGATCAAATAAACAGAATTTTACAATAAGACACGCTTTATGTCATTTTTTTTATGCTCTTTGATACCACTTAAATGCTCTTGAAATGTTAAATGTTCATTTTGCAGATGAGTCATTGTGGGTTTTAAATTTGCCCCATGGACAATAGATGGCACAATTTAATGTTTATATAACTAGTGAAGCTTTTGGTACTAGAATGACTCGCCACAAGGTAGAATGGTTAGTTGCATGTAGAGAAGGTACTCTTCAGTGGATTATTCCCACTGTTTTGCCAAACAATTCCTAGAGTATGTTTGAATGTATATTCAGATACTGCACTTCAGTATCTTCAGATTTTTAGGACAAGATAAGAATATTATAGAGATGTCTCCTTGAGAGGTAGATTCGTTTAAGTATTTCATATTCAGACAGGCAGTCATATCTATTATTCACTGTGTTGCTTTCTAATCAGCCCAGTTAGTTCAAGCAGGGAAGTGTGCAATTATCTTTATGGCAACAGCGGAGGTAAAGAGTTTTACACTCTTGGGAATTATGTACAAAGGTAAAATGGTTCTAGGCCCTGCCAAAGAAAGTAGATGATGAGAGCTCTGAGTGAAAGCTCTATCTGGTGGGTTATTGTAAGGCATAGAATTTCATTGCCAAGCATAGCTATAAAGTTTGGCCAGACCTGGCCATGATTCAGCCCATTCTGAGCTTTTTCAGACAGTCTGAACTAACAGGTAAAACTGGAAAATGTATAAAACAAAAAACGAAACTGCAGTTCAAGGAGGCTGCCATGCAAGTAGGAGAACTGCTTTCAATAAGTTGTGCATAGTTTTCATATTTATAGATTTTTTAATGAAATTCTTTCTATATATTTTAAAAACATGTATAAATTTTCAATTGTTTGTATGCGTTCAAACAAAACGAAATCTATTCCAAAAATTCAAACCACCAGCCTTTTTCCCTACCGTTTGGACTAAACTTTCCGTAACTTGTAACTATACCGCTAAGCATAAGCTCCAACTTTTTAGAAGCAGTGTGTCTGTTCGTGACATTGCATAACCGTGAGGAATCAGGGATCTGAGTAGCATACTACATCTGCCACCTATCTCTGGAATGCACTGATTGACCAGTCACTATAGATTAAATTATATGTAAATGAACAGAATTTTAAACATAAACTACAATATTTAATGAGCATAATACCTCAAACTTAACAAAAAAGATGCCCTTGACCCCTTGACCAATCCTATGAATTAGAAACAATGATAGCATAATATCAAAATACGCTTCAACAGATTACTAAGATATACTGATAAATATTTCCAGTAACAGTTACACACCACTCAAACCCGCAGGATGAGAAAAACTGGCAAAGAAGTTACTATTTCTTAGGCTATAGGCAACATAAGACAGAATATTCAATAGTCTCTTCCTTAACACACAAATAATCAGAAAAGCAATTGAATGTAGAATTGTTTAGTTTGCTCCAGAGTATGGTGTTTCTCTATTTGGTTTCTCCAAATGACTGGATTCTTTTAGTTTTAAACATATCATTCAATATCTTAAATCTGTTTAGAGATCATAATTTCAACATGAAATATTTTTAATTCTAGTAAATACACTAGATATCTTTTATTCAAAAAAATACAGTGATTTCTCCTCCTCAAAGTTCTGTGTCTAGTACTAGAGTCCATGTTATCTAGAATTTTCTTCCACCTCTTTCAACCTTGTTATTGTAAGCTGATAAAGATCTATGTGGACTGATTCTTCATTTTCATTGGTATGCCCATATCCAGGACTATGTCTTGCTGTTCAAATATTGTTTTTCCAACACTTTCTTTTACTGAGTTCTGCCATTTTTTGACCTCAATAAACAACTACACACAGGCACCCTCTCCATTTTTTCTATCTATAATCCTTCAGGTTTATTTTCATTGCACCTAAGCCTTGGATTGAGAGTATCTAACATGTCTTATTTAATGTCATCTTTAATCATCTTATCAACTTTTTGAATTAGAATCATAATGACAACATTATTATCATCACAGCTTAAATTGAAATTCATGCTTTTCCCAGCTGTCCAGCCCAGAATAATTCCTAGTTCATTTCTTGGCAGCATTTTCAATGATTTGTTTTGGTAAACATGGAATCCTAAGAAATTTTAGACAAAAGAAATCTATGAATTATTTGCAAGATGTAGCGTATTGCAATGCCAAATATAGACAACTACTTCACTCAAGATACAAATCAATCACAACCTAGGGCAGGACGATTTTTTGGTGTGGCAGGACGCATTACGGGATGACAAGATGCCTTTCCAGGACAGCATGACACATTTCCGAAACAGCCCCTAAATCCCAGGAGGAGTCCCTATGGAACATAGATCACATTCTTGACCAAGAAAATACAATAATGGGTTTTACAGATACCTCCAAAGTAGTGCTGACCGTGGTTTTCTTCTTGCCAAGCGATTACCACTTTCTAGAGTTGAAGCCTGCTTTGTCAGCCTATGAACACCATCTGCTGTGCCTTCCCTCATGCTGACACTTTTTGACAGACCCAATTCTTCCCCTTTATCTTCCTCCCTCATTGAAACAAGCACCATCCTCAGCATTGTTAAAAATGGCTGATCGCTGTCCAATAACTGCTGCAATGCAATCATCCCACCCATTCCAGTTCCAGATCCTCCCACAATTGCAAGACCACAACCAGGTCCAGACTCATCTAATAACAAAGCCTCAAGCATTGTAACACATTTTTTGATCAGTGGGAGTTCAACCCATTCCCCATTTTCATCCTTTTCAAAGGCACAACTCCAGGATTCCCATCCACTCCCTCCACCACTAAAATTTTCAGGTTTTGGTGGAAGACCAACTCCATACCACATAAGACTTCTACGCTTCCATCCTTCAGCTAAGTCCACTGCACAGCTACCATATGAAACAAAAGCACAACGGACAGATTCATAGGGTTCAGCTGCTGCTGCAGCTGAGAGGCGTTCCATTGCTGCTGCTGAAATTTGACCATTTGCATCAGCCATAGAGGCAAGAACCTGGCAGCATCAATGTCATATAAATGAACATATGTCAAAAGATTTATATAATTGGTAAAAACCTACTGCAACCAAACAGCAGACATGAAGCATTGATAATGTAAGCAAACAGCAAGCATAAAACAGTAACTTGTGAATCTTCATCAACATACTATTTAGTATCTACAAACTCAAATTTCTAACAAACCAATGACCATAATATTAATCATTATGTCAACTGGATAAAAAAGTGAACTTTCAAGAAATTAAGAACGCCACATGTCACATGCTAATAAATTGCGACTTACACATACAAAAGCTAACTCATCATAAATATCTACGGCCATAAAAGTTGCCTGGCTAACAATATATCAAAACAAAAAAGTAAAGAAGGTAGATGAAGCTATTGCATACACAATAAACAACTAAAAATACTATAATCAACGTTCTTTCCTCAAGACTCTCAAAAAGTTTCCATTTTACAAATAATATTCTCCAAGTAAAAAAAATACTATAAGACACAATTACTGCCACTATTTCCTACAAACTCTGGCAAAAGGGAACAGTATGTCAAGTTTAACAGACAAGACCATAGAATGAATTACTTACTTCAAGAGAAAAGCCTCCAGACTCATTGAAAGAGGAAACTCTTCGTGAAGTGGAATTATCTAAACCCTCCGACATTGACTTTCCAAAAGAAAGTGAATGCCCCCCACTAGAAAATGCAGCAGAAACAGGTGATCCAGGTGCGGTAACAGATTGTGCTGAATGGAAGATTTGGCATTGAAAACGAAGATGTTCTTCAACAAGCATCAAAACGACAATAGCATTCTCTGACAAAGCCACTGAGAGGTATGCTGCTGATTCTGCTTCAGCTTTTGCAGCCTGAGGAGATAACCCTCCTGCAGCAACTCCAGCTGCTGCAGCTGCAATAACTTGAGTCTGCTGCAGAAAATGGCAATAAGGCTTCATTCAACTGAATCATCTACTGAAAAAAACTGGTTCATAAAATCCACATAAAAGCTACCAACCGATTAAACGTTTTAAATCATCTGCAAAATACTAACTTATTTATTTAAAAAAATCACATACCAAAAAGAAATCTACAATTAATTATAAAAGCTATCGGTGTGTGCAAGATGGTTATTCTGAACAGAATTGACATGCCCATAGCAGGACCAAAAATTGCTGGGGCAATGACAAATCTGTATAGTCACCGGCTAATGATTGGGATTTAAAACGAGAAACAAATCTGGATAATCTTCTTATTTATCGGCATGGCTATGCCATAGCAAGTCTATTAAAAAGCTGTTGCAAATCACCGACTCAGGGCAATTTTTGTGCCATTGTTTTGCCATGTTCTCGCTGAAAACTTAGTGAAAATTTGCCACTGCAGCAAATTTCATATTTAAAAGAGGTTCTCCTCGTTTTGCAATTTTTTCTTCTCCCCTGCTCAGAAAGAAATCTTCCTAGAGGTCAACTGCGAATTTTAAACCACATTTGGAGTTCAAATCAACAGACTTAATATATGAGAGGATTGTAGGAGATTTACCATGATGATCCCACACCTGAGGAACATCCCATTCAACCACCTGTCCAAAGCCAATCATCTAGCTCAAATACAAGGAAGGGAAAACGAAGAATAGTTTAAAAACTGCTATACATTTGAATTTTTGAATTTGTATGATGTATTTAATTGGATTTCATGATCAAGAACTGTAATTGTGCTCTTTTTTAAGAATATCTAATATAAAATCAGCTTTCTGGCTCTTCAATTGTTGTTAAGCTTTCTGGCCATCGCCTTTGGTTAGAGCTTTCTGGCCATCGCCTTTGGTTTGAGCTTTTGGTTAAGGACTCATAACCACAAGCACAATGCTATGAGTTCGATTCCCTTTATTACTGGCATGGCTATGCCATAGCAAGTTTATCAACAAGTTGTTGTAAATAACTTGGAAAGTGGGTACCTTGCCATGGCTCCCAGTTTGGGATTTTGGTTAAGGACCCATATTCACAAGGTTATGAGTTCGAAACTAGATTTTCCCCAACATATTATAACCAAGTTCAATATTTGAGTCCATTGACCTACTTTAGTCAACAATGGACGTTAATAAATTTTCTATCTTTCTCTTTCCTGCTTCCACCTATACCATAGGTTATAATAAAAATAAAAGAGCCAAGCGTCCCTTATCTCAAATCTCAAATAACCTTACGTGACCAAAGCCTCAAAGATTGCCACCGCATTTTGAACTTCCACTCTAAGCTGGGGGAATAAATTTTGCTTCTAAAAAATTGATATTATAAATATTCTTCCATGACGAAACAAGAACTGTCTACCCTTTTTCCGATTTCAGAAATCATGCTCATCTACATCCCTTCATAATTATATTTCAGGTTGTCCAAACACGTTAAAAAGCTCCTCACTTTTAATTTCTCAAGCAAGAAATTAATATCCACTTTTGTCCTTATTTTAATGGATTTGCTAAAATTCATGCATGGGGAAATCTTTGATAAGTCAATATCATTGCAGTAGAACAAGTCTCCAATGCTGGAAACAGTACCTGGGTTGCTGTTTCAACCTTACGCAACACCCATTAACAATTTGAATAATGATCTGTTTGTCTTATTGAACTTTTTGCTAATTTCTGCCCATTTTTACTGACCTGTCAACATAACTCACAAAAATCCATCCAGAGTGTTCTTTGTATGTGACATTGCTTGCCTGTCAGTTAAATTAGTAGCATAACTCCCAGAGTCACCTGGAAGATTCTCAATCCTAAGCCTTCAATGAGCCTCAAAGAGCCCAAATGAATCCATTCAAAAAAAATTAAAAAAAATTCTCAAGCCTCAAGTCTATACCCTAAGACCTTGCCAACCCCTAGAAGTACATACAATCCTTGATGAAAATAACATTTTTTCGGTTTTCCAATCTATTGCACTTCATGAGCATTACTGAAGAAAAAAAGAGGTGCAAATCAAGATAATTTCTGCTTTATATGTTATTGGCACATCTAATATCATATCACCTATGTGGAGAACTACAAACAGATGCAGTTTGATCTTTGGAATGTTTTTCTCATGTATTCTCTGATAGATAAAAAAAGTGCAAATCAAGATAATTTGTGCTTTATATGTTATTGGCACATCTAATATCATATCACCTATATGGAGAACTACAAACAGATGCAGTTTGATCTTTGAAATGTTTTTCTCATGCATTCTCTTTTTGTGAAATATTATTTATTTGATGATTTATTTAAGAGTTTATGACAAGTTTGTGGTTGAGTCCAAGTTAGCATAGGGAATTGGTCTTGTCAATTCCAAGATAGATTCTAATTTTTCAAGTATGGGATAAACTTCTCCTTGAAGAATGTCAAATTATTAGAAATTTAGGACCACAGTTGGATGCAAAAGTTTTATGCTTCCCAAAAGAATTGAATTCTCAAATTCGGCTGTCTGGTTGGGTGTATGCAACTACATATTATCTGCATTTCTACCTATAATGAATTCACTACATGTATGTTTATCATAAATTTTACCATGTTGATCATACATTCATGATGTATCAATAAATTATTGTGAGTGTACATTTCTATTAGTGACCCAACAATTTTAGGTCCAAAAGTGAGGAACAAGGAGTTTCATAATGTAAACCAAGGTTCCATTCACATGGGATCTTGTGTAACGTGTAGTAGCCATGGGAAGACCTAAAGATAGGGTCAAACTTATGGCAACCACAGATCCTAGTGTCCCCAAGAAGCATGGATGATTTCCAAATAGACGCGCTAAAAGAAATCTATGGCCTAGTGATGGATGTCACGAGAAACAAAAATCCACATATGGAGCAAAATGATTTCCATTCTATCATGTTGTAGATGTCATTCCCATCCAAGCAACCATCCCCAGGATTCGAGAATGCATCAACGAGTGACAAAACCAGCCAATGTGAATACCTTGCTCCTGCCTCCTTTTAAGAGTGAAGTGCAGTCATTTTGGAAATTCTATTCTATTTTTGTATATAGCATACATGAAGACACAATTTATCTTATCGATACTAGAGAAGTCTGTCATCTTTGTAATTTATGAATTGTATAAGAAACAAATTATTCTTGGAACTTCTCCAATGTAAACAAATGATGGTTTGGATTTATTATGGAGCCCATAAGATGCTTGTTATAAGATGTTATGTTCAATTATAAATAACCAGAGTAAGGTAATCGACGATTACAACTAATTAGAAGAATCCATTGGTTAAATAATTGCACATCAATGATCTGCAATTATATGACATGTCAACTGAATAGCTACAACAAAAACGTTTGCAACATGGTCTGGAATAGTTACCATATGACATGTCAACTGAATAGCTACTTTCTGTAGTTTGCTAAAGGCTCCTCTTGAATCCAAGGGTCTTTCCAAAATTCAATTTTGTCTCCCCTGCCTACTCTCCATTTTAGACCTTGTCATAGAACTTTCCTGCTATTGATTATATTTTACCATAAAATAGACCCACGTGGAGGATTAGAACAACTGATAAAATGGTTTCTGCCCTCCAAGTATTTGTTTTGGATAATGCTAGCCCATTTCCCTGATGCTCCAGTGCAAAGCCTCCAACCATGTTTAGCTAGAAGGGCTCTATTTAGATCTCTCAACTTCCTCAGACCAAGACCCCCATTTTGTAAAGGCTGGCAACAGGTATCCCAGGCTACCAGATGTATACGTTTTTTGCATTCAGTGCCATTCCATAAGAAATTTTTTTGTAGTCTTTCTAAAGTCTCTTCCACTTTCCTTGACATCCTTAGGAAAGACATGAAATAAATAGGGAGGCTTTGAAGTGTGTGTTTTATGAGTTGTACTTTCCCCGCAGAGGATAACAAAGATCCCTTCCAACCTTGAAGTTTCCTATTAAATTTATCAATAATTGGATTCCAAAGTTCATCTTTCATCTTGCCTATAAAGTTTATAAACAAAGGCAAACCAAGATAGGTGATAGGGAACTTTTCCTCCTTGCAGCCCAACACTTTAACTATTTGATCTCTTATACTTTCCTCCGTGTTTAAAAACATAATACTACTTTTTTCATAATTTATTTTTTGGCCTGTAGCTTTTTCATAAGAATCAAGGACTTTTTTAAACTCCAAAGCTTCTTCCTTTGTAGCTTCCCCTAGCAAGAAAGTATCATCCACAAACTGTTGATGAGACAAAGCTTCACCAATGGATGAATGTTTTAGACCTTTGATATTACCATCCTTTCTCTTTCTTTCCAAAGTTCTTCCCAAGGCATCTGCCATAATGATAAAGAGATATGGAGACAACAGATCTCCCTGCCTGATTCCTCTAGTAGAAGGAAAGAACCCAGCAGATTGTCCATTGATCAAGATTGAAAAGCGGGGGTTAGAAATACACATACCAACCCATGCCCTCCATTTTTCACTGAAACCCATTTGCTCCATTATTTTTTTTTTTTTGAATAATACTTTGCTCCATTATTTTATCTAAGAAGGACCATGAAACCCTGTCATAGGCTTTGTTCATGTCTAGCTTAAGGAACATGCTTGACCCTTTCCTACTTTGAAGAGAGTGTGTTGTTTCATAAATGGCAATGATGCTTTCAGTAATCTGCTTACCTGCCACATAACCTCCTTGATCTTCATTAATGATTGAGGGGACGATGTTTTTCAACCGATTGGCCAAAACTTTAGTAAAAATTTTATAAGTTGTATTACATAGGCTAATTAGAGCATTAGAGCAAGGAAGGTATTATTTCTTGGGAATTAGAGCAAGGAAGGTATTATTCCATTCTTTCAGCAGCTTACCAGATTCTTGGGCTTCTTGGATTGCATTGACTACATCTTCTTCAACAATATCCCAATGATGTTGAAAAAAACCTGGTGGAAAACCATCTGGCCCTGGAGCCTTGGATGCTCCCATAGAGAACACAACTCTTTTAAATTCCTCCTTAGAGATTACCTTGCATAGATATTCATTCATGCTATCATTAACTCCTTTGGGAACATTGTTAATGATGCTTTCTATTTCCATGTTGCACTGTTTTTTCTTTGCTAAGAAGGTTCTAAAAAAAAGAAATGGCCAGATTTTTAATATCATTTAAATCCTCATACTTTCTACCATCTTCCCCCATAAGGTAGAGGATTTTATTGCTGTTCCTATGTCTCATAGTCGAAACATGGAAGAATTTAGTGTTTCTATCACCTTCCTTGAGCCACAAAACTCTGGATTTCTGTTTCCAATGAATTTCCTCTTGGGCAATGGTATTATGATACTCCGTGAGCAGTTGTTTTTCCTTTTCATGCCACTCTGGTTTTCTCCCTTCCCTCGCCATTGTTTCCTCTATATCTTGGATATCCTTTTTAAGCTGTTGTTGTCTTAAATTGATGTTACCAAAAACCTCTTTATTCCAAATTTTGATTCGATACTTGATGTTCTTTAATTTTTGGGTAACTCTGTACATTGCTGATCCTTAAACCTCCTCCTGCCACCAAAATTGAATTTTGTTTGTAATGTCTGGGTGCATATTCCACATGAGCTCATACCTAGAGGGTGCTCCTCCCTGCTTTCCCTCCTTTTCCATATCCAGCAAAAAGGGGATTGTGATCTGATCCTCTTCTGGGCATACATGTAAGTCTATGAATACTGTTTATACTTAGCCAATAATCAGAAATAAGAACTCTATCTAGACGCCTTTGAATGTGATTGTCTCCCATCCTTCTGTTTGTCCATGTAAACTTATACACATATCCAGGTCAATCAGCTTATTATTCTGAATAAAATCATTAAAATTTTGCATACCTTGAGTGATGTTAATCCTCCCTCCACTTTTGTCCTCTGTTCTTAAGACTATATTGAAGTCACCCAAAACCATCCAATGCAAATTAATGAAGAGACTCCTCTGAAAAGATAGCTCATTCCACAGATGGAATCTCTCACAATCATCATTTTGAGCATAAACCCCTGTTATTACCCAACAAAAATTAGTTTTTTTGTTCTTCAATTTGACTGTGCAAAATTTCGCTTCTTGAACAATTAAAGTGCCCTCAAAATTCATTCTGTCCCAAAAGATGCAAATACCTCCAGCAGTACCTTGTGCTGCGCTTATGATCCATTCAGCATTCGGCCAAACCTCTTTTTAAATAATGTCAAGTTTTTTTGTGTCAAATTTAGACTCTTGAAGACAAACAATATCAAGTTTTACTTCCATGAGTAGATCTCTAACAATTCTTCTTATCCCGGGGAATTTAGCCCCCGCACATTCCAAGAAAGGATTTTCATTTTTTGGTTTTGTTTGATGGGCTTTTACCCTTACCCATCCATTCTTCATTTGGATCTAATTCTTGTCCCTTGTTCTCTGGTACTTTTTGTTCTTCTTGTTTGGGGGTCTTCCTTGCTTTCTTTTCCCATAATTACCTGTATTCTTTGTATTTTTTGTATGTTTTCCAAGAGGATCATTCTCTCCCATTTGATTACATCCTAACGGAGATTCTTCTGATGTTGATTGAGCTGTTTTACCCAACTCTAGTCTTTTACTGAATCTTGTTTGCATACCCTCCTTAGACTGCTTTGAGTTTTCTATTATGTTTAGATCCTTATGTTCCTCAAATTGTTTAGTTTTGTTCTTTGAACTTAAAACTTGATCTAATCCTTGCCATCCCTCTATTTCTTTGATTTTAAACCCCCAAACTCCTTCAATCTGATCCTTCTCCTGTTCTGAGTCCATTTGAGTGGATGGGGTATCCTCTACCATTTTAACATCATCTACTAATATTTCTTCTTCAACTTCCAAATTAATGTATGCATTCTCTGTGTTGATCGTAATGACATTTTGTTGATGTGTCTTGGTATCTAGATTTACATGATTTTCAATCATATTTATTTTCATCATATGGTTACCATCTTCATAATTATTTTCTTTTTATTGATTGATACTATTCTCTTGTTGATTAGTGTTATTTCCAAAACCACTCAAGTTTTGTTTCTCATTATGTTCTTCATCTGCTTGCTGGTTTAGCTCTGTGCATTTACTTGCATACTCCATTGTCTTGTTAGGATTCTGATGTTCTTCCTTGTACTGTATAGAACATCCATTACTAATTTTACTTTCTGCCTCTTCATTTACCTCCTGGTAAATTTCCTGATATTGTTCCTTTTCTTGTGCCCTTTCTTGTGGGCTAGAAGTTTCCTTTTCCATGCTTGTGGTCCTCTGGTTTATTTGATTCTCCTTTTGTTGCCACTTTTTAGTAAATTTGGTTTGTCTTTGTAGATGACATTTCCCCTCCACATGTCCAAACACTTTACATTGCTTACAGTATACCGAAAAATTTTCATATTCAACTTTTTGTTCCCATTCTCCAAGCATTGATTTGATACTCACTTTTTCCACTTTGTCTTGTTCTAGCTTCACATTAACACAGACTCTTGCACACAACATTCTTGTTTTGTTGCGGAAAACTGGTCTTTTACCAACGTTTTAGGAAAACTGGTCTTTTACCAAAGAAAAATGGACCTCGTGATAAAGCTGCCACCAGATCCTCCTCAATATTAAAACGGATTAAGAATTATCCCTTTGACAGACCAATAACATTCATTGACCCCGTTGTTTGAATTTTAGAATGAAGCCATCTTCTAAGCACATCTAAATTTGGTCTGGGCCCTAGAAATTTGACTACCATGCTAAACTCATTATCCCTCAATATTTTTTTGATTAGGGAGTCAGCAATACATACCTTTCCATTTTCATGAGATATCTTTGTACCAACTTCTCCTTTAATTGCTTCCTTTCTTCCTTTGAGAATTGATGCCCAAGAATCCTTTCTTGATCCTTCCTGTGGAACATTTTTTGCATCTGTCATTCCCTTTTCTACACATCGATCATAATTCCTTAGATCCCTAGCTCTTCCATCTGGATCCCTAATTTCACCATTTTGCCCTAACGAGGGGAAGTTTTTATCATTCAAGGAATCCATCCAAAACTCTCGGTGTTCACAGCTTGGCACCATCCAAAACCCTTGGCGTTCACAACTTGGACATTATATCATATCATATTAACCATTGATGTCAAAGTCGGCCCAAGTCCAAGTACTCGACCGAATCTGAGTCCAAGTGGACTCAACCACGTCGAGTCCACTCGGACTCGGTTTTTTCTGGAGTCGGGCCAGTCCAGCCGAGTCCAAGGCCGACAGGGACTCGCGAGTCTCGACGTCGGGACTCGGCCGGCCCAGGAAAATCCAGAAAAGTGTTTCTACAAGTCTGCGTAACGAAAAAGAAATAATTTGTGGGAAGCTTTCTCAACTGCCGGGCAAGTGTGGATTTGGCAGAGCAGGTGTTGAGATAAGCGAAGAGAACATGGCACAGGCGAGGGAAGTGCTGGCATTTAGCAGAGGGTCATCATTTTACACAGTGGAGAGAAGCGAGACAGCCACGAACGAACTTACTCTCAAGTGGCGCGGCACACCCTTGGTGTCTGTTTCCGCTTGGAGATGACTATGCCTATGTTTTTCTTTGATGAGAGCAATAACAATATGTCCAATCCTCTCGAGGAATATGGTGGTCTATCTCCACTCACAATTGACATGATCACACACTAAGCTGACCAAGAGGGATCCTAAGTCTATGTGTCCAATGTCACCAGATATAATCATGACGAATACTAATGCCATTCTCAGTCCTCAAGTTATATTTACTGTAAAAGGACAACATAGGACTAAGACGCTGAGATGGAGTGACCCAAGAGATCTGAATATACTATCGATAAACATCATCTATGTCTGCTTGATTAATCACCCCCTTATGAAGGAAAGGTGAGGAGAATAATTTAAAGAGTATTAAAATTGGAGGTAATTAATCTATGGAAGTTCTCCAAAAGAAGAGAAATAGCTTTTGAGTACCATCCATGATGAAGGCCGAAAGTGCTCCTGGATGTAATCCATTCTAAGGAATAAAGCATCAAATATGGGTATCTCTCTCGTCTAGAGATGTATTCACCCATGGATCTAAGGAAATATAGCTGAAAAATAATTTTGAAGATGTTCTCAATGCATCTATCATAAAATTTCATTTGTCAAAGCTCAAGAATATTTTAGTGAGATTTCAAAGAGAGGGCAGCATTCTAAAGAAAGAAGAATGGTCACCATCCAAGAAGAAGTCAAGGAAGAATCTTAAGCATCTTGAAAGAAAATCCATCATTCCAATAAAGGAGGTCAAGTCATTGTGCAAGCTTCACAAGAAGCACAAGAAGCCACATCAAGACGTGGGTAAAACTAAAGAGACCCCACTCCATCAGGAAAGCTCAAGCACAAAGAAAACAATCTATAAAGGAGGTTCTTCCATTGGTTGTTCATATACAACTCATGTGGGTCTGACGATGATGATTTTTGTACTCCAAATAGGAGGTCCAATCTTCAAATCCAAAAGGAGAAGGTTGTACATCAAACTTTGATAGTCAAAGTATTTCAAGTTGGGTAGCTTTATATATTAGATAAACAACATCATCCCATATGGCTAATGGCTTCATGAGCATTAAAAATTACTTTCCTTTGTACAACTCAAGTGGAACGACCGTGAAGACTTTGGTACTCCAAATAGGAGGTCTTAAGCAAAAATGAAACATGGCGTAGCAGTACTCAAAAAACACAAACTAGTTTTTGATTCACCAGATTGCTTATACGGAAGTGAAGAGCATACTACTAGTATTGGAGGCTTTCTGGTTCACCAGATCACATTACGTGGCAAGGAAAAAAGAAACAGAGTAGAAAATGCAAGAATCAAAATGCAGTTCCAAGGTCAGAATCAAAGGTTCTTGTACACATTGTGACAGAAGTGGCCTTTATGAAGCAAAGTGTTGGAAGCCAAAGGCAAGGAGAAAAAGGCAGCCAAAGACAAAAGGAATGGTGTAGTAAGTGCAAGATCATCCTAAACTCAACCACAGAACTAGAAAAAGCTCTCCAAGAAAGAAGAGAGAGAGGAAGACCCATATCGACCTCCCAACCTTGGAAAAAGAAGTGGAGATGGGAAAGATCCTCTTTGGTAGTATTGAAAACCATAACCTTGGTCTTAGAAAGATTCACCGTCAACTATCTCTAGTCACAAAAAGCGGCAAGAGTGTCCAGATGACGCTAAATCCCTTCAAGGGATGAGGCCAAAAGAACATCATCAGCAAAGAGGAGAATAGAAATAAACCATCCTCTACGTGAGCGTTCTCCCTATTAAAAGTCTCAAGCTCGTCGATGAAGATCCCAAAACGTGTCGAGGAAAGGGGACACCCCTGTTTCACTCCTATGGTGCTAAGAATACTAGCTGAAAGCCCCTAAGGGAAGTGAAACCAACCTTTCACAGTCTCTTATTACCGTGTAACTGTTGTTAAAATTTGCCCAGAGATGCCAATTGACCGAAGTCTCTCAAGAAGTAAATGTCGAGGCACCATGTCAAAACTTTCCTAAAGTCTACAAAGCAACAATAAACCTTTATGGACTTGGAACACGCCTCCTCAATAATAGCTCTGAGGAATAGAATGTGATGTGTGGTCTAGTGATCTTGCTGAAAACCAACTTGGCCAAGAGCCCTAAAACCCTCCTCCAACCTTCGGGAGAGAAGCACATCCAATGCTATGGCATAGAGCTTGGCAAAGATATTCCCAATCATGATAGTCCTGTAATTATAGGGTTCATCGGGATAACCTGCTTTATGAATGGGTTGAATGATATGCCGAGTACAAGAATCAGGAAACCCATAATAGACAGAGAGATTAAAGAGATCAGTGAGGGACCCAACAAGAAGGTCAATACCATGCTTGAGAAATTCCGCCTGTAACCCATCCAAGTTTGTTGCTTTGCTCGTACAAAGTTTCCTGATAGCCTTCCTGACAAGACTAGTAGAAAAGAGGTGGCACAAGGGGGGGGGGAGGGAACAGTAATAGGAGGCTGATTTGGGATGGTATAGAGGGAAGAGGCATGAATGGTCCAAGAGGAAAGATCGATCCCATGAGTAATCCGATTACGAGGGAGGATAAGGCACCAGAAGGATTTAGGAAATTTTTGAAGGAAGTGGATAAGATCAAGTCGATGCTGAGAGAGGAAGAGACACTTTTTCTTTTGAAGAAGCATCCTATAGTCTTTCGAAGAAGCATAGGGCTGGGAAGGATTCCGAATGGCATATTTCAACCTCCGATGGGCAGACTTACATTCCTCATCATACCAAATGTTCATGGGGCAATGACCAAGGGGATGAGGACGAGGGGGGGCACAAATAGTGTGGGGGTACGACTCCAAAGCAGCCTTCCAAATAGTTCGGACCAAGCAAGCAGAACAATCGGAAACATCAAAAAGAGAAGACATGGGGAGAACCTAACGCAACCGGTCCATGCAGGTAAAGGAATAAAAATAGTCAAAGTCTACAATGACTCGAGGGGAAAGCAAGGAGGGAAGAGGGGGGGGAACAACAAGAAGGGAAACAACGGGTAACGTAAGAGAAAGAACTGAATGATCGATAAGGGGGGAGGGTGGTCAAAGACATTGAACTAGGAAATGAACGGAACGAGTGTGGTAGAGGAAATAGGATAGTCAACGACATTGGCTCCATCACTATGAGGAAAGCAAGTAAACCCACCGGAATCCAGAAAATAGGATATACCATTGAGAAGAACTAGCCTGTTGGATTCACCCAACTCAATAACATTTCCACGATCGTCAACAATAGTTGCCAAAAAGCCCCCAAGCCAATTGAGCATATTAAGACGATCCCCGATCACTAGAGCATTACCCCTCAACCCACATGGGCATTACCTATTGATCCCCACCACAAACGTCGAGGCAACCTCATGTTCCCCATAAACACAAAAGAAGATAGGGCATCCATGCGGCAATACACCTTAACTACAACCACAAACATTAACGGCACCTCACGTTGACCACAACCACAAAATTTATAATCAAAAGGTTGGTTAAACCACCATGCAAAGTGTGTTACATAACCTCAATCACTTTGCTAGTTATGATTTGCTAACAGAGGTTTGCTCAAATTATTCAAGATTCCAAATTTACAGAGAACATAAGATATGTGAAGTGAAAGGAGCAACATAACTCTCTACCCCATTAGTGTTTTAGTTGGTCTATCGACAAAGGCATCAATGAATTTAAAGGCAAGGAAATCAATAAATCTAAACAAGGGAGTAGATGTAGGTAGCCAAACTAGCCCAAGTGAGTCCTAAATGACCATGCATATCATATTATTGTTGCATTGTGATTAGAATGAAAGATGAAATAATGCATGTCTTGTATATAGTTGTTTGGGGGCACATTTAGCATTTGTTATAGTATGGGGAAATGAAGAGGTGTGATAGTTACACGCCACCCTCCACCTACCGAATAATATATACAAAGTCACTTTGGTCTCGTAAGTATGCTCCTAACAATTTCCCCAGATTGTATTGTATACTTGTTGGACAATTATATTGATTCATGCCTTCATTGCATACTTATGGCGGATGTGGGGATTTGATGTAAGGTTGCACTTATACAATTGCATACTTCATGCCTTCATTACAACAAATTGTATTGTCATAGGCCACCTTTTTTAGGAGTTTCCATCACAAGGCGATAATTTCAACTCAAGTTGTGCTTATATGATTGAATCCCATTACCGTTGCTCCACAATGCCTTGGACAACCATATTACAACTACTATATGTATAACATTTTATTCTTGTTTATGGATATTTTTTATTACAAACAATGCAAGAAGTGTACAATAGCAGAAAAAGCATCTATAATATGAAAGACTATCCATGAGCCAATGACAACTATAGTATATGAGTTAGAAATAATTTAAATAACTATTTGACAACTACATTGCATGATTATAAATCTAAATTAAACCCCAAACAACAAAATTCATATAAATTTTTCACAATCATTTTAAATGATTAAAAACTTTTAATTGCATGAAAAGCACCATATACAACCTTACAGAATTTGATTTTTTTCCTAAATTGAAGTTACCTGAACCTGAAGCTCGCTAGTGGCAAAATCAATCAAACTTCCCAAAAGCCTCCTCTTAAACACCGGTAATGATTCTTCACGTCTTTAACAATGTACCAAAACGTTACGTGAGTTAACTTTCAAACCATGTCAACATACAATCTACTAAAAATCAAAAACTTATAACATATTGACATTGCAGGAAAAGCTTAGATTACTTGAAGGCCTCATAAAATCAGTCGTTTATATGTTACAAGTCCCAGGCAGGAATTATAGCAAGTAAATCAAAAAATGCATACATAATCTCTACAAGTTCTGAAAATGAGCATGAAATCAAAGTAGAGAATTAAGTTCTTCAAAATAGCAAACAAGGGAGACAGCAAGCCACAAAAAGAGTTCCTCACTTGTCCATATATAAAACAAAATCCTATATTCAACCTAATCCTCCCATAAATGGTAGGAAGAGAGGGGAAAAGAAAAGAAAACTAAACTCTACTCAAGTATACAAACAACAATAAGAAATGAAAGTTGAAAATAGTTAGACACCAATTACATGTCATATTTGAAGAATGTAACTAAATGTGACAATTATAACTACATTATAAATTTTAAATTTAGCTTTCATTCTATAGAAAAAAGTTATAGTTTCTTCTGGTCTCCAGGGCTCGCACAGTCAAAGTTAAACAGAGAGCAGAGCAGACAAAAGGCAGAAGCAGAGAAAGTAAGAAAAATATTAGACTTAAAAAGCAATTACAGATTTTCACAAACAAAATGTTTGTTTTATTATTTGCTGGAATATTATGGACGTGTATCATTATCTTGAAATGATCAAGTCCACCACACACACATCAAATGCTTGACTCTTAATTTTATTGTGAAGGAATGTACCAATCCTACTATCAGTTGCAAAAACATAGTGCATGCCTGTTAGCTGCCAATTCAACTTATCACACATAATACTACTAAGCAATAAAAATAACTGTTTGTTCCAAAAAGTCATTACCAGTAGACAGAAGACACACCTCCCCATCCAGTGAGTGCAAAAAATCCATTCTGGGATTGATCCAACTAGCAATTTGAGAAATTTGTCAGCTTTTAGAAGGTGCAATTTTGAAGGTAATTACTTTTTAACCATTGACCTGATTTCCTACTGTGATACCTTATTGCATACCACAAGATACCTTTTTAAGAAGTTGTAGGCCTGAGTCCCATTAAAACAAACCCCAGAAAACATAAAGGGGGAATGAAAAGCTTTGGAGGGCCACAACATTATATTTTTTAAATTATCACCCAAATCTATGCCCGATGTGCCAACTATCAATATCTGCATAGTAGTGACAAGTTGCTAACTCAACACATGGTTGCAGAGCGGCACCAAACCTATAAAATGTATCTTCTTCATATTTCATTGTATAGAGTTGTATAAAATTTTATATTACTTGGAGTAGCCTTTTGATGGGCACAGAGAAACATGGAGATGCAAAAAGGGTGCGGCTATAAGACACCCCTAAATTTTGGCACAAACGAGATGAAAAGGGGATGGCCATATAAAATGAAAAAATATAGAACTATGAGACACCCCTAAATAAGACACCCCTAAATTTGAATCATAGATGAAATGAAAAATACAGTGAAGTATTATTTGGAGAGTACAGTAACTGATTCAACGAGATTGGAGCACTGGACTGCCAAGGATGCTCTCAAAATATCATGTTCAACTTCTCATCTCTGGTGACTTATTTTGTGATTATCTGTAACTGTCCCAAAACATCCAAAAATATTATGTTTCAATATCATGCATTCATTGTATGTGCACAAATTGACTGTGAAATTTCTTAAGAGATGCTAAACTTTCAGCAGAAGCTATGGAGGCATCATATATTTGCATAGTTGTCTCATTAATAAATATTTAACTTTTGGAATATAGGCAGATTAAGTTTCAAGATTTCAGCTGCTTATCTAATATGACTCCATATTATTTCACAACTTGTATTCTTATCTCTCTATATCAAGTTTCCAGATATAAGCTGCAAAACACTGTATATTAGGTAGGGGGCACCTACGCATCCCCTTGTCCCTCAAGGGGACCTGACTAATTGAGGATATGGGGGGCATGATGGGCAAATGAGGGTAAGGAGGGACACAATGGGGACATCCCTGGCTAAATGAGGATAAGAGGGGACAGCTGAGGGACATCCCCACCATGTCCCCCTGACCCCATCTCTTAGGGGACATGTCTTTGAAGATATACAACCCTGCAGACACATCCCAGTCTAACATAGATAAAATTACATTATTTAAATAAGCAAGGTAGTCTGCACCTTGTACATCTACTCAGAGATTCACTATAGAAAGGCTATATATGGAAATTGTTTCAACTCTTAATTGATCTGTTCTCTATGTGGATTGTCTCTTGTTCTCTTACTAGGTTCCATCAATAATATGGATCAGAGATTGAGAAATACAACTCACAACGTCACCAAGACATTGGAAACATCCTAGGTTTTGGGAGCATGTTTCAACTGTTTTGAAGACATTTTCAGAGTTCTCAAGAAGTTCTTACTGATGTTTCTGCCAACCTCAACTTATGTATACCAAGAATCAAAAAAAGGTACTTCAAAACTCCAAAGATGAAAAGGCAATATGCAAAAGGGAGTAAAGGACAACAAACACAATTGCACATTTGTGCCTTAATGTGCACGTGTACTTGCACCAACATGTAAGGTGGCTTAGGATTTTGCTACCTTCCAAGCTATACCTCCAAAAGACCAATGCACATCTGCACCTGCATGTGCATGTGTACAGATTCTACAGACAAACGCAAACACCTAAAGTAGCTAAGGCTTTTGCAATGTCTGGAGCTAAGCTAGTACCTACATGACAATTTCAAAAATCAAACAGCAAACAACTCCTCAACAACATAACTAATTGATGTACATTTGCATAACCATGACCCCACCTCCTGTCAAAACATGACAACCACTTTAATCATATTATGCACCACTTTTGCAACAATGTCTATAAAGGACTACATCTAGTCAAACTTTGTTTAGCTCCTTTCCTGATCATAGGAGAGGTGAAAGGTAAACGAAACTTATATTAAGTTAAAACAATAATATTACATTGTACATGTGAATTTCAAATAGGCTTTAGCCAGCTATACTATTGCATCCTTCACAAAATTTCTTAGATGATAAAATCTGGAAGCTAAAATGGGAAAACTATGCAAACCGCAATAAATCCTATCTAGAATTATTATGCATGAATAACAAAGAATGCCAACGTTACTTGTGTCCATCCTCCGTGAATATTAAAAAGGAAACTACAAACTCTTCCAGAATGCCCTTGAAAGAATGGGAGTTAAAAAAGGAACAATAGCAAAATTAAACATTATTACAACATTCAGCAATCAAGCTTCATTAACCTTAATTTAGTAACGAATATAAGTTGTCTAGTTTGACTTTGCCAGCTTATGCATTCTAACACATTCCATGTTTGTAATCCCTGAGGATTTTGAAAATGAAATGGGATTTTACTAGTTTAAGAAAATGCTGCAACCTTAAACGTTGCTCTCCAGTGCTTGAACCACCAATCATTGCTAACCATTCATAACAATGAATAGTTGCTTCAACATCCTGGAAGAAAACAATAAAATTATAAATAGTTTCACTACATATTTCAAAGAGATCATAGAAAATATCAAATAAACGGACTATGTATAAAACAAACTGCATATTAACCTATATCAATATGCATAAGACTTTCAAGGCATCATAACAAACATATCTATGTAAATCGAAGTATGGCAAAAAAAACAGTAAACCAGCAACAAGCAAAAAAACACGTGATAAAGCCATGACAACTTACAGCCAAAGCACCATATGAAATTATGTTTCAAGCAATAACCTAGATTCATGGAAAATAAAGTTAAACAAGGAAAAGAAAATTTTCCTTAAGATATTAATAAAGCCATGTAAATCTACAAAAGTATTTCTTTTTAAGACACTAATGTCTCCCTAGCTCTCCCCAATATGTCTCAGTCTTAGTACACTGTACTTGAAAGTGGCCAACAATAATAAACATTCTCAACTTTTTGGAATATTTTTCACCTGTGATATCAATATAAAGGCAGTGATAGATATATCTATAAGCATTGCTGCTTAGGATTATCCTAAGAGGAGTACTCTACTTAAAATAACATCACACAAATATAACAACATTAATTTTTTATCCATATCAAAACATGGAACATGCCACTAGGCAAATAAGATTCATCTTGACAAAAAAGGAATCCTAGGACCAAATAAAAAGAGGACACATGGCTTCAGATGACACATGTGCTTAAGGTCAAAATGAAACTTTTCCATAAAGAATGCCTTAATAACTACGTTCCGGAAGGCTTCCAGGAGAGGGATGGCATCAGACAGTGAAACACATTTTAGGACAAGAGGACAGGTTTTGGGAACAGGGAGATAGGTCTCTAGGATAGAGGGATGGGTCTTCAAGATGGACCTAAGTGCCCTGGACACATCGCCATGGAAGATAGCTTAATAAGAAAATAATAGGCCAACAAAAGCCTCACAAGAGTCATACACTTTTCATCTGATAAAGAGTGACAGGAGCCTTGGAAGTGGCAAAATAGGAAACACGTTAACCAATGAGAACAGTTAGAACAAAGGAAAACATTGACTTCTTGAGACATCAACATCAAGCAAAATTACATCCTTTTAGAGAAACCACTTTAACATGAACATCACCGTCAAAAAGTATGATTACTTTCAGATGGTACGAGGAATCAATATTTGAAATATAGGTCCAACCTAAGAAACTAAAACTTTTATGCAGATAATGGCCCAAGACAAGGTACTCCCAAATGAGATGAGAAAAACATGTGCAGGAAAACCAATCAAAAATATCACAAATATCTTCTTTGATTGTGAACCTATCAAAAATATCACAAATATCTTGAAAATCAAAACCAGATTATAAGATACTAATTTGATCATGATTGGGTTATTATACGACTTCTCAACCAGTACCAAAAATCAGACACCCACTACCATCTTGATATGTAGAATGTAATCTAGACAGAGCTTTGAGAACTTGCAAGACAAGGAAGAATATACTACATATAAAAACAATAAAAACAGACATACATGATGGTTATGCCTACACCTAATAAGGTCAACAATTAACAGTAAATATCTTAACAGTAAATATCAAGAGTAAATACGATAAAACTAAAGAAAGAAAGAAAGAATAAAATCCTGGAAATTCTGCAAGCAGAAAAAAATAATCCCTGACAGGGACTAATGATATAATACATGTTTGAAAACTAATAAAATAACTAATTTCAATTTCTTCAAAAGAAAGCTTGCTACAGATAAACAAAAATGCTTCATAAACATATTCCTTATAATCAAGAACAGCATAGAGGTGATAATCATTTTGATCCAACTCCTATATTCATAAAAACCAATAGAGGAAATAGAAGTCAGAAGTATTTATCAAACTTGCACCTTCCATCCATCTTTCTGACGCAAGGAATGTTCTAACATTATAATTAAGAAGTTGTGAACAAGGTCTTCAATCTCCCCAATTCCAATGCCATTCTGCACCTTGTTTGAACCCGTCTGTTCAAACATGAAAAACAGTTAACTAGATGTCATACATATCAAGCTTATGCATTCCTTAAACATGATTTTCCATTCAAAAAATACTTGAATTTAAAGTCAATATTCTTGATGTTTGATTAATGAAATTCAAATAGCAAAAGAAGTTGACAGATCAGTATTCAACGATAATTCCATGCTTCGGGCCCCCAAGAAAGGTAACACAAAAAGCATGTATTCACCACACATTCATCAAACAAATGATCTATTTGCAAAATCATATTCAGCCACCCATGTTTACTGGATTCCATGTGAATCACTCCCTCAAGTAATCAAAGCTAAGGTTGAAAGAAAATATTATAAAAATTTAAGAAATTTACCTCAAAATTGGTAATAAGAACCTCCAAGAGCCATTCAGGCCATTCAGGCATAAAAGTAATAGTGTTTCTATTCTCCGGGTGAGTGCACGTCAGGAATAAGATATCCTGAAATGGCATAGATGTTCCACAGTTCAGAACACAGTAAAGCAAGTGCGTATATGGAACGTAGAGCAAAACATGTTTCTAGAGGCATACAAGTTCATATCTTAACAGTACAAGAAAATATTAAAATATAAAACTATATATGACTAAGCAAATAGAGTTTCAAATATTTGAAGGACTTATTCTTTAGAATCTCTCATAAAAATAAAGTATCTCTATTTTTTCAATTCACATATATGTAGGAATAATTTTCATGTTTCCAACTTGCAATTCAGAATAGCATAGAAAATGCAGACTAATTACAAATACTACTCAAATGTTGCTGCAACAATTTTGTCACAACTACTTTTATAATATGTGCATGGTGAGTCATTGAACCCTTAAATAAACAGGAATTAATTGTTAGAATTCATAACTATTTCCAGAAATGAACTGAAGCAATCCATTCACTAAAATCTTATACAAAAAGCATAAAAGGACAAAAAAGGAAAGCAACAAGCACATAAATTGTGGGTGTCCTTGAGCACCATAAATAATCACTGTAGTATCCGTGGATAAGAATCACGACATGTTATCAATTTAAAGTGAGAGTGCGAGCCAGGAGTGAGTGCAGCCGGGAGCGAGTGCGAGCAGGAGCCGGGAGCGAGTGCGAGCAGGAGCGGGAGCGAGCGCGAGCCGGGAGTGAGGAGGAAGTGTGAGCAAGAAGTATAAAGCAAAGTATGATCCAGTTGAAGAAAATCCAGTGCGATCCGGGAGGAAGTGCGATCTAAGAGGGAGTGCAAGCCAAGATTTAGTCATGGCAGAAGAGCAATAGGTTCATCCAGAGTGCAATGCTTCAAACCCTTACCACGAATGCGTAGAACATTGTTTCCAAAAAATTGCTGAAGCGAAAGAACGTTGGGAAAAAGAAGAGACAAGGACTATTGCGAGCCAAGAGGGAGTGCGAGCCAGGAGCGAGTGCGAGGCAAGAGAGAGTGCAAGCTGGGAGTGAATGCAAGTTGAGAGGGAAGATGAGCCAAGAGGGAGTTCAAGCTGGAAGCGAGTGCAAGGCAGGAGTGAGTGCAAGCTAGGAGATACCCAAGAGGGAAGATGAGCCAAGAGGGAGTGCAAGCCAAGAGCAAGCCCCATTAGCTAGTATGAAAGGAAATTCATATGTGAAAGCCCTAATGGGAAGTCAGGATACCCTAGTTGGAAGTATGGGGCCCAAGTTGGAGATAACCAAAAGTGAGTATCAAAGGATGAGATGATTGAGCATGATATAATGGTTCTAAAAAGTAGAGGGTTAATATGTACGTTCCATAGATCATGGCCAGGGTTTTTGGAGATTCAAAATTCGATCAAGTGGAAGTGGGGATTAAATTCAAATTACTCTCTTACTTTTCTTCCTAAAGGTTTTTTGTCTCATCATCTTTTCCAGTTCAGAAATCATGGATAAAATAATGGTTGGTGGCCCATGGTTTAGGGGAAGAGATGCACTTTATTTGAGACCATGGAATGAAAATTTTTCTGTTGAGACAGAAACTATTAAGAAGCTTCCAGTATGGGTTAGGCTTTTTGGACTTCCATATCAGCTTATAAGGATGTTCTAAAGAATATTGGAAATACCCTAGGGGAATTCATCAAGGAAGGACTAAATACTAAGGAGCAAAAGCATGCTATATATACTCGAATATGTGTTGCTATGGATATTTCAAAACCTTAGCCACAATCCATTAAGATAAAATCTGAATGAAGAGAATGGGATCAACAAGTAGATTATGAAAATATCGCATTTCGTTGCCACAATTGTTATGAGATTGGACACATGGCAAGAGTTTGCAAAGTGAAAACTATGAAGAAAGAGACAAAAAATTCTAGCCATGAGATAAACTTCAAGACGAAGCAATGAAATCATACAGTAATAGAAGCTTCATGGAGAGAAATCTTAAAACAAAGACAGCAAAAGAGGTCAAGTTTATTCCAAGTAAATCATCTTCATTTTCCTCTAGTATAGAATCTTCTACAAGTAATAAGAGTGAAAGGGATGAAGATGTTATCCCTTACACTTCAAGGTTTCAAGAGCAGCATAATAAAGAAATAAGGATGGAGGAAACCCATAACAATTTAGGTTTTTTAGAGCAAAATAAGAAGGTAATTGCTACAGAAGAGCATCCTTGCACTTTAGGGTTTCTAGGGCAACATAAAGAAGATTATGCTTTTGAGGTTATTCCTTGCACTTCAGATCCTTTAGAACAAGGCAAACCTAAAGATGATAAGTCTTACTATGAGCATCTTCAGCAATCAGGAAGGTAGTTCTCCCACCAGACATTACCCTGTCATGCTTTCTGATAGAACTCTTGAAGATGTCTCCCTGAGGTGAGGTATGGTAGAACTGCAAAGTTGGAACCTTCTCCTCAAGGACAACTTGCATTGTTAGAGGTTTAACAAAGATGCAACTCTAAAGATTGCCCCTGAAGTAAATCATGCCAGAATGCTAGCTAAGACTTATGTTAAAGCAAGTTTGCAGTGGACTTGTCCATTACTATACACTGTTAAAGGTACTCTCTAGTTTAATGAATGACACTCATTCATAAGTTTTGATAGCAATTGTACTAATGCTGAGGCCTTTTTAAGGTACCAAATGGTTGATATAAATTATATCCTCGTTAAGCTATTATTAATCAACATTGTTGTTAAATCATATTGCATATTATTGAAATGTCAAGATGTGATTTTGGATTATTTGAATGTGCATGAAGCGGTATCTAGAACAAACAATCCTCACCTGAATTGCTGCATATTCTCCTTTCTCCTCACTGCTCATGCTTTGTCAGACCCATTACTCCATATGCAGCATCTTCTTTTTTCTAAAGTCCTCAAGCAGTGTCATTTTGTCCTTTACTCTCTACCTATTCTAATTACATTCCTTTTGAACAGATGCATGTCTCTAATGGCATTCTGCTATTAAATCCCTTATCCATTCCAGTATGCCAATTCTCTCATCTATTTGGCCTGACAAAAGACACCACTATTTTCCATATTTTATCATCACATGCATCTTCTATTCCAACCTCCAACCTCTCATCATTCCAACCTTTCGTTACATATTTCATTCAGGGCTACACTTTTCTGTTACCTCAAACAATCTACTCTGCATCCTACACCAGTAACAAAAATGTAAGTATTCCATAAAAATTCCTCACATCTGCACTTTGTTTTACCGTTAACCACTCACACCAGCTAGTTCCTTGTTAAGTCTTATATGTTATCACTTCCTTGAGATTAAACATTGGAGAAACAAAAAGATAAATATTATTTTAAATGAGTGGATTGATTTTGAACTTCTAACCATCTACTCACAAAAACCTAAACTTAGCATTCTGCTACTTGTCTTTTATTAATCCATACTCAATAAAAGACAAGCAACCTCACCACACATGCTTCAATGTCTTTTCACCAATGAAATTCTCAAGCAACCTAAAAGTATACCTGAATCAACTTACTCTTTTAAAGTTGGCTCCATAACTTTCTCAGATTTCTCAGTTCTTTTCAGTTCTTCAGTTCCCCTAACAAGGGTGTCACAATGAAGGACAAATTCAATAAAAACATTTGATAGAAGCTTGCTCATCCAAGAAAATCCTCATTTCAGGATTGTTAAGAAATTTTCATTTTGTATAACTTCTTCTATGATCAAGAGAGATCATTTACCAAAATGGTATGTCCTAAGCATTCAGCTTACCATTCAAACGATACGCATGGAAAATAGATACAATTAGATGTAGTCTTAAGAATATCCAAGACTACTTGCAACATTTGCACCTTGAAGTCTTATGGACTCTTAATTGTCCATAAACGGTGATATATATTCTCCAAAGTAAGCCATATAAACGTTATACATAAGCCACTTGAAAGTAGCATACGCATACTCATTAATCTAGAAGATGTATGAGATGCCCATCTCTAGTTGTAAAGTTATGTTTTCTTATCACTTTATTATGAATACAGATCTTTAAAGAATTTTTGACAAACCAGGAGCAACTTACCCAATGCACAATAAGTCAAGACTCTTGGATATAGGCATCAATCTATTGAGAACCTGATAATCCAAACAACTGGACATTCTTTCTCAATAGTCAAAACAGCCCTAAAATGGGGGTTTAAATATTTGGATATAATAATTTTAGAGGTTTAATTATCTGACTTTCAACTTTCCATTTTCAGTTTAACCTGTATAATAAACCATAAGGTCAATTTAGTAGTAGCCATTAGATTTAGTAGTTTCTGAAGTTCTCATTTAACCTGATCTAAACCAGCTCAGGATCAAACCTAAGAAAACATGTATTTTCTAAGCATTTCCTCTCTCTCTTGTCTCCCATCCCTATGGGCTGCCACCCATTCCCCTTTATTGTCATGATCCCTGTCATAGCTCACATCTTGATATTGATCTCAGATTGCTCTCAAGCTGTAAATTCCATCTAAGCTCTCAAGGGTTTACAGAAACAACTTTGAAGCAGTAAAGTCCTATGCATAGTCCCATTTTAGTTTAATTCATGGTTACATGTCATCAACCTAGTTGTTTCTTTTCATGGCACCAAGAGTGAATGTCGCCTTTTTTGTTACAGATCATCACTTTAGCTGTGCATGAGATTCTGCATATTTCAATCAGGGGACAAACATAGCCATGAGAAGTCTATACCATGCATGATGAACACTGCAATGATGGGAAGTCTTTTATATGCCATCCAATCCCATCAGGGCTCAAAATACAGATCCTTCTACAAATTCAACATTTCACAACAGATCCAAGGGAGGTCCCATTTTTGGGGTTCCCTTTTTAGGGCATTATAAGCACCATCTGTCTCTAAAAATGTCTGTGGATATTAGGTAGGGACATAGGTCCAACCCCTCTTCTTCCCTGAAATTTAAAAAAATATCAGAAACCCCTACCAATGCACCTAAAACATTCATGCAAGTGGCAGCCCTTTCTAATCAAGTCGCAACCTTAGAGAAGCTGTGCAGTAATTCAAAGACAGACTAGAAGAGCTTAAACTTCAGAACCAGCAACTCCATGAACTGATCCAAGCAAAAGGACACTATCATAGAGTTACAAAATCAACTTCTAGTTCAAGATGTGAACCTAGACTCTCTCTTTTTGATATAGAAATGACTTCTTGGAGAAATCTGACTTGCTCAGGCTCTTGTATGTGACTGAGGGTAAATTGGGAGCCCAATGGAACTGGTGCATGTGGTATGTAGGGGTCAAGACCTTGGTTAAAATATGTTTGACCATGGAATTTAGTTGAAGCATTGATGGTTGTAAAAAAATTAACAAACCAATCAGTCTATTACGTGAAAGCCATAAAAGATTCAATATACACTGTTGTAAGAGAGTTGCATAGACAGATGGATACCCCTCCACGAAATGGTAAAATACAAATATAATCTAAGAGGTATTATATAAAGAGTCATAACCACTAATACCTACCTCTTAATAAATAAGCATTTAGTAGGGTTATTAACAGGGTATCATAATAAATACTAGATTAAAGTATTGTAAGAGATAATAAGGTAGTAACTAAATACACTACATGTCCTCCCTTCTTGAAAAAGCTTCAACCTTGAAGTGTCATTGGAGTCGTCAAAAAGTGACGAATATATCCTTTTTTTGGTTGACTCTTTGCACGTTTTCCTCAAAACGTTGTTTAAAAAAGATTGATTCTCCCCTGAAGAACAAGATAAATGATGATGTAAATGCTGCAAATAATGAGAATATTGCCTCACTGATTCGGATTTATCCATCCTAGATCAACCTTCAGAGGCATCAAACTTGCTACATACCAAACATAGCAGTCGGATATAACTTGAGTACGATTATTGTGAGAATTTGCTTCAATCTTGAATCCATGAGTGTCTTCAAAAATTTAGAATATATGATTGCTTTTGAGAACCAGGGGTGGGAGGAATCATCTTTCAAGATGATGTAAATGCTGATCAACTGATTTTCTATGATGAGAAATGCCATGATTAGAATGTCTATAAGGTTCAATTTTAAGATGCTTTTCAGGAAAATTTTGGGCATCCTGATTTCAAGTGTATTGTCGAGGCTCTTCATAATGGCTGTAAATGCATTATTAGTAGCAGCGCACTTGTCAACATGCTTAATATCATTTTGAGATGTTTCTTTATCCACAAAGCTATCACACATGACATTTACAAGCAACATGCCCAAGTCACATGGACCTCTCCTTCACAAACGCTTGGCCCTACATTAGCTTTCTATGCCAACATTTCTTACAGATTTATGGTGGACTCATCACTTAGGCAAACGATCCCCAACATCATTAGTCATATGTCTTGCACATCCCCATAGACCAATTGAGGGTTTTCTCTAACCAGCTTCACGTTGAGTCAAGTCATGAACTCCTTTGCAAGGGTAGGATATGTTGCCTCTACCCCCTCCCACACCACACCTCCGCCAAGAGGTAGGAAATGAGGAACACTTTTTCTTCCAGTGCCCTATCTAATATGACATCCATGGAAGATAATATTTCTTGTACAAGGACTTCAAAAGCTCCTCCACTACCACTTTTCACCTCCACTACAAAATCCTAAAATTGTCAATTTATCTCCATATTATAGACAATGATATGAAATCTGCTCATTGTCAGCTTACATACATTACCAGAAAAACCATTGCATTAAGCATTTGTTTTAAAAGAACATGTTTTCAAAGAACACCCATCCTTTTCTATAAGCATCAACCCTAGACATGAAGAAGATACTAATCACTACATGCTGAAGTTACCTGTATAGCTCGAACTTGAAGGGACCTTTGAGCACAGGGAAGCGAACGAAGAAGAACCAATAAAAGTTGAATATGCTCAAACCGATGATCAGAGTCATAAAGATTAAAGCTATCTTCTGGTGATGAGCTATTTATCTGCACAAACAAGTCCAGGCATTTTAGATGTTTTTAATTATTCTCATCCTATATTAAGATTATTCTAATAGAGCATTCTCAATAAGAAGTGCACATAGTAGATAAGATGTTTATTTCCTACAAGCACCTCTCCATATAGGAATTAAAATGACAACTCAGAAGAATATTCCAGCATGAAATTTCAGAGATTTATAATTTAGGAAATTAAAAGAATATCATCCTTTAGTTCTGACTGAAACATGAATCAGAATCTTAAACCAAAACAGATTATAGACAACGACTTAAAAATCCACAAGAATGCAAAAGAATATTCAAAGACATGTGGAGGGAAAATGCAAACCTCAAAAATCTATAAATTTAAGTATCAAAAGGTTGAGACAAGTAAGGCTGAACACTTAAATCCTAGAGATCTCAAATCTCTCTAATTAAAAAATTGTTGGAAATTTTCAAGCCAATTTTCCATGTATACCATGCACACTGCCTTACCCAAGAGTGGATCCAAAGTTAATTTCCTTAGAATAAATTTTGCCACACTGTTGGTTCAACAATTTAAAGTTGAACAGACATAAACAATATGAAAGAAGGATTTAAGTTAAAAGGATTTCCTTCTCTCTCAAGATTTCCTTAGAATAAATTATACCACACTGTTGGTTCAACAATTTGAAGTTGAACAGACATTAACAATATGAAAGAAGGATTTAAGTTAAAAGGATTTCCTTCTCTCTCAAGTTCCTATATGAGGTAAAGTTTCCCAAAATTCTATCATCATATAAGAAATGATTACAGTCCACTAGTTCACACAGACTTATAAGCATTAAGTATATCCGAGAATATTTGAAAGACAATATTACTCCCATTCTGCAAGGACTTGTACAAATATTTCCCGTTTTTACTCCTATTAGAACATTTCCTTCTCAAGGTTAAAAGGTGAAAGAATAATCTTCTAATTTCCATGGTCAATAAGGCATTAATCTCTATTTATTCTGTTTTCCTACATACTGAGTGCATCATATAATGGAATGACACTTTATGACACAATGTTTTTCATCCTGAGTAGCTACATCTTGAGTGTATCAAGTGCATCGTGGAGCTAAATTCCCTGATTATGTTATGCACATGAAATATTAGCAGGTTTAGTCCCATGAGATGGGTCAAAACAACAATTATTATGTTCACAAATTTGTATGGTCTAATAAGGATGACAGGGCAGAAATGAAAAGAGAATACCACAATTCTATGGTAATTCTAGCAATACAAATGATCCACAAAAAGACTTATACTTGAATCCAGAAAACAGCACAGTAAATGTTCAAACAACAAAATCAGAGCATACCACTGCTCCCAACAGAGCTGCATAGACAGTATCGGTCATCAATTTCCGTGGCGCTGCTTGTAATGCCTTTTGCAATGCAAACAGCAACAAAGAATTTTTCTCTATAGATGAATTATCACTTTCCTCGGTAAAATTGCTACCAGAATTAACATTAGGAGGTACAGAAGATGTAGCAACTCTTGAAAATTTCAATTGTCCACCTGAAACAAGTGCCCCCAGAAGACTAATAATTCCAACCACTATGCCATCACCACTGTCAACATTATGAAAATTGTTCCTCGCACTGTCTGCAGTGATTGAAAAGCTTATCCCACCTACATTTCTCCCCGAAAATGAATCTCTAGCTGATGTTTTCAGGCTATCAAACCTGGGAATAGCTTTACTTGAATCTCGATCACTTCCACTATATTTAATTCCAATGTGTTTTGCCTCATCATCTCCTACTTGATCAGTGAGAATACTATCCACTGGACTTTCTGAACAAGAACGGCTCAAATTCCCCTCTTGTTTCCCTTCCATATTAATAAGTCGACCAATAGGGTCACTTTGACTTCTCTCTATGTTTCTTGTATCATTTTTACTAATATATTCACAAGTTGCATTATCACCACCTTCTGCTTCTTTCTGCAACAGGGCAAGAAGCATTTCTATACCACCACAGGAAATGAACATCTCTGCAAACATAGTTGCCCGTGATGTATTTGGTTGCACCACAAGCCTGTAAAATAGATGCAATACTCGTGCAACCTGCATACATGTAGATACACTTATATTAGCCAAGTCAATCAGAAGCAAACATTAAACATCTTTCTTATAAACAACAGTAACTTTTTATAACTTGTTGAGATACCAGCATCAAGTGAAAATATAAACAAGTAAATGCATAGTGAGCACACCAAAAATTATGACACCAGGTTCACACTGTTGGAGGAACTTTACCAAAGACAAAAAAAATCCTTAAAATTGAAGGTCAGATAACGACTCCAGAATACTTTAATTTATATTCCTATAAAAAAACACCTCTAAACAAGTGGACCGACAATGAATACTTCTAATCAGATTGCTATTGTGAGATGCATATGATATCAGCTAGCAAAAGCTATAATTCTCAGGTTGTCCTTGAAGCATGCTTAAGGGTACTCAAAAGGGGAAAAAAAGGCTTGTATGAAGGCCAAGATGGACAAAATGCAACTTAATCATTGATAGCAGATGACAACAAACTCTAATCTTCTCACTATAGAACCTCGATGTCATAACTCCAATCTTGACTTTCAATGACAGGATGAAATTTTACATTGAAATTTTGTGATCCTAATCAACAACGCAAGCAGATCCTTTAAATACATCGACCAAACCTGCTTCTAGAGTCCTCTCACACCTAAATGGATCACTATAAGGAAGGTAGGTCAATAACAAATTCAATGACAGATTTAATTACCTGTATCTAGTCAAAGATGGGCAAATTGCAAGAGTTCTTTCTCATTCTCATTTGTTTTAAATGGATATATGGATTGTAAGAGCCCCATCCATATAACATCATGACTGTGTCATCACAATCCTTCAACCAGCCATGCAGTGGTATTAATAGACTAACCCTTTGGCAATTATGCTTATATTGACTGGCATGGTTTGAACCTTGGTCTCCGCCTTGGAAGTCCATATTTTTAACCACTTGAGGTCATGCCATTTGATTGCTCGTTCTCATTTTTTATTTCTTACAGGTTCAAATTTAATGTTTCTAAGAGACCTTCAGTACATCATATAATGGAGCCGTGACACTAAAGATGATAGCAACAGGAGGTCGTATACTTTTAAATAAGCAACCAAGATTTATAAATAATATAACAATAAAAAACCTATAGTTAAAAATAAAAATATACTTGTATTTTTGTTTTTCTTTTAAAAAGGATATAATTATATGATCATCAAAATCTAAAAATCTTGATCTAGACGAACAAGGATTGAGAGATGGCGGGAGCAGGAGCAGGAGCAACAGGAGGAGCGGCAGCAGGTGCGGCAGCAGGAGCACAGTTTGGAGCAGAAGCGGATGCAGGGTTGGATTCGGATCCTTCGCAGAGCGCTGGATTCTGGGCGGGCCCGGATCCTGGGGGCTCAGGCACGCCCGGGCCCGGGCGTGCCTGAGCGGATCCGCGACACGGTCGGACGAGGGTCTCGTGTGCGATGGGTTCGATGGGGTCGGGATTCTGGGCCCGCGCTCCCTGCCTGGCACTGCAGCATCAGACATGGAAACGATCCGCAAATGGGCGGCCACCAAATGGAAGGTCTCTGGCCATATCCAGCTGGTTGCCCTGTCTAGAGGCTTTTTTATTATCAAACTCAACAACATCGAGGATGCTGAGAAGATCCTGTCAGGCGGGCCCTGGTTCTTGGGCCGCAAAAGCCTTTTTCTCAGACGTTATGGTGCAGACTTTCACCCCAGCACCCAAAGCATCAACTTTGCCCCGATCTGGGTCCGCCTCCCGGACCTCCCCTTCCATCTGTGGCGCGAAGATGTCCTTAAGCTCATCGCCCAGTCGGTCGGAGATCTGGTGGCTTTTGATCCTACGACCAAGGCCGGTTCTCGCATGGTGCATGCAAGGTTCTGTGCCAACGCCAACCTCGAATCTGAGCTCCCCTCCTCGGTGACCATCTCTTCTGGGTCCTTCTTCTAGCGCCAAACCCTTATCTACGAAAACAAACCTGCCTTCTGCACCTCTTGCAGCTCTCAAGGCCACCTCCCTCACTAGTGCCCGGCTTCCAGGAAAGCGGCAGGCCCTAATCCCAACCCCCCGCCCAGTTCTGGTTGGGCCCCCTCCCAGGATCCTTCTCGTCCTAACCCTAGCTCTCCCCCCAAGGAGGTTTCCCCTTCGGGCCCCCAGGCCCTCGAGCCCAGTTCGGAGGGTGCCCCCCCTAGCGACCCCTCCGGGGCCCCGATCCCAGATCCTCCCCCGCAGGCCATTCTGGCCCCGCAAGCCCCGGCTCCTTCCGAGATCCAACCTTCCCCCCCCAACCCCTTCTGACCCCGGCCTCCCAGTCCTTCCCGGAACCTACCCCCTTGGTGTGTGGGTCCGAGCGATCTAATGAAGAGACCGAAGACAGCTCTCCTTCTGAGTCAGACGAAGTCAGCCCCAAAAGGACCCGGAGCAGATCCTTTGCCACAAATTTTGGCACCAAAGGTAAACGAGGGCGGCCCACCCTGTGCGAACAACGGTCAAAAATCACCGAGGATGATATTGCCAGCGGTTCCCAGACTACGTTACCTGATGTTGGTACGTACCTTCGCAAGGCGGACGACGCCCGATCCAAACCTCCCGCTCAGGCTGGAAAGGGGGGCAGGCGACCCCAAAAGGGTGCCAAATGAAGCTAATCTCCTGGAACATCAGGGGACTCAATGGAGTCCCCAAGAAAAGGATCCTCGGCCAACTCCGCAGGGATCACCGCCCGTCCTTCATCCTCCTCCAGGAGACCAAGATTGATGACGCCGCTGCCCGACGAATAGCCCATGCTACCTGGCGCAACTGCGAACTTCTCTCCACCCCCGCGGCTGGTTCAGCCGGGGGCCTCATGTGCATGTGGGACCCTCGATCTTTCGAGGGAAGGCTCATTTCTTCCTCGCCCAGAATCATGAATATTCTGGTCCATTGCCTCAACACTAAGCGATCGTGGATCCTTTCCAACGTCTACGCTCCCAACGATCCCGTCGAGAAAGCAAGGCTGCGGCGGGAGATCGGCTCGATGAGAGAAGCCTTCGCTCCCCTCGCCCGGATCCCGGCCGGGGGATTTCCAACGACCCCCTGTTTTCCTCTGACAAATGCGGGGGCTCTGAGGTCAGAACCAAAAGCATGGACGACTTTGGGGCCTTCACTGCCCACAACAAGCTCATGGATGTCAGCCTGAAGGGATCCCAGTTTACGTGGTCCAACAAGAGAGCGGGCCCCAACCACATCCAGGTAAGGTTAGATAGAGTGTTCTTGTCCAAGGAAGCCCTCCCCATTTTTGTTGATGCCTCCCTCTTGGCCCTCCCCAAAATCGGGTCCGATCACAGCCCCCTCCTCCTTGAGACTGATCATCGCCCGCCCCCCAGAAGACCCTTCCGGTTTGAGTCCATGTGGCTCCACCATCCTGACCTCCGGGCCTAGGTCGGCTGCTGGTGGGCTCCCCCTGCCCCTGGCCGCCCCGCCGAGCAGGTCTTCCATAAGTTGAGACGCCTCAAGGAGCTCCTCAAGACTTGGAACAAAGAAGTGTTCGGTAATATCTTTGAAAGCAAGGCGGTTATCAAAAATAAACTGGAGGACATTGAATCCAGATTCCAAGCTGGCTCTCAAGAGCCCGGCCTCAGGGAAGAGGAACGCATTGCCCTCAGCGAGTACCACAATGTCCTAGCCAGGGAAGAAACCTTCTGGAGGCAGAAGTCGCGTGCTCTATGGATCCAATATGGCGATGCAAACACCAAGTTCTTTCATGCCTCGACCCTCCGAAACAGGGGCTCTAACAGAATTGCCGAGCTGGTTGACAACAATGGCAGCACCATCAACAAGGAAGCGGACATCCAAGCCGAGGCAGTCCGCTTCTTTCAAGAGCTCCTGGGCGATGGACCTCCTATGTCCTCTGAGGCGGCCGACTCCCTTCTGGACCACATCCCGGCGTCCGTCCCGGCCATGGCTAATGCTAAACTGGTTCAGGCCCTGTCTGACTCAGAAATCCATGCTACCACCTTTTCCATGAAGGCTGAGGCGACTCCGGGCCCGGACGGGTTTCCTCCCCGCTTTTTCAGGACTTTCTGGGACATCGTAGGCCTCGACGTTTGCGCTGCCATCCGGGACCTGCAGTTTGCCAGATCCATTCCCAGAGGCATCAATTCTACATTCATAGCCCTGATCCCGAAGACCCAGGCCGCCAGGTCCCTGTCAGACTTCCGCCCCATCAGCCTGTGCAATGTCCTCTATAAAATTCTGACTAAAGCCATGACAACCCGCCTCAAAGACATCCTTCCCCTGATCATTTCCCCCTGCCAGGGAAGCTCCGTCAAAGGCAGGTTGATCACTGACGAGGTCATCATCATGCATGAGGCCATTCACTCTGCTGTCCTATCCAGAAAGGCCCATTTCCTGCTCAAGCTCGATATGAATAAAGCCTTTGACAGGGTCGATTGGAGCTTCCTGTCCAAGGTCCTCCTCAAATTTGGGTTCCACCCCTCCCGGGTCCATCTCATCAACAAGTGCGTGTCCTCCCCCCGGTTCTCTATCCTGGTCAATGGTTCCCTGACCAGGTTCTTCCCCAGCTCCAGAGGTCTTCGCCAAGGTGATCCCCTATCCCCGATCCTCTTTATTATCTTGGCCGAGGCCCTGGGTTGCACCATTTCGAATGTTGTAACCCGTGGTCTTATATCGGGCATCGGGCTGCGCAGGATCTCCCCCCGTGTACCATCAGCAATTTGTGGATGACACCATTCTGGCCTCCTCGGCCTCGGTCCCTCAAGCTAAGGCCCTCAAGAGCATCCTTACCCCGTACGAGGAGGCGGTTGGGCAAAATATTAACCTGCGCAAAAGCAAGATTTACTTCATCAACACCCCCGTGGCTAGGCAAATTAAAATCGGGTGGATCCTAGGCTACTCCCTCGGCTCCCTCCCTTCCTCCTACCTCGGGCTTCCTCTGTTCACAGGGGCATCCTCCAAGGCGTTGTGGAGTGGGATGATTGAGCGGATTCAAAGAAAACTCGCCCCCTGGAAAGGCCACCTTCTCTCTCGAGGCCGGCGAGCCACTCTCTTGGCGTCCGTTCTCCAAAGCATTCCAATATACTTCATGTCGGTCTTCAGAATTCCGGCCTCCATCGCTATTCTCATCGAGCAAATCCAGAAACGTTTTCTCCGGTCGGGAGGCGAAGACAAAAAAGGATTCCCCCGGTCTCCTGGCCCCTAGTCTACCGCCCCAAAGTTGAGGGAGGAATCGGGCTTAGACGGGTGGTTCCCATGAATAAGGCCCTTCTGTCCAAACATGCCTGGAAGGTTCATACCAATACCCCTGATGAATGGGTTGGCATTGTTCGAAGGAAGTACTATCACAGTCACCCCTTCCTCGGGGATTCCCAGCCCCGCGACGGATCTGCTTTCTGGAAGGCTCTGCTCTCCACCAGAGACATCGTTCAGCAAGGGACCAGATGGCTCCTTGGAGACGGCGCCAAGATCGACTTTTGGGAGGACAGATGGATCCTCGACGAGGCCCTGAGCTCCGACAGAGATCTCCTTCTTCTCAAGCTTGGGCTAGCGGACCGAGGGCCCAGAGTGTCTGACTACATGACCCTGTGCCAGGGGCAGATCACCTGGAAACCCATCCTGAATCCCAGGCTCCCGCTTCAAGCTGCCAGACTTCAGCGCATCCTCAGTGCGACAGTCATTCCTTCTTTTGGCGCCAGTGACAGATGCGTGTGGCATGGCTCTCCCAGCGGCATCTTTTCTGTTAAGTCTGCTTACCATATCCAGAGAACCCCCGGGGCTACCACCTTCCCGACCCAGATGGTGCGGGCCAAGAAATTAATCCCCAAAATCATCCATTTCGATCTGGGCGGCCGTCCAAAACAAAATCCTCACGATCGAGAACCTGATCAAGCGTGGCTTTCAAATCCCCAACAGATGTTTCCTATGCTGTGCTGCGTGGGAGTCTACCAACCACCTCTTCTTAAACTGCGCCTTTTCTTCCGAAGCTCTGGGCCTCATCCTTTCCCAGTTTTCCGTTCAGTGGGTGGCCCCCAATTCCATTTCTGACCTCCTGTCCCAGTGGCCCTCCCCCTTTGCCCATCCCTTCCTCCGCTTCCTCTGGAAGGCCTGTCTTCCCCACTTGCTCTGGCAGCTCTGGCTCGAGCGCAACCGGCGAGCCTTCTCCTCCCCGGCTTGCTCCCCCCAGAGGTTGGCGATCAAAGCAGTTTCCTTCACCTCCGAGAATTCCCGCCTCATTTCCCTTTCTGCGGAGCCCAGGCTACCGGGCGAAGCCTCCCTCCTCTCCTCCCTCGGCTTCCAAATCACCCCCCCTGCTTCCCCTCCCACCCCTTCCCCCTGATCCCTGGTCAGATGGACTCCCCCCCCGGGTGGCTCAAGCTCAACTTCGACGGTGCTTCCAAAGGCAACCCCGAGCCCTCTGGGGCTAGCGGGGTTATCAGAGACGGTTCCGGCCACGACGATGAGATTACCCAGGGTTTCCTGGAGACTTGGAACGACGGAGAAGTCACTGTTAAGGGCTTGCATTTTAAAATCTCTAAGGACTTCCTCACTGAAGTCACCGGGCTGCACCACGAGGAGAAGGGCCGCGTTGTTAGACGTGACAAGCATAACTGGGAAGAGGAGCTTTCCCGCTTCCTAGATCACCAGTGGGACAAGGGTAACTTGTTCCGATCCCACCTTTCGGCGCCATTTGATGATGCCATTGTCCCGGTTATGCAGTACATAACCTGTGACGATCCCGACCAGCGGCTCTTCAGCTTTCACCTCAGCTATTTTAATCACCTGCGGCGCCACCCTCATCAGCACCCCCCGCTTTCTTCTCTACTCTTTGGGTCTGACCATCGAGCGAGCCCGCAAGAACCACTCCCGGCCCTTGCACCAGGGGCTCATGGCTGTCCTTTACAGACATGCCCTGGCCAACCAGCCCCAGCTTCACCACATCCCCCCCCTTTCTTCGGTCCCGCCCTCCGAGTCAGGCGTTTCTCCCCCGGAGTCCCCTGCAGCCAAAGATTCCCCCGCCCCCGATGTTTCCTCCTCCCTGAAGCGCCGCAGGCCCACGCGCAAGTGTAGGACGACGAGCAAAGGCCCGGACGGGGCCCTTCCTCCAAGCTCTGGCCGCAAAAGGGCCTCCCCCGGCCCCAGCCGGGCTGCAGCAAGTCCCAAGAACGTCAAAGCAGAGGACCCGGAGCCCACGGTGATAAGCTCCGAAACAGACGACGTGTTGCAGAAGACGGCGCTCCTCGGCCTCCTGGACACTGCGGTGAGCTCCCTCAATTCAGCTGCCCACGCCGCAACTCATGCCGCCAAGGCGCTGTCCGAGCTCCGGCGCATGTTGGAGAAAAACGCTGCCAAGGGGCAGCGGCAATCCGAACAGGCCGAGGACGGGCAGGGCCCAGACAGCTAGACCCCGGGCTTTCGCAGTTCCATTATGTTGTGCTTTTTGGATTTGGTCTTGTGGAGGGTCGCGGCTGCGTACGGTTTTGTTGGGCTTTTTGTTGTTTGTAGGTTCCAGGGCCCCGCGGCAGGGCCCTTTTTTCTGTTGTTTGTTTCCTGGGCCCCGGAACGGGGACGTTAAGTCTGTCTTTACGTTTTTCTGCTTCGGCTTATATTGTAATTAAGGTTTTGGGATCCTATTTAAAAAACCCACTGTAAATATTCTGTTACCTATCAAAAAAAAAAAATCTAAAAATCTTAATAAAAATATTTCATTAGCCAACTTTACTTAAGGCCAAACCATATCATTCTGTCAATATACTTTATTAGAAGAAAGAAGTATTAAGAACAAAAGCAGCTTACCAGCTTAGTTCTGCCATTGTGCACCTTGCAATATAAAGTTTTTTAAGTAAAATTTTCTTAAATGTTCATTAAGTTTGTTAATATGTTTTTATAGAAAGCTTCTTTTTGTGGATTAATCTTGCCAAGCTGTTAACTACCAGTTACCACAACTTCATTACCATGGTCAAAAAATGGATAGTAAAAAGGACACAACAATAGCATTAGATGAGCTAGTCAGTTGAAGAATGGACTCCGGAAATTTTCCAGACTGGACAGGGTAACACAAGCAAATATAAAAAGCCTACTCACCTGATTAGGTTGGGGACAATCAAGTACAAAATGAATTAAACACCGAACGTCGTCTTTTGCCACTGAACCTGTAGAAGATCCAATTAAGAGTTCTATGACAACCAAAAGTTCATCAACCAATCCATTTATCTCCCCTGCAGGCCTAGATGATTTTCCAACACCAGCCATATCTACAGAATCAGGCTCACTAATGAGCCAGTAGCAACGACGACAGCCATCCAGAAGCAACTGGATAGCATTTGCAGCTCTCATTGCTGTTTCTTCTGTAAAAACCATGTCTGCAAGTGAAGACAGAAGCTTTTTCTGCAGTCCATAACTACAGCGACTCCAAATTTTTAAATCTAAAAGCAAATTATTAAAAAATTGTACTTTGAGTCCCATATTGTTCCGTGGAGATTGACAAAGTGATACAATAGCAGAAACAAGTTCTTCATCTCTTGCTTCTGGCTTTGCTTTCCCAGGCTGAGAGTATGACAGTATCTTTAGCAGATAACGCAGTAACTGTGCAAGGACTTGAGGTGCATATGCTCGACATAGTTCTTCACCAGTTCCAGGGTGCTGTACAGCCATGGATATCATGCGGAAAATTGGGGCTGAGAGTTGACTTGTCACTAGAGATACATGTGTTTCCCCGTTAACAGGTTCATATGTAGCACCATCCATTGCACTGACCGTCAGTGGCAACAAAGACATTGGACTACCCTCAGCGATAGCCCACAGTGCTTCTGTTGGACGAGTACGTGCTGCAACATGAACATGACCAAGGACCTCAGCAGGTCTCCTGTGAGTGCCTGCAGAAACTCAATAGTCAACTTTTATCAGCTAAAGATAAGGCTTATACAAGAAGAATATGTCTTCATGACAGCATGCCTCTTGTTTACAAAAATGTGGAATGCAGCTTTTATCAGCTAAAGATGAATAATGAAAGCCAAATGTCACAACCATATGCATGGTATGGAAATCTTCTAGAGCATATTTCAAAGTCAAGATAATAAAGGCAATTTCAAAATCTATTTCTGAATGACGAAAATTTGGAGGTTCAGTTTTCCAAAAGAAAGTAGCCCAGTTGATAAAAATGATAAAAATATAAATTTAAAAAAATAAAAAATATTCATTAAAATATATTAGTAATTGCTTTTAATTGGTTATATGGGATTGAAACAAGCTCTACCTGTATTACACCTATTTCAACAGACCACATTATAATGGTCTTAAAACAAACCTCGTCATCATGGGCCACCTTATTGTGTGAGTGTCCATCATCATGCCAGGATTTTTAACTCTGGCTGCTCTCATATAATTGCATCCCATTCACCATTGCCTTATGATGCCTTGGACATATATATATATATGTAAAATAACATATATTTCTTAAAGTACAATGCTAAAATATTTTTTCAAAATACATTTATCTAAATATATATTGTCATTTGTAGATTGTTTGAATATATGGTGTTCATGGTCTCTACTAGCTTATAGTCATAATGTTTAACTTTCATGTTCAAATTGAAATTGTCAAACTTTTTAGTTCAAAAAAAATCAATATACACCAAAATTTTGAAAGTTGGATATGTAAAAATAAATTAGTTATATTTGTAATTCATAAAACTAAGTGAAACAAACTTATTAAAAAAATTAGAAAAAAACTAAGTGAAAACAAATCAAAACTAAAATAATTTAATGGTACAATCTGAAATATAAAAATTGAATTTTTTATTTGTTAGAACTACAACATAGAATGTATATAATATATTTAAAAATAAACTTTTGCATAAATAGAACAGTAACATTGGACTTACCATTTATAAAAATAAAAGTGTGTTGAGTGTGAACAAGGAGAGAGCCTCACCTTTTCTGTTCCAGATCTTTCGAGAAATTCAAAAACGGAGGATTAGCATGGAAGGAAAGTCATTTATAGAAAGCCCTAACTGAAAATAAGGATGCCCTAGATAAAAGTATAGATGCTCTAGTTGGGGACAAGAGGAAGAGCAAATTTATGGTAATCCTTATACAAACAGCAGCCATTACACCATCAGTAATCATCAAGAATGAGATGATCATGTTACAAACCAACTTCAAGGATTTAGCAATTTAGCAGAAAAAAGTTCAATAATGAGAGATATAATCCAAGCCAAGCCAAGAGAATCAGTGTAATAGCAAATCCACAAATCAAATTAGTGCAATAGCAAACCTATAGCCAGTAGGAGAGGGCAAAGTCTCATAGCCACTTTGAGAGGGCAAAGTCTCATATGTGCACCTAGGCGACTTAAATCCAAATTATCCGATGATCCAAACTAATAAAAGATTCTTCCTATTTATAGATGAAATCAATAATAACCTAACCCTAATTCTCAAGGGCCGACTAACTAAATCAATGGCTCAAGATAAAAATAATTAGCCGACATGACTATATTGGGACCTTTACATGGCTCCCCCCTTCAGAAAGCTTTGTCCTCAAAGCTGGAGAAGATTGGAAATGCTCTCAAGCTCCCATGTAGCATCTTCTTCTAGAAGGTCTTGCCACTTGATGAGAAACTCCTGAATTTGTTGACATGGAAGATGACCTTTGGACTACAATTTTGCTTCAGCCTAAAGAGTGACTCGACCTTCTTCATCGAGTAATGGATGCTCTGTCTCGGGACTACACCTTTCGGCCAGTGACCTGTTTGAGACAGGGTACATGAAAAATTGGATGGATGCGGGAAAATGGTGGAAGCTCCGACCGGTATGCTACTTCACCAATGCGACAAACCCCCTTGTAGGGACCATAAAGTCGAGGAGCCAACTTCTGACTAGACTTGGTCTTTAAGGACAATTGCTTGCAAGGTTGTAGACGTAATAAGACCATATCTCCTATGATGAACTGTTGTTCAAAACAGTGTGAATCCTGTTGTTACTTGATATGGTTTTGGGCCCAGGTGAAATTATCCTTAAGAAGTTGAAGCACGATTCGTCGTTTTTGTAACAAATCATCCACTTGGGCAACTTTGGAAGATCCTGGGACATAGTCTATGATTGATGGACATCTTCCCATACATAATACCATACAATGCTTCAAATGGGGACATCTTATGGGAAGTCTTGTACCACCATTCTGCTAACAAAAGCCATTGGACCCAATGATACCGCTTGTCTTGAGCAAAACAACGAAGGTAAGTACCCAAACATTTACTAACAATCTTTGTTTGACCATCTGACTGAGGGTGATATGAGGAGGGCATACTCAACTTGGTACCAATAAGACAAAACAATTCCTTCCACAAGTTGCTAGTGAAGATAGGGTCACGGTCACTCACAATGATTTTGGGCATACCATGTAACTTAAAAACATAATCAAGAAATACCTTGGCCACCTTACTTGTCGAATAGGGATGTTGTAATGCACAGAAATGAGCATACTTGGAATGGCAATCTACTGCCACAAAGATCATTGTTTTGCCCTCTAATTTGGGAAGGCCCTCAATGAAATCCAGGGATATGTAACTATAGCTCTAACATGGGATCAACAAGTGGATTACAAAAAAATTGCATTCCAATGTCGCAAATGTTATGAGATTGTACATATGCCAAGAGATTGCAAAGAGAAAACCATCGAGCTAGAGATGGAAATTCTTCATCATGAGACAAACTACAAAATGAAGCAAGAAGATCATGTAACAAAGAGATTAGATCAAGGATTTTCCGCCCCAAGAAATGACAAAGAAAGCCTCTCTCCATCATCAAAAGGCAAAAGCAATCATAGTTCACTCAGATCAACCATTAGAAGAAACTAAATAAGATGCAAGGGATGAGGAATTAAAATGTGCAAGTTCAAATTTAGGAGTTAAAGATGCAAAGGAAGATGTGGGGGCAGATTTTAAATCAAAGAGATGCAAAGGAAGATATGGAGACAAATATTAAATCAAAGTGATGTAAAGGAAGATGTGGAGGCAAATTTTGAAACAAAGAATGCAGAAAATGTCAAGTTCAACTCATGTAAATCGTTTTCATTTTCCTCTAGTAGTAGAAAATCATCTTCTTGCAATTAAAATGAAAGTAGTGTACAGTTAATCCCTTGCACACTAGGGATTCAAGAGTGGCATGATTAAGAAAGGATAATGGAGGATATTCATGGCAGTTTAAGCTTTTTAGAGCAGCATAAGAAGGATGGTCCTTGTGCTTTAGGGTTTCTAGGGCAGCATAAAGGAAAAAGTGTTCTCGAGGCTATTCCTTGCACTTCAGGATTTTCAGAGCAACATTAACCTATAGATGATAAGTCTCATTATGACCAATCTGGAAACATAGAAGAGACTGATGAGGACAAAGTGTTGATGGGAATGACAAAAGGAGAGGAAGACCTTCAAAGCAAGAACAAAGAAAAGAGGAAACTCAAATAAGTAAAAATAAGATAATTTTTTAAACGTCCACAAGTAGTCAAAGTAGATAATGGGGCTTATTGAAAAAGAGATACTACAATGCACTCTAATAACCAAAAAGTACTACAAATAGTAAAAAATTTAGTGTAGACTACACTAAAGTAAAACAACTATATGGCATAAAATTACAGCAATGAGGGTTACCCAAAATGGATAGACCTTAAAATGCTAAAAGTAATGATGAAGAGAGAGCCAGAAGTCAAAATAATACAAAGATAAAAAAGAGCTCCAATGGATCCAAGCGCCAACAAAGATTTGTAGTGGGATGTAAAGTAGAAGTCCAATCATCATCGTCATCAACAATCCCCAATGGGCCAAAACATGATCAAATGATCCTCCCAGAAGAATGGCCAAGACTAAGGGGAACTAGTTGGATAATCCTGAAAGGATAGGGGTTTAACCGATCAAGACTCTTTTAGCATCCATGGCTAGGGAACCAACAGGAGAGGATAGGAAACTTATAGGCTAGGTCTGTCTACAACTCCTCTCCATGTAAAGGGTGGCCAAAACCCAATGGCAAAGAACTATTGTAATGTCCCGTTGCATGTAAGAAGAAGAGAAAATTGAAGCCCTAGTATCCACTCTTCCATGCAAACAAGGGAGCACAAATTGTTATTAACATTCTAGAGAGTTGTAGCTTCACATGAATGCTAACTACTTTCATCTACACAAATAAAGTTAAAGAATGAGGTGATTAGTCAAGTAGTGGTTGATCTCCCCTGTAATAACAATGATAGCTTCCCTAAGGTACAGAGCCAAGCATCTTTGGTCAGGATAGCTAAACAAGTGGCAAGCAATCCACCTGAGTCTCTACACAAGCAATAATTACTTTCTTGATTTCAAAATAAACAGGACATTTTAAGATAAAATGTTCTTCAGTCTCCAACTCCTCTAGAGGAACATGGTGGTCTATCTCAACTCCAACTAATGTGAGCACACTCTAAGATAAGTGTGCCCAATGTCACTAAAAATAATCAAAACGAGTAATAATGCCATTCTCAATCCTCGTGAAATGTTTATTGTAGAAGACCAACTTAGGATTAAAAGGTTGAGATGGAGCAACCCAAGTGATCTTAATATATTGTCGATAAATACAAGGTTCCACGAGCCTGGGGGACGGGGGGACGGGTTTCCGGGGACGATGGGGGACGGCAGGCCGATTTTAGGGGACGGCTAGTATAATACTATAAAAATTGAATTTTTTTAGAAATTTAGAATAATCTACACATTCAGAATTCTACACCCAATAAAAATGATATTTCATATTACTAATCAATTATGTAAGTGCAGCCGTTCATATTCAGATTAGTTACTAACACATAAGTGCAGCCATTCATATTCAGATTAGTTACTAACACATAAGTGCAGCCATAATTGAGTCATTTAACATTTTCATATTCATATTAGTTACTAATATGCAGCCATTTAATTGTTTCAAGTTCAACAACTATAACTTGAAGGTTCAGCCAAGGATATCAAGTGCAAACAATGTTCAAACAGTCATCATTTTAAGTAATAACAGTCATCATTTTTTCAGCCACCAATGTTCAAACAAAGACTGTCATTTTTAAAAAATTTCAGTCACTAACTGTTCAAATTTTCAGTCACTATACCAAAAGAATTGGTATTGTTTAAATAAACCTCCTTTTAGTCTTGTAATGATGGCATTATAGCATAATTCCAAAGACCCTTACCATTTTTTAAGTTAATTTTTTTTTTTTTTCCCCCTTGGGTGAGGATGCCCAGCCGTGGGGGACGGCTGGGCCCCATGGGGGACGCCCAGCCGTCCCCTTACCATTTTTTAAGTTAAATTTTTTTTTTTTCCCCCTTGGGTGAGGATGCCCAGCCGTGGGGGACGGCTGGGCCCCATGGGGGATGCTCAGACCGTCCCCGGGGACGGCTGGGCGTCCCCAAGGACGCCCCAAAAAGGGGGACGTCCCGGGGACGGGAGGCCACAGGCCTCAGCCGTCCCGGGGACGTTTCCCAGCTGTCCCCCAAAAAGGGGGACAGGGGGAAACGTCCCCCCGTGCTGGGGGACGCGGGAAACGGGGGGACGCATCCCCTAGGGGGGGGACGCGTCCCCATGGAACACTGGATAAATATCATCTCTAACTACTTGATTAATTACCCTCTTAGCAGGAAGAAGGGGGGGAGAAGCATTTAAAGAGTATTTGATTAGAGGTAATTTATCTCTAGAGATGCCAACTGACTGAAGAAGAGAATTAACTTCTGAGTTCCATCCATAATGAGGACCAAAAGTGCTCCTGAAGGTAATCCATTCTAAGGAGCAAAGCCCCAAATATGAGTCTCTCTATCTCGGCTAGGGGTGCAATCACCCATGCTCTATTATGAAACTTGAGTTTTTCAAAAACTCGTCGAGTAAGCGCCCAATTCGGCCTTGCCGAGTCAATCCGACTCGACCCAACGAGTTTTTTTTACTCAACGAGTTTTTAGGACGCACAAGTAAAAAAAATTGCTGAGTCCCAAAAAGAACTCTGCTGGCCACACATAGGCATAAAAAAACTACATAATTTGCGTTTTTTTTCAAAGTGCCCTCATTTTTGTTGTTACCAATTGTAGAGAGAGCAAAGATAAGGTGAAATCAGACTACCAAATGCAAACAAGGAGAAAAATTCAATTCAAACAATGAAGGTATTAATGGTTTTGTTTTTGAGGTTTCAAGGCGCAAGCCCTTGACCCCGCATGGGGGCTCCTGCCCCTTTGACCCCCAACAAAGGTGACAACGGGCATTGCCTGTCATGTTGGTCATGTTGGTCATGAAGGTCATGTTGGTCGTGTTGGTCATGAAGGTCATGTTGATCAAGTTGATGATACAATTGATTGCAGAAAGTGGAGTGAGCAATCGAAGAACAATGTGTTGTGGGCAGCAGTTTGAAGTGATGCCAGTTGTAGAAGATGTCTGGAATAGGAGAGAGCAGAGAGGAGCAGCAGCAACAAGAGCCTCTCTTTTCAATGGATGATTTTGAAAGTATAGCAGAGGAGTTGGCGGCAAAGGTACAAGAAGAGGCACAAGCATAGGCACAAAGAGAGAGGACTAGAGCTTTTGCTAGGGCAAAGGGCAAAGGCATTGCAAGACACTAGATAGTGGGCCTATTGAGGCATTTCGACATATTTTGTAACTTGTACCATTTTATACCATAAGCAATACAAGAATATTTGAATTTTGGAGGCATTAAAATTTCTTTAATTTAAGTGTGTTTTGTCACTTTCATGTGTAGTTTAAGGTTGTATCACTTAACAGTATTAATTTTGGATTTGTATCATGTTTATTTATTTTGATATGCATGAAAAAAACTTTTTTCCATTGAAAATTTGCATTTTATTCCCTTTTTTTTGCAGAGTTTTTTTGTCGAGTCCGAGTTTAAGTCCTGATTCGGCCTTGTCAAGTTTTTTATAGAGCGTTCATCTCACAAGACCAATGACACTTCTTGATCAAAATTAATAGATTATTATAGTCCTAAGTTTATTTTAATATAAGAAACAAAAATAAGTAGTGAGAATGTAAGGATTCATTTAAAAATATTCGGAAGATGGGGGAATGTTTAACAGTTTTTATTATAGGAGCTTTAAGAGGTACTGCAAGAATCAAAATGCAAATGGGATAGACAATTGCTAGAAGCAAGAAGTAATTTGGGTTGCTGGTCTTTGTTTGCAAGAAAGAGGAGAATATCAAAGTTGGATTTGTAAATGTACATGTTGTAAATGTTCATGATAGATGTTGGAAGGACCTTAGTTTATGTATGTTAAATTTAATGATGATTCATAACCATGTTGTATGGATTCAATTCAGGGGAGCATCAACTACCTCCTCCAAAAAAGAAGGGTGGTACTCCTAGATGATCTCAATCAATGGATGATTTTGCTTCCTTTGTCAATTTAAATGGCCTTTGGGAGCTATTCTTCAAGCTTTCAATATACATGAAATAATAGATGTGATGGGAAAACTCATATAGCAGAAGGATTGGACAGATTTTTGTTACCTAATACAAGGTTGCAAATAGAGAATACAATCTCTTCAAACAGTTTATTGCAAGCAATATCATATCACAAACCAAATTGGACAGATTTTTGTTAGCTAATACAAGGTTGCAAATAGAGTACATAATCTCTTCAAACATCTTATGCAAGCAGGATCAAATCACAAACCCCTTCTCTTGAGATGTGATCTATTCAATAATGCTCATCCAAAGCCATTTCGATTTTAATCTCTGTGGCTCCAAGACCTTGATGTCTACCATATTATTATGTTATGCTGGGATGAAGCAAAGTTCAAAGGATCACATATGTGCAAATTTGTTCAAAAGATGAAATATCTAACGGGGCAAAGAATGTCAAATCTTTTCGTTACATATCTAAAATAAAAAAGGAAATTAAATCCAAGCTCAACAATTTATAAGAGATAGTAGAAATCAATGGAATAAACCAAAATACTTATGTGTAAGAAAAACAATTACTTTTTTATTATCATAATGTATTGCAAAAGGAAGAATTATATTGGGCCCCAAAATCGAGGGCGAGTTGGTTTAAGGAAGGTGATAGAAATATCAAATATTTTTATTCTACAGCCAAAACAGATTTGCCTTTTCATCAACTCAAAAATATTTCTACTCCATATGGAAGAAGTATTGAGGAAGAAGATGATATTAGGAAAGAAGCAATTTATTATTTCAAAGATACTTTGTCAAAAGTTGATCAAGATAAGAAGGCTCAACGTAAGCTTTTACAAAATATTCCATCAATTATCACACACAGACAGAATGAAAGCTTAACGAGAAAGATATACAAAATATTCCATCAATTATCACACAAAGACAGAATGAAAGCTTGTGCTACAGGAAGCAGTTTTCTCTTTCCACTCTAATAAGGCACCTAACCCCGATGGATTTCCTACAATTTTCTTTCAAGATTTTTTGGATATGTTGAAGAGCAATATATTGGCCATCATTTAAGAGGTTAGAAAAATGAAAGCTACAAGAAGTAAGATCAATGTCACCTTTATTAGATTGGTTCCCAAAAAAGGTGAGACAAAATGTTTTGATAATTTTCATCCAATAAGCCTTTGTAATATGATTTATAGGATAATTTCATAAATTATGGCAAACAAATTGAAAAAAATTCTAGATTGTGTTATCTCATAGAAACAAGGTGGTTTTGTTCATGGTAAACAAATACTTAATGGCATAATCATCGCGCAAGAGGCCATACACTCTCTTTATTCCTTGAAAAAACCAAGTATGTTTGTACAATTAGCTATGAACAAAGCATATGATAGGGTTTGCTGGAGTTTCTACATAATTCTCAGAAAATTTTGTTCTGATCAAGGTGGGTGTGAATTGATTAGATGTTTTTATAGTACTCCAAAAAATTCTATTTTTCTCAAACTGCTTTAAATCATCCCACAAACTCTACCAAGTTGACCCCACTATCAAAGGTTAAAATGGAAGGAAAAATCAAAGGTACTCAAATCGCAACAAATGGTAAGGTGCCAAGCACTACACTGCATAATTGCCAAGTTATTCAAATCGCAACAAATGGTAAGGTGCCAAGCACTACATGCATAATTGCCAAGTTGTTGTGATACCACTATGTGGTCACAATATAATACAGGTGAGGTCATTTTAATCCCATATAACGAATTAAAAAATAAAAATGGTTCCTTCAAAACTCAACTCCATTTTATTGATGATGCTTTTCCTTTTGGTCATCCCTCGGTCAGCAAGGCCATGGAATTCAAATCAATATTATCATGCTATGAGAAGGTTGTTGAACAATTGGTTAATACTACAAAATCTATGATTTTTTCATTAACACTTCCCTAAATTTACAAAGGATTATTGTGGATATTTTAGGGCTAAGAATTGGAAAAATGTGATCAACATATCTAGGTATTCCTTTGTTTGATAAATGAAATAAGAAGGAGCTATGGGACTTGGTTTTGGATAGAATGAAATCTTCTTTGGCAAATTGGAAAGTTAAGTTCCTAACCATGGTTGGAAAGACTCAATTTTGGATAGAACGAAATCTTGTTTGGAAAGTTGGAAACGTAAGTCCTTAATCATGGTTGGAAGGCTACAACTCATAAAGACTACATTACAATCTATCTCTATTATATAGGATGCCTGTTTCAAGATTACCAACAAGTATAGCATCCAGATTTGATAAAATTCAAAGAGATTCTTTGGAAAGGATGTGAGGAAAAATTTAGAATTGCTCCTTGTAAGTGGGTTAGGGTTTGCATATGAAAGGATATTGGAAGGGCAGGTTTGTGAAATTGCGGACCTAAGAGTTTGGCATCAGGGGCAAATTTTGGTTGGAGATTAATATTATTAAAAGGAAAGGAAAGTAGTTTTTGACGTCCACAAGGCCACAGGCCATATGGGACAATCCTCATGCAGGATGTTGTTTATCCAATCATGCTACACTCAATTCAAATACCCATCACTAGAGCATGGTGTACAAACCTACCCACTTTTGGATTTGAACCTTGGACCCTCCTATTTGGAGTTCCACTTACCCATAATTATATGGAACTTCAACTAACAACCATGTAGAGGCTAGGGCACTTCTTGCAAGGATCAAGGTTGGCATTGAAAAAGGATGGAAATATATTTCAATTGAGGGGAATTAAAAAATTCTTATTAATGTTATCAGGAAAAATGGATGTGGGATTGAATCAAAAAATAGCATTGTTTCTGATGTCCATCAACTATTATTGAAGGCAATATCTTGGGAATGTTAGCATATCTATAAAGAAGGAAATACGGTAGCAGATAATTTAGCCAAAAATGGTGTGGAACAACAAGCTACTATCGTTTCTTCATTACAAATTGAGATCCCCTTCAAACTTCGTCTACACAAAATTCCAATTTGAGAAGGGGGATGTTATCTCTTAATGAAAATGATATCAAGAAGTTGCTTGTGGAAGCATAGCAGTTTGAGGAAGATGAAGAACATCTTTCATAGAAAGGCAGATGAAGACTATCTTTGATAGAAAGGTAAGCTGGTTATGGTCTAATTGACCTAACAGCAAATTTAATGTCTTGTTAGTAGCCACACACAGCTTATTGCCCAAAAAAAATGTAAAATTGGACTTGCAGATGGAAATCTAACTTGTGAAAATGTTTGCCTTACAAACAGCCCACTATGGTTCAATTCCCATGGTTATAATGATATTATGGTTTGTTCTAATACCACCATGTAGTCCATTGAAATACTGTGATAATACAGTCATGATGTTATAGAGGCGGAGCATGTTTCAATCCCACATAACTAATTTAAAAAAAAAATTAGCATTGTACTTCTTAATATAGTTACACACACGCACACATGTATGTAATTGAAATTAATTTCAAAAATCATTTTAAAAAAAAAATAATTAGAAATGTATATGTCCTTTTAAGATGTATTAAAAACTAAAGCAAATTTCTAATAAATCTCACTTTTTGTATTATCACTAAAAATGAAATGAAATAAATTTAAAATTGATATGGATGAGCATGGAGACTTTGGACACGTGTGTTGAGGCTGGATTCGGCAGATAGTAGGAACTGGTGGTCCTAGCTGCTGCCTGACAATCTGTTCATGGCCCCAATGAAAAGCCTACTTGTGCCATAGTTGGAATTTGTGGATGCATAAAAGGATACTTCTTTTGCCCTAAACAGATACTATGAAATTTGTTCAAATCTATGTTGCATGGAAATAGATATTGTATCTGATACAGATGCAGTAAATTTTAAAAACCCCCTAATATGGCACAGCCAGATATGGAGTTACAAAAAAACATATATATATATATAACATAAAATGTTTGCGCAATTTTTATATAGGATATTTTCATTAAGGAAGATTTTCATGATATTTATTTTTTTAAAATGTTTGTTCTTTTACTCTCATGTCGTGGGTACAGCTCTAGACAGGCCCAAGCCATATCCATATTTATTAGGTATGGACCATATATGGGCATGTATTTTGATACATTAGGATACAATATTCATGTATTCAGATACGATTAAATATCTTATCCACAAGGTGTCACATTCATCTACATGTCCAACACACACATACAAGTATTTGAGGAGCGCCAAATACAATAACTCTGATTTGAATTGGAAAGTTCAACCTGCAACTGGAAAAAGACGAATTTTTTTGGGCAAACTGAATGAAATGGCAGGCTTAGCAAGACTCTATTTTTTTAATTTACAATTATTTTTCATAAAATATTCAAACAAAAAAAAAGTGGCCCAGACTGAAACCAGTTTGAATGCCTGCCTAAAAAGTCCAAACAACTGAACCTGATAAGGTGGTAACCATGGGAAAAAATATGGGCACAAATTTCATAGGTAGTTGCAAAGAGAAAGATATAAAGGATCAACAGTGTCATTTTGTTTCTCATAACAAGACAGCTTATTTGTTAGGATAAGATTTCCGCATAATATAAGACCTCAGGTGAGTAACTAGTTTCGTATCCCACAGCATAACATTTTGGTTGATCTTGCTCTTTAGTAGAATCAGCTCAAATTTCAATCTATGATTCTATTCCCTCCAATTCGCTTCTTTATTTCATGTATGGAAGTCTCTAACTGAAGCTGAATTGCCCAATCTTTCAATATCAGGATCACAATAAGAAACATCCCAACTAGTTTAACAGTGATGCTACGTTTATTTACATAGTTGAAAAATGGGACCTGTCACCTGAGGCATTATGGACCCGCAGTCAATTCAAAAGAATTAAAATGCACAAATATCTGCTAAGTGCATAAGTTGATTTGGAATGAAAAGTTGGCTCATCGCCTTCAAAAGCAGATAGCAAGCATCTTGTCTACGTGTTTGACTTTGAATCTTGTCTGCTATGTCATTTTTATCTATCCTAAAGGCATCTAGTTGCCCTAAAGGTTAAAAACTTTAAAGCAAACCAAGTAGGAAGCTTCTTATAGATGTCTTAGGATCTTTCACTGAACACACGATTTTGCACATAAGATGCAATGTGTCATATGGTTTGTCACAATTCATGTCATGTTTGCAATTTAATTTGGAGGAAAGTTATGGCTTAGAGCAATGACCTAATAAGCTAACATATTTTTCTAAATCTCAAACAAGGGAAACCCTTCCAATTGCCTTCTATGAGTCCCCATCAAAACATGTTACAATAATAAACATCAAGTCACTTTTCAATGCTCGCATTTGTGTGTCAACATCAGATTTTTCTAAAAGATAAAGAAGGAATATTCAGGAGTATTCCAAATAGACAAATACACCCCATGACAGAGACTCAATTACCTCTGGGCAGCAGTACATTGATGCAACTTACTCTGAATATTGCGATGTTAACCTACTAGTGTCCCACATAAGCATAAAGCTTGCTTCACATGTCCAGAGTAGCTTTTATGAAACAAACAATTTCCATAAAAACTAATGTCATGAAACAAACAGTGTATGGGAATCCATTTACATGACTGAAAAGTTGAAACAAGTAAAGCACAGGGATATGTTGCAAAAAAAAAATAAGTGGATAAAGAAAAAGGCTGTGTTGCATATAAACACAATCACAGAAGACTCCTAGTGATAAAGCTAACCAATTTTTTTGACAAAATGTACACCTAATATACTTCACGTGTTTGTGCATTAATAGAAAACAACACACTGTTTTCTTTGAAAAGGTGAAACAAGTCAAGCACAGGGATATGTTGCAAAAAGAATAAATGGATAAAGAAAAAGGCACTGTTGCACATAAACACAATCACAGAAGACTCCTAGTGATAAAGCTAATCAATTTTCTGACAAAATGTACACCTAATATACTTCAAGTGTTCATGAATTAGTAGAAAACAACGCACTGTTGAAAAAGTGAAACAAGTAAAGCACATGGATATGTTGCAAAAAAAATAAGCGGATAAAGAAAACGGCTGTGTTGCACATAAACACAATCACAGAACACTCCTAGTGATAAAGCTAACCAATTTTCTGACAAAATGTACACCTAATATACTTCAAGTGTTTGTGCATTAGTAGAAAACAACGCACTGTTTTCTTTATAAACTTCAAAAGCAAACTAGAAGTTGCAATACCTGCTGCACCGGCAGGCGAAGCATCTGTGCATGAACGACCAACAAGCAGCTTCGGATGATAAAGTAAATGTATCTTGGGTTCAATCTCTGTATCTAGGGCAGCACTTTCATCTGCTAAAGCCATCACATGTTCACTTGTAGCAGACCAAGGAAGTCCTGCACCATTTCCAAAAGAAGGAACAGCATCTCCACCTCTCAAAGCTAAACGAGCCATTAGATCCTGGCCAATAGGTTCCTTAAAAATATAAACAGGCCCCATCTCTGCAAACAGAGGACATTGGCGCCTCCGTCTCTGTAAACCGGCAATAGTAGGAGGAGGATTTGTCCCTATACAACAGAATGCAAGCGGCTTGCTTATTCGAGGAAATTCCAATGCATGACTCTCATACAAGCGGCCATCCACATAAAGCCTCAATTCACTTTCTGATTTTCCTAGCATAGTCTGCTTATGCAGATGCTCTAAACCAATAAAATACCAACACCGTGGCTTGAATGCATGAGTGAAATGAAGAGAAGCCTTCTTTCCTTTACCACTACCACTTTCAACAACCAAAAACTGTCCATGAAAATATGCTTCCACGCCCTGATTGTCAGCTGAAAGAAAACTGAAGAGCCTAGGCATGTGTGCTGTTCCTTCCCCAGCAAGAGCACTTGCAGCAGCCGCAGCTGACATAGCAGAAGATTTTCCTGATTTTGCTGCAGCAGCTGCAGCTATGGCAGCAGCTGTAGCTGCAGTGTTTAGTGTGTCTGCAAAGGATTCAATATAAAGCCATGTTGCAAAAGCATAACCATTTGAAAATGGCCACCGACTCTCCCCAGAACCAAGCAAACCAGAACTCTCTCCATCAAATTCAAAGGTATAAGCTGGTCCCTCTGTCTCCCTTCCAGACATGGCCTTCTCCAATGCACGGGTAAGATTAAGTGCCCTGCCAGTAGAGATTGCATCAGTTATAAGCTGGAGCCAACCTCGTAAATCACATACGCTTAGGGAATGTGCTCCTAACATTTCGATACAATTGTAAAAATGAGTAGCATCCCAATTCCTGCCTTTATCTGATCCATCTTTCTTGGTAAATATTATATATGCAGCTGAAAGAAGGGCCCTCAAGAGTCCTGCTTCAGAGCACATAGTCCGGTTTCTTGTGCAAGACTTTAAAACGATTAGCATCCCTTTTACCAATCTTGTCCTGGGTGACATGTAAATACTTGTATCACCCTCACAAGGAAGCCAGGGAATGATATTTGCTGCCACGACTGCAGCCCCTGGACTAAGCATCACGGTGGGAGTAGAAATCTCTCCATCTTCATTGAGATCTCCAACTCCACCCATTTTAGCAAGTAGCACATCAACCACGATATGCGAAACATCCTCATCCTCTCCGTCTTGCAAAAGGCTCTCCTCTCCACAAACAATCCTCCTCAACTTTTGCAGGCTACTAGAATCCGAACTCTGTATTGCAGAATCAATGAGATTCAAAAGCTCCGAAGGAGCATCAGGCAAAACCAATTTACTTCTCTGCCTTAAAGGTGAGCCAAGCGGAGACCCCAATGTACTTCCACCGTCAAGAGACAACATTGAAATAGTATTCGACGAAGAGGAATGAGGACTGTAATTTGATGATTTTCGCAATCTGGGGCTTCTGAACGCATCGCCGTGCATGCTACTTTCTTCATCTGCACTAAGCTCTTTCACTGATGCAGCGTTGGAATTAGCGAATTCTTCAAAATCTACGCTTTCTGATCGAGGGGTCCTACTAGTCTCCTCTTCACCCACTGATTCAGATGCCACAACATTCCTTTCTAGTGAATCTTCCAAAGAAACTTGCTCAAACTGGCTTTCTTCAATGATTTCTCCATGCTCCTTCTGTTCATCTTTCCCAATCTTGCCGCCACTCCCTGAAGAGTCCCTCCACTCGTCCTTCTCCCCAGTCAAACTTGTGTTAGCAACCCAATCCGCATTCTGTGAAGCACCATCCAATCCAATGTACCTCGGTCGACTATCTCCATTTTTCTCCATTGCCGGTGAATTTCCCACGGATGATGCCTCGCCATTTTCACCTACCCTTACTGTCTCTTTCATCATCCCAAACCGATTAGACATGGAATCCGAACCATGGATCAAGACACAATCATTGTCATCTCCATCCTTCATCTGATTTCCTCGCAAACCACTGTTTTCTTCATCGGGCTTTGCAGCAGCTGGTTCCTGATCATTGTTCAACCTCTCATCCAAATCAGTTGAGACCGAATGGGGATCCATCTATGCAAATTCAAAGCCTGCTAATATTATAGAAGCTAAAATGTGCATCCATATAATAACAAACTAAGAGAAGAAGATCCATGATGTGCACCTAGCTGCTATTTTTCAAAAACTGTTGCAAATAAAATAACTGCTAAAATTGCATCTATCTAATAAGAAATCGACGATGAACCATGATGAGCCTCCTCTTACAGAAAATTTATTTAAAATATCAGCTGAAATCCCATCTATCTAATTACAAATCTAGATGATGAAAGACCGCAATAAAGTTGCTATTTTGCAGATATTCTTTCGCCTAAGGTTGATGTCATGATTTTGGGTCTCAGGACATAAAAAAAAAATAGTAATAATGTTCAATATTTTCGTTTATGATTCCTTGCATTGAAATTTTCAATAAAGTTGAGGCCCAAAAAGATCTAAATATAAACTTACCCGATGTTTCCGAGCTGGATCCGGAAAACGTAAGCTGCTACACTTCAGGAAGTCAAAAAAAAAACAAAACCAAAAACCCTCGCTTTCCAGCCAATTTGCTAGTTCATTTGCTACCTCAAGATCGCAAGATCCTCCTCACAAAGCACGGGCCAGACCTAATAACGCGTCAGACAATCTCATCGCAAGAATAGCTGCAGCATAATCACAAAATATGCTCCATTCCACACAATGATGCAATATACACACAAAATATGCTCTCTATGCAGTATACATACAAAATATACTCCTTCCTTGGATGGTTTGACGCGGTCTTTGATCAGATTTCCTCAATTCTTAAACCACCTGAATTGATGAAGAGGTCTTGCCACCGAATCGCTTACAAATAACTTCTGGTGTATGCAAAGCGAGTAAGCGTCGATGTAAAATAAATGTGATTGGAAGTGTCTTATGAGGGAAATAATGGCGTCAAATCCCAAATCAGGAATCTGATAAGCTGTTTGCTCTGTCATTTATAGGTGGGAAATGCCGTGTCGCCGGAAAACCGCTACGTTGTTTCGCCGATCGAAACACGGGAACGGTGACATCGTCGGAGTTGTAGGGGTCAAGGAAATTAAAAAAATTTCTTTAATAATATTTAAATATTTTAACCTAGAAAGGCAAGTACAATACCAATATTACAATCCACTTATCACTAATCCAATATATATATATATAAACTTTTAAGCTAATTTAAGGTAAATATGAGTATTTTTTACTTTTCCTTGGGCTTTGCAACCCTCAAAAGATAATTTTTTTTTTTTTTTTACAAATTGTTGTTGTTTCATCGTTAAAACACATGATTACATTAAGTTGTGGATGATCACATTAAGCGGGTGGATAAACACACCTTAGGGTCCTTAATAGCTATTACATAGCATATCCTCAACATATGAGAGGGAGAGATTTGAACCTGGACCTCTCCAACAGACTTTCAACTACCTGCTTCTCTCCAACTCACCCACATGAACGGATAGAAGATAAATATTTTTGCTACAAAAGATAAATAGGGTTTGTGTTTGATCTTTAATGTTGTGATAAAAATGTTTACTTTTAGTTTTTTTTTTTAATTTAAGTTTACATAGGTTTTTATGAAAGGTCTCTTTACCTAGGAAACTTTTATAATTTGTAGCTTGCAAGGAAACAATATTTTTGCGTAGGAAATTTTTATAATTTGTAGCTTGCAAGGAAAGAGTGGGAACTAACTTTAGAAGGGGAAGCTCATGAGGAAGGAGAGGCAAGGAAAGGTTGAAAGCCACAAGAGACTTTGAAAAGGTTTTTAGGAGGTGTGGGTAAAGGCAAATGCTTAGGAGATGGGAAGTCTTCTCTTTAAAAGGGAATTAAAATAAAAACCTTGAAAACAAAGGAAACAAATCCAAAATTATTGGATGAAGGGTCTGACATAACTTCTTTTGCCTTTTGAATCAGCAATCAGCACCATGAGGATTTTGGATAAAAATCCAACTCAAAAATAGTTGGATATTGATTGATTGAAAACCAACTCAAAAGATAGTCAAAAGATTTAAGGACATACAAACACCGCACGTCCCCAGAGCATGGTTCTATACCGCGGTTAGCACAATCAAAAGTGATAGGGCAATATTTTAAATCGCGACCCAAAACACGGTTCCACAAACACCGCACGTCCCCAGAGCATGGTTCTATACCGCGGTTAGCACAATCAAAAGTGATAGGGCAATATTTTATATCGCGACCCAAAACACGGTTCCACAGTGTCAGCGCATGTATATATACCACGCACTTCAAAACTTGCTCCTCGTCACAGTTAACACAGCCAAACTTTTAAAAAGCGACGTAAAGCAAAGTCAACAAGACCTTGACCATTTTGAGAGTTGAATTGAGGCAACCATTAGCAAGTACTTACCGACTATCAACTGGCCTATCCCTCTGGTAAAATTTTGAAATAAAAACAAGGGTTTTTATGAGGGGTCTCTTTTTCCTCGTAAGTCTTTTGAATGAAAACCCAAAGATAGACCACTAAGATATCTCACAAGACAAAAATGTTTAATAAAAAACGTAAGCTTTTACAAGGGATTTTAAGCCTTGTGAAAACCCTATAACTTATTACTGTAATATCCCTCACAAAAAAGCATTGCAAGTTTACTGCAATGGTAAGGGCTTTGGTCTCTCTTTAAAAGGTTCAAGGTTCGAACCCCACTTGATATGAGGGGACTAGGATCACCTATAAAAACCTGTGTAAACTCAAAGACTCATATTCAAATCTTCTCATATGATACATAAATAATATCCAAGTTGTGTTGTAATACTATGTGATGATGATGCAAGATAGGTGGGGACCGTTTCAATCTTATATAACCCATACATATATATATATAAACAAAATTTTAAGTTAAAAAATACGGATTTATAACCCATTAATATATATGTACTATACATAAATAATATCCAAGTTGTGTCGTAATACTACTATGTGATGATGATGCAAAATAGGTGGAGACCGTTTCAATCCTATATAACCTCTCTATATATATATAAACAAAATTTTAAGTTAAAAATATGGATTTATAATCCATTAATATATATTTATCTATTTTTGAGAACAAAATTTTAAGTTAAAAATGTGAATTTATATGAGGGATCTCAATCCCCCTGTTATAAGTTTTTGAATTAAAACTCAAAAACACATCTGACTAGACTTTTTAATAAATAATACAAAATATAATTAAATACAATTATGACTATTTTACAACTACTTTTTCATAATTTAAATTAGTGTATTTAAGATAAAATTTCAGATATCTCTATAAAAATGTTTTTTTTAATATTAGACGAAGGATAACTTATAAATTAAATTATTTTTTTAAATCTTTAGAACTGTTGTTCAAGGTGTTTTCTTTTTCTTTTTTTTTGATATATAGAAGCAATGGTTAGGATTCAAACTATCTACGAAGGCTCCCATGACTTCCACCGTCCCGATACATGGTAACTCGGCGTGAGACGGGGACCATCGAACGCACAAGGGTTGCACCGTCGTCATCAATCTGGCACACCACTCAGAAGAATCGGATCTGGGCTACTGTCACTCAGAAGAATCGGATCTGGGCTACTGTCTGTGCATGGACAATCCGTAGGATTGGAACCTAAGTCTCCTCTCGATAAAAGCCCCAACTTACCAATCCACCCAGACCCATAGACTATTCAAGGTGTTTTTATTCATGTGGTCGTGGACCATTGACGTTTTTGAAAGTTAAGATAATCATACAAGATGTGACAAGGAAAGGGTCATAGGAACATATTCATGAAATTTGAATAAACCATGATGACGAAGATAGATTTTTAAGGTCGATAGATTTTAAAGTTCGCTTTTTATAATTAGGATCATTAATATTATAAAAATGTTAATTTTAAATTTTTTATAAAAACTTTAAATTTTTTCAAAAGTTTTATATCATTTAAGTCTTTTGGGAGACGAGAACGTTTTTATAGTTTTATTGAATGAAGTTTAAGGTTTATAGTTTTATTGAATGAAGTTTAAGGTTTAAGTTTGAAAGAGGATAAGGTATTCTTTAGTGCCTTCTTTTATACGAACTATGGAAAATATAATGCGATATGGTTTGATAAAATTATTTTATTAAATTAAGTTTGGTTACTTAAACTAAGTGTTTTCAAGTAAGTTTGAAGTAGTTGAATTGAATAAAAATTTTAAATTAAAGTTTAATAGGTTAAGTTAAAATTTAACCTGATTTATTTTCAAATATATATATTTATAAAATATGGGACAAAAAAGAGGAGGCTTTTTGTTGTTTTGTAGACTTCAAAAAGGTATTTGACACATTGTCAAGGAAAAAATTATGAAGCAAAATGGAAGAGATAGAGGTTTCAATTCACTATAAGGCAGCAGTTCACACAGACTATATGAGCATGTAAAGGCTAGAATCAGAACACAGGAAGGGTTATTGAATGTTTTGGTAGTGACATAGGTGTCAAACAAGGTTGTCCTCTATCTCCGACCTTATTTGGGTTGTACATTGAAAAGTTAGAAGAATGGATAAACAAATTTGGGGGAGAGGGTGTGCACTTAGCCAAATATGTGGTAAAACTCCTCATGTATGTAGATGATGTAATTCTTGTGGCCAAACCGACCTTATTTGGGTTGTACATTGAAAAGTTAAAAGAATGGATAAACAAATTTGGGGAAGAGGGTGTGCACTTAGCCAACTATGTGGTAAAACTCCTCATGTATGTAGATGATGTAATTCCTGTGGCCAAAATAACCAAAGATCTAGAAGATCGCCTTCAAGATCCAAAACTCTTTTGTAAAGAAGTTGGGATGCAGGTGAACACGAGCAAAACAAAAATTATGATTTTTTAAGCAAAAAAGAAGCAACAACTTGAATTTCAGTTTGCAGGAGAATCGTTTGAGGTAGTAGTAGAATACAAATACCTGGGCATATACTTTCATGACAAACTTAATTGGAATACATGTAGGATGAAAAGAACTCAAAGTGGTTGGAGAGCACTATATGCACTTCAAAACAGGTGTAGGAATGCCGAGTTGTGGGACTGGAAGACCACCAAGGTCTTATTTAGCCTACTTTTAACATCGGTTTTGTTGTATGGTTGCGAGGTGTGGGATAATGACACAGCAAATACAAAATGGAAGCAAATAGAAAGGATTCAAAAATATCTAATCACAAATTTTCTCAAAATTAAGGCCACAACCCCTTATGAAATTATTCTAGCTGAAATTGGAATGTTCCCTTTAGAAGCAATTGTTATGACCAAACTGTTATGTTACTTGAAAAAAACAAAAAATATGAAAGATGATAGATGGCCTAGGGCAACTAGGGACGAAGAGTTACATAGGCGAAAGAATACATGGATGAAACAAAATCAGAAATGGATGAAACAAAATCATAAATGAATGAAACACTAGGAAATCAACATAAATGAATGCCCAAATGTCAACAAAGACATAAAAAATTATGTGAATGAAAAGTTCAAAAGTAAATGAAAAGTTCAAAAGTAGAATGTGGAAAAATGCAAGCAGGAAAAGACAATATTATATTGCAAATTTTAACCCAACGTATGACCACAAGGAAAAAGCGTATATATGCGCTGAAATCAAGTGGAAGGAAAAAATCCTCATTGCTCATATAAGGACTAGCTCTCATAGACTTAGATGTGAAACAAGGAGATGGACAACGCCTAAAGAACAATGGGAAGAAAGGATATGTACTCTATGCAGCACAGGGGTAGTAGAGACATAGGAACACTTCATTTATAAATGCTTGAGTTTTTCAGATATCTGTGACAAATACAAAGAAACACTTGGAAATGGGTTTATGGCAGATTTATTTGAAGATAGTAAAATAAAAAAGTTGGAGAATTGCTAACCCAAATCAGCACGAGAAGGAACAACCTTCTCAAAGATATTAAAGATCATATGATATGATTTGAGTAATTGTACTTCCATATTTGAGGTCCCATAGACCATATTTGGGTCTCGTGGACGTAATTAAAATCTTTCATTTCATTTCAAAAACAATTATAAATATAAAAATTTATATTTTTAATAAATCTTTGTATGAAGAGATTAGGATCTTACATAAACATTTTTATTTTTAACTCTAAATTTTAAGTCAACGTGATCATAGATCAATGGATCAATAGTTACGACATATGAATAACATAGCTCACATTAAGATTTAAATCACGATAATACCAAATAACTTATATAACTTAATGTAACAAAAATGGTGTAAAAAAAAAAATCTAAAACCCTACTTTTATATATATAATTAAGAACAATTTATTTGTTTTTTAATTTTTATATTATAAAATATATTATAATTATAATTATAAATTTATCAAGTGTTTGTCTGGCTTGGCTTTTATTCAGAAGACATTCAGGTTCAAACCTTGGGGTAACTTGTTTGTAAAGGTAGTAGTCTGATTTGAATCTTTTGAATACACATTATATTGACGATGACGATACGAGCACCAAGCGATCGGTGATCCCCTTCACGTCGAGTCAACAATAATGAAGTAGAATAGATTTGGCGAGAAAATCTCCTATAATTTGAACTTTGCACTTATCAGTTACTAAAGTATAGTTGTGACCAACTCTCCTATGTAACCAAAAAAAACAAAAAAACAAAAAAAAAAAAATATATATATATATATATATATATATATATATATATACCCTAATATATCAAAATCAAAAGTTCATTATATGTTTCTCATAATTGTCTTTGGCGTATGTGATTACAAGGGGGTTACTATGCTTAAGGTTTAAGCACGAACCATGCTCTTGGCATATACGATCTATGCTTAAGGTTTAAGCACGAACCATGCTCTTGGCATATACGATGACAAGAGGGATGTCAAGATTATTAAGGCTGAGGTATAAGCACAAACCACTAAAACACATTGAGCTTGAACATGATCCTTCAATATGAAAAGATAATTTTATTTACCCATTCAAATTAGTTTACGGAATATAATATGCATATAACATAATTTTATTAGGTTTATATTGTGATAAAATGGTGAGTATAGGTTAGGGTTCAAGTACTCGCCACTCATGAAAATTGGGTTCGAATAGGAGCTGTTTTTTATCAAAGATAATTTATCTAAATCATTTAATTTTATTTTTATAGATAAAAATATGTAACATATTATCTTCGATAGATAGTATAACGATTTGGGTTTTGATTATTCTTTGGAAGGTCCAAGGTTCAAACCGTGACGTAGGTGAGTGTGTGAGGGGGTGGGTGTGTGTATGGTTGTGTTTGCCCCTTATTGATAAGCTTAGCTCTCACCCTTATTAAAGATTATGGTGCTTTATCAAGAGGTCATAGTTGGTGTGGTAGGGTGGTTGCGTCTTGACGTCCTGCCAACTACTCTCACGTAGTAGCCTTATCTCATGTCATGGGTGAGAGCATGACTATACAGGTTTGGCTCAAGGCGCACGTGGTGAAGTTTGGGTTGCTCCCTTCATGGATCAAGCAAGTTGCTTCACCAAGCAACTCGAGTAAACAATAGTGCCCAAAGAGGTTAAGCGTGCTTATTTCAAACAATAGGCTTCTTTGGGTGAGATAATTTGAGACTGAGCCCCCAATCCCGATAACATCGGGATTACCAACAAGCGAACCTAGTGCTCAAACTGCCTTATATCATCTACCTTCTATTGAGTCACATTGATAGTCTCATTCTTAGATGACCTCTCCCCCATATTCGTACCAAGAAGGATCTTGTCGTGTCATCGTTGTGCCGCCATAGAGTAGGGTTAGGATAGACGAGCAAATAAGCCTTGGAGACGCGAGCCCATTGAGCACCAAGTTAGCCATGTCATTGCTAGGATGCTAAGTAAGGCCTTCGGACCATGATGTAAGGATGGACTATTGGTCCCGTGAGTAATGATAATGAAAGCTTGGCTATATGCCTATGTACAATGTTCCTTTGTGTGGATGTTGGCTTGAGTGCCTTGTGGTGCATGCTTTGGATTATGGATTGTTGTATGGATTGCTTTGCAATGAGATGCTTTTGCTAACTCTGAATGGATGGGTGTATGAATGAATTCTTCCGCTAATCCATGGAATGTATGGATATATGTTATAATTTGTGTTGTGTTGTTGTGTTGTGTAGGGAATACTACAAGGTGCTGCCTGAGGTGTATCTCGTGGTAAGCCAAAGTCGAATTTGACCGCGTACGATGTCAAGCAGGGCGTAGGGTCACTACCCTATAGGCCTACCCCGTTACAGATTGGTATCAAAGCCAAGGTTTGGAAGGCTTAGATGTCAAGCTCAACCTAGTTGGTACCAACGGGTCAGTCATTGAACAACCTTGTGTTGTCATATTGGAAGGCAACGTAACTTCCCTAGCCAGAGAGAGGGTCACCATGTGTGACAAAGAAAGGATCGTTGGATTTTTAAAAGAGGTTAACACGATGTGTATTGCATGCAAGATCCTTGTGCTCCACATGTCCTTGCTTACTACAATGAGATTGTTGTGAGTTCCCATATCAAGTGAAGGGTGAGCTTAGACTAGACCGTCAGTTAGGACCAAACAAGTGCAAAGTATGAATGACTTGAGACCTAGATGGTTTACCTGTGAGCGTTGTCTTCACCATCAACTGTTACTTTTGTTGCTCCTAAGTAAAGGATGTCTTAGTGGGTTCACATAATTATGACCACTGTTGTGTTGAAGGTAATTGTCAACACCCCCTCGAAGAGGAGCATGACTACATGTTGCCTGTATTGAACATAATTGTTGGTCATCAAGAGCAAGTTTGGAAGTGCTTGTTGTTTTGCTTAGCGTGGTCATTGACAAGCGAAAGAGAAATAAAGTGCTAAGGAAGTAATTGTCCTAACATCGTTCACCATGAGATTGACCATGCACAATTTCTTGAGTAGAACGTTGGGAGCCTTATTGCCAAGAAGAGATGGTCGATGATGAAGTTGGGTCCTCACACCTTGAGAACCATGGACATCGCGAGGATGCTTGTAAAGAGTCGATCGTCAATAATTCAAACTACCTCGTCATCCAGGCCAAGAGGTTGGATGACTTAGAGAATCGAGTGGTTGTTCGTGTTAACAATATTGAGTATAAGATCTTGGAGATGGACAAAGGGTCAGTGGAGCTAGAATTTGTCATTCACAAACACAGTTCGCAGGTCAAAAGTCTGGAGAACACCTTAGCGTCACTAGCTGACCAAGTGGGTTAGAGCACAATGTTGATTTAAGATGTGAGACAAAATTTGGTTGAAATGTGGGAGGAGCGAAACACTCAAGGGACCTCCTCTCCCCTAACCACTATTACCAATAAGTGTAGATCAAGCCGTGAGAACGGATATGCTATGACAGTTCACAGGAGATGAGTGCTCTCAACCAGTTCTTCTAATACATGAGTTAGTACCTAAAGATGGTGGGACCGCTCCCAAATAAAGAACAACTTACTTTGGCAATGAGATGCTTGACAGGTACCGTGTTGACCTAGTTGTTCAACCTAGCAGAAGACATCACCGAGGGTAGAGTGAGCAAGAGGATCGAGTCATGGGATGACTTGAGAAAAGCGCTAGTTGTTCAGTTTCATCCTGAGAATGTTGAGTGGGTCACCAAAAGCAAGCTCTAGAAGCTAAGATACACCGATAAGTTAGGGACTACCAAAGAACAATAAATTGTTATTGTTCTAGCATGGGCTCAATTATTGGGCTCTAGGATGAGCTACGAAGGTATCAAGCTTGCATCATTCGTGAGGCAGTGGCGATAACTAAATCGTGAGGCAGTGGCGATAACTAAAGGATTGTTCGGGCATCGCGATGAGGTCAAAGACCATAAAGAAGGGCATTTGAATACGTCGAAGCCTGAGCTAAAAGGCAAAGGCTTTCTCGAACCTCCAACTAACTGTGCGAAGAATGGATGGAGACCACCCGAGGGATCGAATGATGGAGCGAGATCGACTTCCTCGCATGTGAGAATCGCATTTTGCAATAATGGGGACGATGAGTCAAATTCCTGGTTGAAATGTTGGACCTGCAAAGGGACTCACACATAGAGGAAGTGTTTACAACATTATCAAGTTGTTGCAACCCAACAAGAGGAAGTAAAAGAAGACTCGTCCAAGGATGATGAGATCGAACAAGTGATGAATGTCATCCAAAAGAGTGACCGAGATAAATATGACAAGGTAGAATGAGACTTTAATGGAAGGCCCGTGCGACCAATAGGGGGACCCAAGTGGGGCTAAAGGGTCAAAAAGTGAAGGGCATTTACCCTCCTTATTGCACTGGATAAGGAGGTCCAAGCTAAGTCGACGAAGACCTCAATTGATGAGGTGTTGTATAGTAGTATGGACTGTAAATACCATGAGTTTTGAGATGAACACTACCACATGTGCCTCCCGCTATTTTGGGTACGTAATAAATTTGTATCGTCATCAAAGACGGTGTCAAAATTAAGTGGAAGAGGATTATGGTAGGGCAGTTGCACCTTGATGTCCTACCAACTACTCTCACATAGTAGCCTTGTCCCATGTCATGGGTGAGAGCATGACTATATGGGTTTGGCTCAAGGTGCACATGGTGAAGGTTGGGTTGCTCCATTTATGGATCAATCAAGCCACTTTATCGAGCAACTCGGGTAGACAACAATACCCAAAGAGGGTAAGTGTGTTTTTTTTGGACAATAGGCTTCCTTGGGTGAGATAGTTTGAGACTAACCCCCCTTATTATTGTAATGTTGAGCTTACCAACAAGCAAGCCTAGTGCTCAACTTAGTGTCTTATATCATCTGTCTTTTGTCTAATCACATAGCAATCTAAGAAGATCGAGAGTCTCATTCTCAAATGACCTCTCTCTCGTATTCGTGCTAAGAAGGGTCTTGTCGTGTCATCGTTGTGTCACCATAGAGTAGAATTAGGATAGACAAGCAAATAGGCCTCGGATCCTACAAGCCCATCGAGCACCAAGTTAGCCATGTCGTCGCTAGTATGCTAAGTAAGGCCTTTGAACCATGATGTAAGGGCGAACCATCGATCATATGAGCAATGATAATGAAATCTTGGCTATATGCATGTGTACTGTGTTCCTTTGTGTGGATGTTGGCCTGAGTGCCTTGTGATGCATGCTTTGGATTATGAATTGTTGTATGGATTGCTTTGCAATAAGATACTTTCGTTGACCTTGAATGGATAGGTGTATGAATGAATGCTTCTGCTAACTCATGGAATGTATGGATATATGTTGTGTTTTGTGTTGTCTTGTGTTATGTATGGAATACTACAAGGAGATGCCTAGGGCGTATCCCGTCGCGAGCCAAAATTGACTTTGATCGTATGTGGTGTCGAGCGAGGCATAGGGTCACTACCCTATAAGCCTACCCCCATTACGATTGGGATGGGGATGCCCAGTCCTAGTTGTTAGTCATAGGGTTTTCTCACATTAACCTCAATAAAAAAATGTAAAACATTAATTAAAGTGATTTCAATGAACCCATGGCTTTGGGGAAAGTAAGTGGGTTACAACGAGTTTCATATTGTAGACCAAGATTATAATCCTACATGTGGATCTTGACATTTATACAGGCAAGGAGTAAGCTTCACATTCAATGTTCTTGGTCTACATCGTTGGAAAAATAAATAAATAAAGGAATATCGTAAGGAAATGATGAATGACAAGAAAAAGTACCATTTTAACAAGCCCTTCTAAGTAAGGATGCCCTATTTAGTAATATTTTAGCAATAAAAAATATAAGCAAGAGAGCCTATATAGTATTCCTTATTTGGGTGGTAGATAATACACTAAAAATGATTACCAAGCGATTGGATAATTGAGCATAATATAATAATTCTTATAAGTAAATAATTAATATCAAGTTCAACGAATATTGACTAGATTTTTTAAAGGTCCATAAGTGCATTAAATGAAAGGGGTGATTAAGTTCAAGTTCTTCAAGGACTTTCATTTTGAAAAGGATTTTTTTCTCTTCTACTTCTTCATTTAAAAAAACCAAATATAAAATAATGCATGGTAGGCCATAGTTTAGAGGTAAATATAGCCTGTGTTTAAAGCCATAGAGAGGATCTCTCTATGGAGAAATAAGCCCTTGAAAGACTTCAATATGGATTAGCTTTTTTGGACTACCTTATTAGTTAATTAATAAGCAGGTATTGAACAATACTAGTAAAATTCTAAGGGAGTTCATCTAGAAGGGGTCAATTACCAATAAGTAAAACATGTTGTGCATATTGAAATATGTGTTGTGGATATTTTAAAACTTTTCCAGAATCCATTAAGACTTAATTAAAATAAAGAGATTAGGATTAACAAGTTGGTTATGGAAACATTGCAGTTAAATGTCTTAAATATTATGTAACTAGACACATGACAAGGGATTGCAAAGGAAAAGGAGTGAGCAAGAGATTAATAGTTTTAGTCATAAGACATTCAAGAATGAAGTAAAAATATAATACTATATAAGAAGAGGCCTTGAACTAAGGATTTTTTAATCCCCAAGAAGTGGCAAAAAAAAAACCCTCTGCCTAATCGAATGACAAAGGCCTCCACATTGAATTGAAAACAAACATACAAAGAAACTAAGAAGGATGAATAAGATGAATTGTGATACTAAGTTTAAATATGAAAGTAGTTAAATTTACAAAGGAATATACAAATTAAAATTTTAAAGGAAACAACATAAAAAAGATTAGGTTTAAGTTGGGTAAATCACCTTCAATCTCATCAAATAGTAAAAAATCATCTCCTTGCAATACAAATAAGCTACTTTATCAATTGAAATTAGCTCAACTCGTTAGATTTCTCAACTTTCAAGGAGGAGACCAAGGTTCTAATCTTGCCAAGTGATACATGCATAATTCCCAAGAATTTTGTAATACCACCATGTGGTCATGATGTAATATAGGTGGGACCCATTTCAATCCCATATAATCGATTCAAAAAATAAAAATGAAAGTAGTCTAGAAGTTGTCCCTTATACTTTAGGGTTTTAGAGAAAGCAAGCAATATGACAAATATGCATTACACTTTAGGGTTTTTAAGACAACATGAGAAAGTAGGTACTATCGAGGTTGCCCCTCCACTATAGGGTTTTTAGGGTGACATAAAAGAAAGGTATTTCCATGATTATGCCTTATACTTAAAGTTGTTTTAGGCACTATATATTCATTAATCATAAGTTAAATTGTGGACAATATGAAAAAATAGAAGTATATTGATGAGTTTCAAATCATTAGGGGGAATGGAAATAAGAAATAAAGGCCCTCAAAGCTTGCACAAAGATAAAAAGAAACCTATAAGGATATTAATTTGCAAAAACCAAAATATGAGTAGTCGCAGGAGTGAGTGCGAACCAAGAATGAGCCTCACTAGGTAGCATAGAAGGAAATGCATATTTGAAAGCCCTAATTAGAAGTCAATATAACCTAGCTAGAAGTATGGATGCCCAGATTATAAATACAAGGAAGAGAAAATATACGATAAGTTCAATCCAAGAAGGAAATGTTACACCAGAAGTAATTATCAAGGATGAGATGATCAAGCATGATATAATTATTCTCAAAAGCAGGGGGCTAATATGTATATTCCATAAATAATAGTTAGGGTTTTAAAAAATTCAAAATAGGATCAAGTGCAAGTGAGGATTGAATTCAAATTAGTCCATGAATTTTCTTCCTAAAGGTTTCTCCCTTAACATCTTTTCAAGTTAATAAAGTAGGGATAAAATAACAGATGATGGTCCATAGTTTATGGGAAGAGATGGCCTTTATTTATGACCATGGAGTGAGTAATTTTCTGTTGAGATAGAAGCTACTAAAAAGCTTGCACTGTGGGTTAGGATTTTTGGACTTCCATATAAGTTTATCGATTAGGATATTTTGAAGAATATTGGAAATACACTAGGAGAGACCAAGTACTAAGAAGCAAAAGCATGCTTTATGATGTGAATCTAAAAATCTTGATCACATTTCCTTTATTCATGAGTGCTTAAATAGCACAAAATACATAACAAATAAACTTCCAAAGTTTGGAAGATAGCAAACTAACTGGAAGATACAAACAAGAAAAGATGTTGAGATAATAACTTATCTCAACAACCTAACTAATGGCTAACTTAGGTTACCATAAGTGAAAAACTTGCAACCAAGAAGCCAATGTGAGTAATAGAGGCTCACATAATAATGCAATATAATAATAATATGTTTGATGTCCTCATCATTCCTCCCAACCATAGAAGCATTGGACTCCAATGCTTTTACAAGAAAGTGGGAGCAAACATGGGAGTGTGCAAGTGCCCAAAATACAATCCTCAAACTAATGAAGAAGATGAAGACCCTTTGGAAGGCTCTGCTCGCCACCAAGGAATCACTACCACTCCTGCAAAGGGAGTACCCAAAGCAAACTATGCTTCAAGGGCTATAGTAGGAATTTTCTTCAGTCTTCTTCCTGAAATGTTGCTTGCTTCTCACATCATTCATGCTTCAAAAATGGTGATACAAGTTGGCTTGAAACATATCCAACATATCACCTAGCCATGGAATTTGTGCTTTAGTTGACAATAACCCAAAACTAAGCACTAGGTAACAAATGAAGTCGATCAATTTTTTGCCACACCTTCTTACTAACCCCTCTATGACTAGAAGTATACACCTCAACTAATAGCCTATTCCATCCTATCAAAAAGGTGCCTCAAAACTGTGGTTGATTCAATATGGGGCACAACAAAGAGAGGAAAAATAACAAAAGCATAAATCCTTCAAGTGTTCTTATGGTAATCTACTTATCTTACCAGATTGTATGGATAACTAGTCGCTACAACTGCTAGGTGTTATAGAGGAGATTACTAGTTACGAGGTTCACTTGTATTGAGGAGTGTTAAGCACCATCGACCGTGCGCTCCATATTAAAAATCCACAAAGGACAATTTCTTACAAGGCATACAATTGGATTAGCCAAAATAAATTCCAAAATAGGACTTGATGCACCTTATTACAAAGATTTCAAAAATCCAAACTGGAGGAGTAAAAAGACAAGGCAACTCCTCAAAGATCCAATGGATCATATTATAAAATCCATAAGTATGAGTGGATACAATGGTTTGCCTATGCACCTTAAAGCAAAGATTAAGTTTTTGGAGGCAAAAATTAAAATTTTAAGGGGTAAAATTTTTGAATTTCACCTTGCGGACTTGGGTGGCAAAATAAATAAGGGTCCATTTGAAGGACCAAAAATTGTCTGATCGTGTCAACCAAGTCAAATCTTGTGCACAACCACAAACCATAGTAAACCACCACCCAAAGTTGACTACCCATGATTGAGGGTTTGCGTTGACCACCATGTGGCAACAATGTCGTGTCTCCAACCGATGCTAGAAAGCAACCCCACATGGAGGTGCCCCTGACCACCACTGATGGTCGATCAAAATAGGGGGCCATTTTTCCTTTAAACTGCTCAAAGCATTTTGCACATAAAATGTGGGATTAAACCCATATTATTCACACATAATACAGTTCCACCAACCAATCACCTGCTACCACACGTACGCCTAGTTTGGAGGGTTTATCCAATACAACCATGCCATGTGTCCAGTGTTGGATGGACGCCACTGTTAGCGTACTTAATAGCTATTAGTTATTTTGTCTTTATTTAATTATTTAGCTCACTGTTACAACCATGTAACAGTTCTGTTTCAGCCGTTCAGCCGGTGTGCTATTTCGGCATTGTAAACATTATTTAATCTGCAACATTCAATAAACAACTAGTTTCGTATTTTATCATGGCATCAGAGCCAGCTACGACAATTTTCTACAGGGAAGCTTGAGAAGGTAGACGTGATCGAGGGAGGAGCTGCGGACGCAGCTGCGCGCAGGCAGCCAGTACGTCCAGTCGCGATTAAAAAAAAAAAAAAAAAATTTAATCGCGCGACGCGCGACCGAGGGAGGGAGCCCCCCATCGCGCGTCCCCCCTGTTGGAGGACGCAGTGCTGTGTCTGCGCTCTGCGTGCGTCCCGCGTTGGAAGACGACGCGCAGGACGCAGAGCGCGCCGTCAGTGCGCGGGACGACAGAGCGTGCCGACTGCGCTCTGCGCGCGTCCGTTGGAGGACGCACGTGCCGACTGTGCTCTAACGCACACGCGGGCCGAGGAGAGAGCGCGCCGCACGTTAAGGGCGCGGCACCCCCCACCCCCCCGTTGGAGGGAGCGGACGGAGCGCCGCGACGCCCGAGCGTTCGCCCCCCCCCCACGTTGAGCGGACGTCTGTCCGCCCAACGCGCTGCGCTCAACGCAGCCCCCCCCCGCGTTGAAGGCGGGACGCGGCCCCCCCCGGGCGAATTTTTTCAAAAAAAAAAAAAAAAGAAAGAAAACAGACCGCCTGCGGAGCGCAGCCGCGAAGCAGAAGCGCGCGACCGAGCAACCGGAGGCCGCAGCAGAGGAGGAGGAGCATCCAAAAGGAGGAGCTCCACTGATCCAAACGGATCAGCCCGCTAGCTCACTTGGCAGTGAGCTGTGCGGTAAGGCTCAGGGAGCCTGCAGGTCGGGGGTTCAAATCCCACCGACTCCCCCCTAAGGTATAATATTTTTTTTCAAAGTGTTTTTAATTATTATTTTTTAATTAAAATTTTTAATTTTAATTTATTTTTTATAGTTTTTTAAACTTTATAAATTAAAATTTAATTTTAATTTATTTTTTCATAAGTTTTAAAACTATATAAATTAAAATTATTTATTTTAATTTTAAATATATAATAATTATTAAAATGCTTTGTTAAAGAGATTTTTTTTAAGGGGGGATATTTTTTCAAAAAATCAAAGGGGGAATGTGAGTAATTTTCTGAAAAAGCAATTTGGCGAATTGTAAAAGGTGCATTTTCGGCTGTGTCCGACACCTTGTGGGTTTATTCTTGTGGGCATTTTTTTTGTTGTATGTTGCATATTTCATTTTTGCACTATAACATTAAAAATTAAAATCAAAACACTCCCTAAGTCCCCGAAATAATTAAAACCCATCCGTGCAATTTATTGCACTGCAGCGTTCGGTATTTGTGATACCTCTGGCCAGCACTTACAGGTAAAGTTGTCGTGATTTGGCTACTGTATCCGCCGCCTAATATAGCTGCTACAACGACGTCTGAGCTTGTTCTCTATAAATCGTCGGGGAGAGATAAGTTAGCCATTTTTGCATTTTTTTACTCCATCCACTACCCTTTATCGCACTTGTGTTTAGGCGTAAATCCTGACGAAGTATTCTTCATAGTGTTTAGGGGAAGTTACGCCCCACGCATGAGAAGAATCTTCTATGGTAGGTGCCATCAACAAGGCGATTCCCTTTCAGCACCGCTTATGTTCCACGTATCGTATGATCTCTAAAACTCACCTATAGTCTCCCTCACGTAAGGGCGGGTGATTTTTGTTGATCTTTCTAAATACCTATAGTTTCCCTCACGTAAGGGCGGGTATTTTGTACGGTATAACGGCCTAGCAAAAGGTATATCGAAAGGGGGACCAATTGGTGATATAAGGAACCTTCACTATGGCCGCTGTTGCAAAGTTGATGACTGATCCTCATCAGTTATTGAAAGGTCCAAATTATACACCATGGAAACATAAGATGAAGGCAATTCTCCAAATGGAAGATTTGTGGGATATTGTTACTGGAGTAGCAACTAGGCCTTCACCAACAGCAGGATCCACAGGTCCTTCCGCAGATCAGATAGCTTTTGACAAGAAAGACAGTCGAGCAAAGGTGCTCATTTTGTTTGCTATTTTAGATGAAGTGCAACCTCATATAGTTGACAAAGCAAGTGGTAAAGAGGCATGGGATGCCCTTAGAACCATCTATGAGGGAAAGAATGATTCAACCATTCTTCATCTTCAACAACAACTTCATAACCTGAGTTTGAGACAGGGTGGTGAAACAGTTGAACTCTTTCTGTGCAGAGTGTCTGAATTGAAAGAGAAATTGAATTCTTTGGGAGATACTGTGGACGAAAAGCTTCTCATTTCACTTGTGATGAGAGCTTTACCTTCTTCATTTGATATGTTGATCACCTCCATCCAGGTGTCTCAACGACAAATTACCTACATCGAGTTGGTCAATCTGCTTCAACAACAGGAGGCACGCCAACTTCACAAGGATGATTCTTCCAATACAGCCCTATACACCAACAGGCGGGGTTCTAGGAAGAAAGGTAATGGGCAAAAAGGAGGCAACTTTCAGAAAGGAGGAAATTCTCAACAGGATACGAAAGGAAAATGCAAACAACCTCAACGAAAGAAGAGGTGGTGCAAGATCTGTGAGAAAGACAACCATGACACCAACAGGTGTTGGCATAAGAACAAGCAGAAAGGCCAAAACAAACCACAAAATAAAAACAAGCAACCCCAGGTGAATGTTGTTGTTGAAGAATCCGACTCAGATTCTGAATGGGCACACAAGGTGCTCATGACTACCACAGATTCCACACAGAGGGATCCCGTTTGGTATGTCGATTCTGGAGCTAGCAAACATATGACTGGCGACAGATCGTGGTTTGAATCATTTGTGGCCAAAGAGGGCAAACCTGTCACCATTGCTGATGATAAAACCTACAGGGTTCAGGGAGAGGGTACAGTTTCAGTCACTCTTCCTGATGGCAAGTGTCAGATTGACAAAGTCCTCTATGTTTCGGGATTGGCCAACAATTTGTTGTCAGTGACACAAATCCTGGATAGAAATATGGTTGTCAACTTTCATGTTGAGAATGGAAAGAAGTGTTGTACTATTACCAGGAAGGGTAAGCAGATTGCAATAGCTTCATATAAGCACGGCTTATTTGCACTAGATGCTATCTCTACTCCACATGTTGCCATGTCTGTCTCTACCAAGGAGGCAACTTCCCTATGGCACAAGAGATATGGGCATCTTAGTTCTGGCTACTTACTTGAGCTCAGTAAGTATGAGATGGTAAAGGGTCTTCCTTCCCTTTCTGCCACATTGCCAGTGTGCTCTGACTGCTTGGCAGGAAAGCAACATAGAGTACCATTTGAGAAGAGCTCAACAAGAGCACGAAAACCTCTGGAGTTAATTCACACCGATCTGTGCGGTCCTTTCACACCCAACAGTTGTGGAGGGAAGAGGTACTTTCAGTTATTCGTAGATGACTACTCACGAAAGATGTGGGTTTTCTTTCTCCAACTGAAATCTGAAGCTTTCGCATTCTTCCAGCAGTTCAAGAAATCCATTGAGAAGGAGTCAGGAGCTTCTATTAAAACCCTCCGCTCAGATCGAGGGGGAGAGTTTACCTCTAATGAATTTTTTGCATTCTTAGATAAGCATGGAATCAAGAGACAGTTAACAACTGCCTATACTCCTCAGCAAAATGGAGTTGCTGAGAGAAGGAACCGTTCTATCATGGAAATGGTTCGTTGTATGCTCACAGGAGCTACTCTTGGGCAACAATATTGGGCGGAAGCCGTCACCACTCGCAATATATCTGTTGAATAGGGCACCCACAAAGGCCCTAAAAGGAATGACTCCACAGGAAGCATGGAGTGGTAGAAAACCCTCCATATCTCATCTACGTATTTTTGGATGTCACGCTTTCATGCACATACCGAAAGAGAAAAGGAAGAAGCTAGATGAGAAAACACTTGAGATGTATTTTTCTTGGGTATGATGAGCACTCTAAAGGATATCGTTTGATAGATCCTTTGACCAAGAAAATTCATATCAGCAGAGATGTTGTCTTTGATGAAGCTTTCACATCACAGAGCACATCTAAAGTACACCTAGATATTGTGGAATCTAAGGAAGAGAAGATTCCTTCGTCAACACAGACAGGAGGTCCTTCTACATCTTCTTCACCACCACCGAAGAAGAATCCAAAATGGTGTACAAATACAATCAGAGACGCAAATTTATCCACTCCTCCCAATTTGAACTTGGATAGACCTCGTACACGCAGTATGGCTCAAAAGGAAAAAGAAGCCAAAGAAACTGGTGAGGTTGATGATCTTTGTCAATCTTTTGAGGAACTTTCTGTAACTCCAAGTACATAAGTAGAGGATATGGATATTGATGATGACAGGGCATTCATGTCTACCATAGATGATCTTGAACTTGCATCAGTGCAAGATGCTCTCAGTGAGCCTCAGTGGAAGGCCGCTATGGATACAGAGTATGAGTCTTTGATGAAAAATAAAACTTGGAAGCTTGTTGATCTGCCGCATGGAAAGAAACCCATTGGCTGCAAATGGGTATATAAAGTCAAGTACAAGGGAGATGGAACAATTGATAAGCATAAGGCCCGTCTTGTTGCAAAGGGCTATGCTCAAAAGGAAGGCATTGACTACGAGGAAACTTTTGCACCTACTGCTCGGATGACCACAATTCGGGTTATGTGTGCTATGGCAGCACAATATGGGTGGAAAGTTCACCAGATGGATGTCAAAAGTGCCTTTCTAAATGGTGATCTCCAAGAAGAAGTCTACATGACTCAGCCAGAAGGATTTGAAGTGGAAGGCCAAGAGCAGAAGGTTTGCAAATTGGTCAAATCCTTATATGGTCTGAAACAAGCTCCTCGAGCTTGGTATATAAAAATGGACAATCACCTTATGCAGCATGGATTTAAGAGATGTCCCTCGGATGCAAACCTCTATTTCAAGAAACAGGGTTCCGAGATAGTGTTGCTTGTACTCTATGTGGATGATCTCGCTCATTACGGGAGTTCGAAACTATGATCTCTATCGTCAAAAGAAACTTGTGCAAATATTTTGAGATGACAGATCTCGGACTTCTCCATTACTGTCTTGGTCTGGAATTCAGCCAGAAGGAGCACTCCATCAAAGTGTCTCAAAAAAAATATGCCAAGACATTGCTGGAAAAATATCGCATGATCGATTGCAAGCCAATGGCAACTCCGATGGAGAATGGACTTCGATTATCGCGATATGATGATTCACCTCGGGTAGATGGTACTCTCTATCGACGAGTTGATTGGGAGTCTCATATATCCGACCAATACTAGGCCGGATCTCGTATTTGCTTGTCAACTATCTTTCGAGGTTCATGCGAGGAGCCTAAGACCACTCATTGGAAAGCAAAGAAACGTGTTCTTCACTATGTCCGTGGTACTATGGAATATGGCCTAGAATACAAGAGGAACAACAAATTCTTCTTGCAAGGATACACGGACTTCGACTATGCCGGATCATTTGATGATCGCAAGTCAACTTCTGGATACATTTTTCATCTGGGATCCGGTCCTGTCTCTTGGCACAGCAAGAAGCAACAGGTGGTTGCTATTTCATCAACAGAGGCAGAATATCGTGCCGCACGTGAAGTTGTGTGCGAAGTGATATGGTTGCGTCGCATTCTGACAAGTATGGGCCATCCATCAAAATCTCCAATACACTTGTTTTGCGACAATCAAGGTGTTCTGAACCTCGTCAAGAATCCAGTCCATCATGAAAGAACAAAGCACATTGACACACAATGTCATTTCATTCGAGATGAAGTTCCAAAGCACCGAATTCAGCTTCAACACATTCCCACCGATGCTCAAGTTGCAGACATTTTCACTAAGGCACTTGGACGTGTCAAATTTGAATTGTTTCGCAGCTCACTTTGTATTGCAAAATAATGTAAGGGGATGTTAGTAGTCTAGTATAGCTATTAGTTATTACATTACCCAAATAATGTAATAAAGGGGGATGTTAGCGTACTTAATAGCTATTAGTTATTTTGTCTTTATTTAATTATTTAGCTCACTGTTACAACCATGTAACAGTTCTGTTTCAGCCGTTCAGCCGGTGTGCTATTCCGGCATTGTAAACATTATTTAATCTGCAACATTCAATAAACAACTAGTTCCGTATTTTATCAGCCACTAATTCTCATTGTGAGATTGAGGTGGTGTCATGTGTCACACTACAATTGGGGGAATCATTTAGGGTTGAATATTGCACGTGATTGGATAGTTTAAAACTCTTAAAATTTGGTTTGATTTTTCGTTCATTGCCTACAAACTTTTGCTACCTCTTGCAAACGATGTCCATCACTCCTATAATCTACCTACATCAAGGAGAGGGGGAAAGGAGGGCGAGGGGTCTATTTTATCTCCTTCTCGAAAAGTGAAGATGGGGGTGGTTGCTAGCGAGCACCACCAGGGAGGATGATAGCTAGCAAGATAAAATAGGAGCAATTGTTACCTCCCAAGGACGACATTCACCTACGTTAAGATGGGGGGAAAGGAGGGAAATGAGGGTATGCTTTGTCCCCTTTGATTGGTTGAAGTATTCTAATACAACTACACCCTTCTACACGATTAGGAGTTTCAAGGAGATGTATTACCTGATATGTAGGGTGGTCGTTTGTTGTTTACCCAGCCAAATCAACGAAGCATTACTTGACCATTTGATCTGGTCAACCCCTTAGGAGAATATCTCTTGATATGAAACGAAGGGAAAAGGAAGTATCTCATTTTCATAAGCAAGATGTGATCCATCTATTTCTTTGATCAACAGGGCTTCCAGTTCAAATATAAGTCATTGTAACCAATACCTTGGTTGTTTGGTCCTTCTTTTGGCAAGAGTGTCGAGGCATTCTCATGATCACAAGCTAGCCAGATCCTCCTTATGGTTATAGTTCCCTAATGTGAGCTTACTATCTAGGGGCTCTCGTGATCTTGGATTTTTTTCCTTTAAATCCTTTTGTCTTCCTCAAGGCAGGTTACGGTTCTTAAGGGGACACACATATTTCAAGGTGATGCCACCAAACCTCAACTACCCTTTGATGGTCCTCTGAGGGGTACCTAGTGTAGGGATAACTGAGAACACTCTAGCACATTTTGAGCTTTACAAAAGGATGCTATGAATTACCCCAAACCAATCCAACATAACACCTATGAGGACATCCCAAACAAGGAAACGAAAAATAAATTTTGTGTAAGTGAATGGAGAGGGGGAATTTCCATGAGGAAAATTCCCTCTCACAGGTAACCAGATCATGTTGCTCTGATACCAATGATGTGGAAATCAAAGTTAAGCTATATTACTCATTATGTAGAATGCTTAAATAGTACAAAAAATAGAATCAAATAAGTTATAAGGGTTATAACCAACTACAACAATATGCTATGCAGGGACAACCACCTGTAACAACATGGATGCAAATAAAATAATGTTAGGTTAGAGACAAGAACAACCTCAACAACATAACCAATGCATCCTAATTACTAACAAGTTAAATCATAATGTGGACATACTATGCCTCACATGAATACAAAGAAAGAGATATCTTAGGCTTAAGGATAAGCCTAAGCCTAAGGTACAATGATATCCTCATCACTCCTAACCATAGAAGCATTGGACCCCAATGCTCTTAACAAATCTGTAAAGTCATGAGCCCTTTGTGGAATTTTACTGTAAAATATGACAAGGTATGAGGTGGAAGAGCCTTGTCGTGTGTGATGAGTCTTTATGTCAAAAACTCTATTTGTATTAAGCAAAAGCTAGAAGTCAGGGACCACATATGCTGGATGGCTGATGATAGGCTTAGTCTCAAAGTAGAATCATAAGAAGGAGGAAGTTGATGAGGAGTGAGGGTAGCGGTGGCAGCCAAGGAGATGGCCTCCCTAGGTCATTAGCCTTATTAATCACCGATACACCCTGTTCAAGTATGGAAAACACATCATGAAAAGAGCTAGTGGAAAATATAGCATTTTTGTGATAGCCAAGGAAAAGAGTGATCCAACCTAAGAAGATCTGAGGGCATAAAGAAGGTCCTATGAATTATATGACTACAAAACTAGGGTGCAAAGTCACCGAAGCAACCAGTTGTGGCAGATAAAATTGAATGGAGAGCTCCAATGTAGATTCTGCATCTTCTTCTTCACAATCTTCTGTTAAGGCAACAATAGTAAGAATATATTTATCTTCAACTGCATTAAGGGGGATTTCTTTAAATATATTTTCATTACCTTCTTCAGGTTTTTTCATTACTTCAATAGGAGCAACATCAATTTATTTTTCAATATGAGCAACAATATAGTCCAATGAAAGGACAATGGGCTTCATTCCTGTAGATCTTGGTTCAATTATAGTGTTCCTTAGACACATTAGAAGATTCTTCTACTTCAAGAGCAACATCGTCTAGTGGAAATACGATGGGATTTTTGCCCATAGATCCTAGTTTGAATCTAGGTGCTACTTTAAAGTTTTCTTTAACAATTTCTTTCGTTTTAGTAGGAAGGATTTTTGCTTCAATAGATGCTTGTTTTTTTACTGCCATTTCTTATACCAGTTGGGCATCTCAAGTCTTTTGGAGATTAACAACAATCATTTTAAGTCGTTGCTCCATCTCTTCAAAACGTTTTTTATCTTGTACAAACAACATGGTGCCCTACCTTGATCAATAATGTCTAGGTAACTATTGAGAACAATGTTGAGGGTTTCCTAATGTACAATTGCCTAAAGTACAACATTTTACCTTCCAAGTACAAAAGGGTAGAATTTAGTGCTCTTAAATTTACACAATTTGTGTAATTACAACAAATTTTACCCTTCAATTTGAAGTGGTAAAAAAATTTAACACTAAAAGTGAAATATAACCCTTTAAATTTGCAAAAATTTAGCTTTTGGAGGCAAAAATAAATTGAGACAAAAATGAAATTTCTCCTTGCTTTGCAAAAAAATATATATCTTGAAGCACTCTATAAGTCAAGAGTTCATAGGTCAATAATGTGCATTGGTTAACATGCGACAGATGCTTTAGATGCCACACGTCAGTGCCAAAAAACCAGTGCTTTCCACCTCTTGGTTGTGTGGGTACGAGGGCTAACATGACCACCAGATGGTGGTCACTTCACTAAGCAACCTCAATTGCTTATAAACCCTAGTTGGGCCATCTCACAGTGAATATAGGACTAAAGGGAGACCCAACTACAAAGAAAATTTGAATTTTGCCTATGCTTGTGCTTTCTCACCCAAAATTGTGATGAATATCCCACTACCATGTGTTCGTGAATGATTGGATGCTATGGATTTTCATCGTGTGATTTGAAAATTCCATGTGGTGCTCATAGATCGGAGGGAAGTATAGGGTTGGAATATGCATTCTAATTGGTTGATTTAAACCTTTGAAATCAATTTGATTTTTTATCTATGAGCTGCTTTTCCCTAGACTTCATTTTGCAACTCTGTAACTGTAGATACCTACACTAAGAAGGGAATAACCCCCTATATCTTTGTTGATCGAGTAGAGGAGTAAACTAAGCCTTTGAGTGGAGATTTATGTTATCATCCATTATTAATCCTTAGGCACGAGCATAGCCAAGTGAGGTTGATCAGGGTTGACTGAAGGAGAAGCATCATTATCTATTGTTCACCATTAGGCACAAGTGTGGGGATGTAAGGTGGTAGGGAAAGGATAGGTGTGGAGGTTAGGGGGTGTGTAGGGATAACCTATGCCTCTATCGATCAAGTACAAAGGTTGATCGATCAAGGATGCCGATCGAAAATAAGGCTAAGGCAAGGAGGGGGCCGATAAGAAGAAATCAAGGTAAATAAATTTCAAAATTGAACCTTTGATACCTCTAAGGAATGCTAAGTCATAGACTTTGATTATTTCCACCGCCAAACCTTGTGCACCCTTTGATTGATCAACAACACCTTCAAGATATCTTCCCTAATACTATTTTCTTAAATGACAAAGCCTGATCTTTAAAAACTTTCTTGCCTTTCTCAGGATAAGTCTGGTTTCCACAATGTCATAGGACCTAGGCTATCCTTTGATGATATTTTTAGGAGCACCTGGTGCAAGGGTAACTGAGAACCCTCCAGTACCTCTTAAGCTTCACAAAAGGATGCTACAAATTGACCCAAACCAATCTAACACAAAACCTTTGGGGACATCCTAAACAAGGGAACACAAAATAAAATTTATGAAAGTGAAGGAAGAGGAAAAATTCCACGAGCAAAATTCCCCCTCATAGGTAGCCAAATCGTGCTGCGATGATACTAGTGATGTGGAATTCAAAGTGAAGCTAGATTAATCATTATGTAGAATGCTTAAATATCATAAAATACATAATAAATAAATGTACAGAGTTTGGAAGATAGCAAGCTAACTAGAATATAGAAATAAAAAAAGGTGTTGAGATAACAACTTATCTCAACAACCTAACTAATGGCTAACTTAGGCTACCAGAAGCTAACAAATTGCAACCAAGAAGCCAACGTGAGCAATAGAGGCTCACATAATAATGCAATATCATAATATTATGCTTGATGTCCTCATCACTCTATATAATTGGATATGTGTTTCTATGGATATTTCAAAACCTTTGTCACAATCTATTATTATTAAATTTGAATTAAAAGAATGGGATCAACATGGAGATTATGAAAATAATGCATTTTGATGTCACATTTATTATATGACTTAACACGTGGCAAGAAATTGTAAAGTAAAAATAATGAAGAGACAAAAAAAATTGGTCATGAGATAAACTTAAAGATGAAGCAAGGAAATCATATTATAGTATAAGTAGGATTAGATCAAGGATATTCCTCTCCAAAAGAAGAGGCAAAGAAAGCCTATATATAACATTAGATGGAAAAGGCCACCATAAGTCACTCAGACCAATTGTTAGAAGAAACAAAGAAGGATACAAGGGATGAAAAAGTACAATGTGCAAGTTCAAATTCAAAATAAATTAGAGGTGCAAAGGAAGATGTGGAGGATATTTTTAAAATATAAGTGAAAGAGGTTATGTTTATACTAAGAGTGTAGGAGCTACTTCTAACTAGCCTAAAAAAAATAGTGTAAACAAGTGCAAAATGTTCACACATGTAAGTAAAATGAAAATGTACATGAAATGTAAATGCAAGTGAATATCAATATTGTAAGGGTGATGACATCATCATTTGATAAATTAAAAATGTAATGTATGGCAAATATATGTAGTTAAGCATATACAAATAGAGGATAGTTAGTGGTGAGGTGTCTTGGGTAGTAGTTGTTAATTTCCAACCCTCAAGGATAAAAAGGACCCCCCATTCAATTGTTCATATGCTAGAGGGTGGAAATAGGATATCATCATGTCCAAAAAGCATCTATGCATGTAGGGTTTATGTTTGTATATCCATTATAGTATAATATATTGTCAGTGCAGACAATATGTAATGCTAATGTCATATAGGCATAATTAATGCAATGATGATTCATTCTTCATATCTGTGTTCTATGTGTATTGTTTAAAGTTATTTCTATAGTAGATTGCTAGGTTGCTATCATTCTAGGTTTTGTCTACAGGTATGAAGCAAGAGTAGCAATCTAGAATCACCGTATAAGAGTTGTCATACAAGAGGTGTAGTTGAAAATATCGTTCAAGTGGATTGGAGAGTTATCATATAAGTTCTTATCATAGAAGTGAGTATTGGACAACTTTCCATACAAATAAGTGTTTATCAAGTTGTCATACAAGTGGAAACATTGAGAAAGTATGGATCAACATTGATTGTAGTCTTGGGTAATTTCTATGTGTGTCATATCAATTTATTCCTCCATTCATTGGAGCACTTGTCATTGTGCTACATTTGGCACCATTGACACTTGAAGTTCAAACCAACACACATGAAGTTTAGAGAGGTGAATGATACATTACTTGTGGTGAGGATATGGAAGATGTGCCCATGGAAGAAGTTAGATAAAACTATAAGAGAATTTCCCAACAACATCTTGTTGCACAAGGAAAATATTTGAATATTGGCAATGAAGTACTACAATCACAAGTAATAGAACTTGAAGAACCTAATGCAAAACGTGTTTGGAATCCTCAAGAGGAGGATATATCCAATGAAGGTAGTGAAATATGGTAGACATTATTCTTAACAAGGGAAGATAAAGTGCAAGGTGAAGCACTCCAAAAAAATGAAGGTTGGACCAAGGGGAACATTTGTGCAAGTGGAGATGCCAAAGTGGAGAGTGCATAAGGAGACAAGGTGGAAAAATTGGTAATACCTATACAAGTGTTGGGGATATTGACAAGAGTTGCAAAGAATAGGATTCAAGCACGGTGGTAACCACTTGAGAGTGTGCACAAACCAAATCCAATGCTTGTTTATTCACACAGGAGGTTGCGAAGCATGGGTGCACTAGAAGGTGATTGAAGATTTTTTGCATGTGCAAAATTACCAAGTGAAGAAAACTAGCCACCTATGGCATATATAGCAATAACAACAAGCAAATAGAAGTACACACTATTTTTGGGTGATGAGAAGGAGGACCTAGATCATATTATTTTCAACATAATCAATGATGAAGGATCATGGCTAAGATTGTGTTCGATAACGTTGCAAGGTATCACAATGGATTAACATTTCCAAAGAGCAAGGACAAACCCTTTTACAATGTGAAAATAATTAATAGCCAAATTCATAAAGGAATTTAGGTTACTTTAGGATGACATATAAATCATTGGAGAGATTTATGCCATAAATCAATAGAAATATAGGGATTTTAAATTATATAATAAAAGGTTGAAAAAACTTACCAACAAAATGGAAGTAACACTGGTAGATGGTTTACAAAGGAGATGGTTCCTAGATGGAATACTATCAAGATATAATAAGAATATGAAGGTAGTACCACCTACTACCTATTAGGAAACATTTGATAGAGAAATCAATTTGGAAAGTGAAGTGAAGTAAATGATAATAGGAATAAGTCATTATAAAGATAATGATTCATATAGTGATCAAGATGATTTGCATGTAGCTATGTAGGCCATGAGGAAGGACCTAGAGAGGATGATAAATGATACAAAAAGCAAGAAAAAGAAGGAAAATGATATTTGATGTTCAAAACACATTTTGTAATATATGCAAAGTTGTAGAAATAATGGTTGGTGATGTTCATTTAACTTGAGAAGTTCAAGGCATCAAATTTTATTAATACAAAAAAAACAAGAGAATTTGAGCACTTCCAAGAGTGGGTAAAGAGCAACGAGTGGTGGATATAGGAACAACTACAAATGAGGATGACAACCGCAATGAAGCAATTTATCATAAGGGTGATAAGGTCAATTATAGTATGATTTAGATGGAAGACCCATTATTCAATGCCAAAGATGCCAAGAATGGGGACACTTCACAAAGAATTGTTGGCTGCAAGTATGAGATAATGTAGGAAATAATACCAAAAATGAATTAATGTGTAGATGGTGTGAACCAGGCAATCACAAGGAGGCTAATTTATTGAATAAATCAAATTCAATAAATATATAAAATGTTAATTTCATTGACATTGAAGAGCCTCCAATGGACTAATAGAACAAAGGAAAACATGTGCTAGCAGTAATAAGAGCCTAGGAGAGAAAATTTGAGCAAAATCCAAATCCTACCATAGATAAGTGATGGCAAGAAGCATATGATAAGATAGAAAAATAAATGAGATAAACCAAGCAAGAATAACTCCTCCAAAAGAAGAAATTGAAGAATTTGATCACTTAAAATAAAGAAGAAATATCAACGTAGTAGCCGACAACAGGTGTTGAACACAATAGTGGAAGTGAAGTTGTATAGTCTACTTAGTGCCATACTAGAGCTTTATGCAATGGTAGAAGAAACAATGAGAACAAGAAAACTAGTGGAGTCATGATTCTAGTAGGAAGCAACCAAGACGATGAGATATCACATTATTGATCCAATGATGCTAATGATTGATGTTGGAAAGAAGCCAATATTAATCCACATTGAGTTGCTAAATCACAAGTTGACATAGGTGATCATGGATGGAGGATCAAGCATGAATGCACTATTAGAGTGTTAGCTTTTGATGATATATATTTAAGGAAATGCAACCACAAGATCTAAAATGAGCAAGCAATGTTAACTATATGATAATGGCAATATAATATGCAGGAAAAATATATGAGAAACTTTTGCAATAACTTAGAAAATAGCCATTAATGAAAGCTCACAAAAATAGTACAATGTAATATAATGGAGGTCTTAAACACTCCAAAAATTCATGCAAGATCTACATTGTATCTACTTTCTCTTCTCATCACTATACTCTACTATTCTATATGCTTCTCTCTATTGTCCTCCTCTACTTCACTCTATCAAAGGCCTATATATAGGGAGATATGTCCCTTGGCCTTTCATCTACCCATGACTCATGTACATGTGGACTACATGCACATTTACATCATTGCACATTCTAACACTTGTGCATTTATTACATTGCATAAAGTAAATACTCAAACCTTAATCTAAGATAAACTCCTAATCTAAATATGTACCCAAGGTGGTACATTGGCATGTACCAAATAATGTAATATATTCCAACACCCCCCTGTATTACATTATTTGGGTATTGAAGACTTTAGTCTTCAATATGGTCTTCATCTTGGTTTTGGAATTTGAACTCTTCTTTTCTGCTTTCTTCATTTTGCTCCCTGTATGTATCTTGATCAAGTAAATAGTTAGTATCTTCATAAAATACTATTTTTGTTGAGAGAGCTTTAACTTCATGTTCATCTGTAGGTTCTTCTAGTTCTTGAATTTCTTGAATCTCTTGAACTAAGTGTCCTTTTTTTTTCCCTTCTCTATATTGTAGTTGTGGATAATTGTATTGATTCTGAGAAGTATATGGATGTTGAAATTGTTGCTGATGTGGATTATATTGATTCTGATATTGTCTTGGTTGGAATGGCCTATTTTATTGGCTTCCAAAATTTGTTTGATTTCCTTGATACTGGTTTCTAGGATTGAATCTGCAATAATTGGTACTATGTCCTTTCTTCCTGCATACTTGATAATATCTATTATTCCATATTGATCTTCCTTTTGGGGATGAGGCAATATTTCCCTATGGATTATCTTTTGTAACCAAGGCATTGTTAGTCATTTCATCTTTTACTGAATTTTCCACCTCATATTCCTGTAGAATATTGACTAACTCATCAAATGATGTATCTTTACTTAGAATTTGTAAAGATGTAACTAAATGCTTGTAGCTTTCTAGAAGTGCTCTTAGGGTTACTTGAACAAGAAACTTATCTTCTACCTGTTCTCCTAAGGTTAACAATTTTCCTTTTATATCTACTACTTTCCTTAGGAATAGTTCTATACTTTCACCACTATTCACTTTTAGAGAATGCAATTGAGTTTGAAGATTTAAGATAGTGGCTTTATTATTTCCTTCAAATATCTTGGCTAAAGTTTTCCAAGCTTCTATAGAAGTTGATGCTGAACTAATATATGGTTGTATTTCATCTATAATTGCAAAAGTTATTATCATTAGTGCTTTTGCTTCATCTTCTTCAAATTTTTGAATCTCTCTATCACCTATAGTAGGTTTAGTTTTTGTTCCTTTAACAATATCCCAAATCTTTTCAACTATCAATATTGCTCTCACTTTGTTTTTCCATGAAGAGTAATTAGGTCCTTTAAGAAGTTGGGATTCTATGAGAATGAATTTATTTGTTGTCATGATGATACTTGTAGACTACCTTATATCTCCCTAGTTTTGAGTATGAGATCAAATCTTTTCAAGTTTCAAGTTTTGTAGAACCCCTTATATCTCCCAAGTAATTAGAATATACTATGGTCTTGATAAAGTGCTTAGCTTTCTTTAGATTTCCTTTTGAGTTGAATCCCTAATGTTTTGATGATAATTTTAATATAATGTTCAACTCCTATTTTTCACCTTATTTCTCCCTATTGATATTTTAATGCACTTTCAATTTGATAATGTTCTCTATCTTCAAGACTCTATAGTTGGATTCTTTTGTCCCTTCAATTTGTATAAGAGACTAGTATCAACAATAATTTTCAACTTTCAAGCAATTCTATGTTTTGCTTCCTATATCCTTTAATTCTCAATGATATGGTTTCTAAATTTCAAGATATTTAATTTGGTGTTGAACTCCTTATATCTCCCTAATTAGAAATTTAGAAAATGATAATATTTGCAAAATAATGCTTCAATTTCAAGGTAGAAAACCTTATATCTCCTAGTTTAATAATTTGCAAATATTTTGATACTTGAATCTCAAATAATGCAATTTTGAAAAAACTCTTAAAGTTATAATCTCCTTACTTTAATTGCCTTTCTAATCCATCAATGAATTATCTAAGGTTGTAATTTCCTTATATCTCCATGCAATGATTAGTTAAACTTAACCTTAGGAATAATAGACCTTATGTCTCCTTAAACTTGATGGAAAGCAAATATTAATTGAATGTCAATATACCTTTGATGTGAGGCGCTATGTGCTGATTGGCTTCTCCTTTGACTACACTTTCAAACTATTTGAACATTGTATTCTCCTCAGACTTCAAGGCATGACACTACTGCATTAATTGCACCTCTTTCTATGGTGCACTTCTTTACTTTAGACTATTCTCTTCTCCACTTCAATGCTCTCTGACCTTGGAAGCTTGATATGTGTGCACTCTTTAGGCTTGGGCTATTAATACTTCACTATCTCCCTTTGGATTGCATGCCACATGGCATTTATGTTGCCCTTGGATGTTGTTCTTCCCTGTTAGGTGGCGCAAAGACATTGTAATATTTAGAAGACATTGATTTAGGTGGTGCAGGCGTTATTTCAACCTTTGGATGTTGAAATAATGATGATTTATTCCCTCCTTGCTTGTATGGGGCGTTACTAAGGACTATTGATATTAGGTGGTATAGGTGCATTATTTCAAACTTGAATGATATATTCCCTCCTGAGGCATTACTAAGAATTCATTGGTGCTCTTCTCCTTTGTGCCAAATGGCATATGATTCCTTTACTCATTGTGATAAGTGGTAACTTCTTCTCTTGCATGTAACCTAGCGCTCAATGTTCCCTTCTCTTCCTTAATGTACTTGCCAACTCCTTGCAAGTTGTTTGGTCTTCTCTTGTAACAACAACATGCTTCTTGATCTCCAATGTATGGTGGTGGCTCCTCTCCAATGAATGTGGCTCCTCCTTTGGTGGTGTTTCAATGCTCCTTTCCTTGGTGGTTGTTCAACCAAGCTTCTCTCCTCTTTCACTTGGGTAACACCTTGTTATTTGTGTTATTTTCCTTGCTACTTGCACCTTCATCCTTGCTTAGTCTTCATCTCTTGTTGTAGGTTTCTTTTCACTATGGGTGTTGCCTTCTTGCAACTATGACACCCTATTTGGTGTCTTTAGACACCTTGAATGAGATAACTTTGAGCCCTTAGTCGACTCTTTTTCCTTCACTTCGTAGCTTCTTCTTTAAACTTGATAATACTACCACTAATGACTGCAACCTTTGTGCCTCTTTGGTGTCTTAAGACACTTCAACTTTTGTCTTCCTTTTTCTACTTTAGAAAAGACAAATATGGTGCTATTATAAACTAGAAATAAATCTATTTTAAGCTGGGATAAAGTACCTTTATTGCACTAAAATTTTGAGATATTTTTAGTCTCTTTTTGTAGCTTCCCTTCTTGTCTTTAGTATGGTAACACCTTCTCTATTTCTTGGTGGTTGTAGTGCTCCTTTGGTGGCTTCTCTTCACCAAGACTTGTTGCAACTTTACCTGTGTTTAATGGTGTCTTTTGACACTCTAACTCAACCTTATTCTTATGCACTATTCTTCCTTCTCTTGCTTAATATCAATGCACTTTGATAGCTCTTAGAAATAACTTGTATTAAGCACTATCTATTTCTCCTTATTGCTCCTTTTAAGCAACTTATAACACTAACTTGTGTTGATGTATTTTGCAGGTTTCAAGATGATAATGCTACCTCCTTACTTAACTTGAAAACCTTTAAACTCAAACTCCTTATTGCTACCTTTAATAACTTTAATATGGTGTTTTCAAGGAACTTAAATAATACTTGAATAAGAAACTTTAATAACACCAATTATCAAACCTTATTTTGACCTCCTTGTAGCAATCTTGCTTGGTGATTTGGTTCACCTGTTTTCTACCCTAGATTTGTAATCTTTGCAGCCTCAACTCCTCATGTTTTGCTGCTCTAAAATCATCTATTTTGTAGCTTCCAATGCTACCTATTTTCCTTCAACTTGTTGTTCTAGGACCTTGGAATTTGCAGCTATTAGTGCTGCCAAAATTGCTACCCTTAACTCCAAACTTTTTAGATTCTAAAGCAGCTAATTTCTCCTTTGATGAATCATTTCTTGTGTGGTATTTTGATTCCTCATGAGAATTCTAAGATGTAGGTCAATGTTAGCTTATATGATAGTTATGGTTTCCTGTTCTGGTTTGCATGGTTCTTGTTCATGGCTTGCTTGTTTTGATGGTTTCTTCTATTCATTTTATGGGTTTGTTGGGTTTTTTGGGAACCTCTAGGTTTCCATTTTTGTATTTTTGGATGGTTTGGATAGGTTTTTCCAGATGTTTTTTTTTGTTTTATCTTTTGGTTGCATTTCCTTAAATATATATCATCAAAGGCTAACAGTGGTATCAGAGCACAAGGTAGATTGATAGGAAGTAGAGAGAGCCACAAGAAATATTGAGATAAGATAGGAAAAATTCATTTCCAGAAGTTTATAAATTTTGGAATTGCTATTTGGCTAGAGTATTTCCATGGATTTGCAAAAAAAAATGTGAAGACTAGGACTGAGCATAGATCTCTTTCCACTATATTGAAGGAAACCTAGTGATGTTTATTGACTTATATTGATTTAGTGATGTTTATTGAAGGATAAATAGTGATGTTTATTGACTTATAGAGATCTAGATATTTGCATTTATTTTCTTGCTACTGTCTCAATTTTTGTTGCAAAAAATTAGTTCTCAGAAGTTGAGAAGCTTCCTACCATGGATAGAGAAGAATTTAATCTTTGATTTCTTGAAAGTCTATGTGCTTTCCTCGTGTAGGGATTATTTTTTTGTTACAAAAAAATAGACATTGAAGATTGAGGAGAACCAAGAAGAAAGTCTCCATAGAATCTTGAAGATTGAAGATCTTAGATTAAATATTGAGAAGAGAGAAAGAGGCCAAAGGAGCCCTATTGAATATTGAATATTGAATATTGAGGAGACTTGAGAAGAAGGTTCCTATAGAAGATTGAAGACTACAAATTACGGGTTGAAAGAAGAAGAAAATAACTCTAGAAGGAGGGGAACCAAGATAAAGGTCTCATTGAAGAACTTCTAGATTTGGAAGATTGAAGATTAAAGATAAAGGACTATGAAAAGTCCTAATTAAAGACCCAAGAGAAGAGGTCTCAAGAAAAGTTGGAAGGATAAAGAAGGAGAAGGATAGGAAAACACATTGGAGAAGATTGCTAGCAAGGATAAGTTCCTAATAAAAGGATTTGGGACAATTATTGCAATCCAACAACAAGCCCAAAAAGAAGAAGGATTTGGCAAGAGGTTTGCCAAATTTTGGAAAGATTTTTTGAAGACCTCAAGACGTTTATATTATTGAGAAGAAGGCCACTAAATAGGCCAATATTGAAGTTAGAATTTTATAAGGAGGTTGAAGGATAAAGGAGCAAGAATAAGCCATCATATTTGAGAAATTTGGAGATTAGCATTGAGGGATTGAAGGTTGATTTGAGAAAGAAGAGATTGTTGTTTTTACAGCATAAATTCAAGAGATTAAGGATAGTATATCAAAGAAGATTTTTTTTGATTGATAGAGGGGTTTTTAAAGGACCTAAAACCTTTTACAGAGAGAAACAAGTGTGAACCCAAATGGTATCAACACCGAAAGTCAAAATGAGCAAGCAATGTTAACTATATGATAATGGCAATATAATATCTAGGAAAAATATATGATAAAATTTTGCAATAACTCAAAAAATATCCATTAATGAAATCTCATGAAAATAGTACAATGTAATTTAATGGAGGTCTTAAACACTCCAAAAATTCATGCAAGATCTATATTATATCTACTTTATCTTCTCATCATTATACTCTACTATTCTATATTCTTCTCTCTACCATCCTCCTCTACTTCACTTTATCAAAGGCCTATATATAAGGAGAGATATCCCTTGGCCTTTCATCTACCCATGACTCGTGTACATGTGGACTACATGTACATTTACATCATTGCATATTCTAACACTTGTGCATTTATTACATTGCATAAAGTAAATACTCAAATATTAATCTAAGATAAACTCCTAATCTAAAGATATACCCAAGGTGGTACATTGGTATGTACCAAATTATGTAATATATTCCAACATAGAGGAGACTTGGAGAGACATTGAAGCACCATTTTTATGGTCTCCAAGTTTCAAATTATATGATGCATTCCAATATGGTATTGATATGAAGGCAGTCTTGATGGCCTTAAAAGTAAAAATAGTTGACTAAGAATTCATCATGGACTTTACAATTATTACCATGTAAAATCCAATATATGATGCATTTTTGGGGTAGGTATGGCTATACATGGCAAAATCCAATCACAATTGGGATAAGGATCACTTAACATTCAAGAAGGGATAACACAAGTATATGATAAATATGAATAATTGGATTTGTAAGTGAGGATATCACAATAAATAATAAATTGTGTAGTTCATATTTAGATGATGATAAGGGACACAAGACAAATGAAGATGGTGTGCTACAATTGGAGGAATGCATGGAATATGAAGGGTATTTAAATAACATACTTCTTCATTGGCAGATGCATGAATATGAGGTTTTTCTATCAAATTTCCTATGCATATAGGCAGAGGAGGAAGAGGACCATGATGGATAGAGAAATAGTATGTATGAAGTCAAGTGGAAGTTGACAAGAGTATGAATAAGGATAAATCTACACCAAATGAGGAAGATAAGGAGAAGTGGACATTCTCATTTTTTGTACATAATATGCTATTAATGATGTTGTAATAGATGACAAGCTAGCACACCCACTTGACATGGAAAAAGCAACAAGTGAGCCTAATACCTTAAAGTATGAAGGACCAAAAATGGTTTAGATGGACCTCGACAAGGGATACCAAGAGAAGATAATACATTATGGGGAAGATTCAGACTCAATGTCAAAAGCAACAATCCTTAAGATTTCCGTGCAATATAAAGATGTCTTCATGTGGACATATAAAGATGTAAAAGGGATTCCATCAGAGTTATATGTACACTAGATTTAATTAATTATTGGTGCACAACCAATGAGGAGAAGGTCATGAAGGATGAATCCAAAGTATTTACCCCTAGTTAATGTAAAAATACAAAAAATATTGGATGCATGAATAATATTGAAGGTTATTACGAGTGAGTGGGTGTCACTAAGTGTCATCACCTTAAAGAAGGATGTCAAATCCATATTTGCCTACATTTTAGAAGTCTAAATGTTGTGATAATAAAGGATCCCTTTCCTATCCCATTTATTGATTCAATTTTTGAGGAAGTTGTCGGACATGAAATCTATTCATTTTTGGATGGAGTTTTTGGCTACAATCAAATCAACATAGCCAAAGAAGATAGAGTAATGAAAAATTTTCTAGTGGATAATGAAATTTATGCATATAATCGAATGTTATTTGGTTTATGCCAACCATATTTCAAAAAATAATTTTGTATATCTTTGAACAAATGTCCATAAAAAATTTAAAGTCTTCTTGGACTATTGGTCATTGTATGAAAGGAAGGACAAGCATTTAAAGACACTTGAAGAATGCATGAATGCTTAATTGTTATTAAATCCAAGAAGTGTAAGTTGTTGGAACCATATAAGATGTTTTTGGGGCACATACTGTGTAAGGAAGGGTTAAAGACTAATTCAGACAGGATTTGAGTTATGATGAGTATGGAGAATCCATATGATGTGAGTTCATTAAAGTCCTTTTTAGGATATATCAAATACTATAGGCAGTTTATGAAAAACATTTTCCAAGTGTCCCATCCATTGGATGTGTTAATGTAAAATAATATTCCTTGTAGATGGACAAAGAAATATTAAAAGACCTTTGAGGAGTGGAAGGTAAAGTTGGTTTGCACGTTGATTCTTTTTTAAATTGGTATAAGAAGTTTCATGTCCATGTTGGCACATCAAATTTTGTGATTGGATGTGGTTTATCCTAAGAAGGATAGTTTGAGCTAGATCAACCCATGTATTTTCTAGTCGGTTGCTATCTAGAGTGGATAAAAATTATAGCACAATGGAGTGAGAAGATTTAGGGATGGTTTATGCAGTCTAAAAATTCAAGTATTATCTATTGGCTAACCCTTTTGCCTTATATGTGGATCATAAAGCATTGCTATATTTGATCAATAAATTAACTATTCATGGACGAGTTAGTAGGTGGCCTATCACATTGCAATAATTTATGTTTTAGGTGGTGGTGATATTGGGAAAGAAACACATTATAGTGGGTTAATTATCAAGGATTCACTCAACAAAGCCTATCGAGGGAGGAGTGTTAGATAAATTTGTAAATGCTCATCTATTTACAATAAGTGTGCTATCGTCATGAGACAAGTTGATTGGGGAATACTTATCAACGAGAGAGTTACCAAGGGAGATAATGGTAGCAAAGAAGAAACAAATCATCATCAAATTGACACAATTTTAGTTGATTTTTGACTTGGTATATAAGATCAAACTTGATGGAATATTGTAGAGATGTGTAATATAAGACGAAGTAAACCTAACACTAAAGGAAGCTCAAGAGGTATTGGTAGGTGGACATATGGGGCCAGATGTAATAACAAGGAAAGTGCTTCTAGTAGGGCTATGTCATTCACCCTTTATTGTAATGTGAAGGAGTTTGTAAGGGTATGTGATATGTGCCAAAGAGTTGAGAGACTGCTATAGAGGGACTTCCGCAATTACCCCCATCACAGCCATATGAGTTGTTTGAGATATGGGGTCTTGATTTTGTTGGACCATTGAAGATAAGTCATTAATCAAACTAATAATAAATCTTTATACTAGAAAAATAACAATATCTCACAAATATAACTCAAATATACAATATCAAGAGATTAAAATAATGATATAGATAGATTATATTGCATGGAGCTTTATCTCCAATATATAATTTTATATGACTTTTCAGTACTTTAACTATTGCTCTCCTCAAACATCCAAGAGATGCAACCTTTCATATTCCTCTCATAAAGACAAAACTCTCATCTTGTCACATATCAATGTGACTCTTCATTCTCTCTATTGACACCTTGCACTTTCTCTCATATCAACACATACATTATATAAAATATAAATCATCTACCAAACTATTATTTACAAGGGAGCCAAATAATGTAATACTTCCAACAAATTTTAGAGAATAATTATCCGAGTTAAATTTTCTCTCTTAATGAAAATAATGTTAAAGTATCTTATTGGGGAAACATATCACTTTGAGGAAGATGAATATAATTAATAGAAAATAAATATCTTTGATAAAAATTCAAGTTGAATATAGTTTAATTGATTTAACAACAAATGTCATATTTTGGTATTTTAATGGGAGGAGCCTCCAATAGAAGCCACTTATACCTTATAGAAATATATAAAAAAGAGCAAAAGTTGAAGAAATCATGAGTAGGAAACAAGGAAATTGATTTACTAACTATTATTTCCTAAAAAGGATTAAAGCTTTAGTCAGTTGTCACCTTATAAATAATGAAAAATCATCATAAGAATTGTATTTAGAAGATCAATTTAATAAAATAAACCAAAAATATATAATAACTTCATAATGCAAAGTCATATCTTCTAAAGTGGCATTAGCTCAACTAGTTAGATTCCTCAACATTTCAAGGAGGAGACCCAGGTTCAAATCTTACCAAATGATACATGGATAATATCCAAGCTTTGTTGTAATACCACTATGTGGTGATGATGTAATACGGGTGGGGGCCATTTCAATCCCATGTAACCCATTAAAAAAAGGTCATATCTTCTAGAGTTTATATTTTCTTTTGTATTTTACTATGCCATAAAAATTAATTCATATCTACTATTTTTTTTTTCTTTGCATTTTACTTCAACTATATTGATTTGAAAATGTGACAAAATTTAAATTAAACAATATGCTTCTAGAAAAATAAAATGATTTCTTATGAAGTGGTAGAGCAAGTGCAAGTTGGAAGCAAGTGTGAGTTGGGAGCGAGTCCCACTAGGTAGCATGGAATAATAGTCTTATTTAAAATCCCCAATGGGAAGTCAAGATGCCATCATTAGAAGTATGTATGCTTAATCTGAAGATAATATGAAGAGCAAATATATGGCAAGATCAATCTAGGGAGTAGATGATACACCATAAGTGATAATTAAGTATGAGATAATCGACCATGATATAGTTATTCTTAAAAATATAGGGTTGATATGTAAGTTCCATGGATACTAGCGAAGGTTTTTGAATATTTAAAATTAGATCGAGTGGAAGTAGGAATTTAATTCAAATTACTCTAGACTTTTCTTCCTAATTTTTTTTTCTCCTTGTCTTTTCCAATCCAAAAGATAGGGATAAAATAATGTGTGGTGGACCATGGTTTAAGGGGAGATATGCCCTATATTTAAGACCATAGACTGAGAAATTCTCTATTGATCCAAAAACTATAAAAAAGTTGTGGTGTATGTTAGGATTTTTGGACTTCCATATTAACTTGTCATTAAGGATGTTTTGAAGAATATTAGAAATACCTTAGGGGAATTCATCAAGGAGGGACTAATTATTAAGGAGAGAGAATGTTATATTTATCGAGATATGTGCTACTATGGATATTTAATACCTTTGCCATAATATATTAAGACTACATTTGAATCAAGAGAATGGGATCAAAAAGTGGATTGTAAAATCATTGCATTATGATGTCTTAATTGTTACGAGACTAGAAATATGACAAGAGATTGCAAAGTGAACACTATGAAGAAATAAATAAAAAAAATTAATCATGAGATAAAATTCAAGATGAAGAAAATCATACTATAATATAAGCTTGATTAGATAAAGGAAAATCCACTCCAAAATAAGAGGTAAATAAATACTAACTACAACTTCATTTAGCAAAGGCCACCATAGATCACTCGGATAAACCATTAGAAGAATCAAAGAATACAAGGGATGAGAATGTACAATGTGAAAGTTTAAATTTAGAATAAATTAAAGGTTTAAAAGAAGAAGTGAAGGAAAATTTTAAAACAAAGATGAAAGAAGTGGTCAAGCTTACTCAAGATAATTTTTCTTGGAAAAAATTAGAACAAAATTGATAAAAGAGGTCAAGTTTCCTCTAGGCAATTTGTCTTTATTTTCCAGGTAGTATAGAATCCTCTCTTGGCAATAGAAATGAACATAATGTAGAGGTTATTCCTTGCACTTTAGAGTTTAAAAGAGTAAAGTTATAAATAAATGAGGATGGAGGAAATTTATAGCAATTTAGGTTTTTTAGAGTAGCACAAGAAAGTAATTGTTATCGATGAGCATCCTTGCACTTTGGATACTTTAGAGAAAGACAAACTTGATGATGAGAAAGAATGTGAAAATTTGAAGAGATAGATGAAGAAACCATTGGTGGGAATGAAAAATATAGGAATACTCAAGAAGCAAAAACAAAGAGAAAAATAAATCTAGAGGGATATTGATATGAGAAAATAAAAGCAAACCACAAATAAAAACAAAATGTGATTATGAAAACTATATCTTGGAATATTAGGGGTATGAATAAACCTCTTCAAAAAGAGGTACTAAGGAATTGGCAAGTTGTTATATACAACATTTTTAAAGATTTGAAAATCTCGTAGCAAATATTTTATCCATTCACGATGTTAAATTTTATAGAAAAATTCAAATTTTAAAAGATATGTCCCTACAAGGACATTCCAACTATATGATGTTGGTGTTTCATCTTGGTGATCTGAGTTCCAATTATAGGGAAGGAGGCCACCTTGTTGCTATGTCCCTAGAGAGTGTTATTTAGTTGTGCCACACGTTGTACTTTGTATTACTCCTTTAATTTATTTTTTAAAAGATAAATGTATGAGTGATATTTTATATAAAGCTTGGGCGTCTTTAGAAGGGTTAATAATATGCAAACAAATTAAATGGAATATGGATGGAAGGTGATTCACTCAATAATAAATATAATTTTGAGGAAAGCAAAGACTCCATGGAACACACAAGATATAATTATGGAAATTCAAGATCTTGTTAAAGAAATCAGGTTTACACATACATTAAGGAAAGGAAACAAATGTGTAGATTGGCTAGCCAATAGAAGGGTTTCAATTGAGGATCGTAAAGTTAAATTCTCTTTTCCATGGTTAGAGGAAGTAGCAAGTTTAGTTGAAGTCGACAAGAAAATATTGACTACCTAAATCAAATAATGATTAAGAGTTAACTTAATATTTTCTATGGTAATATATATTTTATTTTATAACATTAATGTGTTTTCATATAAACTATTTATTATAATTTTTGTGGTTGCACTTTTGCTTCAAGAAGGAAACTAGCAATCCAGATCTGGTAAAGCGGACTATGATAGTGTGATGTTTTTGGAAATATTACTCTATTGAGATGCAATGCATAGAAAACAAAGGTGAAGTTTTGGTATTGTGAAGGTTGTTGTAGGAAAATGTCAAGCACGATGCTAAAATTTAAAATATTTTTATTCACACAAAAAATTGAAAAAATTTAGAAAATAAAAATCAAGAATTCAAACATTTTATGTAAAATGATGTAGGTTTCTAGCTATAGCATCTCAATTGAGATGAGAATTTAATCTATTTGTAAACTCTCAAAGCTCTACAGAAGAGAGTTGTGATTTGTCAAGGGTGTGGGGCCCATGTACAACCCCTTGTTCTAAAAAAAAAAACATACATTTTGTATTAATACTTGAACAATTAGTATATTTGATAAGATCTGAATTTAAGTCTTCTTTTAAATGTTCACATTTTTTTAATAAGCTATATGTGTCTTCTATTAGGGCCACTTCCATAAAAATACCAAAATAGTGCATTTGTTGTTAGGTCAATTAAACCATACCCAACATGCCTTTTTATTACATATATTTTTTATTTTTATCAAATATATGCTTCATCTTCCTCAAAGTGCTATGTTTCCACAATTAAATCATTGACATCATTTTATTAAGAGATAAAACATCATTCATCCAATTATTGATTTCAAGGTGAAACCAGAGAGATTATATTATTCATATTCAACTTGATACAATACTCAAGGATACACAAGTCCATATAAATTACATATTGAAGCTTCTTCTTGAAACCCATAGTCTCATAATTCATTTGAAAAATGAGAAGTCTTTTAACCAATAACTCACCAAATCAAATAAAGCAATAAGAAACCAACATACCCTCTATTACATTATTTGGTATGCATAACAGTTGTCGAAAATCTTCAAATTTTACTTGACCAAGAGCTTTTGTAAAATACTTACCACATATTCTATAGTAGAAATCTATTGAAGACTTATATGATGATATTGAATATGATTTGGAATAAAGTGACATTGTGCTTCAATATGTTTGGTTCGTTCATGAAAGATTAGATTTTTTATCAAGTTGAGATCTTCTTGGTTATCACAACTTAATATTGTTGGTTTTTTGAAAGACAAATCCATATATGATAGAATATATTGTAATCATATTACTTCACATGTAACATTTTGTGCAACTTTATATTCTACTTTAGTAGATGAGAGTGCTATTGTATGTTGTTTTTTACTGTGCTAAGATATTGGACTAGAACCCAAATGGAATACATGTCTTGAAGTAGATCTTCTATCATCAATAGATCCAACATAATCTGAATTTGTATAAAATTGTAGAAAGAAGTTATCATTTTTCTTATGTTCTAATCTCTATTTCATTGTTCCTTGAATATATTTTGTAAAACTCATTTACTTGCTTTCCAATGAGTTTATTTAGGTTCTTGCATGAATATGGAAATATATTTTATAGCAAAATCTATATATGGTCTTGTATTTGTGAGATAAAGTAGACTACCAATCAATTGACGATACAAAATAACTAATATAGATGGTGATTTATCATAATATGACAATTATAATCCCTGATCTATAGGTGTTGCTTTTGCTTTACATTATATCATTTTGTATTTTTATAATAAGGTTTTATCATATTTGGTTTGTATCATCACAGTGTGATTTTATTTTTTCCATACCTTTAAACCAAGATAATAATGTAAGAGTCTAATATTTGTCATGTCAAAAACTTCATTCAGGTCATTTTTCACCTTGGTTATTAGATCATTTGAGCTATCTATGATAACTAGATCATTGACATACACCACAAGAATTACTCTTTTAGAACCCACTTTATAGGTATAGATATTTGAGTCTAAGAAGCTCCTATGAAACCCATGTTGTTGATGATTATTAATTCTAATATAGCATACACGTGGAGTTTATTTTAATCCATACAAAGATTTTTTTAACTTGCATTTTTTTGTGTTTGACCAAATAACTCAAATCCTTTTGGTTGGCTCATATATACTTCTTCCTCAAGATCTTCATTTAGAAAAGCACTCTTAACATCCAATTGATGAATTTTCCAATTATATTGGACTGCTAATGCACAAATTGTATAAATTGTAGTCATTTTGGCAATTGGTGCAAATGTTTCATCATAGTCGATTCCTTATGTTTGAGCAAAACCTTTTGCAACAAGATGTGCTTGATATTTATCAGATTAACTATCAACTTTATACTTGATTCTATAGACCCATTTGCATCCAATCAGTTTCTTATCTTTAGGTAAATAAACTAGATTCTAGATTTCATTCTTTACTAGAGTTGAATATTCAACTTTCATTGCTTTCTTCCATTCAGGAGAATTAACCACTCTTATTGATTGAGGTTCATTTTTTCCATTATTGAAGTCATTAGACTAGAATTTACTTCTCTTTGTGTTTGACCATGAGTACAAGGTCTAGCGAAAGTTATGTTTGCTGGTGTATCTAGTTTTGCATCTTGGAGATTAGTTGAAGCCCATTTTGATGTTTTTTTCTATGGAGTTTGAGGTGATATAGTTATGTGCAATTCATCCACTAATTCATTTATAATTTCATATTCATTGTCAAAATTTTCTACAAAATCTTATTTTATCTCTACAATGGGTATTGAAGTAACTTTTGTTTCAACAATTTGTGAACATTATTCATCAAAAATAACATCTCTATTTATATGAATTTGTTTGGTAACAAGATCTATTAGATGATATGCTCTAGATGACAAAGCATATCCAAGAAATATGCAAGGTAAGGTTTTGTCATCTAACTTTGTTCTTTTCTATTTTGGGATATGTATATAAGATTTACAACCAAATACTCTGAACTGTGCTACAAATGGTTTTATTCCTGACTAAGCTTCTTCTAATGTTATTCCTTGAAGATCTTTTATAGGTGTTCTATTTTCAATATATAGTACTGTGTTAACCGCTTTTGCCCAAAATTGTTGTTCAAGATTAGCTTGTTTTAGCATAAAATAAACGATTTTCATAACAATGTGATTTCTTCTTTCAACAATTCCATTTTGTTATGGAGTGTAAACATTAGTTAATTGATGCTTAATTCCATGTTGCATAAAATATTCAAAAAAATTAGTAGAGGTATATTCTCCATCTTGATCTTATTAAAGTACTCTAATTGAATTTCCAAATTTTGTCTCAACAAGTTGTTTGAGTTGCTTAAAATATGTAAAGGTTTTTGTTTTTTTTTTGGTAGGTAAAAGTTTTATTTACAATACGAGTTGAAGGGACCCGACCCTATTACATTGGGCATCAACCGTGCCAGTAGTACAAAATTGACAAAGTCTGAAAACAATAATCTGGAGGCTCATCCCCCTACAGACAATGCAAATCATAAACAAAGACATCAAAAACAAAATCGAGTTGAAGCAATTACAAACAAAGGCAAACCAACTGCCTGTAGTCACCTTCCCATAACTACTGGGGTCCCTCGTTACCTTCCTGCTTAGCATCATCTTTCTGGTTAGAGGCCAAACTTTGTTTGGTTTCCCTATTTAACCCTATCGTATTCTAGGAGAGGACTTTCATTTAGAACTTTTGGAGGTTTCTTGCCCCCTTTTCCTCACTGCATGGGGGATTTGGGTCTTTTAGATTCTTCTCTTTTGGCGTTCCCTAGTTCATGGAATAGGGTTTTTGGGTGCCATTGGCTATATCTTCAGCTGTATCATGGCTTATCTGGTCAGCGCCAGAGGGCCTACCCTTTTTCCTATCACCTCCTACATCAATATGGGATTTTTTGGAACTCTGAGTTTGTTTTGGAATCCATGGTTCTAGTGAATCTTGGGAGGAATCATCATTGTCAGTCTCGGCATCATGGGAGTTTGATGGGGAGAGGGGCAGCCTAGTCCCATTGGGTGGGGAAAAATTAGGCAGAGGAATAGGAGACTGTGGGGGTTTGGGGGGTTACTCTGGGATTCATGACCGTTGATGGGAGGGAATAAGGGCATAGGGGAGAAGGTGGAAGAGGGGTTTTCTGAGGGAAGTTGGCCTTGGGGTAGGGTTGGATGGGTGGATTTGGGATAGGGAATTCCTTATAGGGGGCTCCTCATCATAGATTTTATCATTGAGACCAAAATAGCTGAGTAAATTGAACTTATTAGAGATTGTGAGCAGACTGATTGCATTATGTATATCACCGCATAGAGGAGGTAGGGCCTATTGCTTACCCTTGTGGTTATGGATCTATCTCTATCTAGCTATCATCTTCTGGTTTTCACTGCGGATTGGGTGGGCTGAAGTCTGGGAATCGATATGCACACCTTTGCGGTTTAGGCACTAGGACAAAAGATGCCCTTGAGTTTGGCATTCTGGGCAAAAGGTAGGCTTATTTTTATATTCCAACGACTGTCTTGGGTGGAAGGATTCATAAATTAGGTTAAGGTGATCAGGGAGCTGGATTTCTAGGTTCACATTTACGTATATGCGGGCCTGCATCAGACGAGTTCGAGCACGAGTATCTAGATCAATGGTGACCAATTCCTCGATTTCTTGGGCTATCCCCTGGAGTGCATCTTCGTGGAATAAATGTGATGGCAAGTTTAGGATATGGACCCAAATGGGAGCATAGTTTATGCTTAGTGATTCTGGGTCGAACTTTGCTTCCCACTTGGAGAGGAAGAGGCTTTTTCTTCTAAAGAACCATGGTCCCCCTGATAAAATATGGTTTGCATCTTCTTGTGTGTTGAGGCGAATCATGAAGAAACCCTTGGAAATTGCAGACAGTTCTAGGCACCCTCAAGTTTTCCATTTGACCATCACCCAGTGCCGAATTGAATCCATATAAGGTCTTCCACCAATAAATTTCCCTACCAGGGAAAATGAATCTCGAGTAGCATACTTGTCCATGACTTGCTTTGGATAGAAGATGTCACAACCCGGACTTATGAAGACCTTTGATGCCTAAGGTGGAGGTTTAGGTTTCACTTGGAGTGCTTCCATGAATGAAACCTAGTTGGACCTCTTGTCACCCATTGTTGCTTTATTCGGTGGTCTCCATTATCGTCATCTACCATGTCTAGGGAGGTTTTAATTGTTGTATCATTCCCTATCTAATGGTTGGTGGAAAAAACGTGCACATACACACCACTCTCCAATATCTTACTCTCATCTCTCTGCTTCTTGCCTATCGTAAAATTGAAAGTCGAACGTTATCTTGCCATCACTCATCATTCCCAACAACACTCTCCAAGGATTTTGTTTTTAAGGATACATAATAGACCCACATTTTTTGTGTATAGTCATCAAAAAATAACTAGAAGTATCCTCCAAAACTAATTGTCATAGGACCACGTATTTTGTACAAATAACTTCCAAAGGTTTAGTTGCTTTATATGAACTGAACTCAAATGGAATTCGATGTTGTTTACCAACTATACAACTAGGACATGCTGGTAAAGTTGAAGAGAGATTAGGTAAGCTTGTAACCATTTTTTGTTTATAAAGTTCTAAGAGTGATGCATATATAATATGACCAACTCTTTTATACCATAGAAATGTTGTATTTGTTGTAACTATTGATAAAGCCATTTGAGATGAAGACCTAACATCAAGGGTAAATAAACCATTGAAATAGATGCAATAAGTGTTTGGTATTTTATAATAAAACATTATTTCTTTCTTTCAAGTTTTTAGAATTCCACTATTAGTCCTTTGTTTAACATTTGTAAAACTGAGAACAAATTGTTTGCTAAACGTGGAACATAAAGAACATTCTCTAGAGTATATTTTTCATCTAAAAGTTTGATATGAATATTACCATGACCTTTCGTTTGATAAGTTTTATCATATGTAATTGTTATAGGTTTTTTATTGGTTTTATGAAGATAATCGAACCATTGACTATCTCCTATCATATGTTTGTTGGAACGAGAGTCAATGTACCATCTTTAATCCTTAGTTTTAGTATGTGTCATGATGGATATTGCTTATAACTCCTCAAATAGAATCTTCACTAAAAATAATAACTCGATTCCTTAAAATGCACATATGATATTTTAAAAGGTTTAAATATAATTTAAAGTTTCAACTATTGAAAAATTCATTTAGTATATTTCTATAGTTTAAAATTTTAACTATAAAAAAATTTCAATATATTTCTATAGTTTAAAGGTTTGACTATAGAAAAAATATTTCAATATATTTCTATAGTTTCTAAGGTTTAACTATAGAAAAATATTTTAGAAATAACTCTATAGATTAAAGTTTTAATTGTAGAAACAATTTTTATTTTTCAAAAGTATTAAAAAGTAATTTTGAAAATACTTTTAAAAAAATGTAATTGGAAAGCCTTCACAATGTTGTCAATGTTGGATGGCACCTCAACATTTGCAAACTTTATGGTTTTATTTATCTTTAACTTAAAACTTGGGTTTGCAAACATCTTACAAATATTCTCTGTCTTTAACTTGAAACTCAGGTGAGTTAATTACTCTATTCTACTTGAATCTTGAACACTGTATTCTTTGTGAAACTTAGATGCATCTACCTAAATATTTAGCACTACATTCTCTCTAAAAATCATATGCATCTCTTTATTGTATTTTATTCAAAAAAAATGGGCACATGATATATTTTCTATGCTTTCTCACACAACATTTTCTTTTACAGTCAATGATAAGGATTTAGACATCCAAACTAAGGTATGGATTACCAGATCCAACATCTAAATAAATGCATAAGTGACCAAATAAATGTTAACATCTAGACTTAGGTATAGATTATTAGATCTAATGTCCAAACAAATGCTTCAAAAATTGAATTGTAAACAAAGTAATATGAATTTATTTTAGAAGCAATTACTTAGACATCTATGAGAATAAAGCAATATCAATTGATTTATCTTACTCCAATGTGCCTTATTTTATTTAGTTTTCCCAACATAATAATGACAAAGATTGTTTCACTCCAACGTCCCTTATTGGGCTTGTCTTTCCAGCATTAAAAAATGATAAAACTTTGAATAAGAAACATGTGCCATATACCTCTTCTAGGATGACACAATGCTCTTATTTCTCCTCTATCTTGACCTCGTGCGAATTTTCAAATGGTAGTGACTACACACCTTTGAATCTTTGTGAGAACTTCTAGACTAATTTTCTGGATTTCTATAGATTTTGATCACATTAAACAATATTTAAAAAATGATCCTCTCCACTCATGGCTTAGGATCTTCAATTCTGATACCACATGTTGATTTTCATATGAAACCAGAGAGATTATATTATTCATATTCAAATTAATACTATACTCAAGAATGCACAAGTCCATATAAATTACATATTGAAGCTTCTTATTAAAACCAGTAATCCCATTTGTTTAAAAAATGAGAAGTCTTTTTCACAAATAATTCCCCAAACCAAATAAAGTAATAAGCAACTAACACAAAAGTTGTAAGCTTATTACAGTGGTAAGGGCTTTGGCTTCTCTTTGAGAGGTCCAAGGTTCAAACCCCACTCAGTATGAGAGGACCATGACCCCTCATAAAAACATGAGTAAACTCATTGAAAAAAATAAGCAACTAACACAAGTTACCTTCTAAAATTTTATTTTCACCAATATGAAGATCAACACTACAATTGGCTAAATTATTTGCTACCTGATTTCCTTATATATATATGCTCATATTTCCAAGAGATTTGCATCTAATAATAGATGATTAACATCAATTATTAGATGATTAACATCAACAATAATATTACTTTTTATCCAATCCTTACATCTATTTTTGTTGATCACATTAATGATAATTTATGAACCTCCCTCAATGGAAATATATTTCCATCCTTTTTCAATTGCAGTATGAATCCTTGTAAGAAGTGTCCTATCATTTACATAATTGTTAGTTAAAATTTCACAATATTATGAGTAATAGAGGATAATTTTTCCTTCATTATTTTGAAAAACATCAGCTTTTCCTAGATTTCTTTTAGAAGCACCATTAAAATTCATAAACCCAAATTTTGAATATTTTTTTCCATAGATTGAAGTTTTTTTTTTTGGTAGGTAAAAGTAGTTTTATTTACTTTATGGGTTGAAGGGTCCCGCCCCTTTTTACATAAGGTTCAGCTATGGCCGAATGACCCATAGTCCCATATCAGAGTTATACCCAAAAAGGAACACAAACAACCAAAAAGGTTCAAGTGGCACCCTCGAAGGTGCCCTTACTAAAGCAGTCCGAAACTTAGAGTCACACAACATGACAGAAACAGAAAAAATAGCAGCCCCTGGCTCCTGACCCATCAGCTAGCTCACATCCCAGACTTCTGGGCTTTGCTTTTCCCCTCATGCTTGTCACTGTCCCTGCTGGGCAGGAGGGTCTTAAGGATGGCAGGTAGTCTCTTAAGCTCTTCAATGGCGCTTGACATGAGATTGCCACCTTCACGAAGTACGTTCACCGTTGTCTGAAAATGCCCGACAACATCATTGATGCGAGCTGAGAGCAACTATACGCAACATGTCCTGAGCCATGCAGTCTTCCTGGTGATCCCTCTGGTAGTCCTTCTGGGTTTCTTCCTGGCGTTCCTCCTGGCCATCATCCTGACTCTCTTCTTGGAAGTCTTCATCATCACTGGTGATGTCGTGGAATGATCGATTGTCGCTCGGGTTAGGCGTAGACAGGCGCTTAGGATTCCTCCTCTTCTGGGGAGGTCGGACTAACTTCCGCTTAGGGCAGAGTCTTTTGCCCCATCGAGACTACTTTTCCATAGGGGAGCCTTGCTTGCCCTGGGGAGTGGCTTCCATTACTTGAGTGGGGGGGAAGCATGCGACGGTGATTGGCGGTCGACCGAGGGTTGGGGCGAGGAGGAAGTGGCCCGGCTGGGGGACTGAGGCAGAGACGAGCCAACATTGAGGACTTGATCAGACAGATGGTCCAGGGAGGGAGTTTTGGAGGAGATGTTGCCTGAGACTCGGTGGGCAAGAGCATACTTGTAAAGAACCAAGAAAAGGCCTTGATGGCGGGGGTGCTTGGGAGACTTGCTCGCTCTAAAATTGGTAATAGTAATGGAGATGGACCGAAAGAGAAACTCTGGGACATTTATGGGTCAAATATAGTGCATGTGGTTTACAACGATGAGGTTGTAAGCAGTCGGGGTCTATTGGGGTTATCCATATAAATGTACTAGAGGATAGGGAAAATCGCAGTGTCCCAAGGGCGGGGAATGGAAGACCACACAATGCCTTTATTCTCCCATAGTAACTCTTTCCCTTTGTCGAGGAATTGATCAGTCTCTTCCTTGAAGTTGTGTCCATCTCTACGGATAATTCTGCCATCAAGCTTAAGACCAAAAACCTGGGCTATGGATTGAGCACTTACCACAAAATGAAGACCGCGAACACGAACCTCGCCATCATTCCAGGACTCCATGAAATATTTCGTTACCTCTTCCTCCGCCCCTTCGAACATCTTGAAGAAATTGATGAAATGTTTAGGTTCTAGTAATGTCGTAGTGCCTGCGTCGATCTGCAGAGTTGCAGGTTCGATGGCGGCCATGGCGAAAATAGGGACTTGCTTGATGCTCATTTGACGCTTAGACTTGAAATCAGCACTATCACAAAAAATCGCTAAGGTGCGACCAGGATCAAGAGGGCCTAGCTGGATAAGAATGAAACCCTAGAGCAGGAAGGTCACGGGGATGCTTATCCGATCGAACAACTTAGGGTCAAAAACCCAGACACAGACGTGGCTCGGGCTAGCAGTGGCGGGCTTGACGGGAGTGGGGAAGTGAGCGGGAAAAGTGACGATGGAGGTGATAAGGTGGATGTTAGCCTTAGGCATGCAAAAGGATAGACAGGTGGAGGGAAAATCTAGAAGACACGAGCGAACGAGAGTTCGAATGGGAAAGCATGGGTTGATGGGTCGGATCAAGGATTCTGCGCTTCTCTCCGAATCTTCGCCCATCCTAAAAATGATGCAGGCATCTCAAAAATGGTGGAACATGGTGTTGAAAAACACCCTAGGGGAATAAAACCCCTTAGTGGGGTGGCTATAGCCACCTTTGAGGTTATGGAGGGCCTTTGGTGTCAAGAAGACACCGTTGGGGCAGCTAAAGCCACCATTGTTGTTGGAGTTGTTGTAGTGCGGGTGACTGAACTCACCCCTTTTTGGTATTAAAAAATATCGTTAAGCACGTAGCCGAGGCTACTTGTTGGTAAGATTTTTCGCATCATGTTTGACTTTCTCGAGGATCTCACGTGGGAAGCTATCTTCCCAGACCGTCAAAGTGGGTTGGAGAATGGCTATGTTGGCAAGCACATCGACCACTTGATTAGCTTCTCTGAACACGTGATTGATCTGGTTTTGACGGTTGTTGTTGAGGACTTTTTGGCACTCCTGGATGATGTTCTGGATGTTTTCCCCCTGTGCTATTATTTTGGATGAGCCCCACGATAACTGCAGAATCACCTTCGAAGATGATAGGGTTGGCCATGGTTTTGCAGATGTCAATACTCCTCCAGAGAGCTCTAGCTTCTATGTAGTTATTGGTTTGGGTGCCCAAGTTTTTAGCAAATGCTCGAATGAGCTTTCCATTGTGGTCCCTGATGACTCCACCTGCTCCTGCTTTCCCTGGGTTGCCTTTAGAGGCTCCGTCGAAATTGGCCTTCAGCCATCCCTGCGGGGGGGACCCACTTAGCTGTGACTCTGCCCACATGGGATTCCTTGGCCTTGCTGCAGTCTAGGGGAATCCTTAGGGAAGCAAACAAATACCCTTCGACCCCAGCCTTGGGAATTTTTGGACAGGGGATCAGACTGTTGTTTTCAATGGCAAAGGCAATGGCTCTTGCCGCAACCGCTTCATGGTCCCTAGGGTTATCACTAAAAATACGGCTGTTGCGTTCCAACCATATCTGCCAGGCAGTATGGTGGACCAGGGATTTCCAGAGGAAGTTGAGTCTGGGGTTTTTGAAAGTGTTGGGCCATTGGATGAACATATCCTTGATAGTCTTTGGTCAGACCAAACAAACCTGAAACTTGTTGATCACCAGGGAAAAACACTTGTTGGTGAAGGGACAGTCCATAAGAATATGTTGGGTCGATTCCCAGGCTTGCCTACATAGGTAGCATCTATTGGGGACAATGATCCCTCTGCGCATTAGATTGTCGATGGTGAGAATCTTATTGTGAACTGCAGTCCAACAGAAGTGGGCGATTTTTGGGATTAGGGCCTTGAGCCACACACTCCTCGCTAAAGTCTGGCCACTATCAGTGTTGTCTCCTCTGATGTTTTTTTGATGAGCTGGGAGGTGGATTTGACTGAGAACTTTCCATCGCTTGTGCCTTTCCAGCATCGCTCGTCCTCTTTCTGGGTTTGGGGGATGAAGTTTACCCTCATGATCGCTTGGATATCTGACATCGCATCAGCTATTGCATCGTTCTTGATTCTAAACTAAAACCTTTTCCACTCTTGGATGCCCTAGCTCGAGGAGACAAAATCTGCTATGCGGGACCCGTACTTGTTGTCAGATAGGTGCTTGACTACAGTCAACTTGGGATCACAAATGAGGGGGTCTTTTCTAGCCCAAGCATCCTTCCAGAAGTCGATATTTTTGTCATCTCCCAACTACCACCAAGAGCCCTGGTGCATGAGTTGTTGGGTGAGGGAAATAGATTTCCAAAAATGAGAGCAGTTACGGGGGGTATCCATCTGCAGAAAGGATTGTTGTTGTAGATATTTTCTCTTGACAATGTTCACCCACTCGAGGTTAGCATTTGAGATGACCTTCCATGCTTGCTTAGCCAGGAGGGCTTGATTGGTGACATTGATGCACCACATTCCCAGGCCTCCCTAATCTTTGGGGGAGCATACTTTGTCCCATGCAACCAGGTGGAACTTTTTTTGGTTGTCAGTTCCTGACCACAGAAACTGTTTCTGGATTTTTTCAATAGCTTCACCCACAACAACCGAGATTTTGAAGACAGACAGGAAGAAGGTGGGAATGCTCTGTAAAATAGCTTTAACTAAGGTCGCCTTACCCGCACTGGAGAGGAGGGCACCTTTCCATCCCGAAAGCTTCTTGTGAATCTTATCAGTGACATTACTCCACATGTCTTTGAGGGGCCTTCCTTTGAACATGGGAAGGCCCAAGTACGTGGTCGAGAAATCAGCAATGGAGCATCCTAGGATTCTAGCAATCTTGCATTGTCTTTTGGAGGGGGTGTTAATGAAGTACAACTTGCTTTTGATGTAATTGATTTTCTGACCTGCAGCCTCTTCATAGAGGTTGAGGATGGTTTTGATACTTTTGGCATCAAAAATAGAGGCTTTGGTTGCCAACAAGGTATCATCCATGAATTGTTGATGGGTGGAGGGCATGAGACCAGAGGCAGCTTTGATGCCCGAAATCAGATTATTGGAACAGGCAATCTTGATGGCTCTTCCCAGGCTCTCCACCAAAATGATGAAGAGAATGGGGGACAACGGGTCGCCCTGTCTGAGACCTCTGGAGCTTGGGAAGTAGCCAACTGCAGAACCATTCACCAAGACCGAGAACCAGGAGGAAGAGATGCACTTATAAATCATATTAACCCAAGATTCATGGAACCCAAACTTGAGGAGGATTTGGGTGAGGAAGTCCCTGTTGACCCTGTCAAAAGCTTTGTTCATGTCCAGTTTGAGGAAAAAAGCAGCAGACTTGGAGACATGGGCAGAGTGGATCAGCTCGTGCATAGTGATGACACCATCAAGGATGTTGTGGCCTTTGACAGTGCTCCCTTGGTAGGGGTCAATAATGGAGGGGAGGATGCTAGACAACCGGTTGGCCAAGGCTTTGGACAGGATCTTATAGGTGACGTTGCACAGGCTTATGGGGCGGTAGTCCGAGAGGGACTAGGGATTATCACCTTTGGGGATCAGGGCCAGGAAGGTGGAGTTGACATCTCTGGGAATGGCTTTGGAAGACTGCATTTCAATGATGGAGCTGCACAAGTCCGAACCCACAATGTCCCAGAAGGTTTGGAAAAATCTGGGAGGGAACCCATCTGGATCGGGAGCTTTGTCCGGATTCATGGAAAATAGAGCTTGATGGATTTCCTTGTGGGTGAGGGGTCTTAGGAGGAAGTCATTGGTATCCTGGGGAATGATGGTGGGGATATTAGCAATCAAAGCTTCCCTGGCTGAGGGGGACTAGGAGATGGGGGGGTCTAGGAGACTTCTGAAGTGGTTGACCACTTCCTCCCTGATCTGGTGTATGTCCAAAGTAGAAGACCCATCCTGCTTGACCAGGATTTTAATCTTGTTGGCACCCCTATGCCTAAGGGTGGAGATGTGGAAGAACTTGGAATTAGAATCCCCTTCCCTGAGCCACAACTGTCTAGACTTTTGGCGCCAAAAGGTTTCCTCCTTGCTGAGGATGTTATGGTAATCAACCAACAACCCTCTTTCTTCATCACGGAGATCGTCATTACCTGCTCCCTTCTAAAAACTATCCTCAATCTGGTTAATTTTGGTCTTAACCTAGTTCTTGGCTTCGAAGATGTTTCCAAAGGTTTCCTTATTCCATATTTTCAAATTTCCTTTAATAAACCTGAGTTTCTGCATTAACTGGTTGGTGGTTGTTCCCGAGAATTTTCTCTTCCACCACAAAGTGATCTGATTTTTGAGATCGGGGTGTTGGGTCCACATTGACTCGAACCTGAAGGGGGTCTTGAACTGAGATTTTGTATCAGTTTCTAGCAAGAGAGGGTTGTGGTCAGACCCAATTTTAGGGAGGGCTAGCAAACTAGCATCCTCGAAGAGCGGGAGGGCTTCCTGGGATAATAGGACTCGGTCAAGGCGCTCTTGAATAAGGTTGTTACCTTTTCTCCTGTTGCTCCAAGTGAATAGGGACCCCTGCATCTGGACATCCATGAGGGCGTTGGAGTCTATGAAGTGTCTTAGGTCCTCTGTTTCCCTATGGGTGATCGTGGTTCCTCCCTTCTTATCCGAGCAATGCAGGGGTGAGTTGAAGTCCCCTGCTAGGATCCACGGGATATCTTCGAAAGCTTACCTCATATGGGTTAGCATGTTCCACAATGCCTTTCTGCCCTAGGAAGAGTTAGGGGCGTACACATTGGTCATAACCCATGAGACCTGGGAACTGAGGTCATGGAACATAATGTTACTTAACCTGTCCTGTCCAGAGATGATGTTGCCTTGTAGTTTAGTAGGGTTCCATAGGCACAGAAGACCGCCTGACGAATCGAAGGCCGGGATATGGACAAAATCATAGTTTTTCCAAATATTTTTAGCGACTTTGGAAGACAATTCATCATTAAGTTTAGTTTCCTGAAGGAGGAAAATAGTTGGGTTATGTTCTCTCCTCATGGTTGCAACCAATCTCTGCTTGGCTGCCCCATTCAACCCTCTCGCATTCCAGGAGAGGACTCTCATTTAGAATTTTTGGGGATTCTCTTGCCCCCTTTTCCTTGTTGTGCAGGGGGTTTGGGTCTTCGGGTTTCCTCCTTGGTACTATTTCCACTCTCCTGGAATAGAGTTTTCTGAGTCCCGTTGGCTATGTCTTCCGTTGTATCGCGGTTCCTTCTTTCAAGATCCGAAGGTCTACCTTTTTTCCTGTCTCCTCCAACATCCATCTGGGATTTTCTAAAACTACGAGTTTTCTTAGGGCTCCATTGATCGGGGGAAGGTTGGTCAAGGTCATCGTTGTCGAAATTGACTGGGTCATAGAAGGTTGGCGAGGTTGGGACCCCCGACTTTGGGGGGGAAAGGACTGCGTAGGGGAGGACAGCGAGGCGGGGGACTTCAGGGGAGGGCTTTGGGGACTGAGTGGGAGACAAATGAGGTGAATGCCTCGGGGGAGGGGCAGACATGGACACCTAGTGGGCAGGGCTGGGCATAGGGCCCTGGTGGGGCTCAGGGTTAGGCATCAGGTCAGATTTAATAGGGATTTCCCCTTCCTCCCCTTCCTCAGAAAGACCAAAATCTTTAAGAACATCAAATTTATTAGTAGTAGAGACAGAAGCACTTGCCTTTTGAGACTATGCATTCGACTGTAGCCGGGTTTGGAATCTGGTGGTCGTCGTGCGGTTTTTTGCAACTCGCCTGGGCATCTGCTCCGATCGATCCGTGGCCTGGTTGCCCGTATTAGGGTTTTTGAGCTTAGGGCACTGGGATTGCAGGTGGCCTTGCACCTGGCATTCTAGATAGTATGCCGACTTGTTCTCATAAATCAATGGCTGCCTCCACTTGAAATCCCCATATATGAGGTTCAGGTACTCTGAGAGTTGGCTTTCCAGGTTCACATTGACACAGATGCATGCCTGGGTTAAGCGTGTCCTTGCTCGAGTGGCTGGGTCGATAGCCACTAGGTCCCCGATGGCCCTGGCTAGGCCTTGAAGGGCGTATTCATAGAAAAAATGAGTTGGGAGGTTCGAAAGCCATACCCAGATCGGGGCGTAGTTGATGTTCTAAGAATTTGGGTCAAAGTTCGGCTGCCACTTCTTCAAGAACAGGCTTCGTCTCCCGAAAAACCATGGTCCTCTGGATAGGATGCGCTCGACATCTTCTTGGGTGTTGAGCTGAATCATAAAGAAGCCCCGAGTCATTGTCGACAGCTCCATGCTCCCCAGAGTCTTCCATTTGGATGCGGCCCATCTACGAATTGCATCCATGTCTGGGCGGCCTCCTATAAATTTCCCCACTAGGGAGTAAGTGTCACGAGACGCATATCCTTCCATGAGGCTTTTGGGGCATAAAACATCACATCCTTGGGTGACAAACTCGCTTGCAACACTCGATTTTGTTCTTTGCTTATTCTGCAATAGATCTACGAACGAGGGTTTCCCGCAGGTTCATCCATCGTTGAAAGGTTTTCCCTGGGTGGCTTCCCCCTCAATGCCTTCATTTGACCCGACAGTCTGACTGGTCGAGGCCAATATTTTCGCTCCATCTGGTTTCACGTGGGACCTGAGCGCGCTAGCCGTAACGTCGGAGCGCACGGCGTGGTTCGTGCCTCCCTTCTCGCAAGTTGTCACCATGGTCAAACCAAGCGACACTCATTCAAATCCCCATAGATTGAAGTTGATCCTTTGTTTTAATGTCATTATCATAGATTACTTTTTCATGACTCATCCTTTTGTGCAAAAATAGGAAAATAAAACTCTTGAAGCATCTTTTAAAGCACATTGGCAATTTGTTTGAGTTCCTCTTCTTCAACTAGGTTACTAATAGAAAATCATGATTTGGAGTTGTTGGTCACATTAATATAATAACTAACCTATAGACCTTTACAAGATAGCATGCCTGAATCAATGGTTGCCATTTTAAATAAAAAATATGAGGATGAGGCTTCAACCAAGCATCAAACTAGAAAATTACATATTTCTCCTCCTTGAATGACCATTTAATGTGTTTCTTGATCAATTGCAAACTATTTAATATGAAGTTCCATGTTGGTGATCATTTCATAGGGTATTTCATTGCATCAAGAGAGCCTATATATTTTTGAAGTAAATTTTTTATCCAATTATTTCCTTCATCTTTGAATAATATCCATCCAAGTTTTTCCCTAAGTTTAAACTCATAAGTCTACAATTTTGCAATCCTGCTTCTCCAAAATTGTTTCCTTTGCAAATGTTAACGCACTTGCAACAAGAGAACCTAGATTTTTCCTCATAACCTTTCCAAAGAAAGTCTCTTTAAATTTTATCAAATATTGATGCTACATCTACTAACAATCTTGAAAGTGACAGCATATGAATAAGGATGGATTGTAATGTAGTCTTTATGAGTTGTAGCCTTCTCACCATGGATAAGAACTTACCTTTTTAGCCTACCAAAAACGATTTCATTCTATCGAGAAATAGACCTAAACATCCTTTTTATTTACTTGATGAGACAAAGGAGTACCCAAGTAGGTTGATGATTTTTTTTTTTTAATTTTGAACCATAAAATATTGATAATAATTTATTGTAAATATAGGATAATATTAATAAAAAATGTGGATTTTGTAGTATTAATTAACTGTTGTAGTATTAATGAAAAATTGCCACCATTATTAAAACCTAAGAAAGAAGAAGATCCATAAGAGACCATGGTTGCTTCGCGAAGGATTATGGCATTGTTTTTTTTGTAGAAATATCTCATCTTTTAGGATCCATATCTTCATAAAGGGTTACTTGATTCAACTGATTATTGGACCAACTTGTGTGGAATTTGAATAGCTTTAAAATGAGTGGTCATATGAAGGAATTCAAGCAATATTGAGGGAGATACAACCCTATGAAGTCAATCATCCACAACAAGGATAGTGACGATTTTTCAAATCGTGAAAAATGAAATTGCAAATATTTTTCAGCTAGGGTTTGGATAATGGGAAGAGCAATGAAGAACTAGGACTTCAATGAGGTAAAATATTCTATTTGGACAAAATTTTTTAGCTAATATTTTTTTTCCCTTATTTATCTTATAAATTTTGCATGCAAATTATTATAATTTTTTTTATCAAATATTATATTTGCTATAGGATATTCTGATAAATTTCAATAGATTTTGAGTTTTAGTTTCCTTTCCATAGACTAATTTATAGTTAAATCCTTAGAATAATCTCTAGTGGTAGAGGTTAGTGAGTGCACCTCAAAGAGATCCTCTTTGCTCCAAAATAGGGCAATTTTTGGTAAATTTAATGGGTATTGTCCAAGGGCTTCAACCTTGAGAAAATGGATTGATATAAGTTGGAAATATCCAGTAGTGATTCTATCCTTTCTTACCAAAGGTTTCTTCCTAGCCATTTTTTGTTCTAGGGAAAAAAAGAGAAAAAATCCTAAAAGGGGATCCTTGGTTTATGGGAAGAGTAGGACTCTTCCTTACCCATTGGTATGAAGGATTTTCACTTGAAAATGTAAATCTATCCCTAGTACCAGTCCAGATAAGATGTTTGGGTTACCCATTGTATTTTGGGAAATAGATACCTTCAAGGTAATAAGCAATACTTTAGGAGAATTCCTTAAGATTTTAGATACTACAAAAGATGGATTCTTGGCTATTTATGCTCAGATATTGGTCATGATTGATATAAGTAAAGCTTTACTAGAATCAATCATTCTTAAGTATGGGGATAAGATGTGGAACCAAACCATAGATTATGAAAACATAATTTTTAGATGTAGATGTCATGAGGTGGGGCATACTGAGAGATCATGCCCTAAGAAGAGTCCAATAGAATCATATGTAGAAAATTGCAAGAGAAACTTACAAATGGTGATGGATGAAGATGGTTTTCAACTATAAAAAAAATACATCTAGAAAAATAAAATAAAATAAACAATGGAGATTAGTAAGGAAGGATATTGAAAGAAATACCAACTCTTTAGAGGCTTTAGACTATGAGGAAAAAGTATATAAAAACTTAGAGGACACGATACAACAGGTTCAACATATTAACAAGGAACCATCTATTTAGTATGATCTTGATTTAAGGAAGAACATTCTCGATGAACCTAAGGAATGTGTCTCATCAAATTTTTAAGACTCTCTTGAAGTACCATGCACCATTTAGGAGAAAAAAATTGGTAAAAAAAATGTGGTTTTAGAAGTTAACACATCTGCCATTAATAAGGAAATACCAAAAAGTGCGCAGGATAAGTTAAAATATTATGTAGTAGAGCCTGGAGAGGATAAATATGATGAAAAAGATTGTGAAAGAATATTGAGGAATATAATAATAAGACCTAATCCTGATATAGGCAAGGAAAAAAGAGGAAAACCCTCAAATTATCAAGAGACATCCAGGGAAGTAAGAGCAAACATAGAGAAAGGAACACAAAGTAAGTTGGTTGAACTTCTCTTTATCAAAGAATAAATGATATTGATAATACGCAGGCAAGGCCAATAGCCCCTAATAAGATATGATTATCATATCATGGAATATAAGGAGTGCTAATTCCTCCTCAAAGCATAGATGTATCAGGGACCTATGTTTAAGTAATAAACCTGATATTCTTTGTATCCAAGAAACTAAAATGACAAAATAAGTTTATAAAACTATGAAAGAAATATGGGCAAGATGTGAATTGGATGCTATGGATTTTGAAGGAGCGACAAGGGAAATTCTAACTTGTTGAAAAATTCTAGAACCTCATGTGTAACCATTCATAAAACTAGGCATTTGATAGCCTCTTTAGTCACTTGCTACTTTGCAGATATTCGTTTTATCCTTATCAATGTCTATGGACTTACAACTCAGTCAGGTAGATTAGAAGTTTGGAGTGGGATTGAAGCCTTTATTAGTAAAGATCAAGAAACCTGATTCATGATCATAGGAGATTTTAATACCATAACCAAGTTGGATGAAAAATTTAGGGGAATTAGGAAATTAATCCAAAATTCGAGAGATTTCTCAACTTTTGTTCAAAATAATTATCTATGGGAGGTTGAATTTGAATAAAATAACTATACATGGACCAATAACAATAGAGTCCAGAACATAATAGCAAAAAAATTAGATAGTTGCATATTCTCATATCATTGGCTAGATGAAGGAACTTGTGCTATATTTTAATAGCTTGACAAGGACTGGTTTAGATTACTGGACAATAAGAGTTAAAATGGTGGTAAATGAATTAAAAAAAAATCATATTTTAAATATGAGCATATCTGGGAAGACCATCCCCAATTTGTTGATATGATAACACAAATGCGGAATTCTTTAGGAAATGGTGGGTTGTATGCTCTTCCAAAAAAAATTAAATCTATGACATCTAGATTAAAAGAATGGAACAAGAACGCTTTTGGAAACATTTTTGAGAAGAAAGAAGAAATAAAAGATAAACTTTCAAAATTCCAATAAGGTGATCATAATTTTCCAAGCTCAGGGGAAAGGGAGTTGCTTACTGAATATCGTGATATTTTGAGTAAGGAAGATAAATTCTGAAGATTAAAATCAAGATAGACTTGGCTAAAATAAGGAGATAAAAATTCAAAGTTTTTTCATAGGATGGCTATAGTACAAAGATCAACATCGAGAATTAGTAGAATCAAATTGATAGAAGGGATTTGGATTGAAGATCAAAGTGAAATTATAAAAGAGGTAAAGTATTTTTATCAAAAAATTATAGGATCAGAGGAGATTGAAGTTCTTAATGATAAACTTCTTCAAGATGTACCTTCAATTATAACTAATGAAGACAATAGGAAATTGATGAAGCCTATTACTATGAAAGAAGTTCATTTAGCTCTTTTCTATTTTAATAAGAATAAATCCCTAGGTCCAGATGGGCTCCCTACAATTTTTTACTAACATAATTGGGTCATAGTGAAGGATTCTTTATTGGTGGAAGTGGAATAGTCTAGGGTAAAATAATATATACCTTATAAAATAAATGCAACATATCTTACCCTAATTCCAAAAAAGAAGGATGCTAAATTGTTTGATTCTTTTAGACCCATAAGCCTATGTAATATGGATTTTAATATTATATCCAAAGTGATGGTGAATCAATTAAGGCCATTGTTAGACAAAATTATTTCAGAAGAGTAAGGAGGATTTGTGTAATGTCCCCATTTTTGGGTTCTCTTGCATGGCAGTTGGCACTGACCTTCTGGGTGTGTGTCAACCTTATCAGAGGGGTTATTTGAGGTTACCAGTGAGCTCATATGGTCTAGAGGACCCATATGACATTTTTAGATGTTATTTTCGGCTTTCGATGTGTTCTCCAAGATTCTTGGAGAGAGCATCTATTTATAGTAAGTCACCCGATCGGGTCCGATTCTCATTATTTATCATCGGGATCACTCCAGTGCAGTCAATTTTTGATTCTGATGTTGTTCGACCATTTTTGCAACTCGGGTGTAATATTGAGTTATGTTTTAATTAATTTCACTAAGGTTGCTATTTTAATTAAAATATTTTAATGGGCACCTTAGTGTTATAGCTCGTTGGAACCGGGATGGAAAGTTTTAAATGTTGGGATGCTAATAAAGTGACTTTGGTGTCGGGAATAATTAAATAATGAATTAAATCATTTTTCGGGGGTATAAGGCTTATTTAATTAATAAAGTGATTTTATATTGAGTTTTCGGAAAGTTCCTGAAAAAAGTTATAAAAGGGGGTTTGTGAGCTCATTTGGGATTATGCATGTTATTCTATTTTCTCTGATTGAAACCCTTGTGGTTTTTGGGAGATCGAACTTGGTTCATCCCCAGCCTTCTGGAGGATGAAGACCCTCTCGGAGAAGATTAATCTCGGTGGTGAAATATCCTCCCTAGTTAATTTGGTGTGGCTCATTCAGAGTTACAGGTTGTGTGGAAAGGAGATTTACATATCTGGCCGTATAGGTCTAGGGTAATATATTTTGGTTATTAGCGATCTAAAGTTTGTGATCAGATCTAAAGGTTTGAAGAGATTTGGCACCATATTGTTGTCTGGAGACTTATTTGGTGATATTATCTATGCTTTGGGTTGTTGTTAGTGGCATCAAACTCAACTCATTCACCTACTATTCATGATCATTGTAATCTGTGAACTGGTTCACCTTGCTTGTGAGTGGTCGTACCACTAGTTGGCTCATTGCACCGACAACATTGGGATTGAGGTTTGGGGTTTTTAATCCAAGTTTGGTAGAGGTTGGGCGTCACCTTTGGAGGAGTTTGTTGTGCAGAAAACAAACATTTGATTTATCAGAGCCGATCACCCTTCATTGAGTTGCGCTAGGGTTTGAAGGGGTTTTTTGATGTTGCTGATCTCTCTTCTTCTTGTGGGTCGTACTTGCTAGTTAGTTGTGGCTTTTGAGGGACTTCATTGTTGCTCTTATCTTGATATTGGGTTGTCATTGTGAGCATTGCAGAATTTTGGGTATGTTCCTCTATATGTTTTAAATCATTTTGTCCATCTGGGTGTTCAATATATTGTGCCCTAGTTGTATATGATGAAAGAAAAATCATTGTGTGTAATGGGTATTCATGAATAATATATATTGGAGTTATTTTGAAATTTTTTGGATTTTTTTTTTTTTCCTTTTTTTTTTTTTTTTTTTTTTGCATTTCAAATCAGCCTAAAACTCGAAAAATCAAAAAATAAAATTGCAGATTTAGGGTGGGTTATTACAGTGGTATCAGAGTTGGTGATCTTGCCAACCTGTTGGTTAAGTTAACTCTTGTGCAGTTCAGCAGTTGCATATCTGAGTTTCAGTAATTGATTTTTAGTTTCAGTGGCTCCTTTTCAGTACACCTTTTGACAGTTGCTTTAAACAGAGTTGAAAAGATGTCTACAGTTGATAGGTCTTTGTGTGAGTTGATGCAAGATATGCAAGAACTATTTAATCTGATGAAGGACCCCGACTTTAAAAGGTATTGTTTTAAGATGGTTGCCAAACCTAAACAAATGGAACCAAGTATGAAAGAAGATGAACAAAAGACTCTACATCAAAGAAGACAGGGGGATCCTAAAATTGCAGTTAATGAAGAAACTAGCAAAGAAGAGCTTGCGGATTTAGAGAAGGCTTCAGCGGAAAATTCTGAAGTTGTGCCTAACCTTGAAGAAGTTAAAGAAGATTCGAAGCCTAAAAAGATGGACTTTGCAAGACCTATATTTGAAGAGGAATTCATAGCAAAACAATTGGATGGAGAGATTGCCTCGACACATGAGGGATGTGTGACAGAACTTCAGGATGACCTCTTAGACATGTATGTAACTACAGTTGTGCATGAGAAGAAATACAAAACAACAGCTTTGAGTACATGTTCTGTTTTATCCAGTGATGTTTCTGAGATTACTGGATTCCTTGATGATTTTAGTGGAGTGGATATAAGTGATGACAGAGTTGAGTTCACTAATGTTTTTTCAGATGAAGAGCATATTGATGGTGGGAACATTGTAGTTTCCAAACCTACTTACAGTGACAATCTCTTTTTACACTCCAGTGATGATAGTTCAAGTGGGTTTGGGTTTGACTTCCAAACCAAACCTATGGAGAGGAGTGTTCATGATGACTTCAGTATTGGTGATTTGGAGAGTGATTTATTCAGAGAGACAACCACTCATGAGGAGCACAATGCACATATTTTCTCTGAACAAAGCAACCAGCTCTTCAGGCCTTGGGATCCGGGTGTGTTGGCACCTAAATATGATGAAGAACCTGTGTGGGATGAACTTCCTTTTGACTACAATACTGTTCTAACTTCATCTCAGGGGTTATGCATGGAGGATGGCATTAAGGAAGCTGATTTTGAGAGGTTTTATCTTGAAAACAAATCAGAATCAGTATTGCATGGAGCTGATTTTGAGCAAAGGCCTAGTGACTTTGCTGTTTTGGATCCACAGCTTACTGTTGAAAATGGTAAAGGAGAGGCACATGAGACTTGGGACAGCCAGGGAGACACCATTGAAAGGTATGATGAATCATGTATGTTTCCTAGCAGCAGTTCACTTATGCATGATTGTGTCATTCATAATGAAATTTTGGAGGCCAAAATAAAGAACTTGGAAGATCCCAAATTTGATGAGGAGGTTGATGTAAATAATTCTTCTTGTGCATCTGCAAATGGAGAGGAGTACATGAATCTTCATGATAATATTGAGATCGAAGAATCAGCTGATTTGGAGTTCGCTAAATCAGCAACTAAGGAAGGTATGAATGTATTTGATGACTCATGGATTGAGCATAGAGCTGCCCTAACTTCAATGCAGGAATTTGGTAAATGTAATGATAGAGTGGTAGCTGATTTTGAAAATTATGCTATAGAAGGCAAATCAGAAATTTTGTTGTGTGATGCTGGTTACGACCATGGACCTAATGCATTGCAAGATTTGAAGGATCAATTGTTGGTCACTGAGGAAAAGGTTGTTCAAACCTTAACTCATTTTGATGGCACTCACAAGTTCATTGAACACCTCCTTTGGACAGCACAACTTGAAGAGAGACAGAAGGGTTCGACGGTTGGTATCACTATATCAAGTCTGCAGACAATCAAACATGCTTTAGAGGTAATAAAATCAGATTACCTGCATTTGCTTTCAGATAGAGACCATGCCGTCAAGTTTGTAGGGAAGACTTATAGAGCACTCACAGAAAAGGAGAAAGAAGTTGATGAACTCAACCTTGAGTTAAGTTTAGCTCACTTTTCTCTCTACAAAGCAGGAAAATAGTCACTTGTCGTAGCCACATCGAAGGAACAAGAATGTGATACAAGAACTATGGAGGTCGAACAAATGATTGAAGGAATTAATGAGCTTGGGAGTGACGAAGAAGTACTCAGTGACTGCAGTAGCTCTACTATCATGGAGATTCGACATGATGATAGTGCTTGGGTAGAGCATCAAGAGTGCAATTCCGTTAGGCTTGGTAAGCAGATTCTGCATGGTGATGCAAACTTATCTCTTCATGGTTTGATGTGTGAGACACCTCTTGATTCATGCAATGAGTATGGTGAGATATGGAATCCAAGTGATTGTTCAGGATTTCCAATGGAGCAAGCCAATGAATTCCACATTGATTGCATTGTGAGGTATGCTCATTATTTTTCTTTCAGCTCACATACAGATGATTTGACCATGTTTTTGATGACACATAAGAGTGGGAAGGATGGCTGGAATAGGGGATTACATACATCACTTTGGTATGAGGTGCTCTCTCCTACGATAGGAAATTTCGAAACTTGCCGGTCTCCTAGTTTGCTTCTACAGGATGGTTATTATATTGGGATACAGGGAAAAGAAACAGAGACTTGGCAGGAGCCATCAGGTATTGGGAATGACAGACTCCCCATTTGTCCATGGGATCCAGGTGGAGTATACCCATGGGAGGTTATGATACATGAAGACTTCGCTATCATGAAGATACTCCCTTTGGTTGACTTGTGGCAGGAAATAGTTCAAATCTTCAGTTTTGACTTTGCTGTTTGGTTGCGGATCAGCCACCATATGACTCCAATTGCATACTTACAAATGGATTGGAGGGAAATTTTAGTCAAGGAGTGGATAAAATTTCAGTTGGAAGTTGTTTGGGAGTTTTTTCCAGCCTCTTCCAAGTTGATTTTGAGCAATGCAATGCCCACCTTTCATGATCATACAGGGAATCTTCAAATTTGCAGCTGTTGTTCCACTAACAGGTTGCTGATTTTGATAAAATCAGATCATTATTTATTATTTTTAGACTTGGACAGCAGTAAGATGGGCCATTTTGAAGGTACAAGACATCTGGAAAATGTTGATAAGTGTTCCCAGCTGAAGCAAATGGACATTTCAACCAACACAATCTTGTTTATAAGGAGATATGCTGAGGAATATGTTTTTGGGTTGAGCAGATTATTTTTCCTGTTGCCCAGGATCGTGTCAGACAGAGGGATTACAGATGTGGACCTCACTGAGGTGCTTTGGTAGGAGATCTTTCGTGATATAGTTTTCAGCCCTCGCAGGTATTTCAGTTTGAATTTTGATGATGGTTACATTATTGGGTTACAGGAGAGGAGAGTACAACTTTGGCATGATGGATTCTCAGTTATAATCAGAGTGGCGCAACGTCAGCATGATGGGTTTTTTCTGAGATTGATTTGGGACCCTGGGATCACAGTTGGTTTCAGTTTGGCTCAGTCAGGTGATGTTGAGGTTGTGCTGGCATTGCTTGAGGACAAGCAATCTTTGGGGAGGGTGGACTGTAATGTCCCCATTTTTGGGTTCTCTTGCATGGCAGTTGGCACTGACCTTCTAGGTGTGTGTCAACCTTATCAGAGGGGTTATTTGAGGTTACCAGTGAGCTCAGATGGTCTAGAGGACCCATATGACATTTTCAGATGTTATTTCCAGCTTTCGGTGTGTTCTCCAAGATTATTGGAGAGAGCATCTATTTATAGTAAGTCACCCGATCGGGTCCGATTCTCATTATTTATCATCGGGATCAGTCAATTTTTGATTCCGATGTTGTTCGACCATTTCCGCAACTCGGGTGTAATATTGAGTTATGTTTTAATTAATTTCACTAAGGTTGCTATTTTAATTAAAATATTTTAATGGGCACCTTAGTGTTATAGCTCGTTGGAACCGAGATGGAAAGTTTTAAATGTTGGGATGCTAATAAAGTGACTTTGGTGTCAGGAATAATTAAATAATGAATTAAATCATTTTTTGGGGGTATAAGGCTTATTTAATTAATAAAGTGATTTTATATTGAGTTTCCGGAAAGTTCCCGAAAAAAGTTATAAAAGGGGGTTTGTGAGCTCATTTGGGATTATGCATGTTATTCTATTTTCTCTGATTGAAACCCTTGTGGTTTTTGGGAGATCGAACTTGGTTCATCCCCAGCCTTTTGGAGGACGAAGACCCTCTCGGAGAAGATTAATCTCGGTGGTGAAAGATCCTCCCTGGTTAATTCGGTGTGGCTCATTCAGAGTTACAGGTTGTGCGAAAAGGAGATTTATAGATCTGGCCATACAGGTCTAGGGTAATATATTTTGGTTATTAGCGATCTAAAGTTTGTGATCAGATCTGAAGGTTTGAAGAGATTTGGCACCATATTGTTGTCTAGAGACTTATTTGGTGATATTATCTATGCTTTGGGTTGTTGTTAGTGGCGTCAAACTCAACTCATTCACCTATTGTTCATGATCATTGTAATCTGCGAACTGGTTCACCTTGCCTGTGAGTGGTCGTACCACTAGTTGGCTCATTGCACCGACAACATTGGGATTGAGGTTTGGGGGTTTTTAATCCAAGTTTGGTAGAGGTTGGGCATCACCTTTGGAGGAGTTTGTTGTGCAGAAAATAAACATTTGATTTATCAGAGCCGATCGCCCTTCATTGAGTTGTGCTAGGGTTTGAAGGGGTTTTTTGATGTTGTTGATCTCTCTTCTTCTTGTGGGCCGTACTTGCTAGTTAGCTGTGGCTTTTGAGGGACTTCATTGCTGCTCTTATCTTGATACTGGGTTGTCATTGTGAGCATTGCAGAATTTTGGGTATGTTCCTCTATATGTTTTAAATCATTTTGTCCATCTGGGTGTTCAATATATTGTGCCCTAGCTGTATATGATGAAAGAAAAATCATTGTGTGTAATGGGTATTCATGAATAATATATATCGGAGTTATTTGAAGCATTTGGGTATTGTTGTTTGTGCCTATTTTGTTATGTTATGTTTCTGCATTTCAAATCAGCCTAAAACTCGAAAAATCAGAAAATAAAATTGCAGATTTAGGGTGGGTTATTACAATTTGTAAAAGGGAGATAAATTCTGGATAGGATCATAGTAGCTCATTAAGTTATACATTCAACATATTCAAGAGAAGAGAAAACAATGATCTTAAAACTTGATATGAGTAAAGCTTATGATATGGTTATATGGAATTTTCTTTTTGTAGTTTTAGAAAAGTTTGGATTGAAGAAGAAATGGGTTATATGGATTAAAGCTTGTGTCTTTACAATTTCTTATTCAATGTTCATTAATGGGTTAGTAACAAAATCTTTTAAAGCCAAGAGAGGCCTTAGACAATGAGATCCTCTATCTCCTTATTTATTCATTATTATGGTAGAGGTTTTGAGTAGGAACTTAAAGAAGGCTTACAAAGATGGGCTTATAAGTGGACTTAAGGTTAGTAATAACATGAACAAAATTACCCATCAACAATTTGTAGATGATTGAAGAACATGTGCTTATACTGAGAGGGGGGTGAACAGTATAAGATAAATTTTTTTACTTTTTAATCCAAATAATAGCATCAACAATATTAAAGTAGTAAACATTACACAAAGCATCACACACATGAGAGACATGATTTTATGTGGTTCACCCAATGTGGGCTACTCCACGGAGAAAATATTTCTTATAAAATTTTCTCAAATAAATTCTCTTGGGAATCCTTTCCCTACAATTTTTATGGACCTCTATCCAAAGGAGATACCAATCCCCTAAATCAAGTTCGTGGATCTCTATCCACAGGAGACACCAATCTCCTAATATCTGCTCTGGCTGGTGATCCTCTAGAAGACCTCTGCCTCCACTACCCTTAGCAAATGGAACTCTATCCATAAAAGACACTTGTCCTCCCTCGTCTCCTCGCTCGGCTAATGGATCTCTATCCTTCGAGACTACCATCCTCCAAATCTTTGTCACCTCCAAAGCTCTATCTCAAATCTGTACTAAACATAATCCTTCGGTCTAGCACAAATCTATCTCAATCTCTGTCTCTAGTTTGGCACAAACCTATCCTCAAATCTACACCAAACTTCGTCCTTTGATCTATCCACAAACCTTAACTCAAAGCTTGACTCAATCTCAAATTAACTCTACTAGATCTGCCCCAAACCTTAACTCAAGGTTTGAACAAATCAATCAATCAACTCTGCTCTCAAGCCTTCTCAAAGACTTGTCTCCAATCTGCCTTGTAAGCTTCCACAAAAGCTCACACCAATCTATCCTCAAGTCCTCTCTAGAACTTTCTGCACAACAAGTCCACACTAGAACTTGTCCAATATCATAGAAACATAAAGAGAATTGTTAGAGACTCAATATGCTTCAAATTTAACTCAATGTTCAATCACTTTCTCAAATCAATTCAGAATATAGAATAGTTTGTTTTATGGAACTTGAAAAATCACTTCACACATCCACTTGACTAGGCTCAACCAACTCTACTCAACCAATCTCTCAAAGAAATAATCCTTGCTCACAAACCCTAGTCCAAGCATATGATCCTTCACTCAAAATATTTCCAACAATGCTCAACAAATCTCACATAACAATGATACTCATGTTCTTTTCAAACCCTAGTTCAAGTTCTTCACTCAACAACTCACTTCAACAACAATGCTTATAAAATAAGGTTTCAATAACAACTCTTTATTCCATAAAACCTTGAAGCATTAACTCAACACACTCAATAAGGAAGCCCTAATCAAGTCCTTTTCACTCCAAACTTATTTTCCAAAAAACCAACCAATCAACTCAATTATGGAAGAATGTGCTCATACCTTTTTCTTGATGATGAAGGGATCTCATAAATCTGCCATAACCACAAATACTTCTTTGCCAAGCTCAAAGAAGGTTAGGTGACAATACAAAACAAATAGAAACTCACAAATACACCTTATTACTCCATCTTGATTAAGCATCCATCAACACATAGAAATAAATGACCAATTACACCTTATAATCTCCCAGTTGAAATAATATCCACCACCCAGAAAATAATTTCAAAATAATTACTTTCTCAACACTTCTTAATGGCAAGAAGACATCTTCAATAATAATCAACACTTAAAAGCATTTATCTCTCCAATAAGCTAAATATATTAAAAGGCTTTATAAAACAATTAACTCCTTATTCCTCCTAATTATTTTTAACCAAAAATAATTACCAAGCAAAAACACCTTTTATCTATCCCTTATAACTCCCACGTCACTTTATAAAACCATTTAATAAAGCCAAAAATTAATTTAAATTTTTCAACAACCTTCTCCCAAAAACCCGGTGCTCAAATAATGTGCATACCTTTTCGTTGATCCCTAAAAGGGATTTGACGAGAATCGAACCACCGTCTCCACAAGCCTAAGCACCTTAGCGCTTGGGATTCCATCGTGTGGGCTAGCAATGCCCACGTGAAGGAAGTGGAGCTTCCTTCACCTTATGCTCTTCTTCACACACGTTGACCTCCTTCGAACACCACACATTGTCCACTAGCCGCAGCTCTTTAATCGCACGAATATCAGAGATACCTTTCGCAGGGGATTCGGGAGCATTAAATCAAAAAATAAGCATGGTACTTTCTAAGGTGAAATGATCCACCTTTTATACATGAATGGAGGAAATTTCTCACACGTCGGTGCATTAGAAATTCGAATTTCGAATATTCGAATTAACTTTAATTATTATTTATTTATAATAATTTAAATTCTCTTTGGAATTTAAATATTATAAATTAAATAAATAATTAATCTTTGGGATTTTTAAACCAAACGAAAAGCCACCTTGGTTTTTAATAAAAACCTTTTATTTTTTCCCATCATGGATAATTAATCTTTGATTTTTTCCCACCATGGTTTTCATAAAAACCTTTGATCATGCTTCCCATGAAGCTCTTTTGGAACCAATCAAAATGCAATTCTTCTTAGAACCTTTTGACATCAATGACAACTAACATTCCTCAAAATGTCCAACAATCTCCCCCTTTGTCATTGATGGCAACCCAAATTCTTTTTACCAAAAACTTGACCTTTTCTTGGTTCTGCTCCCCCTGGGACATTGCTCCCCCTGGCTCAATGCTCTTGCTCAAATCTCTCCTCTTTGCTCAAATACCAAATCTCTCCCCCTTACTCAAATATCTCCCCCTTTGACATCAATGGCAAAGGGTCACCTTTGGGGCTCGGGGCTAAGAATGAGCCTCTTAGCTTAGCCCCTCCCCCACCTCCTCTTGAGGTGGTCAATTCTAGGGTGGGAGTCTCACTCCCAGTCTTCCTCGAAGATACTCAAAGGTTTCCTTTGAAAGTGGCTTGGTGAAAATATCTGCTATCTGTTCCTTTGTAGAAATATATTCCAACCTGACCTGTTTATCTGTCACCTGTTCTCTCAGAAAATGATACTTAATTGGAATGTGCTTTGTCCTGGAGTGCATCACTGGATTTTTTGAGATACTTATAGCACTTGTATTATCACATAGTATGGGAATAGGATGATCATGTTTTATCTTGAAGTCTTCTAGAGTTCTCTTCATCCATAACACCTGTGTACAACTGGCTACTGTTGCAATGTATTCTGCTTCTGTTGTAGATAAGGATACTGAAACCTGCTTCTTACTTAGCCAAGAGACTAAACAGTCTCCAAGAAAGAATGCTCCTCCACTTGTGCTTTTTTTGTCATCAATGTTGCTAGCCCAATCTGCATATGTATATGTTGTCAGTGTGAAACTATCACTTTTGGGATACCAAAGCCCAAAATCCATAGTCCCTTTTAGATACCTAAAAATTCTTTTTACCGTTGCCACATGTGTTTCCTTAGGTGCTGCCTGAAATCTTACCACTAATCCCACTAACTGTACTATGTCTGGTCTTGTAGCTGTAACATATAATAAGCTACCAATCATGGATCTGTATAATCTCTGATCTGCTTCTGGAGATTCATCATCCTTACTTAACTTGCATCCTGTGACCATGGGGGTACTTACTGGTTTACAATATTCTAACCTGAATTTATTTAACATTTCTTTTATATACTTGGCTTGTGAGATAAATACCCCTTTCTCTGATTGTGAAATCTGAAGTCCAAGAAAGAAGGACAATTCACCAAGCATAGACATCTCAAATTCATTTTGCATGTTCTTAGCAAATTCTTTACACATCTTATCATTGTTTCCCCCAAAAATGATGTCATCAACATAGACAACCACAATTAATAGATCATTTCCTTCATTTTTGATGTATAAATTGTTGTCTGCTATTCCTTTTCTGAATCCCTGTTCCTGAAGATACTTATCCAATCTGGAGTACCATGCTCTCGAAGCCTGCTTCAGACCATACAATACCTTTTTCAATATACATACATGATCTGGTTTATCTTCTAATATGAATCCCTTTGGTTGTTCAATATAGACTTCTTCTAGAACTCCATTTAGAAATGCTGACTTGACATCCATCTGATATACCTTGAAGTTTTTGAAACTTGAAAAGGCTAAAAACATTCTTATGGCTTCAAGCCATGCAACTGGAGCAAATGTCTCATCAAATTCAATTCCCTCTACCTGTGCATAACCTTTGCATACTAACCTTGCTTTATTCCTGACCACCTGTCCATCTTCATTTAACTTATTTTTGAATACCCATTTTATACCGATCACATTCTTGTCCTTTGGTCGTGGAACAAGTTCCCAAGTTTTGCTTTTCTCTATCTAATCTAATTCCTCATCCATTGCCTTAATCCAAAATTTATCCTCACTTGCCTGAGTGAAGTCTTTTGGCTCAATCTTAGATAGCAAAGAGAAATTTGCTTGTTGAGATGGTGTTATTATCCTTCTCCTTGTCTGTATTTCATATGGATTCCCAATGATTTGCTCTTTTGGATGATGCTTCTGTACATACCTGGATGGAGTTTTGGAAATAAGTCTTTGTGTTTCTTCTTCTTCTTTATATGATTCCTCACAAAACTCTTCTTGACAACATCCATCTTCTTGATACATAATTTGTTGAACTGGTTCTCTTGAATCTATCTTCTCATCAATTGTTACATTTATGCTTTCCACCATAGTACGTGTTCTTTTGTTGAAGCATCTATAGGCTTTAATCTTTGAGGAATAACCAAGAAAGATTCCCTCATCACATCTTGGATCAAACTTGCCTAAGTTTTGATCTTCTCGTCTTATGTAACACTTGCTTCCAAAAATCTTGAAGTGTTTTACAGTGGCAGTTCTTCCTTTCCAAAGCTCATATGGAGTCTTGTGATTATTTACCCTCATTTGAGCCCTAGTGATTATGTATATTGTTGTGTTGACTGCTTCTCTCCAAAATCCATTTGAGAGCTTAGACTCATTTAGCATAGCTCTAGCCATATTCTCAATAGTCCTATTTTTTCCTTTCAACTACTCCATTTTGTTGAGGAGTTCTTGCTGCTGAATATTCTCTTTTGATTCCATGTTGTTCACAAAACTCTACAAATTCATTTGAAGTAAATTCTCCTCCTCTGTCAGATCTCAGACATTTAATCCTTTTGCTAGTTTCATTTTCAACTAATTCCTTAAATGCTTTGAATTTTTCAAAAGCCTCTGACTTCTCTTTTAGGAAAGCTACCCAAACCATTATGGAATAATCATCTATAAATAGTATAAAGTAGCTATCACCCTGAATACTTTGTGTTCTGGTAGGGCCACATAGATCAGTATGTATTAGAATCAATGGCTCAGATGACATATATCCTTTTGATTTAAATGTTGTCCTAGTTTGCTTTCCATGTTGATAGGGTGCACAGATTGTGCTTTGAGGTCTTCTTATTTTGGGTAAATATCTGACCACTTGTTTGTTGCTTATGTTGACTATGTTGTCAAAATTCAAGTGACCCAATATTCTATGCCACAACCAACTCTCATATTCTTGTGATAGGAAGCACTTTTCCCCTTTGATATCATTGAGCATGTATAAATTGTTTGGGGTTCTTCTTGCATTGGCAATGATTTTTCTAGTTTCTGATTTTCTTATCTCACATCTATCTCGGATGGAAAGTAACCATGTACCCTTGATCACAAAGTTGATTGATACTTAGAAATTGTGTTTTAACCCTTTGACATACAAAACATTTTCTATTTTTGTTTTCCCATTATCTAAACTTAGAGTTCCTCTTCCACCAATCCTTGTTGATCCATTATCACCAAAACTTATTGATCCTCTATTGGTTTCTTTTAGTACAATGAATTTATCTTTGTCTCCTGTCATGTGACTAGAGCAACCACTATCAAGATACCATTGTTCTTCTTTATCTTGAGCATGAAGGGCTATTTGAACTAACATTGATCTAGCCTTAACATTTTCCCTTTCATATTTTCTAGTTGTTGAAATTATTTTTCTAGACTCAGGAAGTATCATTTTACACCATCTAGCCTTGTGCCCAAAATTATTGCATTTGTAACATATAATATCATCATCCATGAGAGGTGCAAAGGAATTGAAATTTCTATTGACATTGTTTCTTGCATGATGAGTATAGTGTACAACTCTATGACCATATTTATTACAAGAAAAGCAATGACCATGGAAGAAATTATGTAACCTGTTTGGATGCCTTGGATTTTGTGGTGAAGTAATATTCCTCTTGTGATTAACTCTTATCCATGGTTCTTCTTTGCTTTCTTCCTTTCTGATATCCTTTGCTTGCTTATCCTTGTTTGAGGTTTTTTACTTTTTGAAGACTTGATTCCTCTTTTTGTTTCTCATATTCTACATCTTATAGTACCTTGATCCTTTCAAATTCATTCCTTAGGTGGATAATTTTTGCTTCCAATATTTCACATTTTGTGTCCTTCGATTTCAATGGATATGTTATGTCCTATTCAATATTCTTTCCTTCTTCCACCTTTACCTTGAGTTTTGTGAGATTTTGTAGGAGTTCTATCCTTGCTTCTTCATCCTCTTGAATTTGTTCCTTCAAGCTTGAATTCTTTTCCCTAATCCTTTCCAATTTTCTTAGAGCAGCAAAGAATTCTTCTTTTATATCAAACATAGTCTCTTCTTCATTTTCTGAAGTCATGTGTGCTTCTGATGGATCCTCCTCCAAGCTGTTAGTATTTTCATGGAGAGACCCACTCTATACCAATTGAAGAACATGTGCTTATACTGAGATGGGGGTGAATAGTATACAATAATTTTTTTTGCTTTTTAATCCAAATAATAGCATCAACAATATTAAAGTAGTAAACATCACACAAAGCATCACACACATGAGAGACATGATTTTACGTGGTTCACCCAAAGTGGGCTACTCCACGGAGAAAATATTTCTTATAAATTTTTCTCAAATAAATTCTCTTGGGAATCCTTTCCCTACAATGTTTATGGACCTCTGTCCAAAGGAGATGCCAATCCCCTAAATCAAGTTCATGGATCTCTATCCATAGGAGACACCAATCTCCTAATATCTTCTCTGGTTGGTGATCCTCTAGAAGACCTCTGCTGATGTAGGAATATCAATAATGAAGATACTTTATTCATGAAATACAAGTAATATATAGGATTACATAGGAATCTCACATAGGTTAAGTGGTTGCAACAATCTGCCAAACATGGCCAACCACTTAACTACTAGTTAACAAAATGCTAACTATGGATGTCCACTAACTGCTAGAAGACAAACAAGATCTCTAACAGTTAACTAACATCTAAAAACATGCTAACAACATGCTAAAAACCTATTTCTAACATGGGCATACTATGCCTCACGTGAATACAAAGTGCAAGAAATAGGAATAATAATAAATAATATATTATCTTAGGCTTAAGTGAATAAGCCTAAGTTATCCTCAACACTCATCCCAACCATATAAGCATTGGACCCCAATGCTCTCAACAAATGTGGAAATTCATGGGCCATCTCATGGTGAGGAATCCAGTGAGCCATGTGTGGAAAGTGACCACGATGAGTGACAAGGTAGGTAGTGGAAGAACCCTGTCCAGTGTGATGAGTCTTCATCTCGAAAACTCTATCAAAAATGAGAGAAAGCTGATGATCAGGTGCCACTGCTACTGTAGGACTGATCAGGTACCAAAAGAGGGTCCTGAAATGGTGTCTCTATAAAGCTGTGCTCATCCAAAGGAACCCAAACTCTGCCTCCAACTTGTGGTGAGTGAGTATTGTGATGCTTTCGCAACACTCCCTGTGGAGTCTTCTATAATTCATGTGGTACCTTGCTTAGAATGCTCTACCGATGCTCGGTAAGGGAAGTAACCTTAGCTTGATCCTCCATGTGTGCAATGGTGGGAGTGGGCAAAGCCAAAGGTAACTTCTATGGAACAAGTGGTTTAGTAGTTGTAGGTGTACCCAAAATTATACCAATGTAATCAATGGTATCTTTCTCATGAGTGAGAATGGTGGGTTCCTTAACCACTTGTTCTTGTGATTGTTCATTATGTTGGAGTGAAACTTCTTCCTTTACATGTTCCTTAGGTGGTGCTTGTTCTTCATTTTGTGTGGGACAAATGCTTGTAGGAGGCAAAATGAGTGCTTGACTTAATGACTTCCTTACTTGCCTACAATTCAACATCAAATTGGAAGTAGGTGTAGTGCTTTGTATCAAGTAGGTTTTACCATGCAAATCCAATGTGTAGGTGTTCTTTTTAACATGATAAATAGCATTCCTATCAAATTGATAGGGTTTACATAGAAAGAGTCCACAACAATCCATATCTGTGACATCACACCTAACTTTGTCCAAAAACTTGTTGCCAAAAGCAAAATTCAAGGTGCAAGTATGGGTGATGTTGGATGTGGAGTCTACATCTTTCCACCCAAGTGCATAAGGTTGGTGATGTGGTTTGATGGGAAGTTTCATCTTCTCCACAACGGACTTCGCAATGAGGTTCTTTTGCGATAAGTTATCAATGATACAATCAACATATAAATCATGTGTTAAGTTGGCTCTAGTGACAAACAAATGGTCACGCCACCCTTGAGCAAATACATTGGACATTAGGGTAACTTTGTTCAGTTTACCCTTTAAAATAGGTTATTCTTCTTCTGTCCCTGTAGCCAAAATAGGACCATATTGTGGTTCCTCATGTGTAGGTTGTACAATTAGGGATTTCTTCTTCTTAAACTTCTCAAAAGTATAGCATTTATATTTTACATATCCATGTTTTTTACAAAAGTCACAATACAATGAAGAAGAAGAATCTTTAGCATGAAAGGAAGAAGAATGTGCTTTAGGAGAAGTGGGAGGAGAAGAAGAATGAGGGGAATATTGAGAATTGTTCTTCACCTTCTGTTGATGCTGATTCCCACATTTGGAAGAGCCCTCCTGTTATGAACGAGACTTTTGATATGCACCAACTTTCTCCTCTACAAGAATGACATGATTGAATGCCACATCCAAGGTGAGGAAGACATTGAATTTGATCTCCCTAAAAATCTGATTTTGCAAGCCACGAGTGAATTTATTAATCAAATCATCTTCTGAATTTGAGTGAGGTCACTGAAATCAAAAACTGACATTCCATAGGTTTACCTCAATATATACCACTTGGTAGTGAGGTCACTTTGGTAGTTTGGTGGAAAGAAGGTGTTTTTTAGAATTTGAGTTAATTATTTCCAAGTCATGGTGGCATTATGGCTCTGTCTTTCTACAATGAGAACTTTTTCTAAACCTATGAGTTTTAGTGTAGCAAATGTGGCTTTTTCATCCTCTGGAATTTTAGCATAAGCAAACCAAGTTTGCATATCCAAAATCCATGCAGATAAGACATCGAGATCCCTAGATCCATCATACATTTTAACCTCACATTTGGCTTTGTTTGCATGATTATGGTGGATTTTGAGTTCACCAGGATTAAACTGCACAACAATATCTCTCACTTTTTTTGCCAAAATGTCTACTGCTTCAGTGAGGTTTTCCATGTTTGTTCTGAGGTCATGAGCCATATTTTTCCTAGTATATGCCAGACTAGGAGGATTACAAAATGGTCTTGCAAAAAATTATCTAGGCTTAGGAATTTGACAATGTTCCTAATGCAACAATTACCTAGATTTTACAAAATTTTACTCTAAAAAATAGGGCTATTTTAGTGCTTTTACAAAATTAAAATTTTCAATTTTACAAAAAAGTAAGCACTTAAAAATGACAAAATTTAGCCCTTTTACAATATTGCAAATTAGTTTAGGAGGAAAAATTAGCAATCTTCAGAAAATTTTCAAAAGAATACAAATTTTTTTATCAAAAACGGACCAATAACGGGAAAGTTATCACCTTTTGAAGTCGGGTGCCAATTTTGCAAGTTTTGAAGTCCTCGTATTTTCCCACCAAAATTCGAATTTCAAATATTCGAATTTCCCTCTGAAATTGGTTTGGGCGGAAAAAAAATAATTCCCGCCAAAAATTTGTTAAGTTAACTGAGCACAAAGCCTTGCCACGTGTCAAACGAGAACAAACCAAATCAACAGAGTACAACCCAAGTGAACATAGCAGAACCTGCCACGTGGTGCAACAATAGAGTGACGGTCAACAGAGCGCTGGACAACGTGTCCAAAGAAGTGCCTCCAACTGGAACTTTGGCCCACATGCGAGCACGAGGCCAATGATGACCACCGTAAGGTGGTGGCTAAGGTCTATGCGCTTCGAAGCCTTTAAAACCTGTTCAGGCCTTAAGATGCCCGATGTGGGATAATGCTCCCTAGGATACTCCTTTCTTTTCGGTCGCCAGCTGACTCCGCGACGACAGAAAACTTCCTCGATGGCCGAAAAGAATTTTTTTTTTTGAAAAAAATGAAAACTTGTATTAATACAAAGAACAATTACAAACGGGAGAGAACACATCCCGACCCAGAGCAAAGAGCAACACAACAAGTGCAAAGCACAAAGGCAGCACTAACAACCACAGGGCAAAGAAAACAACAGGGCACGAAAAGGCGACATGTCGCGAAATCGTGACATGTCACGAAATCGCGGCAGTCACCCCCGTCTCGACCGCGTCGGCGCCAACAGTCGCGATAACGCGACATGTCGCGAAATCGTGACATGTCACGAAATCGCGACATGTCGTATGTGACATGTCGCGATATCGCGACAGGAAGGGCCCTCGAGCCGCACGCAAAAGGAGTCACGAAATCGCAACGACAAGACCTTCCAGCAGCCAAACAACAAAGGCGTCGCGAAATCGCGACTACAACTCCAAAGAGCACCAAAGCGCCAAAAAGGTCGCGGAATCGCGACGGACTGTCTCCGCATCATCCAACCAACAAAGGCGTCGCGAAATCGCGACGAAGTTTCTAAACGACTCTCATGCCACAAAAGGGTCGCGATATCGCGACAATTATCCTCCCAACCGCTTAAGTGCCAAACGTGTCGCGATATCGCGACAAAAATACCTTGCAGCTTCCAGTTTACCAAACTGTCGCGATATCGCGACGAATTATCAACTTTGCTCTTCATCTTCAAAAGAGGCACGAAATCGTGACATAATCTCAACAAGAGCCGCGATAGCGCGACATGTCGCGATATCGCGACAGAAACCCGCCAAAGGCCGCAAAGGCTCAACCTGTCGCGAAATCGCGACAACTTCCAGCTCGAGGCCGCGACGGCGCTACAGGTCGCGATATCGCGACAATTTTCCTCCCAACCGCTTAAGTGCCAAACGTGTCGCGATATCGCGACAAGATTACCTTGCAGCTTCCCACTCTCCAACCTGTCTCGATATCGCGACGAAATTTCAACTTTGCTCTTCAACTTCAAAAGAGGTGCGAAATCGCGACAGGATCTCAACAAGGACCGCGATAGCGCGACATGTCGCGATAGCGCGACATGTCGCGATATCACGACAGAAACCCACCAAAGGCCGCGGAGGCTCAACCTGTCGCGATATCGCGACAGCTTTCGGCTTGAGGCCGCGACAGCACTACAGGTCGCGATATCGCGACAAAAAATTTCCTTAGCATAAAAAACACCGCACATTATTTCAAAATTTGTTCAAGGCCTTGTCTAATCTCTGCATCCTCCACAGGCATATCACTATGCAGATGCATCCCAACCTCCCTCTCAACCACCCATCTTAGCAAGGAAATCAGCCGCCTTATTAAGAGTTCTGCTAGCATAAACAGGTATCACATCCTCTAATTCCTTCCAAAGCTCTTTAATTTGGGAGACCAGAATCCGTAGCCTCCAAGCTTTTAAGGCAAAGTTCCTCATGCAATCAAGAGCGCCAACCAGGATTTGGGAATCAGACTCAATGATTATCTTTCTATGACCCTGCTTGACGGCCCAGATGGAAGCAGATTTAATAGCAAAGGCCTCGGCTTCATTGTTTGTGGCATATCCCAGACCTTGCAATTCCCAATAGAGCATAGCCCCAAGCATGATCATGACAGATTACTCCACTTCCAGCATTGCCCGGATTGCCTTTTGCAGCTCCATCGTTGTTGATTTTGATCCAGCCTTTCTGGGGAGGTTTCCAACAACTTCTTACCTGTCTCTCAAGATCGCAGCCTCTCTCTTCCGTAGGCTTAGAAGCAGGCTGATTTTCCTCCTCAAACATAGATGGCAACGGTTTCCACTACTTTGCTCCAGATGACCTGCCATATCCCATCCACCGAAGAGAAGGTTTCACGAAAAATACGAGCATTTCTTTCCAACCACACCTGCCACCAAATAAAAAGGAAACCAAGCTCCCAGCCAATTCGAAGAGCTTTAGATGTAAATCTACCTCTCTTCCAGCTTTCCCATAAATTGGTCCGAGACAAGTCTCCAATAGCCTGAAGTTTAAAATGGGAGAACCAACGATGCCAAATCTATTGTGTGAAAGGACAATCAAACAGAAGATGATCAGCAGTTTCCTCATTCCTATAGCATAAAACACACTGGGAAGGACCAATGATGCCTCTGATTCTGAGATTGTCAAAGGTCAGGATTCCATTGTGCATAAGCTGCCAGGCAAAGAAGTTCACTTTCGGCCAGCCCTTGGGATGCCAAATCTTCCTCCATTCTTGAACTGGAAAAGAGTGTGGGGGGGGCTCTGGAAGGATCGAATCATAGCCCTCCTTCACAGTATAAACCCCAAGGTTCCCAAAGCCCTAGGCAAGCTCATCCTCCTCATCTCTCCCAGTAAGAAACCGTTCTGACAAGATTTTTTCCAGAGTTGGAGCCTGCTCCGGGGGGATTGGAATAGGCCATTCACCCAGCCGCTTGAACTTTTGAATCTTATACTCCCCCAATTGGCTGGTATTGAAGTAGCTCTCAATATGGATCCATCCCTTATCTTCTAGAGCTGATTTTAACGGATGCAATTCAGGAAACACAGCAAGAATGGGAGGATTCTGATCCCAAGAATCAGTCCAGAACCGGGCCTTCTCCCCTCTCCCAACTTTCCAGAACAATTGATCTTTGATAATGCGAGATCCAAGCTTGAGAGCCTGCCACACTAATGATCCATTACCCTCCAAAGGAAAGCGGCCCAAGTCATTGGGGTGAACAAGACCCAAGTATTTACTAGAGAGGATTCTGCTGAAGAGGGACGTTGGTCGGGAAATCCACCTCCAATACAGTTTACCAGCCAAAGCCTGATTGTTAAACTTGGAGCTTCTTAATCCCAGCCCACCTTTTTCCTTGGGCCGGGTGACCTTATCCCATCCAACCAAGGCCCATTTCCTCTCTCCTTTGGCACCTTCCCAAAGAAAACTTCTAGCCGCTTTGTCCAGAAATTGAAGGAGGGGCAGCCAGGATAGAGAATTTATAAATTGGCATGGCCTGAATAACAGATCGCAAGAAAGTCAGTCGGCCCCCATAGCTTAACCATCTATGAGACAAGTGATTCATTCTCTCTTTGATACCATCCAAAAGGTCCTTCCGTAAATCAGCTTTCAGCTTTTTGAAATGCAGAGGAACCCCCGTGTAAACTACAGGAAGAGAGGTCCTAGTGAATCCCAAGATCTCAATAACTCGTCTTGTGACCTTTGATCAAGATTAAAGAAGACCACTTTGGATTTTGTTTCATTGATGACTTGATTAGAGGCCCGGAGGTAGACGTTTAGAGAATCTCTCGATTCCTCTTGCTTCCCCGAGGCCGGCCACTCCCACCAATCCAAAGATCATCCACAAACTGTAAATGAGTCAAAACTTCAGCCCCGATTTTAATTCCTGTTATCTGTCCTTGAAGTCTTCTTCTCAGGAGGAGTCTGCCTAATCCTTCAGCCAAGATGAGAAAGAGATAAGGAGAGCAAGGGTCTCCTTGGCGAAGACCCCGAGAGGCTCCAAAAGGTGGCGAGGGAAGCCCCTTAATTAAAATAGAGTATGAAGGCGTAGAGATACAGCTCATGACCCAGGCAATCCAGTCCTGAGAAAAACCAAAGGCTGCCAACATCTTGACCAAGAAGCCCCACTCTACCCCGTCATAAGCCTTAGACATATCCAGTTTGATGAACATTCCTTTGTTACATAAATTGTGCATAGTATGGATAGCCTCCTGAGCCAAGATCACTCCATCCAAGATCTGTCTCCCTTCAACAAAACCCCCTTGCTCTGAGGAGATTATATTCTGAAGAAGAGGTTTTAGTCTTTCAGCCATAATTTTAGTGATTATTTTGTAAATCACATTGCATAAGGCAATAGGTCTGAAATCAAAAATGTGAACCCCCCCTCTCCTTTTGGAATTAAGGTAATAAAGGTGTGATTTAGAGCCTTGAGCATTCTTTTATTAGTTCGGGACTCCTCAATGACAGCCAGGACATCCTCCTCCAGGGTATCCCAGAAGGCCTGAAAAACTCAATAGGGAAGCCATCGAGACCAAGCGATTTTCCAAAGTGCACATCCCAAAGACCACCTTCTTGAGTTCATCACGATCAATGGGCTTAAGAAGGGCCTGATTCTCTTCATGAGAGATAATAGAGGGAATGCCATCAATGACTTCATTTTGGGCTTCCACATCATGCTCCATACTTTCCTTAAAGAGGTTTGAGAAATACTCCATTGAGTGGGAGTGCATACCAGGGAGAGTGTCAAAAGAGTTTCCATTCTCGTCTTGAAGGAGTTCCATGTTATTCAATTGTCTTCTAGCACAGGCAGAGCGATGGAAAAATTTTGTATTTCTGTCTCCTTCTAATAACCATGTGTTTCTTGCTCTCTGTTTCCAGAGATCTCTTCTTGATTATCAATGTCCTCAACCGCTTTGCGTAAAGCATCATCCTCGGATTTAAGATGCTCATAAATGATTCCTTCCCTGAATTGTTTTTGCACCTCGCTCCATCCGGTCAACAAGGGAGCCCGTTGGAGCCGGAAATCAGATTTGTTAGTTTGCCTCCACCGTTTTAGTTTACTCTTAACAAAAAGAAGTTGTTTATGAAATTTGAACATAGCTGTCCCAAAAGGGAGACGACCTTCTTCCCACCATCGTGGAATTTTCCTTCGGAGGTCCTCTTTTTGCAACCAAAAATTTTCAAATTTAAATGGTTTGTAATATCGCCTCGACATAGTCCCTCCCTCCAGCAAAATGGGAGAGTGATCTGAGACTGGGCCATCCAAAATCTGAAATTTGATATTCCATCTAACAAAAGCTTCCTCCGAGACCAGAAACCGGTCAAGCTTAACCCTCCCGTTGTATGGCTCTCTTCTCTTATTAGTCCAGGTAAAGTTTGTACCAGGGCCTTTGATATCAACAAGGTTAAAGGCCCGGACTTGGGCAATTAAAAGCCGGTCCCCTGTATCCAAAACTGGGATGCCACCTTCCTGATCCCTGGCAGATAATTTGGCATTGAAGTCCCCAACAATAATCCAATCAAAATCTTCCCGAGAGGACCTCATGTTTTGAACAACTTTCCATTGAAACCGCTGACCATCGATGTTCTGAGCCCCATAGAAGTTTGTAATTAAGACTTGTTCAATCTGTAACAATGTTCCTAAAAAGAGATGTGAGGACACCCCTCCAAGCTATATGTTCTATTGCTATCCACGCCAAAGGGTTCCAAAGAGTAGCAATCCCTCCCGAGGCACCTAGAGCAGCCACAACCATATGGCCAAGACCCCTCCGTATTCGACTGACAGTTTTACTCATAAGGTCTAAAGACATTTTTGTCTCCTGAATGAGCAGAAAGTCTGTTTTACTTCTCTCTAAAAGTCTTTGAACAACAGATTGATGGGTTCTACTGTTTAAACCCCTCACATTCCAAGATTGAATAATCATTGGAAACCTTGGGAGCAATAAGAATCAATTGTTCTCGCCAATCCTCCATTGATTAGCTTATCTCCTTGCACTGCAATTAGATCCTTATTGGATTTCCTGCCCGCCCCTTGGGAATTACTATTTTTCGACCTCTTCTCCACCTGGGTAATCCCTAGAGCTGGTCTTTCTCTGATCTTTTCTGCATTTCCCATGGTGACATCCTTAATAACTGGCTATGCTGGGGAGTGGATTACCAATGCCCCTGGGTTTTCTAGCTGCAAAATCTCAGAGGAGTCAATCACCTGTTCTAGGACAGGGGTTGGTGAGGGAGGAGCATGAGAATGGATGATATTATCCTCAAGGTTCCCATCCCGCTCCTTCCATGATTTGGTCTTCTTGATCCACAAGAGATTTGAAGATTTCATACCGGTTGGTTGGCTTGGGTTGAGCTTGCTCCTTGCCATTTCTCTTTTTGTTTCTTCTTCTCTTCTCGCTGTTCAAAGCCATCTTTCTGGGCATCATAACCAAGGGGAATGATGGGTGGTTCCTTGATCGGAGTGGGCTTACCCTCTCGGGGGCGATTTGGCATTCCCCGTGGAACATCCGCTTTGGTGCTCAAGATATTTGGGCAGAACCTAGCCAAATGGCCATGCTTATGGCAAACTCTACATCGGAAAGGTAGGGCTTCATAGTCTAACCGTCGTATCCAGGATTGTCCCGCTAACTCCGGCCCATCTCACCGGTAGCGGCTGGCTAATATCCAGCTTCTACACAAATTCTAGCATAAACAACAAGTGTTTCCTTCTATGGTATCTTTGGAAACTCCCAAATATCTACCTAGAGAGTTACCTATCAATTCAAGAATCTGCTCACCCCAAAACTCCATCTGGAGAGCATACAGCCGGATCCAAACCGGGACATCCGTGGGCTCAATGCGAGGGTCGAAGCCCGCTCTCCACGGTTGGACAAATAACCCTGCCGGGCCATGGCTCCTCTTTTCTGATTCAAATGCTCTGTTTCTATCCGCTAAGGAGGAAAAACTAATAATAAAATACCCATTGCTTATGGGCCATAAGGAGTACTCACCGATAGGCTCCCAGTTTTGTCTCACCCAGGTGTGCAGAAAGTGCAGGGTGGGTCGGATACCCATGAATTTGCAAATCAGGTCATGAGTAGCACGGTAGTTGATCGTGTCCTCGACCAGCTTTGGTTCTATGACAATCTTCGGTCTGGAAGCGGATTGCGGGAGACATCCATTGACTCTGTGCACAGGAGAACCCTTGCCCGCATTCCCGGATAGCGAATGGTAAGCACTCCACTGAGCTTCATCGGAGGAAGACGCAGGGTTTTCTCTTAATATCTCGGCATAAGAGGTCTTCTTCCCATCGAGAAATCCTAGAGGAGACCCCATTGGGCCCTCCCGGGGCAACGAAAGAGCCGTCAACGAAAAACAACAACAAACCACCTGAGTCCCTGGTAGAATCTTCCCACCAGAAACCCTAGAGCCTCGGCCGACGATAGTTCAGAAAGTTTCTCGCCAAATCGCCAGAGCTCAAAAACCAGTTCCCGCAAGTTCTTTCGGGTCAAATATCGGCCGAAAATAATTTTAAACCTTTGAAAAAAATTAATTTTCCTTGCTAAAATTTCTTTCGCCTATTGGAAAATGTAGAACGTATCAAAAATTTGTTTTGATGTTTGTAGATCATTGTGAACACTGAAAAAGATTTGTTTCACACCGGGAAAACTAGGTTTTGCCAAAAATTTGCGGATGCAAGATTGGGATTTCATTGTTGTGCGATCGTCGGGTGGGATGATTAAACTACGAACGATAGATATGCATCAAACCTAAGTGTAGGTATATGCTGGGAATGGCCTGCAATTGCTTGCAAGAGCATCGACACCAAAAAAAATTCTTCATGCCAGAGTTTTGTTTGCACCCTTAAAAAACTCAGGTTCGAGAGATGCCGAAAACTCGTCGAAATGTTTAGATCTGACACTGACTGATCGTTGACGTCAGTCAGTTGCATCTTGGCCGTGAATGGTCGACGCTCTACACGTCTGATGGTCCACCTGCAAGGGTTGACGTCCGGTGCCCTGGCCGGTAGTCGATGGCTGACCGGTGGGTGTCGCTTCGGATGGCTGGCCGATGAAGGGCTTTTCGACGGTTGTTGCCTATGGTCAACGTCGGCTGGTGTCAGTTGATGTCAGCATTCGGTGGTTGCCCAATGCTGTCGAGGCTGGCTCCAATGGCTCCAAAATAGGCAATAGCCTATTCAAGAAAATTATGCATGTTTTTTTTTAAAATAAAATATTCAAAGATTATGAATATTTAAAAAAATATATATTTATTTTCAAGCATACAATTTTTTTTTGATAAATTATTAATATTTTATGAGAATATTTTCATGCAAAAAGAAAAACCTTTGTCAAAATGAACTTAACTTATTTTTTTTAATGCAATTATGAAGCTCCAATTTGAACTTCACTTGAACTGTTGAGATTAACTCAACTTCTGCTTCAAGAAAAACTTCAACCTTTCTTCAAGGCAGATAAGTGGTGGAGGAAAAATTTATACCCTCTCAGCTTCACCTAGTGTTGTGGGTGACTTCAAGCCAACTCCCATCCAACACCTTCCTAGGATCTCATTCACTATTACTTCTCACTAGGCATCTAGCAGTGAAGTGTCAGTTTGCCTTCTCTCCTGCAAAAAAAATATCCTTGGCTCTGATTACCAATGATGTAGGAATATCAATAATGAAGCTACTTTATTCATGAAATGCAAGTAATATATAGGATTACATAGGAATCTCATGTAGGTTAAGTGGTTGCAACAATCTGCCAAACATGGCCAACCACTTAACTACTAGTTAACAAAATGCTAACTATGGATGTCCACTAACTGCTAGAAGACAAACAAGATCTCTAACAGTTAACTAACATGCTAACAACATGCTAACAACCTATTTCTAACATGGGCATACTATGCCTCATGTGAATACAAAGTGCAAGAAATAGGAATAATAATAAATAATATATTAACTTAGGCTTAAGTGAATAAGCCTAAGTTATCCTCAACACTCCTCCCAACCATATAAGCATTGGACCCCAATGCTCTCAACAAATGTGGAAAGTCATGGGCCATCTCATGGTGAGGAATCCAGCGAGCCATGTGTGGAAAGTGACCGTGACGAGCGACAAGGTAGGTAGTGGAAGAACCCTGTCCAGTGTGATGAGTCTTCATCTCGAAAACTCTATCTAAAATGAGCGAAAGCTGACGATCAGGTGCCACTGCTACTGTAGGACTAAAAACAGGATCAGGTACCAAAAGAGGGTCCTAAAATGGTGTCTCTGGAAAGTGGCGCTCATCCAAAGGAACCCAAACTCTGCCTCCAACCTATGGTGAGTGAGGATTGTGATGCTTTCGCACCACTCCCTGTGGAGTCTCCTGCAAGTCATGTGGTACCTTGCCTAGAAGGCTCTGTCGGTGCTCAGTAAGGGAAGTAACCTTAGCTTGCTCCTCCATGTGTGCAATGGTGGGAGTGGGCAAAGCAAAAGGTAACTTTTGTGGAACAAGTGGTTCAGTAGTTGTAGGTGTACCCAAAATTATACCAATGGAATCAATGGTATCTTTCTCATGAGTGAGAATGGTGGGTTCCTTAACCACTTGCTCTTGTGATTGTTCATCATGTGGGAGTGAAAATTCTTCCTTTACATGTTCCTTAGGTGGTGCTTGTTCTTCATTTTGTGTGGGACAAATGCTAGTAGGAGCTAAAATGAGTGCTTGACTTAATGGCTTCCTTACTTGCCTACAACTCAACATCAAATTGGAAGTAGGTGTAGTGCTTTGTATCAAGTAGGTTTTACCATGCAACTCCAATGTGTAGGTATTCTTTTTAGCATGATAAATAGCATTCCTATCAAATTGATAGGGTTTACCTAGCAAGAGTCCACAACAATCCATATTTGTGACATCACACCTAACTTTATCCACAAACTTGTCACCAAAAGCAAAAGTCAAGGTGCAAGTATGGGTGATGTTGGATGTGGAGTCTACATATTTCCACCCAAGTGCATAAGGTTGGTGATGTGGTTTGATGGGAAGTTTCAACTTCTCCACAACGGACTTCGCAATGAGGTTCTTTTGTGATCCATTATCAATGATACAATCAACATAGAAATCATGCGTCAAGTGGGCTCTAGTGACAAACAAATGGTCACACCCCCCTTGAGCAAATACATTGGACATTAGGGTAACTTTGTTTAGTTTACCCTTTAAAATAGGATATTCTTCTTCTGTCCCTATAGCCAAAATGGGACCATATTGTGGTTCCTCATGTGTAGGTTGTACAATTAGGGATTTCTTCTTCTTAAACTTCTCAAAAGTATAGCATTTGGATTTTACATATCCATGCTTTTTACAAAAGTCACAATACAATGAAGAAGAAGAATCTTTAGCATGAAAGGAAGAAGAATGTGCTTTAGGAGAAGTGGGAGGAGAAGAAGAATGAGGGGAATATTGAGAATTGTTCTTCACCTTCTGTTGATGTTGATTCCCGCCTTTGGAAGAGCCCTCCTGTGATGAACAAGACTTTTGATATGCACCAACTTTCTCCTCTACAAGAATGGCATGATTGAATGCCACATCCAAGGTGAGGAAGACATTGAATTTGATCTCCCTAAAAATCTGATCTTGCAAGCCACGAGTGAATTTATTAATCAAATCATCTTCTAAATATTTCACACCAAGCAATACCCTCAACCTATTAAATTGGAAAATGAAATCGAAAACTGACATTCCATAGGTTTGCCTCAATCTATACCACTTGGTAGTGAGGTCACTTTGGTAGTTTGGTGGAAAGAAGGTGTTTTTCAGAATTTGAGTTAATTATTTCCAAGTCATGGTGGCATTATGGCTCTGTCTTTCTACAATGAGAACTTTTTCTAAACCTATGAGTTTTAGTGTAGCAAATGTGGCTTTTTCATCCTTCGAAATTTCAGCATAAGCAAACCAAGTTTGCATATCCAAAATCCATGCAGATAAGACATCGGGATCCCTAGATCCATCATACATTTTAACCTCACATTTGGCTTTGTTTGCATGATTATGGTGGATTTTGAGTTCACCAAGATTAAACTGCACAACAATGTCTCTCACTTTTTCTGCCAAAATGTCTACTGCTTCAGTGAGGTTTTCCATGTTTGTTCTGAGGTCATGAGCCATATTTTTCCTACTATATGCCAAACTAGGAGGATTACAAAATGGTCTTGCAAAAACTTATCTAGGCTTAGGAATTTGACAATGTTCCTTATGCAGCAATTGCCTAGATTTTACAAAAAATTTACTCTAAAAAATAGGGCTATTTTAGTGCTTTTACAAAATTAAAATTTTCAATTTTGCAAAAATGTAAGCACTTAAAAATGACAAAATTTACCCCTTTTACAATACCGCAAATTGGGTTAGGAGGCAAAATTAGAAATCTTCAGAAAATTTTCAAAAGAATAAAAGTTGGTGAAAAACAAACTAATAACGGGAAAGTTATCACCTTTTGAAGTCGGGTGCCAATTTTGCAAGTTTTGAAGTCCTCCTTGGATTTTCCCACCAAAATTCAAATTTCAAATATTTGAATTTCCAGCCAAAATTGGGTTGGGTGGAAAAAAGATAATTCTTGCCAAAAATTTGTTAAGTCAATCGAGCTCAAAGCCCTGCCACGTGTCGAACGACAACGGACAAAATCAATAGAGTACAACCCAAGTGAACATAGCAAAACCTGCCATGTGGTGCAGCAATAGAGTGACGGTCAATAGAGCGCTGGACAACGTGTCCAGAGAAGCGCCTCCAACTAGTGCTTTGGCCTACATGCGAGCACGAGGCCAATGGTCACCACCGTAAGGTGGTCGCCAAGGTCTATGTGCTTCGACGCCTTTAAAAACTGTCTGAGACTTAACATGCCCAATGTGGGATAATGCTCCCTAGGCTACTCCCTTCTTGTCGGTCGTCGGCTGACTCCGCGACGACAAAAAATTTCCCCGATGGCCGGTAAGAATTTTAAACCTTTAAAAAAAATTAATTTTCCTTGCTGAAATTTCTTTCGCCTGTTGGAAAACGTAGAACGTACCAATTTTTTTTTTTGATGTTTATAGATCACTGTGAACACTGAAAAAGCTTTGTTTCACACCAAAACTAGGTTTTGCCAAAAATTATTTCTCCTTGCCAAAAATTTACGGATGCAAGATTGGGATTTCGTTGTTGTGCGATCGCCTGGTGGAATGATGAAACTACAAACGATATATATGTGTCAAACTGAAGTGCAGGTATATGGTGGGAATGGCCTGCAATTTCTTGCAAGAGCATCGACACCAAAAACTTTCTTCATGCCAGAGTTTTGTTTGCACCCTCAGAAAACTCGGGTTCGAGAGATGCTGAAAACTCATCGAAATGTTCAGATTCGATGCTGACTGATCGTTGATGTCAGTCAATTGCATCTTTGCTGTGAATGGCCGATGCTCTACACGTCCAATGGTCTGCCTGCAAGGGTTGCCATTCGGTGCCCTGGTCGGTAGTCGGTGGCCGACCGGTGGGTACTGCTTCGAATGGCTAGCCGGTGAAGGGCTTTTTGTGGTTGCTGCCTATGGTCGACGTCGGTTGCTGTCAGTTGACGTCGGTGTCCGATGGCTGTCCAATGTTGTCGAGGCTAGCTCCAATGGCTCCAAAATAGGCAATAGCCTATTCAAGAAAATTATGCATGTTTTTTTTTTTTAAATAAAATATTCAAAGATTATGAATATTTAAAAAAATATATATTTATTTTCATGCATACAATTTTTTTTGATAAAATATTAATATTTTATGAGAATTTTTTCATGCAAAAAGAAAAATCTTTGTCAAGATGAACTTAACTTCTTTTTTTTAATGCAAATATTAAGCTCCAATTTGAACTTCACTTGAACTGTTGAGATTAACTCAACTTCTCCTTCAAGGAAAACTTCAACCTCTCTTCAAGGCAGATAAGTGGTGCAGGGATAATTTCTACCCTCTCAGCTTCACCTAGTGTTGTGGGTGACTTCAAGCCAACTCCCATTCAACACATTCCTAGGATCTCATGCACTATTACTTCTCACTAGGCATCTAGCAGTGAAGTGGCAGTTTGCCTTCTCTCCTGCAAAAAAAATATCCTTGGCTCTGATTACCAATGATGTAGGAATATCAATAATGAAGCTACTTTATTCATGAAATGCAAGTAATATATAGGATTACATAGGAATCTCACGTAGGTTAAGTGGTTGCAACAATCTGCCAAACATGGCCAACCACTTAACTACTAGTTAACAAAATGCTAACTATGGATGTCCACTAACTGCTAGAAGACAAACAAGATCTCTAACAGTTAACTAACATGCTAACAACATGCTAACAACCTATTTCTAACATGGGCATACTATGCCTCACGTGAATACAAAGTGCAAAAAATAGGAATTGTAGATTAAAAATACAACGCCAAACAAAAGATAAAACCACAATAATGGAATACAGAAAAGTTGCACAAAACAAACAATTTTTATTAATCAGTGGAGTTTAAAAACTCCTTTTGAGTACAACAGGGCCTGTAACCCTTTTTGTGATACAAAAATTACAATTTGTGCTAGGGTTCTCCGAAACCCTAGCTGGCATAAAGTGGTGGCATTTTCGAAGACGTATCCTTAATCCCAACAAAGTGAGTGGGTTTTGTTGTATCCTTTGGCTCGGACCACTCCAGCTTAAACAGCTGCTATCAACACACCAGATCTGCCATTAAAATCCTGCACACATTAACACTATCAAGGAGTTAGAAATTAATAAGAGGGCTCCACTGTGTGAGCCCTCATAAACAATTTAAAACCCTAGAAAAATAGAATGCAGGAGTTCAACAACAGATTAATAAAAGAAAAGAAGTTACTTGCTTTAAACTGATTTATACCTGTTTCCTCGTTAACGCGGCTAGACCAAGCGGCATCTGGAAGTAATGTGGCTATCAAATCGACTGCAGAAGGCGCCCCGGTGCACTCGCTGAACGCCCGCGTGCTTCTGGATCAAGGTTTCAGACGCCGGTCTGAGTCTGTGGCTGCGGGTAAACGCCCGTGGGCACTTGTGACAAGAATGGGGAATTCTGCAGAGTACTGCAGAAGAGATGGCGGCGAAGTTGGCGACGGATGCGGCGATGGATGCGACGAAAAGGGGCGGCGATGGATGGCTGAAGAGATAGATGAAATAGAAGAGATAGGTCCAAAAGATAGCAAAGATAGCAAAGATAGCCAAGATAGAAGTAGGGTTTGAGCCATCAAGGTGGCTCTATTTATAATCTACTCTTAGGGCACACTTTAGGGTTTTAACGACACTTTGAACGTGTGGCTAAGATTAAAGTGGATCCAAGGGTAGAGAATAAATCTAGGTTGTGAAACGGATTAAGAAGGATGGACGGATGAGATTAAATGAAAGATGGACGGCTTAGATTAAATCACTTAAACTATATTTATATATATATATTAAAATATATTAAAATATTAAAATATATATATAAATATTAATTTAAATAAATTTGGGGATGAAAAATGGCGGGAAAGGTGAAATTGGGCCAAATAATGGCGGGAAAGTGTGGATTTGGGCCAAATAATGGTGGAAGGTGGAGGGAAGGGGAAGTGAATGATTGACATGTGGCTGACAGGAAGGTATAGATGACTTACAAGTGGCCGGATTTTGGTGTCTACAGATGCCCTTTTTGAGCCGCTTTGTGTGAAGACACAATGCAAGCACAAAAACTTAAGACACCCGAAAAGTCGGATAGACGCAACTCTCTCTCAAGATTAAAGCACAACTTTGAAGACCAAAGAATAAAAGAATATTTAAAATTTTATCAGCTTACCCCTCAATTGGCGAGCGAGAATGGTTCTCACAAGCCAATTGGAAGAAATTTGGAAGAAAATGAACCGTTTTTGCCCCAACGGTGAAAAAAGGGGTTGGTGTATGAACCATCCGTTTATGTCCCAACAGAAAGGGGTTGGTGTACAAACCAGAAAAGAATATGATTGAAGACGATATGAGTGATGTGAAAGATGGACCGTTTTCTGCCCCAACGGTTATAAAGGGATTTTTGCCAAATTGTAAATTCCATGATCATGTAAGATGAATTCCACTATAGGAAAATTAGAAATTGATAACGGATGCCCCAACTCCTGTGTGTGAGTCCATACTCGTTGATGAAATTGCCTTGTTGGCGCCATTGATATGCAGAGATGAAAGATGCATGAAAAGAGTCCAAAACTCATAGATGCTCCTAGTGACTGTATGGATAATTCCTCGGGTCGGAACCAATCAACCTAGGTAGCCTCAATCTCTAGCAAGACTCAAAATAATGATGATATTAAAGATTGTCCATGTTTAAGGCCCCATGAACTAGGCCATCAATGACAACCGTTGAGCAAATTAATCTTGGTATGAGGTCACTTGAAAAGTAGAATACCCAAAATTGATTTCCAATTTTCAAAAAGTGAAATAATTGATGATGATAAATGGTAAGTGTCCTTATGGTGGTTTAATCCTCTTACCGAATTGCATGGATGCAAATCGCCGCAATCGCCAAGGTGATAGAATATACCACTAGATACGAGGTTTACTTTAATTTGATTTGGCAAAAATATGCATGATGAAAGAAGAATGAATGAAATTGACGATAGATCCGAAGAATTGATGAATGTGGTTAATTTTGTGAAGGTTTTGAATATTTTTAACCCAATTTGTAAAACAATGATGAATGATGCGCTTTTTGAGCGAAATGACAAAATTTGTATCCAAAACTGTTGTAACCTTCACAAAATGTTTTATTATGATAAGAAGAATGGATGAATGCAATTTGATGAAATTTGGAGGAGGTAAGCTTCAATTTTGCAAGTTTTGTTCCTTTATTCAATACTGACACCAAACGCCGGTCTGCATTTGGGGGTGGCAGAGACGCCCACCGGTGTTTAGGCACTCTGCAGACGCAGCAATGCGTCTGAATGCACCATGAAATGCCCCACTACATTTCAGGGCACCAAAACCAGCTATTTAAATAGTTTCAGCGAGAATTTCGCTCATTTGTGCGTTCGAGCTTGAGAGAAGTGCGTCTGAGGGAGTGGAGTGAAGTGAAAGGTTGTGTGGGAGAGTGAAGCACGCGGGAGCTATGGCGGAGATGGGAGCGGACGCGCCAGTGCAGCCAGCCGAGGTATTTGTTCATTTAAGCAAGTACTTATTATGTGTTTTTTTTTTTTTTTTGGTTTTTTTTTTTGGAAAAATTTGTAACAAATTTTTGTTTTGTTGTTTTGCAGCTTAGGGTGTTAGAGGCACGACACCGATTCTCCCCTATCATTCCGGGGATGAGGAGGTCATTGTCCCAGGCAGACTGGGAGATATTGGAGGTAGTGGGGCTAGCGGAGGCAGCCCGATTGGAGGTAGTTCGGGCGGATGAGGGGTACCTCTCGGCTTTGGCCGAGAGGTGGGATCCAGATCGGGGGACGTTCCAGCTCCCGACTGGAGAGATGACGGTGACGCTTGAGGATGTATACCGTATCCTCAAGGTGCCCGTGGAGGGGGCACGGGTGGAGGTTGGACGAGATAGGGCCACGGAGATGGCCAAGTTGTTTGGGGATGACTGGAGAGAGATCCGGACGGAGAGCGGGGGGATCCCATACTTGGCCATGTATACGGCCAAGGAGTTGGTAGCGGTGGAGGCTCTGATGATGTTCGTGTTGACCAACATTGTGGCCCCGAACAACACCGGGTGCAGGTTCCCATGGAACCCGATGGGTGTAGTGAGCGAGATGCTCACTAATAGGGTAGTGTATGCCTGGGCGCCCGCTTTATTGGCACAGGTGTACCGGGAGTTGTATGAGGTTCGAAGACGGGGCCGAAGGGCCTAGGTTGCAGTGTGGTTCTCCAGTGCTGGGGCTGGGAGCACTTCAGAGTGGCTCGACCGGAGGGGTTGCCATGGGCTCACTGGGACATGAGCCAGGCTTATGGTAGGAGATGGCCAGTGGCGGAGGAGAGACAGCCTAGCCGCCCCGTGAGATCGGGGCAATGGTATAGGAGATTATGGGCAGACTTGACAGATGCCCAAGTCATTTGGAGGCCCTGGCGGGAGGCGAGGTGGATCGGGGATGGAGAGCACCTGAGACGGGTGCGACAGGCCAGATGGGTAGTGGGGCGGGGCCATAGCGAGGCGGAGTACATACATATGTCTCGAGTACTCCGCCAGGTCGGATTGAGGCAGGATGTCCCCGGTGAGCCAGTGCGCTACCGGAGGCACAGATCAGAGGGTGATTTGCCATGTGCCGAGCCATGGAGGGAGGCGACAGAGGACGATGAGGACATGGAGATCCCCGACATGGACGACGTCGGGGTGACAGCTGAGTATGCAGCATGGATGGCCGCAGAGCCGAGGTGGGAGCCACCATTGGTGGCTGGTGGAGCCGGAGAGCCCGAGGCTAGGGTTGGAGAGGGCGAGGGAACCGCGGAGGTTCCCAAGCGCAGGGAGGGTCCCCGCCTTCGATCTGATAGTCGAAGGCGAAAGGGGAAGATGGCACGGTAGGCTTCGGAGAGCGAAGATGACGGGGAGGATGACGGAGAGGGCCTAGGAGAGGCCGCAGGAGAGGCTAGGGAAGTACCCCCTAGCGGGCACGAGGACGAGGTGGCACAGCTGCAGCAGCAGATAGCAGAGCGTGATGCTATGCTAGCTGTCCGAGATGAGAGGATAGCTCGACTGGAGCAGCAGGCAGCAGAGCGGGATGCCCTGTTAGCTGCTCAGGAGGAGAGGATGGCCCAACTGCAGGCGGACTTGGATAGAGCGACCAGGGTGCCCCAGGATGACAGGGTGACGAGACTCCAGGAGAGCTAGCGGAGCGGGAGCGACGGCACGGGATAGACATAGCTAGGCTTAGGTCGAGGACTCGTTACATTGAGGCTCTGGAGGACACATTGTTTAGGCATCACATTGTGTTGCCTGATCCTCCATCCTCTTCCGTCTCTAGGCGTAGTGAGTCTAGACACACCACTAGGTCTAGGGCTCCTACTAGGTCTCAGGGGTCCTCTTTTGATGGTTAGCTTAGTGCTTAGATGCACTCTTTATGAGCCTTGGTGCTCTATTGTATATTGTAGCCTTTTGGCATTCCTCGTACAGCTTTGTCCTTTATACATATATATATATATACATGGCTTTTATTTATTTGGTGTTTTACTCTCTTTTGTGTGAATGCCTATGTTTTTGTGATGCATGTTTTGATATGTTTTAATGTTTTTGATGCATATGTGATGGAATGGAATGCAAACTTATAGATGATTAATGCGAGACTAAGTATATAACATACAAATCTATGGATGATTAATGCAAGACTAAGTAAATGATATGTAAATCTATGGATGATTAATGCAAGACTAAGTAAATGAAATATGCACTAAGAAGCACTCATATTTTTAGATAGTTAGATTTAGCCAACTGTTATCATAATTGTTTAATCAGGGGCACCGAACTTGGTGGCTTGTGAATGGATGACGTATGGAATGACATGAATATGGAAGAAGATATGGAGGACGATATGGAAGAAGATATGGAGGAAGACTGTTTTACAAAGACTCAAACATGCTAGTGGTATCAAACAAACTTACTAATACGGCCTAATTCAACTAGGACCAAATGTGTGTGCATGCGAGTTCATTAACCAAATCCGAAGCATGGTAGTGACTCTAGGCAATCAAAAACTCGTGTGTGTGCAAGTGTGTTCATTAACCTCATCTTGCATAAATTAGGTAACCCCGTTATGGAGAAGACCCCGAAGCTAGTTTGTCCGTATGAGCATTCGGAGGTCTCTTTTTGAGGAGAGACATGTCGCCACGCAATGAGTATACTCCACCGCCACTCAAGCTGTCTATAGCCCCGGTGAAGGTTAACTCCATAGTCCATGTTGTTTTTGACCTTTGTAAGCCTTGGGGATGACTACCTATCCGTCTGATCGGACAAGTAGTACGATCCTTACAACTTATTTGGGATCAGTGGTGTGTGAAAAATGTTCATTTCCTTAGAGCTTTGGGGAATCGGATTCTCAACCGAAGTATGATGAGAATTTTACCCTATCCTTACTACTCCGTTTATATTTATATTTTGTGATTGCTTGTGATAGTGGTAAGAACCACTGTTTTATGGACTATGTTTGCATGATAGGACAAACGAGGATTACCCTTTTCACTTCAAGGCACAACCCAAGGATGGTGTTATCTCTCTTTGACACAAGATGTTTTTAAGATGTGAAAATGTGATAGGTTCAAGACCGCTTTTGAAATCATTTCCCAATACTCAAGATTTTATTTAGTGTAATTTGTGATATGGCCCTAGAGAACTTTGACATGCATTTCAAAGTTTGCTTAAAACACTAGGAATGGTCGAGTGACTCGAAAACATTTTGGCAATGTAAATATGTGCAAATGGAAAATGGGTGTACGAATGACAATTCGGTTTGATGGATTTTATGAAGGTGCCCCCGATTAAGGCAACATGACTTTTGCTTGACCAAATTTTATATCCAAAAGATAGAATGGTCTCTAACATGATATGCAACTATGGCTGAAAATGAAATGTTATGGTTTTCAATGAGATGTATGCACATGAAATGCAATGTTTTTGAATGAGATGTATGCAACTAACAATGAAATGCAAATTCTTTTTATTTTATTTGTTTTTTTTTTTTTTTTGTACAAGCCATGTATATATGTACATATAAAATTCAAACTATGCGTAGAATGCCCTCAAGTGTATAACATTAAGTGGTTCGGGTTCTTCCTCTCCCTCTAAACTGGCAAGTCTATAAGTTCCATTACCCACTCTTTCAGTGACCATATATGGACCTAACCAATTAGCCACGAATTTATCTCGAAGATGCGGCAATGCATTGGTGTTTTGTTGATTCTCTTTAAGGACAAGATCTCCTACTTGAAATTCTCTTAGATGAACTTTGGCATTGTAAGCACGTTTCAATCGGTCTTGATAAACTCGCAAATGCTCTAAAGCATTGATTCATTTTTCATCTATGAGTGTGAGTTGATCAAGACGTGCTTGTCTAGCAATATCATCATCGATAAATTCCTGCAAAGAAATTCGCAAGGAAGGGATCTCGAGCTCAAGAGGCATGATTGCTTCAGCTCCATAGACCAAAGAAAATGGCGTTGCCCCAATGGGAGTTCTCGATGCTTGTTCTGTAAGCCCATAATGCCAAGGGGATTTGTGTATGCCAATCTTTATGATTTTCTTTAACAAGTTTCTTAAGAATAGCAATTATGGTCTTATTGGAAGCTTTCGCTTGTCCATTGGCTTGTGGGTAGTAAGGAGTTGAGAAACTATGTTGGATATTATACTTTTCGCAAAGAGCTCGAACATCCTTATTCTTAAAAGACTTGCCGTTATCATAAATGATTTTAGAGGGAATACCAAAACGACAAATGATATGGTGAAGTATAAACTCCACAATTCTAGGACCTCGTCATACCGGTTAGAGGAATAGCTTCAACCCACTTTGTGAAGTATTCAAATGGTCGTAATGATGAAAGTATGTTGTCCCGAAGAGGCAGTGAAATCTTGCCAATTAAATCGAGACCCCATTGTGAGAAGGTCCAAAGGCTTTGGATGGGTTGTAAAGCTTGTGATGGTATATGGATTAAATTAGCGTGTTCTTGACACTTTTTACATTGTTTAACATATTTGCAACAATCTTGTTCCATAGTGGGCCAATAATACCCCATACGTAAAATACGCTTCACAATGGCCATTCCACTAAAATGACCACCACAAGTACCATCATGGGCTTCAGCAATAGCTCTATGTGTTTCACCTGCTTCTAGACAACTGAGGAGTACTCCATCATATCCACGTTTATACAACACATCCCCCAAAAGAACAAAACGAGCTGCCTTTTGCTTAAAACAATGACGGGCGCTTCGAGACAAATCGGATGGGAGTGTTCCAAACTTGAGGAAGGCTACTATCTCACTAGACCAAGGCTCATATGGATCCGAATGGATAAAGCAAACATCTTTTTCATCCTTAGACTCAGCACGAACAATTGCAGACTTAGAGATTGTGGAAATGATTAGGGGCTGTACCTCTCCAAGGGAGTCCTTTGGAATCAATGATCCAAGAGAGGCCATGGCATCCGCAAATCTATTAGTCGAACGAGGCAAACTAGTGATCTCATACCAATCAAACTTAGAGAGCAACTTCATTGCTACATCATGATAAAGCTTAATGGTAGGTTCTTTGGCTTGGTATTCTCCCGTAATTTGTTTAACCACGAGTTGAGAATCCCCAAATATCCGAATACGCTTAATGCTCATAGCTATGGCTGATTGAAGACCTAAAATTAAGGCTTCATACTCTACTGTATTATTGGTGCATTGGAAGTCTAGTTTGAATGATAAAGGGATGGGAATCCCTTGAGGTGTATGAAACACAACTCCAACGACCTTGACCTTTCGCGCACTTAGAGCCATCAAAGAATAGCGTGATGTCAACATCTTCCTCCGGAATGATGTCCTCTTCTTGTTCAATGGATAGCAAATACCGAATCATCTGGGAGCTCAATAATCAAAGGATGATCACTAGGTAGTGGAGCTTCCGCAAGTTGATCGGCTATAACTTGACCTTTAACGAATTTTTGGCTAATGAATTCAAGATCGAATTCGGTAAGCAACATTATCCATTTAGCGGTACGAGTGTTATTATAAGTGCGAGACATCATATAACGCAGAGGGTTTTCTCTAGCTATGACATATGTTGTATGGCTAAGCATATAATGACGAAGTTTCTTAGTGGCAAAAACCACTGCTAAGCACAACTTTTCCACATAAGCATATCGGGTTTCATAGCTTACCAATGTTCGACTAATATAATAGACAACTTGCTCACGATTTTGTTCATTCTTTTGTGCAAGCATTGTCCCTAAGGCAAAGTCCGTTGCTGAGATATAAAGATTGAAAGGGACCCCTGGACGAGGCGGAGCTAAGACTGGCGGAGATGCTAAGTACTGCTTGATGTCATCAAAGGCTTTCTGACACTCATCTGTCCATGAAAATTGTACCCCCTTTTGTAGTAGGTGGCAAAATGGCCTACATTTATCAAAAAGTTGTGCAATAAAGCGACGGATTGAATTAATCTTTCCTTGCAAACTACGCAACTCCTTCAAATTAGTTGGGGGACACATTTCCATAATGGCTTTGACCTTGTTTGGGTCCACCTCAATACCTCGTTTAGAGATAATAAAACCTAGGAGTTTGCCTCGAGGTAACACCAAAGACACATTTCTTAGGGTTCAACCTTACTTTATGCTCTAGAAGTCTATCAAAAACTTTTTCCAATACATCAAAATGCTCTTGTCGAGTTTTAGATTTTGCCAATAAATCATCCACATAATCTTCGATAATCTTATGCATATAATCATGGAAAATATAAGTCATGGCTCGTTGATAGGTTGCACCTGCGTTCTTAAGGCCAAAGGGCATCACCCTGTAACAAAAAGTTCCCCAAGGTGTGGTAAATGTTGTTTTGTGTTGATCTTCATGGTTTATTCGAATCTGGTTGTATCCTGAAAATCCATCCATGAACGAAAGCATTTCATGACCAGCGCAGGTGTCGACAAGAGTATCAATGTTTGGAAGAGGAAAGTCATCCTTAGGACACGCTTTATTTAGATCTCGAAAATCGGTGCAAACACGTATCCCCCCGTTAGGCTTGCGAACGGGTACCATGTTAGAAAGCCACTCAGGATAATCAATCGGGACGACAAATTTAACATCCAAAAGTTTCTGAATCTCCGATTTAACTATGAGGGCCACGGTAGGATGCATTTTCCTAAGTTTCTGTTTGACAGGTTTAGCATCTTTTTGTAAGGTGAGGTTATGGACAACCAAATTAGGGTCTAGGCCCGGCATGTCTTTGTAAGACCATGCAAATATCTCCTTCTTCTGCTTGAGTAGAGCAATCATTTGCTCTTGTTACTCTGATGATAGACTTTTAGCCAGCTTCATAATTTGGGTGCCATCTTGGTCTGGACTAAGGTCTACATCGATAGTTTCTTCAATAGACATGTGGGAACCTTCCTCAAGCCGATGGGGAGTAGGGATCAGATTTATGTCATCTAAAATGTCATCAAGCTCCCGTGCCTTGCTCTCATCTATGTCCGCTCGGAAGACCTCTGGCTTAGAAGATGAAGGTGAATGTGGAGGTGAAGGAGGAATGTAGTTGACGGAAGCCCTTAACAATTCCTCATAAAGGATGAATTCTGAAATAGATGGAGGGGATGAAATCCGATCCATGCCAATCGTGCTTGGATTGATTGGGATTGGCTTATCCGGATCATATGGATTATGGAGTGGTGTGAATAAGTCTTCAAAATTCATTGTCGACTTATGGAAGAAAGGATGGGCGGAATGGAAGGGAAAACCGGTGAAGACCTCCGAAGACCTGAGATGCAAAACAACATAGTTTTTCAGTTTTTTTTTTTTTTTTGTAGTTTGAGTTTTTTTTTTTTTGTAGTGGTGAAAACCACTATTACACACATACATAAAGCAATAAAGTATTTTTATATATTTTGATTTTTTTTTTTTTTGGAAATTTTCTGATTTTTTTTTTTTTGGTAGTGGTGAAAACCACTATTTTAGTATATACATATAATACAGGTTTGGATTATGGCTTATGGATGTGGCGGAGGGGGTGGTTCACCTCGTTCTTGTGGAAGAAGCAAGCGAAAGATGGCCTCTTGGAGAGGGAACAATTGGAGATAAAACTCGCCTTGTTTAATGAGGGGAACAATGGGTGCCGACTCTTCTTCAGATTCATCACCATTTGACATGATGTCAAATTCTTCATAGGCTTCATCTTCGGATTCGTTTGGGTGGAGGATTTCTTCTTCCGAATTAAGATTAATGCTTTGAAAAGCTCGTTCAAAAGAAGAAAGGGATGGAAGTGGTTGGTAGCCCAGACCAAAACGCTCAGTGGGTCTCTGATATGGCATATCGATGCGTTCAGTTACCCCTTGCTCGTATCGACCTAGGCCAAATTGCCGCCAATTATGTCCTGTGGAAATAGCGAGAGGGAAAACCCTCCATCCTTTCGATATTGGCAGTGGACTCGGATGCTTAGGTTCTAGTATGGTGGTAGGACTAGAAGATGACTCTATTCCCCCATATACAAAATTAATGGAATTTGGCATAAAACCCATGTTATAAACCGATCCAATGGATAAATGTTGGTCATGTGGACAACCAAAATCTTTAACCGTTTGCACATTGAACGATGTGATGTGGACATCTTGGATGGCATACTCACCAATACCCGCATCGATGAGATGGACCTTGACTTGGGAGGGAGAAGGACTAGATGATGGAATAGAAGAATGTGGGATAGAAGAATTGGAAGGATTTGGTTGGGTTGATGCTTCACTAACTTGTGAAACATCAGCCGGTGATGGTTGGGAAGATGGAGGAATAATAGGTGATGTTGAAGAAGGTGTAGAAGAAGGGGGTAATGACGTGGAAAGAGATGATTGGTCATGGCCACATGTGCATGTGGTCACTGATGAAGAAGAAGGAAGATTAGGAGATGAAGAAAGTGGTGAATGAGATGGAATAGCGAAAGATGAAGATGGTTGCGATATGATGGGTAGCTCCTCAAGAATGGGAGCTTTAGAAGAAGATGGTATAGAAGAAGTAGATGGGGTCAAGAAAAGATGAGTGGATGGCAACACAATCTCATAAGGATTTGAGACATAGTTGCAATGTTTGAAGGGTTCAGTGTCGACAGGTACACAATGAACCCGTCCCTCATATACATACTTCGGACATTGATGCAAGATAGAAGGGACACATCTCATCTCCCTAAGCCAAGGCCGTCCAAGCAATACATTGTATGCCATGGACCCTTCCAAGATGTGAAACAAGGTATGCAAAGTTCGGGCCCCTACCTCAATGGGCAAGATAACCGTGCCAACCATGGAAGATAAAGCATCATTGAATGCTTTAAGAGTAAAAGTCGACTTTGTGATAAGGGATGGCGACAGCTTTAGATGACTCAACGCCGATGTTGTAATGATATTGATTGAGGAACCGGTGTCAATTAAGACTCTCTTGAATGGCTTGTGATCGATCTTGGCCATGATATGAAGTGGAGGATCTATACTTTCTGTTGACATAGGTTTGATTTCAAAATCATAGAAAGTGATGGAGGGCTCCATGCATGTTTGAATACTCCCCACAAAGTTGTTGAAGGCATTAGTATCTTGAGTTTGAAGCTCGATTGACTTTAATATTTCCATTAATGCCTCTCTATGCGGGGGAGATTGTTGAATGAGGTCATAGATCGATAACTTGGCGTAAGCCATTTTTAAACCGGTAGTTAACCGGCTACTCAATGACATGATGGGTCGTTGGCGTTGAGTAGAATGATTTAGCGGTTGTTGAGAAGTACTAGCACGTCGTTGGGTCACCGTTACCTGAGGTGGACTGGGGGTTTGTACAGGTGGCTGTGGTTCAGCCCGATTTGGTTGGTTCGCCCTTTGACCCCGGGTTACTACGTTAATAGTACCCACAAAACCTTGGTATTGTTGTACATGGTTGACTTGATTAGGAGGAGTTACCTGAATTACTCCCCCTGAGTTGTTGGAGCTTCCTCCCGATGTGGAAGGGGTGTTTGAAATATACCAAGATTTTGATTTTGTTGGGCTAAGGGGCTATCCAATTTAATGGCTCCAATCTCAATAAGATCTTGGATCACATGTTTGAAAGCCGTACAATTATTGATATCGTGCCCATTTTGCCTATGATAAGGACAAAATAGGTACTCTTTGTAATACTTTCCCCTTCTAGATGGTTCTAAAGGTTTGAACTCAGTAAAGTTAACCGATTTGTGCTATATAACTTGTTGAATATGACCGCATATGGTTCATCTAAAGGTGTGAACTGTCGCTTGGGACGATTGTTTTGCCAAGGTCGAGTTTCCATGGTTGGCCCAGGATTGGGAGTTGGTTGAGTAGGGGCGGGTACCGCATGATAAGCAATTGGTTGCGGTTGACTTTGCATTACTTGTTGTTGTTGAGCCATTACGGGCTGACTCGCCACCACTTGATTAACTTGGTTAACATTTGAGGTTGTACTAGCCTGTGTTTGTTTGTTTTGGCCATAATTATTATTTCGTTGTTGGCCCTTTTGTTGCCATTCTTTTCTACGGGGTTTTAAAACACCCTCTTGGACTTTAATTTCTTCTATGATACTTGCTTGGGCCAAAGCCTCTTCAAAAGTCCCGTATTGTTGTAATTGGAGTAACCAAGAGATAGGTTTTAGACAACTCTGGTGAACATTTTGGTTAACTCCTCCATTGGTAGGGAGAATGGCAGTTTATTAATGATAGCCCTCCAACGGTTTCCAAAGTCATAAATAGTCTCATCGTCATGTTGCTTGAGCTTGTATAAGTCGGACAATGAAACTCTCCTTTGTACATTTAGGGAGAATCGTTCTAAAAATAGATTAATCAATTGTTCGTAAGCATAAATGCTATGGTGAGCTAAATGAGGAAAAGTTCTAAGCATAAGAGCGTCATTATTTTGGATTCTAAAGCAGGCATGCATGAATGAGCTCACATGTTCATGAGGATCCTCAGTTCCTCAAAATTTGTCAAACTTCGGTAATGTGAAATCAATTGGATATGGCGGTGAAGGTACCGAAGGATGAATTGGTTGATTGATCAACGACCTTAGCGTAGGTTTCTGACTAGATGAGCCAGGCATGTTGAGCATAAGGTTGTCAATCTGTTGTTGTATAGCATGGAGTCGAGAATCTTCATGAAAATTTTGATTCGTTTGATGATTATGAGGATGCAATGGAGGAGTTGAAAAATGATGAGATGGGATGAAATTGCCTGGATTAGGCGGTGTGGAATGGACAGGTTGTTGGTATGGATGATACCGAAAAGAAGGTGATTGGGGTGAATGATGAACTGGACTGGGTTGGGAGAAAGGTGGGGTAGGAATGGACACCACCGAATATTGGGGGCTGGGTAGAAATTGGTTGGGGTGTAGGATTTACTACGACAGGTGGTTGGGCATTTTGTTGCTCGTTGTTGCTCGAAGCAACTTGTCGAGGTACTCCCTAACCTTATTAATCTCTAACCCAAGGGAGGTGGGATGATTGGATGAAGGTGGAGGGCAGGCTGCCATGGTAGTCACAGGAGACTGCATAGCAGGGGCAATGAAGGTGGCTGAAGTAGGCGGTACCTGGGAAGAAACAGTAGACTGTGCCCCTGGTAGGGTGAAACCATAAATGGTTTGGGAAGAAGAGGGTTGAAATTGGTCATGGCTAGAGGAGGTTCCACCAACCTCATAGAGAGAATTGGTGTACACCCGGGTAAATGGAGGAGAAAGTGGTCGGGAAGACACTACATTTGTCTCCAAAGGAGGACAATTGAGCATCTGGGAAGATGTTGGAGATGAAGCCGACTGAGCGGATACAACATTAGCCTCAAAAAAAGGGTTAGTGTAGACCTCGAGTGAAACCAACGGGTATGGTTGATGCAATATCCTGTCGAAAAATAGAATCTTGCATAGGGGAATCTTGGATTGGCTCAAGGATATAACCAAGTGCCATCTCTTAAGTGAGTTTGCACTTGGGCCATATCAATGTGGGTAATATGATAAGAATTGTCTTCCTCCATGGGCATGGCCATGTGATAGACTGGTAGAAGGACGTGAAAGACCTGCAGGCGAACCTGCTTGAAATTCACTAGGATAAGTGGCTATGTTGGTGGTGGGGATGTTCTGTGAATTACCCATTTGATTATTTAGATTTAACATTTTAGATTGATTCCTTGTTAAGACCATGAAGCAATAAATCTAAACAAATTCAGAAAAGAAGAATGCAAAATTGGAATGATAAATTTACACTAAAGAAATTATCGAAAACAGTCACAACTTAGGTTTCAACCAATGTGTCTTACCCGCGGTTAATTAATTATTTTCTGATCTTAATCTGTAGTAAATTTTAAGTGTCCGGTTTATGAGTTTTGCATGTGATATAATCTTGAATTATTCACAAAAAAGGTAAAAACTATGGCTAGGAACGGACAACGAGATTCTTATCGGTGATGAAATCCAACAAGTTTGCTCTGGGGGTGACCTATGGTGTCTGAGGCGGAAGTTTAATGGATGGAGATGAATTCCACCGTCACTAAACTTCAAGCAATACCTGGTGATGAAATCCAGATATTACTGTTTTAAATGCAATATGAAATGCAGTGAATTTTATTTTAAGTGTTTTAGTTGTCTAATGTATACATACAAAGCTATAAATCAAAAGTTCTAATGATCTAAGCAAGAGGCTACTGAAAACATGCCATTTCCTCTGAAGAAGTGGAGTACACCGTTTAAAACCCCCCGCCTACCAATGATATCGTATATCAAAGGAGCAACCGGAAGGTTCGTCCACTTCTCTCGCTCGGAATCACCCAATGGCAGGAGTACTATTGACATCCAATCAATAGTCCTACTTAGATAACTAAAACAGATAATTCGTAGCTATTCTAATATGCAACTAGGTATGCAATTTTTTTTTTTTTTATGCAAGCAACAATCAATAATGCAATGCAAAAAAATGTAACTAAAAATGTAACTAAAAATAACTGTTCTTTTCCAGATTACTTAGTTTTTGTTCATTTTAAAGCAATGATCTCGAAAAAGAAACAGAATACAAGTAGAAAAACCAAAAACGTAAAAAGTACAGTTAACAAAGAAAAAAAAATGCACTTACTCAGAAGCCTACACTTTCTCTGTGAAACTGCCTTCAAACACCCACGGGAGTTCCGCGCAGCCGAAACGCACCTCTCGTTTCGGATCGGACTTCCGGACGCCGCTCTGCGTCTCATCGCATTTTCTGCAAACTCCTCAGAAACCCTAGTTCGCTGGAACAACGAATTTCGCGATTTCTGGAACCTGCAAAATAAAACAGAAAACAGGAATAGATTAGTAAAGCAAGTATTAAAAACATGAAACCCTAGGGGGTCCCACCGTGATCGCCATTTGTAGATTAAAAATACAATGCCAAAAAAAAAAAAAATCATAGTAAAATAATGTAGAACATAGTTGTACAAAACAAACAATTTTTATTAATCAATGGAGTTTAGAAACTCCTTTTGAGTACAACAGGGCTTGTAACCCTTTTTGTGATACAAAAATTACAATTTGTGCTAGGGTTCTCCGAAACCCTAGCTGGCACAAAGTGGTGGCATTTTCCGAAGACGTATCCTTAATCCCAACAGAGTGAGTGGGCTTCGTTGTATCCTGTAGCTCGGACCACTCCAGCTTAAACAACTGCTATCAACACACCGGATCTGCCATTAAAATCCTGCACACATTAACACTATCAAGGAGTTAGAAATTAATAAGAGGGCTCCACCGTGTGAGCCCTCGAAACAATTTAAAACCCTAGAAAAATAGAATGCAGGAGTTCAACAACAGATTAATAAAAGAAAAGAAGTTACTTACTTTAAACTGATTTATACGTATTTCTTGTTAACACGGCTAGACCAGGCGGCATCCGGAAGTAATGTGGCTCTCAAATCGGTCGTAGAAGGCGCCCTGGTGCACTCGCTGAACGCCCGCGTGCTTCTGGATCAAGGTTTCAGACGTCGGTCTGAGTCTGTGGCTGCGGGTAAACGCCCGTGGGCACTTGTGACAAGAATGGGGAATTCTGTAGAGTACTGCAGAAGAGATGGCGGCGAAGTTGGCGACGGATGCGACGATGGATGCGGCAAAAAGGGGCGGCGATGGATGGCTGAAGAGATAGATGAAATAGAAGAGATAGGTCCAAAAGATAGCAAAGATAGCAAAGATAGCCAAGATAGAAGTAGGGTTTGAGCCATCAAGGTGGCTCTATTTATAATCTACTCTTAGGGCACACTTTAGGGTTTTAACGACACTTTGAACGTGTGGCTAAGATTAAAGTGGATCCAAGGGTAGAGAATAAATCTAGGTTGTGAAACGGATTAAGAAGGATGGACGGATGAGATTAAATGAAAGATGGACGGCTTAGATTAAATCACTTAAACTATATTTATATATATATATTAAAATATATTAAAATATTAAAATATATATATAAATATTAATTTAAATAAATTTGGGGATGAAAAATGGCGGGAAAGGTGAAATTGGGCCAAATAATGGTGGGAAAAGTGAAATTGGGCCAAATAATGGCGGGAAGGTGAATTTGGGCCAAATAATGGCGGGAAGGATGAATGATTGACATGTGGCTGACAGGAAGGTATAGATGACTTACAAGTGGCTGGATTTTGGTGTCTACAGGAATAATAATAAATAATATATTAACTTAGGCTTAAGTGAATAAGCCTAAGTTATCATCAACATCTGCCTCCACTGCCCTTAGCAAATGGAACTCTATCCACAAAAGACACTTGTCCTCCTTGCTCTAGATGGAGATCTCTATCCTCAACTCTGTCACCTCCAAAGATCTATCTCAAATCTGCACTAAACATAGTCCTTCGGTCTAGCACAAATCTGTCCTCAATATCTGTCTCTGGTCTGGCACAAATCTATCCTCAAATCTGCACCAAACTCTGTCCTCTGATCTATCCTCAAGCCTTAACTCAAAGCTTGACTCAATCTCAAATCAACTCTGCTGGATCTGCCCCAAACCTTAACTCAAGGTTTGAACAAATCAATCAATCAACTCTGCTCTCAAGCCTTCTCAAAGACTTATTTAACTCCACCAATCTGTCCTCAAGTCCTCTCTAGAACTTGTCCAATCTGCACAACAAGTCCACACTAGAACTTGTCCAATCTCATAGAAACATAAAGAGAATTGTTAGAGACTCAATATGCTTCAACTCAATCACTTTCTCAATTCAATTCAAAATATAGAATAGTTTGTTTTATGGAACTTGAACAATCACTTCACACATCCACTTGACTAGGCTCAACCAACTCTATTCAACCAATCACTCAATGAAATAATCCTTGCTCACAAACCCTAGTCCAAGCATATGATCCTTCACTCAAAAATGTTTCCAACAATGCTCAACAACAAATCTCACATAACAATGATACTCATGTTCTTTTCAAACCCTAGTTCAAGTTCTTTGCTCAACAACTCACTTCAACAACAATGCTTATAAAACAAGGTTTCAATAACAACTCCTTATTCCATAAAACCTTGAAGCATTAACTCAAACACACTCAATAAGGAAGCCCTAATCAAATCCTTTTCACTCCAAACTTATTTTCCAGAAAACCAACCAATCAACTCAATTATGGAAGAATGTGCTCATACCTTTTTCTTGATGATGAAGGGATCTCATAAATCTGCCATAACCACAAATACTTCTTTGCCAAGCTCAAAGAAGGTTAGGTGACAATACAAAACAAATAGCAACTCACAAATACACCTTATTACTCCATCTTGATTAAGCATCCATCAACACATAGAAATAAATGACCAATTACACCTTATAATCTCCCAGTTGAAATAATATCCACCACCAGAAAATAATTTCAAAATAATTACTTTCTCAACACTTCTTAATGGCAAGAAGACATCTTCAATAATAATCAACACTTAAAAGCATTTATCTCTCCAATAAGCTAAATATATTAAAAGGCTTTATAAAACAATTAACTCCTTATTCCTCCTAATTATTTTTAACCAAAAATAATTACCAAGAAAAAACACCTTTTATCTATCCCTTATAACTCCCACGTCACTTTATAAAACCATTTAATAAAGCCAAAAATTAAATTTAATTTTTCAACAACCTTCTCCGAAAAAACTCGACGCTCAAATAATGTGCATACCTTTTCGTTGATCCCTAAAAGGGATTCGACGAGAATCGAACCATCGTCTCCACAAGCCTAAGCACCTTAGCGCTTGGGAGTCCACCGTGTGGGCTAGCAATGCCCACGTGAAGGAAGTGGAGCTTCCTTCACCTTATGCTCTTCTTCGCACACGTTGACCTCCTTCGAACACCACACGTCGTCCACTAGCCACAACTCTTTAATCGCACGAATATCGAAGATACCTTTCACAGGGGATTCAGGAGCATTAAATTGAAAATAAGCTTGGTACTTTCTAAGGTGAAATGATCCACCTTTTATACATGAATGGAGGAAATTTCTCACACGTCGGTGCATTAGAAATTCAAAATTTCGAATATTCGAATTAACTTTAATTATTATTTATTTATAATAATTTAAATTCTCTTTGGAATTTAAATATTATAAATTAAATAAATAATTAATCTTTGGGCTTTTTAAACCAAACGAAAAGCCACCTTGGTTTTTAATAAAAACCTTTTATTTTTGCCCATCATGGATAATTAATCTTTGATTTTTGCCCACCATGGTTTTCATAAAAACCTTTGATCATGCTTCCCATGAAGCTCTTTTGGAACCAATCAAAATGCAATTCTTCTTAGAACCTTTTGACATCAATGACAACTAACATTCCTCAAAATGTCCAACAATCTCCCCCTTTGTCATTGATGGCAACCCAAATTATTTTTACCAAAAACTTAACCTTTTCTAGGTTCTGCTCCCCCTGGGACATTGCTCCCCCTGGCTCAATGCTCTTGTCAAATCTCTCCTCTTTGCTCAAATACCAAATCTCTCCCCCTTACTCAAATCTCTCCCCCTTTGACATCAATGGCAAAGGGTCACCTTTGGGGCTCGGGGCTAAGAATGAGCCTCTTAGCTTAGCCCCTCCCCCACCTCCTCTTGAGGTGGTCAATTCTGGGGTGGGAGTCTCACTCCCAGTCTTCCTCGAAGATACTCAAAGGTTTCCTTTGAAAGTGGCTTGGTGAAAATATCTGCTATCTGTTCCTTTGTAGAAATATATTCCAACTTGACTTGTTTATCTATCACCTGTTCTCTCAAAAAATGATACTTAATCGGAATGTGCTTTGTCCTGGAGTGCATCATTAGATTTTTTGAGATACTTATAGCACTTGTATTATCACATAGTATGGGAATAGGATGATCATGTTTTATCTTGAAGTCTTCTAGAGTTCTCTTCATCCATAACACCTGTGTACAACTGGCTACTGCTGCAATGTATTCTACTTTTGTTGTAGATAAGGATACTGAAACCTGCTTCTTACTTAGCCAAGAGACTAAACAGTCTCCAAGAAAGAATGCTCCTCCACTTGTGCTTTTTTTGTCATCAATGTTGCCAGCCCAATCTACATCTGTATATGTTGTCAGTGTGAAACTATCACTTTTGGGATACCAAAGCCCAAAATCCATAGTCCCTTTTAGATACCTAAAAATTCTTTTTACCGCTGCCACATGTGTTTCCTTAGGTGCTGCCTGAAACCTTGCCACTAATCCCACTGATTGTACTATGTCTGGTCTTGTAGTTGTAACATACAATAAGCTGCCAATCATGGATCTGTATAATCTTTGATCTGCTTCTGGAGATTCATCATCCTTACTTAACTTGCATCCTGTGACCATGGGGGTACTTACTAGTTTACAATATTCTAACCTGAATTTCTTTAACATTTCTTTTATATACTTGGCTTGTGAGAGAAATACCCCTTTCTCTGATTGTGAAATCTGAAGTCCAAGAAAGAAGGACAATTCACCAAGCATAGACATCTCAAATTCATTTTGCATGTTCTTAGCAAATTCTTTACACATCTTATCATTGTTTCCCCCAAAAATGATGTCATCAACATAGACAACCACAATTAATAGATCATTCCCTTCATTTTTGATGTATAAGTTGTTATCTGCTATTCCTTTTCTAAATCCCTGTTCCTGAAGATACTTATCCAATCTGGAGTACCATGCTCTCGGAGCCTGCTTCAGACCATACAGTGCCTTTTTCAATCTGCATACATGATTTGGTTTATCTTCTAATATGAATCCCTCTGGCTATTCAATATAGACTTCTTCTTCTAGAACTCCATTTAGAAATGCTGACTTGACATCCATATGATATACCTTGAAGTTTTTGAAACTTGAAAAGGCTAAAAATATTCTTATGGCTTCAAGCCATGCAACTGGAGCAAATGTCTCATCAAAGTCAATTCCCTCTACCTGTGCATAACCTTTGCATACTAACCTTGCTTTATTCCTGACCACCTGTCCATCTTCATTTAACTTGTTTCTGAATACCCATTTTGTACCGATCATATTCTTGTCCTTTGGTCGTGGAACAAGTTCCCAAGTTTTGCTTTTCTCTATCTGATCTAATTCCTCATCCATTGCCTTAATCCAAAATTTATCCTCACTTGCCTGAGTGAAGTCTTTTGGCTCAATCTTAGATAGCAAAGAAAAATTTGCTTGTTGAGATGGTGTTATTATCCTTCTCCTTGTCTGTCTTTCATCTGGATTCCCAATGATTTGCTCTTTTGGATGATGCTTTTGTACATACCTGGATGGAGTTTTGGGAAGAAGTCTTTGTGTTTCTTCTTCTTCTTTATCTGATTCCTCACAAAACTCTTCTTGACAACATCCATCTTCTTGATACACAATTTGTTGAGCTGGTTCTCTTGAATCTATCTTCTCATCAATTGTTACATTTATGCTTTCCACCATAGTACGTGTTCTTTTGTTGAAGCATCTATAGGCTTTACTCTTTGAGGAATAACCAAGAAAGATTCCCTCATCACATCTTGGATCAAACTTTCCTAAGTTTTGATCTTCTCGTCTTATGTAACACTTGCTTCCAAAAATCTTGAAGTGTTTTACAGTGGCAGTTCTTCCTTTCCAAAGCTCATATGGAGTCTTGTGATTGTTTACCCTCATTTGAGCCCTAGTGATTATGTATACTGTTGTGTTGACTACTTCTCTCCAAAATCCATCTGAGAGCTTAGACTCATTTAGCATAGCTCTAGCCATATTCTCAATGATCCTATTTTTCCTTTCAACTACTCCATTTTGTTGAGGAGTTCTTGTTGCTAAATATTCTCTTTTGATTCCATGTTGTTCACAAAACTCTACAAATTCATTTGAAGTAAATTCTCCTCCTCTGTCAGATCTCAGACATTTAATCCTTTTGCCAGTTTCATTTTCAACTAATTCCTTAAATGCTTTGAATTTTTCAAAAGCCTCTGACTTCTCTTTTAGGAAAGCTACCCAAACCATTCTGGAATAATCATCTATAAACAATATAAAGTAGCTATCACCCTGAATACTCTGTGTTCTGGTAGGGCCACATAGATCAGTATGTATTAGACTCAATGGCTCAGATGACATATATCCTTTTGATTTAAATGTTGTCCTAGTTTGCTTTCCATGTTGATAGGGTGCACAAATTGTGCTTTGAGGTCTTCTTATTTTGGGTAAGTCTCTGACCACCTGTTTGTTGCTTATGTTGACTATGTTGTCAAAATTCAAGTGACCCAATATTCTATGCCACAACCAAATCTCATCTTCTTGTGATAGGAAGCACTTTTCCCCTTTGATCTCATTGAGCATGTATAAATTGTTTGGAGTTCTTCTTGCATTGGCAATGATTTTTCCAGTTTCTGATTTTCTTATCTCACATCTATCTGGGTGGAAAGTAACCATGTACCCTTGATCACAAAGTTGACTGATACTTAGCAAATTATGTTTTAACCCTTTGACATACAATACATTTTCTATTTTTGTTTTCCCATTATCTAAACTTAGAGTTCCTCTTCCACCAATCCTTGTTGATCCATTATCACCAAAACTTATTGATCCTCTATTGGTTTCTTTTAGTACAATAAATTTGTCTTTGTCTCCTGTCATGTGACTAGAGCAACCACTATCAAGATACCATTGTTCTTCTTTATCCTGAGCATGAAGGGTTGTTTGAACTAACATTGATCTAGCCTTAACATTTTCCCTTTCATATTTTCTAGTTGTTGAAATTATTTTTCTAGACTCATGAAGTATCATTTTACACCATCTAGCCTTGTGCCCAAAATTATTGCATTTGTAACATATAATATCATCATCCATAAGATGTGCAAAAGAATTGAAATTTCTATTGACATTGTTTCTTGCATGATTGATACAGTGTACAACTTTATGACCATATTTATTACAAGAAAAGCAATGACCATGGAAGAAATTATGTAACCTGTTTGGATGCCTTGGATTTTGTGGTGAAGTATTCTTTCTCCTGTGATTAACTCTTATCCAAGGTTCTTCTTTGCTTTCTTCCTTTCTGATATCCTTTGCTTGCTTATCCTTGTTTGAAGTTTCTGCTTTTTGAAAACTTGATTCCTCTTTCTGTTTCTCATATTCTTCATCTTGTAGTGCCTTGATCCTTTCAACTTCATTCCTTAGGTAGACAATTTTTACTTCTAACCTTTCACATTCTGTTTCTCTGGCTCTTAACAGATCTGTTATATCCTGCTCAATCTTCTTTCCTTCTTCTACCTTTACCTTGAGTTCTGTGAGATTTTGTAGGAGTTCTATCCTCATTTCTTCCTCCTCTTGAATTTGTTCCTTCAAGCTTGAATTATTTTCCCTAATCCTTTCCAATTTTCTGAGAGCAGCAAAGAATTCTTCTTTTATATCAAACATTGTCTCTTCTTCATTCTCTGAAGTCATGTGTGTTTCTTATGGATCCTCCTCCAAGTTGTTAGTCTTTTCATGGAGAGACCCGCTCTAATACCAATTGAAGAACATGTGCTTATACTGAGAGGGGGTGAACAGTATAAGATAATTTTTTTGCTTTTTAATCCAAATAATAGCATCAACAATATTAAAGTAGTAAATATTACACAAAGCATCACACACATGAGAGACATGATTTTACGTGGTTCACCCAATGTGGGCTACTCCATGGAGAAAATATTTCTTATAATTTTTTCTCAAATAAATTCTCTTGGGAATCCTTTCCCTACAATGTTTATGGACCTCTGTCCAAAGGAGATACCAATCCCCTAAATCAAGTTTATGGATCTCTATCCATAGGAGACACCAATATCCTAGTCTCTACTCTGGCTGGTGATCCTCTAGAAGACCTCTACCTCCACTACCCTTAGCAAATGGAACTCTATCCACAGAAGACACCTATCCTCCCTGCTCTGGCTGGAGAACTCTGTCCTCAACTCTGTCTCCTCCAAATCTCTATCTCAAATCTACACTAAATACTGTCCTTCGATCTAGCACAAATCTGTCCTCAATATCTATCTCTGGTCTGGCACAAATCTATCCTCAAATCTACACCAAAATATATCCTCTAATCTATCCTCAAGCCTTAACTCAAAGCTTGACTCAATCTCAAATTAACTCTGTTAGATCTGCCCTAAACCTTAACTCAAGGTTTGAACAAATCAATCAATCAACTCTTCTCTCAAGCCTTCTCAAATACTTTAAAGCTTACACCAATATGTCCTCAAGTCCTCTCTAGAACTTGTCCAATATGCACAACAAGTCCACACTAGAACTTGTCCAATCTCATAGAAACATAAAGAGAATTTTTAGAGACTCAATATGCTTCAACTCAATCACTTTCTCAATTCAATTCAGAATATAGAATAGTTTGTTTTATGGAACTTGAACAATCACTTTACACATCCACTTGACTAGGCTCAACCAACTCTACTCAACCAATCTCTCAATGAAATAATCCTTGCTCACAAACCCTAGTCCAAGTATATGATCCTTCACTCAAAATATTTCCAACAATGCTCAACAACAAATCTCACATAACAATGATACTCATGTTCTTTTCAAACCCTAGTTCAAGTTCTTTACTCAACAACTCACTTCAACAACAATGCTTATAAAACAAGGTTTCAATAACAACTCTTTATTCCATAAAACCTTGAAGCATTAACTCAAACACACTCAATAAGGAAGCCCTAATCAAATCCTTTTCACTCCAAACTTATTTTCCAGAAAACCAACCAATCAACTCAATTATGGAAGAATGTGCTCATACCTTTTTCTTGATGATGAAGGGATCTCATAAATCTGCCATAACCACAAATACTTCTTTGTCAAGCTCAAAGAAGGTTAGGTGACAATACAAAATAAATAGCAACTCACAAATACACCTTATTACTCCATCTTGATTAAGCATCCATCAACACATAGAAATAAATGACCAATTACACCTTATAATCTCCCAGTTGAAATAATATCCACCACCAGAAAATAATTTCAAAATAATTACTTTCTCAACACTTCTTAATGGCAAGAAGACATCTTCAATAATAATCAACACTTAAAAGCATTTATCTCTCCAATAAGCTAAATATATTAAAAGGCTTTATAAAACAATTAACTCCTTATTCCTCCTAATTATTTTTAACCAAAAATAATTACCAAGAAAAAACACCTTTTATCTATCCCTTATAACTCCCACGTCACTTTATAAAACCATTTAATAAAGCCAAAAATTTAATTTAATTTTTCAACAACCTTCTCCGAAAAACCTGATGCTCAAATAATGTGCATACCTTTTCGTTGATCCCTAAAAGGGATTCGACGAGAATCGAACCACCGTCTCCACAAGCCTAAGCACCTTAGCGCTTGGGAGTCCACCGTATGGGCTAGCAATGCCCATGTGAAGGAAGTGGAGCTTCCTTCACCTTATGCTCTTCTTCACACACGTTGACCTCCTTCGAACACCACACGTCGTCCACTAGCCACAACTCTTTAATCGCACGAATATCGGAGATACCTTTCACAAGGGATTCGAGAGCATTAAATCGAAAAATAAGCTTGGTACTTTCTAAGGTGAAATGATCCACATTTTATACATGAATGGAGGAAATTTCTCACACGTCGGCGCATTAGAAATTCGAATTTTGAATATTCGAATTAACTTTAATTATTATTTATTTATAATAATTTAAATTCTCTTTGGAATTTAAATATTATAAATTAAATAAATAATTAATCTTTGGGCCTTTTTTAACCAAACGAAAAGCCACCTTGGTTTTTAATAAAAACCTTTTATTTTTGCCCATCATGGATAATTAATCTTTGATTTTTGCCCACCATGGTTTTCATAAAAACCTTTGATCATGCTTCCCATGAAGCTCTTTTGGAACCAATCAAAATGCAATTCTTCTTAGAACCTTTTGACATCAATGACAACTAGTTGTTGGGCACTGAATTGCACCAAGTTTTACTTGATACTGTGGTTGTCTATCTTCCTACTTTCTATTTAGGCTTGCACCCGATAGCTGCAGCTCAGCACTCAACATTGGAAGGACCAAAATAGGGGTTTTCGATCCAACCTCCAGAGTAGGTTGGTTCCTTGTCAACTTAGCATATTGTTGACACAATTATGCTCAATTAGGGCTTGGAGTTTAGGGTAAGATAAGGTTAGGGTTAGAGAGATGTAGATATCGGTGGACGGATAGGTTAACAACATTGCATCACCATAAAAAGCTCCCAAAAAACCATATTAAAGACATACATTCAGATCAACCCTTATCCCAAGATAGCTCATTTCAGATATTAAAGCATAACAGAGAAATGTTATAGCAAGCAATTTCAATATCCAGGAAATGATAATCCAAATAGCAGAATTCACCAAAAACTAGATTTTACAGAAATGTACTTACTAATAACACAGAACAAACTTCAAAGCAGATTTCAATTACTCATAACAACTAGTAATCCAAGATAGGCACAAACTAACCATCTAAGTATTCACAGAAATACAACTATGAAATCCGAACCTCTGACATCAAGCATGGAAACGCAGCCTTGAGGCGAAGATCAATGTATTGCTCCTTTCATTCAGCTCTTCAAAAATATTTACAATGGTACAGGAAAACATGCTAGAGCCGACCCTTCAAAATGAGGGTTCAACCTCTACTTATAGTTTTCTTATTACAATAATCAAGAAACAATACACATAATCTTGTTACAACAGTTCAACAAAGATCTTAGCTGGCATTAGCTGATTGGTCAGACCTCTAGGAAATCTATTGAAAGGGAAACCACCATGGCAGCATGGGTTCTCTACAACTTGTTGGTCGCTCATTAGAACTGTAGTTCAGAACATTCTAGATCATGCACTTCCACAGATATTTCTTGGGAGTAGAGCGCCACCATCGATCTGCAACTGCCTCTGGTTTGATCTTCTTGGAAACTCTCGACGCTTCATCTTTCGACCAATCTGTTATAGTTCTAGTGTAGGGACATCCTTTTTTAATGGCCCAGATTTAGCAGACTAACCTCCACCATTGATCTTCTTTATCCCATGGTCCAGATTAGATCCGGTATAAGCTAAAAGCCAATCCATTGGATGACGTCGTTTTACTTAGCAACAGAACATCCAATCTGGATCTTGGAAATTCAAACCTTGAATCCACTCTAGGACCCTTATATTCCACTTTATCCTTTCCAATCCGCATTAAAATGGTGATGATGTCACCTCTTCCTTATAAATTTTGTGGATTCCATTCCGGATAGAATGAGCATCTTCTTCAGTCCGGATCCGGAGTTAAGTTCTTACATCATTCCGCCATTCCACCTTATCTTCATTCTGGATAGAAAAAGACTCGTTCATTCTCTAGATTGTCAATCCACACTTTTCTGCTACTTACGTCATCATCTCCTTGAGACTTTTGTGGATTTGAGGATAGCGCTAATCCGGGGTGGAGAGCAAAAAGAGTTTCCAAAATCGGGTATATGCAAAAGGGCCATTCCACACTTTTTTTCTGCTGACGTCACCACCTTTCACAAACTTTTGTGGATTTTGCGATCCTTCTTCAATCCAGACCCGGAATGGAGTTCCCCGGAATCATTTTAAACAAGCAAAACTGCATGACTGTCCATTGGATTCGTCTTATCAACCTTGTTTCCAGAGCGAAATGGCAGTTTTATCACTTAGTAAAAATTATACAAAATTTTACTAAGTATGTGGCCATTTTGGGCCTACATTCTGGCGCCTCCCGGGTGGATTTTCTCGCAAATCCAATCGAATCCAGAGTCTTATCCATTGGGCCTTAGGAGTCAAAACAAAACTAATTTTTGAAGATATTTTTTAAGGAATAACTTCCACACAAACCTTACCCTCTAAAAGCCCAAATTCTACTTAGAGGGTAAAGGTTCATATAGAAACCATGCCAAAAACATCATAAAACCCACTTGTTCGGCCATATACTTGTGTCCATAATATCAATACTATTACTGTCTTCCAAAACTATACACAACTCTACCTCCTTTATAAGGCTTTATTTCAAAGAATGCCTTCACACAAAAATGTTGTTCTATAGACTTCATACCTTTATTGCTTATTTTTGACAATTGTCAGGGTAAAAATAGAAATACAAAACTGATGTTATATGTACAAACATAGAATGTCTTAAGCATGAGCCCCTCCCGGGCCTATAACTGCTCAGTCTTACTCTCATTCTTCTACAACCTCTTCCTCTTCATCCTCTCCAGGAGTCTGTACTTCCTGATTATCTTTGCCAGAGGTGTCCCCGAACACTTGAATCATTGATTCTAAAGATTGAAGAGCCTGCTTCCAGGCTTGCTCAAAAGGATTTGATGTTTCTTTGAGCTGCTTATAAACGTATTGTAATTCTTCCACATCCTCATAATCAGCAACATTTCCTCTAATCACTAGATCTTCCATGAGATCTCTTAGGCGTGTGTAGCTCATAATTAGCTTAGCAACTTGTTCTTGAGATAGTGGCTCTTCTAATGAACCGATTCCAACCTCATCCTGTAAGCTATCTTTAATGCTTTGTTGGACTTCTTCCATAGATAACAAGTTGTGATCTTCCTTCCAGAGTCCTCTGAAACTGACCTTAATCATTTCCTCATTTAATTCAATGATCTCTTTAATCCCCCTGTCTATTCTATCAAACAACAGCCAAGCTTTCTGAGCTGCCCTATGCTTTTTTACTACTATCTTGGAGGCTACCCTGGCTATATTCCATTCCTTACTAGGAATTGGTTTAGCGGCATCACTGAGCCTACTACCAACCAATATGTACATTCATTCTACCAGAATCACCATAGGTTGTAACTCTCCAGTGATCTGATCTAAGTCCTTCTGAATGGCAGATAGCAATTGGTTGGCATCTTTCAAGTAGTCAATGATAAGTTGAAGGCCTGAGCATTTTCCTTGAATTTTAGAAAGCAATTCCTTCTTGATATTTTTCAAACTATCTTTAGAAAATCTGGCGGACTTGGCCTTCTCAATCTGAAGTTGATGTTTTAAATTTTGAATTTCTTTGGCTTGATGCTCATTCAACTTCTTTTGTTCCTCCAGCTGGTCTTTCAACTCATTAGCTTTCTGGAACCTTTCCTGCCAACTCTTAGCCTCTTTCCTCAGAACTTTCTCCACTTATTTCTGATCATGGAGGCCCTTCTTAAGCTTTTCAACTTGTTGTTTCAACTTTTCTACCTTATATTTTGCTATATCAGTCTTCACATAAAAGGTATCCAAGTGAGCCTTGGCCATCCCTAACTCATCTTCAGTAGGAAGCTTGTCGATATCTTCTATGATTTCCTCTGCTTTATAATCTTGAGCAGTCATTTCATTTTTAGGTTTGCTTACTTGCGGAATCAAAGATCTTGAAATCCTTTGCCTAGTGATAGGGTTAACATACATACTTTTCCTTGTCACGACCATTCTACTGGAAGGCTTGGTAAGCTTCTCTGCCCAATAGTCATTTATACTCTGAGTAGCTGCCTATTCTTTTGATACAACAATAGACCTTGAAATATCAGCAGCCAAAGGAGATAACGACATTAAAAACATAAGGGTGGACTGATTTGCTATTGATGGGGGTGGAGATACATTGACAACCTCTGTTACAATGGTAGATTCTGTGACTACCATTACTGTGGACATAGGTAAATTTAGAGAAATAGGAACAATACTGACAATAGAAGGGATGGATGAACTTGGAACATAGTGTCCCATGGATTGTGGCAAAATAATTGGGGGTGCAATTATGGTGGATACTGAAGTGGATGCCTCAGAAGTGGAAGGTGGGTTTGAGAAATATTGTGACATAATAGAACTGACTGGTACCTCCATAGATACTGATGGAATGAGAGAAAAATTGGGAGGTGGAGGAGGTAAATTTACCACATTTTCTTGATCAAAAAGGGAGGGAAATTCTTTTGGGGATTCATGGAGATGAGAAGGAGAAGAGGGATTAGAAACCATACCTTCACCTACAGATGTAGGGTGTTCTTGCTCAACTAATCCTTCTGTATTAAAAGTAGCTACCTCTTCCATAATTTCCTCCATACTCATCTTCTACCTTTTGGAAAGCTCTCTCCCTTATGTATCTGGAGTTCTCTTAGCCCTTTTATGAACTAATCGGAAAGCATCCATCTCATCTCCAAAATCTTCTTCTGATAATTCTCCTTGCACTCCTCCGAAAGGTAAAGATTGCTCAGTAATGGATTGTGGCTTTGCTGATGTCGTAGGAGTAAAAGAAAGTGGCTTGATTCCAATGCTCTTACCCTTCCTTTTTTGATCAACAAATTTATCCCGAGGTTGTGCTCCTAGAGCTAAATGTTTAGGCCTAGATTTTGCTTCAATAATCGGGGTACTAACAACCTTTTCTTTAGAACATTTCATTTTGCTCATCATCCTAGCTCCTTTAGGGAATATCTCCGCCTGCTCAGAAGTAGGACTGAAAGTCCTCAATGCTTCAATATTTTTTAAATAATTCCTTTGATCTGTAGAAGGTTGGAGAGATTCAGAATCACCCTAGGGTTTTTCAACCATCAATACAATGTGCCTTACATCCTTTAGTTCCCAAGTATCAATATTTTCATCATATCTTTTTGAAAACTCTTTATCAAATTTTATTCCAAATTTAGATTCAGATTTTCCAATTTCAACTCTCATACGCCACCAATCCATGATCTTGGCATCCTCCCACGGTCCCTTGAAATCATCCTCTTCTACTTCTTCTGAAGCTTCCTTCTTAGATGACATGTCTTTTTCTTTGCCGACTTTGACTTGGAAGAGGGCCTATTTTTCTTTGTAGTTTCGGCTTTAATTTTGTCAATCATCTCTTTAATAATTTTAATGACTGGGTTGGTGGTCGGGATCAAAATATTCAATCTTCTCATAAAAATCCAACCATGGAGGTAACTGATCCATCTTGGAAACATTCCACTCTAACAGGGTAGTCTCATCATTATTTCTTCCCTGTTCAAAATGAGCCCTAGGCCTTTTCTCAAATTTGTAGGCCTTATCTCCGTTCAGAGTTTTATTTTTTGTAGTGAAAATACCATTGGGATCATAACTCCACTTCTACGAGATATAAAATAGACCTAACCTATCCAGGTATCGGTCAATTTTTTGACTTTTCCCCTTTTTAGTAATGGTGATATCACTCAAAGTGCGATGGGAAAGCAAAGACTTCCTTTTTCTCCCTGAACCATATCTCGAGTCAATGTATTCTTCCTGCCTCAAATATTCTAAGGCAAAGAGTCTCTCCATGACAAAATGGGGCAAAAGAAAAGGTTTACCCATGAAACCATATAATCTGATGACTGTTCCCTCAGTTAATAGATACCAGTCCCCTTCTTCTGCATCTTTATTCCTCAGAATCTCTTTGGCCAGGGGTGGTAATCTGGGGAAATTTTCGTACATTATTTTGAGGGCCAGTCCAAGAAATTCCAAATTGAACCTATAGTGAGACTCACTACTTCTTAAATGATTTTTCCAATAGTAGACTGGCATAGGTTCTCCTTTATCGATTTTATCCTTGACTGGGATCCATGACATTCTATCTTTCACAATGGCATAAAACATCCATACCAAGCTTGAGCAATGCCTAAAGCTAGGAGCATCGGAGCCCCTCTTTAAGCTTACTAACTATTCATGAATTCTTTGGGCGAGAAATGCTGGCCAGTCAAAATAAATCACCCTTATTCCTCTTTTTGCCACCTCCTTTTCGTACATCCTTTCATTAGAGATACAGTATGCAATGGCAATTTTCCAACCATGAACCTCTTCATCAGAGTCCAAACCCTCCATGTAGGCCAACATAGAGAACAGAATGGGAGTTACAAACTTTTTGATAGAAATGGGAACTTCAGGCAACTCGTCCTGGGGTTTGGTATTCAGCTGCTTATAGACCCAATTCCTAAATGACTCGTCGTCATTCGCCCACTTCTTTGTGGAATAAAACCCCATTTGTTCAACAATTCTAAAGGGTTTTGGTGGTACTGATGGGTCAGACCCTAAGGCAAAAATCTCATGATAGAAAGAGGCAATGATGCTAAAAAGGGTTTCACCCTCATAGGTTTTTACTGCCTTAGCCAATGGGTCATAGAATTTAACTATTGCAGCTATCAACTCAGGACATGGGTGGACAAAATCACAAATGTAAAAGGATAAATAAGAAAGGATGGAGCATCTACCTTCTACCGATAGAGCAACATTATTTTTGTATCTATCATTCACACTCCTTAGTCTTGTCCTATCAGTAATGGTCATCACCGTGTCTACCATAGCCTCGGCTTTATCAAGGTACGACACCGATGTCCTGTCATCCAGAGTTTCGAATTCTAGAACATCTTCTGAAGTCTCTGTGGGTGATTTTTTAGGAGCCATTTTGTAGCAGTAGGACTTTGTGCACTGGAATAAGTGAGGAGAAATTCATAACACTACTAAGCTTCTCTATAGTCTCATGATTGCAAAATGGATCCTGTGCACAACTTCATCACTTTTATCTTCTGGAACTCACATATCATCAGCCATAAATGTATTTGTTGTACGATATCTTGTTGGCACACTTCACCACCCTTTCTATTATTTCTTTGGTGGCTCAAAAGTGACGTCCTATCTCCTTATTGGTCAAATTTTGAAATTGCACCGCCAACTCATCACATCCCTTCGGCTATTCTTTGGTTCATGCATGAGTTCGTTAGAATTGAATGCACGAGCAATATTTAGCCTCCACATGTCAAATCAAAACTTGTTGTTTGGCTTTGGCCTGATTTTACTCTAATCTTAAGAAACTTTGAGTCGCTAAGCTTACATGCATGTTGCTTTACCTTGATTCCACTCTGGCTATCTCCAACTTTGAGAGGTTCCCGGATTAGTGCCATTCTTGTCCTTCTCTTTTGGGATAGAATGGACCATTCTTGCAGAATTGCCAATCCGGATTTGACCATGCGGTCTTGAGGGCGGAATGCCACTCTGAGGAGTTTTGCACAACACAATGTGCGGGATGGAAGATTACCATGAATCTGGCCAATACTTAGTCATTTCTTGCAAAACTTCTTCTCTCTCTCTTCTCTTTTTTTAGCATTTCTCTGAAAAAGAACTAATTACAAAGTGCAGAAAGAAAATGAAATAGAAAGTGTAGAAAGGAGAGGGAAATATTTGTACAATGTATATACATATGTTACAATGAGCTTATTTCTTACATATAGTAAAGCTTAAGGTGGAAACCATTCACCGAAATTGGTTGTATGTTTCCTTCTAAGTCTTTCAACTGAAATACATTAGACTCTTTTGCTTCCACAATTTCGAAAGGACCATCCCAAAAGGAATCAAACTTTTCATGTTTACCTGGTTTTGCCCTATCAACATTCCATCTGAGAACTGAATCTCCAACTTGAAGTTTCCTGAACCTGGCCCTTTTATCAAACCATGCTTTAATGTCTGATGAGTGCTTTTGAAAATGATCATATGCTTGAGTCCTGCTCTCTTCCAATCGTAGCAAGTGTGTCAATCTGGTTTTAACTGGATCATCCTCTAACTCTTCTTCCGAACTGACAAGCCTAAGTGCTAGAATCTCTAGGTGAATCGGCAATACTACCTCTTTTCCATATACCAGTGCATAAGGAGAAGTTTTGATAGACTTTTTAATAGTAATCCTGTCTACCCATAGAGCATGGTCGAGCAATAGGTGCCAACTCCTTTTGTTACCTTCCAGAGACTTTCTCAAAATCCTTAATAGGTTCTTGTTGGTAGATTCTGCAAGTCCATTACCTTGTGGGTAATAGTTTGAAGTATTTTTAAGAGTGATGCCATACTTGTTGGAAAACTCAATGTACTTAGCTCCTATAAAAGCAGGGCCATTATCACTCACCAAAGCTTTCGGAACTCCAAATCTGGAAATCAAACTCTCCATAAAGTTGATCACAACTTCCTGGTCTGCCTTCTTTGTAGGAATAGCCTCTACCCATATGGTAAGATAATATGTAGCTGTCAAGATAAACTTGTGCTCCACTGAAGAATTAGGATTTATGACTCCTATGAAATCTAATCCCCATTGTTGAAAAGGCTCCTCAACTTGAATAGGCTTTAGGGGGGATGCAACATTTCTAGTCTTTCCAACATACCTTTGACACTTATCACAGACCTGGGTAACTTTAAAAGCATCATTGAACATAGTAGGCCAATAATAGCCTACTCTTATTATCTTCAAAGTTGTAGTCCTACCTAAGCTATGGCCACCTGCTGACCCTCCATGAAATTCTTCAATGACTCTTTTTTGTTGGTCCTCCTTCAAACATTTTAGGAGAATACCATCCAAGTTTCTTTTGAACAACCCTTCAGGAAGTAATACATATTTTAGAGCATGAAGTCTATACCTCCTTCTTTGAGAAGGATTCAGATCAGGTGGGAAAATTCTAGTTTGGAAATACCTGGTCATTTTTTCGATCCAATCGAAATCCGGAGTGTGGACAATCTCTACTTGATCCTCTTCTGTCATCTGACAAGCTATCACTCCGATCAATGCTGAAGTATCTATCAATCCTTGGCACAAGGCTCTACCTCTTACCAGCTTGGTGGGGTGTATTTCCATGTCGTACTCCTGGATCTTAGTAATCCAACCAGCCCTTTTATCTCCTAGGTCACCTTGTAAGATAAAACTTCTCACATCTGGATGAACCACATACACCAGAGTTTTGCTCTGTACCAGATATTGTCTGAACTTCTTAAGTGACTTCATCACAACAAACACTTGTTTTTCAATAAAGTTATATTTTACTTGATAGTCATGTAAATTCTGACTCCAAAAGAATACAGGGTGTTCATCCCCTTGATCATCTCTTTGGGTGAGCACCGAAGCATAACTTTGTTCAGCTCCGTAAGCATAGAGAATAAAATATTTGCTGAAATCAGGATTTATCAAGACTGGGGCTGTGGAAATGGATTGCTTGATGATCTCAAAAGCTTGCTTCCTAACCTCAGTCCACTTGAATTCTACCTTTTTCTTGAGTAGTTCAGATATAGGCCTCACCTTCTATGCAAAATCAGAAATGAACTTCCTGACAAAATTGATCTGACCTAAGAAAGACTGCAACATCTTCTGATTAGTAGGCAATGGAATAGCTAGAATTGCTCTAATTCTATCCGGCTCTATGGCCATACCTTCCTTTGAGACCACATGTCCTAGTAGTTTTCCCTCATGTACTATGAAGAATGACTTCTTAGGATTTAGTGAAATACCAAATTCTCTGCATTTTTGAAAAACCTGTTCCAAATGAGATAGATGATCATTTTTATCATGAGAAAACACAGTCATGTCATCTAGGTAAATCAGAATAACTTTGTTTATAAGTGTACCAAAGGCATAATCCATGGCCCTCTGAAATGTAGCTCCTGCATTAGACAGACCAAAGGGCATCCTCTGATAGGCAAATGTACCCCATTTTGTAGTAAATGTTGTCTTGTATTGATCTTGATATTTTACCCAAATTTGGTTATATCTAGAATAACCATCCAATAGCGAGAATCTCTCTGCTCCAGCTACCACTTGTAAGATCTGGTCAATCTGAGGAAGGGGATAGTGATCCTTGAGGGAAGCTTGATTCAGATTTCTAAAATCCACACATAGGCGTATATCTCCATTCTTCTTTCTTACGGGTACCAAATTGGCTACCCAAGTGGAATGTTTTATCGGATATATTATCCTAGCCTTTAGCAACTTTAAAAGTTCTTCTCTCATAATGGCTTCTATCCTTGGATTGACAGGCCTCTATTTTTGTCAGAATGGTTTAGCATCAGGTTCTAACTCAATAGTATGTTGGATAATCCTTTTGTCATAAAATTTAAGGTCCTCATATGACCAAGCCATAGTGTCTTGGTATTTTAAGCACAAAGCTTTGATTTCTTCTGCTTCCTCAGGAGAACATTGGATCCCAATATTTAGCTTCTTTCCTATTCCAACTTCTACCTCCTTATAGATCTTCTCACCAACCTTCATAGCTCCAACCTTCTTCCTATCTTCATTATCGAATAAACTTTCAAGGGTGACCAATCCCCTTGGGATATGATTGTTTCTCAGTTGGATGAAGTCTTGCTGATCTATCTCCTCCAAGTCTTCCTCTTGGATAGTTGTGAGGCATGCTTCTTTTATCATAAAGTCTAGAATTTGTTCATCACTTTCGAAAACCTGCCATAATATTTGCTTATCTGGCACTGTAGGTCTGAAAACCATTCTAATTCCCTTGGTCTTCTTAGTTCTAAAATCTATAGGAGGATTAAAATTAGCTCCCTTTGTTTCCAATGCATCTGCCAGGTGATTCTCTTCTCTAGGCACAAAATTTAGGTTCAGGGCATCAAATGAATCCATTAGGTCCCATACTCTGTTCCTGTAAGCCTTTAAGTAATGGTGCTTACTGCTACACTTATTCCTTACCTGATGTACTATTAACTCAGAATCACCATATATGTTCAAAATCTTGATGCCCATGCTTTCAGCTTGCATTAATCCAAGGCACAAAGCCTCGTATTTTATAGCATTGTTGGTACATGACCATGTCAGTCTATAAGAAAAATTCTTCGTTCCTTCGGACTGTGATTGTAGAACCACACCAGCCCCTGCACCATTTCTACATTTAGCACCGTCAAAGTGCATAACCCATGTTTCATTGTTTCTTAGGGATTGATTAGAAATAGCAGGGAGTTTCTTTTCCAATTCATTTGTGATGTTGTATGTACCCATACCAGTTCCAAATTGACTGTAATCTTCTTTGAAAGGCAACTCATCTTCAATGTCTAGTTCCTCAATGTTTTCTACTAGCTCAAATTCCTCCAAAGGGTTAAGGTTGCACATATCTTCTTCAATTTTTTCAATATGATAAGCAACTAGTTTTTCAGGAGTTATCCTTATCCTCTTTCCCTTGAAAGGTATTACCATGCTAGAATAATCCATATACATACATCCTCCTAGCTTTGCAGTAAATTCTCTTGAGAGACATAACCCAAAATAGGGTTCTAAATCCACCACCACTATTTCTTGTACTACTGTCACCTCAGGGGCTCTGTGCAACCTCATCAGTACATCTTTAATAACCCCAACTATCTTGACAGGTGTCCCATCTAATTGTAACACTCCAGGACAAGACCGGGTATATTCCATACCCATTTCTTCACAGATCGCCTTAGGCATAACTATGGTTGATGCTCCTGAATCAATCATACAATTCCGGACTACCCATCCCTCCATTCTTAGGGATATATAAAAAGGGGGAGGTTTGTTCTTTAGAACAACAGGTGTCATTTCTTTCTTTTCTGATGGTATACTGAGGATGGTAGTGGCTGGTCTGTTCTAGGGATTTTTGTTGAGGGAAGCTTTAAGCAGGTCAATCTGGCCCGGGATGAAAAGAGTATCATATAGGCTAGCTTTTGATGGAATCCTTTTCATCTCTTCCACAATGTTATACTCAGACTTGGTTAGGGATAGTCTTTCCAAGTCCTCTGTCTGGCTCACCATACCTCCTTTTGTATTTTTGGGTTACCTCTAACCTTTATCTTTTGGTAATAGAGGGGAACCTGAGCCTTTCTTGTTCTTCACCCTTGGATTTCATTCTGTCTCCTTCCGTTACTCTTTCTAGATTTTTAGGGAAATTATCAGTTTTCTCCTTTCCCTTGGCTCGAGGAATAGGAAAAGTGTCACTGTTCTGAGGAGGGAAGTCAGCCTTATTTTGAGAAGGGACCTAGAATTGTCCCATATTCTGAGGGTCTACTTGTAAAGCTTTGTTTCTAGACCTTGTCATAACAACAATTGGGCTTTCTTCCTCCAACTCTTTTCCAACCATGATCTGATCAGGGTGCCATAACATATTAACTCTTCCCTTCTGATTTCTTTCAGCTTGATCCATGGCTTGTTGAACATGGTGTTGATACATCACACAAGACTGTGAGTCATGGGGGTCATTGCATACTAAACACTAGACATTTGCAAGAGTGGTATCTGTAGAACATTTTGGATCTTCATATGTTGCATTCACCCTAACCCCGATACTATTACTAGGGCCAGGCCTTTGATATTTGTTTACATATGGGAATCTCCTCTGTTGTGACCTTTCTTGATCTCTCTTTTCCATTGAATTCATTCTGTTACTCAGAGTTTTCATGGTATTTTGTATGTCCATAATAGCAGATAATTCTTGAGAAGGTTGAGAAGAAAGGGGGGAAAAGAAGGTATGGAGGACACAAGTTTAGATCTAGGAATTAGATTTATCTTAGGATATGGAGATGGTAAAGAAATGGGGTCCATGTAGGAAGATTTTATGGATTTCTCATGGCTACTACTGGTTTCTGAGTTGTAGGGCAACACGGTCTTCGTGGGAATTCTTCCTACATTGATCAGGATATTTTTAGCATGGACGATTGCATTATAAACTTGGGGGAAGGTTTCAATTCTAGATTGTTGTGTTTGTAGACCTAGCTCTGATCCCAGGGCATGAATGTAATACATATAAGCCAAACAAGTAGCTAGTCTAGTAGTGGGGGAATTCTCTTCCATGTTCTGCTAAATCTCAAATTAAAGTCTGAGATAGTTTCTTGCTGAGTTTTTTGCATGGCTGTAAACTGATTCAGTAGGGAAAAAGGATCAACAGATTCATTAAATTCTTCTATGAATGGTTCAGCCAAGGATTGCCATGAAGTGATAGAATTATCTTCCAGAGTTCTAAACCAATGCAATATCTTTCCATGAAAGGACAGGGCTAGAATTTTGACAATAATATTTTCTTCTTTTATGTTGTGGATTGCTGCCAGATTCAAGATATCTTGGCAGTGCTCATAAGCTATCTTCCCAAATCCATCATATGTGGGGGTTGCCTTAGATACATCCTAGGGAATGGCATCCATTTGGGCTAATCTAAGGGGCCCAGTTGAATCCCAATTAGGGTACTTCTATAGTGGCTGATTGGGAGCCACATTTTGTGCCATATTTTTGGCTTTAGGTCTTCTTGGGGGAACTACTGGGTACTCTTCCAGAAGCTCTTCTTCTTCAATAAAATCTTGATCCAAACTTCTGATAACAGTAGCCCCTCTTGGAGGTAACTCACAATGAAAGAAATAATCAGGGTTGTTTTTCTTAAAAGACCTGGTATACATGAAAGGGTATTGGTCTACAATACTTTTTTAGGGTCTTCTGACTAGGGAGTCACCAGGTGAACTTTCTTTTCTCCGCTAATAAGGTCAAGATAATTCACCAAATCTTGATTCCTTCGAGATGAGATAATAATAACTCTTCTAGATGGGTTTCATGTTCCTTGTGAACTGTCCCATCGGGCATGCCAAAAACTATTGGGCACTAAATTGCACCAAGTTTTACTTGATACTATGGCTGTCTATCTTCCTACTTTCTGTTTAGGCTTGCACCCGATAGCTGCAGCTCAACACTCAACATTGGAAGGACCAAAACAGGGGTTTCTGATCCAACCTCCAGAGTAGGCTGGTTCCTTGTCAACTTAGCAGATTGTTGACACAATTATGCTCAATTAGGGCTTGGAGTTTAGGGTAAGAGAAGGTTAGGGTTAGAGAGATGTAGATATCAGTGGATGGATAGGTTAACAACATTGCATCACCATAAAAAGCTCCCAAAAAACCATATTAAAGACATACATTCAGATCAACCCTTATCCCAAGATAGCTCATTTCAGATATTAAAGCATAATAGAGAAATGTTATAGCAAGCAATTTCAATATCCAGGAAATGATAATCCAAATAGCAGAATTCACCAAAAACTAGATTTTACAGAAATGTACTTACTAATAACACAAAACAAACTTCAAAGCAGATTTCAATTACTCATAACAACTAGTAATCCAAGATAGGCACAAACTAACCATCTAAGTATTCATAAAAATACAACTATGAAATCCGAACCTCTAACATCAAGCATGGAAATGCAGCCTTGAGGCGAAGATCAATGTATTGCTCCTTTCATTCAGCTCTTCAAAAATATTTACAATGGTACATGCAAACACGCTAGAGCCGACCCTTCAAAATGAGGGTTCAACCTCTACTTATAGTTTTCTTATTACAATAATCAAGAAATAATACACATAATCTTGTTACAATAGTTCAACAAAGATCTTAGCTGGCATTAGCTGATTGGTCAGACCTCCAAGAAATCCACTGAAAGGGAAACCACCATGGCAGCATGGGTTCTCTGCAACTTGTTGGTCGCTCATTAGAACTATAGTTCAGAACATTCCAGATCATGCACTTTCGCAGATATTTCTTGGGAGTAGAGCGCCACCATCGATCTGCAACTACCTCTAGTTTGATCTTCTTGGAAACTCTCGATGCTTCATCTTCTAGCCAATCTGTTATAGTTTTGGTGCAGGGACATCCTTTTTTAATGGCCCAAATTTAGCAGACTAACCTCCACCATTGATCTTCTTTATCCCATGATCCATATTAGATCCGGTATAAGCTAAAAGCCAATCCGTTGGATGACGTCGTTTTACTTAGCAGCAGAACATCCAATCCGGATCTTGGAAATTCAAACCTTGAATCCGCTCTGGGACCCTTATCTTCCACTTTATCCTTTCCAATCCACATTAAAATGGTGATGACGTCACCTCTTCCTTATAACTTTTGTGGATTCCATTTCGGATAGAATGAGCGTCTTCTTCAGTCCAGATCCGGAGTTAAGTTCTTACATCATTCCGCCATTCTGCCTTATCTTCATTTCGGATAGAAAAAGACTCGTTCATTCTCTGGATTGTCAATCCACACTTTTTTGCTGCTTACATCATCATCTCCTTGAGACTTTTGTGGATTTGAGGATAGCGCTAATCCGAGGCGGAGAGCAAAAAGAGTTTCCAGAATCGGGTATATGCAAAAGGGCCATTCCACACTTTTTCTCTGTTGACGTCACCACCTTTCACAAACTTTTGTGGATTTTGTGATCCTTCTTCAATCCGGACCCGGAATGGAGTTCCTCGAAATCATTTTAAACAAGCAAAACTGCATGACTATTGAGTGGATTCGTCTTATCAACCTTGTTCCGGAGCGGAATGGTAGTTTTATCACTTAGTAAAAATTATACAAAATTTTACTAAATATGTGGCCATTTTGGGCCTACACTAGCATTCCTCAAAATGTCCAACAATACAACCTTTTGGACAGAAAATGATAAATGAGGCCAAATATTTGAATAACTGTTTGAAGGAATTCAAAAGAGCATTAGGGGAAAAAGTTAATAGGACAAAATCTAAAATTTACTTCTTTAACACTCCAACTAAGAACAAAGCAAGAATTTATAGGTAACTTCAAATGGAGGAAAATTTTCCAGCAACTTATCTAGGGATGCCTTTATTTGTGGGGAGAATGAGGTTAGAATTATGGAATCCAGTTATTAGTAAAGTTTAGAATAAACTACTAGCTTGGAAAGGTAGATGGTTATCGTTAGCAGGAAGAGTGCAATAATTTAAGTTAATATTATAGGCCATTCCAACATATTATATGTCATTGTATTCTATGCCAATATTAGTTCAAAAAAGTTTAATCTATATTATGCGATCCTTTTTATGGTCATGTTTACATGATAAAAGGAAATTTCCTTTGGTGAAATGGAGCAAGGTGTGTGATGATAAAACTAGGGGAGGTCTTAGTTTAAGAGTTCATACAGATGCAAACTTAGCTTTTAGGAAAAAAATAATTTGAAGATTGTATAAATAGAGTCAAAGACAATGGGTAAGAATTATTCTAAATAAGTATGTTGAGCCCAATGACCCAAGTTTAATATTTACTACATTCTCTCTATCAAATGGTTTTGTTCTTTTGAATGGTTAAAAAAATCTATTGATCTAATGATCAAAGGTTTAAGATGGGTGGTGGGAACTGGAGAAAGTTTCTATTTGGATGGATACTTGGTGTGATAAAAAACCACTCAATTTAGATCCAATATTGAAACCTTGGATGAGATTGCTTCAAGACAAATATGATGATAAGGTTTTAAACATTTTGTACAAGGTTTAGGAAGGAAGATACAAATGGAACGAATATTTTTTTACAAGTATACAACACATTGATGCTAGGAGGAAATTGAGTAGAAACATAACAATTGTGGTTATTCCGAGGGGAGCCAAAGATAAATTGATTTGGGAGTTGAGTAGCTAAGGAGAATATACAAAAAGGAGTGGATATAATGTAAAACACCAACAACATAGTAATATCACTAGAATATAGAGAGATATTTGGGATATCCCAAGAATTCCTAAAGTCAAAATGTTTGTTTGGCTACTTTGTCATAGAATAATTTTATCCTAGGCTAATATTATGAAAAGGGGTTTTCATGGCCCCTCTCAATGTGTTCTTTATAAAAATGAGGAGAGTATAGACCATCTCTTGAGATATTGATCAATAGTTTGGAAACTATGGCAATGGATTCTTAATATGTTTGGTAAATGCATGGTGATGAATAGTAGAATTGAATATTGGTTAAAGAAATGACAAAGAACTTATAATAGTGAGTCTTTATAGACAATATGAGATATATCAAATGATATAATACTTTGAACCGTATGGCTAGAAAGGAATAAGAGAATATTTAAAGGAATGGAAAGTTATTTAGAGGTAATGAAAAGAAAGATTTGTTTAGCCATAAAGAAGTCTAAACCAACCATATCAACTCACCCAATCCCTAATCTGGAAGTAGACAACTTTGATAGATGGAGTTAAGTTATTAAATGGAATTATGATGTTGGATACAAGAGAAGAAAAATAAGGTAAATAATATAAAGTGGAAACCACTAGATGTGGAGTTGTTTAAATGTAATATTGATGGTGCATCTAAAGGAAATATAGGACTAGTAGGAGGAGAAGGAATAATTAGAAATAATAGAGGAGAGATTTTATCTCATTATGCTTTCAATAGTGGATTTAAGACAAATAATGAAGTTGAAGCTTGGGCAACTTTAGAAGGGTTAAAAATATGTAAACAAATGAAATGGAACAGAGTATGGATGGAAGGTGATTCTGAAGAACACAAGCTTATACTGAGAGGGGGGTGAATAGTATAAGATAAAAATTTTACTTTTCTTTCCAAAGAAATACCATAAATTATTATTAATTGCAACAATGAAATAATGCACAAATCACCACACACATAAGAGACACATATTTAATGTGGTTCACCCAATGTGGGCTACATCCACAGAGAAAATATTTCTTATAAGTTTTCTCAAAAAAAATTCTTGGAAACCAATTCCCTATTACAATATTTGCAGACTCCAATCCATAGGAGACACCAATCCCCTCTGCTTTGGTTCGTGGACCTCTATAAACATGAGATACCAATCCCCTCTGTTCTGGTTCGTGGACCACTATCCATTGGAGATACCAATCCCATATGCTTTGGTTCATGGACCACTATCCATAGGAGACACCAATACCCTATGCTCTGGTTTGTGGACCTCTATCCATAGGAGACACGAATCCCCTTTGCTCTAGTTTGTGGACCTCTCCATAGGAGAAACCAATCCCCTCTGCTCTGGTTCATGTACCTCTATCCATAGGAGATACAAATTCCCTCTACTCTAGTTCGTGGACATCTATCCATAGGAGACACCAATACCATTTGCTCTAGTTCACTCCAAACCCTGCTCAAATCCTCTCATAAAACCTGCTCAAATATGCTTACAAAACTTGCTCAAATATGCTCACAAATCTGCTCAAAGCTGCTCATAAAACTTGCTCAAATCTGCTCACAAACCTGCTCACTAATCTACTCAAATATTCTCACAAAACATGCTCAACTCTACTCACAAACCTGCTTAAATATGCTCACAAACCTGCTCAAATATTTTCCAAATCTTGCATATAACCAATGCTCATACCTTTCCCAAATCTTGCATAATAATATCATCAAATTCTTTACCAATTTCTCAATGTGCTTTCTTAAACTATAACAATTCAAACATATATTACCCAGAATTCATTCAACTCTTGCACATCTAGATGATGATATATTTGTGTTGAAAACTTCAAATAAACATGCTACCTTTTACATTCAATACATTGGTTCCTTCCACATATATCACACTTATTACATTTTAAAGGTAGCCTAGGTCTAGCACTCACTTGCATATAAAATTTGAGACATTAATACCTTGCTATTCTTTTACTATCCAATGCACTTTTCCCCATTTTTATTTTGTGTGCATTAATCCCTTTATTAAATAAAACTTCCAAATCTTCCTCAATATAATGCACTCCAAAAGTATTTTTAAAAATGATGAAGCATCTCAAAATCTATCTTCAATAATAACGATGTGCCTCAATGTATTCCCAATCTATCTCAAACAAGATAATGCATTTCAAATTTATCTCAACAAATATAATGCATTTCAACTCTATATTTCACTTTTGATTTAAATATTAAATCAAAATATTTCAAACCCTTATTTCTCCTTTTGAGACAAACGTAATAATACTTATGAAGGCAAAAATGATTTCTTACATTTTTATTTGTTTGCTCTTTGTTTGATTGTCTTCCTATTGAAGTTGAAGGCTTTCCAACTCCACACAGCTATAGATCACTCCCTTGCTACCCTGGCACTAATTCTTTTCCACATGTACTCCTATCTTGTTGGGTTAGTATATGAGTCCACTTCTGCACTTTCCATGAGGAGACCACATTGCTCTCTTATGTTGTCTGTGTGCAATCCCAAGAACACTGCACTCTTTGCATCATCTATGTGAAACCCTAGTACACTGCACTCTTATGCTTTCCATGTGGAAGCCCAAACACACTGCACTCTTTGCACCATCTGTGTGGAAACCCTAGCACACCGCACTCTTATGCTTTTCGTGTGGAAGCCCAAACACACTGCATGAAATGTTTCAATTCTTTACTTCCTGGGTGGCTCTCCCTCCTTTCTATGATCAAAATATTATTGTGGTTATTTATTCTCAAGCTTGACGTCTTCCTACCTTAGTCACATAGTACCAGTTGAACTCATCTTTTTTATTTTGATGACAACACTCTACCATGAAAAATGTACACTGCCACTTCAATGTCATGTATTATGATGCTCTTGTTTGATTTAATTTGGTAGATCTTCAATCACCTATGTTGGACATGGTTTCTCCTTCGAACTTAAAAAGCCCTCTCTCTTAAATGAAAGCGAAGGCGCTCACTGTGAATGAAAGATCTCTCTCTCAAACGAAAGTGAAGGCGCTCACTGTGAATGAAAGATCTCTCTCTCAAACGAAAGCGAAGGTGCTCACTGTGAATGAAAGTTCTCTCTCAAACGAAATCACACTTCTTCAAACTCTCTTATTCTCCAAATGCATATGAAGACAAATGAAAGCTCTCTCAAGTGAAGGCACATTCTCTAAATTCTCTCATTATCCAAACACAGACGAAGACAAACGAAAGCTCTCTCAAACGAAGGCACATTCTCCAAATTCTCTCATTCTCCAAACGCAGACGAAGATGAACGAAATCTCTCTCTCAACCGAAGGCACACACTTCGAATGTGAACATATGTTCTCACACTTTCTCCGAAGCAACACGAAGGCACACCTAAAAATCATCTCAACCATAATGTTAGAACTATATATATATATATATATATATATATATGAAGCATAATATTTAATATCACTTTTAGGGTCGACCCTTTTAATATTTCAATATATTTAAATCCTTTTATTTAAATACATCCCACCTTTTTAAACATATATTTAAATCCTTTGATTTAAATACATCCCACTTTTAAAACATTACTCTAATATTTAAATATTAAAGTATACATCAACATCACCATTTTATTTGCTCAACATCATCATCACCATTTTATTTGCTCAAACACCTTTTGATAATATTGACAACTCACAATATCTTCCTTTGACATCAATGACAACTCAATATGTCTAACAAATTATCTGATAGTAATAAATGCAATTTTGAGGAAAGCAAAGGCTCCATGGAACATATAAGAGATAATTATGAAAATTCAAGATCTTGCTAAAGAGTTTGAAGAAATTAGGTTTACACATACATTAAGGGAAGGAAATAAATGTGTAGATAGGCTAGCCAATAGAGGGGTTTTGATTTAGGATCATGAAGTTAAATTCTCCTTTCCATGGTTAGAGGAAGTAGTAAGTTTAGTTGAAGCTAATAAGAAAATGTTGACTATCTGAATCAAATAATGATTAAGATTTATTTTAATATTTTTTATTGGTAATATCTACTTTATTTTATAACAATAATGTGTTTTCATAGAGACTATTTATTATAATATTTATGGTTGCACTTGTGTTTCAGGAAGGAAACTAGCAATCTAGATTTGGTAAAGTAGACTATGATAGTACGATGTTTTGGAAACATTACTCTACTAATGCAATGCATATATAGTAGAGGTGAAGTTTTGGTATTGTGAATATTGCTATAGAAAAATATTAAGAAGGATGCTAAATTCTAGAATATTTGTATTCATACAAAAAATTGAAAAGATCTAGAAAATGAAAATCAAGAATTTAGACATTTTATGCAAGATGATGTATATTTCTAGCTATAGCATCTCAATTGAGATGATAAGTGTATCTATTTCTAAACTCTCAAGCTCTAAAGAATATAGTTGTAATTTATCAAGGTTGGGGGACTTGAGTACAACCCCTTATTATCTAGCCAAAAATAATAGTCTAGTAGCATTATCATAGCATGATAATATTGATTTAAACTCTATGGTCTCATTTGCTGAAGGATGACCCAAAAGAAAAGTATCATCAAAAAGTTGGACATGATATTCAAAGGGACTATTTTTTCCAACTTGAATACCTTTGATATTTTCTTCCATTTTTGTCTCTGAGAAAGTTCTCTCTAATGCCTTTGTAAAAATAATAAATAGATAAGGAGATAATGGATCACCTTGGATGAGTCTATGATATGAAATGAAGTAACAAGCAGGAGAACCATTGATCAAAATATAATATCTTGTAATGCTATAACAACATTAAATCCATTCACACCAACTATAATCAAAACCAAACTTTTTAGAAAATCCTAAAACCCTATCATATGCTTTGTTCTTTTAAATTTCATAAGCATACGTAGTTTTTTTCATAGAATGAAGAGAATGTATGGCTTCCTTTGCAATGATTACACCATAAAGAATTTTTTCACCACAAAAAAAACCATGTTATTTCTCTAAGATAACACAATATAGAATTTGCAAAGGATTAGGGTATTTTTTTCTTCTAAAAAGAGTATCATATTTTAGGAGCCATATCTTCAAGAAGGGTTGTCCAATTAAGCTAATTCTTGGACCAATTTGTGAGAAATTGGAAGATATTCAAAATGAGTGGTCATATGAAGGAATCCAAGTAATATTATGAGAGATATGACATTGATAAGTTAGCCATCTAGAACAAGGGTAGTGATGATTTTTCAAGTTACGAAAAACAAAATTGTAAATATTTGTTAGTCAGGGTTTACATGATGGGAGGAGCAATGGAGGGTAGGGATTCAGTGAGGCAAGACATTTTGTATGGGCACAAAATTTTTTACCTAACTTTCTTTTTCTTTTATTTATCTTAGAAATTTTGCATGCAAGTTATTAATTTTTTATTATCAAATATTATATTTGTTATAGGATATTCTGGTGCATTTAAGCAGATTTTGAGTTTTAGTTTCCTTTCCATGGACTGATTTATAGTTAAATCCTTAGAATCATATCTATTAGTAAAGGTTAGTGAGTGCACCATAGAGGACAAATCCTTATTGCTCAAAGATAAGGTGATTTTTGGTAAATTTAATGCATATTGGCTAGGGGCTTCGACCTTGAGAAAATGGATTGATAGGAGTTGAAAGTCTCCAGAGTGAGTCTATCCTTTCTTCCCAAACGTTTCTTCCTAACCATTTTTTGATCTTGGAAAGAAAGAGGTAGAATCCTAAAAGGGGGTCCTTGGTTTATGGGAAGAGCAAGACTCTTTGTTACCAAATGGTATGAAGGCTTTTCACCTAAAAATGTAAATATATCCCTAGTACCAATCTAGGTTAGGATGTATGGGTTACCCATTTAATTTTGGGAAATATATACCTTCAAGGCAACATGAAACACTCTAGGATAATTCCTTGAGATTTTAAAAACTATAAAAGATGGATTCTTGGCTATTTATGCTCGGATATTGGTCATGATTGATATAAGTAAATCTTTACCATAATCAATAATTATTAAGTATGGGGATAATATGTGGACCCAAACCATATATTATACAAATATATATTTTAGATGTAGAATATGTCATGAGGTGGGGCATATTGAGAGATCATGCCCTAAGAAGAGTCCAACAAAATCATATGTAGAAAATCACAAGAGAAACTTACAAATGGATATGGATGAGGATGGTTTTCAACTTCCAAAAAATAGATCTAGATAAATGAAAGAAAATAAATAGTGGGGGTTAGGAAGGAAGGATATTGAAATAAATACCAAATATTTTGAAGCTTTTGCCTATGAAGAAAAATTAGATCAAATATTAGAGGATACAGTATAATAGGTTAAGCATATTAACAAAGAACCATCTATCCAGTATGATATTGATTTAGGGATAAACATTCTCGATGAACCTAAGAATGTGTATCAACAATTTTTTAAGACTCTCTTTAAGTAATATGCACCATTTAGGATAAAATATTGGTAAATAAAATGCACTTTTAAATGTTAATGCCTCTACCAATAATAAGGAAAAACCAAAAAATGAGCAGGACAAGTCAAAAGCTTCCATAATAGAGCTAGGAGAGGATAAACCTGATAAAAAGAAAGTTGTGAAAGAATATTGAGTAATATAATAATAAGACCTACTCATGATACAAGTAAGGTAAAAAGAGGAAACCCTCAATTTATCAAGCGAGATCCAAGGAAGCAAGAGCAAACATAGAGAAAGGAAAACAAACTAAGTTGGTTGAATTTCCCTTTACCAAACAACAAAATGATATTGGTAATTCATAGGTGGGGCTAATAGCCCCTAATGAGATATGATTACCATCTCATGTAATATAAGGGACACTAATACCCCTTCAAATTATATGTGTATTAGGTACCTCTATTTAAGTAATAAGCTTTATATTATTTGTATCCAAGAAACTAAAATTATAAAAGAAGAAGATTATAAAGCTATGAAAGTAGTTGGACGATATGTAAATGGGATGCTATGGATTTTGAAGGAGAAAAAGGGCGAATTCTAACTTGTTGAGATCCTGTTAGAAACTCCTATGTAACCATTCATAAAGCCAGGCATTGGATAGCCTCTCTAGTCACATGCTACTTTGTAGATATTTGTTTCATCCTTATCAATGTATATGGACCTACAAATCAGTCAAACGGATTAAAATTTTGGAGTGGAATTGAAGCCTTTATGAGAATTAAAGACCAAGAAACCTAATTCATGATCATAGGAGATTTTAATTCCATAACCAAGTTGGATGAAAAATTTGGAAAATTAGGAAATTAACCCAAAGTATGACAAATTTCGTAGTGTTTATTCAAAACAATAATCTATGGGAGGTTGAGTTTGAAGAAGACAACTATACATGGACCAATAATAGGAGAGACCAAAACCTAATAGCAAAATAATATGACAATTGCATACTCTCATATCATTGGTTAGATGATGGGACTTGTGCTAAAATTAACACCTTAACAAGGATTGGTTCAGATCACTGACCAATAAGAGTTAAAATGGTGGTAAGTGAATTCATAAAAGATCATATTTTAAATATGAGCATATGTGGGAAGACCATCCTCAATTTGTTGATATGATAGTACAAACATGAAATTCTTCAGGAAACAATGGGTTGTATACAATTTGAAAAAATTAAAATCAATGATATCTAGATTAAAAGAATGGAACAAGAATACTTTTGGAAATATTTTTGAGAATAAAGAACTAAAAGATAAACTTCCAAAATTTTAAAAATGTGATCATAATAATCCAAGCTTTAGAGGAAAGGAAGTTTCTTAGTGAATATCATAATATTTTGAGTAAGGAAGATAAAAATTTTGGATATTAAAATTGAGACAAATGTGGTTAAAAAAGAGATAAAAATATAAAATTTTTCATAGGATGGCAATAGTACAAATATCAACATCCAAAAATAGTAGAATTGAATCAATATAAGGGGTTTGGATTGAAGACTAGATTAAAATGAAAAAGGAGACGAGGTCCTTTTATCAAAATATTCTAGGATCAGAGGAGTTTGAAGTTCTTAATGATAAAATTCTACAAGTGCCTTCAATTATAATAGAGGAAGACCATAGGCAATTTATGGAGCCTATTACTCTAGAAGAAATTCATTTAAATCTTTTATATATTAATAAGGATAAATCCCTAGGTCTAGATGCGCTCTCTACAACATTTTATCAACATAATTGGGATATAGTGAAGGATTATTTATTGGTTGCAGTAGACCAATCTAGGGTAAAACAATAAATACCTTATAAAATAAATGCAACATATCTTACCTTGATTCCAAAAATGAAGGATGCAAAATTATTTCATTCATTTAGAACCATAATCCTATGTAATATGGTAGAAAAATATTATCTCTAAAGTGATGGAAATTTTATTAAGATCACTATTAGATAAAATTATTTTATAAGAGCAAGGAGGATTTGTGAAAGGGAGATAGATTCTGGACATGATCATAGTAGCTCATGAAGTTATGCATTCAACAACTTCAAGGAAAGATAAGGCAATTATCTTAAAACTTGATATGAGTAAAGCCTATGATAGGGTTAAATATGATTTTCTTTTTGCAGTTTAGAAAATTTTAGATTTTGGAAGAAATGGATCAGATGGATTAAAACTTGTGTCTCTACAATTTCATATTCAGTGCTGGTCAATGGGTTAGTAACATAATCATTTAAATATGAGATAGGTCTTAGACATGGAGATCCTATATCACCATATTTGTTCATTATTATGATAGAGGTTTTTGGTAGGATCTTGAAGAAGGCTAACAAATATGGGCTTATAAGTAGACTTAAGGTCAGTAATAACATCGCCAACATCAACCATCAAAAATTTATAGATGATACAACCCTTTTTAAGAGGACAATGATAAACGAGGCTAGAGCTTTGAATAACTTATTAAAGGAATACAAAATATTATTAGGATAGAAAGTTAATAGGACAAAACTCAAAATTTACTTCCTAAATACCCTAGCTAAAATCAAAGTAGGGATATGCAGGTTACTTAAGATGGAGGGGGCAAATTTACCAGCAACTTATCGAGGGATACCTTTATTTGAGGGGATAATGAGGATAAAATTATACAATCTAGTTATAACTAAAGTTTAGAATAAACTATTGGTAAGGAAAAGAATATGGTTATCATTAGCAAGAAGAGTGCAACTAATTAAATCATTTTTGTAAGCCATTCCAACATATTATATATCCTTGTATATTATGCCAAAAAACGATAGAAAAAGTTAAATCTATATTACAAGATCATTTTTGAGGTAAGGGTTACATGATACAAGGAAATTTCCTTTGGTGAAATGGAGCAAGGTGTGTGATGATAAAACTAGGGGAGGTATTGGTTTAAGAGTTTTTACAAATGCAAACTTAGCTCTATTTTTTTGAAGAGGTTGAAAAGCGGGAGCATATCAAGGGCCACACTTCCTGTAAATTGAACTTGAATCTCAGTTTAGAGAGCCCAATGACTTTTACCATTGTGATGTCCCTATTGGGACATGCAAACTTAGCTCTTAGCGAAAAAGTAATTTGGAGATTATACAAAGAGAGTGAAAGATAATGGACAAGAATTCATGTAAGTATGTTGAGCCCGATGACCTAAAATTAATGTTTATAGCATTATCTCTACCAAATGGTTCTGAACTATGTAATAATTAAAAAAAATCAATTGATCTAGTGATTAAAGGTTTAAGATGGGTGGAAGGAACTGGAGATCAAATTTCTATTTGGATGGATACTTGGAATGATAAAAAACCACTCAATCTATATCCAATTTTGAAACCATGGATGAGATTACTTCAAGAAAAATATGGTGATAGAGTTGCAAATATTTTGTACGAGGATCAATAAGGAATATACAAATGGAAAGAAGATATTTTTATAAGTATAAAAGATACTGATGATAGGAGGCAATTGAGTAGAAAAATAACAACAATGTTTATTCCAAAGGGAGCCAAGGATAAGTTGATTTGGGAGTTGAATAGCTTAGGAGAATACATAAGAAGTGGATGTAATGTAAAGCACCAAAAAAAGGGAATATCACAAGAATATGGAGAGATATTTGGGATAGCTTGAGCATTCCTTAAGTCAAAATATTTGTTTGGATAGTAGGTCATAGAAGAATTTTATCCTAGGATAACCTTATGAAAAGGGATTTTCATGACCCCTCACAATGTGTTTGTAAAAAGGAGGAGAGTATAGACCATCTCTTGGGACACTACTCAATAGTCTGGAAACTATGAAAATGGATTCCTAATATGTTAAGTAAATGCATGGTGATGATGGTAGAATTGAAGAATGATTAAAGCAATGGCATATCACTTTTAAAAAGTGATACTTTAAAAATAATCTAGGATATATCAAAATATAATGTACTTTAGATTGCATGGCTAGAAAGGAATAGAATATTATTTAAAGAAAACAAAGCAATTTAGAGGTAATGAAAAGGAATATTTTTTTAGCCACAGAGGAGTCTAACCAATCCTATCAACTCACCCAATCCCTAATATGGAAGCAGAGAGCCTTGATAGATGGAGTTAAGTCATCAAATGGAATTATGATGTTGGATATGGGAGAAACAAAAAGAAGCCACAAAATATAAAGTGTAAACCACTAGATGTGCAATTGGTTAAATTGAATTTTTATGGTGTATGTAAAGGAAATCCATGACTAGCAGTACGACGAGGAATAATTAGAAATAATAGAGGAGATATTTTGTTTCATTACGCTTTCAATAGTGGCTTTAAGATAAATAATGAAGATGAAGCTTAGGCAATTTTGAAAGGGTTAAAATTATGCAAACAAATGAAATGGAACAGAGTATGGATGGAAGGTGATTCATTCATAGTAATAAATACAATTTTAAGGAAAGCAAAGGCTTCATGGAACATACAATATATAATTATGGAAATTCAAGAGCTTGCTATAGAGTTTAAAGAAATTACATTTTCACATATGTTAAAAGAAGGAAACAAATGTGTAGATAGGCTAGCAAATAGTGGGGTTTTAATTAAGGATCATGAAGTTAAATTCTATTTTCTGTGGTTAAAGGAAGTAGTAAGTTTAGCTGAAGCTAACAAGAAAATTTTGACTTCTTGAATCAAATAATGATTAAGATTTACTTTAATTTTTTCCATTGGTAATATCTACTTTAGTTTATAACATTAATATGTTTTCATATTTACTATTCAATACAATTTTTGTGGTTGCACTTGTGCTTTAGGAAGGAAACTAGCAATCTAGATCTAGTAAAGTAGACTATGATAGTAAAATGTTTTGGAAATATTAGTCTACTGAGATGCAATACATAGTAGAGGTGAAGTTTGAATATTGTGAAGGTTGCTATAGGAAAATATTAAGAAGGATGCTGAATTCCATAAATTTAAGCACAACTTGAATTTTATCCATAGATTGTTGAAGGAGAGAGACCCTAAAGTCATTAAAAATTGGTGTCTTAAATCCTATGTTGCAAATTTCAATCACATCTATCATGCACTACCAATATGGAGACCTTACCACATTAAAGGGAAGGTAACAAAATACCAAAAAGTGGTAGTGGTTGCCTTCTCTGCATTGTGCTTCTCCTAGTTCCATGTGGCTATACCCTCAAGCATGGGTTGTGCCAGTGACATGGAACACTCTACAAAATAAGACTCTTCCATCCCACTCACTTCTTGTGCAATTTATGAACTTTAACTCTCATGTTAAAACCAGATAAAGCTATTGTTGATATAGGTAATTTGAGAAGGGGGGTGACATGGCCTCAATTTTTCTTTGTTTGAGTTTTCTATTTTTCTATGAGCTAGAGATCATGGCATCTACTTTTTATTTAACTTCTTCTGGCACATTTTTGCATGGCTTAACATCCCTACCAGTTTTCTTTCCAAATGGAATTTGAGGTAATAAATGCCTCCATGAAAAAGAGTGTCACAAAAATTGCAATAAGCTTCCCCTTTATTTTCCCTTCCTTTGCATACTACCATGCTGGATCTATTTTCACTATTTTTTTATGCTGGCACATGGAAATAAATAACAACAAAGTTACAAATAATTAATTAAAAAAAATCCTAAACCCTAGACTAGGATTTAGGGTTCAAATTTAAAACATTGACAACTAAAAAATGGGCTTGCATACATAGTTATAACTCATCAAGAAACTATATTTACTTAAAAGGAGAAATAAAACTAAACCAAAACCCTAGACTAGGGTTTAGGGTTTAGGATTTAAATTTGAAACATTGACAGTTGAAAAATAATCTTGCATACATAGTTATCAAGTAAAAATATTTGCTTAAAAGGAGGAAAAAAAATCTAAACCCGAAATCCTAGACTAGGGTTTATGGTTTAAAAATGAAACATTGAAAACTGAAAAATTGGCTTGCATACATAGTTATCAAGTAACAATATATACGTAAAGGAGAGAAAAAACCCCAAAACCCAAAACCATAGAATAGGATTTAGGGTTTAAACTTGAAACATTGACAACTAAAAAATGAACTTGCATACATAGTTATCAGGCAACAATAATTATTTAAAAGGAGGGAAAAAAACCCTAAATGCTAGATCTATTTTTGTAAGTTTCTACCTTAGATTTAATATTTGGGAACATTTTGAAAAAGAAAACAAAAACATATGCAAACAACCTTAATCTAAACCTAGTTTCATCCTAGGAATTTTTTTTTTTCAAATTTTTTCTTACCTCGAATGAATACTCTGGGCAGATATTAGTGGCTATCATATTCCTTCAAATTGTAAAAAATCTACTATTAGGATGCCCTAGTGTGTTTGGTTTGGTGTGGTAGCAGATAAGGCGACCCTTTTCTCCAATTTTGCAATAGGTGAAATGAAAGAAAATGAAACAAAAATGACTTTTTACCTTTTCCTCTATGTGTGTGGTTACGATCGATTTTTCCCATCATGAGTCACAATTTTTTTTGAAATTGGAAAAAAACACCAAAAATTTGATGATTCGTGATTTTGAGCCGAGTCAAATCAAAACTTTGGCAGATTCATGAAAAATCAATTACCTCATCTTTTATTTTTTGTCATGGATTCATTTATTGGATTAAGTCTTTGCTTGTGATGCATGATGTATTTCTACTTCCTTTGATATTTAGTATGATGTGCTACCATGCATCTAGTATCGATGATTGAATTGACTGGTTTTCAATATTTCTTGTGTGTTGTCATATCTTCTATTCAAACTAGTTTCCATTTCAAGTTTTGATTGTCTCTTGATGTAGTTAGATTAATCATCTTCTATTTCTTCTCTACACCATTCATTTGGAGAAGATGTTGTTTGTAGTAAGTAATTTATTCACACTTTCTTTGATGTGTTATTTATGGTTGAATCTTCAATGCCTATTGCATTTATTCCTCATTATCTTTACTATTATTTTCTTCAAAAACTTTTATTGATGGTGAAGAATCATATTCTTAGTGTATATCTTCACTCTTCGGTGCTTGGTTCTTGATGTTCTTGGTTGCATTGTACCAATAGTAATTTGGATGACTTGAATACATCCAATTTTATTGACTTGACATGTGTTTGAATCCATACCAAACATTGCTTTATTGTCTTATTTTTGCTTCTACAACAAATACATGTTCTTCTTATTCATTTTCTTGAACTTCTTTTCCTTCTTTGACTTGTTTTTCTTTGGCTATATTTTTTTGCTATGCCTTTCTCCAACTTTGACTTTGTTGGTTCAAAGATGACCTATCTTTGTGATGGTTCATCTCTCATGAAGGTGATCAATTTTTTAATGGAATATACCAACAATCCTTCACGATGTGACATTTTCTATCACAATGACATGATCTTTGCATGTGGAAAGTACCTCTTTGATTTTTTCTCTAATCTTGATATCTTTAAAATTTATTTTTTTGTTGGAAGCACTATGGAGATCTCATGCCTCTTCTAAATTGTTTCTTCCCTCTTTGACTTGTAAGTAGTAACTATTCTTCCTCATCTATAGTATTTGAGACCTTTACTTTATGAAGTAGGTTCTCCATATTATCAAAACTTGGTGTTTGCTTAGTAATGTTGAGAGTAGTCAAAAAAATATTGTACTTTAATGGGAGTGATCTCAAAATTATAGAAACTAACATTTAATTAAATACCTAAATTTCCAATGCTTGCAATGATGCTCACAACTCTACAATTCTCCTCATGAAAAATTCCATAATTTCTCCACTCTTCATCTTTAGACAATGGATCTAGCTTTGGAGGAATAGAATTTGAATTTTATTATTTGCTTCAAATATTGTTTTTAGCTTCTCTCATGCATCTTTGGCTATGGTCGTATCCCTAATGTATGCTTGGACCTCATTTGCTACTCTAGAAATGATTATTAGTCTTACTTTTTTATCTACCTTATCAAACTTTGTTTGATATTCCCCTTCTATATTAGGATGGGTTGCTTCCATCTACTACTTGCCATGTTTCTTCAAACTCAATTTGTGTCATGAGTTTGGTCTTCCAAGCAACATAATTGTTTCTCCTCAATAATTGGGACTATGGTAACAAGAACTTTAATCCTCCACTAGCCATGGTAATATTTCACAAATTTAGATATTCTTATTTTATTGAGTCCATCTTAAAAAAATATTTTTGATAAGTATATATATGCCTATACTTTGATTCTGATTAATTGTCTAAAAATTGAAAGAAAGAATTGTCTTTTTAGGAAAAATATAACGATACATAATATTCCTTCAAATATTCTTTTCTTTTAAAATATTATATCCACTTTTATTCTTGACCTAAAATTGTATGTAACAAGAATAAATAATAATTTTGTTTCAATGAGTTTCCCATTCTTTAATGTGGGATTTAAATTGCATTTTAAAATTGTTTAAGGTTACTTTTTTTCTTTTTTCTTTTTTTCTGCACGTGCTCTTTGTCCACATGTTCTGTTCACCACATTTTTTTCTTTGAATTTTTAAATCAACTTAGGCCTATCTTAATGGTTTCTCACAAATAGAAAGAGCTTCTTGCCTTCTTGTTTCTAATTTTCACTCATAAATGGGCACACACTGAATTGATTTTGTGAACACCTTAGGTGCCTAGCATATTTCAAAATACATTGGTCTAGCGTTGATGTGCTTGCTTCACTCCAAAATTTTCTTGAATCAGAATGTTTGATGTGCTTATAACGTCATCTAAAATAGGTTGAGTCAAGAGTTAGTGCCTTCTATTTGACGTCTTGAACAAAATACTTCTATGTGCTTGTTACTCCAATATTTATTTTATGAGGAATATTTCTTTTAGGATCCAGACGTTCATATATTAAGTACCTTTTTAAAATTGCTTCATTTGCTTAATTTTCTCTGACTTTACAAATTGCTTCTTCTCTTAAGGCTTCCCTAGTCTCTTCTTACTAGATCTACTCTTCCCTTTTTAATATATCTTATGCTCTCTTCGAACTCATATGAGAAAATGGTCAAACAATGAATTACCTATGATGTTGAATATGCTATTTTTTGTTTTTGTATGGATCATGTGTCCAAGAACTCTAGAACCATTACTTCTTCTAATTGTAATTTTGTCTTGCACAAGTTGTTTCAAAATAAGACTTCATGTGTTCTAAACTAGAGAAGGAATCCCATGAGTTTTGTTCTTTAATTGTTTTATAGAACTCTCATCCATAATGAATGTTGATAGCATTTCTTTTTTGGTGTTAATATTGCAATATCTAATGGTTGTGACAACTGGAACTCTTTTAGACATCAAGTATGCTTGTGCAAAATGCCTCTAGTCATGATAATTTAACCAAGGAAAACGTTCTTGTACTTGTAGTCTTTGATCAACATTTTTAGAAAAATTCTGAATTCTTTTGATTTTATGAGAGGAGAGATTGATTTTATCTCTTCAAACCAAATTTATTTGAAGTTTTAGTTCTCTTAAATTGTGTCTTTTCTACACTTAACCATGTTCCTTTGGAACATCTTATGAGTTTATGATTCATTTTTTTAACAAAAAAATTCACCAACTTGAATTTTTGTGAGTTAAATTTTGCACCCTCCACCCACTCTTTCCTTTTCAATATGATGCTCTTTGAGGGTTTACAAAGTTTTGAAGTGCTAGCAGTTGGGTGAAATATGGAAGAGGTAACAACAGTGATGGGTGGCAACAAGCAGTAGAAGGATGGAAGGTTATTCAAGGAGGCAAGGCAGAAAGTAGAGTGGGTAAACATTTAAGTCCTACCTTCGGGTGGTGGTATCCAAAAGGACGGCCCGCTCATCAAGCAAAATTTTTGGTTGGCTATCAAGGGTGAAACTATCTCAAATCCTTTCTTGAGAGAAAAATGAAGACCCCCACACATTATTGGGTGGAACTTTAGGAAACACCTACCCTATTTCATGATTTATCCACTGGTGGAAAGTTGTTATCCAATAATATAAGTAAAGCAACCACCCGACATCTAGACTCCCACCATCATCTAAAATTTAAATGGGGAGGTATTAATTTCTACAACCACCCAATACCAGTCGTTCGTGTGCAGAGGTGATTGATTTAAAACATACTACTTCCAAGGTGATTAATTCCTGTCATTCATCACCTAACTAGAGGACCTCAAGTTGGATGAAGGGGCAGAGTAGATAAGAATTAAAGACCTACACAGAAAGGGTAAAAGAATCAAGGGCTTAGATTGATGCAGAAGCACCTAACCTTTCTATAAGATCGTTGTCAACCCAAGGAACAAAGTATAGATTGAGCACCTATCTACTTCAACAAGATCTTCCCACCTAACATATTTAATGATGATGATTTGAATTTATTGTAATATGTCTATAAATAATAAAATGCTAGCCATTAAAAAAGGTGGCTCTTTGGCCATTACAATTCCCATGTAATACTTATCATTGCTATGTGAATACGAGAATACTACTATTTGATTTTCAATCGCATCCCTATATTTTGTGTTAAATGTGAATGCTTATTTCTACTTTGGCTACTTGAGTGATTCTCATTTAATTTTGCTAAACTAGATTTCGTGGGGTTTACTTGGTAGTTCTAGAATTCATATTTACAATTAGGTTGGGGGTTTATTTTTGCAAAAAGTTGGTTGAATAGGAGTGCTCTAATTTTGAATCTTGGATTTCATGCACCCATCCACCATTCATGTAATTCACTTTCAACCTGCTGCACCAATCACTAAGTGAGAACCTGGTTGGGTTGTCTATTAGATAGTATGCTTGTGTTCATTGTCGATGGTGTTGAGGGTACATGCATCTTGATGTGGTCATAACATGTCATTGTGAGTTTTGGTTATGGCCTCCCTTTTATTTTCTTTCCCTCTTCCTTTTTTCCTTTCCCTATTCATGATGTAGGTAGCTAGGACCCCCATATGGAACCGGTATTCTCCGAAGCTCGATCACCCTGCCTTGGCGATGGTCATTCGATGTTGGTGTTGGTTCACACCCTCAATGCCAGATCTTTAACCAATAGTTTTTGGTGACTCTACTGGGGACTCATAAAGTCTCTATGTTTAAGGAAATTTGAGCTTGTTGGTGCTCTAGTTTATCCATATCTTGTAAAATCACCTATCAACTCCTATGAGAAAAGTATCTAGATCTAAAGATCAGTTTCCTACCCAGCACCTCAAAAGGATTTAAAAACCCCAAAGAAATCAAGGTTTGATGAGTAACCTTGATCGCATTATCGAAGAAACTATGTTCATCTAGTAACTCCAACTCCGATGCAATAACCAAGACTTCTAAATACCAACACTGAAATGGCTCAACTATGTTATCCCCCATGGGATGACTCCGGTCCACTAAAACTCCAATGCTGGTATGAAATTCCTAAAGGTACCCTTAAAGCCTTGATAAAATATAATGGCACTGTAGGAACTACTCAAAAGATGTTGTTGCACTAGCACCCCTCCATGGCATATCACATGAAGACATCATGATCAGTTTGTTGGTCTTGTCTCTAGAAGGGAGGGTGCTATTGTGGTATCGATGCCTTGGGAAGAAAATCATCTGCTCATGGGTAAACTTGGTGGGAGCCCTTTTTGAAACATTTTATGGCTCCATGGATCCCCTTAAACTCTTGATACATCTCTCATTCAACAAGAAGGTCAGTTTTGAATCCATCATAGACTTCAACATATGATTCAAATGGAGCTAGGAGAGGATCCCTCCTAAATACGAGTCATCCCCGGACAAGCTCACCTGTATTATATTTAGGCTTTTGGTTCAGATATAAGCCTCCTCATGTACCAATCAAGGGTGTAGATGCAAAATCGAACAATAACAAACAATAAAGTTAAATAAATAAAAATGATTGCACATAAATAAACTTGTATTCTTATTGCTAGGTGGATCTCTAATATTACAACCAAGTGTACCCCAAATGGGGGTTTTACAATGTTTTATTATCCAATACAATGATTTCAATATTCCAGGGTTCTCCAAAACCCTAGCTAACAAACAAATGGTGGTGTCTTCATGCTCGACTTGATCTCAATAGTAAGGTGAGTGGGCTTCAGATATCCATAGGTCGGACCACTCAAGTGCTTCAATAGCTTCCAATGAACTTGATCCCTAAACTTGCAAACATCAAACAACAATAGAAGTTCAATAACATCTATGAGGGCTCCATTATGTGAGGCCCTCAATAAGAAAACTACTAACCCTAGTTGCAAAAATGAAGCTATAAATAGATCTAAAGAATAAAAAATATACACAATAAATAAATTACCTTGTCACATTAATTCTATGTTCTCTGTTCTTTGTCATTGTTGTAGGATTTGGTGCATAGATACCCTAGCGACACCCAAGAGATTGGCTAGGTTGTATAACTAAGGCTGTGAACACCCGCAGGCACTCGACGATGGAAGGAGGCACCCAGAGGTGCTCGACGATGGAAGGAAGGTGCCTAGAGACGCTCGATGATGGAAGGAAGGTTCTTAGATGAACTCAACGATGGTGGAAGGTACCCAGAGGTGCTCGAGGATGAACATGAGATGCCCAAAGGTGCTCGAGAGATTGGACTAGAGTCTACAGAAGTAGATCTGGTTCATGCAAGATGGGCGATGACAAAAGTGGAAGCGACAACAAGTGAGAGCAAAAGTGAGGATGAATGGATGCTTGAAGGCTTATGGATTTTAAAAACTTAGGGAACTCCAAGATTAAAACATGACAGAGGGTGGAGATTAAATCTGGGTAGGTGACATGGATTAAGATGGGTGAATGACTAGGATTAAATTATGATGGATGGATGGGATTAATTTATATAAATATACATATATTTATTAAATATATAAATAAAATATTATTATTTGAATATATATTAAACAAATATATAGATATATATAAATAATCGGTAAATGTGGTGGAAAACTATGGATGGATGACAAGTGGATAGATTTTGGTGTCTACAGATACCCCTTTTTGTACCATGTTACGTGAAACACAATGTGGTGCAAAAATACAAGACACCTAGTTTTGGCCTAACGCAAAAGTAGCTTCTTTCTGTTGAAATGCAAATATGAGCTTAGAGATAAAATAATTTTGATTATGTAGCTTACCCCCTCAATTGGTGAATGAGTGACGGATGCATCTCACGAGCCAATTGATAGATGAGTGCAAATGGTTGTGTGACATGCATGGTGCAATTGTGGATGATATGAATGATGTACATGTGATGTCATTTTTGCCCCAACGGTGGAAGGGGGTTGTTGAAATATGCAAGTGATTGATTCTATTTTTGTCCTAACAGAGAAAGGGGTCTTTGCCAAGTGTAGATTCCATAATTATGTATGATGTATCCCGTTGTGGGGAAATCAAATTCAAATGTGGTTGCCCTAAGTTTGGGGTGATTCCATGCTATTGAAGAATGTGCCTTCCAACATCATTGATATGCAATATGATGAAAATGCAAGAAAAAGATTCAACTTTGGAGGCCTAGCTAGTGACTGCCAGATAATTCTTGTGGTTGAAACCAATCACTCTAGCTAAGGCCAGTTTCCATGATGACTATCATGAAAAATAATGATGAGTTATAATTTTATCCATGTTTTAAGCTCTATGAACTAGGCCTGTTGGCAATTTGAGCAAGTTTCTAAGCAAAGTTGAGTTGTCATTGATGTCAAAAGGAATGCAATTGATTGGTCCCAAAAGAGTTTCACAATGTCTTATGAAGCATTGCCAAAAAGGTTTTTTATTAAAACCCTGACATAGCAAAATAAAAGGTTTTCTATTAAAACCATTGAAGAAGAAAATAAAAGGTTTTCCATTAAAACCATTGAAGGAGAAATTAAAAGGTTTTTCATAAAAATAATTGGAAAATAAAGTATAATAATTTTATTATACTAAGGAAGCTTAAAGTCAATTATAAATTAATTTTAAATTAATTTATTAGTTAATTTACTTAACTTGAAAAGTTATTTAAATTAATTATTAATTAATTTAAGTTAAGGTTAAAACCCTAGAGTGGGTTTTAGATTTGATATTCGAAAATCCAATTTCGAAAAGTGTCGACGTGAGGAGGAATGTCAAATCAAGTATATAAGGGGGAGCACCCACCTCATTAATATTCACCATGCCTAAGAATATCATGCGAGCATAGTAATCAGCGTTGCGATCAAGGGAGAGAGAAAACACAATTTTTGCATGAGAAGAGGAGTGTTGAAGGCATAAGAGGAAGGTCTTTATCCTTCCTTCACGTGGGCCTTCATAGCCCACGTGGTGAGTGCCCAAGCGCCTAGCGCTTAGGCTAGAGGAGACGATGGATTGAGTCACACCGAATCCCCTTTTTGTGGGGAGTACAAGGTATGCAGAATATTTGATCTCCGAAATTTTTGGAAGTTTAGTTGGGCAATTTAAAAATTAATTTTGCATGTTTATTATTTGGTTCTAAGGTTGCAAGGGAGTTATAAGTTTTGGCAAAATTAAATTTTTAATATTGTTTGCTCAAAGGTTTTGTGTGGAGTGAAAAGTGTTTGGTTGATATTCTATAGTGTTGAATATTATTAAGAGTGGTTAATATCCTATGGTGGTGGATATTATTTTAAGAGTGATTGATATATTAGGGTGTTGGTCACTCTTCTAATATTGGAGTTGATAAAGTATTTCCAAGTATTTTGTTATGTATGATTTGTTGAGTGTAATTGAAAAAAGGAAGAAATAAGGCATTGATTATATTTTGGTCGAAGGAATATATTTAAGGAAATATTGGAATAATATTTTTTCTTCTAACCTTCTTGAGTTTGGCAAAGAAGTGTTTATGGTTGTGGCATATTTGTGAGGTCTATTCCTTATCATCAAGAAAAATGTATGAGCACATTCTTCCATAGTTAAGTTGATTGGTTGGTTTTCTAAAAAATAAGTTTGGAGTGAAAAGGACTTGATTAGGGTTTCCTTATTAAGTATGTTTGAGTTAATGCTTCAAGGTTTTCTGGAATAAAGAGTTGTTATTGAAACCTTATTTGATTATCATTGTTGTTGAAGCTATTGATGGTGTAAATAACTTGAAATAGGGTTTGAGTATCATTTCTATAAGCATTGTTGTTGAAGTGAGTTGTTGAGCAAAGAACTTGATCTAGGGTTTGAAAAGATCATGAGTATCATTTTTATGTGAGATTTATTGTTGAGCATTATTGGAAACATTTTGAGTTGGTGTTTACATGCTTGGACTAGGGTTTGTGATAAAGGAGTGTTTCATTGAGTGATTGGTTAAGTAGAGTTGGTTAAGCCTAGTTAAGTGGATGTGTGAAGTGATTGTTCAAGTTACATAAAACAAACCATTCTATATTTTGAATTGAGTTGAGAAAGTGATTGAGCATTGAGTTGAATTTGAAGCATATTGAGTCTCTAACAATTCTCCTTATGTTTCTAAGAGAGTGATTGAAAGTGATTGAGCATTGTGATGAGTATAGAGCATATTGAGTCTCTAACAATTCTCTTTATGTTTCTATGAGATTTGGACAAGTTTTGTGTGGACTTGTTGAGCAGATTTAGACAAGTTTTGTGTGGACTTTTTGAGCATATTTAGACAAGTTTTGTGTGGACTTGTTGAGCAGATTTGAACAAGTTCTGTGTGGACTTGTTGAGAAAATTTAGACAAGTTTTGTGTGGACTTGTTGAGCATATTTGGACAAGTTTTGTGTGGACTTTTTGAGCAGATTTAAACAAGTTCTGTGTGGACTTGTTGAGTAGATTAGGACAAGTTCTATGTGGACTTATTAAGCATATTTGAACAAGTTCTGTGTGGACTTTTTGAGCATATTTGGACAAGTTCTGTGTGGACTTGTTAAGCTGATTAGGACGTGGACTTGTTGAGCAGATTATGACAAGTTCTATGTGGACTTGTTGAGCAGATTTGAACAAGTTCTATGTGGACTTGTTGAGCAGATTTGAACAAGTTCTGTGTGGACTTGTTGAGCAGATTTGAGGTAAGTCTTCTAGAGAGGACTTGTGGACAGATTGGTGTGAGCTTTTGTGGAAGCTTACAATACAGATTGAGAGCAAATTTGGATAAGTTCTAGTAAGGACTTATGGAGAAGAATTGAACAAGTTCTAGAGAGGACTTGTGGACATATTAGTGTGAGATTTTGTGGAAGCTTACAAGGCAAATTTAAGACAAGTCTTTGAGAAGACTTGAGAGTAGATTTGATTGATTTGTTCAAACCTTGAGTTAAGGTTTGGGGCAGATCCAATAGAGTTGAGTCAAGCCTTGAGTTAAGGCTTGAGGACAGAGATTGAGGAAAAATTTGTGCTAGACCGAAGGACTATGTTTAGTGCATATTTGAGAGTAGATTTTGGTGCATATTTGAGGAGAAGTTTGTGTCAGACCAGAGATAGAGATTGAGCAGGTTTGTGCTAGACCGAAGGACTATGTTTAGTACAGATTTGAGACAGAGCTTTGGAGGTCATAGAGCAGAGAGGACAATATTCTATAGTGGATAGAGATCCATTAGCCAGGCTAGTGAGGATAGGTCTTCTGATTGGGGACAAGAGTCTTCAGTGGAGAGAGATCCACAATCCAGTGTAGTGGAGGCAGTAGTCTTCTAGAGGATCACCAACTGGAGTAGAGGAGAAGGAGTTCTCCTGTGGATAGATATCCATGAACTTAATTTAGGGGATTGGTATCTCCTTTGAATAGAGGTCCATAAACATTGTAATAGGGAAAGGATTCCCAAGATATTGATTGAGAAAATTTTAGTGAAATATTTTCTCCGTGGAGTAGCCCATATTGGATGAACCACGTTAAAATTGGTGTCACTATTGTGTGTGATGATTTATGTATTGCTTTAGTTATTTCTATTGATATTGCCATTTATTATATTGATTAATACTATTTGGGAAATAAAAGTAAAAATTTATCTTATACTGTTCACCCCCCTCTCAGTATAAGCTTGTGTTCTTCAAGGCCATCAATGACAACTAGAGAGCAAATTGATCTTGGCATAGTTTCACTCGAACGATGAAGTACCAAAATTGATTTTTTTTTTAACAATGAGATATTATATGATGAATATGACCAAGTTTCCATATGGTATTTTACCCATCTTACCAAATTGCATGGATGCAATTTGCTGTAATCGCCAAGGAGATAGAATAGAGTACTAAATACAAGGTTCACTTGAAATTTGTGAACTTGGAAAATGTATGAATGTAATGATTGGAATATGATGTGTGAATGAGTGCAATGATGGAATTGAGGATGAAAATGATGAAAATGGTTGTTTTGTGAAAATTTGGACCATTTTGGAGCGTTTTGTAACTTGTAATGTGATTTTGCGACTTTTGGTTGCAAGCAAAAATTATGACTCCAAATCAATTTTGGTTTTCACAAAACATGATATTATGATGATTTTGATGTATGGATGCAATTTGTAATGATTTGGTGGAGGTAAGCTACCTTTTTGGATCATTTTTTTTTATCAAAATTGACACCAAATGTCGATGGGTGCTTATTGCATGCGTAGATGCCTGCCAAAGTTTGGTGCTTTCCCAAATATAGGCAGGTATCTCAATGCACCAAGAAGAACCCATGGGTGTTTTAGTGCATCTAAAACATATATAAGTAGCCTAAATAGGGGAAATAAAGCTCATTTGTGTGTTTACAAATTTTGGAAGCTACATTTGAGGGAGTGAAGTGAAGTGGAGTGAGTGGAGTGAAGCTATGGAATCTATGGCGATGGATGGAGCGAATGCAAGAGAAAGTGTGCACTTTGCCAAGGTAAGTGCTTTTGAATTTATTTATATTTTTGTGCAAGAATTTTCCTTTTTTTTTTAAATAATGCAATGTATGTGACATTAATTCTTTATGGTGTGTTGTAGCTGAATATTTTGGAGGCTCAACATTGGTTCTTGCCTCTCATCCTAGGGGTGAGAAATATTCTACGGGAGGATGAGTGGGAGTTGTTGGGGGTAGTTGGGCTATATGGGGTAGCCAAGATAGATGTGGTGATGGTGGATGAGGGGTATATCTCTGCCTTGGCAGAGATATGGGATCTGAATAGGGGGAAATTTTAGCTCCCTATGGATGAGGTGACTGTGACACTTGAGGATGTATACAACATCCTCAAGTTACCAGTGGAGGGCTTGCATGTCGAGGTTGAAAACGACAAGAAGTATGAGTTGAGTTGCATGTTCAGGGATGGATGACAGGATGTGGAGGTGACAGGTGGAGGGATTAAGTACTTATTATGTATGTGGAAATGAATTTGGATGCTCTTCCTACTTTGGTGATGTTTGTGTTGGCCAACATAGTGGCCCCGAATAGTATTGGTTGTCGGTTCCCATGGAACCTTATTGGGATGGTGTGTGATATGATCTCTACACCATAGGTGTATGCATGGGCTTCTACCTTATTGGCACAAGTATACAAGGAGCTATATAAGGTGAGGAGGTGGAATAACCATGTACTAGGTTGTAGTTTGCTATTGCAATGCTGGGATTGGAAGCACTTCAGTGTGGTTCAACCTATGGGTTTACTTGCTAGGGTATTAGATAGGGAGTAGCCCTATGCGATGAGATGGCTAGTGGTAGAGGAGGTACAGTTGAGTCATCCAAAATGAACGATTTAGTGGTACAGGTATTTATGGGTTGGACTGACAATGGCTCAAATGATATGGAGATCATGGTGAGGTGCCATGTGGACAAGTGATGGAAAGCATCTACGATGGGTGCGATAGGCTAGATGAGTGGTTGCAAGGTATACATAAATTTGATCCAATTCTCTTGGTTGTTGTGGTAGTTCAGATTGAGGTAGGGGATTTTTGAGGAGCCAATACTCTACAGGTATCAACAGGATAAGATAGGTCTACCATGTGTCGAGGCATGGAGGACCACACTTGAGGATGATGAGGAGATGGATCTCCTTGATTTGGATGATGTAGGGAATATAGAGGAGTATGATGCATGGTTTACAACTCAACCACCATGGGTACCGATTCTAGCATTGGATGAGGATGGTGATGGGGATGAGGCTAAGGATGCTCGTGAGGCTCCTAAGTTTTGGCAATGCCTTCGAGCTAGCAATCGAAGGAGGTGGACTAGAAAATACAGTGGATCAGGTTATAGATCTTGGGGGATATGGAGGGGATGGATAGGATATAGTGGATAAAGTTCTAGTTAAAGTGAGGATGATCGAGCAAGGTTGGAGCAAATTGTGGTGGAGCGAGATGCTATGATAGCAGCTCAGGATATGGAGATAGCTCAGTTGTGAAGTAGGAAGGTGGCTTTGGAGGTGGAGATAGCTCAGTTATAGATAGATATGGAGGTACAACTAATAGCAAGTGGATGTGAGGATAGGATTATGAGGCTCCAAGAAAAGCTAGAAGAGGGGAATCATAAGCAGAGGTATGATGTACATCACCTTCGAACTCAGGAGGGATATGTTTGAGCTTTGGAGGATCGGTTGATGGAGTATAATATTGGGCTTACAAAATCACCCTTCTCATCCATATATGGGTTAGCTAGGCCTAGTGATTCTAGGCATAGTTCTAGGTCTAAGGCTTCTTCAGGGTCATAGGGGTCCTCTCATAGGTATTAGCTTAGTACTTAGATGCACTTTTTGGTATATGATCCTGGTGCTCCATTGCATATAGCCTTTGGGCTTTCATTGTACAGGCAATATTTATATATATACACATGGTTTTTACTTTTTATGTTATGCTTTTATGTGAATTTTTTTATGTGGATGCATTTGTGTATGGATAAATATGTATATGGATGATTAATGCAAATGTTCTAATGATCATTCATAGTTTATATTTTGGTTGACCATGTTTTAGCATTGTTTTTTAATAAGGGGTACCAAAATTGGTGGTATTTGGGGTGAAAAGACTTATGAAATGACATGGATGTTGACATTGAAGAAGATATGGATGTTGATATGGAAGAAGATATGGATGTTGATATGGAAAACTGACTATTTTGCAGAGACTTAGACATACTAATGGTATCAAACAAACTCACTAAATACTACCTAATTCCTCTAAGACCAAATGTGTGTGTAGTGAATTCATTTACCAAATCAAGAGCATGGTAATGACTCAAGGCAATAAAGAACCAATGTGTGTACAAGTGAGTTAATTATCTCATCTTGAGTAAATTGGGTGTGACCTGTTATGGATGAGATCAATAAGCTAGCTCATCCTTATGTGTGGTCAAAGATCTCTTTTAAAAGAGATGTGTAGCCATGCATGAGCATACTCCACTACCATTCAAGCATCTATAGCTTCAGTGGATACTAGCTCTATAGTCCAATGATTTGACCTTTAGGCTTTGGGGATGACTACCTAACCGTTTGACTGGAAATGCAGTACTGTCCTTACAGCTTGAGGATCAATGGTGTGTGATGTAAAAGATTTAAAGTTTTTTAGGGGTTTTTCCCTACTCTTTCTTTTATTTTGAAATTGTGATAGTGGTGAACACCACTATTTTTATGGACTATGTTGCATGATGGGACAAAAAAGGAGTATCCTTTTTCACTTTGAGGTTCAAACCAAGTATGGTGTTATCCCTCTTTGACACAAGATGTTTTTAAGATGTGAAATTGTGTTTGGTTAAAGAATATTTTGGAGTCAATTCCCAGAACTCAATATTTTCTTAGTGAAAATTGTGTCTTGGTCCTAAAGAAAGTTTGACATGTATTTATGGTTTTCTTAAAACACTAGGAGTGGTTGAGTGACCAAAAATACCTAGGAATTATGGGCATGCAACTTTGATAATGATAATTTAGCTTTATGGAATGGTGCAATGAAATGGATGATGGTTGAAGGTGCCCTTGATTAAGGCAACATGATTTTATTTGACCAATTTATATATGAACTAAATAAATGATCCCTAATATGAAATATGAAATGTGTAAAAATGATGATGTGAATGCAATATATGAAATACAATTTTATGAAATGAGTTTATATAAATGTGTGTATGAGATGTAATATGTGAAATGGGATATGTGCAATGCAATGTTGTTTTTGTGTAATAGCCATGTATATACATGTATATAAATCACATTATGCATAGAATTCTCTCAAGTGCATAACATTAAGTGGTTCAGGTTCTTCAACTCCTTCTAACATTTATCCACTTTTTGAGTAACAATGTATGGACCTAACCAATTAACCATAAATTTATCACAAAGGTTCAACAATGCATTGGTGTTTTGTTGATTCTCTTTAAGAACAATATCTCCTACTTGGAATTCACGTAGATGAACTTTGGCATTATAAGCACATTTAATACAATCTTGATATACTCATAAATGCTCTAAAGCATAGACTCATCTTTCATCAAGAGGTGTTAGTTGGTCAAGACGTGCTTGTCTAGCAGTGTCATCGTCTATGAATTCTTGCAATGAAATTCGTAAGGAGGGGATCTCAAGCTCAAGAGGCATGATTGCTTCGGCTCCATAGACCAATAAACATGGTGTTTCCCCAATAGGCGTGTAGATGCTTGTTAGATAAGCCCATAATTCCAAGGGAATTTGTGTATGACAATCTCTATGATTTTCTTTAACAAGTTTCTTGAGAATAGTAATTAAGGTCTTATTGGTAGCCTCAGCTTGTCGATTTGCTTGTGGGTAATAAGGAGTTGAGAAGTTGTGTTAGATGTTATATTTATCGCAAAGTGCTTGAACATCCTTGTTCTTGAAAGACTTGTCATTGTCAAATATTATTTTTGAATGAATACCAAAATGACAAATGATATGATGAATCATAAACTCCACAATCTTAGGTCTTTTCATATTGGTGAGAGGAATTGCCTCAATCCACTTCGTGAAGTATTTTGTGGTTGTAATGATGAATGTATGTTGTACCAAGAAAGAAGGTGATATTTTACCAATTATATCTACATCCCATTGCAAAAAAGGCCAAAGGCTTTGAATAGGCTGTAATGGTTATGATGGTACAAGAGTTAAATTAGCATGTTTTTGACATTGCTTACAATGTTTGACATATGTGCAACAATCTCGTTCCATTATGGATAAATTATAACCCATGCATAGAATACACTTTTCAATGGATATTCCACTAAAATGAATACCACAAGTACCATCATGAGCTTCAGCTATGGATCTTTGTGCCTCAGCAGATTCGAGACAACGAAGGAGGATACCATCATAACCACGTCTATACAACACATCCCCAAAGAGAGTAAAATGAGATACCTTTTTCTTAAAGGTGCGTTTAGCATTTTGTGACATATCTTATGGGAGTGTTCCAAATTTGAGAAAGACTATTATTTGGCTCGATCAAGGCTCATATGACTCCAAATGGATAAATCAGACATCTTTTTCATCCTTAGATTCAACATGGGCAATTGCATATTTAAAGATCATTGTAATTATAAGGAGTTGTACCTATTCTAAGGTATCCTTTGGAATCAATGATCCAATAGAGGCCACGCATCTACAAATATATTAGTTGAACATGGCAAACTATCAATTTCATACCAATCAAACTTAGAGAGAAATTTCATTGCTACTTCATGGTAAAGCTTAATGGTAGGCTCTTTGCATTGGTACTCTCCTATTAATTTTTTGACAACAAGTTGAGAATCACCATATATTCTAATATGCTTAATACTCATAGCTATAGCTACTTGAAGACCTAATATTAAGGCTTCATACTCTGCATTATTTTTTGTGCATTGGAAGTCTAGTTTGAATGATAAGGGTATAGGAGCCCCCTGGGGCGTATGAAACATGGCTCTAACACCTTGACCTTACTCGCACTTAGAACCATCAAAGAATAATGTGATATCGATGTCTTCCTTCGAAATGACATCTTCTTCTTGCTTGATGAAAACGAATACCAAATCATCTGAGAGCTCAATAATCAAAGGATGATCACTAGGTAGTGGAGCTTTCACAAGTTGATCGACTATGACTTGACCTTTAATGGATTTTTGGCTTATGAAATCAAGATCGAACTCAATGAGAAGCATTATCCATTTAGCGGTACAAGTGTTATTATAAGTGAGAGACATCATATAATGTACAGGAAGATATAACATATGTGGTGTGACTAAGCATGTAATGTTTAAGTTTCTTAGTGGTAAAAACCATTGCTAAGAACAATTTTTCCATGTAAGCGTATTTGGTTTCGTAGCTTACCAATGTTTGAATAATGTAATAGACAAATTGCTCTCAATTGTTTTTATTATTTTGTGCAATCATTGTCCCTAATGCAAAGTTTGTTGCTAAAACATAAATATGGAAGGGGACCCCCGAACGAGGAGGAGCTAAGACTGATAGAGAATATAGATATTGCTTAATGTCATCAAAGGCTTTTTGACATTCATATATCCATAAAAATGGCACCCCCTTTGTAGCAAGAGATTGAATGGTCTGTATTTTTTAGAAAGTTGCGCAATGAAATGATGAATTGATTGAATATTTCCTTGTAAACTATGCAATTCCTTTAAGTTTATTGGGGGACGCATATCCATGATAGCCTTGAACTTTTTTGGGTCCACTTCAATGCCTCTTTTGGAGACAATGAACCCTAGGAGTTTTCTAGAGGTAATACCAAAGACACATTTCTTGGGGTTCAACCTTACATTATGCTCTAGAAGTCGATCAAATACTTTTTCTAATACACCAATGTGCTCTTGTCGAGTTTTAGATTTTACCAAGAGATCATCCAGATAATCCTCAATGATATTATGCATGTAATCATGGAAGATGTATGTCATGGCCTGTTGATAAGTGGCACCTACATTTTTAAGGCCAAAAGGTATCACCTTGTAACAAAAATTTCTCCAAGGTATAGTGAATGTTGTTTTGTGTTGGTCATCAATATTTATTCGAATTTGGTTGTATCCTAAAAAACCATCCATGAGAGAAAGCATTTCATGGCTAATGCAGGTGTCGAAAAGAGTATCAATATTTGGAAGAGGAAAATCATCCTTAGGACATGCTTTGTTAAGATCTCAAAAATTAGTGCAAACATGTATCGCCTCGTTAGGCTTGCGAATTGGAACCATGTTTGAGAGCCATTCAAGACAATCAATGGGTACAATGAAACCCACATCTAATAGTTTTTTAAGCTCTTCTTTGACCGATAGGGCAATGGTAGGATGCATCCTTCTAAGTTTTTTTTTTATTGGCTTAGTATCATAGTTTAAGGTGAGATTATGAACAACCAAATTAGAGTCAAGACCAGGCATATATTTATAGGACCATGAAAAAATTCCTTTCTTGCTCTTGAGGAGAGCAATTAATTGCTCTTGTTCATATTTGGATAAGCTTTTACTAAGTTTGAAAATTTGGGGATTGTCTACATCTTACCTAAGGTTCACATCAATAGTATCTTCAATAGACATGTGAGAACCTTTCTCAAGTTGATGGGGAGATGGGATTCGATGAATTTCATCTATGATCTCATCAAAATCATCTAATTTATCCTCATCTATGTCTTCCTGGAAAACCTCGGGATTTGAAGGTGAAGGTGAAGGTAGGGGCGATGGAGGAATGTAGTTGGCTAAAGCCCTTAACAATTCCTTGGATAGGACAAAATCAAAAAAGGAAGGTGGTGAGGAAATCCGATCCATATCAATAAGACTCGTGTCAATAGAAATTGGCTTTTCCAAATCATAAGGATTACGGAGTGGGGTAAATAAGTCAACATGATTCATGTTGACTTAATAAGAAAATGGTTGGGTGCAAAGGTGAATGGAATGGATCCTTTTGGCTAAAATCGATGCTAGAACTTTGTTAAACTTGGACAACAACAAGCAACACAAATAAATGCTATATATGCAAAATATTTTTTTATGTACATATATTACAAACAAAATGGTCAGTGATGTGGATTAATGGAATGGAGGTGGTGGTTCACTAGTTGGATCAACTCGCTCTTATGGAAGAAGAAAGTGAAATATGGGCTAATGGATGGGAAATGTTATGAGGTAAAACTCATATTGTTTAGTGTGTGGAATAATTGGATTTGATTCCTCTTCAGATTTGTCAAAAATAATTGACATGAGGTCAAATTCTTCATAGCCTTCATTTTTGAAGTCATCTATGAGATGGATATCTTCTCCTGAATTTAGATTTAAGCTTTGAAAATCTTGTTCAAGAGAAGAGGTGGATGAAAGTGGATGATAACCTAAACTTGAACGGTCATGCATTTCTCAATATGAAACATCGATAATATCATGCATTCCCTATTCATGTCATCCTAGGCCATGTCCTTGCCAATTAACAATGTGGAAATACCAGGATGGAAAACCCAACATATGTTGTGTATTGACCAGTGTGGGTGATTTGGGTTCATCTGGGGTAACTAGATTGGACGATGAATCACATTGTCCATACACAAAATTAATGCTAGTAGGCATTGAACCCAATTTATATACTGCTCCTATATATAAGGGTGGGTCATGTAGGCAACCGTAGTCCTTAGAACTTTGAATATTGAGTGGTGTGACTGTAATATCTTGGACTACATATTCACCAATACAAATATTAGTGAGGTGGACCTCAACTTAGGATTATGTGGGTGGATGGATGTGTATGGAACTGACTCATGGTTGGCTAATGTATCTCACAATCCATCATTTCAACTTGTGATACATTGGTTGATGTAGATGAAGATGGATTTGGCGAGGTGGATTGTGGAATTGGAAATGATGTGGAAGGAGTGGTGGAAGATGTGGCAAATGTAGATTGAGTTTGACCACATGTGCATGTGGTCAATGGTGATGAATATGGGGGTATGGAAGTGGGATTTTGATAAGAATTGGTGATTATAAGCTCCTCAGGAATAGGGGCTTTAGATGATGATGTGGATGATGAAGTGGTTGATGAAGTGAGGAATAGATGAGTGGAAAAAAGCATGGATTCATAGGGATTTGAGATAAAATTACAATACTTAAATGGTTCAACATCCGCTAGTATGCAATGTACTTTTCCCTCATGTATGTATATCAAGCATTGATGTAATATGAAAGGGACACATCTCATTTCCCTCATACAATGTTATCCAAGGAGTACATTATACGCCATGGATACTTCCAATATGTGAAGTATAGTATGCAATGTTTTGACCCCCACTTCTATGGTTAAAATAACAGTGCCAACTGTGGAACAGAGAACATTGTTAAATGCTTTTAGGGTGAATGAGGATTTGATGATGTGGTCTGGTGGAAGCTCCATACATGTTTGAATATTCCCCACAAAATTGTTAAAAGCATTAGCATATTGAGATTGAAGTTCAATGGATTTTAGAATATCCATTAATGCTTCACAATGTGGAGGAGATTTTTGGATTAGCTCATATATAGATAGTTTGACTAAAGCCATTTTTAAGCTTGTAGTTAATCAACTATTCAATGAGATGATTGGCATAGATGGACAATTGGGATGATGAATGGGTTGAGGTGGATGTGCTAGAATATGGATTGGATGAGAGGGATTGATGAAAAATTGGATGGGAGATGATGATGTGGCAGGTTGAGACACACTTGCCTATGGAGGTATGGACAAATGACTAGAATGTTGTTGAGCATTTTTCTGATTAGAGTGACCTCGGGTTACTACATGAATAGCACCCACAAAATCTTGGTACTATTAAACATGATTAACCTGATTAGGAGGAATCTTGGTATTTGACCCTCCTGTTGTTGGTAGTGCCTCCTCATGATGAGGAAGTGGTGTTTGAAAGATCTCAAGATTTTATAATTTTTAAGCTAGAGGACTATCAATTTTGATAGCCCCTAACTCAATTAGGTCTTGTATTCTATATTTGAATTGATGGCATTTATTAATGTCATGCCCATTCTATCTATGATAAGGACAAAATAAATGCTCCCTATAGTGTTTACCACATTTAGTAGGATCATCAATTCTGAGCTTAGGTAAGGGAAGTTGATTTGTGTCATATAACCTATGAAAAATGGAGGTATAAGATTCAAAAAATGGGGTATATTGACGGGGTTTTCGAACAGATTGTCAACATGGTCGGTTGTCCACAACTGGCACTGTGTTTTGACTTGATTGAGTAGTTGAGGGAATTGCATGATATTCAATTTTTCATGGTTGTTGTTGCATGGGTTTTTGTTGATCCATTATTGGCTGGCTCATGACCACTTAATTTACTTGATTTGATGAGTTGGCCAAATTGGCAAAATTGGGTCTTGATTGGCTAGAATAATTTCCTCTATATTGGTCCTTGTTTTGTCATTCTTTATTCTTAGGCTTAAGCACTCCTTGGATTTTTATCTCCTCAATTGTGCTAGCCTAGGAAAGAGCTTCATCAAATTATCTATTTTATTGTAATTATAATATCCAAGAGATGGGTTTTAAGAAAATCTTAGTGAACACTCGAGTTAGCTCTATTGGTAAGGAAAATGATAATTTGGTGATAACGATCCTCCAATGGTTACAAAAGTCATAGAAAAACTCATCATCATTTGTTTTAAATTATAGATATTGGATAATGAGACTTTATTTCTTATATTGAGGGAGAATATTTCAAGAAATTGATCCACCAATTGCTCAAAAGTATAAATACTATGATTGGACAAATGATTATACCATTCTATAGCATCTCCCCCTAATGTTTGAGGGAATATCCTAAGCATTAGAGTGTCATTGCTTTAAATTCTAAAACAAGAATGAACAAATGAACTCACGTGCTCTTTAGTATTTTCTACCCCTTTAAATTTATCAAACTTTGGTATTGTGAAATCTGTCGGATATGGCGGTGATGGTACCGAAGGATGAATTGGTTGATTTATTAGTTTGTATAAGGTAGGTTTCTGGTTTATCATGCCATGAGTATGTTGCATCAAATTATAAATCTATTATTGCATAGCCTGGATTTGAGGGTCCTCCTTAGGAATGTGGAAACCCTAAATCTCTTGATGATTTTGTGATGGCAAGGTGGAAATATGTTGAGGTGTGATGAGGTGATGATGACTTGGTGGAGTAGATTGATGTTGATGATAATATTGTGGATGAAGGAATTATGGTGAATGAAGATATGGAGATGATGTATGGGGGCTTTGGATAGGTTTGTCAATGGTAATAGAATGGGTATGGGTTGGCATCAGTGTTGGAGTGGAAACCATAGAAGATTGTCGTACCCAAGATGGACTTTGGCTAATAAAAATGGGTTGAGTGGAAATATCTTGAGGCTTAGGGTTCACCTAAACTTGTTGTTGAGCATTCTGCTACTTCTTAAGCAATTTGTTCATATGTTCCCATGTCTCATATATTTCCTAATCAGTGGTTGACAATATGTATATGGATGGGATGGATGAGGTAGGTGGAGGGTAAGTTGTAATAGGAATTGCAACTTGATGGGAGACACTAGATGGTATGGATGTGGGCACTTGTGAAGCAGCATTAACATGTGCTTCATATAAGGGGTTACTATAAACTGAGGTATATGAGGATGGAATGTACGTGCTTTGGACACATGATGATTGGGGTATAGATAAATGTTGGGAAGGTGTAGAAAGATACCTCAAAATGAGGGTTATTATACAACTAAGTAAGGCTTGAAGGTTGGGAGAAGATAGGTTCATGTTGTAAAGAAATATCATGTCTAGGTGAGTTGGGGACTGACTCTAAGACATAGTTAGTGGATTTAATAAGATCTTCTACTCATGCCATGTCTATGTGGGTGATGTTATGGTCAATGGTTGGTGATGATGACTCAATTTGAGGCATGGTCATATGAAATGATTTGGATGACATAGTGTGTGAGATACCTACAAATAAATCATGTATCACACTAGGGGGATTGATCATGGAAGTGGTGGTGGAAGGTGATTATGAACACTCAATTGCTAAAGTCGTTTAGTTGGTGGATATTTGATTCATTATTTTAGCTTGATTTCTTGTTAATACCATAAACTAACAAACCAAATATAAAATGTGCTGAAAATGAAATACGGAATGAAAAAACTCACAAAATCAAATAGGCAATCCAATCCTATGTTTATGCAACAAAAATGTGTCTTATCTGGTTCTTTGATTATCTCATGTTAATGTTTCTTTTTTTTTTGTTTATTTGGTTTTGTGTGTTTCAATACACTAATGTGAATTAAAATGGATGAACACTATGGCTAGGATGGACAACGAGATTCTTACTGGTGATGAAATCCAACAAGTTTGCTTGGGGGTAACCTATGGTGTCTAAGGGCATAGATTGGTGGATGGAGATAAAACCCATCGTCACCATATCTCAAGTAATGGTTGGTGATGAAATCCAACCATTACTGTTAAAAATGAAACGTGTTGTGTGTGTGATTCCTTTTAAAGGTTTTTATTTTATTAAGGTGTACATACAATGTTAGAAATAACTGATTTCACTAGTCTAAATTAGAAGCCAACACAAGAAATATTGATTTTCCCAAAAGAAGTAGAGTACACCGCTTAAGACCGCTCTCTAAATAGAGGAGGGTTCGTCTACTCTTCCAAATTGAATCACAAAATGTGGGGGTACTTTCAATTATTCTAATATTATTCCTACTTAGACCAGCAAAAGGAGAAATCCCTAACCCTAGAATGTAAACTATTTTATGCAATTAATCATTCACATGAAAATAGAGATGCAATTGCAGCACACCAAAAAATAGTAAAATTCTTAAATGGAAATGTGTGATTTATGATTGAATGTAGATGCAAAAATGAATGCAAAGAATTATTTTAATGCCTAGAAATACAGATTAAAATGTTCATTTTTACCATATTGTTAATGATGTTATTTTTAGCCATAAACCTGTAAAAACATGTAAATACGTAAAATAAAGAATCTAGGGTTTTACAGTAGACTTACAGATAAGCCTACGTATTATTTCTCTTCTCTATAAAATGCACCTGGGTGCCTATAAATTGCACCTGGGTGCTTCATGTATGTCCCACGAGCGTCGCAGGGCGTCTGCACACCTTCTGCAACTTTTGCAAATCCTCAAAAACTGGTTCTACAAAATTCGTGCAACCTATTTTTTTGAAAAACCTGTAAGATAGAAGACAAAAAGAAGTGAATTAATGACAATATAATTAGCATAAATAACCCATTGTGGATCCCATCGTGATCTTCATTTGTAGATGCAAAGTCGAACAACACCAAATAATAAACTTAAATAAATGAACAAATAAAGCAGAATAAACACAAATGATTGCATAGAAATAAACTTTTATTCTTATTGTTGGGTGGATCTCTGATATTACAACCAAGTATACCCTAAATGGGGGTTTTACAATGCTTTATTATCCACTACAATTATTTCAATATGTTAGGGTTCTTTGAAACCCTAGCTAACAAATGGTGGTGTCTTCATGCTCGACTTGATCTCAACAGTAAGATGAGTAGGCTTTAGATATCCATAGGTCGACCATTCAAGTGCTTCAGTAGCTTCCAATTAACTTGATCCCTAAACCTAAAAACAACAAGCAACAATAAAAGGTCAATAATATCTATGAGGGCTCCACTATGTGAGGCCCTCAATAAAAAAACTACTAACCCTAGTTGCAAAAATAAAGCTATAAATAGATCTAAAGAATAAATAATAAGCACAATAAATAAATTACCTTGTCACATTAATTCGTTATTCTCTGTTCTTTATTGTTGTTGTAGGATTTGGTGTGTAGATTCCCTAGCGACACCCGAAGGATTGGTTAGATTGCATAATTAAGGTTGTGAATGCCCACGAGCACTCGACGATGGCAGGAGGTACCCAAAGGTGCTCGATGATGGAAGGAAGGTACCCGTAGGTGCTTGGTGATGGAAGGAAGGTACCCATAGGTGCTCTTCAATGGTGTGAGGACCCTAGAGGCTCTTAGGTATTAACAAGAGACACTCAGAGGCACTCGAGGGATTGGAGCAGAGTTTGTAATAGCATAACTGGTTTGAGTGAGATGGGTGAAAATGGATGCGAAAGCGATAGCAAGCGAGAGCAAAAGTGAGGATGCATGGATGCTTGAGGACTTAGGGATTTCAAAAACTTAGGGAACTCAAGACCCAAAAAACTCAGGAGTTGAGTCATCAAAATGACTCCTCTTTATAATCTCTCTTGGGGCACATTAGGATTTCGATGAGACAATTTGTGTGGTCAATATTAAAACGTGACGGAGGGTGGAGATTAAATCTGGGTAGGTGACATGGATTAAGGCGGGTGAATGGCTAGGATTAAATCATGATGGATGTCTGGGATTAATTCATATAAATATACATATATTTATCAAATATATATAAATAAAATATATAAAATATTATTATTTGACTACATATTAAACAAATATATATAAATAATTGGTAAATGTGGCGAGAAACTATGGATGGATGACAAGTGGCTAGATTTTGTGTCTACAAGGGGAAAATAGATTCCCTCAAGTCTTTCAAGAGGCTTTGCAGGTCGAGTGAATTCTACTCCAAGCAAGAAGTATATCTTCAAGAGATCCAGCCCTTCCATCCCATTATTCATCCATCATTTATCCCATTCCAACTACACAGTATCCCCGTAGAGGCCATCTAAAGTTGTGCAGGAGCTAGGGCTATAGTTAGGAGAAACACAAAGTGAGGATCCCTTCTCTAGCTCATATGAAGGAGAGGCAAGCACGAGTCCTCCAATGAAAAATTTTATCGCTTGCACCTTCTCCCAGCAAATAGAGGACTTGGAGTAGATGGGGAATTCCACTTGCATAAAGGGAACAATTTTACACCCTTTTTGTATCTAGAAGCACATTGAGAAGAAGAACTCAGCCAGTTAGGAGGAAGGTCCTAAGTAGGCCTTGGTAGTAGGAATGCCATTCAATGGGCCCTACTATTACACGTGTGCAAAAATGTCAAAGACATACATGGTAGGGATCCCATAGTAGGTGGATCCTAAGGAATGGTAACATTGGAGCTTGTTGCCAGATGAACCAATACCAAGGGAGGGCTCCCACACGACAAGATTTATTTCTACATTGAGCATTGATTACATAGGTATTGGTATGCATGATGATCTTTCAAGTTGTAGGTGCATTACAACATGGAAAATTTAAAGGCAGTACCAACCAGACTACAAAGAATATCTCAAGTTCAATACAATTTGGTCTAGCCATTGTAGATTCATTGGAAGATTTCCAGGATGAGTCAATGGTTGCAGTGTGCCAATTACATCGTAATTTTATGTAAATAGGTCGATAGCTAAATAAATGTATAAAACACATGGCCAAATGGAATCATCTTGTACCATGGTGACCCAAGGTGGTCTTTCAAAAAGCACATTGGTTGAAACACCCTCCTCGTACTTTGTGCTCTTCTTTATGTTTTGTTGTGACACCGTGCCCAATGGATCAAGGCTCAAGATTCAGGCATCACTTTGCACAATCCCTAGAAAGATATCCACTACATTTTTGAGCATGCCCACTTTTTGATCATTTGGAATACTGACCTATAAATAGCACCCCCAAAGGGTGAAAGTAGCATGTGTTGAGTAAGATGAAGCCAAGAATGAAGTTGTGATAGAAAATCCCTTGGAAGAGTGGATATGAGCGAACAAATATTTTATGTGATTGCATCAAAAAAAGGTGTTGTATAGGAACTGACAAGTTCTTTTGACATTCTATCTGTTCTTGAATGGGCCTTAGTCCTAGGTGGGGTATGTTGATGGAAGTGTGGTCTGTGGTGGTGTCCCATGGATTTCCTTCCCTTTTATTTCTTTTATTTTTTTGCATTCTCCCCTTCCTTCTCTTTCCTCAATTCCTTGCTACTACTAACCAGCAAGGTTAGTGGTAGTCATCTTCTTACTTCTACTATATTCTGTGTTTCCTTCCTGTTCTTTTTTCCCTCTTGTTATCTTTTCTTGGTTTTGCTTATTGTTTCCATTTGTGGTCCCCTTCCCTTTCTTCCCTTCTACCTTGTTTCGCCTTGTTTTTCATTCACCTTTGTTCACCTTTCTTCTTTGTCTTGCAACCTTTATTGGTTGCTTTTGTTTGTGCCCTCATTGTCCCCTTCCTCTTTTCTATTTTGTGTGTTTCAATATGTAACTTTTTGGATCCTTCTTTCTCACAAGGGAAAAGCCCCTGTGAGTCACCAGAAGTGTGGATGAAATTTTACACCCTCCACCCACTCTTTCCTTTTCAATATGATGCTCTTTGAGGGTTCGTAATTTTTGAAGTGCTAGCAGTCAGGCGGAAGATGGAAGCAACAACAACAGTGATGGGTGATAACAAGCAGGATATGGGTGGAAGGTTATTCAAGGAGACAAGGTGAAAAGTAGAGTGGGTGAACATTTAAGTCCTGCCTTCGGGTGGTGGTATCCAAAAGGACCGCCCACTCATTGAGCAAAAACTTCAGTTGACTAGAAAGGGCGAAACTATCTCAAATCCCTGCCTGAGAGAAGAATGAAGACCCACATACATTATTGGGAAAACATTTGGGACATCAATAGGAAAAAAAATTGGGAAATGCTCGCCCTCTTTCATGATGTCTCCATGGGTGGAAAGTTGTTATCCGATAAGACAAGTAAAGCAACCACCCGACATCTAGACTCCCACCATCATCTAAAAATTTAAATGGTGAGGTAGTAATTACTGCAAACACCCAGTACTAGTTTTTCATGTGCAGAGGTAATTAATTTAAAATATGCTACTCCCAAGGTGATTAATTGCTATCATTCATCACCTAACTAGAGGATCGTTGGTTGTATGAAGGGGTGGAGTAGATAAAAATTAAAGACCTATGCAAAAATAGTAGAAGAATCGAGGGCTCATATTTATGCAAAAGCACCTACCCCCTTCCAGAAGATCATCGTCATCCCAAGAAACATAGTATTGACTAAGTGCCTATCTACTTCAACAAGATCTTCCTGCTTAACATATTTAATGATGATATTTTGAATTTTATGTAATATGTCTATAAATAGCGGAATCATAACCATTCCAAAAGGTGACTCTTTGGCCATTACAATTCCCATGTAATACTTATCATTTCTATGTGAATACAAGAATATTACTGTTTGGTTTCCAATCTCATTCTTACATTTTGTGTTAAATGTGAATGCTTATTTCTGCTTTGGCTACTTGAGTGATTCTCATTTAATTCTGCTAAATTGGATTTTGTGGGGTTTACTTGGTAGTTCTAGAATTTGTATTTACAATTGGGTTGGGGGTTTATTTCTACAAAAATTTGGTTGGACGGGAGTGCTCTAATTTTAAATTCTATATTTTATGCACTCGTCTACCAATCCTGGAATTCACTTTCAACCCACTACACCATTTTCTAAGTGAGAACTTAGTTGGATGGTTTTTTAGGTAGTATGCTTGTGTTCACAGTTGATAGTGTTGAGGGTGCATGCATCTTGATGCGCTCATAACCCATCCTTGTGAGTTTTGGATATGACCTTCCTTTTATTTCCTTCTCCTCTTCCCTTTTATCTTTACATGTTCATGATGTAGGTAGCTAGGACCCCCATAAGGAATTGGCCTTCTCCAGAGATAAAATGCCCTGCCTTGGCGGTGGTAATTCGATGTTGGCATTGGTCTGCACCCTCGGTATCAAATCTTCGACCAAAATTTTTGTAACATTATTTTCTTCTTAGTTTCTTACAATTGTTAAGAAGCTTCACTAGCTTATTTATTTATGATTTTGAAATGGGATTATATGGTTTCCTTTTCTTGCACTTCTAATGAGATTCTATGTCTTCTTTTTCTTATGATCTTAAAGGAGCTTCAGTGGATTACTTTTCTTGTTTTTTTATATGACAATTCTTCTTTTCTTGCTAAGCTTGGTCTATTTGTTTCTTGTAGGTTTTAGGGTGCAAATTTATGACCTTTGGTCTTGAAAGGGATTCAAACCATTTTTTGTGATATTTAAGGCTTTTGCCTTTGACAAGGGTTTTTCACCTTGAAACTTCTTAAATATGCCATGGAATTTTCCTTCACAAAGGTAATTTTATCCAGGGAAATTTTAACCCTTGAAAGTTCTTCTCTCAAACTTGAAATATTTTATCAAATAGAGTGAACCTTTGGATTTTTCTATGTCAAAGTTAGAGGAGGATCAATAGGAAATTTATTTCTTCCTTCTACCTACTCTGATACCACATGTTAAAAATCGAAGCTTCGATGATTGCATTAAGCTAATGAAGGTTATTTAAGTACATAGGATGCATGTTTTATGCATAACAAATCCTCAATCAAAATTATAACTATCTTCTAATATATTACATGCATGTACCTTGTGAGGGGTTTTTATACTACTTGAATTATCACATGGTCTATTATGTAATAACTCCTAAAAAATATAATGCCTAATGAATTATGAAACTTAAACATTGTTTTTTTTTATGTTTGAAACTTAAATACAAGGAAAAAAAATTGGCACTCAAAACTTAGCACAATGAATTCAAATATTTTAATTAAGAAAATTTAAGAAACTTTCTCTCCAACATCTATAAGGGGATTTTTTTCTTCAAATTTGTTCCTCAAACCATCGAAGAATAAAATTCTTTTACATAATCAAATGGTGTCACTTTTATTGTCTATGATACCATATTGGATTTTAAATATTGGAATTCACACTTATTTCCAAAAATGAGCAGAAGCAATCCATCCACTCAAATCTTATACAAAAGGATAAAAATAAAGAAATATATATACATAGTGGGAACACATAGGCACCATAAATAATCACTATATTATTCATAGATAAGAATCATAACACTCCAATATAATAGATGGAGTGGTGGGGGTATTTATATCAATACCAAAATTCCAATTACATAAGTTAATTTAAGTCGACTTGAAAAGAGGATTTTAGGTTAATTACAAGTTAAGGTGGGTTTAACTATAACAAGGTTAATTGTGGGCCATAGGGATTACATAATAAAATAATACAATAAACTAAAAATATTTGTATAATTATTGCCTATAGGACTACAGAAGATTACATTACACAATGTAGGCCTTAATCATAAGCTAGATTATGCTTTCAACACCCTCTCATAATATAAACTAAGGGGCCAAGTAGAGAAGACATTAGTGACAATTAAAAAAATTTCCATTATGGATTCTCTAGTTAGCCTCCAAACTTAAGTAAGACTTGTTTGGATCCCACCTCATCATCTAGAAATCCATTGATGTTAAAATACCTTTGTATAAGAATCTCCTTAGGCTAGACCATAGTCATCACTACCAATGTCAAACACTCCCATATCCAAAGAACACTTTTTCTAAGAATCCATGTGAGAAACAAAAATCAAGAGTAATCCCTCTAAAAATTTGCTCCAATCTTCTATAGTCGCGTAAGGTGAGTCTTGGAATCATAGCTTTCTCTTTTGCAACATACATCACCTTGTTTAGAAACTTCAACTTTCCCTTAGGCCACCTAATTTTCATCACAAACAGAGGTTTTGTATTGACCTATTTATTAGAAAATTCATTACAAAATGCCAAGAGCACTTGGAAAAAAAATAGAATAAAGAAGATATTATGAAATATTGAATATTCATGACTAAGTTGAATCAATATCCCAAAGAAGAAAGAGTAATTGACTAAAGCATATTCTAAATTCATTTCTTATTAGCCTCCAAAAGACTCAAAAATTGGTGCACTATCAGAAATCCAATTGCATCTTCCATAAAAATAGACCAAAGATTCTAATTGCATAACTTAATGTAAATTTACCCCTTTGAATGGGGGTAATATATCTTGAAGACAATCACTTAATAATATGCCCCTCCACTCGTAGTAAGCCTTGAACAAATACCACCAATGCAAAGACCTAAAAAAATCATGCAATTTTAAAAAAAGGCTCAAAACACTTCTATATGCAAAAATGTAGTCTTTGGGAGTTTTCTCTCCAAAATAGCCCTAAAGTGACATTTTTGAAAAACATCAATTGTTTTAAATTCCTTCTGATTTTTTTGCAATAAAAAATAATAAGAAATAAATTTCTTCTTTTGTTCCTTACATCAAAAGTTATAATGCCCTTATGCCATGCCCATCTAGCCTGACTACCACCGTTATTACTCAGGCCCAAAAGGGTGTCCTCTCTATGAATATTACCATCATAATCAATACTAGTAAAGAGCTCCAACCATTTAAATGAACATGGTGCACAAGATTTGAATTGAGACAAATGAATACACATCATTTCCCTTCTTCAATCCAAGGCACCAAAGCTCTCAATTGGGAAAAAAACATCATAATTCTCCCTCCTTTGCAAAGACACTAAGTCCTCTTTATGTGTAAATAAAGTTAGGCTCTTCATAAAGAAGTCGAGACACCATTTTAAAGTCAAAGTGACAGTACTTCTATTGTAAGTGATTTGGGTCTATGTAAAATAGGTCAAAAATATTTCAACAATAATGGACATAACCTAGAGTAGGCATAAATTATCCAAAAAGAAAATGGAGAAAAAAATATCTTCCCTTTGTCTCTTTTGTCAAAGATACTTATGAAGCTCTAAGATGTAATTCATCCTAGAAGTTAGAAGAAATATCAAAGGATCCAAATAAAATCTATGTATGACTAAGCGATGAAGCTCCATACCCACTTTGATACCATGTTGGAATTCACACTTATTTTAAAAAATGAAAAACAATAATCCCTCCACTCAAATATTATATAAAATGTATTAAAAGGGGCAAAAGAGAGATATAGATAGTGGGCACCCATAGGCACCATAAGTACTCACTATATTATTCATGGATAAGAATCACAATATTGATACAATGAATGGAGTGGTGGGGGGTATTTAAACCAATATGAAAACCCCAATTATATAAGTTAATTGAATCTAAGATGACATAAAAAGAGGTATTTAGGTTAATTACAATTTACAAGGTGGGTTTAACCATAAAAAAGTTAACCTTGACCCATAGGTATTACATAATTAAATAATACAATAAATTAAATACAATTGTACAATGATTGCTCGTAGGCCTATACAAGATTACATTATACAATGTTGGCCTTGGACATTAGTTAGATTACATTTTCAACATAGAATACTTTCAACAAAACATTTTGAAGAATGGCATTTGCCATAATCATATGCAAAAGTGTATAGAAGTGAAATGAGAGAGTACATAAATAAAAGAAAAGAATGTAGATAATTGAAATAAATGATGGATTTTTGTAGGTGCCCCCATAATATCACATCACTCAAATTGATAATATTGATCAATGATTGGGAGTATTTATAATAGATAAATTATATCCAATTAATACAAACTTTAAGATGATATAACCTAGATTAAAGATAACTTATAATATTAAACCCTTAAATAAGGTGAACAATACAAGTGGTTTAATTGATATCACTAAAGGTTAATAAATTTCCTATATGCTTACATAAAAAATGCTCGTAGGATTATAGTTCACATGCCATTATACTTACATCAAGAGCACCTATCGGTTTACATAACATTATCATACTTAGACAATAAGGTATAATTACTGATATTCCAACAACTTCCATATAATTTTAATATTCAACCCGTCCAACTATGAGATCCAAATATAGTCAATGGGGACATCAATTGATTTAAAGAGGCATATGTAGGTATTAAAATCAATGTGGGACTAGCTTAAGCACCAATATAGTGATTCATATTTTAAACATTTTATCTTATATATTTTTTATTTTGTTATTCTATCATACATATCACGATGTTATCACATGTATATGCCCAACAAACCTTATGTTATAATAATATATATCTATGGGCTATTCCAAAAGTTTATGAATGTAGATACAATTAGGATGCATGTTCATAAGTCAATTCTAACTGCTTCCAAACACCTAATCCAATCTTGAGTATGTTCTTGGAGTGTGGTTGTATTCTTGTATGTCCTTATGATAGTTCATGGTGTGTTGTTTGGATATAGCATTGTAATAAATGTTGTTGTCATATAAGGTTGGTTGGTTGATGTATTAATCCAAAGAATAACAAAATATCTTTGTTATTGACATGATTTCTAAATTTTTACATTAATTTCCAATATGAGTTTCATTATTATTATTTTCTACTTTATTGATTGGAATACATAAATATCTACACTAAAAACTTTGTGATGCAAATATGGATTTTGAGATCTATTTTTTTGTACTTCTTATCAAGCATATAAATGCATGTCCCATAGTAAAATATCTTCAAATCTTCAATATTGTATATACATCCATTTCATTTATTTTTAGATGATTCGTAATTAGCCTTGGTGAGAAACATATTGAAAATGCAGTTTGCATTATAAAGAACAATTATTCCCCTATTTTTGTTCAAACTCTATGTTTGAGGCATCATTGATCACGTTATTTTTTCCTTTTATTTTTCATCAACAATTTATTGAGTGTAGATAATAGTCCTTTGTCATACTATTTTGTTACCAACTAAAAAAGAAACCATTTAAATATGTACTCTTCTCACATACTCCCAACAAAATAGGGTTGGTAAGAACCCTATCAAGATTTAGTTTATATAACAAAAAGTTACTTCTTCACAAAAACAAAATCCATCTAATGTTTGTGCATAAAGCACATGTCTAATGCTTTTGCACATTATATTTTTTATTTTTACAAAACCATTATATTAATTAGTAATTCCTTGTCATGTCATCTTGCTATGAATTATAAAAACTTAGTATACAATTATATTGCTCCGAAATAAACTTAGATTTTCAACTAGGACTTTGACATATTCTTTCTACTTATAATATGAGTATATTTTTTGTTAAGTCATTAATAAAGGTCAATGGGTACCCTTGATTTTCAACTAATACTTTGAATTTCAAAAACTTTATAAATGATGTCTTCTTGTTCTTTATAATAAAAATTCATATCTTCCTTGAGAAACCATCAATATAGTCAAATATTTGATAGCAAATAGACTTTAAATTCGATGAACTTTCAAAAAATATATATCATATACTCTTTCTAATATAAAATCATGTTCTTATTCTCACGTTTCAATAACTTGTTCTATGATGTTTTTGAAATATTTGAAAGAATAGTTGGATTCTCATGTGATTTATTGCAACATGTTTTTTGCTTTTCAATTTTTTCAATATGATGTTTTTGGAGTACATAGATTTAATATACTTTTTTGAAACTAGAAGTGCAAATCCTTCTACCATTTGCTCAAATCATCAATGCATATTGCATATGCAAATATTCTTGTTAGGAACCTACTATTAAAATAAAGCTCACACACACAAAATACTGAAAGATAACTGAAATACATGCAATAACAAAATAATACTATGCAGAAAGTAATTGCATAATTGAACAATCTCACAAAAGAACTCAGAATCACAGGCCTCTTCGAGGGGGAAACCTCCTTCAATATTTCATTAACTTGCAAAAGGATGATTCGTACATGGCTTCATAGATTTTTAAAGAAAGACTTCATGCAAACCCTAACCCTAGGCTCAAGAGTTGGCTTACATGCAAAATGCCACTCGAGCTAGAATCTTCTACCAAATGTCGGTTACAATCTTGATAACGGTTACATCAAATGGCCCCACTTGCCTAGGAGCATAACATGCCACGTACATTACAAAATAACATTATATATGGGATCCCCCACGTTGGAAGTGGGTCATTACATAATAATGAGAATTACAAAATAACGTTAGGATGGGATCCTAACATGTCCTTCCCCTTCAAAAATCTTTGTCCTCAAAGTTGAAGGTGAGGAAATTGGTGTTGGAGCTGATGGAGAGATTCCCATGTAGCATCTTTCTAGTTGGAGTCCACGCCACTGCACAAGAACTTCAGTAATGGTGTGATTGCGAAGAGTGCGAGTCCGACGATCCAATAGTTGTTTGGGTTCAAGCAAGATAGAACCTTCTTCATCTAACTCTAGGAGTGCAGATTGAACCTGTACCTGATTTCCCACCACCTTTTTGAGAGCAGAAACATGAAAAACATGATGGAGCTTGGATGTAGGTGGAAGGGCCAATTTGTAGGTTGTGGCACCAATCCGTTGTAACACTTGATAGGGCCCATAGTACTTTGTAGCAAGCTTCTAGCATCTACGAAGCTGGAGGGACAACTGTTTGTACGATTGCAAGCAAAGGAAAACCATATCACCCACATCAAAATTGTGCTCAGAACGGTGTTGATCAGCCTATTGATGCATCCAATTCTGGGCTACCTCCAAATTTAGCTTCAGTTGATGGAGGATATCAGCATGCTGACTGAGAGTAGTGTCGACTGCATGGACCTTGGAGCTACCTAGAATGTAGGAGGAAGACATCGGTGGAGGGCACCCATAAACCACCTCAAAAGGGGTAACCTTGGTGGTTGTGTGATAGGAAGTGTTGTACCACCACTCGACCAAAGGAAGCCATCTCGCCCAATGCGTAGGATGATCTGAGGAAAAGCAACGAAGGTAGGTTTCCAAACATTTATTGACAATCTCTGTCTATCCATCCGTTTGTGGATGATACGTTGAACTCATCTTGAGCTGAGTCCCCTACAACTTAAACAATTCTTGCCATAAGTGACTAGTGAAGGTTGGGTCACGATCGGACACGATGGAGGAGGGTAGACCATGAAGGCGAAATATAGAATCAAGGAAAATTTGGGCAATAGTGGAGGTTATGTAAGGATGGGAGAGGGGACAGAAGTGAGCATACTTTGAAATGCTGATCCACTACCATGAAGATAACAGATTTGCCACCCGACTTAGGTAAGCCTTCAATAAAATCCATAGAAATATTTGTCCAGACCTGGTCCGGAATGGGCAAGGGTTGAAGAGTGCCTGGAGAACACACTGTTTCACCTTTCATCCGTTGACAAGTATCACAAGCTACCACAAATTCATGAATATCCTTTTTCATACCCTTCCAAAAAAAGTGTGTTTGAGTCATTCATATGTTTTGAGAAATCCTGAATGGCCAGCAGATGGAGTAGCATGCAGTTCTATCATGAGAAGTTCCCGTAGTGAGGACTTGTGGGGAACAACAAGGTGTTGGTGGTAACACAAATCCTGGCCATCCCAAGTGTATCCTGGACATGAAGTAGGCTCAGTGGTTAGGGAAGCAACCAAAGTCTACAATTCAGAATCTTGAAGTACCTCTTGGCATAAGGAATCGATCCATTGGGGGATCGGTAATGAAATGGCACACAACATACTGAGAGCTTCAAATTGGCGAGAGAGAGCATCGACCACAACATTCTCCTTATCCTTCTTATAGGTGATATCATAATCATAGCCCATGAGTTTAGAGACCCATTTTTGTTGTTCAAGGGTGGCAACCCATTGCTCCAAAAAGTATTTGAGACTCTGATGATCTATTTTAATGGAGAAATGATGCCCAATGAGATACGGTCACCAATGGGTTACGATATGCAAAATTGCCATCATCTCCTTGGCATAAGTTGATTTTCCCAAATTACGACTGGAGAGAGCTTTACTAGTGAAGGCCAAGGGTCACCCTTCTTGCATCAACACTGCCCCAATACCACGACCTGAAGCATCGCTTTCAATAACAAATGATTTGGAGAAATTTGGCATGGCTAAGACAGGTGTCGTGGTCATGGCATGCTTCAATTCTTGGAAAGCCTATTCAGTGGGTCATGTCCAAGTAAAAGAGTCCTTCTTTAGCATGGAAGTGAGGGGAGCTACAATTTTACCATAGTTACAAATAAATTTACGGTAATAACCTGTAAGCCCTAAAAATCCTCAAAGACCTTTGAGAGTGTGAGGTTTTGGCCATTCTTGAACAGCTTGGATTTTCTTGGGATCAACTTTAACGCCCTCCTTAGTGACAATGTGTCCCAAATATTCTACTTCTATCAACCCAAAAGAACACTTGGAATGCTTAGTATAGAGTTGATGTTGTGCCAATAGTTGAAGAGTCTGATTCACATGAGTAAGATGCTCTTCCCATGAGCGACTATACACTAGAATGTCATCAAAGAAGACTAGAATAAAATTTCGAAGGAATGGACAAAAAATGTTGTTCATGAGGCTCTAGAAGGTGGAAGGGGCATTAGTCAAGCTGAATGGCATTACCAAAAACTCATAGTGACCTTCATGAGTACGAAAGGTAGTCTTGGGAATATCCTCCTCTTTGAGCCAAATTTGATGGTACCCCGAGCGAAGGTCAAGTTTGGAAAAATACATAGTCCCATGAAGTTCATCCAGTAATTCATCCACCACCGAAATAGGAAACTTATCCTTGATGGTGAGTTTATTGAGCTCTCGATAATAGATACACAATCGCCAAGACCCATCTTTCTTATGTACCAATAAAACTGGAGAAGAGTAAGGATTGTTGCTTGGTCGAATGACACCGAATTTTAACAATTCTTGTACTAACTTCTCAATTTTTGACTTAAGAGCATGAGGATACCTGTATGGTCTAATGTTGGGTGGTGCATTACCAGGTAATAAGGGAATAGCATGGTCATGAGAGTGATGAGGTGGTAATTCTATTGGCTCAACAAAAATAGAGTTGTGCTTGGTCAAAATAAGTTGCAAATCTTCAGGAACAGAATCCTCCTCTGAAGAATGTGGTTGGATCGCAAAAATCTGAGCTATGACACCTCGGGATGATTTTTTTAACAACTTCTCCATTCGATTGGAACTGATAATCTATGATGACCCTGCTTTTAAGCCATGGAGAGTGTAGGACTGTCCATTCTATGAGAATTGCATCCAAAGCTCACCAAAGTTCCAAGAGATGACTCCCAATGTGCCCAACCATTGAGATCCCAACACAATATCACATCCCCCTAATTGAAGTGCAAACATATCTTGTTTGAGCTCATAGTCCCCAATATTGACCTTAACATTACGATATTTTCCCTTGCAAGGTAAAGTCCCACCATTTGCTACCATAACCTCAAAGGAATTACATGTGTGTACATAACAATTTTCCTGCTTGGTGATGCGGGGATCAATAAAATTTTGTTTGTTACTAGAATCAATCAATATGGTAAGTCGTAGGCCTTTGAAATAACCCACAACTTTTATGGTTTGGGGCATAGTAATTCCAGCAAGAGCATGAACAAAAATTTTAGCCTGTGATTCATCTGGGTTTTCATCCTCTGGTTTAGGTGGTTCTTCTGTTGATTCAATGTCATCATCACTATGGTCACTAGTGTCAGGCTCATCAACATCGATGAGGAATAATTTCTTTTGGGTGCACCTATGCCCATGAGAAAAATTTTCATCACAATTGTAGCACAACCCTTGGGCGCGTCGCACATCCATTTCAGCAGTGGTCAAACGTTTGGGTGCAGCAGTGGGTGCAATAGGTTTTTGTTCATGTTGATTGTGGAATCTAGGAGGAAAAGAGGGTTTAGCCTATGGAAATTTAGATAACCGCCTCTGAGCTGAAAATTTGGACTCGGCCAAACGAGCCAACTAGATAGCCTACATCATGGATTGTGGTCTAAACATTGTGACCTCGGCTTGGAGATCTTCCCGTAAACCACTAACAAAACAACTCATAAATAACCCTTCATTCATTCTTGTAGTTTTGTTGGCCAATATCTCAAATTATATTTGGTAATCTCGAACTATCGAAGTTTGTTTTAGCTTTGTCAATTGTCCTGTAAAATCATCATACTCACTAGAGCCAAAGTGAGTGAGTAATTGGGACTCAAATTCTGCCCAAGAAGGATCAGGGATAGTTTTCTGCAACCATTGGTACCATTGTAAGGCTTCAGATTCCAAATTGAAAGAAGCCATTTGAACTCGGTGATAAATGGGGACATCATGGAGTCTAAAGAATTGAGCAACACGACATAACCATCCATCAACATCCTTCCCATTGAACTTAGGAAAGTCTAGTTTTGGCATCTTGAAGGGAGTATCATGATCAAAGCGAAGGTGAGAGTCATATGTTCCCATTCCGTGATGATACTCAGACTTGCTTGGACCACCTTGTATTTTAGACTCAACATCTGCTAGGTGTTCTTCTATGTGAATTCTGGAGGTATCTTGGGCAACTCTGAAAGTTTGAAATTTTGTTGTCAAGAGTTTAGTTGTTTTTTGCAAGCCAGTAACAACACTTACTAGGGTATCCAACATTGAAGCAGTGTTTTGTTCTACCTCTTTTTGATGTCCACGAGTGCCACTTGCCATTTGAGATAGCCTTGAACTTTTTTACTCAGTTACTAAAAATAGATGTGGGATTTCAGGAGTTACTATTTTTAGTAAGGGTCCAAAATTTAATTTGGAAATGGATTGCAACACTGATTTTAGGCTAGGGTCCACTTCGGTGGTTGTTTGATCTGAGCACTCAATGAGGAGATATATTGAATTTCTTGACTTTTTGTGAGCTCCGGTTGGTTGCAAGGCGATGTCAAGGTAATTTCCTCCACTTGGACTTAAAATTTCACCAATGAGTCCTTGAGGGTCTTTGGTGCAGAATAACAAGTAGATTCTATTCCCAAAAATTTGGATCAATCTGATTGACCGTTGAAAAGTTATGGCCTTAGCAAGAAAAATCAAAAATTGCTATTTTTGGAAAATGGGTGCAAAATTTGACCAGGGGTTGCCAAGGACAATTTTGTCTGGAATAGAGTGTAGAATTATCTGCTAAATTTTTGAGTCAATATGAGATTTGTGTGAAGAGATATCCTTATTTTAATAAAATTTCAATGTGTGCTCTAGGTCAAGTGGGAAAACTAAATCAACTATCTCGGATCTATCAACTGATCACCCTGTCACTGTCCTGTCACATGTACTGCAGTTACAAACACTGACGATTTTGTTTTTGACCCTGACCACCTGTATTTTTTGACTATTATAGTTGACTATTACTATTTCGACTATTACTCATCATCGACCGATCATATCGCCATTGACTCGATTTACTATTACTGACCTAAGTGGTACTAGAATATTGCAGACTATTAGAGACACTTGCGAACTTTGTCCTAACTACTGGTGCATGCAAGGTGTATTCTTCTGTGATAGGGAAGTCCTCCGTATGCTCACTTTTTGGGATTGTGAATGCAGGTTTAGCAGAACAGGAAGATGTGTGTTTTTGCAGGAGGAAGTGTTTAATAGAACCAAGGTATGCTAGGTAAAGGAGTATGTAACACCCATAGGCCCTATGTTATACCGTAGTGATGAACAATAGTGCTCGGACCAATATTTTAGGCCACTACCCAAGGAGGATTCCACACATACCCTTGAGCACACTATCTGCCTCTCTGACAGTATGGGAGGGTAATCATCCGGGATGTTGTGTCCCATGGACTATGGATGATACAAGGCTGAAAAGCTTCCTACTGGATAAAATTTTGTTAACCCTAGAATGGTCTCCCGATACACCCGAAGATGCGTGGGAGCTCGATTCCATGCGTGAGTGTTGTCTAAGGCCTAGGGTATTGGAGCCTGATCGCCCCTCACTTCACTAGATGCTTTATGGGCTATCTAGCTTAGCCAATAACGATAGCTCCTTCGTGATATTTTAAAACCCTCGGCACAGGGTTTCTAACCTACACAACTACTAAAATAGAAACTGTATTTTTGTATTTTCTAGATTTACTGGTAAAAAAAATGAACTGTATTTTTTTGGATTTTTTTAATAAAGGAAAAATAGAACAAAAACACACGGAAAATTATACCTAACAGGCAGAATGGATGGCAAGAATCATCGCAGTTGCAGCAGAACTCGACCCTGGAAAGTGCTCTGATACCACTTGTTAGGAACCTACTATTGAAATAAAGCTCACACACAAAATACTGAAAGATAACTGAAATACATGCAATAATAGAATAATACTATGCAAAAAGTAATTGCAGAATTGAACAATCTCACAAAAGAACTCAGAATCGTAGGCCTCTTCGAGGGGGCAACCTCCTTCAATATTTCATTAACTTGCAAAAGGATGATTCGTACATGGCTTCATAGCTTTTTAAAGAAAGACTTCATGCAAACCCTAACCCTAGGCTCAAGAGTTGGCTTACATGCAAAATGCCACTCGAGCTAGAATCTTCTACCAAATATCGGTTACAATCTTGATAACGGTTACATCAAATGGCCCCACTTGCCTAGGAGCATAACATGCCACGTACATTACAAAATAACATTATATATGGGATCCCCCACGTTGGAAGTGGGTCATTACATAATAATGAGAATTACAAAATAATGTTAGGATGGGATCCTAACAATTCTCCTCTCCTCTTTAAACTCTATAAATTTATTTCTTGTCCTTGGAATCAAGTATGCTAGAATTCATGACAACTATCTAATTCCAAATATTCGTCACAAATCTTTCAATTCAAAAAATCAACTTTTGCTAGATGAAGTGATTTGAGATACAAATGGTAAACTATAAGATATAAAGAACATGATAAGCATCCTTAATAAGCATTATCCTTTTATAATTGATATCACTAAGTCACTTTTTCTAGATAAAAAGTGTATATCATAAAAAGCCATCCTCTATGAATTATATCAAATGAAAATATTGACCTATAATTAGTCATAAGGTCCCAATAACCCAAATTAATAATCCCTTATTTTCTAGACATGTGTATATATATAATAGTAGTAACAAAAAGGTATGCCAACATTATTATGGTCAACTTTATAATATCCACTGGTCATATTTTGTGTTCTAGGTTGTCCTCTCTTATTTTAATCTTCACCTTCAATTTTGTACCATGTTCCTTTTTAACATAACAATTTCCCTTTGTGTGTTTTATTTTACCATAATACCAACATCCATCATTATTATTTTTTAAAAATTGACCTTTGCATGTTGGATTGACCCATTTTAAATCATGTTTCCATGCATTGATTTCTAAGTTTATTAGCTCTTTCATAATAATGAGTGCTCATATTCACAATAAGGTAAACTTGCTCAAATTTTAAATTGTACTCTCCATGGTGCTTGCTATTAAAAGGTAAAAAAGTTATGTGTGTCCCATATCATTTGCTTTTTCTCCACTTGCATCTAAATTATTAGATACAACTATTAGTTTGACACATCTCCTAGGTCTCTTTCAATTTCTTTATGATCATCATCATTTGCTTGTTTGAAAGTTGCATATGTATTATGAAGATGCTAATACTGATATGGAACATCTCATTGGATCCGTTCAATTTTCTTGTGAACATCCTCAATATATGCAGTACTCAAAATGATTTGATGGCATTATTTCCTTTTGTAAAGAGATGAATGTGTTTGATCAACCTTGTTGTAGATCTTGTAATTATTTTCTCTTCATTGGATGAACAAGATCACTAATGTAAAATCTAATTTTCTTGGACACTTCATACTATCATTTCCATTGAAACATCTTTTTAAATTCTCCTTCTTGTTCTTGTTTATATAAAATTCATTTGTTGTGCCTCCATTTAAATCTAGATGTAAGCTCACTTTTGATGTTGGCAAGACATTTCTTATAATTACCCATGAAACACTAAAAATGGTCACACCACTAAAATTCACCCATCCAATACCATGTTAACATTGTACCAGCAAAAGTTGTAAGCTTACTACGGTGGTAAGGGCTTTGGCCTTTCTTTGAGAGGTCCAAGGTTCAAACCCCACTTGGTATGAGGGGACCGGGACCCCTCATAAAAATCTTGTGTAAACTCATTAAAAATAAATAAAATAACAAATAAAAAATAAAAAATATTGCACCGACAAGCCTGATTTTTGCCTCTTTGTTAAGCATCTCATTCTAACCAACCCTTCATGCATCGATGGCCATCCCACTCAAAATGGCCCTCTACTCTTATCACACCTCAAACGTACCATACCTTAATTTTGATTAATCTATAACTACCACCAAATGAACCTTAACAAATGCTTTTGAGGATTAAAATGCTCTTTGGCTTAATTTCACTTAGACTATTATGCAATTAGTCACTATTGCATCTCGTAAACTTGTATCATAACTAATATTTCATGTCTAATAATAACTCATGTAAGAAAATAACAATGTATAGACCATACTGAGACTAATGCAATACTCATAAAGACAAAAAACTATTGAAGAACCAATATTTCATTGAAATGTGTGTAATTTGATCTTGTTTAGGCCAAGGCAAAATATTTGAAGAAGTGCTTATGAGCACTATTAATGTATCCTAGAGCCATGTAATTATGTAAATCTGCAGTCATTCATCATTTATGTAAGCCTATAGATCCCTTTCATATGTCAGCCTGAGGTTAACCTCTCATTGGGGATTTGATATCACTATAAGTGCGAACAAAATATGATATATCAGGGTGGCCACAAGAACCCACCTTATACTTCTTGTTATCTCCCTTCATTTATTTACTTCATTTACTATTATTATATTTTAATGATCTTTTCTTCCTTTTTGGTATGCAAATTTGATGAATGAGTATTTTGAATATTTCTTAAAAATATTTCTTAGGTTTATGAATGATGATCATAAGTGCGAATAAAATGTGATATATCAGGATGGCCATAGGAACCCACCTTATACTTCTTGTTATCTCCCTTCATTTCTTTACTTCATTTAATATTACTATCTTTTAAATATCTTTTCTTCCTTTTTGGTATGCAATTTTGATGAATGAATATTTTGAATATTTCTTAAAAATATTACAAATTTGGACATGGTATTAGGAAAATATTTGAAGCAACATAAGAGGAATCAATTCATTGGTGATTAAGAACTACATTCAGGTTATTTTTCTACTTTTTTAAATTGAAATTTCAAATTTTAAAAAATTGTTCATACCATTTTCTTTAGTGTCATTCACATGCAATGTATATCTTTTTTGTGAGATCAGTCATTGCACATCCTCATATTCTAATGCACAAGTGATGCACCAATGCAGATGACATGGCAGTTAGGTCGCATGCCCACTAGTCAGGAGGAGGGGTGTTTGAATCCTAAATTTTTTAGCATTCATATCATCTTGTTTCCTTTTGAATCCCTTTCTATTCCACTCATCTACTCAGGATTGATGTGTTAGTAGAGACAATGCTTGGTTGGGAAGCTATTGTGGGATTAAATTGCCTAGATGCATGATACTTACAAGCTTTTTTTGAATGAAATGCCTCACAAGTGCCAAAGAAGGAATCTTGCAACTTTACTTCTAAATATTAAGTGGCACAATGGTTGACCTCTCCATTGCATGGACAAGGTCACTGATTCAAATCCCAATAATGTTTTCTCTTGTAATTCTTCTCAAAAGTATTTTTAAAAGTGGTTTCCTCTTTTCCTTCTAATGCATATGACAATATAGCTTAGTGGTTAGATGGCTTGGTTGCAACATGAAGGTTAGCAATTTGAATCCTCCAAGTTAATTTTGAAGTTTTTTTTCAGTAGATGGATAGCATATGCACCATGTGGAAGGAAGTCTTCATGAGCCTCAACCAAAGCATGCAACAATGGTTGGGCAGATAGCTTGTATAAGGGAGGTGTTGAGTTCAAAACTTGGTGTTGGCCTATTTTTCTTGCTCTAGGTAAAAACAATGTCTATGCATTGATCAAACCAATTTTTCTCTCCTATGCTCTCAACTACACATATGATGCAGCAGTCCTCTCTATTGCTTTAAAGCAATTCATCTCAAGTTTGAGCCCCATTAGCTCCAAAACCTATTTAAAACATGTATGTGTGTGTGCACATATGCGTGGTGAAAATTCTAGCCAATCATATCAAATCACCTATAAAATTCAAATTCATCGGTAGATGACACAACATCCAATCCAATGGTGCCAAGTGGTATTATTAATTTGATAAAATTATTTCTAAGGTTTGGCATTTGATTTTTTTTTTCTGATTTGAGTGTTAATTTATCAAATATTTCAAAGGCCATAACTTTTGCATACAAACGTGTTTGGATCCCTTTTTTTTTATTACATAATTTTTTGAGCTCTATGTAGTGCCAACATCAGTTTACAAACCTATGATGAATATGCCTAGGCTTTTGTACAAAATAGATTCCTTAGGGTATGTTACTTGCCTCAATTAATGAAATTATAGCACTTGGTTAGTTCAAATGGTAAGATTAATCAAAAGCAAAATTATCTAGTTCATCTTCAATAGTGAATTAGAAGATATCAATTATCATGATCTTGGTAAGAGAATGGAGGAAGCTCTTGGAATATTCTTCATGTTAGTGGAACCATATGTACTTTTCCACATTTGAGATAAAACTGATCCTATTGAGGTATGGTCTACTTTAAAATATCTATATGGAAAAGTAAGTGTTAGTGAAGTTAACAGGATAGAGATAGAGCTCTCCAATATCAAAATTTTAGATTTTAGTAATGTTGAAGACTATATATCTCACTTCAAATCTCTAAAAGTTGATCTAGTTATGGTAGGAGGTAAGGTAAATAGTGATGAAGAGTATGTCAAATATATTACTTCCAATATTTCTCCTCCTTTTTATACAATTGTATTGGTTCTTTATATTAATTTTATGACTATCAAAGGGCCACAAACTATCTCTCTTGAAGGATTTTTCAAGCTTCTAATCCATTATGAAGTGGCAATGAAGAATTGTGGAGCTCTTTCTCATACACAAGCTCATCCAAAATACTTCAAATCAATGGAATCTAAGTCTAAGTTGACTAAGGGTAAGTATAAGTTTTTAAAGAAATCAAACATTTGTGAGTATTATAAAGGGAAGGCCAATCCATCAAGAATTTTGTTATAGGGCTAAAGAAGATTGATATAAAATTCTTGAGGACTGGACACAAGTTTTTTGATGATGAAGATAAGGATGGAGGAACAATAGAGGCCCACTAGAGCATTGGTATTACCTCTAATTCCTTCTCTCCTTGGCCCTCTCAACTCATATTATAGGGAGTGTTGAAATAAGTGTAATCTAATACTGCTTAGGTCAAGGTCAAAAGTGTGATGAAGTGCTTATGAGCACTATTAATGTAGCCTATGGGAATTTGATTATCTAAGTCTAAGGGAATTAATTGCTTGTGTAATCCTACAAGCATGTTCATGTAACCCTATGAGCCCCTTTCATATTTCACCCTTAGTGGTATTGCTTAATCCACCTTTATGGATATCATTGCTTAAAATGGTAATTTATTATTATTTTATTGTAAGGTTAACCTCTCATTGGATATTTGATATCATTATGGATATCCCTCAATGAGGAGCCATATGTATCATAAATGTGAATAAAATGTGATATATTAGGGTTCCCATGGTTATAACCTTATGCTTCTTCTTGTTGTCTTCCTTCACTTCTTTACTTTCTTTACTATTTACTATGATTATGGTGAAAGCATGTTTTGGAATGATTCTCGAAAATATTACAAATTCGAACACTTTTTACTACTATACTAAAATAATATCTATTATTAGCTCAAACTAGATAGTCTCTAAGTACTAGAAGTACAAAAAGTTGCTAACATCCCATAAAATGAAGACAACATTAGTAAAACTGATGAAATGCTTTGAAAGAATAAAATACAACAAATAACATAGTTATTTAATGTGGGAAATCCTTTTGGAAAAAAATCCCATAAATAAATCATTCAAACCCTTGTTATTCAATGAAAAATAGAGAGATTTCAAGAGTTGTCACCATCAACTTGGTCATCACCAAGATGTACAACCACCATGCCACTCCTTGTAACTTCACATAGTGCCTCTCAAAGGTATCCTTCCCCCTCTCATTGTTGGAAATGCCTTATCCCTAATCTTGGCTCTCAAATCCCTTTCTTCTTCCTTGTCTTGGCCCAAATAAATGTCATTTTGCCTATTACTCTTCCAAATTTAGGATTACAAGTGATGCTTCAAGTGGAAACCATGAATGGAGATGATTTGTCATTCCTTCCATATATATATTCCTCTTGATACTTCTCCAAATCAATTTTAGGTTGCATTGCACATGTCAAATCAAACCATGCCTTGTCAATTTTTTGGATCAACTATTTTCAATCTTTTGGAGGTCCAACTAGGTGAATTATTTTTTGAAAATTGGTAAGCACATGTGAATGATGTCAAGAACCTTCAATAAAAAATGTTTTATGAGGAGCTCTCAATAAAGAGAAAATTATATTTTGTACAAATTGACCTTTTGTAGCTAAATAATTATGTTTTGACATAAAATTTATCCTACACATTACCCTTTTAGTGTTCTTTCGTCTCTAAAACAAATAACTCAATCTAGACTTGATGTGGTTGATTTATGTCAAAATACCTAATTTTTCATGACTATTCTTTCCTTTTTTTTGGGGGGGGGGGAGGGGGTTCATGGCGTTTTGCATCCAAATTAATTATGAGCATTTCCTTGATGTTAGGAACCTCCCTCTAAAGTTCCATTCAAATACGACTCCATTTCAAGGATTCATGGTCAAAATACAAATTTTATTTATTTTGGATGCTTGTTTTGTCAAACGCCTTTGGTTGTTCTTCCTTAATGTCAACTTTCATGCTCCCAAGTAACTTTTCATAAATCCATATGGATCATTTTAAATCATAAACCTAAGATAATTACATTAATTAATCTCAAATGTTTATAACCACTTCTCAAAGATACAAATGTATTACTCAATACTTTGATAAAAAAATACTTGTTTTGCAAGGAGACAAGCATGTAGTTAGAGTTTCTAATAAAGATCCAATTTAATCAACACTACAATTAGCTAAATTATTTATTATTTTGTTTCCTCCTTAATATATATTCCAACATTCCCTAGATTGATTTTCAACAATAGTTAATAGATAAAAATAATAATGTTCTTTTATTCAATCCCCGTGTCTATTTTTCTTGAAAACACTAATAATAATTTGTGGATCCTCAATTAAAGTTTTCTCTATTATTTTGGAATGACAATCTTGATCCTTGTAATAAGTGTTGAAATTGTAATCTAATTCATGGCATGTTAGCTTTTTGAATGTGTTAACTCACTGAAAGCTCTATCCAGGATCTAAATATAAAGCAAATCAATGCTACTAACAATGAAACTCAATAATGAAATTACAACAATATCTTACAAGCAAAACTCACAGCATATAACTCAGATGAACTCAATATACAAAGATTACATTAATGATACAAATTGATTACATTGCATGGAGCTTTACCTCCAATATATCATTTTTCATGAATTTTCAGTTCTCTAACTGTTGTTCTCCTCTTTCATCCGGGAAATGCAACCTTTCATATTCCTCTTATAAAGACAAAGCTCTCATATTGCCACATATTATGTCTCTTAATTCTCTCTTGACACTTTGTACTTTCTCTCATATTGACACATACATTATACAAATATAAATCATCTACCAAACTAATATTACAAAGGGGCCAAATAATGTAATATCTCCAACACCCCCCTGTATTACATTATTTGGTAGGGAGACCTTGTGCCTTAATTCTTTGATTCTTATTCAATCTTCTTTCTTTAGCTTTGACTTTGTCATGACTGCATGTATGTAATATTTATTAGGTCTTCCTTTATAAACTATCCATGTATGCTTATGGATCAAAGTATCTGAGTCACCTCAAGGTCTCTATCTCAAGGTCACTGCCTCTAGATCATTCATTCTTCCTTAATGTTGTCCTCTTTTCTTTAACATTGCCCTTGTGGCATTAAAATGATACCTTTCTCTTCAATGTTGTTCTTGTGAGATTCAAATAGTTTCAATACTGCCCTTATGGCATTCACTTGCTTTCAATACTACCTTGCTCTTTTACTATCCTAAATTCTCTGATTTTTCTATCCAATGTGGACTTCTAATATGTTTCCTTCTATGTGCCATGTGCTATCCTTTAACTAGGATTGTCCTCAAGACTTTTTGTTGTCTTGAAGTCTTCTTGCTATCTTCAAGTTTTCCTACTCTATCAATATTTCAATGGGACCTCTCTCTTGGATCTCCTATTTCTACAATGTCAAGATCTATCTTCAAGACCTGAATCTATATTGTAGACTACCTTTTATTATGAATAGATTTCTTGGAATAGGTAACCTCAATCTATTTTTTATAGCTTTCTCTATCATTATCAATAACCAACTTTTCCTTAAGTTGGTTCTTTCTCAAAATTCTGAAACTTAATCTTCACTAGTTATTCTTCAACCTAGTGGTAATAATCCTTAACTTTTGCAAATTTCAAATTTTGTGCAAGAAAACTTTGAAGATACTTGTTTTCCTTCTATAGAAACCATACAATATTCCTTTCATATTATCCCATTCATTTATGTTTATCTATCCACAATCCACTTTTACTATGTAGTCTTTCTTTTCTTTTTGTAGATAAAATATTTGTGAATGATTATGTCCTCCAAAAATTTTACAACTATGGAGATTCCAACATCTCTCTATCTTATGTCCATATCTACCACAATTATTGCATTTGATATATGTTACAAAATTTGTTTGACCATTTTTCCTTTATTGCAACCGATTCTATCAATCCTTGTCACTAATTTGATGTCATTATTTCCTGTTACAAATTTAGTTCTTGATTCCTTGTTGCTCATCTGTCTAATATATCCAAGACCTTCATATTTTGGTCTTATTTCTGATACAATTGGTTCTTTTATTCCTTATTCTTATTTTCCTAAACCTGTATCTTTGTATCTCATTTTATTAAACAACTTTGAACCAAATTCTTTTGTATGATTTTCAAAATAACCAAAGATATCATTAGACTGATCTTAATCAATATCAACACAACTATGTGCATCATTGTTTATGTCATCTTTTGAATATATGTCAACATCAATTCTGATAGCATTATCCTTTTCTAAACAATCACGAACTATATTTAAATCACTTGTATCACATGTAGCATCTATTTTTATAACATGTTTTTCTATCCTTGTCATGAATTCTAGATCACAAGTATCATTGCTTGCATCACAATATTTAGTTTTATTTTGATAAGAATTATGATTTGTTTATTTATTTTTTTATGAAGATCACTAGTATCATAACATGCATCTATCATCAATGGTTTTAATTCTATATTATCATAGATTGAATCTATCATCATGAGCCTTAAATCATTTGTATCACAAGAAGTGTCTTTCATTATTGATTTGTTCCTTAATTCTTCAATATTTCTTTGCTTTCTTATTTTGGAAACATTTAGAGTGATTATTCCCTTGTAGATTATTCTCCATAGACTAACATGTACAGTAACAAAATATTCATAACAATCATTAGCATCATTAAGTATACTTTGCATGCATTTTTGAAGTATTGAAAATTCTCCTTTTTCTACTTCACTAGTAATATCATCAAGCCTATTCTTCAAAGTATCATCAATAAACTTGGTCTTCAAGTCTTTAATCATTTTCTCTTGTCTTTTATTCTTATCTTTAAGGACTTCATTAGAAAGAAATACCATATACATAATTTTTCCTATATCACTAGGTAATGTAAAGATACTTTTAGAATCTATATATGCCTCATCAAGCTTTGAACTTAGATAATTACCAAGTATTGAAAATTTTTCATCTTTGACTTCTCTCATAATTGATTGTAAGGCACTCTTTTCAATTATTGATATATCCTTTTGTTCTTCAATTTGTTCTATCATGTGTTGTGTATGTCATTTTAATATTTCCAACCTTTATGAAATATCTTGAATGTCTATTTATTTTTCTTGGAAATATAGATTTTCTAATTTTATTGTTTTTGATGACTCATATGTTTCTGGTTTTTATGTTTCTATGTTTTGATAATTTCTTTTCTTTTTTATTTGTTTTTTCTTTGCCATGTTCCTTTGAATTTGACAACCTTATGACTCCCTAGATTGATTTAGAAATTAGAATATTTGCAAATTTAATTATTTCCTAAATTTGAAGAAGGCTTCCTTATCCCTCAAAAAAACTAATTAATTTGCAAAAATTCTTTATCTTTGAATTAAAATAATATCTTCAAGAAACTTCAATAAAACCTTATAGCTACTTATCACTCCATATTAATCAAAAGCTTAATTAATCTATCACTATGTCTTATCACTCCTTAATATTAGACCTTATAAAGCAATTATATAATCTAAACCCTTATTACTCCAAAACAACCTTAGAGAAATTTTGAATTTCAAAATAATTCTTACACAAGCTCTAAAATTGCTTGTCTCCTACGCAATAAGGGTCCAGTTGTTGTCAAATCCAATGCCTTATTATTACTTTCATTGCCCTAGCCATGGCCTTAATACACGGTGTCGGCCATGTGGACCCGCTAGCGACGCTCTCACTAGGCCTTGTCTACAATTTTCTACTATGGACAGATGACCTTCAGCTATAATTATCGATCGTTTGTCAAATTTGGCTAGATATTTTGTCAGGACTGTGTAGGTGATAGGTGAGAGACGTTACATAGACCACTACAACCACTATTCTTAGTATATTACTACAACCACTATGACCACTATGCCTGGTACATTATTGCAACCACTACAACCACTTCGATTGCCCTGAGCTACTTGATAACACTTTGTGAGTTTGGTCAAAATGGAATGATGGCAACATAGAATGAGATAACCCTAGTTCTTGAATATATCCATTTTTGTTTCAACCCCTCAAAAATATTTCCAATCTAAAGAATACTGCCTTTAAAAAATTTGAGTTTTAGCTTGCGATTCCATGATTTCGATAGAAGCACTTTGCCTTGAAGGGGGTTATCATGACTTAGATGAGTCCAAGCGCCTATGCCACCATCAAAAGAGGAGTTGCTACTTACATGTACTTCGCAGAGCCCTGTGTACCTTTTGTTGTGCTCCAAGGCTTCCTTTTTTTAAATAATGTTTCACATATTTCTTCATGTCATTTTGCTTCCAAGTATTAATCAATATTGTATATTGTTTCTTGGGCGATGATGATTTCGGTTGTAGGGAATGATGATCTCATTCTATAATCGAAGCAACTCGACCCACAACGACAATGATGGCCAAAATAGCTACAACCACCTTATGTAGAGCTTCTTAGGACCATCATTCACAGTATGACCAATCGGAATGGAAAATCGAATTGGTTTAACCGTAATTTGAACCACAGTCAGCTTGAGTTTTTCTACGGGCTCTTGTTCACCATGGAGACCCTCAACCTGATATTTCCTTGTTCTTATCTTATCGCTTGGTCTCCTCACAAGTCTACTTTCCCTTTAATAAATCCAGCAAACCTTCAACAATTTCAGACTTCAAATGGGTATGTTTTCGAATGGTGACGATTGTCCCAATACTCTATAGCTCGTTGGCTCTGATACCACTGTTAGCTTTTTGAATGTGTTAACTCACAAAAAACTCTATCCAGGATCTAAAGATAAAGCAAATCAATGCTACTAACAATGAAACTTAATAATGAAATTATAGCAATATATTATAGGTAATATCTCACAGAATATAACTTAGATGAACATAATATACAAAGATTACATTAATGATACAAATTGATTATATTGCATGGAGCTTTACCTCCAATATATCATTTTTCATGACTTTTCAATTCTCTAACTAATGCTCTCCTATTTCATCCAAGAAATACAACCTTTCATATTCCTCTCATAAAGACAAAGCTCTCATCTTGTCACATATCATGTGACTCTTCGTTCTCTATTGACACTTTGCACTTTCTCCCATATTGACACATTATACAAATATAAATCATCTACCAAACTAATATTACAAAGAGGTCAAATAATGTAATATCTCCAACATGGCCAAGGTTGATATTTTATGATGTATTGGATAGGCCTAAGGGTATTTCATTGTACAATGTATTAATTAATTGTAATATTTTATTATGTAAGCCCTATGGGCCACGGTTAACATTATTATGGTTAAACCCTCTTTATAACTTGTAATTAACCTAAAGCTCTCTCATTATGTCGACTTAGGATAAATTTTATTATGTAATTAGGATTTGATATTGGTATAAATACCCTTCTTCTACTCCTCATTTGGTAATTAGGGTGTTGTGTAATTTTATCCACAAATATAGTAATTATTTATGGTTCCTATGGGTGCCCCTAAACTTATGTCTCTTATTTTATCCTTTTACACTTTTTGTATAAGATTCGAGTGGATTGTTTGCTTCTACTCATTTCTAGAAAATATTTTGAATTTTAACATTGTATCAAAGTATGTATGGAGCTTCCTCACTTGGTCATACAAAAATACCATTCAGAGCCTCCAATTCTTATTCTAAATCCTATGATTAATTTACTATCTTTTTTTACATCTTTTTTAAAGCCTTTGAAATAAGAAATCCTTGTCCCTCCATAAGATGCTTCATGAAATAAAACTTTGGTCTTATGCGACAAAAAAACTTAGCAAAAGAGGAGATCCAAAAGGGGAAGGAAGCTTTGTGATTCAAAAAAATTATGATGCATCATTAGCATATTCTACTCCAATTTTGAAACCACGATTGACATGGTGATTTGTGTTATGCATAGAATGACAAAGAGAGTGGGTTCAAGTCTCTGAACTGCTTTTTATGAATTTGAGCTCATTTCTATCTATAGAATATGACGAGTCACTATCACTTAAGGAGACTTTGGCATGTTTGTCAATGGAGCTATCCTTAGAATTCAAAGTTGCATGTTTGATCCACATGCTTCCATATTTTACATCTAAGATGGATATCAAGCAGTTCAAAAGTGGTGATATGCTCCTTCATTCCCATTAGTTGTGGACATCTAGTTAGGAGATGGGCCCTAACATGGAGGAGACTCCTATTCGAGTCTCTTCAAAGCCTTTTGGCCTCTTTTCCACTCAAGGTAGAACATAGATTGAATTTTTGGACAACATGGCTATGTCTAGCACCATGTAATCATTATTTTACCTTTTTAAATCATCTTGACCAATGAAAAGATGAATTGTTGCATCTACTAAAGTTTAGAGGAGATGATGTGATAAAATATAAGTGAACGACACTAGCAAATCGAAGATGCCAAGTGGCAATAGGTAATTATGCACATTTTTTTCTATGTTTTAAGACTTCAATTTTTAATTTTTTGAGGGTTATTAGGACAGAACTTTTGGAGGATATAACTTTTGCATATGAAAGCATATTGAGCCCATTTTTTAAATTGCATGATTTTCCAAACTCTACACATTGGTGACATCAATCTACGGACTTATTTCAGGGTTTACAACCAAATTGTGTGGAATAGTACTCAAGCTCTATTGCCCTATTTTGAAAGGACGTATTTATCATATTTTATATTATTAGAACCTTTCCCTTACTTTTTGGGAAGATGAAGATGGATTTGTGACCATTGCAACATATTTTGAGTCTGTTAGAGGCTTGTAAAAAACGATTCAATATGTGCTTTAGTTAATCCCTTTTCTTCCTTTGGGTGATTGATTCAGGTTATGTAAGAAGATCTAATATTTCATTATCGGTTTTTTCTTTAATTTATTGTCCATGTACTCTTGGAAGTTTGTTACAACTCTTCATTAAAGTAGATTCATGCAAAGCCTCTTTTGATGACTGAAATCAAATGGTCCAAGGGAAAGAGGAAGTCTTCAAAAAAGGTGATGTATGTTATAAGAGGAAAAGTTGTGCCTTCAAGACATACCTTATGCAACAATGGAAGATTGAAGGAGCTTATCTTTAAAGGAGGTGGTAATCTTGACTTCTCTTCTTCATTTGAAGTCATAGCATAAGTGTTTTTAGATGTATGCGGGAGTGTCTACTAGTTAGAGTGGTGACTACAATCCAGCCTAAGGGGACTCTTGTGTAGGAAATATTTTTGTAGCAACAAATTTTAGATGATGGGGGGATCCAGATGAGTCTACCTCAAAATGTGGAGGCCCACTAGAGCATCCATTATGGGAGGTGATATTATTGTTACTAATGTCTCCTTTCCTTGGCCCCTTAGTTTAGATTATGGGGGTGTTGTTGAAATTGCAATATGATTCATGACCAAGACCAACATTACATAACGTATTAGATAGAACTAAGGGCATTTTATCATACAATATATTAATTAATTGTAATATTTTATTATGTAATCCATGTGGGCCACAATTAACCTTGTTATAGTTAAACCCTCTTTTATAACTTGTAATTAACCTAAAGTTCTCTTATTATGTCGGCTTAGGTTAAACTTTATTATGTAATTGGGATTTTGGTATTGGTATAAATACTCCCTCCTACTTCATATTTAGTCATTGTAGTATTGTGTAATTTTATCCATGGATATAATGATTATTTATGGTGCCTACTAGTGCCCCAAATCTTTGTGACTCTTCTTTCATCCTTTTATGTTTTCTATATATGATTTGAATGCATGGATTGCTTCTATTCATTTTTGGACAATATGATGAATTCCAACAGTAAGTAGCCTAGCCTCTACATAATTGTTAGTTGAAGTTCCATGTTAGCGAGGAGAATTTTACCTTAATCCAAAAAACACCACCTCCACTAGCTTTCTATAGATTTTCTTTACCATCAAAATTAATTTTGATGAACCCAACTTCTAGACATTTCCATTTCACCATAGATCAATCTAGATCTTGTGTTAATTACCATTATCACAAATGATCCTTCCATGTATACTCAAATCCTTTAACAATGAGACTCACATTTCTTTTTCTGCATTTGAGACTTCCTATAATGAGTACCATGCCTATAAACATTCTATAAGAATCAATAATACAATTCCAAACTTAGGCAAAGATTTCGATTTTTTTTTTAATTTTGCTATTACTTTCATACCATAAATTCCAACAAATAGTAAGACCTATCTTCCACCTAATGTATAATGTTTTAGCTTTGAAACAACTAATCTAAAATTTCATCAACACTTTCAAAATTGATGGAGCTATCTAATAATTTATGTGTTGTTTTAAAAAATATCCCTAAAAGGTGTTTACAAAGAGTCAACAAAGATGTAAATGATCTCATGCTTTTATATCCTTTTTACATAAGGCACACCAAAAAGGTCCATGATATCCACCTCTTTGCAAACTCCCATCGATAAGAATTTTAATTTGGACTACTAACCAAAGGAATATCAAATCTTTAAGGGAGGCTTTAAAATGACCAAATATTCTTCCAAGGGAAATCATTGGGAGTAGAAAATATCTATATCAAATCTTGGTCGAGTATCCACCATATTCTAAATTAACTCATCCTTTCATGTAAAAATGGGTCAATACAATTATTAAAAAGATCTTTAAAAGCTCCTCTCCCTCAATAAAGTCGTTAATAGTAATCCACAATTTCAAATTATTGTCCACGTCAATAAATTGTTTCACCTTTGAACCTTTACAAGCTAAACAAACCTAGGTTAGTGGTTGTCATTTTGGATTAGAAATAAAAGGATATGGCTTCAACTAAGCATTAGATTAGAAATTTGTAAAATCCCCCTCATTGACTGACTACATAATATGTTTTTTTGACCAATTGTAAACTTTGATATAAAGTTCCAAGTTAACAAACCCCTAGGTAGGGTTCATTTCCTTAACAATTTTACTGCATCCATAAAGCATGTATATTTGTAAAGTAACTATTTTTCTCAGCCCTTTCCTTGAAATTTGAATAATTTGCATTCAGGTTTTGCTCCTAATGCCAAACTCACATAAATCTATAATCTCATAAGCATGCCACTAATATTCTTTCTTTAGCAAACCCTATCTCACTTACAAAGAGGAAGCCTAAATTTCTTTTCTAACATTCTTTTCAAAGAAAACTCTTTAAATTTTTCCAAAGTCATAAGCTATACCTAACGGAAATCTTGAAATCAACATCATATATGTAGATAAAGATTACCCTAGGTTAGTGGTTGTCATTTTGGATTAGAAATAAAAGGATATGGCTTCAACTAAGCATTAGATTAGAAATTTGTAAAATCCCCCTCATTGACTGACTACATAATATGTTTTTTTGACCAATTGTAAACTTTGATATAAAGTTCCAAGTTAACAAACCCCTAGGTAGGGTTCATTTCCTTAACAATTTTACTGCATCCATAAAGCATGTATATTTGTAAAGTAACTATTTTTCTCAGCCCTTTCCTTGAAATTTGAATAATTTGCATTCAGGTTTTGCTCCTAATGCCAAACTCACATAAATCTATAATCTCATAAGCATGCCACTAATATTCTTTCTTTAGCAAACCCTATCTCACTTACAAAGAGGAAGCCTAAATTTCTTTTCTAACATTCTTTTCAAAGAAAACTCTTTAAATTTTTCCAAAGTCATAAGCTATACCTAACGGAAATCTTGAAATCAACATCATATATGTAGATAAAGATTACCCATGGTTCAAAACTTACCTTTCCAACTGCTAAACAAGATTTCATTCTATCTAAAACTAAGTCTCATAACTTCTTTCCTTTATGAGACAAAGGAATACCCAAATATGTTGATGGAATTTTATCAATTTTAAACCCTGAAATCTCCATACTAATATTTTATAAATCTAGGGCACTTTCAATGAAATATATCCTAGATTTGGCAGTATCAACCAATTATTCAATAACCTTATCATAGCACAATAGTTTTTATTTAAATTCCATGGCTTCATTGACAAAGGGATGACCCAAAATAAAAGTATTATCAACAGCTTAGAGAAGAGATTCAAAGGGACCATTACTTGCAACTTGAATACCTTTGATTTTAGCTTCTATTTTTTCCTTTGAGTAAGTTTTCCCTAAAGCCTTTGAGAAAGAGATAAGCAGATAGTTTGTCACCCTAGTAAAGTCTATGTGATGATTCAAAGTATCCACTAGGGGATTCATTCATCAAAACAAAATATTTGTAAGTGTTATGATAAGATTAATCCATTTGCATGCCCATGTGTTTAAGATAATTAGTTGGAAGTGAAGAGTTTCACAGCATGGACTGAGGTTCAAATCCCATGGGTAAATGCTTAACATTTAGGGCCCATGGGTTTATAACAATTGGTTGAGAGTGAAGAATTTCACACCATAGACTAAAGGTTCAAATCCCATGGGTTAACCCTTAACATTTAGTTCATGGGTTTGGAGCAATTGGTTGGGAGTGAAGAGTTTCACATCTTAGACCAAGGTTCAAATCTCATGGATAGGTGAGCAGGCTTAAAGGTGCAAGCTCCTGGTCCCACTTGTGGAATTCCTCTCCCCCTATTGAGTTAATTATGTATTTATCAAATGGCATTAGCTCAACTTGTTATATTCCTCAACCTTCAAGGAGGAGAGGAGTGGGGCCATTTCAATCTCATATAACCAATTAAAGATAACATTAACTAATTCACACCAGCTTTGATCAAAACAATTTTTTTTTAATGAATATCATGTAGAAAACTCAAACAAACCCTTTCATATGCTTTGTTCATATCTAGATTTACAAGCAAACCTAGATGTTTTCATGGAAAAAAAATAAAGCATGACCTCTTGTGCAATGATTATATCATCAAGGATTTAATCACCATAAATAATAAAAAAAATAACTACCATAGTCCTTAAAATATCATAATCCAAAATGTTTTTCAATCTATTCGCCCTGATATTGTAATCCAAAAGGCTTTTCAATCAAAAAAAATCTCACCTTTTTTTCTATTTCTTTGGTGATGTTACACACCTTTTTTTCTACTTCTTTGGTGGTTACGCACACACATGGGACCTAAGACCACAAGGGGAACCGTTGAAACCATGAGCGAGTTCAAACCCTGGACCTCTTTACAATGAGCATGCCTCACTCATCTTTCATGGGAACCAATGTCATAAAGATTGCATTGATCTCATTTATTATATCCTTCTTTTTACGATCCTCTTCAATTACAACCAACATGTTCTTATCAAATCCTAAAAGTTTTAAAAGAACGTTATAGAAAATCCATTAAGGTTAGGTGCCTTATCAAAGTGGAAAGAGAAAATTGCTTCTTGTAGTTGTTGTGTATAGATCTTCTCAACAAGCTTATGTTTTGTCTTTATGTGATAACTGATGAAATATCTTGTAAAAATTTACCTTGAGCCTCCTTATCTTACCCAACTTTTGATAAAATAACTTTAAAATACTTAGTTGCTCAATTCCTAATAGCTTTTTCTTGCACAAGAACTTCTTCTAGTCACTTCTTCCATCTAGACTTAAAATATATTTAATATGCCAAAAAATACAATTTTGTTTGATTAATAGAAAGCAAAAAAACTAGTTTTCTTATCCCTTTTTTAAAGCATTATTTCCTTATATTTTTTTACCCGGTATGACTCTTCCTTTTGTAAGACAATAATATTTTCTTCCTTCATTCTTTTTCCATCTAGATTTCAAATATATTTGATTAAAAAATATATTTGTTTTGTTAATAGAATGAAAAAAAAGTATTCTTATCCCTTTTTAAATCTTCTTTTCTTATATTTTTAGGCCCAATATTACAAGTCTAGTGGCATATTCCATGATTGGAATTTCGTGTCACGTTAATATCTATCTATCTATCTATCTTGTAATACATTATAATAAAAAAGTACTTGTTTTTCTCACACATCGATATATTGGTTTATTTTATTGATTTCTATACTCTTTAAAATATGATATAAAAATTTAAATTCCAAATTTTCATGTGCCCCTTAAATAAAATCTTGCTTCAACCCCCTAAAACATTACTATTTGAATAAACCATAAAGGCCTTTATATCACTAGATGGGATTTCTTTTTCTAAAGTCAACTTCTACTACATAGTGATCTTCTTGCTTCGTTTTGATGTTTATCTTGTGATGAAGACTTTGAATTTCTTTTTCAAACATTTTCACTTTTGTAATCTTTGGCCATGTATCCAATCTCATAACATTTCCAACTTGGAAAAGCAATTTCATAATCCACTCGTCGATTTCATTCTCTCAATTCAAATGTAATCTTTAATAGATTTTGACAAAGGCTTTGAAATGACCATGTCAAGGTATACACAACATTTACCAGATGAATGGACAAAAGACCTTACACAAACTAACAGCCTTTTCTTAGTTGTTATCTCCACAAAAAAATCTCATTGATCTTAAATATAAGCCATCTCTCCCTAAAACATGGACACCGTGTATTTAATCCCTACCTAATCTACTAGCCTTTTAATAGTTTTTATTTCCAAAAAAAAATCCACTCCATGATCTTAAATACAAACTATATTTTCTCTAAATCTGGTCCACTACCCATTATTTTATTTACACCTTTGATAAACATGATGAAAATTTAATCCTTTGTAAAGAAAAAACGACGACGTCTAGTTTGACCCCAATCCCTATTTTCATTCATTTCATTTTAAAGTCTTCTAAAAAAATTTAATTAATTGAATTTGCATACTAATACTTTATTTTATTATTATTAACCTAGTTTGACCTCAATCCCTATTTTCATTCATTTCATTTTAAAGTCTTTTAAAAAATTTAATTAATTGAATTTGCATACTAATACTTTATTTTATTATTATTAACTATCATGACTTTTATTGTTACTTATTACACTTTTTATATTATTATTAACCATCTCATCGTTATAATGATTTCTATTATACATTATTACACTTATTTCTAAAAACATTATATTATTATTAACCACCTCATCCTTATAAATGACTTCTATTATACATTATAACATTTTTTTCTAAAAATGTTATATTATTATTAACTACCTCATCCTTATAATGACTTCTACTATACCTTACTACACTTTTTTTCTAAAAACATTATATTGTTATTAACCACCTCATCATCATAATGACTTCTATTGTACCTTCTTATTTTATTTTTTTAAACATTATATTATTATTAACCATCTCATCATTAAAATGACTTCCATTTTACCTCATTGCACTACGATAAAGATTGTTATATATTTTTTTTCACTAATGTGAAAATCCTTGGTGTAAAGATTGTTATATTTTTTTTCTCTCTTGAGAAAATCCTTATTTTCCTCACTTGAAATTTCCATGAAATAGTCTCCTTTTCTAATACTTCACTTTTCTTTATGAAAAAAGAAAATTGTTTAGGTTTTTAATTTCTTCGATTTAAAAAAACATTGAAGGCAACAGTGGTGTGACATATGTTATGTTTTTGATAGAAATAACCTTCAATAATATTTATATAGATAGCTATTAAAATATACTAGAAATTAAAATAACAATTAACAAAATGGATGCCACATATATTTTAAAAACGAAAATCAAAATATACATCACAAAATTCCAAGTTTTAAAAATATAAAATTATCATTACAATACAAATTATACATCCTAAAATTCAAAATATTGATATTAATGAAAATATCATTACAATAATAGCAAGAGAAAGCTATAACAAAATCATGATTTTCATCTAGTATTATTTTGTCAGTAACAAAAGATAATTCTGATCGTTTTGAATTAACATCTCCATGATAAAGAAAACAAGTTCTTGTAACATGTTGCATTCTAGTTTGTTTAGTGCTTTTATTATTCACCTCCCTTGTAATTCCTCCACAATCATCACACTTCAATAAAGAGTACTTCTATTATTCACTCCCTTATATTCCTCCACAATCATCACACACGAGAAAATAAAAAGTATAATTCTGATTGTTTTGAATTATTACCAATGATGATGGAAACAAGTTCTTGTAACATGTTGCATTCTAGTTTGTTTAGTGCTTTTATTATTCACCTCCATTGTAATTCCTCCACAGTCATCACACTTGAAAATAAAGAGTGCTTTTATTATTCACCCTCTTAAGAGTGCTTTTATTATTCACCCTCTTATATTCCTCCACAATCATCACGCACTTTGAAAATAAAAAGCAAAACAGTCGTAAAGCTGAATGAAAATAGGGGACATACATGTGAATAAATAAGGAAACCAGAATATAGAAGATGAGACACACAGCACACAACCAAGAAATAAATTTCTTTTAATTATGTAAAACTAAAATATTTGAAAGCACAACTCAAAAAAAAACAAAAAAAAAATGAGAGTCCAAAACATAACAAAAAAAAAAAACCTTAAAAATTAAGAGATGATCAACTAAGAAATTTGCTTCTTGCACCTAGAGATATGTCCCTCCTCAGATCCTTCAAGTGAATAAATAAAATAGATAAAAGCTAGCTATTAAAGAAAAGATAAAATCAATAAAACCTAGCTATTAAAGAAAAGATAAAATCAAGAGTCAAAAACAAAAACAAAAATAAATCTTGAAAATTAAGAGAATCAACCAAAAAATTTACTTCTTGCACTTAAATTTGTTCCCCCTCGTACCTTTTAAGCGAATAGATAAAATAGATATGTCCTAAAGGCCAAAACTTCTGGGACAACAACACTTCAATTCACCTTTGATAAATCTCATTGTCCTCGGGACCAAAACAACTTATAAAGTTTCATTATCACACAACCATATAATATGTTATGTTACTCATTCCTTTTAAAGAAAAGAAGTTTTCATGAACAATAAAAGCTAAGTCAACATTCATTGTTTTTGAAGAAGATGATCTTTTGCTTCTGATCTTGCTGAGTCATCATTCCTTCTTTTTAAAGGAAATGATCTTTTGACTCAGCATTCCTTCTTTTTAAAGGAAATGATCTTTTGCTTCTAATCTTGCTGAAGAACAAAATGTGCTTTGCTTCGCACCTCCAATGACTTCAACATTGTCCCTACACTAAAATAAAATTTATCCAAAAAAAAGTGTCTAATCTCAAATTTCCTAATGTGCATTTGTAAGTTGAAACTCGCACTTTAAATGGAGCCAAACTAATCAAGAAAACAACCTTAACCTTGTTGACTGCTAAGATGTTGCGCTCTTGCTGCTAATTTCTTTAACAAATACCAATTTTTCTTGTGTTTTAAGTCTATAACAATGCTTGAATTGAAGTGATGCTTCCTAGTCCTCTGCTACATTCTTTTGTTGGATCAATTGATTCTTCTAACCATTACACAGACCATGGTTGCTAATGAGCTCTGAGCTTAAAAAAAGTGAAAGGAATGTACACATAATAAAATAAAAAAACTTTTTAAGACCTTTGGAAAGAAATGTGGGGAGAATTAGCAGAATACTACAAGATAGATCTGTGCTGCAGAAAAATGCTTTAGCTAAAGGACCTGCAAGGAATGCACAACCCATAAAAGGATAAAAACTTATACAAGAGAACTTTGGAAAGCTACGAAGGGAGACTCGGTTCAATTAGGTAAGACTACCAATCATATCGCATCACTTTTTCAAGATAGATCTATCCTGCATCCTTAAAATCAATGAACAAATGATGAATTCTCAACTAGAACATAAATTCCTTTTAACATTGTAGATCATTCAGGGGAACAACAAATAAATGTTCCAGAGTAAAAACCTAAAACCAAGAAACAAGTTCCACACAAATACTTAATAAATATTGCAAAAGCAATTGTACACTGCAATACTATTAGTGATAGCTTCAGAACAATGGCCAAACTGCTTGATTTGGATATTGGAGGCAAAGTAAACCCAGGCACACCAATGGTTACATTACATCATTACAACTTATGGTAACACTATGCAACATTAATAGTAGTGGTTACATCATATAACATTACAGCTAATATCTATGACCATACAATGTTTGATTTCTAATTCACAGAAATTGCTTTTTCAAAACTAGAACCTATGTTGCTATCCAGATATTACAAAAATAAAACTCTATCATTGAAAGGTCTTTCAAAACAGGGACGTTAAAATCGGGATGCTTACTCTGCTATTTGAAATATCATCACCACTTGAACTCTGTGATGTGCTTGTCAGGTTAGTTCAATAAGTTTACCAATTATTCCATGGGTATAACACCCCCTGCAGCCAGTATTTTTTGCTCCAACTGCAAAATAGATTATGGCCAGTGAACATATTGAAAATCCATGGCCAAAATGCCTTTTAATATTAGAAAATACTTTGATAAAACACTAAAAAATAGTAAGAATCCAGCTAATAAGTTATAAAATCCTCTGACCATGAAGTGTTAAAATGTTGGCATTAGATCAGTATATCAAGAATCATGAAGATTTTAGAGGAAACAAACAAGGAATGATCAAAGCCAAATATTGAAGAGCCACACCAAAATACTAACGCTAACTAAAGATCCATCCGCATAGATAAAAATGAGGCAACATTACGGAACCTAACCCTGAGGCAAGAATGAAAGTCTATCCTAGATATTATACAATCATTGTTTATGCAGATAACAAATCCATAAACAGAAAACTCTACACAAGAACAAAATTATCTTAAGAAATATTTACTAAAATACCAGTCAATGGTGAAATGCAGTTCAGAAACTAATATAGAGCCCTATTGCCACACAAGACGAACAATGAAATACCAGGGTGTTGACTATTGTACAGCTGTAGACAAAAACCAAAGACCTATCATCAAAGATACACTAGTACCAGAATGAGAATGGAAGTCTATTTTAGATACTAAACAATTAATGTTCATGTAGATGATAGATCTACAAACAGAAAATTCTGAAATCTTCCAGAAAAAGAAGAACAATATTACCCTTGTCACATTTACTAAAGAACCAGTCAATGGTATGATCTAGTTTACGGTAGATAGTGTGACAAGGTGCAGGGTTCCATTGCCTCTCTAGAACTAAGTCACATTTACTAAAGAACCAGTCAATGGTATGATCTAGTTTACAGTAGATAGTGTGACAAGGTGCAGGGTTCCATTGCCACTCTAGAAATAAGGCATTATCAACAAATATCATGGTTCAAAGAATGAAATAGAAAAAAATGTCAGTCGAGACTTCAGATAGTCTTCAGACAGCCACTCAACATTACCAATTTAGTTACAAGTTTGAGACTCCAAATAATTTGGCTATGAGATGGGCCCTATTGCATATACTTTTGCAGAAGGAATGAGAACTTACATTATTAAAAACCAGGCTTTTGCTCAAATAATCTGGCACTATTCTGCTTCAGATGCCTTTGTAAAGCTATGCGTTTCTATGGTATTTCATCATCCCAGATATATCATAGTCAATTCAAAGTTCTCTCCACTCGCTTAACTTGGTTTATATTCCAATACAACTTTCTGACCTTGCTCCCTCCCTCTATTCCTCACTGGTGCATTTCACTTTTGTTTATATGCAATTCCAAGTTTAACTTGCAGAGTTGCAATCCAAACAAAGAAAAAGAACTCTAAAAAAGGATTGCCTAATTACTGACATCAGTTCAAGTTGAAGGAAATTGGAATCATTTCTAAAGTCATACTATGGAGACACTAAAACTGACTTTCCTCTGGCATTTCCGTTACTTCATAATTTTATTGTTAAGTCCCCTAGTCTAAATTCATGATAGATGACCATCCACATGTAATCATATTTAACCAATTTTCAAATGCCCACTAAAGGTTTGAGGGTTATACATGTATATAATCTTTTATAGATTTGAAATAATTACATCAACTCAACAGTATAAAACAATTTGTCTTTTAAAATTTCAAGTTGGTTATAATTGTTAATAGTCGACCTTGCTGTCAGACTCTAGTCCAATGGTTGAATTGGATATCCCCACGCAGAAGACCAAAGGTTCAAATCCCCAAGCATAGAGCACTTCAAAAATATGGGAGTGTTGATCCAAAAAATTTAAGGGATTCCCAGCCTTACCTGGATGTTTTAGATATGGATCAGATAGGGGATGTATTTGGATATGTTTGGATATAGCATCCATGTATTAAGTATGTTTGGATGTGGTAGTCAAGAAATAATCTGTATCCATACATGATATGTGGATAAGGATACCAAGCAGGAGTGTTGGATATGGTAAACTTGGGTAAACAGCTGTCCATGTCCTAACAATTGGCCTACTTCAACAATGCAAAAGAAAAGAAAGGTTGCAATTACACTTCAAATGTTTCCTGGCCACTACTATCATACTCAATACAATCCACATAATCAGGATCAAGTTCTATTGAATTCACCATCTGTGAGGTAGTTTGCTTGAATTCAAATAGAAAATGCAATCAAAATAACTTCCAAAGGCCTTGTTGCAAATGTACTTCAAATGGTTCTTGGTAATCTACATCATACTTATTAATATACAATCTGGGTTCAGGTCTATTGAATTCACCATCTGTGAGGTAGTTTACTTGGATTCAAATAGAAAATAGGGTCAAATAACTAAATGTCCAAGGCTGGACAAAGCCCAAGGTATGGCTAAATATTATACTTAAGGTTATTGCCTCCAATCTGCTTTCTGATGGTGTAGGAACCATGACACAATCTTTGTCACCAAAATTTGACTGGTCTGTAATTAAGCACTGATTTGCATTGCTTGTACTTACAACAACTTTGTGTTCTAAATCTGATGTACAAACTTAGTAAACTACAGGTTTCTGGTTGTGCTGAACTAGGGTTAGCTTCTGGCAGCATGGGTAAATTACATCATCAATTGGAACAAAGGAGCTGAATCCCAGCTTCGAGGATCTATATGCTTGATAGTGTCAATTTTGAGATTTATCATGATTGTGTTGATTAGTTGAATGACAAGCACTTCCATCTCAAATAGATGGATGCTTATTGTTGTATGAGCAAAGAAAAAAAAATGCAATATTGCAATTAGCAGCTTCACTCTAGACACTAGTCTGTAATGCTAGACATCAGTCTGTAATCAAAGTTGGAGACACAAATAAAAGTGCGCTTCCAGGACACAACCATACCAGCAATACTCTTGGTCTAAGAAGCGCACCTTGTAGGAACAAGGAAACAACTTTACTTTACCTTGAATATATTATTTATTAGTTCAATTGTGTACAGCTTTGAACTGCAACCATTTTGAAGCCCATGGTAAATTGAGACTTGCCATCCTTCATGGACCAAGGTATCCTCCAAGAGGTGTCGAAACCTAGATGTCAGTGATGATTGCTAAAAGCATTGTTGGAAAACTCGCACACAACAATTAATTGGCAAGGCCATTTTTTGAAAGTACTCAGTAACTTGGCAAAAACTCAAATAAAAAATTAAAATCAAACTCTAGCAAACCAATTTTCGCTCAAATTTGGCATTGACAGTTTCATGTGATTACTTGACACAGTTTTTTTGACAGTTTCTTGTGATTATTTGACACAGTTTTTTGTGATTACTTGACAGTTCTCCTGTTATTTATTTCACAAGCACTCACCAAAAGTCGGTGCCAAGTTCTTCAGCAATTTTCTTGCCAAGCATAAAAAAACACAATTTTTGCAGTCTTGGCAGTTTCTCGACAAGTTTTCCAACACTAGTTGAGAGCCTATATTATACAAATGCCAACAGATAAGTAGGAAGTCTCATGATCAGATGTCTAGTACAACAAGATACAACCACCTCCACAAGAAATGATCAACACTATGCTTAAGTAGGAAGACCATAAACAAAATCAATAGAAACAACGTCACAGGGCCATTTAAAACAGGTGTGTACTTCTTGCTTCCTGCCACGTGACTTGGCAATGACACAAATAGGGCAAACGCAGCAGTACCAGGAATCCTTGACATGAAGGTTTGGAAAGTAGTACTTTTGCAAAACAGCTGGAGCATTGTGGACAACAAAAAGACCTGCCAAATTGCTTTTCAAACCAAATTCCATCACTGCTCACTACACTGAAATTATGGTCCTCTCATACATATTGTGATCATTCAATAATGAAAGTTATGCATCCCCATAATGCACTTCTTGCCTCGTTAAGTTTTTGGATTAATGATGACTTGGTAAGATCGGTAATAATTGGACTGCCACAGTCGATCATCACAGATGGGTGAGTTGGATCGTCCTATCAGGGCAAGAACATCTTTGGTAGTAAAGGCAATTTCCCTTTTATATGTAATTTTCATTACTTATTTTCTCAAAGTCCAAGGATTTATAGTGTTCGAAAAGAATTCAAATGGCAACTGATTTCTTCCCATTTTTGGTTGAAAGGTACAAAGCTTCAAATGCAGATGGGACTCATGTATATTAGCACCTGGGCTTGCAAACTGGTTGTAGCTTTTCTATTCCCTTCACAGCACTTCAAAAGAGAGCGCATGGGCAATCAGCACATCATGTGAGAGGGGGTCGTGCTAGTCACCTTTGGAAGAAGCTAAACACTAACATGAAAGTGAAAATTGTATGTTGATGGAAGGCATGTGCAAGTAGCCAGCATCTGATTGCTGCAACACCTGGTTAGAATAAGTGTCCCCTTGTTTAGTTTTAGCCACACCACTTTTATAATAGATGTATCTAAAATTATCCACCCATTCCTCTATAAATATGTATGCAATGTACCATGCCTAAGGGGAAGGGAAAGAACAGAAAGTCATATTATGGTTGTTAAGCTTAAAGCCCATGTTTGTCACTGCACAGACCTACATTGGGTCTCACGTTGATGGTGTAAAGCCTCGAACGGTATGCTAGAAATGGATAAATGTCCATCCAATTGTCTATAAACATGTATTTAACGTACAATGAGAAAGGTGGAAGGAGGAAAAACAGGAGGTTGTCTTAGGGTTGTTAAGCTTGAAGCCCTTATTTTATCACTCCGTGGGCCTACTTGGGTTCTTTTATTGGTGTAAAGACTTGAGGCAATAAGCTGGATATGGGTGTACTAAGCCTTGATGGACATGGTGAACATGTTCAGGTCCTGACGAATGTTGCAAATAGTGTTTTTCTCTATGTTACCGGTTCAACACCCTAGACCCTTGGAACCTGGTACGGGATGTACCCAATTCGAAATCGGGTTCGGTACGCCCGCGAGTCCGTCTAGGGTTCTGCCTGGGGGATGGACCCGAACGTATCCGGGTCTCCCAAGCATAACCCTGGACAGACCAGGGTCCCAGACACGACTGGAAATAAACCAAAAGAATGCTTTCGTCGGGAGGATTCATGGACGATTCCAGCAATCATGCGGCTTGTGGGCGTGCATATACGTGCCATCACAAACGACGAAAACTACTAAGCTGCCCGTCCTGGTTTATTACCACGAAGGGGGATTTTGCATGGGATCTGCGTCGTGGTCCATTTACCACTCGTTCCTCACGAGATTGGCCCTGGAGGCAAATTGTATCATAATCTGTCAATTACAGGATGGCTCCGGAGCACCGCCTTCCGACAGCATAAATGCCCTCGAGTGGCTCCGCCAGCAAGCCCTCGGTCGCGACGTTTCGTCTTGGGTGTGGTTGTATGGAGATTTTTCTAGATGCTTCGTGGCCGAAGATTTTTCGGGTGCTAACATCGTTCACCATGTGTTGTGGCGGAGCAAGAGGGATGACAAAGCATCGTCACTAAAGCCATTGGGAATCCGAGGGTCGGTCCTTAATAACTAACTTTAAATGATCAATGTGTTTTGTAAAACTATAAATTTTAAATATAATTAATAACTAGCTTAGATATATAAAATATATATATCTATAAACGCCAAGAGTTATCAATCTCAGAGGCGCCTATCTATCACACCCCCAAGAGGCACCATTTTAGTTTAAATTTTTAAAATATTTTAAATCCACCGTAACCCTTAATGTCGACGGATAATTTTCTTAATGTCGGCTTTTTAATAAAATATTAAAATTGTTTACGACGTGGCTGACCTTCCTGGCTGCCATTGTAGGACGCCCATCGGCGTCATTAATAATTGTTAATAATTAAATTAATATAAGTTCAATTTTAAATAACTAACTTAATAATTAATATTAGTTATTTTAAATTTTATATTTAATTTAAGATTAAATAATATGTATTAATTATTAAGTTAGTTCGTTAGTCATAATGTGAAGGTTTATTAAAATTCGGGGCCAAGGAGTTTTACAATATAAAATATTTTTTTATAATTTAAAAATTTTATTTTAATTTTATAAAGATAAAGATAATTTTTAACTTAGTTATATAGTTTCTTTGGTGCCATCGGATTTGAACTTTGGTGTGAACCATGTCACCCATATGTCTTAACCATTGAACCATGGCCTTATTAACCATATGAAATTATCTTTATAGAAGATGTTATTTAACTAATATAAAGGCCATATGAAATTATCTTTATAGAAGATGTTATTTAACTAATATTATTGGATATGAACCTTGAACCTCCTATTTAAAGTTCCAAAGTTTTATTATTAACCCACTAGAATACTTAAGTTTTAAAAATATTTATATATGTTTTTTATTAATTTTTGTACAATCGAACCCAAAACAAAAAAAAAATGTCGTACAGGAGAACCGGGTTCTTCGTACCCGAACCCAAACCCATAACGAATCGATAACATAGGTTTTTCTCGATCTGACCTATGTTTTATGGCTATATTGAGCCATGAATCTACAGTACTTCTGCTTCACTTAAATTTCTATGCATATTCTTTCCATTCTTCTAGTTACTATTGAGCTTTGTAAAGATCTAGTAATTTGTGAGAATGCCTAATCTTCATGGCTGAGTGAATTGTGCAAAAGCTTGAGATCACCACATGCCTCAGAAGAGACATCCCTAGTTTGCCAAAGATGACACACTTTGTGTGCACTAACATGCAAGAATTTGATCCTTATAATATTAGCCACTAGGCTGACATGCGAAACAATTTTTGGTCAACAAAAAGTTTAAGCAAAAAAAAATTCACAGATCGTAAAAGCCATGCAAATCCCACGCAACTTCCCTGGACCTAACTACCACTGTTGCTGGTCAAAATGAAAAGCAAATTCCAAAAACTCAACCCTGGGTGAAGGCACAATTGTTGGCATCATAAAATCAAATCCTTAGATCTAATTTGCATGTGCCATTGCTCAAAAAAATAACACTACACTCAGCTGTTTCATCATTAAAGATGGAAAAGTTAGTTTTTCCACATGCTTTATAAAATTCTTACTCTAATATTTCAAATAATCCGTAGAATTATGAAATGGCAATCTAAATTCAAATGTGCAACAATTCAAGTTTCAGATGATTGATTACATATGATGATGTATAATGGATGATTTATAATTCACATGCTCTCCACAATAATTTTTCCTAAATTCACATTGGGTGAAATCGATATCCATGTGACAGCCTATAGCAGTTAATGTATTGTTGTTAAAGTGGGTGCATACTATATGGTCCACATGATGGACTAAAGTTTTCGGGTGGCCAATTGTAATTAAAGGCCTTCCTAGCAAACAAAGCTTTGCTACAAGTAATCTTTTAAATGATTTATATGCTCATTGTGCAGCAAGACAACAGTTCATAAAGCATACCTTTTGCTATTGTCTATTTGCTTACCAATCACAGCAAGATATTGACTGATTCCATCAAATTTTTCCACAGCCTATACATTAGATGTAAGACTTAAATGATAAGACTCTTGCTTCTAATTATAGAATCGTTACGAAAGATCCAGAAGCGATTTTTGTGTAATGGATTCTTGGGTATTAGAAGACCCAAGTTCTTCAGCTCCTAAGTTCCTCTGTTAGGAAACAACTCCAAGAATTTCAACAATAGCAGTAACAATTCAATAGTAAGCAAGATCATTACTCCAGTGATAGTAATAATTCAGATCCAATTGCCAGAAAATCAAATATGCAATAATCAAATTCTAGATTCAAATCAATGCAAATCCTTAACCACTTAGAGAGGGCAAAGTCTCATATGCGCAGAAGAAGCTACTCAAATTCGAAGATGAAAGATGATTCCAACTACCACATAATTCTTCCTATTTATAGATTAAATCAACATTAACCCTAACCCTAGGGCCCAAGCTAATTAAAAAAAAAGACAGCCAACATGCTATATTGGAACTGTTACATGGCTCCCTCCCTCCAAAAAGCTTTGTCCTCAAAGCTGGAAAAGACAGGAAAATCATCTCCTAATATTGAATAGTCATTCAAGATGGTGTGGATCATGTTGTTGCTTCATGTGTCTTTGGGCTTGTGTCAAATTATCCTTAAGAAGCTGAAGCACAAATCCTCTACCTGCACAACCTTGGAGGATCCTAGAACATAGTTTGCTATTGATGGAGGTTTTTGACCATACAATGCTTCAAATGGGAACATCTTGAAAGATGAATGGGAAGAAGTATTGCACCACCATTCAGCTCATGACAGTTATTGGACCCAATGATACTACTTGTCTTGAGCAAAAAAAACATAGGTAAGCACCCAAACATTTATTAACAATCTCTGTTTGACCATCCGACTAAGGGTGATGAGAAGAGAACACTCAACATGATACTGCTAAGACAAAACAATTCTTTCCAAAAATTGCTAGTGAAGACAATGTCACGATCACAGCAGTTTTGGGCATACCATGTAATAAAAAACATAATTGAGAAATACCTTGACCACCTTACTTGCTGAAAAGGGATGTTGTAATGCACAAAGTTGAGCATATACTTGGAAACGCAATATACTACCACAAAGATCATTGTTTTGTCCTCTGAATTGGGAAGGCCCTCAATGAAATCCAAGAGATTCAACTGCTTCCCCTTTGTTACACTAACATACCTCACACTCAGCCACAACCGTTTTGACATCCACTTTTAATCCTTTCCAATAAAATCAATGCTTCACCCGCTAGTATGTTTTCAAGAATCCCAAATCTCCAACCAAAGGAGATGCATGTAATTCTTGGAAAACATTTAACTTAATAGCCAAAAACTGAGGAATATAAATGCAATCCTTTTTGTGAAGCACTCCATCAGTATATGTGAATTAAAATGCAAAATGCTGATCCTACCTTCATTTCCTAAATGATACGAGTAGTCTTTGAATCAAAAAGACTATCTTCTCAAAGTATAGAAAGCCATTGTGGAAGAGGACTAGAGATGGCATTAATAGCAACAACATCCTCATATTTGTGAGACATTACATCAGCCACTACATTTTCCTTTCCTTTCTTGTATTTAACAACAAATCTTGTATTTAATAACAAAATCATAACCGAAGAGCTTGGTCATCCATTTATTTTGTTCATGGCATGAAAGACACTGCTCTAAGAGATGCTTAAGGCTGCTATGGTTGATTTTGATGATGAAACCATGCCCCAATAAATAAGGCCTCCATTTCTCTATGGCATGCAAAACAGCTAACATTTCCTTCTCATAAGTGAACTAACATTTGCATCAAGACAGCCCCACACTCAATGAAAAAAAGACTCGCTAAAGTCAAGACTGGCCAAAATTGGAGCAGTACACATAGCTTCTTTGAGGGCTTGGAAGGCCTAGTCAGCAATTTTAGACCAAACATAGGCATTTTTTTTCGCGAGAGCAATGAGAGAAGCAAAAATCTTCCCATAGTTACAAACAAATTTTTTGTAGTAGCTTGAGAATCCTAAAAATCCATGGAGCTAAGTAAGGGATTTGGGCAAAGGTCTAATCTTGCATAGCTTTGATCTCGTTAAGAACCTTGACTCCTAGAAAAACTATGTCTCAAGTATTCCACCTCTTAGACCCCAAACAAACATTTGGACCTTTTGAGCTTTGTCATCATGAACTAGATTATCATCACACAAATTACTAGAAATCCAAGACAAATATGCAAAGGAAAGGATGAAAGACAGAGTTCATGAGACTTTGGAAAGTGGAAGGAGCATTAGTGTGACCTAAAGGCGTGTCTAGGAATTCATAATGACCCTAAGGAGTATCAAAACCAATCTTAGAGATATCCTCTTCTCTAACCCTAATTTGACGAAACCCATAGTGCAGGTCTAGTTTTGTAAAGTATCTAGCACCATGTAATTTATCCAACAAATCATCTATTACAAGGATAGGAATCTTACCTTTGATAGTAATCTTGTTGAGAGGACGAAAAATCAAGACACATGCGCTACGAGTTATCCTTGCACCGCACCATCACCATTGGAGAGAAGTATGGAGTGGTGCTTGGACATTTCTTAAACTAGCTTCTCAATTTTTAACTTTTAAGGCTAGGGATAATGATAAGGATGCACATTAGGAAGTTAACTTCCCAAAATAAGGTGGATTGCATGATCATGTGGGCTCATTAATGACCTTCTCATAGTGATCCACAATGTTTTGTAAACCCAAAGAAATAGTTGGAAGAAGTAGCTTCAAAGACTAAACCCCCATGCAATTGATTTGAACAAAGACTCCACAAACACCTTTCTTCAATATCTTTTCCAAGCTATGTGAACTAACCACCATGGAAGGAGGGGGTTGGATTCTTCAAAGACAAATGACTTTTCCATTCTCTATCCACTTGACATATAAAACTGTAGATTGGTATTAACGTCACCAAGCCGAGATAGCCATTATGCTACCAAGATGACATAATCCCCCATTATGCTCCAAAGAGTTTACCCAACCAAGTATAATCCCCATTTGGATATTATTTTAGTTGTTCGAACCACACACCAAGCAATACCCTCATTTGCACTTAAGACTTGACATTTATCTTGATTTAAAGTATTGATATACGACCAACCCCAAAGATTTTGTTGTCTTACTATCTATTAAGATATGTGTGTTACCCAAATCAATCAATACATTGATACGTTGTTTTCTTTTTTATATCAAGGGATTCAGTAACATCCTTTCATCTTTAACAACTAGGTACGGGGCCCAAACATTCTCCCTAAGGTTTCTGCCTTCGAACACAAGTCAAATCATTGAAGTTGCCTCTATAACCCCAACCTCTCCTCGATAAACATGGCCCAAAGTGAGGGAGACCCCGATGGCTCAAGGTTGATACCATCGTCATTAAGCTAGCGCGCACTCAACAAACTCAAGTCAGACTACTACCTTTGCCCTATATTGGGCATGCCCCCAAGGTTTGAACCAGGTTTCCTCTTGGTAAGTGCCCAAAGTCTTACCAATCCACCTACCCCTTAGGGACGATACTTTGTTGTTTAATAAATCCTTGTACCGTGACAGTGTGGTGAGCTTGGAGCCCCATAAGCGCCTGAGCAAAGAGAACCATGGTATCATCTTCCTATTAAGCTTCCATCTACTTTTGTTGGTTGCTCCTATTGTACTTAATCTTCATCCTCCTATATTGTTGTGTCTTCACCTTCAACTTGAATGTTACTATGTTCTTCACAAGCCTAATTTCGAGATGGTGAAAAAGGCATTTGAAACTGAAAAATCCTTGAGAATTCTAGCTAATTACGATAAGGATGAAAAGAGTTGAAGTCACATCTATATGGAGGACCAAAATCTTGGAGCTTTGCTACCAAAACTACACGTTGAGCATCATCAAGTATAGGGATCGTGTAGGTCCAACTTCCTTCTCAATCTTAACCTTAAGACCATAGCAAAAGGCTAAGAACACCACCACTGAATTCAATTGGTAATATAGATGAGAAGACTAGTGGACTCAAAGCAATACTCCTCCATTGTTCCTATTTGCTTAGTTTGCATAAGACATACAACATATGATGTGGAAGATCCCATGTTAAATCTTTAGAGAAATCATTCTTTGAAGTCAAGCCTCAAAAGGGGACCATACCATGTTGGACGAGCTGCCAAATTAGAAGTTCCTCATGCAACACAACCCACTCCAATAACATGGTATAGACAGATAAGGCCTTCCATTTTGACCAACCATCCTCAAGGAACAATACCTTCAAAGGTGGGCATGTCAATGCGAGGAACATGAACGTCATGAGGCCATTCAAGTAAATTAGAAGCACCTCCTATTGTGGAATCCAAATCAAAAGCAACACCTAGGTTGTAAGGACCGAAAACTTGAAAATTATGACTAGGTGGTGGTTGTGAAAGAACACTAGTAAAGGAGGAGTCTTTCAATGTTATTCAAGGACTTCGACATGAAAGATATTGACTGGTCTTAACTATTCAAGGTCTTGGACATAGAAGTAATCGACTAGTCTTGACTATTCTTGACTACTCAAGGTATTGACAATGGAAATAATCATTTGTTCTTCATGCAAAAGATATATACGTAGATCAAGGTCAATAGCATAGGAATGAGGATTACTAGTTGGAGGGGTAGCAAGAGAGGTGACCAAGAAAGGATTACTAATTGGAGGGGTAGCAAGAGGGGTGACCAAGGGAGGACCTTTGGGAGGAAGAGAGGAAGAACCTAAGGTGTTGGGCAAGGGTGCAACCATGGCGTTTAAGAAAGAAAGAAGATGTTGATCGACACTATTGATATCATGGGAAGTGTTGTGATGCTTACACAAGATTTCTAGGTGGCCGATTCTTTTTACTCGCACACACGTCCTCTAAAAGAACAAAACGTTGTAGTCAACCATTGACTCATGCCCAACCAATAAGGACAACAGTTCGCTCATGCATTAGGGGCAAGTGAACTTCAAACAAATACTTGGAATGCTACTAAAAAAGTGTTGTGAAAATACCTCTTACTTTTGATCAACTTGAAGAGACAATCTCCCACAAAGGTTCGTCAATACCCGATACTTCTCTTTTTTATTTATTTATTTCTTTTTGAAAATTATTCAAGGTCTGAGGTGTAGACCAATTGGTTCGACCAAAACCCCGTAGGGGGGGGCGAAGGTCCAAGGTTCAAATCTCGAGCCTCGCTAAACTGAACGCTTGTCCCTTTCCTGGTGCTTTCAACGGCATAAAAGGTTTAAAATGATTGTGGCATGGTGGTTATAGGGGTTGACTGTATGAAGAACTGTGTGGCAGCCATCAAAGCCAAACAGCCTCCCCGAATTCGTGGCGACTACCAATTCCACCATATAAATTCAGAGAAAATATATATATATATATTCATTTATCTATCATGCATATTGTTATTTAAACAATTAAAAGGAAGGGATTACTTAGGGGTGGGGAAGGAGTAGAAGGGAGAAGGGCTATGTAGGAGGAAACACATGGGTCTCAAAACCCTAACCCGACCTAAGATTTGCATTTTTTTTATTCAAGTTCAAAAAAAGGATGTAACAACGATGAACTCACAATATTCTAAAAGATAATTGCACCAAAAGATGGACCAAAAAAATATTAATGAAAAAAATTACCAAGAAACAAGCAACAATAATGTTTCAGACAGCTAACTTCACATGGTCATATCTCCTCAATATTGCTTTAGCAATAATGTTTCGAACGACTAACTCCACATGGTCATATCTTCTCAATATTGCTTGGATTCCTTCATATGATCAATTGTTTTAAAGCTATTCAAATTCCAAAAAAAACTTCAAACAACCATGACTCCTTCCATATTGATCAGAATTTAACATATGACTCGTCATTTTTGTTATACTCAAGATGATCTACACAATCGTGTAAGAATATGTTGAATATGACTGCTTGGAAAAAAGGATGTCTCCTGCAATATCAAACATTTTCTAGAAAAAAAGTGTTCTAATTCTACAATCCCCAAGTTGACAAAACCATTGCTTTGATACCACTTGTTACGAATCACCTTCAAAGTGCAAACTCAATAACCTAATAATAATAATATTTCAAATCCAATAACCAAAAAAAACAAAATATGCAATAACCAAATTCTAGATTTGAATCAATGCAAATCCTTAGCCACAGAGAGGACAAAGTCTCATATGCGTGGAAGAAGCAACTCAAATTCGAAAATGAAAGAGGATTTGAAGTACCATATAATTCTTTCTATTTATAAATTAAATAGAATTAACCCAGACATTAATGCTCGATGGCCAATTAACTAAACCCTCAACCTAAGCTAATAAAAATAAAGATAGGCAACACGGCTATATTGGAACCGTTACATCCTCCTCTCAAGAAATATATTGTTTACTTCTTCCACTAAAAGATAAAATAGACAACTTATGAAATATCAAAATTAAACTTTGTAGCTTAGTTTTTAATATCTTCAAAAATAAAAAGTACAAAAATATATTATAAAGAAGTAAACACTTCACCCTTGCTATTAGTTTTTAACATGTTTTTAGTAGACCCAAGTACGTGTGTGTGTGTGTGTTGCATTCTGATATGTTGTCTATTCTTGACAAGTCATTAAGAAGCTATCTCAATGATTGATTGTTTTCATTTATGTAATATAATTCATGATTTTTCAGCAAAACAAAAATGGCAAGTGAGAAAATTATAAATGGTCAACTATAGAAAGTAGAAAGGTATCTTAATGAAGTGAATGAAGATAAGATCAACAAAGACTCTTCTTCATAAGACAATGATATAAGGAAAACAACCAAGTCCCAAATTTCAATGACAAAAGTTTACAATAGATGACATGTATGAATGATATTATAATCTTGACATTGAAGTCAAGATATACCTTTCAACAAATCAAATGACAACTTTAGGCACCACAAATTCCATATCCAAATCCATCCCTACTTCAGTTGAGTGCATTTTAGAAGAAATATAAAAAGATATGCATTCATGTCAAAGGTGTTAATGAACTTATTCTTAACTAGGATGAAAAAACTACACATTCCTATCTAGACTTCAATTTTGCAATCACACCCCACCCCCAATACAAGCAAATAAACAAGGTGGAGATTCTTTTAACATTAATATTGTAAACCACCACTAATGTTGTGAAGGCATGAAAGCATAAAACTGCCAAAGGGTGTCACATTGTAACTCATAATACCTGCAACATGATATCCAATTTGGTTTTGACAAGGTAGAACTCTTGCTTTAATTGTTGCAAAGCTTGACAACATCTGAAAAAATGCACACCAGTTAAGAGCTAGAGCATATATTCCGGTATATAACTCAACAAAGATTGTTTGAGTATAAATCATTTAATTTTGAGTCAATTCCAAAATGAAACAATAATTACAAGAGAAAATCCAAGTTAAGAGCAAGAGCAAATATTCCAGTATATAACTCAACAAAGATTGTTTGCATATAAATCATTTAATTTTGAGTCAATTCCAAAATGAATCAATAATTACAAGAGAAAATCCAGCTACTATCCACAGTTATTTTTAACCAACTTATTTTTTAAAAGCATAATTATAATTTTAAAGAGATAACAGAAAAAAGGACAGAACAGTATTTCATATTGAACTGGATGTGAATTTCACTAATATATGAGAGTTATGTGATCAGAATGTGAAGCTCGTTATTCATTCCAAACTTTTAATTTGTTATAAGTAAAGCCAGAAAGTCAAACTTCCAAATGTATGCAAAATCAGTCTCAAATTAATTAAGCCAATAAGATGACTGCAAAGATATTCAGGAGTCATTAAGAAGCAACACTACTTATTAGTCAGTGAAGGGGCTCAAGATTGAGTAAACTTAACACAACTTAGAAAATTATCCTTACATGTTGCACAAAACCTGCATTTCACCAATCAATTTTCACGCTACGTAATCTCAATTTACTCTCATACAACATATATTCTTCACCATTTTTAATTATTCTGAATCTTCATTTGCAAATATTTTTGCTTTGCTCCAAAGGTATCATATAACTTGTCATAATCCAGTTGCTTGGCAGAGGCTAAATAAATTACAAAGGGTACTTTCACTCATAGAACTTCCTTAACACATAGAAGTCATGTGAACAGAATGTGGAGATGGTTATTCACCGCAATATTTAAATTTGTTATCGGACAGGCCAGAAAGTCAACTTAGCCAAATGTATGCAAAATCAATCTCTAATTAAGCCAATAAGGTGACTGCAAAGATACGTAGGACTCATTAAAAAGCAACAATATTCTTCACCAATTTTTTTTTTTTTTTTAAACTATTTTGAATCTTCATTCACTAGTATTTTTGCTTTGCTGCAGAGTTATATCATATAACTTGTTATAATTCACTCGCTTCCCAAAATCTCAATTGATTTCAAAGGATGCTCTCACTCAGAACTTTCTTAACAATAGTTGATAGCATTGGCATTGTAGCTTTCTGACTGACAACGTTATCCCTCAAGATGACCAGAAGACCATACACTCAACACAGTACTCTGTTTAGATTAGCATCCTGTTGTACAGAGTTTGCACTTGCATACAAGGATTCTACTACATCCTTTCCACACAACCTACCACCCTCTTCGAGGTGTGTCTACAGATTCTACACATCATTTGTTGTTGCAAATTTTTACAAGTCTACCAAGCTGTAATATTATGGGTTTTACTTATATACAAAATTTATATATACAGTGATCCAACACAGTTTTCATTATGTGTCATGTTTTGCCTCTTTTCCCATATATACTCTATTCATTTGTGTCAAAAATGTCTGCACTGTGCTTTCTCTAATTGGAAATTAATTTTCACATTTCTATTCACTATAATATATCAGTATTGAAATTGATGTATTTCTCCCCTTGTCTAGGGCTGACATAGCTTCAAGAGACAAACAGGAATTCAAGAGAAAACAATTGTGTATGTGTGTCACTTTGGACACACAATAAATATTAAATATTCCCTTTCTTAATCATAAAACCAACAAGGCAATTAGAACTCAAGGCTAAAAGAAGATAAGCAGAAAAAAATAAAAAATAAAAAATAAAAACGTGAATCAAAATAAAGTAAACCAAAACTTCAAGTGGTGTATAAAAAAGCCAACAACATTCCACCAAAGATACAAAATTATCTGAAATGGAAACCATGTCTATAAAGCTACAAGAGCGTTATTTGAAAAATGAGCACTGCAATCATTTTTTTAATCCTTCATCATGTAGTAAATTCCTCCTCCTCACAGAACAAAATTAAGAAGTCAACCTTTGCATTAACATCATAAAGTGCTTACCCTTCTCGATTGCGCTCTTCACAAAATGTACGGAAGTCAATGCAAGCTGCCTTGACACGATAAGCACCTATACTGCATACCATGAGAAGAATCCAAATATGAAAAAAAAATAATGTATGCTGCAATCATCAAACCATTACAAGCTACATGCAAATCAAGGAATAAGAAAGACATTCACAAAGTATCTTAGCAAGAAGTTGTCCAGGTGAAAAAGAGCAGTAACAAATCCTTCTAATAATCTACAATTTCCACAGCAATACCTTGGACTGTATTACAAGAAATGCTTGTCAATTCTGAAGGGAGAGTGCTCATATCTACTTCCCTTCAGAATATTTAATTTTAAGATGTACCTAACAATGAATGTCAAAACACTTTCTTAATTGAACATCAAACAACAACTCTTTTAGGATGATGATGGTAACAACTCTATTTCATATTTACATTCCAACACTGACTGGAATTGACACTTGAATCCACTTGAGCTCTTCTTCCATGTTGGTGGTTGTTGCCTTGCACCTTCAATACATACAACATATAAGGTTTTACCCATTTATGGGTCCACCCACGATAGTTAACGGTTCTCTTGCTTGACTTTTACTTTAGCATATTTTAGCTTATTCACTCCAGTTTGCCCTGTCAGTAGTTTCTTGGTTGCAAGTGCATCTTTCAGCAAGTCCCATTGCCTACTTTGGTCATCAATGGACAAAATCTGCCATTGCATGGGAAGAATCTGAGTTAACATCATCATAAAGGATTCTGGAATCGCTCTCGAATCCAGCAGTTTTAAAGGTTTGTACAATATTTGGTCTGATCTAGCTATGTAATTTTAAGACGTATGTTTTGTACCTGTTTTGTACCCACAGTCAGTGGAATGCAAACTCACTTCTTGATTATTATTTATTGCTACAATACTAAGGCTTGATTGAATTACGCTAACCCTCTATTTGTGTATCCATTTAAATCACTTTAGTGCTTCATGAGATTCTTGTAAACCAATAACTGCATTGTAGGCAATATAATTGCACTATCTATACATCCATTATGACTTTAGCATGACTTGTGAAATTAGGAAATTCAGAATGTGATTATTGAATCTTGCTTTAAAGCTTTACATAGGCCATGGCAAATTGATTATCAAAACCTCTTGGTAAGTGCTGTACCATGTGGGAGAATAGTAAGCCCTTGATGCAACCCCTTGGTAGGCTCATAAACAATAGCCACTGTTAGAAGGCATGCGGTAGCATCAGGTTCAATGAATACATACATCCTTTAACAGACAAGTATGATGAGAACATCTGCCTGGTTAATAGGAATGGCTGATTTGGCAGCTAATTACCAGTCAGGATAACAGAGAAGTGGTTATTCCCATTGACTTGTGTGTTAACATAACCCTAGAACTCTACAAGTGTTTTCTATGGTTATACTTTGCTTTTGACATGCTCAGGTATCCCTGTGAGTGTGTTTGTCAGTCGTTTCATTTATGCTGATGGGTTTTGATGACTCAGAGGCTCATAAAGAAGCTCAAGGATCATTTCAAATTTCTTGCCCAACAAGGATGATAGGTGAACAATGTCTATACCGTACATTGTGTCATGTAGTGATTATCGTGACTTATATTTGTGTTTACTTGACAGAAATAAGTGCCAAGATAATTCATATTCAATGACTACAATGTATTTGATGTCCAACTATGTAACTTGTACTTTTAATGTTAAATGAATGAGCTTGTGATAATTGAACTAAGCAGCGAAAGTGTGGTGGATGTTTTTGCTCTAGTTAACCTGGATACACAGTGTGAGATCCCTGATTGAGAACTATTGCACTGCATACCTGTTGACCAATTAGTGGGGTGACCAGTCATCACAATTTTCCATGTGGAGAGAAAGACATGTCCTTGACCTTATATGAAGAATGGTTTGGTTGCTGGATGTTTTTGTTCCAGTTAACCTGGATAGACTGTGATTCTTGGTTGAGAACTATTTGCACCGCATGCTCGTTGACCAATTAGCTGGGGTACCAGTCATTGCAGTTTTTCATGTGGAGAGAAAGACATGTCCTTAACATTATATGAAGAATTGGGTTCAGTTGGATGCTTCCAGGTAAACCTTCTTTTTTTTTTCAAATAAAATTATTTAGAAAGGTAATTTTTTTCTAATTGGTTGTATAGGATTGAAACAGGCCCCCATCTGTATTACATTATAATCAGATAGTAGTATTACAAGTTACAACAGCTTGGAAAATATGCATGTATGGTTTGGGAAGATTAGAACATAAGTCTCCTCTTAAAAGATGAGGCTTTTAACCCCTCCTTGAAAGTTGGCGCATTTAGACAATTCTGATTGAGCTAATAAATTCTACAAAATGCAACAATTCTATTTATCTAACTTAGCAATGATTCTTATCATACTCTCTTCTGTTGTCAAACTTTATCTGGATGTTATAGACACCATTTTTGAAGAAAAACTCAAACCAGGTAACTCACAAGAAAGCACAAGGAATGTCACACAATGTGAATGCAGTTGATTGAAGAGGACCCTAATGGAACAAGGCTATAGAAGACTTAAAAGGACCCTTCTACAAGTTTTCACTCACTATTAGAAAGACAACACATCTAGTACTTGAGTTTACAAAATGCAAACTAAAATCTATTAGAATACAATCAATAATAGACAGATTTAACTTCAGGATATACTGTCTCTCATATCTGAAATTAATTCTTTGACAAGATGATGTGCTTGCTTAGTTAGTTCCATCTCTTCTTATGATGGCAAGCACAAATATCATACCAACTGGTTGCGGTAGCAGTTGTAGGGGGGAGTTTATGGTTTAAACATATTGTTCAAATGGCCAAAACATACTATAAGCTTAATCATTGAAGTGATAAAGATAAAAAAAAATTACTCAAATGACACAAACTTACCAGTTAAATTCCTCAACTTTCGAAGAGAAAACAAATGTTCAAATCTTGCCAAACAATACATCCATAATTGTCAAGCTCTTATAATACCAATATGTGGTCATGATGTAATAAGGTGGGACCCGTTTCATTCCCAAATAATATTAATACAGGTGGGACCCTTCAATCCCAAATAGCCAAATGAAAAAAGAGGGGGTTTTAAGAACAATTGTTTGATTTAATTTGCTTTTTAATGCCATCAATTGCTGAATTTTTATCAATAACCAAGAGCATTTAGAAATAATTGTTTACACGTTTTTAACCAACTCTACACAAGACAATACTGTTTATTTTCAAAGACAGGTATAGGATGTTCATAAGTCTAAAGTGACTCATTCTACATCCATCCCTAAACGAACACGAGCATAAAAAACAACAAATATTTCTCATAGATAAACTTTCCAGAGTTTGAACTCACATCTAAAGACCTTCAAGACGGGACAAAGGTGTAAAGTACGACCCAGGACCATTGCACCCTCTTGGGAGGCAAGATAAGAAATTCACATACTGCATCTTAACCCACTACAAAAGGAAACAATAAATATGCCTTCCATGTTCATTGTGCATTCCCATATCTCCCTTCCGTCTTCGTTAGAGTTACACTCAAGCATATACAAACTCAAACAGGCATGGCCATTTCCTCATTCATTAGAAGAAACTTCATAATAGATCAAACAAGAATTAATGCTTAATGTGCACCAAAGTACCGGGGCTTAACCAAAATAAGTCATCTTACCTTGAGCTGCTCCCCTTAAATTGGTGAACATATGAATCAACCTTTTTAAAATCAGCAGGATCTTGTTCACTGGACACATTAGTTAATATATCAGTGTAAGACATTTACAAAATATAATGTTTAATATCACATAATGCAATAAGTGTTGTTTAAATGCAATATGCTAATCATCAAGCTTGTCAGGGCACTCTAATGGACCACTCAATATACAAATCTGTGCATGTCCAGCAGTGCTAGTACTTAGAAATTACGGAAATATAAGTTCCAAAAATACATATCAAAGTTGGATCATACAGTGTTTTTGTCAATTCTGCAAGAATCCTTTCCGAATCCTCTGAGAAAAGAGAAATCACATCAGCAACAAATCCAGGGTTTCTTGCATCTTGTAACATCTGAAGCTGAGTGAATTGTTCATCGAGAAAACCCTGCAAAACCCAATACATTACATTGGACAACATATTATTGAAATTGTTAGTATTAAAAATAATATTGACTAACTAAAAAGAGAGTATACAATAGATAACATAAACTCATGCTTTAACCATTTGATGTAGTCAATATGTACACCTCAGCTAAAATCAACTTACTCAAATATTCATAAAAGTCTTAACATAGTATGCATTTTATCATGCTTAGTTTTGCTGATTTGAGACAAGCTATATGAAGGCTTAACAAGTTTCACCAAGCATTTTAAGTCTCATATCATGCAATCTCAACAAGTTTTAACAATTTGAGGTAAGGTTTGTCACTATGAAAAATACTTTTAGAGAATCCTAAATCTCCAAACATATGTTGAATGTATCCATTTGTTTTTTCATTTTCCAGATATTTCTTGTAACAATGCACACAAGAAACAGTGTCCATCACAAGGAAGTCACCTGTGAACACATACAACACAGTATAAATGCAGTACTCAATGACTAAATACTCTGCCTAACAAGGAACATGTTGAAAAACTACAAATGCATGGAAAATACCTTAAACTTATGCCAGAAATGAGTAAAGCTTAAGTAATTCAATGATACACTTTTAATCAATATGAGACATGATTACTGAAAATTGAAAGACCTGAATAGGACAGGACATCCTTCCTCTCACCGAGGCATGGTTCCCCTCCTAGATTGAAGTTTTTATCCTCTACACAAAAGTGAGCTTTCTCTTAGTAATCAGAGATTTCTTTTGCTTCAGATTTTTTTCAAGTTATGGTTAGCCCTAGTGTAAATAACTTGGTCTTGGTTACCTTGCTCTTAAATTTATCTCAGAACATGTTCGAATTAGGTGAAAAATATAATGGTGAATTTTCATTGAAAGACCTGAATAGGACAGGACATCCTTCCTCTCACCGAGGCATGGTTCCCCTCCTAGATTGAAGTTTTTATCCTCTACACAAAAGTGAGCTTTCTCTTAGTAATCAGAGATTTCTTTTGCTTCAGATTTTTTTCAAGTTATGGTTAGCCCTAGTGTAAATAACTTGGTCTTGGTTACCTTGCTCTTAAATTTATCTCAGAACATGTTCAATGTACCAAAAAAATATCAATGAAAATTCACCATTATATTTTTCACCTAATTCAATATTCATTTGTGAGCATTTTTCACAAACTTGTGTTCTTTCCCTACAAGTTGTAACACTAAAATGTATGATTATTCTAGAATTTAGGTATTTTGAAGTACTCTCAAGATTCAATAGACACAAACAATTAGAAGATTTAATATGGCAATACTTCTTTTTATTATGTATGGCTTTAGGTCCTGGTATTTTCCCATAATGAACGTATAATTATAAACCCTAGACTTGGACATTCATCATGGAAAGTAGCACAATAGTTAACAAAGCCATTTTGTGTAAAATGCTGATGTCAAGTGGTTGATGCCATTTCGTAATATGCATGTACACAACAAATTCTGAATACTCTATTGTTTTGGTTGTACAGAGATACATATTAATATTTGAACTAAATGCCCAGAAGATTACGTAACTCATATTTTTACAGAAAGAAAGAAAACAGAGCCATGTTAAATAAATTGTTGACATCAAGTGGTTGGTGCCATTTGATCACATAGACATCCCTGTAAGACATTCTGAAGCTCATTTTTTCAATTTATTTGGCTTGTAAAAAGATTCATAATAATGCCACAAGCTAAAAGCCCAAATAAACTACATATCTCATGTTTTTACTAAAGAATATAGAAATCATATTCAAAATTGGCTTGAATAGCTGAAAATGAAGCTTCTTCTATGTAATTGTCCTTGTGAGAGATGATACATTACCACTCTGAAAAAGGAGAAGTCAGGCTAAGCTATTGGCCCCACTTCGATGGGAAACAATGTAAAAGCCCATTACTTAAAAGATATGCAGAAAGAATTGTTTATCAAATTTGAAACTTACGGAGGGCAAGCACCAAGCATAGGAGTCGGGAAAAGCCCATTACTTAAAAGACATGCAAAAAGATTGTTTATCAAATTTGAAACTTGCTGAGGCCAATTACCAAGCATAGGAATTGGGAAAAGCCCATTACTTAAAAGACATGGAGAGAGATTTGTTTATCAAATTTGAAACTTGCTGAGGGCAAGTACCAAGCATAGGAGTTGGGAAAAGCCCATTACTTAAAAGACATTGAGAAAGATTTGTTTATCAAATTTAAAACTTCCTAAGGCAAGTACCAAGCATTGGAGTTGGGAAGTCATCCGACTTGTTCCACAATCACAATGAGGCCATTGTGGATATCCACCAGATTACATGATTAAATGAGGCCTACGTTCCCAATCACAATGAGGCCATTGTGGATATCCACCAGATTACATGATTAAATGAGGCCTACGTTCCTACTTAACTCATGATTACATGCAATACATTGTACAACTTCATTCATGTTACAAACCTTTGGAATATCAAATTGTTATTAAATTCGTCGAATTTTTAGATAAAGTTTGAAATTAGTCGAATTTAAAACCCTAGTGAATAGTTTGGCGAATAAACCCTAAATTCGGCAAGAAAAAATTAGGCAGAAAATAGGCGGGGAACACACACGGGAAGGAGAAAATGCATGCAGAAAATTTTTCGCATGTGTTTTCAACCCTAAATTTAGTAAGAAAAAAATTGGAAAAGAGATTTACAACATCCAAAAATCGGCAAATCAAATTTTAAGTTTGACAATAGCTCCGATTGCGTGAGCCTGTAGCTTCTGCAACTGCATTAGATTTTTAAGTAATTTTGCTGGGTTAAATAAATTTGTTATGATTTAATAGATTTACTATTTTTATATGAATTTTCTCATACTTTTGCTTTAAATATTTCAAATAGAAAGTAAAATAAAATAATGTATTTAAGATTTTTATATTAATTTTTCATTTAGTTATGTTTTTATATAGTTTTTAAAACATTTAAATAAAGTTTGATATTAAAATGTATAAATTTAAATAAAAGTATGTGATGGTTTTGTGTTAAATTCTCTATTGATAAGCATAGCTCTCGGTTTTACAAAGGGTCATGGTTGGGAGGAGACTGCTCAGCCCTGTGCGTTGGTCATATGAGTTTCTCATACTAACCAAACCAAAAAGAAAAATGTCACCATTAGAATCTACTACAAAATCTTGGAAATATATGATAAGGGAATCTTTAAATTGATTGACACGTACATTGTGTGGACATCATTTCACAGGCTTGTTCGCACGAACAGTAGACCATCTCCTTTCAAGGAGTAATGGTCCAGGAGGTGGTGTGGAGGGATGCACAATTATTACTCCAGAAATAAAAGAAAGAGGGTTGAAAGAGAGATTTCTAGGTCTTTTTCTTCTTTTAATTCATGTTCAAATAATAGAGCAACAAATTCAAGTGGGATTGGGACTTTGAATAATCCATATATATATATATATAAAAAGCGAAAAACCCCTTGCGGGGCCGCCTTGGTTTGAGAGACCACGAACAAGGGGTTCTACACCGTCAAAGTCACCCGGAAGTCGCACCCGACCCTGCCTGCACCAACATTATTAATATATATATATATATATAAACTCAATTCAGCTTTTTGGTAGGGTGAAGATTTGAACCTGGGACCTCCCTTGGAGGATTGCCCTCTCCTCTCCAACTCACCTACAACACCTGGGTATATATATATATATATATATATATAATCCATACTCCTATTTCACTGTACATATATTATTAGTCCATACTCAGGATATCAATTGTAATATATTTTATATTACAATTATCCTATATATAAATATAAAAATTATCCATACTCCTATTTCACTGTACATATATAATTTATCCATACTCAGGATATCAATTGTAATATATCAGTTTTTTTCCTAATTTTTTAAATATGTAGAATTTCTTTAGAACTTTAAGAGAGTGCCGAACTTGAACTCGATAACTAAAATTATATGAAACCTTTGGAATATCAAATTTATTACATCTGAAGTTATGAAACCTTTGGAATATCAAATTTATAACATCTGAAGTTATGAATCCAAAACCTATCACACCAAAATTACATTATGGGCATACTCCACTTCCAACGCACTTTTAACTTATTACAATTGTCTTCCTTTACTAAAATATAGTAACCTCGTTTCACAGGTATCACTCTTCCCTGCAGTTAGAAGAAAACTCCTTTCACAACATTTTATCTGAACAATTAAGAGTTTTTTAATAAAGCAGACTAATTCTTTGCAAGATGGTGTAAAGTGAAGAGATTTGTGAGTGAAGAGGTTTTCATATCAACTTTGGCTGAAGATGTTCTTGTTCAAAACTATCCAACCGAGTGTAGAGGAAAAGTTTTCCTAGTAAGACGGTCCTTTAGATTTAACTCCAGTTAACACTAGGGTAAAATGGAATTATACTAACCTCACTCTTCCGTAGCTCTAACCTATTTCCCTGGATTGGCTTGAGTCTTGCTTCTAATTAAGTGAAGCAGGAAAAAATATCAATGTATAGCTTATATCATCTCCAACACCTAAGCTCATGTCGTCTACCTCCTAAATTGGATCCCGTACTAAGAGTTCATACATCGATGACTAATGGGTCTAATTTTGCACCTTCACACTTCAATCTTCCCCTCCAACACTACGCAGTGACAAAAGAACATGGAATAAACCATTAACTGAATTTTACCAAGTTTCCCACTAAACTTCAATCTATTTTACGAAAACCCCCTCAATAATGTTAAATATACCCCAAAATACTACATATCTCCACCAAAATAATCTAAATGTTGTTCACGTATGGGAAATTTTACATAGCTTGTTTTTCTAAAATTACAGCTCTGGTATTTTTATAGGAAACACTTAAGCCTACGTGTCATCCAATTTCATTTCGAATATAGACAGTAACCGTGACTCGTAAATCAGCCTCAAACTTCCTTTACATTTGAAAAGTCGTCCTCAAAGCTATTCGAATATAGACAGTAACCGTGACTCGTAAATAAGCCTCAAACTTCCTTTACATTTGAAAAGTCGTCCTCAAAGCTATAGGATAAAAACATGAAACAATTTAGATGATAACTTCAAATAAAACACACACTATAGCTTTAAAAAACTATACACCTTTGCTTATTTCTAGAGTGATTCCACTCAAAACAATTCTAATTAGCTTGGAAATTTAAAACTTACATATAAAACTTGAAATCAACCTCATGCTGAAAAGGTACAATCTCAACCTTTCATTCCTTTACAGAATGCACATTGAACTTACTGCCATTCTTCGAGGAAACAAAAAGAAATTTAGGTAAATTTAAAATCAAACTCTAGCTCAAAAGGTACAATCTCAACCTTTAGTTCCTTTACAAATACAGAAAGAACTTACTACCAATTGTTCATGTAACAATTAAAAAAAAATAGGTAAATTATAGTTGTACAAAATTAACCACAAATATTCAAGACAGTCGCATTACTTCACCAAAGCAATCAAATCCAATTGTATTTTACCCACTCTTAACATAAAAACATTGCAAAACAACCTCTCAATAATAAAGACAATAACAACAAAGGCGCTAATTACACTGGATTTTACTGACTCTGAACACAAATACATTGCAAAACAATCTCTCAAACTAAAAGGAAAAAATAATAATAATACCGGCAAAAGTGTCTCCAAACCCTTCCTTTAAGACACAACAGCTAAAAGGATCGCAAACAAAACAGAAAAAAAGGAAAATAACAAAAGAACAAAAACAAATTCTTTTACTCAACAAAATACACGGAAGTTTTCTTGAATCACGGACCTCTTGAAACATGTTAGTAACGAGGGCGATAAGTTGTTGGTTGAGCATGTTGACGTCCATCTGGCTGTTGCCGGACTCGAACCTCAGTCTTCACAGCGTTCAACAGAAAACGAACACAAAATCATCAAACCGCGGAAAAACAACAAGCGAACGATCTCTGTATCCAATTGACATCGGAAAACCTCAACTTATAGACATCAATCCCGACCTAAATTCTCTTGTGCGTACCTCTATTCCAAAAAGAATCATTAAATGATGTAACAGAAGAAGATACGATATCTTTGGCAACGTTGAGATTGCTTCTCCCGGGCACGCCATTGTGTACAGAGGACTCCACTCCGCCCAAACATTAATTCCGCCATTAATTTGATGCAAAGGTGCGGGGGCCATTGGTGGGCATGGCGCCAACGTTTATCGGGTAGTTAAAGCACTTTTCTTTTTGGATTAGTTTTTTATTTGGCTTATTCTGCCAACGGATCTTATGTGCGTGCGCATGTGGGACCTACGAAATAACGGTGGTGGTGCCTCCTAGAAAAAATTAATATTCATCAAGATTGCTATGATCTTTATGGGGAAGGGGAGGGGAGCCGAGGAATCCATGAATAGTCAGAGACCAATATTAATTATAAACTTGTTACAAGTCGTTATTGAGATGGATTAGACTGGGGTTAGATTGGACTCTTAGTGGAGACAAACCAAAGGGAATCCTAGTGCCTCAATACATTTGTAATTGGATTGAGTTCGAGTCTCATCATCAATAATGTAAGTGGCATCTTCGTCGCTAGACAACATATACTGAGATATTTTAATATATTGAATGCTTTTGCATTTCAAAAAGTTTGATTTTATTAATTTATGTGACGGATACCATAGTGGCATGCTTTTGGGTTTTTATCCAAAAACCGAAGTTCAAACTCAGGTTACAAAGGAATTGGAACCCCTTTCAAAAACTCATGTTTTATCTGAAAAATTTTATATGTATGTTTTTTTAGTTTTCATCCAAAAAAATCCAAGTTCAAACCCAATACAAGGGAATCAAAGCCCCTTAACCCTAGAGCCTCTTTCAAAAACATGTGTTTTATTTTAAAAAATTTGTCCCATGAAATATACAGTAGTGGTATGTCTTCAGATTTTTCATCCCGGGAATCCAAGTTCAAACCTTGAAACCATGGTAAAGAGGACCAAGGCCCCTTTAAAAAAGCCCATGCTTTACCTTAAAAATTGAAACCTAAAAGGATTGGTAGTGATTAAGTGCTTGTTGATGGGTTTTCCTGGCCCAATTCTTTGGGCGGTCAAGAGTCGCGAAGAGTCGTGTTGACTTTGTCTGAGTGCTTGTTGTTGAGTTGGATGGTCAAGATTCGTGTTGACTTTGTCTGAGTGCTTTTGGATGGGCTGATGGTTAAGAGTCTTTGGGTTGTCAAGAGTCGCGTTGACTCCGTCTGAGTGCTTGTTGTTGGGTTGGACAGTCAAAAGTCGTGTTGACTTTGTCTGAGTGCTTTTGGGTGGGTTGATGGTCAAGATTCTTTGGGTGGTCAAGAGTTGCATTGAATCCGTCTAAGTGCTTGTTGTTGGGTTGGACGGCCAAGAGTCGTGTTGGCCTTGTCTAAGTGCTTTTGGGTGGGCTGATGGTCAAGAGTTACGTTGACTCCATCTTTACCCAACATGCTAGGGTTTATAGAGATTTTCCTTAAAAAATATTATTTTATTTTTAAATGTTGTTATATAGGTTAGTTTATAAGAAGTTTAGATACCTAGTGGTATGTCGTTGGGCTATTATCTAGCTACCCAACTTCAAATCATGGGGTACTGATTACGTCTTTACCTAACAAGCTAGGGTTTTTAGAGGTTTTCCGAATATGAATATATATATATATATATATATATATATATATATATATATATATATATTTTTTAAATATTTTATATATTTTTTAAATGTTGTTATATAGTTTGGTTTATAAGGAAGTTTAGATACCTAGTAGTGTCATTGGGTTGTTATCCAGCTATCCAACTTCAAATCATGGGGAAGGAAATCTATGTTGTGCCCCTAAGAAGTGTGGCCTTAATCTTGCCATCCATTGTACATCAAATTACTTTAAAAAAAATAGTTTGGACCACATTTTTAGCATTATGTCCCCATGATAATATGGGTGGGTCATTTCAATACAATTTTGCCTTAATTGGTAGAAGAAAAAGGGAAGAATGAATTTAGAGTAATTCACATTAAGAGGGTCCATGGGGTTTAAAGCAATTTGTTGGAGTGAAGAGTTTCTTTCAGAGGTATTATATTATTTGGCCTTGTAAATAGATTAGGGTGTGTTTAATAGTTGAGTCTATGGTATGTTTCATGTTATTAAGTGTGGGTCATGTATCATGTAAATTAGTGTGGAGTTATGTGTGTGAGATGTTGTTTTTGTAAATGTGAGTTATGTGAGTGAAGTGTTATGTTTAGAAGTAAAGAGTTATGTGGAGTCATGAGAAACTTTATCTTTATGTATATATATGAGATTTATTATTATGTAAGAGAGGAATGTGAAGTTAAGTTTCCCATTAGTATGAGGAGATGAAGAGTTTATATAAGTGCAAAGGTTAAGAGTCATGTCTATGTGAAGAGTCTCATATATGTATATATTGAAGACAAGACCTTGTAATATTTATCGAACAAGCATTGTATTTATGCATTGCTTATAGTAGATGTATTTTTCAATAAAATATTATGAGTTTTATGTTCAATATTGTGGATTGATTCTTGCATGTTGTTGACATATTATTTGATCCTGGTGATTGATTAATCTATGAGAATATTGGTGCTTTACTAACAATGGTATTACAGCCACATTTGTTAGACTTCCAAGGTGGAGATAAATCAAATTTGTTTCAACCCAAACAGAAGTATTACCACAAAAGAACATTTAATGAAGAGAAGCCACACTAAAAGAAACCATATTGGGAGAGCATCCAATGAAAGAGAGAAGTCATATTTGAGAGAGAGAAACCACCTTTAAGGAAAGTAGAGTTGACGAGTTGCACTTGAAGTTATTGAAGGTGAGATACAATACGGAGAAAAGGTTTTGGTTGGTGAAAGCAATGTTACGTGAAGCCATTTTTTTAGGTTTAGCCTTCTTATGTGCTAGACTCTTATGCTCCTTTGGATGACATAAGCGTTTTCGAAATTCCAACCTCTTTCCTCTTCATGTTGGGCTCTATGCCTTAGCCAAATTTTATGTCTAACACTGCGACAAACATGTTAGATTTTTCTGGCTTAACTTAATTTTAGACTCGATGTATTATGTATCTGGTTGCCTTATTTTCTTGCGACTTGACGTGCATTATCTTGTTGTAGCAAAATCTTGTTTTGGTAGTCAGCTTGTGCAAAAGTGGCACTTTTGACCAAGGTCTTGAGTTCTCCCTTTGGCAATATTTTGGCCAAAATCTATGTAAAATCACAATTCAACTTGATCAACGAAGGTTTGTGAATGTGGGTAATCATGTTGACCCACATTATTGGTGCCTCCCAAGGATTTTTGTTTGTAGAAATAAAGGACCTAGATAGCCTTGTTAATTGGGCGTGGAGTTAGAAAGAGGAAAATGAGCTAGAAGGTAAGCTGACAAGCCTTGAAGATTTAGAAGGCAACAAGGCTCAAAGCTATAAGAGATTGAAGAACTACAAAATAGAGAATTGAGGAAGAGAATGTAGAGATGTGAAGGGGGTGAAAGTTAGGGGCTTATATGGACATAGACTTTGTAACTGAAAGAGGATTATGGTTGATAGATACTTGGGTTCAGTGAATCAATCTTATGACTTAAGAAGTGCAAAATTGCTTATTGGTAACGAACCATAGAAGCATATTGTTGGACTTTGTGTATAATTAGTTCATTTTAATGGTTTCTAGCACACAATGGGATACCTTGACAAAAACTTGAACACACAATTCTTCAATATTTAAGGTTATTTTCCTATACAAGACCTTTGGAAAGCTTGGCAATTTGATTTTGATCTCCTTAATTGGGATGGTTCATCTCTTTGACAAGTGCTAAGCTTTTCCATTGACCTCATATGGTGGAATCAATTAGTTTTAAATAGTGACTTGCCATTGGTTCTAGACACTTGAAGGAAAATTGTATTTCTAAATGGGAGTTTGATGTATCATAGATCTTCAATATATTAGTGAATGCAAATGAAAGTCATGAATGTCCTTAAAAAGTCAATTTGGTCTACCTTATCATCTTAAATGAGATTTTTGCTATTTAAAAAATGGTTAATGAGGAGCTTCATGTTAATATTTTGACCATTCTATCCTCATATAGACTTAAAAGACTAACATTCACCAAATAGTAGAAGGATCAACAAACTATTAATTACGACTCTATATATATTTGTCATTCTACCAATCATTGCTACACCCAAATTAAAGGACGAAATACACAAATTTGTAAATTTGGTGTTTCCATGCCGAATAGACTTTTAGCCTAGATAATCATTCTTTTAAAACTCCCTTTAAGTCTCTATTATCAAAGTTTGGTATCTCATTAGCTATTTGTGTCCATTATATTAGGAATAAAACAATGAAACATTTATTTTGGTCCTCTAGTCAAGCCAAAACATTTTGGAAGAGTATTAGTTGATTGTCAAATAATATTTGGTAAAAAGTTTAAGTGAAAAGAGTCTTTGTTAAGACATGCTACTAAAATTATTTTTCAAGTCTTTTTTTTAAGGAGAACGTTTACAAATTACATCAACAACCACCCTCAAGGGGTTTGAACACAAGACCACTTAAGAAACAACCATCATCTTAGCCACTAGGGCAACTGCCTATCGTCATTTGTAATAGTATAAAGTTGTTCAACTATTAAGAAACAACCATCATCTATATATTCTTGGTAGTATATAGTTGTTCAGCTATTAAAATTGTTTCCATGATGACAAAATTCCTCAATCAATGGAATCTCTTCAATTTTAATTTAATTGCATATTATAGATGAATGCTTTAGTTATAAAGTTTTAAGAAAAAAATAAGTGTGAAGATGCAAAGTGCATGTGGCATTCTTTCAAAAATTGGTATCTAGTTTATATGCAATAAGAATAGATTAAATACATTAAAGACAAGTTCTTGATAAAAATCATATAATAACTTTTTACTACTATTAACAATTATCGTAATTTAACTCTTAAAAATCATACAAAAGTTGAAAACTAAAGATTAATAATTTTTTTAAATAATATATTATTTGTATTATATAATAATTAAATTTTATTTTATTTTTAATATAAACAAACAAGATAACCTCATTTTATAACTATACTGATAACTATTTTATTATTATAATTTATTAAAATTATTAAATATTTATTATTTTATTTTTATCTTTTTACATTTATTAAATGTAAAGAACATTAAAATATTTCAAATGATTGAGTGAGTAGTTGAGGTTGGTGTGAAGTTACTAGTTGAGGTTGGAAATCTATATCGTGGGTTCATGAGGCTACCAGTTGAGGTTTGTGATCTATATAATGGGTCCATTCAACTCTGGTTTAAATCACACCGGTTACCATAGGCTCTTTTGTGCCCGAGGGCTATGTGGATTAGTAAGTGCTAGTCTGACCAGGAATTTACCAAGAAGACACCCAGGTTCAAACCTCGAAGGCAACCTGTTTGCAAAGGTAGTAGTTTGATTTGAATCCTCTGAGTGCACGCCATACTGACGATGACGGTATGAGTCTTGAGTCTCTTTCACATCGGGTCATCAATAACAAAGCAGAATAGGTTTGGTGGAAGCAACCCTTGTGGTTTGAACCCTATGATTGTCAGTTACTAAAAATAATGCAAGTCCCTTTCACTTTGGGTCAACAATAAGTTTGGTGGAAGCAGCCCCTGTGGTTTGAACTCTGCGTTTGTCGGTTACTAAAAATAGTATGGTTGTGACCAACTCTCCTATGTAATGTGCGCCAAACTGAAAATGACTATACGAATCTCGAGTGACCAACTCTCTTATGTAATGCGTGCCAGACTGACAATGACGATACAAGACAATGACGATACGAATCTCAATGACGATACGAATCTCGATGACGATATGAATCTCGAGCGACCGATGATCCCCTTCATGCCAAGTCAATAATAACTTAGAGGAATAGGTTTGGTGGAAGCATCCCTTGTGGTTTGAACCCTGCACTTATAGTCACTAAAAATAATGCGGTTGTGACCAACTTTCTTATGTAATCAAACAAAAAACATCTTGTTTCATTCTATGAGATTATTAAGTTGTTTGTTGTTCACCTTCTTAGCAAAATAGGTTTTCATGATATGAACGGAGGTTCAGTGTTTGAAATATTTCTTGTGCATCTTTGTAAATGTAGTTGTTTTTTAGAACATGGCTCTCAGATGAATGGAAGGTTTAGTATTTGAACCACTTTTGTGTTGTCTTTGCGAACACATAAAAAATCCACTATGCAGGCTTTAGGGGTATACCCAGATGAACTGGAAACATTTTCAAGATTGAAGTAGCGGGTTTCCTTTCACCTACATAGGTTTTCTATAGTGGTAAAGACTTTGACCTCTCTTTGGGAGGTTCAAGGTTCAAATTCCACTCAATACAAGCGAACCAAGATCTCATAAAAACCTGTATCAACTCTTGAAAATTTTAAGTTGCATGCTTACTATAATGATAAGGGCTTTGGCCTCTCTTTGGGGAGGTTCAAGGTTCAAACTCCACTTAGTATAGGGCTTTGGCCTCTCTTTGGGGAGGTTCAAGGTTCAAAATCCACTTAGTATAGGGCTTTGGCCTCTCTTTGGGGAGGTTCAAGGTTCAAACTCCACTTAGTATAGGGCTTTGGCCTCTCTTTGGGGAGGTTCAAGGTTCAAACTCCACTTAGTACGAGCGAGACCTGTGCTTTATCCTAACATTATGATTTTCATTGAGTATTTGCCAACTTGAGGTCGAAGGTTTCAATCCCGATTTTATTGATTTTCGTTGAGTGTTTGCCAACTTAAGGTCAACGGTTCCAATACCGAGCCCCTTCGAGATTCGCCTACTTGGAATAAAAGTTTACACTTTGAATAAATTACACTTGGAATATCTTGATCCACTTGAGATTCGCCTCACTTGGAATAAAATTTTACCGAAGGTGGGGCAAATTTTAAGTTGTTGGCTTACTGTAATGATATGAGCTTTGGCCTCTCTTTGGGGAGGTTCGAACTCCACTTAGTACGAGCGGAGCGGGCCCATGCTTTATCCTAATATTTTACTGATTTTTGTTGAGTGTTTCAGGTCGGCGGTTTCAATCCCGAGATTCGCCTCACTTGGAATAAAAGTTTACCGGAGGTGGACGACACGTTTCGATCCTGAGTCCCTCCGAGATTCGCCTCACTTGGAATAAAAGTTTACCCGACGTGGAGGGCAGTATATTGGTTGAACCATAGAAAAAAAACTTAACTTGGTTATTATAAGAAACCCTTATGACCGATGCTCAGGGTAAAGCATCTCATCCCTACCATGACCTCTCATAAGGGCCAGAGTTAAACTTATTAACACGGGGCAAACACACAACTATCACACACCCATCTCAACACAGGGCAAACACACAACTATCACACACACATCTCAACACGGGCCAAACACACAACTATCACACACCCACCTCCTCACATATTCGCCCACACATCGATTTGAATCTTGGACCTCTAGAAGAAAAATCAAAACCAAAACCGTTGGGCTATACCCTAGCTTTTCAAATTTGAAAAAAATCCTATAAAAATAAAAAATAAAATAATGAAAATGTTGCCAATTCCTAATCTAAGGAAAAAAATTGCAAAATCCTTACCATAATTACTAATGAATCGGGATATACATTGACTAGATTATAAGCCCCTCCGGCATGAATATTTCATGATGTAAATAATTACAATATTTAATTTATATTTTGATACAGAATTCTGAAAATATATAATTTTTGAGCCATGGGAATCTTTAACACATTGGCATTGACAACCTTTAAAGAAAATATTGCCCCCTTCATACGTTTGTATTAAATGATGGTATATTTAGGAGTCATAAGAGCAATAGTTTGTGGAGAGGACCCATTACTAATTAGTTAAGAAGCAAATATTTACTCTAATAAAATGTTTAATGAAATTATGTTTGTATGTGATATATAATTGTATGATATAACAAAATGTAAATGTTAACATATAGTTATTATAAAAAAAATTTAGAGTTGTTTTTAGGTGGTTGAGAGTGCTATTCTATCCAAGTATTTTATTATTTAAAGGAAAGCTAGGTGAGATTTTTATGTCTTCCTTGGCATTGTAGAAGTTCAGATTGTGGATTTCTGGTTCAAATGGGGTCAAACTCGCCTTATCCACGTGCGCTACAAACGCAGACATTATTATTATTTTTTAATTATAAATGATTTTATTATTATCAAAATTAAAGATTTTGTGTTTAAAATAGTTATTGAAGGTAATCTTAATTATTATTGATAGATTTGATTGATGGAAAAAAAATTATTTATTCATTTATGAATAAAAATTGATTTTTTTAATTCTTGGTCATATTAGTATAATATTTTAAATATGATTTGATCTGTTTTAACCTTTCAAAAAGCTTTCAGTTAAGTTTTCTTCTATTTTTATTGTATGATACCTAAAGTTATGAAAAATATTGTAAATTTTTATTCTACACTAAAATTTTACAATTTTCGTAAGTCATACTATATAATGTAAGTAACAAATTATCAATAAGAATGGTCTAATTCATTGCAACTCAATTGCTTCATACCTTTATCTTTTCAACTCCACAACTCCTCTTTGTTAATAATAGTTGCTTTTAATATTTCGTTAATAATTTGTGTGAGAACTAAATTTGCAACTATTATGTTAGGGTCTATAATTTTTATTCTATCCCAACAATAATTAAAGATATTTTTGATGAGCAGTTTTCTAGTTAAATTATCTTGTATCACTTAATTCATTTGTAGTTTCTTGCTAAAACTTGCATTTAGAGTTGAAAATATCTTTATTTCAACTTAAATTTTAATTGATACTTTATTATTATTGTGTTAGAACTTGCATGTAGAGTTAAAAATACTTAGTATTCCCGCTAACAATGTGGATGTCTTCTTGACATTTCTTATATCAATTGATATACCCATCAATGGTTCCAAAATGGTTCATGTCCAATGTAGCAAGTTCTACCTCTAATCCACTAATTTGAGTAGAATCAAAATGATCACACATCTGCTAGAAATTTTCTAACAACTTCTTTGAGTCTAGAATCATATTGATATAACTCTCATAGATTTTGTCAACATGCAAAAAAATCACATAATAGGACTTTTCCTTATCCTTGTACAATTATTTCGTCTCCTTAGAATCAGTATCTTTAGGGTCCTCATTCACATATTTGATACGTCCTTTACTTTGCAACAAAGCTTCTTTCTTTATTTTCAAGATGGTATAGCTTAGTTACCAAATTTATCTGAATTTTTTAGATAAAATTTGAAATTCATTGAATTCCAAACTTTAACAAATAAATTTGTCGAATAAACCCTAAATTCAACTAAAAAAATTAAAGATAAAAGCAGTATAAAAAACCTAAAAATAGGTGGTCGCCCGTTTCCTGCAAGGGAATTACATCAACGCGGTGCGATGGCTCCCTTCTGTGGCCATGTTCTACCGCCTGGTGACCACGACCACGCATGACGCCGATTCGGATACGTCCTCCATCGAAATCCAAGCGTTAGACCAGCCGTGGCTAGAACTACAAACTTAGTGGAGTGCACCCGCGAGGCATCGCGGGAGGGGCACATGTACTTTTTGATGGCGAACCTGCTACAGGCCGTGGTGGAGGCGGAGAGCTCGTTACCAGAGCCTATCACACTACGTAGGAGTTCCATTTTCGGGATGGACCTTGAGCCCTCCTCCTGCGAGTGCGTCTCCGTTGGGACGATGGCCGGATAAACCTATGTTTAGATAAATTTATAAAAAATATATATATTTTTTAAAATATTTTGAAGTATATATTTGAAAAAAATATTAAAATCAAATATTATAATTTATAAAAATAAAATTATTTAAAAATATATATATATATATATATATATATTTATAATAATCGAATTTTATGTCAAATTTTTAAACATGTCGAATTTTTTTGAACTTCAAGAGTGTTGAACTCAAATACGAACTCGAACTTGGTAACTAAGAGGTATAGTTAGGTCCATTAAGTAGGGGAACATGTTGATCTATTGTATTCCTAAACAAATGTAGTATTATGCATGCACTTGTGATGAGAAACAAGATTGTCAATACAAGAAGATTCTAAAAATTATTTGATGTTTAAAAAAGGGTTCAAATTGTTTCTTTATGCAATAGTTACAACCCTAAGAAGTTTAGCCCAAAATTTACAAAAATTACCACCAAAACCTTTCAAATAGTGCAAAAAATTACAAATACCTCCAATGAATCATGAAGTGCCACATCTCATTTTTTGGATGGCCAAAGGGGTACCAATTGTGTGTTGACTATACAATCAACTAAAAATATTTTGGCAAACCATTTGTTGCCAGGTGTTGTTGAACTGGGCAAGGGGGTGCCATTGGGATATTGACTGACGGGTACCCTATGGAATATAAATATCATGTGTTTTCTTCTTGAGATAATATTTGTGACCCATGTACCAATTTTATTATTGACTGGTTATGTGACTAGGAGGTAACAAAATAATAAGTGCAATGTATCCTCAACTAGTTGGGTTATCCTCTTTATAGGTAAAAAAGATGTCAAGTTTCCTTTGCAAAAATTCCATATCGACCAACAAGTCCACATAGACCACCAAACTACCTACCAAATAGCCAACCAAAGTAAATTTCCTAGGCAGGAACTCAAATCGGGGTCATTAGAGAAGCAAAGCCTTCATGCATGCCCAAATAACCAAGTGGACAATGACTTGTATGATCATAGAAAGCAATGAAAAATATGTTGGTAGTTTCTACGGGAGCGTAAGGAGAGGATGCCTACATGGCCCCTACCGAGTATCCATGGTCGCATCTACATGGCTCCCAAGAAGTTGTCTAGTCTCCAATGAGTCATTTAATCAACCAAGGCTATTATAATATCAATAACAAGATGTGTATAAGAATCAAATTACCAACCTCTCGTTGGCCAAAGCCCTAACTTCCATGTGCTAGCCACACCAATGACACCACTATCAAGCCATCCATTGAACTATCCCATAAAAGAGGAGATACCATGAGTTAAGTGAGGACGTGATTTACCCACACGTCCTCATAGGTCTTTAGTCAATCCATATGATAAAGCAAAAATAGGTGTCAAAATTCAAACACAAGATATCCTCCTTGAGGAGCCTTTGTCAAACACACTTGGATCATTCCAACAAGGCATATGGTGGGAACATTGTTATGGATGCATGCTTTCATTTATCCATTGTAGTTTGAATGTGCCAACACTCCTTAATAGTCCATTTTCCACCAAATAAAATAATATTCCTTAGAGTATTCTTCTTTCAAAATTCAAAGACTTAAAAATTTGAGGCAAAGAGTAATTTTTTTCAAATGCCAAAAACAAGTATCTAGTGACAAAATTGCAAAAAAATTGAATTGCAACCCCGCTAGAAATAATTCAAAAAATCTAAAAACATTGAGATTTGTCCATATATGCAATGGTTTTTCCTACATATTCATTTTTTTGGAATTTAATCAATCAAGCCATCCTCTACTACCAAAGAAACATAAAAATTGTTGGACCATTTTTACAACTTTGTCAAGCAACTTAGATGTCTTTGTCATGCACGAATGTCTGCCCAAGACTTCTCTAGAATTTGAGGTTGGTTAAAAAGTGTTCAACCTCTTCTTCTTTACTCCAACAATCATGTAGATTGTCCTCTCATATATGTTGCATTTATATCAAAAATTTGAAGTAGAGAAGGAAATGCATTTTTTGAAAAATATGCAAAAGACAAACAAGAGAATCCATTATTTTTGCAAAGCATCTAGGGCATTCATCTAGTTAGTCAACAAATCACATTGATTTTCAAGAGATGAAAATAAACAATAAATATATTAATAAATATTTCCCATAGAGCAACAAATTTATTGTGGCATAATGACATCCTCACGATCTAGGTCCAACTTGGGTTATGGTATAAAACCCTAAAAAATACTATTAACAACACAATGCTTCCACAAACTGCTTACAAAAGTACCCCACTACTTTTGAAGCCACCATAGAATATCTTCAAATAATGGAGATTCACACTTGTTTTGATACCATGTCAAGTTTAGCAACACTTTCTATAAATGAGCAAAATTAATATATTACCCAGAAAGAAAAAATAGCTCATAGATAAACACAATGGAATATGAAGGGTGTCCATAGAAACCAAAGTAATATCACTAAAGAAATAACAAACACTCAAATTGATAAATAAACGGTTTGTATCAAGGGGTATAAATACCCAAATTACATGTGACCTTAGGTCAAGGTTAAATAATTTACCTTAACACTAATTATTAAAATATTACAATAAACTCACCTGTACAAGTTGTACAAAGGTCCATATGGCTATACAAGTAAATATAATACCAAAGTCATTCATGTCCTTAAGTCAATGTTAAAACCACATATTCCAACATCTAGCCCGCTTTATCGTACTCCTTTTCCAAATACATCATCTACATACCTTGTCCCTGGTTCAAAACCACAATCTCCTAGCAAGGTTATGCATAAGGGGTCGGACCTGAAACGTACTTGTAAAAAAATGGTGAACTTGTTGCGAAACCCTGACGAATCTTGGCCAACTTTGTGTAGGAGGACATGGCGAATTACCTTAATTTTTCAAAAAAATTTAAAAAAATGGTGAATTTCAAAGTTCTGATCAGACCAGGTGGAAAATGAGTTTCGACGACGATGAACATGTTACAAATCATGATTCGGTCTTGGACCAAATGCAAAACATGATCCGGTCTTGATCCGAATGCAGAATATGATCCGGTCATGGACCAGATGCATAATGTGATCCGGACTTGGATCGAATGCAGAATGTGATCCGGTATTGGTTCGGATGCAAAATATGATCTGGTATGGGCCCAAATACAGAAAGTGGTCCGATATGGGCTCATATGCAAAATATGATCCGATCAGATGTAGTGTGTGGTCCGATATCAAATCGAATGCAGAATATGGTTCAGTATTGGGCCTGATGTAAAATTTGGTCCAACATTGGATCAGGTGTAGAAAATGGTCCGATATGGGATCATATGTAGATTGTGGAATGGTATTGGATTGAATGCAAAATATGGTTTGGTATTGGGCCTCATGCAAAATCAGATCCGGTATTTTTCCTGATGCATAATGTGGTTCAGTATCAGGCTTGATGCAGAATTTAGATCGATCTCAAGCCTAATGCAGAATAAGGTCTGATGCTAGGGCCTGATGTAGAATATGATTCAGATGCAAATAAAAGTATGACTTTGAAAATGTTCCCCCTTTGATTGACTACCACGTGTCACACGTTCGACCAGCCACACTGCATGTCCAATACAATGCTGCCACGTGTTAACCCCGTCTCTTCTATCTATAAAAGGGCATCAACAATCATTTTTCTATTTCATTTTTGCGACTACACCCAAACAGAGCTAACCGTTGCAAGTAACCTTTTGGTTCCCAATATAATTTCTTTTGCTTCCAACTTCTTAAAATGGCCACCTCTTCCACCCCTGCACCAAAGTTCAAGAACCTTTCTTGCAATTTAATTTTAGATTTACTAACAACCCCAAGTACGGAATTTTTGTGGCTAGATGATGCAGGGTTGACAACCTTGGTTTCAATGCCACAATTCAAAACTAATAAAGTCCTCGTGCAACACATCATAGCCGATTATGACCATGACAAGGCTACAGTCATAATGAAAGTACGAAATAGAAATTTGATTTTCACCATCACGTCTGTAGATATTAACACATTGATAAATCTTCCTTTCAATGATTGTCCTCAAGTGTCAACGAGGTTGCAGCTGACTCCAGATGACAAAGTACACCTCAAAACAACGTACGGTCTACGATCAGAAGATTTGGCAAGTATAATTCTTGTTATTTATATTCTATTAATGCTCAGTTTCAAATTTGTAAATTGTCATCTAATTTTGTTTTTGCAACTTTTGTCGCCAAGTCAAAAAGAGGGTTAACAATCGACAATGTTAACCATGCAACTCTAAAGGTCATTATCAATTTCTTCTAAGCAATATTGGCTCGAAAGATCAAAAATTATTTTTTGAACATTGGTCTATGTTGTTCACTGTAAGAAGCATCATAGGTTTGATTTGTGCACATATATTTCAGACCGGATCAGGGATGAGTTGCATTGCGTTCAAATTCAAACCAGTAAGACACAACCCATTATGGATACCGTTAATTACATTTTAGCACTCTATTTTGAGTGTTTTTATAATTTACAAACTACTCCTATACGAACTATAGTGCATGCAACACTATAAGTTATTGCAATGACAGTAGAGGAATTGAAGGTGATAAGTCCATCTTTGTCTATGAAATTCTATTTTATATTTTATCACATTTTCTTTTTTAAATTTTTCTTTTCATCTAAATACAGGATAAGACAACCATTACAAGGAATATACAAGATGTTGCCAATAAGGGTTACAGGCCAGAATAAATCGATGATTTTGAAGACACTGGATTAGAAGAGATAACATTGTAGAGGCTGTATAAACATTCTAGGTAAGCTACTCCTCCTGGGGTTCTCCTACACCTAGGTATGCACAAAATGTGCAGGCTAAATCTAGTGTGGTCAACCCCTCACCCATTGGCACCCAAATTCAAAAAATTTCATCGTCTTTAGGTAAATCTATGTATTTAATTTAAATTAAGATTTTTTTCTATTTTATTTTTTGAAAAATTATAACAAAATGTTTTTGACTGTTTTTAGTCGATTCTCAAGTTCATGACAAGTACAACCTCCAAATATGAGAGACCATATGCCGCGATCGCCTCTATCACAACCATCGCTTCCACCACATCAACGATAGGCACAACCTATGCAAATGCGAGGCCATATGTGCGTTGAAAAACAATTGTTTTCACAGAGATCACAGGGGCCAACACCAAGTTCTGGGTATGGGTTCTCACATAGATCACAAGGACCAACACCAAGTTCTGGGCATGGTTGGTCGTCTTCTACATTTAACACAAATTCACAGGCACCAAAAGTTTCAATCGTGGGATTGGATAATATCCAACTCGATGATGATTTTATTTTGTAGGGCAACATTTTAGGCTTCAATGCAACGAATGTGCTTCATGATCCATAGGGTGAAACAGAACAAAGGGAAGCCCCTGCAGCTGACCAAACATCATTACCATCAGCTCAAGAAAATAACCCTCCTCCTCAGGATCTTCAAACTGAGGATGATATTGTAAATTTTGATGAAAACATTTTAATGATTGAGAATACTGAAGCAACCATTAAACAAGTTGTGCTTAGATATTTGCAAGAGATGAAGGACTAGGAATATCGGACCAAAGTCCTTATAAGGGCAATTAACGCCCGATATAAAAATTATATAAAAATATATTCTATTTATTTTTTGGTTCAGTATGAACCAGAAAAGCTTGGTGGCCTGCTACAACAGGCCACATCAGGATCAGTGAAGTCTGATTTTGTTTATGATGATGTTTTAAATGTTACAATCGGTAGATTAGAGAACATTAATGTTGAAGCCCAAGCTTGTTTTAACTGTTGGAATTTTGATAAGGACAAAGTTACAGTTGCTGAGGACTTGGCTGAAGTGAGATTTTTTTTTATGTTTTAATTTTCTATTGCAGTTAAATTTTTATATATTTTTTAAAAATGTAATAATTTTCATATAACTTTTTTGAATTATGTTTTCAATTTCTTTTTGCAGTCAAATTTTGATAACTTAAAAAGACAAGTTAAGAGCATGAACGTCAATATTAATAGGGCAAATATATTTTTGCATAATGCAATGGAAATGAAAAAGAAAATGCAATAAAAAATAGTGGAGAATAATCGTTTAAGAAAATATATCAGGGATAAGCTCAATGAAGATCCGACCACATATTAGAGCAATAGAAAGTAAAATAAACACTTCCAACAATACTTAAAGATCCAAACAAAGAGGAAGCAACACTGGTGGGGAGTATTGTGAAAGTACATCAAAACCTAGTCAAAGCTGGAGCACTACTAGAAGAGGGTGTCATGAAAGCATATAAAGGAAAATAAAAGGCAACTCCAACCAATATTGAAGTAGCAAACCCCCAATCAAATGTTTAACAATATAAGATGCTTTCAAGTTGATTGTAGTCAACAATTTTGTACGATGTAATATATTTCTACTCAAATTAATGAAAAAGATATTTTCTCATTTTGTGTCTTCTATCATTCAAAGGTTGTTTGCATTTATAATTTTGTGTTGCTATTTTAGTTTATTTATGGTCAATATTGTTTACTATGTTCATCTCAAACAACAAAAGCATCATAGATAACATCATAGATCTTTATGCAAACCAAGCATATTTAAGATATTACAAACTGTAATAGATCCTAAACTGAAACGAATTGTAATAGATCCTAAACTGAAATAAACCAAAACAATAATTTTAAGCATCATCGATAAGATCATAGATCTTCATACAAACCAAGCATATTATAATATCTCATGAACTGAAATAGATCCTAAACTTATTGTTGTTTAACATACATGCATCAATAATAATATACAAATACTATGATTTAAAACACGAAACATAAATATTTATCAATGAAGGCAATCGAGACACTATGACATAAAACATACAATTTTTAAAACCATAATATGATATAAAACATGCAATTTATAAAACAACAATGTGATATAAAACATACAATTTATGAATAAACAATTTTTTTGAAATCTTATAAATCTGAAACAATATTGTGAAATATGCTATCAAATAAATTCATGTTTATCAATATCCATGAAATCATGGAATAATTAGAATTCAGGTAGCTAAAACATATCAACTTGTCTAGAATCATTATTAAGCATAGCGGATATCTGTGTCTCCACCATCTGATCACTGAAAGCATCATCATCGTCCTTATCGATTGTATTCGTGGTACCCCTTTTGCTTGCAAGGGAACTCTCGTATGCCAATGCTCTATCATACGAAAATATGTCCAACTGATATAATGACACATAAATTCTTAAACAATTTTCTAACTTTTTTGTTGAGCCTATTGTGGAGCTTAGATTTAACAAAAGATAGTGCACTGAAAACTATCTAAAGAAAACAAGCTTATACTGAGAGGGGGGTGAACAGTATAAGACCACTTTTTACTTTTCTTTTCTCAAACAATATTATCCAATATATCAATGGCAATATCAACAACAATAATCAAAGTAATGCACAAATCACCACACACAATAGAGACATCAATTTAATGTGGTTCACCCAATGTGGGCTACTCCATGGAGAAAATATTTCACTAAAATTTTCTCAACAAATATCTTGGGAATTATTCCCTATTACAATATTTATGGATCTCTATCCAAAGGAGACACCAATATCCTAATCAAGTTAGTGGATACCTATCCACAGGAGACACCAATCCCATCTGTTGGTTCATGGATCTCTATCCATAGGAGAACTCCTTCTCCTCTACTCTGGTTAGTGATCCTCTAGAAGACTACTACCTCCACTGCACTGGCTTGTGGATATCTCTCCATAGAAGACTCTGTCCTCACTCATAAGACTTTTGTACTCACTACCCTAGATAATGGATCTCTATCCACTAGAGACAACTATCCTCTGCTTTGTCACCTCCAAAGCTTGCTCTTAGCTCTACTCAACCTCTATCTCAAATCTATACTAAATATAGTACTTCTATCTAGCACAAATTTGCTCAATCTCTATCTCAAATCTACACTAAACACAATCCTTTAGTCTAGCACAAATCTACTCAATATCTATCTCAAATCTGCACTAAACACAGTCCTTTAGTCTAGCACAAATTTGCTTAATATTTATCTCAAATTTGTCCTCAAGCCTTAACACAAATCTTGATCAATAACAAATCAACTCTGCTAGATCTACCCCAAATCTTAACTCAAGGTTTGAACAAATCAATCAATCAACTCTGCTTTTAAGTCTTCTCAAAGACCTACCTCAAAATTTATTCATAAGTATTTACCAAGACTTGCCTCAAATCTGCTTGTAATCTTCCACAAATTCTCACAAAAATCTATCCTTAAGTCCCATTTAGGACTTACTCAAATTTGCCCACAAGCTTTCACAAAAGCTTGCTTCACACTGTCCTTAAGTCCACTCTAGGACTTGCTCAAATCTGCTCACAAGATTTCACCAGAAGCTTGCTTAAATCTATCCTGAAGTCCCCTCTAGGACTTGCTCAAATCTTCTCACAAGATTTCACCAAATCTTGCTCAAATCAATTACAAAACTTACATATAAAACTCAACTCAATATCTCGCATAAAATCTCTTAAATCACACAAACAAGTTTCACTCAGAATCTTGTTTAACCATAGAAACATATAGAGAATGGTAAGAGGCTCAATATGTTTCACACTTACAATTCACTCAATCACTTTTAAACTTACATTCAAATCAATTTAGAAATAATGAATAATTTATTTCACAAATCTTGAACTATCACTCCAATGCTTTCAATAAACAAAACTCAATCAACTTCACTCAACCATCCACTCAATGAAACACAACTTGCTTACAAAACCTAACCAAAAATTTCACCAAACTTCCAACAACTCACACTATGGAACTCAAACCTTGACTCAAGATAATTCCAAACTCACATAAAAATGACACTCATGATCTTTTCACAAACCCTAATCAAGCACATGGAAACTTACTCAAATATTTCCAACAATGCTTATCAATAAATCTCACATAACAATGATACTCATGTTCTTTCACAAACCCTAGTTCAAGATAGTTCTCAATTTCACACTCAATTGCTCTCACAATCATTCACCGATCATGTATATGAAAACTCACTCAACAATGCTTATCAAACAAACCTTTTCAATCCAACTTTGAGTTTCACAATATCCAACCCAACAATATTTCACTCACAAGGAAGATGTGCCCATACCTTTTGTTTTATGGAGATATGTCTTCAAAAACTTGTCTTAATCACAATCAAATTCTCTTTGTTATTCTTAAGATTATATAGCAACAATTTATTTCAAAATCTCCACTCAAATATTTCCTTTAATAATTATCTCACCATACAAAAATGTTAGCTCTCAAGTACACCTTATAATCTCCAAACTTTTCACAAAAATAATATTCAATTCATAAGCAATCAATTTTCTCTTAAGCACTTTATATCTCCAATCTATATTTTTAATGCTAATTAAAAATATAATACTAAACACCCTTATGACTCCCTATCTTTATTTTAATGCTAAATAAGAAATAAAATATTAAACACCCTTATGAATCCCTATCTTTACTTTAGTAAAAATTAATCAAACACCTTCAAAAACGTCACGTGGCCCCTAGCACAATTCACACTATATCAAAATAAATCACAACACATACCTTACACAATGGCCCACGTTTAAAAAGCGCCCACCAAGACTACGCACGACTCGAACCTGCGACCTGTCATCGTCGCGATGCCTAAGCCGTAAGGCTTGGCTATCATTGGGCCACACACCCAAGACAAAACCAGTAGTGCACGAAGTACTTATGCTCTTTGCTCTCGACCCCTAAAAAAAATCTTATTGCACTCAAAAATCGAAGGGGACGCGAATCGAACCCCTAACCTTACCCAACTTCAACACCTTAACCAATCGTTGATTACCACTTGTGCTACCAAACGCTTGGTTATTGATTTTATGCTCCACTTGGTCTTATTGAATGATCTATCCTCTTATTCTTAAACACATGCAAATCCTCTTATCCTCTTTCACACAGTGCACAAATTCTTTTCCTCTTGGGCATATGAAATTGCATAGATAATATTTAAATGAAATTATTGCCTTCCTTTTTATACCTTACATTGTGCATTCCAACATGTCGGCACTTCCAATTTGAATTTTAATTCGAATTTCAATCTTTAGACTTATGGTGCCTTAAATATTTATTTAAATTAAATTTTAACCTTATGGTTAAAATATTTAATTTAAATAAATTAAATAATAACCTCCACAAACTATCAAATGGGTATTTTGAGGATTTAATCATTTTAAATAATTCCTTGGACCTTGTTTTCTTCACTTTAACCTTTTTAGCTCGGAATATTATAATATGAATTATTATAATATTATTATTGCCTTTAAAATTGCTTCTTCTTCCTTGAGTCCTCAACCTTCCTTGTCTTTTGGAAAAACACTTGATGACTTTAATGATGATGAAACTTGGACATCAACCTCTTGACATCAATGACAACAAAACTTGCTCATATTTCCAACAATCTCCCCCTTTGTCATTGATGGCAACCCTTTTACATCTTACCATTTCTTTTTCTTTTTCTTTTCTTTTTCTTTTATCAATACTGATCCCCCTAAGCTCCCCCTGACTGAATGCTCTCCCCCTGACTCAAATCTCTCCCCCTTTGACATCAATGGCAAAGGCCCACCTTTAAGGCTTGGGGCTAATAATGAGACTCTTAGCTTAGCCCCTACCCCACCTCCTCTCTTGAGGTGGTTAGTTTTGGGGTGGGAGTATATCTACTCCCAGCATACATTGATCTTTACCTTTGTTCACCTTCTTTATCAACCGATCCTTCTGATTCCTCTGAGTATTCATGTTCCTGCTTGTCTCTAGAAGTCCTGTTCTACACCACTTGGCTCTATGCCCAACATTATTTCACTTATAACACTTAATATTGTAATTCCTTGAAGGTGTATATGTGTTAAAGTTTCTCCTAGTGAAGCCATATCCATTCCTGTTATGAACCCTGCAATTAACTGCCTTGTGACCAAACTGATTACAAGAGTAGCAATACCCTTGAAAAAGATGTTTGTTTTTGAAATTTCCATATTCTTGTCTTTCATGTGTCCTGCATTGTGTAGCCTTGTGCCAAAACCTGTGACATGAGAAGCAATTCCCATTGAAGAAATATTGCCTTGACCCCATTGGTCTCTTAGTCTCTTCTACCTTGTGTTGTTTCCTATTCCATATGTTCCTCATTTGTGCATTATTCCTTTCTTTGTTGAACTTCCTATTGTCCAACTCATCCTCAGAAGTCTCACTTTCTCTTACACTCTCTTCTTCTGAAGCTTCTTCTTTGGATCTTGAGATTGACTCCTCTCCTTGTCCTCTATATTCTTCTTCAAAACCAAGTCCTATCTTGTTTGATGAAGAAATTTGTACCTTGATAATTTAATCCAATTTCTTTGAGCTTCTTCCAAACTTGTGTAGCTTGTCTTTAGACTCTTTTACTTCCTTCCTTAGTGAAGCTACCTCATGTTCTAATCTCTCACATTATAGAACCTTTACCTCTAACTTCTCTTTAAATCTCCTTGTCTTAGCTATTGAGTCGGTTAGATCTTCAATAAAATTTCCTTTTTCTTCATCACATTCTTGAAATTGAAGCTTGAGTTTTGAGTTCTACTTTCTTATCTTTCTTAATGCATCAAGTACATAAATAAGCTCACCCTTAAGATCAAATTATCCTTCTTCTAATTCTGCCTCTACTCCTTTGTCTTCAAGAGCATCTTCATTTCTTTATGATTCATATTCAATAGAAGCATCTTCTTGTTCTTCTTCTATTGCCAAAAGTAGACTTTCTTCTTTTGGTCCTTCAAGAGCATCTTCATATTCATCATCACTAAAACTGAATCCATTCCTTGTACAACTATCTTCAAGATGACCAAAGTTACCACATCTAAAACACTTGAGAATTATTGGTGCCCTTTTTCTAACAACATTCTTTTCTTCTACCAGAAACAAAATTTCTTCTTTTTCAGTATCTAAGGATCTTTCATCACTATCACTTGAACTCTTACCTACCTTGTATGCATAAAAAATATTCTTATGCCTTTGGAAAAACTTACTTTCTTGCTTGCTTTGTCCATCCCTATTTTTCTTTTGATACCCGTGTTTTCCTGTTTCCCTGTTCTTATGATCCCGTTTCTCATCTTCACTACTATTTCTAGCTTCTAGACAATTAGTTGCATAGTGACCATATTTACCACAATTAAAACATATAACTGATTTTGTACCTTTATAATTTCTCGAGTCCTTGTTCCTTCTACCATAATTTGCTTCTTCATCACTAGATAACTCATTGCTTGCATTTGACTTCTTACCCTTTGTCTTCTTAGGAACTTTGAAGGTTGCTTCTTTCTAGGGAATATGTTCCTCTTTTATTCTCATCTCAAAAGCTGTGAGAAATTCATGTAATTCATCCCTTGTCAAAAGTTCAATATCTTTTGACTCTTCTACAGCTAAAATATTTTCACTATACCTTTTTGGGAGTGACCTTAAAATATTATCACAAATATCTATTTCTTCAACTTTAAGCCCAAGTCCTTGCATGAAGTTAACAACCTCATCCACACGAAGTAGGTATGCAACAATGTTTTCCTCATCCTTCATCTTTAGGTCTTCAGATGTTCTCTTGTAATTTTACAACTTTACCCTTTTGACCTTTTTGTCTCCCTCATATATACCTTTCAACTTATCCCAAATTTCCTTTGCTGATGTGCAATGCACAACCTTTATAAACTCTGTTTCACGTAAACCCTTTAAAATTCCATTCATTGCCTTTGAATTATTCAGTTGTAGGAGCTTACCATTTTTATTTGTAGGTGGAGTTACTGGTGGTATGTATCCATCCTCAACTTCTTGCCAAATTTCATTTCCAAGTGCCATTAGGTGAATCTTCGTTCTCATACTCCAAAGTGCATAATTTTTCCCATCAAACAATGGTGTTGAATTCCTTGATGATCCATCTTGAGAATCCATATGTGTTCTTGTAAGCTTTTCCTTCAAGCTATTAAACTCTTCTGAAGGAACCCGCTCTGATACCAATTGAAGAACACAAGTTTATACCGAGAGGGGGTGAATAGTATAAGACCACTTTTTACTTTTCTTTTCTCAAATAATATTATCCAATATATCAATGGCAATATCAACAACAATAATCAAAACAATGCATAAATCACCACACACAATAGAGACACCAATTTAATGTGGTTCACCCAATGTGGGCTACTCCACGGAGAAAATATTTCACTAGAATTTTCTCAACAAATATCTTGGGAATCCTTCCCTATTACAATGTTTATGGACCTCTGTCCAAAGGATACACCAATAACCTAATCAAGTTAGTGGATACCTATCCACAAGAGACACCAATCCCCTCTACTGGTTTGTGGATCTCTATCCACAGGAGAAATCCTTCTCCTCTATTCTAGCTGGTGATCCTCTAGAAGACTATTGCCTCCATTGCACTAGCTTGTGGATATCTCTCCACAGAAGACTTTGTCCTCACTCATAAGACCTTTGTACTCACTACCCTAGCTAATGGATCTATATCCACTAGAGACAACTATCCTCTGCTTTGTCACCTCCAAAGCTTGCTCTTAGCTCTACTCAACCTCTATCTCAAATATGTACTAAATATAGTCCTTCTATCTAGCACAAATTTACTCAGTCTCTATCTCAATTCTACACTAAACATAGTCCTTCGATGTAGCACAAATATACTCAATCTCTGTCTCAAATATGCACTAAACATAGTCCTTCGATATAGCACAAATTTGCTCAATCTTTGTCTCAAATTTGTCCTCAAGCCTTGACACAAAGCTTGATCAATCACAAATCAACTCTGCTAGATCTACCCCAAACCTTAACTCAAGGTTTGAACAAATCAATCAATCAACTATGCTTTCAAGTCTTCTCAAAGACTTGCCTCAAATATGTTCACAAGTATTTACCAAGACATGCCTCAAATTTTCTCAATAAGTTCTCTTTAGAACTTGTCCAATCTGCTCAACAAGTCTTCATCAAGACTTACCTCAAATCTGTTTGTAAGCTTCCACAAAAGATCACTCAAATCTGTCCTTAAGTACACCTTATAATCTCCAAACTTTTCACAAAAATAATATTCAATTCATAAGCAATCAATTTTCTCTTAAGCACTTTATATCTCCAATCTATATTTTTAATTCCAATTAAAAATATAATACTAAACACCCTTATGACTCTCTATCTTTATTTTAATGCTAAATAAGAAATAAAATATTAAACACCCTTATGACTCCCTATCTTTATTTTAGCAAAAATTAATCAAACCACCTTCACAAACGTCACATGGCCCCCTAGCGCAATTCACACTATAGTAAAATAAATCACAATGCATACCTTATACAATGGCCCACATTTAAAAAGCACCCACCAAGACTGCGCCCGACTTGAACCTACGACCTGTCATCATCGTGGTGCCTAAGCCGTAAGGCTTGGCTGCCGTTGGGCCACACGCCTAGGACAAAACCAATAGCGCACAAAGAGCCTTATGCTCTTTGCTCCCTACGCCTAAACAAAATATTGCTGCACTCAAAAACTAAAAGTGACGCGAATTGAACCCCTAACCTTGCCCAGCTTCAATGCCTTAACCAGCCGTCGATTGCCACTTGCGCTACCAAGCGCTTGGTGATTGATTTTATGCTCCACTTGGTCTTATCGAATGATCTGCCCTCTTATTCTTAAACACATGCAAATCCTCTTATCCTCTTTCACACGGTGCATGAATTCTTTTACTCTCGGGCATATAAAATTGCATGGATAATATTTAAATGAAAATTTTACCCTCTTTTTATACCTTTCCTTGTGCATTCCAACATGTCGTCGCTTCCAATTCGAATTTTAATTCAAATTTCAATCTTCAGACTTATGGTGCCTTAAATATTTATTTAAATTAAATTTTAACCTTATGGTTAAAATATTTAATTTAAATAAATTAAATAATAACCTTCACAAACTATCAAATGGGTCTTTTGAGGATTTAATCATTTTAAATAATTCTTTTGACCTTGTTTTATTCACTTCAACCTTTTTAGCTTGAAATATTATAATATGAATTATTATAATATTATTATTGCCTTTAAACTTGCTTCTTCTTCCTTGAGTCCTCACCTTCCTTGTCTTTTGGAAAAACACTTGATGACTTTAATGATGATGAAACTTGGACATCAACCTCTTGACATCAATGACAACAAAACTTACTCATATTTCCAACACTCTCTCATCTTCCACAGATCCCAAAATCATTGTTTCACATAATTCACATAAACAAAAGTATTCACTTATTGTCTTTCATAACAATAAAGTGCTATCAACTTTCCATAAATATTAATACAAAGATGATCATTGATGTCAAACTTCAAAAAGATTTTTGGATTTTTCACGTTTGTTAATGTATTTCAACTATCAAACAAGGGATCTACAAAATCTGCATTATACACATATAAAGTATCAATAAGCACACATATTTGTTTTCTCATCCTCATGAAATTAATGATATAGATGGATCTCTCTTGTACAAGTTTAATTAATCTGTTCATTTCTTGTAATATTGGAAGAATACCACATAAGATCAAAAGGGTTTCCAAGTCAGTCAAACGAAACAACAAATATTTTGCCTTATCAACTATCCTACGATTTGCATGTATAAACCCCATTTATGATTAATATTCTATAAAAACTCTATGAGCAAGTTGATACAGTGAAATCCATCTTGTATCCACATCTTTTAACATTTTTTTTCCTTCTGTAACTCCTAGTGCAAACTGTTAAAACTCTGTAAAACCTTTTGGGCTACATCATAAATAAGAATGTATTTCACGAATGAGGTCTTCCATTCTACCAGCATTTGCAAAGGTACTCATTTTATATGCAAGATTAACTCTATGAGCTATACAATGAATGAGAATCATATATGGGATAATTGTGTTTTGGATTCAAACACAAAGACCAGTCATGTACCCTTGCATAATAGCAACACCATCAGCTCCAATGTAAATTAACTTTGTTGCTATGTCTATATCATTCATTCTTGCAATATCCTTTAAACTAGTCACAACAATATTATAGATATTTTTTGCATTTGAACTTTCCACCATATTATGTAATCCTAGCAAACTAGACCTCCTTACATGATTTTGAAATGTGTACACATGCATGCAAATCTAGGATGTGTTATCCATAGTCGTCACCTCATCAATAGAAAGTAAAATGAATTTGGTAAATTTTACTTGCTCCCTCAGGTATTCCATCTCAACTAAAGATAGACATTTTACCATTTTCCAACCACTTTGATTTGACCAATGGGAATTAGGAAGGTTTTGCACATTAGCTAGTTGTAATAGGTGCTTATAATCAATAAAATCGAACATGGGTCTACCTTTATTGAGAATACTATATACAAAGACAAACTACAAACTTTTGAAGCTAAGGTGGTCTTGTGAATTTTATGAAATTGGGCTACAATCATTCAATATTTCTTAACAATATATTGTTGTTGCTTTAAGTTATTGTCATATTCTATTGCATATTTAACATGCATACATTCTGATGCATCCTTCCACGTAACTTCTTTACTAACTTCACCATTACTTCTTGTAAGTTTTACATAAACTTTATCAACATGTTTTTCTATTTTATCTATCTTATTTTGCAGCCTGTGATCCTTACCAAATCTCCAACTGCAAATTTTGCATCTACATTCTTTTTGATCAATTTGGTTGTCCTCAGTCAGTACAGGCTCAATCTAGGGAAATTTTTTTGCCCATTTTTTCTTAAATTCCCTTCGAATAATCCAGTTAGATGCTTTTCTTTTTTTCGAATTTTTGCTTGAGGATTCAAAATAAGGTTGTAATTTATTTGATTTATCACTTTTTTCAATTGATATGTCATTTTGAGAGTTTTGTTCAAGTGTTTGTTGGATGTCATTGTCAAGAGGATTTTCATTAGAAGGCATCTCTTGCTGGGGAATATCTTCAAGTCGAGGCATATTCGAGTCGACTGGGTATTCTGCATAGTAGCATACCATAATAATTTTTATCATTCTTGGATTAAACAAATTTACAAAAGAAACTTAGAAACAAAAAAAAATATTCATATCATCAAGCACATACTAAGAAGTAACTGTTTGAGGAAGAAAGTAGTATTTAAATTAATTATAGAATATACAACTAACTGTTTAGAAGTCAAAAATTATTTGTACCTTTAATTTGCATGGATATCGTTGGCTCCTTGCATTTTGATATTTGGCTAAAATATTTGAGGATACTCTTTTCAGCAAAATATTTGACCCCCTTCTTTCCATCGCCAGTAGGTAACATATTACTTGTAAAGAAAATGTTTTTCACTTTAGAAAAGTAATAAAATGTTGAAGAGATCGTACTTCAGTTAGGCCTCAAGATAATATTGTAAATATAATAAACAGATGGTTGGCTAGTAGAAAATACATACTTGTTTCCTGCCATGCTTCATTGTGATTTTATCACTTTATGCCACTAGTCCGTTTTTTGGTGATAGCATTTGTAACTAATAAGAGCACAAAAGTAATTAACATACAAATTAAAATCAATTTAAGAAAAAACTTGTCTATGCAAAAAATAATTAGAGATACGTATGTCAAAAAATATCAAATTATAGTACAAAATGGACTAGAAACAGAGAATCACAATGTCTTTGGAGAAACAAAGCATCACTATATATTTAGAGAACCAAAGCATTTACCAATATATAATCTTATAATAGAAAAGCATATTTGAATAGAGACAAAGAATCAAAGAGTTTTAATAGAAAGAGAGAAAATAGGGGAAAACATGCAAAATAGGGCAAAATAGAGAAAAACATGGGAACAAAGCAATGACCGTCTGGATGCAGAATAGGGCTCAGATATTGGTCTAGTGTAAAACATGATTGAAAAATAATTAAATATACGTATCGAAAAATATTAGATTATAGTATAAAATGGACTAGAAATAGAGAATCATAATGTCTTTGGAGAAATAAAGCATCATATTATCTTTAAAGAACCAAAGCGTTCACCTATTCACAATCTTATAATAGAAAAATTGATCTGAATAGAAACAGAGAATCAAAGAGTTTTAACAGAAAGAAATAAAATAGGGACAACATGCAGAAAATGGCAAAATAGAGAAAAACTTGGTAAATAGAGTAGTTATAAAGAACCTGGTGTAGAACGCGGTCTAGTAGTCTATTTTGATGCGAAACAAAATCTGATAGTTAGTCCAGAAGCAGAACAAGGTCTAAAAATCGGCTTAATGCAAAAAGAGGTCCAAAAATCGGTTTGGTGCACAATAGGATCCGGTCCTATGCAGAGTAGGGTCTGGTCTTATCTGGTGTGGAATGGATTCTGGCCTAGTGTAGAACAAGGTTCGGTATGGTGTAGAACATGGTCCGGTATGGTGCCAAATAGGGTTCGGCCTGGTGTAGAACAAGGTCCAACTTGGTGTAGAATAGGGTCTAGTCTGATGTAGAAATGAGTTCGATCTTATTTGGTACGAAATAGGATCCGGCCTAGTGCAGAACAGGGTTTGGCTTAGTGCAAAACAAGGTTCAGCCTAGTGCAGAAATGGGTCCGATCTTATTTGGTACTAAAATTGGTCCGATTTGTTACAAAGTAGGGTCTGATCTTGTCTTATACTATAAAGGGTTCAGTCTGGTGTAGAAATAGGTCCGTTCTTGTTCGATGCTAAAAATGGGTCTGTTCTTGTGCAAAAGTAGGTCAGTATATCCGTCAAGTGTAGAACAAGGTCCAAAAATAAAAAGTATCCTTGGGGTGTTAATTATATATAGTGGTATACTTGGCGAGTTGGGCGAGATAATTTAGAAATTTTAAAATTTTATGGCAAAAAGGAACCTCTATTTAGGCAGGATTATTGGTGAAATTTTAAAAATATCTGTGATACTATTATCAACGCACGACAAACCGACACCTAAAAATTTTGTCTCAATTTTTTTTGACTAAATGGTCAACGTTCAGGTCCCCCAAATTCATAAACTTTGAATTTTCAAAAATGCTAATATTCGCTCGAATGGCAAATATTCGTCACTATGCATAACCCTGTCTCCTAGTCCCATTGACCAACCTAAGGATTGTCCCAAAGGTGAGAAGTAAATTTTCTATATTTCAAATGGGTTCTATTCAAAAATACATGACAATATGATAAATACTCTTACTTTTGGTAACAAAGGTAATTTCTCTCCTTAATGGCATCTTACATTATAATTGAGGCTAAAGATTCACAACTATATATCATATCCTCTTGATTAATTTACTTGTGAGATTTACCCTCCTAAGTGCATTCCATTCTATGCATAAGCCTTATCAAGAGCTTTGCCTCACCTTCCCACCCTTGAAATAGGGGGGTCTCTATTTTGATATATTCTTTTGTCACTCTACTAAGCCTTATTCTAACCAAGTTTATGCACTTCTTAGAGTATGAAAAATAGACAACTACCATTGCACTCATTATTATATCACAAAATACTTTCCATTTGATCCTTAGTTTCCATATTCCACTTTTTAAGCTCTACTAGGAAATATTTTTAAGGTATATGATGAACATGTGCAATATTTCTTTACTCAATTCTCAAATGATACTTGTCATAAATTTAGTAAAATAATTCTTACAAAAAGCTAACGAAATGTTTACATGTCATCTAATACATCTAACCAAGTATTAGTCTTACCTATCATATGCTTGTTCTTTTCATGAGTTGTCTCTTTCCAACAGAAATAGTTGCACAAAATGAACTTACTCTCTTACATTTGATGTGACCATATGACCCCCATAGTGGCTATGGAACTAGTTCCACTGGCTAGCAATGCAACTTTGCTACTATGACTAGGTGAAGATTCTAAAGCAATTGCACTATCTCCATAGTGGCTACATAACTAGTTCCAATGGTTGGAACTACAAATTTATTAGGACTTAGACTACAAAATGACAAAAGAAATAATGATACTTGATATTAAAAAAAAAGCAAAAGCAAAGCATTGAGAAACAAGAAAAACAAAAAACAATCAAAGGAAAAAATTGAAAGAAAAATGACAAAGGAAAGAGGAAGAAAACCCATCATAAAGATAATGTATGACTAACTACTTATTGCTTTTGACATCCTGCCATGAGATTCATATCTTCATATTTTCATCATCACACTATGATGTCTTTGCTTCTATGTACTTTCATAAGATCATCCACTATCATTGTCCAAGCCTCCTTACTCAAGCCTTATTTACGGAGCACACATTATTGATATTTGAGCCTCCTTCTTGGAGCACTATACATGTTCATACCACACATTTTATGCATTACTTGTCTAGTATTATGGCAAAGATGACAATCTCTTACTATGTTTAAAATAAAATACAAAAAGTGCAGAACAACTAATGAGTAAGGAAGACTAAATTTGTGATTCCCAAACAAAGGTTCACTCTTTTTATACTCTTCTTAATCATTCGTTTAAATTTATCCCTTTGATGAGCATTTGACATGTAATAAAAATGATTCTCTTGGAGTCCATTTAACTAGTTAGTCTGAAGTCCTATATATTCTAGTTTGCACACATTATATTATATGATGGTGGTTGATTACTTATGATCCTTATCCATTTGTATCATTTCCAAAGGATTATTCCATCAATAGTTTTCTTATACCTTCTCTTAAGTAATAAGGAAAATGCAAAAAATATCTATAAAAGAAAAGAAAATGAAGTGTATGAGAAGATAATGGAAAATATCCATCACAAAAATTATATCTATATATATGATAAAATTGTACAAATGTATAATTTCCCAAGGGCATAAAAGGTCTACATACAAATCCATCCATACCCATATCTATCCTATACATGTGTCACTACACCCTATGTCCCACCCTCCCATTGCACATTGCTCGTTAACCCTAGAAATGCATCCTATGATACTCAAGCATTTTCCTCTAATGATTAGATCAAGTTTGCAACCTATGTGCAACTCCTTATGCATGGCCTGGATACTCCCCCAAGGAGGTTAGCTTTCTCAAATACTCCTGCATCTCCCTAGCATGGTAAGTCGTTAACCTCAGCCTCTCATCATTCTATGTAATCTTAGACATATCTTAACCCTTAAGTATGTTATAATCTTGTCTAGATCACCTTTACTTAGATGTTTAGCAAAAACCTTCGTTGCATGGAATATCAACATAAAAGCATCCACACATCTCCCAATCCACTACGAAAATTCTATAGATGGAGGTCTAGCAAAAATCTTGAGTGGAATTAAAGCAACTTGTTGAGAGAGAGCCTACATCTACCTACATGCACATGTTATTTTTGGTAGTCATTTCATGCCTTTTCATTTCATTTAATCTTTCATGCATAAATGTGATCACAATTTCAAATTAAAATCAAAAGTTACATATTCTTAGTCTACTTACAAGGACCATTAGGCATGCCATTAATCTTCATTGTTGTTTGAGTATCCTCATCTACATTCCCTTCCACTCTTGCCCTCTAGGATAGCACCCTCACCCTCCATGGCTTACACTGTGACATTCACTAGCCTAAGGGATTGACCTCTACTTGAGTCACCCCATGAGATGATTGTCCTACCTCAAAAGTGTTCCTCATGGGGACATTTTCTCCACAACTCTTCTCCTTTGGATAAGGGGCTCCTCTTATTCCTCACACTCCTCTCCACCAAGTTATCTCATGCTAACCAGGGGTACATCCTATGCCCTCTTCCTCCTTGTCTCTCCCATTGTTGATTTATTTGGCTCACTCTATCCCTCTTGAATATGTCTTAGCCTATATGGAGGAAGATTAGAAATTGGGTCCTCTAGCCCAGTTGTATGCATAATAATAGTATGGGATAGGTCTCCATGGCATACTCATGATAACCATAAAATCTCTCATTGCATGGCCTCTCCAACATCCCCACTAGCCATTATTTCAATCGAGTATAATTGCCACACCATATTTATGAATTAATAACTCACCCTACTAAGTACCCCTAGACAATTCATCTATCATGTACTACGGGAATCTCTCGTAGATCCAACCCATAAGCAACCTCATAGAGCTCATGTCCATATGATCTAATTGTTTCATAGTGGAGAATTATTTGAGGAAATTTTCTAAGACAATCTTCCCCAAACGAACCTCTCCCCCTGCTCGATAACCAAGTGGGCACTTTTGTTTATGTAGTGTGGGTAGTGATATCTATTTTATTGCAAAAAATATTTTCTAAAGTAACCCTATAATTACCTTATAATTATCCAAAAATCCAAAATATCCCATATTTTCTAGCCTCATAAATCCCTTCACTTATGTCCCCTTATATGTCATATATCCTGCATACATGGGATATATGGATGAAACCATCATCAAATACCTCTAGTAAATCCCATACTAGGTACTTCAAATATTACTCACACATCTGCTAACAAGATCCCTATCATGTAGCACCTCCAATCACTCATCTTAAGATGTTCAATTAAGGTCCCCAATGCCTCAACACCTTTATCACCATATTGCTATGTAGATATCCCCTAGTCCATAGTCCTCCAACACCTCCCATCATCATCTAAGAGCCTCTCAAAAACCTTTGCATATCATGCAAGATCCCTATCTCTCCATAGTATTATCTCTACCATCTTGGCATCTTCCTTTGGAGCATCGCCACCTCTATTCATAGTCTAGTCACTTACGATGCTGTCTAAAATCCAAGGCATCAATTTAAAAGCATAACAATAGGCATCGATTTCAAAAATTCAACAAAAATCCTTTCATCCCATGCATTTCTAGCAAGAGTGTTGTCCTAATGAGGGCTTCACTAAAACTACCAAAGTTGTTGATAAATGATAATCAACGAGAGTATCTCCTAACACAAGTCATTCTCTCACAAAAAATGAGGTAAAGAATCAAAATACAGAACGAGGAAAATATTTATAAATGATGAATTTATGTTTATCCTACATATGTAGATGACTCTATACATGCAATTAAAAAGTGAATTCAAGAAAAATTTACTAATTCTAATGTCAATTGTAGTTTTTGGCTAAATCCAAGACATCATTGCACTATATTGTTTTGATGTTTAAATTCAATTATGGCTCTATAGAACTTCATCAAATTCAGCCTTAGAATTCCTACCTCAAAATCATATCCTCAAAATTAGCTTTTTAGAATTCCTAGTAGATCAGGTTTCAAATCCAACCTTAGAATTTCTATCATGTTAGATTTCAAATTCAGCCTTAGAATTCCTACCTTAAAATCATATCCTCTCTTGACTAGCAAGGGAAATCTACGCAATATAGTTGTTCTCTCCTACCCTTGTCCACATTATATTGATCAACACACTTAGATCTACTTAACTATTTGTTCAAATTTGTAATTCACTTAGGTCACTTTTTCTTTCTTTGATAGTGCTCAAAACTAAAAATTTATTTTTTCAAATGAGGATTCTATGATTATCTTGTTGAGCCTTTTATTGGTCAAGGACATAAAAGCAACCAAGGGCACCTATTTATCTAAGATATTTATCTCATGCCATGATCAAAATTCATCCACACACTCCAACCCATAGCTTTGTATAAAGTTAAGTGCTTCATTGATCCATGGTGGTTTCCAACCGCCGTGATGCTCTCATCATGCTTTGTTTTTCTATTTTGCAAGTTTAATTTTCTTTTTTAAGGCACTTCATTCTTACTACACTTCATGTCATAAAATTTATGTTCTAGGGGCAAGAAGTATACTAAAGAATTGAATTCAACATCGACATTAGTTGATGAATTGTAATGGCCCACCCTGGCAAGACTTTTCATTGATGCTTGATTTATGTATTAATATGTGGATATCAAATACATAATCTTATTTTATTTTATCAAGATGTGTTGATAGTTGCACTTTATGATTTCTAAAGTTGAATTATGCTACTTTTAAAATATGGTATCGCTAATGATTTTTTTGGTTGCAAGACCAGGTACTCTCATGGGTGGATTGGTATGGGACAACCACCAAAGTTGAGAGAAAAAAGAGGAAATGATGGATGAATTCTCATCGATAGCTCAAGGGTAAAAACCCTCATGTAGATGCATTTGCATATGTTTGATTAAAATGCATCATTGGGCAAGGAGGTTGCTATAAAAACAAAAGATCCCTTAACCTATGTTTAGGGGATCCTTCATAGGCAGGTGATAACACTGCAGTTATCATAAAACCATCTTCTTAAGGAAAATATTGTTTGCACATATTTTGATTTGCAAAAGCCCTTATGTTGCTACATGTGTTTTGAAGCATGAAAATTGTTTGGTTAAATTTTTTATCAAGCTAGATATTAATAATAGTGCTGGTATTATTAATAATTAAAACATTAAATATCAATGTTAATGGTTGATATTAACATTCGATATTAATTTAAATTAATTAGGTGAGTAATTAATTTAATTACGTTAATGTTAGTAATTAACACTAGCATTAGAAAATAATAACATTATTAAATAATGTAATGAGTGAATAATTTTAATAGTTTGCTTTAAGGATGTTAGTAGGTTAATATTAATAAGTTAACCCTGTAATAATGGGGATACCTTTAATAAACAAGTATAGTTTATATTTTAATGTTGGAAATTAGAAACGTCAAAAAAGTTGGTAGTTTTTGGAAAACCTTTTCAGCGTAAAATCTTGAAGCGTTATCCTAAAGGTGTAACGGGTTGGTAAAGAATATGGGTTGATGGGGCAAGCATGCATGAGGAAGCCACTCCCAATTTTTGATTTCCCTAGTTCTTTAGAGGATTGTATGATTGCTAGATTGCCAAGTTTTGGACATTGCTAATTGAGGAGAAGATTAGAGAGAAGGAAGAGAGTTTTTGCAAAGTGAAAGATTGAAAAAATACTTAAATGGAGGTATTTTTCTTTTTGGATTCTCTTTAAATAATAAGAAATGTTTGCTGGAAATAACACTTATGCTTTGAGTATTTGGCATTCGTTGTTTTACTATGTTATTGTGTAAAATGACATTGCATATACACATGATTATTGCATTGTTTTTGGGTTGTACATATATGTGATATGATGTTGTTGTATCATCTTAAGTCTATTTCTATCTGTTATGTTTAGCTATTGCCACATTCTGTCCTATAACAAAGATATCCGTTAGATGTTTGACTGTAGAGGAGAAGAAAGAAATTTGCCTAGAATAATCCATTGTCTTCTCTGTAACTGTTGGAAAATTTGACCCATTTTTTTTTACAAGCATGCTCTTGTTCTTTTTGGCGAATCATGTAGCATTGGTCTTTAATGGTGCCTTAATTATTTTTTTTACTGAGAAAAGAGTATGGGTTGAATTAATATGAGTCTGGAGAGATAAGAGTCCAATACCCGAAAGGCAGGTAGTTGTTACTTGTTGGTATCTTCCTTAAAAGGAAGGGATGAGTTTTATATTTTATAGGAAGAGGTATTTTTAAATTTGAGACATAGCTTAACCGACACAAGATCGCACAACTTGAAAAAGAGAGCCATCAAAGTGCGTGTATTGGTTTACACGACATAATTCTCATTATCGTTGGATGCCAACTTTGCAAATGCGTCCTAAAGTTCTTAATACTTTTTTTAATAATATTATTGTACATGAATATGTTATATATATTTAAGCAACTATTTGATGATGATATTTAGGCATAGTAGAGAAGGGAGAGGCTAGTCACTTCCTCCTAGTCAGCTTGCGTAGGTTTGCCAGTCCAATTTAGGAACCAGTTTGAGATATGGTGTAGGAAATAATAATATTCTATTAAGCCTTATAGGTAATCAAATCGGGGTAAGAATTATTATCGTTTTTTAATAACATGAGAAGAGAAAGAAAGGCAAATAATCTTAGGCCAACAAGAAGATTGTTTCTCTCTGGTAGATGTTATATTTGTCTATCTTCTTTCATGCTTTAAAGTAATTGTTCTCAATTATTTTTTTTATGGTAAACCTTCATAATTAAAGACACTTTTTTGCACGAATCTATTCTAAGGTTAGCAACAACCAGTTAAAGAAAGGAAGAATGGTCTCAAGGATACGTTATTATTATTTTATTCACATGCTCTTATATTATAGTGAATGCTCAAGATAGAAGAGGTGGATATAGTGACCTTCTTTTGGTTTATTTGCGAATATGAAAGCAATGTTTACTTTAAGTTATTTCATTAATGTGAATTGGATAATGTCATAGTCTATTTAATATATTGTTCTATTAACTAGTGAATGTTATGGATTGGATTTTATTAATATAATAGTAGTATTTAATTTTATTGATGGTCATTAGAAAAAATCTATTATTATTTTTGCCTTATTAATATTATTTAAATAAGGTGTTTGATTCTTTATCAATATTAATTCAATAGTTTAGGGAATAGAACTATTAATTGATATTGATGGCTTTTGTTTATTTAAAGTTGACTAAAGAAGGTGTAGATCAATAGTCAATATGGAATAGTGTTTTGAATAAATTTATGCAGGAAATGAGAAGTTATTTATGTGGAATTAATGAATATGTTTTCTAAGAAATGGATGAGGCTTGAGTAGCTAAGGAATCCATATTTGAGAGAAGTATGGGATTCTCTCAATGTTTTGCATGGAATATGCTTTGTATGATGCACACTTTTGCATTATTGTATTCTTTTCTTGCATAGTGCATGTTAGGCTTGCATATGCATTTCAAGAGTTGTCCTGATCCCTAAACTTCTATTCAAAGTTCATGGGAGAAGATATATCAAAAGGAATAACTTTAAAAAGAAGACTAAAAACCACTTATGGGGAACTATATTATTATAATTAGAATTCTTAGAAAGATATATTGAATGAAAATTATGTTATGAAAGATTGTGACGAAGGAAGAGATGCCATGTAAATACTCTTGTTATATTATTTTGAGAATTATTCAAAGAATGGAAGATTAAATATTGTTATTTTATGTTTTTTTTTTGGAAATAGTAGTTACTTTAAAAATGGGAAAGGATGTGTTAATGATAGAATCTAATAATGGATTATAGTTATGATTTCTTCAAAGTTTGATTACGTCCTTCCATTGTAAATAAAAGAAATGCTAAATTCTACAGTTGTGATTGAAGATGTATTTAAAATTCCTAATTTGTAGCAATGCGTTATGTTGAATTAGTTTTGATTTACTATAGCACTTTATTTTATTTTTGAGAGATATTTTTATAAATGTTAAGACTCTTGGGTTTGGATATATTTTTTTAGGGTATGGTATTAGAGCCATATTAGAAAACCCTTAAGTCAAGATGAACCCAACCTAGTTGAGTTAAAATGAAGTAATAACTAGGTTTTTGTGAATGATACACCCTAAGCGATGAGACTTGGGTGGTCCAAAGCAGTGAGGCTTGGGTAGTCCTAAGCAGCGAGGCTTAGGAATCTTAATAGTGGATTGGTATGGGATAATCCACCGGATCATTCAAAAAATAGTATAGTTGTGGTACATTGCAGTGAGGCAAGAGTGACCATGATCATTACCAGGTGAATGGTAATGGTATTAATCCTACATAGAGGTGAAGTTAACTAATCATTAAGGCATCATGCTAGATTAATCCTACATATATGGACTTATGTAGGGTTAGGGAATAGGCATTCCCCTTTAAGTATTATGGACCTTAAAGTATAATCCCTATGCCATGGTCAAGTTGTCCTATACAAGTGAGTGTATAATAAAAGTGGGAGGAACACTGATGGTGTCTTTTCTAAACGACGAGGTTTAGAAAAGTGAACCCAAAAAGTATAAGAAGTTGGCCACTCCTATCTACTTGGTTGTTATCTGTAGCGAAAATGAACTCAAAATGTGGTTATGCCTTATACTATTGAAATATATTGGATCTTCTTTGAGAGTTAATCCTTGTTTCTAAAAACAAATGGCTATCTCCCTTGGGTTGAGTTGGTGGATTGTTAGATGAATATCCAAGATTAAGTACAAGTGGATCATATAAGTAGGTCATGAGGTTATGAACCATAGAAAAGGCCTTAGGTAACCCACTAACCAAGCCAACTAGGATTAGGATTGTTCGCAACCCCTAGTATGTCCTAGGATCATCTAGATTACCTAGCACAACCTATCAATGTTGGATCCCCTAATTTTTTCCCATTATAAAGAAGAACACCTCCCTATTAAACTAGAGCATTGCTCTATTCACTAAAGCATCAACCTAGGTTAGCACTCTAAAGTGTTGTGTATCATAAGCTGACACTATTACAAAAAGTAAGTACTTTTCCAAATAAATCCTATAATTGACTCCTCTAAGTATCCTAAAACCTCCTTCTAATCTCAATTCAATATGATTTGGCTTGATTAATGACGTTGCCTCCCATTGGTCGACACTCTATTCAATATGGTATCAGACAATGAATCCCTATAATAGGGTGTTTTGTTTTCATTTCCAACAATATTCTAACATTAACCTCACATATATACAACACAAGTTTTAGTGGACTAGTTATTTCCTATTAAAATTAGGAGTGGTCTCCCTTAGGTATTATCTTCTTCTCTCCTTCTAAGACAAGCCATATAAGGCTCTCTAAGATTGATTCTCTCTTTGTACAACAAAATTATTCCACTTGGCGCATAAGAAGGATATTGTTCTTCTTCTCCCTTACAGTAGAAAGTTAGCTCCTAACAAGGAGTCCTTACCTCAAGGATACCTTGATCGATCCTCTTCATCAACCAATTTGATGAGAAGCAAGGATCACAAACTCCAAGGACAATCTTAAGCATTAAAGTACATCTCCATAAAGCAAATTAGGTGCAAAACCTAAGGTTATTACTCTCTCTTATCTACATAATACTTTACTTGCTATTACTTTACATTGCATACTTGGGTCAATTGCTTGTATTATCTTATTTATTTCTTCTCTTCTTTTTCAATCCCTCTTGTATCCTACCCTTATCTTTTCCTTTCCCCCTAGAATTATCCATATCTTATCTCAAACTAGACCATCAAATTCTTAATTTTATTGTCTAGTTTACCCAAGGTTTACCTTGACCTCTTGTCTTATTCAAATCGTAGTAAAACATTTTCTATCCTTACCTTAAAGTTATGGTTGGAAATTATAAGCTAAGAAAAGTATCTATAAGGAGCATCAATAAAGGAAGTTAATCTCAAGGATCAAGTTCAAGCATCAAGTAAAACATTTTTTAAGAGATGAGCATAATTTATTTTTCACTTGTGCTTGTTGTCTCCAGACTGTTAACCCTGTGGCTCCTTCAGTTTGGGTTCCCTGGGACCTTCCTGCCCCTTTCTTGTGGCTTGCGGTTCTGCCTCTGATTCCTTTGGTTTTTGCGTAGCTTAACCTCATATACAAGGGGATTTCATGGCCTATGGAAATCCTCAGATTTGGTGCTTCATTTTCTAGGCTTGATACGAGATGTTGTTCTAGTCATGTTTTCCTGTGTCCCGATGTGTATCCCAACCCTGCTTGGGCAGGAATGATCCTTCATGGTGGTTCCTCTACTCAATATGGATGTTCGGGGTGGTTTTCTTGCTCGATGTGTATCTCAGCCTTCCTTGGGCAGTATGATCCTTCATGGCAGTCCCTCTACTCCATCCGGTTGTTCGGGGTGGTTTTCTTGCTTGGCAGTTTTGTTTTTCAAATTTTCCTTGGAGGGATACATGTTTCTGGTTTTTCCCCTGAACGGGATTTTTCAAAATTGTATTCTTCCTGCATAGGCGAGAATTTTAAACTTTCTTACTGGGTAGGATTTTCAAATTTCCTGATGGGCGAGATTTTCATTTTTCCTGCTTTGGGCGGGAATTTTTAAAATTTTCCTAGTTTAATTTTCCTCCTTCAGCGGGATTTTTTCTTTTCCTACTTTGGGCGGGATTTTATTGTACTTTTCCTCTGGACTATCCTTTGGCCTATCCTTTGGCCTTTCCTTTGGCTTTTTGTTTGGTCTGTTGACCTATTGTAAAAAGGTTTTGGGGCCCTTTCAAAACCCACTTTTAATGAAATTTTAACTTATCAATTTTTATTTTTATTTTTCACCTTTTGCAAACTTCTTAATTGGATATCACTATATTTTACTTATATTACATTTATTTTATTTAGACACTCCTTATGTTAGTTGTATTTATGTGTCAACCTTTAGCTTATTCATTTATCTCTTTAGTCCATATGTTGTGATTGTCCAATCACTTATTCCAACATAGTCCCATTTTTTTACCACTTTTAGTTGTTTTACCCAATTTAGGCTTGTATTAATGCTGCTTATACTTATAACTATAGTATCTTTCTAGTATTTTTCACATTTCGATAAAACATCTTAGGGAACCCAACATGAACCTGTTAGCTTTTGATGATATAGGAGTAATCAATCACAAGATCTAAGCTATGCTAAGATGAACAGTAATGGAGTTTTGGTACAATAATAAAATATGCTATAAATGAAAATGATATAAATATTATAATGCAATATAATAGAGGAAATGGACACTCCAGTAACTGATGCTTGTAGTACTACATTGTACTTCATCACCAATCTATAACTATTACACTACAATAGTAAAAAATGCTATCTCACCTCTATATCTAACACACACTATGAGACCCTTTATATAGGAGGATGGATTCCTTGGCCAACACTCTATCTTGATGTACAAATGGACACCTTGCACATTTACAACTTGCACATTGACACTTGTGCATTTACTACTTCTTCATCAAGCAATTACTTTACTTTACTCTCAAGTAACTTCCTACTCTAGTTATGTACCAAGGGTGGTATATTTACATGTCCCAAATGATGTAATATACTCTAATATCCCCTTGTATTACATTATTTGGGTATTGAAGACTTTAGTATTCAATATAGATCTTCTTTATTTGAATAGTCTTTGATTTGATTATGTTCTTATCTTCTTTAGCTTCAGTCTGACTGAGTAGAGCATAGTGTTGTTGTCCTCTTATCCTTTTTGTTTTGAATCTTCTATTTCCTTGTCTTTTATGATATTCATATTCTTTGATCACTGCCATTTGTTCCTCTGAAAAAATGTTAGTATTATTTTGAAAGACAACAATATCTTGTGAGTTCTCTATTGAGTCTAGGGTATATGTATTTCCATGGATTGATCCTGTAGCCTCTATCTCATTTTGATTCATGATGAGGCACATATTAGCTCCATTTATATATCTGAAATCAACTCTTCTATTGCTCTCTACTAACTTGCTTACTGAGATAATATTGAATGTTAATCCAGGTACATACATTACTTTTTATAGTAGAAAGTTTGGAAATGATTTACTAGGTGTTACACACCCATATCCATGTATAGAGTAAGTTTTGCTATCTGCAATTCTCAATATGTAACCATTAGAAATTTCAAGACAGTCAAACCATTGTAGATTTCCTATCATGTGATGGCTAGCTCCTGAGTCAATATACCAACTATTCTTTTGCTTTGTAGGATTGTTCATGTTGGGACTAATTTTACATTTTTGACATGATGTATTGTGTGTACCATGTTCTTGCATTCTTTTATGATAGTATGATCTCCTTTCCATAGCACCTTTACCTTATGACTCCCTAGTGCTTTTAGGCTAGATATATAGTATTCTTTTTGCTTCTCTAGTATTTTAATTTGTAGAATACTATATCTATCTTGAGTATATAATCCAATTTGATAAAACCTTTTTGGTTTTGTATAATTCTGTATTTCTCCCTAGTTGTTATGTTATGTTATAAGTGCTTTTGGAAGTAATAGTTCAATCTTGAGTTAGTTTTGTAATGTTTTATAATCAACTTCTATTTATCCTATTGAACTTATGCACTTATCAATTTTGAAGTTCCTTTAGGTTGGATTCCTTTTGACCCTCTAATTAATTCCAAATCTATATGATGCTTTAATGAACTTCTTTCACATACCTTCAATAATTTAATCTTTAATTTTCTAATTCCAAACTATTACAATTTGATGTAGCATGCCTTATAACTCCCTATTTTTGGAATATTATAAAATAATAGCAATAATAGTATTTGCAAAATATTTTATAATTACTAAGGTGGTCAGCCTTATATCTCCTACTTTATTTGCAATATCTATTAATTATTTCTTCCTTTGTTAGGATTTATTTCTTGCTTTCTAATAATCAACCAATATGCCTTATAACTCTAATAATTTATTAAAGCAAGTAAATTTAATCTTTACCTTAGCAAGGTTTGTTGCTCTAGGTATCCTTGAGTAGCTCCATGTACTTTGATGGTTGGGTGAATATTCCTTTCAACTCTTCATTCAATGCTACTTTGACCTTACTGTCTAAAGAGGCACCTGCATGCTCTTTCTTCGACTTATGTGCTTTCAAAAGCTATTTTAGCTTGGTCTTTTCTTCAACGTGCACTTATGACCATGAGAATTTAATGCTCTTCTTCACTTCTAAAATTTATGACAGTTTGACTCTAAAGCTTCCCTCTTCTTCGCTGTAAGCTTCGTTCTACTTCGCTGTAGGCTTCATTTTGTCCTCCTCTCAAAACTTTGATGCTTTAATAGCTATGAGCTCTTCTTGATAGCTTCCAAGTGGCATGTGTACCTTGGGTAACATTTGTAGCTAGTCTAACACTTTATTTGTATGGTGTCCAAGTGGCTTTATGGGCTTCAACGCGAATGAGACTTCTTTGAGTAACGTTTGGGCTTGTCTAACGCCTTCTCCAAGTGGCTTATGAGTTCTGATAGATGTAACACTTTTTTCCAAATGGCTTATGTGCTCCTTATAATGTTTGGGTGTTTCCTTGCTCAAAGAATGAGAGCTTCATGTCAGAGATGACAAGTGGCAATTTGCATGTATTTTCCCTCCAATGCCTTTCTTCTTCTATAAACTTCTTGCCAATGTATGTCTAGTTGGTTCTTGTTCTTCAATGCTTCTTGAAGGTTGGATCTTGGTTTGATGGAGGTCATAGGAGCTTGGAGATGGTTTTATGGTGTTCTAAGGGTTGATATGAGTGCTCCTACTCGGCATATGTCTTCCTCAGGCTATATTTTGGGTATAGCTCCTTTCGATTGGATGTATACATTATCCCCTTTGTGCTTTCAATATGTTGATTTGAATGCTCCTTTGCAATGTAGACTAGATGATGGATGGCATAAATGGACAATGGCCTTTTTTTGATATTTTGTGCTTTAGGTTAATTGCTAGATACACCTACCTTCATGGCTATAAGGGTGCCTTTAGACACCGTATTAAGAACTTTCTATTAGCTCTTCTTTCTTTCTCATATTCAACCCTTCCTCTAGCCACTTTGTGATAGATCTTGTTGGAACTGATGTGTCCTTGAGACTCTCAATCCTTCTCCTTTCTTGCTACGTAGAATGTTTCAAGATACTAATGTAAATATTTTTACAATAGTTAGAATAAAATACTTTGATTTTGCACCTTTACCTAAGATCTCCAAATCTCTTTTGTAAGCTTCTTTTCTACTGGTTTTTATGATGGCTCCTTTGTACTATTTCTTGTAGGTAGGGGATGATTTGATGTTGTCTTCTTTGCTAGACAACTCTCTCCTTTGCTTGGTTAATCTGGTAATGAATCCAAGCTAATAATCATGTAGATAGTAAGCTTTTGAAAGAATGATTTATGCACTACCTTTAGTGCACCTTAGATCTGAGACTCTCCAAGTCTTGATTTGTAACTTCTTTCAATGCTTTAATGGCTGCCTTGTTCTTCTCCACTTCTTGGAGGAATTTTGAACTACTTGATGGCTTCTATAGGTCACAATAGATTGCAGATATTGAGTACTAACTAGTGTCTTTAGACACTGATAATTGCAGATTTTTTGCTCTTTTGGTTTTCTCCTCAAGCTAATAATGAATGCATATAATGATATTTAAGAGTAAATGAGTTAACCATTATAGAATAGTGCAATAGTAGACTTTTCTTATTACTCCTTCAATACACTAATAACTCTTACAGAATGCACTTAATAATCTTCACAAATTCGAAGTAAGAATAATATCTTCTAAAGAATACTTTCTTTAAAAGCAATCTGAAACTTGCACTACAATCAATATTGTAAGATATAGTCTTTTCTTAGATAGACAATGGGCGGATGATATTTTTATTTCTGTCAAAATATATCTAATTCCTATTTTATTATGCAGGTGATAACCTTAAAAGTAATTTTCTTCTGCACACCTTAAGACTATATAATGCAACCTTCTTTTTCCAACTTCTGAATTCTAATAATGGTGCTTTAATGGAACTGGATAATAACCCTAATCAAAGTTCAACTAATGAACTTATTTGCACCCAAGTTGCTTACCTTTACTGATCTGTAGATGAAGTATTATGAGGTGATTCAATTCACCTTATTGCTACCTTGACACTAGATGGATTTGTGGCTTTTCTTGATTGTTTAAAATAACTCTTCTATATTCATTAATCTACAACTCTCTAATGCTTCTGACTTGTTGCATGATTATGTACTGGATTAATTGATTAACCTTCAGGATGACATCTACAACTCTGAAGTTTAACAATGAGTATTACTGCCCTTTTTGGTAGATAATATATCTTTTGTAATGTGCCTTCTTAGCTCTAAAAGGTAATCTCCAAATATCTTGGATTTTTTGAGCTTCTTATGTCTATGTTCTTCTTCAACTTCCTTGTCGAATTTTGAATTCAAATAGGGCCTTCCTTTGAATATTATAATAGTATCGAGGTCTTCATGAATCTTCCTCAAAATTTGGTAAACTACTTATCAAATATTTATCCTTTAGGCTTGTTTTTAGATGGCAAAAATTGTCCCAAATCTTCTGATATCACGAGCTTCTTCTTGGAGCTGAATTAATCCAATGAGTTCTTCTAGGAAATCCTTTGATGGCTTCAACAAACTCTACAATAAGGATCTCCAAGCCTTCTTCTTGTTTCTTCTTGAGATCTCTCCAAGGTCTTCTATCTTGCAGCTGCTCTGGTCTTCTTGATGAGACTTTTTCTTCAACCTTCTGTTGTGGAAGTGTTGGTGATGGGATCACCTTCTTGGATCACTGGATTTTGCTGTTTCTAGAATCAGGTATTGGACTTTGCTTGTCCTTCTTCAATCCTCCTTCTTCTCAAAGTTCTTCAATGTGACTTTCTATGAGTCTCTTCAGCTTCTTCTAGAACATATCTTCAATCTACTATTTCCAATGGGGTCTTTTATCAAACCTTTTCAACTTCACTAGTTATTCTTGAAACTAGTGGTATGAGTTTTATGCTGAGTCCTGGTCTTCACAATATTATGGAAAGACTCTAGCTAGTCTGCAATTTGTAGTCTTCAACGAATATCACCAATCTCCTATCTTCTATTTCTCATTGACTCTTCTTTGGATTCTTCTTCTAGAACAATTTTTTTGTGGCTTTTTCTTTTGTCTCAAGGATTCTATGGCCTTCTCTTTTGGCTTAAGGCTTCTATGGCCTTCTCTTTTGGATTAAGGCTTCTATAGCCTTTTCTTCTAGCTCAAGGCTTCTATGGAATTTTCTTCTGTAATGTGCAGGTCTGCAACAAAATTCTCTCAAGTTCCTTCAATCTCTTCAATCTCCAATTGGGAGTATTTAATCTGTAAATCTTACAATGGGACCTTCTCCTTCAGGCTTCTAGAATCTTCTGATTGTTGCTTCTAGTGTTGGATTGGTTTTGAAGATGTTATTCTTCCTAGCTTTATGTAGGAAGCTTTACAACTTTATTTGAATCTCATTTTATTGCAACAAAGTATTAGAATGATGAATCTAAATTTATTAATTATGAATCTTAACTAGCTGATTTGTCAATCTAGTAGAAAGAATGTCCTAGTCTTCATGAGTTTCTATACAACTTTGAGACTCTAGCCAAATGAAATCTTGAAAACCCTGGAACTAAGATTTGCTTCTCTCCTCTCTTGTGCCTCTCCCTTTTCCTATTGAACTATCGTAGCTCTAATACCATCATTAGATTTTGATGATATAGGAGTAATCAATCACAAGATCTAAGCTATGTTGATATGAGCAGTAATGGAGTTTTGGTACAATACTGAAATATGCTATAACTAGAAATGATATGAACATTACAATGCAATATAATGGAGGAAAGAACGCTCTAGTAATTGATTCTTATAGTACTAAATTTTACTCCATCACCAATCTATATCTACTACACTACAACAATAACTACTACTATCTCACCTCTATATCTAACACACACTATGAGACCCTTTATATAGAAAGATGGATTCCTTGGCCAACACTCTATATTGATGTGCAAGTGGACACCTTGCACATTGACACTTGTGCATTTACTACTTCTTAATCAAGCAACTACTTTACATTACTCTCAAGTAACTTTCGACTCTAGTTATGTACCAAGGGTGGTACATTTACATGATCCAAATAATGTAATATACTCTAACAGTACCATCCCTTACAAGTAAATCTAAGTTTTGTCTATCACTTAAGACTAAATCCTCATGGATTTCTAAAATGTATTCTTCAACATATCTAACAAGAAAACATAACTTTATCTCTTACAATTACTCAAAATTTCCTACCTTTTAAGGCATGCCCTAAAGGTCAAATTTTTATTTTCAATGTTGTTAACGGGTTTTATTCCATATTAGCAAATGAATTAATACAAGTTTTTTTATCTATGATAAGAAAGGAAGTTCTTCGTAAAAATGGCATACACTTTATATCATTGTAGATGCTACCCTATCCAAATTCTATAAAGGATACCCATTTAATAGAATAAAATTCAAGGACTATCATCTTAAATCTCTCATATATCCCATACACATTATATTATCATGGACATTGATGAGTCACTCAAATGTCTCATATGTGTGATCCTTTTTACCTCAAATATCTCATCCATTTCTATTTAATGATAAGGTAATCCCTTGTTTTCATCCAAATAAGAATTATTTTGTATAGGAGAATGTAATTTAATGGTTTTTACAAAATTGTTAATGTTTCTCACCTACGTTTTCCTGTAATTTGGTGCATTTTGGATACTAAATTGTCTCACCCTAAGTAAACCAAAATTCTTTTTATGTCATGGACATATGAACTTACTATGAGAAGAAAATTAGGATGATGCAATTGGGTTTTGAAGTTATCTTGATAAACTATAAGAACATGTAATTGTTAAACTATGATATAGTAGCTAGCAAGAGTGTTGAGAAATTCACTTGATTTTCAGTTGTACAAGTCCCACATGCATTAGTTATACATAGAATAGGAGGCATTCTATTTATTGCATACAAATTAACAAATTTTTAGAAAACTGAGAACTGTAACCATTAGAACCAAATGACTGGATTTGGTAGATTGGGTAATTGATTAAAAATAGGGACTATACGATGATGCCAACTAGAATCCACCTTGGCAAATATCTTCGTTTCTCTATAATATTATCCTACCCACTTAAAGTTAGGATGTTAATTCTCCAACTACAAGGAATCCCAAAAATATAATTTTGTTTTGTATTTCTATTTTGTTGTTGATAATGAACATGGTAGTTCTATGTGCATCCCTTAAGAGTTGATAGATAGTTTAAGGAAGTTTTATGGTCCTCTTTAAATTTTACACATTGTTTAGACTAACTCAACTAGTTAATTAAAATAAGAGTTTTGTAGTTAGAATCAATAAAAAAGCAATATATGGATAATACAATTATATGAATGTCATTTAGTATTAATAGAAGTAAATATGTAATATAATCAAACTTTGAGTGTGTAATTTTTTCTTTTTCTACTGCAAGAGAACAATACCTATCCTTAAATTTTGGGCCCACTACAAGCATGTGGTCTATGAGAACTCTCATGAGCATTTTATATTTTCCTATGCAGTAGAGATATTCATCTATAGTTTTGAATAAATTCTTTAAATTCTACTCTTTCCAATATTTCATAGTTAGTTTGAATATGATCAATTTCTAATACACATTTCTTTTTTAGTTTTGTTTTAATTTCTTTTCAGTTTTCCAGTCCTATAGTTTAATATTTTTCCATTATGTTCTTCTAGTTTCTAGATTTTACTTTTGAATTATATATATAAACACACACACACACACACACACACACACACATTATCTTCTCTAGGATGAGCAATGAATGATGATCAACTTACAATATAAACTAGAGTTGACCTATAGGAACACGTAGATTAGGTCCTCTACTATTTTTTTTAATTGCATATATAGTGCCTAGTACCTCACAAGTGTACTTACCTTGATTGACATTCTTAGTGCTTGTTAGACATATTGACCCTCTAACCCTAAAGGGGGTACTCTAAATAGGTTACCACATTCACTTTGATTGTTTCACCATGTTATATATATCAGGCTTACCAAAACCACATGTAATGACTTTTTAGAGTATAAGTAACTATGAAGTCTTTTTTTAATGAGTTTAAATAGGTTTTTATGACGGATTATGGTCCCTGCATATTGAGTGGGGTTTGAAACTTGGGCCTCTCAAAGAGAGGCCAAAGCCCTTACCACTATAGTAATATTGTAGCTAAGTAACTATGAAATCTTACTTGTTCATCATTTTTCTATTTTTTCTCCTATTGACATTTTTTTGGAACATAAATATTTTCAATCCATATGGAACTATGAGGTAGTCTCACTTAAGTTGAAGACAAAATTGTAAAATATTACCTTATAAAAGGTGTGGTCTCTATATCAATTTCAAAGAAAGAAGTACACGAAGGAGTAAAGTTAAAAGTTTTAAAAATCCATATTCCTTTTAGAAAGCAATTCTGACATTAAATGCAAAATCTATGTTCTCTTTCTATGAGCAAAGCCAAAAATCCATATTTGTTGTTTAAATGGATTGTCTCTTTCCACATAAAATTGACCAAAAGTTAGTAATATTCTCCAAGCAATTCCATAACCCATAGCAACTATAAAACCAGACCTAGAGGTTGGCAATGGAGCTCCACAAGGACCACAACCTATAAGGCTAGTAATATTTTTCAAGTGACTTTATTGCTCTCATAGTGGATAAAACAACTAGTCTTGAGGGTTAGCAATGGAGCTCCACAAGAACTTAACTTAATATTAACTAAAATAAATAAATCCAAAAAGGGGATTGAAAATTAATTTTTTTTTGTCAAAAGCATTGAAAAATCATGATAAAGTAAAGAGGGGGAAAACCTATGTCTAATGATAACATCCTGCTTCTTATTTGTTATAATAAGACAAATTAATTTATGCAAAGGTATATTATGAACACCTTCTGATTAACATGAGAGATTTCACTTGTCATTATGATATTTAACGAGATTATATGCTTTGTACATTAACATTCCAAAAAGTATCATGGAAGAAATGTTTTGAATAAACACCATTGTTATTATCTTTCCTTGGTTGACACATGACAAAGATATAATTTACATCATAATTGGCTTGTGAATTTCAAGAAAGGGAAACTAAATAAGGGAGTCATAAATCAAAATCCACTATCCATTTAGCTGTCTACTTATTACACCCATTTTGATTTTGTTTGACCTTTTTATAAGCACTTCACATGAAATGGTGTGGAAGTCTTCAATTTTCTTATAACTAGTTTTATAAAGTATCTTTGCATATCATTTGCTTATACATTCAATTATTCATCCATTTATTCATCTTACTTAGTTATTTTACCTTGATCCTAGCCTATGCACTATATTGAAAGTTGTGAAATTTTTATATTTTTAATGCGTCACTTCTCATGAGCAAAATAAAAAAATATGCATATAAAAAATCATAGAAAAAGTAATGAAAAATGGCATAAAGCATTTGAAGCAAAAACAACAAGATATTAATCAAATCCCACCATATGTCTCTCAAAAGATAATACAAAACATGCATAGGGGCAACACCTATCAAAGCCACATTGCCTAAAAAAGGTGCCTATAAATCAAAATCACCTAATAGATATTTCTATTTCATCTATAGTGTTTGTCAATACTACCCATTTGGGCTATAAAAAATTCAATAATCTCAAAATGTTGCACTATGATAAAAACAATGCTATCACTTTAAATGATAGATAAATAAAATCCAATCCCCATTGACAAAAATTTCAATAGCAATTATAAAACAAGAATACACGTGGCTAAGATAATTGTTAGAGACATAAACCAATATTCAAGCAATTTAAATACCTAATTCCATCAGCCAAAAAATGAAACAAGCTATAGGTAATTACCACTAAGCAATTCAGGCAATTTAATTCCTTATTCCATCAATCACAAATACAAAAAGCACTTTATGTAATTCAAATGCATTTCCATTAGTTATAAAATACAAATAAGTAATTCAAGAAACTCAAATACCCAATTCCATTATACCAGTATGTTCAAGTATTCCAATGCTTGAATCCATCCAATAAAGATTGTATAATTCAACCTATTTACACAATCTAACCACCATATCATCCTCCAAATAAAAAGTAAAATGTCTCCTCTTGGTTGTCATCCTTCGACCTATGTTTACAATGCTCTCCACTAAGCTTCTATTATATATCATTCATCTTCTTTAATTTTATCCAAATATGATACTGAAAAGAGATGATAGGTTCATTATATCATTGCTTCTTGGCCTATCAAGGGATTGTGTAAGAATGTCATCAAAAATTGCCACATCTTGTCCTTTATTTTTTCCTAGTTTTTGAAAAAATTATATTAAAATAAGGATCATTTACAACTTGGGATGAGACTTCTCATAGCCTTAGCCAAAGAGAACACATGTTTACAACAGTAAAAGAAGATTTGCATTGAAGCCAAATCTCCTAAAAATATTTCTACAATGGATGTTCACCTGTTTATAACTGTAAAAGAAGATCTACTTTGGAGCACAAATATCCTAAACCATATTTCTACAATGGTTGTCCAAATTAGCTAAACACTAGATTTGCTCATCAACCTGCCTAATCATCTCATCCTCCATATCCATGTCACTATGACACTGAACCCCTACCTCCTTCTTAGTGCCCATATTAGCCAGGAAGTCTACCACTTTATTTAGATATCTACTCACATAAACTGGAATCACATCATATAATTCTCTCCACAATTCCTTAATTTGAGTGACAAGAATCCTCAATCTCCATGTCTTCAAAGCAAAGTTCCTCATTCAATCCAGAGCTCCGATCATTATTTGAGAATCTGATTCTAGGTTTATCCTCTTGTAACCTTTTTTTATTGCCCAAATAGAACAGATTTGATAGCTAAGGCTTCTGCTTCATTGTTCGTAGCCCTTCCCAAGCCTTGCAGTTCCCAATAGAGCACTGTCCCAACATGATTCTTGCAAACCACTCCAATTCCAGCTCTACTCAGATTGACTTTTGTAGCTTCATCGGTATTAATTTTAATTCAACCTTATGGGAGTGGTTTCCAATTAGCTCTATCCTACCTCTCTTGCACTTCAAACTCCTTCTCTGTTGTTCCTATAACAACCTGAGTTTCCTCTTTAGCATACACTGCCATAGTTTCTATGACTTTGCTCCAAATGACCTGCCAAACTCCATCTAAAGATGAAAAGGTTTCTCTAAAAATTCTACCATTTCTCTCCAACCACACTTACCACCAAATGAATTTTAATCCAAGCTCCCAACCAATACAAAGAGCTTTAGATTTAAATTTACCCCTCTTCCATCTTTTCCAAATATTAATCCGATTCAAATCACCATTAACTCGAATTTTATAAGATAAAAACCATCTCTCCCAGATTTTGCGTGTGAATGGACACTCAAACATCAAGTGGTCAAATGTTTCCTCACTCTTGTAGCATAAAACACATTGATATGAACCAATGATTCCCCTACATCTGAGATTATCAAAAGTAAGAATTCCATTATGCATGAACTACTAGGCAAAAAAGTTTACTTTCGACCAACCCTTGGACTGCCAAATATTTCTCCAATCCTCAACCTAATATGCATGAGAAGGAGGCTCTGGAAGGATCTTATCATATCCATCCTTCACTGTGTAGACACTAAGGCTCCCATAGCCCTAAGATAATTCATCCTCTTCATATCTACTTGTAAGAAATATTTCTACCAAGATTTTAGTCATGATGGGTGTCAATTCCGGAGGGATTGAAATTGGCCACTCATCCAACTTCTTAAACTACTTAAAATTATAATCCCCCAGCTGACTAGTGTTGAAATAAATTTTAATTTGGATCCAACCCCTGGTTTTCATGGTTGTTTTTATTGGTTGTAGTTATGGAAATTCAATAATGATAGATGGGTATTGATCCCATGAATCTATCCAAAATTATGCCTTCTCCCCTCTCCCCACTTTCCAAAGTAATCCATCGTTCACTACCTGAGATCCTAACTTTACAACCTTCCACACTAAGGATCCATTACCATCCAAAGGGAAACGACCCACCTCATTTGGGTTTACCTATCCCAAATATTTACTAGTTTGAACTCTACTGAATAGAGAAGTTGGTTAGGAAATCCACCTCTGGTAAATCTTTCCAGCCAAAGCTTTATTATTTAACTTTGATTTTCTTAGTCCCAAACCTCCTTTTACCTTGTTGGCTTACTTTCTACCAACCTACTAAGGCCCATTTCCTCTCTCCTTTTACTCCTCCCCATAAAAATTTTCTAGCCATCTTGTCCAAATATTTCTATATGGTATGTGGGGCAGCAAAGAATATTTATAAATTGGCATGGCTTGAATGACTAACTGTAGAAAAGTTAATCTACCCCCATAGCTTAACCATTTGTGAGACCAGTGATTAAATATTTCCTTGATACAATCCAAAATATTCCTCCAGATATTTATTTTTAGTTTTTTAAAATGCAAAGGGACCCCCAAGTATACTACTGGGAGAGAAGTCCTCGTGAATCCCAAGATCTCTAAAATTCTATCCTGAAGCCTTTGATCAAGATTGAAAAATACCACTTTGGATTTTTTATCATTGATGACTTGGTTTGTGGCCCTAAGGTAGACATTAAGTGTATCTCTAATCATTCTTGCTTCCCTGAAGTTGGCCACTCCCACCAATCCTATGTCATCCACAAACTGTAGGTGAGTCAAAACTTCCTCACCCACATTTATACCTATTAGAAAACCTTGTTGTCTTCTCCTCAATATGAGTCTAACCAAACCTTCAACCAATATGAGAAAGATAGGGGGAACAAGGATCTTCTTTACGAAGACCTTGAGTAGCTCCAAATGGTTGCGAGGGAAGACCCTTGATTAACACTAAGTATGTTGAAGTAGAAACAAAACTCATGATCCATTCTATCCAATCCTGAGAGAAACCAAAGGCTGCCACCATATTTGATAAGAAGCTCCACTCCACCGTATCATAAGCCTTTAACATATCCAATTTTATGAACATTCCTATATTACTAGAGTTTTACATTGAATGGATTGCCTCCTGAGCTAGAACCACACCATCCAAGATCTATTTGCCCTTTATAAAACTTCCTTGCTCCGAGGAGATAATGCTATGTAGAAGAGGTTTTAGCCACTCAACCATTACCTTTGTGATTATTTTATATATGACATTGCATAAGGTAATAGGTCTAAAATTTGAAATATGCATCCCCTCGTCCCCTTTTGGAATTAAGGCAATTAAAGTATAATTTAATGCTTTAAGAATTATTTTACTACCTTTGGACTCCTCTATAACAACCATTGCATCCTCCTCCAAGTTTTCCTAGAAGGTCTAAAAAAATCAATTGGAAATCCATCTGGACCTGGTGTTTTTCCAGTGCTTATTTCAAAGACTACTTTCTTCAGTTCCTCTCTATCAATGGGTTTAAGTAGGGTTTGATTTTTTTCTTCAAAGATAACAGAGGGTATGACAACAATAACTTCTTTTTGAGCCTCTTCATATTGCACCATACTTTCCTTAAATAGTTTAGAAAAATAATCCATTGAATGGAAATGCATACCTAGAATTATATCAAAGGAGTGTCCGTTCTCATCTTGAAGAGCTTCCATGTTGTTCATCTTTCTCCTAGCACAGGCAACCCTATGGAAAAATTTGGTATTTTTATCACCTTCTGATAACCAAGTGGTTCTTGTTATCTGTTTCCAGTAGGTCTCCTCTTAGTTGTCAATGTCCTCAACCGATTTACTCAATGCATCATCCTCATCTTTGAGCTCCTCTGTAATTTTTTCTTCCCTGAAGTATTTTTGAACCTCATCCCATCTGGCCACCAATGGAGCTCTTTAGACTTGGAAGTTTATCTTGTTAGCTCGCCTCCATTGTTTCAATTGATCCTTGACATAATGAAGCTGCTTGTGGAATCTAAACATTGTCATCCCATATGTTGGGTGTCCCTCTTCCCACCACTGTGGAATTTTCTTTCAAAGTTCCTCTTTTTGTAACCAAAAGTTTTCAAATTTAAATGGTTTGTGATGTTGCATTGTATTGATCCTCCTTCTAATAAAATGGAAAAGTGATATGTAATTGGACCCTCCAAAATCTAAAATTTTATATTCCATTTTACAAATGCCTCCTCTGAAACCAAAAAATGATCTAACTTCACCTTCTTTATATGTGGCTCCCTCCTCTTATTATTCCAAGTATAGTTGGTTCTAGAACATTTAATATCCACCAAGTGTAATGCCTGGACTTGGGCAATCATAAGTCGATCCCCTATGTCCCAAGTTGGGGTTCCCCCTTCCTGATCTCTAGACGATAATTTAGCATTAAAATAACTAGCAAAAATCCAGTCTAACTCCTCCCTTGAGACTCTCATGTTATGCACAACTTTCCATTGATGCATCTAACCATATAGGTTTTGATCCTCATAAAAATTTGTGATTAAAACTTGTTCAGCTGTCACATTGTTCCTAAAATGCGATGTGTGGACACCCCTCCAAGCTATATGTTCTATTGTAATCCATTCAAGACAGTCCCAAAAAGTAACTATCCCCCGTGAGGCCCCTTGGGTAGCCACTTCCATATGACCAACACCCCTCCAAAGTCTATTTACTATTTATACATAAGATTCAATGACATTTTTGTCTCTTGGATAAGAAAAAAAATTGTTTACATTTTTCTAAGAGTCTTCGAACAACATATTGATGGGTTATACTGTATAACCCCTAACATTCCATGATTGTATAATCATTGATTACCTTAAGAGTAGTAAAAATCTTTTGGGCTCACCTTTCCTCCAGTGATCAGCTTGTCTCCTTGAACTGCTATCAATTCCTTATTTGATTTTCTACCCACTCCTTGAGAGCTGATATTTTTTTATCTCTTTTATCTGCTATACCCATGATGACATCCTTAATTATCGACTGCTCTTGGTTATGCACTATCAATGCCCCTGCACTATCTGATTATGATAACTCACTGCACTCAATTACCTACTCTAGGATGGGAGCAGGTGAAATAGGGACTTGATCATGGCTACTATTATTTTTATTATTCCCATCCACTCCTTCCATGAATTTTTCTTCTTCCTAGTCCACTAGTATCTTTAAGATATCATACCTATTGGAGGGCTTGAGTTGGGTTTGATCTTTACCATATTTTTTCTTTTGCCTTCTCCTTCTTTTGGGCTGTTCAAAACCATCTCCTTGTGCTTCTTTTCCCTAAGAAATATTGGTTGTTTCTTTATTGATTGTTGACTTACCCTCCTTAGGAAGATTTAAAATTCCCAAAGGAGCCTCCATTTTTATGTTCATAATGTTTGGGTGGGATCGGACCAAATGCCCATATTTGTGGTAAACTCTGCACCTGAAGAGCAATGCCTCATAATCTAGTTGTTGAATCCAAGTTAGTCCTGCAAGTTCAATTTTAACCTTTGTTGGCAAACGCTGGCTAAGATCCATTTCCACGCATAATCTAGCATAAACAACTATGTTTCCTTCTATTGTGTCTTTGGAAACACCCAAATATCTTCCAAGGGAATTGCGGATAATTTCCAATACTTGCTCACTCCAAAATTCCATTGTAAGTGCATACAAACAACTCCAAATTGGGACAACAATGGGTTCAATTCGAGGAACAAATCCCACTCTCCAAGGTTGAAAAATAATCCTGTTGTACCATGATTCCTCTTTTCTGATTCGAAAGCCCTATTTCTATTGGTAAGTAAAGAAAAAATAATAATAACATATCCATTGCTAATAAACCATAAAGAATACTCACTAAGAGGCTCCCAATTTTGGTGGACCTAGGAATGCAAAAAATTTAGGGTAGGGCGAATACCCATAAATTTACAGATCAAATCATGATTGGATCTATATAAAACTATTTCTTCTATGATCCTTTGCTCAATGACAATCTTTGACCTTGATTATGATTGTGGCAAGCATCCATTAACTCATTGAGATGTTGATCTATTTCTAGTAGTCGTAAAGAGCATTTTTAATGCATATTTTTATGCTTCTTTAGTCTCTGTTGGAGATTTATCCTTTAACAAATCTGCAAAAGAACTATGTCTTTCTAAAAGAGGATCCAGAGGTGTCCCCATTGGGTCCTCCTAGGGCAACAATCTTGTCTTCAAGTCCACATCAACCATAAATCTCTTTGACTACCCAACCGATGCCCCCTTTCCTTTTTCCTAGTTAAAATCCATTAGATCCTACATTTATTTCAACCTTTCATGTTTTCCATACCCACCCAATCTACATAGCCTTTACTTAAGGCACTTGACTGTTTTACTTTTATCTCACTAAAACCATGGAGTATGACCTTGTATTTTTTAGCATGTTTTATTTTAAGACATTTTGTTGGATATTTTGTAAGATATTGTCCTTTTGTTGGATATTTTGTAAGATATCTTCAATAAAAGGGGTGATCATTTTACATAAGGCACTCTATTATTGCTTCACTTCATGGTGAAATGGACAACTTGCAAAGGCAAGGTTTGCACTATAGAATTTAAAAAGACATATCTTACTAACTCATGTCTTGGAAAATGGCTCCTAGGAAAGGGTGGGTAGACCTTGATGTAAAAATTAGCCTTAGAATCCTCTAGGATGTACCCCTATCCATAGTCTTAGCCTTAAAATATAATTAATTTATCATATAATAGCCTTGACCATAGGTTCATCATAGACAAGTATAAAAAAGAATATTGAAAATTGACAAGTTTAGAAACTTGAAAGCCTAAAATTTGGCTCAATGTTAGAAAAACCAAAATAGGGTCAAAATCTAGTTTCTTCATTGTAGATCTTATGAATTTGAAACCATGTTCAATTATCTTGAAAGCATACATTTATAATATAAATTCAAGTAAATGAACATTTACTTTAATTTTATTATAAATGTATACTAAACAATATGTCTATCATATCTTGTGATACTTCCCACACAAAATAGCTTTTAAGTTATTCACATCAATAATTCTAGCAACAATGCTTAGAGCAAGCATTGTTGCTAAAACAAAATCAAATTTTTAAATTTTAGGTTTTCCAACGTTTAAGCCATTTTTAGATTAATTTGAATTTTTGATTTAGGGACAACAACAACACATAGAATCAATCAAGTTGTCAAGATGATTGCAAACAAGAAAAATGTATAGTGTCAAACTAGACATTTTAACATCAAACATCTAACTACCAATTCTCATTTCTTGATGAAATAGTCAAATAACTCCCAAAAGGACTTCTCCCCACTATTTCCTGTCATTAAGAAACAACCTACGAATTACTTACAACCACTTATAGCACCTATAATTCTACTTAAAAATATCATTCAACGATACTAAATGGTGTAATAGGTCTATCATGATATTGCTTCTTGGTTTATTTGGGATTGTTGCAAGATTAGTGTTGAATCCATGTATTTCCTTCCTCTTGCCCTAGTTAGTATTCTTTCTTTAGGTTCAAATTCTTACCTTAGCCATAGTTGTAAGCATCAATCAATAAAAATACTTAAAGGATCATCATAAACAAAGCATCACCAAAGGGAGCCAAGCTCAAGGATCAAGTTCATGTATCTTTTAAGAGGTCGGTTTTATTTGTTTCTTCCACCTCTTGTAAACTCTTTTACTTTAATAGAACTATATTTGTATTCCATTTTTCTATTTAGACACTCCTTATATTATTTGTGTTCATGTATCAAGCTTTACCTTACCCATTTACCCTTTGAATTCATGTTTTAGGATATTCCAATCATTTGTTTCAACCTACCCATATTTACCCTATTTAGTTATTTTTATCCAATTAGACCTTGTGCTAGTGTTGCTAAGGATGTAGTAACTACCTAGACTTGTCTAAATTTTAATAAAGCACATTTAACAAAAAAAGAAACACCATAAAGATGAAGAACCCACTAGCTAAGTATCATATTTCAACTAAGCCATGTATACCCAAAGGCATTTATGTTTTTATAAGATGGTTAAGGATTAAAAAATTTTAAACTTAGAACCTTTGTAAATTTATTAATACAATTATATAATTTTGAAATCTATTTATCATAACAAATCCATCATTTATAATATTAACGAAATATTGTGCATGAGACTATGGTTTAAAGATAAGTGTCGGTACATATTATATCAATGACATAGGTCTAAATCCATGGAGTCAAATTAAGAATAAGATTCATATTTCAAATAAAACAAGTTATATATTTGAAGGTATTTAAGAATTTGAAATATAATTACAATTAGAGAGTTAAAAGCTTAGGACCATTGTAAACTTGGTTGAAAAATATATAGAAGTTTGCATTATGTTCGTCATAAGAAACTTCATCATTTATAACACTAAAAAACTAGTAGTGCATGGTGCTATGATTTTGTGATAAGTAGGTTGCCTCTAAAGTTGAAGTCCTTCATTCAAACCTATAGAGCCAAAATGAGAATCAAATGTAGCTAGCCCATATCTACTACCACTACTTAACAAGGACACAACCATCAACTAACAATATCTTAGTAAAAAAAATGTGTTGAATCTTGTTGAAGGATCGAATAACTCTCAATGGAAATATCTTAGTAAACAAGATGTGTCTAATCTTGTTTAAGGCTTGGGTAACTCTCAATGGTAATACTCTTGCACTTGCACCAAAAAGGTACATGCCTACTTTATGCTATTTTCCAAAATATTTCATGTGACAAAAAAGACCTAATTTTAAACTTCAATTGACACATTAGAATAGACCATATAATTTTATCTATCTCTAGAAGTGCATAATTGTAGCCTTACTCCAAATAAAAATATCAACAATCAAGGTTCGTGGATAAATCCTTTTTCCAATAGCATACTCTTGCGACCTTCATAATACGTGGGACCTTCTATAATGTGTTCTCACAGGAACATGTAAAAATTTTATTTCAATTGGGCAATTAGAATTCATTTCTACTTGATAGTCACCTACCTACCTTGGTTTCTTCTAAGTATTAACACTATCACTTTTTTTCTTTCTTCTTTCACAATGTGTTGTGTGAAAATAGTTGTTCAACATTAGTCCTAATTATATAAGACTATATTTATAAACCCCATCAAGTACCAATCTCTTTGACAATAAAGTATCAAGCTTAAAGGTGTAAGACCCCAATATAATTTATTTTTCCACTCAAATTAGTGCTCACATGAAGTATCATAAGCGTAGTGGACCCCTTTGCTCTAAACTTGGTATGTTTGATATCAGGTTGAATTATCGTAAGTGTAGTAGACCCTTTTACCTTACACTTCTTGTGTCATTATGATGTGTGAAAGATAATTTACAAGTCTGTCTCCTCCAATTAACATATTTTTCAATAGAAATTCCATCCTTACAAATACCTGATATTTAGAGGTAGAAAATTTGCCTAATCATGTGAACTCTAGAGAATCCAAAGCAAAATCCTCTAAAGAGATCATTGAATTGAACATTGAAGAAGAATAAGAGTAATGATTAAAGATGCAAAATATACAATAGGACATTGATCCATGTTTGAATGTAATCATCATCCGATGGTTGGGTGCTTTGGATCCAACCGATATCTAATTTTCAATTTGACAATATTAAGTTTTTCTAAGAACAAATCTAGAAAGCATGAAATTCCATCTATGCCTAGTTAAAACTTTGGAATACTAGAAAATATATTGCATAAGACTTGTACAATATCGATCCAAATCGTCTCAATCCATACACATGTTGGGGCTTAGGCATGCTAATTTTGACTAAATGCTAATCTAGAAAAGTTATTAAAGAACTGGCTAGTCATAACAATATTAATGCTTCTAAAATACAAGGATATGATGTATTGCATCACATACAATCATAACATTGACAAAGGTATTGGTGATGAATTTCTTGGCCTCAAGTGTGATTGCAACAATTACAAAAGAATCGTTGTGTTAAATTTCTTAGCCTTTAAGTCCAAGATGTAATATGCCATTCATCACAATCTAGGTGAACTCTCACTTACATGCAAGAGGTAAAACACAAAATCCTAAAACAAACATACAGAGTTTGAGCCAACATTAAACCATATCCCATGTTTCAACCAAGAAGGTCCACATTTGAGCTTTGGACCAAGGACATCCGAAATCTAATTATTCAAATTTGATAACCCTAATATATTTAGTATCTCTTTTGGAAAGACAAATGTCATAGTATTGCCTAATATAATGACAAAAGAAAAGTGCAAGTTTTGATAGTAAGTACAAGTTTTCTACATCCCATTCATAAAGACTAGATAGTCTAGGAAAAGGAGCCCAAAGTCAAGCAAATTCCTAAAGTTGTGATATTAGTTCATATAGTGGAACATAGTATGAGTTATATGTGTCAGACCATGTCATTCTACAAAAACTTGTATACCTAATTATCTTAAAATCACATGCATAATGTAACCATATCACACTCAAATCACACGAGGTTTAGATGTCAGTATGGAACTTATATGAAGTTATACAATTTTTAATTTAAAATACACAACTATGAAGGTAAATTTTTTTTCGAGAAATGGTCTTAAGTCATACTTTATATGCAATGTTGACACCTTTAAAGAGATTGAATTAAAAAGTCATATAACTTTATCCAATGAGAACAAAATTAAATATGACACAGTAAGATCATGGGCATACTACTATTGTATTATTGTAAGTTGAGGTGCCATAATATGATCTCTAAAAATATGTCAATCTAAGGTAGTCGATGACTAGCCCCTTTTCCTAATACAACCCAAAGGACTAATTAACACAAGGTACTAGATGAAGTATAGATATTGGACATTGGTGATAATAGCTCCTTCCTATAAACATCAATCTCAATGTTGATATAAAAGAAGTTACCATATGGAAGAGAAATAATTCTTAGTACGATAAAAAATGGAAACTCCAGCTTCTAAGTTAGATGAGGGTGGTGAAATGATGGGCTTTACAAAATGCTAAAAGAAATTTAAATAAAAAATTCATTTTTTTAATCCAACCTACTTCACCCTAGATTTGCATTTCAACTACGAATTTAGCTTTTGATATTTCTAATGAACTAAAGTGGATTCAAGGCTCTTCAACTAAGGACTGCGATATTCTTGTCTCTCATGGGATGGACATATAAGTGGCTAGTTATTTTTGGATCCAACCTACTTGCCCCTTGGATTTGCATTTCAACTATGAATTTAACTTTTGATATTTTTAATGAACTAAAGTAGATATGTGGATCTTCAACTAAGGGTTATGAGATTCTTGTCTCCCATAGGATGGATATATAAGTGGCTAGTTTTTCCAACTAGTAAAGATTTTTCAATTAATACAATTATCTTGAATACCATGTTTTGGTTGGCTCCCACCTAGGGACTTTTATTGTGTATCTAACTCAACAATGTTTTTCATTTTCCTTTAAGACCTAGGCCCTACTTTTTATTATAATTACACTAAAATAGGCCTTTAGTGTTATAATTACACTAGAATGGGCTAAATTTTTAATAACTAATAAAGGTAATAAGTAAGTGGATTTCTTTTCTGACCAAGTGAATAAAGACCATCCCACAATGTGTCAAATGAGCCTAGAATCTAGAAGCTTATGTCGAAGAATCTATAAATTTTTTATAATAAATTTAAATAATATAAGTATAAATAAAATTAACATTATAATTTTATTTTAATTGAAAAAATATTTGTTATTTATTAGGAGTTGAGGGATCGAGATAATAACTTTAGTGATCTTTAAACTTTGTGTATATATAATATCATTAAAATTAAAAATAAAAAAAAATGTTTGTTGTACAATTAAATTATGGTTATAAAATAGTTAAGGGAAAATTCTCCTCACTTAAAAACATATGGAACTTCAACTAATAACTATGCAGAGGGTAGGGCACTTCTTACAAGGATTAAAACTGCAATAAAAAAAGGATGGAAATATATTTCCATTGAGAAGGATTCACAAATTATTATCAATGCTATTAAAAAAATGGATGTGGAGATTGGATAAAAATAATATTATTGTTAATGTTTGTCACCTATTACTAGAGGCAATCTCTTGGAAGTGTAAGCATATTTATAGAGAAGGAAATTGCATAGCAAATAATTTAGCCAATTACAGTGTTGATCTTCATCTTGGTAAAATTTAAATTTTAGAAGGCAATTGGCCAAGTGAGATTTTATCTCTTAATAAAAATGATGTTAAGGAATTGATTGTGGAAACATAACACTTCAAGGAAGTCGGATAATATATTAAATAGAAAAAGAAATGAAAATATTGTGATAAAATGACATTGGATATGGTTTAATTGACATAATAGCAAATGCAATATTTTGGTATTTTGAAGCTCATTTACTTTTAATCCTCATGCGCTTCCTCTTGGCCCTATCGAGGGTAAGCAAAGGCAAAGCAAGTTCATGGAGGTTTTTTTATTTACTGATGCAAATCATATTATATCTTAGTGAAGAGACCAATAGTAGAGTACATAGTGGATTTCTTGGAAAATGTGTACGAATTTTGAGGATGTATATGAGGTTGAACAAAAAATCCTAGATGAGAATGCTATCCTAGGAGTGCCCAATGGGGGAACCTCTAGATCCTTTTTCAAATAGGCAGAGTTCATTTGCAAATATGTTGAAAAAGAAACCTTGAAAACAACATTGAAAACAATATTTGCAGCTGCTAGAAAAAGATCAATGAGCAAGGAGGTACCTCAAAGGGTAAATTGATATTTTCCATAGTACAAATCGAGACCAAAGACCATCATTGAGCAGAGTATAGTAGAAGAAATGGTCCTATATAGAGCCAATCATGACCTGATCTACAAATTCATGGGTATTTTTCCTAACTTAAACTTCTTGCATTTGTGATTTTGGGAGAACTAGGAGCCTCTTGGTGAGTATTCCTTGTGGTTTATCAGTAATGGATATTTTATTGTTAGCTTTTACTCACTAGTTGACATAAATAAGGCATTAAAAAAAAAGAGAAACCATTCCTCGACAAGATTATTTATCCAACCCTAGAGAGTGGGATTTGATCCTAGAATTGAACCCATTGTTGTCCTTGTTTGGGTCTAATTGTATGCACTTCCAATGGAGTTTTAGAGTGATTAGGTATTGGAAACCATAGATAACTTCCTTGGAAGGTATTTGGGTGTCTCTAGAGACACAATAAAGGGAAACACAGTCGTTTATGCTAGAATATGTGTCAAAATGGATCTTAGTCAACCTCTTTCAGCAAAGGGAAAACTCAAACTTGTAGGACTATGTTGGATTTAGCAACTATATTATGAAGTGTTTCCCTTCAAGTCCAGAGATTGCCATAAATATGGGCATTTGGCCCAGTCCTGCCCAAACATTATGATCACAAAAATGGAGGCCCCTTTAGAAACACTTGATCCTCCTAAGGAAAGTAAGTCTATAATCACTAAAGGAGCAACCGATACTTCTTAGGGAGGAGTAAAGGGATATGGTTTTGAACAACCCAAAAGGAGGAGAAAAAAGATTACAAAGAGCAAACCTAGCCCAAGCCTTCAAATAAGTATGATATCCTCAAGACACTGGTGGAACAGGAAGAAGAACAACTTATGGAAGGAGTGGATGAGACTTATAATAATAGTAACACTCATGTTTAGGCCCTTCCTTTAACAATAGTAGAGTACAATGAGTTACCACAACCAGAGATGATAGGAACATTGATAGTGCATAACCAGGAGCAACCAATAGTAAGTGAGTTACCACATCTAGAGATGCAAGGTTATGCATAAGGGATTGACCCTAAAATCTATTTATAAATTGAAGGCGAATTATCTTGGAATCCCGACGAAATATGTAGAAGTATACATGGTGAATTCCAATTATTTTTCTCCAAAAATTTTCAAACCGTGGTGAATTGCAATTATTTTTCTCCAAAAATTTTCAAACCATGGCGATTTTTTTTGTGTTTGGGGCCATGAATATCGGTTTGTAAAATTTAAAAATGTACAAAAAAATTAAAGGATTTAGGTCGACAAGAAAGGCTTTTAGCCTTTAAGATTTATGACGACTGGTCTGAGACGTAAAATTTGATCGACTGCAGGCATGTCGATCGACTACAGACATGTCGAT